>CM073732.1:25224830-30024830 GCA_037113605.1 Calophaca sinica
CATGATTTTGAGTTCTTCTGCTTCATATTTTTATGATAACTGGACGTAAATATCATAAATTTTGTATTTTTTAGGATTTTATAGATTATTTTAAGACAAATCAATAAGGAAAAAAAACAAGCAAGATAAAGATGAATTTCATACTTTCTATTTATTGATTTTTATTTCTACTTTTTAATAGACCAAAAAATTCGGTAAAAAGTTTGTATTTTAAAAAAAGTGCGGACAAAATTGGGGTACAACAGCTGCCCCTCTTTAGTTATATTTTATTAGAAAATGTGAACAACAAAAGTTTTCATATTTTCATCGTAAAATAGAAGTAAAGATAAAAACACTAATTTTGTCCCGAACCAGGATAGGCAAGGGATAACAATGAGGGATTGAGGCTTGGTGCACGGACCAGGTGTAACAAAACGGCTAAAAGGTGGTGATATGAAGATGATGCACGAATATATGGTATGTGATGCATGTATGCAAATGTGATTATTATTTTTACTGATTCCTTGTCCCGTATGATCTCTAGTGTTTAAAGATATGGGACAGACTGAGATTCATCGGGTTTAGTCATGCTATGCCTTCGACTGGGACGGAGTGCGAGTTATCGATGCAGCGCTAGTTACTTTTTAAAGGTAATCCCTTTGCCCTTTTTGAAACTTATTTGTTGAGATTTGGCATTTCCTCGTGATTCTTAAGATGTATATATAATAATCGTAATGCTTTCCCATATCATCACATGCTTCACCATTCAGTTCCTATTATCATAAAACAACATTTTGAAATACGAGAACGGAGGTGTTTGGTATTCAAAAAAGAGTCATGTGTACAAGGACTGAAGTTACACAGACTTGAAGATACATCAAGAAAAATGCAAGAAGAAGAAAAAACAAAGAAAGACAATAACTAAGCAGATATTTGATAGTTTGTGTCTTTGTAGGAAAAAATGCCAGCTTCCCATATCCATAACTTTGATTACTCATTACTCTACTTCTGAAAATATATAGAACTGCCTCAGTTGGGTAAGAGCCCGTTGATGCATCAGCCTTCTTCAATGACCGATTTCAGACCCTAACTTTTTCTTGGATTGCTCTTTCAAGTTTTCAATCCAACGGGTCGCTCTAATTTTTGCCTAGGTCTCCTTTCCAGGTTTTCAACCTAGCGAGCTCACTTTTGCTTGGCTTTTTATACGTTTTTCTTTTTAGGCATAATATTTTTTGACTGCATCAGAGTTCACTGGGAGTGAGAGATCTTCACCGTCCATCCTTGTGAGGATTAAGGCTCCTCCAGAAAAAAGCCTTTTTCACAACATACGGGCCTTCATAATTCGGAGTCCATTTTTCGCGAGAATCCTTTTGGATGAGCAAAATCTTCTTGAGTACTAGGTCTCCTTCTTGGAATTCCCGAGGGAGAACTATCTTTTCGTAAGCCCTCTTCATCCTGTGCTGATATAGTTGTCCATGACATAAGGCCATCACTCTCTTTTCTTCAATGAGATTCAATTGATCCAGCCGAGCCTGAACCCATTCTGCCTCTTCTAGTTTTGTCTCTATCAATACCCTTAACGAGGGGATCTCGACTTCAATGGGAAGCACTGCTTCCATTCCGTACACCAGCGAGAAAGGGGTTGCCCCTGTTGAGGTGCGAACCGAAGTTCGATAACCGGTAAGGCAAAAGGGAGCATTTCGTGCCAGTCTCTAAATGTTACCACCATCTTTTGGACAATCTTCTTGATGTTCTTATTCGCAGCTTCAACTGCCCCATTCATCTTTGGGCGGTACGGTGAGGAATTATGATGTTGGATCTTGAAGTCATTACACAACCCCTTCATCATCTTGTTGTTCAAATTAGTCCCATTATCAGTGATGATCTTATTTGGCAGACCATGGTGGCAGATCGTATCCCTTTTGATGAATTTGACAACCACATTTTTGGCAAAAAAAACTGCAATGAGGAGTTTATATGGATTTCCTCTTCCAAAAATCAAGTTTTGAGAAAATATGAGCAATTTGATTTTGATCAGAATAGACTTTATTAGGGTTGTAACGTGGCCAGGGGTTGAAGGGTCACAAAAGAAAGGATATTTCAGGCTCAAAAGGTGTTTGAGGGCTTTTTTTTTAACAAGGATTTTTTAGTGCAAAGATGCACTTTGATGGTTGCTAGCACAATTGCTTTTGTTTTGTTTTGACATTTTTATTTACTGATTTTTTTATTCTTGCAAGCGTCTTTGATACGTTGTATTTGCCATTTGCTTGCTTGCTTGCTTTGCCTTTTTTTTGATAGATAAAATTGAATAGACTATTGTGCTGACCTCCAATGGATGAGTGATCCTTGTATAGGGTATTTGAAAGAAATTTTTAGGGCTCAAAGGGGTAGCAAGGGATATACATTTTTTTTATTTTTTGGGATAGAGAAAAAAAGGTCAAACTTCATCTCAAAACCTCATTGCTCAAATTTTCATAAAACTTAATTTTGGCAAATTGTGCATTTGCTTTACCTTTTTCTTTCTATTTTTATTAACTACTTTTGTCACTTTCAGCAGTCAGTTTGATTATTTCAGATTCTTCCTCGTGGGGTTGTATCACTTTTACCTCTTGTTCCATCAATCTCATCGGTTCAGAAAGGGTTTCCCAATTGTCCTCATGGGGTAGTCAAAGTTATAGTATGAGTCACTGACATCGTTATTTTCAAAGACAATATTTTTGGATCTGCATTAGTTAAAATCGACGAAAAGAAAAAACGAAAAAGAAGAAAGGGAATGGAAAAGATGAAAAAAAAAAGGGAAATGATTAGAAAATTCAAAAGTGCATTTTATTGATAAAGATACTGAAATGAAACATGTGCGCCCTTTTGACAATAAATCATTCTAAAGCCTTAGGCAGAGCAATAGGATTTGCATTACAAAATTATTATGAATCAAACATCACGAGAAACTCAACAATTTCCAAATTTCCAAGTTTTTCACTCGACGGGCAAGGGTGGACAAGGTTGACGATGTTGGCTTCAAGATCGCGATCATTTTTGGCGATTGCTATCGCTTTGGGTTCACCATTCTTGCCCTCCAAAGGCTTTGCCTGATATCACAGATGGGGATACTCTCATCTTTTGGCTCCCTGCCTTCCAATCTAGTTATCAGGGGTTGGTCCCCAAACTCCTCAGTAATGGCATTGACTGCTGGACCTCCATGACCTGGAAGGGGATTATTACCCACATTAGGTCCATCCTCCTTAAAACTCAACCATTTGGCATTGATCGGATCTTGAACCACGACTTCAAAGCCTTGCAATTTTCAGGTTGTGACTCCATCGCCTCGCATGATATTCACATTTGGCGTTTGGGTCATACCCTCTTGGGAAGAGGGTTGGAGCGGTTTCATCGAGCCAGGAGACCAAGGAATTACTGATGAGGTGATGGAATAAATTAGTATAGGTCATGGGAATAGGGTCAAATTGAACTGCTTTTCTCTCTTGGTCGTTTGGCTGTTTCTGGCTTTGGTTTGGCTGAGTGGGTGGATTATGAGAGGCAGCGGCAATGTATGGAGGTGGAAAATAAGGGTATGGGAAAGGCTGCGGGAAGCTAGTAAAGAAATGGGGTGACTTTCCTTGGGTATGTCCTCCCTGGCTCGTCATCACAGCATTAGTTTCCCCTTCCTTCTTCATGAGGTTTGTAGGGGATTTCTTGGCATCACTTACTCCAGTAGAATTGTGGGCAATCTTTCCATTTCTTATACCTCCTTCAACCCTTTCCCCTACGATGACCATATCTGAAAAGTTTGACGATACACTTCCGATCATTTTGTCATAGAAGGGTGATTGAAGAGTATCCATGAACATAGCCACCATTTCTTTTTCGATCAGAGGCGGTTCCACTTGGGCTGCTAATCCTCTCCATCATTGGGCATATTCTTTAAAAGTCTCATTGTCCCTTTTCATCATATTTTGCAGCTGCATTCTATCAGGAGCCATATCAATGTTATACTTATACTGCTTCAAAAAGGCATCCGCCAAATCTTTCCAAAGAATGAATATGAGATCGCTCAAGGTGTGTATACCAACTCGACGCCTCGTTAAACTATCCTGGAAGAAGTGAATCAGAAGTTTGTCATCATGTGCATAGGACGCCATCTTCCTACAGTACATGGTCAAGTGGCTTTTCAGGCAAGTTGTCCCTTTATACTTGTCGAAGTCCGGCACCTTAAACTTCGGTGGTACAACCACATCTGGTACGAGACAAAGATCTGAAGCGATACTTGAACCGAGATAGCTTACTCCTTCTACAGCTCTTAGCCTATCTTCGAAGATTTGTAACTTCGTATCAGACCACTGATTCCCAACTAGGATGCTCAGGTTGGGTCCTCCCATAGCTGGAGACCAGGCAATGCGGTTAGTCTGGGGATTCAGCGGATTTCCTTGAATATAATAGGGGTAACCAAATGGTCGGGGATTCACCACGGGGGCCACTACGGGTATACTGACTCCTTGAGTATTCCCGACATGAGATGGTGCATAAGAAGGTGGAAAGGTGTATGTCATGAAGCCAGGAGTTGAGCTTTGAACTGGTGTGGTTTCAGTACCGGAGCCGGATCCTTGAGCCACATCTTGCACAACAAGTGCTTGGGAATCAGCTTCCGCAGAGTTATTGTTAGCACCTGGCGGTGTGTAACCGGGCGGGAGACCAAATAGTGGGAACTGTTGTGCCTGTGGGCCTTGGGGGTTATGGTTTGCAGTATCATCATTGGCCATAGGTGGTGTGTAACCAGGCGGGAGTCCGTAAAGTGGGAACTGTGGTACTTGATTCTGAGGGTTGCTAACTGGTGAGTGTGTAGGACCATGTGGGTAAATTGCAAAAGGTACTATCATTCCTTGAGTATTGAGACCATATTGCAACTGCATAGGTCCGAAACCAGGTGGGTGGGAAGGTGTTGCTTGACTTTCATCATTCACTGCTGGAGATACTCCATCTGCAACCTTGTCTTTGTTTAGGGACTGCAGAAGCTCCAAAACTTTGCTCATCTGTTTTTTCAGCTGGTTGACGTTCTCTTTCATCTCTTGGTCATCCATGATCCTTGATTGAGAGCGAGTTCGATAAGGGTGTCGAGAAATCAGTTTGTTTGATTATTTTCTGGTGATTTAAAAAAATGATATGAGTATACAAGAAAAGAAAAATGAATGAATGTGGATGCATGAATCTATTTATTTGTGCCAAGGAACCGTAGGCCTCATTGTTTTGACATGTATCAACTTCTTTGAAACTGTTTCACAATTTGATCCCATATTATTTCGCAAAATACTTCAGCCAAGCTCTTGAGTTCCTACGATTCTCTGGCGACCTAAAATGAAATGAGAATGAATGATATTATTTCTTTATTTTCAACATGTGTTTTTTTGTTTTTTTTTTTTTTGAAGTATGAATGCATGAAGATATAATGTTGGATGATGATGATTATCATTTGTATAACATGCATGAAGATATGTGTTTTTGTAGACCCTTTTTTATGCATGGACGTGATATAACATATTTTTGGTGGAAGAACAAAAATGATATGATGCCCCTTGTGTCTTAAATGGGTTAAACCTAAAATTAGATATTTTCTAGCCTAAGGGGTCTATAGTCTTGTATTGAGTGATAGATCTCATGGTGGCTCTACTCACATTCTCACCAAAGGCCTCTAGAGCTAAAGTCTCCTCCTGAATATTAACCACAACGATAGATAACTATCCGGTGCGGAATACTCAGAGGGAGCACACTCTAGATGAAGTTCTCGCAATAGCCAGAAGGAAAGCAAATTCCAATTGACCATCACCGAACCTCCACTCAACTTAAGCTTTGCTCTGACCCGGGTATAGGGCCTTACTCACATGTGTGTACGAACGTGTAGGTGCGGTGTGTGAGAGGGGCAACACCCTAACACTACCCAAGCTGCAAAACAAATGAAATATACAACATATGGTCTTCTATCCTAAGGTTCAATATATGTATAATATTCACAACAAATATTCACAAAAGAACAATAAATAAATAAATAAATAAATGAATAAATAAATAAATAAGTAAATAAACAAATGAATAAATAAATAAATAAATAAATAAATAAATAAAAACAAGGGAAATTAAACATAAGAGTTAACTATTTAGCACAATCAGTTATTTAGGCTTGACTCTCTAAAAAAATGTCCCCAGTGGAGTCGCCAATTTGTAGGACAGAAAAATCCGGAGGGTTTTTTTCGAGTTTATTGCATCCGCCATAAATACTTTTTTTTGGAAGAAAAAATATTGGAAAAAACCTTTTTTGAAGAAAAGTGGTCCTTAAGACCGGATTTGGGTTCGGGAGTCGATTATGCGTAGGGAAGGTATTAGCACCCCACGACATCCTTTCGAAAAAGGTTACCTCTAATTGATTGTGCAAAATTTATTAACTTCTAAAAAATATTTATTTCCCTTTTATTTAAAAAAAAATTAACCAAGATAAAAAAAAGAGGATTTAATAAAAGTCGTTTATTTTTGCGCATGACAGGAATACGCTCCTGCTCCTACGTATCTCCGGGTGCAGTGGAGAAATCAAAGGCTACGTAGTTCTTGGGTAGAAAATGGTTGTGTGTTTGTTGACTTTAATTGTATATTTTTTGATGGAAAAAAGGTAGGTTTTTGTAGGGACCAAACAAGAAGCAATCAAGAGTGGCCCTCACTAATAACCTATTTTGTTTAGAAAATTAACGGTGTTCGTAATGATCAAACGGGAAGCAATCTCGAGTGATCATTACTAGTAAAAAAAACTTGATTTTATTTTTTAATAAAAAGATAGGGTTTCATGGGGACCAAACGAGAAGCAATCAAGAGTAGTCCTCACTAATAACCCAATTTTATTTAGAACATTAAGATACTTGTAATGACTAAACGGGAAGCAATCTCGAGTAATCATTATTAGTAAATTAATTTTCGTGATTTTTATCATGTGATTTTCAAGAAAAAAATAGGATTTCAAAACTTGTATGTGAAATTTAGTTGAGTGAAATTGTACTAGTTTGATTAGTAAAAAGGTATTCATGTTTATTGAATAAATGATAAAAAACAAATGGGCTACGAGCCCAATAACACAATATCACACAAAATGAAGCCAAAAAAAACAAAACAAAAAAAAGGAGAGAGAGACCTAGAAGCTTCCATTAGGTGGGGAAAGAATTTGGGGCATAACTAAACAGAATGCAAGGCAAAGATACGCGACATTAAGCAAAAAAAAGGGCCAGCAAAATCAAATGGGCTACGAGCCCACCAAGCCAAAGACAAAAGAAAAGAACAATCTAGAATCCTGTAGGTCAAAATGGAAGAAAAACAGGGAGAGGGAATAAGGGGAAGGCGTGGAGGGAGAAAGAGGGTTGATGAGAGAGGAAGACAGCTTAGGAGAGAAAGAGGGATACCAATGAGGAAGAAAGAGGATGACGGTGGCGTCGCGGTGGTGGGGACGACAGCACTGGTGGTACGGCGTCGCAGTGCCTCGCGACGGCGGTGCTGCGTTACGAAGGCGGCTCGCGACGGTGGTTCTGTGGGACGGAGGCGGTGCGGTGAGATGCGAATCCGCGCAGCAGTACGGCGGAGGAGCGTCGCGACCTCGCCGGGAAGAGATCGCCTTCGCGTCTGGAGGAAACGGCGCCGGAGACCGCCGTGCCGTCGCAACCTTGGTATTCTTTTTTTGAACTATGATATTTAGTTAATGGTCTTTCTTCTCTCCTTGTTGTTGTTGGTGTTCTCCTTTTCTTTCCCTCTATATTCCTGACTTATTGTTGATGCTACTCATTGTGAGGGGTTGGGTGAGGTTGTGTTGATGATGTTTGGTTTGATGGTGGTTTTCTGGCAGTGTAGATAGTGAGGGATTTTAAGAATAAAGTTATTGAATCATGGTGATTGATGAAGAGGGTTTGTGTATATCGTGAATGGTTGAGACCCCCTCCCTCTCTTTTTTACTGTTCTGCTTCTTTGTTTTCTTCCTTTTTTTGTGATTTTGTTGCTGAAGCTACTTCCTCTTTGTTAACAGATCGTTGGGGATGGTTCAGTTATTTTTGATGGGGGCTGTGGATGGTTATGGTGACTATTCGGTGTTGTGCGATACAAGGGAGCAGTGGGAATGGCTTACAGAGTTTAGGAGGGTAAAAGTGGTGGCTTTAATGGATGGTGAAGCATCCTTGGATGAGTGCTCCCCCCCATCTACAGAGGTAACATGTTGTATATATGGAAAATTCGTATAGAGCAACGCATTGAGAGGTTGCTTTCTACTGACTTTCCCTTTTCCCTACCATGCTATACTATGTTAGTTGCAGCTAGTAGAAAAATGGAAATTTGAAAGGGACTGAGGGAGAAAGACATTTGACTTGTTCTCTCCCGTAGCAATACTGCCAGAGTGTGCTCCCTAATAGCTGTGTGCATAGCCTGTGTGCTCGTCGTACTGTTTGCGAAGAAAGGAAGTGCACGAGAAAACAAGAAAAAGTGGCATTTGACTTAGCCTTATTTGTTTTGTATCATTTCTTTTGTATTTTGTTTCTTTTTGTTATGGTCATATGTGAATACAGAAGCAAAGCAACATGATTTTGAGTTCTTCTGCTTCATATTTTTATGATAACTGGACGTAAATATCATAAATTTTGTATTTTTTAGGATTTTATAGATTATTTTAAGACAAATCAATAAGGAAAAAAAACAAGCAAGATAAAGATGAATTTCATACTTTCTATTTATTGATTTTTATTTCTACTTTTTAATAGACCAAAAAATTCGGTAAAAAGTTTGTATTTTAAAAAAAGTGCGGACAAAATTGGGGTACAACAATGATGATGATAATAATAATGATCAAAATGATTATTATTAAGAGTTACCATATAATAGGCGTTATAGGAGCTTGACTGATATGACTCCTTTTGATAATTCATTACTTGATAGCAGAAGAGGTGGGCCACGTTCTCGGAGGGGAAAAAGGAAAAATAATGTTTCACTTGAAGATTCTTTTTCTAGTATTATAAAGAATTTCAGTGACTTAAGTATTGATGATTCTTCTCGAAGTAGTCAACAATCTTATCATCCTTTTTTAATTTTATTAGTATCCTTGTTTCAACACATATGACCCATATGCAAGTGATCAAGCTCCCTTATGCCACCAACTATCAATGAATTATCAAAATCCTTATCATCAACAATCAAGTAGGGGATTTTTTGATTATGTCTTTGGTCAAGGAACTACACAAGATGATAGTCAAAGTGAAAATAGAGGTTATGATCATCCACGCCATTCCACCATGTGGTAGCAAATGGTGATGGTGTGACGTCTCTTTTTAGAATTAAAATTGTAATTGAGTACGTGGGTCTAGTTCCTTTTTACTAAATTTATTAGTTGTGGTTTGTTTATATTTATGCATTTTTAAGATTCTTACTTCTTTGTTAATTTTGTACTTATATATTCTAAAATAGTATATTTTAGAAGATTTATTTATAGTAATGTTAATTTTACTATAATTAAATTTATTTATTCATGATGCAATGTCTTAACAATGAATGAAATTTTTTTACAACACTATTCATAAAAGATATATAATGAATTAAAATAATTATAGATTTTTGTTTTTTTTTATATTTTGTGCTAACATAAAATTATTACATGTCGCAGCAGTTGCAATGCGCGCCGTAACGATCGCAATTGCAACTGCAACTTAAAACCTTAGACCCTGGGTCACACCCAACTATCTCCTGCAGTTCATAAATAGTTAGACATAAAGTTCTTATAGTGTACCTCATCAGTACTCTTCTTGAAAAGAAGAAGGATACAAGTACAACAACCACATTAGACAAGAATGGAAGGCCAATCCATTTTAGGAACCTCATCCTCGTCATCTAGACACTCCACGGATGTTAAACATGCCAAATTATATCGGACACCTATTTCCTGCAGTGCCACCATCACGGAGCCTCTAAGATCAGGAAACACGTTGCATATCAGGATTTGGATTGTCTCCAGTCACATTACCCTCATGTAAAATCTGAGCTATTAAATAAAAGAGACAGGGAGAGAGTTGAAAATATAAAAAACAAAGGGAGGTTGAGTTTTAAGGGTGGAGATTGTTGCACATGAGAAAACTGGAGAGGATCCCATTGGAGAGGATCCATTCCCCGCATATCATTGATCCCACAGAAGCGCATAACTCCTTGTTATTCTTAGACTGCTTCGCATCATCATATGCCAAACCAAAAGTCGTGCCTCTCATATCTTGCTCTGTGATATAAAACCTATGGAGCGGGTATTCTTTGTGACCTTTTTGTTTGTCATTGCCTATCACACACACACACACATATATAGGGGAGAGAGAGAAGAGTGGAAGGTGGAACTGTCTTATGAAATATAAAGATTTTTTTTTTTTTCCTGAAAGGGAGTTACCCTGTTACCTCTCATTAATTAAAAAGGAGTGGTGAGTTTGTAACAAAAGAAGAGGGGAGAGAGAGGGACAAAGATTAGAAGAGAGGAAAATGAGAAATTTAATGAGTTATTTGTTGGAGAAAAAAAGACAGAGAAAAAATTTAAATGTAAAAAAGTATAAAAATAAAAGTTGCTAAATAAATTTATAAACAACAACTAATATGTTTCTGCTTATGGCAGAGATTCTCAATGATGCACGAGGAGAATTTCACACAATCTGAATGCAGTGATTCTCATGTACTGGAATGCGTCCATAATTCTCACGCAGTTCTGCTCAAAGCTTTCACATTCACCGAGGCCTTGCTGACACAAATGGCCATGCGAGTTGACGTTACAACTTTGAAGAACAAACTCATCACGACACTATTCAAGATTGGAAAGATTCTCACGGGTGGGTAGGTGCTGTTGAAGATGCTCAATCTCTTTTGAAGAAACAGTAGTACTCATTCTCATTTTCATGTTGAAAAAATGCTCAAGGGCGCACAACTTTGCAGTCCAGGTCCAGGGCTCATGAGCGCACTGTAGCCGCACGCGAAGATCTCATCAAGCTTTGCACGCGAGGAGGACGAACAAGGCAGCAAAGTCAATTGAATCGATTCCTTACATGCAGTCTGGTACCTACGTGTCCCTGTTATGTTATCTCTTCTACTTATCACTAACTTGACCACTTGAGTCCAAAATATATTTTTTCAGTATTCATTTGGGCTTTCAATTAAGAATTGCATTGTCTCACCCACCAACATTGAGAATCCAATACAATTAATTCATTGGGGACTAAGTCAAAAATTCGAAACTTGTATGCCGTTGAAATTTTTTTTTTTTTATAATGCACGCCATTGAATTTTATTACAACATAATGGCGCTCTCTTAGTTTCGGTTAGTTTAAGCTTTTAGAATCTGGACCCCAAAATCAATTCCAACATTTTTTTAATTACTATTTATGTGTTTGTTTTAAATTTTAGCAGATTTTATAATCCCGTTTGCACTCCAGAGTCAATTCTAGTAGATGCAACAACATCCAAGCTTTTTCATTTGGTAGAATTAATTCTAGGTGTGAGACTCACAAAAATCTTTATATTTACACATCAAAAGTGATTCTACTATCTTTACCAAACACAAATCAATTCTTTTAAACTCACTTTTAAACTATCATTACCAAATACAAATCAGTTTTTTTAAACTCGATTTTTTTAAAATCAATTTTTTTCAACAAGATTCTTCACAATCAATTCTACCCGAATCTAAAACAAACGGACACTTAGTTTTGTGGGTACTAGTAAGTCTTATAATGACCCATTACATTTCAGTGGTGCCCTGAGCACAGTCATGAGGGGCGACCGCCCAAGTCCTATTTTTTAGGGGCATCAAAATCTTTTTTCTTAGTAGTATATATAGATATTAAAATAAAAATTTATATATTAAAAATTATATAAAAATTATTATAAAAACCAAACAAAAGCAATAATTAAACAATTTGTTCCCTGAAATCAAGTCAATTAACGAGTGACTAACTAACGCGTGATGTTCCATTTCTCTTTGTATCAACAAAAATACATCTGCGATCTTGGACACTAAAACAGTGATAGTCATTTAGGTGCAAAATTTAGGGTCTTGACATAAAAAAATATTATTATTAGCGCCGAAAAAATTGCAAATGAAATGAAGATTGAGGGGAAGTTTGTTATGGCTTAAAAAAAGTGATTTTGTTTAAAAATAATCTAGAGATTATTTTTTTGAGATTTTAGAAAAAATCAGAAGCTAATTTGTGTTTGTTTAGGATCATAAAAATTATTTTTAAAAAAAATTATTTTTAACTTGTTTGGATATAACAACGCAAAAATGATTTTTTAAATACAAAATTATCATAAAGGACATAAAAAATCATTTTTTAAGAAACATGTTTGTTTGAAAAACACTTTTTTAAATAATATTTTTAAAAACACTTTTTATTTATCATTAAATACAAGTTTTTGTAATAATTTTTAAAATTAAAACATAAAATTTTATAAACTTGTGTGACGTAATTTATAAATAATTTTATGTCACATAATATTAATTTTTAAAATTAGTTTACTAATTTTATCTCACATAAAACTAATATAAATAATATAATATACATAATAAAAGTAACATGGAATAATAATAAAAGTTTGAAATATCTATAAACAAAATATCCCAACAAATTTAAGGTATCTATGCTAGTCAAATATAACATTGTCAATATAAAACAAATACATAAAAATAAAACTAGTGTCGTTGTTGCCCTCGTCTTGGCAATTGGTCTCTAATAGTGTTTCTTATTTCTTCCATATATCTGACATCTGCTTGTGTTGGACCTCGCCATTCATCATTATTGGGTACATCATTATCATCCCCGTCATTGAAGTTTTGCTAATTGTCTTGTAAACCATTGATGTTCTCTATGCTTTCAAAAATATCCAAGTCACCTGAGTCCATTCTTCTTAAAAATTAATTGTGGAATGCAAAACATGCCCATATAATATGTACTTGAGTTTGAAGTTTGAAATTAGTCATTTCTTGCAATATTCTCAATCTTGCTTTAACAATGCCAAAGGTTCTTTCAATCACACTTCTCAAACTAGAATGAAGGAGTACAAGAACCATGCACATGAACGAGTACAAGAACATATGCTCAACCATTACAGAATACTCATAACAACACCCAAAAAAATACTCTTTACACCATGGCTTAACAGGGAAAAAAACAAAACCAAATTTCATCATGGTTCCAAACATAGAAGCAACCAAATAAGCTAGTTAATTTTTGACACCAACAGATCATATATTAACATAAGAACATATACTAACAAAAAAATTAAATTAGATGAACATAAGACTTACCAACAGCAATAAAGGAATGGGTACATAAAAGAAGAAGAACAGTCCACGATTTCACTAAAAGAACAGAACTTTGGTGCTAACTAACATCTCACAAACACACAAAGAACAAGAAATTTACTGTGAATAACATCAAGCTCTGGCTACTGAACCGAGTTCAGTGAGTGGAGTTTCTCACTCATTATTACAAAAACAAAATTCTCATTTCAAGCTTCTTGTCTTTATAACCAAAGGAATAAAACAACACATAGGCAAATAAAATAAAGAAGCAATTCCTTCCGTTATTGGAAATCCCCGAAAAAAAGGAAAATGCTGAATATAGCGACAATTAGAATCGCGAACGGCTCACGAATGATATGACAACGAGAATTTTGATTTCTCTCTCATGATCCAAAACGTCGGCCTCCTTTCCCCCCCTCTCTCCCTCTCTCTCTATTTCTTTCTCTGTCAGGCTCTCACAGAGACGAATCCGGATTTGCACATAAGAAAGCACATTCACTCTCATTCCTTCTTCAGCTTCACACCCCGTAACATGAGCAGAGCGCAAGGCTTCTTCACTATGCAATTCCTATTATGAATCCTGCAACATCGCCACCACCACCTTTACAACCACCGCAGCCAAACTGACCCTCCTTTTCCTGCCACCGCGGCCCCGATCAATAATTTTCTGCTTGAAATTCTATGTAAATCTACCGAAAAAGAGAATACAAGGAAAAGATCTAGCAGACTGCAAAAATTTATACACTTAATTGTCCCTACCAGCATCACGAGATGTGCTCCCTTTCTCCCTGTATTGCAGAGGATATTCCACATCTTATCTGTAAAATCAAATTCGGAACACCAATTATGAAGCTAGACATCTTCAGTTCCTAACCAGTGAACGCTACCATGATTTTAAACAAGTCAAAGATGTTGAGCTTGTCCATCTTCTAGACACAAGGACTCGATAGCATTAATTCAAATATCAGTATTCTGAGTGAATTTGGTAAAAACAATGTCTGCACATTGCTTCCAACCCTCCTTCTTCTTCCTCAGCCTGCAAGTCCTCCACCGTCGCACTTAAATCCATTTTCTTCCCGGAACTCCGCCGCACGAAATCGTTTTCCGCCGAAGAAGAAGAAGTTGAAGTAATTAGCGTTGATGAAGAGAAAGAAAAGTTGAAGACAATGAAAGACCACATAGATCTAGATTCTTCATCTCAACCAAAGAAAGCAAAAGGTAGCTTCTGATCTGTGGCTACGATTTTCAGCAAGAAGCTACAGAAATGGAGGCAGAAGTAGAAGGAGGAGAAACAATCGAAGAAGCTTCGACGGCGCAACACGGTGGATAAACCAATCGGCCAAAAATTTTGGGAGACGCAGTCGAAGGTCACTGATTACGGTTTTGACACCGATCCGAGATTTTTCTTCGACGCCGGGAGGATGTCGTTCGACGATCCAAGGTGCTCGCTTGACGATTCAACTGTCGCCGCCACCGATGATGGTGCTGGTGGCTGAGGACAATGCACCACCACCACCGTGAATGTCGTTAGGACCGATAAACAAATCCCCGTTGAGGAGGAACCACCTGATGAGGAAAATAATGATTTTGTCCTTGGAGATTCTGCGCAACTCATCTTTTATATTTCTTTTCTTTTTTATTTTTAAGTAACATTATTTAAAAAACTGATCCACGTCATTCGTGGATTCGCAATCAGCTTCATTCGCGACATATAGTACTTTTGCGGGAAAAAATCCCCCCACTCCCCAACAATCAGCTTGATTCTCAAATTCAACAAAAAATAACTGCAAATTATAAATAAATAAAAAGCTAAGTGGTGTTTTCAAAAGCGGCGTTCTCTGTGGTAGAGCTCCAGGCAGGTAACCCCACATGAAGATTTGAACCACAATACAAACTGAGTATCACAAAAGTTCCAATCAAAAGCATATTTCATCCAAATCGAGTATCACAAAAGCAACACAAACTGAGTATCACAAATTTCATCCAATCAAAAGCATCACAAAAAATGGAACCCTAAAACCTAATTGGGAGAAAACAGACAACAAATAACAGATAAGAGAGGAGAAGACCGAGAACAAACCTTACTGAAAAGAACACCAGCGCAGTAGAGAAATACGACATGGAGAAGAGAGGAGCACCGGCGAGAAAGGGAACGAGAGAAAAAGACTGCAACGCAACAGTGAATTTTACCCAAAACGAAAAGGGGCAAATGTTGTCATTTTTTAAAAAGTGGAAGGGTAATTTCGTAAACATAAAAAACTCACTTAAAAATTTCGTGTTTTTTCAGATTTTCTCTCTCATTTACCGCAAGTCCTTGTCTTTAGAAGCTAATAATTCCAGCTTTTCTTTTTCACCCTAAAAATCATTTTTTTTAAAAAAATCATTTTCTAAATAGTCTGAAACAAACATCCTTAAAATTAAATAAATGATTTTTTACATAAAAAAAGTGATTTTACTCTTGAAAAAGCTGTAAAAATAGTCCCCTGAATGCGTTTGTCCAAAAAACGTCAAATTCATAGGGGAAAAAAATCACTACGATGAAAATTCTTTCGGATACATACAACCGAACCTTTTAGGATTAATTATTTTTTATATATTGTAGATCAAATAATTGACTCATTTAAAAGAAGATTTTAACACTATATCACGTATGCAGACATTTTTGGATTTTTGTTTAGTATTAAAAATGTTAGATCATTCTCCGATAACGACTTGAAACTGTGTTGCAAACATTTTGAAACTTATCTAAAACATGATAATTCTTATGATCTTGATAGTGAAATTCTATTTCAAAAGTTAAAAGTAATTAGAGAAGTTTTTACGGTTGAATCAAAATCAAACTATATCGAATTGAGTTATTTAAATTCCTTTAATTTTTTTCCTAATGTATGCACGGATTATATAATAATATTAACTATCTCTGTTAAAGTTGCATCTGCTGAAAGAATTTTTCTAAATTAAAAATGTTAAAATCTTATTTGCGGTTTACTATTTTCAAGATAGATTAAATCGTTTTGCTATGATTTCTATTTATAATAATTTTTTAAAGAACCTTGAGTATGAACGAATTATTAATGATTTTTCAACAAAAAATACAAAGAGGATAAAATTTAAATGATTTTACGAGGGCATTATTTTCTTGGTTCGTCCAGGACATTCAAAATCTAAGGACCGGTCCTGACCCATTATTCTTCCTATGGTAGAACCATCTAATGTACTACTTAAATGGTAGAATTTTGTTTCCGTCAAAAAAATAAATAAATGGTTGAATTTTGTCATAGGCCGTCTTTGATGCATGTAAGAAACTTACTTCAACCTAACTTTGAAATGCACGATACTACAAATTATCAATTTTTTATATCCATTTTATTTGATCATAAATCAATTGGAGAATTTAGCTTACTTTCTTTTATATGTAAAATCACTTTGTTTGGTATTAATGTGAAATATGCTTTCATGGTGGCGGTTGCTAATTTTTCGCATGATCACTACGGGCAGTCTTCCTTTTAAGTTTCTCGCTGCAAATCCTAAAAGAGTAGATACTTGGGCACCGGTAATTGAGGCTATGAAGAGGCGCTTGGCTTCTTGGAAAGGAAAAATTTGTCTATTGGAGGACGCATTAATTGTGTTGGTAAACTCTGCGCTATCTAGTTTGTCGTTGTATTTTCTCTCTTTTTAAAATTGCCAAAGAAGGTGTTACGTTTGTTAACGAGGTTCTAAAAAAAGTTTCTTTGGTTGGGGGGAGATGATTCTCATAAAATTGCTTTGGTTAGCTGGGAAAATATTTGTAAATCGAAAGAATGTGGCGAGTTAGGATTGAAGGGTTTGGAATTTTTTAATTTGAGTTCATCAACTAAGTGGAGATGGAGGTTTTTTTGTTGATTCTGATGTGATGTGGTTTCCTCTTTTATCTTATAAGTACGGCAATATAGGATGCTTGGGTGTGTTTGGTTGGGGGGTTTTGGAGGGGAGGGGAGGAGTTATTTTAAATTATGTTTGTTTGGTTCAATTTTTTTAAAGGGAGGGGAGAGGAGCAAAATCCCTCCTAAGCCAATTTTGGCTCCCCTCCCAAAGTGGGGGTTTTGGAGGGGAGGGGAGGGGAGATTAAATTATTTAAATTAAAATTACTTAAATATCATTATATATAACATAATATAAAAGACTATAAGGATATACTAGTAAATTAATCTCTCACCTTCATTAAAATCCCTCCCCTCCCCTCCTGAACCAAACAAGTAAAGACTTCCCTCCCCTCCCCTCCCCTCCTCTCAACCAAACACAAAATCAAATTAAATCTCTCCCCTCCCTTCCCCTTCCCTCCTCTCCCCTCCATTAAAATCCCTCCCTTCCCCTCCCCTCGTTTGAACCAAACAGATCCTAAATAATCATGCACACCCTCATCTGCTTCAATACGGTGGATGGATTTATGCTTAATAGAGAGGGTGGATCGTGTCCCACCAGTGTTGCCACTTTGTATAAAAAGAAAGGTGAGGAGTACAATACGGAAGTGATATGTTTTTGACATATCTACAAATTAACTTTTGTCTGATTTTTATTCTTATCAAAGCATTTAATCAACTGTTATAATTTTTTTTTTTTGAAGTCATTTAATCAACTGTTATGATCATCAGCTAGCATGAAGTCCAGAGATGCCCTTAATCCTTCACCAATTATGCATACAGAAGATCTTTAGCAACACTCATCATATCTAACGTCACTTGCAAATATTTAATCATCTTTCAATTAAGACTGAATTATCTTTCAAGAAGTAATTAAGCAATCCAGACTACCAACTGGCCAACCACAAAATTGTGTACTTACAGAGGATGTTTAAGTGAAGATTCCATTACATTCCAAATTAAAAACAAAGAAGGAAATTTTATCAAAAAAAAAAAAAAAAGAGAAGGAAAATATTTAACATCTCACCTCAGTATAATCAATCTTTCTCCGGCTTAAGTAATAGCTTGTATGACCAAGTTTCTCAATTTCTAGCAATGCACTTGAATATCTTTTGCTGCTTACGTAGCTCTTAACAATGATTTATTGGATCTTGATCCTCTCCTGTTTAGGAGAAATAGGACCTCGTCCCGTTGCCGCTTCCCCCACTTAAAGCACCCACCTCGGGCCTTTTTTTTAAAAAAAAAAAAACACTACGGCCGGTTTTTTTTTGTGTCACCTCTCCCCGTAACAGGACGGTCCTGTTACAGGAGAGGATTAAAATCCTGATTTATTTGCCCTTTGGTTTATCTCTCCCCAAATGTCCTAGCAAGACCAAAGTCTTTTGGATTCATATTTTTGTCAAGAAGGATATTACTGGTCTTGAGATTTCTATGGACAATTTTTTTTAACAACAAAAAAGGAATATATTTATTAATAAATTATGAATACTTAAGGGGTACTCCAACCCAATATAATGAGAACAAAATGAGCACTCCAACCCATTACAATGAGTACAAATGGGCACTCTAATCCATCATACTGAGAATAAAGGAGTACTCTAACCCAATACGTTCTGGGCAAAAGCCCACAAAAGCTATACACTCAGCATCACGCCTAGCCATCCATCATGTAATCCCCATTCAAAGAAACCAATAGGAGTCCCCCTAGCCCAACCTCCTCGAAATGCAGTCCAACGGGTCCACCTCTCATTCATAAAATAAGCAACTACTACTACCCGACTTAGCCATGAACCACTTCCACGAGGTGACCTTTATAATGTCCACAACTTTCAGCACATTAGGTACTTCCCCTAAGAAAATACACTTATTTCTACACCTCATACCACCCGGCCCAAAGAATCGCATGTCAAATCAAGACCAACCCCTTCTTACTAGGCTCCAATGGCCCATTAGAGCAGAAAATGAGGAATAGATACATCAATTCCTGAGGCACATAGCGAAGACCCTTGGCAATCCCACTAATAATTTCGAAGCACTGAATCCAATTCAGTGAATAGCTTCTAGTTTGTCCTTTCACCTGGTATTACTAAGCTCTTCACTGCTATATCTTGCCCATTTATCGATGTACCCTGACATTCATTATTTGGAAAATTATTCAGAGAATAAAAATTTATTGGTAAGAAAGATATAAGTATAATCGTACTCTACTTTGTAAACTTAACCAAATCTACCTTCTAATAGGTAAACTATCGAACTGAAGAAGGGCATATCAACCTATAAGTGAGAGAGGTGGAGAGAAAAATAAAGACATTAGTTCTAGTACAAACATTTTGGTGTGGGAGGGGGATTAAATTATATTTTCTTGATACAGAAAAATTCATGCACACTGGTATGGTATTAGAGATTACTCCATCCAGAATGAATTATAAGCAAATTTTATCTCATGTTTTTTAGAATGAAATATAAGTAAATGTTAACTACTTTTCTCATATTTAATGATAGTATCTCCAAGATACTCCTCATTTAAGGGTCTAATTGATTTTGTTTTTAAAAACTGTTTTCTGTTTTATAAAACTTAATAAAAAACAAATTTTGTCCTTGTTAAATTTTTAAAAACAGAAAAGTGTTTTTAAAAAGTGTAATCAAACAAGCCATTAATTTAACTTTTTGTATTTCCAATGAACCAATTTATTAGTCGTGGAGGGCAATTTAAGCAATAGATTTAATTTTTTTAATTAAAATTATATATATTAAATATGATTAACTAACTACCTTAATAATCGTGAATTAGTTAATTTTTGCTCGTAATTCTTTCCGAAGGGAATACAACTTAAAAGGAGTTCCAAAATATATGCGCAGTTTGGTCATCAAAAAATATACTAGCTCACAACCCATCCAATATACTCAATTTATTCCATTATAAGTGTCACATTAAAAAGTTTCACACATATTAAAGAGAAGTTATAAATAAATGAAAGAGTGTAATAATTTTACAAAATTATCCTTATTAACTATTGGGTATAACAATGGTCATAAATGTACAATAAAATATAATGACTTGGAAGTGATGTACTCGGTAAAATTGATAAAAAGCAATTAATATTTCATTAAATTGAATGCATATTGTGATACATGTCTATCCTGCTTCAAAGTGTTGTCCTGTTTTATATGGTACGAAAAAGAAATGGCAAAACACATAACACGTCCTTACATAAACTAATTCAAAATAACATGAACAAAATAAGTCTAGGTAAACCAGATGCGTGTAATGATCTAATCCAATTAAAACGTCACGAATAGTTACTGGTCTCACAATTGGGTATCACAGCATCAGTTTTGTGGCAGAGCTGTGCGGTGAAGTTTGACCAAAGCTTGTACTGTTTTTAAATTAATCAAAAAAAAAAGTTTGTCAAATATTGAGAAGGGGTGAAAGCTCACAACGAATGAGAGCAATAAAGAAAAGGAAAATAAAATGAATTCTATTTATATGATGTAAATTAATTTGATTTGATTCTGAGGTTTATGAAGCATAACAATTTAAATGTTTCGGGTATATTTACTAATATATACTAATATACTAATTACTTAATTTAAATGTATTTTTAATGAGTAATTTACATGTATTTTTATATCTTATATATTTATTGTATATATTTATTGTGACGTTCTAATAATTTTTCCAATATATATTAAATATATGAGTTTATACAATAATGGTGGAAATAATTTTATTTTATTTTAGCAGGCGAAAATGTACAAATGTACCTAAAGGTACCCAATTTTAGGGCCTTTAACTGTCAGAGTATCTAATAGCTAAGTCTCCTTTAAATACTGACTTCGACTCACTGGTTGTGGACCAACAATCTTTATCTTTCTTCCGTCTGATACCTGCTAATATTCGAAAGCAGATATATGCAAAACAAGAAAATAGAATGGGAGATTCAGAACACACTATACACACTATAAAATGGAAAAGCAGAAATTAGAATTCATGTAAAAAAAACATACACACGTATAGCAAGACAACAAAATAAGTAAAAGAATAGTCAACACATCCCCTGGCAACAACTTGGATCACCACTTAGCTACCTGTATCCATGCAGCTTAAATCTATATGCCTACGTGGCCACACAGTTTTAAATATGACAAAGACAACCCCACCTTAGCCACCTTGCCTTTATAGATAACAGCGACCTCTCACCGGCGTATGAGTAGGCCCAGCCAATTGTCTATCCCCTTATCCCGCTCATCGTGCCCCTAAGAGTGCATCCCTGCTCCCCAATGCGACGATAGGAACAGGTGTCGGGGTGGCACTCGGGATTGGCACTATAGACAGTGTTGTAACAGTACCTCATCAAGATGACCAGGCTACCCGACGTCCCGACAGGATGGTAGCTAGCCATCCGTCACCTGTAGACTTGTCGGACCCAGACTATCCTTCAAGGACCGGCGTATCATATACCGACTGCATCGTGCCCGCACTCTGGCACCTGGCCTCGTACACAGCCTATGTGTACGGCGGTGGATTACAGCACATGCATATGACCACTTATTATTCAACACCTCAATTGTTTACCATTATTCATCTACTCAGCACATCAGCTCATTATGTCAGCCATTATTACCATCTCATCTCAGCCCTTATCAGCTTATTATAAACAGCTTAACTAATGATCATATCCCCCACACACAGTAATAAACATTTATCAATATAATCAGAGTTACCATCAACTATCAGCATATATAGCATAATCACCATCATATACAGCATAACTACTAACATGTATAGCACAACAACCATTCTCGGTTAATAATATAGATCATTCAGCAACCATCAATTATCAACCATCCTTGATCTGTATATGGATCAACTCTAGTGTTGCTCAAGCGACCTACTACTGACATATTATCAATCCACACACCAGCAATTACACACATAATTATAAACAATCATAAGGAACCAGCATCTCATCAATCAATATCCATAAATATCAATAGATCTTTCCTATGGTTGATAGACCTTTGACAACTGTCCTCAGCTGTCACAGGTCACAGCCCCTTAAACGTGAACACAAGAAAGGGGGTTGAATTGTGTTGAAAACTTTAAGTTAAAAACACTTTAGAACTCTTGATTTTAAAACTGTAAGTTATCGGATGCTGGAGTAGGACCAGCCGTTGGAAATGAAGTTTAAGAAAACTTGATTTTTTTTTTGCAAGATAAGAATAAATGTAAAGCAGTAAAACAAGAGACACAGAGATTTATACTAGTTCACCACCAAACTGGTAGCTACGTCTAGTCCCTTCGTTCCTGAAGGATTTCCACTATAATCAACTGATTACAAATTTCCTTAAGAGTATTCTACTGTCACAAACTTGACAATACTCTTAACTTCTCAAAACGACTCAGTACGTTCGAGCCTTTGAGGAACAATGCCTTAACTAGGCAGAACAACTTTTTCAAAGTAATATTCTTTTGAATACAATCAAATAACTCTCACAGAGAGGATGAAAAGATTAAGCTAAAAAAAAATAACTTTCTAAAAGAAAGAATATAAGATGATGAGGTTCAGTTCTTGGTGTCCAGAAACTTGGCACGAAATCTGATCGATCACTTGAGTAATAGCTCTTTCAAAATGTAGTTTTTAGCAGTTTTTGGCAGCCTTCTTCAATGAATACCTTGAGGTATTTATAGGAGTCTCTGAGGGGTATTACCGTTGTAGTAAATTTCAGCTCCATATCATTGAGTGAGGTAATTTGAAATTATGTCCTTTTCTTCCTTTCCAGATAATATCATAATAGTACACATTACCATTTTTGTACTATCTGCTTTTCACAATTGCCTTGTATACATTTTGTCTTATACTAAAGGTGTCACCTTTGATACCTCGTACATCAAAATGAGCGCACAAAATCAAATTCGAATTTCGTTCCAAATAGCTGAGGTAGGAGAGCATAAACGTGACCATCACGTGCTTCATTAAAAGACCAGATGCTCTCTCAGAATAATGGACGGACACTCGCAGCAATTGAGTAATCCACGTGTCAAAGAATAACACTACCGGACGCTCGCTATACACAAGTCATTGGAGTGAACCGGATGCTGACACACATGGAATGTATTCAATTTCTGGTGAATTTCTCCTTCTTGCTTGAGTGACTTATAAAGCGTAAACAATTTTAATACCTGCACACTTCAAGACTTATTAGAAGATAATTTGTTCACTTGCAAGTACTTTGTTATCATCAAAATTAATGAGGGTCTAAACTTCTCAATCATTTAGGTTCCAACAATCTTCCCCTTTTTGATGATGACAAATATCCAAGGTTAATGAACAATTTAATTAAAAATAATAATTTCAAGGGTCTCCCCCTGAGTTCAACAACACAGATATAATTAAATAATTCAGGTATTAGAGAGATTTTTAATAATCAGAGCATTGTAATCGCAAAAGGCATGCAAGTATCAGAGCATATATTCAATTAAATGTTGAGAATAGATGCTGAGATCATTATACCAATAATGAATATACTTAAGCAGTTATTGAAGATCAGATGCTGAAATTCATTGTACCGATTATTATAAAAATGTGCCAACAGATATTAATGAGTATTAGAGCAATTCAAAGATATGCTATGTATGATTTATGCATGAAATGTGTAATACTTCAGCGTCTTCAGCGTGTTCATCAGACTTTCAACATGTTCATCGGACCTTTCTTTTACTCCCCCTTTTGTCATCGGACAAAAAGAGTGTAAAACACATCATAGTCAAAACAGTAAGTAATAATACTAGAAAAATTTGAATTGTACCGAAAATTAGATCAAGTAAGGTTAGATCATTCAAAAATATGAACCACGTAAAAAAAAATTGTACCAAGTTAACAGTAATACAAAAAAAATGAAATGTTTTTAAGGGTTTGGTGGAGGAGGAGGAGGAAGAAGTTGATTGAAGCGTTCCAAGAGGAGGTTCACAGTGCTTTCCAGCTGGTACACCTTCTGATTTGTAGCCATGATAGCTTCAAATTCAGCTTTAGGCAAGATGACAACATCATCATTTGCAGCAGGAGAAGCAGAAGAAGGTTCAGCTTCTGGAATAGGTTCAACAATGGCAGCTCGTTGAGATTCCGTCTTCTAGTGCTCTGCTAGCACTGCCTGTGACAGTCTCAGTTTCAAATTCTTTCTTTCCTCGACCCTCTGAAAGACTCCGTCATTTGGTAAGCTCTATTTGATGATTTTCCCAGCTTCTGTTTCTCAATTTCTATAGTCCATTCCCATCTTTGCACAATCTCTTCAAGGTAAAGCATACGCAGAAAGATAGTTTCCTTATGCTTAAGCAGATCTTCAACATATTCATCAAATTTTGTAAAAACATCTTCTCCAAAATTGCTTCTTATAAAAACTCCAATTCCTTCAAAAATGAAGATAAGTCCTTCATTTTCAGCTAGGTACAACCGATGCAAATTCTCTCTATCATCTTCTTCAATATTGAGAGGCTTAAAGTGAGGTAGAATGGCTTTGTCTTTCCAAGACATAGTCATTATACTCCAACTGTATCCTGTTTGCAAATAAAGACCCATTGGTCTTCAATTTTCATAACACTTAGAGGCCTAATAACAGAACACATAAACATGTCATCAAAATGAACAAAAGCGAGGTTTGTGTCTGGTACCCTGCTGATAGAGCCAACAGTAGGGATGGTTGCCTTTTCTGCGTTACAGTAGCCAGAAGAACTAGTTCTCCAATCATCTCTTTTGAGGAGGTTCAGATATACACGTCGAGCATGGTCTTCAGATAGCTTCTTAACCGAAAACTCAGAGAATGCTATGACATCGTATTTCCTAGGAGCTTCTTCATATTCCTTGAGACCAATAGATGTTAGAAGTTTACCACGAGCTGGTTCCTTCCTTTTATCAGGGATAGACCAGGGTAGCCACCTTTGCCTATCAGGCACAATCTTTACAGACACTAAGGAGGGATCTATGTTCAGATAAACCAATTCCATCTTCTTCATTTCAAAGCAGTGAGCCATGAATGACTTTTCATCATCTGTGATCCATCTTCCGCATTCCTCCATAGTGAGAGGTTTGTGTTGTGGTAGAGCATGAGGAAGATCAATAGAGAAAGGAATAATTCCTCTGTTTGAAAGAGGTCTTAACCTTCCACCAAATTACCTTTCCACTTTCTCACCATCTTCAGAGACAGTAAGGTGTGAACGAGGGGCAATCTCCAGTCTTGCAACCCCAGAAGTGAATGTCTTCAAATGTCACAGAGAAGGGTGATCATAGATGGAATGATAAACTTCTTCTCTTACAAATCGTGATTTGTTTATAGATGACACAGATTTCTTGGAACCATAGTAGTTAGTAGGTTTGAGAGTGAGAGAAAGTGGGAGGGGAGAAGTCACCTTGACTTTGTATGTTTTGGGTTGGTTTGGAGGGATTTTGAAGAGTAGGTTGAAAGGGTGAGAGTGGAGTGATGAAATGTATGTAGTGAGGGATTTGTTTGATGAGGGTTATGGTGAGGGAAAGTAAGTGTTCTGGATTTTGTGGTTAATTGGGAGGTTTGTGATTCGGTTGATGGATGTTGTTGAGTGATAAGGGCAGTGGTTTGAGATTTGGTTTTTGTGGTTTTCTTGGCTAGTGTTTTGGAGGGTGATGGTTGTGTGGAGTGTGTTTGTGGTGATGAAATAGAGAGTGGTGGTGTAGAAATAGTGTCATCAGAACCAAAGGTAGTAATGGAATCATCAATGGTAAAATCCAGTACCTTTGGGTTAAGCTCAGAGTGCCTAAGCAATCTCTTTCTTTTTCCTTGTGGGGCTGCAGTAGGAGGAGGAGGTGGAGAAACTTGCTTCTTAGGGCCAGACGCTGAAACAGGTTTTTCAGCTTCTGCCTTTCTCTTTTTTCTCCATAATGCTTCTGATGGGGACTCGGTCCTCATCATCTTCTGGATCATCTCTCCTTTTAGGTGTAGGAGTCACCTTCTGCTTCTTGCTTCTTGTCTCCCTTGCTGGAGACTCACCAGTTCTCTTCACACCAGATACTGAGCTTCTGGTGGGTTTTGTTTCAGCTTCTTCACCAACAGAAGCACCAGCTTCTTCTTCTTGTTGCTCCTGTTTTACTTTCTTGATCATATCAGCATTGATCAATTTCATTCTTACCAAGCTATTGACTCCAAAAACCTCAGGACGAACAATAGCACTAATTCCAAAATACTTATCTCTTTCTTCTTTGTTTATCAAGGCACTAAGCCTTCTCACAATTCCATCCTTCATCATCATAGTAGTAAGAAGAACTCCATAAAGAATAACCTTGATAATGTTCTTCTTGTCAGCAGAACCCTTCCTTGAACCAACAAGCGCATTGACAATATTGTTGAAAATCAACCTAGGCAAGTTGATTTTATGACCAGCCATATAATTTCTCATAATGAACTTCTGCTCATAGTTCACTATGTCACTTAACCCAGTCTTCAGAATAACGCTCTTATTAATAATTTTGTGTAGAATTCTGTAATGACTTTTCAGATTCTTGGCAGTAGGAGTTACATCATTTTCCTTTAACTGGTGATAGTTCTCGAACAGAGCCTCGTTGACGTTTTCCATTCCTCTGAAAGTGTCTTCCCAACCAGCATAGTAACTAATGCCCTCACAGGGGCACTTAATGGTATCAGCGATGGTGTTTATGGTGAACACCAACTTGAAATCTCTGACATGACCTTCAACTATTCCACCCGGAAGCATATGAACGTTTCCCCATAATTCCTTGATAGCATTAACCATAACATCAACAGGTTCCCAAAGGAAGTTTTTTCCAGCCCAGGTTCGTCAAACCTTCATCTAAATCAAACCCATAAAGCTTGAAACTTTTCAAGTCGATTCTGTTCTCAATCAAGACTTTTGCTTCTGTCATGGTGTTGAAGATAGCAGTGTATTGTCCGATTTTAACATCAGTCATGGTAGCAGTTGGAGAGTAGGTGATGGAGGTTTAGGGTTTCAGAGAAATCACAGAGAGAGAGAGAGCAGTTTTCTCAGACAAAAACAGAGTGAGTATGGAGCGAAAGGGGTGAAGTAGTGGGAAAGTTTTGATAAAATAGTACAGTTACTTTTTCAAAAACCTCTTCACATTTCTTCTAAATTAAAAATAAATCAAAAAGAAAATAAAATAGAGATTCCACTTTTCATTAAATGCAGTTGTCAAAATAAAGACAAAATCAAGAAAAATATTTTATTGAAAACCTAAATAATCATGACTCAGATTAGGTGTGATGAGACGCTTAAGTCCCACACGCGTGTGACACGTATGTGCTCGGACGCACGCAAACGAATTCACCAGACGCTGAGTTATGTGATGTGAATGACATATTATATGTTTACACGTGTGAATGCTTATGTCATACCGGATGCTGAATGATGCATGTCATAAGACGCTGAGATTAATCATTCTTCTATACGATGAGAATTTAAGTTTCTTCTTATAAAGTTGAATCTATCTTCAGCAAGGGGTTTTGTAAAGATGTCAGCCCACTGATGATCAGTGTCTATAAAATTTATTTCAAGAATACCCTTCTGAACATAGTCTCTTTTGAAGTGATGTTTAATCTCAATGTGCTTTGCTCTAGAATGCAATATTGGATTCTTAGTAAGACAAATTGCAGATGTATTATCACAAAAGATAGAAATGTTACTCTGTTTTATCAAGTAGTCTTCAAGTTGATATTTCATCCATAGAAGTTGGGAGCTGTAACTTGTTGCTGAGATGTATTCAACTTCTGCTGTTGAGAGCGTAATTGTGCTTTGTCTTTTGGTTGACCAAGACACAAGATTTGCTCCAAGAAATTGGCATCCTCCATTTGTGCTCTTTCTTTCAATTCGGTCTCCAGCAAAGTCAGCATCATAGAAACCTACTAACTTGTAATCTATTGATTTGTTATAAAGCAAACCAAGATTAGTAGAACCATGCAAATATCTAAATATTATTTTAACAACACTCAAGTGCGATTCTCTAGGATCAGATTGAAACCTAGCACACAAGTAGACGTTGAACATAATATCAGGTCTTGAAGCAGTAAGATAAAGTAGAGATCCAATCATACCTCTGTACGTTTTCTGATCTACCTTCTTACCAGTTTCATCTTTACTAAGAATACATGTAGGATGCATAGGTGTGCTCATTGGCTTGCAATCCACCATCTTGAATTTCTTTAGCAATTCCTTGATGTATTTGCTTTGATGTATATAAATACCATCATTACATTGTTTGATTTGAATTCCAAGGAAAAACTTTAATTCTCCCATCATGCTCATTTCAAATTCAGCCTGCATTAGCTTTGAAAATTCTTTGCAAAGGCTTTCATTAGTAGCTCAAAATATAATATCATCAACATAAATTTGAACAAGTATAAAATGCTTGTTTGATATTTTTCTAAATAGAGTAGCATCTACTATATCTCTGGTAAAGCCATTTCCCATTAAAAAGGAACTTAGTCTATCATACCAAGCTCTAAGAGCATGCTTAAGACCATATAGAGCCTTTTTATGTTTAAAAACATGTTCTGGAAATTCAATATCTTCAAAACCAAGAGGTTGTTTCACATAGACTTCCTCAGTTATAAAATCATTTAAGAAAGCACTTTTCACATCCATTTGATAAAGAATTATCTCATGGTGTGCAGCAAATAAAAGTAAGATGCAAATAACTTCTAACCTTGCAACACGTGCAAAAGTTTCTGTAAAATCTATACCTTCTTCCTGTGAGTAACCTTGAGCAACTAATCTTGCTTTGTTTCTCACAACCTTACCATCTTCATCAAGCTTATTTCTAAATACCCATTTAGTACCAATAGAATGCTTATCTTCTGATAGAGTGACTAATTTCTACACATCATTTCTTTGGAACTGATTCAACTATTCTTGCATATCCAGAATCCAACCTTCATCCTCCAATGCTTGATCAATCGTCTTAGGTTCTATTTCAGAGAGAAGTGCAATGTCTGCATGAAGATACTGGATCACCATTTGTAGTTCCACCAATATTTAAATCTGAAAATAATTCATCTAGTTCTGACATGGCAGTGTCAGGCTTCTTATCATCAAACTTGACATGAATGAATTCTTCCACTATCAAAGTTTCTTTATTGTATATTCTAAAAGTTTTAGATCTTTCAGAGTATCTCAAAAAGATACCTTTGTCAGCTTTTGAATCAAACTTACCAAGTTGATCCTTAGTATTCAGAATATAACATATGCAACCAAAGGGATGAAAATAAGATATGTTTGGTTTTCTACCTTTCCACAGTTCATATAGAGTCTTCTTCAAAATAGGTCTAATAAGAATTCTATTTTGAATATAACAAGTTGTGTTTACTGCTTCTGCCCAAAAATGTTTTGCAATATCAGCTTCATTGATCATGGTCCTGGCCATTTCTTGGAGGGACCTATTTTTCCTTTCTACAACACTATTTTGTTGTGGTGTTCTAAGAGAGGAGAAATTGTGAGAGATGCCATTTTCTTCACAAATTTTTTGAAAGCATTCATTTTCAAATTCTCCCATATGATCACTTCTAATTGAAGAAATACAAATTCCTTTTTCATTTTGAACTGATTTGCAGAAAATAGTAAATACTTTGAATGACGCATCCTTGTGGGCAAGGAATCTAACCCATGTCCACCTAGTAAAATCATCAACAATAACTAACCCATATTTCTTTCCAGTCAAAGAGGCTGTCCTTGTTGGACCAAACAGATCAAGATGCAAAAGCTCAAGTGGTCTAGAGGTTGAAACAATATTTTTAGAATGAAAAGAAGTTTTAACTTGTTTTCCTCTTTGACATGCCTCACAGAGAGCATCAGATTGGAATTTAAGATTGGTAAGCCTTTAACAAGACTATGCTTGTTTAGTTTTGAGATTAATCTCAAACTGGCATGACCCAATCTTTTATACCAAATCCATTGTTCATCTTCAACGGACATGAGACACTTGACATCTTGTTTTGCAGGTTCAAAAAGATCAATTTTATAAATGTTTTGTTTTATCTTTGCTGTAAAGAAAATAGAGCCATCTTTCTTGCTTTTTACTGAACACCCAATTTCTGTAAAAATGACATCATAACTATTGTCACATAATTGACTTATGCTCAATAGATTATGCTTTAGTCCTTCAACGTAAAGTACATTATCAATAGAGGGAAGAGAGCCTTTACCAATGCGACCAATTCCAACTATTTTACCTTTCTGGTTTCCTCCGAAACCAACAAATCCTTCTTCTCTAGGCCTTAGCTCTTGGAACATATGATTTTCTCCCGTCATGTGACGCGAGCATCCACTGTCTAAGTACCAAGATAGGTGTGTTGGCTTTGTTGCTAAGTATGTCTGCAACATAGACTATTTTATCTTTAGGTACCCATATCTTTTTAGGTCCTTTCTTGTTAGTTCTTGATGGATATTTGTCTTTCTTAGTCTTAAAAACAGTACATGCACTTTTCAAATGACTAGGTATGTTGTAGTAAGTACAATGCAAGTATTCACTGTGATCATTGGATTTATCAGATACAGGATTTTCATTTTCTAAAGAGGGTTCATCTGATATATAACCAAGACCTTGAGTTGTCATTTTACTGACACCCCAAATCATTAAAGCTTGCTTGCTTCGAGTTACAGTTTCTGCAAGAAACTTTTGAAATGCATATTCATAATCATTTGATCTACACTTAGGATTGCCTTTAGCTTCAGAGCTTTCAGGTTGAGAGCTCTCAGCTTCTGGTTGCTGACATGTTACCAGACGCTGACTATCCACCAGATGCTGATTTTCAATTTTCAGCTTCTGGTTCTCTTCACTGAGCTTTGAGTTTTCATTTTTCAAAACTTGAAATTCTTGTGATAATTTTGAAAATTTCTTTTTCAAATCTTTATACTCAGTGGAGAGAGTGGCAGAGTCCTTAAGAAGATCATCAAATGCAAGTTGAAGTTCAGAATAAGAATCATATATTATTACCTCTTCAACTTCTTCTTCAGAGTCTAAGTCAGTATTTGCCATGAGGGTAAGATTGGCTTCTTCATCATTATCTTCCTCAGAGGATGATGAATCCAGATCTTCCCATGTAGCCATGAGACTCTTCTTCTTTCCCTTGAAGGAACCTCTTGTGCGCTTCTTCTTAAGATTAGGACATTCAGATTTGAAATGTCCAGACTTTTTACATTCATAGCAGACAACTTGGCTTTTGTCTTTGCTTTCCTTCTTGTCTTCGACATCTTTCTTGTGGAATTTCTTCTTGAAGTTTCTTTTCTTCCACATCCTTTGGATCTTCCTGGATATAAACGCGAGCTCATCATCCGACCCATCAACGTCTCCTTCTGAAGCTTAATCTTCTGATTCTTCTTCAGCCTAAAGGTCTTTAGAAGTACTGGCTTTATGTTTGTTGACTTTCAAAGCAATAGACTTGTTTTTCTTTACAGGTTCTTCCTCATTCAACTCAAGTTCATGAGCTTTCTGAGAACTCAAAAGATCTTCAAGTCTTAAGACATTTAAATCTTTTGCTTCTTGAATAGCAGTGACTTGGGGTCTCCACTGCTTGGTCAAACTTCTCAGGATCTTTCTCACATGGTCAGGTGTGGTATAACTTTTTCCAATGGCTTGTAACCCATGAACGAGTGTTTGGAACCTTCCAAACATAGATTCAATGTTTTTACCATCTTCCATCTTAAACAATTTATATTGGCGACCCAACATGCTAGCTTTTGTTTCTCTTACTTGGGCAGAGCCCTCATAATATAAAACAAGAGAATCCCATATCTCTTTAGCAGTATCGAATTTGTCACATTTATCATATTCTTTTTCTGACATAGCACAAATAAAAATGAATCTAGCTTTTTGATTGATTTGATATCTCTTTTTCTGGTCATCATTCCAGTTTTCTCTGGCAATAGCAACACCAGCAGCATTAGTGGGAATAAGGTAACCACTTTCAACAATATCCCACAACTCAAGTTGTTGTGTCTCAAAGAAAGCTTTTATCTTATCTTTCCAGTAGTCAAATTTTTCTCCAGTAAATAGAGGAGGACGGTTCATATGACCACCTTCTGCAGACATATTCAAAAGTAAGGATCTTTTCTCTTAACACGGTTAAGTGCTCAACCAAGAGGCCGAGCTCTGGTACCAACTGAACGTGAATACAAGAAGGGGGGTTGAATTGTGTTGAAAACTTTTCGCAAACTTCAAGTTAAAAACACTTTAAAACACTGGATTTTAAAACTGTAAGTTATCGGATGTTGGAGTAAGACCAGATGCTGGAAATAAAGTTTATGAAAACTTGGTTTTATGCGCAAGATAAACGAAAGTATAAAGCAGTAAAGCAAGAGACACGGAGATTTAAACTAGTTCACCACCAACCTGGTAGCTACGTCTAATCCCTTCGTTCCTGAAAGATTTTTCACTATAGTCAACTGATTACAAATTTTCTTAAGAGTATTCTACTGTCACAAACTTGACAATACTCTTAACTTCTCAAAACGACTCAGTACGTTCAAGCCTTTGAGGAACAAAGCCTTAACTAGGCAATACAACTTTCACAAAGATAGTTTTGAATACAATCAAAATAACTCTCACAGAGAGGATGAAAAGATTAAGCTAAAAAACAAATAGCTTTCTAAAACGAAAGTATCAGACGCTGAGGTTCAATTCTTGTAGTCCAGAAACTTAGCACGAAACTTGATTGCTCACTTGAGTAATAGTTCTTTCAGAATGTAGTTTCTAGCAGTTTTTGGCAACCTTCTTCAATAAATACCTTGGGGTATTTATAGGTGTTTCTGAGGGGTATTACCGTTGTAGTAAATTTCAGCTCCATATCATTGAGTAAGGTAATTTGAAAAGTTGTCCTTTTCTTCCTTTCCAAAGAATATCAAAATAGTACATATTGCCATTTTTGCACTATCTGCTTTTCACAATTGCCTTGTACGAATTTTTTTTACACCAAAGGTGTCACCTTTGGTACCCCGTACATCAAAATTAGCGCACAAAATCAAATTCGAATTCCGTTCCAAATAGTTGAGGTAGAAGAGCACAAACGTGACCATCACGTTATTCATTAAAAGGCCAGATACTCGCTCAGAATAGGAGACGAACGCTCGCAGCAATTGAGCAATCCACGTGTCAAAGAATAACACTACTGGACGCTCGCTATACACAAGACGCTGGAGTGAATCGAATGCTGACACACATGGAATGTATTCAATACTTGTGAGTTTCTTCTTCTTGCTTGAGTGAGATAAAACATAAGAGATTTTAATACCTGTGATCCGCTGTCGCGCACGGGTCAAATAATTAAAAATAGTAAATGTAGTAACAAGGTAATTCAACCTTGGTCGTCTCACAAGGATCTCTAATCTAATAATAACCAAAAACAAGAACGTACGAAGAAATAAAAAGGGGGTTTCGATTATGAGAAACATAATTTAAAAGATAAAAATATCAATATATAAAAACGACTAATCCACTGGTTCAAGATAATTAATACTTGGATCTATCACGGGTTTCAAAGATTATTCTATTTCGTGATTCTATTCTTGTTTGATCATAAAATTAACTAATCAAGCGTCAATTAATTTTATAAGAATTCCTACTGGATTAAGCATAACAGAATTCAATTAATCATGAACGAGGAACAGGCATCACAAGAACACAATTAATCTAATAACCGAATTCAATCAAACCTACAACTAAGCGTTATAACCTACAACTAAGCGTTATAGATCCTATTGAACTCTATTCAAAATAAATAACAACAAGTGTTCAAAATATTTCAAATAATCTCAAAGAGCAAAAACGAATTTGATATGATTAAGCATCAACACCTAAAACGAATTTGCAAACAAAGATCAAAGAGATGAAAGATCAAAAGGAGAAGAAATATAATCTGAAAATTGAAATTAACGATAATAATCAAACCTCAATATCCTTATAAAAACTCCCTAACCAGTGAATTAATCTATGGTCTTAGCCTTCCATGGAAGGATTAACAGAAACGAAATTAAGAAGAGGAGAAGGAGAAAAGATTGTTAAAACGACAAAAGATTTAAAGTAATCAAAAGGTTCTAACCTAAGACTCTAAAAACATATTTATAACGTCTCCTAGGTTAACCTAAGTAATCAGATGTTTAAGACCAAGAGAAGGGCCCATAAGAGGTTAATTAGCCCAATAACAACTAATTACATAAGTGAGTGATCCAAAACTCGCAGTACAACTCACCAGCCTCAGTAAAATGGATTTTCGACCTTCAAAACGTCAGAAATGGACTTTTGGTGCCAACATAAGAGTTGTAGCTCTGCTTCTTAGATTTCCAACGCCACAAAGATCACTGCAATCGGACAAGTATAGCTCAAGTTATGGCCTACAGAAGGGACATGGGTCAGGATGTAACAAAAATCTAAAAATTAGCAAATGATTTCACTAAAGCCCAATTAAGACCCAAAGATATAAAACTATGTTAAAAAGTAGTTGTTGGGCAAAACACACATTTAAAAACGCCAAGTGTAATGCTATAAAAGATGCATTAAAATGCATTGATCAACTTGTACACTCAAAGACTTATCAGAAGATACTTTGATATCATCAAAATTAATGAGGGTCTAAACTTCTCAATCGTTTAAGTTCCAACAGATATCGGGAAGAGTGCTCATTCTTTGATACCGGGAGAAACCAATGGGCTTTTTCTTCACAGGGATGGTACTCATGCCAACTTGGTAAACAAAGGGATCAATTTGGTTGTTGATTTGAGCCCACATAGCGTTTTTGAACAAGGTAGGCCGACAGAACGGGGGTTCAAGAAAATTGTTGGCATGGGGCAGAGAATGGGTATGTCACTAAGGAGTGAGGAGCAGTTGCTTATAGATAATCTTTTGGAATCAGATGATATGGGGTAGTGTGGCTGCTCGAACAGGGAGATTGCAATAGTTGATTAATGATTGTTGCAGCTATGAACATAAGAGGATTGGGGGAAAGAGTGAAGAGGAGAAAGTTACATAATCTTATACGGACTCATCATATTGATTTCCTAGCTGTACAGGAGACCAAATTGGAGTCGGTTGAAGGTTCTCTGTGTAGGAATATTTGGGGAGCAGATAACTGTGAGTGGCACTTTTACCCTTCGGTCGGGAATAGTGGAGGTATCCTTTCTATTTGGAATAGCAACAAGGGGAGGTTGGTGTTCACTTTTGAGGGGAGGGTTTTGTTGGTGTTTGTTTGGAGTGGGGGGTGGAAAAAAAGAGGTGTATAATTGTTTGAAGCGACGGATGTGGGGGAATTTGATTATGTCTAAGAGTGGATTTGGAGGTGAACTATGGTGTGTATTGGATGATTTTAATGCTGTCACACGTGTTGGGGAAAGAAGAGGGAATGGGGGACCCCAATATACGTTGGGGTCATCGGAGTTGGAGGAGTTCGGAGGGTTTATTGAGAAGATGGAGCTGGTGGACCTACCACTACTTGGAGGCAAGTTCACCTTGTTCCAGGCAAACGGTAATGCGGTCAGTCGGCTTGATAGGATACTGGTATCGGATGGGTGGTCAAGTGCTTGGGGTGACCCTACACATTGGGTTTGGAGAGAGATGTTTCTGACCATTGCCCGGTTTTGCTCAGATATTCGACACAGTCTTGGGGCCCCAAGCCGTTCGGTTTAACAACCATTGGCTCCAGCATAGGGATATCCATGACGTGGTGGCGAGGAGTTGGGCATCGAACTCTCACAGTGGCTGGATGGGATTTATCTTGAAGGAGAAGCTTAAGGTCCTCAAAGGGGATCTTAAGAGGTGGAATAAGGAGGTTTATGGTGATTCGAACGCAGGATCCAGCTACTGGTAGAGGAGATAAGGGTGGCAGGTCTGAGGTGTGAGGAGGTGGGTCTCCCACATGATGAGTTGGTTGCTAGAAAGCAGTGCTTCTAGGAGCTTTGGAATCTTCTCAAAAGCAGGGATAGCTTAGTGGCTCAAAGATCTAGGAGCAAGTGGCTCAAGGAGGGAGATGCCAACACCGGTTATTTCCATTCCTATATTAAGCAGAGGGGCAGGCTTAATGCACTATCAACCTTGCAGGTGGATGAGGAGTGGATACGAACGGAAGTGACACGATTCTTTCAAGATCACTTCTCGGAGATACCTTGGATGCGACCCAGGTTAGACGGTATTTCTTTTCCACAGTTATCTTTTGCAGATAATGTTATGCTTACGGCAGATTTTAGTATGGCTGAGATTGAGGAGGTGATATCTTCTTGTGACGGTAATAAGAGCCCGGGTCCAGACGGGTTTAACTTCAATTTCCTCAAGTCATCTTGGGAGTTGATAAAAGGGGAGGTCGACGTCCTCTTCCATGAATTCCATGCTAATGTAAGCCTTCCTAAGTGCTCCACTTCATATTTTCTGGCTCTAATCCCAAAGGTGAGCAGTCCAATGGCCTTAGGGGATTTTAGACCAATCTCGCTCTTGGGTTGCTTGTATAAGTTGGCGGCAAAGGTGCTGGAAGGTAGACTGGGTAAGGTAATGGATTCACTAATATCTCTGTGTCAATTAGCTTTTATCCGGGGTAGGCAGCTGGTAGATGGGGTGGTCATTGCCAATGAGGTCATAGATCTGGTGAAGAAAACTAAGAAGGAGTGCCTAATCTTTAAGGTGGACTTTGAGAAGGCGTATGATTCGGTGAGCTGGAGTTTCTTGGATTATATGTTGAGGCGATTCGGCTTCTCCTCTAGATGGCGGGGGTGGATCCGTGCTTGTGTCTTTTCTGGTAGCCTATCTGTGCTTATGAACGGGTATCCGACGGAAGAGATTAACATCTAGATAGGTTTGAAACAGGGCGATCCACTGGCCCCATTTCTCTTCCTGATTGTGGCTGAGGGCCTCAGTGGTTTGGTGAGGCAGGCAGTTACACTGGGAATGTTTCGGGGATTTCGACTGTGGTCCTCAGATTTAGTGATCTCCCACCTTCAGTATGCTGATGACACTCTATTTTTTGGGGAGGCATCGGTGGATAATCTATGGGCTATGAAGGCCATCCTCAGGTGTTTTGAGTTGGTGTCTGGCTTGAGGGTTAACTTTTCAAAGAGCAGCCTCATCGGAGTCAATGTGGATGTAGGGTTCATGTCACTTGTTGAAGGGTTCCTGAACTGTAGGGTGGGATCACTACCGTTCAAATACCTAGGTCTGTCGGTGTGGGCTAACCCAAGGAGGGTCAGTACTTGGGAGCCACTCTTAGAGGTCCTCCGAACACGCTTGGGTTCGTGGAGGAACAGGTTCGTCAGTATGAGGGGCAGGATTGTGCTTATTAACTCTGTCTTGAATAGTATACCCATCTTCTTCCTTTCTTTCATGAAGATGCCGCTTAAGGTGTGGCATTTGGTGGTCCAAATACAGAGAAGATTCTTGTGGGGTGGTGCCCAAGGTGGGAGGAAAATTCCTTGGGTAAAGTGGGGGGATGTATGTAAACCAAAGGCGGCGGGCGGTCTAGGGGTCATAGATCCAAGGTTGTTCAACCTGAGCCTGCTTTGGAAATGGAGATGGAGGCTATTGGAGGATGGCCCAGTTTTATGGAGGGAGGTGTTAGCAGCAAAGTATGGGGAGGGGGTGGTTGGGTCTACCTCCCCAGGTAGGTTGCGGCTACCAGCGTTTGCTTCGGCTTGGTGGAAAGATATCTGCTCCATTGGTTCTTCTGGGGTGGCTGGCTCTGATTGGTTTATTGATAGTGTGGCCCGAAAAGTAGGGAACAGTCGGTCTACTTCCTTCTAGCAACATCACTGGGTGGGTCCCTCCCCTTTAGGTGAGATATTCCCCAGGTTATTTTCTATATCCGACAGACAGGACGACAAGGTTAATGACATTACTAGATGGGAGGGTGGGTCGTTACAGTGGAACCTTACTTGGAGGAGGAGGCTCTTTGTTTGGGAGGAGGACTTACTCCACCAGCTCTTGGATCTCCTAGCTGGGGTGCAACTCTCTACGGTTGAGGATATATGGGTGTGGAGCAGGCACACAAATGGGAAATATACTGTCCGGTCGACATATGCCTTTCTAGCGGATAGCTCATTGGATACGTCTAGCCTCTCAGACTCACATCTCTCGGCTCTAGGTTTACTTTGGAAGAGTTTTGCTCCTTCCAAGGTAATTGCTTTCTCGTGGCAGTTGCTTCTGGATAGGATCCCTTCCAGGGTAAACCTCTTTCACAGAGGAGTTATTCAGGATGTGGCAGGGACGAGCTGTGCTTTGTGTGGTATGTATCAGAAGTCCTCTTTGCACCTATTCCTTATGTGTGAAGTCACAGCCTCAGTATGGTATGCGATTGCTAGGTGGTTGGGTTGGTCATGGGTGCTTCTGTGGGATCTCTCAGCTCTGTTCTTACTGTTTTGCTCCTTTGGACGTGGCTCTCGTGGAAAACGACGACTGGCAATGGTTTGGCACTCTGTTGTCTGGGCCATTTGGGAGATGCGGAATAATTGCATCTTCTCAAATGGAATTGTTGACCACCACCAGATCATGGAGAGGATACGTGTCTTATCTTGGAGATGATTTCTTACTAGTGGAAAGGCTGGGGTTTGTTTATATTACTAGTGGTTTGTAGATGCGTTTGGTTGTCTGTGTAGGATGTAGTTTGGGGATGCATTATTGTGGGTGTTGGTTTTGCGGTCCCTCTTAGGGACTTTCTCTTGCTTACTCACTGCTTGTATGGGTTGGAGTACCCGTAGTACTCCATATTCATCAATACACTTTTGCTATTCAAAAAAGAAAAAAAATCATTTGATCATTCATCTCTCATATGCTCTTTACTGGTATCACTTTTAGTATATTAATCTAACGATATTGATAGAAAATCATCAAAAATTTATCTTTGCTCTTTGAGTATTTTTATCTCTTTCTCTATCTTGAACAATATTTCTTTTTTGAAATCTAATGTGTTTTGTCACTGTATGAGTTTAGTGTTTGAGAACTGGTAAAAATTAGAAGGATAAAGAAATAAAATTAGAACCAATTTATTCTTTCTTTTATCTCTTATAACTTTCTTCACATATTTAAAAAAATGTGTCTTATATAGGGGCAATACCTAATTTTTTATGTAGGCAAAATAAAAATTATTAAGTGTATTCAACTTAAAAGTAAGGATGTCGTGGAGGCAATTGCCCCAACTCTCTAAACGTGAATCCGCCACTGCTTAAAACTAATGCATAATACTACGAGTTAGTTACAGACCATTAACGCATGGTTTGGTTCTAGGAAAAATGTTGCGAGAGAAAGATAAAATAGTGAAAGTTTTTTTTAGAGGTTGTGCCATCCATTGTTTGGTTCTCTTGTCAGAAAGGAAAGAAAGGATGCATTTAGTGGGTCCCACGTCAGAAAGGCAATCCTCCCAATTTGGGAAGAAAAGGGAGCAGAGAGCTCCAATAGTTGTAAAAAGACAGAATGGCCCTTGCTTTTGATAATGTATTTGTCGAGGCTTCTATTTTACTGACTCACGTGCTCATTTTTTTTTCCTTTAATTGATTTGTTTGTCCCTCTCTTTCTCAATAATATATATACATGTATTTTATTAATATATATTCATATGTATAAAAAATATATAGTTATATTTATATATATTTATATATTTATGTCATTTATTAAATATGCTTCTTTCTTTTCTCTTCCTCTCTACTCAATCAAACAAAAGAAGAGAAAGTTTTACCTTTCTTTCCTTCCACTTTCACACCTACCAAACAATCAAAAAATCATCTCATTTTCTATTCACATTCTACTCACTTTCATTCTTTTAACATTCTTTCCTTTTACTTTCTTTCCTTTCACTTTTTTTCCATCCAAACAAGGAGTTATTTAAAGAATCTTTAAACTAATGCATAATACTGAAATTAAAGAATATTAAATCATATTGTTTATAAAAAAAATAGTAATTTTCATTTTAGGAGTTATTTCTTTTGTTTTTTTAACAATATCCAGAACAATAGTATAGTAATAAAATATTCATGTCCAGATTAAAAATCCAATGAGTACAAAAAATTAAAAAAGCCAATAAGGCGTCTTACACTCGATCAGCCAAATGGCAGCTACCCATTATAGCTTAGGTTATGCTTGGCCTTTATTGTTTGGAGTTGCTATGCAGGTTATCTGGAAGTGCAGGAATGAGCTTGTCTTCAATTCCTCGAATATTAATTGTAATAGGATGGTTGCTAGGATCCTTCAACAGGTTGAGGAGATTAAGCAAAACCTGAATGCATATAATTGAATTTTAGTGACTGACTGTTTAGCTGGTTCTTGTACCAGCACTAAGTGGAAGCCTCCTCTAGACAACTTTTTAAAGATGAATTGTGATGGAGCTGTTTGTGAGTTAGGCCTGAATGCGGCTGTTGGCATAGTCCTTAGGAACTCTACAGGGGGTTTTGTTTAGGGCATTGTTTCTATATTGGTCCTTGCACCATTTTGGAGGCGGAGCTGCAGGCGATTCGTGTGGGTCTCTCAGTTGCGCGTGCTAAGGGGTACCTTAATATCTTGATTGAATCTGATTCTCTTCTAGCTGTGAGGTTGATCAAGAAGCGTTGCTCATCCCTTCACCCGCATTTTAAGCTTGTTGGGGACATTATTAGCCTTATGGAAGAGGGTGATGGAATCTCTATCGATTATGCGGTGAGGGAAGCAAACCAAGTAGCGGATGCTCTCGCAAAGTTTGGTTTGGATTTAGATGCATGTAGTAGATACTTCAGTAGTGTTCCTAGCTTTATTTCTTGTTTTGTTGCTGCTAACTGCAGTTGGGTCTCGTTCCTGCGTGGCTTTTAGCAGTTGTTTTTGTTGCTCTTGGGGGCCTTAGCCACATTGTACTCACCAAAAAAAAAATCTCGATCAGCCAAATGAGCAAGAAACGTAAAATAAGTTAATCACATGCCTCAGGGACGGATCCAAGAAATTTGATAAGTGGGGGCAAAATCATATGCTATAAATACTTATATAAAAATACATCAATGCATAAGTGATAAAACAATAATATTATTATCATTAAGCAAAAAATTGGAGATTACAAAAACTATAGCATTATATACCCAAAAAATTGAAGACACCTCAATATTTACGAATTATAACTTTTTTTACGTGTCTTTATTTTGAAATTGTTGTATGATTTTTTCATTTTCAACACTACAAAAAATATATTTCTTTATGTATGTGACCAAACAATTATTCAATCCATCTCCCATAAGGTTGCACATTTGATTCTTCACAAAATTTATTACAGAAAAATTCCTTTCAACCGTTGCAGTTATCACAAGTAAAATCAAAGCTAACATCAGCAGTAACTCTCTATTACCTAACTTAGACAAATGACCAAACATATGGTGCACATATATGCAATATGGTTCAAAAGAAACTTACTCAAGCAACGAAGGAGTTGTAAATAGAAGAAAAAAAATAAAAGATTAAAATTGAAATGAAGAACATATGAAAAGAAAGGTACCAATAACAAAATATGAAGTTGAATATAAGAGGAAATGTTGAATAAGGAGAAATAAGACAGAAATCAAGAGACAATGAGATAAGGAAGCAAAATGGTTGAGTTAGAGCTCTTGCAGAGTATTTGAGTTGATGTATTTTGAGAATGAAATAGAGTAGACACGAGAGAGTATTTTGAGAAACAGAAATAGAGAGACAAAGATAAAAGGGGTAAAAAAAGAATTTCACTTTCTCTTAAAAAGAGAATAGACATGGGGTAATACTTAAAAGAGGGTAGCTCAATTTATATTTTTTTTCCTCTTTAGTGGGGTCAAGACTTAATTTTTAGTGGGGTCAAAAATAAAATTATTCAATAATTAGTAGAAAAATAAATAAGTTAATGGGGTCAAATACCCCCAATTTGTTAGGCATACATCTGTCCCCGACATGCCTTTAGAAATATTAGATAGAGTAAACCACCACTTTAGTCCTTGAAAGTGTGACTCGCTATTACTTTAGTCCATCAAAGAATGAAAACCACAAAATAGTCCCTAAAAGTGTGTTTCGTTAGCCATTATGGTCCCTAATGTTACCCCGTCCATTGACTTTGTTTATTTTGCTTATGTGTGACGTTTTCTTTCACTATGGCTGCTGATGTGTCGCATAATTTGGGAGTAAGCCACCACTTTGGTCCCTAAGAGTGTGACTTGTTGCCACTTTAGTCCCTGAAATGATGAAAATCACAAAATAATCCCTAAAAGTGTGTTATGTTAGTCATTATGGTCCCTAACGTTACCCCACTTACTGACTCTGTTCATGTTGCTTGTATGCGACGTTTTCTGAAGGGGGAATGGAAAACACAAGAAATGGGTTGAATTGTGTTTTCAATTTTTTTTTTCTCAAACATCATAATTTCAAAAATAGTTTTATGAAAAACACGTTGAAGAAAAGCATACATGCTTTAAGAAATCAGACAGTGAATTAAAAACAGACAAAGAGGTTTTAAAAATAGAATCAGAGATAAAAACAAATATATGTCTGAATAGGTTAAATGCTTTTTAACTTGAATCACATGAGTTCAGAAGCTCATAAAGCATTTAATAAAAAAACATATAAAAACTTTTAACAACATTTTGTAAATATACATTCCATGTAAGTTTGTTTTACATAGGAATAGATTCAAAGTTACAACTAGATGTCAGATTTGTCGATCTAAAGGTTTTTGCAAAACACTTAAATGCAATGGACGAGGTAACGTTAGGGACCATAATGACTAACAGAACACGCTTTTAGGGACTATTTTATGATTTCATCCTTTCAGGGACCAAAGTGACAGCGAGTCACACTTTCAGGGACCAAAGTGGTGGCTTACTCCCAAATTATGCGAGACATCAGCTGCCACGGTGGAAGAAAACGTCACACGTAAGCAAAATAAACAGAGTCAATGGACGGGGTAACGTTAGAGACCATAATGACTAACAGAACACACGTTCAGAGACTATTTTATTGTTTTCATTTTTTCAGGGATCAAAGTGACAGCAAGTCACACTTTTAGGGACGAAAGTGGTGGTTTCCTCTGCTAGATAAGAATCGTCCGTACACAAAAGCTAAATCATATATCCATATCCAGGGTCACAAATTTGTTTCCATTATTTGGCTTCGTCCCTAAATTATTTGCCCCAAGGCGGACAGCATATGAACCATCGTCTCCCCTCTGCAGCTCTTGTACCACAGCAAATAGAGCTGGAAATTTCGAACTTTCCATCTCGAGAAGTTCTGAAACTAAACCCAAATTCCTGAAATACTGAGGGAAAGGATGAGATAAAACAGCTGTAAAGGCCTCTGCAAAATTCCCCACCCATACTAAAACCCTCGGGTCATAGAGAACAGGGGAACTAGTCGTAACCAAGCATCTCCGACCAAGATAAAATGATGTTCAAATATTTACACACGTTACAAATTTGTGAATCCGGATGATTGGAATTGTTCATGAGGAATGTAATTGCAGTTGCACGAAGATCACGGGAACCAAGCATAAAGCTAATTGCATAGATCCAACAGAAGCGCATAACTCCTTGTTATTCTGAGACTGCTTGGCCGTTTTATATGCCACGCGGCAAGCCATACCAGTGATGTCTCCAGTTTCATCTAGGATGTAAAAGTTACAATCTGTCATGTTTCCGATCATATGGATTTCAAACTGCATATTTGGCTGATTGGTTCTGGGAGTGCCTGAAGGGACGATCATGTTGAGAGTTTGATTCAATGCATTTGCTTCCTCTGAGATAGTACCATTACTTTCATTGGTGGAATTCTTCATTTCAGATCCTGAGAAGTGACGGATTTGCTTCTCACTTACGAGAATAGAAGTGGTATATGAATAGTGTTGGTTTAATTTAACAGAGAGAACGCACTATATATATATATATATATATATATATATATATATATATATATATGCATCGCAACGGGCCGGGTCGGGTTTTGTCTCTCCTGTTTTCGTTTTTTCAACGGTTTCGGATTTTGTCTTCTCCATCCCCGTCTCGATAGAGTCGAGTTTCTCCGCGGGCTCCCAACTCCGTTTTAAATATGTAGAAAAATTGAAAAATTATATTTATGATAATAAATAAAATAAAATCATAATTATTATACAATGACAAATAAAATAAAAAACATCAAAATAAAATGTTCTATTGAAAAGAGATTAAATTAAAAATAAATAAAATATATATAACAAAATGAATGAGTATACATGCATAAAATAAAATAAAAATTAACAATTTATATTTAGTAGGGCGGGTTCTGGTCGGGTATCGACATCCCCAACCCCGTCCCACCCCCGATCAAAACGGGTTTTTCCCGTCAAAATCGGGTCGAGATCGGGTGGGTACCCGCGAATTCGGATTCTGTTGTCATGCCTATATATATATACTAAAGTGTAGCGTTTGTGCTTCTTAAAAGAGAGTATTTGAAAGTGGACTTTTGACTTTGAAGTCTATCAAATTGGGAAAGGAAAATATATATATATTTTGGAAAGTGTTAGCATTGGAAAGTGGATATTAAGTCCATCAAATATTGGGAAGCGCGCAAGTAGAGAGGAAAGAAGAAAAAAGCAATAAATGTATTACTATCAATGTTATTAAACTCGGACCCGTCATCGACTCGGTCAGGACACTGAGTCAATGAGTCACTGGTCGGATCGGTGGGTTACTAGTTGAACTGCATAACCCAATCACCATTAAAAATACAAAAAAAATGGCATATATAAATTTCATAATTCAAAAAACTATAAAAAATATGATAAATATGATAAATGTATATATATTGCTTATAATTGTTAATGGCTTTGATAAATGTATATATATTAAAAAAAATGTGCTGCATATAATTGTTAATGGCTTTGGTGCCAACATAGTTGGGATGAAAGCCATTATTGTGATGCCTGTGCATGTCAAGCTTTGTTCTTTCTTTTTAGGCGGGTGTCTCTTTCTTGCGGTTTTCCATTTTGTTTCTGCTCATGGGTTTTGGTCTAGTCCCCCCATGTTTGTTTGTTTTTCCTTTTTTTTAATAAATTTTAGGCGGGGGTACTCTTTTTCCTTCTTGGTGTTTTTTCCCTAAGGAGGGTTTTGCATCAGGAGGTTTTAACGAGGCCTCTCTCCTCTCTTTTGCCAAAAAAAAAAAAATTCACAACAACAAGTGTGGCATGGTGGCTTGGCTTTTTGCGTCTTCAGGCAATCTCGTGTGAGGGTGTTCGATCCTCAATCACTATTAATTTTTATTTTATTAGATTTATTTACTTGTTGGGGCAAGCCCAGTATAAACTAACTCTAGATACTAAAAGAACCCTAAATCTTAAATTTTGTTCTGCTTATTACAATTGCCATCGCATGACGTTTTTCTCTCCCGTTATCCTTCTTCTCCTCTGCTATCTATTACTACGTTTTTCTACTTCTAGTTTCCTCATTTTTCTTCTTCTTCTTCTTCTCTCCTATTTTGCATCTTCCTCCTACTATTTTGCTTCTTCTTCTTCTTCTTCTTCTTCTTAATTTATTCTTCTTCTCTTCTCTGCTACTTCTTCTTTGAATTTTGCAAGTTTGTTCAGTGAGTTTTCCCAGAAGTTTTTGCGAACCGAGCCAACGAGTTAACAGGGTGAAAACGATTCTTGGCCAGTTTATTGGCGTCATGACCGAGTGGAAGACATATCTGATCTGATGACATGATCGGATCGGCTAGGGGTCCGATTACCGGCCAAACCAGTCCGATCGGCCGGTTCGGTCCGATTTTTATAACACTGATTACTACTGCGCATGCGCATTCATCTTACATTCATTCAATTCCCATGATTTGACACTTTACTAAGGAGAAAATCAATTGAACTCAGACTCAAGATGCAATACATTAGGAAGGTTAAATGTATATGTCAATTAAACTAAAACAGACAATTAAAAGTATATGGTTCATTAAAATTAAAATGAACAAAAAATGTTTTAAGTTTCAAGAAAATAGAGAATCATCAAACTTTGAAAAATAATTTCGATAATCACATTATAGGAGGTTTTTTTTCCCATTTCTCTATTGAAGAATTTTAGCATTATCAATCTCTCTCTGAAAAGGATTTGATTCACTCGCACCTTCTAGTATAATTTCACCCCGTCACTAGTCATGTCTTTCACCATGTTTGGATGAGGGGAAAGAAAGTGGAAGGATAGAAAGTTTCTTAAAAAACTCAAAAATTTGACATTGGTAAGTGTGACTAACCAATCATGGTGTGACACATATGTCATTTTACACTTTAATCAATAAATTTTCTTTCCCCCCACTTTCTTGGATACCAAACATACTTTGCGGTTAAGGTAACAACTTTGGACATAACAATAGTGTAACAAGCAGTGTTTTTCTAATTGAAAATTACTAGTGATTTCGGCTTCAAATAGCCGAGTTGCAGCCTACAATTCGGAGGACGATTTTGGGAATTAGCTCATTGTGTTTTTATATTTTTTGATGATATCAGACTGAAGGAGAGGAAGAATTGTGATTGATAATAGAAGTTGAGAATTACAGTTGTCTTCTATGTTTTAAATTGTGAGGATAATTGTTTTTCTCTAATTAAGGTTTGAAAAATAATAAACATTTATTAACAAGTATTAAGTTATCAAGAACTGTATTTTTCAATAAATAATTTTTAATTATATACTTCAATAAGGGATTTTGTCCCTTCAATAAATGCCACACTAATCAGGTTGAAGAGCTCAAATCGCTCTCTATATAAAGTGGAAGAGAACAATACACCAGTATGCACACTATTCCATTCTCTTAGTCAAGGCTAAAATACATACTTACTTGAGCATCACAATATGTGTCTTTGCAAATACCCACTCCCACCACGTTCAACCAGGCCAGATCCGAGGAGCCACTTTCGAGGCGAGTAAAGGGAGGCATAATCCATTCACCAGCCAACAAGAGAATTGAGACAGAGCAGTTGGTGCCGTCTGTGGGGAACGATAGAGTTATCCCCGTTAAGCTTTCTTGAAAGACGTTGAGCTCAACTTAGTGAGATTCCCTTCACAGAAAAAGCTCTGTCAAAAGTAGGAAACGAAAATGAGCCGAGTCTCAATAGAGTGAACATGCGACAAAAGAAAGATCTCAAAGAACCCATCTAAAAGACGGACCCACGGCAAGTGCCAAGCGTAGACCGCCGTTGGGAATGAGGCATGCATAGTTAGGCAAGTGTTAGTGTTACCCCACATCTACTCTCTTTTTTAAGAAAGTAGAAACTTTTTTTTACTCCCCTTTATCCCCGTCTCTCTATTTATGTTTCTCAAAATACTCTCCAGTCTCTACTCCGTTTCATTCTCAAAATCCATCAACCCAAATACTCCACAAGAGGTCTAACTCAGCCCTTTTTACTCCCTTTCTCATTGTCTCTCGATTTCTGTCTTCTCTAACTTAATACAATACAAAACATTTCTATTTAGATTAATCTCCAAACTCAACTTTAGATTTTGTGACTCGTACCTTTCCTTTCATATGTTCTTCATTTCATTTTTAATCTTTTATTTTGTTGGTTCTATTTACAACTCATTTGTTGCTTGAGCAAATATCTTTTGCACTATGTTTCATATATGTGCACCATCTGTTTGGTCATTTGCCTAAATGGGTTAATAAAGGGTTACCCGTTGAAGTTAGTTTTGATTTTGCGTGTGGCAACTGCAATGGTTTAAAGGAATTTCTCTACAATGACATTTTGTGAAGAATCAAATGCGCAACCTTATGATAGATGAATTGTTGAATAATTGTTTAGTCACACACATAGAGAAAGATATTTTCGATAGTGTCAAAAATATTAAAAAAATCATACAACAATTTCAAAATACGAAGACCAAAAAACAATTATAATTCGTAGATGATGTGTTTTCAATATTTTTGATATATAATGGTATAGTTTTTGTAATCTCTAATTTTTTACTTAATGATAATGATGTCATTATTTTATGCTTATGCATTAACTTTTTTATATAAATATTTATAGTATATAATTTTACCCCCACTAGTTGAAATTCCTAGATCCGTCTCTGACTAAAGTGTAAAATATTTTTACACAGTCATCCTGTTGAGAAGTTTGATTGTTAGATATAACTGTTTCTGTTAAACTGTTATTAGTTGCTAATTTTTCTGTTTTTGTTAGTTAGTTTCCTTCTGCTGTAATCGAGTGCTCTATATAATGAGGCTCTCATTGTTAATAAACATTCATTCATTTTTTCCATCATTGATATCTCAGCATAACAAATTGGCATCAGAGCTCCACTGGGGCCTGATAAAGAAAGAAGAGAAGAATTGCAATTCTTGCGACGATCAACAATGGCGAACATGAATGGAAACGATGGAACGTTTGTGCAACCGGCGATCCCACGTTTTGATGGTCACTACGACCATTGGAGCATGCTCATGGAGAACTTCCTCAGGTCAAAAGAATACTGGGGATTGATTGAGACTGGCTTCACAAATCCAGCAGAAGGAGTTGTACTAACAGAGACTCAGCAGAAGAGACTCGATGAATTGAAGCTCAAAGACTTAAAGGTGAAGAATTACTTGTTCCAATCCATTGATAGATCAATCTTGGAGACAATCTTGCAGAAAAATACATCAAAGGAGATCTGGGAGTCCATGAAAAGAAAGCACCAAGGAAATGCAAGGGTGAAGCGATCAATTCTTTAAGCTTTGAGGAAAGATTTCGAAACCTTGGAGATGAAAACAGGTGAAAATGTCATTGATTATTTCTCTCGGGTTATGGGAGTGGCAAACAAGATGCGAATTCATGGATAGCATATTCAAGATGTAACCATCGTGGAGAAGATTCTTAGGTCTTTGACTGAGAAATTCAATTACATTGTTTGCTCAATTGAGGAATCTAAGGATACTGAGACGCTTTCAATTGATGAGCTTCAAAGTTCTTTGATTGTACATGAGCAAAAATTTCACAAGAATCGTGGAGATGAACAGGCCTTGAAGGTGGTATCTCAAGAAAGGCAAGAAAATGGAGGTAGAGGGAGAGGATACTAGGAGGAAGAGGAAGAGGAAGAGGAAGACAGAATCGTGCTCACCCATCGCCCTTTGTGGAATGTTTTAAATGCCACAAGATTGGGCATTATAAAAGTGATCGCCCGTCAGTGGGACAAAGAAGCAAATTATGCTGAGTTTGATGATGAAGAACTGATGATATTGATGACTCATGAAGCAATACCAGGCAAAGATAAGGGAGAATCTTGGTTTCTGGATTCTGGTTGTTCAAATCACATGTGTGGCAGCAAAATCTGGTTCTGTGAAATCGATGAAAGTTTCAAGCAGTCTGTGAAACTTGGAAATAACACTAAAATGGAGGTAGGTGGAAAAGGAAGTGTGAAACTGAAAATGAATGGGGTGGTCCATTTAGTCTCAGATGTGTATTTTGTTCCTGATCTCAAGAACAATCTCTTGAGCATAGGACAATTACAAGAAAAGGGGTTGATTGTAATGTTTCAAGAAGGAAAATGCAAGATTTATCACCCTGAAAAGGGACTGATTCTTGAGACAAGCATGGCTCCAAACAGGATGTTTGTAGTGTTTGCTCAATTTCCTGCTGCAAAAATTCCTGTTAAGGTCGAGGCATGCTTCCACACTGCTGATGAAGATGTGTCATATCTATGGCACTGCAGATATGGACATTTAAGCATGAAAGGATTGAAAGTATTGGTGAATAAAGAGATGGTTAAGGGTCTGCCTAAACTGTCCAGCACAATCAAGGTGTGTGCAGATTGTGTAAAAGGAAAGCAACATAGGGATGCTATGCCAAAGAGGAGTCAATGAAGGGCAACAAGGAAGCTAGAGTTAATTCATGCAGATTTGTGTGGACCTATTACACCAGCATCAAATAGCAACAAGAGGTATTTTTTATGTCTTATAGATGATTTCTCTAGAAAGGCTTGGATTTATTTTTTGACTGAGAAATCAGAAGCTTTCCATTATTTCAAGTGTTTCAAAAGTCTTGTGGAGAAAGAATCTGAATTAGAAATTAAATGTTTGCGCACGGATAGAGGAGGTGAGTTCACCTCTGCTGAATTCAACTCTTTCTGTCAACTTTATGGCATTAAGAGGCAATTAACCACAGCCTATACCCCTCAGCAAAATGGGGTGGCTGAGAGAAAAAATAGGACTATCATGAACATGGTTAGATCCTTATTGTGTGCTAAAGGAATTCCTAAAAGTTTCTGGCCAGAGGCAGCAAACTGGACTGTTTATGTACTAAATAGATCTCCTACATTGGTTGTCAAAGAAAAAACCCCAGAAGAAGTTTGGAGTGGCTGCAAACCCTCGTGTAGCTCATTTTAAAGTGTTTGGATGTGTGGCACATGTGCACATTCGGATGCAAAAGAACAAAGCTGGAAAATAAAAGTTGCAAGTGCATTTTGCTGGGAATGAGTGAAGAATCTAAGGGATATAGACTATATGATCCTGCAGAAAAGAAAATAATTGTGAGTAGGGATGTAATTTTTGAAGAAGATACTCAGTGGAATTGGGATAAGAGTTACAAACAAGAAATTGTAGTAGATTTAGATTGGGGTGAGGCTGAGGATGATCTTTGAACCAGGAAGATAACGATGATCTTTGGAAGTGACACCAGTGTAGCAGAAGAGAGAGAGACATAATTGATAGACCCAGTGATAGAAACAGATTCTGCAGCAGATGTTCAAGGCAGAATTAGAAAACCTTCAGTAAGATTAAATGACTATGTGAGTGGAGAAGATTTCTCTGATGAAGAAGAAATTAATATGGCGTAATTGATGGTCTTGATCCTGTTACTTTTGAAGAAGCGATAAAAGTTAAAAATGGAGGCAAGCTATGGATGCAGAAATTGCTTCAATTGTGAAGAATGAGACTTGGGAATTGACTGACTTACCAGCAGGAGCAAAGAAGATAGGGGTTAAATGGATTTACAAGACAAAATTGAATGAGCATGGACAAGTAGACAAGTACAAAGCAAGGTTGGTTGCTAGAGGCTACTCTCAGCAGTATGGGGTGGACTACACAAAAGTATTTGCTCCAGTTAGCAGACTGGATACAGTCAGAATGATACTTGCTATGGCAGCTCAAAGAGGTTGGAAGGTTTATCAATTGGATGTGAAATTAGCTTTCTTGTATGGAACATTGACAGAAGAAGTTTTTGTAGAGCAGCCAAAGGGATATGTGAAGAAGGGAAATGAGAACAAGGTCTATAAACTACACAAGGCTCTATATGGATTAAAGCAAGCTCCAAGGGCTTGGTTCAGTCGCATTGAGTCTTATTTCAATCAAGAAGGTTTCAAAAGAAGCAAAAGTGAGCAGACTTTGTTTTTGAAGAATAGCAAAAGGGGTGGAATTCTGATTGTTAGTATATATGTGGATGACTTAATGTATACTAGCAATGATGACTCCTTGATAGTTGAATTCAGAAATTCAATGAAGAAGGAATTTGACATGACAGATTTGGGGGAAATGAGATACTTTCTTGGAATTGAGGTGATTCAAGCTGCAGAAGGTACTTACCTTAGTCAAAGGAAATATGCTATTGAAATACTAGAGAGATTTGGTATGATGAATAACAATTCTGTTAAAGTTCCAATGGTTCCAGGTTGTAAACTAGACAAGGATGAACAAGGAGAGAAAGTGGATAAGATTAATTACATGAAATTAGTAGGAAGTCTCATATATATTATTGCTACTAGGCCGGATATGATGTATGCTGTGAGCATAATTAGTAGATACATGAGCAATCCTACACATACTCATTTGCTTGCTTCTAAAAGAATTCTAAGATATCTTCAAGGAACTGTGAATCTTGGGATTTTTTATAAGAAGGGAGGGAATATGCAATGTTAGGTACAATCGACAAAGGACTATCTGGGTGACTTGGAGGATCGAAGGAGTACTTCAGGCTATGCATTTTTAATGAGCAATGGTCTTGTTGCATGGCAATCCAAGAAGCAACCGACAGGTGTGACACTATCAACCACTGAGGCAGAGTTTGTTGCAGCAGGCCTTGCAGCATGTCAAGCTGTTTGGATGAAGAAGATATTGAAGGAGCTGGAATGCTCAGAAGAAGAAGCCACGATTATATTCTGTGACAGCAGCTCAGCCATAAAGCTATCCAAAAACCCAATTCTTCATGGTAGATGTAAACATATTGATGTGCGCTATCACTATCTCAGGGATTTGGTGAAGAAAGGAGCTATTGAGATGATTCATTGTGGGACAAATGATCAGGTTGCTGATTTACTGACAAAACCATTAAAATTGGAGGCATTTTTGAAGCTGCGAAATCAACTTGGCATGTGTGAAGTTCCTAAGATAAACTAGTTGTTTATTTGTAATACTCAATTAGTTTAAGGGAGTGATTGTTGAGAAGTTTGATTGTTAGATATAACTGTTTCTGTTAAACAGTTATTAGTTGCTAATTTTTCTGTTTTTGTTAGTTAGTTTCCTTCTGCTGTAATCAAGTGCTCTATATAATGAGGCTCTCATTGTTAATAAACATTCATTCATTTTTTCCATCATTGATATCTCAGCATAACACATCCAACGAGATCTCACTAGTTAGATGTTCTATAAATGTTTTAGAAAATAATATAATAAAGTGATATAATACTAAAATATGATTAGATATTTGTGTAAAACTTATTTGCGTCAATACATAATTATTAAACTCGTCAAAATAAATATTACTAGAATTTTCGACTCATTTGAGTGTGGCGGATTGAGACACCCATTTAAACCAGGCTGGGACAATATCAATAAACGGTTCCACTAGTAGTATCTTTAGAAATTTAACTATTTTAAATTTTAGTTTAATTTGGGGTTATAAAATTAATAAGCACGAAAGGGCAAAAAACGCAGAACTCGATAGAGGAACGTCACTCATGTATAAAGAATCTTACATGTATAAGCACTACGAGTACTTGGTTTCCTCTTTTTACCTAACTGTTCTTTAGTTATTTATCGATCATTGAAAAAACATGTTTTTTTAGTCGGGTGCCAATTACTTGAAGTATACGCAACGTCAAGCAAACAAACTCTTTGTAGGGGAAAGCAGGTGTGCAACGTGTGCAACGTATTCTGGATGTTCTAAATCCACAAGCACACGCAGTGCCACGTCGTAACAAAAGCGAAATTCTTTTTTTTTGGTGAAAAAAGCGAAATTCTTTATTGATTAAAATTAAAATCTCAAATAGTTTAAATTATGCTGATAAATAATTGACGCATAATTATTTTAACTAGATGATTATTTAATGTAAAATAATAATAACGTGCCTATTGATTTAGTCCGCTGCACAATTTATCTAATCCAAGGCGAATATAAATAATGGGTGCGTGCCGTCTTCATGTACCCAAAAAATAAATAAATAAATAAAATAATGGGTGCGTGATACTTTTGTTAGAATCAGAGGTTATTATCGTCATTTCGGGTACGGAAGCGTGACGATCCCAAGTTTTTCCTTCTCAATTTCAACCCTCCGCTGATTCGAAGCTTCCAGGGAATTTCCGGTGACTCTAAGGGTAATATAGTATTTTCAAAAGCACAGTGAAAGTGAAATTTCACGCGGGCGCGTCGTCGTTTATAATTGCTCCCGCGGATTTATTTCGGCCTAAAAGGAAAGGATACGAGACGCGCAATTCTGTTCTCTCTAAAAACAAAAGAAAACAAACCCTAATTCGCTTACTGCTCTTTGAAGCCCCAAATTGAAATCCCTATAGTTGGAAACCCTAGTTAATCTGTGTCCTAAAGTTCGAAGAGACACGCACGACGACGCGAGAGGTAGAAGCAGAGAAGATGTTGGTGGAAACGGAAATTATCTGTCAGCAGAGCATTCCCGTGTTAGACGTCAAGTATCACCTTTGCGTTGCGCAAGAACATGGTGTCAAAGTTGAGGTTTCACCCACCTCCAATGCCGTCCCCATCTTTAGCCAAGTGAGGGCTTCTTCGGAATCAATTTCAGCCGAATCGTCTCTCTTTGAATCGGTATTTTCCTTTTTCTGCTTTTTTTCCTTCTTCAATTGTGGTGTTTTTGCGTTTGTGTTTGAACCAGGATTCTTTCTGTAAATTCATTCTTGGGCTGTGATTTTTTGCTTTTTGTTCGGTGGAAGAATTGGCAATTTGTCGGTTGAGTCGGTGATATTTTTTTTTTTGATTATTGTGTAGCGATCGGTTTGGATTGATCTGTGGATTTGGTTTAGTTTATTCTCAAATATGAATTGGGTATGATGAGTTTCATGTGTTCCTTTGTTTTTCTAGTCGGAGTCGGGGAAGATCAAATTTTACTGTGTTTTGCAACTAGAATTTCCGATTGGGTTTCTATAATTTGTTCATTATTTTGCCCTTATTGCTTTGGGTATCATTGTATGAAAAGGAATAGAAAGAAAAACATCCTGCTTCCACTGTAGGAATCAGTTGATATTGCTGATTATAGTATTAGTAAATTCCAGGTTCCAATTGTTTTATGATGATATGCCTTCTTAATAAAAGGAGCTTAGTGGTTAAGCTTCTGTTCTGTTTGTTTATGTATTTATTTAACCACCCCTTCCTTTTTTGAGCGAATTGTTTTTGTGCTGATCTGCCAATTGTTTTCTTGTCTTTATTCTAGGCTGTGAGTTGCTCAGAGATGATTAAAGATTCTGTTTTAGAGACTCCTGCCACAAAGTTTGCCCCAAATGTTCGTTCTGGTAGCTGGGTTGATATTGGACCACGGGGATCAATGGATGACGAACATATTCAAATAGATGATCTAGCTTCCCACCTTGGATTTGTGTTTAAATACCCTATACCAAGTGCGTTTTATGCAGTTTTTGATGGGCATGGAGGGCCTGATGCAGCTGCTTTTGTTAAAAAGAATGCTATGAAGTTATTTTTTGAAGATGCTAATATGCTGCAATCATATGATACCGATGCGCTAGTCCTGAAGAGGTTGGAGGATTCTCATCGGAGAGCTTTTCTAGGTGCCGACCTTGCATTAGCAGATGAACAGAGTATTAGTAGTTCTTGTGGGACAACAGCACTGACTGCCCTTATACTTGGAAGGCATTTGCTGGTTGCTAATGCCGGTGATTGTCGAGCAGTTCTTTGTAGGCGAGGAGTAGCTGTTGACATGTCTCAAGACCACAGACCAAGTTATTTACCAGAGCGCAAGAGAGTGGAAGACTTGGGTGGTTTCATTGATGAAGGGTATCTCAATGGGTATCTTTCTGTTACTCGTGCTCTTGGGGATTGGGACTTGAAATTTCCACTTGGTTCTGCATCACCTCTCATTGCTGAGCCAGATGTTCAGGTGGCATCATTGACAGAGGATGATGAGTTCTTGATCATTGGGTGTGATGGGATTTGGGATGTAATGTCAAGCCAGGATGCAGTTAGTCTTGTGCGGCGGGGATTAAGAAGGCATGATGACCCACAACAATGTGCCAGAGAGCTAGTCAAAGAAGCATTGCGTCTACACACATCAGATAATCTTACTGTAATTGTTATTTGCTTGTCCCCTGTCGAAAGCATTGTTGAATCATGTCCACCACAAAGGCGAAGATTCAGAGCTTGCTCTCTGTCTGAAGAGGCCCGAAACAGATTGATGAGCTTGCTAGAAAGTAACTGAATGTAAGTACAGTTGTCATGATTCACTGTTGTTCCTTTCATGCAAAAATTGATTCATGTTTTTAGGCTGTTGTAGAGTTAGAAAAAAGCAGCCAGCAGTTTTGTAGGGATGAAGGTTGATTGGTTTGGTTGGGCTTTGTTAGTTGAGATCTATTTAACTGAGATATTTTCTAGTTATTTTGGCATTTTTAGAACAGATGTAGCTAGCTAGTTTTGGCGGTAACTGTGGCGGGTTAGATTTCACATTATTGTTACATCTGTAAATAAGAATGATTTAGACTTCTCAGCTATACTGGGGGGTGCAAACATATTGTTTGACATTTTGTTGCTTGTTATTCAATAGCGGCTTGTTTGATGTGTGGGATGGGAAAATTGAGTGCACGATTGAGCCGATCTGAGCTTTTCTATTCATTTAAACCTTCGTTAACATTCACAAGAACTGCATGACCTTTGATTAAATTTAAAATGTTATATTTTAATAAAAAAATTAAAAAGCTTCCGGAGTTGTGTCATTTGCTGCTTTTGATGAGTTTTTGACAACTATCGTGAGTTCTGTCATTTATGGGTTAAACTAGATTTTGGGGTGTTTAATTGTTTACTTTGAAGTGGGAAATTAACCCCAATTGCATAGTTTGACTCCAAAATTACGTCTTTGGGATAAGTTGATTTGTATTTATGTGTTTAGTGTAAGTTGATTATCATTCCCAATTTACTTTTTTTTTATTATATATAAGTCGTGGTTTGCAACTTAGATTTATGTTTTTTCTTTTTTCTTTTTTATTTTATTTTATGTATAAGTCGTGATTGCTAATCACTGAGTCACACATTTTTTAATTTTTTTTGTATAAATCGTGATTTGGATTTACGAAACACTCCTTTTTTAATCTTTTTTAAATCATTTTTGAAGAATGGCAATGAATGTTGCCATAGTGTTGACAATAGAAAAATGTTACGAATGAAGAGATGTTGCATTAGGAATACTCTGCTGAAATCGTTTTGTGTCAGTGCAGTAACTGTATATCATGTAGTTTTTCTTCACCCATTTTAACCTCTCTCGACCCGTAGAGTCCAACTCCTGTGAAAGCCAAGAACCACTGGTGGAAGCATTTGTTGTAGAAGTTGAACCACAAGATGATGCTCCAGAAGACCATATGCAAGCATCAACATTAAAAATTTTGTAGGAAGTTGTGAATGGAGCCTTTGTCCAATCTGGCTTTACTGGTCCATCTCTTGTTGCCCAGTCATCCGCATTCCACAAACTAGAATATATTCTCATTGGTTGGTTCTTTGGGAAAGGGACACCAATAGTCTCTTGAGTTCTTGAACTCTCTAATGGGAGTGCCATCAACTGAGAGTCTGAATGAAAAGTAAAACAACAAAAAAGCAGATATAAGTCTACGTAGGATCAGATGGAGAAAAAGGAAACACAGTTGTAATTTGTCAATTGGTAGATGAGTACTTACATAATCCTCTGGGGGTTCCAGATGATAGTGTAAGTGTGGAAATCAGCTTTTGGGTCAAATCAGAGATATAATTGTTGTTCTCTGTTTCCTTTGCCTTGACTGAAAACATTAGTATGAAGGGTGTGCAAAAAATTCACAACTTATATAATTTTTTTTAAAAAAAGGAGTGTGTCGTTAATCCAAATCAGGACTTGTAAAAAAAATGTGTTACTCGTGATTAGCAATCACGACTTATATATAAAAGAAAAAAAAAGAAAAAAACATAAATCGAAATTGCAAACCACGACTTACAAAAAAATAAAAATAAAAATAAAAGTAACTTGGGGACGATAATCTCGACTTACACTAGAAACGTAAATAAAAATCAGCTTACCCCAAACATGTAATTTTAGGGCAAACTATACGATTAGGGTAAATTTTCCGCCAAGTAGCTACCTTGTACAACTAAAACCGCAGCATCCATCGTATTACGAGGTGGCTTCGACCACTTGGAGTATGACTCAAAATACCCACTTCCCAAATCTTCCTTTAGCTCCAAGCTTACCAATATCCTAGTATAAGATTGATGGCAAGAAGCCAAGTTATGCATAAAGTGATACCTAGTTAAGCCAAGTAGGTTCGTACCCCTTCCTAAATCAGTTTGCCCTTCTTTTGATTTGGCAGTCGAAGACACGAGAATCAAGTTTCCATCTTCAAATTGATTAAGCAGGGTGGATGAGTTTCATTTATCATCTCTGTTTTTCTTAGATTGAGAGGCAACTCATCACCATTTTTTAATAGAGTTAACCCATACACTGTGAGTGTTGTCACGGGTCTCAAAGAACCTCAGGAGCAAGAAGGGGGCTCATACATCCAGACTTCATCATTGTTATGGCAGAGATTAGGAGCAAATCGGGTGGCTTGAACAACATAAAAGGATCTCATATATTTACATGAATCAATTCAAAAGGAGAAGTGGTTTTATTTATGCAAATAGGAAAGGCCAACCTTTTATTTTTGAAAAGGTAGCAAAAGTCACAAACATGGTCATTATTACAAGAAATATATGAAAAATGATAACTTAACAAAGAAAGCCTTTTATGGGACAAGTGTTAAGCTTAAAATTATAGAAGATAGAGGAAGGAATGGTCTTAGTTATAGTATTGATGGCTGGAGTTCTTTCATGAGTCTTGTGTTTCGGCTGTCCTGTATGTATGTAGTACAATCAGTTAATGAGTTCGATCATACCAATCTTCCTCAAAACCTTCAATTCTTGAATGAAACACAAATTGTAAGGAAACAATGGAGTGATGAGGCAGTTTTGAGACTGAAACTATATTTAAAGAAAATTGAGGTACATAAAGAACATATGTAAGTTTTAAAGTGGGTTAAAATCAACTATGCCAACACACTTTGCAATAACATATGATCCATTTAGTAGTTTGACATCCATAGGAATAATGTCCATGTAACTAGAAAAATTTGATAGGGAACTACATATGTGATTAGTGGCTCCTGAATCTAATATTCAGGAGTCTGACTCACCATGGGATGGACATAAAAACACAATTGGTTTACCTATTTCACTTGTTGTTTGTGTGAATTCTCAGCTGATGAAGGACCAACTTGAGAAGTGATCACTACTTGGTTTACAACATGGTTGTTTGAGGCTGGAGAAGTTATGCTTGATTGTTGGATCATTGCCATGATACTGCGATATTGCTCTCTAGTAAATGGAATTTCCTTGGTCGGTGATTCCTCTCTTACTGATGTGTTATTCTCATTGACAGACTCACTGTCACCAGATGCACTATTGGCGGAACTTGGACTCTTAAATTTCATTCTAGGGAAAAACCATATTTACAATAGCAAACACCAACTGTGTTGCCTATCTTTCCACAAAATGAGCATGTTTCCACATGACCTTTGTCTCGGCTAAAACTCTTTATGTCATCTGCAACATTAACAAATGCTTAAGATTCAGCATTCGAGTGTCCACGCATTTGTTCTTGTTGAAGAGCCTTTGACAACGCTCTATTCAGATTTAGAAGTAGATCCATTAACAAGATCTAAGGTCTCACAACTTCAATTTGCTCATTTAATCCGGTCAAGAATCTTATCACACATTCTTGTTTCCTATAAACTAGTTATGTGCAAGCACACTAAGTGATTGATCTATAATTGTCATGCACCTCCCATAACACCATTATTTCAGTAAAGTACTCACAAACTAAAAGATTTCATTGCTTTAAACTTTATATCTCCTTCTGTAATTCTGAAATTCGAATTAAATCACCTTAAGAATGCCTTTCTTTTAGTTCTGTCCAAGCATCATGTGCATTATCCATGAACACAAGTGCCTCCACCTGATAGAACCAGTGTTACCATTTGTGTGGTTGGACTTTTGTTGGGCTCAGGCAAGTGCACCTGATCGTAACTCGTATTAAAGTGAAGTATTTTTAAGAATCCGAATGTCGAACCCACAGAGAATGCGCGAGTACTAAATTAATAGAGATCCTTATTATTTTAGACGAACGAAAGTGATGGTTTTGAGAGTCAAACAAGTGAATTGTAAATAACGAGATCAAAGTAATAACGCAAGAACTAAGAGATCAATTAGGAAAAGCCTAGGGGAACCGGGTTCACTAATACTAAATTCTGAATCTATTACCTTGCTATTACGAATTATATTTCCTTATTGAAAGCCAACCACTCACTCTAAATTACTAAGAACTACCTAGTTTGTAATAGCCTTCCTCCTAACTAATTACTCCGTTTGGTCCTAGAAGGTAATTAAAGGAAAGAGTATTAAGAACAGGGAAGTTTGTTAATCTAATAACCGATTGGAAACAAGCAATAACCTATCCGGCATATAAAGCGAGTTCTGTTGATCCTAGAGTTCCATTAACTAATCGCGATAGTCGCCTCCTATTAATTAATTAATTAAGAACTGGTCAGATCCTATGGAATTAAGCATGCTAGGAAGAACACATTCATAAGGATAATAAAGAATTCAAAATAGCAATTAAATAAATGTCAAGAACATCAGAAAAGATCCCTCATCACCTTTAGTGATGGAGTTAGCTATTCATAACAAACATCCAAACAAGAAATCCTAAGAGAAAAGAAAAGAAGAGAGACAAGAGACAATAGCAAAAGACCCTCACTCAGAGAGAATGAATTCTCTCCAAGAGAGTGAGTTACTTCTCAAAAGAGGTGAGAATGCCTATTTATAGGCTTTGAGGCGCACTAGGTCAACTGGCTTCAAATCTGTGCGTTCTAGGCTTGGGTACAGCTGTACCGGGCTTGAGTTGCGACGCTGAGCCGTAATTCTGCACTGGATGCGGCCTGACTGCAATTGTGTACGGCCGTAGTGACTTTGGTCCGGCCGTACTAAACTTTCTCATCGGCGCCATGCTGTACTGACTATGCGGTACGCCCCTACTGATGTGCTTGAATAGGTACGACCATACTGAAGAGATGTCAGGTCGTACCGCTTGTCCAGAAATGTTAAAAATCTCCAAAACTCGCTAGAATCTTCCCAAAATTACTTTTTTTGCTTACCAAGTTGCCTTTATTACTTTTCTGCATAAATAAGGAAATAATGAGCATATTTTATCTAATAAAGAACAAAATCATAATATTTTATACTCAAAATACCCAAAATAATAGACAAAATGATGTGTTAACACATCCCCACACTTAAGCTTTTGCTTGTCCTCAAGCAAACTACTTGGATAATTATAAGAAAAATTGAATTTACTGACTAGGGGCATAAACGAGATACGAGACAACAAAGTAATATCATAAAAAGTGCTAAGTAATAGAATACCCAATTAGAGATGCAAGTTCAACAAGTTCACGAAGTCTGTGATTCATAAGTCACTCTTTTCGCCACTCTCAAAGTGTTTAAAGGTGTAGTCATTAACTCTCAAATTTTTCCAAAGAAGTGATATTACCATAGGCTTGTACATTGACCAAAACTCTACTATTAAAATCCACTTATCATGCAAAAGAGGAAAAATGGTCTTTCATGGGTTGTAATGGGGCCAATGTAATAATGTTAAGTGGGATAAAAAGAAAGATAATGTCATGCAAAAGGTTAGAAACAAATCAACCAAACAAGTAACCTTTTTCTTTTTTTAACTATAAAGAGCAGACAAGAGTCCCTCTAATATTCATCATTTTTTTTTATTCCTTGAAGGCAATAGCACATTTTTTCTATTCTTTTTCTTTTTCTCTTTTTTTTTATTTTTCTTTCCTTTCCTCCTTTTATGCTTTTTATGCCGCAATTTAACAACTTAATAATTCTAGGAGGGGAAAGTAACTGCTAAGCCTTCCTTTTATAAGCTTTCCCAAGGGATCTCTAATATTATCCTTTTGATTTTTTTACCACTAATTGCTCTAACAAAAGTATTTTCTAAGGTTACCTCAATGATAAACATAATAATCAATAATAATGAAAGGGTACCAAAGAAATATAATATAAGCACAAAGATGGGCAACTAGTGGTAAAATATTTGTAAGAAAATTCAAGTGGGCCTGAAAAATTCCTAAAATTGCCCCTACCAAATTCACATGAAAGTAAATTTTTATTCGTTTTGTAATGGTCTCAGCACAAGTTCTAGAATGCACAACATGGAAAAATATCACTCAAACAATGAAAAGAGGTAAAAATATGAAGTGACATCTTATTTAGGCTCAAATCTCACATTTAGTGGTTTACACAGACAAGTTGAAACTGATAAAACTTTAATGCTAATTATCAGCGAATTTTAAATTAACAACAATCTCATTTCAATTACAAGTTGTCAGAATTTTTTTTAAAATAGCCCCTAAATCACAAAAATATCAAACTTTCCATAATTTAATAGTTATAAGCATAGCCAAGTAATTGTAATTATAGTTCTCTCCCCACACTTATTTTTAGCAGTGTCCTCACTGCTAAAAGTTATAAAATAAGCAATAAAAATTCTATGCAATTTAATATGTGCTAAAAATAAATTAAGGTGGAAAGGTACCCCCTCTGAATAATTTCACGAGCAAATTGCGGAGAAGTAATTTAATTAATGTTGCTGCCTTGTCAATACCTCTACAGAAACTGTAAATCATAATAAACTATTAAAAATATAAACTAAATAGAATTAAATAACATAAAATGAAATAACACAGGTTGCCTCCTGTAAAGCCCTTGTTTAATGTCGTGAGTCTGACGGATTGCTTAAAAGTAGTCAACCAGGCGGCTCTCTAAGGGTGAATTTTGCATTCATTGCATTGCCCCTTCTCCACTTTTTGACCATGTGTTTTAGATTGTTCTTTCTTATGTCAAGTGGTGGATTAATTTCAAAATATTGTGGAATTTTTATCTCTTCATCACCCACCATTATAACAGGATCTTGCAAGTTAGTAATTTCTTCTAAACGTTCCTGGACTCTTAAGTCATCAAAGCCGTTAAAAGCAATCACGTTATTGGTAAAATAAGAAAGTGTAAAAGAACAAGGATTTTTAGTAGAATTTAAAACCTTTAAAACATCATCTTCCTTACCACTTCTTATAGTTACCTTTCCCTTTTGAACTTCAATGACTGTTTTGCCGATTTTGGCCAAAAGAGTTTGTCTCAAATTAATTGGGACTTCCTCCTTTTGATCCAAATCAAGAACTGTAAAATAAGAAAGAGTAAAAGAACATGGATATTTATAGAATTTAAAACCTTTAAAATATCATCTTCCTTACCACTTCTTATAGTTACCTTTCCCTTTTGAACTTCAATGACTGCTTCACCGATTTTGGCCAAAAGAGTTTGTCTCAAATTAAATGGGACTTCCTCCTTTTGATCCAAATCAAGAACTGTGGGGTCCTCCTTGTTCTCTTCATGAGTGCTCTCTTCAGTATGAGCTTTTATTTTAGCTTGACTCCCTTCAGTAGGAGTTTCAATTGTTTCTGAGATTGACTGTTCTTCACACTTAGGCTTAGACTTGGGCTCTTCAATCAACTCTTCAATGTTGTCAAGAATGATGACTTCATCTTCCTCCTTAAGATTAGGCTCAATTTGATTGGGCACGATGTCTTGTTCACTCTGAGCCGTCAATGTTGCTGGAGCAGAGTCCTGACTCTCCACAGATTCAATAGGAGTTTCGACAACATCAAATGGGTCACCAGACTTTTTTTCCCCAAATTTAGCCAAAATCTCCTCCATGGTTAGTTCTTCATTTAGCTCTTCATCACTCTCATGGACGGTGACTTCGTATTCCACCTCGGGGTTGGGCTCAACTTAAGTGGGCAGCGATTCTAAAGCTTGTTGAGTCATTAATGCTACCAAAGTAAAAAACTGACTTCTCAAACATTTTTGTTCTTCTCTATTTTGATTCACTGTTTTTTCTAAAAACTTGAATCTCTCATCAGATTTTCTTTTTGTCTCCTCAAGTTCTAGTTTTTACTCCTCAAGTATGTAATTTGTCAAGGCAGAGATTTGTTCTCGTATGTTGGAACCTAAACGATTGAGAAGTTTAGACCCTCATTAATTTTTATGATAACAAAGTATTTGCAAGTGAACAATTTATCTTCTGATAAGTCTTGAAGTGTGCAGGTGTCAAAATTACTTGTGATTTATAACTCACTCAAGCAAGAAGAAGAATTTCACAAGAAATTGAATACATTCCATGTGTGTCTTCATCCGGTTGACTCCAGCATCTTATCTAAAGCGAGCGTCCGATAGTGTTATCTTTTGACACGTGGATTAATCAATTGCTGGAGCGTCCGTCCTACTTTCTGAGCGAGCATCTGGTCTTATTAATGAAGCACATGATGGTCACGTTTATGCTCTTTTACCTCAGCTATTTTGGAATGGAATTCGAATTTGATTTTGTGCGCTCACTTTGTTGTACGAGGTATCAAAGGTGACATCTTTAGTATAAGACAAAATCCGTACAAGGCAATTGTGAAAAGCAGATAGTACAAAAACGGTAATATGTACTATTCTGATATTCTTTGGAAAGGAAGAAAAGGACAACAATTCAAATTACCTCACTCAATGATTTAGAGCTGAAATTTACTGCAATGATAATACCCTTAAGGACTCCTATAAATACCTCAAGGTATTCATTGAAGAAGGTTGCTAGAAACTACATTCTGAAAGAGCTATTCTCAAGTGAGCAATCAAGTTTCGTGCCAAGTTTCTGAAAACCAAGAACTGAACTTCAACGTCTTATATTCTTTCTTTTAGAAAGTTATTGCTTTGAGCTTAATCTTTTCATCCTCTCTGTGAGAGTTATTTGATTGTATTCAAAAGAAAATTACTTTGTGAATTTTGTATTTGCCTAGTTAAAGGCTTAGTCCCTCAAAGGCTCTAACGTACTGAGTCGTTTTGAAAAGCTAAGAGTATTGTCAAGTTTATGACAGTAGCTCGGCCTCTTGGTTGAGCACTTAACAGTGTTAAGAGAAAAGATCATATATTATGAACATGTCTGCTGAAGGTGGTCATATTGTAACACCCTGCCTAATTTAATTATTTAGCTCTGTTGATTTAAGCATTTATATGTTTTGAATTAATAGTTGAGTAATTAGATTGGGTGGTATTTATTAATATAGGGGTGTATGTAGTAATGGCAAGATGGTCCAATAGGTGAAAACCTCATTTTCCTTTCTTTTTTTCTTCTCCCTCACGACCAGCTCACTTCCTCCCCCTCTCTTATTTTCGTTTTTGCTGCTTAAGGAAAAAGAGGAAGAAGAGAAGAAACCTAGGGTTCATAGGTCTTGGAGAAAGATGAGAGAAAATGAGTACTTTGGTTCCATACTTGCTTAGAGTGGAAGAAGGTGAAGCCAAGATCCTTTGATTTAAGGAAGATTGGGTGTTGATTCAAAAGGAAGAAGAGGAAAGAACAAGTAGGAGAGTTGGAAGGAGAAGAAGGGAACTAGGACTTTCAACCTTCAAAGCTCAAGATCATTTGTGAGTTCTTCTCACTTAGAGGTTGGGCAACCCATAAGACCCACCACTTAGGGTCTTTTATTTTGATCTCACTTGTGTATTTTCTTGATTTACTGAATTGGAAATGGTTGAAATGCATGAATGGGTTTGGGTAGAAATGAATGTGCTTAAGTTGATGCATTAATGTTTTGTGACATGTTGAAGCATGATGGATTGTGTTTTTATATGTCTTATGTTGCTCTTAATCTTGTATAGCAGTCATATGCTTGATTTTGAGTACCAATTTGGTTTGAAATTGGTTTGGATTGAAGAAAAGTGAGTTGGAAGTTGAAATTATGCAAAAAACACGTTTACGCATAATTGCAGAATCGACGCGCATCACAAATGCGCGCGACGCGCATCACAAATGTGCGCGACGCGCATCAAAACAGAGCCAAAATGGAGAAATGCGCGTGACGCGCTGTACAAATGCGCGCGACGCGCACAGAAACAGCACCTGCAGTGCAGAAATGCGCGCGACGCGCACCCGGGCGCGCACAGCGCGCATTCTGCAGAAGGTCAACTTCGAGGATTTTATTAAAATATCAAACGAAGTCGGAATTGGGCAAATGACCACTCGTTGGAAAGCTTAGGATGTCTAGTTTCTAAATATAATTTTTATTTTAGAAAATACCCACCCAATTAGTGCAGTTTTAAGCAACAAGCTAATAGGTTTAGAAAGTTGAACATTAACTTTCCCCCAAATTTGGAACCTATGTTTCTCCTTCAATACTTAATGAAAATTAGAGAACTATAGGTCCAAATTGAAGAGAAATGTGTCTAGTTTTCAATAGCACAAGGATTATTTCAAGATAAGCCCTATACCGGAAGTTGTGAAATATGCACGACGCGTCCTTTGGCGCGCGTGGTGCGCCAGTTTTACCATAAATGTGTACTTTAGCATTTTATGGGCCTTTAAGGCCATGAATACTCGAGTTGAGAGTTCTAAAACATAGAAGATAAAAGGGATATCCTAAGATACCCTTAGATAAGTTATTGGTGCATTTATTGTCTGAAAGCTTAGAGAAAGAAATTAGAACTGTTGGATTCGTAGTGTTTCTGATGAGATAAACGTAGTGCGGTGCGGTGTACCACTGTAAGGTAACGATAAGTCATTTGTTTACCTTAGTGTGGCAGAGCGGTGTACCACTGTTACCAAACGATAAGTCCCGGCCGTTACTCCGAGGATTGTAAGTACAGAGCGGTGTTCCACTGTGAGGTAACGATAAGTTCCGGCTGTTTACCTTAGTGTAGCAGAGCGGTATACCACTGTTACCAAACGATAAGACCCGACTGTTATGAGTAATCCTAGTTGTATGTTTAGATGTATCACTATATTATTCGGGTAGTAATGTTATTATGATAATGACAAGAGTCTGGGAGGGGTCAGAGGACGACTCACTGAGATTATTTTAATCTCACCCCTTTTCTCTTTTATTTCAGATAAGCAGGTACCAGCAAAGGAGAGATAATGATTCTAGGAGTTTTAAACCTCTAGTTTATATTAAATGTGCATTGTACTTGTCTCTTTTGTTGTTGAGGCAAAAATTGACATTGTATTTTGTAATTTCCCAAGCCTTGGACTTGGATGAAGTTGTAAACTTTATTTATTAGACTTATGACATAGTTTGTGTTTGGACTTGTAATTTTACAATTCAAGTTTAAATTATTTTGTGTAATTCCTGTGCTTTAATGTAAATTTGTCTTACTTCAATTATTATGGAAGTACGGGCGTTACACATATGAACAGTCCTCCTCTATTTACTGGTGAAAAATTTGACTACTGGAAAGATAAGATAAAAGCCTTCTTTGAGACACAACAACTTGAGTTGTGGGATATAGTTGAAAGTGGATACATTATTCCCACTAATGCTGCTGGTGTTGCTATAGCTAGAGAAAACTGGAATATGATAAATGTGGTATATTTGATACTGCCAAAGATATTTGGGATTCTCTTGTTTTGTCTTATGAGAGCTCTTCCCAAGTAAGAGAGACTAAAGTTAGCATGTTGGTTCGCCAATATGAGTTGTTTAAAATGGAAGATGGTGAAAACATTGAATCTATGTTTGGAAGATTCCAAACATTTGTTCATGGATTACAAACACTTGGAAAAAGCTACACCACTCCTGACCATGTAAGAAAGATCCTAAGAAGTTTGACCAAGCAGTGGAGACCCAAAGTCACTGCTATTCAAGAAGCAAAAGATTTAAATGTCTTGAGGCTTGAAGATCTTTTTAGTTCTCTTAAAGCTCATGAACTTGAGCTGAATAAAGAAGAACATGTGAAGAAAAGAAAGTCTATCGCTTTGAAAGTCAACAAGCACGAAGCCAGTTCCTCTAAAGCCCTTTATGCTGAGGAAGAATCAGAAGATGAAGCTTCAGAAGGAGACGTTGACGGGTCAAACGATGAGCTCGCGTTCATATCCAGGAAGATCCAAAGAATGTGGAAGAAAAGAAACTTCAAAAAGAAATTCCTGAAGAAAGATATCAAGGACAAGAAGGAAATTAAAGACAAAAGTAAAGTCATTTGCTATGAATGTAAAAAGCCTGGACACTTCAAGTCTGAATGTCCTAATCTTAAGGAAAAGCCCACAAGAAGTTCTTTTAAGGGAAAGAAGAAGAGTCTCATGGATATATGGGAAGATCTGGATTTATCCTCATCTGAGGAAGATAATGAAGAAGAAACAAATCTTGCCCTTATACTTAGACTTTGAAGAAGAAGTTAAAGAGGTAATAATATATCATTCTTATTCTGAACTTCAACTTGCATTTGATGATGTTCTTAAAGATTCTGCCACTCTCTCCATTGTAAGAATTTGAAAAAGAAATTTTCAAAATTATCACAAAATTTTAAAGTTTTGAACAATGAAAACTCAAAACTCAATGAAGAGAACCAGAAGCTGAAAACTGAAATTCAGCATTTGGTAGATAATTAGTGTCTGAAAGCTAGCAAGCAACCAGAAGCTGAGAGCTCTTAAGATGAAAGCTCTGAAGTTAAAGGCAATCCTAAGTGTAAATCAAATGATTAAGAATATGCCTTTCAAAAGTTTCTTGCAGGGAGTGTAACTCGAAGCAAGCAAGCTTCAATGATTTGGGGTGTCAGTAAAATGACAACTCAAGGTCTTGGTTACATATCAGATGAACCCTCTTTAGAAAATAAAAATCCAACATCTGATAAATCCAATGATCACAGTGAATGCTTGCATTGTACTTACTGCAACAAACCTGGTCATTTGAAAAGTGTCTGTACTGTTTTTAAGATTAAGAAGGACAAGTATCCTTCAAGAACTAACAAGAAAGGGCCCAAAAAGATATGGGTACCTAAAGATAAAATAGTCTATGATGCAAACATGCTTAGCAACAAAGTCAACACACCTATCTTTGTACTTAGACAGTGGATGCTCGCGTCACATGACGGGAGACAAACATATGTTCCAAGAGCTAAGACCTAGAGAAGAACGATTTGTTGGTTTCAGAGGAAACCAGAAAGGTAAAATAGTTGGAATTGGTTGTATTGGTAAAGGCTCTCTTCCCTCTATTGATAATGTACTCTATATTGAAGGACTAAAGCATAACTTATTGAGCATAAGCCAATTATGTGACAATGGTTATGATGTCACTTTTATAGAAACTGGATGTTCGGTAAAAAAACAAGAAAGATAGCTCTATTTTCTTTACTGCAAAGAGGAAACAAAATATTTATAAAATTGATCTTTCTTAACTTGCAAAACAAGATGTCAAGTATCTCATGTCTGTTGACGATGAGTAATGGATTTGGCATAAAAGATTGGGTCATGCCAGTTTGAGATTAATCTCAAAACTAAATAAGCATAATCTTGTTAGAGGCTTACCAAATCTTAAATTCCAATCTGATGCTCTATGTGAGGCATGTCAAAGAGGAAAACAAGTTAAAACTTCTTTTCATTCTAAAAATATTGTTTCAACCTCTAGACCACTTAAACTTTTGCATCTTGATCTTTTTGGTCCAACAAGGACAACGTCTTTTACTAGATGGAGATGGGTTAGATTCATTGCCCACAAGGATGAGTCATTCAAGGTATTTACTGTTTTCTGCAAATCAGTTCAGAATGAAAAAGGAATTTGTATTTCTTCAATTAGAAGTGATCAAGGGGAGAATTTGAAAAATGAAAGCTTTCAAAAAATTTGTGAAGAAAATGACATCTCCCACAATTTCTCCTCTCCTAGAACACCACAACAAAATGGTGTTGTAGAAAGGAAAAATAGGTCCTTCCAAGAAATGGCCAGGACCATGATCAATGAAGCTGATATTACAAAATATTTTTGGGCAGAAGCAGTAAACACAGCTTGTTACATTCAAAACAGAGTCTTAATTAGACTTATTTTGAAGAAGACTCCATATGAACTATGGAAAGGTAGAAAACCAAATATTTCATATTTTCATCCCTTTGGTTGCATATGTTATATTCTGAATACTAAGGATCAACTTGGTAAGTTTGATTCCAAAGCTGACAAAGGTATCTTTTTGGGATACTCTGAAAGATCTAAAGCTTTTAGAATATACAATAAAGAAACTTTGATAGTGGAAGAATCCATTCATGTCAAGTTTGATGACAAAAAGCCTGATAATACCATGTCAGAGCTAAATGAGTTATTTTCAGATTTAAATATTGGTGATACAACAAACAGTGAACCTGCATCTTCAACATTCGGTGGTGGCCAGACACAGGATCCTACTCAACCAAAAGCTGAAACCAGAAAGAGTTGGAGATACAAAACTAATCATCCTAAAGATTAAATCATAGGAGAACCTAGAGATAGAGTAAGAACAAGATCCTCTTTCAAATAGCATGCAGATCTTGTACTTCTCTTTGAGATGGAACCTAAGACGATTGATCAAGCATTGGAAGATGAAGGTTGGATTCTGGCTATGCAAGAAGAGTTGAATCAGTTCCAAAGAAATGATGTTTAGAAGTTAGTCATTCTACCAGAAGATAAACAAGCTATTGGTACTAAATGGGTATTTAGAAATAAGCTTGATGAAGATGGTAAGGTAGTGAGAAACAAAGCAAGATTAGTTGCTTAAGGTTACTCACAGGAAGAAGGTATATATTTTACTGAAACCTTTGCACCTGTTGCAAGGTTAGAAGCTATTCGCATTTTACTTTTATTTGCTGTACACCAGGAGATAATTCTTTATCAAATGGATGTGAAAAGTGCTTTCTTGAATGATTTTATAACTGAGGAAGTCTATATGAAACAACCTCCTGGATTTGAAGATATTGAATTTCCTGAACATGTCTTTAAGCTTAAAAAGGCTCTTTATGGTCTTAAGCAAGCTCCTAGAGCTTGGTATGATAGACTGAATTCATTTTTAATGGAAAATGGATTTACCAGAGGTCAAGTAGACATTACTCTATTTAGAAAAACATCAAACAAGCATTTTATACTTGTTCAAATTTATGTTGATGATATCATTTTTTGAGCTACTAATGAAAATCTTTGCAAAGAATTTTCTACATTAATGCAAACTAAGTTTGAGATGAGCATGATGGGAGAATTGAAGTTCTTCCTTGGAATTCAAATAAAGCAATGCAATGATGGTATTTACATACATGAAAGCAAATATATTAAGGAACTGCTAAAGAAATTCAAGATGGTGGATTGCAAGCCAATGTGTACTCCTATGCATCCTACTTGTATTTTTGGTAAAGATGAAACTGGTAAGAAGGTAGATCAGAAAATGTACATATGTATGATTGGATCTCTACTTTATGTTACTGCTTTAAGACCTGATATTATGTTCAACATCTGCCTGTGTGCTAGATTTTAATCTGATCCTAGATAATCACATTTAAGTGTTGTTAAATGAATATTTAGATATTTACAGGGATCTACTAATCTTGATTTGCTTTATAAGAAATCAAAAGATTACAAGTTAGTAGGATTCTGTGTTGCTGACTTTGCTGGAGACCGAATTAAAAGAAAGAGCACAAGTGGAGGCTGCCAATTCCTTGGAGCAAATCTTGTGTCTTGGTCAAGCAAAAGACAAAGCACAATTGCACTCTCAACAGTAGAAGCTGAATACATCTCAGCAACAAGTTGCAGTTCTCAACTTCTGCGGATGAAATATCAACTTGAAGACACTTGATAAAAGAGAGTAACATTCTTATCTTCTGTGATAATACATCTGCAATTTGTCTTACTAAAAATCTATTATTGCATTCTAGAGAAAAACACATTGAGATTAAACATCACTTCATAAGAGACTATGTTCAGAAGGGTATTCTTGAAATTAAATTTGTAGACACTGATCATCAGTGGGCTGACATTTTCACAAAACCCCTTGCTGAAGATAGATTCAATTTTATAAGAAGAAATTTAAATTTTTATCTTATAGAAGAATGATTAATCTCAGTGTCTTATGATATGTATCATTCAACATCTGGTATGACATAAGCATTCACATTGTACTCATATGATATGTCATTTACATTGCATAACTCAGCGTCCGGTGAATTCATCGCGTGCGTCCGATCACCCATGTGTCACGCGCGTGTGGGACTTAAGCGTCTCATCACACCTATTGAGTCATGATTATCTTTATGTTTTCAATAAAATCTTTTTCCCTGATTTTACTTTTATTTGGCAACTGCATTTAATGAAAAAGGGGAATCTTTATTTTCATTTTCTTTCTTATTTATTTTTAGTCAGAGGAAATGTGAAACATTTTGAAAAAGGTAACTGTACCATTTCTCTCAAAACTTTTCCACTACTCCATATTGAGCACCACTCTGTACTCTATTTTCCCTGCGAAAAACTGCTTTCTCTTTCTCTCTGTTCACTCTCTCTGAAACCCTAAACCTCCATCTCTCAACTGCTACCATGGCATCTTCTAAGGTCGGACAAAACTATGCTATCTACAACACCATGAAAGAAGCTAAACTTCTGAATGAGAATAGAATTGATCTGGAAAAATTTAAGCTCTACGGTTTTGACTTCAATGAAGGTTTCAAGGCTATGGGCTGGACAAATTACTTCTTTTCAAGTTCTGCTGTTGAAGTTATGGTTACTGCTATTAAGGAACTCTGGGGAAATATTACTATAATCCAAGACGACATAATAGAAGGCCATGTCAGAGGATTTCAATTAGTGATTACTGTTAACAACATTGCTGAAGTTACTGGTTGTCTGGTTGAAGGAATCAGTTTTTATAATGGTTGGGAAAATGCCTTTCATGGAATGGAGAAGGTAAATAAAGCCCTATTTGAAAACTACACTCAGTTGAAAGAATCTGGAGAAAGTCCTACTACCAAGCATCTAAAGAGTCACTTCAGAGTGCTTCACAAGATTATAGCTAAGAGTGTTCTTCTAAAGGCTGGGTCGAGTGGTATAGTGAACTATGAACAGAAGTTCATTATGAGGAATTACTTGGCAAGGAAGAAGATGAACTTGCCTAGGTTAATCTACAATAACCTAGTTAGTGCTATTTTAAGTTCAAGAAAGGGCGTTGCTGATAAGAAAAACATCTACAAGAAGATATCTTATGGTGTTATTCTCACTGCCATGATTATTAAGGATGGTATTCCAAGAAAGCTTGGAGCTTTGGAAGGGAAAGAAAGGGAAAAATACTTTGGAGCTTCTTTGGAAGGAAAGGAAAGGGAAAAATACTTTGGTGTGGGTGCCATTGTGCATCCGGATGTTTTTGGCATATAATGCAGCTGGTCACTGGTGAAAGAATAAAGGAAGTGAAACATGAGCAACAAGAAGAAGCTAGTGCTTCTGTTGGTGAAGTTATGAAGAAACCCTCCAGGAGCTCAATGCCTGGTGGGAAAAGGACTGTGAGTCTCCAGCAAGGGAGACAAGAAGTAAAAAGCAGAAGGTGTCTCTTGCACCAGAAAGAAGAGTTGAACCAGAAGAAGAAGATGTGGACTGGGTCCCCATCAGAAGGATAATGGAAAAGAAAAGAAAGGCAGAAGCTAAAAAGCATGTTTAAGCGTCTGGCCTTAAGAAGCAAGTTCCCCCACCTCCTCCTCCTCTGTTGCCCCACAAGGCAAGAAAAAGAAGCTGGTTAGGCTCTCTGAGATGCTTAATCAAAAGGTACTGGATTTTACTGATGATTCAGTTACTGCTTTTGATACTGATGATGTTTTTCCTGCACCGCCATTGTTTGTTTCATCACCACAAACACACTCCACACAACCCACTCCCACCAAAACACAAGCCAAGAAAACCACAAAAACCAAAACACAAGCCATTACCCTTGCCACTCAACAACCTCCATCTACCAAACCACAAACTTCCCAATTAACCATAAAACCAAGAACACTTAAATTTCCCTCACCAAAACCCTCTACCTCCTAAAACATATACATCTCCACATATATCTCCTCACTCCACTCTCACCCTTTCAATCAGCTTTTCAAAATCCCTCCAAATAAACCCAAAACCTACAAAGTCAAAGTGACTTCTCCTCCCACTCTCACCCTCACTCTCAAACCTACCACATACTTTGGTGCTCGCAAGTTTGTGTCATCTGTAAACAAACCACGGTTTGTAAGAGAAGAAGAGTATCATACCATTTATGATCACCCTTTTCTCTGGCACTTGAAGACTTTCACTTCAGGGGCTGCAAGATTGGAGATTGCCCCACTTTCTGAGGAAAACTAGAAACTGCATACCTGCTTTGGTGGAAAACTAAGACCTCCTCCAAACAAAGGAATTATTCCCTTCTCAATTGAACTTCCTCATAATCTGCCACAGCATGACCCTCTCACTCTGAAAGAGTGTGGAAGATGGATCTCGGATGATGAAATGTCTTTCATGGCTCACTGCCTTGAAATGAAGAAGCTTGAGTTAGCCTACATGGGCAGAGATCCCTCATCAGCATCTGTCAAGATCGTGCCTAATAGGCAAAGGTGGCTACCATGGTCCATTCCTGAGAAGAGGAAGGAACCAGCTCCTGGAAAACTTTCAAAGCCAATTGGTATCAAGGAGTTTGAGAAAGCTCCTAGGAAATACAATGTAAAAGCTTTGTCTCAGCTTCCAGTTAAAAAGCTATCTGAAGACTAAGCCAGACAAGTCTATCAAAACCTACTCAAGAAATACGCTTGGAGCACTAGTTCTTCTGGCAGCTGTGATGCAAAGAAAGACATCATTCCTATTGTCGTCTCTATTAGCAGGGTAACTGATACAAACCTTGCTATTCTTCACTTTGACGATATGTTCATGTGCACTGTAATTAGGCCTCCTAGTGTTACTAAACTGCAAGACTAATGGGCTGTGATTAGCAAACATCTGGATATTGGCTTCAGTTGGAGTCAAATGGGAACAGATTAGAAAGACAATGCTATTATGCCTCGTTTTAAGGTTGTCACAAATGATGAAGAAGACAAAGGGAACCTGACAAGGATTTAGCTGGCTGAGAATGATATTCTCAATACATGTTTTGCTGAGACAGGAGAAATCATAAGAAGAGAATTGTCAGAAGCTAAACTGAAAATGTTTGATGACTATGTAGATGACCTGGTTCAAACACAGAGAAACTATTTTTCTGAGTATGCTTTACCCAGAAGAAATAGTACTTAGATGGGAAAGGGACATGGAATTTGAAAGACAGAAGCTGCAAGACTCATCAAATGGAGCTTACCAAATGATGATTTCTTTCAGAAGGGTCAGGAAAGAAAGGAAAGGAAATTGAGACTATCACAGGAAGTGCTTGCAGAGCATCAGAAGCTGGAATTCCAATGGGCTGCTATTGCACAAGCTGAACAAATTCCAGAAGCTGCTCCTGCTTCTCATGCTGCAGATAATGAAGTTGTCATCTTGCCAAGAGCTGAATTTGAAGCTATCATGGCTACAAATCAGAAGGTTAATCAGCTGGAAAGCACTGTGAACTTCCTCATGGAACGCCTCAATCAAATCCTTCCTCCTCCACCAAACCCTTAAAAACATTTTTTTTTTATTTCAAATATTTTGTATTATTTTTGTTAACTTGGTACAATTCTCACTTTTGCTATATTGAATGATCTAACATTTGCTTAGTCAAATTTTTGGTACAACTCAAATTATTATTTTTTTCGTTTTGACTATTATGTGTTTTACACTCTTTTTGTCTGATGACAAAAGGGGGAGTAAAAGTAAGGTTTGATGGTCTGATGAACGCGTTTAAGTATATCATAACATGCGCTCCTCTGATGAACGCGCTTAAGTATCTCATAACATGCATTATTCATCATACATAACATATTTGTATTGCTTTGATATTCATTGATATTCATTGTCTAGTGATCTACCTATCAAAAAAAAAAAATTTGTCTAGTGATCTGATACTGGTTGATACTCATTGCAACAAGTCTATTGTTATATTGGTACAAGATCTCAACATCTGGTCCTCTATTATTTTATTTGTTATTGGTACAATGATTTAAGCATCCGATCTCAATGATTATTTATATATATGCTCTAATATATGTATGTATTTTTGCGATCATATAACTACTCTGATAATTAAAGATGCTCTCATTGAAAAATATTTAATTATATCTGAGTATGTTGAACTCGGGGGGAGATCCTTGAAATTATTTTTTTTAAACTAAATTGTTCATCAACCTTCGATATTTGTCATCATCAAAAAGGGGAAGAGTGTTAGAACCTAAACGATTAAGAAGTTTAGACCCTCATTAATTTTGATGATAACAAAGTATTTACAAGTGAACAATTTATCTTTTGATAAGTCTTGAAGTGTGCAGGTGTCAAAATTACTTGTGATTCATAACTCACTCAAGCAAGAAGAAGAATTTCACAAGAAATTGAATACATTCCATGCATGTCTTCATCTGGTTCACTCCAGCGTCTTGTCTAAAGCGAGCGTCCAGTAGTGTTATCTTTTGACAAATGGATTAATCAATTGCTGCGAGCATCCATCCTACTTTCTGAGCGAGCATCTGGTCTTATTAATGAAGCACGTGATGGTCACGTTTATGTTCTTTTACCTCAGCTATTTTGGAACGGAATTCGAATTTGATTTTGTGCGCTCACTTTGTTGTACGAGGTATCAAAGGTGACACCTTTAGTATAAGACAAAATTCGTACAAGGCAATTGTGAAAAGCAGATAGTATAAAAACGATAATATATACTATTTTGATATTCTCTGCAAAGGAAGAAAAGGACAACAATTCAAATTACCTCACTCAATGACTTGGAGCTGAAATTTACCGCAACAGTAATACCCTCAAGGACTCCTATAAATACCCCAAGGTATTCATTGAAGAAGGTTGCTAGAAACTACATTTTGAAAGAGCTATTCTCAAGTGAGCAATAAAGTTTCGTGCCAAGTTTCTGGAAACAAAGAACTGAACTTCAGCGTCTTATATTCTTTCTTTTAGAAAGTTAATGCTTTGAGCTTAATCTTTTCATCCTCTATGTGAGAGTTATTTGATTGTATTCAAAAGAAAATTGCTTTGTGAATTTTGTATTTACCTAGTTAAAGGCTTAGTTCCTCAAAGGCTCGAACGTACTGAGTCGTTTTGAGAAGTTAAGAGTATTGTCAAGTTTGTGACAGTAGAATACTCTTAAGGAAATTTGTAAGTTTATGACAATAGAATACTCTTAAGAAAATTTATAATCAGTTGATTATAGTGGAAAATCCTTAAAAAACGAAGGGATTAGATGTAGCTACCAGGTTGGTGGTGAACTAGTATAAATCTCTGTGTCTCTTGCTTTACTGCTTCACTTTTACCTTTATCTTGCGCATAAAAACAAGTTTTCATAAGTTTTATTTCCACGTCCGGTTACTCTTCAGCATCCGATAACAAATAGTTTTCAAAGAAAAGTGTTTTTAAATTAAAGTTTGCGAAAAGTTTTCAACACAATTCAACCCCCTTCTTATGTTTACGTTCATCGTAAAAAATTTTATCCTCTGTATTGATGTTTAATATCTTCTCCAAAGAATTGTATCCTTCATCAAATTTTCTCTTTGTCTCCTCAAGTTTGGGTTCTTGCTCCTCAAATTCTTGTTGTTGCTCATTAAGTTCTTGCTCTTGAGATGGCCAAAAAAAAAATCTTCTCTTTAATTCTGACTTCTCCAAGAGTTGTTGTCTGCCTTGTATTCAACCCAAGAGTTATATGCTGAACAGTTTTGTCATTCATGTCCTATAACACCACAATACTCACAAAAAAGGGAAAAAACCCAACAACTGTCTGCATGTCCTTCAAAATAACCACAATATTCACAAAAAGTGAAAGGATCCATGAGAATTTTTTTTATAACAAAATAGAAATAAAATATCAAACTAAAATAAAAGAGAATCAAACAAAATAAAAAAAGTTGGAATAGAATAGAAGTAAAGTCAAATAAAATCAAAAAATAAAATAAAATAAGATAATATTATCCTAATCCAATCTTTATCAAATCTTTATCAAATTAGACTTATCATATAATATCTTTTCTGAAATTCAAATTCAAAATATATCTATATCTAATCTCAGAATTAAAATAGGATAAAAAAAGAAGATCAAAATATATATATATATATATATATATATGAAAGAGAAAAATCTTTTTGAATTTTTGATATCTAATTTAAACAAAACAAAATAGAACAAAATAAGATAGAGAAAAGATATTTTGACACCACCACTAGTGTCGGACACCGTATTCAACTACGATTTTCATTTTTTAATCAGTTTTTTCTCTCTCTCACGATCAAATCAAATTCTGCTGTGTGTGTGTGGACTACGGTGTCCACTTTTCGGTTGTCAAAATATCAGGACTCAATAAGATAAGATCTAAAAAAATGGATAAAGAGATAAAATAAAACAACCAAACAAAAATGTAAAATCTTGATAAAAAGATAAAAGAAAAATCTTTTTGGATTTTTGAATGTAAATCTAGATCTTAAATCTAAACAATCAAAAATAAAAATAATAACTCTATCTACTAAATTTTTTTTAATAAGATAATAATAACACTAATAATAACTAAAAACAATAATAAAAATAATAATAACAATAGTAACAATTAACAAAGATACTAATAATAATAATAATTATAATAATGAAAAAAATGTCTAAATTAATAAGAATCTCGTTGGTTTAATATCACTAAAATATTCCCATGCAACGCGTTCAAAAACTTGTTGCGGCTCAGACAAGTGCACCTGATCGTAACTCGTAATAAAATGGAGTATTTTTAAGACTCTAAATATTGAACCCACATAGAATGCACGAGTACTAAATTAATAGAGATCCTTATTATTTTAGGCAAACGAAAGTGATGGTTTTGAGAGTCAAACAATTGAATTGTAAATAACGATATCGAAGTAATAACGCAAGAACTAAAGAGATCAATTAGGAAAAGCCTAGGGGAACCAGGTTCACTAATACTAGATCCTGAATCTATTACCTTGCTATTACGAATTATATTTCCTTATTGAAAGCCAACCACTCACTCTAAATTACTAAGAACTACCTAGTTTGTAATAGCCTTCCTCCTAGCTAATTACTCTGTTTGGTCATAGAAGGTAATTAAAAGAAAGAGCATTAAGAACATGCAAGTTTGTTAATCTAATAACCGATTGGAAACAAGCAATAACCTATCCGGCATATAAAACGAGTTCTGTTGATCCTAGAGTTCCATTAACTAATCGCGATAGTCGCCTCCCATTAATTAATTAATTAAAGACTGGCCAGATCTTATGGAATTAAGCATGCTAGGAAGAACACATTCATAAGGATAATAAAGAATTCAAAATAGCAATTAAATAAATGTCAAGAATATCATAAAAGATCTCTCATCACTCTTAGTGATGGAGTTAGCTACTCATAACAAACATCCAAACAAGAAATCCTAAAAGAAAAGAAAAGAAGAGAGACAAGAGATAAGAGCAAAAAACCCTCACTCAGAGAGAATGAATTCTCTCCCAGAGAGTGAGTTACTTCTCAAAAGGGGTGAGAATGCCTATTTATAGGCTTTGAGGCGCACTAGGTCAACTGGCTTCAAATCTGTGTTCTAGGCTTGGGTACAGCCGTACTGCATTTATACACGGCCGTACCGGGCTTGAGTTGCGACGCTGGGCCATACTTCTGCACTGGATGCGGCCTGACTGCAATTGTGTACGGTCGTACTGACTTTGGTCTGACCGTATTGAACTTTCTCATCGGCGCCAGGCTGTACTGACTATGCGGTACGCCCCTACTGATGTGCTTGAATAGGTACGGCCGTACTGAAGAGATGTCAGGCCGTACCGCTTGTCCAGAAACACTAAAAATCTCCAAAACTCGCCAGAATCTTCCCAAAATTACTTTTTTTGCTTACCAAGTTGCCTTTATTACTTTTCTGCATAAATAAGAAAATAGTGAGCATATTTTATCTAATAAGGAACAAAATCATAATATTTTATACTCAAAATACCCCAAATTAATAGACAAAATGGTGTGTTAACAACTTTCACTTGCATGAATGAAATAAGGACTATTCGGATTTTGCAACAGATCTCCATAGTTTTGATTCATTCCATTGTTATGATTCGCCATTGTTGTGTGTGAGGCATTAGATGAGGAATTGATATTGCGAGCCATGATTGACAAACCCTACCAGGCTCTCGATGGGAGATCTGATACCATATAATGGAAACTAAGCTAGTGAAAAAAAAGAATGAATTGATCAAATGAATTCAATGAATGATAGTTGGTGATAACAAAAAACCCCACACCATGGATACCCACAATTGGTAGTAAATGAATAGCTATTAAATGGGGATGAGGATCATAGTACCCACCCCACGGATACTCGCATATTCATTATAATTATTTTTTGTTAAATATATAATATATACTATGGCATTTTCTATCACTCTGAGATGAAATAAATTTTATTTTCTTCATTGTTTAGTATTTTTTAGTGGATGGACCCATAATAATAAAATTTTATAAATGTATATAATGTATTATATAGTGTTGATATAATATGTTGCTATATTATGTTATGTGACTTATTATGTTAAATTATTAAATACTCATGGATATCTATGGATAATCGTTATATGCATAAATATGCACGAGGTATTAACAAGTATGGATACGAGGAAGCACTACTTGCACCTGTCCCGCCCCATTTTCATCCTTAACTAATACTATAGCTGGTGTATTAAAATATAAACAAATTTCAACCTTATTTAATGTCATCATTCCAAAAATACTCTTAAGTTAGTTCAACTTTTATTTTCCAATAGAATGACACGCTCCCCGTGATTAAAGGTAGTTTAGGAAGTGTAATTCATTTTTATGAAATCAAGAAAATTAAATGAACTTAATTAATATCCTTAATCAGTGTGAAATTAGATATCTACTATATATCTACTATATATTATATAAAATAGAGTTTTGCCACGTGAGATTATACCATGTGTCACTTCCATATTAATCTATTTTCCCGCCTAAAACAAAATTTAATTTTTAGTTATTATTATTTTGAAGATAGGCATTATTATATTATCTCTATTAATTGTCATTAACAATCAGAAATATATTTTCTTAAATGACTTTTTTATTTTAAATTATATATCATTCATGTTTATCAATCATTATTTATTATATTTAGAAATAATGATGAAATAATTATTAACTTACCTTACAAAGTTAATAATTATTATATATTGTATGACAATAATTATTTTTTGTACATTATTACTTAATTTAATTAATTAATACATATGCAAAGTACGGATAATTTCATTAGTTTTTATTTATATTTGAGTCCGAAAGGAGTAACATACTTCTCGAGTTCCTATAGCAATATCTAATGGTGTAGATTAATAGTTTATGGTGAACTATCTAATACTTACCCTTTGCCACATGTAAGTGATGGGTTATGTCTTAAAAATTAATGTATCATCACTAAATAATTCCTCAAAATAAAGTTAAAACTAAATCGATAATTTTTTGTATTTTTAGGACGGTAATTTGAGGATATATTTTCTTTAAAAAGAAAGATATAATTAATTAAATAAAAAATCTTCTTTTTTTTTTGATATAAAAATAAAAAAGTCTTCTTTAAATTACTGTTACATAAAATAAAATGAAGACAGTAAAAAAAAAAAAAAATATAGTCCAAGATTTGTTTCGCACAAATGACAAAACAAAATTAAAAAAAAAAAAAAAACATAATCCTGTTTGAGATACATCTTACCTTATCTGATAAAAGGCGAAGCAGAGTGTGTTGAGGAAAGCAGAGAGTGGCATATGGCCATGGCGTCTGTGGCTCAACAGCTTAGTGGTGCAAGGTGGACCCCACTCCTATGGAAGCCAACCCAGACGCAGAAGCAGAGGCGCTGTGTTCTTCCCATTCAGTGTTCTGTGGCAATCTCAAGTCAACAGAACAAAGAGAGAGCGAAGCTCAAAGAGCTCTTCGAAGATGCCTATGAGAGGTGTCGCACTGCTCCCATGGAAGGCGTTTCCTTCACAATCGAACAATTCAATGACGCTCTCGAAAAGTATGACTTCGAGAATGAAATTGGAACCAAGGTACGTTCCTCTTTTCTCCTATTTTTTGTTCCGAAGTTCTCAATTTGAACACTGTATGGCATTCTTTTCGTGAAATTTTGCCGTGGTGGTGTCGTGAATTTTTGTTTGGTTCTTTATTTTCTTAGAATTTCAGACATTTTTAGTTGATGATGAAAGGAATGCCGTTGAATTGAATTTTTTTGCAGTGTGTATGGATGAGACTGTATACCTAATTTGTTTTGGGAAATTGTTTGTTGATTGTGTATGAAGAGAGAGAAAATAAAGGTGCTTATAAGTTGTTGTAGCCTAGACCTAGCCAAGTTTAGATTAGTTTTAATTCATTGGAGTTTTTCAATTGGTATAAGTATTTGGTTCCTAATTTACGAAAAATCCCTTGTAAGTTTGTAGTTGTTTGTGGATGAAAAATTTGGGATGCTGAGGTTAATTTCAAGTTTTCAACTTGGAAGTTGTTATTTAAAAGACTTGTAGTATTTTAACTTTTCTTTTCCTACAAGTGCTTGTCGAAAAGATTATTTGAATGGTTCCTTGCACATTTTGCGCCCCCTTTTTTTGTTTTTTGGGGTGGGGGGGATAGTTCTTTGAGGTAATGTGAATAGATTGGTGACTCTTGCTAGTTTGGTTTCAGGTTACGGGCACTGTGTTTGCCACTGATGCTAGTGGAGCTTTTGTTGACATTACCTCAAAGTCCACGGCATACTTGCCAGTCCGAGAGGCATGTATCCGCAAAATTAAGCATGTAGAAGATGCAGGCATAACTACTGGCGTGAAAGAGGAATTTGTTATCATTGGTCAAAATGAAATCGATGATGGGTTGATCTTGAGTTTAAGGCCTATCCAATATGACCTTGCATGGGAACGCTGTAGACAACTTCAGGCAGAAGATGCTGTTGTCAAGGGTAAGGTAGGTTTTGCGTACTGAGAAATTCAGTTTCAGCCACGATTTAGCATATTTATGTTAATTTCAAATCCAAATATTTATGATATCAATTTCTAGTAATCTAAACCAAGTAAAGATTATACAGTGAAGCAAAAGAAAAACTGTTCTTATTCCTTTGAGATCTCGCACAGACACACACTCATATGTGCACTTTGTGTGGCAGATTATAGATTCAAACAAAGGTGGTGTTGTGGCTGAAGTGGAGGGCCTTAAGGGATTTCTTCCATTCTCACAGATCTCAACGGTTAGCTCTTTACCTACTTTGACATTTATGGACTTGCATGCATCAGATCAAACCTTGCCATTTGGCATGACTGAGTCAATTTATGACCAAGAAAAAAGTCATAAGGAATTTTGGATGTTGAAACTTGAAACTGAGTCATGAAATGTTATTAATAGAACTTGTATTTCAACAAGTTCTGATGTAAATTATTCTGGGTAAATAGAAACTTTCTTTTCTTGTTCATTTATATCTTTCATCTTTTCCCTTCTAAAAATTATAATTTTAGCCACCAACTCAAACTATTTCCCTCGTGCCTATTTCTTCTTAGAAATCAACTGGGGAAGACCTTCTTGAGATGGTGGTTCCTCTAAAGTTTGTGGAGGTGGATGAGGAACAGTCCAGACTTATCCTTAGTCACCGCAAAGCTGTGGCTGGCACTCAGGGACAACTAGGAATTGGATCAGTAATCACTGGAACTGTGCAAAGCCTAAAGCCATACGGTGCCTTCGTCGACATTGGTGGAATCAGTGGCCTCCTTCATGTCAGTCAGATTAGTCATGATCGTATAACTGATGTTGCAACTGTTCTTCAGCCTGGTGATATTCTGAAGGTAAACCTATAATAAGCTACATGGATATTTTCTTAGAATTACAGGTGTTGTGTCGACATAAAATCTCATTTTCTTTTTTGATCAGGTGATGATCTTAAGTCATGATAGGGAGAGAGGCCGAGTAAGTCTTTCCACAAAGAAGTTGGAACCCACACCTGGAGACATGATTCGCAATCCAAAGCTTGTCTTTGAGAAGGTATAATTCGAAGAAAGGATCTCAAGCTTTTTTGCCTGCTGCATTTGTAAACTACAATTTAGAATATCAGGGGCTTCATTAATCATGGTTTATTTCCACTTACTGCTTTTTCTGCTATGTAGTTATTATCTTAGAAGAAGCCAAATAATTCTTCTACTTCTACACTTTTCATTAGCATTATCAATTTTGAAAGAGAATGTACACTTGTAATTTTTAATCTGTTCTTATAGGCGGAGGAGATGGCTCAAACATTCAGACAAAGAATAGCCCAAGCAGAAGCTATGGCTCGTGCAGATATGCTTAGGTTCCAACCAGAGGTATTTGTTTTTTAATTATTTGTTCAAAATTATGAACTCAATGAAAATGAAGCAGCAGCAAGGTATCTAAGGTGACTAAAAATCCAAAATAAAAATAGCATAAAAAGATATCACTTCTTGCTGCTGCTGAAGAAGAGTTTTGGAGCTTCCAAAATGACAAGATTTAAATGATTTTCATTGATCATTTTTATAAGAGAACATACAAAATTGAGCATTTATGTCGACCTGACGACCCCTAGACATGATACAAGTGGATTTGGTATTTCAGACACCCGGCTCATTGAGCTGACTTGAAATATATGAATATATTCTTACCTCTAACGATTTACATTTCATCTTTGGGGTGGATCTTTCTTCGATCACCTTTTAACTTTTATGCATATGAGAGAGAGGTTAGTTGTTCATTTGATGAACCTATTGAACACTAATCGTTTCTTTTACAGAGTGGATTGACTCTCAGTAGTGACGGAATCTTAGGACCACTTACTTCCGACTTGCCTGCAGAGGGACTGGATCTGACTGAGGTACCCGTAGCTGAAGATTAATGATTGAGGGAATTCAGAGTCCTCTACCCCTCCCCCCATTTTTTCCCTTCATTCCGCCTTGCTCTAGTATTGTTGTAGAATGACAAACTGAATGTTTTCTTTTGTTTGGATATATTTATCTTTCCAGCAGCATAAAAGTGAAAAAAAAAAAAATCCATTACTTTGTACCTATTTGAGCAAACTGTTGAATTTCAGATTTTAAAAAACTAAAATACTGGCTTGCAGGGAAATGGTTTGAGAAATAAAAATTGAAGAAGGAATACTTGATAATGTCATAAATGAGAATGTCTATTTATAGCCTTACAACCAGCCTGAAATTTGCTAAACAATCTCAACCACTATCAAATTAAGGAGCAGAATATGTAACAACAACTGAAACCAGGTCTATCTAAGATTTATTCAATCTTCAAAGACAAACTCTCAGTTCTGATACTCTTGAGAATTGCCTTGGACACGTGCATAGCTTGAATGGCTCTTCATGTCATCAACATTTCCGGTCCAATCTCTGGCAGCATAGTCATTTAGCTTAACTCTTCCTATCTTTAAATGCCAGATGCCTAGATTTTTTATAACTTTAACATATTTCAGCACCCTCTTTGCAACTCCTATGTGAACATTGCTTGGTGAACTTGTGAACCTTGAAAGGAAATTAGCTGGAATCATCAAGTTAGGTCTAGTTGTTGCCAAGTATCCTAAGTTGCCTATCATGCTTCTACTTGCAGAGGATTCCTCAAGTTTCTCACCATCATTTGTAGAAACTCTCATTTTGTGTCAGTGGAGTTGCTATTTCTTTGACTGATTTTAGCCCAAATTTCTTGAGAACATTAATAGCATATCATCTGTATGAAATAAATATACCTAAGCTGCATTGAAATGTTTCCAATCCAAGGAAGTAGTCATGATGCCAGGATCAATCACCTCAAATACATCTTGCATTTCTATTTTGAACTTGGCCAGCAAATGTTAATTACTTTGGATCACTAGCATGTCATCAACATAAAGTGATACTACTAGTTGCAAACCACCATCATTGGGTTCCAAATACAAGTTGGTTCATGTTCATTCCTCCTAAATCCAAGTTGGATCAAGTGAGAGTCAATTCTACAATACCAGGCCATTGGTGATGGCTTTAAACTATAAAGAACCTTGTGTAGTTTGTACACTTTGTGTTCTTGGCCAGAAAACTCAAAGCCTTCTAAATTGCGGAACATAAATTCCTTCAAGTACACCATTTAGGAAGGCTAAATTGAAGTCTAAATGATACACTTTCCAACCAATTTTACATGCTAGTGTTAGCAGCCAAGTCTAAATGATACACTTTCCAACCAATTTTACATGCTAGTGTTAGCAGCCAAGGGTCATGTCTAGCTACGGGTGCAAATGTATCACCATAGTCCTCTCCAGCAACTTGTGCAAAACCCTTCACTACCAATCTGGATTTGTGCTTAAAGATTGAACCATCTGAATTGAATTTGGTTCCGAAAACACATTTTACACTAATTGCTTTCTTAGCTGCAAGTAGTTCTGTCGACTTTCAAGTTCCATTTCTTTCAATACTATCAATTTTAGTTTTCATGGCCTCAATCAATTCTGGAAATCTTGCTGCTTATGTATAACATGTATGCTCAACATCTACAACATTGCACCTTTCATACACATCGAATAATGGCCTCACCTTAAGCACTGGTGTATCTGAAGTTGCTTCATCATCAAATGTATCTTTCATACTTGTACTTTTTGTTGTTGGTTCAAGAATAGATGAAGTGGTCTGATCATACATATGGACTTTCTTGAAGTTCCAAATGAATGACTCTCAAATGATTGACTAAAGGTTTTACACCACTAAAGGTTTTACACCAAACCAAGTCTCTATTGGTGTTTTGCCTTGAGCAAACTTCGTTGGTAATCTGTTAAGCAAATATACTAGGGTGTTGACTGCTTCGGCTCATAGAAGCTTTTGTAGCTTCTTTCAAAATAACATGCACCTTGCCATATAGTTCTATTTTTCCTTCCAACGACTCCGTTTTAGTGCGGTGAGTATGAAACTATTGGGTAGTGTACGATATTGACAAAAAACATTGAACACTTTTGAGGAATATTCACCTCTTTTGTTGCTTTGGGGCACTTTAATCTTCTGTTCATTCAATTTCAACCTTTTGTTGGAAGTTCTTGTTGAAGTTATAGGGGTTAGATAAAATAAGGAGAATAGAAAATAAAGACTCTTGAAATATGTATTAGTATTGATAATGGCTTGATACAATGAGGTTGTGCTTATTGGCCCACAAACATTTAAATGAAACAATTCAAGCTTGTGAGTAATTCACCTGCTTTGCAAGCGAAACATTGGCCATGGCACTTCCCTAGTCTTTCAGCTGCTATGGTTTTCTCCCTAGAATAGCCATGCCATTCTTGGCCAGACAGTGCATGTACTCCCCTAGGCCTCTGCTAGGGTCTCCTTTCCACCAAGCCATAGCTTTTTCCTTCTCATCTATAGCCTTCTTCCATCTACACCAAGTCCTCACCACCTCCTATTCTCTACCTTTTTTCCCCGAATTCAACCAAGTCCTCAACATCTCTTCTCTTCCTTCCTCCCCTCTTTCCACCAAATCTCAGGCTCTCAACCACAATCCCACTGGCTCTTCCGTCACCTTCAAATTGGGCTCGACTTCCCAACATGCATTGCAAGTGGAGTCTCTCCAGTTTGGTGGTGCTCAGACCCTCTTCTGGTGGAGGTACCCCTACCCCTTCTAGTGGGGTTTAAAACCCTACTTGGGTATTTGTTTTTACCACGTCGTCTTCACCAGAAAGGGGATTTTGGTATCACAGTTCCACCACCGATTGACTGGTGCTCCCCCTTTCTCCACCTGAGCCACCAGAGCTCCCCTTTTTCTTTAGTCAACGGACTAAATTCGTCTTAGTCTAGAGCATAGAGCATTTGAAGCTTAGAAGTGTCGCCCCTAACAAGTTTTCAATAGCAGCAATAATGCTTTTATTGATATTCCCTCCCTCTGCCAACCTTCATGCTCCAACCGCGGAGGAATAAAACAAGGCATGGCTTGGCGATTCAAAGAATCTACAAAGTAGGCCTGGTGGAGAAGAAGAGGGGCAATTTGGTCAGGCTGCATTTTTAGGCACCCTGGAAACCCTAATAGACCAGACTCAATCTAAGAAAATACTATTGGGTTTGTGGAAATAGACGCTAAATTGACATTATGTGTTTCTCTGTTCTGAAGAATTTTAGGATTCTGAGGATACTACAAGGTTTTGGAGGTTTGTTTGTTTTTGGGCTTAGATTAGGGTGCTTGGTTTATTTTGGCTTAATCCTTGCTACAGCGGTGTGTCTGGGATTTGTTTTGGGAATTTGTAGAAGACATATCATATGATGTTAGATGGATCAGTGTTGTTTAGGCCTTGTATGATATTGATGTTCTTTTGCATTTTGTGTAATGTTTTGGGACTTGCCCTTTGTCAATGGAAACTTTATATTGTTTAAAAAAAAAAGAAGCTTGTGAGTAGTTCTTTTGATCATATTTTGTGAAATGGTTAACGATGTTGCTTTTCCATCTCACAACTCTCACAAATATGAGAATTAAGGGCATCTCCAATGGGGGTACCTATTGGGTACCTAATAGGTACCCCCATTATAGGAAAAAAATTGGGTACCTATTTGGTTTGAGTACCTATATAGGTACCCACGCGGGCCCCACACGTCAAAATAAAATATTTAATAATTTGTATTTCGTATTAAAAAATATAAAAATTATTAATTTAAATTTCGTATTACAAAATTAAATTTTGTATTTTTAATAATTTAATATTTAGTATATCAGATAATTATTAAATAAATTTTTGTTGATATGTGATGATGTTGAGTTATTGGTGAGACACATTTAGTAATTGTTTTAGAGGTGCTGGGTTAGAGGGATTGAGTATCTATCAGGTACCCAAATTAAAAAAGTAAAAATGAGTGATGTGAATGTGTGGAGCCCATTTAGGTACCCATTTTTTGGATGCTCCATTAGAGATGGCCCTTCGCATTTTGTGTAATGTTTTGGGACTTGCCCTTTATCAATGGAAACTTTATACTGTTTAAAAAAAAAGCTTGTGAGTAGTTCTTTTGATCATATTTTGTGGAATGGTTAACGATGTTGCTTTTCCATCTCACAACTCTCACAAATATGAGAATTAAGGATTATTTTTGGCATGTCTTTAACCATACCAGCTTATTGCATGGACTTCAGTGACTTCAAGTTGAAACTCTCTTTGCCGCACTACATTCTTTCAATTCTAACTAAATTTTAAATGCATGAGATACTTACTAGTTTGAAATATGATTTTCATATAAATTTATGACATATTTAAGTTTTTTTTCCCGACATATTTGTGACATATTTAAATTCATGACTAGTTTGAAATGCACTACATTTTTTTATGACATATTTAAGTTAACTTTTACTTTCCGGTCAAAAAAAAGAGTTAACTTTTACTTTTTAAAAATAGCTCACATACCTCAAAAATATAAAAGTAAATAAAAAATATACATTTTTTTTTGGTTTTAGGAAATTTTCTCATTCCCTTAAATATAAAACACAAATATGAGTTTGGCAATTTTGAATTCCATGCAAATGTTCCTCAAGCCTTAAGTTTTTTTCTTTACATCAGGGAAAGAAAAACAAAATAGAGGCTACGCACTACTAAAAACTACCCCAAGGCATCTGCCAGCAAAAAGGAATTTAAACCCATGGGTGTGCTATAATGATGAACTAAGAGGTTAACATTCCTCACTCCGATCTTTGCCTGTAAATTAGCACAATAATTTCGTTCTCTAAGGGAATACAAAATCTTCAGATACCAGTCTTTCTAGAAGAAACATCTAATAATAATGGCTATCTCATACTTTACAAAAAAAAAAAAATTAAATCATACTATATAAGATACGCCTGACAAGTGCACTATTGCATGGTTAAAATAACTTAATTTTACAGTTATCAACCAAAATCTCTTTTGAGCAATTCGAAAATTAAAAATAAACTAATATGAACATTCACATATATGCTTTCAGATTTTGTCATACTCGATGAACACAAATTTCCTTTTTTAGATATTAAAAGAGATGCACGCTAAAATAGCAATTAGGATAAAAATTATTCACAAGTCTTTTACAAATATGTTTTTTTTTTTTCATAAGACTTTTACAAATATGTTTAAATATAGACAGCATGCAACTTGAGATGACTATTTAAATAATTAAACTGACCATTCCACTTGTTTTTTTTTTTTTTTGACGCAAGATCATTCGGCTGATAAAATGATACTTCACGATTTATTAATTTAACTGTAGATAATAACTAAATATATATTTTTTATAATATAATTATTAATAAAATAATATAAAAAATTAAACTTAATCAAATTTTCAATACCAAAAAAATAAACTTAATAAAATTTTATTTTAAATTAACATAATCATGTCTTTTAAAATTAAAAAATTAATAAATAATAAAAGAAAAAATTATAATAATCCATGTATTCAAATAGACTACGTATGACTTTGAAATGTTTTTGGTTAAAAATATAAAATCGCAAAACACTAAAATTGACCACCTTCGTGGATTGATATTTGAAAATCATCCGAAAGTGAAACGACCACTTACACCACCCCTAAAAGTCATTCATTTTCTCTTGTTTTTGTTGAACCACTTATTAGACTACCATCTCAATCGCAAGGACATGAAGGACCGTGAGCTTTTACTTTCAGAAGTCATTTTCAAGTATTGGTCCACTAGTGAAACTGGCCTTTTCTATTGGATTTAAATATCGAGGGATGGAAAAGGTCTGATGAAGTATCCCTCAGTTGTTTATTTATCAATGTTATTTCCATATAATTTCAGCTGTTACCTTCTTACCTAGCAGAGATCTACATGGAAAAAAACCTACATCCCTACGCGTTGAAAATTGGAATAATATACAACATATAGATTTGTCAGCTCTAAGAAAACCTTTAGTAAAACCCACAAAGGGTTAGCTAACTCCCTTGTTTGGCGCTCTTCTTGCCTTTCTTTTGCTTTTGCTTCAATTGAGTAAGACCAGCTGCCGAAAGCAATAGAGAGAGATCTGAGACAAAGGTGAGAGGAGGAGGTCCCGACGGGGAAGCCGCGCAGCGGCGGGGAGGGTGTGGACATGGGAAACTGTGAGAGAGGGAGAGAGAGAAAAGGGGGGAGCTCTGTGTCTCCTCTTTTCTCACTTCTGGATCTTTCTCTCTGCCTTTGCATTCCTCCCCCTCTCTACATATCTCGCTCTCCTTCTCTCCCTCACCAGGTTTTGTTCAATGCGTGTTCTTCGCGAGAGGGAGAGGAACTGTGATGAACGATGCTGAAGGAGCGGTGAAGTGAGTGGGAGGGAAAGGGGAAACGATATTGTATGGAAGGACCGCCATAAGATCCAGTTAGAGTTCTCAATCCAATGGCAAATAATACTTTTGTACCATACACCATCTAATGTGGTGGAGGAGGCTAGACAAAGCCTTTGTTATCTTTCTATATAAACTACATCATCTGTTAGTTTATATATAGATATAGATATAGATTCCGTGTTCTATCTATCAATGAAATTATTGCATTTCGTTTTACTATACTGCTTCTTATTGTATAAAAAGCACAATTTAGGCACATAATTTTTTCAAAAATATAATTCTTCTCTTTTTTCTGAACGTAGAATGTATAGACATGCTGATATTAGATTAAGGAATTAGTCACTTTTTAGAGTCTGGTTGGCACAATTTTTTTCAGCTTATCTTCTCTTTTTAAGTAGTAGCTGGGCCAAACACTACTTTAAATAAGCTCTAAAAAGAATAAGTAGCTTTTTATAAAGAAGAAAAAACAAAAAAGACGCTTTTGTAGAAGCTAATGATCGGGAGCTTTTGGGCAACTTATTCGGAGCTTTTAGGCATACACCCCCCTCTTCGAGTACTGACACCTCTGTTTAGACTTTTTTCCCCTTCAATTTTTCTATTTTATCTCTCACAAATTCTTCTACCATCTCGCAACTCGCATCCATATGTACCCGCCACTACAAGAAAAACATGAATTACCGAGGGCCAAAAGCCCTTACTAAGGGACAAAACCCTCGCTAATGCATGCGTTTTCGAGGGTTTACCGAGGGCTACATATCCGTAGGTTATTTGCTGGTAGGAAATGTCTACCGAGGACCTTTTAGAAGAAGCCGTAGGTAATTACCGAGGGCCATTGACCCCCAGGTAATTACCGAGGGCTTTTGGGCCGTAGGTAATGACCCTCAGTATTACCGAGGGTCATTTTTAGTCGACTGCCACCCATATGCCATTATTTCAATGGGTTGTAGGTAATTACCGAAGGCCAATAACCTTCCGAATGCCATTGTTTCAATTCAACTGCCACCCTTCCTGGTTTTAATATTTTAACAATTAATATTAATATATACATTTAATTCTGCTATATTTTCTTTTTTTTAACAGAATTATACTATATTTTCAAACTTCAGATTTGTCACAAATATACCATTATTTACTAACTCGTGAATATTGACTATTTATGTTATATTCATAAATTATTAAGTAAACTTTTTTATACAACTTATTATATTATTAAACTCCATTTAAATAATTTATCTTTTATAAATATTTTATCACTTTTTTAATATGATTGTTTGTGTTTTAATTTATACAATAAAAAATCAATTGCCTTTCACTAAAAGAGTTTTTGTTAAGAATTTTTCTTTTATTTTTAAATATCTTATTCATTTATGATAATATTTAAAAGACCAAAGTTTTTATAAAATTATTTTACCAAACAACTTTTAGCTTAAAAGCTTCTTTTAAGCTAGAAAAAATTAAAATTGCCAAACAACTTTAAGCTTCTTTTTCAAAGCTTTTAATTTTAGCTTTAGATTTAAAATAGCTTATAAACTCAAGAAAAGTTGGGCGAAACATATCCTTATTATCTTACCGAAATAGTTGAACACTCAGTCAATTTTTTAGCTTTATATATTTCACATTAACTGTTGAATTAATGAATTTCTGGTATAAGTGCTTAAAATGAAATTTATATTAAAATTACGCATCGCAGGAACAAAATTGATGATAAAATTACTGAATATTAAGCATAAACAATCATTTATTGCAACTAAAATTGCCGCAAAATGTAACCAAATTTGAAAATGAAACTTAAACATCAAACCAAACACAAACTAAAATGTTTCAAAATGGATTCAAACATCAAACCAAACCCATGATGGAGACTAATGATATAAAATACCACAAACCGGCAACCAACAAAACTAAAAGACATTACAAATACTTCTCAGAAACACTCCTATTCCGCTCATTCAAGTTTTAGCGTAGGAGAGGACCTTTTGCCCAATAGATCACCAAGAGATCGTAAGCTAAAGTCAACCACATCACCTTCATTATTTTCGTCCACAATGCTAACGACCGAATCCTCAAATTTACCACTTAAGTCCAGGTTACATCTTATAGCATTTTATATGAGTTTTGTGGATATAAGATAGAAAAATTAAGATTAGTAAATAATGTATACATGGCCTCAAATATAATTACCTGTGTAACATCAAATACAGCTTTTGCATTTGTATCATCAGCATTTGGATCGACAAGTGGTTCAAATTGGTGAGAAGCCTTAATTTGTATGAAATTTTAGAATCACAAAAAATATGGGATAATAATAATAATAATAATAATAATAATAATAATAATAATAATAATAATAAATATTAATAATAACAAATAATGACGATAATATTAAATAATAAATAAATAAATAATAGCTATCAACAAATGAAGATCTATATAAATTACACAAATTTACCTTAGTAGTCATTGATTCCTTTAACTTGTTAGTGAGTTCTATATTAGTTGTGACCCTCTTCACCAAAAAAGAATTATCAAATCTTGATCCAGACCCTCAATCAAGTTCTACTTTGAACAAAAAACTCTGTTGTTCTAGATCAGACAACTCTCTAGGAAAAGCAATTGGATCACCTCTCTGAAATTAAAAAAACATATAAAATAAGTGAATTGACCAAGTTCGACTATTAATATACACTTTGGAAAATAATTTAGGTAATTCATTTAGGTAATATAGATAATATATTTATAGACAGTGCAAAGAATTTTTCACCTTATTGATTGAATCAAGAAGCTCAGTACATTTCTGTTTTATCAAAACATATGCTTCGGTATCAGACATCACAAAAATGGCAGAAGTACTTTCATCACTAACATTTAATTTGAAGAAAAACCTGCATCACATTTTAGTGTAAGTCATTACCACTTGAATTTTGTTTATTTTCTTAAAAAAAATTAATTAAAAATTCCAAAAAAAATTAGTAAATGAGTTAATTATTTGAGGGTGACTTCTATGATATGCTTCTCGCATTTTCCACAATAGTACATTCCGGAGTCTTCGGTTATCTTTCTTGTTGCACTTATTACACACTTTGTAATACCATTTAATCTCATCCAAGAATGAATCAATTGTGGCCAAAACAACAAAATTTACATCCTTCAAATATATAGTATATCTACATATTAGAAACCACATAATATGCATCAAATGTTTAGTTTTTTACAATCCAAAATGAAACTTTGTCAATACCTCAGTAGACTGCTTGATCTCATTTCTCTGAATAGCATTCATCATTGCTTGTATGGTAGTAGCAAATGGTGTAAATTTAAGGAAGTCATCTACCTCACTCACCTTTGTTGCTTCTTCCAACTGACTCAAACCCTTATTAGAAGTATCAATGATATCTATTATCCTTTGTCTGATATTCACATCATCAACAGTTTCTGGGTTAAATATAAGCTTTGATCCATAGGTGGTGCTACTAACTTTAGTCCCTGTAGATAAAAACAAATCAAAAGTTTTATGTCGAGAATGGTCAAATTTGTAGTCGTGGTAACAGTTGAAGTATATTACAAAAATCAGTACCGCTCCATGGCTTCACTTTCAAGAATAGGATAGCAACAACACAATTCGTTGCCTCACCACTCGAAATAAATGAGTTCAACTCATTAACAACACAAATCATAATCTATGTCCAATAACACTTACCAACCAAATAGTTACAATCAAATCTATCACCAAAAACTTTAGTAGGCAGCGTAAATGTAAATTTCATTTTCGGTACAGCCGTGGTTGTTTGTTTAACGACTTGAGTATCTTTTTTGAAACTTAACTTGTAGGGATGACATGTAGAATAGTACTCCCCTCCATTTGTAATAACACTAAATTTCGTCAGCACATAGATTTGACCCTCTTCCAGAATATTTTTAAAAATGTATATGTATTGCTTTCGAATGTAAACACCAATTCGGTCTCACTGCAAAAAATAAAAATTACTCATCAAACACTACACTCACAAATGAATCAAGAAGAAAAAGTAAGGTTAAAGTAGAAAAACACACCTTTCTATCCATGATGACCAACTCCAGTGAGAACGATACTTCATTTTCGGTAGGATCTATGACTTCCCATTTGCGGACAACTCGGGCTAGTAGACGCAAATTCTGTTTCTTAGGATCAATGGATGACACTAAGAATCTGTATATTGCAATTGAGAGACGTAATTCAGAATTCAGAATGAGGTATCATCTTCAATAAGAATCTGTATAAATAACATAATAGTTAAAAAGGAAAATTTTCTGAATTTGAAACCGATTTGTAAATTTAAAATTATGATATTATGGTATTGGTTAATTGCAATCAAAATCCCATGACTTATATGTGTATTTATATTTTTGTATCAATATTAATTCATTAATTGATACATATTAATTGAATTTCGAAATTCAGCCCCAAAAAAAAATTGAAATTCGATATTAATTTCCATTTTTCAGAACATCAATCACAAATTTGGTTACCAATGTTTGCTAACTCTTTGGGTAAGATCTTGCGATTCAGAATTTTTTAAATACTAAGCCATTTTTGAATATTATATTATATTCATACCAATTATAAACAACATAACTTTGAATGACTTGTATATCATATGGATCACGCATTTATGGTCTTATATTCGTTCACGTGTATTCGTTATAGGTATGGCTTGTAAAGACCAATTTCCACTAATTTAGTTACAAATCAATTGTATCATTATCTAGTTGTAATCAAATTATTTTGCGCACAGTTTTTACATGCCTGATTGATTATAATAGTGACGGAATTGTTAGAGACGGATGTTAGTGACGGAATTTGTTAGAGACGGAATTTATCCGTCTCTAACTTTGTTTTTACAATATGTTGTACTCAATTGATAAGTTTGCGACGGGTTTAGAGACGGAATTTGTTTGCCACGGAATTTTTCCGTCACTAAATTCCATCTCTGAATAAAGTTTGGCCATTTTCAATTCCACGTTGACCAGTTAGAGACGGCGTTAGAGACGGAATATATTAGAGACGGAAAATTCCGTCTCTATATGCCGTCTCTAAATTGCAAAGTTCGATTTCCGTCTCTAAGTAGCGTTTTCCGTCTCTAATTTCGTCTCTAATAGAGACGGGAATAATTCCGTCTCTAATGTCCGTCGGTATTTTCGATTTTTCTAGTAGTGTTCCTTATGATTGGGAGATAAATTAAGATTGATTTTTTTTTTTTGAAATAAATATAAATATATCAAATATTATTATTAAATTTGAAATGAATTAAATGTATTTAATAGCTTTGAAAGAAGGATTCAGTATATGTATAATATTTGAATTGCTTTAATTGTGAATTGCATTAGAGTGAAATTAAATGTATTTTTTCGGATTGCATTAAAGGTATTGTTTATTGTCTAGGTTAAGAGTTTTCATGCTTGGTTTGGAGTGTTAACACCTGTTATCTGAAACTGTAGCGCTTAATATAATGTTGACACATGTGATGTAATTATCCGAACATGTGCGAGCCTGACAAGTGTCGTAATATCCATTTGATGTATCTCAATTGTATGATTAGGGATTAGAGTGAAATTAAATGTATTTTTTTGGATTGCATTAAAGGTATTGTTTATTGTCTAGGTTAGGAGTTTCTATTACCTACTAATGTTAGTTATTAAATTAATCAGGAAGTTAGAGGTTAGTTAGGAAGTTAGAAGTTAGTTTTAACTGTAACTGGGGCAAGTTCTAGGGTGGGAAAGCATGGTGGGTAACACCACCATGCACAACTTTCCTCTACCCTTGGATTAAGAGTACCCCACAGTAATACCATGCACCCTCTCCACCAAATCATTTCTCTTTAGAAAATGATTTTTTTTTGGAAAATAAAATTTGAACATCACTTTTCGCGACACTCATTTCGACACCGTATGTACGTACGAACAATATTTTTTCAAATTTTTTTAAAAAATTTTCTTGAAAAATAATTTTTTCCAAAAAAATTTTTATAAAAGTGGTTAACACTGCATAAATAAGTGCCCTCTTTTATGTGTGCTCTGTTAACCACTTTTATAATTATTTTTTTTTGGAAAAAAGTTATCTTTCTGAAGAAAATTTTTTTTTTTTGAAAAAAAAAAAATTGTCCGTAAGTGTCCCTCTGTTAACCACTTTTATAATTATATTTTTTAGAAAAAAATATTTTTCTGAAAATTTTTTTTTTTAAAATTTGAAAAAAAAAATATTATCCGTACACGTACGGATATACGGTGTCATAATCGGTGTGGCGAAAAGTGATGTTCAAATATCATTTTCCAAAAAAAAAAATATGGGACACTTATTTGTACTGCGTTAACCACTTTTATAATTATTATTTTTTGGAAAAAAATATTTTTCTGAAGAAATTTTTTTAAAAAAAAAAATTTTGAAAAAAAAAATATTGTTAAATTACGATATCGGTGTCGAAATGGGTGTCGCGAAAAGTGATGTTCAAATTTTATTTTCCAAAAAAAAAATTATTTTCTAAAGAGAAATGATTTGGTGGAGAGGGTGCATGGTATTACTGTGGGGTACTCTTAATCCAAGGGTAGAGGGAAGTTGTGCATGGTGGTGTTACCCACCATGCTTTCCCACCCTAGAACTTGCCCTGTAACTGGGTTGGCACTCATTTTATAGTTTAGTATATAAACTCTCGTTCTCCTTCTTTACTTGAACCTGTTTCAATATAATCAATACAGAAAACTATTCTACAATCTTCTTTCTTCTCTGATCTTGATCATAACATGGTATCATTCGCTATATGTTTTCGCTCCATCTTCGATTTCTCTTTCTGATTTGTTTACCTTTCGCCATTGTTGCGATTTTCTGTTTCTTGTGTTTCTTCACGAGATTATTGTGATTCGATTGCGTTTTCGCCATTGTTGCGCTGCATTGTTCTTCTTTGCAATTTCGCCATGGCTTCACAATCTTATTATTCTGATTTTCTTGCCAATGCTTCAAATTCGTTTTACCTGCATCCGAATGAAAGTCCTGTTGTGATTCTTGTGATGCCATTACTGGATAACAAGAACTATCATAATTGGGCGAGACTCATGATGATAGCCCTAATTTCGAAGAATAAGGACAAATTCATTCACGGTTCTTTTCTAAAGCCGACACCTACCAATCCATTGTATACTCCATGGATGCGTTGCAACACCATGGTCATCTCTTGGATTCAGCGATCTATTTCCGAATCGATTGTGAAATCCGTTCTCTCCATTTCCACTGCTGTCGGTGTTTTGCGTGATATGAAAATCGCTATTCTCATGGCGACATTTTCAGAATTTCTGACATTAAAGAAGAACTTTACTGTTTTAAACAAGGTAATCTTTATGTTTCTGATTACTTTACTCATTTGCGTGTGTTCTGGGATAAACTTGAAGATTATCATCCAATTGCTTACTACAAATGCTCTATTCCCTGTTCCTGTGGTGGTTATGAATCTATGAAAAGGTTTCGTGAACAAATTATGTGATCTGATTCTTTAAAGGCTTAAATGAGAGATTTACTCACACTAAATCTCAAATTATGGCCATGGATCTTCTCTCTGATGTTGGCAAGGCATTTTCATTAGTTTTGCAACAAGAAAGGGAATTGATTGGCAATGGTGCTCCTGCATTTGATAACTCTGTGGACACTCCTATATCTCAAGCCAATTTTGCTGGAAAATCAAACATTGGTACCAATTTTGGTACTAAAAGTAGTTATGGCAGAGGCAAAAATAACTTTGGCAAAAGTCAATCTGATTCTAATCGTGTTTGCACTCATTGTGGTCGTTCCAACCACACAATTGATACATGCTTCATTTTACATGGATTTCCTCCAGGCTACAAGACTGAGGGTCGAGGCCAAGCAAATAGCACCATTACTGATTCCTCCTCTCCACATGAAAAGCAAGCTAACAATTCTTTTACACCACAGTCATCACAGTTTAGTGGTTTTACATAAGAGCATTTTCAAAGCATTCTTACTCTTATACCAGCTTGATGTATGTACCTAATTGATCTGAAAAGTCCATATCCTTTCAATAAAGCAATAAAAAAAAATCCCTTGAAATAGGATATTAACTACAGTATAAGAAAAGATTTTGACAATTATACCAGATCCATTAAGACATTAATCAGGATGTGATTCTCGCATTGTAAGATAGAAAGAGTTGATGGACGTCTTGTATGAGGAAACACGTGCTCTGGTATCGTCAACCTTACCAGGGAGTAAATGAAATGAAGTTGTCCACGATTAGAACCTAGATACAACAAAAATGTACCTTCGCATTGTTTTAGAAGACAAAAATCCTTGTGATAAGTCACCATAAAAGAATTGAGCAATCTTCCAATGGCAACCGCCCATTTATTACCATTAAGCAACTTCTGTTAAACCATAAAAAGCAATCACAAACATTAGTAACTTCATACAGCAATTAACATAAAATCACCCTTTTATTAAATTTAGCAACTTATATAAATCATAAAAAGCAATACCAAATAATAGTAACTTAGAATGGAGTTTAAGTAATTAACCTCCTTATTTTCAAGGTCAGTTTCAACTCATATTTTCAATGTCACATTCTAATCACAGCTTCCAATCAAAACAAATATATAAATTGTACACGACAACAATATGAATTGTAAATTAAAATTAATATAAAGATATCCAAGGCAATTGTATTGTCACCGTTTTGGGGGGTTTCTTTTCTCCTATCATGCAATGACTAAAGTTATCCTAGACAAACCACATTGTAGTAGATTGATAATTGATTCCTGAAAGAACCAAATACAACCATACCACAGTATCGTATATGATTCTAACATATATTCAGAAATTAATCTATCTCAAAGCCATAAATAATTGAGCGTATAGACAAAGACAAGCATCAGAACCTCTCTACAGCCAGAGAAAATTTGTGAGTGCATCAAACTCCATAAATCCATTCAAGAGAAAGCAGAAATCAAAGACGAAATCCTGAATGAGATCAAGAAAACTTCTAGAAGGATACGAAAGTAGGTTTTCATTTGATTCAAGAAAATTAAATATAAATTGAATAAGCAGAAATGGACTTTCCAGATCGAACAGGAATCTCACTGATAAACCAAATTCAGATCTTTTAAAAATCGGCAATCAAATCAAAGAAATCGAAGGGCAATGCAAAATCTAAGACCAAATAAAATAAAATGGAAAATTCCCTTTTAGATTTAGATTTTCTAGCAGTAATCTTGATCTATTTTAGCCATTCTAAACCCAATATCATCGTCCCATAATAATAAAAGAAAACGAAAAAAGAAGAAAAAGAATCAATGGATTAGCCAGTGGCCTTCTTCATGTCAGTCAGATCAGTCATGATCGTATAACTGATATCGCAACTGTTCTTCAGCCTGGTGATATTCTGAAGGTAAACCTATAATAAGCTACATGGATGTTTTCTTAGAATTACAGGTGTCGTGTCGGCATATTTCCATTCCAAGGAAGTAGTCATGATCCCAAGATCAATCACCTCAAATACATCTTGCGTTTTCCATTTCGAACTTGGCCAGCAAATGTCAATTACTTTCGGTCATTAGCATGTCATCAACATAAAGTGATACTACTAGTTGCAAACCACCATCATTGTGTTCCAAATACAAAGTTGGTTCATGTTCATTCCTCCTAAATCCAAGTTGGATCAAGTGCGAGTCAATTCTTCAATACCAGCCCATTGGTGACGGCTTAAAACCATATAGAACCTTGTATAGTTAGTACACTTTGATCTTGGCCAGAAACCTCAAAGCCTTCAGGTTGTTGGACATAAATTTCTTCAAGTATACCATTTAGAAAGGCTGAGTTGAAATCTAAATGATACACTTTCCAACCAATTTTACATGCTAGTGTTAGTAGCATCCAAGTGTCATGTCTGGCAACGGGTGCAAATGCATCACCACAGTTCTCTCCAGCAACTTGAGCAAAACCCTTCACTACCAATCTGGATTTGTGCTTAAAGATTGAAACATCTGAATTGAATTCCGTTCCGAAAACACATTTTACACCAATTGCTTTCTTAGCTACAAGTTGTTCTGTCGACTTTCAAGTTCTATTTCTTTTAGTACCATCACTTTTAGTTTTCATGGCCTCAAATCAATTCTGGAAATCTTGCTGCTTATGTATAACATGTATGCTAAACATCTACAAAATTGAACATCTCATACACCCGTGCTTAAGGTGAGGCAATTATCTGATGTGTATGAGATGTTCAATCTTGTAGAATGTGTACCGACGGTGAAGAATGTGTACCGACAGATTACTGATGGCTATAAGTCCGTCGGAAAAATTGGCGTCACAAATGCGTACCGACAGACATTTTTTTTGCCGACGGGCTAAACCGTCGGTCAAGATCCGGTACATTTCGACGGGTCTATTTCGATGGCCTATGCCGTCGGTAAAGCCGAATTTATTTTTTAAAAAAATTAGTTATATTAATTGATTGATTTTTATATTTAATTTAATTAATTGATTTAGTTATTTAATTTTTAAATTAATTAATTTAATTATCGATTAATTTAATTATTAAATTATTAAATATTAAATTTATTTATTTATTTATTAAAAATATTTATTCTCATATTAAAAAATATTTATTTATTAATTTTATTAACTATTACTAGTAATTTAATTTATTCCCATATTTAATATCGATTAGTTTTAATTATTAATTTATTCCTATATTTAAAAATGTGATAACGTAAACTAAAAAAATAAATTAAAAAAAAGAAACGTAATAAATAATATATAGTTATTAGGGCATATTTCTGTATCGTGATTTCATACATTTAGGGCATATTTCTTTGTCTTCATTCTCCTTCCAGTAATATACAGTCATCAGGGCATATTTCTTTATTGAATCTCAAACAGGAAACTAAGGTTTAACACTCAAATTAAATAGAGAAACCCATACTCGATATTTTCTGTAAAGAACCCCTTTCGGTCAGTAAGCAAAAGGTGATAATATTCCTGCCAGAAATACAACACATCTAAACATTCACGTGTTTCCCTAATAAAGTCTTTAGTGGTATGTATGTGTTTAACTGCAATCTAATATCAACAGCAAATATCTCAAATGCAAATATGACATGATGGCTATAAGCTAGAAGCGTAATCAGTAAATAGGAATTCTTACAATCCTTTCAAGATTAGTTTGAAGAATTAGTATCGTTGATTACTGAACCCAAAAATGCAACACTTGCATCAAGTTAGGAAGAAATGAAGATGGTTTCAACAAGCAATATAGAGGGCTCAAGGAAAATGACAAGTATCGGCGTGGCCGATAGAAAATCACAGCTTTAATCCTCATTTAAGTATGGATAAATATGTCTTTTCATGATTGAGAGATAACTTCTTAAATATGTTATTGTTAACTTTAACGGTGGATTGATATTATATAGTAAATTATAACAAGAAGTGTTAAATTAGGGTCTATATTGATTAATTTAAAAATGAAGATGGAAAGTGCAATTAACCAAATAAATCGGGGTGGGGGGGTTAAGTGCTTTTGACCCCTTTTTTTATAATCCAAGTGTTGCTATATACCTTGTTCTTTCTGATACACAAGGAGTGCAAGTGAAAGAGCGCATCCTGCTGCTGCGTCTTTGACTCCATTTTGAAGCAAACACCACATGAGGTAACAGTGTGAAGCACAGCAAGTGGTGGACACCTCTCACTGGTTTGCAAGAAGTGGTGTATTCGAATTTCCTTCACATCGAAGTTCTTGTTCTCTTCAAGGTATATATCTACCACACCCAACACCACCTCCCTTAGATGCACCACCGATTTATACATTTTTTTTGTCCCTTCAAATCAAATCACAAACACAAAGTCTTTGGAATTTCGTCAACATTCTGTGTAAGGGAAAAAGTATTCATCATAATCGCCGTCAAAATCGCTTTAAGATGCATCTGATTTTTGTATTGCCAGCAACAAAATAATGTGAGAAATGATAACAATAGGAATCCAAAGACAGGAGAAGATGAAAAGAGGAAAGGAGAAAGAAAAAGGAGGCTAGGGTTCCAATAGATTTAGAATGTTCAAAAGTAATCTCAATACAAGACAATAAAGAAGTATAAATACTAAAAGAGGAGTGCTAGCAACACACTCTCTAACACTCTCTCTCAAACACTCATTCTATAATTGGGTAAAATTCATGTGGGTCACACTTAATTAGTTCTATCTCCCACGATAACCTTCAACTCAGCATCACTTGGTTTCCTCATGCTTGTGAACCCCTGTAAATACATAATCACAATTATCCATCTAAATAGTCAAGATATTCATAAAAAGCAATGAAAAATACATCAATATATTCTCTTGATACATTTGTCCAATTAAAATATCAAAACAATCAAATACATTAATAAATAACATGCATAATATAAAAGCAAGGCTAGTGGTGCTTCTTGAGGGGTCCCCAGGACAAAATCAGGCTGTAGAATTCTCCGAAGGAGTCGATGGAGTGTAATCCTCTACGATTGGAGAATACTCCGGTGTGGATGGAGTATACTCCAAGATCTCATCGTCATTGCTGGGGATCTGAATGATGTACATCCCTTGATGAACATCATTGGCAACTACAGGCCTCCTGGGATCACCATACAGGTTCATCAAATCACGATCCTCGTCGCGATAAGGATCATGATGACGAGCATCGCTATCCTCAATCCTCACAAACATATTTCGATACTCCCTTGCAGTTATCATCGGCCTCCTGGAAGGCATACAAGGATCAACATGTTGGTTCATCAAATTACGATCCTCATCGCGATAAGGATCACGATGACGAGCATCACGATCCTCAATCCTCACAAAGCTATTTCGATACTCCCTTCCAGTCATCGTCGGCCTCCTGGAAGCCATGCGAGTACCTTGACCATCGTTTTCATCCAAAGACATTGTCTATTGTCAACAATAGTCAGTCATGAGCAACAAAACTGAAATTTAATTGAATTACAACAAAAAACATAATATACCTCAATAGTTTAATTATTATTCGTAAGTGCAGAGGCCTTTTAGTAAAGGATATAGACTTGAATGAAAATCAGAAACCCAGTATACCTTATAAATTTCAAACATAGGGTTATAAATTGAAAACAACAATCCATGCCTCTAGAAACCAAACAACAAATCAAAAATCATGCATGTCTCCAAAAAACTCAAAATACAGGATCTGAAATCAAAATAAAAAAAATAAAACACAACATCTGAAATAGATGAAACCCTAAATTCCAAGGATGCAGCATAAAGCATAATCTCAAGTAATAATGCTCAAATGTATTACAGATAATCTCTTTTTTCAGTGATGATACTCAAAAGATAAACCAACTTTTTTAGTTCCTAGCACCCACCCATCTCTAGGAGCCCGTCAACATTTTTTATTCACCACACTTGATTTTATCCTTCTTGTTTGGAAAAACACCCATGCCCAAGACATCTCTGCGGTTTTAATCAAAAGCAATCTTATTCAATATAGATATAACAACAATGAATGTGAAGGCTTTCACATTACATCCTAGAAACTTTCCTTTCTAATACAATAGATTTGTTATAAGAAATACGTTAGGAGTTAATTCTCCAAGCAACAAAGCATAGAAGATGTGAGTGGATATGTAAATGAATCAAGTTGTACAACTTGAGATGCCAGTCAGCATAGGGTTACACATGGACAAATATACAAAGCAGAGGCAACATACACAAATAAGCACACATCACTACATGAGTCTATACACACAAAGTAGGAAAAGCCGAAATGGTACTCTCCTAATATTTGCTCGTGAAATCACGATATCGATCATAGAATATCAGTTTGTATATCATAGGCTATGTTATGTGCACCTAACAGTACGCTACTTGATAAGGCATAACATATGTAACAAGCTCACATAAGGGGGAAAATTAGTGATACGAAGCATAATAATCTTCTTCACAAAAATTTCTGAAACAAAATGCATTAATTACTTTACTAAATGCATCACTTCAAAATTCCCTCTGTGGGGAGAACTATGAAGGAAATCAAATAAATATGTCGGTGTGGGGGTCAACAGACAACCTTTTTCCACCCAGTGAGTCAACCGACATTTCGTAAGAGTGCATACCTAATTCTCAGAACAAGAGAGTGTCCACGTCCTTCGATACCAGTGGCGGTCTCGGAGCAGTGTGGCATTAAAAATTTTAACTAACAAGCTACCATAGCAAGTACTATTATGACATTAAAAATTTGTTGAGGAAAATTCTGATTTAAGTACCAAACACCAATCAACAAAAACGAGTATAAAAATTTAGACAACTTGTTGTCTTCAAACAGTTTGAAAACTGAAACAACCCATTTTAGAAACTAACTTTGCATAAGCAAGTTCATCTTCTCATGTTATAAAATAAATCCAAATAAACTCCAAGTAAAGGTTTTGCCTTTCACTATTTTCATCAAATCATCAAGAATTCACAAAAACTATTTCATCTTCTCATCTAAAACACACAATAAAGCAGGATAGAAGTACACAAGGTCAAACACAATTTAGAAACAAACACAAAAGGGCAACATGAAAAATTTTAACTAACAAGCTACCATAGCAAGTACTATTATGATATTAAAAATTTGTTGAGGAAAATTCTGATTTAAGTACCATACACCAATCAACAAAAATAAGTATAAAGATTTAGACAACTTGTTGTCTTCAAACAGTTTGAAAACTGATACAACCCATTTTAGCAACTAACTTTGCATAAGCAAGTTCATCTTCTCATGTTATAAAATAAATCCAAATAAACTCCAAGTAAACGTTTTGCCTTTCACTATTTTCATCAAATCATCAAGAATTCACAAAAAATATTTAATCTTCTCATCTAAAACACACAATAAAGCAGGATAGAAGTACACAAGGTCAAACACAATTTAGAAACAAACACAAAAGGGCAACATGAAAAAGAAGCAGAAAACAATACTGAGAACCAGCAATGGGCGAGCTTCTTCTTCTTCTTGTTGAACCAGTTGTTCCCAAATGCTCCCAATCAGTGGTACAGCGAATCTGAAGGAGAAAAAAAAAGTTGTGGAAATGTGAAAATACTGAGAAATAAAAGCAATATTGAGAGAAAGACAGACGTGATACCGAAAATATACCGACGTGGTGGTGGCAGAGGCAGCGCGGTGGTGCCGAAAACAGACGTCGTGGTGGTGGCGGCCGCTCTGGGAGAGAGAGGACGGAATAGAGAGAGAGGATAGAAGGGAAGAAAGTAAAACAGAGAATGGGGAAGAAGGGTCGTTCTCTGGTTAGTATCGGACATTACTGACGGCCTTACCGACGGCCTCTACCCGTCGGTAAACTTTCGGCCGTACCGACGGTATTATTCAAATACCGACGGACTATGACCGTCGGTATTAAGCGAATATAAAAATGCTGTAAATTTACCAATGGATGATGGACGTTGGAAAATCAAATCAGGTTTACCGACAGATTTAGCTGTAGGTAAACTTCAGCGTATGACGGCTGACATTTACCGACGGTGAAAGCCGTCGAAAATGCCGGTTTTTTTGCTACGGGCTTTGGCCGTCGGTAACCGCGCTTTTTCTTACAGTGGCTGTTTCATCAAGTTTGACTCTCTTGAGTGATGGCACATGAAGATAGCATAATGAGCCAACACTTTGAAAAGCTTGACTAAAGGTTTACACCAAAACAAGTCTCTATTGATGTTTTGCCTTGAGCAAACTTAGCTGGTAATCTGTTAAGCAAATATACTGTGGTGTTGACTGCTTCGCTCATAGAAGCTTTTGTAGCTTCTTTCAAAATAACATGCAGCTTGCCATATAGTTCTATTTTTCCTTCCAAAGACTCCATTTTGGTGCAGTGAGTATAGAACTATTGGGTAGTGTACAATTCTAGCTTATTGACAAAAAAACATTGAACATTTTTTAGGTATATTCACCTCTGTTGTCGCTTTGGGGCACTTTAATCTTCTGTCCAGTTTCAATTTGTTGGAAGTTCTTAAACACAAACAACACTTGTGACTTGGTTTTAGAAAATAAACCCAAGCCATTCTATTGAGATCATCAACAAATAATGAAAAATAAACATTGCTGCTCAATGAGGTTGTGCTCGTTGGCCCACAAATATTTAAACGAACCAATTAAAGCTTGTTAGTAGTTCACCAGCTTTGCAAACAAAACACCGACTATGGAACTCCCTTAGGGTTTCAGCCGCTAGGGTTTTCTCCCTAAAATAGCCAGGGCACTCTCGACCAAATGACGTTGGCACTCCCCTTGGCCTCTGCTGGGGTCTCCTCCTTTCCACCAAGTTATTGCCTCTTCCTCTTTTCCACCAAGTCATCGTTGTTCCACCACCAACTAACTGGGCTCTCCCTTTCCTCCACCTGAGCCACCAGATCTCCCTTCTTTCTTTTGTCAATGGACTGAATATGTCTAAGTCTGGAGCACAGAGCATCTGAAGCTTTGAAGTTTCGCCCTTGACAAGTTTTCGGTAGAAGCAATACTACTTTTATTGATGTTCCCTCTCTCTTCCAATTTTCATGCCCCATCTGTGGAGGCGAAAAACAAGTCATGACCTAGCGATTCAAAAAATCTGCAAAGTCCTAGTGGAGATGAGGGGCAATTTGGTCAAGCTACATTTTTGGACACCCTGGGAAATCTAATGGGCCAGGCCCAGTCTGAAGAAAATACTTTTGGGTTTGTGAAAATAGGGGCTAAATTGGTATTATGTGTTAGGCCTTGATTTTACCATCTCCCCCCACTTAATTTTCCCACCTCCCATATTTTCAAAAATCCAATTTTACCCTTTATTAAAAATACAAAACATAAGGCACCTCCCTCACTGAGCACCTCCCCTCCCTTTCTTCAGTTTCTTCGACAAATCTCGTTCTTCCTCTCTCAATCTCTCTCACTTTTTGAAGGTTTTTTGCTCACCTTGTCATCTGCCCCTATCTCTGGTGCCATCTCGTTCCATACATCTTCCACATTGCCACTGATCTGAGGTGCGTTGTCGTATTTTTTTTTTTTTGAAATCGCTGGTTTTCCGGATTCTTATTCTCGGATTCTTCTGGATATAAGAATCCGGACGTATGTTATGTTATTTCATTATTTGCTAATTCCGGATTTTAAACTCCGGATTCCTCCGTATTCTAAAGTCCAGTAGTGCAAAAATTACCGGAAATAAGAATTCGAAAGCTCCGGTAATAAGAATCCAGAAGGTGTGTCTGTTAGAATTTTGACATGTCTTTTCTCGTGCAGTTTCAATGGAAGACAACTTTCCTAAAGACAACTTTCCTGACACCATAGTGGCCAGTGTTCCTGATGTTCCAGAGGTCGTTTCCATGGATTGTACTAGTGCATTCACTACTGCGCAAGTACTTATTTTATTGATTAGTTTTGTTAAGATTTGTTGGATGAGTTGGTGAATGATACATGTTGTCGTTTCAGGTATTTTCTACCCGAGATGAACTATTGGCGTGGGCACGAGATGTTGGTAAATCTGTTGGATGTGTGGTTGTTATTTTAAGATCAGACTATGGGCAATCAAGCAAAAAGACTTTTGTGATGTTGGGTTGCGAGAAAAGTGGCAAGTATAAGCCTTACAAGACTACATGTTTGAAGGCTACTGGCACTAGAAAATGTCAATGCCCATTCAGATTGAAAGGAAGGCTGATGAAAGCTGTCGGAGGGTGGGTTTTGAAGGTAATGTGCGGTATGCACAAACACGGGTTAGTCGAAAACTTTAAGGGTCATCCATATGTCGGTCGTCTAACTTCTGAAGAGTTGTCTAATCTGAGTGACATGACATTGAACATGATTAAGCCAAGAAATGCCTTACTCTCATTGCAGCATAATAATCCATACAGTCACACCACAATTAGGCAGATTTACAACGCACGACAAAAGATCCGGTCCAGTCTAAGGCAGGGCAGAACTGAGTTACAACATTTGATGAACTTGATGCACCGTGATCATTATGTCCATTTGGCACAGAAAGACCAATAACTCTGATGTTATCACTGATATAGTTTGGGCACATCCTGAAGCTATCAAGCTTGTAAATTTGTTCAATATTGTTTTGCTTATTGATTCGACATACAAGACTAACAGGTACAGGATGCCACTAATTGATTGTTGGTGTGACCTAAACTGAGATGACATTCGCTGTTGCATTTGCATTTGTGGAGTCAGAGAAAGCTGATAACTACACATGGGTGCTTGAGAAGTTGAAGGGTATGTTTGTGAGACAGGATTCGATGGTTTGTTTATTTTTAGGCTTAGATTATTTGGGTGCTTTGTTTATTTTAGGCTTAATCCTTGCTACAGTAGTGTGTCCTAACTTTTTGGGGTTTTACGGGAGACACAACATATGTTGTTAGATGGACCTGTGTTATTTTGACTTAGTGAGATATTGATGTTGTTTCGCATTTCATGCGATGTTTTGGGCTTGCCCTTTATCAATGGAAACTTTACTCTTGACAATAAAAAACTGTGAGCGGTTCTTTTGGTCTCACAAATATGAGAATTAAGTATGATTTCTGGCATGTCTTCAACCATACCAGCTTATTGCTTGGACGTCAGTGACTTCAAGTTGAAATGATCAAATGACCAAATCTCTGTGCCATACAACATTTTCATAAATCATATTCTTAAATCTATATATATATATATATATATATATATGTGTGTGTGTGTGTGTGTGTGTGTGTGTGTGTGTGTGTGTGTGTGCCGCACTACATTGTTTCAATTCTATGAAAAATATATAATTTATTTATTATCTACAGTTAAATTAAAAAATCGTAAAGCATCAAGTCGAATGATCGGTTTAATTATTTAAATAGTCATCTCAAGTTATATGCTGTCTATATTTTAACATATTTGCAATGTGAATATGTTTTATCCTAATTGCTATTTTAGCGTATATCTCATCTCTTTCATTTAATATCTGAAAGTATATGAATTAGAGAGGCCTCGCCAAGAAACAATATTGAAGGAAAATTGTGTTAATCAATCAAGTTTGATAAAATCTAAAAGCATAAATGTAAATGTTCATATTAGTTTATTTTTAATTTTCAAATTGCTCAAAAGAGATTTTGGTTGATAACTGAAAAATAAGTTATTTTAACCATGCAGTAGTGCACTTGTCAGGAGTAACTTAAATAGTAAGCACGATTAAACTTAAGTTGAGGAGCATTTGCATGGATTTCAAACTTGCCAAAACCGTATGAAAAACATTTCATAAAAGCCAAAAATAAATAATGTGTACTTTTTATTTACTTTTATATTTTCTAGGTGAGCTATTTCTAAAAAGTAAAAGTTAAATATGCCGCATAAATTTTTATGAAAATCATATTTCAAACAAGTATCTCATGCATTTAAAGTTCAGTTATAATATAATTATTATTAAAATAATTTTAAAAAATAAAAAACTAAACTTGATCAAATTTTCAATACTAAAGAAAATAAACTTAATCAAATTTTATGTTAAATTAACATAATCATGTCTTGCAAAATCAAAAAATTAATCAATAATAAAAGAAAATATTATAATAATCCATGTACTCAAATATTGACTTAGTACTACTACTTTCATTGAACATTTATTTGACTTTAAAATGTTCTTCGTTAAATTAAAAATATAAAATCACAACAACAATTGACTGATTCAAACTGTTTTTTCACAGAAAATTTTGGCTTGGTTTGGAATTCAATTGGTTTTTTGAATCAAACAAGCCGGATACCTAATCAGTTTTTATTCCACTGGTGAAACTGGCCTTTCCGATTGGGTTTTAATATCTAAGGATGCAAAAGGTCCGAAGTGGTATCGTTCTGTTGTTTATTTATCAATGTTATTCCCACATAATTTCAGCTGCTACCTTCTTACCCAGCAAAGATCTACAGGGGAGAAAAAAACCTACATCTCTACAGCGTTGAAACCAGGAATGATATACAATATACATACAACTTTCTCGGCTCTGGAAAGAAAACTATATATATATATATAGGTCATATCTAGTGAGGGACTTTTTTATGTGAGAGTAAGAGGAACAAATTTAGGCCATATAAACTATACATGGATGACCAAGATTAAAAGTTAGTTAGAATTTAAAAAAATCACATGCGAACTTAAAAAAATCGTGACTTTTTTTGTTTTAATATTGACCATTCATGATTGGATTTAATGGTTATGATTTGCTCCTCTCACTCACATAAATAAGGTCCTCTCAATAGATATGTCCCATATATATATAAGTTTATCTTCCCCAAAATAAATCCCACAAAGGGTTGGCTAACTCTGTTGTTTGGCGCTCTTCTTGCCTTTCTTTTGCTTTTGCTTCAATTGAGTAAGGCCAGCTGCCGATATCTTCACATTACCAACAATTGAAGCAACTAATTCAGGATCTGTACAGGCTTTCATCAACTCCTTCTCCCGATTTGTAGCTTCTGACATGTGGCTGAATAAGTTCATTGCAGTTTTTGCAGCTGTACAATAAAATGGGGGAAAAAAAGTTATGGCAACATCTTGAAATAAGATACCCTTAACTCTTGGCATCTATTGCTGCATAACTCAAACCAGAGCATAGTCCCCTAGACACGAGACCACAAGCATTGACATAACAAACTTGCAGCAAACACAGCGTTATACAACCTCTGGTCCTAATTATTAAAAAAAAAAAATTGGTAAATTTTTTTGTACTAATTATAAAAAAAATACACACATTTCAATGTGTATTAATTGCTATAATTTCTTTTATATCCCTCTTTAATATGAGATATATGTTTACTAGAGGATATAAAACATTTAATGCTACGGGTATATTTGGAATAAGATTCCAATTTTATAACATTAAATAGTCTTCCTTGGTCTAAGAGATTCTTGTTTTTTCTTCTTATAATAGGGACTGGAGGTAGTATAAAAATATGAGCCAGAAAATTAGATTTCTATCACATCCTTCTACCAGGCCATAAAGAAATAAGTTTTAAGCAGAAACATAGTAAATTGACTACAAAATAAACCAAACCTTTCCCTTTCTTCACGGTTCCAGGAATTATCTTCACCCGATATTTGTAAGATTGAACTGCATTGTATGGACCACATACAGGAACAGCATATAAGAGAATGTCATTTGGGAGTGGATTCCCTGTCAAGTAATCCACGTCAGTTAGTTTTTCTTTCTCTTCTTCTCCTATTTCATGAATATCATCTTCTTCCATTGCCACTCTATCTGCTACGGAAGTGTTGGAAGCACTCATGTTGGGATTTTCTTCAGCTTCACTGGTTGCATTTGCATGGCTGTGCAACAGATCATCTGATTGCTCCTTACAATCCCGAGATAAATGACCTACCTTTTTACACTTATAACATATTTTTGGAGCATCTACAGGACCTGCCACAATCAACATTATAATACTGTTAAAATAAGAGAAAAGAGAGAGACATTTGTTGAATACCGTGTGTTTCAACTACACAACGGAGGTCCTTTATATAGGCTTGAAACGAAATCAAAACAATTAATTACAAGATATTCTATTCCTAATTACATGATATGATTTGCCTATACAATAAATACAAAGATACTATTTTATTTTCAACACTCCCCCTCAAGCTGGAGCATATAAATCATATGCACCAAGCTTGTTACATATATAACTGATTCGAGGACCTCTTAGAGATTTAGTGAAGACATCTGCCAATTGGTCATTGGAATTGACGAAGCTAGTGGTGATGTCCCCCGATTCGATCTTCTCTCTGGTATAATGACAGTCCACCTCAATATGCTTAGTCCTCTCATGAAACACGGGATTGGAGGCAATATGCAATGCCGCTTGATTATCACATATTACTGTCATCGGCATAGCCTCTCCAAACTTGAGTTCTTTGAGAAGTGATTGCAACCACATGAGCTCTTGAGTCACTAATGCCATGGCTCTATATTCAGCCTCAGCACTAGATCTTGCTACAACATTCTGCTTCTTGCTTTTCCAGGATATCAAGTTTCCTCCAACTAGTACACAATACCCAGTAGTGGATCGCCTATCAATGGGTGAGCCTGCCCAATCGGCATCTGAGTAACCAACTACTCGAGTATGACCTCTATCCTCATAAATGAGACCTTTTCCTGGAGCACTTTTAATATACTTGAATCGTATCACACGGCGTCCCAATGATCCCGACAAGGAGAATTTAAGAATTGGCTTACCACACTAATCGCAAAGGAAATATACGGACGGTGGCGTGAGGTAGTTTAATTTACCAACCAATCTCTGTACCTCCTGGATCTGAAAGGGCTCCCCCGATTAAGCGTAAGTTTGACACTTGGGTCCATAGGAGTATCAGCGGCTTGGCATTCAATAAACTCGTTTCCTCAAGAATATCCATAGCATATTTCCTCTGTGAAATAACCAGGCCATCCTTGGATTGGGCTACCTCGATACCCAAGAAATAACTGAGTTTACCAAGGTCCTTAGTGCGAAACTTTGAGAGAGATCTTGCTTCATTGGATTATACCTGTGATCACTACCGATTATCACAATATCATCCACATACACAACAAGATAAACACATCCTTGAAATGAATGGCGATAGAAAGCAGTGATCATCGTTACAACGAGTCATACCAAATGTTGCACTATAGAGCTGAATCGCCAAACCAAGCTCGTGGAGACTGTTTAAGACCATAGAGAGACTGTGGAGCCTGCAAACCATGTTAGAGGACTCCCGAGCAACAAACCAGGTGGTTGCTCCATATAGACTTCTCTTTGAGATCACCATGCGAAAAGCATTTTTAATATCAAGTTGGTGTAGTGGCCAACGACGGATGGCGGCGATGGAGAGGAGGAGCCTAACAGACGCCATTTTAGCCACATGTGAAAAAGTGTCACTATAATCCTGCCCAAATATTTGAGTGTATCCTTTGGCTACCAACCGGGCCTTATATCGATCAATCTTACCATCAGGCCCAACCTTGACAGTATAAAGCCAACGACAACCAACCACCGACTTTCCGGGAGGTAGAGACCGGTTCCAGTACCACTTTGCTTTGAAGAGCACACATCTCGTCAATCATTGCTCACGCCACTCTGGGTGGGATAAAGCTTCACCTGGAGTGTTAGGAATAGAAAGCAGAAGACAAAGAAGACAAACAAGTGTAATATGGAGGAGAAGGCGATGATAACTCAAAGCAATGTAATAAGGGGATGGGTTACGAGCACGACGTATACCTTTACGAAGGGCAATGGGAAGGTCGGGCTCAGGTTGCGGGTAGGATTCAGGTAAAAGGAGATGGTGTCGGTGGTGAGTCGGCATGGCCTCGATGAGGCGAGCAGAGCAGGATATGTACCTCGGTAGGTCGTTGGCGGCGATGATAAGTTTGCGGTGGTCGCACAACCGGGGGTCCACAGATGGGGTGTCCGGGTAGCGGACTCAGGAAGCTCAATCGCGGGAGAGCAGGGAGGCTGCGAAAGGGCTCAGGAGACAAGTGAGTCGACTCAAAGTAAAACAGACTTCGAAAAAGGTAACATCAGCCGACATAAGGTAACGTTGAAGAGTGGGTGAATAACAACGATAACCTTTTTGGGACCGATGGTAACCAAGAAAGACACATTTGAGTGAACGAGGTGAGAGTTTGTCAAGACCAGGAGTGAGATTGTGGACAAAACATGTGGACCCAAAGATACGAGGCGGAAGTGAATGGAGAGAGGTATGTGGAAAGAGTACCGAATAGGGCACTTTCGATCATCAAGCTACGGATGAGGCATGCGGTTTATGAGATAACAAGTCGTTAGGAACAAAGATCCCCCAAAAACGAGTTGGGACATTACTATGAAGAAGAAAAGTCCGAGTGGTTTCAATGAGGTGCCGATTTTTGCGTTCAGCTACCCCATTTTGTTGAGGTGTATGAGCACAGGACGTTTGGTGAAGAATGTCGTTAGATGCCATAAAGTTTTGAAATTGTTGGGACAAGTATTCACGGGCATTGTCACTACGCAAAGAGCGAACAGAAACACCAAACTGGGTTTTAACCTCTTGATAAAATTTCTCAAAAATAGAGAACAACTCAGACCTGTTTTTCATTAAAAATAACCAAGTACAACGCGAGAAATCATCAATGAAAGTAACAAAATATTTGGACCCAAAAGTAGTACTAGTGCGAGAAGGACCCCAAACATCGGAGTGAACTAAAGCAAAAGGGGACGAAGCTTGGTTTATTGACTCGATCAGGAAAATGACTACGAATGTGTTTCCCACTAGCCCGACCACGACTCACAATTTAAACTAGATAACTTGGCAAGACTAGGCACCAACGAAGCTTTGGAAGACTTGGATGACCCTAACCGAGCATGGATAGTAAGAGGGAATCCGTGGCGAGCACACCCTGGATGAGGATAGATAGTAGAGGCCATTAGACTCACATCCGATTCCAATCGTCCGTCCCGCATTTCTGGCCCCGCAAGGTAACATTGTTATTAGTAAAGGTAACATCACAATTATGAGAACGGTCAATTGACGATCGATTGAAAGCAAATTAAATGGACACTCAGGAACGTAAAGTGCAATTAACGGACGAGGAAGGGAGGAGTTTAGCGATACCAATCCCTTGAGATTTGGTTTCGATCACCGGTCAAGTCATACTAGGTAAGTAACGGATGTGGAAAGAGAGGATAAAGAGCCTTATTACGGTGATGTGGTCGGACGCACTGCAGTCAAGGACCCAGGGCGAGGAATTGGGTGAGAGATGCAAGCAAATGAATTACGGTGTGTGTGCAACCCAAAGCGGTGGATCCGGAGTTCTGGCGATTCTCAAACCATTGGAGAAATTCTTCATAGTCAGTGGAGTTGGCTTAGGCTGAGCCAAGTTCTGATGTGTGTCAGACGGAGTGGTCTGAGCCGAATTTATCGGACGTGGGGGGCGCCCATGTAGCTTCCAGCATCGATCGATAGTATGTCCCATACGGTTGCAATGATCACATTTGGGGCGATTCTTATTGTTGGATGTGGAACCTCGAGCACGCCGATTGTTGTCTTTGAGCCGAGCGGCGAGTGTCACGATGGTGAGCAACAGAAGCTTCAGGTGGGCTTCAAAGGAACCCGAAGAAGAGGCGGCGTAAGAGGCGGCAGACATGGTGGGAATAACAGTAGACCCCAAAATCTGATCACGGATAGCAGTGTACTCCTGAGGTAAGCCATAAAGGCCAAGGAGCATAAAGAATGTGCTTTGTTGCTCAAGTTCCTTCTTCTTCTCATCTGCTGCAGAAGCAGCCGGAGGTAGGAGCTCGTTAAATTGATGGAGTGCAGCATGAACACGACCGAGATAGGCAGACATAGGGCCATCCAACTTCTTTGGTCCAATGAGGGTGCCCACATCATGAACCACACTATAGAGACGCTGAATATCATTGGTGTAGAGTGCCTTAGCCTGACTCCAAACCGATTCACACGTGAGATGAGGATAGAAAATCGATTTGATGGTGGGATGAAGCGTGGACTTGATGAGGCGCCTGGCAACCGAGCATCACCCTTCTCCCATTTCGTACGTTCAGCCACGTCAATCACAGATTCAGCCTTCTTGGTGAGATGTTCCTTATACCCTTGACCAATAAGCCATGGCGAATGTCTCAAGCCCAAGTTTCATAGTTGAACCGGCCCAACTTCTCTCAGAGAGAGGAGAAGTGACAAAGTTGGTGAACGCAGACTTGGAAGCATCGGCGGTGAGGATCCCATGTTTCGATCCACAGAGAGAGAAAATACGCCCAGGAGAGAGAAAAAGCGGCTGTTTTCACCGAACGTCGCCAACCGTAAATCGAAACGAAAAACTAACACCGGATCAAGGGCCCAGGGGTGGAGGCGGCCAGGAGATGAAACCGCCGCCGGAATACCGCCGACGCGCCGCCACGCACCGAGAGGCGGCTTTGTTTGGTTGAAACCGGGACACGAAGTGGCGCGTGAGAGCGCGTGGAGGCCGACGGCGGTGGTGGGGTTTTAGCGGTTGGTCGGTCTTGGAGAGTCGGTCCTGGTGGTGGTGTTGGTCGCCGGAAATGTCGCCGAACAAAGTGACGGCGGCGCGTAAACGGTAAAATGCCAAAACTGAGCGCCGGAATGGGTCACGGCGGTGAAGAATGGGCAAACCGGAAGGGGAACACGGTTTGCCGAAATTTTTTTTTTTCTCACCAGAGGACAGTGGGTCCACCGGGTAAACACGGTTTTAGGGTTATCTCTCTTTAGGCCCTTGATACCATGTTAAAATAAGAGAAAAGAGAGAGACATTTGTTGAATATCGTGTGTTTCAACTACACAACGGAGGTCCTTTATATAGGCTTGAAACGAAATCAAAACAATTAATTACAAGATATTCTATTCCTAATTACATGATATGATTTGCCTATACAATAAATACAAAGATACTATTTTATTTTCAACAAATACAATAAACAAGATAACCAATTTAACAACTGCAATAATTGGCACATCAATACGTTTTCTAATTTATGGTGAAGTTTATATCTCAGTAATCAGCTAATAGATACGAGGCAGTGACACAAATTACAAAACATTCCCACCACATGAAAGGGATGTGATGTGAACCAAGCTTGGTCACTACTCAACTCTTCAATTGGCTCGAAGAGTTTGGTTCGTGAACAAAACAGTGAAACTTGCTAAAACAATTTCCTAGAAGCTTGCCTCATGACATGGTCTGACTGTCACAAAGTAACATATACTTATATAGCATAATATGAATGTTCATGAACGAACCAAGTTCATGAGCCAGCAGCTCAGCTCAATTCGCTAAATGATTCAAGCTAAGCCAAGCATAACTGTTCACAAGCTTTATTTGAGCCAAACTCGATCCAAACAAATTGGTTCATATAAATTATAAGCTGAACGCTAAGGTAACCCAATTTTAATCAGATTGAGACACCGCTTGGCTCAGCTTATTGTCAGCAATACTGGTTATGAAACTTTAGAAAGGCTTACCACAGCCAGGTTTTTTCCCATTGTCCGATGCTTCATTTCTAGATGATGTCTCTTCCTTCTTGATTGATTTTCCAGAAGACTACAAGCACACCGGGTTTAAAGTTAAATCATGACAGAAATTTACCCAGGGAAAACAGAGATGCAATAATCAATTTGAGGCAGTAATATGTTCCTGAGAATATCCCTGGTGTGATATCTTAGTTCTTACATACTTTCTACTATTCTAATTTATCTAAGTTTTTTAGGGAAATATTACAGCGTTAATTAAATTTAAAATCTGTGAACTCATCTTAGTAGGAATGACGTGCAACCAGACACATAATATTCAAATAAGAAACAAAATGCATGCAAGTATTGTGCTTAAGGACAAGCAAGCTACTGTACTCACAGCCAATAATGCCATTCGGATGCGTCTTTCTTCCTCGTCTTGGTCAGCATACTTCTCCTTTATCTTCTTAAGTTTGCCCTTCTGTCCACGGCTGATTTTTTGACCACCACCTGTCTTCAAATTTTGAGCATCTTTTGCCGTTAGATTAGCAGAAATATCTTTTATTTTTGATTCGTTCTTTCCATGTTCAACACCTGAATATGCTTCTCCATGTATCTGTTCTTTTTTAAGCTTTCTTCTCTCAGCTTTTGATATATATGGTTTATCCCTTACTGCAGTTTTGCTCTGTTCAATATGGTGCTCATTGCCTAAATCGGTCCGGGAGTTCTCAACTCCATAACTTTTATTTGATTTAGCAACAGATCCAAGTCCCAGAGCTCGATCAATAAGTTCCTCGAGTTGAGGGGTGACAGATGCTATGCCATTTCCACCAATGTCAGATAATTTCTCACTATCAACCATATTCGTTTTACTCGTCTCTTTTGCAGAAAAATCATGTGAAACTACAGTTTTGTCATTAATTGTAGCCAAACTAGTTTGAGATGAGTCTGCAAGAAAGTCTTCTGATAGGGGTTTGGGTGAATCTGCAGACAAATTACAATTCCTTTCCAAGTCTGCAACAGATTTTTCATCAGTGACATCCTTCTCAGACTCTGAATCAGATTGTTCTTCAAAAGGGCCAGTTTCTGCATAATCATCTATTGCTTCCTCCTCTCCTCTTACTTTCCTTTCATTTAAATGTGATCCCAATGAACTCTCATCCAAGCGAAATAGCAGGCCAAAACCCATAATAAGAGGGTGCGGTGGAAGAAAATTTTTCTTTCCCCGTATCATGAAACTCCCTACTGTCAGATACTCCCCAGTAGGAGCAGTTTTACTAACCTGATGAGGATAAACCCACCAGGCACTTGTAACAATTTTTGAATCCCATGCCTGGCTATGGCAGACCTACATTCCAAGATTATATGGAGGTGTAATGGTTAGCATTTGTGTTGGGAATGTTGGTCCAAGCGAAACCTTTTATGGCAAGAGTTTTGAACAGTTAGTTACAACTGGTCCCTAAAAGCTAAAAAAATAACTGCTAGAAATAACTAAAAAGTAATAGATAAAATAACAAATAAGCTAACATAACATTAGTTCCTTTTCTGATACTAGCCATAAAATCTGTCCCTTGGACCAGCATCCTTAACAATTTGATTTAGTTCATGAAAATGAAGTGAACCAAAAAAGTAAATTTAGATGGAACATACTGTGAAACATCCTGCTTGGTTTAGGGTCAGAGGCGGAACTGGCTGCATAGGTTTGTGATTCTTGATAACTGTACTGGAAGCTCCATGCAGATCGGCATGTACATACCTATAACATAAACAAATCAACAGAATGAGAGAATAAGAAATCAATCATACTTCAAAACAGAAAGTTTGCACATTTCGAATAAGTCTATAATCATTTTGATTTCTGATTAGTAATTACAGATGCTCCATGCAGTTTAAATTGCTGTTAAGAATAAATGTTTAGTTTATTGAATAGAAATGAATTGGTAAAGATCATGTGAATTACCAAGTTGAAATGACTGTAATGAAAAAGACATCATAAATACGATAGCAGCGCGAAGCGGCTGACCCCAAAAACGCTATAGCAGGATAGCGGGATGGCTGTTATTCTAATATTTTTATTATATATCAAATAATTAATACTATATTAAAAAATGCTCAAAATTTGGAAAATTGCTCAAAATTTATAAACTATTCATAATTAATAATAAAAAGTTATAGTACTTCAACAAAACATACAAATAGACAGCAACAAAAGTCAAGGAAACAAACAAATTTAAGCCTGATTGGAAGCAAAATCCCCAAAATACCCCATCCTCCATCTGCATCGTCCCTTTTTAAGGGTGTTTTTGGGTTTTTGAGGGTCCCTCAATGTTATCAATGGCGGATGGCGGTCCATGGCGGAAAGCCAAAAATCCGCCATAGAAAAATGGCGGATTGCATTGCGGGAAATGGCGGACGCCATGGCAGACTAAATAAAATACAATATATATGCAGAAAAAATGCTACATAACTAAAATATAAGGCTTCAATTGAACTAAACTGATAGTAAATATCATAAGTTCATAACCAAAATGGCAAAATACCAAATCCAAGACCATAAACATTAAGTTCAAGACATCAAATATCAAAATAACATAATAAAACATAAGTTCAAGACATCAAACATCAAGTAAATGCCTAGTCTTCTTCATTAACCCCAACATAATCATTTTCAATGCCATCATCTATTGGGGCATATCCTTCTTCCTCTTCTCCATCTTCATCATCTCCCTCTTCTTCATCTCCCTGTTCCACATATTCATCAGATGCATCGGATTCTTCAGAACTCTCCTCATGTTCCAATGATTCAGCTTCTTCAACTTCAACATCTATCCTTTTTCCCCTAGATACTTGTTGCCTCTTTGATGTTGAAGTTGTGGAAGTTGTGATACGGACAGCACTTGGTGGTTCCTTTCTTTTCCTTGCTCTGCTCCTAGTATAAGTTCTAAGTTCTTTAGGCCCCGAAGCCTCATAAACAGTTTGCCAATGTAGTGTGGGATCATCATCAAAGACCAAATCATTCCCAGCATCTTCATTAGGATCATCCATCTCTCCCACTAACCACTCATTACATGTATCAATGTCATTGAGGGCAATTGGATCAATTTCATCTCTAAGATTATATCTTTGCTTGAGTTGTTGGTTATATTTGATATAAACCAAATCATGCAACTTTTTATGTTCAAGCCTATTCCTCTTTTTGTATGAATCAAAGTATAAACATAATTAAAGTAAGTGTTAATTACTTTTTTATGCTATTCCTCTTTTTTCCTATGATATCAAGAGTTAAGAGTTAGGAAGGATTATTACTTGCTCAAAGACACTCCAATTGCGTTCACATCCAGATGCACTGCATGTCAAGCTCAAAATCTTGATAGCCAGCTGTTGTAAATGTGGAGTTCCCATGCCATACATTTTCCACCATTGAGCTACAAAATGGAAGAGGACTTAGAATTTTAAAGTTTATATTACCAGGAGACTACGAATGTATTCTTAGAAATAGTTTCTTACCGGGAGCCATAGTTTTTCTTTCATTTACTACAAACTTAGTACCAAAGAGACCATCAGCACTCTTATAATATGGCAACTCCATTAGTATTTTTGTTTGCATTTCCTCACTTCGCACCAATCTCGTAATGCAATTATATAACCCATTATTAACCTTCAAATCATTCTCCAACTTTGAGTTGCTATAGAAGAACTCTGGGTTTAGTAAGTGAGCGAAAGATGCAAATCTCTACCAAGCTGACATTCCCATCTCTTATTAATTATTGCAAATACATCTTTGTATTTGTCTGGATCGTTAAAGGAATTGGTGATTGTCTCTTTTGCCCGATCTATTGCTTCATAAATATAGCCCAAGGGTGGGTTTCTTTCTCCATCAAAGAAGACGAAGAACTCTTACAAGAGGCGCCATGACTTTAAGAGTGAAAACCACATGTTTCCAAAATGAAGGCATTAGGGCAGTTTTTGTTGCTTGCTTCCCCTTAGCCTCCTTGTACAACTTGTTCTTGGTCCATTCCTCGGAAGTAAACATCTTTCTCAGATTTGTTTTTTCTTGACGAAGTCTTTCTAACGATAGAAAAGATGTAGCAAATCTTGTAACAGCATGTCTCACCAATTCCCTTTTGTTTGTGAATTGTCTCATCAAACTCAATGTACTAGTATGGCCATAGATAAAACCAACAAGGCTGATTTCCCTTTGAATTGTCTTCTTTATCATTGGAAGCTTTCCAATATCTTCAAGCATCAAATCAATGCAATGGGCTGCACAAGGAGTCCAAAAAAGATGAGGTCTTTTCTCTTCTAACTTCTTACCAGCTGAAACATAATTGCTTCCATTATCACTGATGACTTGAACGACGTTTTCCTCTCCAACCTCCTCTACAATAGAATCAAGCATCTCAAACAAAAAATCGCCACTTTTCACAACATCAGAGGCATCAACAGACTTCAAAAACATCGTCCCAACAGCAGAGTTCACCAAAAAGTTGATTATAGATCGAGACTTTCTATCACCCAAGCATCCGACATAATAGAGCACCCATGTTTCCTCCATTGCTCCTTGTGATCTTTTAGTAGTTCTTGATGAATTCAATTCCTTGTTTAGGAGTGGAACTCTAATTTCATGATAACTGGGAATTCGCAGATTTGGACCAAAGGAACCAATAGCTGTAACCATTTCTTCAAAGCTCTTCAACTTTATAAGATTGAATGACAATCCAGCTTGATACCAAAAGCGAGCAATTGACTGATGAACCTTAGCCGTTAAATTTTTGTCGCATGCTTCATTTATACTAGTTTGCCTCAATTTCTCCTTCTTTCATTTTGCAATTGCAGCTTCTGGATTTCTACAAAATAATTCCATTGGTCCTTTATTTCCCCTAACATTTTGTGTTATTGTCATATCAACCTCATCTTCACTTTCAATTGGATCTCTAGCACGTGAAGTTGCAAAGCTGTCTTCAATTTTTTTCTGTTCCAGATATTTCCAAAGCTCTTCTCTAACGTCTGGTAGACACTTTTGCAAGCAAAGAACATTCCCTTCTTTCCCATTAAATGTTGTTTTGCTCTTGTGATTCCTCCATTGGTGACCTTTTTACAAAAATTACACACAATGGCATTGGTGTCTCCTTCAGTTAGAGGATAACAATATTTCCATCCCGGGTCCACTCTAGCACTTCTTGTTGATTGTGGTTGACTACTTGATTGTGGTTGACTACTTGTTCCTTCACCCACCATTGATGAAAAGAATGAATAGACCTCTATTCAAATGAAGGAACAAAAATTAGAGGGAGAAAAGATTAAAAACAGCATAAAAAGAGATTAAAAAGAAATAAAATTGAAAAGTATAAAATGGAAAAAAAATAAAACAGAAAAGAATGGAAAAAAAAACTATTTAAGAAATAAGAAGGAAAGAAATAAAAGAGCAGAGAATCGAGAAGGAAAAAAGAGGAAACAAAAAGAAAGAGAACGAGAACGAACAGAGAAGAAAAAAAAAAAGAGAATGAACAGAGGAAACAAATAGAGAGAGAACGAGAACGAACCGGGTCGCGAGTTCGCCGGAAGTCGGGGAGGCGCGGCGCAGCGCAGGGTCGGGGAGGCGAGGCGCGGCGCAGGGTCGGGGAGAAGACTGAAGAAGTGGCGAGAGAGAGAGACAGAGAGAGAGAGAGAGAGAAAGACAGGAGAGGAGTTTAGGGTTTTATTTTAACTTAAACGAACCGGGTCGGATCCGGGTCGTTTTAGCCAAACAGCAATATTTTTGTTTTCTAGGCCGGGTTTCCGCTATGGCGCCCGCCGTCCGCCATGGCCGCCACACGCGAAGCGGCCGCCACGAGCCGCCATTCGGAACCCGCCCCGCCACCGCCTAGACTGTCGCGGTTTACTCAAAATCCGCCTCCGCCTTCTGCCATGGCGCCGCCATGGCCGATTTTTTACAACATTGGGGTCCCTCCCCTGGTGCGTGCGATAGCGCCGTATTTGGCGGCTAATTTCCCATGATTGTGGCCCCTACAGCCACACCTTTAACCTACAACGCCACGGCTGGAGAATAGCGTCCAGCCGCCGCCATAGCGCCTCATAACTATGGTTGAATGTGTACATAAACTCGTGAAATCTCCATCGACTCGCCTCATAAAGTCATAAGAGTTCAGTAAAGAAATCCACAATAACAAAATAAAGCAAACCAATATACCAAAACAAAGTAAACATGGTACACAGCCAAAGGGAACAGCCCTCCTTAAAATCTCCTAAAATTGGGTACAAGAACCATGCAAGATGTTTGACAGTCTGTGCACATATGACACAATGAAGGATGCCATGGTGAGCTAAAAGATTGGGAAAGACGTGAGGATTATCTCAAAAAACAAATCCACCCAAAACTGAATACAGAAACCGACATCAAATCTCAAAGACACCAAACAAAGAAAAGCAATATATCCATCAGATAAAGTTCCAAGAATAAGCTATTTTAGAAGGACATATTAAGTTAACATATTCTTCAAATGATTTGGGACACGTTAAAAAGTTGAAGTATTACTCATTGAATAAAAGATAGCATCTGAACCAAATTAATATTATTTTCATCATTACTCGATAACTTTTATTCTCTATGTTTAAGTTTTAGCTATAGGAGTGAGGAGTCTAGAACAGTATGATACAACAAGAGATACTTACAGATCTCCTTTTGACATATACCGCTTTACTATCATCTCATTTTGCTGGGCATCACGTCCACTGATAACCAAATAATTCTCACTGCTAATGAACCAATTAAATTTTTCAAACCAGTGAACTTTGCGTATATGTGAAATTGTGGCAACAGCTTTTTCCTGAAGAAAATTTAGTCAAAAAAATGAGCAAATTATATATAATTATTAGCAGTCACAAAGCAATCAAGAATGGAAAACCAGACTGATAGCTTGCATGTCACACTGTTTTACTTTTACATATTCAGTGCTTAAGAGCATATCATTAGTTTCTTTCTTTTTGGGAGATAAGAGGAATGTGTGAAGGTTAAGAATGAGGCATTCTCCAAGTCCAAAGATAACACAAAATGATCAAAGGGAAGCATAAAGGAATCCCTTGAAAATAACCTTTGGTTGAATAAATACCATAGAGGCCAAAAGGACAATTATATCCAATAATCATAGCATGGCATAACTTTCGTTAAAAGCTAAGAAAAACGACAAGTTGTTTTTAAAGAAAATAACTCTGTTAGAGTAGACAAAGAAAAAAGGAAAGAAGCAGAGGAAAAGAAACCCCCCCCCCCCAAAAAAAAAAAAAAAGAGGAAAAGAGGAAAATACAAGAAAAATAAAAGGATAAAACATCATAAATGACAAAGAATGAGAGGAATCCAAACAGAAGTATTATGATCTGTTAGCACAAGTTCAATTGAAACTTATATGCCCTACCACAAATGGAAACCCCCACTAAGTAATCAATTTGTAGTACTTGTACACATGATAACCATAAATATAACATGGTCATGACCCAATAAACTTCTTAGAAGTTGAAAGGGGGTGAACTCTTAATCTCCGAAACTTGACTCTGTTTCTTCCTATAACCACGGACCACACATTTAATTTTCTACAAGTTTCTTCTTTCAAACTATTTATATGATATAGCAATATGCTAACTAGGTTTCAATTTGCATTATAAGTAAAGATCTGAAAATACAATTATAATCACCTGATTAAGCTGTAGGCGAGTCTTTCTCTCTGCAGCCTTAAAAGCCTTTTCATGGGCAGTTATAGTCTTTTCCTGTTTGCTCTCCTGTTTTTTCTTCAGTTCATACCACCTCCGAGCATTGGCATGAGCTGAGAGAGCCAAATCAACTTCAACCTTGAACACAACATTCTATGGTTACTAATGTTATACATCCAAGGGGAAACACAATACAATCCACACATTTAATAATACAGAAAAACAACTAGTGATAATAATGACAATGCAATATTTAAGTCAACAAAAAATTTAATATACTGATTTATTGACATATACCCACCTATTAAAATAGGATCTATGGTACTAGAAAGCATATAAATGAGATGTTTCTCCAGTCAAATTTTTTTATTCCTTATCATGTTATGTTTGGTTAAAAATCACATAACAATGGCAGATAGTTTAAAAAACACAAAACTATGCACATGTCTCCTAATGCATAACAACCTAGATGTCTTGAAGAATTTGTCGGCCAAAAAATTGGTTTGAAAACAGGAACCTTTAATTATTTTAGTTAGCATAACAGAAGAACAAAAGAAAAATTTGAAATGAAAACTCATATTAAACTTTTGTGGCAACCTGCAACCTATGTTACACTTTGGCGCATTTAGTTGGAATGTAACTCATATTTTAGGAGGTTCCTAGCTCCTATGGCACAGCACTTGATTTGGGATAATAAAAGGCATAAACTCTTGTTTTTTAAGGACGCCTATATGTTGAGGGATTAGGCAGCTCTGCTCCATTGGTTTTCCCATTTTTCATGATTGTTTTATATTTTATTCTTTTTTAAAGGAGGATTCCTTGTCCTCCCTTCTCTTTGTAACTTTTTTCTATTTATCTTAATGAATTTCTTATTTTATCCAAAAAATAAACAAAGAAATAAAAACCTTATCCGCAGGGAGTGTCTTCTCATCATCATCCATTTCGTCGAGATTGTTGCTTAACAGTAAAGTCATGCAATTCCTTTCAAGATGGAGCTTGTCAATGAGACCAGCTACTGGGTTGCCAGCTTTCTTCTCTTCCTTCACCATCCGAGCAAGGTCATCCCAGCTCATACCCTTAGCAAGAGCTATTCGAACAGCTAATATAGCAGCATCCACGTCTTCTAGGTTATATTCTATCAATTCTGCCATTTTGACACAGTGATCAGCTTCTTTCCTCAAAGTGTGCACTCGATTTTCCTATAGCATAGAAAAAAAGTTACATCATTTTGTACAACATGTCAATACTACCAAGTATCAACTATCAACAATATTAGAATAAAAAAAATGCTTTTTCAATTTCATATGAATACTTAAGGTAAGTCTGGTACCTGTGTGTATTACAAGATGCTAATGACAACCCAGACAATTGGATGTAAACAATAATGAAATGAAGGAGATGATATGAGTATAATTTGAATGAAGATTCCAATTCATCTAGAGAATGTATCATTCTGAAAATTGGTAGTTTACCTAATACCCACCCCCTGTTGCCCGTCATATTAAAACCATGAGCCTTTCATACTTCAAGATAATAAATATGCTGCATATAAGATGTTCTAAATATTTATTTTAACTTATAAATTATTGTTATAATTTCTAGAGATGCTAGGCAGTACTAGCGACATGAATGTATCCACCTAAGACGGAGCCCTCTAATCAATCTGAAATTATTTATATATATATATATAGAGAGAGAGAGAGAGAGAGATTAAGCCTTTTGGCTGAGAAACTGAACTTTTGTAAAACTGCACTTTTCACATCTACGTGTTTTATGGTCGATCAGGGATTCGACACCAAATGTATCAAGAGTCTAGTTCAAACAAGAACAACTGCATGTATGTTGTTTGATCAGTCTGCCTATATCATTATAACTTCAATAGGAACTTGATTAAATAATGAGCACTTGACAAGTCTAGCCATAACCTAATAATAATGCATATTCAGACAAAAGATTTCATTCATTCATACTACTATCCAACTACCAAAACCATATCCTGGTGCAAGTGACTTCGAAAAATAAAAGCAATGAAAACTTTTAGTTTGCTTGAGATAACTCATAAACATTAAACAATTTTTGAGTGTACAAATACTAGACTTGGCCTGAACAGTGCTTCTCACACACTGCTTCTCTTACACACTGAACCTACAATAGCTAAGCAAGCTTTGGCCTGAACTAAATGGCAGGCAGCAATGCAGGCTGAATATGATGCTGATCTTATGGAAAATGAAACTTGGTCCTTAGTTCCTCTATTTCCAAATCTCCAGCAATAGGCTACAGAACGAATTTGTATCAATTTGTTCCACAATCCGGAGTTTGAGGGGTGCTATCAGAGTATGCCATCAGAATATGTATTTGTATCAGATTATTTATTTGTGTGCTGTAGGCTATATTTTTAATTAGTCCAGCTGACTCTGTCAGCTGAATCAGTTAGCAGCTTCTGAGTTAGTTAGTTGGCTAGTTAACTAATCTTGGAAGGTTCTGGAATTAGAATACTCTAGAACAGTCACCCAGCCAATATAACTATGAGAGTAATTGAAATAGCAGAATAAAATTAGAATTGCGGAGTTCGAACCTCTCAAGTTCTCTGACTTTCCTTTTTACTTCTTCCGATACTTCTACTCTTAATTTATATTATATCTCTAACAATGATAACAAAGAAGATGACAAAAAAAAAAGATGACAAAAAAAACATGTACAAGGTAGTATGAGATATTTTGGCCTAAAATATTTTGGGCCACATAATTCGGTTGATTTTCCAATCATACAAGTGTAATAGTTTGGCATGGACACCAACCTGATCCTGACGTATCTTGTTAAGTTTATGATGAGCTGAGTTTTCTTTGGTTTTCTGCTGTTGTTCAGCCCTTTGACTCTCAATTTTGCTGTAGAACTCATCCAAGGCTGCATCAAATGTCTCAAACTTTGTATGATCCCTTGACTTAAACTGGTTAAGTAAGATGGGGCAGAACTCATCATAGATCTGCATCAAAAGATACATGTAAACGCTCAGTACCATAAAACCATCTGAGTAAGCAATCATGATGCAACTTAAATTATGGAGAAGTAGAAGATAACCTGGCTAACACTTTCTGGTTGAGATACAGATGAATCCTTCCCCAAATTTTTGTTCTGCATCAAAATGTATCCTTCTGGAACTATTTCACCTGAAATGACATCCTGCATCCAATCTTCAAACTTTGCAACAGCTTGGACCAAAGCCTGAACAGTGGCATCATCCCATGTTTTATCTTTGGGTACTTTCGCATTGGGGATTAACCCAGCATCTAATATTATATGTTCAGAAAGTGCAGGTCCATAACCGAGTGCCTCCCCAAGGACAATTTTTAATGTGGCATATGACTTCCCACCTTTGTGGGCTCCCCACTTCTCTCTTTCTACATTAGAAACCTCAGTTCCATTTCCATTGACCTTAGCCTCATCATTGTCATCTTCCTTAGAAGACATTAGGGCTTTCTGCAACTTTGTAGTAGTAGTTCGCTCAAAAACTCGACAACTTTCTATAGGGTAACGATGGCGTGACATGATTGCAAGCCCCTTATCATCATCCCTGTTATTGATAAATTGCTATAATTCCACTTATTATAGAGACGTTTATAAAATATGAACAGATAAATTAAATTAGATAGTCATATGACACTAATCTAGCCCCAAGAATATAGATAAACAAGTAAATACATTTTGAAAGTGAAACAAAACAATTTAGTTAGTCTCGTCAAGCCAATTATAGCTCATTTGAGCATCACATAAAAATAACTTATACACTAAAAGTGTGCCACATATGAAATCAATATAACAGTTCCCTAATCCTCCATAAGTATACTTATTTTCTCTTAAACAAACTCTTCTTTCCTAAAAAAAAATATAAAGTAAAAATACTATCATTGTTAAGCTAGAAAAAAGATAAGCAAATCTTCAGTTGTGTCTGCATCTTATACAACAAATATAGAGAACAATAGAGAGCACAATAGTAAACAGTAGTAACCTGTGAGATCGAAGTAGAGTCATGACAGTAAAACTAGAATCCGTGAGGAGGATGTTGCCTTGAGCATACAGCTCTAATATAACATAGTTTGCATTCTCCCCCAGTCCAAATTGAAATAGAACAATCTGTCACAATATTTAATTTTAAATAAATTAAAAAGTAGAGTTTAGGAAAGAAGGGAAAAAAAAAAGGAAAGAACAGAACAGAAAAAAGATTGAAAGGGAAAGAGAACAATAACAGGTGAAATGCAATGAAGGCTATACCCGATCGTATCCAAGCTGGCGCACATCCTCAAGCCTTCTAGTTCTAATATGCTTCCTCAATTTAAGAGTAAAACCAGAAGGAGTGTTGCTTTTGTCACTACAAACAGCGAAAACAATCTTATTGTATTCCAATTCTATCAAATTCACAAGACTCAGATGTGGTTTTTTGAAAAAGAGAGAAATAGGAAGAAATTGATTATGGTATGATAATGATTACCGCATATACACAGTAGTGTGCAATCTGACACCGCTTTCCATGAGCAGCAGAACCTTCTCGCTCTCACCGGATTCGGAGACCCCGCTGCTGTTCATAAGCTTGAAAACATACGTCTGAAAAAGCACAAAAGAAAAAGGAGAAACCAAATTGCTTCTGCGTTTGCGTTTGCCTTTGCGTTTGCGATTGAAAAATGTTTAAATTGAAGGGGAAAAGGGTAGGGTACCTTGGGAGTGAGATCATAGACATTGGAGCATCGCATTCCGATTAACCTTCGGAGGCACTTCACCTCGGAGGCCACATCGGCCGTGTTCATGCGCACCTTCACCATCTCTCTCTCTCTCTCTACTGATACTATGAAACCGTTAGGGTTTGGTCTAGTATGTAAAATGAGAATGAGCAGGGAAGAAGAAAATGAGCTCACGGAACTTTTAGTTTTAAATTTATATTGCAATTGCAATTTGAACTGGAAAGCTTGAGAACCAACTAGTTTTGCTCCGGAAGCCTTGGGATCAAGGTGTCTTGGTTTGGGAATTTGGACGATCAATCGTCGTGTGTCAAAAAACAGTGACGACAACGAACTCCCCAATTTTTTTGAATAGTTTAAGTTTAAACGGGGGAGGCTCACTCCGTGCGGGACAAAAAAAACTACCAACTTGAAGTAGAATTTATGGTAAAATTTACGTATCGCCCACTAATATAGCCACTTGGAATCGAACCCAAGCCGCAGTATGTACAAGCGAAAGGCCGAACCAGTTGTTGAATTGGTTTTAAATTCACTAATAAATTTTTTATATTATGTTAGTAAGGGCTTAAATATTTTTAATCTCCTATAATATATCTCTTTTTTCATTTTGATCCTTTTAAAAAAATTGATTTAGTTTCTACGATGTTTTTTTTATGTTCCTGACGTGACTTTCATTTCGTCATTAAGGTGACACATAGAAATCTATCTAAACACGCCGCATAGAGGCTTTTTTTCCTCTGTAATATAGTTTTTTTTTTATTTACCGATCTACCATACTTTTTCTTTTAAGTACGAGATTACCATACTTTTTTTCCTGTTGAGAAATCGGTCCTGAAGGACCCGATTTCTCAACACAGTTTTATTTTTTTTTTTTAAATTTTAGTATGGAAATCGGTCCTCTGGACCCGATTTCCCTTCTTGTTTTATTTTTTTAAAAAATTTAGTAGTGAAATCGGTCCTCTGGACCCGATTTCACTCTAATTTGTGTTTTTTTCCGGTTTTGTAGTTGAGAAATCGGTCCCTCTGACCCGATTTCTCAACGCTGCTTCTGTTTTTTTCGGTTAAGTAATATTAATAATTTTAATTAAATTGGTGTTTGTATTTTTTAATTTAATTAACTAAATATTAAAATAACTAAAAATATATGTAAAAAGATAATTAACTCAAACTGATTAAAAATTAAAAATACCGACACGAAGGGGTACAAATACAGATATAAAAGGGGTACAAATAGAAACACAAACGAGTAAATATTAAATTAAATTAAATTATTCTCCAAAACGATGCCCAGTCCCACACCGTCGAGGTTTCCGGTTACGTGCAGGGTTTTTCTGTAACACCTGAGGACGAGATCGACCTCGTATTAGGACGTCGTGTCGAGATCTCGTGTCGAGATCCCGTGCCAAGATCGCGTGCCGAGGTCATATGCCGAGTTGAGGAGACCGCGTGCACCAGCTGCTGAGCTGAGGAGATCGCGTGCATTAGCTGCTGAGATCGCGCATCGAGCTGATGAGGTCGCGTACCGAGCTGAGGAGGTCGCGTACCGAGCTGAGGAGGCCGCGTGCACGAACTCGTGTGAGAGCCTTGTGTGCTTGCACGAGCACCCTGGTCGACATCGTGTCGAGATGATAACACTCGTATCTTTACGAACGTTATTCAGCGTTATGATTATTTTGCTTGTTATATTTATATTGTCGGCCTGCAGTTTTCGTCGCTGTGCTTCTGTTTAGACCTGTAACCTATAGAGTAGAGGGTAATCATGAGAGAGGAGAGATTAGACGGGTAGAATGATTGATGGGATTGGCATCTCATAACCGTAGTTACGATAATGCCCTTCCCTCACCAGCTGTATATTCGATCAGCCCTCTCACAAACCTCACTTTCTCTTTTCTTCTTTCTTCTTCCTTTCTTCTCTGAGTTCCTCTTCCTCTCCAAAACTTCCATCGAAGAACTTTGGATTTCATTGAGCTTCTGCGCAAACTTTCTTCATCAAACTTGTTCCTCATCATCTTCTCGACATATCTCACCTTCTCGACCACCATTTGAGGTATGAAAAACAGATTCTCTTCCTTCATGCTACTGTTTAGCGCCATTTCTTCTTTCCATTTTAGCTAGTTTTTATGCTTCCAAATCATGTCAAACTGATGGGTTTTCTTCTTCATGATATTACCTCCCTTTCTAACCGATTATTTGGGTTTGTAAAACAAATTTCTTCCTCTGTTTTCTGCAATAGGCAGTGCCCAAAAACCCTTCCTTTTTGGTTTGTTTCGATTTCTTGTTTTAGTTTGTCGTTTGTTGCTTCTGGTTATTGTTGTTGTCGATTTATCTGTTGTAGCATCAGATAACCTTTTCATGAACTTTTGATCGAAAACCCTAACTTTGTGTTAGAGGAAAAATATATTTAAGTTCTTGAGTTTTAATATTTACTGGGTTGTGGTTAAGATTGGGATTATGAGAGCTAAGTGTTATTAGAACCCATAGATCGAACTAAGTTGTGCTTGTTTTAGGAAGTCTGATTCCCGAGATCGTGTGATTTCCGAATCGAGGTGTACGGGAGAGCGAACCCGAGGACGTGGAGCTTGATGGGATCCAGATCGAGGCTATGCGTGTCGAGGTCGACTGAGAAGCGTACGTGTCGAGATTGAGTAAGAGAAGTCGTTGTCGAGCTCGTTTGAAGACAGCCGTGTCGAGCTCGTTTGAAGACAGCCGTGTCGAGGTCGTTGTCGAGCAGCATTAGCTTGGAGTTCGGTAAGGGCACTTCATATTCTACGTGTTTATGTTTTGTGCGTAAGAGCACTTCTAAACATTCTAGGATTTTTATTGTTATATCACTATGTATGGATTCCTTGATCTGTGTCGAGCATGAAATGTTGTGATATGATTGGGTTTTGCATGTATTTAATATGTGATTGAATATATGCTGTGAATTGTGTATTGCATGTTGAATTGTGTTTCTTCATGTCGAGCTTGCTCTTTTTATTTGACATGCGGTTGAATATCTTGTGTTTAACTATTTGAATATCGTATGCGGCGAATTGTTCATCGAGTGAGCGAGCTAGGCGAGTCGTTATGATGTTTTTGAGCCGTGACCCGGATAACTAAGGGTGCTAGGTCCCCTTTTGTTTATGGGAGATTGACTAGACGTCGCCACGCTATGGGACCTGAGTTGACTGTCCTAGGGAGAGCGAAGATCCCAAGGCTTCGGCTGGACCTTCCGACATACGGTACGGCGTGTGCATTCCGGAAAAATTGTCGAGTCGAGAGAAATGGATTGCGAGTTGAGTCGAGTCTAGAGTGAGAAGGTCGAGTCACGTGTGGTGATTGATATACATTATTGTGTTGCTTATTTCTTCATGCCGTGTTTATTTTGAATTGTTGAGAAGTTGACCCTTTCCCGTGGTACCTTCAATCCATGATGGTTACCCAGGCGATGTCGAGGGTGCAGGGAACTCGACTGCAGACGATGGCGAGGAGGAGCTCGACGAGGATCGCATGACGACCTATATTTGTCGTGGATTGATTATGTTTGTTGGATGTTTGTTTTTTTTGGATGATTGTACTTTTGTTTTTCTTTTGTGTTCAGAGGTCGTGACCGGTTGGGCGGTTATGTTTTGTTGCTACTGAGGTGTTGGTGGACTTACTTTTGGAGCAAACTGCGTGGGTGCTCGCTGAAGTACCCCCAGGGTATGATTGCTCTCTTGAAGTCGTCATACCTTAGGTGTATTTCTTTATACATTACTACTCTGTATTTTGTATACATTATTATTTGAGTGGTATATATGCATGTATGTTTTATTAGAATTTAAGTCTTGTGTCTTAGTTGCACCATGTTTCGAAAAGCTGTAGATACTCTGATGTGCACGAGCTGGTTTTAAAAAAAAAATAGATCGTACTTTTTAAAAGGCACAAGAGTATCGTTTTAAAACGCATCGCATACAGGTTTAGTTGAACTCGGTGTGTCGAGCTCGGTAACTCGAGCTCGGTATGTTGAGCTCGGTAGCGGTCCGGAAACGGGTCGTTACATTTTCCGTCGAGGTGGTTCGGTAGGTTGTTCTTCCTCAACAATGGTGAGTTGCTCTTCTTGATGCAACGCCTCATTGAGATCGGCGTTTGTTGGATTCAGTGAAGAACTAGCACCCGCTAGGTTAGGAAAAGCTGGAACACCGAATGAGTACAAATTGTTCATATCTCGAGCCGATCTTTGGCGTATCCATCCTGACACCAAACAAGTTGCTCACAAAATCGACATCGCTGGAAGCAATAGAGTGTCGATGAGCGTCGTAATGCTGAGGAGCATCTTGTTGGGTTGGTGTGAAGGCAAATGAATGGCGTGGCGGTTCTGGGGTGAAAGAAAAGGAGGGTCGGGGCCCCTCTTGGTCTTCATCTTCTATGGGTGCTGGGGTGCTGGGGACGGGCCCTCGACGCCTACTATGTCGAGCGCGCCGTTGGGTTGGTTGGGGGGGCATGCTGGGCCCAACATCTGACTCTTCTTGAACATTACCCCGTGGGTCTCGCAATTGTGGCTGAATTGATAGGTATAGGTTGGAGTTAGACCTCAACCACACCATATACTCGTTAGTGGGCAACACATGACCATGAATTGGTTGTCCCGTAAGCACCCGACGTCTGCGTTCCTTCCAAAGTTGGATCCACTCAGCATGTACGTGTTTCCAGTTTTCAGATTGATTGCCTCGCATGTCCACATTGTGTTGTGCATCCATATTTACTGTGCTCGTTTGGTATTTCTGGAAAAGACCAAATCGAGCTTGACTCTGTCTGTTTGATGCCATTCTACATTCTGAAAACATATTAATGCGGTGTTGGCAGTCCATATTTCAGAACCCCTGAATGCTGCTTCTGGTAGGTAGCCAAGAAGATCTCTGTAGGGCATCCATAGAAACTACAAAATTAAGCTACGTTAGTAATATGAAAAGGTAATTGGTTGCACAAAGTGTATAAGTGAATATATTGAACAATGACATTTTTAACCCGATGGCTTTGCATGTGATCTATACGTGATCTCAGAATCCCAGAATGTCACCACGAGGTGTTAGATATAACTCATTCCCAGAGACTCCATCTAGTAAAATACATACACATTTATAAGTTTGTATTGTATAATCAATAGAAGTGTAATGAGCTTTTATGCTGTAATTTTTATTTACCGTCGTGCTAGTGGAAATGATGGTGTATGGCCGCATTGTGGTGCAATGAATGGCATACGGTACCATACCCAAGACTGTAACAGTATCGTACATCCACCCATAGAATTACATGATGGTAGAGTTGCACGACACATTTCTTTGTAGAGTGTTGCCAAACAGGCTGAGCCCCAGCTGTAGCGTCCAACACTTTGGAGATCTCTCAATTTAGGTAAATACATTAGGTGTACTCTATTGCCTGATTTGTCCGGCATCAAGACCCCCCCGATCAAGCGTAAAATGTATGCTCTGCAATGGAATTGTAGTTGTTCCTCTGTTGGATCTTGTGGTATAGTGGCGAATCTATCTTTCACCATCTTAATTTGACACATCGTCTCCACCATTTGATTGGTGGAGGAGCTTCACCCAAAAGTTCTACGCACATGTCATTCCATTCACACATATCGGGTCCAAGTGACCAGGTGGTCCGTTAAGCAAGAAACCTAGTCAGTAGCGCAACATCTTCTAGAGTTATTGTGCATTCTCCAGTTGGAAGATGAAACGGATGTGGTTCATCCCTCCACCGCTCTACCATAACACTCACCAATGCCTTGGCCACCTTACAAAATCCCAAAGTTGCAAATTGAAAACCCGGCTTGTTCCAAGTACGGAACCAATCTCGGGTTTGGTTCCTCTACCCTTAGATGGTCAATCAGATTCTCCAAGTTGAATCAAATTCGTTAGTACAAGATGATAAAGGCCAAGTATAAAAATACAACGAATAACTAAAAAGTAAGATCACTTATCGTTGAACCTCTTTGTGATGATCTATGATTGAGCGGTTTCTTAGTAGTGCCATTGAGTGTGTGATGGGTGTGTGCTCGTGTGTTTTAGAAAAAATAAAGCAATGAATAGATTTAGAAAAATTTGTGTGTGATGAACTGGCGAAGAGTGTTGGTATTTATAGAATTTGCAAAGTGGGCATCCAAAGATTCAATGCATGAAGTCTTGGTGTGGCTTTAGCTTTAGCTTTATCTTTTAGAAAAAATATATATGGCTATGGCTTTAGCTTTTTCCAATGTAAGTCCACGACTATTGCAAAGAGAATATCATGCCTTGAATAGTTGGTCAAGAGAATATCATGCCTTGAATAGTTGCAATATAATTGGTAGAATATTGAATAGTCATGCCTATAATTGGTGCATTGAATAGTCATGCAATATAATTGGTAGAATATTGAATAGTCATGCATATAATTGGTCTATTGAATAGTTGGAAAACATAATTGGAGCGTTTGCATGTGTTGCAGAGAGAGAGACGTGAGCCTTGAAACTTTGCATATCTTGCTTCAATTATTCTACCGTTAAGGGACATTGGAGCCTTCATCTAATTTTTATGCATAGGAGTCGAGATTATCATCTACTAATTATTTTAAAAACTATTTGTAAGTAGTAATAAAAAGCTCTCAATTAAAATAAAATCACACACTCACAAAATGATTTTTATTCTAAAATTGATTTTATGATAATTTTTCCTAAATTATTTTTAGGCACAAAGTATTTTGAAAAATTCTTGTGATATTTTTGACATGCAAGGTCGTGGTGCCGAGCTAGGTCGTGGTGCCGAGCGAGGTCGCAGCCGAGCTAGGTCGTGTGCCGAGGAGGTCGTGGTGCCCAAATGAGGTCGTGGTGCCGAGGAGGTCGCGCGGCCGAGGAGGTCGTGGTACCGAGAACGCGAGGTCGCTGCGTCGAGCGAGGTCGTGGTGCCGAGCTCGTGATGCCGAGAGAGGTCGTGGTGCCGAGCTCAGATTCGAGCGAGGTCGTGGTGCCGAGCGAGGTCGCTGCGTCGAGCGAGGTCGTGGTGCCGAGCTAGGTCGTGGTGCCGAGGAGGTCGCGCGGCCGAGGAGGTCGCGTCTTGAGGAGGTCGTGGTGTCTGAGAACGCGAGGTCGCGCGGCCGAGCGAGGTCGCGTCTTGTCAATATTCCTGACAGGTCGTGTGCCGAGCGAGGTCGTGTCTTGTCAATATTCCTTTGTCAGTTATGTGCATGCCATGTCTTGTTTTACTATATGATTTAACATCGCTTTGTGCATGCCATCTGACTTGTTTTAACATGACTATTCAATATTCAATGACTCAATTATGTGCATGCCATGTCTTGTTTTACTATATGATTTAACATCACTTTGTGCAGGCCATCGTGACTTGTTTTAACATGACTATTCAATATTCATTTTTAAATTATTTGGTGCAAAAAAACAAATGTGATTCAACAACTGCATGCCATGTCTTGTTTTGCTAAGTGAGCTATATATTTCTTCAGTGAGCTATTTCTACCTAAGTAAAACGTTCATCTCTATTTCTTACCTAAATCATGCCTCCAGCAGAGCTATTTCTCTCTGTCTATTACAATGGACATATTGGCAAGAATGATACAGAAGGTGTGGTCTTTGCATGCAACCATACAACCTTGCTCAAAGTGAAGACAAACATGAAATTGCATCAACTTATACAAAAAATCCAGAAGAAGATTCAATCGGACAATACAAGGAGGGTGGTCGGACTTATTTATCGATACCCTACAGCTCTTGCACAGGGATATCATCGGTTTGAGTCATTGAATCTTGTGATGATGACGTAAAATTGATGTTTGACATGTTCAGGGCCTGTAAACGCCTTGGTGTTTCTGCCGCTGAAGTGTATGCAGAGCTGGTAGATGCTCCCAATGATGACACCCAAACCGAGCCACCATATTCTCGAACCCATAGACCTCGGTATCCCAACACAAGAATTCACCCACTTTTTACCAAACACAACCCCACCATCATCACTCCATGCCTTCTTCACAACCTATAACCCAACACCATCAACTCGTGGCGTTGATCTTAACACACAATTGATCTTAACATCCCGGTTGATCGTATTCTATCGTTGTTGTGGGCCGGTGTCCACAACGAAGAAGTCGGTGACTTTAGCGACAACGAAGACGACCTTGGGCTATATGCACCACCGTGATGAAGATATGGAATCCGTGGGGGTCCTCGTCACCCTTCGCCTATGACCGCCTCGCATTTTCGCAATGTGACCTCCGACGAGGTGGATAACTCGCACTGCACTTGGCCATCCTATATCCCGCACCCCCACCTACCTTGTTCCGAACTCTGATAACCTACAAGTAGGGATGACATTTCCCACAAAAGCAATGGCCCAACATGCCATAAAAGAATACCATCTGAACAACTCCCAGAACTTCATTGTAGAGTACTCCGATCAAGACAAATGGATTGTTTGTTGTGAAAACCAAAACTGCATGTGGAGGTGTCGAGTTGCATATCGCAAAAAATTACAGCTTTGGGAGATCCGAAAATGGAAGCACTGCATACATGTGCATCAACGCGACTTTCACAAGACCACCGTCAGCTATCCTCAGACTTTATTTGTGAAAACATCCTGCAGCTGGTAAAGGAAGATCCAACAATATCAGTTTCAGTGTTGATTGCACACATACGATCAAAATACACATATACCACTACGTACAGGAAGGCATGGATGGCAAAGCAAAAGGCTGTTGAAAAGATATTCGGGAACTGGGAGGAATCATACAAGGAGCTTCCACAGTTTATGCTCGCTTTGCAATTCTATGTTCCAGGCACTATTGTTGATTTGCAAACAATGCCCTTCTATGAACATGGCCAACTAGTTCATGGAAAGGGTACCTTCCATCGACTCTTCCGGACCTTCCAGCGGTGCATCAACGCATTTCATCGCAAACCCGTTGTTTGGTTGATGGAACATGGTTGTATGGCAAGTATCGAGGACGCTCTTGATGGCAATTGCTCAAGATGGGAGGAATCAACCCATTCCTATAGCATATGCCCTCGTGGAGGTGAGACGGAAGATGCATGGTATTTCTTCCTCGAACGCTGAGAATGTTTGTTACACCCCACTGAGCTCGCTTGATTTCGGATAGACATGAATCAATAAAGAGTGCCGTCGGCGCCTAGGCGGTGATTGGCATCACGCCTTACGCATTCGTCACATTGCACAAAACTTCATGAGGACTTTCAAGAATGCGGACATGAGAAAAAGTGTCATCAATATGGGTTAGTATACCTTTCATATACATTGATGCTTATCCATTCCTTTGTATTCTATCGTTACTAACCTTGACTTTTGTTCCTTCAAACTCTTTAGGATACTCAATGACTCAACCGGAGCCGATACTACAAGAGTGAAATCGATGAATGGAGTGAAGAAGAAGCGTCAGGTGGGTTGACAACATCCCAAAGGAACAATGGCTCCAGGCATGGGATGAAGAAGCGGCGTTGGGGGCACATGACGACTAACCTTGCCGAATGCATCAATAATGTATTAAAGGACGCGCAATCTACCAATCACTCCGTTAGTCCGATCAACCTATCACGGGTTGAATGCAAAATTCGTTGAAAGGGGAGACAGGCCCAAGCAATGATGACATCCAACAGATTTACACGACATAGTCATCAAAAACTTGAGATAGAGCGGGAATGTCCAACTCTCACCAAGTTCAAATTTTCAACCGAGAGCAAAGTATTTTCACAGTTAAGGAGTTGAGACGCCCCCCATCAGGCCGACCAACAGGGGACATTCAAAGTAGATCCGGGAAAGCGGTGGTGTGGCGTGGCGAATTCCAGGCACTACACTACCCATGTTCACACGTCATCGCCGCTTGTTCCCATGTTCATCACGACTACATGACATATGTGCCTCCCGATTACGCGTTACAATATGTTTTCAACGCGTTTATCGTGAAGAGTTCCAACCAAAGTGCCACACGAATCATACCGCCAAAGTACAATGGAGTTGAATTGTGTCACAATCCAAACATGCGAGAGATCTAAAAGGTCGCCCACAATCCACACGTATTAAATCGAGATGGATCAAAGGGAAAAGAGTCGTCACCCCAAGAGATGTGGATTGTGTCGAAATGAGGGACATAGCAAGAATAAGTGCCCAAACCGGTCTAGAACTCCCGAGCAACAAGAAAAAATTGCCTCGTTTGTTTTTTTTTTTGTATCCTTTTTATATCTGTATTTGTACTCTTTCGTGTTGATATTTTTAATTTTTAATCAGTTTGAGTTAATTATCTTCCAATTATATTTTTAGTTATTTTAATATTTAATTAATTAACTAAATTAAATAATTAAAAAAAGAATTATTTAGGCCAATGTTATTTTTAAGTTAACTATATTAGTTAATTAACTAACTTAAATATTTAACCATTACAATAATTAACCAAAATCTTCCACCAAAACCCTAAACCATCACATAAAACCCTAAACCACCACCCAATTAAAATAAACAAAACAGAAAAACAAATTAAAACCACGCTGAGTAAAAAATAAAAACAGAAAACATGTTGAGAAATCGGGTCAGAGGACCGATTTCTCAACTACAAAACCAAAAAAAAAAAAAATTACGAGTGAAATCGGGTCTAGAGGGACCGATTTCCATACTAAAATGTTTTAAAAAAAAATAAAAACACGTAGGGAAATCGGATCCAGAGGGACCGATTTCCATACTTACATTTAAAAAAAATAAAATAAAACTGTGCTCAACAGAGAAAAAAATATGGTAATCTCGTACTTAAAAGAAAAAGTACGGTAGATCGATAATTAAAAAAAAAAACTACCGTACAGAGGAAAAAAAGCCCCGCATAGATGTTATATCATTTTCATTTTAGTTGTTCTAATCTAGCTCGCTCGCTCTCTCTTCTACCTTCCCCTTTTCTGCCCCCAGTCACCCCTACCCCACCCCCTTCCACCTCCCTGGATACCTCATCGCCCATTCCTTTCAACATTGATCTATCTAAATTTTTGTTAGCCCATATGGAGAAAGAGCTTCTTGGATATGAAAGCATTGATCTTTCCAAACTCAATATTGCAAATGAGCTCAAACTCTATCTCCAGCACCACTAGCTCCTTCTCGAAAGAGATGTCAAAATCAGAATCGTTGAAACGATGTCATCTATGGATCATTCCTATAAGAAATTTGTGGACTTGTTATCGAAGTACATGAATTACAAATTCTTTGGACACTACCCAGATGATTGGAGTGTGGCACAAAAATTGATATTGCAGGGATGTGAGCCTTGCAAAGAAGGAGGTGTTTTGCTAAGTCTATTTCTGAGGGAGGCCTTCGTCCTTTTCTAACCTCCCTTGGGAAATCTGTTGGTAACAAGACTATTAACTAGAGTAATCTCGGTTATAAGAATTTTGAGTGTTTCAATGGTAAGAAGTTAAGCAGGGATTGCATTTGTTGCTTTGATTTGGTTAATGGGTACGAGAATCAAAGGTTTATCATCTAGGAGTAACAATGATTTTCTCGTTGATGGTCTGTTGGCCTTGGGAAGTGGTGGAATTAGAATAGGGCTTGATGTGGGAGGTAGGTCTAGATCCTTTACTGCTACAATGGCTGTAATGAAGCGGGTAGAGGAGCAGTTAGAGAGGTGAGGGTAGGAAGAAAGGGAAAGGGGGAAGAGATAGTGAGTAAAGGTTAGAGGGACTAAAATGAAAATGGTATAAAATGACGTGTCATTGACTTGTCATTTATGTGGCATGATGAGGTAGTTTTTTATTAGTCACGAATGAAAGTCACGAGAAGGACAAAAACGAAACAAAAACATATAGTAGGGATTAAATCAAAAAAATTAAAAGAACTAAAATGAAAAAAGTGGGTATATTATAGGGACATAAACATATTTAAGCCTTAAAGTCGGCGCAGAGAATAAGATCCTTCATGAAAGGGGGAAGACTTGCTAAGGTTCCTGCCCATAGCCTGACAACAAATTCAGATTAAAGATTCAACTGTAATTCATTTTAGCATAGGGGATTTTGCAATCAATTGTTGTTTATGCTTGTATCAATCAATGAAAAAAGGAAGACTTGCTAAGGTTCCTGCCTATAGCATGACAACAAATTCAGATTGAAGATTCAACAATAATTTATTTTAGCGATAGGGATTTTATAATCAATTGTAGTCCGTGCTTGTATCGACCATGACTTGAAATTTTTGCCTTTTTAGCAATATGTACTCCCATAAAAAGAAGATTTATCCACAGTGATTTTTTTTGTGTTTAGGGTTTGGAGCTGAAGTTAGGTATGAGCGTCTTATTAGAAAGTAAGGAAATTTTGATTTGTCAATTCTCTGTTGTGAATTAGGGAATAAGGTTAATTTTAAGTTTTATGATTTTATAAGGCAAGGTTCAAATCTAATGACTGAGGATTGAGAATTGTATCATGCTTTGCATGGTCTGCATATATAACCACGAATTTATAGATGTACTGCATTCAGGCTTATGATGTGAAGAAAATGGTGCTTTCACTGAATAACAATTACTGTTTGATATAGTTGGAATTGGATGTTTCTTTTCTCCATTTTATTTTTAATTTTTTCACTTAATGTACAGACTTCTTATCACCAGATCTTCGTAGGATTATTAAATTTTCAAGTGCTTGTTTGGAGTGCTAAATTTCGTTTTCTCTATCTGTTTTTTTTTCTTCAATTGAATTCATTTTTTTGAAGATCACATAGGAGTTATAACTTCTGTGACCTAAGGAGTGGGATAGGAGAATAGGAATCTTGCCAAAAGAGGAGTAAATCACATGGCAGGTCCTACGGAGATTTGAAAACAGGACTCCTAGAACACAAAGCCTAATTGATTTCGCTTTTAGCCCAAAACTGTATCTCCACGTATATCTCCATGTGTGAGACTTAATGCACATTGAGAGCAAAATATGCTTATTTTGTTTATAAAAATGTGAATTTTTTTTTCGGATTTGAAAACTGTCAAGATAGAGGATTTTGGCTTTTATTTTGTTACTTCAACATCATGGAACTTTAGATCACATTCAGTTAGTATTTGATAAATTGTGGAGTCCTACATTGTTAGGAGCCCTGCATCATTGTATATGTCCTGCCAAATTTGTTTGACGATGTCTTCAGTCACTTATTTGTTGATTTTGTCTTTGCCTGAGCCATCTGTGTTTTAAGTGTACAAAACTATCATTGTGATGTTTGTTTCATAAGTGTTGTATCGTATAGCTAAAACAGGAGGGGGTGGGGAGGAGTACACACACACAAAAAGATAAGATGGGGATTGTACTCGCAGGTATAATCTTTACCACTAACTTTATGTTATATTGTTCGTTTTTTTAAGAAATTTTTGCAAACTATGTTCAAGTGTAATTTGCATCTTGTTGGCTGCAGTTCTACTAATAGAAAACCAAATGAAAGTATGAGGCTTATTGTGACAACTTTTGTTGGAATAGTTTTTGGCTTCTTTATAGGTATATCATATCCATCATTGATTACAAAGGTGAAGACTTATTGACTGTTTAATGTTGCTGTCGGACTTAATAATGGAACACTAGCAGTCCTTTCCAATTTGCAGTTGAATCTCCTATCCAGTCTACTTCCCTCCACTGATGTTTCTTACGTTGAAGACAAATACGTTAGTGGCAATGCGCGGTCTTTCATGAAGAATAATAGCAGCGTCTCATCAAAATATTAGTTATTAAATGATACGTTGAAGGTACACTTCACATCTTTTTAGCATTGTGAATGATGTTAAAAGTTATTGAGTGCGAGAAGGTTATAAATTCTTTCATTGAGGAGGAAAAAGATTTAATTGAATTGTACAGATGAAAAAGGTTCCACAAACTCATTAATGATTCATGCACTTGTTGAATGAAGGATAATACTGAAGGCAGGATGGGTAGGTGGGAATGAAGTAATTTTTGTCAATATGAGTTGATTTACAGTTTTAAATCCTTAAGATTTTGAGAATAAACTTTAAAGGGTTGTAGGCTTGTAGCAGTTAGGCAATCTAGATTAATTAGAGGCAAAATTGAGCTTCTCTGAGCAAATGAGGTGCTGGAGTTATTTGCTTTTGTTATTACTCTGATGATGCACTCTCTCTCTCAGTTTTTTTTAACTTTATTTTGAAGGAATTACTGTTGATAAGAGTAAACTTGACAGGCTTTCCATAACCTAGATATTGCGCACATATGCACACACTATTACCATCAAACTTGCCTGCTGCTGCTACATATGCGTGTGAAATCTCTTGCAGACATGTGCACACACACAATATTTCACCATCAACAAACTAGAGAAGTTTAATGCATAAAGCAGAACGCCTTATGAACAAAACTGGCTTCGTTTATAAATTGATAAAATGAATATTCTAATGTAAGTAAGAAATTACTGCTGTGGTGATGCTCCAAAAGTGGAAATGCAAAATGAGATAAAGCAAATAGCAATAATGAGAATCAGAAGAGCCATTGCTTCTTTTGGTGATGACTTTTGAGTATGATTCTGTATTAAATAATGTTGAGCATAATGGTTTGTTAAAGTCTGAATAATGATTGTTGCATATTTTCATGATTTTTAGCAGATTCGGGTTCCATCAAATCCAAGAGGCGCAGAAAGATTACCTCATGCGATAATTGATGCTGAGTCAGACTTTTATTTGCGTAGATTGTGGGGTCAGCCAAGCGAGGTATCTATCCTAAAACGGTTTGTGCGTTTAGAAGTAAAACTTTCTTATTTTTTTTTAGTGCAGCTGGATGCTGAAACAAAAATCATATTGCATAGAAAAAATGCAGTTAAATACAAATTAAGGCCTTGTTACTGAAGTTAATGAAACTTGTAAACAGAGTCTTGCATTTTTTAACCAGATTCTTTGTTTTCTTTCATTAAAAATACTTGTTATAACACCCCAAATCCAAGATTGAAACAAGTTGGAAAAAAAATAGTGACGTGGTAAACTCGTGGCTTGCCACATGTGCCTTTTTTGTTTTAACTCGAGTTTCTGCTTCTGGTATTAGGTTAATCTTTAAATTCTTGGACTGGAGAGGCTTCAGATGTTTTTTCTTTCTATAATGGTAGGTTATCTATATCTATATACACAACATTTGATTAAGTTACCACTCACAGGACTTAACCTCGAAGCCGAAATACCTTGTGACCTTCACTGTCGGTTATGATCAGAAAAACAATATTGATGCAGCTGTGAAAAAGGTCATTTCTTGGTTTCTTTTTCTCTTTCCTTGCATAGGCTTGTATACGTGTGTTTAAACTATATTCGTTACTTGGAACAGTTTTCAGGAAATTTCACAATACTTCTATTTCATTATGATGGGCGGACAACTGAATGTGATGTGTTTGAATGGTCAAAGCAGGCTATTCATGTGAGTGTTAGCAAACAGACAAAATGGTATGAATCCATTGTCTGAACATAAATATTGTATGGCAAATTTTTGTTGTGACTTTTACCGTTGATATGGTTTGCCTAACTAAAAACGAAAGTGTTTAGCTCTTTCAATTATGTCATGATATTAAGCATTTGATTGTTTTTCCCTCCTAGGTGGTATGCCAAACGGTTTCTGCATCCTGACATTGTGGCACCCTATGACTATATTTTTATATGGTATGAAGACTTGGGTGTTGAGCATTTTAATGCAGAGGAGTGAGTATTTGATCTACGACACTCAGTTTAAAAATTTGATATTATTGTGTGAAGTTTTTTACACTATCATCCAAATATGTGTTAATTCTTCAAAATGGGTTGTTAACTAATTTGATAATATGTGATTAGATGATAGTGTAAATGTTTTTTATATTGACAGGGTGTCAAAATCAAATCCTTGAATATCTATACACCTAAGGATTTATTTTTGGTCTTACACGAGAAGTTTGATATACTCCTCTACTTTCAATTGCAGATACTTAAAACTGGTGAGGAAACATGGGTTGGAGATTTCACAGCCTGGTTTGGAACCTAATAACTGGTTGGCATGACAAATGACAAAGATAAGAGGTGATCGTGAAGTTCACAAGTAAGAAAAATGAAATTCCTATCACTGCTTTCTTGTGGTGCTTTTTATGTAAAAGAATGCGTATTAACTGTTTACTTCTTTGATTTCTATTAGAGAGACAGAGGAGAAACTAGGATGGTGCAGTGATCCTCATCTGCCTCCTTGTGCAGCGTCTGTATTGGTTGAGATTATCGTTGTATTATCCACCAATACCAAGCTGTATCTAATTGCGTTATGCATGCTGGGAGATTATGGCTCCGGTGTTTTCAATGGCGCTGTGTATGGTATATGATTCAGGTTTGATGTTTTACTTTTTTTTTTTCATCTTTAATATACATTGTTTAGTTGTTTAATAACACTCAATTGTGCCTTATAATTAATTATGATTATGATTGTAATCTTGTGGGTGTTTCGGAATGACATGGTAAATAGGTGGTAGGGGCGGACCCATATAGTGTAAAATGTTGTTAGTTGCTCCCGCTAAAAACAAAAAATTACTTATACCCCGTATAATTTTTTTTTTTGACTCCACTCATTTTAAATTTTTTCGCCCAGACCCCTGGTTCACTCACCACTCTCACGCTGGCGGACCCACACTTTGTTCGCTCTCTCACGCTCGGACCCATTCTCTGTTCTCTCTCTCTCACGCTCGAAGTCGACGTTCTCCTCTGTTCTCTCACTCACGAACCTCCGCCGCCGGCCGCCTCCCTCCCTCCCTGCGTCGCTAGTCGCGACTCCCTCTTATCTTCGGCCGCCTCCCTCTGTTCTCTCTCTCTCTCTCTCTCTCGACCAGAACGAACGGCGACCGCTCCCTCAGGCCTTAGCCTCGTCTTTTTCTCTCTCACCATCGCGTCCTCCTCAGCCTCGTCTCTCTCTCGCTGCCGCCCCGCTGCTGTTTGTTGGTGAGTCCGTCTCGAAAACTAGATCTGAAAAACCTTAGATGCCCTTTTTCCCTCTGTGTAGATTCTTATGCTTGACTTGTCACTACCACTGCTTGCTTCAGAATTTTTCACTGCTTGATTGTTCGCGTCTGAATTGCTCACTACCACTGCTTCTTATGCTTGATTCTCCCTCTAAAACCCTAAATTATCCGGATTTCCCCCTAATTTATAGACTGATTGCTCGTGTAATTGTGGATCTAGGATTGCTCATGTGTAATTAGATTCAGGAGATTGCTTATTTGCTTATTTGCATATTTGCTCATGTGTAAATTGTAGGATGGTACTTCATTGTGCGGCTGATTGCTCATTCTGTTTTGTTTGTGACTTGTGCGGCTGATTGCTTATTTGCTCATGTGTAAATTGTAACTTCCTGGCCCATTCTGCTTCTTTGATAATATGATTAAATTTCTCTTGTCAATATGAATGTTTATATCATTAACTTGAATCCATTTAAGTGTTTGAAACTTCAAAATGTAAAAACGAATGGTTTACTTCTGCAACTAGGTTCCATTAGTTTGAATAGTTTAAGTTTGTAGAGCTTGCATCAGTAAAAGATGTTGGATGTTCATTGGTTTACTCCAGAACGATTGATTAGAATTATAGTGTGGATGAAGGAGTGGTTAGCTGCTACTCAAGTTTTAGAACATTTAAGTGCTAGTAATTTACTCCTGAATGATTGATTAAAATTCACGCCACACCGTAACATACAAGTACTGCCTCTTTGCTAAAACATAATGTTTACCTTACTGTTACTGTAATCTGCGACGATTTGTGTCCTCACCCTGATTGCTTCACAACTTCATTGCAGATGTAATCTTGTTGATTTGATGGTGGAAATTGATTGAATTTGCGCCCCAAGGGAACTGTTGTGGTGAGGGATACTCCTGAAGTAATTGACAAGGTAGCTCGCATTGCTAACGTGGTGAGGTGGAAGCCTACCATTTATGATAAAGAACCTGATTCACACAGCAGAGAAAAAATGCTAGTTGTGACCAATACCTGCTGGAAGCATTAATTGTCACCCCAGTGACACTGTAATTTAGGTAAATTTTCCTTCTTGTTCTGTAGCGATGGGGGTGTCACGGATATCTTATCTTTGCATCAAAGGAATGCGATTTTCTAACTTGTTCAATATCCATATAAAGAAGACAGTAAGGTTAGGATTGACAAATTTTCTTTTTATTGTTCATGATTCCAAATTTTCACTCACCTAACAATTACACTTTGTTAGGTTCCCAAATCACAGAACAAGAATTTATGCAGAAAAAGGAATGAGATCAAATGAGAGAAGTGCTCACGCATTCACACCCATTGCCTCACTCTCTGCCACCTCACCATTCACGTAGAGGACAATTATGAGGTGTGTAATTTATTTGATTAGATATATTAAAAATGTATTACTTTAATATTTATAATAGTGTATGAATTTAAATTTTTTTGCACCCACTGACTTAAGATCCTAGGTTCGCCACTGATGGGTGGGGTCTTGACTTTGCTCTTAGAAAATGTGTTGAGGTGAGTTCATTATCTCATTACTTTAATTCATCTAATTTCTATTTTTTGCAATTGCTGTATGTTTGGAACATTAAACTAATAAGTTCGCTCTGTCGTGTAGTCGGCCCATGAGAAAATAGGAGTTGTTGATTCTCAGTGGATTGTTCATCAAAGTATTCCCTCACTAGGGAATCGGGTAATTTGTTTTCCATGATTATTCTTGTTAGTCTTAATTTATACTCATATTGCAACAGTAAGATGCTTATTTGTTTTCTTTTGCTTTGGTAGGGAGAAGCAGAATCTGGGAAGGCACCATGGCACGGGGTATGTTATGCATCTTTCATACAGTTCGACATGATAACATATTATGTTATGTTGCCACTGGTTGTGGCACTGAGATCACGCACCATAGCCAGCTAATGTCCCGGTTCTTGCTCACTGGTCGTCGTTCTTTCTCCGCTGTCCCTGTTACTATTACCCAACCCTCTACGACTCGACCTCTTTTGCATTCTGGAAACGATCCTGTAACACTGATAACTGCGCTGTTGGGTAATACTAGTTGGTTACACGAATTGAACCAAGTATATGCACACGTTCTCAGGACGCGCTTTCTAGAATCCAATCCCGCCTCATTTAATTGGAACAATGTCATAAGGTCCTACACTAGGCTAGATGCTCTGCTCAACAGGCTTTGCGTCCATGTTTCGATGTTGCGGGAAGGGGTTTTACCCGACCGCTACACCCTTCCAATTGTTCTCAAGGCCGTGTGCCAAACTTTTGCCATTCAGCTTGGGAAGCAAGTCCACTCGACCGGTATAAAGCTTGGACTTCAATCCAATGAGTACTGTGAAACTGGGTTTATAAACTTGTACTGTAAGGCTGGCGAATTTGATAGTGCCCGTAAGGTGTTTGACGAAAATCTTGACCCAAAGCTTGGTTCTTGGAATGCTATAATAGGTGGCCTTTCCCAAGCTGGACTTGCCAGGGATGCTATACAAGTGTTCCTCAATATGAGGAGGCATGGATTTGAGCCGGATGGAATCACCATGGTTAGCCTCACGTCTGCTTGTGGAAGCATTGGTGACTTGCAACTCGCTCTCCAATTGCATAAATGTGTTTTTCAGGCTAAAGCCACTGAGAAGACGGACATTTTGATGTCGAATTCACTGATTGACATGTATGGTAAATGTGGGCGTATAGACCTGGCATACAAAGTTTTCGCGACGATGGAGCACCGGAATGTATCGTCGTGGACATCCATGATCGTGGGTTATGCAATGCATGGGCATGTGAAGGATGCGCTTGATTGCTTTCGGTGTATGAGAGAATCAGGAGTGAAGCCTAATTATGTGACTTTTGTTGGAGTGCTCAGTGCTTGTGTGCACGGAGGGACGGTTCAAGAAGGAAGATTTTACTTTGATATGATGAAGAATGTTTATGGCATAACACCCCAACTACAACATTATGGATGTATGGTGGACCTGCTGGGTCGAGCGGGATTGCTTGATGATGCCAGAAAAATGGTGGAGGAGATGCCTATGAAGCCAAATTCAGTAGTTTGGGGATGTTTGATGGGTGCTTGTGAAAAATATGGGAATGTGGATATGGCAGAGTGGCTAGCTGAGCATTTGCAAGCATTGGAGCCTTGGAACGATGGTGCTTACGTGGTATTATCAAATATTTATGCCAATAAAGGCTTGTGGAAGGAGGTGGAGAGAATAAGGTCCTTCATGAAAGGAGGAAGACTTGATAAGGTTCCTGCCTATAGCCTGACAACAAATTCAGATTGAAGATTCAACAATAATTCATTTTAGCATTGGGGATTTTGCAATCAATTGTTGTTTATGCTTGTATCAATCAATGAAAGAAGGAAGACTTGCTAAGGTTCCTGCCTATAGCTTGACAACAAATTCAGATTGAAGATTCAACAATAATTTATTTTAGCATTGGGGATTTTATAATCAATTGTAGTTTATGCTTGTATCAATCATGACTTGAAATTTTGCCTTTTTATTAACATGTACTCCATAAACAGAAGATATATCCACAATGAATAATTTTTGTGTTTGGGGTTGGTAGAAGATTGGAAAACTGAAGTTAGGTATGAGCGGCTTATTAGAGAGTAGGGAAATTTTGATTTGTAATTCTCTGTTGTGAATTACAGAATAAGGTTACTTTTAAGTTTTATGATTTTATAAGGCAAGGTTCAAATCTAATGACTGAGGATTGAGAATTGTATCATGCTTTGCTTGGTCTGCATATATAACCATGAATTTATAGATGTACTGCATTCAGGCTTATGATGTGAGGAAAAGGGTGCTTTTACTGGATAACAATTACTGTTTGATATAGTTGGAATTGGATGTTTTGGAATTGGATGTTTTCTTTCTCCATTTTATTTTTCATTTTTCACTTGATGTACTGACTACTTATCTTAGGATCTTCGTAGGATTATTAAATTTTCAAGTGCTTGTTTGGAGTGCTAAATTTCATTTTCTCTGTCTGTTTTTTTTCCTTCAATTGAAGTCATTTTTTTGGAGATTAAATAGGAGTTCTAACTTCTGTGACCTAAGGAGTGGGATAGGAGAATAGGAATCTTGCCAAAAGAGGAGTAAATCACATGGTAGGTCCTACAGAGATTTGAAAATAGGACTCCTAGAACACAAAGCCCAATTGATTTCGCCTTTAGCCCAAAACTGTATCTCCACATATATCTCCATTTGTGAGACTTAATGCACGTTGAGAGCAAAATATGCATATTTTGTTTACAAAAATGTGAATTTTCTTTCGGATTTGAAAACTGTCAAGATAGAGGATTTTGGCTTTTATCTTGTTACTTCAACATCATGGTCTTCAAACTTCAGATCGCATTCAGTTAGTATTTGATAAATTGTGGAGTGCTACATTGTTAGGAGTCCTGCATCATTGTATATGTCTTGCCAAATTTGTTTGACGATGGCTTCGGTCACTTATTTGTTGATTTTGTCTTTGCCTGAGCCATCTGTGTTTTAAGTATACAAAACTATCAGTGTAATGTTTGTTTCATAAGTGCTATACCCTATAGCTAAAACAGGAGGGCGTGGGGGAGGAGTGTACACACACAAAAAGATAAGGTGAATTTCACGAAGGATGCTAAGATTCTGAGAAAATTATCAGCTATTGACCTAGGGAAGCTGAATATGAAAGCTCTCCGATGATTAAGAATTATAGAAAGGAGAATTTTGTTTATCTTTCACTGATTGTTTAGCATTCTGCATTATCCTTTGTTTGCATGAAATTCCTCCAGAACTAAGAAGAAGAAAAAAGGCGGCCACTACAACAGAATTGTTATCCTAAATAGTGGTTATCCATATCAGCTATTGCTGATATATGCCTTCTCCAAATGCTTCTGCATCTGATGCTGATGAGTCTGGTACAGAAGAGTTCCACATCAGGTTCTCAGGATCCTGGTGTGGAATGTTTAAGATCCTAGACTCTTTAATTTGTTAACAATTGGTTCTCCTTTTGGCGAATCCTAATTTTCCTAATCAATGTAGAACAGAAGGATGGGCACTGCTGGGTAGGTGTAGCTGTGTCAAAATTTAAAACTAAATGCAAGTAAAGTGACCTTGTTTGTGTCTAAATTCTCTTGGCTTTTTAAATTATTATTATTATTATTGAATGAATTGAAGGATTGTAGCCAAGCCAACTACGTGTTTACAACTTTCGAAATGTGATTCTCATTATGAAGTACGACATCTTGACTCAAAAGAAATTACGATGTAAAAACAAGGGCATCACGTGTTACCTGAAAGGAAAGTCAAGTATATCCCCTGCATATTTCTGGTAAAGTCAAGTATATCACCCGCATCATTTATTATTGCATCAATATATCTGATTTTGCTAAATTATTATTGCACTTCTACATACATATATCCATATTATTTTGTTCAGATGCAGCATATGAATGTTTATTCTGGTAACACTCGTATCAGTGCGATAAATCCGTGTACCAAGAGCTAGCAAAGATGGAGAATGCCAAACTCCTACCTGTGAGTCAATTTGTATGATCTACTAATTCACAATCATCTTATACTATTGATATGCAAACACTTCATTTGCAATGAAAGCCAGGCTACTTAAGCAAAGCTAAAAAAGGATTGGAAATTAGGAAAAATGTCATACATAACAATTTACATTAATCTTTGCCTATACAGCTTTTAGAAAAGGATATGCAAACACTGCATTTGCAATGAACGCTGCATATCTAAATAAAAGCCTCCGTCGTGCAGCTAGCAATTTCTATGAGAAAAAGATCTATAACTTTAAATTCCTGTGGAAAATTACATCATACATGTTCATGAATTTAAGAAAAAAGGCATCCTCTATAGCTTACAACTTAATTTTTATGTATTGATAGCTGGCTTCTTCAAACTTTTCTTTACATCGATGAAAAACATATTTACAATCTTATAAAACCAGACTATCTCCTTCACTGATATCATGATTGTGTTTGATGCCTGAATTATCAACAACATTCTTTAATCCTTCCAAGTTCATTTTGACATCATTATCTTCTTCAGATGCAACTTCATAAGTATTGATCTTTTCAAGCCAATTTCCTTTACTAACATCTGAAATGTTTTCTTGATGCAGGATGTGCAGTTGGCCAAACACTATTTTAGTTTCATTACCATTAGGCGGAACACCATTTTCATCGTGAAAGCTTTGGACCTCATCCATTTCCTCCATTATGCCAGCATTTGTGGCACTCTCCACCACACTTTTCTGCATCTTGGTTTCCTTCCCTTTAATTATGGGGTCTTTGTTCTCGTCCTTCTCCTTCACTGAGAAATCTTGTTTAGCATTAACCTGCACATCATTTGGTAGCTCCCAGGGTTATACTTCTTTTTCTTTGTCATTACTTTTAATCTCATTTATTATTGATCTCTTTTGGTATTTCTCATTACTATGCTCTTTGTGACCTGACTCACTTCTTGTTTCTATATAGACCTCTCCAGATTTTTCTTTGGATGATTCCTTGTATCTATTCTTGGAAGGTACCTTATGTTGACTTTCCGGTTCAAGTTCCACTTTTTTCCCTTCGTTTGTCCTGAATTGTTCATTGATATGTCCGAATTCTTCTTTAGCTTTATCTTCCTTGGTTCCATCAGACTCATCATCCTTGCCACCACTTGACTCTTTAGCTTCTCCTACAGAATCTACATTTCTTGAGTCAGGAAGAGTTCTTTCATCCAACCGTGATGGTATCCCTTTACGCCCCAACGACGTCACTTCATATCCTGCAATAGGCTTGGTTTGACCGCCATAGTTATCTGTTTTATTCCTTGGGTGTTTGATCTGATATAGCAACCAGGCACAAACAGCCAAAACTGTTACCAAGGTGGCCAAAATACTCAAGAGCGGGATGAATTGAGTATAAAAAAATTTCACAAGACTTTATGAAAAACTTAGTTTGTGAAGGAATTATCTATATTGGATAAAAAATTTTCACAAGACTTTATGAAAAACTTAGTTTGTGAAGGAATTATCTATATTGGATGAAAGAGAAATTTACCCAAGAAATCAATTGACTAATTACAGGAGAAATTATAACAAGATAATCACCACAATTAAATCTATAAGAATCCTCAAAAACGAAATTAAAGAGATTAGGGAAAAGAAGATCAAACCAAGGATTTTATCCTAGTTCAGTCACTACCACTGTGACCTACATCTGGTCCCCAAGCCTCGCTTAGGATTTTCTTCCACTATCAATTCAACGATTTACACCGTTTTTGAATTTACAACCAGATATCCCTCACTCTGAAATTACACACTTGAGATACCACACTCAAGATTTACTAGGGATACCTCACCCTCTCAATAGAGAAATAGAGAGAAGATATACAAATGAAAGCCTACGAGTCTCAATGAAATTGGTGGAAGAAGAAAGCTAGAGAGAATGCTCAATTTGGGTTCTGAATATATGTGAAGAAGTGAGTATAAAAACCCTAAAACAAGCCTTTTATATTGTGCCCAAATTGGTTTCACGAAACTGAGAATTATGCAGAAAAAATGCGTGTGAATCGATTCATCTACTAATGCTGGATTCGATTCACCTAAACCATGTGAATCGATTCACCAAAGGTTGAATTTGATTCAAAAAGACTTTGAAATTCATGAATTGATTCCTTTTTATGTGAATTCGATTCACAGAGACTTTGAAAATCATGAATCGATTCCTCTGTTAAAAAAATGCATAAATGAATCGATTCCTTTGTTAAAAATGCATAAAACTATGTTTTGACCGTATGAAATGATTTAACTCTTTGTAAAACAATTGGTGGGTCTAAAATTGATAAAACTAATTTTTAAACATGCCCAACTTGGTCAAAAACATTTTATACACTTATGCATGCATGATTCAATTCATTTTGACAAATTGCATTCTCTAACTCTTAACCCACTAATATATTGAGACTCTAACAATTGATTCTAACTAGAGTAAAAAATAGAACCTAAATAATACTAGCAGAACCAAAGTCTTCATGTATTTGAAATCTTCAAAATCATCTTCAATTACGCATAGGGGATGCTTTCATCCAGAAACTCCCCCCTTTTTGATGATGACAAACACTTATACATGCAATTTCCTTTTAAACAAAATAATACAAAATAGTAAAGCATGGCAATTATAGAATACTCCCCCTTAATGTGTGCTATCTCCCCCTTTTGATATTATAAAAAAAAAAACAAGGAAAGGGATAGATGCACTCATACACAAACATGAAATTCCAAGGATACAACAGTTACTTCCAAAAACAACAATTTTAATTAAGATGAGCAAATGGAGCAATTAGCATCAGTAGCATGCATAAAAGTAGAATAGCATCCAAAATACATCATCCAAATACATTATCCAAAAAATATCACCATACCAAAAAAAAATAGTCAAGATCTAACTCAAAGAGTATGAAACCAAATACAAAATATGATCAGAATATCAAAAGACAAAAGATGCTATGCATGATAAAGAAAAGAAAAATAACACTGTGTGCCCCCACACTAAAAACTCAAAATCAGCATCATGGTTCAGGAGGAGGAAACTGAGGAGGACCAGACATCCTAGAGTCATAAAAACTCTGTATCTCCTCACGAACCATGACCCACATCCAGTCCTTCATTCGGCTCTCATGCTGAGCCTTCTCACTGATAAACCATGGAGGAGGAACAACATCCACATCACTAGGATCAGCAAGAGCACAACCAGAAGACTGACCGGCAGCAGACGGCTGAGGGGCATCATGAGGTTGATGATCCATGGGTTGCTCATCTTCGTCATCTGTCTCATCAAGAACCATGGGAACCGCAGGAGGATCCTCATTGTACATCCAAACACCATCCCGCTTAATCATTTGCATCCTAGAAATGGAGGGCTTACCAATCCTATCCGTTGATTGCATACGAACAACTTCGTCATGCGCTAAAAAAGCTTCATAATGACGGATAAACAGAGAGATAAGGCAAGCATAAGGAAGCAGGCTCTTGCCATCAGTAGCCACTTTCAGCATGCGACCCGAAAAGAATTGGGGCCAATTGATTTCAACATCATCAGACAATAATGCCCAGATAAGAAAAATTTCACTCTCATGAACTCTTGCAAAGTTGCCTTCCTAGGATCCAATATCTTGCCAATAGTGAACTGAAGCATCCTTTCTTTAACCTTAAGCTTGCGTGCAATAAATTTGTGACTTGTCGGAGGAATGCATGTGAGATCCACTAAAATACTTCTCAAAGCATCCATATGATCATATCCAGCAAAATTGTGTAAGTTTGAATAGTCCAAAGCAACGCCATTACAAGAAAGATTAGCCACAGTAGACCATAATTGAGGAGTAATAACAATTTCTTTATGACTAACAGATGACCTCAACATATTATTACGCACAAACAAATTACTGTCAAAAACTTTAAATAATTCAGGAAAGTAAGCAGTTTGCAATTCCACAAATGTTTTTAATCCATTACTGAACAACACTTCCTAAAAGTCAAAATTAAGACCACACAGCTCCTCTGTGGCCAAATAGTGTGGAGAAAGTACATTCCTGTTTTGAAAAAAGTTTGGTAAATCTAGACACTTGCTTTGCAGAATTGAAATGCCTATCAAAATCAGGTTCCTCAACAACATCTCTCTGCTGGAAACCATATTTCCTTTTAGAAAGCATTTAGTTCGTAGGCCCTTAGCATGAGATGAACCTTCCATTTTAGAATCAAGTACACAACAGAAGATATAAATAACAAAATTTCACAAACACTGCAGACTTACAACGAAACAACCCCAAACAGAGATGAAATCCCCAAAACAAACTTGTCCTTGCTCAAATGTCAGAAGCAGAAGCAAGAATGCAAGCAGAAATCCACTAACCAACTGAACCAAGCAGAAGCAAACAACGAAGCAAAAGAAACGAAGAACAAAAATCCACTGACCAGAGACAGAGCACAAATTGAGCTTCAATCAGAGATGAGCAGAAACGAAGCAAACCAGAAGCAGAAGCGAAGTACAAACCAAGGCGCAGAACTAACCGCAAACCAAAACGCGAAGCAGAGGCAACCACGAACCAAAATCCAGAACGCAGCAAGGGAATGGAGGTTTGGAGATAGTGGTCGAGAAGTGCGAGGGTTTGAGGAGAATCAGAGGGGTTAGGGTTTGTGAGAGAGAGAGAGAGACTGAGGAATGCGAAGAGGGAATTAAAATGCGTGAATCAAATCAGGATCTGATTTTCAGTTTTATAGTGCGTGAATCAAATTGTGAATCGATTTATTCACTTAATTCTGCGATTCACTGTGTAAATCTTAGTAGTGAATCGATTCATACAATACAAATTCGACTCTCAAAGAGGGCAAAAAATTGATTTATGCATAACCTGGCTCATGAATCGATTCACACTTTAAATGAATCGATTCATTCACTGTGCAAATGAGAAAATATGCAGAGTAAATGCATTTTAACTGTACAATTAGCATAAAAACACCTAAAATTTAGTCAATCAAATATTTATGCACAACATATAACAATTTGATCATGTTTTAGCATATAACTTGAACAATTTGCAAATATCAACACATAAAACAAATTCACATCTAGCACATTATTTAAAAAAAACATAACTAGTATAAGAAATACTTGCACTCTTGGATAAGCAAATTAAAGAAGTTGCATAACTTGTTAATACACAAAAAAAATATGCAAATACACACATTCACTCAATGCATGAACTATCCAAAATACCTAGTTCATTTCTAATATTGAAAAAGTTCTCTCTTGCGGGAGGTTTTGTGAAAATGTCAGCTAGTTGTTTAGATGTTTCCACAAATTCAAACACGCAATCTCCTTTTTCAACACGATCTCTAAGAAAGTGATGTCTAATTTCTATATGCTTAGTCCTAGAGTGTAAGATGGGATTTTTAGTTAGGTTGATTGCACTAGTATTATCACATCTAATGGGAATGTGATCTAGCTTGAGTCTATAGTCTCGAAGTGTTGTTTCATCCAAAGAATTTGAGCGCAACAACTTCTAGCTGCTACATACTCAACTTCAGCTGTGGATAATGCCACACTCACTTGCTTTTTACTATGCCATGAAATCAGTGAGTTTCCAAAGAGGTGACCTGTTCCACTAGTGCTTTTCCTATCTACTTTGCAACCGGCAAAGTCAGAATCGGTATAACCAACTAAACTACAAATACCACCTTTAGGATACCATAGAGCCATGTGTGTTGTGCCTATAAGATACCTAAGAATCCTCTTAACTGTTGAGAGGTGTGATTCCTTAGGGTTAGCTTGAAACATAGCACACATACATACACTAAACATAATGTCGGGTTTACTGGCTGTGAGATAGAGAAGAGAACAGATCATACCTCAATACTTTTTAAGTTCAACGGATGTTCCATTTTCATCCTTGTCAAGGTAGCAACTCGTGCTCATGGGAGTGTTAATCTCCTTAGCCTTTTCCATTCCGAATCTTTTGAGAAGCTCCTTGCAATATTTTGATTGACTGATGATGATGCCATTTTTAGATTGCTTGATTTGTAACCCGAGAAAATAATTGAGTTCTCCCATCATTGACATTTCAAATTCGCTCTGCATCATCTTAGAAAAATCCTTGCACAAAGATTCACTAGTAGATCCAAAAATGATGTCATCAACATAAATTTGCACTAAAAGGATGTTACGACCTTTCCTCTTAATAAAAAGTGTAGTATCAACTTTTTCCCGTTGAAAACCTTTTTTCTAAAAGAAATTTGCTTTCATACCAAGCTCTTGGATCTTACTTAAATCCACAAAGGGTCTTTTTAAGTTTAAAAACATGATTTGGGAAATTAAAACTTTCAAAACCGGGGGGTTGAGCTACATACACTTCTTCTTGAATATAGCCATTTAGAAAAACACTTTTAACATCCATTTGGTACAATTTAAAATCCATGATGCAAGCATAAGCAAGAAGTAATCTAATGGTTTCTAGTCTAGCTACGGGGGCATAAGTTTCCTCATAATCAATACATTCCTTTTGATTATAATCCTTAGCTACTAGTCTAGCCTTATTTCTAGTAATTACATCGGTTTCATCAAGCTTGCTCCTAAAAACCCATTTTATGACAATTACTTGATGATTCTTTGGTCGTGGCACAAGCTCCCAACCTTTGTTTCTTTCAAATTGATTTAATTCTTCATGCATTGCCATCAACCAATGTTCATCAATAATTGCCTCATCAATAGTTTTAGGTTCAATTTGGGAAACAAACGCGGAGTAATTACAAATATCCCTAATATTAGAGCGAGTAGTTACCCCTTTTGAGATGTCACCTATGATTTGGTCAAGGGGGTGATCCTTTGACACTCTCCATTCAACAGGTAGATCTTGGTGTTGAACTGCTTCATTTTCCTTGGGATGCATCTCATCATTTTTGTTGTTTTCTTCTATCTTTTCTTCATTTGAAGGCTCTGAACTGACACCTATTATTTTATCAAGAGCAACATCTTTTCCCTCCTTTTGGGGGTTAGATTCATCAAATGCAACATGGATAGATTCTTCAATGGTCATAGTTCTCTTGTTATACACTCTAAAAGCTTTACTAGAGGATGAACAGCCTACAAATATACCTTCATCGGATTTTGCATCAAATTTGCCCAAGTTATCCTTTCCATTATTCAAAATAAAACATTTACATCCAAAGAAGCAAAAATGGGAGATATTAGGCTTTCTTCCTTTGTGCAATTCATAAGGCGCCTTTTTCAAAATAAGTCTCATTAAGACTCTATTTACAACATAAGTCGCGGTATTAACCGTATCCGCCCAAAAGTACTTAGGAAGATTTGTTTAATTAATCATAGTTCTTGCAAGCTCCTCTAAAGAACGGTTTTTCCTTTCAACTACTCTATTTTGTTGTGGAGTTCTAGGAACTGAAAAATTATGATTAATGTCATTTTCTTCACAAAAAGCATCAAAGAGATAGTTTTCAAATTCACCTCCATGATCACTTCTTATGGATGCAATTTTCAAGTTCTTTTCATTTGGATAACTTTTGAAGTTTTCTAAAAGCATTAAAAACATCATTTTTACTAGCAATAAACAAAGTCCATGTGTACCTAGAAAAATCATCCACAATCACTAGACCATAGTAATTACCTCTAAGACTCATAGTTCTAGAAGGACCAAATAAATCCATGTGCAAAAGTTGCAAGGGCCTAGTAGTTGAAACAATATTTTTTTGCTTTGAAAGATGTCTTAACTTGCTTTCCCTTTTGACATGTATCACATAATTTGTCCTTTTGAAACTTGATTTTTGGTAAACCAATCACTAAATCTTTAGAGATAAGCTTATTTAAATGGTCCATGTGAATGTGAGCTATTCTTCTATGCCATAACCAATTTTCATCATTTTTAGTTAATAGGCATAGTACATCATTTGAAGGTATATTATCTAGACTAATCATATAGATGTTATCTATCCTTTGACTAATGAACTTAATTTGCTTATCATCTATGTTTTCAATTTTGCAACAAGTTGAGTTGAAAACAACTTGATACCCCTTGTCACATAATTGACTAATGCTAAGCAAATTATGTTTTAATCCATCCACAAATAACACATCATCTATATTAGTAGTAGAGGACTTACCAACTTTGCCAATACCAAGGATCTTGCTTTTGTTGTTGTCTCCATATATTACATGACCTCCATCTCTAGGAGCAAGTTGTAGAAACTTTGATTTATCACCGATCATGTGTTTGGAACAACCACTATCCAAATACCAATCATTGCTATTGACTTTCAAGCAAATCTACAAAACAATTAATGTTGGGACTTAGGTACCCGAATTTGCTTGGGTCCTTGAATGTTAGTGTTGGGAATTAGTCCCTTGGGTATCCATACCATTTGACCATTATCAAGACCATATTTCCTAATATTGCATTTAAGAGTAGTATGCCCATTTCTACCACAGTAGTGACATGTTATACTAGATGTGCTTGGTGAAACAAAGAGGTTTTTGAAAGATTTCCTTTAAGTATTGAGATTGTAACCAATACCACCTTTGTCAAAAGTGCATCTTTGTTTACTAAGCATCATGTCCAAATAATCCCTACCCATTGTGAGCTTTACTGTAGACTTTTTCAAGTAATCAGTTTCTTTTTCAAGTTCTATACATTTCTCACATGTGGAAAGAGGAATAACATCATTATTAAGACATGCTTTAGCAAGAGATTCTTCATAAGCAAGCTTTAAAGATTCATTTTCACTTTTCAAAATTTCAATTTCCTCTTTTTCTTTTGAAACTTGCGTTTCTAGACTAGTATTGTTTTCTTTTGAGAAACTACTTGTCTAGTGATCTTTACAAGCTCCTCATGAAGTTCATCGAAAGCATCTTGTAACTCATCATATATAGGTGAGGGGTCAAGTTCATCATCACTTACCTCATCCTTTTCATGGACGGTTGCCATTAGAGCTAGGTGTGCCACTTCATCATTTTCCGAGCTATTTGAGCAGTCTGAATCGTTGTCTTCCCATGCAATGTAAGCTCTTCTTCCTTTCTTTTCCTTCTTAGGCTTTTTCTCATTCTTCTTTAGGTAGATTGGGCACTCCATCTTCATGTGACCGGTTTTGCCACATTCATAGCAAGTTATAGTTGAAGTGCTCCTTCTTTCTTAGTGGACTTCTTTGACTTGTTGAAGAATTTGTTGTTGCTCATTTTTCTTCCCTTTTTACTCAAAAAACTTACCAAATTTCTTCACCATGAGGCCTAACTCTTCTTCACTTGAATCTTCATATTCGGAATCATCACTTTCCTCTTGAACCGCATTCTTTCCTTTTGAAGAGGAGGCAACTAGAGCAATGCTTTTCTTATCCTTCTTCTTATCTCCTTCTTCATGTTCGGTTAGCCTATTTAGTTCAAGCTCATGTTCTTGTAGCTTCCCGAACAAGGTTGCCAAAGTCATGGTGGTCAAGTTTCTAAATTCCGCAATTGCTGTCACCTTTGGTTACCAATTCTTACTCAAACATCTCAAAACTTTATTGATTAAATCCTCATTAGGAAAAGTTTTGCCTAAAGCGGCTAAGTAGTTCACAATGTGTGTGAATCGTTTTTGCATGTCTTGAATGGTTTCACCATTATTCATGCCGAATAATTCATACTCATGTGTGAGGGTATTCACTCTAGCCCTCTTCACCTCACTAGTACCCTCATGGGTAACTTGTAGGGTGTCCCACATAGCTTGGGAAGTTAGGCAATTGTGACTCTAAAAAATTCATCTTGGCCTAAGGCGGCGATGATGATATTTTTAGCTCTCCAATCAAGTTGAAATTTTCTCTTATCCTCATCGGTCCATTCATTTATAGGTTTATCAACTATCACACTCCTTTTTCAATAGTTAGGATAAAAGGACCATTCTCAATGGCATCCCAAACATCAATATCATGGGAGATGATACAAATTCTCATTCTCTGTTTCCGATAAGGATAACCTTCACAATTAAAAATAGGGGCCTTGTTATGAGACCCACTGGGTTTATAAAACAATTTCGAAGACATGATTTTCTTGCAAGAAAATTAGACAAAATCAAAGATACCTGCTCTGGTACCACTTGTTACCCAGGTGGCCAGAATACTCAAGAGGGGGTGGGGGTGAATCGAGTATCAAAAAGTTTCGCAAGACTTTATGAAAAACTTAGTTTGTGAAGGAATTATCTATATTGGATGAAAGCGAAATTTACCCAATAAATCAATTGACTAATTATAGGAGAAATTATAACAAGATCACAACAATTAAATCTATAAGAAACCTAAAAACAAAATTAAAGAGATTTGGGAAAAGAAGATCAAACTAAGGATTTTATCCTTGTTCAGTGACCACCACTGTGACCTACATCTAGTCCCCAAGCCTCGCTCAGGATTTTCTTCCACTATCAATTCAAAGATTTACACCGTTCTTGAATTTAGAACCAGAGATCCCTCACTCAGAAATTACACACTTGAGATACCACACTCAAGATTTACTAGGGATACCTCACCCTCTCAATAGAGAAATAGAAAGAAAAATTGAAATCAGAAAATCACTCTTAATAGTGAAGATATACAAATGAAAGCCCATGAGTCTCAATGAAATTGGGGGAAGAAGAAAGCTAGAGAGAATGCTCAATTTGGGTTATGAAAATATGTGAAGAAATGAGTATGAAAACCCTAAAACGAGCCTTTTATATTGTGCCCAAATTGGTTTCACGAAACTGAGAATTATGCATAAAAAACGCGTGTGAATTGATTTACCAATAGCATGAATCGATTCATCCACTAATGCTGGATTCGATTCACCTAAAACATGTGAATCGATTCACCAAAGGTTGAATTCGATTCACAGAGACTTTGAAAATCATGAATTGATTCCTTTAATCATGTGAATCGATTCCTCTGTTAAAAAATGCATAAAAACTATGCTTTGACTATATGAAATGATTTAACACTTTGTAAAACAATTGATGGGTCTAAAATTGATAAAACTAATTTTTAAACATGCCCAACTTGGTCAAAAACATTTTAAACACTTATGCATGCATGATTCAATTCATTTTGACAAATTGCATTCTTTAACTCTTAACCCACTATTATATTGAGACTTTAACAATTGATTCTAACTAGAGTAAAAAATAAAACTTAAATAATACTAGCAAAACCAAAATCTTCACGTGTTTGACATCTTCAAAATCATCTTCAATTATGCATAGGGGATGCTTTCATCCACAAAAACTAGTAACACCTTCAATGCTTGTTTTATGTTAGCCCTTTTTGGTCTCTGGGGCCTTCCAAAATATTGGTACTCCATTCTTCTGCATATGATTCAGCATCTTCCAATGATCAACTAAGCTTTTGAAACTCAATCATCTCTCATTAAGAAATAAAGGATCAAATAAAAAGTGTGGACATAATTCATTCAAATATGGGGTAAGAATTAAGAAGAAGTCTTTCATGGTAGGCGCTATTAGAATCTCAAACCAGACCAATCATCAAGAAAATATGAATACATACATATATATATATATATATATATATGGGCCATTTTCAGTCCCAAATATGATGTCTAACAACCCTTAACCTTCATAACTATTCCAAAATTCCAAGAAACAAGTGTGGCCATGATGATTGATGGGAAATGAAAAAGCAAAAATCATGTAGTTTTTTTTTTTGGGTGAATTAAACTTGCAGTCTTGTACAATAGAAAATTCAACAGAAAATTAAGGAGCAAGAACTAGACTCTTAACGAGGAGTTTACCTTTTGTCTTGTTTTCTTAACGGAGCAAGTGGTTTTATTGTTCTTGTTGTCCAGTCAAGTGTTCTCTTGTGCTTTTTAACTTTTTTCTTGATCTATGTGTCTTGATTCTTTCAAATTTCACTATGGCTTATCTACCAAAACATCAAAATTAAATACTTTGAAAGTACAGGAGGGTCGTTGGAGTTCCCAAAAATAGCGGTTACTTTATTGTTTGATATCTCCACAATATCCCTGAGGGGATACAGCTACAAATAGAGAGAGGCTAATGAAGTCACTAAGGGTAAATTTGAGAATTTGAATGGTCATTGCCTCCGAGTGCTGAACCACGAATGTTGGGCTCATTTTCTAAAGATTAGGTACAATCTTCAAAGTATCGGCATGCAAATGCAAATCATTGACTAATCCTTTTTGATGCCTCAATATTTGACTTTGAAAATATCTACGTGTAATGTGTTGGGGGTGATCAAATATTAAATATATTTTTTTGGCGAGAAAATTTAAATATTTGTAAAATACAAATTAATGAACCTGATAATGAGACACCTGAACTGCTGCATTCTATTTCTATTGTTGATGGGCTTGTTGGTTTCTCTCGTACAATTTATCTTGGACTTTGTGTATTTAACCCCTACCGTGTTAACCATATTAGGGTTTTAGAGAGAGAAGCTCTGCCTTCTCTCTAACCTTCTATTCCCCATGGGCCACTGCGACTAAGATAGGTCTCTTCCACCAGGCTTCTGGAGTCTTTTCCCTCTTTTGTGGAGGCCCTCCCCCCTTCGTTGGGGGCTTGCTCGTAGTTGTGCTCCCTTATACCCTCTCTAATGTGAGTTGACCTCCTCAATTACTCCACTCTTCCATTCCACCCCTTCGCTACCTTTTCTCTGTGAGATTCCAACAACAACCACCATAAATATCCAGTTTCCCGCTTTTAGAGCCCATCACCACCATTGGAGGCCAGCTTCTCCAATATGGATCTACCACACCTACACCAAGCCAGGTGTGGTGGCTCCGGAGTTCACACCGACTTCTCCTATCTTCTGTACGCTCCTATGACACCTGGTGGGGTTTGCTTCTCTATTTGGAGACTTATTTCCCCTGATCCAACCTCTCTGTCGGTTACTCACAGCCCCCACCGCCGCACAATACACCCTCGAGCGCTTGCCTACATCTGCCCCGTCCTATCCAACGATGGAGTGAGGGATATATTTTTTTAACATGCGCTCTTGTTAATTCACTTTCCCTATTTTGAAATATTAATGAAAAGGCATTGCCTCCATTGTCTATAACCTTGGGTCCCACTTTCCTCTATGCAAGATAATTTAACAAGTTTTGCCCAATCCAACTTGACTCGATATTGGGTTAATGACAAATCAATGTCTCATTTTGTGACTTGGTATTAGGTTTGGGTCGAGTTTAGGTTAATCTTCGGGTTACCCAACACGTCCGATGTATGCTTTTTAATTTTATATTTTTATTTAAAAACATGTTATAGTATTACTTTTTTCTCAGCAATAGCATAATATTATTATAGAGTGAAATGACATATATAGCCTATACAAAAAATTCTAATGTATATGATATATTTACTATATGATTGAATTTTTTTTCTTTTAGGTATTGATATATAATTATCCTATAATTTTATTTAGTTTACACTTCTAGTCAATCTAATCTCGTCCTACTTAAGCTTGACTTTAATTAGTCCATATATCAATCAGTTTTTTTTTAGTCTAGAGTTGGGCTTAGGTCTAATAATTTGACTCAGTCAAACTTTAGGATCGGGAAAAGGGTAAAAACAATTCATCCTAACTTGTCCCATTTTTACCCCTAGCCCAAGGCCTACTAGCTCAAGGACTCCACGTTCCATAATTATCCATATTTATTTATGAATTTAAATTTTTGTTTTCTTAAAAGAAAAATATTTTTACATATTGCTCTTCTTATGAAATTACATACTTTGATATGATTTAATATGATTTAATGTGTGTTTTAAATTTTTATATTAAATTAAACAAAGTTAATTACATTTAAATTAATTATTTGACTAAAAATAAATTTTTATAAATTTGAATTAGTATAAAAATAATTTTCCATCAGTTAAATTTATCTTTCATAAAAGTTTTAATTTAATTTTGTATATTTTACAAAAGTACTTATACAACATATGCGATACTTATTTAGTTTATAAGAATTTTATTGATTATAAGAATTTTATTATTATAATTTCAAATAATTATTCATATTTTTTATTTGAGTATAAAATGTTATTATCATTTAACGTAAATTAGGTTTCACGATAAATTTATTGCATTGATTTCAAAATTTATAATGTACCAATTTTTTTTTATAATTCCGTCAAAAAACATTTATAATGTCGATAAAATTTATGATTACACGGGCCTCGACTCTCTTCATGTACCCAAAAAAAAAGTTATGATTACACCAATGTTCTAAGTCCAACTGAAATAAATCTAATTAAGACAAATTTTTTTTTATATAGATGGGTTATGGGTACCTACCTCTTTCAACTCTAAGATTGGTTTCCAAAAAAATCTTTTAAAGAAATGAAAAAGAATCAAGCCACAAGATTGGTGCGGATTTCTACATATATACATGCATTGAATCTAGCCTTGCACTCTGTTTTCGTAATAGGATTTGGCTTCAGAAGATTCTTTGAATTGCTCACATATTTTCTTGCACGACTACATGCTAGAGTAAAATACTTTTTTCCATCATCTCCATTTTTTGATCTTATTTTACCCATTCCAAAACCCATACATCTAGCATAATTCATGTAATACTCAGTAATTTGATCTTCTAAGCTAAATTTCATCCCAGCCTGAGGTATTTTATCTTCACAAGCAATATTTGTTTCTGAAGTATCATCAACTTTTTTATTTCCTTCATTTGTTTCCTCTTTATCGGAAGATGCAAACCTTTCTTCCACTAATGCATGAATTAAAAATAAACAAATTAATAAACTAAATCTAATAAACCAAATCAATCAATTAGTAAGATGATTTCTTTATCATGATATAGAAAACAATAAATAGATAAATACTTACTGGTTGTGCCAACGACAACTTCCTGAGACATTGTGGTGGTAGTTGTGGCGGTGACGGCGAAGATGGTCGGCGACAGTGACAGGTTCAACAAACATAATGTAAAATTGATGAGGAGTTGGCCACAACGATGATGCAAAAAGGTGGCGGTGATTGTGGAGAAGAGTGGCGGCGGCGATGGTTGAGAAGAGCGGCGGCGGCGGTATCCAAAACCTTTTGCAGTGCGGGAGAGATGGCACGGAGGTTCTACAGACAGAATGTAAAATTGATGAGGTATTGGCCGCAATGATGATGAAGAAAGGTGGCAGTGATGGTGGAGAAGAGCAGTGGCGGCGACTGTAACCAAAAACTTCTTCAGCCCAGCAGAGATGCACGATTATGGAGCGAGAGTTTCCATTCTGGAGGTAGAAGCAGGTGAGTGAAATATTTGGAAATTTTATTTTTGTTTTTATTTTATTATTATTTGTGTTTGTAAGTCGCGAGATCTTCGCTGCGAGTTAGACGATGTGTTCGTGCATTTCTTGTAGAAGTCCTCGTAAAAAATAGAACCGCTGTATAAATTAATATCAAAGCTATTGGATTTTTGAGAAAAAAAATTAACGCCACCATTTTAAATCATATTTTAAAATAAATCTCAAAATCATTAATTGTCTCCATCCACTATCTAATTTTTTTTTTTTTACAGAAATCAAACATCATTCAAAATTTAGAAAAAAGATCAATACACCCAGATTGAACAAAATGTGTTGTGGTATTCCCCATCCACAATTGAAAATCAACACGAACATCTAAGTTAGTCAAGTACACGGTAATGAAGCACTTAATCAGAACAGAAGCCAATATGGCATTACCAAGTCATCTTAATCCTAACAGTCAAAACAAAAACTTCCAAGTACGGTCGATGGCCAAAGAGAAATGAGGAACCACAATCTTTAAACTTATCCAGTTACAGGTCATTAGTATACTCTGTGCAAACTCAAATCGACTATAAGTGGTCTCAGATATGACCAATCGAACCACATGCCCAGAAGCCATTTGTAGGGAGAAAATGATGTTGAGGTTGGCAGTGACCACCATTAGCACTCCGGATCTAAAACGTTGACGCCCACGTCTTGATTGAAACTATGATGGATTGAAGCTGATCTGCCAATCTGAATCAAACAAAACACGCAAGAAGACGAAAAACCAAACAACGCCACACCAAGATGACGAACAAAACAATGCCGCACTCAGATGACGAAATCACGGAAAAACAAGAAAGAAAACTCGATCTATGTAGAAAAACTACTTATTTAGATAAAATAAGATAAAACGATGTAGAGGGGTGGTTCCAGACTAAAAAATAGCCAAAAACCACCCCCTTCAGTAGATGAAGAAGAAGAAAGAGAGAGGGTTTAGAGAGGAAGAAGAGAGACGTTAGGGTTTCTCATCCACTATCTAATTGGTCCCATCAATATGAGTTTGATTATTTAAATATTGATGCATGATTCAATTCAACATATTTTACGTGTAGGCGTGTAGCTGTATAAAAAAAACATTTTTATTTTACATATTCTTTTTTTTGTTGGATTTTTTTTACAAATACAGTCTGAGGGATACATATATATACTAATATATGAAGTCGCTTAAATTGTAGAAGCAAACCTTCTATATTTTTTTGACAAGACAAACCTTCGATATTTTATCCCACCCTTTTCTCCAGAATTTAACTTTTCCTAGCATTGTCATATCAATATAAGATTCCAAAAAATATCAAATGTTGAAACAACTCATTATGAACCACCATAATAGCCATAGGTGATCTATTATGGACAACAATATTTTGAATTTTTTTGGCCATCAGATATATTAATTAAAAAATGAGTGACTTTGGATGAAAGGTCATAGTCAACATGTTATGTTGTGGAGAGTATTATGTTTCCAAACAATGTTAGGTTTTTGATTCCATGAACACTAACAGTAGAAGCTTCCAGAAACACGTCTTAAATTTCTTCTACTTTCATCCTCCGAAGATTGAATAGGGATCCCAAAAACAGAGGCTTCTCAACATACAAAGCAAAGGCTCCCCACAGCAGGAACCCTACTCTCTCTCAATCTCTTTTGTGGTGCACCATACCCCCAATTGAAGAACTCTTCAACTCGCCCAATAAGAGAACTTGAGTGCTTCTGGGCTTGCATCTTCAGACCCACGATTCTTCCAAATTCAAAACCCTATATTCGACATGAATCTCATTCACCCACTCCTCCACCGTTTCCGGGTCGAAAACCCCACCTCAAGCTCGTCTGACATTGTGTCATTCTCGTTGTGGATCCCTAACTTCTTCATCATCTATGTTACGGACCGGTCTCTGAGCCGAGCTCCCGTCTACCCACCAAACCAAGCCAATCCGACCCCTATCCGACCGACTCCGACCTTGGACGAGCTACGTCCGGCCCGGGATAGGTCAAACCTGTCCTCCAGGTATAGTCGTCCTGAGGTTAGCACCGAGCAGGTCAGGGCGAGCCGACCGGTGGCTCTCGAACCTTCTGGAAGAGGATGCACCGGGAGACGGCGCCTGGGGCCATTGCTACTCCGAAGATTGAGGAGCACGTAGCCAGTACGTGATAAACCTGGCATGTGCGAGATATTAGGAAGGGATGAGCTGACCCCTGAAGCTTGGGGGATGAGTTACCACACGCAGGGTTCGGATCGTTGGTTATCATCCTTATGCGAGACTCCATTATATAAAGGGGGCTTGACCCCCCAGGTTTGTACACTCTCTACACACTCTGAAACCCTAAACACTTAAGCTCACCTTCTCTTCTCCAAAAGCCCAATCTAACTTAGGCATCGGAGTGCCTTTTGCAGGTACATCCCAGCTGTGCTAGAGGAGAAAGGACGTTGCTCCGAGGAGAAGGAGAGCCCTGCTATTTCGTGCATTAACATTGGCGCCCACCGTGGGGCCTGGTAAAACTAGCCTGGGCCTCAAGGATACCACCGAGCAAGGATGGTACACACTAGAAGCACGGTGAATCGCAAGTCGCCGCCGCCAAGCCACAACTCGGTCAGTCAGGACGAACGCCCGCCTCCAAACCCGGTCGTGGAGCTTCTTAGGGCTGAGAACGAAGAATTAAGACACAAGATCGAGGAGGCTCTCGATCGTGAGAGGAGGATGGGCCGCGAAACGCCTTCCAGAACGCGCCAGGAGACAAGGCGCGATGATGAGGGAGACTCATCGAGAACGAATTGGTCGAGCCAAACAGAAAGCCCCAAGCGCCAGCACGCCCACCACCACAAAGACCGACCCTCGGAGGTCCAAGCTAACGCATCTCTTCAGCGAGGAGATCATGTCCGATCCAATCCCCAAGCATTTCCAAATCCCCAACATGGACGCTTACGAGGGTAAAACCGACCCCGAGGAACACCTCACCGTGTTTAATGCTCGGATGCTGCTAGTGGGGCCCTCAGAAGGTTTAAAATGCAGGACTTTCCCATGCACCTTGAAGAGATCCGCCATGATGTGGTTTTCCAACCTCCCCTAGCATTCGATCCGTTCCTTTAGCCAGCTCGCCGAGCAATTCGTGGCCAGGTTCACCACGAGCCGAGCATTCAGGAAAAATTCAACATGCCTGGTCGGGCTCAAGCAGAGATCGGACGAGACCCTCAAGTCATTCATAGAGCGTTTCAACAACGAAACGGCCCAAGTCAGGAACCTCAGCACCGATGTGGCGCTCCACGCCATAGTGTCAGCGCTAAAGCCTGGACCTTTCTCGGACTCCCTCGCTCGTCGCCCTGTCGAGTCCCTGGACGAGTTGAGACGTCGTGCTGTGGGATACATCAACATGGAGGAAGTCGCCGCCGCAAAAAAGGAGACTAAAGGTCGACAAGACAAAAACAGAGAACTAGCCAAAGACCAAACAGACAGAAGGAACGACCGCCGAGGATGGCAAGACTATAGAGGACCCCCTTGACAGTAGGAAGGGACCGAGTGCTGAAGGAAGCCTACACAGGCAACCTCATCACCCTGCCTCCTCGGAGGGACTCCCCGCCGGACGCGGACCGCCAAAGGTACTGCGAGTACCACTGAGTCTATGGACACACCACCAACGAATGCCAGGCACTAAAGGTAAAAATCGAGAAGCTCATACAAGCTGGACATCTGACAAAATACGTGGACAAAGCGGTCAAGAAGAACCCCTGGGAAGCAACGGAAACCACAAAGATCCGTGACGCCCGAGCAGCACGCACGATCGGCTCGAGGAGGGAGAGAGAGACGTTCACCTACTCGACAACGCAGGCAAGGGCATGATTGAGGTACTCCTTCACTTAACTTGATTGCAGGTGGTTTTGCAGGCGGAGGCGAGTCGAGCAGCAGCCGAAGAAGACACTTGAGGTCCGTCAATAGCTCGAGCTCAAGAAATTCGCTCCCGCCGGCCCCGCCGACCATTTCCTTCTCAGAAAAGGACTACCAAGGAACAGATCGACACCAAGACGACCCCATGGTAATCACTGTTCACCTCGCTGGGTTCAACGTCAGGAGAGTGCTTATCGACCAAGGTAGCTCGTCAGATATCATCTACAAGGAAGCCTTTGATCGGCTCAAGCTGCCAAGCTCTATAATCAGACCCTATCGAGGTACGTTGGTTGGTTTTTCAGGTGCTAAAGCCCGGGTGACAGGGTACTTTGATGTCCTGCTCACCTTCAAAGCAGACATAGGAGTCAAAACAATCGGCGCACTCCACCGGGTAGTAGGCCGAGTCCGGCCACGACACTGCCTACAATATGATAATTGGAAGAACCGTCATCAACGGGATTGGAGCCATAGTCTCCACCCCCCATTTGGCAATGAAGTTTCCATTGTCCGATGGATAGATAGCCACAGTACATGCCGACCAGAAGGAAGCCAGGCAGTGCTATGTCAACAGTCTCAGAGATGGCAAGAGCAGGGATCGCCCTAAATCGGGCCACATGATCGAGCTGGACCCCAGAGGCGAGAGTGACTTTCGACCAGTGCCAGTGGACGATATCAAGAGCGTTGAAGTAAGGGGACCAGGGAAGAGCGTACGATTCAGAACCCAACTACCCCAGCAAAGCGAGTAATCCCTAACAAAGGTCCTGGCGCTAACGCTGATCTATTCGCATGGGGCCCAAAAGACATGCCTGAGATAGATCTAAAAGTGGCCTGCCACAAACTCGCCGTCGAGCCCGGGGCTCGCCCCGCCGCCCAGCGCAAAAGGAAGATTGCAGGAGAAAAGAAGCAAGCAGTCCGGGAAGAGACCTCCAAACTCCTGAAAACAGGATTCATAAAGGAAATCAAATACCTACTTGGCTTTCTAACGTGGTACTGGTGAAGAAAAGCAATGGTAAATGGAGGATGTGCACTGACTTTACCGACCTGAATAAGGTCTGCCCTAAGGACCCTTATCCTCTTCCGAGCATCGACGCCCTGGTGGACGGCACGTCAGGGTACCAAGTGCTGAGTTTCATGGATGTATACTCTGGATACAATCAGATAAGAATGCACCCACTCGACGCTCCGAAGACAGCCTTCATGACAGAAACCTCCAACTTCTACAACATCACTATGCCCTTTGGGTTGAAGAACGCAGGCTCAACCTACCAGAGGATGATGGATGAAGTCTTCGCCGACCAGATCGGGAAGACGATCGAGGTTTACATGGACGACATGGTCGTAAAAACCCCTAGTTTCGACGCACACCATAGGGACCTTCAAGAGATATTCGACATCGTGAGGGCGTACAACATCAGGCTCAACCCCGATAAGTGCTCCTTTGGGGTACTCGGAGGAAAGTTCCTGGGGTTCATGATCACCCACAGAGGCATCGAGGCCAACCCCGATAAGTGCCGAGCTGTGATGGAGATGCGGAGCCCAAGCTCCGTTAAAGAAGTGCAACGACTGGCTGGTCGGATAGCAGCCCTTTCCAGGTTTGTAACCCGGGCTGCCGACAAATCTTTTCCTTTCTACCAGGTACTCAGGAGGCCAGCTCGGTTCGAGTGGACCGAAGAATGCGAAACAGCCTTTCAACGGCTTAAAGAATTCTTGGCATCGCCACCAGTCCTCACTCGCCCCACCAAAGGAGCCTCCTTGCTCCTTTACCTGGCAGCCACTAACAGCTCGATCAGCTCGACCATGGTTGAAGAAAGAAATTCAACAAAGACCGTGTACTCGTGAGCAAAGTCCTTCACTGGCGAGCTCGTGTACCAAAAGGTGGAGAAACTGGCACTCTCGATAGTGGTCTCTGCAAGAAGACTAAGGCCTTACTTCCACGCCCATCCGATGATAGTCAAAACCGACTACCCCATTAAGAGAATCCTGCAGAAGCCCGAGCTTTCAGGTCGGATGGTGGCCTGGTCAGTTGAGCTTTCCGAGTTCCAAATCAGGTACGAGCCTAGAGGACCCATTAAATCACAAATTTTAGCTGACTTTATTGCAGAACTAACACCGACCCCCGAGGTCGAATACTGGACACTCTACGTGGACGGTTCCTCCAATTCCAGAGGCAGCGGAGCAGGTATCATTGTGGAAAGCCCTGCGGGAATCTGTGTTGAACAAGCACTCAGGTTTCTGTTTAAAGCCAGTAACAACCAAGCCGAATACGAGGCATTGCTGATCGGTCTCAAGCTCGCATGGGAGCTAGGCGCCCAAACACTCCGAGTCAAAAGCGACTCCCAACTCATGGTCAACCAAGTTAAAGGCGAGTATCAGTGCCGAGACGATGTCCTAGCTCGGTACGCCCAGAAAGTAGCTGCCATGATCCAAAATTTCCAAGAAGTCCAGCTCGAACACATCCCTCGAGAGCAGAACAATAAAGCTGACCTGCTAGCGAAACTAGCCAGTATGAAGACCGAGGGACAGCTCCACACAATCATTGTTCAAACCTTGACATCGCCAAGCGTAGAAACAGCAGAAACCAACTCAGTGAATCGATCGGAATCATGGATGGCAGATATCATAGAGTATTTGCAGCAGGGAAGGCTACCCGATGACCCTGTAGAAGCACGTAGGGTCCAAAGGCGGTCCACACATTACACTGGTCTGAGCAGACGGAGGGGCTTCTCGCAGCTGCTCGCATGCGTGGATAAGTCAGACTCCGAGTATATCATGAGGGAGCTACATGAAGGCATATGTGGAAACCATTGTGGAACTCGGACATTAGCTGCCAAGGTCCTCCGAGCTGGATATTATTGGCCAACAATCAGATCGGACTGCATGGAATTCGTAAAAAAGTGCGACAACTGCCAACGGTATGCAAAGCGAGACCACCTCCCCCCTGAAGTCCTACACGAAGTCATCGCCCCTTGGCCCTTTAATACCTGGGGGCTCGACATACTTGGCCCCTTTCCCCTTGCACCAGGCCAACTCAAATTCATTGTGGTCGCCATAGACTACTTCTCCAAGTGGATAGAAGCAGATCCACTAGCAACTATCACTTCCGAGAGGGTCAAGAAATTTGTCTGGAAAAACATAGTTCCGCCGCCACGCCTACCCCACACCATCATTACGGATAATGGCACGCAGCTCACCACTCAAGATTCAAAGACTTCTGCAAAGGCCTTGGTATCCGGCTCACCTATGCCTCGGTGGAACATCCACAAACCAACGGTCAGGTTGAAGCTGCAAACAAAGTCATCCTAGGAGGCCTGCGCAAACGCCTAGACCAAGCTAAGGGAAACTGGGCAGAAGAGCTCTGCGGCGTGCTATAGGCATACCACACCACCCCACAATCAGCAACAAACGAAACACCTTTCCGATTAACATACGCGATAGATGCTATGGTACCAGTGGAGCTCGGCTTGACCTCAATCAGGAGAGAGCACATGCAGTCGCTGGCACAGAAAGAAGAAGCTAGAGTAGAACTCGACCTGCTAGAAGAAACTTGGGAGCTCACCCGGATACAAGACTTTGCAACTAAACAGCGCATTGCCAAGCACTACAACTCTAAGATTCGACTAAAAGGATTCAGGGCAGGGGACTTAGTCCTCCGAAAGATTGAACTGGCACGAAAAGATACAAGGCAAGGAAAGCTCGGACCAACTTGGGAAGGACCATACCGTATTAGATCGGAATATCGCCACGGAGCTTACAAGCTGGAAGAACTGTCCGGAAAGGAGATACCGAGGACGTGGAATGCCATGCACCTCAAGCTTTACTTCAGTTGACAACATATGTAAACAAATGGCATACTCTTTTTCCTTTGCAGACCTTTTTTCCCACTGGGTTTTTGGTTTGTGAAGGTTTTAACGAGGCACATCCTTATTTCCTTTTTCCACATTTAATAAAATCCATCCCCCATTGCATTCAGAACATCATTTGTGTACTTCACCGAGCTCACTCGCAGCTCGGAAGGTCTTACTCGACCTAAATGACCCATGTGGTCCCAAACCCAAGTTAGCATAAAAACTTGGCGAGCTCACTCGCGGCTCGGAAGGTCTTACTCGACCTAAATGACCCCTGCGGTTCCAAACCCAAGTTAGCATAAAAACTTGGCGAACTTGCTAGCGACGCGGAAAGTCGTACCCGGCCGAAAGGTTTCGTAGGGAAACTAGTACTCGACTTGTATCGGTGCGCGGAGATAATGTTCCAAACTCAGCTGTTGTAACAAGTTTTTTTGGGGGAAGCCACCCGGGGACTACCCTAGCCGAGTAGGAGCTACCCGAGGACCACCCCATCCGAGTACGGTAACCGACAATTACTAAGTGCAAAGCAAAGCAAATTTACGCGAACACTGTTTAAACTTAGTCAATTTCATTCACTTGAAACGAAAATACAAAAGGGGAGCTCCTAGAAGAGTGAGTACATCACCAAGGTAGAATGAAAGCAAAAGCAAAACAAAAAAAAATTACACAAGGGCATCCCTTTGGTCCTCAACTCAGGTCTCAACGACCTCCTCAGCCGCAACACTCTGACCGGCAACCTCCATATCGGGCCCGACTCCGGTCCCCTCGCCCCCAGGCTCCTTCTCCTGATCGGCACAGTCTTCTACCTCGTCCTCCTCTTCTTCCTCCATGATCTTCCCCTCCTTCACCACCTTGGTGAAGTAGAGCTCGGAGATATCGAGGTCGGGGGCGATCACCTTCAGCTAAGCAACGGCATTATCGAACCCTTCCTTGACCGGGCGGCTACCAGACTCACGATACTCCTCGACCCGGGCAGCTTCGGACGAAGACTTCTCCTTCTCTTCCCGCAGCTGACCCAACAGAAGGTCATTCTTGGCCTGGAGTTCCTCTCGCTGGCCGAGCAGAGAGGTGTTGCTCTTGTTCAGAGCATCCCTTGCCTCCGAGAGGCGAGCATAGTCCTCCTCCAGCTTACCCATCTTCTCCTCGAGCTCATCGAGTGCAGTGGCCTTGTTTTGGTACTTCCTCCTCGCCAGCTCGACCTCGGTGGCCCGCACTCTTATCCGATCAGAAAGGAACTGGGCCATAGCAGAGGCACGGAGCCCATAAATGCCCAGGTCCTTGCATAAACCCAGCTCGCCCGCCTCGGCCATGAACCTATCATCGGCTCGACGCATGATCTGGTCGATTTGATCGGAACGGTCGATCCCGACATTCCAAAGGGAATCCTCGGCGTTCTCACTTCGATCAGCGAATTCTCCGAGGTGGAGAAACCACTCAGAACCATTAGGGATGTTCAAAGGTATCCCTCCATGAGGCCCCCTCGACGCCAGGGGCCGGCCTGAGCCAGTGGCCTGGAGAAGCGTGCGATCGCTTTTAGCACCTTGGCAGGAGAAGGGAGGCAAAGAATGAGGGTACTGCCCAGGAGCCTGGGCGACCTTTTCTTTTTGAGCTTTTTTAAGCGACTCGGCCATCTCCTTCTTGCTCATCTTCGGGCCATCGTGACTAAAAGAAAGTAAAAATTAGTACCCACATTCAGGCCGAGAATCATACTGGAGGATGATAACAAAACTTACTTAAGTAATCCCTCCACTGTGGTGGGTCCTTTAGAGCCCGGGTAAGGAGGGGACCACAGTGTAATGTGGGCAAACGGGCGAGGAAGTTCACCATCGACTGGTCAGTGACCGACAATGAATTGAAGTCCACCTCTTTTATGGGGCTAGGATTGAGACTCCAGTAGAAAGGAAACAAGGGCTCGTTTTGAGCAGAAAAGAAAAAGGGATCCCCCCCTCCGTACCCAAATTTTGAAGAAGTCAGATTTCCAGTTTTTATAGGATTGGTCGAAGAGCTCAAGAATATAGAAGCCGGGTATTTTGTTAAGCGAACACCACTTAAGCTGTTTGCCAAGCCTGAGTTGGAAGAAACTGAAGAAGAGAGCAACAGAGGGGGTAACCCCAAAGTACTCGCACTCGAGCTTGAAAGCTCGGATGAAAGCCTAGCTATTGGGGTGAAGTTGCGAAGGGGCCACATCCAACCATTGAAGGACCTCGCACTCAAACCCACCGAGGGGAACCGGAGGCCAACTCGGGTAAAGAAAGTTTTGTAGAAAAAGCAGAAGTCGGAAGAACTCGACTCACCCTTGTCAAAACACACTCGGTCCTCGGAGAGCAAGGAAGGCACGTTACCTCCTCGTCTCGATCCCGGTTCCGCGTAAAAGATACGCTAGACCGAAGAGCAGCCACGCCAGTGTCCGAAAAGATATTCGAGGCCACCCTGAGCACATCTGGGTGCACCCAAGCGTAAGGAGACCTATCGTCTCCCACTCGGCGCTCGCCCCCTTGTGAAGTGAATACGAGGGAACAGAAGTGACAGGGGGAGAGGCTGGAACCCAGGAAACGGAGGGAACCACCTGAAGGGGCACCGGGTCGCGGCCACCGTGGCCACTATCGGAGGGGAATTCCTTTTGGCCAGAGCCTCCGGTGTATGGTGGTGTGGAAAGATCAAAAGACGTGCTCGTCGTTTCAGACGACGAGCCACCCCCAGAACTCAGAGGTATGGGGGAGGGAGGACGACGGGAAGAAGATGAAGAAGCCATTAGCGAAGATTAGTAGAGAAACTTACCAGGAAATGCGAAGGAGTGGAGTAAAAATGACCGCTCGAGACACAAATGCAGAGAAAGGGGGCAGAAGGAGCGTCGCAGAGGCAATGAAACGAAGAAGAAAGGAGAAGGAAGGAGAAGGAGGTGGCTTTATAACCCCTGCTGAGGGGAGACCGAAAGGCGAACCAATCCGAGCCCTCCATCTTCAAAACCAGACACAGATCTAACGGCCCAGGCCGTATCAGGTGATCGACGGTGGGAGGAGGAACGACTGAGTAGGTGTCCCATCCGAGTCCCATCGTGTGGCAGAACGCCGGGTAAGGGTACGACACGTATGGCGTAGCGCCCTAGGTAAGGAAGCTTCCGGGATACGCCCCCGCGAATAGTGCTCAGCTCGGATACCGACCCAAGAGCGATAGGTAGACCCTATGCCCTTTCGTGCAAAGAGTCTAGGGGGCTTGTGTTACAGACCGATCTCCGAGCCGAGCTCCCGTCTACCCACAAACCAAGCCAATCCGGCCCCTATCCGACCGGCTCCGGCCTTGGACGAGCTACGTCTGGCCCGGGACAGGCCAAACCTGTCCTCCAGGTATAGTCGTCCCAGGGTTAGCACCGAGCAGGTCAGGGCGAGCCGACCGGTGGCTCTCGAACCTTCTGGAAGAGGATGCGCCCGGATACGACTCCTGGGGCCGTTGCCACTCCGAAGATTGAGGAGCACGTAGCCAGTACGTGATAAACCTGGCAGGTGCGAGATATTAGGAAGGGATGAGCTGATCCCTGAAGCTTGGGGGAAGAGTTACCACGCGCAAGGTTCAGATCGTTGGTTATCATCCTTATGCGAGACTCCACTATATAAAGGGGGCTTGACCCCCCAGGTTTGTACACTCTCTACACACTCTGAAACTCTAAACACTTAAGCTCACATTCTCTTCTCCAAAAGCCCTATCTGACTTAGGCATCAGAGTGCCTTTTGCAGGTACACCCCAGCTGTGCCAGAGGAGAGAGGACGTTGCTCCGAGGAGAAGGAGAGCCCTGCCATTTCGTGCATTAACAATCTATGATGGCGATAGCTGGTACTGGGATTCTAGGGTTTTCAAGGTTTTGGTTCTCAGGATTGGGTTTGATACAAGGTTTGAGTTTGTTGAAGAACAATTTGGGAAGCAGATTCGGGAATTCTGGTTGAAGCACTGTGAGAGTCACGGTCCATAGATCAATCAAAAACTCAAGAATTGATTTGGGAACGAAGAAGAATGGCCGTGAATTGCTCACTCATAAAAAATAAGTAACAAATCTTTTGTATTGGTGTGTCGTTTTCGGCGGTTATTACTTGACTCAAAAGGGGCAGGGGTGGCAGTGGAGAGAGATGGAGGCACCAAAGTCTGGAGATGATCGGTGGAGAGAGATAGGAACATGTAAATGAGTGGGACTGTGTTTAGCGAGACCATCATTCTTCTATTGAGATTATACTTTGTTGTTTTTTTGTCAAATTTTTATGTTGATTTTCTTCAAGTTGCGTGGTGTTCAAGTTTTTTTCCCATTTCCATTTGATTGCTTCTAATTAAATTTGACCTACTCCGAAGGGGAAAGAGGGAGATGAAGTGGAGGAGAATGGGCCAGCTGTAGGGAGGGGGTGGAACGGCGATTGTGATTCATGAGATAGGAAATGGTTTTTTTTCTTCAAGGAGTTAGCTAGGTTAATTTACAAGAAGTCCCCAAACTTGGGGTTTAGCTTGCAGTTTTGAAATGATATAGAGATCCTTTATTAAATGTAATAAACATGATGAATCACTTAAATAACCTTTAAGCACAGGTCGAAAATCACATATGGTGGTGGTCCATCCTATAAGCCCCCATGAAAATGTATCAAAATTCACTGTAGTAGAATCTTCTAAGACCTAAAGGTTTCGTTTCTATCCTTAATATTTTGGACTAAGTCAAACTTCAAAGGCCCATGACAAGTAAGGATGACGATCGGATCCACTAGGTGCTCACAAAAATTACCCACAATGAATAAGGTAATTACCCGCATAATGTGTAATTAAGGGTTCGGGTACGGGTAATTACCCACAAATTTGAATGGGTATGGGTGTGGGTACAAGTACTATGGTACCTACCCCCGCACCGCAAATATTTATTTATTTATTTATATTACTAATATATATATATATATATAATTTAAACTATAATAAAAAAAATTTAAAAATAAAATTAATCTAAATATTCTTAACTTTTTAACTCTAGCGGCATCTATAATTCCTTTTATATATGTTTTTATTTAATTAAATACTTTGATTTGTAATATTTTATGAGTAGATTTTTTTTTTCATTTTATTAATAAAACTAAAGGGGGAGTACTCTTTTTCCTTCTAGATTTTTTTTCCTAAGGAGGGTTTTGCATCAGAAGGTTTTAACGAGGCTCATTTCCTTTTCGTTTGCTTATTTTTTTTTATGAGTAGATTTAAAAGATCTTTGGATCGTTTTTTAATTGATACAATGTTCTTTTTGTTATTTATTGTTTTTTCATAGTTAAAGTGCGAGTAATGAGTGTGGTACTTAGTTATCCAGAAGGTACTAAAGTTGCTACCCACACGGATATGGGTCTAGGTACATGTAATTTTTTCAAACGCGGATATGAGGACATGTACTATAATATCTTTCCCAGAGAGAACCCATTGTCATCCCTAATGACAAGTTCTACCTCAGAAGAGTATGTAACAAGCCGAGTCAAAGAAACACAAAGATCCACGTCAGTGCGACGATGCATCACGCGAATCGTAGCACACAGATCGAGATTGATAACCGTCCATTTAGACGCTTTTCTCAATGAAGAATGTAGATCAAGCGCGCTGATCGCGACCTCCCATAGATTGCATTTTGAACCGTTTTCTAATCAATGACCACATACACATCGTGCTGCGATGTGCATTACTTTGGTTACAAATCAATGGATTTTCCCGCCAAGCTTATGATTCTAATTTCCTATATAAGAAACTCCTTTGAGTGCCCAGGTACGCTTTCTTTTTTCTGCTCACTCCACCCTTTGATCACATATTGACTTAGGCTTCGAAGTCCCTATAGGTACACCACCACCGTAGTTGCCATCGCGTGATTGCGTTGCTACTCACTTGGCCACCGCTTCTCCAGATGGAGGTCTACTTCGCAAGACAAGATTCCTATCTTCATCGGAGTTTGGAAATGCTACTTGTCTTCAAATAATTCTTACAATAAATATAATACAAGTGTCTTCAAGCCTTCAGTAGAAAATTCCTTTAATCAAACCTTCAACAATTCAAAGAATAAACTTGGTTTATCACCAAACAGAAGCTAGTCCTAACTTGACGTATCTATATCCAAGACTTCATGTTGATTCGGGCTTCCACGAGATATCGAATGCCACGTTTTATAAGTAGTAGCTGCTATTAATGAATGATTCATGATTGCAACTTTGTTGTGATCAAATATTATTAGGTGTTCCACTTGGAATGGTTTGCAAATGTGTGATAATGACACGATACATCCTCTGGAGAAGGATTGGCGTGACTGATTTTTCTAAGTTTTGTTTGACATGTTGATCAAAATCGAGTGGTGCACAAACCAACAAAATAGCACAAGCAATAACTAGTTATGGTTCGTTAATTTGCTCAGTCTTATTGGATTATTGATTTTAAAAATAATATCAATTCATATGATTTTCGACTATAATTTGCGGTCTTGTACAATGGATATTTAATTTATTGGTTAGAGCCGTGCCTCTCTTGTGATTGTAGTGAAAGAGATTGCAAGACGATTATGAATCTCTTGTCTTTGGAGGCGTTAAGATCGGTTTAATTTGTGTTGAAATGTATCCATAAATTATGTCACTCTTGGATATTCTTTTCATTTGTAATTAAGGAGTTGTAATGAGGATTTTTATATAGTACTCAGTAAAGTACCTTAAATTTTTATTTCTTGGTATTATTTCTTTTGAGGAGTCTTGATACAATTTTTTTTTAAAATAACATCATAGTCACCTGTATTGAATTTAACGTCGTTGTGAAAAGAAAAATATACATAAATAATAGTATTATTTTATTTCACTGGGGAAAAAATGTGGTTTAAATTTCAACGTGTTGACGGTATCACGTTTACCTCGAATTCTCTCGACATTAAAAAAATGGTCAAGACAAATACATATGCTACATGAAATTGGAGGGAAATGTTACGCGGTTGAGATGTTTAATTCACTAGCTTAGTCTCTAAGGCAATCGCAAATCGTTGACCGCAAGAGTAGAGCACCACCACCCAAATCCTCAATTTTCCGATTATTGAATGATGGGGTGGGGTGCTACAGCTACAGTTGATTTAGTAAAATAAATGAGTTCCCATCATGGAGACCTTCCACTAGACTGCAGCATAACTTCCATGTAATGCACAAACAGCCAACAAACAATTTCAACCACTGATTCTCATCCCTTATACATAGCTGGCGCGTGCCCTCCCATCTCCTCAATGTTCCGATATATATATATATATATTTGGTAAATATTCCGATATTTTTATTTCCATAATGTATGAATATCGGTATGTTAAAATATATATGTCCTAAGTATGAGTAAGCGAACAAAAGTTAGTCTAGTTAACAAGGATACGACTCAACACTTTATTCAATTTACAATCATCTCAACACTGTGTTTACTGAAATTTTTGGTCTGACGAGAAAATTGTCTAACAAACCCAAAACGAAACAAATGATTTTTTTTCAAATGATATAAGTTCTACAAGTTAACACGGTAATCTCGTCAAATAAGAGGTTTTTTTTTTCTGGGAATCAGTATTCTGTCAGAAATCAACTTAGCCGCACGAGGCCAAGGATTTTGCCAAAATCAGTGTGAGGCTTAACTCGGCAGTTATGCCAGGGGACCTCGTCGAAGTGATGGTTATGAGAATTGAGAGGGAAAACGGTTTTAATGGAAGTTTAAGAAACAGAAGGGAGATGGAACACAAAGTTGAGAACGAAGAACACAGAAAGTGATTGTTTTTGGATTTTTGGTATTTTGAAAAACTGAAAGTAAATGAAAAAGCGAGTAAAATTGGGCAGAAGGTAAATTACATGAAAAGTAAAGAAAGTTGAAAAGAAAAGTGCAGAAAGTTTAAATGTACTTGAAAATAAAGTGCAGGAAAAGTAAAGTGAAGGAAGATAAATTTGCAGGAATGTTAAATTGCATTGAAAGAAAAGGTGAAAGGTATACTTGATCTCAGTTCCGCGAATCTGTTGTGTGTTGAGATGTAGGGAATTCAATCAAGTATCCAACCCTTTGTACATTGTTCGACCTCCTATTTATAGAAGAATGTAAAATAACTGACATACTATCTGCTTGACACGTGTACAGTAGAGATGCATGTCTTGCAGTTACATTATGCTAACTATATTCGACATATCCTAGTTTAGATAACTAACTATGCTAACAAGCACTGGGACGGTCTTGACAAGTCTTCGCTGGCTTCGACAGTGCTCCATTCACTAAGGCAGGTCAGTTCGACCATATTTGGCGCTTCATCAAAATTTTACCAAGTCTTCAAAGTTTGGTAGACACTTCGACCTTTCTCGTCTTGCGTGCTTGAGGCAAAGCCTGCCAATCTTCGATACTTTGTGTGCATCGTCGAAACATCATCAAATCTTCTAGACTTAGCTTGTGTTTTCTTCTCTGGAATCTTGGTGCATCGTCGAGAATCCAAATTGTAAATTTGGCACCCAACAAATGCCCTCCAAATTTTAGTTTTCGACGGTCATGTGGAAGAGACCAGAATTTCTGCTTCGCATGTGGTTGTTGCCTTTTGGGTACTGTCCCATCAACGCCTGCGTTTCCTAGGGTACCTTCCAACATGCCTTTTTATTAAACCAATTATGATCTTGTTCATGGCCTGGACTTGGCCATTTGCTTGAGCATAATATGGAATGGATGTTAACATTTTGATCCCTCTGGATTCAGCATAATCTGACACTCTTCGCCCAATAAATACTGACCCTTGGTCGGTTGTTAGTATTTGAGGTATGCCAAATCGACAAACTATGTGCCTCTCGATGAAGTCAATAACATCTTATTGAGTGACTTCTTTCAAGGCAATAACCTCAACCCACTTGGTGAAATAATCAACACCTGCCAAGATGTACTTATGGCCCTTTGATGAAGTGGGGTGAATTTGACCAATGATGTATGATGCCCAACCTGTAAATGGCCAAGGTTTGACAATAGAATGTAAGTCACTGGCAGGAACATTTTGTATATGGCCATGTCTTTGACATTCTTAACAAGACTTGGCAAACGTGATACAATCCCTCACCAATGTTGGCCAATAATATCTTTGACGTCTTAAGATCCACTTCGTTTTGTCATCTGCCTGATGTGCTCCACAAATTCCTTTATGGACTTCAGACAAAGCCAAATAAGCTTCTTCTTGGCTTAAGCAAGTCTCCAGATTGCCATCAACTGATTTTCTGTACAATGCTCTAGCCAATAGCACAAATTTTGATGCTTGGTATCTGAGTTTCCTATCAACACTTTGACTGGGGTTCTCCAAGTATTGTATTATTGGCTTTCTCCAATCATTTTGTGTTGATCGGTCAACCTGCAAAACATCCCTTTCTTTTAAAGGATAAAGGAGTTCTCTAATTTCTGCCAAATCGTTCAAGACTTCTGGCGAAATTTTATAACCAGAGGCTATTTGAGCCAAATCATTTGCCTCTTGATTCAACTCCCTCGGTATGTGTTAGACAATCACGTCGTCTAACTTCTTCAATAACTTGGTCACCACTACGCAATATTCGACCAAGCAATGGCTTACGCATTTATATACTTGCGTTAATTATCGAATCACAAGTAATGAATCCCCAAATATATGAACGTTACATGCTTTTAATTCCAACAGTATTTCTAATCCAACAATTAAGGCTTCATACTCAGCCTCATTGTTTGAGCAGGCATACTTAAGTTCAAACATGAACTTAGTTGGAATTTCTTGTGGGAATACTATTAAGATCCCAACTCCAGCATCATTTTGATGCCTTGAATCATCAAAATACAAGTGTCAAGGTTTGAGTTCGACAAACTCAACAGGATCGACTACATCCAAAGATGGGTGATCCGCCAAGAAATCTGTTATTGCTTGGCCCTTCACAGCTTTCATTGGAACGTATTGTAATGAGAATTCAGACAAAACAAGTGTCCATTTTCCTATTCTTCCATTAAGAACAGGCTTAGACAACATATATTTTATTACATTTGTCTTAGACATAACCATTACATTACAAGGCATCATATAATACTTGAGTTTTGTACATGAAAAATATAGTGCTAAACATAAATTTTCTATGGCACTATATCTCCTTTCAGGACTCTACTAAGATAATAAATGGCTCTTTCAACATTGTTTTCATCTTCCTGAGCCAGTAAACTACCTATAGTATCTTCTGACGCCGAAATGTATAACTTTAATGGTCTACAAGATACTGGTGGCATCATGACCGAGATTTATCAAGTATTGCTTGATTTGGTCCAAGGCTTCTTGATGACAAGATTCCCAGACAAACTCTTATTCTGCCTTCAAATTGACCAGTGGTGAAAATACCCTAGTCCTGCTTGACAAGTTAGAAATGAATGTCCTCAGGAAATTTATTTTTCCTAAGAAAAATTGGAGCTCTTTCTTGTTGGTTGGTGGCGAAGCTTCCATGACTGCCTTGACTTTATTCTTGTCAACCTCAATTCCTTTCTTGTGCACCAGGAACCCTAGGAACTTAGCAGCTAACACACCAAACCCGCATTTTTCTGAATTCATCTTCAAACTATGCCTCCTCATTCTGTCGAAGGCCTGTCTTAAGTGATCCAAGTGCTCATCTTTATTTCTTGACTTGACAATCACATCATCAATATACACCTCCCTGAATTTGCCAATTACATCATGAAAAATGGTATTCATGGCACGTTGGTAAGTGGCTCCAATGTTTTTCAAACCAAAAGGCATGACTACCCATTCATATGTCCTAATTGAGCCAGGACACCTGAAGGCAGTTTTAGATACGTCCTCTTCAGCTATGAAAAATTGGTTATAGCCAGTATGACCATCCATAAAACTTAGCAATTCATGCCCTGATGCAGCATCAACAATCATGTCTGCCATGGGCATGGGATATTCGTCCTTTGGGGTTGCCTCATTTAAATTTCTGAAATCTATGCAAACCCTCATCTTCCCATTTTTCTTCAACACAGGTACTATATTAGACAACCAATGTACATATCTGGTTGTTCTAACGAATCGTGCCTTGAGCAAACATTCCATTTCTTCTTTGATCTTTAGCACCACCTCTAGAGAAAATCTCCCGTTTGCTTGCTTAACAGGCTTGCTTCCTTCCTTCAAAGGTAACCTATGCTCGACCAAATCCCTGATCAAACCAGGCATTTCATGATACTCCCAAGCAAAACAGTCTCTGTATTCTTTGACAAGCTCTATTATTTGATTTCTGAATTCCTTTGGCAAAAATGAACTTATGTAGATTGGTATCTTTTTAGATCCATCTCCTAAGTCAATTTCTTCCAAAGGGTCTTCAATTTCGACACTGATCTTGTCATTTGGTCCCCTTTCAAAACCTAAAGGGCCATCATCCAATACATAGTTTGCCAATACACCTTTGAATGCGTATTCCTCACTGTCAGCCTTATTGGCCGACAGGTCTTGTTGCTTGGAGCTAAACATCTCCACTTAGCCATGAGTCAGCCTTGGCTATGATTCTCACTCCAAATTGCTCCATAAGTGCATTGTCTAATACTTCCCTGTCAACTATCCCATTCACCACTGTGATGGGCTTCACCTGTGGAGCACACAGCTTGAAATCCACATGCATCTGTTGCAAGTAGCATGGACTATCATCAGCATCTATTACTTCCACATCCCCTTGTACATTCCAAATGATCATTTTTTGATGAACAGTGGAAGGAATGGCTTCAACTGCATGAATCCAATCTCTTCCAAGCAAGACATTGTAACTTGACTTTGTTGGAATGACCACAAACAAGGTTGGTCTTGAAATTGACTCCACTTGAATGTTAATGATAGCTATTCCATCAGAGGCAGAAGTTTTGCCACTGAAGTCAGAAACTACCATATCTGTAGGAATAAGATCAGTCTCATTCTTGCCTAGCTTTTTGAACATAGAACGAGTCATGATACTGATAGATGTCCCACTGTCGAGCAACACTCTACCCTCCAACATAACTTTTATGTGTAGTGGTCGAAGGTGTGACTTTTCTTCCATGGATGGTTGCTCAAAGCTTGCACAATTGTCGAATGTTTTCTTCCCAGTTTTCCCAATCGTCGGACAAACCATCCAGATCCTCTTCATTTTGGCCTAGGATGGGGCACTCATATCATCCTGCAAATTCTCCTAGAAAAATTGAGACAAAGTTCACATACATCCTGGTGCTTTCTTTTTCCGCCTCTTCATCCTCATCTTGGTGACCAAGTTCTCGCTTCAAATACTCTTTGTCAATCAATACATCTCCAGATCCTGCTTATCCATGGTCATGACAATATCATCTAGATCTGCCTCTAGATCAACATTGTCCTCAAAAGCATCATCTTCAAGTCCTATGGGATCATCTGGGTCATCAAGAGCTGCAATGACTTCATCGACTGACAAATCTGTGTTAACTTGATAAGTGACCATAAAGTCCATTTGACCAAGCTTAGTATCAGTATCATTAAGGATGATGTTGAGAGTCTTGTTTGATGCAGTTTCCACATCCATCTTATTTCTTGGCACTTGAGTAGCTGAATTTGCTCGTTCCTTCGCCATTCTTTCAGCAGCTACTCGACCAATAGGCCATGGCTTCTTTGGTCGAATTTTGCTAGCCCCTCTGGCTGGGGACTTGGCCTACTCAACTCGGCCATAGTATCTCGCATCTCCTTTGACAATCTGACTTTGAACTTTCGGCTTTGCTTTGCTGTTGTCTGTATTTCTAACAACAACACTTTTCAACTTGCGGTCAACTGGCACTGTACAGCATTGAGTCGACCGTGCTTGGGCTTCTTCTACCTTTAACCTTTGAATCTGCCTTTGCCTTTAACGTTTTCGTTTCTGGCTCTTCAACAAAAGTGATTGTCCAGTAGTCTTAGACAAATTTGATTGGCTCACTTTGACCTTGTCAACTACTTTGCCTCTTTTGTAGTCTTCGTCCCAAAATGGCTGTTTGGTTCTCACAGTACTCTTCTTGGCCTTATCTTTTATGTCAGAGTTTCTGGCCATTGCAGAGTTCTTGAGCCATTTATCGACAGCAACATTAGCAGGAGGCTTTCTGGTCTTGGGCATTTGGCTTATTCTAGTTGACTCTTTGATAGGCTTAGGTGTCCATTCTCTTCTGTTCATTCTAGCACTGCTACTTGATGCAGATATTGATGGGGGGAATGGTGCTCGTCGAACAGTATCCCTGTACTTACTAAGAATCTTGCTGTCAACTTTCTTCTATTGTTGCCTTTGCTTTGCAGCCTTCTTAGCAGCTACATCATCAAAGTGCACTTCACAGCAAGGGCAAAGCTTGAGTTCCCCCCCATGGTCTTTTCTTCTTGCAAATTCAACAAAGGTCTCATCAGGCATTGGGTAAATGTCGAATGGGTTTTCAAATTTACTTCACATTTCTAGCTTGTCCTGATGTTCACTATGCCAATGTTGAAAGGAACTTGGCCTTCCAAACTTGTAACTCCTTGGCTAAAAGGATCTGTGTCCACCTTCATGTTTGCTTTTGGCTTGTCAGCAAACCTTAGTCTGCCGTTCTTCAGAGCTTTCTGTATTATGTCATTGAAATGAGCACAATCATTAGTGAAATGGCTTGTTGAATTATGATACTTGCAATATTTTTTGCCATTTAACTCATCAGGCCTTTTGAGCCTATGATCACTTGACAATTTCAATTGCTTATCCTTCAAAAGGATATCAAATATTTTGTCAGCTTTGGTTATGTTAAATGAATATGTCTTTTTGTTAACATATTCCATTTTTTCTTTTGCTCTAGCAGGCATGAGTGCCTGGCAGGTATAAGGTGGGCCTTCCTTTAGTTCTGCCAAGTTTATCTCAAGCTCTTCTATGCTCGAGTCATCACTGTTGGTATCTTTAGTTTCGACTAGATTGATTCTTTCTCGCCTCACGAACTTCTTCTGATGTTTCTGATTATTCTCAGCCTTCAGCTGTTCAATCTGTAGAACTTTTTCACCTAGTTGTGCCAAATCCACCAAGTGTTGATTGACCAACTTCTTTCTGACGTAGTAGTCTAGACCATTAGTAGCAATCTTGACAGTTTTTGCTTTAGGAATAGGCGTGAAACACCTATTCTTCATTTGTCTGAATCGTGTCAAGTAGTCATCAATTGACTCGTTATATGCCCGTTTGACATTAACAAGTCAGTTAGGTTGACTTTTATGTCTCCTCTGAAGAATTGATCATGAAAGCTCTTCTCCAATTGTACCCAAGAGTGGACAAAATTAAGTCTAAGTGTCGAGAACCAAGAGAAAGCATTCTTGGTGAGTGAACTTGGGAAGAACCTCATTTTAAGGCTTTCCACAGTGACCAATTCTCCTATTTCAATGGTGTACCGTGCAATATGCTCGACGGTTGATTCACCACTTTCACCAGAAAACTTAGAAAGTTTAGGAATCTTCACTCCCCTGGGCAACTCTGCTTGTTGCACCCAATCAGGAAATGCTGATACGAAATATGGCTGATTAGCATAGCCAATATTGAACCCAAACCTATTCAGAACTTGTTCAACTACATGGTTAACATTTTGTTCCACTTGGTTTCTCAAAGTTTTCTGTCTTAGTGTCACTAGCCCTGGGTGAACTTTCCCTTCATGCTCATCATTTCTGTTCAATATTTGAACATGGCCATAATGCAGATTCTGTTGGCCTTGCCCTTGAACTCCATTGACTGGGCCTTGTTCTTCATCAGGCATTGGTCTTTCAATTGCTGCTTAACCACCAAGATTGGGTGGTGCAGTTGCTCTTGTCGGACATCATTTTCAGGCACTGCAATGCCTAAAGCTTAGTTTAGCCTAGCCATTTGTTCGGCCACTGTGTTACATGCGTTGTTAGTATTCGTCATAAATGGAGTTATTACTGCACCCATCTACTGAGTGAGCATATTGACTATATCATGATTGCCATAATCAATTTGTTGACGAACACTAGCAAGTGTATTTAGTGACAAGCTATCACCACCATACAGTGGCGCGTTTCATGACATACTAGGGAACATAGGATTTCCTAAGTTCAATCTATCTTGACGAGTAGCAACGATAGAACTTGTTCCTGCAACTCCCGTGCCTTGGTTCGCAAACTGGCCCCAGACCCTGGGAACCCAAAGTTCGTCGATGCCTAGTTTGCTTGTCCCACCGTGAATCCAAATGGCATGCCACACTGATATTGGCTATTTGGAAAGAAATTCCATCCATTTGAGTTTGTTGCACTACTAGGAGACGACATAGTGAAAGCATAAGCCAGAGAATTCCACTGCAAATATCATAGAGATCAGTGCTGGCTTTAATTCAAAATTAGCGGCCTCAATTGCCGGATAGTTGATGTTGTCCGCCACATCCGTAGTTGGAATGAAGTACTCGTTTAACGTAAGTTCGTCACCCATTGCTAGTTGTTGTCTTCGCAACAATCTGAGTGTTCTTTCAATTTCGGGATCTTTACAATTAAACAGAAAATAAATAACTAAATAAAATAGTGCCTAATGGAAATAAAATCTTAATTCAATCAATATCGCAAAACACTCCTCGGCAACGGCGCCAAAAACTTGTTGCGGCTCAGGCAAGTGCACCTGATCGTAACTCGTAATAAAAGTGGAATACAATTAGGACTCCGAATGTCGAACCCATAGGAAATGCGCAAGTACCAATGACTTAGATGATTTTATTCTATTAGGCTAGCAATAGTTGTAAAGAGATAGTAATCAAAGTTGTCACGTGATTAAAGCAGTAAACAAACTAAAAGCAAGAACGGATTAACTATATTATGGGAGGTCTAGGGGAACTGGGTTCACCAATACTCTACTCTTGAATTCAATAAATAATTACTGTGAGTTATCTATAATGATTGAAAGCTAATCACCCACTCTAAATTACTAAGAGCTACCTAGCTTGTAATAGCCTTCCTCCTAACTAATTACTCTGTTTGATCCTAGAGGTAATTAAAGGAAAGAGCATTAAGCACTGGCAGGTTTGTTAATCTAATAACTGATTAGAAGCAAGCAATAATCTATCCGACATATAAAGCGAGCTCTTTTATTCCTAGAGATCTATTAACTAATCATGATCCTGTTACCACAATTAAGTTAACTAATTAAAGGTTGATCAGGCCTTATAGGAATAAGCACATTAGGCGTAAAACAATCAAACATTCAGCAGAGACTCATGGAATCAAATAGATAAATAATCAAGAATATTGTAAAGGATCCCCCATCACCCCTAGTGATGGGTTTAGCTACTCATTATCAATGATAATAACATAAACATAATCATAAAACCACAATAATCCATAACAAAGAGAATAAATCTAAACCGGGACACCCCTTCGGTATGACGACGGTCCTTAAGCACGTTCTTTGCGTCCTCATGAGCTCCGATAGCGAATCAGAATTGGTACCAAGCTCCAAGAAAACACAAATCAATAATGAAAGGCAAGGGATTGATATGAACTCTCAAAGGGGCTCTTGATTTAGGAATTTGTCAAAAGGTCTTTAGAAAAGGTTAAGAGCCCCTATTTATAGATTATGATGCAGATTAGGTCATGTGGCTTTCAAATTCTGAGACGGGGTACGGCCATACCGGATATATACATGATCATACCAAATTTTTCTTCTGACGTTGGCCTGTACCCATGCGTGGTGCATCCCTGACATCACTTATGTACAGCCGTACTGGAATTTTTCATCGGCGCCATGTGGTACAGACCAAGGGGCTACGCCCCTTCTAAATTTCTTACTTAGGTACCACCATACCGTATGACTGTCAGGCCATACAGCTCGTCCAGTAGTGCTGAAACTTTCCAAAACTTGCTAATTTTTGGTCATTAATTTCTCTTATCTTTTGCTCTGAGTTGTGTCTTTATGGTATTTCTGTAAAATAGGACATAAATGAGTACCTTTGTGCTTTAAATAGTGCAAAATGATATATTTGGGGTACTAAAAATGCTTTATAAAAGTAGACAAATTGGTGTGTTAACACATCCCCACACTTGAGCTTTGCTTGCCCTCAAGCAAACTACTTGGGTAACTATAGCAAGAAAAACTATTTTCACTGGATCGGGGCAAAAACATAAGTATGACAACAACATGATATTACAAAACATGCCAATAAATAGAATGCCTAATTAGAGGTGTAAGTTCAAATAAGCCAAAAATCTGTGATTTTCAAGTCACACTCTCACCAATCTCAAAGCGTTTATAGGCATAGTCATTAATGCTTAGATTTTTCAAATGAAATGACATTATCGTAGGATTGTATATTGACCAAAACTCTACTATTAGAATCTATTTAACATACAAAAGAGGAGTGATGGTCTTTCATTGGTTGTAATTGGGCCAATATAATAATGTTACGCATAATAAAAGAAAGAAAATGTTATGCAAAGGGTCAGAAACAAATCAACCAAAACAAGCAACCTATTTCTTTTTCACTTTAAATGGCAGGCAAGAATCCCAAATTATTCGATCAATATATTTTTTTGCAATTTATGAATGCATTAGCAGGATAAACAATCTTTTTCTTTTTAAAACTCTTTCTTTTATTTTCCTTTCCTCCTTTCATGCATTTATGCAACAATCAAACATTTTTAAGAACTAGGAGGGGAAATAAATGCCAACCCTTCTTTTTTGTAAAAAAATAAAAGGGATTCACAACATTATTCTTTTGATTTTGCACTAATTGCTCTTAAAGAAATTTTTTTCTAAGGTTGCCTTCGCAGAAAATAATCAATAATAGCAAGAAGGGTACCAAAGAAATTAAATAAAGCACTTTTAGGCACAAAAGTGGGTAACTAGTGGTACGATGCATTCGAAATAGTAGTGGCCTGAAAAATTTCTAAAATTTGCCCTTTCCAAATTCATATGAAAATAAACTCATATTCGCTTTGTAAAGGTCTCATCACAAGTTCTAGAATGCACATTCATAGAAAATATCACTCGTACAAAGAAAAGAGGCAAAAGCATGATGCAACCTCTTATTTCAGGCTCAAATCTCACATTTAAGAGCTTACACAGAAAGTCAGAACTCACAGAACTTCAGTGCTAATTTTCAGCAAATTCCAATACTAGCAAAGAACTGATTCAATCACATGTTGTCAGGAAAAAAATTTGTAGCCCCTAAATTAGCAAAAATTTAAGTTCTTCTATAATTATAAGCAGTTATAAGCACAGTAAAGTAATAAGCATAATAAAATATTCCCTCCTCACACTTATTTCTAGTAGTATCCCCACTGTGACTAAGTTAAAGCAAGCACAAAAAAATAAAATAAAAGAAAATAAGTGCTATAATAAAAGAATGTGGAAAGAGACTCCCCTCTGAAAAATATCACGAGCAAAAATGGATGAGATATGGACAAAGTATGTTGTTTCCTTGTCGCAATACCGATGGAGCTGATAAGCGGCAGAAGAATTGTGCATAACAAAACTCAAATTTAGAAACAAAGTAAAATAAAATAACAAGAAAATAAAATAATAAAATAAAATCAAAAGCAATAAAAAATAAAATGTATCCTGCGAGCATGCCCAAAATATGTACATCTCTTTTTAATACAAAAGCAGAGCCTAAGTACTAAAAGAGGAAAATAAAATAAAGTCCCGCATCACTTGGCAGGAGGTAAAGGCTGGGGACACTGTAGGTGCTCCAAAACAAGTGCCAGCTACTGGTCCACATGGGCCCTATGCTCCATAAAGCTGGACTGCATGCATCATGACATCCTCGTAGGAGTGGCCCTGTGCTGCTGGCTGTGGTGGTGGTCGTGGATGCTCCTCTGCTAAGGGCACAAAATCTGCAGCCTCGTCCTGCTGTTGCTTCTGCTGCTCCTCCAGTCTGATGACCTCATAGTCCCCCGTGCCCCAATCTCCGTAGAACACCTATGTTACAGAGGGTCACAAGTCCAATGGGCTCCATCTCAATGGTCGTGGCTCCTGCTCCAGAACTCTGAGGTGAGCTTCCAGACGAGAGATAAAGGAATCCAAGACAATATGCCCGGTGTTTTGAGTCTAAAGATGAACGTCCAACTGGGTGCACGTCTGTAGGAAAAACATCACAGCGTTGCAGCGGCATCCCTAGGTCATGGCCCACAGTAGAAATAAGTCTGGCCTAGTGACAGTGTCATCGCTCAAGGCTCTCCCGTTAATGGAACGGGCAATCCGTCTGTGCACTATCCACACAGCTGGGTCTCTGATCTTGCTGGCATTGGCGCAGTTAGGATTGTAATGGACATCCCCAGTGAGAGCTCTCTGGCTCTCAGAATCCTGCCACCCCTCTGGAATCTCCAGAAGAGCCTCCATGTAGTCCGGCGTCTGAACTGACTATGATGTCTTGAATCCTATTTCGACGTTGAACTCGGCTAGGGTCAGTGTGTGATGGGTCCCACGGAGCCATAAAGTAACCACCAGATCCTGCTCCGGCTCGTCCTCCCAGTCTGGGTGTTGGGGCTCCCTGTCCCTCATATGGTAGCCACAAGTGGCCAAAAAGTCCAAGACAACCTCCACATAGAAGGGTTGTCTGACTGAGGCTTCCCGGAGCCACCCTATCCTCTGCAACAATGCCTCCACATCCTCTCTCAAGCCGACCTACTGGAGGGCATCAAAATCTAGATATCTCTGGGTGTGGGTGTGGAAGTCCCGCAGCAGCTTGTATCTCTCTCTGAACTGCTGTGGAATATAGTTTGGCACGACCCTAGAGGCACGTGCTGCTGCAGAAGAAGAGCCTTCGGTTCTCTGGCGTTTAGGCATTTTCTTGGATGATCTTGTGGATAGAAATACGAAGAAATTGAGAGAAGAAGGTGCTTGAATGGAGAGGTTTTCGGCGTACGAGGGTTTGTACGCCCTTATGTCTCACTATTTACCTTATATTCTGCCTCTAGACACGGGGTACGGTCGTACCTGGTTTTATGTGTGGCCGTACCTGTCTGTTCTCAGCGTTTTTCAGAATGAAGCCGTGTGGTACGGTCGTGCCTGATGTAAGGTACGCCCGTACCTCCTGGTTTTCCAGAAATTTTTTTATTTTTCAGAATATATAATTTTTTTGTATTTTTAATAATTATAAAAATAGAATAAAAATAAAAAAAATAGAACAAATAGATAATAAGAAAAATGTTGGTAAACTGGTTGCCTTCTAGTAAGCGCTTGTTTAACGTCCCAAGCCTGACGGTTCAGAGGACTTAAAATTAGTCCTCAGCGGGCAATGGCCCGTCTCTGACATTATCTTTTATTTTCTCACCATTGGGGAGCACATCAATGTAGTTACCTCTTTCAGAGTGGTCCATCCAAGCAGGACCTGAGCACTTTTTTGGTGGGTTTATTGTGTTCCCACAGTCTTCACAGATGTAAATTGGCTCCTTTAGGATAGGTGAAAATGTCCTAATAAATTTCTTCACTATGTCATTTCACGTTTCTATTTCTTCAATTGGTAGGAAATATAACCACAGTTTGACTTCCTCATCAAATGAGAATGGGAAAATCATTAGTTTTTCTTCATCTGGAGACAAGTTCTCATATTTTGCTTTTCTTACCTTTTTGCAGAGCTGTCTTATGTGCTCAATAGGATCTTGGCCTGTTGTTCCTTTGAATTGTAATTATGACACCTCTTAGATAATGGACGAGTCTAATTCAAAACCAGTAAACTCCTCTTGAGTGTCATCCTTTTGTTCTTGAAATCCTTGGATTTGGTCCACTTTTTCTTCTGGTATAAGATGAAAAGCTTTTACAAACTCTTCCATTAATTCCTCCCATCTTGAAAAGTGAAACTTGGGGTATATTGAGAACCATTGCTTGGCTAATCCTCCAATAGAAAGGGGGAATAACTTAAGTCTTAGTCTACTTACAGTGGTTCCTGCAAAATCATTAGTTTTAACCAAGTCATACAAATTCAAAATATGATAAATATGATCCTCTCCATGCAGTCCTTTAAATTTAGGCAAACAAAGTACCTCAAATATCAAGGAAAGGGTTATGTCTTTGTCCTGCTCCAAAGAGTTGCTATCTTGTTCTTCAATTTGCTCTTCTTTTCCTTTTTTCCTTTTTAACTTCCACATTCTTTAAGAAACAACAAGAAGCACAAGACGACGTATTTTTATTAGAATTATAAATATTAAAAATTTCTTCTTCATCCTCAATTCTCAGAGTCGTGGTTCCTTTTTTCACTTGAATGGTAGCATCTCCAGTTGCCAAAAATGGTCTTTCTAAAATAATAGGAACATCTCTGTCTTCCTCCATATCCAGAACTACAAAGTGCTTGTTTGTTTTAGATTTTAGAATCCCGTTTGGACCCCAAAATCAATTCTGACATTTTTTTAGTTACTATTCATGCGTTTGTTTTAGATTTTAGCAAATTTCAGAATCTCGTTTGTACTTCAGAATCAATTCTAGTAGAATCTACAACATCCAAGCATTTCCTTTCAGAATAATTGATTCTGGGTATGGGACCCACGAAATCTTTCATATTTACACTTCAAAAGTGATTCTACTTTGTCAACCAAACACAAATCAATTTTTCTGAACTCACTTTTAAACTACTATTACCAAACACAAATCAATTTTTTTAAACTCAATTTTTTCAAAATCAATTTTTTTAAACAAGATTCTTCACAATCTATTCTACCAGAATCTAAAACAAACGGACCCAAAGTCAACTGGGAAAATAAATTTTCCCACCTTAACCAGCATATAATCTATTATTCTTCTTGGGTAAACAAGAGTTCTATCAGCTAACTGCAAGAACATGCTAGTAGGTTGTGATTCTTGCAATTTTAGTTTTCTAAAAATAGACAGAGGCATTAAATTAACATTTGAACCCAAATCACATAGTGCCTTGAAAGTATTATTACCAATTGAGTAAGAAACAACAAAAGCTCCTGGATCCTTAAGCTTAGGTGGTAACTTATTTAATAACATAGTAGAGCAATTTTCATTTAATTTAACAGTCTCATCTTCTAATTTATTTTTGTTACAAATTATTTCTTTTAAGAACTTAACATGTTTAGGCACTTCAAAGACAATTTCAGCAAAAGGAATATTGACACGCAATTTTCTAAGTTTTTCTAATAATCTATTTGCTTGTCTATCCTTACAAAAAATTTTAGAACCTTGAGAAGAGTTACTTACCTGCTGAGGCTCAGTTTGAGCCTTCTCCTCTTTTGGTTCTTCCTTTGCCATGAAGACTGCATTGCACTTCTAATTTGGATTTGGTTCCTCTTGACTTGAAAGTGCTCCTTTTTCTCTTTAAGTCACCGCATTCAACACAGTTTCTATTTGTTCTCTCAACGCTTTCTGCTCCACTGCATTAGTAGTAAATAGCTTTTCCAAGTTGTTGTATTTTTCAGTCATTTGTCCCATAAAATTGTTGATCTCTTTTTCTCTGGGACTTTTATCATTGTGGGCAAGATTCTGCAAATGACGAGGTTTGTAAGTGTTTTGATTTTGACCTTGTGTTCTCTGTTGACCTCCCCATGAGAAGTTTGGGTGGTTTCTCCATCCGGGGTTATAGGTGCTTGAGTGTGGGTCATTTTGTTGCTTATTTCCAACAAAATTCACCTCCTCAGTGTAGTCCTTAGAGTCATGACTTGTTACTCCACAGAAATTGCAAGATGTCTTAGTTGCCTTGGTTTCTATAGCCTTTAGTCTTTCTTCAGTCTTTTCCATAAAACCGGTTAGAACTCCCGTACACGGATGTCTGTGCCTTTGCATAAATTTTAACATAGCTTCTTGCATCCCCGTCTTTGGGTCAAAATCCTTCTGTCCTATAGCATTGACTTCTTCTAATTGGCCTTCAATTTCCATGCATCCCCAATCATTATTAGCATTAGATTGGGTTTGCGCTGCCATTAGAGTCTCTATTTTTTAGGTCGTTGCCTCCAATTTTGCTTCAATAGCCGTGTTGTCTTCCACTTTATAAATTCCTGCTTGATAGTTCTTTCTTCCGGTTTTTCTTTCACTTGCCGACCACTGAGCATTGCTCTGAGCCATTTCAGTCATTATCTCATAAGCCTCAATGGGTGTCTTCTTTCCGAAAGATCCTCCACAAGCAGCATCAACAGCTCCTCTAGTTTGCATGGTGAAACCATTGTATAAAATCTGAACTAGCTGACATTTGGTGAAACCATGATGAGGGCAGCTTCTAATGAAGTCTTGGAATCTTTCCTATGGCTCATGCATTGATTCTCCTTCATTCTGAGCGAACCCAGATATGTCTGCTCTCAGCTTTGCAGATTTTTGCGGGAGGAAAATATTTATTCAGGAATTTTGTTTTCAAATCCTCCAAGCGGTAATAGAATTTGGTGGAAGTGAATCAAACCATAATTGTGCTTTCCCTTGTAGTGAGAAAGAAAACAGTCTTAATTTGATAGTCTCTGGTGTCACACATTGACACTTGACAGTATTAGCAACTTTCTGAAACCTCTTAAGATGAGCATTTGGGTCTTCAGATGATAAGTTAGAGAATTGCACTGCAGATACCATAGAGATCAGTGCTGGCTTTAATTCAAAATTAGTGGCCTCAATTGCCGAATAGTTGATGCTGTCCACCACATTCGTAATTGGAATGAAGTATTCGTTCAACGTAAGTTCGTCACTCATTGCTAGTTGTTGTCTTCTCAACAATCTGAGTGTTCTTTCAATTTCAGGATCAAAATTTAATTCAGGATGTTGAGACCTTGTCTGCATACACCAAAGGAAACCAAATTAGAATGTCTTAAAACTAATTAGAATTAAACAGAAAATAAATAACTAAATAAAATAGTGCCTAATGGAAATAAAATCTTAATTCAATCAATATCGCAAAACATTCCTCGGCAACGGCGCTAAAAACTTGTTGTGGCTCAGGCAAGTGCACCTAATCGTAACTCGTAATAAAAGTGGAATATAAATAGGACTCCGAATGTCGAACCCACAGGAAATGCGCGAGTACCAATGACTTAATTGATTTTATTCTATTAGGCTAGCAATAGTTGTAAAGAGATAGTAATCAAAGTTGTCACGTGATTAAAGCAGTAAACAAACTAAGAGCAAGAACGGATTAACTATATTATGGGAGGTCTAGGGGAACCGGGTTCACCAATACTCTACTCTTGAATTCAATAAATAATTACTATGAGTTATCTATAATGATTGAAAGCTAATCACCCACTCTAAATTAATAAGAGCTATCTAGCTTGTAATAACCTTTCTCCTAACTAATTACTTCGTTTGATCCTTGGGGTAATTAAAGGAAAGAGTATTAAGCACCGGTGGGTTTGTTAATCTAATAACTGATTAGAAGCATGCAATAATCTATTTGGCATATAAAGCGAGCTCTTTTATTCCTAGAGATCCATTAACTAATCATGATCCTGTTACCACAATTAAGTTAACTAATTAAAGGTTGATCAGGCCTTATAGAAATAAGCACACTAGGCATAAAATAATCAAACGTTCAACAGAAACTCATAGAATCAAATAGATAAATAATCAAGAATATTGTAAAGGATCCCCCATCACCCCTAGTGATTGGTTTAGCTACTCATTATCAATGATAACAACATAAACATAATCATAAAACCACAATAATCCATAACAAAGAGAATAAATCTAAACCGGGATACCTTTTCGGTAATGACGACGGTCCTTTAGCATGTTCTTCGCGTCCTCACGAGCTCTGATAGCGAATCCGAATTGGTACCAAGCTCCAAGGAAACACAAATCAATAATGAAAGGTAAGGGATTGATATGAACTCTCAAAAGGGGGGCTCTTGACTTGGGAATTCATCAAAAGGTATTTAGAAAAGGTTAAGAGCCCCTATTTATAGATTAGGATGTGGATTAAGTCATCTGGCTTTCAAATTTGCACAATCTGAGACGGGGTACGGCCGTACCGGATATATGCACGGTCGTACCGAACTTTTCTTCTGACGTTGGCCCGTACCCATGCGTGGTGCATCCCTGACATCACTTGTGTACGACCGTGCTGGACTTTTTCATCGGCGCCAGGTGGTACAGACCAAGGGGGCTATGCCCCTACTGAATTTCTAACTTAGGTACGGCCGCACCGTATGACTGTCAGGCCGTACCACTCGTCCAGTAGTGCTGAAACTCTCCAAAACTTGCCAGTTTTTTGTCCTTTCTCTTATCTTTTGCTCTGAGTGGTGTCTTTATGATATTTCTGTAAAATAGGACATAAATGAGTACCTTTGTGCTTTAAATAGTGCAAAATGATATATTTGGGTACTAAAAATGCTTTATAAAAGTAGACAAATTGGTGTGTTAACATGTACCAATGATCACATGTGCCAATTCGTCTGAGCGTGGAGGCGATATAGCACTTGCCTCTACAATAGTTAGGATAGGTGGTGGTATATTGCTCCCTATCTCAGCCATGGTAATTGCCATAGCACTTGAGGCATTCCCTGCCTCAGTGCTTGCTAATGGTGTATTCATATTGGCATTTGACACACCTTGATCTGCCACTGACGCATTAGTGTTGACCACACTCGCATTTAGTAGCGTTATTGGTATTTCTAACCATATTATGTCTTCTGGGTTGTGTAGGAGTGTAAGTAGTACAAGATTTTCCACTCCTTAACCACATAAAACCATATTTAATGAGTTATTCAGAACCTGTCCCACCGGGCATGCCAATTTGTTTACTGGGATTTTTTGTTCTGATGTGGAAATTGTCTGACAAACCCAAAATGAAACAAATGATTTTTTTTTCAAACGATGTAAGTTCTACAAGTTAACACGGTAATCACGTCAAATAAGGGGTTTTGTGCTGGGAATCAGTATTCTGCCAAGAAATCAACTTAGCCGCACAAGGCCAAGGATTTTGCCAGAATCACTGTGAGGCTCAACTCGGCGATTATGCCAGGGGCCCTTGTCGAAGTGACGGTTATGAGAATTGAGAGGGAAAACGGTTTTAATAGAAGTTTAATAAATGGAAGGGAGATGGAACACGAAGTTGGGAACGAAGAACACAGAAAGTGATTATTTTTAGATTTTTCGTGTTTTGAAAGACTAAAAGTAAATGAAAAAGCGAGTAAAATTGGACAGAAGGTAAATTGTATGAAAAGTAAAGAAAGTTGAAAAGAAAAGTGCAGACAATTTAAATGTGCTTGAAAATAAAGTGCAGGAAAAGTAAAGTGAAGGAAGATAAATTTGCTGGAATGTTAAATTGCATTGAAAGAAAAGGCGAAAGGTATACTTGATCTCAGTTCTGCGAATCTGTTGTGTGTTGAGATGTAGGGAATTCAATCAAGTAAGCAACCCCTTGTACATTGTTTGACCTCCTAATTATAGAAGAATGTAAAATAACTGACATACTATTTGCATGACACGTGTACAATAGAGATGCATGTCTTGCTGTTACATTATGCTAACTATATTCGACATATCCTAATTTAGATAACTAACTACACTAACAAGCACTAGGCCAGTCTTGACAAGTCTTCGCTGGCTTCGACAGTGCTCAATTCACCAAGGCATGTCAGTTCGACCATATTTGGTGCTTCATCAAAATTTTACTAAGTCTTCAAAGTTTGGTAGACACTTCGACCCTTCTCGTCTTGCGTGCTTGAGGCAAAACCTGCCAATCTTCGACACTTTGTGTACATCGTCGAAACATCATCAAACCTTCTAGACTTAGCTTGTGTTTTCTTCTCCGAAATCTTGGTGCATCGTCAAGAATCCAAATTGTAAATCTGGCACCCAATACACTGTTTATTAAATTTTCAATTCAGATTTCGAGAACCTATTTTTCTTGTCATTTTCTCTTTCTATCAATATTTTTCATTCTCATGCTATAGGTTAAAAAAATCATGATACAATTTTGAATCCCACTACTGATGTGAGGACCTCATTTGTGGGTAATATATAAGTATATTTGTAAGCCCTCAAAGAGCCTTGAGGCTTTCCCTAACTCGGTGAGCCCCCGAGACCCAACTCTCCTAACTTTTTTCTATAAAAAAAAACCACTTCTATTTTTTAAAAAATCTAACGAATTAACATATTCTACTTTTCGTGTGTCCAGATAACATCATTTCCTTTAGTACATATCACTATCGAATTTTCTTTAACATTGAATGCTTATACCTTAAATAAAAATATAGGCATTTTAACTATCATTAACTTTAGAAAGGTCTTGTTTTAGAGTTTGCTTTAGGCATCAATAAGTGTTAGGTCGGCCCTCTCAACTCCATACTCTCTCACGACACTCTCTCAGTGATTTTGCTCGTTGCCACAACAACAGTGTTCTGCATGAAGATTGTGGAAAATAGGTTATGTAATCGAATGTTGATACATGAATGAATGATTGTCTAGTGATTTATATTAAGAAAGAAGTGTTCATGAACTTTGACAATGAGTTGAACATCCAACGATTTCAAAACATGAAATCACGCAGGGGACAATTATAAGTTTATATGTAACTTGTTTAATTGCATATATCCAAATTTTATGATTTTAATATTTATGTCTTTATTTTTATATATTATGATTTTAAAATTTTATAAAGTTAAATGTTTTGATCCCCTGGCCCAAGGTCCTGAATACGCCATTGACTTTCTCCGACCTTGGTGAGCTCCAGGATTCAACTCGTCTAAACTTTTATTCATAAAAAAATTATCGGTATGTAAAATTAAATGAGTTATTCTTATTTATTACTTTGATGATTATATTTAATAAAAAATAAAAATTATTTATTCAAAAGAGATAATCTCTATCCCTATTGTATACATTTAGGAATAATCTCATTGATTACTCCTCCACGTGTCACCCTCACATGAAAACCTTATTTAATACATTCTAAGTGTCATCTTATGTGGCAAAAAAATAATGACGTGTATAAATTTTAATTATGTGTAATATTTGTCATCATGTACAAAAATGTGTCAACCACAAAATCAAATCATTAAAAAATATAATTAATGGTAACTAATTGAAATACAATCAATTTTGTTAGATCAATTAAATCATATTTCATGTCACTTATACACTCATTTGTCGGTTGAAGACAATTAATGATAATAAATTAAATTTTGCAACTTCCTTATTATTATTATTATTATTATTATTATTATTTGAATTTATAATTAATTCATTTTAAAATTTATAACAGTATATTTACAAGGAAAAAATTGAAAAAAATCCTAATCAATTTAAAATATGTTAACAACTTTTCTAAAAATACATTTTAAATAAGATTGTGTTATTTTATAAAAAATTAATTTATGAATATTTCTAATTTAAAAATAAAAATAAAAATTTTGAGGACTGGCCATAAAGATTTAAAATCCTTCATGTCATTATTTTAAAATCCAATCTAATAAAAATGTCAATTAATTCCATTTAATTACACCATTTCAGGTACAACTTTTGAAATTTCACTATAAAATGAATATATTAATGTGATGTTGTCTCATATTATCAAATTAATCTAGCACTGGACAAAAAAGGAAAAATATCAGAAAACTTGACTTTCGATTCAGAATGATTTTTAGAAAATCTATCTATTATATACTATCTCACAAGTAGGTATTATTATTATTATTATTATTATTATTATTATTATTATTATTATTATTATTATTAATATTATTCACAAAGGTAACATTCCTTTTAGATTTATTTTTACAATGGTATTCGGATAATTTTCCCTTCTATTTTGATAGGATTTCAAATTTGGTTGTCCCTGTAATTAATTCGCTCTTAAATTCCATGATAAAAAGACATGTTAAAAAAATTGAAAATGCGAGTAAATAATTTTATGACAATTGATATGGTCGTATTTATTGTTTTAATCCGTTTTTCGGAAACTAATTAAATTGTTTACATTGACTAAATGACTAAATAGGCAACTTGGTTATATTCATGTCTAGAGAATAATTATTAATAAGAATTTTGTAAATAATTTCTTAATATTAAATATGAGGTTAATACTTTCAGCAAACCTAAAAAAATTTGAATTTCAACCGAATTAGGGTTTTATGCCAAGAAAAAGGGTAAAAATGATACATAATCATTGTGATTCGATTTATCATCGTTTGTGTTTTTTTGTATTTTTGTATTCTTTTACGGTTCTATAAATTTTTGAATCGGGATTTTTACGTTTGAGGAGGTTTAAGCATGATAGATATATATATATATATATATATCATTCACAACACTTTTTCAGGGAAGCATGCTTCGGTCTAGCGTAAGCATGCTTTATCCATGGGTTTTTAGCATTTGAGGGTGGTTCATAGAGAAGGGATTGAAAGGTCTCTTTGGGTGATTGCAGAGGGAGGAGGGAAAGGTGATGCTAGGTGGTGAAAATGTTTCCTTGAAGCAGTATGTAGAGCGAGAGTCACAATGTTAAGAAACAGACGTTTGGCAAAAGGGGTCTCAGTGTCATTTATCAAACAAATAAGGGAGGTTTCTACTGAGTGAAAAAATAGAGGGGTTGTGGATTTCATTTAGACAAACCTCAGGGGAGGTTAGTGTTTTTTTTCCTTTTATTTTTGGTGTTTTCATGGCATTCAATTAGACAATAATTCATGATTACCTAATTTGATGCATTGATGTTTGGCAGTATTGGACTATTTGTTATGGTTATTACTAATATGTTAGGATAAATTATATCTATTTATATATATATAATTTCTGCGATGCTACAACGTATTTGGTTGAATTAGTCTTAATTGCTACTTTGAGACAATGCAAATTGCATAAATATTTTAGCGAGAGTACAAATAAGATTTTCATTGGATGTGGATATGATTAATGTATAAATTGTTTGATTCATTGAAGCCTTCATGCGTTGAATGGTTGAGAAAATATTGAGCTTGTGCATATTGGATATTAGTTAACAAAGGCAGACCTCTACTTTGACAAACTGCAATGTTATTTCTTCCCGAGCTGATTTATGGCCTCCTTCTACCTAGTTGATTCTTCAGTACTCATAAAAGTTTTGGTGACATTGTGTTTGTAACCTAATTTCTACGTTTCCTTTAAATTGTGGCTTTTCAATAAACAAATAAAACTTTGAAGTAGTATAATCTTAACGGTTGAACTTGACAGTATAATACTTTTGAACAGAGAAGAATGTGACATAATAAGAAATTCATGATGCTGAAACATAAAAAAAAAAAATCATTCTAAGATAACCAAGGTTGTCAAACTCGAGAGCCTAGATAGACTCGTGGAGCATAGATAGACTCGATTCGTAAACTCGTATGAGTTTACCTAATGTTTAAAATAATATTAATGAGAGAGTCTAGGCAAACTCGTGGAGTAGTATAATCTTAACGGTTGAACTTGACAGTATAATACTTTTGAACAAAGGAGAAGGTGACATAATAAGAAATTCATGATGCTGAAATATATTGCCAGTAATCTAAAAAGGAAACATAAAAAAAAAATCATTCTAACATAACCAAGATTGTCAAACACGAGAGTCTAGACAGATTCGTGGAGCATAGACAGACTCGATTCGTAAACTCTTACCTAATATTTAAAATAATATTACAAATACTTACTATAATATAATTAAGACAAAAAAAAATCAATATTTATGGGAGATCATGTGCACTTGACTTGTTATGTCATTAAAACGGCTTTTAATTAAAAATAATAATTTATATTTGAATAAAATTTCTAAATAACTAAACTATTATATTAAAAATAATAACATAAGGCTGCAGTACAGAGTAATGAATAAAAGGGATGCAAGGCTACCTAAGACAAGGGGTATCTATTACCTAATTTTGTGTGAACATTGAAATAAAATACTATAAAATGTAAGTATTAGTATCGCTTGTGTGTGAGAAGGAGGATTGATCTTCCTCTTTTTTGTACGCGTACGGAGCAAAACTTGTGGACTTGGCTCAGAATGAAACGCACGAAATGATATCGTTTTGGGGGTTTTTTTTAAAATGTCAACACTGATTCGCTGACTCGGCTCAGACTCGTGAGTCAGTCCGAGTCTACCACGAGTCCACTCGAGTTTATGCAGAAACAAATCGCAGGGCGAGTCAACTCATTTCGTCCATGTAGAAATGTAAACTCATAGAATCGGACGAGTCGACTCGTGAGTCTAATAACATTGAACATAACATATGAACAAAAAAATAGATAATTAACATCAATATAAGATAATAAAATTTATACGGGTGTTCAATAAACATATAACATGAGAATCGACATCTTACAAAAAAAACATTGAAGAAAATTACATTAAACATAATATTTTACTCACACAAAATAATATTAATATCTATATATAAATTGATAACTATAAAATCATAGAAAAAACATTACTGGTTGGAATAAAATAAAATTTTATAAGAAAGCAAATTTATATTTTTTTAAGTTATAGTTTAATCTAAGCTATTTATATTCTATTTTATAACTTTATATCTTTTTTTGAAAGATTTATATATAAATATAAATTTTATAAAAAATATAATACACGGGAATGAACATATTACATAACTATATGTATGTAAATATAATATTTTACCCACGCAAAAAAAATATTAACATCTATATGTAAATTGATTAATATAAAAATCATAGAAAATAGAAAAAAATTACATATTGGAATAAAATAAAATTTTATGTGAAAGCAAATTTAGTTTTTTTAAGATAAATTTAAATTTAGTAAATTTAAATTTGTATTAATACATAGATTGATTAATATATAAATATAAATTATATAAAAAATATAATACACGCGAATGAACATATTATATGAATATGTAAATATAATATTTACTTTTAATATGTTATATGTAAATATAATATATTTTATAAAAAATATAATATTTTGCTCACAAAAAAAATATTATTATCTATATGTAAATCGATTAATATAAAAATCATAAAAAATAGAAAAATCATTACATGTTGGAATAAAATAAAATCTTACATGGAAGCAAATTTATATTTTTTAAGATATAAATTTAAATTTAGCCAATTTAAATTTATATTAATATATAGATTGACTAATATATAAATATAAATTATAAAAAAAATATAATACATGGGAATGAACGTATAACTTGAATATCTATATATAAATATAATATTTTCCTTTAATATGTTAGATGCAAATATAATATATATCTTAAAAAATTTATATTATATTTAAAAATTTTATCTTAAAAATATATATATCTTGAAAATTTATATTATATTATCTTAAAAATATAAATATATATATATATATATATATATATTACTTACACAAAAATATTAATATTTATATGTAAATTGATTAATATTAAAATCATAGAAAATAGAAAAAATATTACATGTTAGAATAAAATAAAATTTTACATGAAAGCAAATTTAGATTTTTTTCAAGATATAAATTTAAATTTAGCAAATTTAAATTTATATCAATATATAGATTGATTAATATAAAAATATAAATTATATGAAAAATATAATACACAGGAATGAACATATTACATGAATATCTATATGCAAATATAATATTTTTCTTTAATATATTATATTTAAATATAATATTTTATATAAAAAATTTAATATATTACTCACACAAAAAATATTAATATCTATATGTTAATTGATTAATATAAGAATCATAGAAAAAACATTACATGTTGGAAAAAAATAAAATTTTACATGAAAGAAAATTTAGATTTATTTAACATATTTATTTAACATATAATTTTAAATTTTGCAAATTTAAATTTGTATCAATATGTAGATTGATTAACAAATAAATAAAAATTATATAAAAAATATAATACACGGGAATGAACATATTACATGAATATCTATATTCAAATATAATATTTTCCTTTAATATATTATATATAAATTGATTAATATAACAATCATAAAAAAAACATTACATGTTGGAATATAATAAAAGAAAATTTAGATTTTACACGATGTAACTTCAAATTTTGTAAATTTAAATTTATATCAATATATAAATTAATTAATATATATATATAAATATAAATTATATAAAAAATATAATACATGAGAATGAACATAATACATGAATATCAATATGTAAATATAATATTTTTCTTTAATATATAAATTTATATCAATATATATATTGATTAATATATAAATATAAATGATATAAAAAATATAATACATGGGAATGAACATATTACATGAATATCAATATGTAAATATAATATTTTTCTTTAATATATTATATGTTAATATAATATATTATATGAAATATATAATATTTTACTTATACAAAAAATATTAATATCTTTATGTAAATTGATTAATATAAAAATCATAGGAAAAAAACATTACACGTTAGAATAAAATAAAATTTTACATAAAAACAAATTTATATTTTTTTAAGTTTTAGTTTAATCTAAGCTAATTTAGATTCTCTTTTATAAATTTATATCAATTTATAGATTTATTAATATATAAATTATATAAAAATAAAAAATATAATACATGGGAATGAACATTTTACATTAAAGCAATAGATATAAATAAATTATAATACACGTGAATGAATATTTTACATGAAAAACAAATTCGTTAAAAACATTTTATGTACATATTTGATAATTTCTTATGAAATTCTCCATATTTTTTTGTTTATATATTTTCAATACGAACGGGTCAACATGCAATTGATATGTTGTTACTATATAGTGCATCTCATTCGTACCCTGATGTACATTTCTTTAGAGTAAGAAAATGAAATAACTAAAAAATGAGTCATAAACAACTACAAAAAAAATCTTCTTTTTCATTCCTGGATTGAAGTCAGAACTATCTAGTTCTAGTTTCACCCATGCATCGCACGGTTCATGTCTATTATACTTTAAAATTTCATTTTACAAAATATTGTTTTAATTATTATTTTTGTTTGTACTAGGAAGTTCCACATTAGTTTGGTAAGAATGTAAGTTCGTAAAATTTTTATTCTCTTAAGTCAGCAACAATTTATATTTTTTTCACTATATTCAATTTTAAATATAATTATCGACTATATATTTAATCAACTCTGTATAATGGACAATAGTAATTACTATTTTTTGACACAAAATAGTAATTACTATTTTAAAGATTGCTATACTTTGTGATGCATAATTGAAATTAAATTATTCTTATATAATTTTTCGAAGATAATGCCTCAAACGCATTTTAACAAAAAGGTAATATAAAAAAAATAAATTATTTTATTCAAATGTTCAAAAGCCAACATATACCTGTGCATGACACGGGTTAGAATACTAGTATTTAATATATGGATAACTTAAAATAATTAAATTTTTCTATAAGTATTTTTTTAATTCATTATTTAGTGTTATAATTTGCCTACTTTCATTTACTATCTTTTTTATGTTGCCTCAATGATTAGTGTTATACTTAGTGTTTTTTTGACAACCACAATCCTATAACTTTTCTTACAACTTTTTACTTATCACGTGTGGTTAATACTGTACAAGTATTTGGTTAATTCAGTTCATTATATGGTTAATGAGTTGCAATTTTTTGTGCACAAAATTAATTTCATATTTTTTACAACTCAATAAAAATTACATGGTTAATGCAGTGCAAATGTTTAGTTAATTTAGTTCATTACGTGGTTAATGGATTGCAAAAACTTGGTTAATGGTAAATGAGTTACTTTGATACTATATGGTTAGTGACTTGCAAATACTTGGTTAATGCAGTTCACTACGTGGTTAATGAATTGCAATAACTCATTAACCACGTAATAAACTGAATTAACCAAATATTTGTACTGAATTAACCATATAAATTTTAGTGAGTGGTTAATAGGAAATAATTTTTTTTTTCAGAATAGTATTTTTTGCATATATAAACAGTGAATTTCCGTACATGAACAGTAGAATCTGTACGTGGACAATACTGTCCGTATATGAACAATACATACAGTGTAGGTATACCTTGTAGATACTCGGTTGTAAAAAAAACATTACTCGTTAGGAATAATCATGTTCATAGCACCCCCTTTAAATACCTCCCAACCCCCTCACTCCCATCGCAAACCAAAACACATTCGACTCTCTCTCTCTCTCTCTCTCTCTCTCTCTCTCTATTCATAAAAGAAAGCAAGAGTAACATAAATTATACTCATCCATCCCAGTCTTGCAAAATGGAAATAGAGCCAATTAGCCCAGTACCGGTGGTAGCAAAGAAGCTATGGAGCATGGTACGTGTACTGTTCTTCATGATGAGAAAAGGCATAGCCAAGAGCAATATAATGGTAGAACTCCATTTGATGCTCGAACGTGGCAAACTCGCAGGGAAGTCCTTACTCAACAACACCCTCATATTCCACCACCAATATTCCTCCTCCTCCTCCTCCTCCTTTAGTACCTGTCGCTCCCACAACTCCTTCTTCATCTCTCCCCACGAATACGAATTCAGCTGTAACAACAACCATCATTGTTCAGGGAAAGATGGTCAGATTATGCGTAGGGGATTCACATATCTCATTTTGTCAACATCATTGTTGTCTATTCCTGTGGTGCTAAAGTGGAAAGATCCTTCGAGGGACACGATGTCATTATTTGGTGTCGACTCTCTTCCTTTCTGTACACAAAGCGTTCAAGGTATACTATTGTTTGTGGTGTGAACGATTTGCATGGGTTTTTTTTTCTCGATTTTACCTCAAAGAAGCATGCCTCAAAACATCCAAAATTTTCACATTTGCATGAATGACTATGAATGATGGTGAATCTAAGGGAGACAAGGTTCTCGTGGTGTTCATAGAGCTGGTTCATGGCGAACAAAGGCTTCAATGGTCTTACAACGACTTAGAAAGCAGTGCGGCGAAGAGGTTTCACAGCAACTGGTCCAAGTGACTGGTTCGTGGCTTCGAACGGAGGCTTACGAGGCTACGATGATGGCGGCGTAGTGGTGAAGGTTGGCTTTTGCTACTGCCTCAAGTGGACACAATGATGATTTTTAGAGGCTCGCTTCCGGATGGTGGGCTTTGATGGGTGCCAATGGTGACTCATGAAAGTGATGATGGGTTTTGGTGGATCTTGTGGAACTTCCCTGTGGTCTTACAGCGAGACATGGAGGGGCTAGTTATTGGAGATGGTTTATAGCATGGCTGACTTTGGAGGTGGGTTCTCGTGGTTCTGGTGGAGGATGAGTGCCTTATACGATGGCTTGGGAATAGCAGTCCACAACAGTGCTCAGTTCTATAGTGAGGTGGGATGGTGGGGCGACGCATGAATGGGGTTAAAGGAATAGCCGAAAGGAAGAAGTAAATAGGGATGGAAGAAAGTGTGTGATGGGTAAATTACTAAGAATTTTAAAACTGAAGGACTTCCAAATATTAAGATTGCAGATAGGGGACTGGTTTACCATTAACTAAATTAAAAAGGGACCTCACCTCACGATCTAGTGGAAATTGCTTGAGGTGTCACAAGTGGTACAGTTTTACAGCAGTGCAGCTGTTCCAAATTGCAACAGTGGTTTCTCAATGCTATCAAAGATCTGGTTGCTACCAATTGTGATGACCAAACAACACTGGTTGAGGTTTCTCAAGGGACCTCACCTCACGATCTAGTGGAAAATGCTTGAGGTGTCACAAGTAGTACAGTTTTACAGCAGTGCAGCTGTTCCAAATTGCAACGGTGGTTTCTCAATGCCATCAAAGATCTGGTTGCTACCAATTGTGATGACCAAACACCACCGACTGCAGTTAGCAAAAAACTACACAATTTGTACAATGCCCTCATGTCGGGTTATTTCCATTTCCAAAATCACTACACCTATCATCTTTTTTCCTTTTTCGTTGGCTACTTATTATTGCAAAGGAGCAAGGGGCGGTGGACTGGTAGTGTTGGAGTTAAGATTTGAGAGTTCGGAGGGAAGAATGCGGAGAGGATTACGAGGTAATCTGTTTAATTTTAAATATTTAAAAGACTTAAATAATAATTTTAAAATTGCCAAAAAGTGTCATCCACCGTGAGCCACATGCTAAAGTTGCTCACCCAAGCCGTGGCCTCAGTTTGCTTATCTAACTTGATAGCAGAATTCTTAATTATAACCAGAGCTTGATAAAATAAGCCACCTACGTCCTAACCCATTAAAAATCCCATTATTTCTGAAGAATCCCGCAAGCAGATGTATCGTGTTTTCTAACGTCAAGTGGAAGAGGAGACGGCACTGTAGTGGTGATAATAACATCGTTACTTAGTTCTTACAATTTTTATTTCTTATGCAGATTTAATTTTACAAAAAATATCCTACTACATATCTATTTTAATCGTCACCCAATCAATAAAAAGAATCCTGCCAAAAAGTGAATTTTACAAAATTAGTAAATACTTTATGTATATTTACATTTGAACACAAATTGATAAACAAGATAAAAATGAATATATACACATCTCTAATATCAATTCTCATCCATACCATCTGATACGTTTTTGTCTTCTGTGCCACTCTTGACGATTCTCTCTTGGTGAGCCATCTTCTAGTTCTACTAGTACGGAAACCTAACGATATGGTAAATTGCAGTGCCTCCCTTTAACTCAAATCAAAGCCAGCATCAGCATTTATGGCATATAGTAATTTGGTTTCCATTTGATCCTTGCTGCATTGAAACACCAGTTTTTGTCAGGGAAAATATCTAACAAACCAACCTTCACAAAAGGTAATTCAACAAAGCAAGAAGCAAAACGACAGCCTAAAAGGATTAGATAAAAAGACTAGTTACCTTTCTCCGCTACTCCAAACCAAAAAAGAAAATACGAGAAAATAAAATACAAACTACAGAATCAAGGTAAACTGAAAATGCATATATACGACAGAGAGATATTGTGGCTCAAAAACTGTGTTTTCACAATCCTAATCGAAGACTTCAGAAAAATTCAAGGGAAAATAGTGCTACTGGAATTAGAAACCAGAGATCCATCCTCCCTTTCCTTGAAAATTTGCAGTAAACAGTGGCATGGACAATGTATGAACTAAAATTGACGTCAAATATTAAAAGATGTTGTATAATGAGTCATATATAGCCCAAAGCAGCAATATCTTCAAAGCCATTTTTTTTTTTTTGAAGAATTCAAAGCCATTTTTTAAAATCACCTTCTTTTTGACGAAATTTTTTAAAATCACCATAAAGTATAAATTTTGCATGAAACAATATTTCATAAATTAACATCCAAGATGCTTTATGAGGCATCAAATCAGTTATTTTATTTATTTTTTAAAAAATGTTACGATAATATTTCAATATTCCTACAGGTTAACTTGTCATCACGCCTCTGCATATCTAATATACTCATTATAAAACTTACTCCTGCCTCTACAAGTAAGACAGTGTAATGCACATTTAAATAATCAGACCTATGTCACTGACTCCCACTATTATTTCATAAATATATACTGTTAATCGACAAAACAGATTTTCTCATTACTCATGTCAGTATAATCAGTTCCAAAATTCCAATATCTTCAATTCTGACCACTCCAGATTTACAACAATACTCAAAAATATAAAATTTTATGTTCTTACTGCAAACAACAAAGAGAAGCTAGCACTAGGACAAACCTTCCATAAGGTGGAAGCTTCAGCAGATTCATACACGTAGCTGATGTGGGTAGTCGATCAAGAGCATCCTCTGAAGCATTACCACCGGCCCTACAAGAAAAGACGTCAGAAAATTCCACTCTAATCCATCTGTCTATAAGATATAAAAGCACTAGTGGGAAAACGAAATTGTCAGTAAATTATTAATATTAGGGAACCGTTAACCAGCGCTCTTAGGCCGTGTTAAGGATACAAAATTTAAAAAATTATTAGATAATATAGTTTTTGAAATTAATTATGTATTGGATACTGTGATTTCGGATAAAAACTTTGTATTAATTCATTCTTTAACCAGTGCCCGAGAGCATTGGTTAGCAAAACCTTTGATATTATCAAAGCATTCACCTTTGTATGCAAAACAAAGGCTCAAGATATCGGAATCCAAGCAATGGTCCCCGAGAGCAACCTGTCACAAACCTGTAAAGATGATAAATTTGTCATTCATACTAAGACATATCATGAAAAGAGAAACTAAATCCTATAACTGTGTTATCTTACTTCAAAAATTTCTTCTTGTTTTCCATTGAAAAGCCTTTGAGAACTTCCCAGAACATCTCAATCACATAATGCTCCTATCAGAAGAATTCACGTGTCAGAACTCAAGAGTCAATAAAGAAAGAAGCCTGATCAAGATCAAAAGGGTGTCTAGCCCTCCTCATCATCGGTTCATGACATGAAACATTAAGACTTTGAAATAATATTTAGACAGGATGGCAAAATTGAAAAATGTAAGCTATGAGATCAACAAACACCTTTTTATTTTTATATAGAAAAGTTTCACTAGAGAGAAGAAAGGGAAAGTGAAATTAGGGGGAGGATAAGATATCCTCCATCATTGAAGGAGGAAAAAGGGGGAGTTGCAGGTGGCAATTTCCCTGAAACAGCAACCAGAAGCAGCTATAAATGCAACCAAATCCAATATTATGTATATGAAGGGGCCCCTCTAAAGATGTGAACAATACGATATATTAGAATTCAGAAGAGGGCAGATCTAACTAATCTCCAAAAGCTAGCTCTAGGAAGAGAGGATTTCCCAAGTCAATTTAATGAGGATTTTGGCCATCTACCTAACCGATTTGAGATTTTTAACACGTCCCTCATGCTCAGGATTAGATATCATGAGCATGAAGTTTGTATGATTGGATATTTGCGGGTATCTCAACATCAAGATTGGATAGGCTCTAACATTATATTAGATTTGAAGATAAATTGAGCCTAATTCAACCTCTAAAGCTAGCTCGGGGAAAAGTATTTCCCATGTGGAGCTTAAGGAGTTACTTGGTTATATACCTAGCTGAGGTCTTAACAATATTGGAATTGAGAGCATAGTGGGCTTAGCTCAATTCCAAGAGTTCCCAGGGGGAAGACCAAAGGATTGCCTAGGTCATTGAAAGGAGTATTGGCCATATACCTAGCTGATGTGAGATCCTAACATACTCCTCACACCAAGATATAGTTATCAATCCCCCATCCAAGACAGAGCCTTTGATCCCAAAAACGCTAGTGAGACAGTAGACAGTGGGACAAACAGCTATATCAAAGATTAGAAATACAACATAACTTACACTATACACATATATGTTCTAAAAAAAAAAAAATCCAAAATTAAAGAGACGGTCAATATTTAAAAATCATAACCTAAAGAAGTTGGGAAAAAATGTGAGGTGTGTAAGGAAGAACAACACAAGCACACACACACATGCTTGAGGTGAACAGAGAGTCAGACCAAAGGAGGGAAACACAGAGACACAGAGAAATCTTAACAAAGACCCAGACCTGGACACTGCAGGGAAGCAGCGAGTTTGTCAGAGAACATTGGGGTTGGTCAGAAAGATGCCAACGCAGTAGGTTAGTGGCCAGAAACGATATATAGGTCACACTCTGTCTTCTTTTGTTGAAACAAAGGCCAAAAGATGGGAAGACTTTCAGCACATTGGAGAACAATTTCCATAGTTAAGCCTTGAGGACAAGGTTGTTAATTCCGAGGGGAGTAATGTTAGCCCAAAAGAATTGGGGGCGGATGTTGTGCCTAAACAAGATGGACCTTATAATGTTGTGGCAGATCCAAAAATGACTTGGGGGTTAAGGGTGTATGGAAGGAGGAAGTAAAAGGGTGAGCCGTATTTTGGGAAAAGTTAGTGTGGTGGAAAGGAATTGAAAGGAGAAGGATTTATTGGTGGTAATATTAATAATTGTGGTGGCAGAAAACATGGTGCGGGCATGAGTACTTCAGAAACAAACTCTAGATACCAAAATAGAGTTTGTAGAAAGCATAGAATTTGAGAGAAAATGGACAAGTTCAAATGTAATATGAAGAGTAATATTAGCTCTTAAGTGAGTCTGAATACAAGCCAAGTATTTCTGAGTTGAGATCCTCTCCATTTTCATAGGAAATGGACATCTCCATTTCTTTGCATATCCATCCAACACATGGCAACAGAAAGGTATAATGGCTGAGATTCATTTGGATTTCAATCAATTTAAATTTTAACAAAAAACTTAAATTCGTTTCAGCGAGACTACGGAACCATCCATCCAATCCAACCACACTAACCACCACCACCAAAAGCCTCCGCTGCTGCCACATGCTCCTCCAGCTGACCTGCTGCTGTGCTGTCCCGTCGACGTCGTCCCTCCGCTGTGCACCCTGCTGCTTACTGCCCACAGCTGCGCTGCTGTCAATAACAGCGGTGATCTCTCCGTCAATACTTACATCCTCTAACCAGAAAAGTGGATCTCGCATCACTAGTATTCACTTTCTTATCCAATTCTAGAACTTTTTCTTATAAACGTTGCAAGTCATCTCTTTCTTATCAACTGGACTTTTTTTTTTTTTTGGTTGTCGTTGCGATACACTGAAACATGTACATTCAACTGCATCATACTATCTTATCCATTATTATGATTTGTGCTCACGGGCAAAGAACGAATGCCATTTAACACAAATTGCAGACTAGAAATCATTTGGAGGCTTCTATTCTCATAATTATCAATGAGAGTACCGACACGAACAGCAAAGGGGGCAGATTCCATGGAAATTTGTGGTTGGGTCGGAATCCACATGAGGGCTCTGCACACAACCTCACGGCCACGCAGCAGCGGGGCGGCGGGCGGAGCAGGGGCTGAAACTGTGGCAGCACCGGGATGGGGGTGACAGGACGGCACGGTGGCAGGTGAAAACTCTAGAAACTGTGACAGAGAGATGTCTGCCTTCAGCCACGTTTTCCATTTTAAAAATAAATTGATTTAGAACGATTAAATCTCAGCTGCTAAATTTTTTTAATGCCACATGTCTGTCCATCATGCAAGGGAATGGAGATGTCCATTTCTTAAGGAAATAGAGAGGATCTTGATTCAGTATTTTTAGTGCTATCTACACAACTAACACACTAACAGACGAACTAACCAGAACAATCTAGAACATTTCTAGAAAACCCATATTAGTAACATACAAGCATATGCTGAACAATAGTTAATGAAGATAACAGTGAGTATATCATATACTCTATCAGATAGCTGGGTTGAGATGGTTAGAAGGAACAAGACATGTTGCTTATAAATAACAGGAGGGGTTGAGTGGAAGAGGTATCTAGGCATTTGAGAGGAAATTGAGGCCTTAGGGCAGGGAGATGTGCAGACCCTCGATGATCTGTTGTGTGTTCTATTTTGTAATTAGGGTAATTCTTTGTTAGGATATAGGATAAGGAGGAGTTAGTAACAATATAGGACAAGGATTAGTTTGTTAGGATATGGGATAAGGAGTTTGTTAAGATATAGGATAAGGATTAGTTTGTTAGGAAAAGAGATAAGGAGGATTTAGGTAATTGATTAGTTAGAGACTTATCTTGTATAAATAGGAGGATACTAGCATAGAGGGGAAGAGATTTAGATTTTATAAACAGTAATAGAGCAGTGGCTCTGTTGTAGAAGGGGAAACCCTTGGAGGAGAGATCTCTCTCCTATTCTTGCTCAATTTTCTCAATAAAATAGCTATTTGTTTTCAATTTAATTACTGGGTTCCTAACATTCTTCCATATATTTTCTAATAAAATACTAAGTTCCTATCAACTGGTATCATAGATCGAATCTTGGATCTATGGGAATAGTTCTTGTGGATGATTCAAACATTTGATGGAAAGGTCGTCTATTGGTTAATGATCTGCATGGTACCGTATTGTGACACCATAGGAATACTCAAGGAGATGAAGTTATCAAAGGCTGTGGAGACTATGAAAGGAGCACTCAATCGGATGTTTTGTTGGAGATGGAGCAAGCGAAATGCGACATGGTAGACAAAAAGCAGGTCTTGAGTAGTTCCAGTCTGAGTAGGACCAGATCTACTCGCAGTAGGAAGTCGGGATGAAGAAATAGAGTGATTTAGAATCAGAACCACTATCATCTTAGGATGAGAGCAAAGAACTCTCGGCCACGAGGTCAGAAATAGTTATAGAAAAGAAACAAGATTTTTCTTTTTTGGGGGGGGCAGAAATCATGGAAAAGGAAGCTTCCCAAGCCTTTTCAAGAGGCCTGGTTTCTCCCCCACGATTTCAAACTCAATTCTTGTGTGCCCTGTCCATTCTCCTCGCTTTGCCTTATATTCCTTTCCCCTTGTTGGAGACCCAAGCTTTCTTCATTGCAGCCTCCAACACCTTCATTGTGCTGGCTGCGAGGGAGTGTGTAGAGATTCCAAGTCAACTAGAAATATGGCCAAAGTTTCCCTTAAAAGGCTTGGACAATGCTCACTTCTTGGGTTGAGTCAAGTCCAGTCCAATTCAAAGATGGTATCAGAATCTATCTTAGATCTGTTATTGGGCCACTCAATTTGTCCATGCTCTAGGTGTCTAGTCTTGGGTGTGAAGGGGTGTGTTGGAAACCCTACCCACCTTGTTAGCTGCCTTCATTGCAGCCTCTAGCACCATAAATGTGTTGGGTGTGAGGTGTATCTTAGACCTGTTATTGAGCCACTCATTTTGTCCATGCTCTAGTCTAGGTGTCTAGGGCGTGAAGGGGTGTGTTGGAAACCCTAGTCACCTTCATAGCTGCCTTCATTGCAGCCTCTGGCACCATCATTGTGTTGGGTGTGAGGTGTATTGAGGCCCCACATCGACTAGAGATATGGTTAAAGCAGTCCTTATAAGACTCGAGTTATCCTTGCCCCTTGAGTTAGCTTTTGGGGTTCAGTTAGTCCTAGTCCAAATTCGTAGACCCTAACAGATGTTGTTTCTCTCCTCCCATTACCTTGCCACTTGCCACAGAAAGTTAATTGGAGTCACCTAGTTTATTTGGCCCAGGTAGGGTGCTAATTTCATTTTCCTCTTCTTTTATTTAATCCATCTACACAATACCAGAAATTCCAACACCAAAGTTCAATCTAGGGAAGTTCTGAAATCAATCTTACAGATAAATAGATAGATGGAAAAAAAAAATTAAATAAATAAAGATAGCTTTTCATTTAAAGTATCATTCAGTCGATTCTTGCTAAGGTATGATTGACTAAATCCACATAAATGCCACAAAACTTACACTATGATAGCCTCCTGCATAATTCGTATGCAGCCGCAAATCATCAACATCCAAGCTGTCAAGTGAACCTGATATCAGAAGCTGTCGAAAACAATACTGTCAAGCAAGTTGGGTATTAAATCACATTAAGACAAATACATATGCTAAATTTTTTGAAGAAATAATTGAAGATTGGTCCCAAAAAATTTTGCAGTAAATAAACAGAAATCGACTAACTAATGAAATTCAGAGCGTCAACAAATAAATTCATATCAGCAAATCAAGCCTTTCAGCTACCGTTTGCATAAGAGGTTTCGGAGGAACAACTATGGCTATTTGCTATAGCGCAATGATACAATTTGCTATACTCTTTAATCCAAGTTCAAAAGAGATTGCAAAGCCAATGGCTAGAGATGCTATTTGTAACATATTGATCCCACCCTCCAAATGGAAAAACAAAGAATTAACCATTGAATGATGAAAAGAACAGGTCACAACATAAATTTAGGTTTCAAGGAATACAACAAAAGTAGAGAAGGAAAAAAAAAAAAAAACGTAACACATTTATGCTCAATTACTATCATAAAAAAGTCTCACAGATTTGCTATTGACCATCCCCTTCCCTCTCTCTCACTTGATAATGTCTTCTGTTTCTAGGTCACCATTTAATTTATTATTCATTAGACGTCTGACTCATTCTCTCGAGTGTGTCGTTTCCTTCGCTAAAGATTATGTTTCTTTACATGATTGGTGTTCGGGTCAGATGATTGGCGTCGGATGTGAGTTGCATGGACTTCATCAACTTAACGCCTCTGCTCATGTTAGTTCGGTAGTGGACTCTCCTCTTCTCGTACATGCTCAGTTAGGTCATTCTAGCCTTATGAGTTGTGCCAGTTTGGAAAACACCTTCGAAGTTCATTTACTAGTCATCTCAATCATAGGGCTACATCCTTTTTGTTGGAATATGTACAGTTATTAATGCACCTAGGAAACAATAGCTACTCATTTCCCTAGTAAATCCCATTCATGTACTTAGGAACCAGAACCACATTAATGTTCTTGTAAATCTCACATTGTATTTATTCCCTGAAGTGTATATATAATGAGATTAGCTGAGTGGGATTTCACTCAAGCATTTCACAACATTCAGTTTATTCAACATGGTATCAAGAGCAGGTCAGGTCTTGTCTCTGTTCTAAGAAGGGTTTTTCGCCATCTGGTCCAGCAAAAAACCCAAGTCTCAAATCAGGTCACTGCCCTACCGGGAATTTCGCCGTCGCCGGCGAGTCAGTTCTCACCTCCACCACCATCTGAACCGGAAGCCGCCGATCTGCGGGTCCCCGAAGTTTCGCCGCCGTATCTCCATCGACGCGCCGCTACCCGCCACCTTGTCGGCGGTCGGCGGCGTGTGAGCCGCGCAGCCTTCCTTCCATCGCTCCGCCACGCCACCGCTACATTCCGACTCGCCTCGGCCTTCTGGTTTGTTTGGGACCCCTTCCACCTTGTGGGTCCCATGTCTAAAGTGTCTTTTGGAGGTTTTTCACTTCAGCTGTACGTTTTTTAGTCCCTGGTTCTTCGTTTCTGGTCGTTCAGAAAGTGTTTCTGCCCCTTGCTTGTTGCTCTCACAGTCTCAGGTGTTAAGATGGCTTCAGGCTCTCAAAAAAACGATGGACCTACTTTCTCCCTCGGTCGACTATCAAGAGTACCTCCGATTAAAGGCGCTAAGGAATCTCAAACCTCGTCTGCTATAGTTGCTCATAACTCTCACCGCTTGTATTTCTCAACTGGTAACTATCAAAGTCCTTGGATAATTGATTCAGTGCCTCGATCACATTCTTTGGTAATGCTTCTTTATTTTCATCTATTTCTCCTCCAAAAATTCCTCATTTCATTACTCTGGTGATGGCTCTAGAGTTGCAGCAAAGGAATTGGTCATGTATCACCCACTACTTCTCTATCCTTAAATTGCTTTGTTTATACAGGTTGTCCTCTCAATTTGATCTCTCTCACCGACTTACTCGTTCTTATAATTGTTCAAAGAACATTTGATGCTAACTCATTTGTTATACAGAACGTGGTACGGTCGGACGATTGGCGTAGGACATGAATCTCGTGGTCTTTACTATCTCAAACGATTCTTCTTTGATTTGCGGTACGCTACATCACCAAAACTTCTTCATGAACGTTTGGGACATCCACACTTGTCCAAACCGAAGCAATGGTTCCAAGTCTTGAAAAAATAAAGACCTTCTCCTGTGAGTCATGTCAACTAGGAAAACATGTTCGATCTTCTTTTGTTAGACATGTTGAAAGTCGTGCTGATTCACCTTTTTCAGTTATTCATTCAGATATATGGGGTCCTAATCGTGTGTCTTCTATGGGTTTTAGATATTTTGTTACGTTCATTGATGAATTTTCTCGATGCACTTGGGTTTTCTTAATGAAAGAACGATCTGAAATTTTGTCCATCTTCACTTCTTTTGTTAATGAAATTAAAACCCAATTTGGTAAGACAATTAAGATACTTAGAAGTGACAATGCAAAAGAATATTTTTCTTCTGCCATTTCTTCCTTTTTGACATCACAGGGCACTCTCCATCAATCTTCGTGTCCTTATACCCCTCAACAGGATGGCATAGCTGAAAGGAAAAATAGACATCTTGTGGAGATTGCTCGGACATTGTTACTTCATGCAAATGTCCCTGTCCGTCATTGGGGTGAGGCAATTTTAACTGCTTGTTTTTTGATAAATCGGATGCCGTCTTCCTCTCTAAATAACAAAGTTCCTCACTCCATCTTGTTTCCTAAAGAGCCTTTGTTTCCTGTTGCTCCACGTGTTTTTGGGTGTACTTGTTTTGTTCATGATCTTTCTCCAGGTTTAGATAAGCTGTCTCCCCGGGCCATCAAATGTGTTTTCCTTGGATATTCTAGATTGCAGAAAGGTTATCGTTGTTACTCTCCAGTTCACAATCATTATTATATCTCTGCAGATGTGACATTCTTCGAAGAAAAACCATATTTCTTACCATCATCAGTTGAATCTCATACCACTCAAGAAGTTTTTCCTATTCCCTATTTTGGTCCATCACTTTCTCCTTTGCAGGAATCAGGTTCAACATTAGATTCTCCTCCAAATATCCCTCACAATCCTTCACCTGCGGCATCTCAACGACCATTCATCACATACCAGCGCCGCCCACGTGATCCTAACACGTAATGGAAGGAACCGAAAGACCAATCAATCATGTCCTACTCCAATGGCCAACCCTACTACGGACCTGCTGGCGAAAAACCTTGATTTGCCCATTGCTCTTAGGAAAGGTACTCGATCAACTCGAAATCCTCATCCTATTTATAACTTCTTAAGTTATCATCGTCTCTCTCCTTCTTATCATTCTTTTATATCATCTTTATCTTCTGTTTCCATTCCTAAAAATATTCGTGAGGCACTTGATCATCCAGGATGGCGACAAGCCATGATTGATGAAATGCAAGCTTTGGAGCATAATGGTACTTGGGATCTAGTTCCTCTGCCTCCAGGCAAGAAACCTGTTGGGTGTCGATGGGTATATGTTGTTAAAGGTGGACCTAATGGACAGATTGATCGTCTCAAAGCTCGCCTAGTGGCTAAAGGTTATACCCAGATTTATGGCCTTGATTATGGTGATACTTTCTCCCCTGTGGCAAAAATTACTTCTGTTCGACTATTTCTTGCCATAGCTGCCATTTGCCATTGTATCAGTTGGATATTAAAAATGCATTTCTACATCGAGATTTAGAAGAGGAGATTTATATGGAGCAACCACCTGGATTTGTTGCTCAGGGGGAGTCTGGCTTGGTTTGCAAACTGCGACGGTCTCTTTATGGACTTAAACAATCCCCACGAGCTTGGTTTGGAAAATTTAGCTCAGTTGTTCAGGCTTTTGGATTGAAACGCAGTGAAGCAGACCATTCGGTTTTTTATTGCCATACCTCTCCAAATAGATGTGTGTACTTGGTGGTTTATGTAGATGATATAGTCATCACAGGAAATGATCAGGAAAAAATTTCTCAGCTGAAAGAACATTTATTTAGTCATTTCCAGACCAAGGATCTAGGAAAGCTGAAATATTTTCTTGGAATTGAAGTTGCTCAGTCAAAGAATGGGATTATCATCTCACAGAGGAATTATGCATTAGACATGCTTAAAGAAACTGGTATGTTAGACTGTAGACCAGTTGATAGTCCCATGGATCCAAATAAAAAATTACTACCCAACCAGGGGGAGCCTTATTCTGATCCTGAAAGATATCGCAGATTGGTTGGAAAACTCATCTACCTCACCATTACAAGGCCAGATATTTCTTTTGCAGTTGGAGTGATAAGTCAGTTCATGCAATCTCCTCACAATTGGGATGCAGTAATTCGAATCCTGAGATACATTAAAAAGACCCCAGGACAAGGACTACTATATGAAGACAAAGGAAGCACTCGAATAGTCGGATTCTGCGATGCAGATTGGGCAGGTTCACCCATTGATAGGCGGTCTACTTCAGGGTATTGTGTGTCTATTGGAGGAAATCTTGTATCATGGAGGAGTAAGAAGCAAAATGTTGTAGCAAGGTCTAGTGCAGAGGCTGAATATAGAGCTATGGCTGTAGCCACGTGTGAGCTCATATGGATTAAACATCTTCTTCAGGAATTGAAGTTTGGAGATACTCAACAAATGAAACTTTGCTGTGATAACCAGGCAGCCCTGCATATAGCTTCCAATCCAGTTTTTCATGAAAGAACTAAACATATTGAGATTGATTGTCATTTTGTCCGGGAGAAAGTCCTTTCTAAAGAAGTCATCACTGAATCTGTTAGTTCTAACGATCAACTGGCAGACATCTTCACAAAATCCCTAAGGGGTCTGAGAATTCAGAATATTTGTTCCAAGCTTGGAGCATTTGATTTATATGCTCCATCTTGAGGGGGAGTGTTGGAATATGTAGTTATTAATGCACCTAGGAAACAATAGCTACTCATTTCCCTAGTAAATCCCATTCATGTACTTAGGAACCAGAACCACATTAATGTTCTTGTAAATCTCACATTGTATTTATTCCCTGAAGTGTATATATAATGAGATTAGCTGAGTGGGATTTCACTCAAGCATTTCACAACATTCAGTTTATTCAACACTTTTTTTGCTTTAGTTCACTCAGATATATGGCGTCCTAGTTGTACTGTGTCCACTTTAGGGTCTAGATATTTTGTCACATTTATTAATGATTATTCTCAATGTACATGATTGCTTTAAATGGAAAACTGTGATTGCTTTAAATGGAAAACTGATCTGAGTTGATTTTTACCTTCCAATTCTTCATAGATAAAAAATCAATTTGGTGTTCCAATAAATAATGCTTGCTAGTATTTATCTAATCAATATCAAAATATTATGGCTTCTCATGACATCCTTCATTAAACATCTTATGCTCATACCCCTCAAGAAACTGAGGCCACTAAGCATAAAAATAGACACCTTATTGAAGCCATTCACACGCTTCTGCTTGTGGAAATGCTCCTCGTCATTTTTGGTGTGAGTTTGAGCTTTTGGCTGTGATGCTATAAATCGAATGCCCTCATCGGTACTTAATCATCGAATACCCCACTCTGTTTTATTTCGCCTTCAAACCCTCCACCTCTTACCTCCTTGGGTCTCTGAGTCCACATGTTTTGTTCATAATCTCATTACAGGTCTTGGTAAACTCTCACCTTTCTCCCACAAGTGTCTTGTTAGGTTACACTAGGTCCTAGAAAGGTTGCTCTCCTACTCTCTGCCTATGAATCCCTATGACACAGGCACAATACGACACCGATATGGGAATATAGGAATTTTTTTGCAATTCAGAATACGATACGATCTGGATACGTCAACAAAATTTTATAGAATAACTTATATAGATGCAAAATACTTGCAAATAAAGAGACATTGATTATTCCTCATTAATATATACCTATGATGATCACAAATTACAAGAAGATACTTGTGATCATAATAAAAATAATAGACTTGCCGCCTATATCATCATATATTCTAACTCCTCTGTCAGGATATTAACAAAAGCATCTTTAGTAGAACTCAAAACAAATCATAACTCTATACAATAGCAAACAATTCAAAAGTATCTTACCTATAAATTAAAGTCCAGTGCTAAGTGCTAACTGATTCAGTCTCTTCTCACTCGTATTCAAGTCGTATCCCTAAAAAACTTTACAAAATAATTGGGATACTTTTGGGACACGTACCGAAAAGTACTCAAGGAGTATCGATGCCTGATACGGATTCGACACCAATACTTTTCCCTATTTGGAGTATTCAGGATTCACAGCTCTCTGTCGTTATCTAGTCTCGACCGACATTACCTTCTTCGAGTGTGTTCCCTTCTTTGCAGCCACTTCACTCACTTTTGAATCTCTCGCCTTCATTATCACTTTGCCTACCATCTGTACTAGTTGACTTTCACCCTCCAAAGTTATCTCATGTTCCAGAAGAGCCACCTCCTCCACGTCCTCTGCATGTGTATCAACGTCGTCCAAATTCTCCTTTACCACCACTGGCTAGTGATGGGAGCGACTCTCCTCACGATCCAATTGCTCCAACCCCTCTGACATTGCTTCCCGAGCTTAATCTTCCTATTACGTGTCCAAAATATATATGTTCAAGTCAGGATTCCTCTCCTCATTATAAGTTATCATTGTTTCTCTCCATTGCATTATGCTTGTCTTTCTTCTTTGTCTTCTATGTCTATCCCAAAGAATGTAGGTGATGCCTTATTAGGATGGAGAAAGCTATGATTGAAGATATATATGTGTGCCCTTCAGAATAGTCCTACTTGGGACCTCATCCACTTCCACCTGGCAAGTCATTTGTAGGATTCCCACAGTTAAAGTTTGTCCTAATGGCAAGGTTGATAGACTCGAGGCCTGTTTGGTTGCCAAAGGCTACACAGATTTTCGGCCAAGAGTACAATGTCACTTCCTCCTATGTGGCAAAAATGGTATTTATTAGGTTATTCATGTCCATGGCTGCTATTAGTCACAAGCCTCTATGCCAACTTGATATCAAGCAGTGTTAAATTGATGGCGGATTGCAGCCCATAGCGGATTGTCAAAATCCCGCCATAATCGGCCGCCATACAGTACAAAAATGACATAGCGGATTGCTCAAAAACCACCACCGCAATCTGCCATGGCAACACTGATATCAAGAATGTCTTCCTTCATGGTGATCTCACATAAGAAGTTTCTTGAGAGCAACCTCTTGGATCGTTGCCTGGGGTGAGTCTTCAGGTCTAGTTTGTCGTCTCAATAAATCCTTATATGGTCTCAAACAAAGGGCAAGGTTTGGTAGATTTAGCATTGTAGTTCGACAGTTTGGTATGACTTTGACTGAGACTGATCACTCGGGTTTTCGATCGCCACTCAGCAGCAAGATGTATTTATTTGATAGTGTTTGTTGACAACATTGTCATTAAAGGCCGTGATCACCATGGAATCACTCAGGTAAAGTAGCATTATTGTCATCGTTTTCAAACAAAAGATCTTGGCATACGTCATTACTTATTGGGAGTAGAGGTGGCGCGGTCCAAGAATGGCATTTTGATTTCTCATACGAAGTAAGCAATGAACATTTTAGAGGAAACATGGATCCTAATACCAAACTTCTACCAAGTCAAAGGGTGCCTCATCCTAGAGACGTACAGAACATTAGTTAGAAAACTGAATTAGCTCCCCATAACTCGTACAGATATTTCTTTTGCAGTTAGTGTGGTAAGTCAATTCTAGCTATTGCATCTTTGTTGGTGAAACATGATCTCCTAGAACAGCAAGAAACACAATGTCGTGACAAGATCAAGTGCAGAAGCAAAATCGAGCCATGGCTTCAACCACTTCTGAATTTATATATATGGCTCAAACAAATGCATAAAAAACTGAGATTCGACGATGTTCCACACATGACACTCATTTGTGATAATCAAACTGCCTTGCATTGCACATCATCTCAAATCTAGTATTCCATGAGAGGACCGAGATAGATTGTAATTTCATCAGGGAGAAGATCTTAATTGGTGACATTACGACAAGTTTTGTAAAGTCAAATGGCCAACTAGCAGACGAATGACGTCTTCACTAAATCGTTGAGAGGTCCTCGAATTGGTTATATATGTAACAAATACAACTCATATGAATTTACAATAATTGGGGTAACTATAATTCTCGTATTTATGACTTTGTATATATAATATTCTCCTAGTCCTATGTGTAATTAAGACACGCAAGTTCTCTAATATGCTTTCTCTCTCTTTTTTTTTTTTTCCTTTTACTTCTCAACTAGTACAATCCTTAAATTCGTGTTGCCCTAGTATCTCAAGTTTTTTGGGATAATTGTAGTACTGTTTAACACATTCTTTTAAGACCGAAACTTAGATAAAATGGAATTGCAATTGCACAACAGTAAATATTGTAAATAATTAGAGTAAATAGTAAATATTTACCTTTTGTATTGTAACCTAGTTTAGTTATTCGGCCCATTGCTCAGGCCCATTAGGTTAAGTCTAGCGTAGTCTATATAATAACATTAGTGTGTGTATTCAAAGTTAAGTCAATAATATATTATTCAGATATATTTTCTACATGGTATCACGAAGCTCGTTCTTGAGGTCTCGCTCAAGATAAACCCTAGCCGCCACCTTCGTCGTGGTTGTTTTTTTTCCTTGCTGCCTTCATTGCAGCTGCTGCCTTCATTGCAGCCAAACATACCACCACCATCGCCGAATTCTTTGTTTACCAAACGCACCACCACCAGCATGCATTCTTGTTTGCATCCAAACTCCATCATTTACTGCCGATCTGGTCTCACCACCCACACCATCAGCCTCGCATTGGAATTCCAAGCTAGGCCCCACAAACCGCGCCGCCGTCCGACCGCCCACGCGCCGCCAGCGTCCGGTCCCCTCACGGGCGCGTGTGGCTCACGTGCCGCCCTCCAGGCCACCGTTCGACGCCGATTTTCAACAGTAGCTTCCCCGGCACCTCCTCTTTCCGTTTTGGGGGTCCACTCTCCAATCCGAGAACTTTCATTTTTCGTGGGTTACTTGACGTTCATTCGTTCGTTGCCCTGTTTTTACTACGTCTGATCTGTTGTTATGGAAGGGACTGAATCGCTCGTAATCCTCCACCGCCTCCTCCTCCTCCTCTTGTGGACTCGCCAAATTTGATGAATTCTAATGCTCGCCAACGCTACATCCCGCTTATCGCCTCGATGGGAAGAACTACTTCAATTGGGCCCAATTTATGCGCACGAATCGAAGGGTCGTGGCAAATTGAATCATATTGAAGGACTCCTCTTCCGCCATTGATCCTGGATTCTACTTGGGACAATGAAGACTCTCTCATTATGTCATGGATGTGGAACAGTATGACTCCAGAGATCGTGGAATTATATGTTTCTTGCTCGCCAGTGAGATTTGGGATAGCCTCGTGAAGACTTACTCCAAGAAAAAGGATCTCTCGCTCGCTTAGATTTGAAGAGCGAGATCTTCAATACTAAGCGAAGTATGTCTCTCGATTACTTTGCCATTATGAAAGGGTTACGGATTTAGTTGGATCAATATCGGACTCTCAAGATGGAGACTCCCAATGACACGCTTGCTTTGAATACTTGCATTGAAACCGATCGGATTTTTGAGTTTTTGGTGGGTTGAGCAATGAGTATGACCTGCTCGACTATGATTTTGGGCAAGGACAACCTTCCTTCTCTTGATGAAGTGTTCTATATTGTGCGGGGTGAAGAGAGTCGTCGAAGTGTCATGCTAGGTCCCAAACCTTCTGAAGGATCTGCATTAGTTGCCAGCAAGACAGGCAAACAAGGATCATCCAAGCCTGGGAAGGAGGACCGCTACTGCGAACACTGTAAGAAGCCAGGGCACAGAAAAGACAGATGTTTTAGACTTCATGGGAAAGACAATGTCCTTAACCGTATTGGAGGTCTCAAAGGTACTCAAGCACATGTGGTAGCATCTACTCCCACCCTTGCTTCTCTATCCGCCCAATCGCGCTCCCTCAAGGCGCCAAGACTTGGACCGTAACCTCCTCGACTCCTTGCGTAAGCCTTCAGAGCTAGTTCACGACAATGACCGGTAAGGTTCTATGTTCTCGATCGTTTCGCCTCGTACTATTCCTAAGGATGCATGGATTCTAGACTCCGTGCTACCGACCATATGACCTTTAACTCTAAACTGTTTTCCACTTATAGCCCTCATTCAAGCATTCCCTATATTATCAAGCAGATGGTTCTCACACTCCTGTTGTAGGTTTTGGAGATATTAATCTCCACACCCCTTTCTATTTGAGAAGTGTGCTTTATGCTCCTGGACTCTCAAATAAGTTAATTTCTATTCGCAAACTTACTCAGATCCGAATCTGCACAAGAGAACTTTTTCTCCTACTCATTGTCTTTTTCAGGATCTTACCACGGGGAGGACGATTAGAGTTGCTAAGGAACAGGGAGGGTTATACTTTCTATCTGCTGAAGAGAATGGTCTGAAGGTGTTGTCTTCCTCCGTCCAGTCTCACCATACTTCCTCTCAAGTTTGGCTTCAGCATAAGCGTCTAGGACATCCTCCATTTTCCTTACTTAAAACTATGTTTCCAGCTTTGTTTTTACAAGAGTCTGTTGAATCTTTTAAGTGTGATGTTTGTCAATTTTCCAAACACAAACGCGTGTCTTTTCCTTCTAGTTATAATAGAAGTGTTGAACCTTTTGATCTTATTCATTCTGATGTTTGGGGGCCTGCTCCTGTTTCTAATATTTCGGGTGCGCGATGGTTTGTTACTTTTATTGATGATTGTACTCGCGTTAGTTGGCTATTCTTGATGAAAGATAAATCTGAAGTATCTCAGTTGTTCATTCAATTTTATCACATTATAAAAACTCTATTTGACAAATGCATTAAAAGACTACGGTCGGATAATGGTCAAGAATATGTCAACCAATCTCTTTCTTCATTTATTAGTCAAAATGGTATTCTTCATGAACTAACGTGTGTAGATACTCCACAACAAAATGGAGTTGCAGAAAGAAAAAACCGTCATTTACTTGAGGTTGCTCGTGCCCTTCTCTTCCAAACATCAGTTCCACACTCGTATTGGGGAGAAGCAGTTTTGACTGCTGCTTATCTCATCAATCGGATTTCATCCCGTGTTTTTGGTAATTTCAGTCCTGTTCAGTCTATGTTATCTTTTTACCCATCTGCTCCTATCATGCAGAGTCTAGAGTCTCGAATATTCGGCTGTGTTGCATTTGTTCATATCCACAAGCAGCATCGCAGTAAGTTGGATTCCCGGGCTGTTCGATGCATCTTCTTGGGCTATGCCCCTAATAAACGAGGATACAAGTGTTACCATCCTTCTAGTCGTAAACACTTTGTCTCTATGGATGTCACTTTCCATGAACATGTCCCGTTCTTCACTCGTCCTCAGCTTCAGGGGGAGAATAGTAGTGATTTGGAATCTGATTCCGAGTTTCTTCTCCTTGGTCCTTGGCATCCCGAGTCACCACCTTTGTCGGTTGATCCTCCCGAGTCTCCCGTTGTTTCGAGTCTCCTATCCCCGAGTCTCTGTTGTTGTTCCCGAGTTACTACCTCCTGAGTCTCCGCTTGTTTCGAGTCACTGTTATTGTTTCTCCTTTACCTTCTATTTTGCAGAAACAAAGACCTTCAAAGACCAAAGAAAGACAAAGGCTAGTGAGCCAACTTTGACATATCGAGGAAAGGAAAACCCGACTGGTCCAGAACAACCCCAACCGTCTGAGCCGAGGTAAATCGAAATTAACCCTTTTGCTTCTGATTCTTCTACTCCAGATACACTTGATCTTGATTCAGTTGACCTACCTATTGCCTTGAGAAAAGGGAAAAGGTCTTGTGCCAAATACCCTATTTCTCAATTTGTTTCATCTAACCATGTTTCCCCGCAACATAAGGCTTTTATGACAGTAGTTGACTCTGTAAGAATCCCTGCATCTGTTAAGGAAGCACTTAAAGATGAAAATTGGATCAAAACCATGAATGAGGAAATGAAAGCTCTTGAAAAGAATAGAACTTGGGAGATAGTTGAGAAGCCAAGAGGCAAGAAGCCAGTTGGTTGCAGGTGGATTTATACTGTCAAGTACAAATCAGGTGGCACTCTTGATCGATATAAGTCCAGATTAGTAGCAAAGGGGTACACCCAGACTTATGGCATTGATTATGAGGAGACATTTGCACCGGTAGTAAAGATGAACAATGTCTATATCTTACTCTCTCTTGCTGCTCATTCTGGGTGGGAACTTAATCAGTTTGATGTTAAAAATGCATTCTTGCATGGAAATTTAGAGGAGGAAGTGTATATGGACATCCCACCGGGATTTGATCCAACCCTTGGGATAAATAAGATGTGCAGATTGAAAAAGGCCTTGTATGGGCTAAAACAGTCTCCCCAGGCATGGTTTGGAAGATTTACAAAGGCTATGTTGGGTCTTGGTTACAAACAGAGTCAAGGAGATCATACCCTCTTCTTCAAACATTCACAGGGAGGAAAACTAACAGTACTTCTTATTTATGTTGATGATATTATTGTTACAGGGAATGACTTGGTTGAGAGACAACTCCTCAAGAAGAAATTATCTGCAGAGTTCGAGATGAAAGATCTGGGAACTCTCAAGTATTTCCTTGGGATTGAGGTAGCTTACTCAAAACAAGGAATTTTTCTCTCTCAGAGAAAATATGTTCTAGACCTTCTGCAGGAAACTGGCAAGCTTGGGTGTAAACCTGCAGGTGTTCCCATAGAGCAAAATCATAAAATGAGCACTGAAGAGGAGAGTGCTAGAGTTGACAAGTCTCAGTATCAGAGATTAGTGGGGAAGCTAATTTACTTGGCACACACTAGACCTGATTTAGCTTATGCAGTAAGCGTAGTCAGTCAGTTTATGCATGATCCGAGGATGAGGCACTTGCGGCGATGAGAGCAGATTTTGCAATACCTTAAGGCGACTCCAGGAAGAGGTCTCTTGTTCAAAAGAGGTGGAAGACTGACGTTGGAAGCCTATACTGATGCAGATTATGCAGGCTCAGTGAGTGATAGAAGGTCCACTTCTGCCTACTGTACATTCTTTTGTGGTAATCTTGTTACATGGAGGAGCAAAAAACAAAATGTAGTGGCGGATCAAGTCTTTGGCGTAATTGAGCAATGGCTCATAGAATTTGTGAACTATTGTGGATGAAGATTATACTTGATGATTTGAAGGTGAATTATGAAGGCTCAATGAGGTTATTTTGTGACAATATATCAGCAATCAGCATTGCTCATAATCCTGTACAACATGACAGGACCAAACACATTGAGATAGACAGACACTTTATAAAGGAGAAGCAAGATTGTGGGTGATAACAACGCCTCCTACATTCCTCTTTGGACACCAAGCGGTGATGTGCTTACAAAGGGGCTATCTACAGAACGATTCCGCCAACTTACTTGCAAGCTAAGAATGATTGATATCCACTCACCAGCTTGAGGGGGAGTATTGTAAATAATTAGAGTAAATAGTAAATATTTACCTTTTGTATTGTAACCTAGTTTAGTTATTCGGCCCATTGCTCAGGCCCATTAGGTTAAGTCTAGCGTAGTCTATATAATAACATTAGTGTGTGTATTCAAAGTTAAGTCAATAATATATTATTCAGATATATTTTCTACAGTAAACAAATTGATAAATTTCACAACAAAGTTTGGCTTTGTTTGATTGATATGCAGTTTATGGGTAATTATAAAAATCCTTTCATTAAGACTCGACAAAATAGGATCAAGGTAAGGTGGTTCTGCTTCCTTCACACATGTCAACCCTTCATTGTCACAGAGAAAACACCGAAAAGACAAAAAAATAATTCACCTGTGAAATAAGATTACAAACAGACTGGTTTACAATTGACATAGAACAAAATAATTATCTTAGTACTTTGTTATTTGTGGTCTTCTTAATTTACAAAGAATTAGAAGCTTCACAGTGCATAGTGAGGAAAAGTCTCGTCCAAAAGCAGCCAAGCAACAAGAAAAGACAGCAGAGAAAGAGAAAGGATAGCCTCAGCTCAAAAGAGGTCAAAAGCAAAGATGGAAACACAAGGAAGTCAAGGCTTAATTTTCACTTTATAAGTACCAATCATTAGGAAAACAATTAGCAAATAAAGACAAAACATAGTTCTGTGCCCAACCATCTAGCAGTGGCAGGGCATATTATGGCATGCAGGAGAAAATGACAAGCATTCAGTTGTTAATCAGATCCTTAACATGTAGAGGCCTAAAAGCGAATCAAATTATAAGAAAACCTGGAGTTCATGCTCATTAAACATATCAATCCAATCCTTCTGAATAAGTTGCTGAAATCCTCTCAGGAAATGAGAACTTTGTTGGCGTATCTGAAAACATCGTTATTTTATTTATGTAATGGACACTTGGCACTGGCTAAGAGATGCAATTCAAATTAAAACAAATTTACTTTACCTGAGAATTCAAGCGATGATTGGCTACGAGATGGATAAAAGTAATGACATTCTCGTTAGTAACGCGCAAGTTCTTTCCCCCTGGAAGAAGCTCCTCTTCTGTTTGCTCTCCATATTCATTATTTACTATAACAAAGTATAGTTCCAATTCCGAAATATCACCCTTGTAATGCTGTTAGTCAAAACAGATTAAATTTGAGAAAATGAGACACTCAATATTTGAATATCTTAGATATTTACAGTAGCATATCGTGTATGGCTCACGCCATTTCAACAATCAAAATGGGACAACTTTCGCGACAACTTGCTAACCGATTAATACAGTTCAAATACGTGGTTAATTACGTTTAGTGAATGGTTAATGAATATACTAAGTATTGAAACTCATTAACCATCAATGTAACTTCAATAACCACGATATTAACCACGATTTTCAAGTGTTCAAATCTACATGCAGTTGAACACTTGGAAATCATGATTATAATCACGTTCAAATTCGTGGTTAATGAAGTTACGTCACCTGATATATCCATTAACCATTTACTGAACGTAATTAACCACGTATTTGAACTACGTTAACTACTTAGAAAATTGTCGCGAAAGTTGTTTAAATTTGGTTGTCAAAAAATAATTTCTCATCATGTATATATACGGTAGGTTCGGTTCGGATCAATCTTAGAAAATAATTGAGGATTGTGTACATATATAACTATGATTGAATCATTATACTCAATACTAACACTAATATATAGAAATTCTGTCTGGACTGTCTAGACACAATTTTATCCCTAAATTGATTATTCTAGAATTCTTAAATTAAATACCTAAAATATTCAAATTTAAAGCAATCTGGCACTTCCATGCAAGGAGGCTGTCATTTTCTTTATGGAATATTTTTACTGGTTTTTCAGTAAGCATAGTCAGTAACGAGTTTATTACTTTATAAGGATAAAAGAAAGGCAGGAAATAACTAAACCTTATAATTGGTGTGACTCATTTCAGAAGATGTGTATTATTTTTATAAATTAGAATATTTTATAATTTTTGAAACATTCTATAGTTTTAAATTGCAAAATGCATATCCCTATAGCATGGCAATTCTGGTGCTGTCATAGCCCTGCCAGGGCTATGTTGTATTGTACTAGTAATTTATAATATCTTAGATTATCTCTTAGGATAGGTTTCCATATTTTTTATATTTCATGATCTGTTTCCTTATTTAATAATTAGGATTAAGAGTGTAGTAATAAGGGTTAGTCTTTTGTATAATAATAATAAAACCATAATAAAAATTCAAAGTTTTTGTTCTTTCTCTTCCCTCCTTCGTTATAAAAAACTCTAACTTTAATATGGTATTAGAGTGGCATCATCCTCCGTGACCTATATTGTGACTATTATGTTGCCAAGCTCCCTAAAAAAAGGAACTCTATAAGAACATTTTTATCTTCATGGCAGTGTAATCAAATAGTGGCCATGGCCGATTTTTTGCCAACCGCTATGACCAGAAGGATGGTGGTGCCATGGCATTTTATAGCAGAAATAGCAGCTTAAAATAGCAGAAATTTTGGCCTTCCGCCATCCACAATTGATAACACTGCTCCATGGTTCTTTTCTTCTTGTCAGCCATGCACAATTTCAGGCCACCCTTTTTCTATCAGGTTCTCTCTTAGTGAATGGGTTTTTTGCCTACCATTTCCACAACCTATCTCAAAAACCTTAGATCAGTTTGTCTCACTGCCACGTCCTCCTTCCAACAGCCTCCAGCTATCCCAGACGCAATTTGACCCTAACTATCCCAAATGAAGTCTGGCCCGACTATACCATATAGAGTTTGACCTCGGCTATAACAAATGCAGTTTGGCCCCAACTATTTCAGAAGCAATTTGGCCCCAGCTATGTGTGATGTATAAGTGACGAATTAGCTGTGATCAACCTCCATTGAGAGTCATACCAATGATCATTTCCCCTATCGTACTGATGAGTCCTTTTGTGATGAATTATCCATGGCTATGATGCAGACAAACCTCAGTGTGTCAAGCTCATATTACATTTAACTTTAAGTGTTCATTTGTAACAAGCTTAAAGCTTAGTAAGCTTTAGCTTGAAGGGAAGTGTTAGAATAGATGGAAAATATCTCATGATATTTGGGTTGTATCTTAGAGTAATTTAGAATATCTTAGATTATCTCTTAAGATTGGTTTCCATATTTCTTTATATTTTATGATTTGTTTCCTTATGTGATTAGGATTAGGAGTTTAGTATTAGTATGAAGTTTTTATTCTGTCTTCCCTCCTTTATCCAAAACCCTGAAACCTCAACATTTATAATAATATTTTTTATCAAGTCATATATAGTTACAATATTTTTCTTTGGCTTGCACATGCAACAAGTACAGCCATGAACCATGAATTTACATTGTGAAACCTTTTTCCAGTCAAGTAACTAGCAAAAGTACATTAATTCCCAATCAGAAAAGAAATATTTTGAACATTCATCTTGTTCTTGTCTATTCAGATGCAAATAGTAAAAATGAGTAAATGTCCCTTCTGGTCCTCTGAAGATATAAATGTCATGACATTGCACCTCCATTCCTAGATACACCAGACTAGTCCTCAATTTGGATCATCAATTTGGTCCTTGAAGTGCCACCAAATCAGTCCTTAGAACGACAAAACTAATCGTATTAGCTGACATATAAGGACTGATTTGATGTTGCCAGTTAATGGAGAACTAATGCAATGACACAGTGACACTAACATCCATGGAGGACCAAAATGGACATTTTTAGAGTTTTCTCAAGAATGAAGCAGATACAAGGAAATGAAAGCCAAAGAAATGATATATTACCTTTAGAAAGATAAGATGACGATATAATTCAGGGTCCAAGGAAGGCAAGTCATTCAAATAGTTGTGCCTGATATAAGAGCAGAAAAAGGGTGTAAGAAAGCGGGAAAGTATAACTTCCTCTTATAGCATGGTAATCTCTAACCAAATACAAAAAAGGACTACAGTTAAGGAAACACATTTCTATATTTAGTGCACAGAACCAATTCATTTTGAGAAATACGATATATCCACCACCAGCTAGGCATTACGTGAATGCTACCAAATCTCATTTGTGAAACTCAAACATCAGCACAAAGTAGCTGTAAGCATGTAAACAAATGCATGGAAGCTCAGGATTTGAGCATTAAACGACCTAAATTTAAATGAGAAAAAAAAACTACCTAAAGCAAATTAAAAGACACCTTAACTCTTACTTCTGTTTCAATTTGCTCACAAAGAATGTAGCAAATGGTAAATCAACCAGAATCCCTTCAAACATAGCCTGCAAATGTAATTCGTGAGTGTGAAGTTCAGTTCGACAATGAATATAGGTAAAGTAAAGAATGCATCTACCCAAAAAAAGGATGCAGACCAATCAACCATGTGATCAAAAAGACCAAATTGCATGGGTGTAGTAGATTCAGTAACTTACTTTATTAAAACGACAAGGGGGAAAGGGGACAAAAACAAACCTTAGCAAGAAGAGTACCAAGAAAGTGGAAAAATTGGAGATGTTGTTCATGTATCATTCCTGATCCAGGATTTGGATAAAGCAGATGATCCGCTGTTTCCTGGATGCATTGATGTTCAGATTGCCGTAAACCAATAAATAACAAGGTAAAAATATAAGGAATATCAAGGAAGGAGTATAAGCTGAAGCATTTCCCAATCAGACATTTCAAAACTTCAAAGCATACTTATTTCCATAATATATTTGGTGACACAACACAGACTATTTGGTTGTTGTTACAGGCATAATAGTATAGTTATATTTTCAAACTTTAGTAAACAACTGGAAAGATTATTAATTCCCTAGAATTTGTCTTCACACTTCACCCTTTTTAAAGTTATACTCCCCAACCACCCCACTGCAAGTATATCCTCACTCCTGAATACATCAAAAAGATTCAATTTGGTGCTCAAGCTTGACTATGGCGTTGAAAGTACTATCACATTGTAAAGGACTGACTCTTGTAAAAGCTAAAGCTATTTGGTAGAGGGTCATGGTCGGTTTCGGTAATGAACCAACTATGCCAAAATCTTCAACTCTTAGGAGAAGGGAGCACCACATTGTTTTAGTTTTAACACATCCCCTCTCACACAAGAACCCTTTGGGCTTTGAAGCAGTTAAAAACGATTGAATGCTAGACCATATTATCTGTTATTTTAAGGTAATACCCTCATCTTAAAAAAAATTATCGATTATATTGATTAGCTACACTAAATAAAATTATCTTTTTAACTGAAATACCCTTATTGTAGAAGTTAGTTAGGTAGATAAAAAGAACTAAATATTGTACTATATATGTTGAGATACTGATAAATAAGGGTAATTGGAAAAAAATAATTAATGTTTTCTAGATATTCTAAAGTGAGAAATAATTTATGACAAATCAAAATTCTCTCTATATATATAAAACACAACATAAACAATAAATATTCATATGACCTTAAATAATCCATACTGCACATCAAAGGCAGCCCGTGTGATGTTTTCCATGAAATCTTTGAATATTCCACCTCCATCTATTCCAGCCTCTTCAACTCCAAATTCATTGACAAAAGTCACACGAATCTGAAAATTGCATAAAACGATGATTTGCAAGTTCCCTTAAAGACCAGAAAGCAGGGAATGGTTAATAAACATGAGGATAGGCCTTAGGAAAGGACATCACCAGTCCCCGAAGATCATCTTCTGACAACTGACTCATTTGATTATAAGCATCTTCCAAAATATGATGTCGTCTTATTCTAAACCTGTTTCTAGTAAATACTGCCTGAGATCCATTTCTTTGCCTAGCAGCAGCTAGTTGAGACTGATGGAACAATAAATAGACAATAGTCAAGTATACGAAACACATCAGTGGCATGTGATATGCAGAAACTCCAAAGCTGCTCACTGCCATTCATTTTAAATCCATAACACAGAGATAATTAATATCTGAATAAATCAAAACTGAATAAAATTCTTACAGTGAATATTTTAACTCTGCTTGTAAATGGTATCAAGAAAGCGGCCTGCTTTAAAATTTCATTTGCTCGTGTGTTTTCTATAACAGCCTGTGGAGAAAAGATTATATAAATACCAAATTAAATTTCTGTTCCTTTTGCCTTAAAAACCACAGTAGGGACAATACCTGAGAGATAAAGAAGTCATTCACCCCATCAGCATGGAAGTCACTGGGGGATGTAAACTGCCGTCTGTTGTTCCAATCTTGCAGCTAAGGGAAGAAATTCAAAAGGCAAGTTAGGAAGAGCATAAAGAAAAACAATTCCTATGCATAAGGTTATTGGTGTCAAATGCATATGGGTGCCTCTTCAGTGAGGAGACACCAAGGAACTTGTAAGGAATAAGAAAAAAACAAAACAACAAGGAGAAAGAAAGAATAAAAAATGCAGTAAGGCTGTCTAGTCTCTCTGAAACACCCATGAAATAGCTATAGCACAGCACCATAGAAGCCAACAGCATGAAAATACCCCAAAGCAAAGCACTAAGCGATGTCTTTGAAGACGCATAATTTCATGACAGCCTCTAAGCCCAATGGAGAGTGAACATAAAACTAAATATACAACAACCGAGATTGTTTCCACTGTTCTACCTGGGACAGGAGCTCAGAGACTACAATGCTAACCCTCTGTTGAACAGCTTCAATAGACAGCCTTTTACTACTTGTGCTAACTGGAATAGATTTAACTGAATTAGCAGATGAGGTATGATTGACCCACAGCAGCTGCCACAGAGCCTGCAGAAACAGCAAACATACCGAAATTAACTGTAACTACAAAATAAGTTACATTTGAACGAAGCAATATCAGGAATGCTAGTGATATTATTGGTCATTTCCATCAGTTTTACAAAATGTAACATACTCTAGTTCGTTGGACTAATATATGCACGCGAATACACAAACTTGCAAGGATTGGACACCCCTTATCTGGATCTTGCTTAAAGTGCAAGGAAGAAAAGGTTACATTTCAGTGATCCATTAATGAAATTATTTCCCAAGGACTAGGGGTTTCAATCTCAGAACTCTCAACAACTTTTCCTAAAGAATAGATCAACCATTCCAAACATTACCTGCCTCAACAGAATGATGAGGCTGCTGATATCCTTCAGTGATAGCGGTTTCTCCTGCTCATAAAATTCCTCATTATCAACTATCATAAGCATATGCCTGATAAAAAAACTAGATTAGAATATATCATCAAGGTACAAGACTATGATTAGAATTTTAAAAATAAATCTAATAACCATGAGCACAGAGGCTATAGTTCATGCATTAATACAAGAAATTATTAAACATGTCAACGAAAGAGTCTTACTTGTAGACAGGACAGAATACAGCCAGAGGTAACAGCCAACCAGGGGCATCCCCTGAGAGGTATGATAACCTCTCAGACAAAGATGACCATTTTTTATTATCATGGCACCGCTTCATAAAATTCCAAAGCATAGGAACAAGTTCAGTTCTGTAGGCAAGCACAGTCATAATCCTTTCAAGTGGCAATGTATTGAAGATAACATATAAAAACCCACAAACTGCACCAACAGCTGCAACCTCCCTATCATCTGGCCCAAAATCTGAACCATTGGCAGATGAAATATTTCTAAATAATATATTTGTCTGCACATTTCAAGAAGTGACAATTCACCATCAATTTTTCAAAAAAAAATGGTAAAGGAAAATTTCAATGACACTCCAGATACAAAAGTCATTTGCAAGATGATATACCAGTTGCAGAAGGAAACGAGTATCTATTGCATTACAAATTTGTTGATCCAATTTCCTATCCAAAGCAACTTCCATGACTTCATCATCGCCAGTCATATCATCCTCAGCAATCATAGAATCTGAAATTAAAACTCACCAGTAAAAACGAATGGTAGAGAGAGAGAGAGAGAAAGCGAACTATTTCATATTTGCATAAAAAATATAAATTTAACAGCTATGATGAAGCAAAGCAAGCAGGCTATGTTAGAGTATCATGTGTTAAGCTGAAGCTTCTGGTTATTTCTGTATATATTTAAGTTTCTAGAGGTTTCTCAGTTAGTAACTGTAGTTAGTTTGTGTGTAAGGCTTGCTCAGCAAGCTAGCATCAGGAAATAAATACCTGTGTAAATAAGGTTCACTCTCATCTGTCCTCTCTCTTTGGATTTCTATCATGATATCCAAAGCTTGATCGGTCTTAAATCATGGACACCGAAATCACATCTCCTCCTCCTCACTTGCCACCTCTGGTTACTCATCATCAAAATTTGCAATTGCCACCCAAAGCTCCTTTTCCGTCGTGGCAGTGGCAAGATCTGTCTTCCCCAGTGAAAGCTTTGCCCTATACAATCATGATTCTAGATGCAGTTTCCATTAACTTCTATTCAATTTCCAAGAGGTTAGGATTCGGAAACAAAATTTTCTGCTCTGGAAGTAGCATGTCCAGCCAGTTATCAAAGGACACACAGGCTGCAACATTTTGTAGTGAATCCAGCAATTCCACTGTGATTTATGACTGAAGCTAACCTAGGTTGCATCAATGGAGCCTATCCTTCACGGGAACAAGAAGATTGACTGTTAGTTTCCTCTCAAAATCTTATCTGTCCACCTCTCTGTTAACAATAGTTATTGGTCGTGTTCATTCATGCCACTTTGGGAAAAGTTTCACAATTACTTCCATGCTTAAACTAAAGGGAAAGCAAGGCAGTTGCATACCAAACTTCACAACATTAACAAAGGATCTTGCACAATTTTAGAATTCCTGCCCGAATCAAATTGGGGATCCAGTGTAACCTCAAGAGCAGTTAGATAAGATTCTCGAAGGTCTGCACGAGTCTGATGCCTAAATCACTCTCATAAGCAACACATTTGAACCTTATGACATTACTGAAATAACAGCTTTTCTCTTGGCACAAGTAACATGCGTTCTGCAACCAGCGCTACCACTCAAAATGCTCCACAAGCACGTTACTTAGTCTGCCTCATCTCAATCCAACAGAATTCAATTTAATTTCACTCCATATTCGGCCGTGGCCAATCATTGTGGGGAACGGTATCGTCATTCAAAGGGTAAAGGAGGACGAGGCTCAGCTCAGTGTCAAGTACGCAACAAGGATTGTATATTGTTTTTGCATCCGAACATTCAAGAACCTGGTCTATTTGGCTACCACGGGCCGAATTATGGATCCACAAATACTACACTATTTCAGGTGTTGTATGGAAGACCACCTCCTACGGTCCTACTATTGTTCAATTTAAGGACGGAGAAAGAAAAGTGGAGACTATAGCAAGAGAGCTGCAAGAACGTGATGTGGCACACACCCAGCGTGAGCATCATCCAGCTAAGCCTCTAGATCAAATGAAGTAATATGCCAATAAAAAAAAGAAGGACCGGCAGTTCTCTGGAGGTGACTGGGTTTTCTTGAAATTAAGGCCACATACACAGCAATAGGTGGGCTAACGGGATTAACCAAAGGTTAGCTCCTCGCTTCTATGGACCATTTCAAATTATAGAGAAGGAGGGAGTGGTTTCTTACAAGCTGCAAGCTTCCTCCTACTTATGAGTCGTGTCCCAAGTCCCAACCAAAAAAGGCAGTTCGACTTCCTTTTCTTGAACCAGAGTTGACTCCTAATTTGGAAATTCATCCAAAGGAAGCAACTCAGCCAGAAACAAAGTTAGACGGCAGAGAAGTGGTGGAGAAAGGAACAAAAACCCAGCAATATTTAGTGCACTTGAGAGCTTCGGCAGTGGAGCATGCAACTTGTGAAAACCAATCTCTGTTTTGGAGCAGCATTTGCCAACCCTTTGCCATGAGGACAAAACAAGTGTTCCAGTTGAAAGTGATAATAATGCTTTGAACCAGACCCAAAGAGACCCATTATCCGAAAAGTCTATTCTAGGAAACACTGGACTTGTTTTTGATAACTGCTATGTGGCAGTTGGCGAGTTATGTGGTGCACTACTTTTTGGTGGTGCACTGGTGCATCCTTTCAAAAGAATTGCAATTATGCCCCCTCTCCTGCTCCCCCCTCACTCCCTCCCTTACACTCTGGTCTCTCTCTCTCTCTCTCTAAACTCCAGTTGCAAGCCCTACAATGCAGCACTGGCGCTGAGGTTCCAGTAGAAGGAGCATAAGTAGTTGAGAGTGTGAGAAAACCAGAAAACACAGCAAAGGCTCAATAGTATAGGTTTTCCTTCTAGAACCAACAAAATTCAAAACTGATGTTGATACCTTTCCTAACATTCTCCCCCAGTCCCCCTCACTCCTTTGTCACTGACATGGGAGCACTAAGGAGTTGATTGCAACATTAGCGTTACGGATTTGAAACCCGATCAATGGTTCACCTCCAGTGCCATTTTCAAATTAATGTCCTCTAATGCGAAGAAGCAAGAACCTCACAGCTGCGAGGAACAGTGACGGTGACTCGCCCTTGTACATGCACCCATCTAACTAAAGGTATTTTCAGGTGCAGTGCAGTGCGTTTCCCTACTGGGTTCCATTGCAGAGATCGGCGTTTGAAGGGCCTTCTTCCCAGCAGAAGGATGTTGTCTCCATCAGCAAAAGAGAGGGGGGAAATGGCTGGTCTGAAGCAACATGACCCAGGTTGCGCTCATGTCCGGCGGCCTCCGAACACGGAGACAGGAGGACAAGGTGGTTGGTTCCTGTTTTGCGCTTGTGTTATTGGAACTTTTTTTTTTCTTTGCTGCAGTGTTGGGAGTTTGGGGGTCAGGGGTAAATGAGAATGTCTTGGTGGAGAAGGAGGAAAGTGAAGAAAGTATCTTGCATGGTTTGAGTAATTCTTCAAGGGCGACAAAAGTTACCAGAGAGTGAAGGGACAACGATAGGCAGAAATAAACAAGACAAAGAGAGAGAGAGAGAGAAGAAAAAATATTAAAGAGAAAAGCTTTGATGGAGGCTGGGAACCACACACAGAAGGGGGTTTATTGAAAAAATCTTTTTTGAAATGTACTGGTTACTGGTATACCACCTTTTAGTGGTGTACCTCGACTTATACTGTGGCGGCTTACGGAACAGTTACTTAGTTTTAATAGCTACAATGTGGCGCTTTATAGAACAGTTATGTATTGTCATTTTGGGTTAAATATATTTTTGGTCTCTATATAATAAGCAAATTTTGGTTTTGATCCATATACTTTTTTTTTTTCATCCATCCAAAGTCTAAAATTATTGTTTTTGGTCCCTCTAAAATGTAAGAATTTTTGTTTTGGTCGCTGTAAAAAAATTCATTAGTTTTCATCCCTCTAAAATCATTGGTTTTTTATCCCTAACGTTTATTTTAAGGAAGACAAATAGACTTTATTTTAGGGCTCACGATTTTTTTTTTTAACAGGAATCACCTGCTAAAATGACACCAAATACATTATTGGATGCCACCTAGGATGGCCATGACATTTCATTGGATACATAAGCAGTTATAGATGTCACATGATGGTACAGATGTCACATGACAATAGGGACCAAAACAATAATTTTTTTTATTTTGGAGGGATGAAAGCTGAAGAAATTTTTTTACAAGGACCAAAATCAAAATTTGCTCATTTTACAGAGACCAAAAACATATTTCGCCCTTTCTTTTTATTGGTGTGGTAGTATTAGGGGACAGTTATGTTTTGTGTTGGGCGGTTTTATGGACAGAGATAATCTTTGTAGGAGTTTCTGAACTCCGAGACAGGTGAAGACTGTTGTAGTCTCTGTAATTTGGTACGATTTAATCTTATTTCCATCTGATATTCTACTGGTTATCTGCCTATGGTTGTTACTTGTTTCAAGGAATCTTCTATGATCAATTGTCAAAGAGATTGGATTGCTTTGTCGCATTTTTGAAACACTTAAGGTCACGGTTCTATTTTCTCTTTTCTGTTGAACGAGGATATCCCATCCTCGCCCGAAATGTATTTTCCTTCTTTATTCTAGCTAACAATACATTCTTCCTTCTATTATCCAAAAAAAAAGGAAAGAAATGAGATGAGATGATACACGATAATGTTCAGTGAATGAAGTTAGAAAGAAAGGGAACATACTTCCTCTACTATCAGATCTTGTTAGGGATGGGTGCGCCTCTAGTAAAAATGTAGTAACAGCTGCAAGGTCTATGGCCTGAATAGAAATAAACACAAATCAACTTCAAAACTAACATATGGTTTTAAGCAAAAGTTTCAAACTTCAATGGCATCAAAGATCAAACAACTTTAACCACAACCACCAATACAAACACACACACACACCCCCCCCCCCCCTGAATGAAAAAACTCTATAGACAGCTTTATGTAAAATGATAAAAAGATGTTAAAAAAATTATACATAGGGATAGACGAAACTTCCAAAGAGGCTTATGGCCTTGCCCACCCTCTAAGCCTTCGAGGCAGGGTTTATATATAAAATTTAATTAAGCACTTATCCAATGTGCAGTTATCACACGTGAACTTGTGTCATGAGCACTTAAATTCAATAAGCTATTTGTATTTGGATATGCATGTCTAAAAGCTGTTTGTATTCTCAACATTTGTTTCCACATTAAAAATAAAATTAAGGGGTGAGTGGGAATCAAAGAGGGGATAGGGGCAAACTTCACATTAGTTGTTTCCATAAGCTATTTAGAAAAGTTTATTAAAATAATTTACAAACATAAGCTATTCTAATAGGATCATCCAAACACATACACAAGTGCTTATGTTTTGAGATAAGACCGAATAAGCTCTTTCAAACGCCCCGCCCCCTAACCATTTTTAAACTTGTTTGTGCTTCCTCCTCCTTTCGTAAACAAGATACCAAGCTTAGCATCCAATCTTATCCTCCGATCTCTAAATAATCTTCTCCTTTTATTTTAACTAGAGGAAAGACACGCACGGTCATGCCTGTCTGTCAGCTATTTTTTATCAAAAGCCACGATCAATTAAATGTTATTAACAATTTTCCCTTATTAAATTGTCATTAACTGCCTTCGTGAAAGTTATTGGTGTGCAGGAATGTAGCCCAGGAAAACATTGGAGTCGAGTAAAATTGGAAAAAAATTGCGTACACCAAAACCTGTTATTGGCATTATATATAGTTATAGATTATAGATGTATTTCTTCCTTCATCCAAGAAAAACAAAATGTGTATCCATCAAGACACTAACTTTTACCCAATTCTAGATAAGTCAGAAAGGGAGATATATGAAGTTAAACATAGAATGTTAATAACAAATGAGATATTGTAGGAATAACCTTCTTACCATATCAAATGAACAGTCAGGTTGAGACAAAGCAACTCCACCAGTTTCTAACATATTACCAAGAAGACATGCATAGGTAGGAAATTCATCTGATATATCCTTGGGTAGAAAACTGATCAGATTTGGCACAAATGTTGCCATTTGATGAACGTAATGTTGGCTTAGGCCCTGTCTTGCAAAAACCTGAGTTCCCAAAAATAATCCAACTTTTCACAATACTTGCCAAAGTTAGTAGAAAAGAAATAGTTCCAGAACATGAGCAAGCACATAAAGGAAACTAGAGCACGAAGGTTAGAGAAATAAAAAAGACATAATAATTATTGGTGGACATAAGCAATAAAAGGAACAAAAAGCAATATCACTCCCCCCTCCCCCAAGATTCTGATTAACATGCAGAGGTCCCGAAGCAAATAATAAACTCAGTTGCTTATTAGTTATACATTACATATTGAACTTTTCCCTCCAGGTTGGATTTACTTTGTTATATATCAGCTGATTGCACATTGACTTGCTATCCATTTGTGCAGAGGGAGATTACAACTTATGGTTGTATGCACTAAATTATTTAATCGTGTATTTCAATTTCAACAGCGTGCCTTACAACAGAGAGAAATAGAAGGAACCTTAAGCTTAAAATTCACCCAGTAAAATTGCTGAAGCTGTACCTGTGCTCTCTTTAGGTGGTTCTAATGAATTTCATCATACAAGGTTTCTCTAAACTAATTTTTAATATCCTTTGAACTGTATACCATCTTTATTGATTTCAGTCCCCCCGTCCTCATAGTTACAAAACAGATGCAACATCGTTAATGATTAATAACTCTATTTAACTTCTACTGATCACGAAGAAAAGAACCTCCATCAAATAGAATTAGGATAATAAATACCTGTCTCAAGTTCGAAAAAACATGCCATAAGAAAGGAATTGTAAGGATCTGTGATGAGAAGCTATATTTTGGATCAATATGTGGACAGATACATGGTTTCTGACCAATGTGACATATTACAACTGTGAGCACACGCTCCAAAGATGATCCTTTTTCACTGCAACTACAATTTTCTGCATTATCCTGCAGTAGATCATTCAGGTAGTTTATGCATTTATGCGAAGCAGGGTATAATAGATCAAACAAATATCATATGAAATGACGAAACCCTAAACAGTCATATTAACTTGTGATGGATGGAATATAAGTCTTGTTTGTATATTTGATCCACTGGCCCAGTTTTTTTAACTGAATAAACTATCACATAAAAGGATAACATAGATGTATATTGTTGAAATTATAAGGTCTAAGATGAGGGAAATAAAGACTTTGAATTCTGACGATGGTTTGATATTATAGAAAAGACTAAGCACTGACCCTTATTTATACTAATACTATACTCCTAATCCTACATAAATAAGGAAACTATTCATGATAATTATTAGACTCCTAATCCTAATTAAATAAGGCTACGAACTTTAAAATGGCTTTGGTCAGAGTTTTGCTATTCATGGTAGGCCTTTCATCAATTAGATGTCAAAAATGTCTTCTTTAATGGAAACTTGACTGAGGAGATATATATGGAGAAACCTCCTATGTTTATTGCATAAGGGGAGTCAAGAGTAGTCTGTAAATTTCACAAATTATTATATGTTTAAAATCTCTCCGATGTTGGGTTAGGCAGTCCAACATGGTCTTACAAAAATTTGGAATAATTCGGAATGAAGTGGATCACTCAATATTTTATAAGTATTCATCTGATATAACTTGTGTATCTATCCTTCGGTTTATGTAAATAATATGCTCATAATAGGGAGCGATCATACTGGAATTCAATAGTTAAAGGAGCATCTATTTCATCACTTTGAAACAAGAAACCAAAAAAATAGGCAGTGTTGTTAAATTGCGGCCATGGCGGCGCCATGGAGGTTCGCGGTGGTGGATTCTAAACAATCCGCAATTGTATAGTGCTTTGCGGTGCGGAATGAGAATGGCGGGCCATGGCGGACAGTGAGCTCCATGGCGGAAGAACGGCACACCGAAAGAAAATTGGGGAAAGCATAGGTTTTTGGTCGCCAACCCGACCCAATCCGGCCTCTAACTCACCAAACCCTAATTTTTTGATTTATCAACTTTCTTCTCTCTCATTTCCTTCAATTTCGAACTTGCCTCACCACTTCTCTTCTTCCCTCTTCGTGTCTCCTCTTCCGGCAGCAGCACCTCCTCCTCTGGCGCCTCTGTTTCTGGTGATTACTTTTTTTCCTGTCTCTCTTTTTTTTCTTTGCTTCATTCATTCCTGTTTTTTTTCTTCTACTTCATTCCTCTCTCTTTTTTTTATTCTACTTCGTTCCTCTGTTTTGTTTCTTCTACTCCCTTTCTTCTATTTCAGTCTTCTACTTCATTCTTCTCTATTTTTTAATTTCAGTTTTACATAATTTATTTTGGTTGCACTCTGATTCAAAATATCATTTTTCCCCCTTTTTCCAATTTTTAAATAGTGGTCCATTCATTCTTTTCAACAATGGCGGGTGAAGGACAAAGTTTACCACATTCAACAACTAACAGAACTGATCCAGGATGGAAATATTGTCATCCATTAATGGAGGGAAGCACCAATTCCATTGTCTGTAATTTTTGTCGAAAGGTCACTAATGGAGGAATCACTAGAGCAAAAGAACATTTAATGGGAAAGAAGGGCAATGTTGCTGCTTTGTGCTTCCCAGTTATGAACTTATGATATTTACTATCAATTTTTTTTTTATTTACTATCAATTTAGTTTATTGTCATCAATTACAGCCTTATTTTTTTAGTTATGCAGCCATATGTGTGTGTTTGTGTGTGTGTGTGTGTGTGTCTATATATATATATATATATTTCGGTCCGCCATGCTTCCGCCATTTCCCAAAATGCAATCCGCTATATTTGTATAGCGGATTTTTGTCTGTCCGCGATCCGCGATCGATAACATTGAAATCAGGTCAATTGTTCGATCAAGATCCGGAATTGCTATCTCCCAAAAAAAGTATGTGCTTGATATTCTTGGAAAAGTTGGAGCTGTAAACCAGTATATAATCCCATGGATCCAAACGTTAAGCTTCTTCCCAACCAGGGAGAATTATTCTCATATCCACACAGATATGAAAGATTAGTAGGAAAGCTAAATTATTTGACTGTAATCAGACCAGACATTTCTTTCACCGCCAGTATGATGAGTCAATTCCTAAATTTTCCTCTTGTTGACCATTGGAATACAGTTGTCAAAATTTTTAGATTTATTAAAGGGTCACCAGGAAAAGGATTAGTGTATGAGAACAGAAGGGAAAAGGATATTGTTTTCTATAGTTTATCACATCCACAGGAAAAATTGAGTAAATTCACTAAACCAATGTAGATTATATTGAATAGCCTCTCAACACTCGAACCCTAATCCTAACACACCCACATCCTGACTCTTCCTAAGATTTTATACAGTCAAACCCTCTCTACTTTCATCATAAATCATTGAAATATATTTTTCAGTTGCACTGTGGGTCTTTTGAGTCAAGTCACATGTTAGGCAAAGCCCAAAATATATACCATTGTTGGAAATAATTCCGCATTTAATGTACCACTTTCCAAGTACATTTAATGTTCCACTTTCCAAGTAGTTTAGATTCATTGTTCAACAAATAGAATAGGTTCAATACATCTTAGGGAATAGAGATTTCTTTATTACTTATCTTGTAAGTTGTATTTCACAATTATTAGCCTTGTAAATCTTTGTGTATAAATTAAGAATTCTGCTGGGTGCTATCTCACTCAAGCACATTCAGAAATTTTGCCTTCCTATTTTCACAACCATGTTATCACATTAATAATTGAAGGAACACATCCTGAAATTCAATCTCGAGCCATATAGTTCTTTATTTAAAAAGAAAACAAATCTTCCTTCGTCATCAAGAAAACTCCAAATGAGACTCGTATTAGGAATAGCAAGCTCCCAGAGACAATAAAAAGAATAAAAAGAAGGGTTATATATGTTTTTAGTACCCCATAAAATTTTCATTTTTTATTTTTAGTCCTTGTACCCACTTTTTACTCCCAACAAATTACAAAATTGCATGCTTTAAATACCTGCATCCTTTAGGGAATAAAAACATACAGTTTTGTAATTTGTAGGGACTAAAAAGTGGGTACAGAGACTAAAAACAAAATTCGATATAATTACAGGGACTAAAAATATATTTAACCCTAGAAAGAATTAAAATTTAATTTATTCAGTGAATATATATATATATATATATATAGATATGCATTTTAGGACAATTTTTAATTAACATAAACACTGGTTAATATAATGTACAAAGTACAAACAAGGCTAATGCGTTAACATGATTAATCATTCTAGTGGTTAATTTATACTAAAATATAATGAAAATATATTTAAACCTGGAAAGAATTAAAATTTAATTTATTCAGTGAATATATATATATATGATTTGGCTCCTCTAAAGTGGATAGGGAGTAAAGTAAGTAATCTAACCGTTTATGAAAAAATTAAGGGTGATTTGTTATGCATGTGTAGTTAATACCAACCCTTGATTTTCTCATTAATGGTTAAGATTGCTTACTTTACTTTCTAAAGTGAATTGCTTACTTTAGAGCAGCCGGATATATATATATTTATATATATATATGCATTTCAGGACGATTTTTAATTAACATAAACACTGGTTAATATAATGTACAAACATGGCTAAGGTGTTGACATGATTAATCATTCTAGTGGTTAACTTATCCTAAAATATAAATATTTATATATATATATATATATACATATATATATATATATGCATTTCAGGACGATTTTTAATTAACATAAACACTGGTTAATATAATGTACAAACATGGCTAAGGTGTTGACATGATTAATCATTCTAGTGGTTAACTTATCCTAAAATATAAATATTTAAACCATGATATCATAACTCGCCCTTAAATATGCATTAGACAGATTAATTTTATAGGAACCCAAAAAATATAAACAGAGAAAAAAATGAACTCCGATATTACCTTTCCTGTAAGAATAATCTCTCTAAGTAGGCTGAATGCATTGTTTTGAGAGAGATATCCTACTATCTTACAGCTCCATGGCAGTTTGAGATCTATCAACAGTACTAAAATTTCCAATAAAGGAATAGCTGATGCATTAGATTCCTTCGGAGTCAAAAAAAGTTGATCCTTCAACTGATTTCTGTCCAGTAAAGTACTATATTAGCAAAACAGCACAAAAACCCAGAAAAGAAGTAGCGAAAAACTGAAGTAGAGCCCTAGTCTAATTATCTAATTAGTTATTTAACATAATTCACGCATGCTTAAATGATGGTATGTTAGGAACCCAAAAATTGATATCAGAAAATAGAAGGAAAAGAAGAATAAAGAGAAAGAAATTGAGAAAGAATTTTATTCAAATTAGGAGAATAATCTCCCCAAGGGTTTCCCCTTCACACCAATGAGCCACTGCTCAAAGTTTACACAAAGATAACAATCTGAATAATATCCCTCTAAGCCTACACCCTCCTATTTATACAAGATAAGACTCTATTAATCAATTAACTAACAAACTTTTTATCTCATATCCTAACAACCCCTTAACCCTTATCCTAACAAACTCCTAATCTCTTATCTTAACAATACACCCCACCCCAAAACAACCTTGTCCTCAAGGTTGGAAATAGAAACATTAAAAAAAAAACACAAAAAACTGCTAAAACATAAGGAGGATTGCTGTAAAAAAAAAATAAGAGGCTTGAGGCTGGTTGCCCACTTGATTGGAGCCCAAAACAGGAAAACAGAAAATTTGAGCTCAACCCTTAACTCCAGAAGCTGCCAAAACAATTGGGCTTGGCCCGTTAGGTTTAGAAGAGGAATCTAGCTGATACCCCAAATACTGGCTCCGGATTGTTTCCCTCCTCCTTCCTCCTCAGTCTGCGTCTTTCTTTCTTCGTTTTTCCTCAGCGTCGGCTCTTCGAAGATCCAAACCCATGGCACTCGTGGTTGCTCTACCCTTTGTGACTCGCAAATCATCACCTGTGGCATGGAATCTGGCGGGTCTGGCAGTGGGCGCTTGGTCGGGTTAGCAAGGTCTGGCGGTTTAGGCTCGGGAAAGGCCGGCACCGTTGAACCCGAGTCTATTTGCTCTAGATGCGGAAGGACCGTCGCAAGCATCCACAGTTTCGGTGGTTCCCATGTTGATAACCCACTATCAGCCACACGTGAGTTAGGGGCGACTCGATCAGGTGGCTTGGGTGAAGGTACCAGCCGTGGAAGGGTCGCCGCGAGTGGAACTATATCCGGCGGTTCCCGCGGGGGGTGGTTCCCGCTCCCACTCATGGCGTTCTTCCTCCTTCAGCAAATCGCAAACTTCATACGCCAATAACGAACCATTGGCACCCACATGCGAGTTTGCATTTAGCGGCTTTGGTGGTGGTGGGGGCATGGCTGATCGACCCACAAGCTGAGTCTCTGTCTCTACCTGATGCAATATCTGGGTTGACGGTTCCAACATAAGGCTGGCCGGAAGTTTCAGCGACCAAGCACCGGCCCTTTCACCACTATACTCCGACTTCTCATCACTCTCCACCATTTCGCCCAGAGTGTGTTGACTGCTCCCTTCCTCCTCTTGGAACTTTTCCTGTTTCTTATTCCTCTTTTCAACCGAGTGCTCCAAGAAATCAATGGGTGATTCCATCGTTCCTTGGTCTTCTTGTTTCCAGGTAATCACCCTCTCAGAAACATTGCTATCATAACTTGCTCTGAATCTCTCAATCAAAGCTATGGAAAAAGATTCTCAGTCTGAATCTGTGTATTCTTGGTACCAAGAGATGAACCAATGTAAAGCCTCACCATCCTCCATCTTCATGAAGGCCCATTGCACTTTATCAGATGAATGAATTTGTTGTTCTTCATAGAACCTTTTTGCAGTAAGGATCCATCCGATGGGGTCCTCAATCACAAATTCTGGCAAACCTTCCCTCTTGAAATAATGGTTCAATTGTTCCCTCTTTGGTAACAATGGCTCCCTCTCGACGATCCGGCAGGTCGGACCAATTGTTAGGAACCCAGAAATTGATATCAAAAAATAGAAGGAAAAGAAGAATAAAGAGAAAGAAATTGAGAAAGAATTTTATTCAAATTAGGAGAATAATCTCCCCAAGGGTTTCCCCTTCACACTAATGAGCCACTGCTCAAGGTTTACACAAAGATAACAATCTGAATAATATCCCTCTAAGCCAACACCCTCCTATTTATACAAGATAAGACTCCACTAATCAATTAACTAACAAACTTCTTATCTCATATCCTAACAACCCCTTAACCCTTATCCTAACAAACTATTAACCCTTATCCTAACAAACTCTTAATCTCTTATCCTAACATGGTACTTCATATTTTCTTTATAAATAAAGAATGAAATATACAAATACAAAAAAGAGGCATTGAGAAAACAAAAGTTAGAGATTGTGACAGCATGTAAGAAATAGAAAATGTAATATGAAATGTTTTAGTTACTGAGAACCAGTATTGTAATGATTTTGTAAGAACAAGATATCATTCTACTAAGGGTCCTAAATCTTGGAACTTTCACTTGACTAGAAACTTCAGTGATAGAAAGACTGGTGAACTAAGCCCTTTGTTGAGTTTTTAACTCCATCTACTAATCTTTTGAGATTCGTTTGAGACAAACCATTTCCAAGTCCAAAATTTCCTCCTAGTTCAACTCTTTCATTTAAAACCAGCAATAACTAAGATTAATATAAATAACTTCTTCCAGATACATAGACCTGATGCAACTCTCTCCCCTTATGTTGTGTTCCATGCACAGGTTTAGCGAACACTTGCTGCAAGTAAATGGCTTCTGTTAGATTATAGTATTGTATTTATGACCTTGCTTTGGTGCTCTAATTAAGGTACTTACAAGAGAATTTCTATACCAGTCAGTTGCAGTTTTTTTCTACTCTATCTTTTCATTTATTTAATCTTTTAAGAGGATGTATGCTTCCCGAACATACTTTTTATATCTTTCCTCCTTGTTAGATATTCACCCAACAACTTAAGCTTTTGAGATAGTTCATAACATGGTATCAAAGGCCTGACTGTGATGTCTAGAGTTCAATCCTTGGCGCTCCCATTCTTCTAATTGGAAGATATATTTCAAAACTATGTAGGGTGGGGCAGTACATTGTCCTTTGCTTCAAGCCCAAAGGAGTCTTGCAGGAGAGCGCTTGTTAGATATAAAACCATTCACATGCTTTCATCCAACGACTTGACCTTCTTTTTTTTTGGGGGGGGGGGGAGTTGGTTCCTGATACTCCTAATAATATTGTTCTTCTTTTTATTAAAAAATAAAACAAGGGGACCAAAATCTAGTGGCACTGTGCAGTAAATGGGAATCCTTGCGTCTTCAAGGAAGTATCTATGCCCCTACATATGTGTGGGGTAAAGATTTTTTATAGATTCTCTATGGCGATTTGCTCATGATTGCTTTAAGGAAGTTCCAATTGTGGAGTCTGAGCAGCCTTGTTGCACCTTCTTAGCCTCTTTAACTGTCGGTTTTCCTTTAGTTTTTCTGTTTTTACTATTTTAGAGAATTTGTTATCCTCCCTCCACCTGTTTTTTCTCTCTTCTGTCTAATAATAATCCTTTTATATATAAAAATGGATGGACAAGTTGAGTTTCAACTGAAAAACAACAGCAGCCATTTACTTTTTACATTGTCCTTGCTTCAACCCCAAAGGAGTCTTGCAGGAGAGGGCTTGTTAGATATAAAACCATTCACATGCTTTCATCCAACGACTTGACCATCTTTTTTTTTTGTTTTTTTTTTTTGGGGGGGGGGGGAGTTGGTTCATGATACTTCTAATAATATTGTTCTTCTTTTTATTAAAAAATAAAACAAGGGGACCTAAATCTAGTGGCACTGTGCAGTATATGGGAATGCTTGTGTCTTCAAGGAAGTATCTATGCCCCTACATATGTGTGGGGTAAAGATTTTTTATAGATTCTCTATGGCGATTTGCTCATGATTGCTTTAAGGAAGTTCCAATCTCTTGTATGCGGAATCTGAGCAGCCTTGTTGCACCTTCTTAGCCTCTTTAACAGTCGGTTTTCCTTTAGTTTTTTTGTTTTTACTATTTTAGATAATTTGTTAGCCTCTCTCCACCTGTTTTTTCTCTCTTCTGTCTAATAATAATCCTTTTTATATGTAAAAAAGGATGGACAAGTTGAGTTTCAACTGAAAAACAACAGCAGCCATTTACTTTTAAAACTCCCCCAAAAAACACTCTTCCCCATTAAATACCCTCTGTTTTCTCTCCAATCAAACTAACTCTCCTTAAAACTGAAGCTGTTAGGTGAAAACTTGATTCATATATTTAACATAACCCCTCACGCAAGCCCTTTGGGCTTGAAACTTGTGGACAACACATAAAGCCACTCAAACTCGTGCATTTGTCCTATTATGAATAACATGGCGGCAAGGATTGAACTCCTAACCACTTGATCATGGAGGCTTCGATACCATGTCAAAGACCAACTCTTCTAAAAGCTTAAGTTATTAGGTGAAGGCTTTATGTATTCAACACAAGAAATGAAAGAATAAATTACAATCAGAACCAATTCAACCTAATTTGAACGACTCAGAAGCATAGTTAATATGATTTAAAAGTGTCATACAACTTAGTATCCAGTACAAATAATAATACATGAAAGAGAAAAGTACCAAACGGCAAGAGACTAAAAAAAGCCAAAGGCCCAGAAAATAATGAATTAAAACAAATAAAGCCAACCTATTCCGATGTACGGCACGAATACAAGTATATACAAGTTGCTTCACTCTGTAGTTCACCAAAGCACATACGGATGAGTAATCCACACCAGCAAAAAGTCTCACAACATCCCCTGTTGCATATATTTTAATTCTACATATCAAGTTTAATGAACCAAAGTAAAACTTGAAGAAACAGCAAGGATGCAGGCAGATATCTACGGAATTTCAAACTGTTTTTCTTCTAACAAGCACCAGAGATAAAATTATTAGCATCAGGAGCATGCAGAAAATTAAAGACTTGCATATTTATGTCTCTGTGCATCCTTAGCCAAGCAATCATCATAAGGTTTACAAACGGCATGTGAGAACAAAAAACAACAACAACAAAAGCCTTTTCTACGAAGTAAAGTAGTTGCCTACATGGATCAAATGATGCTCTAATATCCTATTGTAAATCATGTCTAATGATAAACCCGTTTACTGGTTTGGCCTACACTTTTTCTTGGTCTTCTTCTACCCCTAATTATTGGACTAAACTCCCTCTCAGGATCTCATCTACTCATCTTACAGGGGTTCCACCTAAAATAAAATTCTACCAACTTTTCCACAATAGATGCTACCCAACTTCACTTGGATGCATTGGTTCCTAATCCTATCTTGTCTTGTGTGTCTACTCATTCATCGCAAAATTCTCAGCTCTACAACATTGAACTTTTTTTTCTTGATGCCTCTTTCCCACCGGCATTAGGTCAAAAGATAACACCATAGGGCCTTACACATATGCAGTAAAATTTTCCCTTCAGCTTCAATAGTACTTTTTCTATCACAAAGAACAGCCAAAGCATTTCTCCATTTCATCCACCTTGATTGAATTCTTTGGTTTACACCTCCCTCTATTTCCCAGACATATTGTATAATGGACATATGATACTTAAACTATGAATTGTAAGAAACAGAATTTTATTGATGGAAATAAATATGTACAAACCCCAATTATATAGACCGACTATCACCTAAATAAGGAAATATAAATCTGTACAAATCAGAACCAAATCAATCCTAATTATGTCACATATCTCCTAATAATACACAATGATTATATTACACAACACTTCTCAAGTGGTGAATGTATGTCCGCTATTCCCACTTGCAAATAAGGTCCTAAACTGCTCGATGGGAAGTCCTTTGGTCAACATATCCGCTAATTGATGTCGTGGAAGGAATATACCCGTGGATATGAGACCACTTTCTAATTTCTCTTTAATGAAGTGTCGATCTACCTCTATATGCTTTGTCCGATCATGCTGAACTGGGTCAAGTGTGCAATGCTAATGGCGGACTTATTATCACAAAACAATCTCATAGAGCTTCATACTTTATTTTGAGGTCATGAAGTATAATCTTCATCCATAACAACTCACAAATCCCTTTGAGCCATAGCTCAAATTCCGCTTCTAAGACTTGATCTTGCAACCACATTTTGTTTTTACTCCTCCATGTCACTAAGTTTCTCCCAAGAACATGCAATATCCAAAGGGTGGATCTCCCATCAACAATTGACCCCCGCATAACTGTGATCAAGATATACTTCCACCGATAAATTCCCTTCCTTTTTGAACAAAGAGTCCTTTCTCTCGGGAGAGGTCTTCAAGCAATCAAGAATTCTATTCACCGCTCGCAAATGCCTTTCTCTTGGATCATGCATGAATCGACTACTACACCGATCAAGGTAAGCTATGCGCTCTGCCCAGTGTGAGATAAATATATGAGTTTTCCCACAAGTCTCTCGATATTGTGCCTTCTCCACCTTTCGGGGCTTTCCAAGTCATTCCCAATCCCGTGATTTTGCTCTATAGGTACTCCAAAGAGTCTTACAACCTAGCTTACCAGCTTTAAGAAGATCGAGGATATACTTCCTTTGAGAGATATAGATACCTTGTTTAGAGTAAGCAACCTCTATTCCAAGGAAGTACTTTAGCTTCCCGAGGTCTTTCATCTCAAATTGAAAGGCCAACCTCTCTTAGAGATTGTTTCTCAAGCTCATCATCACCGCAATAATCATATCATCTACATGCACCAAAAGGATCAGAAGTTTTCCATATCGAGAATGTTTTATAAAGAGGGTAATGGTCACCTTGGCTTTGCCTCGCACTTCAAGGATATCATAACTTGAGTAAACTTTCCAAACCAAGCGAGGAGACTGCTCAAACCATATAATGCTTTCTCGAGTCTACAAACTTTATTCCCCCTTCAGTGGACACCATATCCAGTGGAATTTCCATATATACTTCATCTTCTAAGCTCCGTAAGAAAGCATTTTTAACATCGAATTGGTGCAGCTCCCAAACCAAAGTGTGTCGCCAAGGAAAGTATAATTCTCATCAGTATTCATCTTTGCATCGGAGCAAATGTCTCCTCATAATCGACCCCATAGGTTCGGGTGTAACCCTTTGCAAACTGGGCCTCGCTTGTATCGGTCTAGTGTGCCATCCGACTGATATTTAACAGGTATATCCATCTACAACCGATCGCTTTCGTTGTTCTTCGTCTCTCTACAATTTCCCAAGTCTCATTCCTTTCCAATGCACCCATTTCCTCATTCATGGCTCGAACCCAATTCTCATCCTTTAAGGCTTCATCGAACTAGTGGATTCGATAGAATCAATAATAAAATAAAACTCGTGTTGCACGTAAAGGTTTTAGTAGACACAAATCGGGATATAGGTATTTAGCACAAGATCTTTTTTCTTTTCTCTAAGGCAATTGGTAGATCATCCGGGTTAGGTTCACAAGAGACATCTAAAGTATCTTCGGGTTATGAGTACTTACTCAGGTTCTGGACGATTGAAGTCAGCGCTGGACCAGGCCTGTTTCGCCAGATCTTTCCTAAGAATATTGCTTCCCAAATTTACCATTATTATCCCGCACCGCATCCTCCTCTTTGTCATCCGAGAGACATCCTCAGAAAGAAAAAGACAGCTAAGGGGACTCGTGACTCAGACTCGACTGCACTTGTAGAAGCGGACTCAATTTTCTGAGACCACTCTCCCCCTGGCCGAGGATTAGTGGAGTTACGAAGTCGATTCATGAAAGGTGACATCCATGGAGACATAGACACGACGAGTTTCAGTGGTGATAACACTTTGTACTCCCTTTGTCCTGGGGCATACCCTATGAAGATACATTCGATGGGCACGAGGATCTAATTTTCCCGATGAGGACCGTGAACATGGACAAAGGCGTAACATCCAAAGACTCGACCAAGATTAGTCATAATGGGAATAAGGATGAAAGGTAGACAAGTGTTGTATCGATCGACACCATCTAAGACACGAGAAGGCAACCCGGCTTTATCAAATAAGGGCGCTTAAGACAAACTTTTCCCCAAAAGACTCGGGAACGTACATTTGAAAAAGTAAAGATCCGCAACCTCAAGAAGATGACTGCGCTCCTGCAACCCCATTCTCATGGGGTGTCCACACAGGTTAGCTCATGGATAATACCATTATCTTTAAGAAATTGGGAAAATGGTGATTCACATACTCTCTCCCATTATCGTAACGCAATCTTTTAATCTTTTTTACCAAATCGGGTTTGAATCATATTGTAAAAGTTTACAAACAATTGGAAAACTTCTGACTTATCTTTCATGAGAAATATCCAGGTAACCCGAAAGTAATCATCAATAAAGGAGACAAACCATTTCGCCTCCGTAAATATTACAAACAGATGTAGGTCCCCACACGTCCGAATGAATAAGATCAAAAGGATTGAACTTTTATTATTACTAGGAGAAAAAGTTGTACGATGGTGTTTAGCAAATTGACAAACATCACAATGAAAGTGACTCAACTGACACTTTTGTAAATAAAACAGAAATAACGACTTAAGGACACTAAATGAGGATGACCAAGACGCTGTAGAAGCCATATCTCGGAGATGACCAAGATTCGACTTTGTTGGATGACTAGAAGCCAGAGCCTTTTTGTCCAATGTTCTCTTTATTCTTTCATGCTGCAGTAGATAACCCGCCCCCGCTCCTTAGCAATTCCAATCGCCCTCCGGGCAAGATCCTGAAAAACACAACGGGAATGGAAAAATGTTATCGCACAATTTAAATCTTTGGTGATTTTATGAATGGACAGAGGTTACCGGATACTTGGGAACATGAAGTACATTCTTTAAGTGATGGGTTTGAAGTTTAATGTTTCCACACCCTTTGAATCGGGATTTGTGATCCATTAGCTACAAAGTTGATGTGTCGACTACTAGGTAAAGTGGTGTAGGATGAAAAATAAGAAGTATGGGGTGTCATGTGATCCTGTAGCACCGAGTCAATAATCCGTGATATTCTCGGCACTAAGCATTAAAGGATAAGAAACTAGAACTCTTACTACCATGGTGAGGAGCTGCGGGAAGAGGAAGGCTTACTGCGGAACTCATAAGAGCCCTGGCACATCGCTTCCAACTCATCTTACAAGAGCAGTGGACCTCCTTTTCCAAAGGGTGGTTGGTGAGTCTTCAACTAAGGTGTCTCAACTGATCGCCGTTAGCACGCCCAAAGTGGACCCTTAAATCCCCAACACGCCTCCGTAACCTTCTCCTTTCCATGTAGTTTAAAACATGTCTCCTTGGTGTGACCCGGCCCTCCTACAAAGTGAGAGAGCACCAACGATCTTCACGATTAGACTTAGTACGCAGGCTTTCTGTAAGAGGGAGGATTCCTTTACGGGACCCTTCACTAAGTTAAGGCTGAACTTTCAATGGATTTATCTTCCAACATTATCGCCTCGACTTTCTTCACTACGAACAAGGTAAAACACCTCCGAGAGGGAGTTTTCTTGCCTAAAACTTGAACCCGAATCAGATCAAATTCGCATCCAGCGAGAGAAACTTGAAGATCCTTGATTTCTCAATAAATGTAGTCGAAGATGGCGAATCATCGGCACTTCATCTTCAAATTTTGATATTGATCCAATTCAATCCACAAACCATTCAATGTCCCATAATAGCTTACATGTAGAGTCCCCTGGCTGGTCAATATCTTATTCTCCAACTCATAACAAGTCAAAATATTTTGTTTCATGGAATAAGTTTGCGACAAATTATCCAAATCTCCTGGCAAGAGAGAAGAACATGCAAGCCCGACTAATTTCCTGAACCATGTAGCTACAAAACCAAGTCATGATAAGTGAGTCGCTTCATCCCAAGCTTCAACATAGGATCGCGGTTGGCCGGTGCCTTTCCTTCGATATGTTTCACTTACAACTCTTGAGAGTTGCGAACAAATCAGCCCATTGCATATAGTTACGCCATCAAGCTTCAGATGTACCCTTAAGCACCGTAGTCGAATGGCTTGTGGGAACCGATCGCTACTGCTTTTTCTCCGTAAACAAATTTGTCACCTGGCCATGGTTAACAAAAAAAAGGGAAAAACAAAAACGTGTCTTTAAAGGTCAAGGGCGGATTTTCACCGTGAAGCCCAAGATCTGGGGTGCCAAACACACCGATGACCCCGACATGGAACAACCAGGAGGAGCCGCTGAACCGTGACGCGAACAAACGGCGCGTAATCCGAGGTCGGAAGCGCGGCGTGGATTACACGCTACCAAACTCGTGAGTCGCGGCGGATTCGGCCGGTAGGCGCCGTGTGATGTCGACCGGGCTCGAAATTTTGGGAACGCTGACGGCGGAGTCGCCCCTCGATGAAGGTGGTTTCGCTGGGAAAACTCGCCGAAAAATTCTCCGGCCGTGCAGATAATGGTTCCTGGCGCAGTGAACGCGGTTCTCGCGCGCTAATCCGGCTACTGGTGGTCGACTCGATCAAACCAGTTGGTCTTGATTGAAAACAGAAGAATGAAGTCACTGAGTGAAAAGAAGGTAATGCAAAGAATGAAGGTCTGAGTGGAGTTGACGCTAAACCTAGCATGCTCAGGATACCAAATCAGAAGAAATGTAATTTTATTGATGGAAATAAATATGTACAAACCCCAATTATATAGACCGACTATCACCTAAATAAGGAAATATAAATCTGTACAAATCAGAACCAAATCAATCCTAATTATGTCACATATCTCCTAATAATACACAATGATTATATTACACAACACTATGTGACTTGTGTGCGATGGTGTGATCTCCAATTTTCAGCCCAATGCAAGAATTAATGTGCCTGCTAAACTTATATTCCAAAAAAGGGGACTAGGTCCTTAATTGTCCTATCCTCGCTATTGTTTTCAACTATACCCACATTGTTTCATTTAAAGCCAAAAAAATTTAGGAAAAGGAGAATACAGACAAGGTGGAGAACCGGGAAAAAAAAAATTGCATAAATGAATATATCCTTTGATATCTTAGTTAAAGTCATTATGAAAATATGCCAAACCTTCTTTTATGGAAAAGCTTTGAGGAAAGAAAGTACAGTTAATGATACTAATAATATTCTTATTCTTATATAACTAAAAATAAACGCAGCATGTGGTGGGATTCCTATTTTGTGAATTTCATTATCACCCTTTTTGTTTTTCGTCTTTTATATGATAAAAGAAATATTCATTAAGAGGGAAACGAAGAACTTCATGATCATTCAGACAGTCGCTTTGAGAGAAAATATACAAAATACAAATTTGTTAGAATATTTATGGAACATATCTCATAATATTTGGATTATATCTTAGAGTAATTTAGAATTCTTATATTATCTCTTAGGATTGGTTCCTATATTTCTTTATATTTTATATTGTGTTTCCTTATTTAATTAGGATTAGGAGTTTAACATTGGTATAAATAAGAGTTGATGTTTAATCTTTTGAATAAAACCATAACCACAATCCAAAGTCTTTATTCTTTTCCTTCCCTCCCACCTTATCTCAAATCTTATCACTTCAACATAGTAACAAAGTAGTACCATATTGTGTGACTAGTCTTGTCATTACTCTTGGTGTCAGGTTTCCAAAAATTTGGAACTCTGCAAAAGAAAGGACTTTGCATCGCATATATTCAGCCTACAAAAGGCTATGTATACATTATAATGGGAAAATGATTAATGTATGGACTCGTGAAAGAAACTCAAACAGGCATTTACAAGGCTAGCGATGCTCTATTGTAGTGAATGTCGGACAATTAAATGCCAACAGGGAAATAAAAATAAGTGTGATGAACTTGTGAATGTTGAGGTGATGAATGGAGGTACAAAAAAGGATAATATTGAAAACCAATCAATATATCCAAGACTGGGAGTTTTAGAATAACACCTACTACAACGGTCGCGCTATTTTGACACAAAATCGACAACAAAAATCGACAACGAAATGGATGGTTAACACAATTCAAATACGTGGTTAATTATGTTCAGTGGATAGTTAATGGATATACAAAGTATCAAAACCCATTAACCATCAACATAACTTCATTAACCACGGATTTAAACGTGATTAACCACAATTTTCAGGTTAATCAAATTCAAATCCGTGGTTAATGAAATTCCGTTGATGGTCAATGGGTTTTGATACCTGGTATATCCATTAACCATCCACTGAACATAATTAACCACGTATTTGAACTGCGTTAACCATCCATTTTGGTGTCGATTTTGTGTGTCAAAAAATCATTTCTCTCCAATGTGGTTGGCTCCCCTTGAAATTTAGGAGAAACCATTTGAAAAACGAACTTGCTCTTAATTGTTTTACTGAAATTTTGGTTTTTACACCCTGTGATGTCAATTTATCCATGTGGTTGGCTCCACTTAGTGGGATAAGACTTGGTTTTTATTATTTGTTTAATGGAAATCTTTTTTTGTTGGGTGGATAGATTAAATGCAAAAGAAATAGATGTTCAAATCAGCAAAATCTTGCTTAAACTTATAACCGAAGTACAGTAGAAAACAAATGGCAAAACCACGGCAAAAGAAATGCTGATTAACAATTACCACTCTCTTGGACAAACTGTTGAAGCAATCGGCAAATTTGCACAAGAACTAAAAAATCATCATAGTTTTCTGCATTAAAGAAATAGAGGAACTGGCGGAGGAAATCAGAATCTGGACCAAAAGCATTCCTGAATACACACAAAATGGTATTAAAATGAGTTGTAATAGTACTGCAATGTTCAAGCAAGACAATACTAAAATGTAACATCAACAACAACCAAGCCTTATCCCACTAGGTGGAGTCGGCTACATGGATCACTCGACACCATAGTGGTCTATTGTAAATCATGTCAATAATGAAACCATTGGCCCCTAAATCTTTCTTAATAGTTTGGCCTATAGTTTTTCTTGGCTTTCCTTTGCCTCTAATGATTAGGCTGCCCTCCATCAAATTTACTCTCCTTACTACGGAATCTACAGGTCTCCTCCACACATGCCCAATCTACCTAAGTTGAGATTCAACCATTTTTTCTACAATAGGTGCTACTTCAACTCTCTCTCTAATGCTATCATCCTAACCTATCTCTCTAGTCTTTTCACTCATCGATCTCAACACTCTCATCTATGCTACATTGAGTTTATTCTCGTGTTGGCTTTTTACCGCCCAACACTCCCTCCCATACATCGCCAGTCATATAGTTGTACGATAAAAGTTTTCCTTTAGCCTAAGTGATACCTTCATCTCACATAAAACGTTTGAGGCCCTCCTCCACTTCAACCACCCTGCTTAAATCCGATGGTTTACATCTCCCTCTATTTCTTCATTGTTTTGTATAATGGACCCAAGATATTTAAACCACGCGACTCGTGGTATGATATGGTCTCTAACTTTCACCTCTAAGCTAGGGGTGTTTTGCCTTTTGCTAAACTTAATTTCCATATATTTTGTCTAACTGCTACTCAAACACAAGTCATGTGCTTCTAAAGCTTGTCTTTAAATCTTTATCCTCCCATTTCCTCTCTCGACTCTCCAACGAGGACTGTATCATATAAAAAATAAATAAAAAAAGCATGCAACATGGTGATGGCTCTCAAATGTGCTTCGTGAGTACAGGGGCTTAAAGTTGACCCTTGGTGCAGTCTTATAGTTATCTGGAAATTTTCTGTGGTCCCTCCTTGTGCTCTCACACTAGTTGTGGTCCCCCATACATATCCTTGATAGCTCGAATATAGCCAATCTGAACCCCTTTCTTCATTAGGGCTTTCCACAAAACCTCTCTTGGCACCCTATCACACGCATTCTCCAAATCAATGAAAACCATGTGAGTCTTTTTTATCCGTCCAATATCACTCCATCACTCATCGTAGCAAGTAAATTGCTTCTATGGTCGACCTCCCGGCATAAAAACAAATCGATTTTCAGAAATTACAGATTCTTTTCTTAGTCTCCGCTCAATCAACCTTTCTCATAGCTCCATAGTATGCCTCATAAGTTTAATCCTCCTATAATTTGCACAATTTTGTATATCTCCCTTGTTATTATAAATCGGAATTAAAGTGTTTCTCCTCCATTAGTCCGACATTTTCTTTGACCTCATAATCTCAATAAAAAACTTTGTGAGCCAACTAATGCCTCCATCTCCCAAACTCTTCCATAACTCCACAGGTATATCGTTTGGCCCAACTGTCTTGCCATTATCCATCGTTCTCAGAGCTTCTTTTACCTCATGCTCTTGAATTCCACGATAAAAGGTGCAATTCCGGATTTGTGGAAAAAATACTTCCATTTATCTATAATATCGTGTTCCTTAACAAAACTATACCTTCTTCCTCCTTAATACATTTGACTTGATCCAAGCCTCTTGTCTTTCCTTCCCTACCTCTAGCAAGCCTATAAATAGATTTTTCTCTATCTTTGCTGCCTAAGGAATGGTATAACCCATCAAAAGCTTTAGTTCTCGCTTCACCCACAACCTTCTTGATCTCTTTAGCTACCTTATATTTTTTCCAATTTTCAGCAACTTTACATTAAGACCGTGCTTTAAAACATTCCCTTTTAACCTTAACTTCATCTTGCACACTCTCGTCCCACCACCAAGAGTCTTTAACCCAAGGTCCAAATCCTCTTGATTCGCCAAGCATCTCTTTTGATACTACATAGCATTTGCACTTTCTTTTGCCTCCCAAAACTCTCCCACTAAAACCTTGTGATGGAAGATCCTTTGTTATTCACCCTTCAGTTGCCACTACTTGATCCTTGAAACCTTATCGTGGCCTCTTCACTTCAACCTCCTCTTAACTCTTATATCCATGACCAAGATTCTACATTGTGTAGTCAAACTCTTTCCAGGTATGACTTTACAGTCTATACAAATCTTCCTAACCAATTTCCTAATAAGAAAGAAATCTATTTGAGAGCATGTTACCCCACTTTTGTATGTGACAAGATGCTCCTCTCGTTTCCTAAAACACATATTACCCTCAAAATTGACCTCCCCGAGGCCATATCCCCCATGCAAACCATCGTAACATCTAGATGCACTCCCTACATGGCCATTTAGATCCCCTCCTAGGAAAATCTTCTCTCCTAGTGGTATTTCCTAAATTAAGTCTTCTAAATCGTCCCAAAATTTTGCCTTCAGATGTTCTTCTGGCCCTTCCTGAGGTGCATACGCACTAATCACATTAAAGGTGTCTTGTTCCACTACGAATTTTAGGCTATGGTCCTATCTTCTACCCTTTTTACATCCACCATATCATTCTTTCAATACTTATCAACAATTATTCCCACCCCATTTCTCGATTTTACTTTGCCAGTTCGCCTTTTTCTCCCACCCACTTAGTTTCTTAGAGAGGCACATGAAATTGATCCTCCTCCTATTCATAGTGTCTACTATTTTCATTGTTTTGCCTATAAGTGTGCCTATATTCCAAGTACCAAAGTGAACCCTACTCTCGTGAACAAGCTTCCTTACCCACACTCGTTCACAAAAATGTGGGAACCCATGCTTAATTTTCACTACATCCAAGCGGCGATGCAATGGCTCTTGCTCATATGAGACTATACTCAAGCTGTACAGCTTGTTGCTTTCGGACAACAGCCTAGCTTTAACACTATTGCATCGTTGATCCATGTCATTAAGATTCGACTCAGTTTTACGTTGACTGTCGACTGCCTAACACAACTCTCTCCTTTTATCCAGGCTTGGGACCATTCATTAATGATTTTAGTGAATGGATGTAAACAGCTTATGCAATAATGTAGAGATAAAAAACAAATTTTACCTGTCAACATTCTGGCATTTCTTCCCATAGATTCTAAGGAATTTCTCTCGCAGCTTAGACTGTTCAGTTCTGACAACTTTCCTCCCTCTGAAGCATTTCTGTATCAAGAATTAGTCAACAATTTGCAGAAAAATTATGAATAGTAGATTAACACTCGTCAGAAATGTACCTTCCCAGTTATAGGCGTACATTTTATAAAGTAAAGCTCATATCAAAACAGAATCCAGGTCAATGAACTCTAAAATTTGGAAATGAAAAATCATAAATTCATATAGATGTGGAAATTAATACTTTTATATTTAATATTTCATTTATAAATTCATAACATAAATTTCATCAAACATACAAATGAGGAGCACTGACCAATATCAAAAATAAAAGAAAATAATGCATCTTAGACAGCACATGCCAATTTTCCTTTTTAACCCCCCCCCCTTTTTTTAACTGCAAAATGCATGGTATCATTCAACAAACCCGTACCACAACTAGCAAGATCAATTCAATTCAATAAATTGATTACAGAGGTGAAAAAATAATACTTACTCATAATTCCCTGGAAACAAAATCTTTCATGTTGAAATCATTATCTATAAAGTTTAATTGATGGAATCAGTCAGTTTATAAATCATGAGATGCTAAATTGTTAGGTGGAGATTCATGAATGGTTTTGCAACTCTAACAAAGAATAATGTCCACATCAGTGTGTTTTTTCATCACATCTATAATGGGATGGGATTGTGTTCATGGCTTTTCTTTGATACCTCACTCGGTTGTTTCAAGGGAATATTTATCACCAATATGCAAAGAATTGGTTGCATTTTTTAGCCATTTTAGCCTGCCTTTTTCGTTTCATTATTGTTCTAGGAGGATGTCCTATCCTCCTCCAGATATATTCTATGTCCTTTATTCACAACATTACTCTTCTCTTTTATCAAAGGTAATAACAATTCAACTAGCCATGATAGCTGGGTACGACTACTCTACTCACACTAGCTCAACTCCCTATTTAGTTCGCTTCTAATGATTATCATGTCATCTTGTTAGTATCTGAACCAGAATATCCAACATCACATCTCAAAAACCTCCGACGAAGGAAGACTCAGTTTCTGGAACACTTCAAGGAAGACAAAAAAGTAAACCCAAGACTTCAAAATGAGCAATTTAAAATGCCACAAGCAGCTTAAAACACAAAAAATTCCACACTATCAATGCATTCAAAACCAATCACAGATAGTTCAACCATTTGCGAAGTAAATCCACTTGGGATTACACTCAACAGCACAACACAGGATGCAAAAAAATGCACCGATTTTCACTAGCCACCAAGAAATCTGAGTTGTTTTACAATCAAGCACAACTGATCGAATCAAATCAAATCAAATGCAATCAGAAGCAGGAAAAACCTGAATCCTTAGTGCAGCGGAGTTCTGCTGGCGCACCCACAAGCGCCGATTCCGCTCCAATCGCGTCTGCTCTAGAAGGTTCTTTCTGTCCCTTTCCTTGTTGCTGCGACCACCTAAATCAACGCGCTTGCGAGTAGAGGGATCGCCGCTGAAGAACATGTTTGTTTGATTTCTATGTGAGCTTTGGCCAATCCAATCCCTAATTTATACAACACGAGAGAGAAAAGAGGAAAACTGCGATTCTCCAATGAGAGGGGTTTTGACGAGAAAAGTTGCCCTAGAATCCGAGAAACTTGGGAAATGAGTTGTGTTTTGATCGGGACAACAGGTGGGGAAGGTCGTTCGTAGCAGTAGTAGGTAGAAAGAGAAGAGAAGAGGAGAATTGTGAAACAGGAGAGGAGACACCGATTTGATAATAGGGAAAATAAAATAATCTGAATATTAGTATTAATTATGTATGTATGTATTTATACGCAGAAAGTACGTAAAAACAAGGAAACAATGGGAAATGAGAGAACGAAAGACAATCGGAATCTTCCCTCACTTTCTAAGGCGGAGTGTGTAAAAGGAAGGTTCTTACTTCTTAGGAGGAGAAAGAAGCAAGCACCGGTTCTAGTGGCAACAAGGTAATAATAGAAAAGGGATCCCTTTGCAAGTTTGTAAAAATGAAACGCTTTGTTGGGAAGAGATATTTATATTTAAACTAGCTGAGAGAACTCGTCGTCGATATGAATGATAACAAAAAAGGAACTTACAGTGTAGTTAGGTTTTTAGTGAGAAAATAATTTTTTTATGGGAAAACAGATAAATAAGTTTTTGTTATGTATTATTATTAGTTTAGTTAAATTTTTTAAATAGATAATAGATTAAATCAATAAAAAAAACATATTTTCTTATTTACTCTGAATACAAACTCATCTTTTATAGTAGGACCCCAAAAAAACGCATCTTTTATAAGTTTCAACACAGGCCATAGTTACTTAATCGAAGAAAAAACACAGGCATTAGTTCTGGAAAGTCTGATCACTTCTTTTTAATTGTAGGGTAAATCGTTTCAAAATATAATAATAATCAGATCGAATTTACTACCTCCGTCACCTTTTAACTAATTAAAAAAAATTAAGAAAGTTTGTTAATTTAGCTAATCCATTAAATTTGTTAACAATTTTTCAAAATTAACTTTAAAGGTATTGGGACTCGTCACTCACTTTTTTTATTAAATTAATTATCCACCTAATTACTTTATACGAGACTTAACATCTCACCTCTTTCTTCAATCCTCACGAGAGATCAAGATGACGTAATTAAGAGTATTTTGGTAAAAAAAAAATTAATACAATAGATAATTTAGAGGAAGTCTTATAAAAAGAGGCAAACAAATTACTCAAAAGATTTCGTGTAAAGATATGTTGTGAGAAAGTTTATATTACGTAGAGGTCAAAGATAATTGTACCTTTTTTTAATCGAGAGATAAGTGTAGCAATTTTTTTCACGAAAGATAAGTGTAGCATATGCTTTCTATGTGGTAACTGTATCATATACCCCCATTTTTTGACATCCAAACCCTTTTTTCTCTATACTTTCGAACATTAGGTTGTCAAACTGAACTTCCAGAAACTAAATATATGGACGTTCAACTTGACAAGTTGAACTTTCGAAAGCTTAGTTTATTCACGTTGGGTTGTCAAGCTGAACACATGTCCGGAAACTTAGGACCTGTTTACTTCTTGAAAATGTTTTCATTTTTCATTTTTGGTTTTACAAAGTGTCCTAGTGTTTATTTGTTGATACATGTAGTAACAATTCATCTTTCCTCCTTTGTTTCCTTGTTAAAACCATAGGTCTTGACAATAAATACATGCAATGGAGGTAACATTTCCAGAAATGGTGAAAATGACTTTTTTGCGTTTTCAAAATTTTAAAAAATGCTGATTTTGTTGTTTAGAATTGAGAAGGAGAAGACGTGGACAAATATATTTTTACAACCATTATTTATTTTATAAATGAAAGCATGAAACAATGAAAGTAAAGGGGGTCTTAGTTTCCAGATGTTAAAATTGACAACATAACATCTACAAACTTAATTTCTGAAAGTTCAACTTGACAACACAGCGTCTAGAAACTTAGTTTCCGGATGATATATATAAAAACATATACTTCAAGTTTCAAAAAATTTGCGAAACAAATAAAAAAAAAAGATGTGTTCCTACTGTCGGGTAAAGGTATGGGTATTTTGGGTAAAAAAATATTTTATAGGGTGGTGGATGCATGTATAGAAAAATTGGGTTATTGTTTACTGGAAAATTTGGTTTCTAAGTGTATTTCTACCAAATTCAGCAAAGTAACAAATAATTAGTTCAAACGATTGCAAGATCGACGAGTTATGTGGTAATCTCGTTTTGCAAACAACGGTTTTTGAAAATAACGGCCAATTTCTCGACACGTTATCAGTTTTGTAACATTCTTGGCTTCAGAGCCATTAATTGTTGTGTCTTATGCCAAATCTGTATATGAAAATTCCAACTAACAAACAAGTTGTTGTCGAAATGGCAATACGGACTTAACTAAACAAGATTGACTGTCGAAAGCCAATAACTTGGTTTACAAGCAAATTAAAGAAAAAATCTAAAACAAGAATACACTAATGCAAAGTCATGAGACATGCATTACTGAATCCCAACATGCAATTGAAATTAACGCAGAAATGTAAAAGAAGACAAGTAAATTGACAGAATTTAAGAAACACTGTTAAAAAAGCATGAATTTAAATGAAAACATGTAAATGCATGAATTTAAATGACAGAAGTGTAAAGAACATGAATTAAAAAGAAAGCTTGTAAATGACTTTGAAAGGAAAAGTGCAGAAACAGTAAATGACAGGGAATTAAAGAATGTAAATGCGAAGCAAGGAAATGCAAATTGACTGGAATGTAAATGACATAAATGAAAATACAAAGAATTGAAAATAGACTGAAATTGATTAAAATGCAGAAAGATAGAGTTTGGAAGGTATACAGTGATCGTTTTCCGTTAATCTTCTTTAGCCGTCGAGATATTAGGAATTAGATCATGTATCCAACCTGAGTTACATCGTAGAAACTACTATTTATAGGAAAAATATGAAAAAACTACCTAACATCCAACCTGACACGTGTACGGACACGGGTTGGTAGTTAAGTTTTCACTAAAAACTACCTAATCGACAGTAGCACTTCCTGTCGAGCTGTACATTGATCTTTACTTAATAACTAAGCCTGTTTCGACCATGCTCATTTTGACATCTTCCACGCTTCATGCTTTCCGTCGAACAACCGCCCTATCACTTGGTCTCTCAAACTTAGTCAATTTTCATCCCTTGTTCTAGTCTCTTACGCCTTTACTTGTCGAATTCATAACATTCCGTCGATCAACCCAAATTTGAAATTTGGCACCCAACAGATGCCCCCCAAATTCTGAGTTGTCGACGCCAATATACGGAGAGACCCAGAATTTTGCTTAACCCCACGCTCGACGGTTACCTTTCCGCAATGTCCCATCACAGGTCTGCGCTTCCCACTTCCCTAAAAAATAGAACCATCATCATTTCAAAAGTAGGCGGTTACTCTTCCGTTCGCACGCTTACTTCGCAAGCTTATACTATAAGTAGACTGCAAAACCCATTCAAAACAGTTTTCTCCCCCTCTGAGTTTTCTGGAAAGCTTTAACAAGTTCGCAATGGCGTCTTCTTCAAACCCAACTCAAGGTACTACAACGCCCCTTCGGAAAACATGGTGCAATCCTGACGTTGATGCGTCGATTCCGTGGCAAAAGTCTAAGGTAATGATACCCTATACGAATGACTCTTCTTATATTTTGGAACCCCTCGCGGCTTATTTAGGACCAGTGATGACCCTTTCTAACTTTCCTGAAGATTTTAGGGATTCCTTCCCGAATAAAGAAGGTCAAACTGACATTCTTACTGCTTCCCCTGCCTTGCACATTCATTATTTCTTAAAAAGCTCTAGGCTTTTCAGAACTCCACCACTCAGTGTAATTGGTTATTCTGCTTGGCTTACTAGGGTCGAAGCTAAGAAAAGTAAAATTTGGAAAAAATTAGGTATCCGCACCGTCATTCAACTTTCCAAGCATCCATTTAGGTTAGACCCAGCAATGTTGGGAGCTGCTGTGTTCTTTTGGAACAAGACTACCAACAATTTTCATTTCCTTGTGGAATGATGGGCCCAACTCTCTTTGATGTTATCAAGGCTCATGGCCTCCCACCGGATGGCCAAATGATTCACCCTCTTGCCTTGCTCGATAACGCGTCATTGGCGCCAAAGAATGAACCACTTGCATTTTCAAGCACGTTTCAAATCGAATGCAAAGTGACCCCGAGGTTTCGACGATGAACATGTAGTCTTCTGCTTTCACTGGCTATCCGCTTTTGTTATGTGTAACAAAAATGTTCAAATGTCAAAAACCTTGCTTGATTTGGCAAACCTTCTCCACGAAGGTAAGCGGTGGGCCCTTGGCCTGCTCCTTCGCTCTAACCTTTATTCTAGCATGTCGAACTTGTACGGCATGGTGAAAGAAGCGGAAAGAAAAGTGGAATTGGAGGCCCAATGTGGCTCATGCGATTATGGTTAAATTCTACCTTTCCGCCACACATCACAATAAGGCACCACCTGAACTTGACATCGACACCTATGGCACACCAGCCATGTATCGCATTCCCAAGCCATTCGACAATGAGCTTGAAAGCTTCAAGTATTACTTTAGCCTTTTCCATTCTCTTTCTGCAAGTACCCCAGGTATCCGTTTTCAACCCTTTGTTAGCAGAAAGTATGGGCCTGCTTGGTTCACAGCCCCTTTTGATCCAACTTCAAAAGATTGTACAAGAGTCTGGACCCGTTTCCTCGCTCGTCAAGTATTCCCCGCAGGTTTACCCGGTTCGACAGACAACGCCGCTTTTGTCTGTTTGCCCAATGCCTCTGCCAACAACATTGGTTTCATGCAATCCATTCCAGGCCCATTCTTTTATAAGAAAGAAAACATATTCCTCGATTGCATCGACTTGAAGCAAGAAACCATTGATGGCATACAGAGAAGAAATGACTTGCGGATGTCTGGTGTCAACTTCACTCCTTTCACCCCTACCTTGGGTGTATCCCAAGATTTTATCACTTGGTGGAATGAATATTACAAGCATTTTCATCCATCCATTGAAGAATGTATGAACAGACTTGTTGATCCCTCTGTGCAGGAACAGGACCCTTCGACTAAGACCAAAGGTGAGCACTTACAGGATATACGCAGCTTTGAGAAATTTTACAAAATAAAATGGGACCCTAGATACCCTTTTCATATTGTTCGACAGATAAAGGAAATGACTGTCAAATCAAAAGAAAGGCACGAGAACCATTGGGGCATTAAGGCTCTGAAACATAGACAAGAAACAGGTCAATCACTTGTGAAACCCCGTTGTCCTGAACCAGTGTCCTTACCCTATGCACATTTTTGTTTGGCTGATCCATTTCCAGGGAAACCGACAAAAGCTGGTAACTTCCTTTTCTTAGAAAGATTTCATTTTCATACTAATGTTAACACTTATGAAAACAAAGAAGTTACCTATGCCGGTCGGTTTGCCTCTCGTTTTGAATTTGGACAATATGACGAGGCTGTCGAGGTTATTACCCAGTTTCCTCAAGGTATTTAGTTTCCTTTGCCTTTTGCTTGAACACCCACTCGTTTTATACTTACATTCTTTGCTTTGTTTTAGTTTTGGCTCTAAAAGAGCCTCTAAAGTGCAAGCAAACAAGTGGTAAGGCTACAGAAGTCGAAGTTCAAGAGGAAGATGAGGACGATGAACCTCCTCTCCAATCTAAACCAGCAAAGAAGAAATCTTCCAAATCTGGAGCCACAAAGGCAGTGCTAGCAAAGAGACCACCAGCTGCGTCGAAAAAGAAACCAGCAGGATCTAAGCGCTCGACCAGTTCCTCCCAGCAAGAGTCCACCAAGCGGAAAGTTCAAACAACTGGTGCTGAAGTCAAGTCCTCAAAACGCAGGATGATTCTGCTCGAGTCTCCTTCTCATTCAACACCTCAAACGGTATCCCTTTCTCTACTTGTATGGGAATCCATTATTTATTTATGATTCATCAATTAGACATTATCATGACCATTGCACAATTTTCAGGAATCGCATGCAAAGAGATCCGTTTCTGGGAACTCTGAAGAAACTCCAACAGCTGAGTTCACAGTGGTAAACTTTCCTCCACTACTGTCTAAATTGATGGTCCTCCTGTATTCTACAAGGTCTTCACTCGTTTGTTTTTCGACATTTGCAGGAGCCAAGAGTCAAATCTACGAAGACAGGGGTGTCCGAAGAATGTACTTCAAAAGACCCTATCTCTGTCGAAGAAGTTGACTCGTCGAGCACTGATAAGGTATGCCTCTCTGAACTAACTTTGGGTTTTTTTTTTATTACTTTTGGACATTGCCTCATCATACCCGTTTGTCAGGACTCCCCTGAACAAGCAAATGTCGATACTTCTCTACCCTTGCGAACAATCTTCCCAAACACTACTCCCCCTGCCACTAAGGTATAAAATTTCTTGCCATTTCACTGGCATCAGAGCAGTGATTTAGAACTTACATTGATTTTTTTTTAAAAAAAACAAACAGGAAGTTCCAGAGACTCAGCCTGAGCATGAAGTTGAAGAACCTTCTGCCATGGATGTCGATGTGGCTTAAACTACCATCTCGACGGCGAATCCAGACTCCACACCCACTCACCAAGATGATCTCACCTTCCAAGTGGGAGCAACCTGCGGGAAACCCCGCCGCAGAAACAATCGCCGCTAAAACAACCGCCGCTCTGCCATCGAAAAGCAGAGACCCATAATAATCAGGGCAGACAGTGTTGACATGGATCAATTGCTCGACGATCCTACCAATCCACCCATTCACATAAATCCAACTCCACCAGCTGCGGATATTGGAAAGGCCAACGTTGGGATTGATGACTGGATCAGCTTGTTGTCAGGTTCCAACAGCAAGACTTCACCCATGTCAGCCCGATCCTCCACACTTCCTGGAGACAATTTTACTGAAAAACTCAATGGATTGCTTCAAGAGCTAAAGGGCTTCTTCAAGTATTCTTTCGATGACCTTTACTCAAATCAAGAAGTAAGGAACAAGTTAATTCGCGTCGTCAAAGAACTTCAAAACTCCCGCAAAAGGCTGCCGCCAATCCATCGAGGGCACATCAACACCCTGCATGAATTTGTCGAAGAATTGATCCCCAAACTGCTTGAGCTCGACGGCGGTATCCTCCCATACCAAAGAAGCCATCACAACCAAACATGAGCTTCGTGACAACCGGTGCGTCTTCGGCAGGCAATCTGCATTGGTCGAGAAAAGTACTCCTTACCAGGCAAAGATTCCTAAGCCGAGCGTAACGTTGCTCGCTGAGACAAGAACTTGCCGCTGAAACCCAATTACAAGAGGCAATTAAGGCTTCTTGCTCAGGAAATATTGCTCTCGACCAAGAAATGACTAGCGATTGCAGGCGCAAACCATATTGTCGAAGGTTGAAGCTCTTGAAGTCCGTTACGTGAATCTTGAGGGTACAAAAATGGGCCAGTCATGCGACTTGGGAAGACATTAGAAACATTCCTTTGTAATTTCCTTTTGTCTTATTTGCATATTAGCCATCTTTGTAATGCTTTATATGTCGAACGCATTTGCTCGACCAACTCTTGTACTTCACTGCAACATCCGCAATATGATTTGGCTTACTTTCGATCAATCGCTTCACCGTCCGACTAGCGTTCCTTTAATCGCTTTAATTTCGATTCAGGCTAATAAATTACATTCAAAGCCGTTGACGATCAATCATTTGTCAAAACTTGAAAATAAACGCCATTTTGCGCTATAAATAGGCATTTGCCATACTTCGTCTCTCGCTCAAGCACAAACATCTTCTGAACTTCTTGAAATTTCTTTTCAAAAAATCCTTAAGAAACTCTTGCTAACATCACAAGCAACATCCCCAAATCCAACTTGTTCTCGCCCCTAAACTAGCTAATTCTGAGTGCAACAACTTGCTATGGAAACCTTTTTTATCCACTTCAAACCTTCATTCCATGGCTCTGCCTATTTCATTTGGAAACCAGGGGCTCCACCTCCCGGAGTCTCTTTCTTCAAGGTTTTTGTCTCAACGGTGAAAGACTCTCTGGGTTTTGGTAATTTGCCCAATATCAACAATGAGTTTTGGTAAGTTGCCTAATGCGGCTTGCCAACCTCGTTGAAACGTGTGAGAAAGGGAAGGCCGGAGCAACTTCTTTCTCCTACTGTCTTGCGCTCCTTCACACCCTGTGTTCGAAATTCAAGGTGTGGGATCTGCAGGCTATCAGAAAAAGTTTGGCACGGTCGGGCCAATTGTGAAGCGCACCCCTAAATCGGCGACTACTTCTCAATCTGCCTGCTTTACCTTTACTCGCATGGCATTCGACACTCCTCATCGACGTGCCCACGCTTTTAACTTCACGTTCCCGTCGATTTGGGTGTCTACCATCTGAAACAGCTCTTGCAGACTTGATTGGCCAGATGGTATGCCGCGGGAGCCGCTCTTGCTTCCCATGTTCCTCTCTCTTCCTGAATTCTTCCTCAGCATGATCAGAATCCGGAACATGGCGAAGCTTCCACAAGTGGATTTATTCCGTAGTAGCCTAGACTTATAGACTTTCCAGTACTTGTATTACCAGGCTGTAAGCCTATTCGACAATGTATATTGTATACTGCCAAATGGCTTTTGAATAGAACAATCCAGTTTACTTTTCAAGGTTGTATTCTTACTTCGCACATTGTTGGTCTATAGGACTTTCAATATTTGTCATTAATAGACTTAATCCTGAAACCAGAATTAACTTCAACAAGCGCATAAGCATTTCCTGAGAATATTTGGACAATCTCAAATGGCCCTTCCAACTTTGGGGACCATTTCTCAAATTCTCGACACTTCTTATCCATTGGTAAAATGACTTTCCAAACTAAGTCACCAACCTTGAAACGCTTGTACTTAACTCAACTGTCATAGAATTTAGCTATTCTTTCTTTCTGTCGAACTAAATGTTCTAAGGCCACAACTCTCTCATCATGGACTTCATTCAATTCATCAAACATCGAGTCCCAGTATTGGTCTACTGGCATCTCATTTTGCTTTTGAATTCTTAATGAACCAAGATTTATCTCAACAGGCAACACAGCATCATGGCCATAAACCAATTTATAACACTACAACAGATTGTGTAAAAGATAGCGCCACTTTAAGCAGCGCTTTAATAAAAAAACGCTACTTTAGCTAATAAACAGCGCTTCAGAATACGAAACGCTGATTTTGGTCCTAAACAATAAACAGCGCTTCCTATATGAAGCGCTGATTTTGGTCATAAAAATTTGGTCCTAAACAATAAACAGCGCTTCCAATATGAAGCGCTGATTTTGGTCATAAACAATAAACAGCGCTTCCTATATGAAGCGCTGATTTTGATCCTAAAAATCTGGTCTTAAACAATAAACAGCGCTTCCAATATGAAGCGCTGAATTTGGTCCTAAAAGAATCAACAGCGCTTAAAGCTTTTTAAGCGCTGATTTTGGTCCTTTATTTCTATTAATTTCAGCACTCACACTCGATCTGTTTACAAAAAAAAACTCACGCACGATCTGCTCCCACTTCATTCTCTCTCAGCGAAGTTCCGCTCTCTCTCAGCGTTATGCCTCTCAGTGTTTTTCAACTCTCTCTCAGCGAAGTTCACTTGTTGCATTTTTCAACTCTCTCTCAGCGACCTCTCCTCTCTCTCTCGCGTTTCTACTTCGATCTGGCAGCACCGTGGTTCGATCTGGCAGCGCCGTGCTTCGATTTGGCTTCACCGTATTTTTGCTAGCTTCGATCTAGCAGTGCCGTGGTTCGATCTGGTTGTGATGTTAATTTGGGGTTGGATCTGGTTCGATCTGGCTAATTTGGGGGTTGGATCTGGTTTGATTTGGCTTCACCGTCCCGTTGCTGGCTAGATCCTGAGCCACCACCACCGTTGCTGGTTCGATTTGGTCAGAATCTTTCACATGGTGAGTTGATCTGTCTCGTCTCTGTGTTGATTTCCCCAATTTTTCTCGAAACCCTAATGTTTTTTCATGTTTCATCTCGAAACCTGATGTTTCACGGTGGGGAGGGCAATAGAATCTGGAGATCAAGGCTTTCCCTGTTCAAGTTCAAGTTCAAGTTCAGCACTTGACGGTGGGGAGGACGACCGAATCTGGAGATCAAGGCTTTCCCTGTTCCTGTTCTAATGGGTTTTTTGAGGATTCAAATTCTGGGGTTCAAGTTCTGTGTTTCGTAATCTTGTAGTTTTTTTTAGCTTCCCCTGTGATAGATCTGTTTTGTAAACTTCAATTTGAATTTTGGATTTGATTATGTTTATTGAAGGTTTTGTGTTCTGGATTTGATTATGATCATGTTTCTGGATTTGATTATGTTTCTGGATTTGTGTTTTGCATTTCGTTTGTGTTCTGATTTCGTGTAATGCTTGAAAAAGAAAAAAAAAGTTGAAAAAACAGCGCTTCATTAAAGGAAGCGCTGCTTATTGATGCTAAAATTGACAATAAACAGCGCTTCCTTTAACGAAGCGCTGCTTATTGATGCTAAAAGTGATAATAAACAGTGCTTCCTTGAGGAAGTGCTGTTTATTGTCAATTTTCAGCAGCGCTTCAAAAACGCTGTTTAAGGCCAATAACAATCAGTAGCGGCTAAATAAACAGCACTTTTTAAGCGCTGTTTAAGGCCAAAATAAGCGCTGTTTATTGCTTATTTTTGTTGTAGTGTAAGGAGTAGTACCTGTCGATTCTTTTGGAGAGTTTCTGCATGCCCAGAGAACTTGTTCCAAAGTCGAATACCAACTTTTTGGATATCTACCAATGTGCTTCTTTATCAACCCAATGATAATTTTATTCATAGCCTCGACCTGACCATTTGCTTGCGCATAGTATGGCGTCGAGGTCACCATCTTTATCCGCCTCGACTCAGCGTACTCGACAACCCTCTTCCCAACAAACACAGATCATTGGTCAGTTGTGATTGTTTGAGGTATCCCGAATCTACAAACAATGTGATTTTCAATAAAATCCACAATGTCTTGTTGAGTCACTTCTTTCAAGGCCACTGCCTCTACCCATTTGGTAAAGTAGTCCACCCCTACTAAAATGTATTTATGCCCCTTTGAAGAAGTAGGAAAGATTTGGCCTATGAGGTCCAATGCCCAACCTCTAAAAGGCCAAGGCTTAACGATGGAATGTAACTCATTAGCAGGCACATTTTGTATGTGGCCATGTTTTTGACATTCTTCACAAGACTTTGCAAACATAATGCAATTTTTAACCAAAGTGGGCCAATACACTCTTTGTCTTCTTAGTACCCATTTCATTTTCTCACCTGCTTGATGAGCTCCACAAATTCCTTCATGAACCTCTGCCAATGCCAAGTAGGCATCCTCTTCACTAAGGCATGTTTCCAAGTTACCATCGACGGACTTTCTATACAAAACTCCAGCAAGCACAACAAACTTAGTCGCTTTGTACTTAACTTTCCTGTCGACATCAGCACTTGGATTTTCCAAATACTCAATTATTGGCTTACGCCAATCAGATGAACTTGATGCATTGGAAACCAGTATATCCCTTTCGTCCAAAGGGTACAGTAACTCGCGAACTTTTATGAGTTCTGTCAACACCTTTGAAGATAACTTATACCCCGAGGCCAACTGGGCTAACTCATTAGCCTCTTTATTCAGTTCTCTGGTGATATGTTCCAATTCGACACTGTCGAATCACTTCATCAACTTGCTAGCAACTTGACAATATTTGACAAGATTATGGCTAACACATTTGTATTCTTGAGTTAACTGCCTTATAACCAGTTGTGAATCTCCAAAGACTTTGACAGTGCGTGCTCGCATTTCTATCAAAATTTCCAAACCCACAATTAAGGCTTCATATTCAGCCTCATTATTGGAACAAACATATTTTAGCCCAAACATTAATTTAGTTGGCACACCTAAAGGTGAAACTATCAGGATGCCAACACCAACACCATTTTTGTGTCTTGAGCCGTCAAAATACAAATGCCAAGGCTTTAAATCAACTAGCCCTGTCAGTTCTTTTATTTCTAAACATGGACAGTCAGTCAAAAGTCAGCAATTGCTTGACCTTTAACAGCCTTTAAAGGTACATATTGCAAAGAAAATTCAGACAATGCAAGTGTCCATTTTCCAATTCGACCATTCAGAATTGGCTGGGACAACATGTACTTAATTACATTTGTCTTCGACATCACCAGGACATTACAAGGCATCAAATAATACTTAAGTTTTGTACATGAAAAATACAATGCTAGACACAACTTCTCTATAGCACTGTATCTTGTTTCTGCATCATTCAGCACTCGACTGAGGTAGTAAACGGCTCTTTCGACATTGTTATCATCCTCCTGAGCCAGTAGACAACCTATAGTTTCTTCTGATGCAGAAATGTACAACTTCACTGGTCGATGTGGTTCTGCAGGCATCATGACCGGTGGATTTGTCAAGTACTGCTTGATTTGATCAAAAGCCTCTTGATGTTGTTGAGTCCATACAAAGGCTTCTTCTGCTTTGAGCTTTACCAAATGAGCAAATGCTCTTGTCTTTCCTGAAAGGTTTGATATGAACCTTCTAAGAAAATTCACCTTCCCCAAGAAATATTGGAGTTCCTTCTTATTGGAAGGTGGTTTTGCTTCCAACACAGCCTTAGCTTTGTTCTTATCTACCTCAATGCCTTTCTTATGCACCAGAAAACCCAAGAACTTAGCGGCTGAAACACCAAACCCACACTTTTCAGGATTCATCTTTAAACTGTGCTTCCTCATTTCTTGAAATGCTCGTCGAAGATGGTTCAAATGCTCCTTTTGGCTCTTTGACTTGACAATCACGTCATCAATATAGACTTCCACAAATTTGCCTATCATTTCATGAAAGATAGTGTTCATTGCCCTTTGGTAAGTTGCACCAGCATTCTTCAAACCAAAAGGCATCACCACCCACTCGTAAGTTCCAATGGACCCTGGGCACCTAAAAGCAGTTTTAGGCACATCCTCCTCAACAATGAAGATCTGATTGTAACCAGCATGTCCATCCATGAAACTTAAAAACTCATGACCAGATGCTGCATCTACTAGCATATCTGCTATGGGCATAGGGTACTCATCTTTAGGAGTTGCAGTGTTAAGATTCCTGAAATCAACGCAAACCCTCATCTTGCCATTCTTCTTTATGACAGGCACCACATTCGATAATCATTCAACGTACCTGGTTGTACGAATGAACTTAGCCTTCAACAAACGCTCAACTTCCTCCTTAATTTTCAGCACGACTTCAGGAGCAAACCTCCTGTTGGCTTGTTTGACAGGCTTATAATCAGGTTTCAAAGGCAACCTATGTTCCACAAGATCTCTACTCAGACCCGGCATTTCATGGTAGTCCCAAGCAAAACAATCCTTGTACTCAGAGACTAGTTCCTCAATTTGCCTTTTAAACTGGTCTGGCAACAAAGCACTAACATATATTGGCCTCTTTCTTCCTTCATCCCCCAAGTCAATCTCTTCCAAGGGATCTTCTAACTCAAAACCATTTTTATCCTCAAGCCCCTTCTCAAATCCCAAAGGGCCATCGTCGAATATATAATCAGCCAACACTCCATCTTCTAAGTTTGGCTGTCGGTCAGCCTCGCAAGCCGACGGTTGCACTTGATTCTCTTCAAGGCTCATCTTTTTCGATTGGCTGATTTCCATCGGCCTCATCCAGCAGCCTGACTCCAAACTGCTCTTCCAAGCAAGCGTTCAGAGCATCTTTGTCGACAATACCACCCTGCACAGATATGGGTTTCACTTTTGGATCATATACCTTGAAATCAACATGCATTTGCTGTAGGTAACATGGGCTGTCATCAGCTTCAATAATTTCAATATCATCATGAGCATTCCAAAAGATAAGTTTCTGATGCACCGTCGAAGGAACTGCTCCGACAGCATGAATCCAATCCCTACCCAACAAAACATTGGAACTTGACCTTGAAGGAATCACTACAAATAAAGTGGACCTCTCTACTGATCCCACTTGCACATCTAGCATTGCCACACCATCTGTTGGTGCAGATCTACCTCCAAAGTCAGTAACCACTATGTTGGTTGGTAGCAAATCTGTCTCATCTTTCCCTAGCTTCTTATACATGGCTCTTGGAATCAAGTTCACAGATGCTCCTCCATCAACCAACACTCTGTTGACAGGCTTGCCTTCAACCATTACCTTAATATGCAATGGTCGAAGATGACTTCTCTCCTCATTAGTTGGCTTGTCTAAACGAGCAAAATTATCAAAAATGTATCCTCAACTGAAGCTGCTTGAACACCAAACCTTCTTCGCTCGGAAGCCAGCTCTTCGGCTTCAATCAAACCTGTTGGCCAAGGCTTCTTCCCTTGAACTGTCGAAGGAACTTTCGCAGGCATGGCATTCCTTTTGGACCCTGTCGAAAATGCTTGCCCCTGGTCCTGGGACGTTTGACCTCGTTCAAAGTTAGCCCCTTTGACATCGACGACCACGCTCTTTAGTCTTGACCCAACCTCCTTAGGCAATGGGACCTTACGGACCCCAACCATGAAGCGATCCTCATGTTGAGCCTCGCCATCTCGGCTGACCTTCAGTTTTTGTTTCTGAGCTTTCCTCATCCTCTATCGACGACGTTTCTGACTCTTCGACAATGGGGCTTTCTTCACTTGATCACCTCCAGGATAAGGTATTCTGCCAAATTGGTAATCTTCATTCCAAAATGGTACTTGTCGAGGATCACTCTTCTTAGCCCTTACCCTATTTCTCAACTCAGGGCAACGGGCCTTGGAAGAATTCTCGACCCACTTGTTCACCACCACATTGGCATCAGGCTTCCTAGTCTTATTCGACACTCGACCAGGAGATAACCCTTGGTTGTTTCCAATTGATTCCCTCGAGGACTTAACCAACCAACCACCAACTACTTTGTGGGGCCTTTGTGCCGTGGGCCTCACTTTGGTTCATCAAACAGGCATCCGGTTCAACTGGAGCGACCTTATAGTTCCTCCTTGCATATCCGGTTTGCATCTTTGGTGAGATTTAAGCTTTTGATCATCCTTGGCTTTACGAGCGGCTTTCACGTCGAAATACCTATCACAATGTGGGCACAAACTCAGCTGTGTCCCTTCTCGTTCTTCCTTCTCGTAAAGTCCTCAGCACTCATGAGGCCTTGGGTAAATGTCGAATGGGTCTTCCACATTCACCACATACTTACCGCTTAGCGCCGATATTCGCCATGTTGCAGCTTCCTGCATTATGGCCTTCGACATTGGATATGCCTTGGCCAAATGGATCAGTGTCCACCTTCATGCTAGGCTTTTGCTTATCAGCAAACCTGAGTCTTCCTTCTTTCAGAGCTTTTTGTATCAAATCCCTGAAACAAAAACATTCATTAGTAGGATGGCCTAAAGCCCCATGGTACTTACAATAATTTTGACCACTGGAGTCCTCAGGCCTTTCCACTTTATGACCGTCTGACAACTTAAGCTGTTTGTATTTCAACAGAATGTCAAATATTTTATCAGCTTTAGTTATGTCAAATGTATAGGTTTTCGTGTTTGCATAACTCATCTTTTCCTTCCCTTTCGAAGGTACTAAAGCTTGACAAGCATAAGGTGGCCCTTCTTTCAACCCAGCAAGATTTATTCCTTGCTCGGTGATAGCCTCATCCTCACTGTCTGCTTGATCTTGTTCGACACAATTGACTTTCTCACGTCTAATGAATTTCTTATTGTTTTTCTTATCCTTTTCAGACCCGAGTTGTTCAATCTGTCGAACTTTTTCCCCTAGTTGGGCGAGATCGACTATGTGTTGGTTCACCAATTTCTTTCTAATATGGTAATCCAACCCACTAGCGGCCATTTTAACGATTTTCGCTTCTGGAACAGGCGTAAAACACCTGCTCTTCATGTGTTTGAACCTAGAGATGTAATCATCTATAGACTCATTATACATACGCTTGACGTTGAATAAATCAGTCAAGTTAACCCTTAAGTCACCCTTGAAGAATTGATCATGGAACAATCCCTCCAATTGGACCCAAGAGTGGACTGAATTAGCCCTTAAAGTTGAGAACCAAGAAAATGCATTCCTAGTCAATGAGCTTGGGAAGAATCTCATTTTCAAACCCTCTACGGTGGCCAACTCCCCCATCTCTATTGAGTATCTGGCAACATGTTTGACAGTCGATTCTCCACTGTCACCAGAAAACTTAGACAACTTAGGAATCTTTATTCCCCTAGGCACTTGCACTTCAGCCTGTTGTACCCATTCAGGAAACGCAGATATGAAATATGGTCGATTAGCTTGACCAACATTGAAACCAAATGCATTAAGCACCGCCGACACCGATTCACGCTTTTGTTCTATCTGGTTTCCCATGATATTGTGCCTAAAGTTGGCTAAACCTTGATGCATTGGGGGTCCTTGATCTTGATTCCTTTGTAGAATTTGAACCTGACCATAAGCCAAGTTGTTCATATTTTGACCAAGGTTTTGATTTGGTTGAATGACTTCATTCTGCACCACATTTTGATTATTCACATCTTGTGGGTTGCCCCCCAAGTATTGTACTTGGGGCATGCCTGCTGGGCCCTGCTGAACGTTGTCATTCATTGGTGTTGCCAACCCTAATGCTTGGTTCAACCTTTCCATTTGCAGAGCCAATGCATTACACGCTTGATTGGTATTCTGCATAAGAGGCGTAATGACCACACCCATTTGCTGAGTGAACATGTTCACCATCTCATGATTACTGTCATCCATTTGTTGCCGAATGCTTGCCAACGAGTGCAGGTTAAACCCCATTATTACGAGGCATTTGTCTTGACATTTCCCTACACCGCACAATCGATTGGTTGTGGTGGTGGTCATGCCTACCATTCCCTGAGTATTGGAAGAGTTTCCAAAGGGCAAAAAGGGCTGGTTCAGATATTGGTTGAACATGGTCGAACCAATAGCGGAAACTGTCGAGTTATTCAAATAACCATACGACATTCCAAATGGAGGTTGTGTTGCTTGCGGTACAGGCCTAATACTTGAGTTCCTCGCACTTCCAGGCAATGCCTGAATTTCTGGAGCACTCTGAACCACTGGTTCAAGTACTGCAGCGCTTGGAATAAATTCTCCTTGCGTATTGGCCATTGTCATCCTAGTACCCGCCCCAACGGTAGTATTACCCACCCGCGGGATCATAACTACCTCTGCGTTCGTACTGGTGGTCGAAGCATTTGTATTGCTTGCCGACGCATTCGCACTGGCAACACTTGGTATTGTGGCACTGCTATTCGTACTGCCACTCATGTTTCTATATTACGTTATGTTAGAAGCAGTAATCTGTCCACTTCTTAGACGCATAAAATCATCGTTTAAAATGAGTTACTCTAAACTCGTCCCACCGGGTGTGCCAATTTGTTTACTGGGAAATTTGGTTTCTAAGTGTATTTCTACCAAATTCAGCAAAGTAACAAATAATTAGTTCAAACGATTGCAAGATCGACGAGTTATGTGGTAATCTCGTTTTGCAAACAACGGTTTTTGAAAATAACGGTCAATTTCTCGACACGTTATCAGTTTTGTAACATTCTTGGCTTCAGAGCCATTAATTGTTGTGTCTTATGCCAAATCTGTATATGAAAATTCCAACTAACAAACAAGTTGTTGTCGAAATGGCAATACAGACTTAACTAAACAAGATTGGCTGTCGAAAGCCAATAACTTGGTTTACAAGCAAATTAAAGAAAAAATGTAAAACAAGAATACACTAATGCAAAGTCATGAGACATGCATTACTGAATCCCAACATGCAATTGAAATTAACGCAAAAATGTAAAAGAAGACAAGTAAATTGACAGAATTTAAGAAACATTGTTAAAAAGGCATGAATTTAAATGAAAACATGTAAATGCATGAATTTAAATGACAGAAATGTAAAGAACATGAATTAAAAAGAAAGCTTGTAAATGACTTTGAAAGAAAAAGTGCAAAAACAGTAAATAACAGGGAATTAAAGAATGTAAATGCGAAACAGGGAAATGCAAATTGACTGGAATGTAAATGACATAAATGAAAATGCAAAGAATTAAAAATAGACTGAAATTGATTAAAATGCAGAAAGATAGAGTTTGGAAGGTATACAGTGATCGTTTTCCGTTAATCTTCTTTAGCCGTCGAGATATTAGGAATTAGATCATGTATCCAACCTGAGTTACATCGTAGAAACTACTATTTATAGGAAAAATATGAAAAAACTACCTAACATCCAACCTGACACGTGTACGGACACGGGTTGGTAGTTAAGTTTTCGCTAAAAACTACCTAATCGACAGAGCACTTCTGTCGTTGTACATTGATCTTTACTTAATAACTAAGCCTGTTTCGACCATGCTCATTTTGACATCTTCGACGCTTCATGCTTTTCGTCGAACAACCGCCCCATCACTTGGTCTCTCAAACTTAGACAATTTTCATCCCTTGTTCTGGTCTCTTACGCCTTTACTTGTCGAATTCATAACATTCCGTCGATTAACCCAAATTTGAAATTTGGCACCCAACAGTTATATGTAGTGTGTTTTGTGTTGGACCTTGGGTCTCATCACTTTAGTCATGTAGCGTTGTTAAATGCTACCTACCATAAAAGGTTATAGCAGATTATGTTATGGTTGCAACTGTCACTATTGCACTTTAGACTTTCTAAATTGGTTTTTTTTTTTTGACAAGATAACACTTATATCATTTCTCTAGTAATAATATTGTCAATATAAGGTGGGGTAACAAGAAAAACTTGAGGACAAGTCATATATATAGCCCGCCTTAGCTAAACCATGAGCTGCTTCATTTGCTTGCTTCCTAAATTTAGTGGTTAAAAAACATTTTATATTGGTTATTATGGCATTATAGATTTAGTGGATATAGAATGTAAGAATTTTTTAAATCAGATATTGAAATGATGTAAAAAAGCTTTTTAGATCAGTTACTACTAGCAATCAATCTTAAAAAACTTTGTATGCAATCGTGGCCTATATCCATCTCTCTGATCTTTTGTCCATGGTTCGCCACCTTCAGCGAACCATGATCCTGCAACCATAAAGGCATTATGATGCTTATTATAATTGCTATTGTAACTTCAAACAAAAATTCAACAAAATAAAAGCTTTATCACATATATGATGCATAGCCGGATTGCAACATGTTCCTAAAATGACCTCAGAACAAACATGCCCTTAGGCCCTCTTGGAAATGACTCAGCAAATTGTGCAACGACATGAGCTACGGGCGGCAGGACCTCCTCAGTTGACATGCAGCATCATGCTTGCTGAAGCTGTCGGCCATTGGAGTCCAACAACACCCCTCGACTTCGTGTCATATCTACATAGTAAAATTACAAATAAAAATAAATTTTTTAAATATAAATACAACAATTTTTTAATTTTGCAAAGTTTTAAAAGTTAAAGTAGATTTTGGGAATTTTTTTATTCGTGAATTATATTTCCAAAACATATATAAACTGTGTTCTAGAAATATAATTTCGAAATATAATATTTTGGAATTGAAAAAGCTTCCAGAAATATATATAACTCTGGAATGCAATATTTCATAATTGAAAAAGCTTCAAGGAATAAGTTTATGGAATGGAATTGTAACTGCTAAGTTTTTGAATAGTGCAAAAAGGAGAAAAGAATTAGGGATTTTAAATCGGTTGCCTATATAACCGATTTAAAATGTGGAAGCGGTGACAATTTTGCAATTAAATTGAAAAACACAAATTTTGCTTGACATTTTAAATTGGTTTTACTAATAACCGATTTTAAAAGATGACTTGTTAAATCGGTTGTTAGTACAACCGATTTAAAATGTTTTTCCAGGAGGCTTTTAAGTTGAAAAACAAAAAAAATTAAATCGGTTGCACTAATAACCGATTTTAAAAGATGACTTTTTAAATCAGTTGTTAGTACAACGGATTTATGTAGCGACCGAAAAATTCGGAGGGGATTTTATTCGAGGTTAATGGAGCTGCCACCAATAATTTATTTTTGGGAAAAATATTGGAAAAAACCCTTTTTTGAAGAAAATGGTCCATGAGACCAGATTTGGGTTCGGGAGTCGAATTATGCATAGGGAATGTATTAGCACCTTACGACATCCTTTCGAAAAATGTTACCTTTAATTAATTGTGCAAAATTATATTAACTTCTAGAAATATCTATTTCCCTTTTATTAAAACAAAGAATTAACAAAGATAAAAAAGATGACTTAATAAAAGTTGTTTATTTTTGCGCTTGACAGGAATGGGCTCCTGCTCCTATGTATCTCCGGGTGCGGCGGAGAAATCAAAGACTACGTAGTTCTTGGATAGAAAATAGTTATGTGTTGGTTGATTTTAATTGTATATTTTTATAAGGTAGGTTTTCGTAGGGACCAAACAAGAAGCAATCAAGAGTGATCCTCACTAATAACCAATTTTTGTTTAGAAAATTAACAGTGTTCGTAATGATCAAACGGGAAGCAATCTCGAGTGATCATTACTAGTAAAAAAAAATTGATTTTATTTTTATAAAAAAGATAGGTTGTCATGGGGACCAAACAAGAAGCAATCAAGAGTGATCCTTACTAACAACCCATTTTTATCTAGAAGATTAACGCTCATAATGATCAAACGGGAAGCAATCTCGAGTGGTCATTACTAGTAATTAATCTTCGTAATTTTATATATATGATTTTTTTAGAAAAATATGGTCTCAAAATTTGTATGACAAATTAAAATTTAGTTGAGTAAAATTGTCCTAGTGTAACTAGTAAGAATGGGGTGTCTATGTTTATTTAGCAAAGAAAATAAATGGGGAGGAACCCAATACTTACAAAAAGCCCAAATGAATGAAATAACAAAAAAAAGGATAAGTGAATGAAAAAGAAGAAAGAGGGGAAAAAACGAGAGGGTTCCACATGAGATGGGCTGAAGCCCAAAATGAAAATGAAGGAATAAAAAAAGAAAACAGATGGGATCAAAATAAAAAAAAAGGGGAAGGGGGGTGATCCACGTGAAATGGGCTGAAGCCTAAAAGGAAAATGAAAGGAATAAAAAAAAAGGACCAGATTAAAAAAGGGGATGGGGTGTTCAGTTTGGTTTCATTCGAAACCCTAAAATCATGAAGCTGCGCAATGCAGCTATAAGGGGAGAGGGAAGGGTTGTGGCGGCAAGAAGGGAAAGGTCGAGAGGGGGTGCAGCCCGCGCGCGGCCAAGGGGGTGGGTGCGACGTCTATGGCGCGAGCGAGAAGGGGCGCGAGGAGGGAAGGGGAGGTGCAGCCATGGCTTTACGCGGTGGCTCTGAACAGGACAACCGGCGGTGGTCACAGGGAAGCGAATCAGAGATGGAGTGTGCCGAACAAGGAAACGCGAGTGGCGGTACCAGCGTGGTGGCGTACGGCGGTTCAAGGTGGTGTGTGGCTAGATGGAGAAAGTGAGCCAGAGAAGGAAGACGCGAACTGAGACGACGCGAGCGATGGTCCCGGCGCGGTGGCGAACGGTGGTTCATGGTGATCTGGTGAGGAAACTCTCCCTTTTTCTATTTTACATTTTTACTCTTTGATTATTCTCCTTATTATCCTGATTCTTCTCAAATCGCTATTTCTTTGTTCTCTGATTTTTTTCCTGGTTCCATTCTTCCTATTCTGGATAACATCTCATTTTACTGGATTCCAAGCTCTTGTTGAATGTTTTTTTAAAACAAAAATGGTTTGCCTGCTCCTGCTCTATTTCTCCTCCTACCGTGTGTTTTCCTTTCTTTTTTTACTGATTTGCTTCGTTTTTCCTCAACCGTGGACGCTTCCTCTTTCAGTGTTTGAATTAAGTGACTTAGGACCCCAATGTGGAGTCTCTAATTCTTTGTTTTGGTGGTGAAAACTCTTCAGAAATTCCCCCCTCTCCCTCTCTGTTATTCTGTTGTTGTATTTATAAGAGCGATTGGTGGTGTAGGTGGAATGCTTGGAACAAGGAAAAATTGCTGGATGGAGATTTCAGAGGATGCAAGATGGTGCCTGCAAAGCTGCTTGGTCTTGGCAAAAATAGGAAACAGGCTAGGAGCATGGAGAAAGGCACACTGACTTCACCCTCAAAATGTCTTTGTTGCTGTTGCTGCTGTTGATTGTTAGCAGGATGCCATGCACATCGTTGCTCTGTTTGTTTTGTTTTTTTTCCTTCATTCTGATTTTGTGAGTTAGCCTTTTAAATGGACTTTGCCTTGTATTTTGGACTTATGCTTCTTTGGATTGTATATCAGCCATTTGGGCCCAAGCTAGACTCAGAGGAATAAAACTAAAACTTAGCAAAAGCAAAAAAATGGTCCAAGCAACAATTTATCCTATTATTTCAATAAGCAAAAATGAGTGGACAAAATTGGGGTATAATAGCTGCCCCTCTTTAGTTTTATTTTATTAGAAAATGTGAACAACAATGGTTGTCTTATTTTCGTCGTAAAATAGAAGTAAAGATAAAGACACTAATTTTGTCCCGAACCAGGATAGGCGAAGGATGGGGTGAGGAATGACGAAGGATTAATGCTCGGTGCGTTTAATCGAAAAGTAATTAGGGATTACCGCCAGGTCATGTACTGACGCGATAATCAAAAAGCAATAATGAGGGATTAACGCTCGGCATGTTCATCGGAAAGCGATAAAGAAGGATCACCATTAGGTCGAGTACTAACGCGGTAATCAAAAGCAATAATGAAGGATTAACACTTGGCGCGTTTATCAGAAAACTATAAAGAATGATCTCTGCCAGGTCGGGTACTGACGCGGTGATCGGAAAGCAATAATGAGGGTTCGACGCAAGTAGGGTATTGACGCGTCGGTGGGAAGCAATAAAGAAGGATCAACATCAGGTCCGGAACTGATATGTTGGTCAAAAAGCAATAATGAGGGATTACCACCAGGTCGGGTACTGACACGGTAATCTTAAAGCAATAAAGCGGGAGCGATACTTGGCGCGTCGCTTTAAGAGGCAAAATAAAGGACCAATGCTCGGCGCATTGTTTTGAAAACAATAGTGAAGGATTAGCACTTGGTGCATGGACCAGGTGTAACAAAAGCGGCTAAAAGGTGGTGATATGAAGATGATGCATGAATATATGGTATGTGATGCATGTGTGCAATGCGACTATTATTTTTATTGCACTGGTTCCTTTGCCCGTATGATCTCTAGTGTTGAAAGATATGGGATGGACCGAGGTTTATTGGGTTCATTCATACTATGCATTCGACTGGGAGGAAGTGTAAGTTATCAATGCAGTGCTTGTCATTTTTTACAGGTAATCCCTTTGTCATTGCCCTTCTGAAACTTATTTGTTGAGATTTGGTGTTTCCTCGTGATTCTTAAAATGTAAATAATAACCGTAACACTTTTCAGTATCATCACATATTTCACAATTCAGTGCCTAATATCATAAAACAGCATTTTGAAACACGAGATTATAGGAAAAAACGGAGGTGTTTGGTATTCAAAGAAAAGTCATGTGTACAAGGACTGAAGTTACACAGACTTGAAGGTTCATCAAAAAAAATGCAGGAAGAAGAAAAAACAAAGAAAAGAGAATAACTAAGCAAATATTTTATCATCTGTGTCTTTGTAGGAACAAATGTCAGCTTTCCATATCCATAACTTTAAATACTCATTACTCAGCTTCTGGAAATATATAAAACTGCCCCGGTTGGGTAACTTGAGCTTCTTGATGCATCAGCCGATTTTAATGTCCAATTTCCAGACCCTAATCCAACAGGTTGCTCTAATTTTTGCATAGGTAGCCCTTTTAGGTTTTCAACCAAGCGAGCTCATTTTTGCTTGGCTCTTTATATACATATTTTTTGTTGTTTTTTTTAGGGATAATATTTTTTGACTGAATCAGAGTTTACTGGGAGTGGGAGATTTTCACCGCCCATCCTTGTAAGGATTAATGCTCCTCCCGAAAAAGCTTTCTTCACAACATACAGGCTTTCGTAATTTGGGGTCCATTTTCCACGAGAATTTTTTTGGATGGGCAAAATCTTCTTGAGTACTAAGTCTCCTTCTTGAAATTCCCGAGGGCAAACTTTCTTTTCACAGGCCCTCTTCATCCTTTGCTGATATCGCTGTCCATGACATAAGGTCATCACTCTCTTTTCTTCAATGAAGTTTAATTGATCCAGCCGAGCCTGAACCCATTCTACCTCTTCCAGTTTTGTCTCCATCAATACCCTTAACGAGGGGATCTCGACTTCAATGGGAAGTACTACTTCCATAAACCCACGAGAAAGGGGTTACCCCCGTTGAGGTGCGAACCGAAGTTCGATAACCGTGCAAGGCAAAAGAGAGCATTTCATGCCAGTCTCTAAATGTTACAACCATCTTCTGGACAATCTTCTTGATGTTCTTGTTTGCAGCCTCAACTGCCCTATTCATCTTTGGGTGGCATGGTGAGGATTTATAATGTTGGATCTTGAAGTCATTACACAGCTCTTTCATCATCTTGTTATTCAAGTTAGTCCCATTATTAGTGATGATCTTATTTGGCAGACCGTGGCGGCGAATCAGATCCATTTTGATGGACTTGGCAACACATTTTTTTTGGTAAAGCAACTGCAATAAGGAGTTTATATGGATTTCTTCTTTCAAAAATCAAGTTTTGAGAAAATATGAGCAGTTTGATTTTGATCAGAATGGACTTTATTAGGGTTGTAACGTGGCCAGAGGTTGAAGGGTCATGAAAGAAAGGATATTTTAGGCTCAAAAAGTGTTTGGGTTTTTTTTTAAAGAAAGATTTTTAGTGCAAAGATACACTTTGATGGTTGCTAGCACAATTGTCTTGTCTAGCTTTGACATTTTTATTTATTGATTTTTGATTCTTCCAAGAGTCTTTGATACGTTGCATTTGTTATTTGCTTGCTTGCTTTGTTTTTTTTGAACAGACAAAATTGAATAGACTATTGTGCTAGGCTTCAATGGATGGGTGATCCTTGTTTAGGGTATTTAAAAAAAAATTTGCCTCAAAAGGGGGAGCAAAGGATATATATTTTTTATTTTTTGGGATAGAAAAAAATGGCCAAACTTCATTTCAAAACCTTATTGCTCAAATTTTCACAAAAATTAGTTTTTGGCAAATTGCGCACTTGCTTTCCCTCTTTCTTTCTATTTTTATTAACTACTTTTTTGTCACTTTCAGTACTCAGATTGATTATTTCAAGTTCTTTCTCGTCGGGTTAAATCATTTTTGCCTCTTGTATCATCAATCTCATCAGTTCAGAAGCGGTTTCCCAATTGTCCTCATGGGGTAGTGAAAATTATAGTATGAGTCACTGGCACCATCATTTTCAAAGACAATATTTTTTGATCTGCATTAGTTAAAATTGATGAAATGAAAAAACAAAAAAAAAATGAAGGGGAATGGAAAAGATGAAAAAAAGAAAAGGGAAATGACTGAAAAATTCAAAAGTGCATTTTATTGATAAAGATACTGAAATAAAACATGTGCACTCTTTTGACAATAAATGATCATAAAGCCTTGGGCAGAGCAATAGGGTTTGCATTACAAAATTGCTTTGAATCAAAAATCACGGGAAACTCAACAATTTCCAAATTTCCAAGTTTTTCACTCGACGGACAAGGGTGGACAAGGTTGACGATGTTGTCTTCAGCACTGCGATCATCTTTGACAGTTGCTATCTGGTTTGGGCTCAACATTCTTGCGCTCTGAAAGCTTTGTCTGATGTCGCAAATAGGGACATTCTTATCATTTGGTTCCCTGCCTTCTGATTTAGCTATTGGGGGTTGGTCCCCAAACTCCTCAGTAATGGGTGACTGCTGGACCTCCATGACTGGAAGAGGATTATTACCCATATTAGGGCCATCCTCTTTAAACTCAATAATTTGGCATTGATCAGATCCTGAACCACGTACTTCAAGGCCTTGCAGGTTTTGATTGTGTGACTCCATCGCTTTGCATGCAACTCGCATTTGGCGTTTGGGTCATCCCCTCTTGGGAAGGGAGGTTGAAGTGGTTTCATTAAGCGCGGGGAGACCAAGGAGTTGCTGATGAGGTGATGAAACAAGTCTGTATATGTCATGGGAATAGGGTCAAATTGGACAATTTTTCTCTCTTAGTCGTTTGGTTGTTTCTGGTTTTGGTTTGGCTGAGTGGGTGGATTATGAGAGGCAGCGGCAATATATGGAGGTGAAAAAGTAAGGGTATGGGGAAGGCTGCGAGAAACTGGCAAAGAAATGAGGTGGCTTTCCTTGGGTATGTCCTCCCTGGCGTATCACCACAGCATTAGTTTCCCCTTCCTTCTTCTTCATGAAGTTTGTAGGGGGTTTTTTGGCATCATTTACTCCAACAGAATTGTGGGTAATCTTTCCGTTTCTCATTCCTCCTTCAACTCTTTCCCCTACGATGACCATATCTGAAAAGTTTGACGATATACTTCCGATAATTTTATCATAAAAGGGTGATTGGAGGGTCTCCATGAACATGGCCACCATCTCTTTTTCGATCAGCGGTGGTTCCACTTGGGCTGCCAATCCTCTCCACTGTTGGGCATATTCCTTGAAAGTCCCATTGTCCCTTTTTGCCATATTTTGTAACTGCATTCTATCAGGAGCCATATCAATGTTATACTTATACTGCTTCAAGAAAGCATTCGCCAAATCTTTCCAACAGCGAATATGAGATCGTTCAAGGTGTGTATACCAACTTGACGCTGCCCCTGTTAAACTATCTTGGAAAAAGTGAACTAGAAGTTTGTCATCATGTGCATAGGACGCCATCTTCCTACAGTACATGGTCAAGTGGCTTTTCAGGCAAGTTGTCCCTTTATACTTGTCAAAGTCTGGCACCTTGAACTTTGGCGGTATGACCACATCTGGTACGAGACAAAGATCTGAAGCATTACTTGAACCGAGGTAACCCACTCCTTCTACAGCTCTTAGTCTATCTTTAAGGATTTGCAACTTTTATCAAACCATTGATTTCCAACTGGGACGCTCAGATTGGATCCCCCATGGCTGGAGACCAGGTAACACGGTTAGTCTGGAGATTTATTGGATTTCCTTGAACATAATAGGGGTGACCAAATGGTCGGGGATTCACTACAGGGGTCACTACATGCGTACTGACTCCTTGAGCATTCCCGACATGGGGTGGAACATAACCAGGTGGAAAGGTGTACGTCATGAAGACATGAGTTGAGTTTTGAACTGATATGGTTTCAGTACCTGGCCCGGATCCTTGAGGCTGAGCAATATCTTGTACAACAAGTGCTTGGGAATCAGTTTCTGCAGAGTTATTATTAACACCTGGTGGTGTGTAACCGGGCAGGAGACCAAATAGCAGGAACTGTTGTGCCTGGGGGCCTTGAGGATTATGGTTCACAAAATCATCATTGGCCATAGGTGGCGTATAACCAGGTGGGAGACCGTAAAGTGGGAATTGTGTTATCTGATTCTGAGGGTTGCTAGCTGGTGAATGTGTAGGACTTTGTGGGTAAATTGCTAAAGGTATCATCATCCCTTGAGCATTGAAACCATATTGCAACTGCATTGGGCTGAAGCCAGGTGGGTGGGAAAGCGTAGCTTGATTTTCATCATTCACTGGTGAAGACACCCCATCCGCGACCTTGTTTTTGTCTAGAGACTGCAAAAGCTCTAAAACTTTGCTCATCTATTCCTTCAGCTGGTTGACATCATCTTTCATCTCTTGGTCATCCATGATCTTTGATTGAGAGCGAGTTCGATAAGGGTGTCGAGGAACCAGTTTGTTCGATTATTTTCTGGTGATTTCAAAAAAATGATGAGTATGTAAGAAATGAATGAATGTGGATGCATGAATCTATTAATTTGTTCCAAGGAACCATAGGCCTCATTACTTTGGCATGTATGAGCTTCTTTGAAACTGTTTCACTACTTGATCCCATATTATTTGGCAAAATACTCGCAACCAAGCTTTTGAGTTCCTACGATCCTCTGGCGACCTAAAATGAAATGAGAATGAATGATATTATTTTATTTATTTTCAACATGTTTTTTTTTGAAGGATGGATGCATGAAGATATAATGTTGGATGATGATGATTATCATTTGTATATCATGCATGAAGATATGAGATTTAACAAACCCATTTTTTTAATGCACGGACATGATATAACAGATTTTGGGTGGAAGAACAAAAATAACATGATGCCCCTTGTGTCTTAAATGGGTTAAACCTAAAGTTGGAGATTTTCTAACCTAAGGGGTCTATAGTCTTGTATTGAGTGATAGGTCTCACGGGTGGCTCTAATCATATTATCACCAAAGGCCTCTAGAGCTAAAGTCTCCTCCAGAATATTAACCACAACAATATATAACTATCCGATGCGGAATACCCAGAAGGAGCACACTCTAGATGAAGTTCTCGCAATAGTCAGAAGGAAAGAAAATTCCAATTGACTATCATTGAACCTCCACTCAACTTAAGCTTTGCTCTGACCCGGGTATAGGGCCTTACTCATATGTGTGTGCAAACATGTAGGTGCGGTGTGTGAGAGGGGCAACACCCTAACACTACCCAAGCTGCAAAACCAACAAAGCATAAAAATATAGTCGTCTATCCTAATGTTTGACATGTACATAATATTCACAAAAAATTAAAAATAAACAAATGCATAATAAATAATAAATAATTATTTACAAAAGAAAAAATAAAAAAGAAGGGGAATTAAAATTAAAGTTAACTATTTAGCGCAATTAATCATGTTAGGCTTGACTCTCTAAATGTCCTCAGTGGAGTCGCCAGGTATAACAATTATCATTTGTATATCATGCATGAAGATATGAGATTTAACAAACCCGTTTTTTTTAATGCACGGACATGATATAACAGATTTTGGGTGGAAAAACAAAAATGACATGATGCCCCTTGTGTCTTAAATGGGTTAAACCTAAAGTTGGAGATTTTCTAACCTAAGGGGTCTATAGTCTTGTATTGAGTGATAGGTCTCACGGGTGGCTTTAATCACATTCTCACCAAAGGCCTCTAGAGCTAAAGTCTCCTCTAGAATATTAACCACAACGATAGATAACTATCCGGTGCGGAATACCCAAAAGGAGCACACTCTAAATGAAGTTCTCGCAATAGCCAGAAGGAAAGCAAATCCCAATTGACTATCACCGAACCTCCACTCAACTTAAGCTTTACTCTGACCCAGGTATAGGGCCTTACTCATATGTGTGTGCAAACATGTAGGTGCAGTGTGTGATAGGGGCAACACCCTAACACTACCCAAGCTGCAAACAAACAAAGCATACAAATAATGTCGTCTATCCAAATGTTTAACATGTACATGATATTCATAAAAAATTAAAAATAAACAAATACGTAATAAATAATAAATAATTATTTACAAAAAAATAAAATAAAAAAGAAGGGGAATTAAAAATTAAAGTTAACTATTTAGCACAATTAATCATGTTAGGCTTGACTCTCTAAATGTCTCCAGTGGAGTGACCAGCTGTAGCGACCGAAAAATCCGGAGGGGACTTTATTCGAGGTTAATGGAGCCGCCACCAATAATTTATTTTTGGGAAAAATATTGGAAAAAAAACCCTTTTTTGAATAAAATGGTCTTTGAGACCAGATTTGGGTTCAGGAGTCGAATTATGCGTAGGGCAGGTATTAGCACCCTACGACATCCTTTCGAAAAAGGTTACCTTTAATTAATTGTGTAAAATTATATTAACTTCTAGAAATATCTATTTCTCTTTTATTAAAAAAAAGAATTAACAAAGATAAAAAAGATGACTTAATAAAAGTTGTTTATTTTTGCGCTTGACAGGAATGGGCTCCTGCTCATACGTATCTCCGGGTGCAGTGGAGAAATCAAAGACTACGTAGTTCTTGGATAGAAAATGGTTGTGTGTTGGTTGATTTTAATTGTATATTTTTATAAGGTAGGTTTTTGTAGGTACCAAACAAGAAGCAATCAAGAGTGGTCATCACTAACAGCCAATTTTTGTTTAGAAAATTAACGGTGTTCGTAATGATCAAACGGGAAGCAATCTCGAGTGATCATTACTAGTAAAAAATAATTTGATTGGATTTTTATAAAGAAGATAGGTTTTCATGGGGACCAAACAAGAAGCAATCAAGAGTGGTCCTTACTAACAACCCATTTTTAACTAGAAGATTAGCGTTCATAATGATCAAACAGGAAGCAATCTCGAGTGGTCATTACTAGTAATTAATCTTCGTAATTTTATATGTATGATTTTTTTAGAAAAATATGGTCTCAAAATTTGTATGACAAATTAAAATTTAGTTGAGTAAAATTGTCCTAGTGTAACTAGTAAGAATGGGGTGTCTATGTTTATTTAGCAAAGAAAATAAATGGGTAGGAACCCAATACTTACAAAAAGCCCAAATGAATGAAATAACAAAAAAAGGATAAGTAAATGAAAAAGAAGAAAGAGGGGGAAAAAGGGAGGGTTCCACGTGAGATTGGCTGAAGCCCAAAATGAAAATGAAGGAATAAAAAAGAAAACAAATGGGATCAAAATAAAAAAAAAGGGAAGGGGGTGATCCACGTGAAATGGGCTGAAGCCCAAAAGGAAAATGAAAGGAATAAAAAAAAGGATCTGATTAAAAAAGGGGAGGGGGTGTTCAGTTTGGTTTCATTTGAAACTCTAAAATCATGAAGTTGCGCAGCACAGCTATAAGGGGAGAGGGAAGGGTTGTGGCGGCGAGAGGGGAAAGGCAGAGAGGGGGTGCGGCCCGTGCGCCATCCTTGGCCGCGCGCGGCCGCGAGCGAGAAAGGGGTGAGTGCGACATCTATGGCGCGAGCGAGATGGGGCGCGAGGAGGGAAGGGGAGGAGCGGCCATGGCTTTACATGGTGGCTCTGGCCAGGACAACCAACAGTGGTCACAGGGAAGCGAATCAGAGATGGAGGTTGCGGAACAAGGAAACGCGAGTGCCGGTACCGGCGTGGTGGCGTACAGTGGTTCATGGTGGTGCGTGGCTAGTTGGAGAAAGCGAGCCAGAGAGGGAAGACGCGAACTGAGATGACGCGAGCGATGGTCCCGGTGCGGTGGTGAACGGTGGTTCGTGGTGATCTGGTGAAGAAACTCTCCCTTTTTCTATTTTACATTTTTACTCTTTGATTCTTCTCCTTATTATCCTGATTCTTCTCAAATCGCTATTTCTTTGTTCTTTGATTTTTTCCCTGGTTCCATTCTTCCTATTCCGGATAACATCTCATTTTACTGGATTCCAAGCTCTTGTTTAATGTTTTTAAAAAAAAATGGTTTGCCTGCTCTTGCTCTATTTCTCCTCCTACCGTGAGTTTTCCTTTCTTTTTTTACTGTTTTGCTTCTTTTTTCCTCAACCGTGGACGCTTCCTCTTTCAGTGTTTGAATTAAGTGAGTTAGGACCCCAATGTGGAGTCTCTAATTCTTTGTTTTGGTGGTGAAAACTCTTCAGAAATTCCCCCTCTCCCTCTCTGCTATTCTGTTGTTGTATTTATAGGAGCGATTGGTGGTGCAGGTGGAATTCTTGGAGCAGGAAAAAATTGCTGGATGGAGATTTCAGAGGATGCAGGATGGTGCCTGCAAAGCTGCTTGGTCTTGGCAAAAATAGGAAACAGGCTAGGAACATGGAGAAAGGCACACTGACTTCACCCTCGAAATGTCTTTGTTGTTGTTGCTTTTGTTGGTTGTTAGCAGGATGCCATGCGCATCGCTGATCTGTTTGTTTTTTTTTTTCCTTCATTCTGATTTTGTGAGTTAGCCTTGTAAATGGACTTTGGCTTGTATTTTGGACTTATGCTTTTTTGGATTGTATATCAGCCATTTGGGCCCAAGCTAGACTCAAAGGAATAAAACTAAAACTTAGCAAAAGCAAAAAAATGGTCCAAGCAACAATTTATCCTATTATTTCAATAAGCAAAAATGAGTGGACAAAATTGGGGTATAACAATTTAAAATGTTTTCCAGGAAGCTTTTAAATCGGTTATTATAAACAATCGATTTAAAAAGGTGTTTCCTAAAACTTTAATATCCATTACGCGAACACTACGAACCGTCGTGCTCTTGCAAACCCTACCTCGAGCTCTTGTGAATACTACGAACCACCATGCTTGTGCCCCTGCCTCGCCGTCTTTGTGCCGTTCTCAGTTTCTGATAACCTCTTTCTCTCTCTCGTTCATGCTCTTTCTCTCATTGTCTCTCTCGTTCATGCTCTTTCTCATTCACTCTCTCTCGCTCGTGCTCTTTCTCTCATTGGTCTCAAGTCTATGCTCGCCATCGCCCCTGCTCGCCATCACCGTCGTTGTCACGCTCTTTCTCTCGCCATCGTCATCGCTTACTTCTTCCTTCAGGTTCCTCTCTTTCTCTGCTCTGTAACTTGCTTTTTTTAATGGGTAGTCAAAATGTGAAACACTGTTATGCTCGTATTTATGTTGATTCTATGAGAATGATGTTGAAAATGTATAACTAAAAAACGAGGATCTAAATCTTCATGTATTGTAGTATGCATGAATATGGATTAAAATTTTCTTGTATTGATGTTTGTTTTGTGAGTTATGTTTCTGTTGAATGGTTCTGTTTGTCAATTTTTAACCTTTTGAATGGTTCTGTAAGAAGGCAGCAAAGAAAAAACGAAGATTTTTTTTTTAAAAAAGGACTTTTTAAATTGGTTATTAACAAAACCGATTTAAAACGTAGTCTTTTTAATCGGTTATCCTAAAAACCGATTTAAAAAGTCTTTTTTTTTACGAACAATATTATTTCAGGATTTACATTTTAAATCGGTTTTAAACCGATATAAAAGATATTTTTTACATCGGTTCAATATCCGATGTAAAAATGGTCCACATACTATCATGGCTGTATAGAAATCGGTTTCATAATCGATTTAAAAGGGTCATTTTAACCGATTTAAAATCTCCTTTTCTGCACTAGTGTCTGGAACTTAGCAATAATAGTTCAGGAAATAAATTATTGGAAGGTCATCAAATTTTCCAAAAGACATTTTGGAAATTTATTTCTGAAATGTATAAAAATAAAAAATAAAAATAGCTGATCGAATGCAAATACGTACCTGAGAAGACATGCAATTGGAGAAGACAAAGACGCGGACAAAGGCAATGATGAACATAACCCGACTGAGAAGAAGAAAACACAAACAAAAACACTGACTCGATACTAAGAAGAAGAAATCACAAGGAAAAAGAAGGAAAACTGTTGGAATCAAGTGGATTCAGAAACAATGACCCTTAATTGTTTTGATGATAACAAATAACTAATAGAACAATTCATCATCTGATGTGTGTGTTAGTGTGCAGAACTCTTTGAGTAAATCACTATTCATCAGACAGAAAGTCTCAGAAGACTATGCCTATGTGTGCATTTCACCCTCTGATCCATTTCTCTGAGTCTGGCAGTGATCGTCCGGAAAGTGCCGATGACGTCATCGTCTTATAGCCTCACTCCAAAGACTATGCTCTGATGACAATCAACGCTCTGATGTTAGTCAACGCTCTGATAGACCATGCTCTGATTAGACTACACTGTGGAAACCTTCATTTGATACCACAAGACTCAATCATATGAAAGGCCATTAAATTCTATTTTGAAGAACTTGTCTCCAGTCCAAGCTTACTCTGATAAGCAGTGTATCTCAGCAACAAGCATCGTCAGGAAGGAAGATGCCTCTGATTGGAAATCAGATTGAGCAATACATTAAAGGCTACTTCAAGTATTAAAGAGACCTCATTGATAAGTATTTTAATGTACGAGGAATCAAAGGCCAAAGAGAATGCCAACGGATATAATCATCAGAAATAACTTGCTCTGGAAGTATCTCATATTCAAAAAGATCACAAGGGACAAAGATCGTGCAACTGTCTGCTGTGTCAGTGTACAGGAGCAGAGTTGAAAGCGACAGGACTTGCTAAAAGCCATGAAAAGTGGATCTAAAGTTTTGTCCACTGGTGGAAAGAGCTATTAGGTCACAATGACACTATTTGCAACCCTAGCTATACATACCTTACTTCATTCACTGAAAAAGGTTAAGGTTTTGAGAACGAGTGAAAAACGCTTGAAAACGTTCACAAACGATTCTATTACAATAACTGAAACAGTGAGCAACCAAGAAATTATTCCAAGTCTGTGAGACCAAGTGAACAAACACTTAAACGTTTTATCCTATCTGTTTGAAAGTTATTCTTTGTGCTTAAACATTTCATTGTAAATCCTCTCTGTTGAGAGTTATTGTTATTGTTTCAAAGTATTTTTGAACTCTTGTATGAAGTCCAATAGTTGCTGTATTCCTTAGAGGCTTGACTGTACTAAGTCGTTCTAAGAAGTTGCGAGTATCGCCAGTTTGGCAGTAGTATACTCTCAAGTATAATCAGGTTGATTATAGTGGAAAAATCCTTTAAGTGTGTCGAAGGGACTAGACATAGCTATCAGGTGATAGTAAACTAGTATAAATCACTGTGTCATACTTCTCTCTTCTCTTTACATATTTTACATTGTTATTTTGTTAAATAGTTGTTTTGAAAAGGTTTTCAAAAACACACAAGTATTTTGAAAAGATTTAGGGCCTGTTTGATATGTGTTTTTAAAAACTGTTTTCAGTTTTAAAAAATTAAAAAATTAAAAACTTGTTTGATATCTATTTTTATAAAATTAGTTTTAAAAACTGTATTGAGTTTTTTAGTTTTTGGGAACTAAAAAAGAGAAACAGCTCACAGGTGTTTTGCTCCCCAGTTTTTCGTTTTAGCTCTGAAAACAGAAAACAAGCGGAGAAGAGGTTGTTTTCATTAATGGCACGATTGTAATTACATCAACTTCGAAAATCAGAGAAACACGAGCTTCTCTGTCGCTGCTCCTTCTCTCTCGCTGCTCAGTGTGCTTTTGCTCCCTCGCTCGTCTCATTCAATCTGAAGAACCCTAATCGCCGCTCACGAGCTTCTTCTCCCTCGCTTGTCTCATTCAATCAGGTAGTCATCTTTGCTTCGGTTCGTTTCAGTTCTATTTTCTATGCGTTTCTATTTGATTTCGTCTCTTTCGGTTTTGATTCAGTTCGATTTCGCAATCGTTGAACATCTGTTCGATTTCATCGTTGTTTCTGCTTTCTGAAGTGTTTCTGTTTGTTTTTTCAATTGGGTCACTGAGAAAGAATGGTTTAGGGCAAGTTCTTCAGTTTAGCTTAATGCTGTTTAGAAGATTCAATAATGGGGTTTAGGGAAAATTATCTGCTTCTTTTGTTGTTCTAAGTAAACAACAGTGTAGGAATCATGGATACACAATTCTAGCCTTCCAAAGACATGATAGAATTATAATTTGCAATAAACCGCATAAGCGAGATTTGATTCTTAAATGTTGGTCAATGCCAAATGGTGTGTTTCACACTAGAATTTGGAATTCGATGACTACTAAGTTGAATTCTATGACTAATCGTTCCTATAAGAAAGAACAACTAAAGGCAAAAATGCATAGGCTGCGAGCCTTGTATCGTGAGTTATATTTACTTTTGCAAAACACTGGATTTGGTTGGGACGCAGAAACTAACTTTATCGCACTCCAGGAGGTTTGGCAAAATTATCTTCGGGTATGATTTTTTTTAGTGGTATTTTCATTAATTTTATTTGGCAATATTTTTAATGTATTGATGATATACTTATATTATTTTAGGTACATGATAAAGCTGCTCAGTTTCAAAAGAAAGGGTGTGATCATTATAAGTTGTTGGGAATCATATTCAACAAAAATAACGCAACTGGAGTACTTCATCATGCATCTACCCAAGATCCACCAAATACAGATGAAGAAAATGACCTTGAAAATCAATACCTTAACACTGGGAGTAATGTGCATGTTGAAAATGATAGTTCAGATGATGATATACAAGAAGTGGAGCGTATGGCAAATAATGGAAAGCGAAAATTTCATGCAAAAGATCATAAATATAAGAAAGAGTCTACATCGCGTCAGATGGGAGAAGCACTTGCAGCATGGGCTGAAGCATGTACGGCAAAAGCTGAGAAGTATAGGGCTAAGAGTGTGGAGGCTACTTCTTCACTTGTAACACCAGATTGTTCTATTACTAAGTGTGTGACTGTTCTTGAAGAGCTTGGAGACATTTCAGATGACATCTATATGAAAGCCTTGGAAAAGTTTTGGGAGCCTAATTGGAGGGAAATGTTTCTCGCCATGTCTAATGATAGGAGACGTGCATGGCTATTTAGACTTTAAGGATAAAACCTTATTGAGACAAATCTTTCCTTAATATTTTGTTTATTGTCTTTATGTTTGTGTTCTTCTTACTATTTGGTGAACATTTGTATGTTTGTTTGTGAGTTGTTTAAAATTTTTGGTGATCTTATTAGACCTTTTATTTTGTTTTTATTGAATACCATTTTCTTAAAGTTTTGTTATGAAATTTTATGACAGGTTATAACCATAATGGATGTCGATAGAAGTGATTCTTCTGATTCAAGTGATGATGAATTAGCAGAGTTTTGCTTTATTAACATGATTTATGTTTATCATCATAAATACTTGAATAAAGGAAAGGTTCGGACATCTGCATTGAGTGGTCGTGAATATGTTGCTGAAATATTAAATGGAGAAGGAACAAGTTGTTTTGAGTTGCTTCGAATGAGGAATGAATGTTTTATTAATTTTTGTAATGAACTGAGGGGAAAGAGCTTCTTAAGTGACTCAAGGGTTGTGCTCGTTGAAGAAAAGGTTGCTATATTTTTTCTCATACTTGGTCATAATTCTCGTCATAGAGTTGCTTCAGACCGCTTTCAACATTCCACGCAAACAATTTCACGTTATTTTAAGGAAGTATTACGGGCAGTGTGCCGATTGGGAAAAGAGTTAATAAAGCAGGAGTCCACAGAATTACCTGACAATGTTAAAAACAACCCAAAATACTATCCTTGGTTCAAGGTATGTAATTTTATTGAGTAATTTAATAAGTTCATTTTTTACTTATTCGTGTTATCTTGTTTTGATTCTTTTTACTTGGGTTATGCATTATAGAATTGTATAGGTGCAATTGATGGTACGCATATAAGTGCATGGGTTCACGAGAAACAGATTTCATGTAGAGGTAGAAAGACAACAATCACACAAAATGTCATGTGTGCTTGTGACTTTAATATGATGTTTACATTTGTATATTCTGGGTGGGAAGGAAGTGCACATGATTCAAAAGTTTTCTTAGATGCAATTGCAAATCCAAATGCAGAATTTCCTTGGCCATCTAGAGGTGAGTAAGAATATAATAATAGTTATATTCTATTGATGAAATGAACAAGTAGAGCTAACATATAATTTATGTGATGAAGGTTCGTTCTATCTCGTTGATTCTGGCTATCCATGCACTGGAGGTTTTCTTCCCCCTTATAGGGGTGAAAGATATCATGCGCAAGAATATAGAGGCCGAGCCAGACAACCTCAGAGTCGTGAAGAGTTATTTAACTACAGACATTCATCTCTAAGAATGACTATTGAGCGATGCTTTGGGGTTCTGAAAAATAGATTTCCTATCTTGAAGACGATGCCTTCTTATAAACCTTCTAGGCAACGACTTATAGTAATAGCGTGTTGTGCTATTCATAATTACATACGCAAGTGGAATTTACACGATGACTTATTTGGTGTATGGGAAGAAATGGATCCGATGATTGAGGCGTGAATGAAGATCCTTACACAGAGGAACAAGCTCCAATGAAAACAACTTATCAAGATTATCGATGATGAGTGCGGTGAAATGGCAATGCAAAGGGATCGCATTGCAAATATGATGTGGATACGACGTAATAATTAGTTGAATTAATTTGACTTCCTTTTTTCTAAAGACCAATTTGACTTTCTATGATATTAGATTTTACTTAATTAATTGAGTTGTCATTGTAAATGTTACTTGATTAATTGAGTTGTCATTTTTTATAGTGATATCATGCTCCTACATTTGTTACTCCTGCTTTAAGTCCCTCGTTAAAATAATTACAAGAAAGTGTTGAAGATGAGATGGTGGCATCACTTAATTAATTAATAATAAATGGAGTATGAAGTCTAGTAAAAAAAAATCTCATGATGAATAAAAAAAAAAGTCTTATGATGAATAAAAAATGTGAATAAAAAAAATCATTTAAAAATGTGTATCAAACAAGTTTTTTGTTTTTTAGTTTGCAAAACACATTTTAAAAACAAGTCTATCAAACATGTTTTTTACTTTTCTCATCTCTAAAACAGTTTTTAAAAATAGGATAACCAAATAGTTTTTTTTTATTTTTTTTTTCTTAAAAACAGTTTTGTAAAACTGATTTATAAAAAAGTTTTTAAAAACTAAAAACTAAAACCAAATCAAACACCCCCTTATAAAACCCAATTCAAACCTCCATTTTCATGTGTTTTTGCCACGTTCAGAAACGAGCGCTCTTCAATGGAGGATTTACTTTCAAAAATGGAGAAAAAGACGGAGGATTTACTTTTGGGAAGAATAAATGGGTGGCCGGGGTAATTTGGAGATGAGAGGAAATAATTAAAGGGGTGGTTATATATGCGAATAGGGGAGGTGTAATTAGAAATCCACTGTTCAAAATCATATTAGTGTTTTTTGGGTCCATAAATCTCAGGGTATTATTAAATACACCTCTGTTTTTTAGCATACACTCCCTGTCCAATTTTCATTTTTTTCCCAAAATGATCCTGTCCGAAAATATATTTTCAGTCATGTTGAACCAGTCCACACGTGAATTTGCCTTTCGGGAGTTCATTTATGGACTACTTATAATGTCCGAAAATATATTTTCGGACGCATTTTGATTCTCTCTGAAAATATATTTTTGGAGTTTATTTTTTTGTGTGTTTTTTATTTGATAATTTCTCTATTCATAGTTGATCTGACATGCAGCGTGTTGAATTTTTGTCCCTCAACTTTCCACCCACTTCCCTCAAATTCCCGCGATGCTTTTTTGTTCAAGACCAATTCTTTTTGCACAGGTTTTTTTGTTCAAAATCCCTCGAATTTTATTTTTAATTCTCTATAAGTTCTGTTGGAAAAATTTGGAGTTAATTATAAATAATATTGCTTCTATAAAATTAATTTTATTTTCTTAGCATTCTCCCATTCTATAGTGTTTTTAGTGTGTTTTTGTTTTGCATGTACCACCAATTCCGATGCATTTCAATAAAGGATCATGTGTCTTGGGCTATGTTTGTTTTAGATTGTGGAAGGGTAGAATCTCGTTCAAGAATCCCAGTGAAAAGAACCAAGAAAGGCTAAGCTTCTGAAAAAAAGTGAAAAACTTGCATCGGAAAATGTGATTTTCAATTATACCGTAAATATAATCCTAAACAAACAAACTCTTAGTAGATTGGTGAAAACGCAAGTTTAAACATTTTGGACACTAAATCAAACACGTCTTAGAAACAAAAATTTTCCAAAAAAGATAATCTCACTGACATTTTGTTAATCATCACATGCATTTGAAGTGAATCATTTACGTTCTCCTAGTTAGAACCTTTTGTTTATGGATATTTGACAATTTCAAACAGATGATCTTATATGTCTTCCTACAATTTTGCAGATCCTTGGATAATGAACTACATCACACGTAGATAACAGGGTAATTAATGTTACCACTGGACTAACACGTCTACTTACACTTTTCCTTCATGCATTAGTTTTTTGGGTGCAAAGTAATTAATAAGTATGAATTTTTAGTTTGCCCTTACTCCATCCGGTCTCAAATATAAGTAAAAGTCAAAATGTATTTGGTCTAAGTCTCAAATATAAGCAAAGGTCAAAATGTATTTAAACCAAACAAATTTTTATTTTTGCTTATATTTGAGACCGGAGAGAGTATATATATATATACACGTACGTACGTACGTACCTTCACTTCTTACCAAGGTTACAAAAATCGGACTGGACCGGCCGGTCAGACTAGTTGGACCGGGAACCGGACCCCCGGCCGGTCCGAGTCATGCAATTAGACCGCCTGCGAAAAAATCGGACGGTCTGGTTTAAGAACCGGTAAAAAACCGGACCAAATCGGGTAAAAACCGGCAAAACCGGGTTCAACCCGGCCGGTTCGTAAACTTTTTTTTTTAAATGGCCAAAACGGCGTCATTTAGGCTTATTTTTGAACTTAGCTTCTATTTATAGTTGTTACTTGTTACTGTTAAGTGAAGTATAATTTTTATGGTGTGAAGTTATGAATATCAGTTATTTTTTGTTTATTATTTATATATATATATATATTGTATTAAATATTTAAAAAATAATATTTTATTCGAACCCGGTCCGACCCTGGTCCGACCCCGGTCCGACCCAAAAACCCTAAACCCTGGTCCTCTCCGATTCAATGCCCGGTCCGGTTTTAATTACCTTGCTTCTTACCTACAAATTATTGCTATGGCTAATTGCATAATTGATCATTGACATATGATAAAGTGTAAGAATAAGGATGTGACTGACTGTGAGGGAAATGGTAAATGTTAATTACTGTGCTAAAATATAATAGTTTGATGAAAAAAGTAGCTTCCAAAAATATATTTTCGGAGAGAATTAAAATATATGTGGAATTATGTATCCGGAGATAACTAAATTTTGTCCCAAAATATATTTTCGGACGTTATAGAAAGTCCAAAATGAACCTTTGGAAAGAAAATTTACGTGTGGACTGAGTTCAACATGTCCAAAAATATATTTCCGAACAGGGACATTTTAGTAAAAAAATGAAAACCTTACAGTGGGTGTATGATAGCAAAAATGGGTGATGTATTTAATAATTCCCTAAATCTTATAAGTTAACAAAGGGCCCATACACGTATTTGGGACTTTCTTGTATATGATCCAGGAAACCGAAGTCCATATGATCCAGTACAAATAACCAACTCGACAATTCATGAATCCCAAAAATATTCCAATTTTTCACGAAAAAAAAAATAAAATCCCAGTCCAGTTCTAATTATACCTACGCTGGGCTTTCAAGTATGCAAGGGACACCACCACCACTCACCAGCAACAAATAGGAAATCCTAGAACTTTCCAATTTATTCAAAGAATCCCGACTCAAAAGTACGTACCAGTTGACCATAAGATAAGTCGACAATTATTTTTTTACCTGTAAAATAAAACACGAGTTCTATATAAGGCAAGACAAGTGGATAGTAGTTGACCACTTGACCTGACCAGACTCCCTCCCAAAAATTGAATATATAGGTCGTCATTGTTTTATAGTAATGTCAAAGGACATTAGGTGTTAGTGCAAAATTAACAGTTGCAAATCAATTAAGGCTTGAGTGCTTCATTCTAATTCAATGGCCAAGAACATGTTAACAGAAAAATTCTTGTTTAATTATAACCACAATGCTTACCTAGTGAATCACTAACTCACCCACTTAATTAGGAGTATTAATTCCTTAAACAATGTAAGAAGATATTTCGGTAGTTGACCTATAGTTTCACGTCTTTGACCCTTAATTTTTTTTTCCTTTTTTTTTTTCGTTAGGTGTTTAACCTTGTTTTTGACTAGATAAGGTTGTTGAGTTGATAGGAGAGGCAAGTTTTTTTTTTTTTTTTTTTTTTGTTAAAAGCATAGGAGAGGCAAGGTTGAATGTGAATCAAGTGGCAGGTTTAATATACCTTCCAGAGGGGACCGACTTATATTAAATTAATGAAATCATTGCACATAACTCGGCACAAACGCCCAAAAGATTAAATGAAATCCAAAATTTATTTCAATTATGGTTTTTTTATAAGCAATAATATTATTAATAAAGAGTACAAAAGGATACTCCAACTCGTTACATCAATCCGAGAAAGAAAACCCAAAATTTCTACTCTTCCTGCAAATAAACCAGTCCCAAGATAGAATCTTAATTTGAGCCAAAACATTGTTACAATCAGCGATATCCCCACTGGAAGATTATTTTATTTCTCAGCAACCAAAGTGACTAAACAACAGCAAACCAAATGATATTTGTTCTTTTGAAACGCTTCCCTCCGTCCCATGATTTAAGAAGCGGCTAATGCCGTCGCTCAGATAAGCTTCGTGAATACCCATCTATCCATAAATTTCTATTATGGTTTAATATACCTTTCAGAGGGTACCTATATAAAATTAATGAAATCATTGCACATAACTCTACCCAAACACCAAAAAGATTATTTGGTTAAAACTTAGCTACAGTAGCTTAGACTTTTTTTTTATAAGAAAAATTTAGGGTGAGGGGATGACGCTCCGGTCCAAGGCAGGAAGACTTCTAAGCTCTTTGAGCACTTACGAATGTAATTACATTTACCTCACCCCAATGAAACTAGTGGGGACAAAAATACAGTTTTCTTTGGTGAACAATGGCAAAGAGGCAATTTCTCAAGACACCCCTTCGAACATGTTTTGACAATTTTAGTATTTTATTAATTGGAAAAAGGATAAACAAGACAAGAGTAACTGAATATAAGTATTTTATCATTTTTATTTATAATATACTCCCTCCATTTCTTTTTATGTGTCAGTTTTTTAGAGAAATTGTTTCTAATTACTTGTCATTCTCAAAGTTTAAGGTTGCATTAATTACCTGTTTGTCAATTATACCCTAAACTATTTATTGTAAGGAGAGAAATATATTCTATAAAATAATGAATTGTCAAGGGTATCACATAGAAAAAGACTAATAATTTTATCAAAAACAATAAAATTTATTGATTATCTTAGTTTGTGTAAAACAACATTAAACGATATATAAAAAAGAACGGAGGGAATACCTGGTATACGTTCCTAATTTGACTGATACATTCCTTAATTTGGGGTATGATAATGGTTTCTCAATATCATAACCGATAACTAAGCACCCTTTTGTTGACAAGCACTAAGCAAGCGCACGAATGGGGTGCACTGCATTCATGGACTTTGCTACACGGGTGTGAAAACTGCAAGATATGTTTATATCAAAAAAGGAAAACTGCAAGGGACGTCTTTTCATACTCTTAGTTCAATGTGTATTTGTCCTCTTCTAGTTTAAATTTTAAATAAAAATTAACAAAAACAGACAAGCATGATATCTCATGTTTTAATTTTTTTAAAATATTAGTAGTTCTTAAAGACTTTTTGAGCTTCATATAATCCTTGAGTTTTTAAGATTATTATTGCCAAAAAAGAAAACAAGAATTGCGTGTTTTTACTTTTTAGAATTTGTTGCACGGATATTAAAACTTAGAAAAGTAATTAATAAGGAAGCCATGCCCGTAAAAGCAAGTTTGATTCGACTAAAATGAATAGTGATGTTGGGCTTTAACCACACCACATGTTCCCTAAACCTAAGGTTTCCACCAGAAAATAAGTTTTTACTAGTGCTTGTCTTTGCTTTCCACTTTGATTAAGGGACATTGCTGCGGATTCCAATTCCAAGGCTACGTCGAGCTAGCTAGGTTCTCAGTTCGTAAAATGATTATTCTCAAGACATACTACTAGTGAACAAAGTGCTTTTTTGGTTTTGTCTTCATCTTGGGAGGAAATTAATGTTGCTTGATGCAACTTCAAGGCTAGCTAGGCTGTGACTTGAGCTAGGTTCTATGTTTCCAACTCTGTAATTGATTAAAGTGAAATTATTGAAGTCATAAATAGTGCATAATAGCTTGGCCTATTATAGACGGTCCCCAAACATTTTGGCCCATCCCTTGTGTTATGTGTTGTGTCTTTTCAAAGCATATAGACCAAAAGGCTAAATTTCACCCTGCATCGTAATGGTACAAATGGGAATATGTGATGATGTTTCTTTAGAAAGGTGAATGAAAGGATGTCTACAACGTGCACATGGGGTTCATTATGATGAGGAAAGTTGATTAAGCTCTAACACTGTGTTTGGTTTGAGTGATTTTGAAGAGAGAGAATTTGGAAAGAGAGAAAAAGAAGAGAAGTGGGTATTTTCTACTGTTTGGTTTGCAGAGAATTAGGGAGGAGAGAAAATAATTTGGTGGGAAAAAGAACTACCTTATTTGCTCAGATCGGACTTCTCAAAAGTGAACAATTCATTTTAGAGAATAAAGTAAGTAATCTCAACTATCGATGAGAAAATCAATGGTTGATATTAACTACACATGCATAACAAATCATCCTTAATTATCTCATAAACGGTTTGATTACTTACTTTACTCACTTTAGAAGAGCCAAATCCCATTTGCTCATATGTGGGGGACGAAATTCTAAAAACAATAAGGTAAAAGATCTTTTCTAAAATCAGTTTTATTAATCAGGAAAAGTACGTATTTACTCCCTCCGTCTCATATTAAGCGTGACTATTTACATGAGCATTAATTTTTTTTCTTCAATAATATCTTTTTTTATTTTTATCTTAGCTAGTATTAATTAGTTTTCCACCTAACTCTTACTATATTAAAGACATTTTAGTCAACATACATTATTTTACAAAGGAAATACTCCCTCCATCCCAAAATATAAGAATATTTTGAGTAATTCATTTGTCTCATTTTATAAGACCCATTTGAAATTGTCTCTTGCATTAATTCCCTTTACCACAATACCCTTATTTAATGAGGTGATTTACCAAGATAAACTATTTCTTGGAAATATGAATAATCAATCTTACCTATGAATTCAAGGGTAGTTTGGGAAAATAATACAAATTATAAAAAAATTTAATGCTTCTAATTAATTCCTTGGTGGGAGAGAATTGGCTAAAAAGCTCCTATATTTTGGGACCAGGGGAGTAGTTGTAATTAATGATTTTCTTAAAATGTGTGTATTGTTTTAAACGACGCTTACTTTATAAATTTAAATAATTCTTGAGCTCTACAAAATATGTATAAGCTAGTGATCAGGGGTTTGAATAAATTGTATGTGAGTGCATAATTTCAAACCCTATTATCATTGTGACATCTCGTTTTCCCATAACCTTGATTAATAATTCAAGTTGATTAGGTTAGAGATTAAACAAGTATTAAAACTTTAATTAGAAGTAAAATGGGCCAAGGTGGAGTCCAAAAGTGCAAGTTGGCCCAGAAATGTAAGGTAGGACCCATAAATGCTAGGAAAAGTGTAAAAAACCCTAAAAGGACAAGAATGACCCTGAAAAGGTGTGAAACACCCTAGAAAATCCTAGAAACTAGATATTTTCGGTTTGGTCGCATCGTGACACGATGGTACCCCTATCACGACGCGAAGGGAGCGAAGCTCACCTATAAATACCCCTTCCACCAAAGAAGGACAACTCTCCTTCTTGTGACCATAACAACTGCACGTAAAACATACGAGGTGAAGCCCCTCATATTCAACCTTATACACCTTATCGTTTAACTCGAATGACAAGGATAATGGGTTCTTGAGATCAACTTCAATCGCCACCCTAGCAAACTTGCCTCTTTTAGGCATATAATTGTCTTCACAGTAGCAGTAGGGAATAATTCAAGAACAATCTCGCGTACTTCCTCCTACGACAAACCATGCACCGATACTCCAGTGGTTGAGCATCCACCTTCTCTGTTGCTAAATCTCCATCGATCTTGGCCTTTTTAGTACTTTGAGCCAAATGATCTAGTTCTTGGGATGACGACTCCAAAGATCTTGGAGACCCCAGAGCCCATGTCAAAGTTTACCATATTTTGTTCTTCACTAAAGTAGTTTCCCTATCACTTGAAGATATATAATTGGTTACGAGTGTAACTCTTCACACATGTAATAAGTTAATGTTATTTTTGGTTAAAAACATATTTTTTGTTTTTGTTTTTTTATTAAGAAAGAATCACACAAATATCATATTATATTTACTTTGATTTATATTTTCAATATTTGTTTAGAAAATAATAAAAATAACTCTATTATTTCTCATATAAATTTTTAAGTTAATATATGAAATAAAACAAAAATGAAAGTAGAAAAACTTAATTATTGATTTTTGTATAAAAATAAAAATAAAAGTAATTCTTTTTCTCAATCTTCTTAATGTTGCTTCCCTCAAAAAAAATCTTCTTAATGTTGCTAGTTAATAATATTATGGCTTCCCAAAACTTTTCTTCGACAAGGATATAAATAAATGTATAGATTATTAGACTCATTATTCTAAGATTTCCTACATTCACCACTATAGATTGGGGTTTTATTCTACTAAAATTCACTTGCAAATTTCCAAAATCAATTGGAAATGTATATTAATTTTTCTCAAAGAGAAGTAGAGAACACTTGAAATAACATGATGCAAATTAAAAGGACAAAGAGCATGTTACTAATTCTTTTTGAAGGGTATTTTTAATTTTTTAAAAAAATCCGTTCAGATGATAAACGTATATTGAGTTTATTAATTTGATAGGGCCAAGAAATGAGAAAAAAATGTTTTTTTTAACAGCAAAATCTTTATCTTTATTATATATAAACACGACAAATTTAAAAATGAAAATTTAACAAATGTCGTTGTTGGTTTTCGGCTTAAACCACTGCTCCATTACAGCTTCTGGTCTACCAGCGTCTGGTCTCTTCTGGTCTACCAGCGTCTGGTCTCTTCTGCATACCAGCGTCTGGTCTCTCCTTTGCATACCAGCGTCTGGTTGATGGGCGTCGATCTCACTTCCGCTGTTGGGCTTCGTTTATGAGCCTTAGTTTAGTTCAGTTACTTTCTGTTATTTGTTGTTCTGGTGAAGTAACAGAATTGCTTCCTCTATTTGTTATATATAGAGGATGATAAGCAATTGAGTAACATACTCTTGTAATCTGAATTCATAGTGAATATCTTTCTTCTCCTGCCCGTGGATGTAATCCTCACACTGAGGGTGAACCACGTATATGCTTGTGTTGTTTTCTCTATCTCTTTCTCTGTGTGTTCTTGTGAGTTTGAGTGCGAATTTCCCAACAAACTGGTATCAAGAGCGAGACTCGATCCAAGCCTCCCAGTCTGTCTTCCGCTGCGCTCTCGGTGGATGTTCAAGATCCACATTGCATTCTGTTAATCTTGTGACTCAGTGTTTGTTCAGTTTGTGGTGCTTCTCGGTGCAGGGCATCACTCCCAGTTCTTTCTTTCTTCTCCCTTCTGTTTCTACAGTGGAGTTTCTCCACCGTCTGTCCAAGAAAGATGTCAAACACAATCAAGATCGAGAAGTTTAATGGGAGGAACAGTTTCAATCTCTGGCGCATTAAGATGCGTGCACTTCTCAAAGAACAAGGGGTTTGGGCCCTCTATCGGGCCAAACCGAAAGGTCGCCAAAGACTCGTCAACACAACATGAGGAGAAAGCTCACTCGTTGATTCTCCTATTCCTATCCGATGAAGTCCTCTATGAAGTTGTCAAGAGGATATCACGCCAAGTTATGGCTCAAATTGGAGAACCTATACATGACCAAATCTTTGAGCAACAAGTTGTTGCTTAAGAGGAGGTTATTCAGTCTTCAAATGAAAGAAGGGTCAAACCGAAAGAGCATCTTGATGAATTGAATTCAATCTGCTTGAATTGCGGGACATTGATGTCAAGATGGAGGATGAAGACATTGCCATGGTTCTTTTAGCTTCTTTGCCACCATCTTATGAAAACTTTGTAAGTTCTATTAGTGTTGGTAAAGAGAGCATCACTCTAGAAGAAGTCAAGACAAGCTTGTATTCTAGAGAGCTTCGATTGAAGGCATCTGGAACAGGTGATGATTCTGCCTCGGGTCTGTTTGTCAAGAACTCAGCAAATTCAGCAAACAATCAAAACAAGAAGAAGGGAAAGGGGAAGAATTCCAAAGGAAAGGTTAATCCAAAAGATATATGCAACTATTGCAAAGAACCTGGACATTGGAAGAAAGACTGTCCTAAGAAGAAGAAGAAGGAATCTGTTGCTGCTACTGCTCAAGAAGACTGCTCATCGGATTCTGAGTATGCTCTCACTGTTAATGATGATCAAACTCAGTCAGACCAGTGGGTGCTAGACTCAGGATGTTCTCATCATATGTGTCCTCACAAAGATTGGTTTGTGACCTATGATGAGAAGCTTGGAGGAAATGTGCTCATGGGAAACAATGAACTGCGGTAAGACAATTGGTATAGGTTCTATTCAAATCAAAATGCATGATGATGTGATTAGAACCTTAACCAATGTCAAGCATGTTCCTGGATTAAAAAGAAACCTCATCTCTGTCGCTTGCTTTGGATTCAAAGGGCTTCATATGCACGATGTTCAAGGAGGGATTATGCGGATCGAGAAGCAGGAAAGGGACTGTGGTGTTACAGGGCTCAAAACACGTAAATATATACATTCTTCAAGGGACAACTACGATTAATGCGATAAATCGCTATACGTGGTCAAAAACAGAAACTCGACATCTTTGCGGTGTGGCACATGAGATTGGGGCACATGAGTGAAAAGGGCTGAAAGTTCTCATTGATCAAGGGTCATTACAAGGTCGAGAGGAGGAGCATTGGAATTTTGTGAACATTGTGTTTTTGGTAAGCATCACAGATCCAAATTTCGAAGGCTTCACACACAACCAAGGCTACTGCTGACAAAGATACACTCAGATTGTTGGGGTCCATCAAAGGTTCCATCTATAGGTGGAGCTAGGTACTTTCTTTCCATTATTGATGACTACTCTCGCATGACTTGGGTTTATATGATGAAACACAAGTCTGAGGCTTTCCAATGTTTCAAGAATTGGAAAACTTTGATAGAAAATCAAGTGGGAAGAAAGATTAAAAGACTAAGAACCGATAATGGTTTAGAGTTTTGTTACGAAGAGTTCAATAAATTACACTGTGAAGGTATTGCCAGGCAATATACGATGAGGAACACACCTCAGCGAATGGCATAGCGAGAGAGAATGAACCAGGACCTTATTGGAAAAGGCTAGATGTATGCTATCCAATTCAAGGTTGAAGAAACATTTACGAAATTTGAAAATTTGTTGCTCTGACATGCTACATTGTCAACAGTCTCCTCCTCACCCATTGACAATAAAACTCCAATTGAGGTATGGTCTTCCAAACCTCATCGATTATTCTAGGCTTAAAGTTTTTGGTTGTCCGCTTATTACCATGTTAGTGAGGGCAAACTTGAACCTAGAGCTAGAAAGGGAATTTTTGTTGGATATGGTGAGGGTGTCAAGGGATATAGGATTTGGTCACAACTGAGAAAAGGGTGATTTTGAGTAGAGATGTAAACTTTGATGAGAGGTCTCTCTTGCATAACAAAGCTGAAATTGCACAATCACCAAGTCGTGACAAAACCTATAAGCGGTGGAGTTTGAAGAAATTGAAGGCGAATGATCAAGCCGAGAAAGGCAGCGATCAGCGAGAATCGGGTAGTCAGCGGACCAATCGAATCACATCCGCAATTGCAAATTCTGCGGCGAAGCGAAAGCAGCAGTCTGAGGCATCGAAAGTCTCAAAGGAATAGAAAGGCTCTAGAGAGGTATGGTTATGAATATATGCTCTCATATGCATTTCAAGTTGCTGAAGATGTTGATGCACAAGAGCCAGCAAATTTCCAGGAGGCTATTACTTGTTCAGAAGTAGAAAAATGGCTCACAGCCATGCATGATGAAATGCAGTCTCTGCACAAAAACAATACATGGCAGCTTGTGAAGTTGCCTGAAGGCAGAAAAGTGGTGGGAAGCAAGTGGATTTTTAAGAAGAAACATGGAATCTCCAAAGTAGATCGCATCAAATTCAAGGCCAGATTAGTTGCAAAAGGTTTTAGCCAAAAGGAAGGTGTGGACTACAATGAAATTTTCTCTCGGTTGTAAGACACACTTCCATTCGGGTTCTCCTTGCCTTAGTAACTAATATGGACTTGGAATTACAACAACTTGATGTAAAAACAGCTTTTTCTACATGGGGATTTAGAGGAAGACATTTATATGAAGCAACCAGAGGGCTTTGTAGAACAAGGAAAGGAGAAATTAGTTTGCAAGTTGAAGAAATCTTTGTATGGCTTGAAGCAATCTCCAAGGCAATGGTATAGGAGATTTGATCAGTTTATGATTCACCATGGATTCAAAAGAAGTCCTTATGATTCATGTGTGTACCTCGAGAAAGCGAAAAATGATTCCTATGTCTACCTATTGCTCTATGTTGATGACATGCTCATTGCATCTCAAAACATGACTGATATTAATAGGCTCAAGTCTCTTCTCGATGAATTCGACATGAAAGACCTTGGTGCTCTGAGAGAGGATTTTGGGAATGGAAATCTGAGGACAGATATAAGAAGAAGCTTTTCTTGTGTCGTAAGTCTTACATTGAAAGTGTTAAACAGATTTGGCATGACTCTGCAAACCTGTTACCACTCCACTTATCGCAACCATCGTAATCGATGAAGTGTTTGAGACTCGATCGAGTGAAAGGGACTACATGGAGAGAGTTCCATATGCTAGTGCGGTTGGCGGCATCATGTATGCCATGGTTTGCACTAGACCCGATCTTGCACAAGCTGTAAGTGTCATAGCAGATACATGAGCAGCCAGGAAGCAACACCGGATTCTTTGTCCAAGAGAGTTTTCAGATATCTCAAAGGAACAAGTGATGTTGGTCTTGTGTATGGGAATGATTCTACTTGTTCTCTTCTTGGTTTCTCGATTCGACTATCTTTGGGGATCTTGATGGTAGAAGGTCCACATCGGTTATGCTTTTACAGTTGGCAAGTGCTTAGTAAGTTGGAAAGCTACATTGCAGCCCACAGTAGCGTTATCAACCACAGAAGCAGAGTACATGGCCCTGACAGAGGCAGCAAAAGAAGGCATTTGGCTTAAAGGACTTATCAGTGACTTAGGCTTTCCACAAGATAAAGCCATCATATTTTGTGACAGCCTAAGTGCCATTTGTTTGGCGAAAGATCAAGTGCACCATGAGAGAACCAAACACATAGATGTTAGGTATCACTTCATTCGGACTGAAAACAGAATCAAGGTGCTCAAGGTTGATACTAAGGACAATCCAGCTGATATCATGACCAAACCGGTTCCCAAGAGCAAGTTCATGCATTGTTTGGACATGCTCAATGTTGATAGCTGGAAATAACAGTTTTGAATGGCAGTTCAAGGGAAGATGAGAATTTGCTAAATGTTTTTTATAGTGGTTTGACCCCAAGGTGGAGATTTGTTGGTTTTGGGCTTAAACCACTGCTCCATTACAGCTTCTGGTCTACCAGCGTCTGGTCTCTTCTGGTCTACCAGCGTCTGGTCTCTTCTGCATACCAGCGTCTGGTCTCTCCTTTGCATACCAGCGTCTGGTTGATGGGCGTCGATCTCACTTCCGCTGTTGGGCTTCGTTTATGAGCCTTAGTTTAGTTCAGTTACTTTCTGTTATTTGTTGTTCTGGTGAAGTAACAGAATTGCTTCCTCTATTTGTTATATATAGAGGATGATAAGCAATTGAGTAACATACTCTTGTAATCTGAATTCATAGTGAATATCTTTCTTCTCCTGCCCGTGGATGTAATCCTCACACTGAGGGTGAACCACGTATATGCTTGTGTTGTTTTCTCTATCTCTTTCTCTGTGTGTTCTTGTGAGTTTGAGTGCGAATTTCCCAACAGTCGTAATCTAATGCAATGTTACATGCCAACTAATCAGCAAAATTCATATGTGGACACAAATTCGAATTAAAAAAAGTAAAAAATACTGATGTGGAAAATTACATTCCAATTCTAAAGGTCAATCAATTGAAGAGATAAACGAGGCAATAAATAAAAAAAAGTCAAATGAATTTAATGCACATATTTTCATTGATTTGTAATCAATCGGAAAAAATTATTAATTTCCGTTTCTTCCAATTGAAACCGACCAATAATACCATTTAACATTTCAAATTAGATGTCCACAAATATTTGTGGAGCGGCATATTGAGATATTATAAATTATAAATAAACAATATGCACATATTGGCATATCAAAAAGTTAATGTCTCTCACTGTTAGTTGTTTTAGCAATTTCAGCGACATGATTGCCATGACAATTTTTGGTTGCTCTGACCAAAAAAAAATATCAAAAAGTTAATACCATTAATATCGCTTACCGTTTATTATATTTAAAAAAATTGGCCTGAATTATTAGTTAATTAAATGTAAAAAATGCTTTCAATCAGCATTCAAAACAAAGCAAAAATAGAATGGTAAGTAATTAGTAACGTATGCACAAAAGAGAGAGAAACTCTCTTTCAAACGAAATTATTCCTCATTATAATTGCATGTACCATACAAAATTTGAATTGTTTCTTCCTCGAAGACGTGATTTACGATGCGGATACTTACATTGAGCATGCCAGGAGAAAGACTGTTACTGCCATGGACATCGTTTATGCCCTCAAGACTCGAGAGGCAGGGAAGGATCTTCTATATATATATGGTTTCCATTGGGATCATTCTCTCCCATCAACTATTCTGCTATATACTTTTTCAGTTTTTTCTTTTTTCTTTTTTCGTTTTTCACTCTTTCATCAACTATGTCTTCATATGAATGATTTTTCACTTCTCTGTTAATTTACTCTTCTATAAGGGTCATGTCGTCTAATTAGAAGAAAAGCCAATGAGACAATTAGACAATGGCAACAAGATGGACTTGAAGGACAACGATTTTGATGGCGTTTGTGTCTTTATGTTTTTTCACAACATGGCCAACACTTTAGATACTCATCTTTTTCCCATTCATTTTGGATCCCTTTTTATAATCCCATTCTCTGAGGTTTTTGTTATCAATCCCACTTTGGATCATTAGATTATGATATTTGGAAAACATTTTTTGTATTGGGTTGAAATTATTTGTTGTATATGATCGTGCTTCTAAAAAAAATTCAGCTATTTTTAAGGAATTTGTTTTGTTATGTTTAGAAGATTTTAAGTGGAGGCGAAAATGTGAGTGAAGGGAAAGTAAGCCTGTGAATGGAGGGGGAGTTTATCCAGTACGAGAATGTCTTTTTTATGTTTGTGTTTTGAAGTCGAAGAATAGTTTTGGGGGGTGTTATTTTTTCCTCATTTAATTCAAACTGAAATTTTAAGTTGAAGAATATTTGGGTCTATTTACCATCACTTAGCACCTTTGAACAGGCTTCTACTATTGCTTTCCTCATCAAATTTTCATGATTCTTTTACTGGTGTTTAGTAATTAATAAAATAGACTAGTATATGAAGTCCTTAGATTCTTTGTTTAGTTTTCTATGCAGATGGATCTCCAAGGTTGTATTTGATGAAGTCATTGGCACATGATGTTAACTTAAGGTAAATGGCTAAGACACTTAGGTTAAAATAGTTGAGTTTGATTAGTTGTTACAAGTGATGGTTATTCATCCGTACAAATATGGATGTAATTGGTTTTAGAGGTATAGTGTGTGTTGCAGGATGTGTTTCACAATGATTATGTTATTCCTTTAAACTTTTATGAGCATCTTCGAATGAGTTCTTATTTTTAGTCTTTTTATGAGGAATCGTCATCCTTTATATCGAGATGGTTACTTTTAATAGGAGTAGAAGGAATTAAACTTTTGTAGAATGAATGTTTTGAATGTCAAAAAGCTTTTGCCGTGAAAGCATTTAGAGGGCTGCCCTGTGGAGCTAGATAATAAGGCCTGGAAGAGACTCTGCATCAACTTTGTCAAGGGTCAATTGTGATATCTATGGTATATAGATAATAAGTTCTGATGAATAAATGATGATTTTCCAAAAAATCTAAAATCTGTCACAATATAAAAAAAATGCGCGCTGATGAAATTCTCAAAATGTTTTTCAATGGAAACTGACAGAATAAAACGTGCAGGATAAAATGACAGAAAAAATCTGCTAACATCAACATGATGGTTGAAACGATGCATAAGACTTCTTTCAAAGATTGATGTTTTAAGAGTTCATGTGCAACTTGATGTAAATATCAGCATATGTTTGAAAAGTCTATTAATATTTAAATTATAAGATAAAAATATATCATAAAGAGATTAAACATTTTAGATGAAAAAAATTAATATTCAAATTACAATGAATGAATATTTTAATAGAAATGACAAATTAATATAATTTTTAATGTCAAATTTTTGTTTTTTTAATATACACAGTGTGCACGGGCTATGTCCAGTCAAACTAATAAGACTTTTAGATAAGTTATATTTTACTTTTATTTCTTATTTGAAATTTCTACAAAAGTTTGGCATTTCTAATTACTAAAGTAAATTTCAACTATTAGGTAATAGTTATATTGGTGAACATTTATATCACATGAAGATGGAAACTATATGAAAAATCTTATTATCCTTCTCCATTAGTTATATTCAAGTAATTTTCTTTCAGCTTCTTTTCGGTACATTCTATAATATTCAGGTTGTTATTCTTACAAAAAACATTTCTTATTATATTGTTTCAATATTTTTCTAGCAATGCAATGAATTCCTATTTAAATTTATTTTAATTCTCTTTACAAACTTGAAATATTTTTGTAATTTTTGAAAACAAATTCCTTTTGAATTTTTTATTTGCACTTTAGATACATTTCTGATGAAATTTCTTTTCATCTTTCTTTACTAATATTTTTAAGTATATACTATGCATAGCACGGGCCATATAATAATATTTATTACGTGTGACACAAACATACGCGCACACACACATAATTCTGTTGTTTATTTCCTAATTTTTGTAGAGAAATTCAGGACCCTCCCTAATACATGTCCTGTGCATTTCTTGGGTTAACACATTTTGTGATCGATGGTCTATACAAAATACTTTTTTTAACAAATTTACTATTGTAATTTCTCATCAAAATTTTTAAACAAACATGACGAAAAATAAATTCCATATCTTTTAATGAAATACTAAAAATGAACATAATCCCCATGCATGACACGAGTTCGTACACTAGATGTCACACACATTTTGGCCAATCTGTTAAAAACCAAACCAAATCTATTTGATTATTGTCAAAATATCAACTTTCCAATTTTGAATTTGTTTGATTTTAAATTAAATAAAATAAGATATGTTACTTTTTTAGAAAATATATATTGATCTTATTTTTGAGTTAATTAAATTTATCCAATTTACTATAAACCTCTATCCATTAAGTAACAAAAGTGAATCTTATAACCAAAAAAATATCTGGATCTTAGATTTTATTTCACAATATTTGATTTTAAGTAAATAATTAATTTGTATATTCAACATTTTCTAAAATAAATATGTTTTGCTTAAATCTTTTATCAGATATATATAAATAAATTATGAGGAAATTTCATTATATCAATTCTTTAAATTTTTTTTTCTATGAATATATAATGTAGTATTAACCCATAAATTATATATTTCTATTCTTTTATTTTCATCAATTTAATAATGCATTTTTTATATAATTCAATTCAGTGATATGCACAATTAGATTGTTTGTGTCGTAACAACTCAATTAATATTAGTTTATTTACATATCATACGTTAGGTTTCTTATAACATCACTAAAAATTAATAATTATTATCATAATATTTATTATATTTCTTTTTTGAAACAAAATATTTTTTGAAACCCATTTATAGAAATGTTCCCGTGCATGGCACAGGTTACGTACTAGTTAATTATATGTTGTAAAAAGAAGTACACACTGGGTACTGATCCAACCCATTACAGAAGGAGTACAGAGGGGTAATCCAACCCGGTATATCACCCTACAACAAAAAGCCTCGGCGCCACATGAGACAATTCGCACTAACGCTTAGAAATACAATCAATTGGAAAAACAGACCACTCGTAGAATAGACATGAGCCCTTTGGCGCCCTGGCAAGGAACCACCTCCACGAAGTAATTTTAATATAGTCCACTACCTCAGCACACATGACTCCCTGCCTAAAAAAATATAGTCATTACGAATGCCGCAAATACCCTATAGCACAGCGTGCCAAATCAAAATGACCCCCTTCTTGACCCTTCCAGAAGGGTAAAGCGAATACAACAAACTAAACAGGTGGGGAAAATCAGGGGGCATGACCAGAGTGTATCCTAGCCACATAAAGATCGCATACCAAATAGATAAAGTAAACCCACATTGCACAAACAGGTGAGGCTCTGATTCCCTAGGATTCCCACAAAGTACACAGGAAGTATCCCCTGAATCATCGATCACACCCCTACGGGATAAGTTTAGTCTAATTGGAACCCTACCCAGAAGGAGTTTCCACGTAAAGTCCTTTACCTTAGAAGGGGCGAAACTCCTCCATTGCTTTGTAAAAGCCGAGCTTCCAAGATCCTGCGCACCATCCTACAGTAAGCTCCGGGTAGTCAAGTGGGCATATGCTAATTTCGCAGAGAAAAACCCCATCATTAGCCCTACAACCACCTATCATCCAAAACAGAAAGAGAGACCGCAGATAGCAGACCGGTTAAGGCACAAGTAACTCCTCCTCCCAAACGAAAAGACAATCTCCACCTAAACTCCCAAACCCAAACACCATTGTCCCATTTTCCTATCTCCGCTACCAAATCCTCCTTCTGTAATAATATAAAGAAGAGTCTCCCGAACCTAGAGCTAAGCGGGAGAGTCCCCAACTAAATATCCGTCCCAAACCTAGTAGACCCACTAGGACAATCATACCGGGGAATACTTCAACATTACAAGAAAGCGAAGTGGACTTAATAAATCCGTAAAACGTGGTCCAATAAAAATAAAAATAGAAAATTTCAAAGTGAAGACCTGTCGTTTTTAAGAAAGTAGACTTAATTTAATAGGTACCATTGAATCTAGACTAATTAGTGACTTATCTTTCTCCAAATCTCAGTCATATTTCTCTGCATAAATTTGAAGTCTTACGTCACTTTCAATCTTACTCATATTGGTCACTACCAGTTCTTACATATCCATTTCGTCATGATCATCTCCATTTTTTTCGTCATCTCCATTTTGTTTGAGCAAATTTCCTCATCTTGATAAATAGTCATATTTAAAACCTTTGAAACCATACTATCATTTCCATTTTGTATCCATATATGATCACTCATTAATTATGCACAGGGAAATGATGCCAAAATATTGTTTGACACTCTTTTTTCTAACACACTCTCTCCTACTTTTGAAATTTATATGGGTTCCACATAATTTAGTGAGACCCACATAATTTAGTATGACCCATTTAAATTTCAACCAATGCATAAGAGGGAATGTGTTGAAAAGAGAGTGTTAGAAAGTGTGTTGCAAGCACTCTTATGCAGATTGATCAATAAATGAAATAATCAAAACAACACAAGAAAAATCTTTTTTTTTTTTTTTGCAAAGAGCACAAGAAAAATCTTGAGATAAAGAAAAGAAATTGGTTTTAATTGTTAGTGTATTATTAGGAAGGAGCAAGGAATTTATATTAATTGCTTTTTTGGTCTCAACTTTTTCAATTTGGCGATTTTGGTCCCATACTTTTTAATTATACTTTTAGTCACCAAAAACTTGGATTTTGGGAAAGTGAGAGACAAAAAATGCACAATCCATGATTTTTGGGACCAAAAGTGCAACTAAATAATATAGGAACCAAAATCGCCAAATTGAGAAAGTTAGGTAGGCATGGCAACAGAACCCGAACCCGCGGGTACCCACCCGACCCCGACCCGATTTTGACGGGGAAAACCCGCTTTGACCGGGGGTGGGACGGGGTTGGGGATGTCGATACCCAACCCGCCCCCGACCCGAACCCGCCCAATTAAATATAAATTGTTAATTTTTATTTTATTTTATGCATTTATACTCATTCATTTTGTTTCATATATTTTATTTATTTTTAATTTAATCTCTTTTCAATAGAACATTTTATTTTAATGTTTTTTTATTTTATTTTATCATTGTATAATAATTATGATTTTATTTTATTAATTATCATAACTATAATTTTTCAATTTTTCTACATATTTAGAGCTGAGTTGGGGACCCGCGGGGAAACCCGACCCTATCGGGACGGGGATGGGGAAGGCAAAACCCGAACCCGTTGGAAATGGGGACGGGGACGGGGGAGGCAAAACCCGCCCCCGACCCGGCCCGTTGCCATGCCTAAAGTTAGGGGACCAAAATTGTAAAAAAATAAAATAATGGAACCAAAATCGTCAAATTGAAAAAGTTGGGGACCAAAAGTGCAATTATGCTTAAATTTTAAACAATTTAGATTTAGGTTAAATATGTTAATTTTTGGTCTCTATAAAATGAGTCCATTAAAGTTTTTTCTTTGGTTTGCATCTCTCACAAATTTAAAAGTATAGTTTTTAGTTCTTGTAAAATGGACGAATTTTGATTTTAGTCCCTATAAAATGATTTTATTTGATTTTTCATCCCTCTAGAACCTGAAGTTACTGTTTTTGGTCTCTGGTATTCATTTTAGGGCAGATAAACAAAATCTATTTTTGGGGTCAAGGAAAAATTTTCGGGCAGTTACATGTTAACATAGCATCACAAACGTCATTGCGTGTCACTTGGGATGACCACGTGACCTTTCGTAAGACACATAAGTACTTAACAAACGTCACATGACGGCAGAGACCAAAAACATTACTTTCATTTTTAGAGGGATGAAAACCAAAGAAAAAAGTTTACAGGGACTAAAACTAAAATTCGCTTATTTTACAGGGACCACAAACATATTTAACCCTTTAAATTTTTTATTTTGCTACAATTAAACAATTTAGATACTTACATACATGTAATTTAGTAATAGATATTTACTTATATTTTAAATAACATAGGAAGTTTCTCGTGCAATGATAAGTATTTTCATATAATGTGAAAAATCTAATTTGATAAAATAATTTAGGAGAGCTGATGTGTTCCGAGAATGACCCGATCCAATAGACTTTCAAAAAATGTTAGACCAGGCCTAAAATAAACTTATGATAGGTAATAAGCCAGACTTAAGGCTTAAATTTTTAGAACATATCAGGCCTATTTAATCAAAGTCTTGTTCGGTCCATGTCACTTCAACCCATAGCCACAGACCATCCTTGTCAAGCAACATACTTCACCTCTTTTTTTTTTTTTTTTTTTTGGGTACATACAACATTCTTCACCTCTATTTACCCAAAAGACTCAAATTAAAAAGCATCAAATTTTTAACTCAAACCACCTTCACTTTTTGTTTATAAACCACATCCCATTTCACCCAAGGATTTTTTATCCTCTTCCCCCCTCCCCCTCAAAAGAAAGGATATCTGCAATTGAATAATAATCTTCAACACAATTTAATGGTGATCTCAAAAGACAAAATTTAAAAGAAAATTCTACCTCCATAAAAAAGACACATAATTGTTCCCGCAAGAGAAGAGTCTTCTGCGAATCACCTCTATCATTGACTGTCAAGTAGATGCCTTCCTAAGATTTGGACCAATCGAAAACCTAAGATATTTAAACAAATTGACCCAATTTTACGATTAGTAAGTTGACCACCATTTCAAAAAATTCTCATCTCATGTTTTAGAGAACTTATTAAAATAAACTGAAAATGTAAAAACTTGTGGATATATCATAAATTTTTTAAATACTTGTTTCTTATTTACCAAAAAAAAATACTTATATCTAACATTAGTAGATCGTGACTCTGCACATTAATAAGAGAGGATTTCTCTCTTTTTTTGGAATCATGTTAGAGCATTTTGTGTGATATACAATTAGTTATAGACCTCTTACTCTTTTTTTTTTTATCAGACCTCTTACTCTTTTTTTTTTTTTATCAGACCTCTTGCTCTGACCATATAAAGCACATACCCTTTACACTAACGTAAGTTCCATTAGGAAATTATGTACAGTTCAACTTTTACTTTCTTTTCCTTTATCTACTAACTATTACATATATATTTTATTCACAGAGAATGTAATCACAGTCACGCGAAGGAATTAATCTTATATGATGCTTCAATAATGGTTTATTAGCATCTATCGTCTTGTGAGAATGTGGGTTTTGATGAGCTGGCCATGCATCGGATCCAAGTAAAGTATCAGATCTGATAGTTACTTCTACTGCCGATGGTCAAATTTCCACATAAGAACGGAACCATGGACGGTTTATCTAATTAATTTATTAGATTAGAAGGTTCTCAATCCTTGATCCAACCTACAAAATCCCACAAAAACAATGTACCTATTCGCATATACAAATTAAGGACAATTCTCAATCAGTTTTATTTTTATCTTAATTTCTTCAACTTGCTTTATGAAAAAACATATCCAATTATTTATCTAGTTCATGTCCCACTTTTTAATCACAATAACTACAGTGACTCAAATCTGATATGAAACGTTACCAACACAAAAGTTGAATGGTCCCCCACATTACCCCAGATGCCCTATAGACATGTGTAACCCCATAAAGCATAGTCACCGGACATATGGAACACTGACTTCAACCTCGAAACTGGATTTCCTGCAGCCAAAAAACCAGGTAGTTGTGACATGCAGTCAGACGATCTGAACTGTTTGATTTTGATCGAACGACACATATTTTGGGATTTTTTTTGCATTCAATTGAGAATGTGAGTCGTCTGATCTTGATCAGACAGTCTAGATTGTCTGACTGCAGCAACTACGTGATTTTTTGGCTGCAGGGAGTACAAATCCAGCCTCCTCCACCACTCTTGCATAGTGTGAACTCTAATCCGAAAAGTTAAATGGATAATGGTAAGCCCTCCAATTTCGATTAGTTTGAACGTTCAAATTAAACAGATTAATGCGTAGGAGAAAGGAGGATATTAGATTTAATTGACCAAGGCAAAATTTATATCGTGGTGGACTTTTATTATTATTAATTGTAGTGGGTGTAAATGCGGAGCAATGAAAGAAACAACACGCTGTGGTGGTAGACCACACGAGAAGAGAGAGAGAAAGAGGGGGGGGGGGTTGTAAATGATAGAGGAAGCACTAATTATTTTATTTAGGATTTGCTACAAATGTAGAGTTAGAGACAATCAAAGTTACGTATGTTTTATAATATTGGCAAAGACTATGGGCAACAAAGATTCATGCTTAGGCTTATAATATTGGTTTTTAACCTTATAATTTAGTTCCATAGCTTGGGCGTGCGTCTAAGGGACTATACATTGGTGGTCGTTCTTGTCTTCTCGTGCTTTTTTTTTGGCGGCTTCTTCTTTTACCACCTTTTCAAGGCATCAATGGATTTGTTCTTGGCTTATATAGCTTCATCTTCACCGTGGATTACTACTTGAATCGTTTTTAACAACAACATTGCTAAATCGTACGAAACGAAAACTAACGAAATTGTTATAACCGATCTGGTAAAACAGTTCCAACTTAATAACCATACACAAAGAAACATGCACATAAGAATAGCAAAGTCAAATTCGTGCGTTGAATGACGAAAAAACTGTCGTACTACTTAGCATTTTCCTTTTAACAAATTAGTTCTCAGTTAACCAAATGTGTTATTTTTTACCGGATAACCAAATGTGTTACTATAAAAACAAATAATTAATTTATTGATAGTAATTATAAATTATTTTCTAAGAGCAAAAATATGGATATAATATAACTAGAATACAAGGAGTATTCCAATCCACTTAAAATGAGAATCGATGGGGTGTGACGAAGAAGTTACCCACAGTACTACCCTCCTTTTAATTACCTCCTAGAAATACATTCTAAAGGATTTAAACATCATTCATAATACAAGCAAAAGGGAGTCTTAATTAGACCTACTTAGAAATCACCTCTAATACAACACCTTAATTAATGTGTTTACTAGCTCACAATAGAGTTTGACACCTTACCATAAAAGATACACCCATTCCTCATTCCCAAACCGCCCACAAGACCGTGTGCCAAATCAGGGTGTCATCTCTCTCAAACTTGATCTTCAAGGTCGATAGGAGTAAAATAATGAATACAATATACTGAGATTTCGAGACAAACACAATTCCTAACCATTTGAATACATCATACCAAACATGAAAGGATAAATCACACAAAGCAAACAAGTGCGGGCAAGATTCCAAGTTGTCCACAGAAAGAACACAACATGCGGCAGACTCCTCAAAAATCACACTATGTCTTAGCAAATTAACTCTCGTAGCTAGTCTATCACACAAACGTTTCCAAGAAAAGGCACTAACCTTGGGAGGCGCAAAAATCCTCCACTTCTGATCTAGGACGAAGAGATCATCTGCTGAAAGGCTAGACTGCTGAAGAAGCTTATCAGACAAAAGGACATACGTGGATTTCACCGAGAATTTCCCACCCCAACCCCCAGCTAGCACCACATATCCTCTCCAACTAAGATATGATCCTCCTGTAATTTCCTGAATAACTCCTTGCACTGATCCTCTTTGCATACAAACATATGCCTCCTCCATCTAGGATCCCACACCCCTTCCATCCAACTCTCTAACTCACTTACAAATTCTACTTAGTCAGAGATAGAGAATAACCTAGGGAATACCTGGCACAACAGCCTACCACCCAGCCACACATCATGCCAGAATGAAGTAAAAGCCTCATCCCCAGTCTTTTTTCCCATACTCCCAAAAAACCAATCAGATGTCTCACCCCGACACGAACCCAACCTACTAATGTCCTTCCACCCACATCAACACAAAATAGGGGTAACGGATTCGATTCCCTGAGAGTATATTCCAAGGGCGGGCTAGTCTTCTCCTTTTAATAATTACATCATAATAACAAATAGAAATATCATAGAAAATAGAGGAGGTAAGAATACATTTCAATTATCATGCAACGAAAAAAATAATAATAGAGTATAACCAATCGATAATCATTTCCCTATTAGCCCCATCGATAAATCATAGCCTAGAGTTGTTCTAACCATCAGAACCTAACTGCAGCCCATCAACAACCTCGATGCAACTGCTGTCCATCGATGCAACTATTGTCCATCTCGTGTGCAACTGCGGCCCACACCATTGCGTGTTATTGCAGCCCACGCCGTGTTACTCATCCTCTCAAATCTTGATCATAATTCAATAAGGGTAGTAGCAAAAAGGCGTAAATACAAGAAAGCGTAGCGGTAAAACTAACTACTTATCCAAACAGAGGAATTTAAGAATTAACATTACCAATTTAATGAACTAACAAAATCAATCAGACAATAAAACCAAACCCTAGTCAACCTAACGATCAATCATCCTTAATTTTACAACTCAAGATCATAACTTGTACTATGATGGTTCTAACCTTGGATGCATATTGTCCAATTCATCAATCATATCATAGTGATCACTTTCCTTACCACATGCCTAGGAAGGTTGTCTCCTCTTAGAGCAAGACATAATCATAAACATTTGTTCCTTAATGCTTCCTCACAAAGCAAGAATGTTTCAGGTCACCCATAGGCATAATCACAAAGTGAAGGCGCTTCCTTCTCACAAAGCAATGAAGTAATGCATTTGCTATGTCATGATTGCATCCATCCAGATTATTCTCCAGCCTGACCTATGAGCCTAACATCTCGACCTCACTTTCACTTTATCATGATATAGATACCCATTAATGATCTCTCAAATCCATCAATCATATCTCATTACTCTAAGGTCTGATACTCCCACTTATACACATTAGACAACAATTCATATCACATGTATCATAACATTGGCTAAATACATGTTATCAGTTAGAGATATCATATGTCAGGCAAGACATCTTAACACCAAATAATCGTCATACTAAACAACATCATTAACAAACCAAATGGTCGACAAACAATTCATCTGACAGAGCATATCAATCAATCAAGAGATCATAGGCAGGCAATCAACCATCAAGCATTGTAATCACTACCAATCAATCAAGCAGGCTTATAAATAATAATAACTTGGGAAACTCCATAACTCTAATCGCTATCACTATACGAGGAGCATCCCAACACTTATTTTATAAAAACGCTGTCTTATGAAAACCTATGACAACACTTCTTTAAAAAAAGTGTTGTTGTAGGCTGTTAACACACCAATTTATCTACTTTTATAGGACATTTTTAGTATCTAAATATACAATTTTGCCCTAATTAAAGCACAAAGGTACTCATTTATGTTCTATTTTGCAGAATTATCATGAAGACACCACTCAGAGTAAAAGATGCGAAAAAAGACAAAAAACTGGCAAGTTTTGGAGAGATTTAGCACTACTAGACGAGTGGTACGGCCTGACCTATATCTGGTACGACCGTACCTAGATCAGAATCTCAGTAAGAGCATACCCTCTCAGTCTGTACCACCTGGCGCCGATGAAAAAGTCCAGTACGGCCGTACACAATGATGTTAGGGATGCAACGCGCATGGGTACGAGCCAACGTCATAAGGAAAGCTCGGTACGACCGTGTATATATTCGGTACGGCCGTACCCCGTCATCATATCAATTCCTTGCCTTTTCCATTAATTTTTGTGTTTCCTTGGAGTTTGGTGCCATCCCGAATCGCTACTGGAGCTCGTGAAGACGCAAAGAATATGTTTAAGGACCGTCATCATACCGCAAGGGTGTCCTGGTTTAGATTTATTCTCTTGTTATGAATTATTCTAGTTTTATGATGAAGTTTATGTTATTATCATTTAGAATGAGTAGCTAAATCCATCACTAGGGGTTATGAGGGATCCTTTACAATACTCTTGATGCTTTATCTATTTAATTATATGAGTTTCTATTGAATGTTTGAGTGTTTTATGCCTATTGTACTTAATCCTATAAGGCCTGATCAACCTTTAATTAGTTAACTTAATTGTGGTAACATGATCATGATTAGTTAATGGAACCATAGGAATAAAAGAACTCGCTTTATACGCTGGATAGGCTATTGCTTGTTTCTAATCAGTTATTAAATTAACAAACCCACCTGTGCTTAATGCTCTTTCATTTAATTACCTTCTAGGACCAAACGGAGTAATTAGTTAGGAGGAAGGCTATTGCAAGCTAGGTAACCCTTTGTAATTTAGAGTGGGTGATTAGCTTTTTTTCATGATAGATAACTCATATTAATTATTTAGTGAATTCAAAATTAGAGTATTGGTGAACCCGGTTCCCCTAGACCTCCCATAACATAGTTAAACCGTTCTTGCATTTAGTTTAATTATTGCTTTGATACGTGACAACTTTATCTATTTTCGCAATTACAACTTTTATTCGCCTAATAGAATAGAATCATAATAAGTCATTGGTACTCGCTCATTCGCCGTGAGTTCGACATTCGGAGTCCTAATTATACTCCACTATTATTACGAGTTACGATCAAGTGCACTTGTCTAGCCGCAACAAGTTTTTGGTGCCGTTGCCGGGAATGTTTTGCGATATTAATTGAATTAAAGATTTTATTTTCATTAGGCATTATTTTATTTAGTTATTATTTTCTTTTATTTCTATTTAGTTCTAAAGACATTCTAATTTGGTTTCCTTTAGTGTACGCTGACAAGGTCTCAACATCCTGAATTGATTTTTGATCCTGAAATTGAAAGAACACTCAGATTGTTGAGAAGACAACAACTAACAATGGATAACGAACTAACGTTGAACGAATACTTCACACTAACTACGGATGTGGTGGACAACGTCAACTATCCGGGAATTAAGGCCACTAATTTCGAATTAAAGCCAACACTGATCTCTATGGTATCTGCAGCGCAATTCTCTGGCTTATCATCTGAAGACCTAATTGCCCATCTTAAGAGGTTTCAGAAAGTTGCTAATACTGTCAAGTGTCAAGGTGTGACACCGAGGCCGTCAAATTAAGATTGTTCTCTTTCTCACTGCAAGGGAAAGCACAATTATGGTTGGATTCACTTCCACCAAATTCTATTACTACTTGGGAGGACCTGAAGACCAAATTCTTGAATAAGTACTTTCCTCCAGCAAAATTTGCAAAGCTGAGAGCTGACATAACTGACTTCGCTCAAAATGAAGGAGAATCAACGCATGAGGCATGGGAAAGATTCCAAGATTTAATTAGAATCTGCCCTCACCATGGTTTCACCAATTAGAATCTGCCCTTACCATGCAGACTAGAGGAGCTATTGATACTGCTTGTGGAGGAACTTTCGGAAAGAAGACTCCCACTGAGGCTTATGAAATTATGACTGAAATGTCTCAGAATAATGCTCAGTGGTGGGCTAGTGATAGACAAACCGGAAGAAAGAACCATCAAGCAGGAATTTATAAAGTAGAAGTCAACACAACTCTAGAAGCAAAATTGGAGGCAATGATTAAGAAAATAGAGACTCTGATGGCAGCACAAACCCAGTCTAATGCTAATAATGATTGGGGATGCATGGTTGTTGCGGCTCAGGCAAGTGCACCTAATCGTAACTCGTAATAAAAGTGGAGTATAATTAGGACTCCGAATGTCGAACCCACAGAGAATGAGCTAGTACCAGTGAATTACTGTGATTCTATTCTATTAGGCGAGCAAAGATTATGATTAAGAAAGTATTGAAAGTAATTGGAATTAAAGCAGTAAACAGATTAAATGCTAGAACGGTTTAACTATGTTATGGGGGACCTAGGGATAACCGGGTTCACCAATACTCTACCCTTGAGTTTATTAATCAATTGATATGAGTTATCTATCATGTAAGAGCACTAACCACCCACTCTAAATTACTAGAGGCTGTCCTTGCGTACAATAGCCTTCCTCCCAACTAATTACTCCGTTTGGTCCAGTAAATAACTAAGGGAAAGAATATTAAGTTCAGGTGGGTTTGCTAACCTTATAACTGGTTAGAAATAAGCCCTAACCTGTCCAACGTATAGCGCGAGTTCTTTTATCCCATGGTTCCGTTAACTAATCATGATCCTGTTACCACAATTAAGCCAACTAAATAAAGGGTGATCAGGTCTTATTGGAATAAGCACAATAGGAATAAAATACTCAAACAATTAACAGAAACTCATATAATTAAAGAACAAAACATCAAGAGTATTGTAAAGGATTCCCCATCACCCCTAGTGTTGGGTTTAGCTACTCATTACTAATGATAATAACATAAACAAATATATGAATTCAGAACAATCCATAACAAGAGAATAAATTCTAAACCGGGACACCCTTTCGGTATGACGACGGTCCTTAAGCACGTTCTTCGCGTCCTCACAAGCTCCGGTAGCGATTCGGGATGGCACTAAGCTTCAAGGAGACATGAATTCTTTGGAATGGGCAAGGGTTTGTTATCAGATCTCAATTGGGGGCTCTTGACTCAGAAATTCGTCCGAAGGTCTTTGTAACAAGTTAAGAGCCCCTATTTATAGACTAAGCTACAAATTAGGTTTTCTGGCTTCAAATCTGCATTGATCAGGGACGGGGTACGGCCGTACAAAGTATATACACGGCTGTACCGAGCTTCGTAGATGACGTTGACCCGTACCCATTCGTGTTGTTGCCCTGACATCACTTGTGTACGGCCGTACTGCCTTTGGCATGGCCGTACTGGACTATTTTATCGACGTCAGGTGGTACAGGCGAGGCGACGCCTCATCGGGATTACGCTCTAGGTAATGCCAAATCTGCATTGGTAGGTCAGGTCGTACTGCTAGTCTAGTAGTGCTAAAACTCTCTAAAACTAGACAGTTTTTGGTTTTTTTCGCATCTTTTGCTTCAAGTGGTGTCTTCATGATATTTCTGCATAATAAGACATAAATGAGTACCTTTATGCATTAATCAGTGCAAAATGGTGTAATTAGATACTAAAAATACCCTATAAATATAGACAAATTGGTGTGTTATCACATCCCCACACTTGAACTTTGCTTGCCTTCAAGCAAACTACTTGGTTAATTATAGTAAGAAAAACTAATTCTACTGAATAGGGGCAGAAAAAGAAGTGAGACAACAATATGATATCACAAAACATGTCAGTCAATAGAGTGCCCAATTAGAGGTGTAAGTTCAAGTAAGCTAACAATCTGTGATTTTTAAATCACACTCTCACTGATCTCTAAGTGTTTGTAGGCATAGTCATTAACACTCAGATTTTTCAAATGAAAAGGCATTACCATAGGCTTGTACATTGACCAAAAACTCTACTATTAGAATCTATAAGACATGTAAAAGAGGAATAAGGGTCTTTCATTGGTTGTAATGGGGCCAAGATAATAATGTTTGGTATGATAAAAGAAAGAAAATGTCATGCAAAGGGTCAGAAACAAATCAACCAAAATAAGCAACCTATTTTCACTTTCAAGAGCAGGCAATAATCCCAATTTTTCAATCAAAATATTTTCTTTTTGCAACTTATGAAGGTATGAGCATTATCACAATTTTTTTTCTTTTTCTTTTTCAATGCTCTTTCTTTTTTCGTTTTTTCGTTTTCTTTTTCCTTTCCTCCTTTCATGCAATTATGTAGCAATCAATCATTTTTAAGAATTAGGAGGGGAACAAATTCATAAGCCTTCTCTTTTTGTAAACAAATAAAAGGGACTTTGCAACATTATTCAATAAATTTTTGCCACTAATTGCTCTCAAATAAAATTTTTCCAATGTTGACTTCATAGAAGATGATCAATAAAAATAAGAAGGGTACCAAAGAAATTAAATATAATACTTTTAGGCTCAAAAGTGGGCAACTAGTGGGATAATATATTCAGATGGTAGTGGCCTGAAGAATTCCTAAAAATTGCCCTTTCCAAATTCACATGCAAATAAATTCATATTCGCTTCGTAATGGTCTCGGCACAAGTTCTAGAATGCACATTCCATAAAAAATATCACTCAACAAAGAAGAGAGACAAAAGCATGATGTTGCCTCTTATTTCAGGCTCAAAACTCACATTTATTATCTTACACAGAAAGTCAAACTCACAGAACTTCAATGCTAATTTTTAGCAAATTTCACAACTAGCAACGAATTGATTCAATCAAAAGTTATCATAAAAAAAATTGTATAACCCCTAAATCAGCAAAAATTTAAAGTTCTTCATAATTGTAAGCAGTTATAAGCACAACCAAGTAATAAGTATAATGTAAAACTCCCTCCCCACGCTTATTTCTAGTAGTGTCCCCACCGCGACTATTTTAAAGCAAGCACAACAATATAAGATAAAATTTTAAAAGTAAGTGCTATAAAAGAATGTGGAAAGAGACTCCCCTCTGAAAAATATCACGAGCAAATTGGATGGAGATATTGGTAAAATATTTCGTTTCCTTGTCGCAATACCGATGGAGCTGGTAAGCGGCGGAAGAACTGTGCAACACAAAACTAAGAAGTTTAGATCATAATAAAAGAAAAATATACTAATCAAATAAAATAAAATAAAAAACAATGCAATAAAATAAAATGTGTATCCCGCGAGTGTGCCAAAATATATACATCTCTTTTTAATACAAAAGCAAAACCTAAGTACTAAAAGAGAAAATAAAGAAGGGTCCCGCATCACTCGGCAGGAGGTAAAGGTTGGATGCGCTGAAGGTGCTCCAAAATAAGTGTCAACTGTTGGTCCACATGTGTCCTATGCTCCACAAAGCTGGAGTGCATATGGTCAAGACGCATCATGACATCCTCATAGGAGTGGCCCTGTGCTACTGGCTGAGGCTGTGGCGGCGATGGTGGGGGATGCTCCTCTGCTAGGGGGACAAAATCTGCAGTCTCGTCCTGCTGCTGCTGCTCCTCCGGTCTGATGACCACATAGTCCTCGTGCCCCAATCTCCGCAGAACACCGACGTTGAGAAGGGTTTGAAGTCCAATGGGCTCCATCTTAATCATCGTAGCTCCAGCTTCGGTGCGAACTCCGAGGTGCTGGGCTAGACGGGAGATGAAAGAACCCAAGACGATGTGCTCGGTGTTTTGGATCTGAAGATGAACGCCCAACTGGGTGCACGTCCGTAGGAAAAAAATCCCGGCATCGCAGCGGCGTCCTGATGTCATAGCCCAAAGCAAAAACAAGTCCGGCCTCGTCACCGTGCCGTCACTCAAGGCTCTTCCGTTAATGGAACAGGCAATCCATCTGTGCACTGTACGCACAACTGGGTCTCTGATCCTGCTAGCCTTGGCTCGGCTGGGAATGTAGTGGCCATCCCCAGTGAGAGCTCTTTAAGTCTCTAAATCCTGCCATCCCTCTAGGATCTCCAGAAGTGCCTCCATATACTCCGGCGTCTGAACTGACTGCGCCATCTCGAATCCAAGTCCAATGTTGAACTCGGCCAACATGATCTCGTGGTGAGTCCCACGGATCCAAAATGTAACCACGATCTCCGACTCCGGCTCCTTCTCTCCGTTTACACGCTGAGGCTCTCTGTCCCTCATATGATAGCCACAAGTGGCTAAGAAATCTATCACCGCCTCCACGTAGAAGGGCTGTCTGACAGAGGCTTCCTGGAGCCATCCTATCCCTCGCAGGAGGCTCTCCACCTCCTCCCGCAGGCCAACCTGCTGAAGGGCATCAAAATCTAGATATCTCTGAGTGTGAGTGTGGAAATCTCGTAGCTGCCTATATCTGTCTCTAAGCTGCTCTGGTATATAATTAGGCACGGGCCTAGAGCCACGTCTTCAGCTGCGTGCGAAGAAGAAGAAGCTATCGATCTTTTGGCACTTAGGCATTTTCTGCAAAAATAAAATAAAAAAATTAATTTTAAGTAAAACTGTGTTAGAAATGCAGGTGCCGTGTGGTACAATTTGTACTAATGCTCTAAGTACGCCCTGGGTTAATGGGTAAGTACGACCTGACTTAAGGTCTGTGTACGGCCGTACTCTGCCATAGATACGCCCATATCTATGGTCGATCTTCAACCCTAAATCCGCCAGTACGACCTTCAGTACGGCTGGGAATGTAGTGGCCATCCCCAGTGAGAAGTGTAATGCAGTCTTCATGGCAAAGGAGGAACCAAAAGAAGAAAAGGGTCAAACTGAGTCTCAGCAGGTAAGTAACTCTCTCCAAGATTCTAAAAATTTTAGTAAGGATAGACAAGCTAAGAGATTATTAAAAAAACTTAGAAAGTTGCAAGTCAATATTCCTTTTGCTGAAATTGTCTCTGAAGTGCCTAAATATGTTAAATTTTTAAAAGAAATAATTTTTAACAAAAATAAATTAGAAGATGAGACTGTCAAATTAAATGAAGATTGCTCTACCATGTTATTGAATAAATTACCTCCTAAGCTTAAAGATCCAGGAACCTTTGCTGTTTCTTGCTCAATTGGTAATAATACTTTTAAGGCACTATGTGATTTGGGTTCAAGTATCAATTTAATGCCTCTGTCTATTTGGAGAAAATTGAATTTGTAGGAACCACAACCTACTAACATGTCCTTGCAGTTAGCTGACAGAACTCTTGTTTACCCAAGAGGAATAATTGAGGATATGCTGGTTAAGGTGGGAAAATTTGTTTTTCCAGTCGATTTTGTAGTTCTGGATATGGAGGAAGACAGATATGATCCTATTATTTTAGGCAGACCATTTTTGGCAACTGGAGATGCTATTATCCAAGTAAAAAAGGGAACCATGACTCTGAGAATTATGGACGAAGAAGAAATTTTTAATATTTATAACTCTAACACAAATTCTTCCTCTAGTGCTTCTTGTTGTTTCTTGCAAGATGAGGAAGTTAAAAAGGAAAAAGAAAAAGAAGAGCAAGTTAAAGAACAAGATAGCAACTCTTTGGAGCAGGATAAGGACATAACCCCTTCATTGATATTGGAGGCACTTTGTTTGCCTAAATTTAAAGGACTCTGTGGAGAGGATCCTATTGCTCATATTTTAAATTTTTATGACTTGGTCAAAACTAACAATAATTTTGCAGGAACCACCGCAGGTAGAATAAGACCTAAGTTATTTCCCCTTTCTCTAGGAGGATTAGCTAGAAAATGGTTCTCAATATACCCCAAGCTTCACTTTTCAAGTTCGGAGGAACTAATGGAAGAATTTGTAAGAACTTTCCTGCCCACTCAAGAAGAAAAAGTGGACCAAATCCAAGGATTCCAAGGACTAAAGAATGACCCTCAAGAAGAATTTACTGGTTTTGAATTAAACTCGTCCATCATCTCAGAGGTGTCACAATTACAATTCAAAGGAACAACATGACAAGATCCTATTGAGCACGTGAGACAATTCTGCAAGAAGATGAGGAAAGCAAAATATGAGAGCTTGTCTCCAGATGAAGCAAAAATGATGATTTTTCCATTCTCATTAGATGAGGAAGTCAAGCTATGGCTCTATCTCCTGCCAATTGAAGAAATAAAAATGTGGAATGACTTAATGAAAAAATTCATTAGGACATTTTCACCTAACCTTGAGAAGTCAATCTACATCTGTGAAGACTGTGGGTACACAATGAACCCACCCAAAAAATGCTCAGATCCTGCTTGGATGAACCACTCAGAAAAAGATAACTACTTTGCTGTATTTCCCAATGGTGAGAAGACAAAACGTAATGTCAAAGACGGGCCATTTCCCACTGAGGACTAATTTTTAAGTCATCCGAACCATCAGACTCGTGACGTTAAACAAGCGCTTACCAGGAGGCAATCTGTGTTGTTAACACTTTCCTTTTTTATTATTTTTCTCTTATCTGTTTTTATTTTTATTTTTATTTTATTTTATTTTATTTATATCATTATTTAAAAATACAAAAAAATTATATATTTTGAAAAATCAAAAAAAAAAAATTCTGGAAAACCAGGAGGTACGGGTGTACCTCACATCAGGCACGACCGTACCACACGGCTTCATCCTGAAAAACGCAGAGAACAGACAGGTATGACCAAACATAATATCAGGTATGACCGTACCCCGTGTCCAGAGGCAGAATATAAGGTAAACAGTGAGAGGTAAGGGCGTACCTCACTTTCGTACGCCCAAAACCTCTCCATTCGAGCATCCTCTTCTCTCAATTTCTTCGCATTTCCATCCACAAGATCATCCAGACACTAATTCTAAACTCAATTTGTGGACTGATTGTCTGTTTTACTGGTTGTTTTAAGTTTTTAGTTAGTTTAGGTTTTTAGTTTTTTTTTTAATTCTAACTTTAGTAACTTAGGAGTAGTTTTTGCTTGGTTTTGCATGCTTAGAGACCCTAGGAATGATTAGAGACTTATAATCTAGGCTTAAAATTGGGAAAATCTGATCATAGGGTAGATTTTTCACAAAACCGTAGCGCAGTATGGCCGTACCTACCAAGAACAGGTCGTACTGAAGGCCGTACTGGCGGCCTTAGGGTTTAGAACGACCATAGGTACGGGGACTATAAGGTCATTAGATCGGAGGAGCAGCAGGCTGCAGATTTTGTGCCCTTAGCGGAGGAGCATCCACCACCACCACGACAACCTCAGCCTCAGCCAGCAGCATAGGGCCACTCCTACGAGGACGTCATGATGCAGTCTAGCTTTATGGAGCATAGGACCCATGTGGACCAGCAGCTGACATTTATTTTGGAGCACTTACAGCGTCTCCAGCATTTCTCTTCTGTCGAGTGATGCGGGACTTCATTTTATTTTCCCCTTTTAGTACTTAAGCTCTGCTTTTGTATTAAAAAGAGTTGTACATATTTTGGCACACTCGCAGAATACATTTTATTTTAATTGCTTTTAATTTTTATTTTTATTTTGATATTTTATTTTATTGTTATCTCTTTTTATTTTGTTTCTAAATTTTTGAGTTTTGTGTTGCACAGTTCTTCCGCCGCTTACCAGCTCCATCGGTATTGCAACAAGGAAACAACATATTTTGCCCATATCCTCATTAATTTGGCTCGTGATATTTTTCAGAGGGGAGCCTCTTTCCACATTCTTTTATTATAGCACTTATTTTCTTCTATTTTATCTTTTGTGCTCGCTTTAATATAGTCGCAGTGGGGACACTGTAGAAATAAGTGTGGGGAGGGAATCTTATATTACTTGGCTGTGCTTATAACTGCTCATAATTATAGAAGAACTTAAATTTATGTTGATTTAGGGGCTACAATTTTTTTTTCTTCCAGACAACATGTGATTGAGTCAATTCTTTGCTAGTATTGGAATTTGCTGAAAATTAGCATTGAAGTTCTGCGAGTTTTAACTATCCTGTGTAAGCTACTAAATGTGAGATTTGAGCCTGAAATAAAAGGTTACATCATGCTTTTGCCTATTTTCTTTGTTGAGTGATATTTTTCTGTGAATGTGCATTCTAGAACTTGTTCTGAGATCATTATGAAGCGAATATGAGTTTATTTTCATGTGAATTTGGAAAGGGTAAATTTTAGGAATTCTTCAGGCCACTACTGTAACACCCCGTTTTCGGAGCGCTACTGTATAATATTTATTAGATAATTAGGCAATATAGATATATTGAAAATAATATTTTATTAAAACTGAATAATTAAACAAGTACATATTTTACGGAACCCGTGTCTTGGGTCCACAAGTTATACATATACAGACTTTGACTCACTGGCTGTAATATGTAACTGAAGAGAGTTACTCACACTGAGTACCCTCTGTACACTCCACAATGCGGACAATATCTTCACTGGATCCAAGCTTATCTGTTTTATATGAAGAAAGAAAGTACAGACAAGAAAAACAGAAGAAAGGAGCTAAGAAACACAATACACTATAAAATTGGGAAAGCGAGAATAGAAAGTATATATAAATGGCACTCACATAAGCACAACAAATACTAGTTTTTACTTAGAATCACATCGTTATTTCTTGGTGTTGTATCACTATCCATCTAGCTCCATTGACTTCCCTGTCCTACATTGTCGCCCTATTTGTATCCTACTTAAATTACTCCGCACCTATCTGTCAGCCTAACAATGTTACTGTTCTCTCATCATTCTGACTCAGTTTTCTATAGTTTGTTGAGTCTATTCTACCAGTTAAAGTCTATTAATAATTATTTAATGCTTTCATTATATCAATAATTTTCTTCACTCACAGACAGAGTCAACAGTTAAAGACAAAGAGTATTTCAAACATCAGGCAACACAGAAACTACATTGTCCAACATATTATTCAGCACATAATCACACGGATACCAACAATTATCAGCAGCATAGTGCATCAACCGTCATCAGTTAACACCACTTTAATTCACACCAATTACCGACAATCACATCATATAACATTGATTTTCAACTTGTTGGAATGACCCTAGCGTCGCTTAAGCGACCTGCTACTGCCATGTTATCAGCACACAAACCTAGGGTTTCCACACACCCACAATGATTCCTATGGTTGATGGACTGGCGACGACTATCCTTAGCAGTCATAGTCACAACACCCCTCCTAGAGTATTGGGACATCAACCTCTAGTAGGGCTTGGGTCACCCTACGCACATTCATATATACTACTCTATCTGCTATCCTTAGAGTGCAAGGTTTCTTGCTCCCACCTGGTTAGAAGATCGTTGCAGATGCTATCACTCTTTACGTCCTTACTGCTTCTGCTACTCGTACTCCTACCTCTAGATACTCTTACTTAGTCTACCAAGCCATTCACATTCTCTCTTCTTAGAGGATTGTCTACTAAGGACTTTCTGATGCACAAAATCCTCACTTGAGATAAGTGCAGAGCATACTTATTCCTTAGCGACCCTTTAAGTCTCACTCCTATTCTCAATCTCTAGGAATACTTACTAAGGATTTTATGATGTGCCAGATCCTCACCACAGGCAAACACAGAGCATACTTATCCTTAGAAGCTCCTAAAGAGAGAACACTAGAGATAGCAGAGATTGAGATATACCTGGCTTAGAAGACCGCTGCTACCCGCGTTTCCCGCGTCTCGCTTCTCCTTTTCCTCTAAGCTCCCTTCTTTGCACTCCAAATGCTCAATTGAAGGGCTTAGCGGAATGAAAGGGGTTGAGCTCTATTTATAGGCTAAAAATGGTCCATCGCATCGCGACGGACACCAGTGTAATTTTCATTGCGTCGCGAGATATGCCACGTGCCAGCGATCTGACGGCTGTGATTACCACCATTCCACCGACTTGCGTTGTGTCGCGATGCGCATCGCGATCAACAAAACTGTCTAGACCCTTATTCCACCGCCTCAAATCGCGTAGCGATGGATTCCTTTTAGATCTCCGTCGCGTCGCGTCACGACTAGGGGTGAACATGGGCCCGTTTGGATGGATTTTGGCCAAATCCGATGCCCGATCCGATCACTTTGAATGGTTTGGATTTCAAAAAAAAATCCGCAGTTTTTCTAAACACTACAAGAAATCGCGGGATTACCGACGGTCAAAAGCCGTCGGTAATCTACAAATGCCGTCGGTAATAAAAAAATTCCGACGGCTTACCGACGGGCTAATATCCGTCGGTAAAATGCGCGTCGCAAATACGTACCGATGGCTTTGGCCCGTCGGTATAATCGTTAGGTCACTTCCGACGGCTTTAACCCGTCGGTAAATTTCCGACGGCTTTCTCCGACGGTTTTAACCCGTCGATAATTCCGATGACATTTCCGACGGCCATGGCCGTCGGTAAAGCCGAACTTTAAAATTTTTTTTGAATTGAAAATTGTTTAAATTTTTATTAAAAAATTATTTAATTTTTTAAATTATTTATTTTTAATTTCTGTAATCAATTTAATTTATTTATCCATTTAATTAACGATTACTAGTTATCACATTTAATTATTAATTTATTCATGTATTTAAAAATGCAATGCGATAACATAACTATAAAACAAATTAAAAAAAAGAAACGTAACAAATAAATAAAAAAATTCGACGAAAAAAACAGTAATAAAAAATATTCGAAAATATAAAAAAAAATCGATACAAACATACTTAATTATTAATTTATTCCTGTATTTAAAAATGCAATGCTATAACATAACTATAAAACAAATTAAAAAGCGTAACAAATAAATAAAAAAATTCGGCGAACAAAACAAGTAATAAAAATATCCAAAAATATAAAAAATATCGATACAAACATAACTAATAGTCACGATAATCATGATCATGATCACCATCTGCATCATCGACATGATCACCCGGTACTATAGGCGGAGGCGGTGGAGGAGGCGGTGGCGAGCTAGCAAATGGTGCAGATCCTCCTGTCGGCTGCGGCTGAGCCAACATGGCAGCCGTCCGGTGGGCCTCCTCCTGGCTGTTGGGCGCGATCCATCGTTGCTCGGCCCAATCGCCGCTTTGCTCGGCCATGGCCCGCTTCAACTCGCTATCTCCGCTCATCCGCGGACGATCGGCCTGGGCGACTTCTCGGCCAGAGAGCGTGGCCCCTTTCTTGTAGTTCTTTGGCAAGGTCGCCCGACCGTATAGGCGACCCTTCTTCTTGCCGCCAACAACATATGCCCAAACCATCAGCGATGCAGCTGGATCCTCTGGGCTCTGAGACGGGGAACATGAGGATGTCTGAGATCTAACCTGAGACATCCTCGCCTCAAACTCCTCCTGTCAAACATAAACAAATTAGTCAATTTTTATTGTAATAAAACAATATAAACAGTTAAAAAACTATTCATTATGTTTTATAATTACCTGGGTCCGCTTCGACCGCTCATCGACAAAATCACCGGTACCTTTCCTAATATGAGTTGCACGATGGAGCTCGTGCAGCTGAACCTCCCTTTTCAACCGCTGAGACTGTAATTATTTAATAAAAAAAGCATAACTAAATAATAATAATAATAATAATAATAATAATAATAATAATAATAATAATAATATAAAGCATTACAAGTCAAATTTGCGTCTTTGCTTGGTGACCAGAACCTCCAGTATGCAAGCTCCCACCCTTTTCAGAGGCTCTATTCTTCTTCGCCTTCTCGCTTACCGCCTTGAACTCAGGGGAGTTCCAGTGCGCTTGTAGCTGCTGCCAGATCTCATCTCCTATCCAAGTGGGCTGCCCATTGAGGCGGACATCTCTAAGCATATCAGATAGGCGGTGGGAAGCCTTCATATGGAAGTTCTTCTTGATCTGCTCCTCCTGCTCTTCCTTCCAAGAAACCCTCTCCTGTATGAATATAATACGTTATTAAAAATAATTGAGATTCATGAAATAAAAAAATAATACGCAACAAAAAAAAACAACTTACTCTGAAAGAATTGAACATGTGCCTCCGCTCAGCCACCGTCAGCGTCCCCCAGGTGGGCCAATAGGTGTGGTAATTTTGCTCAATTACTTCCGTGATAGCCTTCGCAGCTGGCTTTGACGGAAAGAACCTAAACAATAACAACATACCAAACAAGTTAAAAAAATATAGGTTAAACTGTAATTTTCGTCCCTTATCCTTTTTTTTTAGTTTTCATTTAAGTCCATTAAGTTACAAAAATTACTTCAATTTCGTCCTTTCTTTTTAATTATTCTTTTTTTTATCTTAGACGAAATACCATCTTACACGTGGCATTTTGTTTTATTTTATTTTTCTGCCACGTGTCAAATGGTGATTCGTCTAAGAAAATATGAATAAATAAACAAAAAAGACGAAATTGATGTGATTTTTGAAGTTTAAGGGACTTAAATGAAAACTAAAAAAAGATAAGGGACGAAATTGAAAACTAAAAAAAAGATAAGGGGCAAAAATGTGTATTCAACCTACATACTCACCCTCTACCAGCTGGCCTGATAGCAACTCGGCCATCATGCAGCATCTGAATATCATCAACGACCTCCTGCTCATCCTGCTGCTGCTCAACCTCCTCGTCCTGCTGAACCCCGGTTTGATCAGGTGCCTGGCCCACACTATACTCCTGATCGGACACATGAGTGTCGGGCACCGTCTTAGACACAAAATGAGAGGAAGAAGCGGCAAGTGTCTGCTGAAACCCTGGGGTGGGCATCATGTAAATGGGTGTCGATGCAGAAGGTCCTGCATGCTGTGTAGGTGCCGAATGTGACGTAGGCTGCGTAGGCGTAGATGTATGCGGACGCTGTGTGGATGACAACATCGCATAGCCAGCATCATCAATCCTAATAATGTTCGGCCTCCGACGACGAGGGGGTCGGTGATGCCCTTCCACCAGTTGACCACTTCTTTGGGTGGTCGGAAGTCGAACTGAATCTCGATGCCATATATGTCTATAGAGCAATTTAATAATACTTGATCATGAAATATTATATTTAAACATAACAATATTAAAAATGAATTCCAAAAAATAAACAAGTTATATGAAAATAAGCGACAAAATAAAATATGTTGTTAGACATTAAATTCTCTAATTGTAAAGCGTTAAACAAATTTATTACGCCCATTACGCCCACTCTGCTTGGCATCGTCTTGAGATCTTGATAGTTCTGCCACTTCTTCATTTAATTCCTCATCTCCATTTACATCTTCATATGTGATGGGATCGTCACGTAGTCGAGAAATGGGTTCAACCGTTTACTACGTTGACATGAGACATCTCATCCACACGATAAGCCACTTCTTCCTCGTGGATCATCCGCTTCAATCGACCCCTTGGTTTTGTCTTTATTGCAACACACCAACCTTGTTTGTCCCTTCGAGTTGACGGATAAGGGACATAATACACCTGTCTTACATGTTGTGCCATGATAAACGGATCAAACATTTGGTATCTTCTACTCATGCATATGTCAACAGTATTATATTTGCGATCCATTCTTGTGCCTCTACTTGATGGATCAAACCAATTACAATAAAATAGCACTATTCTTTTAGTATAGTCTAAAGTATTGTACGCCAGCTCATATATATGTTGAATCACGCCGTAGAAGTCGTCTTCACCTCCCTCTGTGGCACCTTTTACATAAACTCATTGTTCGCTTTTTCCCCTCTGTTTTTGGTGAGTTTGAAATTTGTAACCGTTCTGAAATACGTGTGCCATTCTTTTACACGTGATTTAGGACCATGAGATAAATTTCTCAAGTGTTCGATTATGGGCGATTCTGACTCGCTATACACCTGCGGATACACATGCACAAGAGATTTAGGGTTCATTTCTTCAAACAATCTTTGTATATTCAAACAACAAATAGTTGAAATAGGACTAAAAATACATACCTGGCTCATAAACCACGTTGGGAAATATTCATGAATATAGGCAGAAGAGTCTTGTTCGCTTGTGGGCTTAGTTAACAAGAATGCCCTGAACAAGTCATTATCAAACAAATGATCATGAATAGTTGTGGACTAAAGAAAATGAAAGTGGTCAAAAGTATACATACGTAAGATATGGTGATACTTGACAGTTGATTGATCAACACGTGAGCGTGTCTTTGACTTCCAATCTTCTCCGTTAACCAGGACTTGACTCCTTTCCGGCATGGCGGCCGGGAAGGCAAAACACCGATAAGGCGGCGGGTGTCTTTCACTTTCAATTTCTATTTCATTCCTACTATTTGTTGGTGTCGGCATGAAGTTCGTAAAATAATGGGAGCAGAAATGAATTGTCTCACGGTGTAAGTAAGTTGCACAAATAGATCCTTGACCCTGGCCTTATTTTTCACCGACCGTTTTGAGTCACCCATAAATCTCTGAGAATAACAAGGTTGGTGATCAACATTTCAACATTTAACGAGGCGTTGAATAATTATGTTAAAGAATATTTGATTATATTACCTTTCGAATGGATACATCCATCTGTATTGAACCTGGTCCACCAAGCCTAGCTTCATGTGCAAGATGCCTTTGGGAGATGTTCCATAGAGTCAAAGAAACCAGGAAATATTCTCTCCAACTTACAAAGAATGGCTGGTATGTTACGCTCCATCTTGATAAGATCATCATCTCTCAATGTTGCGAGAACACAAATCTTTAAAAAATTGGTGAGTTACGTAAGTGGATTTAAAATATTTGACGGCAGGAACTAAATGCAATAGGAAGTAAACACTCCATGAATACATGACAATCATGGCTTTTCATCCCAATCATTGTTCCTTTGTTCACATCGCACATCTTGCCAAATTAGAAGAATAACCGTCTGGCATTGAAGTTCTTTTATCCAAACAGGTGACCTAGCTTCCTCAACAGTTAAAGAGTAACAGGCTTTGGGTTTGGGGTTTTCCCATTCGACCGAAGTCGTCAAATGCAAGTCCTTTCGCTTCTGATAAAGTGGTAAGTCCAGTCTGGCCTTATCATTGTCTTTCGTTCTTCCTCTAACGTTCATCACTGTGAGAAAAATATTGTCAAAAAAGTTCTTCTCAATGTGCATAACATCAAGGTTGTGTCTCAATAAATTATCTTTCCAATACGGCAAATCCCAAAAAATACTTCTTTTAGTCCAATTGTGCCATTGTCCATATCCTTCAAATTGATCCAATTCACCAAAATCTGTGATTTTTGGCAGATCCATAACTCTGGTAAAAATCTGTTCGGATGTCAACCTCGGGGGCGGGCCATCTAATTCAACTTCCCCCTTCTTGAAGGCGTTCTTATTCCGTCTAAATGGATGATCTGTTGGTAAAAACCTGCGATGTGAGTCAAACCAAGAACTCTTCCCCAAAATTTCAAGGTAAAGGCCTTTGTATGCTCCATGCAATGGGGACATGCCATTTTACCATGAGTACCGCAACCAGACAACATGCCATATGTAGGGAAGTCATTAATGGTCCACATAAGAGCTGCCCTCATTGTAAAGTTCTTCTTTCGTGCAATATCATAAGTCACAACGCCATTCCACAACCTTTTGAGATCGTCAATGAGAGGCTGTAAGTAGATGTCAATACCATCTGTTGGATTATACGGACCGGTATAATACAAGTCAAGAACATATAGGGCTTAGACATGCACATATCGGGAGGAAGATTGTATGGGGTAACAATAAGCGGCGGCAAGAATAAGGTTTCGCCGTTGATTGAACATATGGGGTAAAACCATCGAGCATAAGCCAAGTCGTACATTACGTGGATCTGCCGCAAATTCGGGATTCACACGATCAAAGTGCTTCCAAGCTTCACCATCACATGGATGTCGCAACATACACGAAGTGCTTTTATTCTCATAGTGCCAAGTCATTTTGTCTGCAGTTTGTGTTGACGCAAACATTCTCTGCTGACCTTGGAATAATTGGCAAATAAAACATTGCCTTAGTGGAGCTGGTTTTGTCTACCCTTCCCATTATCGGTATGTGACATATACCTTGGCTCACCACAAAATTTGCATTCAACTTGGCGCTTATCGTTTTACCAAATTCATTGTCGTAATATAACATACACCCTCTCACACAACAATCAATCCTTTTAGATTCCAACCCCAATTTGGACACTAAGCTTTTAGCCTCGTAATAACTTTTTGGCAAACCATCTCGATAGGTGGCGAGTCCAACATCATCTTCGTTCACGAGATCCAAGCACACATCCGTAGCACCACAGTTGGGCTTGAGAGCTAAAAGTCTCACACACATTGATAACTTAGAGTCGGCGGACCCTTCAAACAACGGCTTATTTGTTTTTAACAAGAGATTATAAAATCTTTGTGCGATCTCATTTGGAAGTTCATTTGTGTCATCATCTTGTGGCTCCTCGAATGATCGTTGACCCCAAGGCATGTTGAACCATATCTTGCATCAATTCTATCTGCTCACCATATCCCGTATCTACGCAATTGCTTGAAGCACCTGTGCAATTATCGCCAACCCCTAATCCAACCCGAGGTAACTCTTCACCATGTCTAGTCCAAATCCAGTAATTAGGCATAAATCCAACTCTCTACAGGTGCAGCATGACCTCACCTGGGCTCTTGATCTTTCTGCAATCGCATTTAAGGCACGGACATCTAATCCCTCCATTAATTTCGAAATCTTCATGTGCCATTGCGACTTGAACGAAGTGATCAATCCCATCGCAAAAAGATTGTTTCAAACCTCCTCTTCCCGGATACAACCTATCGTACATCCAACTACGATTCGAAGGAAAAAATTCCATCTTCTGCATGTAAAAAAAATGACAATTTCAGCAGCACGTCATTCTTACAACCGCTCTCTTTCTTTAAATGGTATGACCCTATCCCATTCGAGGAAAAACTTTTTCAGAACTCGTATAATAGTCATTCCTTAATTCCCATATCTTATACTTGACAAAATTTCGGCAGCATTTCCCATTGGTCTCTGAGTACACAAAATGATCACAGTTACGAACAAGGCAATCAAGTATGCACCCAGAGAACAAAAGGAAATGAATCTAACTGAAATTTCATCAAATATCAAGATACGAGAATCAAGCAACAACTATTATACAAGTAAAGAAAAAGTTTTTTCCCAAACTGTCCGACTTGGACAATTCAAGGTTCAATATACAATGAACACGTGGTATCTAAAAGAGTACACACACTCAATAATATATTGAACCCCAAACGGGAAGCTAAGGCTTTTCTCCGATACTAATAACAACAATTAAACATCCATTTCATCAATAATTAAAAAGTAACATGTTGAAAGTTGACATCCTCTTAAAGGATAGAATTAAACAAGCAGAAGTGGCAAGGGAAGCATAAATCCTTTTAACAATTTTTGTTTTCATAGTGGTTTGGCTTGGTATGTGCCATGCAATTAGAGCTCCTATTTGGCCACATCTACCATACATCCTAATCCATTAATTGGCCAAAAAACAATCATTTTCTATTTCTGCATTTAAAAAACTAGCCTAGCACCAGAATCTACTACATTAACCAAGGCAGTACTAGTGAAGGGCAAGGCAAGTGGTCATAGACAACAGGGACACCCCAGTGCTCGGGTCTCATATGTTTATTGTGGTTTGCCCATAACTGGTGAGATGGAAAAACTAAACAGAATCACCATAGTGCTTAAGGTTCCACTAAATATTGAAATTGTTAATACGAAGCAGAAGTTTTCCATTAAACCAATTTGAAACTAAACTTGGTGTTATTAAGCGGTTGTTTCATTTTGTTATTCTGAAAAATTTTGTTATTAAGCTTACACGAATTTTGCAACCTGCATTAGGGGGAAATTCTAACACAGCTATAATTTGTAATATCACACTTGCTCAGGTTAGATATCCCTGCATTTTGGAATCTGTAATATCCCTGTTAGTGTTTCGCCTTTTGTAGCACATCCAACACACATATTCCCATATCATGTAAATATTAATTATAGAGTATTTAGTATGCATTATCTCCTTTTCTCCCATCTTTATGCCTGAAAAGATAAAACCCTATAATTTTAGCATGGTATTAGAACGGTGTCTTACTATCTTATCTTCCTTGACCCGTCTTATCAGTATTCCACTACCAAGTTCCCTAAAGTCTGGAGCTCCACTTTATTTTCATGATTATTTTCTTCCTTCTGATTAGTATCTCTCTTGCTGTGTTTTCCTTCCTGCATTCGCTCTTTCTTGTTTATATTTGTCAGTGGGCTTTTTCTAACATTGCTGCCACCAGCCCCATCATTGCCTCATTCACCTAGAAGCGCTGTTGCAGTTTTGCCATTTTCTAACAATGCTGTCCCCATCCCTATTGTTATCCCATGCACCCAGGTGCGTCATGTCATAGTTTTGTCATTTACGACAAACTCATCCTCCCAGTTTGTGTCCTCCACGAGTTTGTTCTTCCACAATCAGCCACTATGTATAATTTTGCCCATGCTTGACCACTTGTCCGGTGGTTATCTTGTTTCAGTTCATCTCCTTCATCGAACTCAACGCCCGGTCAAATTGCCTATTAAGGAAGCTTTGTTGTGTATCCTTATTTAACTGGGAAACATGGAAAACAGGATGAATTATGGAATTTTGAGGCAACAGGAGTAAACCTGTTCTCCATACCTTTCTACTAATTGGAAGGGACCAAAATAGCAGGCTGCCCATTCAGGATTAATCCTCTTAGCAACAGACTGCTTTCCATGAGGGCACAGCTTAAGGAAAACCCAATCTCCCGCCATAAATTCCTCGATCTTTGTTTTCTGTCTTTTTGTGATTTGTTTTCTTATATAATTAGGATTAAGAGTGTAGTACAAGTATAAATAAGGATTAGAGTTATCTTTTGCAACACATCATCTATTTTCAAGTATTTAGTCTTTATTCCCTCCTTTTCCTCACTCTAGCTTAAACCCATAATTTCAACATTTTCTAAGATTAGAAATTTAAAGATCCATACTCATAGATTAGGAAACCCAAACAAATATTCACAAGATAAGCTTTACATTGTATCTAGCTACTCTCATAAAGTCATCTTTTGTGTCTTTCACATTTTTGATGTTACGTTTTGTCTTGTGGCATATTCATTGTAATGTATTGGTTTTGTTCAAATGCATTACTCTAGGCAGCTTTTATTATGGAATTAAAGGAAATTTCCAAAAAAGCTGTTTCCATCAAAATGTATTTCTCACATATTTTCTTTGATTAAAAAATCATTAACACGCTTTTCTGTGGTTTCTAACGTTGTTTAGACTTGAGAGATGCCCAATTCATACATTTTTTTTGGTTGGGATTTTCATGTGTAAATTTATATCCATGCTTAAACCAATGGCTTGAGATTATGAAAGTGTTGTTACCTGTAGCATCTATGTTGCAATTGAACAATACTTCAGTATTTTGGATTTTGCATTGCAGGCTCTGAATCGCTGGGGATACTATCCGCTAATTCTAATAGGATCATGGGCTTTTGGCACTATTAACCGAATTCATGATTTTTTTGAACCTAACCACAAGATCTTTTGGCTTTCACTTCTTGATGTTGGAACGGCTGCACTTATGGTATCTACAAGTAACCATCTTGTTTCGACTTTATTTTCCATTCATTGAATGTTCTATAACTTGTTTGGAAACTTCGGGATGGTCATGATTATTAATAAATCCTTACTTTTGACAGTTCCATTCATCTCTTAGGACCCATCTAGTACATTTTACTTTCTCGAACAATCGGACTTATTACATCTTCCCTACTAATATATTAATAACAGACTAGAATACGTTATCTAATTTGTAACCCAGATGCATCTGAAATAATTGATATTTGATATATTAACACTTTTGACTTTGATTGTGAAAATCTGGGTAACAACTTGTTCAAAATTGTCATTTCTTCATATTTAAACAAAAAATATAATAATAGTTTAAACAGTGTGATTTCACTTTGCCTTCTGGTATATTAGCAAGATTACAACTTTGATTTATCTGGTTCATACATACATCAAATAAAATTCCCTCTGTGGAGAGAACTATACATCACTTCAACATAAAACATCATTTCTTAGCCAAAATATACATCACTTCAAAATTCCCTCTGTGGAGAGAACTATGAAGGAAAACAAATAAATATGTCGATTGTGGGGTCAACGACCACCCTTTTCCCCCCCATGAGTCAACCTACATTTCGTTAGAGTGCATACCTAATTAGAAGAACAAGAGAATGTCCACGTCCTTCGATGCTAGTGGCGGTCTCGGAGCAATGTAATGACCTTGGACAAAAAATACTAAAAACATAGAAAATTTTAAAATTAGGTCATCATATATCAACTACCAAGACAACACTCAACATTTTTCTATGTCTCACACCATGCCCACAGGATCACCTAGAAGGCATACAAAATACCTTTCAAGTAAATAACTATAAATTTACCTCAGAATAGTGGAGTTGATTTCTCAATCAATCATCTCTAGATCTTTGCTATTATCACTTAACCTAAACACAAACAATTATCACCCGGTAAGATATCAAGTCATAATGTGGGAGGAACTTATCTTTGCCTAGGATTACAAACATAAGTATTTCCTCTCTTTTCTATCATTGATAAGGAGGAGATTGAGCTTTCATTTTATATATCACTTAACTCAAACAAAGCTTCTAAACATCAGTACAATCAAAAGGGAAAATATCAAATAATAAATTGGAATAACAGTGAGGTAAAGCCAAATATTAACACTAACCACCTCGCAGAAAACGCTGGAAGAACGCCGCCGTGGAGAAACCCTAAGCCATTCGAAAGTGTCCTTGAGTCCGAGTGGAGAAAGAACCACACAGTCCGAGTGGAGAAAGAACCACACGCAGTGGTGCGGTCCGAGTGGAGAAAGAGAAAGAACCACACGCAGTGGTGCGGTGGTGGGACAGTGTCGCGATGGGGCAATGTCACGGTGGAGATAGGCAGGGGCGCGGTGGTCTGGCGAGATGAAGAAAGGGAAGAAAAGTTGCCGGAGAAGAAGAAAATGAATAGAGAACGGAAGAGAAGTGGTGGTGGCGGCGGTGCTGGGAGAGGGCGAACAGAAGAGAGGTGGTGGCAGCGGCACTGGGAGAGAAGTGGTGTCGGAGAGAGAGGAGAGAAGAAAAGAGAAGTAAATCTGGGAAGGGGAAGACGGCCTCTGGTTGTATTCAAAGCTTACCGATGGCCAATTAAACTTACCGTCTCGGTCTAAAACCGTCGGTCAAATCCGTCGGTATGCGAGTGTTTTCTTGTACCGACGGGCTCATAACATTACCGACGACTGTAACCCGTCGGTTCATTGACGGTATTAACGACGAAAATATTCAAATACCGACGGCTAAGCCGTCGGTAATTTAAAAAAGCGGGAACCGTGGTGTCTATCGGGCCAGCCCGTCGTATTCTCTCTTTACCGATGGGTGAAAGCCGTCGGAAATCCCGCGATTTTACCGACGGTCAAAGGCCGTCGGTAATGTCCGTCGGTATATGCATGTTTTCTTGTAGTGAAATGGCCCGAACCGAACCAAACCGGTGTTGACCGGGTTGGGTTGGATGGGCTCGCGGGTTGTGAAGTGAAAAAAAAAATAAGAGTTCTCATTCCCTGATTTTAAAATGATCCCCCAAGGGAGGCTTCTAAAAATCATCCTCCTCAAAATTCTTGCTTGTGTCAATAAGAGACTTTTTTTACACTATGTTCAAACAGTTTTCTTGTATATCAATCAACGAAACAAATTACGAATAAGATATAGCATGGCACAAAAAAATTTACAAACCTGACTGTTATGAAACCATACAACAGTGTCACAACCAAAAAAACTTTAAATCACAATTTTAAAGGCGTATGTTAAGAAAAATAAAATTGAAAGCAACTCCCACAAATTACAAACAGTGTCACAAGCACAACTTCCTAGCATAAACATTAATCACTTCATTTGATCTTGCAACATAACATATCACTTGAGCCAAAGTAGTAAAACAGAAATAACAGAGCTGGCATTTGGCTCCAAATCAAGAACAACACGACAAAGAAACCTTGCAGCAAAACACAATAACAAAATATGAGATGAAAACTGAACATATATCTTGAAAATAAAACTGCATAAACACAAATAGCAACAGATACCTTAAGATGTAGCTGGAGTGTAAGATGTGGTTGGGGTGTCCCCAGCAGCAACAACACCAATATCAATTGAAACTAATCCAGAGAACTCTAAAAATTTTAACACAATACACAACCTCATTAGCAAACAATATGAATTATGATAAACAAATAAAAAATAAATTTGAAAGTTAAAATAAAGCCTTCTTACCTGACTCAATCTTTTGCACTTCAACCAACTCAGCTTCTAAATTAATCACCTTAGGAGACTTGATCCAATTTTGGGTACAAATCAAAGCTTCAACTGTAGTAGCATTTAAGGAATTACGAAATGAATCAAGGACTCGGCCTCCTGTGCTATCAGTGGTAAGTGAAACCATTTGTTTATTTGTAGAAAAAAGGGATTTCAACTTCTCTTTCTCTTCATAAAAAAGTTGTATGCAATCTCTTGCAACAGTGACACGAGAAGGAATCTTAAACCTAGGACATGCCTCAGCCATGAATAATTTAAACCCTTCATTTTCAACATATTTAAAAGGCTGCTCGTCAATAATTATCATCTTTGCGAGCGCAATTCGAGTCCGCTCTTGATTAAAATCAACAAGTTTCTTACCAATAGTAGTAGGGTCTTCCTCATTTATCGTTCCAATGACAATTGTCTTTTGTTTTTTTATCAACTACCCTATTCGGGTTTTTGATACACTTGTCTAAATGCTTAAGCATGTTAGAAGTTCCATGAGTAGAACTATTTGCCTTATATGGTTTCCCACAATAATTACATACAGCATCATTACCCTTTTTAGTAAAATGTGCCCAAGCAGCAGAAGGGGCTCTAGCAGGTCTTTTTTTAGTTACCTCTTCTCGTGGCACTTCTTGTAATGGAGGGTCTTGTCCTTCTACTTCTTGTGTCGGAGGCTCTTGCACTCGTTGTGCGGGACTCATCACTGCCGACATCACATCAATAGGATTAACACTCCCGCTGCCACTTGGCTCCATTTGTTCTACAAAATAATATAAAAGATAATTCAAGATCACAATTTATATAGAATAAAACCTTGTCCATTTTTAACATGTTCATTGAAATAAATGTAAAAGAAACAGATTTAACATGTTATAATTGGCATTGCTAAGTGGGAATGAGTGTTGGCATTTCAAAGCTGAGTGTTGGCATTTCAAAGCTTAATATCAATATCAAAGTCATGGCATTTCTTGAAATTCAAGTCAGAAGCTTAATTGGATGTGTTAACAAAAAAAAATGAACATAATAAAAAGCTTAATATCAAATGTGTAATATTTGTAATATCAGAAGCTCAATATCAAAAAGCAAATCAGAAGCTCAATATAGAAGCAAGTCAGAAGCAAATCATAACAAAAAGAATTTCTTGTAATACTTGTCAGAAGCTCAATATCAAAGCTTAATATTTGTAATCGATGAGCATAACAAAAAGAACAAAAAATCAGATTTGTAATCGATGAGCATAAAAAAAAGAACAAAGAATCATGAACATACCCACGCGAAAGGGAAGAAGGAGCAGAAAGCGACGGTGGAGGAGGTGCCGTGGAGGGGTGTGGTGGCTCTGATCTTATCCCTTGCAGAAATGAAGACGGCGATGAGTGAGACTGGGGACTGAGGACGGCGTCGCGAAAGGGAAGAAGGAGCAGAAAGCGACGGTGGAGGAGGAGCCGTGGAGGGGTGTGGCGACGCGGATCCAGATGGGCCGGGCTGAACACCAATCCCTAATTACTAAAAAATTAGAAAAAATAATAATAAACTGAAATGAAATGAATTGGAAATCGGGATTTGGGAGATGCGATTGGTTACGAGAAGCTTTCCGTAGGTTTGGTTGGCTCGATCGTCGGAGAAAGCGTCGACGGTGACTGCAGAGAAATTCAGGGTTACAGATGGGGCGAGTTTCTTCCCACCGTGGCTGCGTGAGATCTCTTTCTCGCTTCCGTTTTCAATTCATGCGATCACAATACACAGCGTCAAACCCTAAAGCGAAAACTAATGGCTTCAAAACCCAAGTTCAAACCGGGCTACGCAGTGGAAGTGAGCATCGAGCGTGGCGGCTTATACAGCTCATGGTTCTCCGGTACCATCGTCAGCTGCGTCGCCTCCGACAAATTCTTGGTCCAGTACGATAACTTGTGAGAGTATGTCACATGACCTACTGCTGAGTATAAAAAAGTCAAAAAAAGAAATGAATACCCCCCCGGGTCGGGTGACCGGGTTGGCGGGTTTGGATTTCAACATCCGTTGCCCAAACCATTAGTGAACGGGCTTGTTTGGTTCGGGTCGGTTTTGACCCGAACTTGGTTGGATCGGGCCAAAACTGGATCGGGTGCGGGTTGGGCCACCGGGTCACCGGGTCGACCCGAACCCGTGTACACCCTAGTCACGACAGTCCCAAAGGACTAAAATTCCGTTTATGCCCTTCTAGTCATTTCTAGAGTATTCTAAGCCTTTTTGGATCATTCTTAAGCCTGTTTTCTTCCTAATTAAGGTTTTTAATATGTATTTACTACTTAATCATCAATCCAAGATTATTAAAGATTATCTAAAAAGTTAGGATGTCACATTACTACCCCCGTTAAATAATTTTCGTCCTTGAAAATTCAGCGGTTGTTATTACCCTAAAACTTACTTCACTTCTATTTCTTTTCATGAAACCTACCCATAATTATTCCTTACCTTGACTTTACCCAACTTACCTTCCTATCTTTTCTTTATTAACGGTTTGTCCAAACATTACGACTTCCACCATTGTCAACTAATTACTGAGGTGATCAGTCTCGTAATTTGTTAACAATGTGAAATCACAATGCTAGCATAAACCGTCTCAACTACCTATCCTTTTTCAACAAATTCCTCAATGAAACCTCTAATAGGATCATGGTTAAGAATGCCCAGGTTCATTCTTCACCATTTCCTACTAGAAATTTCATGAGGGCTCATCACCTCCTGGAATGCAACCACGATTCATAGTATATGCAATCAATACTTACCTTATTCATGACTACTACTCATAATATACACAGCTATTGTCTACCTCGTCATGTGTGTAACTGCCAATCACAACATGAGAGCTAATACAACTACTACGACTGAAACAATTGACGGTCATGACATGAGGGACAACACGACTAACAAGTATTCACCATGCGCGCAACTGCCGGTCGCAACATGAGAGACAACACAATTGACAACCACTCGCCATGTGCGTAACTGCCGCTCCTCACATGGGAGCCAACACAACCAACAACTATTCACCATGTGCGCAACTGCAGCTCGCAACATGGGAAACAACACAACAACCAACACTCACCTTGCGGGCTACTACCGATCGCGACATGGGAGACAGCACAACAACCAACGCTCACCATGCGTGCAACTGCCGATCACGACATGGGAGACAGCACAACAACCAACACTCACTATGTGTACACCTGCCGATCACGACATAGGAGACCGCACAACAACCAATGCTCACCATGCGTGCAACTGCCGCTCACAAATGGGAGACAACACGACTAACAGCCACTCGCCATGTGTGCAACTGCCGCTCGCAACATAGGAAACAACACAGCAACCAACACTCACCATGCGTGCCACTACTGCTCACGACATGGGAGCCAAATACAACTGCAACTGATATTCGCCATGTGTGCAACTGCCGCTCACAGAATGGGAATCAACACAACGACTACAACAGATACTCCCCATGTGTGCAACTACCGATCACAACATGGGAAACAACACAATGACTAACAACCACTCACCATGTGCGTAACTGCCGCTCGTAACATGGGAGACAACACAACAACCGACACTCACCATGTGTGCAACTGCCGATCACAACATGGGAAACAACACAGCTACAACAAGTACAACTACGACTCACAGTATGTGCAACTGCCGTTCACAATACTGCGTAACTACTGCTTTCAACTACTGCTTATGCATACTCATATGTATCTTGCTAATCAGTTATTAAGGCACAACTCTCTATATTCTTTATGTATGTTATTACTCTCACAAGTATTTTCCTCCAACACATCCTAGCTGTTTATTTCCATTTCTTACTTTACCAGTTCTTGTTGCTTTATCAACTTTAGTTCATTATAGATTTTACTTGTTTACTACTTAACCAAACATTTTCTTTCTTTTCTCTTGAAATGTCGATTGATCCTTACCAACAGTGTTTCCATCATCTATTACTACTAAGCAAACAAGTAAACATAAATAATCATCAAAGAAGAATTAGAGATTAAACAGGAGCGCAGATGTAAGCAAAAGATATACACATAAAACACTTATTAGCAACCAAGAAATAGAAACAAATAGAAGTATAGTAAACATAAATTTATATTAACAGGAATGAAAACATAAGCACATATAAATTTATTTAAACAAAAGATATAGCAAGGGTGAATTAGGAATTAGTCAGGAATACAAATTCATATAAACAGAAAATGAGCAATGTTATTTAACAGGAATAGTTAGAAGACAAATAAAAGTATAAGCGATCATGGATTTATAGCAGTGAATACATATTCATCAAATACTTTTTAGGCATAAGTACATGTCAAGAAAATTTAGAAAACACATGTTCATATAAGAGGATCACATAATATTAATTGTTCATCAAAGAAGAGAATTAGAAATTAAACAAAAGCTTAAACAAGTACAGAGATAGGCAGAGCATATTTGGGAAAGACAAGTAGGAAAACAAACACAAACCTTTGTGAACAATGTTTCTTTAAAGAAACATTAGAAAACAAATGTAGTTTATATTAACAAAAGATTTATTTATGTATAATAAGTTTGTACAGGAAGTAGAAGTGTTTTATTTACATTCGACATGAAAAAGACGATTGCTTCAAAACCGATTCCGCCTAACCAAGGCCGGGAAGATTCAGTTCCTCACACGTTACCTTAGAAAGTAGTACTACTTTACAAAGTTTTAGGTGGTGATTTCTTAGGATCTATTAGAGTATTCTGTTTTAATCCTCCACCTGTCCCCATGTCTAGTCCATGTCTTGCAGATGTCGCTCCCTACCTTCATTCTCGAGATATATGTCCCGGTTAGCCACACTCAAAGCATATGCGTTTCTTAAACGGGCAATCCTTCGCTATGTGTGTTCCTTTACATTTAAAACATCTTCTCAAGTTCTGATGCTCTTCTTGGATAATTTTCATCTGCTGTGGTTGTTGGCCATTGTCTCTTCCATTAACTTTCTCAAACCGATTTCTTTGATCTTCTTCCCTATCCTTCTGATAATCAATGTCCTCTAACTCCATACAACGCTCCACTAAATCTGGAAAACCAGTTAGGCATAATGGTATCACCGATCGACGAAGTTTAAGTCGAAGCCCATCTTGAAATCGTCGGCACATCCACTCTTCACTAGGACTAAGCTGGTAATACTCAAAATAATTCACTAGAGATTCGAATCTAGGGACATATTCCCCCACAGTCATCCTTCCTTGAGTTAATGCGTTAAACTCCCTAGCTTTCTGTTGTCTTGCTATCCTAGGAAAGTATTTCTCAAGGAAACATTCCCGGAATAGTTCCCAAGTAATAGCTCGTCCTTCAGCCTCAAAAACTCTCCTTCTATTCTTCCACTAACCCTCCGCTTCACCTACCATCATGAATGCAACATATGTTACCATTCGATCCTCACTACAGTGCATTGCTATTAATATCTTCTTAATTTCTTGAATCGAGCGTTTGGCTTCTTCAGGATCATATTCACCCTTAAACTGAGGTGGTTTTCCCTTCAGAAAAACCATCAACCCAGTAACCTCCATTTTTACTTCCTGTTGCAGCCTTATGACTTCACGTTCCTCCCTAAGCATCGCCCTTAGTTCTGAGTTCTGCTGAGCCTGCTGCAGAATAGCAGTAGCCAAATCCCTTAAAGGTCTTTCATTAATAGATTCCTCTTTCTGATCTTCTGTATGTGGAGTATTATCACCGATTGGGTTACTGGTTTCCCCCGAAACGGCTCTGGCGTTATCTTCCTCAACTCGATCCATCCAAGTTGAAATTACCCGATTAAGGAAATTAATAATCTGAGATTATACGGTGAAATCTAAAATAGTTTTATATATCAATATATATCTATAGATTATACATATATAAGGATTAAACGACAACTCTTGCTCGCATAATGTTTCTCTCTTCCCAATATGGCCCTATACCCCTCCTTGTCATTTTTAGTCTTATCGAAACTCCTTAATTTCCTGACTTGATCGCAAGTCCTTAACTTCCTTTCCCAAGAAGAATCCTTGGTTTCTGTCAAGGAATCGACGTAGTCCACAAGGTATGTGGTAACATATCAATATATACTCAATACCTCATAAGTTATCAAAAGTAGTCATCTTTATTTTCTATAATAAAGATAAGTTACTTAGCGAACACTCTATCCTTATCCAGACATAGTCAATGTCCGGTGGAGACCCAACTAAACACAACCAGTGACAACATCCCAATAACCCAACAATCCGGTTAGGACCGAACTGCACTGGTACCATAAATGTAACACCCCGTTTCCGAAGCGCTACTGTATAATATTTAGTAGATAATTAGGCAATATAGATATATTAAAAATAATATTTTATTAAAACTAAATAATTAAACAAGTACATATTTTACGGAACCCGTGTCTTGGGTCCACAAGTTATACATATACAGACTTTGACTTATTGACTTTGACTCACTAGCTGTAACATGTAACTGAAGAGAGTTACTCACACTGAGTACCCTCTGTACACTCCACAATGCGGACAATATCTTCACCGGATCCAAGCTTATCTGTTTTATATGAAGAAAGAAAGTACAAATAAGAAAAACAGAAGAAAGGAGCTAAGAATCACAATACACTATAAAATTGGGAAAGCGAGAATAGAAAGTATATATAAATGGCACTCACATAAGCACAACAAATACTAGTGTTTACTTAGAATCACATCATTATTTCTTGGTGTTGTATCATTATCCATCTAGCTCCATTGACTTCCCTGTCCTACTTTATCGCCCTATTTGTATCCTACTTAAATTACTCCGCACCTATCTGCCAGCCTAGCAATGTTACTGTTCTCTCATCATTCTGACTCAGTTTCCTATAGTTTGTCGAGTCTATTCCACCAGTTAAAGTCTATTAATAATTATTTAATGCTTTCATTATATCAATAATTTCCTTCACTCACAGACAGAGTCAACAGTTAAAGACAAAGAGTATTTCAAACATCAGGCGACACTGAAAGTACATTGTCCAACATATTATTCAACACATAATCACACGGATACCAACAATTATCAGCAGCATAGTACATCAACCATCATTAGTCAACACCACTTTAAGTTGCACCAATTACCGACAATCACATCATACAACATTGATTTTCAACTTGTTGGAATGACCCTAGTTTCGCTTAAGCGACCTGCTACTGCCATGTTATCAGAAAACAAAACCATCATAAGTTGTCTATCCTAGGGTTTCCACACACCCACAATGATTCATATGGTTGATGGACTAGCGACTACTATCCTTAGCAGTCGTAGTCAGAACACCCCTCCTAGGGTATTGGGACATCAACCTCTAGTAGGGCTTGGGTCACCCTACGCACATTCATATATACTACTCTATCCTGCTTTCCCTAGAGTGCAAGGTTTTTTGCTCCCACCTAGTTAGAAGATCGTTGCAGATGTTGTCACTCTTTACGTCCTTACCGCTTCCACTACTCATACTCCTACCTATGGATACTCTTACTTAGTCTACCAAGCCATTCTCATTCTCTCTTCTTAGAGGATTGTCTACTAAGGACTTTCTGATGCACAAGATCCTCACTTGAGGCAAGTGTAGAGCATACTTGTTCCCTAGCGACCCTTTAGGTCTCACTCCTATTCTCAATCTCTAGGACTACTTACTAAGGATTTTCTGATGTGCCAGATCCTCACCAGAGGTAGACACAGAGCATACTTATCCTTAGAAGCTCCTAAAGAGAGAACACTAGAGAGAGAAGAGATTGAGACATACCTGGCTTAGAAGACCGCTGCTACCCGCGTTGCCCGCATCCCGCTACTCCTCTTCCTCCAAGCTCTCTTCTTTGCACTCCAAATGCTCAATTAAAGGGCTTGGCAGAAAGGAGGAGGTCGAGCTCTATTTATAGGCTAAAAATGGTCCATCGTGTCGCGACGAACACCAGTGTAATTTTCATCGTGATGCGAGATATGCCAGTGCCAACGATTTGACGGCTGCGATTACCGCCATTCCACTGACTTGCGTCGTGTCGCGATGCGCAAAGGCTAAACCACTGCGCGTCGCGATCAACAGAACTGTCCAGACCCTTCTTCCACTGCCTCAAATCGCGTAATGATGGATTCCTTTTAGATCTCCATCGCGTCGCGACGGTCCATAAGGACTGAAATTCTGTTTCTGCCCTTCTAGTCATTTCTAGAGTATTCTTAGCCTTTCTGGATCATTCTTAAGCCTGTTTTCTTCCTAATTAAGTTTTTTAATCTGTATTTACTATTTAATCATCAATCCAAGATTCTTAAAGATTATCTAAAAAATCAGGATGTCACAACTACCCCTTTGAATATATTATACCACTAGTTGCCCACATTTGTGCCTAAAAGTACTTTATTTAATTTATTTGGTACCCTTCCTGTTACTATTGATTATTCTCTGCGAAAGCAACCTTGGAAAAATTTTCTTTGAGAGCAATTAGTGGCAAAATCAAAAGAATAATGTTTTGAATCCCTCTTATATGTTACAAAAAGAAGGCTTAGCGATTATTTTCCCTCCTAGTTCTTAAAAATGATTGATTGATACATAAATGCATGAAGGGAGGAAAGGAAAAGAAAAGAAAGATCATTGAATAGAAAAAATTGTTTATCCTGCTCATGCCTACATAACTTGCAAAAAAATATTGATTGAAAAAATTTGGGATTCTTGCCTGCTCTTTAAAGTGAAAAAGAAATAAGTTGCTTGTTTTGGTTAATTTGATTCTAACCTGTTGCATGACATTTTCTTTCTTTTATCATGCCTAACATTATTACCTTGGCCCCATTATAACCAATGAAAGACCCTCATTTCTCTTTTGCATGTAATATAAATTCTAATAGTAGAGTTTTAGTCAATGTACAAGCCTATGGCAATGTCACTTCATTTGAAAAATCTGAGCGTTAATGACTATGCCTATAAACACTTTGAGATTGGTGAGAGTGTGACTTGAAAATCACATGTTGTTGCCTTATTTGAACTTACACCATCTAATTGGGCATTCTTTCTATTGGCATGTTTTGTGATATTAGGTTGTTGTCTTACTTATGTTTTTGCCCCTATCCAGTGAAAATAGTTTTTCTTATTATAATTACCCAAGTAGTTTGCTTGAGGGCAAACAAAGCTCAAGTATAGGGATGTGTTAACACACCAATTTGTCTACTTTTATAGGACATTTTTAGTATCTAAATATACCATTTTGTACTAATTAAAGCACAAAAGTACTTATTTATGTTCTATTTTGCACAATTATCAAGAAAACACCAATCAAAGCAAAAGATGTGAAAAAAGACAAAAAACTGACAAGTTTTGGAGAGATTTAGCACTACTAGGCGAGCGGTACGGCCTGACCTATATCCGGTACGGCCGTACCTAGATCATAATCTCAGTAAGGGCGTACCCCCTCAGTCTGTACCACCTGGCACCGATGAAAAAGTCCCATACGGCCGTACACAATGATGTCAAGGATGCAGCGCACATGGGTATGAGCCAACGTCACAAGGAAAGTTCGATACGGCCTTGTATATATTCGGTACGGCCATATCCCTTCTCAGATTGTGCAGATTTGAAAGCCATATGACTAGTTCGCAGTCAACATTATAAATAGGGGCTCTTAACATTTTCTAAAGACTTTTTGACGAATTCCCAAGTCAAGAGCCCCCTTTTGAGAGTTCATATCAATTCCTTGCCTTTTCCATTAATTTCTGTGTTTTCTTGAAAAACGTGCTTAAGGACCGTCGTCATACCGCAAGAGTGTCCCGTTTAGATTTATTCTCTTGTTATGAATTATTCTGGTTTTATGATGAAGTTTATGTTATTATCTTTTATAATGAGTAGCTAAGCCCATCACTAGGGATGATGGGAGATCCTTTACAATACTCTTGATGCTTTATCTATTTAATTATATGAGTTTCTATTGAATGTTTGAGTGTTTTATGCCTATTATGCTTAATCCTATAAGGCCTGATCAACCTTTAATTAGTTAACTTAATTGTGGTAACATGATCATGATTAGTTAATGGAACCATAGGAATAAAAGAACTCACTTTATACGCTGGATAGGCTATTGCTTGTTTCTAATCGGTTATTAGATTAACAAACCCACCTGTGCTTAATACTCTTTCCTTTAATTACCTTCTAGGACCAAACAGAGTAATTAGTTAGGAGGAAGGCTATTGCAAGCTATGTAGCCCTTAGTAATTTAGAGTGGGTGATTAGCTCTCTTTCATGATAGATAACTCATATTAATTATTTAGTAAATTCAAGAGTAGAGTATTGGTGAACCCGGTTCCTCTAGACCTCTCATAACATAATTAAACCGTTCTTGCATTTAGTTTAATTATTGCTTTGATACGTGACAACTTTCTCTACTTTCGCAATTACAACATTTGTTCACCTAATAGAATAGAATCATAATAAGCCATTGGTACTCGCTCATTCCCTGTGGGTTCGACATTTGGAGTCCTAATTATACTCCACTATTATTACGAGTTATGACCAGGTGCACTTGCCTGAGCCGCAACATAGGCCTAAAACTTTATGTTGGAAAAGCGTTGTTAAATGTGACTTATAACAATGCTTTCAAAACACTACAAGAAAAACGCCAATTATAGCGGGCCAAAAGCCCTCAGTAACACCAAAAAGCCGCAGGAAATGCCACTTTCATGGCAGCTTATCGAGGGCCACGAGTCCCTTAAATATTAGCACGTTAGAAAGCATTACCGGTGGGTTTTTTAAAAAAGGCCGCCGAAAAATGGTCCGATGTTACCAAGGGTTTAGGCTGCCAATAACCTTGTCGGGAGTTTTCGGCAGCTTTAGCCTTCGATAAGTTGAAATTATTTTAAAATAATTATTTATACCATAAATAAATTTCCAAGGGAAAAGACTGTCGTTAATGCACTGATTTTTTTTATATTTTTTAATTTGTATTTATTTTATTTTAATTAATATAATTATAAAACTAATAAAAAATTAATAATACAAACCCACAAAAATATAAATCCATAATCACGATAAAATATATAAATCCACAAAGAAAATTCAACATAAAGAAAGTCTAATCACAATAATAATCATCGTGATGTGGGCCGCTATCAGGTGTCAGCCTAGGGGCGAACCGTCTTTTTCAACTCCCCTCTTAACAAAGGCGTTCTTATTCATTCTAAACAGATGATCACAAGGTAAGAATCTATGATGCGAGCCAAACTAGAAAGTCTTTCCCCCCGTATTTCAAGGTATATGCCTTTGTATCCTCCAGGCAAATTGAACATGACAACTTACCTTGAGTCACCAATCCAGACAACATGCCATAAGCAGGGAAGTCATTAATGGTCTACACCAAAGCTGCTCTCATCAGAAAATTTTAGTTTTACACAATATCATACGTCAAAACACCAATCCACAATCTCTTCAAATCATCAATCAAATGTTATAAATAAATATCAATGCCAGTTGTTGAGTTAGATGGGCTCGATATTACGCAAGCTAAAAACAAGTAAGGTTTATACATGCACATCTCGGGAGGAAGATTGTATGGGGTAACAATAACTGGCCAACAAGAATAAGGTTTAGCCAACGCTTGGATATATGGTGTAAAACCATCAGAGTGTAACCCAAGTCGGACATTGCATGGATCCATAGCAAAATCAAGATGTGCCCAATCAAAGCGCTTCCATACTTCACCATCGAACGACGCAACTCACTTGAACTTCTTTTATTCTCATAGTGTCACGTCATTTTACCTACAGTTTGCATTGATGCAAACATTCTTTGCAATCTTGCTACAATAGGCAAATGAAACATTGCCTTCCTTGGAACTGGTTTACCCCTACTTGTCCCAGTCTTGTAGACATGATACCTTGGTGCTTGACAAAATTTAAATTCAACCAACGCACCATCATTTGTGCCAAATTCATTGTCGTAATACAACATGCAACCCTTCAGCCAACAATCGATCCTCTTAACATCTAATCCCAGCTTCGACACTAACCTTTTAGCATCATAATGACTTTGTGGCAAACCCACTTTAACAGATGTTGCATCCAACATCATTTTGGTCACATAATCCATGCACAGCTCGACAACATTAAAGGTTGACTTGAGACCTAAAAGCCTCACACACATTAATAATTTAGAGTCTTGAGATCCTTCAAACAATGGCTTATTTATCTGTGTTAAAAGATTATAAAATCTTTGTGCTGCCTCTCTCGGAAGTTCATCCATGTCATCTTATTGCTGCTCCTCGAATGACACATTCACGCCCAGAGCATCAGAAATCATCTCATGCATCACGTCAAACTGCTGATCATATTGATATCCTGTATCTGGTGGGCGACTACTAGATGCATATGTGCAATTCTCTTCAACTCCTAAATAAACATTGGAAACTACCTCGCCATAACTAGTCTAAATCCAATAATAATTAGGCTTGAACCTATACTTATACAAATCAACCCTGCCTTCACTTTCGTTTTTAACACTTCTACACAAGCATTTTTTGCACGGACATCTAATCTCCCCTTCAGTGATGAAATTAGGTTGGCGCTTTGTGAGACGAACAAACTCTTCAGCCCCTCTTGTAAAAGATCATTTCAAATCCCTTCTTCCAGGAAAATTCCTATCATACAACCGACTACAATCCATCTTCTGCATATTACAGAGACACGAATATATGTTAACACGATAATTTCAACAATACATTGGTCTTACAATTTCTCCCTTTATTTAATGGTATGACCTTATTCCATTCAAGAAAAAAGTTTTTCAATACTCGTATAATGGTTGTTTCTTAGTTTCTCATTTACCTATACTTGACAAAATTTTGGCAGCATTTTCCATTGGTCTCTGAGTACACGTACCGCAATCAAATATGCACCCAGAGAACAAATAGAAATGCATTATACCAAAATTTCATCAAATATAGGTAATGAGAAATTAAGAAATAACCATTATACGAGTAAAGAAAATTTTCCCCCAAACTGTCCGACTTGGACAATTCAAGGTTCAATATACAATGAGCGATACCAAAAAAGAGTACACGCTCTCAATAAAACATTGAACCTCAAACGAAAATTTTCGATTTCTCTCTAATATTTAAAACTCGAACAAGAAAATCTGAATAACAGCTCAAGGCCCCGACAGGCTATCCCGTTGGTAATGCGCTAATACACTTTATATTATAACAATAAAACATATTGTTATATTGTAATATAAAATAATTTAAATAAATATTCTTATATACATTCTCACTAATCCTAACATAATAACATATAATAAATAAATAAATATATTACTAAATAAAATTAATATTACTAAATATAATAATATAATAAATAAATATATATTACTAACCGGTGGTGGTTGTGGCTCCGGTGGTAACCTACAAAATAAACGGTGGAAGTGAGAAACAATGAAAGAGAATGAAAACGAGAGCACAAGAAAACATTGATACTCACGGTGTGGCGGTGATGGTGGTGAAGAGAGAGAGACAATGAGAGAGAGATAATGAGGGAGAGGGAAAATGAGAGAGATAGAGACAGTGAGGGATATGGAGAGTGATAGACGGCGAGAGAGAGACAATGAGGTCGTAAAGGAGAGGGAGAGAGATAGTGAGAGGTGAGGGAGAGGGAGTGCGAGTTGCAGAATAAGGGAGGAAGACAAAATTGTTCGTCTTATTAAATGTTACCGAGGGCCACGCCCCTCGGAAAAGGCTGACGGTAATAACTAGACTTTATTACCGGCGGCCCACCCCTCGGAAAGGCACAATGGCCAAAATGACCGTTGTACGTTTTCGAGTGGCAGGCCGCTAGTAATTAGCCAGGGGAGTTCCCGAGGGGCTAGCCATTATGTCCGATGGCAACACATTGTCGAACCGTAACTACGAGGCAAAGAAGATATTATGTCCGATGGGTGTGAAGTATAAGAAAATACACGCATGTCCCAATGATTGTATATTATACTGGAAAGAGAATGAAGACAAAGAAATGTGCCCTAAATGTATGAAATCACGCTACAAAAAGAAGGATGGTGATGATGGTGATGTCACCTCAAAAGGCCCTCCTGCGAAGGTGTTATGGTATCTTCCAATTATTCCAAGTTTTAAGCAACTGTTCGCCAATGTAAAAGACGCAAAGAATATTAGATGACATGCAGATGAGAGCAAATGTGATGGAAGCTTCGTCATCCGGATGATTCTTTGCAATTGAAGAGAGTTGATTCTTTGTTTCCAGATTTCGGCAATGACCCAAGAATCTTAGGCTTGGACTTTCTACGGATGGAATGAATCCATATGGTAGTTTAAGTAGTAACCATATTTCATGGCCTGTTTTGATGGTTATTTATAACCTATCTCCTTGGTTGTGCACGAAGCGTAAATATATTATGTTATCTATGATGATATCCGAACCAAAACAGCCAGGAAATGATATAGATGTTTATCTAAGTCCCTTGATTGAAGACTTCAAAATATTGTGGAAGGAAGGCATTGATGTGTTTGACGGGTATTCCAGTGAAAATTTCAAGTTGTGTGCCATGTTATTTTGCACCATAAATGACTTTCCAGCTTACAGGAACTTGTCTGGGTATAGTGTTAAGGGGCGTAAAGCGTGTCCTATATGTGAAGAAGACACATGCTACCATCAATTGCAACATGGTAAGAAGACTGTTTATCTTGGGCATTAGAGATTTCTCAGACGTAATCACTCGTATCGGAGGTTGAAAAAGGCTTTTAATGGATGCCAGGAGAATAGAGTTGCTCCAAATGTCTTAATTGGGGAAGAAGTTTATGAATGGGTAAAGAACATCAATGTTAGTTTTGGAAAGAAACAAAAGAAGTCTACTGAAAAAAACTTATGAAAGAAGAGGTCAGTTTTCTTTAATCTTCCATACTGGTCGAGTCTTGATGTAAGACACTGTATTGATGTGATGCACGTGGAGAAAAATGTGTGTGATAGTGTAATCGGTACGCTTCTCAACATCAAGGGCAAGACAAAGGATGGTTTGAATGCTCGTCTAGATCTGGTTGTGATGGGCATAAGAAAACAGTTAGCTCCAGAGGTAAGAGGTAACAAGACATATTTGCCACCAGCATGTCATACCTTGTCAAAACAAGAGAGAAGAAGTTTTTACGAGTGTCTACGTGGCGTGAAAGTGCCACAGGGCTACTCTTCAAATGTCAAGAGTCTTATGTCAATGAAAGATCTCAAACTACTTAGCTTAAAATCTCACGACTGCCACGTCTTAATGCAATAACTAATACCAGTGGCTATTCGTGGCATCTTGCTAAAAAAGGTTCGGCATGCCATAACTAGATTGTGCTTATTCTTCAATGCTATATGTAGAAAAGTGATTGACCCTCAGGAATTGGACGACTTGGAAAATGAGGCTTTTATTATCTTGTGTCAGTTGGAGATGTTCTTTCCTCTCTCATTTTTTGACATCATGGTTCACTTACTTGTTCATCTAGTGAGGAAGATTAGAGTGTGTGGCCCTGTTTATCTAAGGTGGATGTACCCTGTCGAACGATACATGAATATATTGAAAGGGTATGTCAAGAATCCATACCGTCCCCAAGCATCTATTATTGAAAGGTACATCACAGAAGAATCCATTGAGTTTTGTACAGACTACTTGTCAGAAGCGGAACCTGTAGGGCTTCCCAAGTCTCGTCATGAGGGAAGATGTGATGGTAAGGGTACACGAGGTCTAAAGGTTAAGAACATGGGTCGAGCGGAAGTGCTTTAGGCACATTTGTATATATTGAATAACACTGATGAGGTTGAGCCATACTTGTCTACTCACAAATCCATTGTCAAGGCTAAAAACCCTCACAGGAACGAACAATGGGTGTTGAAAGAGCATAACAAGACATTCCTAAACTGGTTTAAATCACATATTATGAATAATGATACTGCTTCTGATGACATAAAATGGCTAGCACATGAGCCTAGCTTTAATGTCTTATGTTGGAGTGAGTACGATATAAATAATTTTCCTTTTATACAAAGTCACAGGATGACAAGAGTACCGTATAAAACAGTGGGGTTATGGTCATGGCTTCTACAATGCACTTCTCTAGTTCAAAGGATAAGAACCCTGTTCTGGCATCCATAGCTTACTTTGGGGTCATTGAACAAATTTAGGAGCTCGATTATTGTAAATTTAAAGCGCCTGTTTTTAAATGTAAATGGGTTAACAGTAACAGTAGTGTACAAACCGACGAATTAGGATTTACATTAGTGGACCTTAACAGGATAGGTTATACGGACGAGCCTTTCATCATGCCATTCCACGTGAAACAAGTATTTTATGTCAAGGATCCCTCTAGCAATAGGTGGTCTGTAGTGCTCCAAAGAAGAAACATGCATCAGAGTGATGAAAATGAAGATTCATCTGTAGATATTTATGACACTCATTCTTTCTCAACACAAAGACCTTCTTTCACTGATGAAAATGAAGTGGACGATGTATAGCCACTTGTGATGATCTTCAAGAAGGGATATTAGAGGACAATAAAAAATGATCAAGTAAGACTTTTTAGGTTAATACTTGTTTGTTATTTGTAACATTATAATATTTTTGTTCATACATGCATGTTTGTTATTTGTTCATTTTTTATAGTCTGACTGACACATTACTTTTTTTGTCTATACAGGCATCATGGATGAGACTTCAGGCTCCTCTCCTACGAGGTCTAGGACTAGACGTGCCACAACTTTGACTGGTTCTATGACCAGACGTGCCCCTAGTCAGAGGTACCATGTTGAGTTTGATCCTGTTACCTTCCAACCTACTGGTACGTATGCTGCGAAGTTCAAGAGTTATGTGGGTTATCTAGCTCGTAGCATGGTTAGTATCAATGAAAGTAATTGGGGAAGCGTACACGAAGATGTCAAGAAGATGATTTGGCAAGATATCATGGTATTTAATATTAACAGAATTATTGTTGTTGCTTATTGGAGTATAAAAACTATGTTTAGCTTCATTTACTGACGCCACCATTTTGTTGTGTAATTGTTGTAGCAAACTTTCACTGTTCCTGATGATGAGCCACTTAAGAAGAAATGGCTTGTATATGCAGGGGAGTGTTGGAAGCAATTTAAGACAATGCTCTCCAAGACTTATATATTTGTAGAGGGAGATAAAGATGGCAACACAATGCCATTAGGTACATATAGTTTTATCTCCGAGGAATCATGACAGTTGTTTGTCCAGAGCCGACATGATGAAGAGTTTCAGGTTAGTGTCAATCATAGTTTTTTAATTGGCCTAGCTAATTTAAATATTTTTCTGATTTTTAATTTGTTATGTGTTATTTATAACAGGCAAAAAGGCAAAAGGGCAAGCAAAATACAACAAAGAATTTATACCTCCACATAATGTCTCGCGAGGGTTATGTAAAGCTTAAGGAGACCATTGCGGAAGAGAGGTTGAAAAAAATGACTGAAGACTTGGGAGATGAAAGCTCAGTTTTAAATGACCTTCCCGAACCAACACGTCATGAGCTATAGCTGATGGCCCGACAAAAGACATCGGGAGATTACATATCTGAGGCCACAGCCTCAGTGGCTGCTAGGATTATAAGTAAATCTTTTGATTCATCAACGTAATTGTTTTACAACTTATGCATTTTCTCACACCATATATTAATTGAGAAATTTATATATATATATATATATGTTGTGGGATGAGTTGATCGAACAGAGCATACAGGGATCTTTTGCTCCACATGGACGTCAGGATATCTTGACTACTGCCATTGGAACACAAGAGCACCCTGGTCATGTCCGCACTGTCGGTTGGGGTGTGGGCCTAAAGAAGTACTATGGAGGACTTTCACGGCCCACCTCAGGAGCTATATCTGGTGAGGTACTTTAGGCCATCCGGCAGGAGATCTAGCGGGAGATCCGGAGAGAGATACAACAGGAGCTCCGGGAGATGATGCAAAAAGAGCTTTGGGAAGAGATCTCAAAGGAGATTCGGGATGAGATAAGCATAAATATGCGGGAGGAGATCCAAGGGGGGGTCCTGGAGATATGTGTAACTTGAAACAATTAATGAAATGTGTAAAAAATACTAACTTTATAAATATTGTTATTTATGTTTACTTAATTTGATGCAGACGCTGCAATCGATGGGTGTGAGCAATTATAACGCTCCAACAGATTGTTCTCCTAGAGATACCGTGCATGTCAGCACTAAGGGTAGTAATTGTGCACCTGACATTGAGGACCAGCCGCCTAGAGAAAATTTTCTTGAAAAGTTAAAGAATCTCTAGGGTGATAGCTTCCAAGTAGACTTGGAGCATGATTCCAGTGTCCATCCATGGTTCATGATTGATAGGCGTGACTGGATGAGATTATTGATGGTAGTCTGTGGCTTTCCAGCCACGTCTTGTTATTATGGTGCACGTAAGTATCTGATTCGCTTTGTATCAATTGTAATTATAACTATTTCAAAATTTATTTGCTACGTATCAATTGTAATTAACATTTGGTTAAAAAATCTTAGGTATCTGCATCGTTTCTGTATTGCAACCTAAATGGGTGAAGCCTAAGGTAAATACTTTGTCTTCCTCAAATTCATTTATATTTAATGGTACTAGTTAAAGTGTATAATTTTTACTCATTATATGCTACTAAGGTATTCATTTGTAGGGGCCTCGACAAAATAATAACTAGGCTTGTGAGTACTATATGATGAAAAATATGTTGACAATTGTCTCGGTGGATGTAATAAAATTTTTAAACGTTTGCTATTATATATTTGTATAATAAAAAACACGTTAGTACTTGTAGGCCTATTTAATTTATTATATATATGTTTGAACTTGAAGATATTTAATGATTCATCTGCATATGGTCCACCTGAAATTGAAGATGTTAGACAAACTTGGGCATAATTCTTTTTGCAAATGAATGAGGAGAAAGAAAGAAAGATAAAGGAGAATGGAGATTTAGAATAAGCCCAAGGAACAAGTTCAAAAAGACATAGACAAGCATCACAATAACTTTGTATATAGCACTTGATTCTTGTACATTGTTTATATATATATAGTTTAACCCTGTTTATGTGTATATTTGATATGTTTATAGATTAAATGGTTTAAATTTTGGGCACCAATTCTGTTGTCAATTCTTTACAAATTTGTTGCATGTTTATGGTCATTTTATAGAGTCTCTGGGCAGGAATGGACAAAAACAAACAGAATAATAAAAAAATGTTTACTTTTTATGCCGGTTATCCAAGAAACCGGTGTAAAATACTTATTAAAAAAAGCAAAAAACAAAAATCAGTGTAAAAGACAGGCTTTTAACACCAGTTTTAATAAATAACTGGTGTAAAAAGCCAATATTTTACAACGGTTACTATTGTAATCGGTGTAAAAGGTTCTTAGAAAAATAAAATAAAATGCAAAATTGTCATTTTACATCGCATATTTAACCGGTGTAAATATCCACTTTTTACACTGGTTAAATGTAAAAACCCCAACATATATACAACACCGAGACTATCTACGCCGGTACCATAACCGGTGTAAAATGTCAATATTAACTGGTGTAAAATCACTCTTATGCACTAGTGAGAAGGGAGGGTGGTGGCTGGAAACAATGGTGGGGGTCAAGGAATTACGGGTTAGTTGTTGTTGTTGTTTTTTTTTTTTTTACATTTCATGGTTTTTTTAATTTTAATTTTACTTTTAATTATTTAATTTAAGATGGGTTAATTAATGGTAAAAATTGTTTAACGATATAATAACAACAAAAACAGTGAGTCAGCAGCCTCATGGATGCCATCATTTAAAAATTCCATGTGGCATACATTGAGTCACCACGAGGGACCAAATGTGAACATTTTCAGTAAAGAGAGACTAAAAGCTGACGAAATTTTTTTGCGGGACCAAATACAAAAATCAACATATTTTGCAGACTATAAATCATATTTAAGCCTACATACATCTTTGAATATTTTTAATAACTTAAAAATAAAAATATTTAATGATTTTTATATGTTTATTTAAATAAATATTTTTGTTTATACTACTCATTTTTTACTTTTGTTCTTATAGGTATTATACACATTTGTTGGCTAGAATTTACATTTTCTTGATGGACCTTAAACAGTTAAACTTAAGAAGCTGCTTTGGGCTATGTTTGGGAGGGGGGAAAGAAAGTAGAGATGATGGAATTTTTTTTGTAAAGTGTGAAATATATGCATGGATAAATGTGACAAACCAATAATAACGTGACACATCATCAATTTTACACTTTAAACAATAAACTTTCTTTCCCCCAACTTTCCTACACACCAAACATAGCCTCCATTTCGGCATTTTGGAGAGGGATACTGATCAATGCTCAACCAAAGTCAACCTTTGCATGCTAAAACTGCTTGAAAGTATAGTATGATTCTTTCTTTTCATAAATGTCTTATTTTTTTAAGGTAATATTAATTATTATTTTTTTCAATTTTACCCTAAAATTAATAATGAGTATATCACTCACAAGTCATTATACTATACTATGCATTTATGATGATTGTTAATATTCAATAGTTAATAAGAATAATTTTGTAAAATTGTTACACTTTTCTATATATTTATTTATAATTTTTTTTTAATATGTGTGAAATTTCTTGACGTGACTCTTATAATAGGTCGTAGGGAGTATTTTATTTACTCCATATGAAAGCGTGCATCAGAGAAAATAATAACGATTCTCTCCATCTGTCGGTGTGTTTTGATAAGTTGGACAAAAAACACAATGACGGAAATATCAAGCACCCAAAAATGTAGACAGTATTGAACAACATTGGACCAGTTACAGCTTCGGATTGCCCCCTCTTGTGCAATACTAGTACTCATTCTTCTTTAATTTGTTTGTGCGTTTGTCATCATAAGTCTTTTAATAAAATTTTAATCTCTGTCTTGTACCCAAATTTTTTTTAATCTCTACCTTTTCTTAAGATCATGGCGTCTTCACATTTTTTTAGTGTAGGACTATTCCTGCTTACACATCAGTTTAAACGAAACTGACGAGTATCTATCTCATATATGTTACAAGGTAATTTTTAAATTAAAAAATATTTTAAAAATAAGTCTTTTAATAAAATTTTAATCTCTATCTTGTACCTATTTTTTTTTTTAATCTCTGCCTTTTCTTAAAACCATGGCGTCTAGTGTAGGACTATTCCTGCTTAAACATTAGTTAAAACCAAACTGGCGAGTATCTATCTCATATATGTTACAAGGTAATTTTTAAATTAAAAAATATTTTAAAAATAAGTCTTTTAATAAAATTTTAATCTCTATCTTGTACCCAAATTTTTTTTTAATCTCTGCCTTTTCTTAAAACCATGGCGTCTAGTGTAGGACTATTCCTGCTTAAACATTAGTTAAAACCAAACTGGTGAGTATCTATCTCATATATGTTACAAGGTAATTTTTAAATTAAAAAATATTTTAAAAAATAAAATATTTATAATTATAAATAAAATATTAATAAATTTGTGAAAAAATTATGAAAATAAATCATGTATATTAAAGCACATTGTAACTTGTGTCTCTTAATTGATGACTTAACATGATATGTCAAAATTTATATTTATAACATTAATTTTTTTTGGACAGAATTTATAACATTAAATTTATGTCCTAAAAAAACATTAAATTTGTAGTTTTGAAAAGTTTGATATTGATAAAAAAATTATTGACTATCAGATCGGGGTAAGACTTATTTTTATTATATTAAAATAATTATAATCTTCTGGTTGAACTCTGTTCGTCAAAACTCTTTTTCCTGGACAGTAGAACGAGGTCAAAAATGTCAGTTTAACCAAACTTACGAGTATCTATCTCATATATGTTACAAGGTAATTTTTAAATTAAAAAATATTTTAAAAATAAGTCTTTTAATAAAATTTTAATCTCTATCTTGTACCCAATTTTTTTTTAATCTCTGCCTTTTCTTAAATTCATGGCGTCTTGAGATTTTTTTAGTGTAGGATTATTCCTGCTTAAACATCAGTTTAAACCAAACTGGCGAGTATCTATCTCATATATGTCACAAGTTAATTTTTAAATTAAAAAATATTTTAAAAAATAAAATATTTATAATTATAAATAAAATATTAATAAATTTGTGAAAAAATTATGAAAATAAATCGTGTATATTAAAGCACATTGTAACTTATGTCTCTTAATTGATGACTAAACATGATATGTCAAAATTTATATTTATAACATTAAAATTTTTTTTTGACAGAATTTATAACATTAAATTTATTTCCTAAAAAAACATTAAATTTATAGTTTTGAAAAGTTTTGATATTTATTGATAAAAAATTATTGACTATCAAATTGGGGTAAGGCTTATTTTTATTATATTAAAATAATTATAATCTTCTGGTCGATCTCTGTTAGTTAAAACTCTTTTTCCTGGATACTAGAGTGAGGTCAAAAATATATTGACAAAAAAAGTATATATTCATTGTAGAAGAACAAATCCATTACATTTGAAAGGAGTCAATTGTGTGCATTTTATGGCACCGGAATTTCTGATAATAGTTTACGACAAGACATCATATAAAATGACATCCTTTTCCTTATAATGCATAACCGCAATCTTCAAGTAAACGTACAGTAAGTTATTTGAAACAATGGATTAATTTTTTTTGTTTTTCAAAGGAAACAATGGATTAATTCAATGTTTATGGCACACTTTTCTACTTCTTTTCTATACCTAACTTATAAATATATATTTCTTGGTTCTTAAGAGGGGAGAAAATACACGCTTTGCATCATTTCAAAGAGGTCAAAAGATTGGTAAGACCAAAAAGAATCGCAGTTAACAAGCACATGTGTACAATTTGAGTCAAAGACGCTTCAGAGACAACAATACAAAGGGCAAAATAAAGATAATGAATTTTACATCAACTCCTGAAGATGGATATTATTCATTTTGAAATGTACACAAACATTGTGTGTTTGGAACTTAATAATTTGAAGGAGGACACCGTCCAAAAAAGGGAAATGTCAACTCCATGAATCCTAAAAACTCGGCTTTCTTTTGACAAAAAAGACCATGAAACTATGGATGTTGTCACTCTCATTTAAACCAATAATATTCCTAGTGACATGGATCCCAATAACACATACCATTATAAAATTAATAATTTTGCAAATTGCAGTAATTATTACTTAACTAAAATGTTACATGCAAAGACTTGGGAGTCAAAAATGCTGTTATGTGAGGAATTTTTTAAGTTAGCTTGACATGCTCTTACTTCACAGTTCTTATAACCATCGATCAATACCAATTTCCACTAACCTTCTTACTCATAAATAAGGTTAGCTTAATTGTACTTTTGGTCCTTCAGGTATCACGATTGTGCAATTTTGGTTCCACAAGTTTCAATTGTGCGAATTTGGTCCTCAAGGTATTATGATTGTGCAATTTTGAACCCCAAGTTCCAATTGTGCGAATTGTGTCCTTCAGTTATTGTAATTGTGCGATTTTGGTCCCTCGTGCCGTTCAAATTCTAATAAAAAAATATTGACATATCACGTGTGGGTATGACCTAACGCATAATTTGGTCTATGTGGCATGTTAGTTGGCTTAAAAATTAAAAAATATTTACAATATTTTCAGTTATAAATCGATTAACAATTGAACGGAGGGGTCAAAATAGTACAATTGCAATACCTAGAGGACTTAAATCACCCAATTAGCTCGCACAATTGTGATACCTAAATAACCCAATTCCCTCAATTAGAACTTGGAAGACAAAAATCTCACAATTATGATACCCAAAGGACAAAAAATGCAATTAATCGAACAAGTTTCTACCGCAACTGGTGCTATAGAAAGTTGCTTGATGCAAGCATTTATGTAAGTAATTTGAGGCGTAACACATTAATAATAATATAATTGACATTTGGTTTTTTTTTTGACAAATAATTGACATTTGGTTAGGTGTGTCTTCTGACATTTTGAAAGAAGCAAGTATGAACAATTTTCCATAAAGAAAACAAAATGCTAGCAATTTAGTAATGTCAAATTTCAGCAACTTCTAATGTGCTACTCAATTCCTAAGACTTTTCTGCCATCTTCAATTTAAGCATTTTGTCAGACTAACAGCCTACATTTTCGTCTTAATTTGGTGTCCTCGATCTCCAGATTCTTCCAATTGTTCGTTATCTCTTCACTAATCTGCTGCACTTTCTGTGAGAATGAGTAACAAATTGCATGAATTTCAAAGCCAATTTGTTTTTGGGAACTATTGTGTGGCAAAAAAAGTGAAAGATAATTAAGAAAGAAAAATCAAAATCAAAATTCTAATAAAATTAAAGCAATAATGCTTATGAACCTGTAAAGGTGGGGCATGACAAAGGATCATGTATAGTGGGCGAGGCACGTGTCAAATATTAAGGGATAACTATTGTCCAACTTGATTTGTTCTTTCTTTATTCTGTTCTGCTTTAATTTGTTCTGTAGCTAGTTTCCTAGTGGGGAGTAGGAAACTGATCATTTCCGAATATTTTAAAAGCTGTGTCTCTTTAGCAGGAAATCCCTTTTCACACAGCATCCCTAAACAAGTGCAATGTATGGGTGACTTTATTTTTGCACACCCTATCAAATAATTAAACAACTAGATACTACCTCCATTTCTTTTTATTTATTTTTAAGGTTATTTTTACAAACCAAATAAATTAATAAATTTTATTATTTTTAATAAAATTATTAATTTTTTTTCTATGATACTTTTAATTATTTATTATCCAATACACTTATTTCTCTTTGCAATAAATAATTATAAGTATAATTGAGAAATAAGTAATTAACGTAACCTTAAACTATCAAAATAAAAAATAAAAGGGAATAAATTTCTTCTTAAAAAGTGACAAGTAAAAAAGAACGGAGAGAATAATATTTTCTAGAGATTTATTAAACGCTTCATATAATATTGATTACTTTTTACAAAATCAAAATAAAAAATAAAAGGGAATAAATTTCTTCTTAAAAACTGACAAGTAAAAAAGAACGGAGAGAATAATATTTTCTAGAGATTTATTAAACGCTTCATATAATATTGATTACTTTTTACAAACAAATGTATCTCAAGAACAATTTGAATGAGATAATTTTTTTTAGAAGGGACTCTTTTTCTGTGTAAGTGTTTTGGGATGACTCGGATGAGGCTTTGAATTAAAGTCTTTTTTTTGTTATTTTTAGTGTGGTGTATTGGATTAAGATTTTAAAAGACTTTAAAAGACTTTTTTTTGATAAAAAAGTCTTGTGATATTCAATCAAGACTTTTAAATAAAATAAAAAAGTCTTGTAGTATTCAATTAGCACTATCAAGACTTTTTAAAGAGGTTAACAAAATCTTGTGGTATTCGATTGAGACTTTTTACAACTTAAAAAAAGTCTTCTGGTATTCAAAATCATACCAATTTCGATGGATTGTTTTCTAAAATGGATTTTCTTGGAATTTGTTGAACTTTTTAGTTACTTTTTTCTAATAAAAAGTCTTTCCCTCTCACGTGAGATTTCTGAAGATTCTTTCTCTTCACCTTGTACCTTTTCATCTGTCTCCTCCCTCTATCTCTAACCCTTTCTCCTCTCTCCCCCTTTCTCTCTCCCTCTCCCCCTCTCTATATGTGTGTGTTAGAAAGATAAACATACCAATAATTTATAACAAATCGTAATTATTTTTCACTGGAACAAGATGTTAGGCCATTAGCAATGTATATGTATATAACATGAATAAAAATATTATATATATATATACACACACACATTGTATAAAATTACATAATATCTATTATTTTGTATATCATCGTATAACATATATCACAGATTTTATTAATGCGTAATATAGATATAATTACACATATATAAAAATATATAATATTATATGTTGTAACTATAGTCATATTATAAAATTAACAAATCATCCTTAACTGTTTATTTTTTATCAATGGTCAGGATTGTCAACTACAGTCAAAATGGCTACAGTGAATCCATTTCGGTATCAAATGCACCGTTGGCTATTAAAGAATTGAAAAAAATATATTTTCTTTATCCAAACCTTGTTATTTCTTTTATAACTTTTACATAAGCTCATGTAACTTTGAATGTTTGCTAAAAATATCTGAAATCCTTTTAAATCTTATAAATCCGCAAAGTGCTTTCAAATCTTATAAATTCTTATTATATAAATCCATTAAAATCCAAACTACAAAATCTGGATCGTAAAAGTTTTTTAAAAAATCCTTATAAGTCATTACATTCCTACATAGTTTTTTAAAATCTACAGGACTTTTTTATACCAAAATAGTCTTTTAAAATCTCAATCAAATACATCCCCCTTAGTTTTCCGTGACAACCAAATTATATATTAAAACGATTAAAACACAATGTCTATTAATTCGTACATGATTACACGTAGAAACGCTATACTTGATAAGTTCAAACGATAACATATATAGAACAACAACAATTAAACTATAGGATATCGTGAATCAGATTGTCCTCATGTTCGGCCAAGAAGTCAATGAGTATTTGCAGCTGTCTACTAACTTCACCCATGACTTCCAAGAAATATTGCACAAGGCGAAACAATCTATCCTATAACGGTGGATTTCTGGCTAGACGTGTACCAGACATGTTATCTCTAGGCTTGGGTGCTGACCCAACGCACATTACATGAGTTATTAAAGCTAAACATCACAAACAACACGTAAACAATAATAGTAAAACAATTAAAGAAGCCTCATTCAAAGTTTTCACTTTAAAAAAAGTAATTAGAAATAAACAACTAAAACATATAAACATATACTAAAACGTTTAAAAGCCAATGAAAGTAATTCGAACAGGGCTAAAGAATTGGTAGAGTTTGTTTTTCAAAATTTAGGAAGAATTTGACGAAGGAGGAAGAAGCATAGATGAAGGAGATGAGAGTTTGAAGACTTTTGATGAGAAAATAGTCGAATACAAGAAAGAATTTGACTTCGGAGGATAGAAGAGTGTCGAAAAGTAAATTGAATTAGATGAGGATAGAAGTGGTCATTATTACATTCTCGGTGATCTTTGACTTAGCCGTTTGTCACTCTAGGGATTTTAGGTGTTTCAAGATTTTGTGAGAAATAAAATTACGACCTTGACTACATCGTTGAAACACATATTTATAGAAGAAAGTGAGAGGAATGGGGTTAACCAGTGGTGATCATACGCTTGGTGAATATAAGGGGTTGGGGGAAAGTGATGAAGAAGAAGAAGATTCAGTCGTTGTTAAGGGAGGAGAAGCTTGATTTTATTTCCATATTGGAGACCAAATTGGAGGTGTTGTAAGATAATCTTTGTGCTCAGATGTGAGGTTATCCTAATTGTAATTGGTGGTCCCTGCATTGGGACAATTTCGCTTATGCACTTTTGTCTGGTAAGCTTCTACGAGAGTCTACCTTTTCTGCAGATGAGCTGTTTGTCCTTGATCAGTAGTGGAGGAGTTTTGTGCCACACAATGTTAGAGCTTTCGCTTGGCAGCTTTTGCTTGATACACTACCTACTAGAGTTAATTTGCTAAGGCATAGTGTGATTTCTGAGGACTCTGCTAGCTACCGTGTCCTATATGTGGACAACTTGAATCAAGTCTACACCATTTTGCTTTATGTGATTTCTCCTTCCATGTTCGGTATGTTGTCTTCAAATGGTTGGGAATATAGTGGTAATGCCCAGAGACCTGAGTATGTTGTATTCCATGTTTTGCTCCTATCAGCCTTGAAGGATGAGGTTGAGAGGCATGACCTTAATTTGACACACGGTCTTATGGCCGGTTTGAACAATGAGGAATGTGTGTATTTTTTTCTAGTAGGGTTCCGGATTGTGTAGTGCTAGTGGAACACATTCAGGTATTGTCTCGGAGGTGGTTTCTTAGTAGGTCTAACACTTCATTTTGCCTGTATTATGGATGATGTCGTTAAATCCTCTACGGTGTATCTATAGGATGTAATTTCTAGGTGGGTATTGTGGAATAACTTCTTCCCTTTCTTATGATTATAAGTGGGTTGGAATACTCTTTATATTCTGTTTAATTGTTCTTTTTGCTCTCTAAAAAGGTATTAAAATATAGTCAAAAAAAAGTATCAAAATATTTTGTTGGCCAAATTATTTTATATAAGACGTTAAAGCTTACATAAAAGAGAGAACGGACAATTTATTCCCAATTATAAATCTTATTCTACTTATTCAGCATAAACACTCTAAGATGATTTAACTCTTTATTTAGTTGGGAAATATCACAACTCTTTTTTGGCTTTATATTGCCCTCACTATACTTCTCACTGATAAAATAATATGCAAAAGAGATAATTCTCATTTACTGTCAAACAGTTTTGACCTATATTTTAATTTGCATTTGAATGATAATTGGAACAGTTTGATTGGTAATAGTTTTTGTGGCAATTTTCTTCTTCAGAATTCATTGTGGCCTGGTTCTGAGCATCGCTCGCTAATGAGAGTTATTTTTTTAATCCAAAAATGGACTTAGGATATCCCCACACACTTCGACCATATGACTAATCCCGAGAATGTAGAGTACTAGTTTATGGGTAACTGCTCTCCACACAAATGCAGCTCTATTCTCATCACAGGATTCGAACCTTACACATATGTTAAAGGGCCCGAGCTACTAGCCACTCGGACCACATCTTGTGGGTTCAGAGTTATCTTTTAATATGCACTATATAGTGACAGGGATATATGCAATGAAAATTGAAACATATCAAGTAAGAGGAGTGTTTTATGGTGAGAAATGAGAGGATTAATTAAGGACCTTTGAATTACATTAAACAGTTGTGATTAAATTACTAATTACAAATGCATGTGCTCTCCATTTCTACCCCTGTTATCTCGCATGGACGTTCACATTCAATTTTGGAGATGACAATCACCATCATCAAAAAATCACATTCACTACTACATGGTTAATTTTTGGAATATTAAGAAATCAAATTGGTTTACAATTACTCCTTATTCCAATTCCGATTGACAAATCACCATTATAAAAAATTTCCTATGCATCATTCCCAATTTGCATTCACTACCCAACTTGTTTTACCCAATTTGTCATTCCTCCCATGGTTTATGATCACCAATCACCATCATCAGAAAATCCCCTTTTGGTTTTTATGTTATGTCTCTAACATCGCCTTCCTTGCACTAAGGTTCAAGAACCATTAGGTGAAAATCAGTACCACCATTGCACAACAGAGGGGGCGAGGACAATCTGCGAACGACCACGTTTGGTGGCAGCGAAGTGGCAGACTCAAAGGGTATCTCCTACTTCATTTAGAAACTACTGCCAGGGTGTTAAACCCTACCGAGTAACCAATTCGGTATGAAAAATCCATTGTTTCCAAAGAAAAAAATGTTGTTGCAGGTTAAAACCACACTGTGAGGGCACTGATAATCTTTATGAGAAAGAAGAAGATGAACACTAACATAGATAGATGGGCATCGGTGGGTAAACGTCGTGACTACGCAAAAGAGAAGGGAGAACGAGAAGAAGAACACCCTTGTAAAAGGGAAGATCTCAGGCACGTGTGGTTTTAAAATTGAAAACTAATCTGAACCGTCTATTTTCATCCAAAGGTCCCTATTTAATCCTCTCATCTCTTACTATAAGACACTCATCTCACCTGAATATACATAAAAACTTATGATATTATATTAATATAAAAAATCCACCAAAAAGTTTTTCTAGAAATACAAAATTCCTTTTAAATTAGATTGGAGGACGTGGGTGCGAATATTTAGAACCTTCTAAAGCAAAAATTGTTGAATATTGTGGCACAATAAGAGCCGATGAACCATCAACTTTATGGAATCCCGATTTTCTTTCGGGAGCAACTAATGGGATATAAACAAATCACTTACCTAGCTAGCTAGTTAGCTAGCGCGTACTGATATCTAATTGACTGGCTTTATCATGCCCTTAATTAAAAATTTAGAAATTAAGCATTATTTAACCAAATTAGAAGTAGCTTGAATCTTCTCAATATCTAGAATAAAATAATGGGGGTTCTTTTTTCAAAATAAAAAAATGGGGGTACTTTTTTCCAACCGTATTAATACACGCTTCTTCTTTTTCTTTTTCTTATTCTTATAATAAATAAAATATAACCAATGTTGCACACTTTTGATTAAAAATTATTAAATAAAAATATAATATTTTTCTAAAATAATTTCATAAAGTATTAAATGTTTCTTATTAAAGTATTAAGTAATTCTTATTGAATAATTTAACTTAGTTATTAAATATTTTGTAAATTGTTTTTCTAATGTGATTGAATGAATCACGTACAATTAAAAAAGTACAAATTTCTTTCGAATGTTGGAGATAATTGTTAAGATCACAATTGATTGAAAATGAACTCTGTTATCATTGAATGCAATGGAACAGTGTATATATACAAGAAGTGAGGTTAAATGCGGAAACGAGTTTTAGCGATTGATACCATGTTAAGATCACAATTGATTGAAAATAAACTCTGTTATCATTGAATGCAATGGAACAGTGTGTATATACAAGAAGTGAGGTTAACCAATTGTTAACCGTAAAACAGAAAAACAGAAACTAAGCTTCCTAACTAAGCTTCCTAATTAAGCTATTACAGCTGGATAATAATAATATGAAAAATAACAATTAAACAATAATTATGTATACTAACAATAATTGTTTTCTTTGTGACACCCTAGATAAAGTTGAGCTTCACCGGAATCCTAATGGAGAGGGGGCACTGAACATGAAAGCCACTATTTAATTTCGCGATAGAATTTTGGACAATAAACAGGCTCCCCTTATACGTGAAAAAAGTTGACCTAATAGTAAGCAATCTTGTCCATGTGAAGCATGAGGATGAGAATAGATTACTACCTAAACCATACCTTGACACTACAAGAAAATTCGGATTTACCGACGGGCATATACCGACGGTCAGAGACCGTCGGTTAAACGTTGGATTTTCCGACGGCCAAGCCGTCGATAAAACAACAAGTCCGTCGGTAAATGGAATCTGATTTACCGACGGTCAATGCTCGTCGGTAATTTCAAAGATATTTCATTTTCGCGCCTATTTTTCAAATACCGACGGCCTTATACCGTCGGTAAGTTAAAAAACCCGTCGGTAATGCGAGCAGTTTACAAGCGGCCTAGACCGTCGGTAAAAAGCCGTCGGTAATGCGCGATAATAACCAGAAGCCAGGCCTTCCCTTTCTCCTCCATCTTCATCCCTCTTCTCTTTCACTTCCCTCTCTTCCTCCGCCCCCACCACTACGCCGCCACCACCACCACGCCCACACCACCACCAGGCCGACACCACCACCACCACTCTATTCTCTCTATTCTCTTTGTTCTCTCCTTTGTTCTCACTCTTTCTCTCCACCACCACCACCACCGCGCCCACACCACCACGTCTTAGTCGCCACCACCACCGCATTTCCTCTGCCACCACCACCACCATCGTGTCTGTCTCTCTCTCTGTCTCTCATCTCTCTCTCTATCCGCGCCACCTCCACGAGCAGTCCGCCGCCACCTCGGCCGTCCGCGCCACCACCTCCACAGTACCTTCCGCGGCCACCTCCACGGCACCGTGGTCTGCCGTCACCTCTGCCACCACCGTCTATTCTCTGTCTCTATTCTGTCCTTCTTTGTTCGTGTTTTTCTTAGAATCCCAAATTGATTTGGTATTCCTTTTCAATGTTTCAGGAGCGATTGAAGGTTCTTGAAGTGATTTGAAGGTTTTAGCGTGATTTTGAAGGTTTTGGTGCATCACGGTATTCTTTTGTGGCTTGACCTCCAATTTTGTGTTACGTGATTTTGGGAACTAAGGTTTGTTTGTATTCCTGTTGTTGGTATTTGATTTTTGTTTTAGTAGCTTTGCAAGAGTAGCCTTTGCGTGAGATTATTAGTTGTTTGATGGTTGTTCGCTCTTATTGATTTTGTGGATTGTTAGTTGTTTGGCGGTTGCTCTGCTCTTATTGATTTTGTGGATTGTTAGTTGTTTTAAAAGTTTAGGATACTTATATTATGTCCAAGGTTAAAAGTTTGTCTTAAGCATGCTAATTAGAAGGGAAAAAAACAATTCTAGTTGGCGCATCTGCTCAGTTAGCATCATGATTTGAAAAAATATTGAAAAAATATTGGAATAAAGTCTTAAATCTGCAAACCTATGCCTTTGTTCGTTTTGTTGTAATTTGATTATTTTCAGTTTATATGCTCATGACTGACCAATGTTGACAACAAGCAGACAATGTCTTTAGATGGAAACCGTGGTCGAGGTAGGGCTTCCAGGAGGCCGATGATATGCGCAAGGGAGTATCGGAATAGCTTTGTGACGATTGAGGATCGCGATGCTCGCCATCGTGATCCTCCTATACCTTCCAGGAGGCCGATGATGTCTGCGAGGAGTATCGAAATAGCTTTGTCATCGGGACTAAGGATCGTCTTGAGGATCGTGATTTGATGAACCAGCATGGTGATCCCAGGAGGCTGTAGCTACGGTGATGCTCATCGAGGGACATACATCGTTCAGTCTCCAATGATGACGATGAGATCTTGGAGTATACTCCATCCACAGGAGTATTCTCCAATCGGAGAGGATTACACTCGACCTCACCGGAGTCCAATCGGAGAGGATTACACTCCCACACCAAAATATTCTCCCACCGTAGTGATTACACTCCATCGACTCCTTCGGAGGATTCTACCGCCGATTTTGTCTGGGGGCCCCTCGAGGAGCCGCCACTAGCTAGCCTCTATTTTATATTATGCATGTTATGTACATTAGTATTTGTTGCTTTAACATTTTAATTGGATAAATGTATTAGGATAATATATGATGTATGTCTTTACATTTGTGCTTTTCTATTTAATTTTTGTGTTAAGCCTAAGTTCCAATTATTCCAACGTTTCAACGATTGTTCGCGAAACCAGGCCGCCACCACCACCACCACCACTCTATTATGCTCTATTATATGTTTTACATGAGGAGGTTAAATAGCTTTTGAGAATTCATGATTTGATAAAAATAGTGAAAGCCAAAAAGCTTACTTGGGGTTTATTTGGAATTATTTTATAACATGATTGTTGTTTGGTTGGCATCCTGCTCATTTTTGTTGATTGCTATTTGGTAGCTTGTTAGTTAAAATTTTCTATGTTTTTTCTATATTTTTAGTTCGAGGCCACGATATTGCTCCGAGACTGCCACTCACATCGAAGGACGTGGACACTCTCTTGTTCTGAGAATTAGGTATGCACTCTAACGAAATGTCAGTTGACTCATTGGGTGGAAAAGGGTTGGCTGTTGACCCCCACACCGACATATTTATTTGATTTGCTTCATAGTTCTCTCCAGAGAGAGAATTTTGAGGTGATGTGTGTTTTGGCTAACAAAGGATGTTTTATGTTGAAGTGATGTATAGTTCTCTCCACAGAGGGAATTTTGTTTGATGTATATTTTATGTTAGAGTAAGGTAGCATGTAGATTATTCATTTAGCAAGCAACACATAAACTCAATTTGATAAGTGAATCTACGATCCTATGTTCATGCTACGTCTCGCTATACTTATAGAAACCAATTTATATTGAGATAGTAACCATATTAATCTCCAAAATATTTACTGATTATAACTATATACTATCTTGTAAATACAAACAACGTTTATTAAACTAAAAATTTAACATATGAAAGACATATTATTACACAAAGACATGAATTACCGAGGAAATTGATTCCCAAATTAATCGTATCAGACACTAATTATAAACTATTAAAATCCTATATTTGATGAATTTAATTATGTGATGATCTTATTTTTAAAAAATAATAAAGTAACCAATTTTATGTTGTTTAGAGATACCATCATTGCCTTGGTTAATGTAGTAGATTTTGGTGCTAGGCTAGTTTTTAAGCTGCAGAAGCAGAAAATGATTGTTTTTGGCCAATTAATGGATTAGGATGTATGGTAGATGTGACCATATAGGAGCTCTAATTGCATGGCATATACCAAGCCAAACCACTATGAAAACAAAAATTGTTAAAAGGATTTATGCTTCCCTTGCCGTCGGTATGCTTGTTTAATTCTATCCTTTAAGAGGATGTCAACTTTCAACATGTTACTTTTTAATTATTGATGAAATGGATGTTTGATTGTTGTTATTAGTATCGGAGAAAAGCCTTAGCTTCCCGTTTGAGGTTCAATATATTATTGAGTGCGTGTACTCTTTTAGATACCACGTGTTCATTGTATATTGAACCTTGAATTGTCCAAGTCGGACAGTTTGGGAAAAAACTTTTTCTTTACTTGTATAATAGTTGTTGCTTGATTCTCGTATCTTGATATTTGATGAAATTTCGGTTAGATTCATTTCCTTTTGTTCTCTGGGTGCATACTTGATTGCCTTGTTCCTAAGCTGCGATCATTTTGTGTACTCGAGAGACCAATAAATACCAAAATTTTGTCAAGTATAAGATATGAGAATTACTGGAATGACTATTATCTGAAGTTCTGAAAAAGTTTTTCCTCGAATGGGATAAGGTCATACCATTTAAAGAAAGAGAGCGGTTGTAAGAATGTCGTCTTCTTTGAAATTGTCATTTTTTGACATGCGAGAAGATGGAATTTTTCCTTGAATCGTAGTTGGATGTCACGATAGGTTGTATCAGGGAAGGGGTTTGAAACAATCTTTTTGCGATGGGATTGATCACTTCGTTCAAGTCGCAATGGCACACGAAGATTTCGAAATTAATGGAGGGATTAGATGTCCGTGCCTTAAATGCGATTGCAGAAAGATCAAGAGCCCAGGAGAGGTCATACTGCACCTACAGAGAGTTGGATTTATGCCTAATTACTGCATTTGGACTAGACATGGTGAAGAGTTACCTCGGGTTGGATTAGGGGTTGGCGATAATTGCACAGGTGCTTCAAGTAATTGCGTAGATACGGGATATGGTGAGCAGATTGAATTGATGCAAAATATGGTTTGTGATGCCTTGGGGGTCAACGTATCATTCGAGGAGCCACAGTATGATGACACAGATGAACTTCCAAATGAGACTGCACAAAGATTTTATAATCTCTTGTTAGAAACAAATAAACCGTTGTTTGAAGGGTCTGCCAACTCTAAGTTATCAATGTGTGTGAGACTTTTAGCTCTCAAGTCCAACTGTGGTGCTACGGATGTGTGCTTGGATCTCGTAACGAAGATGATGTTGGACTCGTCACTATCGAGAGATGGTTTGCCAAAAAGTTATTACGAGGCTAAAAGCTTAGTGTCCAAATTGGGGTTGGAATCTAAAAGGATTGATTGTTGTGTGAGAGGGTGTATGTTATATTACGACAATGAATTTGGTAAAAGCGATAAGCCTGCTGGTTGAATGCAAATTCTGTGGTGAGCCAAGGTATATGTCACATCTTGATAATGGGAAGGGTAGACAAAAACCCAGTTCCACGGAAGGCAATGTTTTATTTGCCAATTATTCCAAGGCTGCGAGAGAATGTTTGCGTCAACACGCAGGCTGCAGACAAAATGACTTGGCACTATGAGAATAAAAGCACTTGGTATGTTGCGACATCCATGTGATGGTGAAGCTTGGAAGCACTTTGATCGTGTGAATCCCGAATTTGCAGCAGATCCACGTAATGTACGACTTGGCTTATGCTCGATGGTTTTACCCGTATGTTCAATCAACGGCGAAACCTTATTCTTGCTTTGGCGATTATTGTTACCCCATACAATCTTCCTCTGATATGTGCATGTCTAAGCCCTATATGTTCTTGACTTGTATTATAGCGGGTCTAGATAATCCAACGGATGGTATTGACATCTACTTGACCTCTCATTGGCGATCTCAAAAGGTTGTGGAATGGCGTTGTGACTTATGATGTTGCACGAAGAAGAACTTTACAATGAGGGCAGCTCTTATGTGGACCATTAATGACTTCCTTGCATATGGCATGTTGTGCGGTTGGGGTACTCATGGTAAGATGGCATGTCCATTGCATGGAGCATACAAAGGCCTTTACCTTGAAATTTGGGGAAGAGTTCTTGGTTTGACTCACATCGCGAGTTTTTACGGCCAGATCATCCATTTAGATGGAATAAGAACGCCTTCAAGAAGGGGAAGTTGAATTAGATGGCGCCCCGAGGTTGACATCCAAACGATTTTTACGAGTTATGGATGCGCCAAAAATCACAGATTTTGGTGAATTGGATCGATTTGAAGGATATGGACAATGGCACAATTGGACTAAAAGAAGTATTTTTGGGATTTGCCGTATTGGAAAGATAATTTGTTGAGACACAACCTTGATGTTATGCACATTGAGAAGAACTTTTTGACAATGTTTTTCTCACGGTGATGAACGTTAGAGGAAGAACGAAAGACAATGATAAGGCGGTGGACTTACCACTTTCTTGTAAGCGAAAGGACTTGCATTTGTGACTCGGTCGAATGGGAAAACCACGAAACCCAAAGCCTTGTTACTCTTTAATTGTTGAGGAAGCTAGGTCGATTGTCGGTGGATAAAAGAACTTGAATGCCAGGCGGTTATTCTTCTAATTTGGCAAGATGTCTTTGATGTGAACAAAGGAACAATGATTGGGATGAAAAGCCATGATTGTCATGTATTCATGGAGTGTTTACTTTCTATTGCATTTAGTTCCCTGCCGTCAAATATTTTAAATCCACTTATAGAACTCAGCCAATTTTTTAAAGATTTGTGTTCGCAACATTGAGAGATGATGATCTTATCAAGATGGAAGCGAGAACATACCAGTCATTTTTGTAAGTTGGAGAGAATATTTCCCCCTGGTTTCTTTGACTCTATGGAACATCTCCCGGTGCATCTTGCACATGAAGCTATGCTTCGGTGGACCAGGTTCAATACTGAGATGGATGTATCCATTGAAGGGTAATATAATCAAATATTCTTTAACATAATTATTCAACGCCGGGTTAAATGTTGAAATGTTGATCACCAACCTGGTTATTCGTAGATTTATGGGTGACTCAAGCGGTCGGTGAAAAATAAGGCCAGGGTTGAAGGATCTATTTGTGCAACTTACTTATCTAGTGAGACAATTCATTTACATTCCCATTATTTTACGAACTTCATCTTTGACACCAACAAATAATAGGAATGAAATAGAAATTGAAAGTGAAAGGCACCATTGGCCTTATCGATGTTTTGCCTTCCCGATCGTCATCTTTGGAAAGGAGTGAAGTCCTGGTTAACGGGAGAAGATTGGAAGTCAAGACACGCGTTCACGTGTTGATCAACTGTCAAGTATCACCATATCTTACGTATGTATACTTTTGACCACTTTCAATTTATTTAGTCCACACCTATTCATGATCATTTGTTTGATAATGACTTGTTCAGGCATTCTTGTTAACTAAGCCCCTGGCGAACAAGACTCTTACGCCTATATTCATGAATATTTCCCAGCGTGGTTTAGGAGCAGGTATGTATTTTTAGTCCTATTTCAACTATTTGTTGTTTGAAAATACAAAGATTGTTTGCAAAAGGAACCCTAAATCACTTGTGCATGTGTATCTGCAGTGTATAGCGAGTCGAATCGCCCATAATCGAACACTTGAGAAATTTATCTCATGGTCCTAAATCACGTGTAAAAGAATGGCACACGTATTTAAAGCTTGATTTACAAATTTCAAACTCAGTCAAAAGCAGAGGGAAAAAGCGATTAACGGCGGAGTTTATGTAAAAGGTGCCACAGAGGGAGGTGAAGACGACTTCTACGGCGTGATTCAACATATATATGAGCTAGCGTACAATACTTTAGACTATACTAAAAGAATAGTGCTATTTTATTGTAATTGGTTTGATCCGTCAAGTAGAGGCACAAGAATGGATCGCAAATATATCATTGACATATGCATGAGCAGAAGATACCAAATGTTTGATCCGTTTATCATAGCACAACATGTAAGACAGGTGTATTATGTCCCTTATCCGTCAACTCGAAGGAACAAACAAGGTTGGTGTGTTGCAATAAAGACAAAACCAAGGGGCCGCATTGAAGCAGATGATCCACAGGAAGAAGTGGCTTATCAAGTGGATGAGATGTCTCATGTCAATGTAGTAAACGAAGTTGAACCCATTTCTCGACTACGTGACGATCCAATCACATATGAAGATGTACATGGAGATGAGGAATTAAATGAAGAAGTGGCAGAACCATCAAGATCTGAAGACGATGCCGAAGCAGAGTGGGCAGAATGGGCAGAATAAATTTGTTTAACTTTTTACAATTAGAGAATTTAATGTCTAACAACATATTTTATTTTGTCAGTTATTTTCATATAACTTGTTTATTTTTTGGAATTCATTTTTAATATTGTTATGTTTAAATATAATATTTCATGACTGTTATTATTGAATTGCTCTATAGACATATATGGCATCAGGAGGTTCAGCTCAGGCCCAAACCACCCGGTAGTGGTCAGCGGAAGGAAGGGCATCATTTGTCGACCCCTCGTCGTCGGAGGCCGAACATTATTAGGATTGATGATCGGCTATGCGATGTTGTCATCCACACAGCGTCGCATACATCTACGCCTACACAGGCTCCAGCCGAGTTCGGCCCTACGCAGCCTCGTCACATTGGGCACCTACGGCGGCATGCGGGACCTGCGCATCGACACCCATTTACATGATGCCCACGAGGGTTCCAGCGGACACTTGCCGCTTCTTCCTCTCATTTTGTGTTTGAGGCGGTGCGAGCACTCATGTGTCCGATCGGGAGTATAGTGTGGGCGGGCACCTGATCAGGCCAGGGTTCGGCGAGACGAGGAGGTTGAGCGGCGACAAGATGACCAGGAGGTCGTTGATGATATTCAGATCTTTGCATGATGGCCGAGTTGCTATCGTGCCAGTGGTAGAGGGTGAGTATGTAGGTTGAATACACATTTTTGCCCTTATCTTTTTAGTTTTCAATTTAGTCCCTTATCTTTTTAGTTTTCATTTAAGTCCCTTAAACTTCAAAAATCACATCAATTTCGTCTTTTCTGTTTATTTATTCATATTTTCTTAGGCGAATCACCATCGACACGTGTGAGAAAAATAAAATAAAATAAAACAAAGCGCCACGTGTAAGATGGTATTTCGTATAAGACAAAAAAGAATAATTAAAAAGAAAGGGCGAAATTGAAGTAATTTTTATAACTTAATGGACTTAAATAAAAACTAAAAAGGATAAGGGACGAAAATTACTGATTTAACCTATATATTTTTAACTTGTTTGGTATGTTGTTATTGTTTAGGTTCCTTAGTCAAAGCCAGTGCGAAGGCTATCACGAAGTAATTGAGCAAAATTACCACACCTATTGGCCCACCTGGGACGCTGACGATGGTGGCGGAGGCACATGTTCAATTCTTTCAGAGTAAGTTGTTTATTTTTTTGTTGCGTATTATTTTTTATTTCATGAATCTCAATTATTTTTAATAACGTATTATATTCATACAGAGAGAGGTTTCTTGGAAGGAAGAGTAGGAGGAGCGGATCAAGAAGAACTTCCATATGAAGGCTTCCCACCGCCTATCGATATGCTTAGAGATGTCCGCCTCAATGGGCAGCCCACTTGGATAGGAGATGAGATCTGGCGGCGACTCTGGCGCCTGGAACTCCCACGAGTTCAAGGCGATGGCGAGAAGCGAAGAAGAATAGAGCCTCTGAAAGGGTGGGAGCTTGCATCTTTGGAGGTTCGGTCGGTCAAGCGCAAAGACGCGGCTCGACTTGTATGTTTTATATTATTATTATTATTATTATTATTATTATTATTATTATTATTATTTAGTTAAGCTTTTTTATTAAATAATTACTGTCTTAGCGGTTGCAAAGGGAGGTTGATTACGAGCTCCATCGTGCAACTCATATTGGGAAGGGTGCCGGTGAGTTTGTCGATGAGGGGTCGAGGCGGACCCAGGTAATTATAAAACATAATGAATAGTTTTTTAACAATGTTTATATTGTTTTATTACAATAAAAATTGACTAATTTGTTTATGTTTGACAGGAGGAGTTTGAGGCGAGGATGTCTCAAGTTAGATCTCAGACATCCTCATGTTCCTGTCTCGAGCCCGGAAGGATCCAGCTGCGTCGCTGATAGTTTGGGCAGATGTTGTTGGCGGCAAGAAGAAGGGTCGCCTATACGGTGCTGGCGACCTTGCCAGCAACTACAAGAAAGGGGCACGCTGCCTCTCTGCTGGAGAGTCGTCCAGCCGATCGTCTTCGCGGATGGCGGGAGATAAGCGAGTTGAAGCGGGCCATGGCCGAGCGGCGGCGATTGGCGGCCGGCGGCAGGGGGTCGCGGCCGTCCAGAGGAGGAGGCCGGATGGCTGCCATGTTGGCTCAGTCTTTGCGGCGGCGGAGGATCTGTACCATTTGCTAGCTCGCCACCGCCTCCTCCACCGCCTCGCCTCGCCTCATAGTCTTGGTGATCATGTCGATGATGTAGATAGTGATCATGATCATGATTATCGGACTATTAGTTATGTTTGTATCGATATTTTTATATTTTGGATATTTTTATTACTGTTTTGTTCGTCGAATTTTTTTATTTATTTGTTACGTTTCTTTTTTTTAATTTGTTTTATAGTTATGTTATCGCATTACATTTTTAAATACAGGAAGAAATTAATTATTAAATGTGATAACTAGTAATCGTTAATTAAATGGATAAATAAATTAAATTGATTACAGAAATTAAAATTAAATAATTTAAAAAAGTAAATAATTTTTTAATAAAAATTTAAACAATTTTCAAAAAAAAATTAAAGTTCGGATTTACCGACGGCCATGGCCATCGGAAATGTCATCGGAATTATCGACGGGTTAAAACCGTCGGAAAAGCCGTCGGAAACTTACCGACGGGTTAAAGCCGTCGGAAATGTCATCGGAATTATCGACGGGTTAAAACCGTCGGAGAAAACCGTCGAAAATTTACCGACGGGTTAAAGCCGTCGGTACGTATTTGCGACGCGCAGTTTACCGACGGACATTAGGCCGTCGGTAATCCGTCGGAATTTTTTTATTACCGACGGTATTTGTAGATTACCGACGGCTTTTGGCCGTCTGTAATCCCGCTATTTCTTGTAGTGTGATGAACGAGTTTTTAAATAGTTCTGCAGCCCTTAGGAGGATGCAATGTGATCAAACTTCTGGGGATGCACATTTGATACAATCTTACAAGAGGTTGAAAAATATGAGGTGTTTGCGTGGAGATTTTGATATCTTTGATGTGGATAACGAGTTTTATATGGTGAAGTTTGACCTACCAAAAGACAAGGAGAAGGTACATTATGACATATTATTTGGCTAGCGGTAGTATGGGCGTTGCGGTTGTTGAGAAACAAAATTGTATTTGAGGGTAGTGTAGCAAATTGTGAAGCAATTGTTTCTCAAGTTAAATTATTATCTTCGGGTGGTTTATTTTTAACAAAGGGTGAAATTATGAGCTGTCTTTTTCATATTGGTGCTTAAACCCATTGAGTTGTTTTGCATTTTTGTAAACCGAAAATGATATAACGGGTTAGAGTACCCCTTATATTCCTTATCAATATATTTTCCTTATAAAAAAAAACTAGGAGAAGGCAACTAGGGGGGTCGTTGGACGATATTTGACAATTATTGGTCACAAATTGGAGTCTAGACTTTGTTTCCCCTATTACAAATGTAGATAGAACGTTAGCATGGGTGCGATTTCCTAGTCTTAACTTGTGGTGTAGTGTTTCTATAATTTGTTTAAATAAATCATAGCGAATCCAAATTTCCGACTACAGTGGTGATGGAGAGACTTGAAAAAAAAATCAATAAAGTAAATTAATATCAAACATAAGAGACGAAAGTTTTGCGTAACGATTATTTATATTTCTATATTAAAACCCGTAAGTTGTGCACTGTAGCTGCTAGTGCCAGCATTTTTCTCACCACGTTTTTTTACGATTTTTTTTATGAAGTCTGATGAGTATTTTTTTTATAGAAATTCTTTGTGTTACTCCATTCTGTCCTTATTATAAGAATATAATAAGCCATTTTTTGTACTAATTATAAGAAACGCATGTAAGTTTTCAAATTTAATAAATATTTAATTTTTATTTATACCCTTGATTACAATGAAATTTATATTAACGAGATACACTTATTTTTTATGCCAGTGAGTTGCTTTATAAAATGAGTAATTTTGAAATAAATTTAAAATTTTAGGAATATTAATTGAAAAAACAATTTTGAATTTTTTTTTTGGTATATGTGAATTAAGATTTTATTCCTTATAACAATGACCGAATGGAATATTTTGAGATTTTTTTTCCCACTATATTTATGACTAATATTTAACCAATGCCAAATGGAAGAGCATTAATATACAAATGTCTATAATTATAATTATGATATAGCCTTATCTAAATAACAGAAAAACATTCCAAAAAAAATTCTAATAATATAGCCTTATTTAAATAATAAATTATCATTTTATTTTTATTATAAATTAAATACCATCTTAAAGTAATATATTAATAAAATTTAAATATTTACTATCTTACACACATGTGTTGCACGAGTTCTACTTGCACCCGTGCGTAACAAGGGCTTAAAGTCTAGTAAAAATACAAAGCAACAAAACTCCTGTAGTCCCTTAGGGATGGCAAAATGGGTTAGCCCGGCCCAACCGGCCCGGCCCGTCGTGAGCACGCATAAAAACAGGTTAGCCCAACTCAGCCCGCCAAGGGATTATGGGTTGAGATGTTGAGTCCGGCCCGATCTATGACGGGTTGGGCGGGCTGTGGGCTGGCCCATCAAAAAATTAAAATTACAAAAATAAAATAAAAAATAAATAAAAATATAAAATTTAGACTAAAACGGGCCACAATAGTGGGTTGGCAGGCTAGCCCTCCCGAAAATCTAAAAAAAAAAAGAAAAATTGTTTAAAAATAGGATAAAAAATAAAAAAATTATATATATACTGGCCCGATGGGTTGGCCCAACCCGACCTGTTCGGGGCCCGCAGGGCTGACGGGCTAGATAGATTAAACTAAATGGGCTTATGAGTTGATAAACCCCAACCCAACCCGACCCATTTTAAACGCCCGACGAGCCGACCCGATGGGCCAAACCCATTTTGCCACCCCTATAGTCCCTTGACGCTAGCGAACATATATGTTTTAACTTTACATCTTTTTTGGTCTGATGTTTTAACTTTACATCTGATGCCACGTGATTGTCGTGTAATGAATATCGGAAATGAATATTTTAATTTTTTTTAAATTAAGAATATGAACCAGATTATTAATAGGATTCAAACATTTTATTACTTAAACTAACAGGCATTAAGTATATATATATATTTTTTTGATAATGGCATTAAGTATATATTGATATTGATTTTTCTCAATTGAATAATTTACTCTAGAATAAAAAATTTGAAAGATTCAACAATAAAAAATAATGATTAAATATATATTATTCAGTGTATTATTTTATTAATAATTCAAACCATTTATCTTTTTCATTAAAATGATTTACTCAAAAGTGACAAACTCCAATAAAGTTTGGGTTTCCTAGTTCTAGTGCATATATAATCACTTTTTTTATTATGGAAGAAAAGGGAAAAATACTAATGAGTAGACGACGAGTAATATACCTAATTACATACAACGAAGATTAAAGCTAAATTGGGGAGAGGGATCATCAAAGATGATCAAAGTGAAACTACGTACCAATTAAGGATGTTAATATTATTATGAAAAATAAGCGTTTTAATTCTCATATAATTTATAATAATGAAACATCATGCATATTCCACCCATTGTTGCTTGTCTTTGAGACTTTTAAACTTATCTGAAGAAACTGATTTCTCAAATGTAAATGGTTTTGAGAAAACTAATGGTCGAATCTTGGGGATAATATATACATCATTCTTTTTCCTCCAACATTAAAAATTCCATTGTGAATACTCAATCATAAGGTGGTCCATATCGAAGCTCAAGATATCTATATAGGCAAACGAGCTTTGTAGTAATATTTTAAGAGATATGTCACAGCCTTCCCCAATATGTAAAACATGTGGACATTCGATGGAATTCCATATTTCGTCCCCACCCCACCCTGTTTTGTGTTAAAATAAGACGAAGGACAAACAAATAGTATAATATATTTTTTTAAATCCGACATACAAATATATATTAGAAGAAATGAAAAACAATGATTCCCTTAAATTAGATTTAAACCTAGAAAAGCCAGCAACTCCGGCAGCCTCTATATATATAGATGTATAGCATACTGGTCGGTAGATACATGAATTCCATATGGATCATATGGGCTTATGAAAATTGCGTTTTTTTTTTCTCTATAAAGTTTTGTAGAGATAGTGCCTTTCATTGGCACATTTCAGATTGTATTAATGTGAAAGATAAAGGAATTAAAATAATACTACTCATTTTAGTTTCCTTCAAATTCCAAATTAAAAAACAAAAAAAAAGTATCACTTGCTATTTTCTAATACTATTATGCATAGTAACAGCTATATATCAAATTGTCAATAAATATAATTGGCTTTTTATCATTTGGGACCAAACTATATATGATAAATTATTTAAACAACTTATCACATACCCGCGCCCACATACATTGCAATTAAAGTTTCAGTACTTTATGATCTGTATGTATGTGGTCCAACCCAATTTCCTGTTACCAATGTAATGGGTGGGATACAATTACCATTTTTACTAATTAAAGCAATTTTTTTTGACAAGTACTCCCTCCAGTCTGAAATATAAGCAAAAAAAAAACTCTAAAAAATATAAGAGTGTTGGTTCGTTTGCCCTCCTTGGTCTAGCAGAGATTTTCCTCCTTCGTCTCAGTGTGGTGGAAGAATATCTCTTTGGCAGAGGTCACAAGAGAGCAAGGTATAGACCGGTACACGAATAGTGTGGTTAGGAGGGTGTGGGATGAGGGTTTTACCTCCTTCTGGCATGACATTTGGCTGGGGAACTCTCATTGAGACAGAGATTTTTCGAGGCTCTTCTCAGTTTCTAAGCACCCAGATGGGTTGGTTGCTGACATTGGGAGGTGGAAGGGCGCCATTTGGAGATGGGATTTTACTTGGAGGAGGAGTTTCTTCGACTGGGAGGTACCTTTGGTGGTTGAGTTCACTAATCTTCTTGCCTCGGTTTCCCAGACGGTTGAGCCTGATTGGTCGTCTTGGTTAAGGCATCCTAGTGGCGTGTTCTATGTCAGCTCTGCTTATGCTTCCTTGTCTACATCCTCATCTAGGATGACTAGGCTTTCATACCAAGAGATCTTTGCGCTCAGTAAGTTATGGAAAAGTTTGGCTCCTTCCAGAGTTATTGTTTTTTCTTGACAATTGTTTTTGGATACAGTCTCAACTTGGACGAAGTTAGTTGATAGACGAGTTATTACTGATGTTAGTGCCACTATGTGCACTTTATGTGGTTCCCATCAGGAGTCAGCGCACCATCTCTTTGTTAGGTGTGAGTTCTCCTCCCGTGTTTGGTACGACATTGTCCAATGGGTAGCGTTATAGTTTGCCTTTCCTCTTGACTTATTTTATTCGTTTCTCTTGTTTTTCTCCTTTGGTGTGGGGCTTTGTCGGAAGCAAGGTTTGACATTGATTTGACATACAATTTTGTGGGTTCTGTGGGATGCGCGGAACTGTTGTATTTTCTCGGGGAGGATACCTGATTCTGCGGAAGAGATGGATCAAATTAAGACATTGTTGTGGCAGTGGTTTATTGTAGGGGTGGCAAAATGGATGGATTGGATAAATCCATCCATGGATCCTAATGGATGGATGGGAAAAATCCATTTATCCATTTACCATCCACTAAAATTTCATCAAAAAAATCCAATCCATCCATCATCCATTGAAAAAAAACCATCCAATCCATCCATTAACAACTTTTTATGGATGGATATCCAATCCATCCACAAAAAATTATTTTTAATCACAAAAAATTATTTTTAATCATAAAATATATTTTTAATCATAAAAAATATTTTAATTACAAAAAAATTATTTTAATTACAAAAAAATTATTTTTAATCATAAAAAATATTTTAATTACAAAAAAATATTTTTAACTATTAAAAATATATATATATACACACATATATCTCTCTCTCCCCCATATCTCTCTCCCTCCTTTCTCTCCCCTATCTCCCTCCCCTCTCTCCTCTCTCCCTCATCTCTCTCTCCCCATCTCTCTCTCTCTCTCTCTCATCTCTCTCTCCCCCTCTCTCCTCTCTCTTTCATCTCTCCCCTATCTCTCTCCCCCTCTCTCTTATCTCTCTCATCTATCTCTCTCCTCTCTCTCTCCCTCTCTCTCTCCTCTCTCCCTCTCCCTCCTCTCCCCTATCTCTCTCCTATCTTTTTCTCTCTCCTCTCTCTCCTCCCTCCCCCTCTCCTTTCTCTCTTATACAGGTTTGTCGTTGGATAAGTGATGCCTGAGAATAGAGTCGTAATGTCATAAAATGGCTTCAAAACTACAAAACTTTCCTAATAGATGGATTGGAAAAATCCATTTATCCATTTATCATCCACTAAAATTTCATCGAGAAAATCCAGTCCATCCATCATCCATTTAAAAAAAAACCATCTAATCCATCCAGTAACAATTTTTTTATGGATAGATATCCAATCCATCCATAAAAGTTATTTTTAATCACAAAAAATATTTTTAATCACAAAAAATTATTTTTAATCATAAAATATATTTTTAATTACAAAAAAATATTTTTAATCATAAAAATATATTTTTAATCATAAAAAATATTTTAATTAGAAAAAAATTATTTTTAATCATAAAAAAACATATTACTCTCCTCTCTCTCTCCCCTATCTCTCCCTCTCTCCCTATCTCTCTCCTCTCTCCCTTCCCTGTCTCTCTCCTCTCTCTCCCCCTCTCTCCCTCTCTTCTATCTCTCCCCCTCTTTCTCTCCCCTCTCTCCCCTGTCTCTCTCTCCTCTCTCCCCTCTCTCTCCCTCTTTCACAAGAATCACACTTCTAGAACAAAATCATATATTTTTTCCCAAAAACAGTTTGGTTATTGTCAATCGTTTTATAAATGGTTTCAAAACTGTTAAACCAATTAAAACTGGTCTCGGTCACATTTCCGTGGATTCAATCACGTTTTCCATTACCACTGACTGCTCTCCCATGTCGGTCGTCGGTATAGCCCCATCAAGAAAATTAATTACAAACTGGAATTTTCAAAATTTGTAATTGAATAATGTGTTGCTTTTTTTACGGAAGAATAATGTGTTGCTGCTGACTATATCTTAGCATAATAATAATAATAATAATAATAATAATAATAATAATCAATTTTTATTCCCAATTGGAAAAAAAAAAGCTGGGAGTTTTTTAGTACCCTTATCAAAGACTGGACTAATAAAAAAAGATTGGCCAAAAAATAAATAGCTATATTAAACTGAATCAGTTTATTTATAAAAAAACTAGTTAGAATTGCCTTCTTTTTTCGAATACGAATATTAAGAAATTCGTTTTTAGAATTTTAAGCTAAACGAATATTACGCAATATTCAAACGCGTATTTAATATTAAGCTATATATTCACAAAAAAAAATATTAAGCTAAACGAATGGTACATCTTTTTGTATGATTAATATGTTTTCAATTCTCGTCTTTAGAATTTTACGCTAAACGAATAAAATGAATATTAAGCATTGCCTTCTTTTTTTAGAAGACGAATATTGATTAGACATGAATTAGTTAAAACGCAGCGTTTGATTGTCGGATGCAAATTGAGCGTTCAAGTGTGAGTTTGAGTGGGAAACATGAAAATAAATGTACCAGCGGGAGACTAGGTGAGATGGAGGGGAGAAGGGAGAGAGAGGGGAGAGGGAAGGAAGAAAGAAGAGAGAGATCGAGGAGGAGAGAAGAGAAGGAGAGGAGAAAGAGATGATAGATAGAGGGAGGGAGTGAGATGAGAGAGAGGGAGAGAGAGGAAAGATGAGAGAGGGAGAGAGATGAGAGATAGAGGGAGGAGAGAGAGATGAGAGAGAGGGAGATAGGGAGAGAGATGAGAGGAAGGGAGAAAGAGACAAGAGAGGGGAGAGAGGGAGAGATGAGAGAGAGGGAGAGAGATGAGAGATAGAGGGAGGGGAGTGAGATGAGAGAGAGGAGAGGGGGAGAGAGAGAGGAAAGATGAGAGAGAGGAGAGAGATGAGAGATAGAGGGGAGGAGAGAGAGAAATGAGAGAGATGAGAGAGAGGGAGAGAGGGGAGGGAGAGAAGGGGAGATGAGAGATAGAGGGAAGGAGTGAGATGAGAGAGAGGGAGAGAGGGGAGAGAGAGAGGGAGAGACATGAGAGATAGAGGGGAGGGAGAGAGAGAAATGAGAGATGAGAGAGGGAGATAGGGAGAGATAAGAGAGAGGGAGAGATGGGAGGGAGAGAGGAGAGATAGAGGGGAGGGAGTGAGATGAGAGAGAGAGGAAAGATGAGAGGGAGAGGGAGAGAGATGGGAGATAGAGGGAGGGGAGAGATGGAGAGAGAGAAGAGAGGGAGAGAGAGATGAGAGAGGGAGAGGGAGATAGGGGATAGAGATGAGACAGGGGAGAGAGAGAGACAAGAGAGGGGATAGGGAGAGATGAGAGAGAGAGATATGAGGGATGAGAGAGAGGAGATAGGGGAGAGAGATGAGAGAAAGGGGAGAGAAAGACAAGAGAGGGAGAGATGAGAGAGAGGAGAGAGAGGGAGAGAGATGAGAGAGAGGTGGGAGAGAGAGATGAAAGAGAGGGAAAGATTGAGAGAGAATGGAGAGAGAAAAATATTTTTAATTAAAATATTTTTATGATTAAAATTATTTTTATTAAAATATTTTTTTATAATTAAAAATATTTTTTGTATTGAAAATATTTTTTATGATTAAAAATATTTTTTATGAATAATTCAAAAAATTATCCATTCCATCCATTTGCCACCCCTAGTGTAATCCAATGGATTTAGAAAAATAGTGGATGGATGACTAACCATCCATTAAATTAAATGGATGGATTGGATCCAATCCATTTGGTTTTTTTGTTTGTAATGGATGGATTGGATGGATTTCTTTATGGATGGATTGGATGGATGATGGATAAATGAATCGTTTTGCCAACCCTAGTTTGTTGTGAGGGCCAAGGGTGTTCTATGTCTTTTATATGAGTGGTTTGTTTACTCCTTGGGTTGTATCTGTAGGGCTTAGTTCCCCTTGTCTTTGTATGATTTTTGGCTGTTGGTCCTTGTTGGTCTGTCTGTTTGGGTGGGTGGCCTTCTTTCTTCAGGTGTTATGCTTCTTGAGAAATGCCTGCTTTTCCTTTCCTTTTTGTGTTGGATTGGAGTACCCCTAGTACTTTCTTATATATAGTACATTTCTTTGCTCTTCAAAAAACATTAAATTTATTAAATGATATAATAATATCAAAGTATTATATCTATGTAACCTAGCTAATTTGCTCCTATATTAAGAGTTGATTATGTACCAAATATTAACATTTGATATTTATAAGTTAAAGCTTATATCTTGGTAAAACAAAATACTAGGTAATTGAACTTTAATTTACATAAGTGATTATGTCATTAACGTATATGCAGAAATTAATGATAACTAGAGATAATACCTATATATTGCACGAATTGATTTATATTCTGTATAATTATATAGGTCATTTTGTTAAAAAAATATATATGAATATATAAATATTACATCAAAAAATATAATTTACTAATTAAAGATTATAATAAAAATAAAGATAATTACACTAAAAAATTTGAATAAATATTTTTAGACAAAATTTTCATGTAGTCTACCTGGCTTTCATCATCTGAATAATAATTGTCAAATCTTTTAACGAGTAAAAGTAAATTGTGTTGTGAAAGTTTGTTAAATATTTTAGGATAAACCATTTGAAGTTCATCACATCATTCAATATAGTCTTCAAGTTAATCTATTTTGCTATATCTTAAAAATTTATTCATATTTTATAATTTGTTTTGAAATATATGCTTTTAGTATACTAATCAAATACCCGTACATAAGCATGAGTCACTTCGTTTTTACATATTTTTATAATACACTTAGTTATAAAATTAAAGTTATAAATTGTGACAAATATAATTAGTTATTTTAGTTCTAAAAAATTGAAAAAGTGAAAGTAAGCAACATGTAATGTTTCCTCGTCAGGACTCAAGAGTAAAATAACCATTTACAAATAATAATGATATTTATAAAAATAAAGATATCTATAAATTTTGATACGTGATAAAAGAAAATAAAATTGTAACGACAACATGTAATTTCCCGTTAGGATTTAAATGAAAAATAATCATTTACTATTTATAATTAATAAAGACATTTATAAAGATGAAATATAAAAATGAAGAAATAAAAACTTATAGGACCTATTTAGCTTAGCTTAAAAACTTAAAAAACTTATTTGACCCATCTTAAAAACTTAAAAGACTTATTTGACCTAATTTATAGGACTTATTTGACCCAACTTAAAAACTTATAGAATCTATTTGGCCGAATTTAAAAACTTAAATGACTTATTTGGCCTAACTTAAAAACTTATAAGACCTATTTGACTAAACTTAAAAACTTAAAAGACTTATTTAAAAAAATAAAAAATAAAAAAAATATAAAGGTCAGGCGTGGCCCAAAATATTTTGAAAATGTGAGAGAGGGAGAGTGATTTTTTAAAAGGAAAAAAAGATGCGTCAAAAAAAAAGGAAGAAAAGATAAAAAAATTGAAAAGTGAAGGAGTGAATGAGCGGGAAGTGGAGAACCAAGAAGAGGACACATGTAAGAGGGGAAGAGTTTTGCTAAAATAGATTGATTGATATATTTTCTTATAAATAATATATTTTATGCAACTTATACTCTTTTCATCTTTTGGGCCGAATCGAAGAGAATTATTTTCATACATATTATTGGGCCCACTATTAAATGTATACTCTTTTTTTTTTGAAGCAAACTACTATATGTATATTAAAACCTTAGAATTAAATGAGGGGAATAAGCATATAGAATTCGGAGGGGGCGGAGGAGGATGAGAAAAGTCATTCAGAATATTTGGAAACTAAAATTTAGAGCAAGAAAAACTGAGGTTGTCTCAACAGCCATAATAATAAGGGTCTATTTATTTTTTTTTTAAATTTTTATTTTCTGTTTTCAATAAGATACACATACTATGTCATGAAGATGACATCCAAAATGAGATGATATACATAGACAAAGAGTAACATATTTGAAAATGGTAAAAATGCTATAAAGTTATTTTCACCATTTCCAAATATGTTATTTGCTTCTTAGACTAGAAATCTCCATTTTGTATATCATCTCCTTGGCAATGTGTGTTATAGCATGTGTATCTTATTGAAAACAGAAAATAAAAATTTGAAAACATAGTAAACAGACCTAAGTTGTTTTTTTATAATAATAATAATAATAATAATAATAATAATAATAATAAGTTGTTTTGGAAGTATGAAAGTTCTCTTGAATATATTTTCTATATAACGTTAAATAAATTAAAATAAGACTTTAATAATTATAGATTAACAGGAAAATCAAATTTTACGCAAATATTCAATCATATTTTATCATATTATCATAATTTAAATAGGTTTTAGAAAATTATTATGATATAAAAAAATATTAAAATAAAATCTTTCATTATTGGTTTATAGTTATTAGTATTTTTAATCATTTTATTATTTTTACTTTTCTAATTCATTTTATTTTATTTATTACTTTTTGAATTTTTTTGATTTATAAATATGTTTTGTCTGTGTTTTATTTTGGATAACAAATAATCTTTCAAAATATAGAAATTTACTTCATTTGCAAATAGGAATGGCAAAACGGGTTGGACTGATAGACTGACCTGTTAACCCGCCTAAAATGGGGCGGGTTGGGTTACGACATATTAGTCCACCAATCTATCTAGCCCAGTTAGCCTAGCCCGTCAACCTGTCGAGCCACAAGCGAGCCGGACCGGCCCAATCCATCGGGTTAACATATATTTATATATTTATTTATTTTCTTATTTTCTATTTCCCCGTCTCATTTTAGGTGTCCCATTTGAAATATTTCATTGTCTCAAATTACTTGTCTCTTTAGAAAATCAAAAAGTATTAATTACTTCTTTTCCAACTATACCCCTGTATTTCAACAAACTATATTAATGAATTTTTCTACTTAAATACTCCAGTTAATAAGGGGTATTTTAGTCAAGGAGTGTCATTTTATGATGAAAATTTGTAAACTCAATCATTTTCTTAAGATGTGTGCATAAATTAATAGGACAAGTAAAATGAGACGGAGGGAATAACAAATTTCTTTTTATTTTTATTTTTTTATTTTACGTATTTCGGGCATGTCAACCCACCACCCTTGGTGGGCCTGGTTGGGCCAGGACATTTTTGAGCGGGTTCATGGCGGGTTGGGTCAGGTTGGTCCGTTTTGCCATCCCTATATGCAAAGCAGGAAAATATTTTCTTAAATAAATTAAACACCAAAACGATGATTATATCATTTTTTTATATATATCATTTCATTTCTTTAAAAGATCAATTAAAAACATTTTATTTCTCAATCATATTAATATTTACACAAAAATAATCAATCAACAAGAGTTTACAAATTACCAATGAAAAATTTTCCATGATTAAAACTTCTTAAATAACTGTGATAGACTATCCGAGTGCACGCGCGCACACAACAACGCCAGGAAAGTCAAACTGTCAAAGCGTCAAACTTCTTATCGTTTCCTTACTTTAACTTGCAAGCCATAATTATAATTAGTTTTCTTCAAATTGTCATTTAAGGTTCGTTATTTAAATCATTATAGTATTTTTTTTTTTTTACTACTTCAGCTTAGTTTCTCTCTCATGAGCATCCCTCCCCAACTCCATCATTTTCAAGACCCCATCCTTCTCCTTGAATATATCTATAAAAAGCCCCCACCCTTCCCTATCTTCTTTGTAATAAGCCAAAAACCTCTTTCTCTTTCTATCTCAATCTCTTTACCTCCTCAACCCAAATCAACACAGACTTCTTAATTAGATCAATAGCTAGTTGATCTTCTTCTACATATATATATCCAAAGTGGGGTACTAATCAACTCATCAACTCATGGAAGTTAAAGGGAGTGTAATTAGCAACTCAAGCACCACCACCACCATGATCCAAAACGAGGACGAGTTGGACCTTCGAAGAGGCCCTTGGACCGTTGATGAGGACCTTGCCCTCATCAATTACATTGCCAATCATGGTGAAGGTCGTTGGAACTCCCTTGCCCGTTCAGCTGGTAATTAACTTGTTTTTTCTTTCATGTGTTTTGTTTTTTCTTCTAGTTTTGATGGAAGAACAATAAGAAGTTCCTATTAAGAACTATTTTAGGCTAGGACTATAGCTATTTCATAATTGCAGTTGTTGAAAGGAAATTATATACTACTTCCACTATTTTCTTCAACACTATCGATCCCTTTTTTGATAGCTTCTATACGTCTCTATAATTGTGGTGTGAAAGCCCCTTCACTTCTCATCTTGTTTCATCACCAGTCAATTCAGTAGAAAAGGCAAAGTTTGCGGTTTCTAAACATATATGAAGAGCACCATGATAGTGAATTATGTTAGCCAGGACTTTAAATAATGGCATATACTTGTGTGTGGTGGGGCATAAAAAAGAAATAATAATGAAAATGAAATATATATGGCTGAGATATAATTGCTTGGCCGCATCCCGTTTATGAAAATGGAAAAAAGAATAATGAATTGATACCACAACGCAAAATCATATATGTTTTAGAAAAAAAAATTAAGTACAAAAAAATTGCCCTTTATTTTTTCCTCATTAGTACTAGTTTGCTAGATCAAGAACTTTACCAATTGAAGCAATTTTAATTTGTTACAGGACTCAAACGAACTGGCAAGAGCTGCAGATTGAGATGGTTGAATTATCTGCGTCCTGATGTTCGACGTGGTAACATCACACTCGAAGAACAACTTCTAATTCTCGAGCTCCATGGTCGTTGGGGAAACCGGTAAGCCAAATTATATGCATGCATTCAAACATATACAATGAAACCCGACATTAAATTTAGTGACAGAATTAAAGACGAATTTCATATTTTCTTTTGCTAGATTTCTATTGCTAATTTAATTTTTTCTAATGGTTCATCATTTCATTAGTTTTCAAATATTGATGAAATAGTTTTTTATTTAATTAATTAATTTATTGATTAATCAATCAGATGGTCCAAAATTGCTCAATATTTGCCGGGAAGAACAGACAATGAGATCAAGAACTATTGGAGAACTCGTGTCCAAAAACATGCCAAACAACTCAAATGTGATGTGAATAGCAAACAATTCAAGGATGCCATGCGCTACCTCTGGATGCCAAGGCTGGTGGAGCGCATCCAAGCCGCAGCGGCTGCCACCGCAACCGCGACCACAACGACTAACGGTTCTCCAGCCTTATCTACAAGTGTCACTGCACCCATCACAACCAACAATACCACATACAACCTTAACAACAATTTTGAGGTTCATAGTGGAAACATGATGTTAAGTACTCCGGCAATTATGAACAACAACAACAACTTTGGAGGGTCACATGTCACACAAAGTTATACTCCAGAGAATAGTAGCACTGGAACAGCCGCATCATCAGACTCATTTGGGACACAAGTTTCACCTGTCTCGGACTTGACTCAGGAATATTACAATAATGTTCCTGTTGGTAGTAACAATATTAATAACCCTAATTCTGATTACTATCAACAAGCTTATCAATTTGGGTTTTTAGATTGCATCACTAGCTCATCCGGGCTGTTCCCTCAGGAGATGGATTTCAATTCAATGGAACCAAACACCCAGTGGATGATTCAGAGTGGGGACACATCCGACAATTTCTGGAATGTTGAAAACATGTTTCTCTTTCAACAACTCAGTGATAATATGTGAAAAAAAAATATTGGATAGGAGAATTGTTGGGGGGATTATTTTAAAATTTACAGATGATATAGAAAAATGTGGAAATAGAATAAATTCATATGTAGGACATACACGTAGGATTTAAATTAAGGATTATAAGAGCAAAGAGAAGGAAAATGTGAATTACGTACTTTAATCAGTTTGTAGATTTTTTTTCCCTTTTTGTTCTTTAATTTTCCTTATTTTAGAGGGGTGTGGGAACTATTTGTAATTTAAGTTTTCTTTATGTAAGATTTCATTCTTTGAAATTATTAAACTCTATTTTATTATATTCTGATATTCTGATCTTAATTCCCTAGCTATATAGCTAGTGACTAGTAGTGAGTGCATTATAGATGCATGATCGTACAAATTAAATTAAAATAATAATATAAAGGCGGGTGCATAATTGATTCCACACAAGACCCCAATCCTTTATTCAATTCCTTATTAGAACTGTTATTATATTTATAGAATATATATATATATATATATATATATATATATATATATATATAAGTAATCCACCACTTTTGAAACCCTGTCCACGGGACCTGAACCAAGCTCCTTAAAGTGTTTCTAGATTGTTACAAAGAAGTGAAAAAAGCAATTGTAATTTTTTAAGACGTGGTCTTGTATTATTGGTGGGCTAGCTCCAATGCTCAAGTTAGCTTCTTATTATCGACAAAACATTTTAAAAAGTTCAAACATAAGCCTCTATTATTATCATCGTTAATGATCACAAAAAGCTTAATCTGCCACCTAAGTACCCCACCCTAATTTCCCTCGCGCTTTGTTGGATTTCGTACGGACAAAGTTCCACTCAGATTCCAAAATTAAACCCACTTTCAAGTCCAATCCGTGTTATCCAAGGCTATAAAATGCCCCCAAGGGTGATTTCGTAAATTCATGAAATGCACGTGCAAGTGAGTTGCAAAACGTGAAGGAATAGTTGAGTTGGAAGAAAGAGAGGGAGAGATGGTTATGGCGGCGGGGAATCTTTGTACTATTTGTAGGCCGCGTGCCTATACGAGAAGCCATTTAAGTGGTCCCGAAGAGCAAAGTGTTTAGAAGTCGCCACGCGTCATGTTTCAAACAAACTTCGTTGATTTTTCAAAGAAAAAAAAAATATTCCTGTAGAAAGATAGTACTGGGCGTAAAAAAATAAGCTCAAATAATAAATAGTCTTAATTAGGGTTCCTGGATGACTGTAGCACTTGCAGCCGCAATTACGATATCCCTCCATATACATACCGTAGTACATGTACGACTATTTCCCTCAAGGGGTGAACACCCCTTTTATCTTTTATCATAAGATACTACTCGGTTACAATATATAAAAAAGTAAATTTGACCACTTTTATACTTATTAAAAAAAGTAATCATTTACAATAAATATTATTAATTTTATTTAAAATTTTTACTTGATTGCTTAAATTATCCTTCATTAATTATATAGAAACTTAGGATCATTGGAAATAAAATTTAAAATAAATGAGGGGCATGCTAGGGATATCATCATTAAATACTGTGGAAAGGGATTGATTTTGCTTATATCTTGTAACATGTTATATGAGTTGACTTTTGCTTATATATTGTAACGGAGGGAGTAGAATTTATCTAGTTTTTACCTTGTTTTAATAGGTTTTATTAGTGATTTATTTTATTTTATTTTTATTATCTTTTGGTTTATGTTTTGATTTGTAGAAAAGGGAGTTGAAGAGTTGATGAATTAAGTGCAAACAGTGAAGATTACGACCCCCCAGTGTTGAAGAACATGACCATAATTCGTGTGAAGCAGTTGGAAGGTCAAGTGAAGAAACAGAGAGAATTATGGCCCCCCATAATTATCATTATGGCCGTAATTCGTGGTGGCTGAGCTAAAAAGTCATAGTTTGAAGATTATGACCCCAGTGTTGAGCATTACGACCGTGTTTGTGACAGATTTTTGTAACTGCTCATATTAATTAATGAATTTGAAGGGTTGCTTTTATGGATCTTTAAGGGGATGTTATAGGACTTAATTGGGATAGAATTAGGTTATAAATAGAGGCCTTCAGGGCCACAAAAATCATTATTCTCCTCTCCATTTTCTCTTAGCAAAACTTTATGTTTCTTTAGCTTTTGTTCAAGTATATTCATGACACTTTTATTTGGTTTTAGTTTATGAATGAAATTCAGTTTTTCTTTTCATTTTCTCTTCATCTTTTAATCATTATTTCCAACATGTTTAATTTATACTTTGTTGTTTACATTTCAATCATGTGTAAGTAGTTTCCTTTATCGTGGGATTGACTATATTCCAATGATGAATTATTGTTAAGTCTAATTTTCTTTCCTTAGATGTTATGAGCATTGTTCTATTCTTAATATAATCTTGAGTTTTATTTTCTCTGCAATCATAATCAATATGATTGTATGAATCTTAAATATCATATTAAGCACTGAAAAGTGAATATTCGATATTGGAATTACAAGATTAAACAATAGGATCAATTCATGAAAATAGAATTGGTTTTCTTGAGGCTTAGAAATAATTGTTCTTAATAAGTTTTATAATTCTTTCTACCATGAAAATAGGTAGATTCTATGGTCTAAAACATGTTATTGTACTTTGAAAGAAGACAATAATCACATTTGATTATTTGGCCTTTAAGAATCCATTGCTCGTACTCAAAGGAAAGTGACAAGAAATTGGCTTAAAAGTAATTTTCATTGGAAGAACATCAATCTCAAGAGCCTTTTATTTTTCAGCAACAACAATATCATTCTAATTTAATTCCTTTAGCTAATCATCATAGTGAGAAAAATTGGTACTCAATTCTAAGTCCTTGTGGGAATGATATTTTACTACGCGATAGAACCGTGCACTTGCGGAGCCTATCAAGTTTTTGGCGCCGTTGTCGGGGACTTAAGTCATTGATATTGATTTTTTTCTCTGTTTCGGTTAGACTAAATTTTATTTTTCTGTTTTTTTTTTGTTTCTGTTATCATCTTTGTTTTCTGCTAATTTATTTTTTCAGTGAATGCGAAGAGTCCGAAGTTTTGGTGATCTTGTTGAACCAGTGCCTGAGATAGAAAGATTCTTCCATAGGAGAAAAAGAGAACAACGCAAAGCAAGGACTGAAAAAGGAGAATCCAACATGGTTGAAGATACAAGGTCTTTGAAGGAGTTCGCTTCCCCTAATACCACGGGGTTGCAATCTAGCATTATTCGCCTGCTAGTAGAGGCAAACAACTTTGAGTTGAAGCCTTCTCTACTTTCCATGGTGCAGCAAAACCAATTTGGAGGCGCTCCAACGGATGATCACCATTTGTCTATGTTCTTGGAGTTTTGTGACACTCTAAAGATGAGTGGTGTCACTGCGGATGCCATAAGATTGAGGCTTTTCCCTTTTTCCTTGAGGGACAGAGCAAGAGCTTGGCTACAATCACTTCCAAACGGTTCCATAACTACACACTTTTGGGGACATCATATAAACACCGTATGCCCGTACATGTACGGACAAAACTATTTTTTTTAAATATTTTTTTCAAAAAATAATTATTATAAAAGTGGTTAATGTGGTGTAAATAAGTGGTTAATACAGTTCACTAACTGGTTAATTGGCTACTCGGATGCCAAGTTTCACTTGTATCTATTAACCACTTCTAACATTGTATTAACCACTAATATCAACCTTGTTAACCAAGTGTCATTCACCACCTTTAATAACTTTTTCACAAATCATTACAAAAGTGGTTAATGTTGTGCAACTAAGTGGTTAATACAGTTCACTAACTGGTTAATGGCTAATATGATGCCACAAGTTGCACTTGCACCCATTAACCACTTTCAACACTTTTTTAACCATTAATATCAATCCGATTAACTAAGTGTCATTTACCACATTTAATAACTCTTTCACAAATCATTATAAAAGTGATTAATGTTGTGCAACTAAGTGATTAATACAGTTCATTAACCGGTTAATGGCTACTCCGATGCCATAAATTAAGTTGTACTTACACTCATTAACCACTCTAATACTTTATTAACTACTAATATCAACTCTGTTAACAAAAAAAAAATTCTTTAAAATAAGAAAAAGCCTGATACGATGTCGTATAGGTGTCACAAAATGGTGTTCATTTATCATTTTGTTCCCTCTACTAGGATTTGCTCTGTATATAACCAGTTACTTAGACGCACAACGCACCGACGTTAACTACACGTGTGACATTTCAAATTTTTTTTTAGTCTTTAAAAAATTAGCAAAGTTTGTTTTTAGTCTTTAATACGTTTTTTTCATGTGTTTGATTTTATATTAATTTTTTGTTAGCATATTTAGTCACTGAAGTTTGCGCCAAAAAACAAAGTCGCTGATGTTCATTGTTATCCACTAAGCCAATTTGGTTATAGCACAAAATCACTTTTGTGAGTAAAAATAAGGCGAATATAATTGAAAATCATTGTTCATATGTGTTTGAGTTGCAAAATCGCGGTGGATAAAATTGATTCTGGTAGCTAAAATCAATTATTTTGGAAATAAGACATTCCTAGCTTTTGTGCTGAATAAAACAAATTCTGGGTATGAGACCGATAAAATTCTTTATATTAACTCATCAAAAGTGATTATACTTTTATCATTCAAACGAAATCAATTTTTTTGAACACATTTTTAAAATATCATTACCAAATACAAATCAATTTTTTTTAAACGTAATTTTTTTTTAAAATCAATTCTTTTAACATCAATTCTTCAGAATCAAATCTATCAAAATCTAAAACAAAAGGACCATAAGTGGAGACGTGTTTACTTACGTGGACAAGTGAGAGTGTGCGAACGCCATGTTAAATGCCATGTGGCTGACACGTCCGATACTACTTGTCACATATCATTTAAAATATATTACATACGCTAGCAAAGGTACTGTTGCTGTTGTTGTTTCCAAATGAATAACCTGTGAACTTTTGTCCAAGCCCATTTTAACAATTTTTAACATCGTTGTTGTTTTTAAAAACTATGCCAAAAACTTGCTCAGATAACGGTGTTCAGATGATTTTCAAGATATAAATGCCATATGAAAAAACACGGAGCACTCAGATATCTAAAGTCATTCTTGTGACAACACTTACTAGAGCGAGCATTATTTGGAAACTCTGAATATTTTTAGATAACGCTTGTTTGAGCATGTGTTTTTTGAGATCTTAACTATGGAATAAAAGAAATCCTAAATGATGTGGAACAACCTAGGCTTAAGGAGATAACGACTCAAGACTTTGGATTGGATGGACCTATTACAAGAGGAAGGGAAAAAAGGATTAAAGAACAACTCAAACACCAAGTGGCCTACTTTCTCAAGGCTAATGTTGGTGTTAAAGAAGTGTCATATTTTGTAAATCTCTTAATGATAGAAATCATGTAGTTTTCTTGATTTTGGGCTGTCCTCTATTTGTTTTGGACCATGGGCCTTGTTTTTAGTAGGTAGGGGTTGACCGTATAAAATGCTCCTTTGTATTGACTCATGAGGTTTTTTGGTCAGAATTAAAATTGAGAGAGTTTAGAGCTTGGTGCTCCTCTATGTGTTCTTTGTGAACCTTTAAGAATCTTATCAAGAATTTCAATGTCTTGTGGCGATTCAATGGAACTAATCATTCATCTTTGAGAGTGGCGTTCATACACTAATCTTCATCTTCTTTCCTTTTCCATTTGTAAGTTTCTTCTTAATTTGGGGCTGTTTTGTTATTAGGGTTCAAGTCTGATTTTTGAAGTACACTTGGAAAAGATCCTTTAATTTCTATGGAATCCCTTGGATTCACATCACTAAACCCTTCAAATTTTCATTTCTCTTCATTCATTTAAGTTACTTTTTTTCACTTTTGCATTCCTTGACCACTAACAGCCCACATCCATCGCCGTCAGTAATCCATTTGAAAGTCATTCGTCGGTCGGCGCCTAGTTCTCTATTCACAAGCCATTCGTATCCAGGCAAGTCATTTTCTATTTTGCTTGTTTTCAATCCTTTTCATTTTGTATGTTGCTTAAATCCCGTATTACATGACAACACGAGTCCCATGTTTCCAAAAACTAGAGTTTTGTTTATTGTTCCTTTCATTCCCTATGTGCCCTATGCTTTCTTATTGTTCTATTACATGACAACACGAGGCCCATCTTTGTCACCATTTTTGTGTGCCCTATGTTATCATTGTTGCATGTCTAGTGGTTTACTATGTTCAGTTTGGAAGCTTATTGATATCACCATCATTTATGGTTGCTTTTATGTGTGATGATGGTGTGACTACATATTTTGAGTGGGGTTATATGAATTGATGTTTACTTATTAATAAAGTGTATTGTGATTTTCAATATGATGTAGTGTAATATTCATTATCTTTTATTAGATCAGTTTGATCTCTATACGATGGAATTCCCAGTTGCTCCGAAATCAGATTGTGTCTCATGCCAATTTAGAGCTGAACTTTGGCCTAAAAGGGTGAATGAATACTTTCTTTTATGAATATTTTTGGATCATTGGTGAATATTTTGGAGCTCATAGTAAATTTTATCAGAGTTACAAACATGGGCTGAGTGTCGGTAATTCTTTGTGGAAGATCCCAAAAGGAATATTTTCACCCTTGAATTAATAGAATCGGGTGATAATGTCTAATTTAAGGGTATTGCATCGACGGCGAGGTTTTTTGGATTGAAGATTTTGTACATCATAGTATTCTATTACAGGAGGTTTAATCAGTTTACAATGTGAATATTTGAGGTTAGTTGCCCTGCCAGAGTAGAGTAGACTACCCAAAACCTTCAGTTGTTGCTTCTGCTGCATAATGAGAAGAAGCAAAGTTGTGGTATTTGACCGTAACGTAGAGAATTATTGTTTTGTATTTTTTAGAGAAATTATGTAAATTAGTTCCTTAATGAACGTGATTAAAAAGTTACTTTTTGTTGTCTTTTTTCAATTAACGGTAAGTGTTGAAATTTTTTCTCTATATATTTATACAATTGTAGCATTTTAACACTTCCTCCCCAATAGATTTTGTTCAATAGTAAATGTACACTTCAATGGATATGCAAAAATATGAATTTGTAAATTATTAAGTAAGTTAAACTCCTAAATGCTGGAAGAAAATGTGTAATACATTAAAAACAAAAAAAAAACCCTCAGATAATGCTTCTTGAAGGAAGGTTATCTGAGGAGCACCTTAAGATAACTCTTCCTTAAGGAAGTGTTATCTGAGGCGCACCCTTAGATAACACTTCTTTGTGGAAGCATTATCGGAAGGTGCACTTCAAATAACGCTTCACAAGTGTTTCCTGTTGTACGCATTCAACATATGATGTCGTCGCGCATAACGATTGTAAACGTTATTAGTATATAGAAATAAACGTTATAATAGTTATAATGCGTCATAGTAAAAATAAAACTCTTTTACCCCCACTTCTCTATTATCTCTACATATCATGACCCCTCATTCCCAAGTTACCGATGCGAGAGTGTCTAAGCGAGAGTACCACACCTTTTTCTCTATCTAGGAAGCCATTACCAACGCCATCCCTCGAACGCCTCAACCACCCATTGTTCCTGGCTCGACATCACCCGTGACACCCGCCCACAAGTCATTGATCTTAACCTTACCGAACTTGACCTCTCCAGCATACTCATGCTACATCGCTCACCTCCCATTCCTATCCAATCTCTCCTTCACCGGCAACAAGTTGTCCGATACCATCCCTCTCCATTTGGGAGCATACTAAGCCAAATTTTAATTTTTATAACGTTTAACATTAATTCGGATGTTGATATTCTGAGCACCATTGTGTCCACTGTGTCTCCCATGGACCATTTCAGAAATGGTGCTTGGGTGGACATAGTATTTAAGTCATTGGATGTTCATATTTTTTACATCAACGACTAAGATTGAATGATCAATCAAAGGGTAAAATGGTCAAAAAAAAGATCCCCCTCCCCCACCCTCTACGTCCACCACTTCATCCCCATCCCTCTACGCTACTCCCACCTCCTAGCGAGGTCATGCTCGCAGGAAGAGGTCCCATGGAAATGCTCACAATGGAGAAGACCACATAATAGTTGTGTGGTGTGATGGCGAGCTGCAGACTTATGTGGCGGTGCCACACCAAATGTGATGCAACATCGTCACGCTCAGCAGAGAAGCATACATGTGAGATCCAAGTGGTTGCTCGCACGACATAGATGGGAAGGAGGTCTCAAGATAGTCTTCACGGGTTGGGGACTTGGTGCTGTGTGCAGAGACATAGACGCGGTACAATCCTCCCATGATAGTAGTATGGTGTAGGTTCATGCGACGACAACTTGTGAAAATGGAGGAAAAGCTACATAACGGGGTCCATGGTTGTTCAAGTTGGTGTGTCTGAAGTCGTGCACATCTCTGTTGCGGTGTTTTACGGTGATAAGCGAATGGTATATAATATGGTTGCACAGTTGGCTTCATCACAAGATACAGTAGCAACGACTTACAATCGGAGAATGTGTGGAGTGGTGGGTACCCTTTATTACGTGGTGGGTACATCCCGCAACCGCCCTTCGATGGGGTTTCATGCCTCTTCAATATGGAACAGGGAGGGATGAGGGGAAACATGTAGGTGTAAAGGGAAGGGAAGGGGGTGCATATAGGGTGGGGGCAGGGGGAAGTGGGGTGGGGTTAGAGAGGGTTGGGAAAGAGTTGGGAAAAATGGGGTGAGTTAACTATTTTGTCCTCAGTGTATCGATGCACCACTCCCAAATATTGCATGGGATAAATCACCACATATGTGTACATGTACACACTTGTAAGAAAAAGTTTAATTATGGTTATTTTCAAAGCCAGATCCACCTCCTACAAATTGGAGGCAACAGACCACACTGATTTATTTGTTTTTTTACTAATCATTGAGTAATTTTATTTTTGCCCCCAATTAAACTTAAGTGTTGACCCCACTAAAGAGAAAAAAAATAGAAAATGAGCTATTCTATTTTGATATGATTGGGAGATAAATTGTTAAATAATTGTTTTGTCATGCATATACATAGAGAGATATATTTTTAATTGTGTTGAAAATGAAAAAAAAAATACAACAATTTTAAAATATGAAGACACGTAGAGAACAATTATAGTTCGTATATGTTGATGTATCTTCATTTTTTTTGGTATATAATGCTATATAGTTTTTGTAATCCAATTTTTGCTTAATGATAACGATGTATTATTTTATTGTTTATGCATTGATATATTTTTTATGCAAATATTTATAGCATATGATCATGCACTCACTAATCAAAATTACTAGATCTGTCTCTTGTTATTTTATATCATTTGAAATAATTTAGATTTTAGTCGATATTGTTTCCTATACGTCAAACTATTTTATCGTTTTAATTATTTCAATAATGTCAACCCATGGAATTGGAATGAAATGCTTTTATAATTTCGAAACATACTTGTTATTTCATAAAAAAAATCATTTTGCCCCTATGTTGGGTGCCAAATTTCAAATTTGAGTTAATCGACAGAATGTTAAAATTCGACAAGTGAAGGCATAAGAGACCAGAACAAGGGATGAAAATTGACTAAGTTTGAAAGACCAAGTAATAAGACGGCTGTTCGACGGAAGGCATAACGTGTCGAAGATGTCAAAATGATCATGGTCGAACAGGCTTAATTATTAAGTAAAGATCAATGTATAGTTCGACAGGAAGTGCTATTGTCGATTAGGTAGTTTTTAGCGAAAACTTAACTACCAACTCATGTCCGTACACGTGTCAGGTTGGATGTTAAGCAGTTTTCATATTTTTGCCTATAAATAGTAGGTTGTACGATGTAATCAAGGTTGGATACATGATCTAGTTCCTAATATCTCGACGGCTAAAGAAGATTAACGGAAAACGATCATCGTATGCCATTCACACCTTATCTTTCTGCATTTTAATCAATTTTCAATCTATTTTTAATTCTTTGCACTTCCAGTTTATGTCATTTATCTTCCAATCAATTTATGTTTTCTTGCTTTGAATTTACATCCTTTATTTCCCTGTCATTTTCTATTTTCTGCATTATTACTTTTAAAGTCATTTACATGCTTTTCTGTTTCAAACTCATGTTCTTTACATACATTATTTAAATTCCTGCATTTATATGTTTTCACTTAAATTCATGTCCTTTAGCAGTGTTTCTTAAACTTTGTCTATTACTTGTTTTCCCTCACATTTCTGTGTTAACTTCAACTGCATGTTGGGTTTTAGTGATGTATGCCCCATGACATTGCAGTAGTTGCATTCTGGTTTTCTTTAAATTTTGATCTAACTTGCTTGTAAACCAAGTTATTGGCTTTCGACAGCCAATCTTATTTATTTAAGTTTGTATTGCCATTTCGACAACAACTTGTTGTTAATTGCAATCATCATAACCAAATTTGGCATAAGACTTGACAATTAATGGCTTAAAAGCCAAGAATGTTAAAGAACAATTAACGTGTCGAGTCTTTGACCGTTATATTCAAAAGAAACCGTTTTTTTCAAAACGAGATTACCACGTAACTCGTTCGAATTCATAATCGTTTGATCATCAAAATTTATTTGTTTGTTTGATGAATTTGGTAGATCATTCAAGATCATCAAAACTGGTAAAAACATACCATAAACCAAATTTCCCCATAAACAAATTGGCACGCCTGGTGCGACCAGTTTAGAGTAACTCGTTTAAACGATGGTTTTATGCGTCTAAGAAGTGGAAAGATCACTGCTTCTAACGCAACACAATATAGAAACATGAGTGGCAGTACGAATAGCAGTGCCACAACACCAAGTGTTGCTAATGCGAATGCATTGGCAAACAATACAAATGTTTCGACCAGCAGTACGAACGCCGGGGTAGTTATGATCCCGTGGATGAGTAATACTACCGCTGGGGCGGGTACTGGAATGTCAATGGCCAATACACAAGGAGAAGTTATTCCAAGCGCTGCAGTGCTTGAACCGGTGATTCAAAGTACTCCAGAGATTCAGGCATCACCTGGAAGTGCGAGGAACTCAAGTATTAGGCCTGTACCGCAAGTAGCGCAGCCTCCGTTTGGGATGCCGTATGGTTATTTGCAGAACTCGACAGTCACTGCTATTGGTTCAACTATGTTCAACCAATATGCTAACCAGCCGTTTATGCCATTCGAAAATTCTTCCAATACTCAAGGGATGGCAGGAATGGCTACTACTACGACAGCCAATCAACAAGGGTTTGGACTGGGGGACATGTCGAGACAAATGCCTCAGAATAATGGGGGATTAACACAGAACTCGTTGGCGAGTATTCGACAACAAGTGGATGATAGTAACCATGAGATGGTGAACATGTTCACTCAGCAGATGGGTGCAGTGATTACGCCTCTTATGGAGACTACTAATCAAGCATGTAATACACTAGCCTTACAAATGGAAAGGCTAAATCAAGCATTGGGTTTGGCAGCACCAGTGAACGAGAATGTTCAACAAGGCCCAGGGGTTATACCTCATGATCAGGGCATAGGGGTATTCCGCATAATGCGAATAACCCTTTGGTGGTGCATAACGAGGTAGTTCAGCCAAACCACAACCTTGGTCAGAATTTGAATAACTTGGCCTATGGCCAAGTGCAGATTCTACAAAGGAATCAAGACCAGGGCCCACCAGGGCATCAAGGTTTAGCCAACCTCAGGCACAATATCATGGGAAATCAGATAGAATAAAACGTGAATCAGGTTGTCGAGCAAATGCTGAATAGGCTTGGTTTTAATATTGGTCAAGGTACCAGACCATATTTCATATCTGCATTTCCTGAGTGGGTTCAACAAGCTGAAGTGCCAAGAGGGATGAAAATCCCCAAATTGTCCAAATTTTCTGGTGACAGTGGTGAATCGACTGTCGAGCATGTGGCAAGATACACGATGGAAATGGGAGAGTTGGCCACTATGGAAGGTTTGAAAATGAGGTTCTTTCCAAGTTCTTTGACAAAGAACACATTTTCTTGGTTCTCGACGTTGAGAGCTAATTCAGTCCATTCGTGGACACAACTGGAAGGATTGTTTCATGATCAATTCTTCAGGGGCGATTTGAGGGTTAATCTGACTGATTTATTCAACGTCAAACGCATCTATAATGAATCTATAGATGATTACATCTCTAGGTTCAAGCAAATGAAGAGCAGGTGTTTTACGCCTGTTCCTGAAGCGGAAATTGTGAAGATGGTCGCTAGTAGTTTGGATTACCATATTAGAAAGAAATTGGTAAACCAACACATAGTTGACCTCGCCCAATTAGGGGAGAAGGTTCGACAAGTTGAACAACTCCACTCTGAGAAGAATCAGAAGAAGAATAAAAAGTTTATTAGGCGTGAGAAAGTCAATTGTGTCGAACAAGATCTAACAGACAGTGAGGATGAGGCTATGACAGAGCAAGAAATAAACCTTGCTGAATTAAAAGAAGGACCACCTTATGCTTGTCAAGCGTTAGTACCTTCCAAGGGGAAGGAAAAGATGAGCTATGTGAATAAGAGAACCTATACATTTGATATAACCAAAGTTGATAAAATATTTGATATTCTTTTAAAAGATAAACAGCTTAAGTTATCAGATGATCATAGAGTGAAAGGGCCTGAGGACTCTAATGGTCAGAATTATTGCAAGTACCATGGAGCTTTATGCCACCCTACTAATGAATGTTTTCATTTCAGGGATTTGATTCAAAAGGCTCTCAAAGAAGGTAGGCTCAAGTCGACAAGCGAAGCCTAGCATGAAGGTGGATACTGATCCATTTGGTCAAGGCATTGCCAACGTCGAAGGTCAAAATGTGAGAAGCTGTAGCATGGTGAACATTAGCGCCAAGCAGAAATATGTGGTGAATGTCGAGGATCCTTTCGACATCTATCCAAGGCCTCATGAGACTGTTGAAGCTTTTCTGAGAAGGAAAAACAATAGGAGGCAGTTGAAATTATGCCCGCATTGTGACAAGTACTTTGATGAGAAAGCAGCCCAGAGAGCAAAGAAAGTTGATGGTGCAAACGTCCACCAACAAGTTCGTACTCTTTATGGGGATAGGTACGTGAGACATGCACCGGCAAACCGGGTGCAAAGGCCTGTGGTTAATAGGCCTAATCGAGCAATCAGTGGATGGTTGGTCGAGTCTCCAAGGGAATCCACAGGGAGTAATTATGGAGAATCTCTTGGTCGAAAGGTGAACAGGACTAGGAAACCTGATACTAATGTTACGGTAAACAAATGGGTCGAGAATTCTCCCAAAGCTCACTGTCCTGAACTGAGAAACAGGGTGAGAGCGACAAAGAGTAACCCTCGACAAACACCGTTTTGGGATGAAGAGTACCAGCATGGCAGAATACCTTACCCTGGGGGTGATCAAGTGAAGAAGACCCCACTGTTGAAAAGCCAAAAGCGTCGTCGACAAAGGATAAGGTAAGCTCAGAGGCAGAAAACGAAGGCTAGTGACTTGGAACGGCCTCAACATGAAGATTGTTTCATGGTTGGGATACATAAAGTGTCGTTGCCCAAGGAGACTGGTCCAAAGTTGAAGAGTGTAGTGGTTGATGTTAGAGGCAGCAATTACGACAAGGCGGCCGACTTTCCAAGATGCGAGTCCATTCACAGCAGGCCTCTTTCAAGCAAAGTTCCAAGAATGCTAAAATTCCTGTGGCTAAGGAAAAGTTGACGCCTTGGCCGATAGGTCTAATTGAAGCTGAAAGGTTAGCTTTAGAAAGCGTCGAAGTTGGTGTTCAACCGGCCCCGGAGGAGGGCACAGGCAGTGATGTGTCAATGGAGGAACTAAGGATCATAGCTAATGATTCTGATTTATTAGATGAACCTTTGGAGTCCATGGAACAGAACATTGTCAAAACAGATTTGTCCATGGAAGAGGTGATTGCTGCATTAGATGATCCAGATGACCCAATAGGTTTTGAAGACGAAGAACAGTTTGATCCTGACACCAGTTTAGACAAAGATTTGGACGAGTTGGTGATGACAATGGGTACTACCTTGTCAGACCTGGGATCGGAAGATTGTTTATTCGACGAACTAGGCATGAGGTTGGGAAGTCATTTGGAGAATGAAGATACTGCTACTGAAGATGAGTTTACTAAATTGAATGTAAACTTGGTTTCGGTGTTGCCAGCGGAATATGAGGCCCCTTACGAGTTTGTAGTTGAAGTGCCTGACGAGGAAGACTTAGAGAACTTTCCCATTTGTTGGTGATTTGTTGAGCAAGACATGGTCACTATATTTGATAACTTTGCTAGGCTCGACAAACCAACTCATGAGGAGAGAAGCCACCTTTGACCATTGCACATTAGAGCAATGATTGAAGGTAAGCCAGCTAACAGAGTACTGGTTGATGGTGGTGCATCAGTGAATTTGATTCCAAGAGCCATGTTCAAGAAATTGGGAAAGGATGAGTCTGACTTGTTGCCAACTAATATAGTGGTTACTGACTTCGGAGGAAGAACTGCACCAATAGATGGCGTAGTAATGCTTGATGTGCAAGTAGGATCAGTAGAAAGATCTACTCTGTTTGTTGTGATTCCTTCGAGGTCTAGTTATAATGTCTTGTTAGGTCGGGATTGGATCCATTCTGTTGGAGCAGTTCCTTCGACAGTACACCAAAAAATGATTCTTTGGAATGCCCGTGATGAAGTTGAGATTATTGAAGCTGATGATAGTCCATGTTATTTGCAACAAATGCATGTAGACTTCAAAGTATATGATCCAAAGGTGAAACCCATCTCCGTGCAGGGTGGTGTTATTGATAAAGAAGCTCTGAATGCGTGCTTAATGGAGCAGTTTGGGGTTAAGTTGCTGGATGAGGCCGACGAAAATCGGCCAATCGACAGCAATGACTTATGAACATCCTCAAATACAATTGTCGGCCTGTGAGGCCGACCGACGGCCAAACTCAGAAGAAGGTGTGTTGGCCGATTGTATATTTGATGATGGCCCTTTGGGTTTTGAAAAGGGGCTTGAAGATAGAAGTGACTTTGAGTTGGAAGACCCTTTAGAAGAGATAGACTTGGGCGATGCAGATAGAAAAAGGCCAATATATGTGAGTGCAATGTTGTCAGACCAATTTAAAAGGCAGATTGTGGAGCTAGTTTCTGAGTATAAGGATTGCTTTGCTTGGGATTACCACGAGATGCCAGGACTGAATAGAGAACTTGTGGAACATAGATTGCCTTTGAAGCTGGATTGCAAGCCTGTCAAACAAGCCAACAGGAGGTTCGCTCCTGAAGTTGTGTTGAAAATCAAGGAGGAAGTTGAACGTTTGCTGAAGGCTAAATTCATTCGCACAACTAGGTGTGTGGAATGGTTGTCTAATGTAGTGCCTGTCATAAAGAAGAATGGCAAGATGAGGGTGTGTGTCGATTTTAGGAACCTTAATGCAGCCACTCCTAAAGATGAATACCCTATGCCCATAGCAGATATGCTAGTGGATGCAGCATCTGGTCATGAGCTTCTGAGTTTTATGGATGGGCATGCTGGTTATAATCAGATTTTCATAGCTGAAGAGGATGTACCTAAAACCGCTTTCAGGTGTCCAGGTTCAATTGGAACTTATGAATGGATAGTGATGCCCTTTGGTTTGAAGAATGCTGGTTCAACATATCAGAGGGCAATGAATACTATCTTTCATGAAATGATAGGCAAGTTCATGGAAGTATACATCGACGATGTCATTGTTAAGTCTGACAGTCAAGAGGAGCATTTGAACCATTTGAGAAGAACATTCCAGGAAATGAGAAGGCATAGTTTGAAAATGAACCCTGAGAAATGTGGTTTTGGGGTTTCTGCTGCTAAGTTCTTAGGCTTTTTGGTGCACAAAAAGGGCATTGAAGTAGATAAGAATAAAGCTAAAGCTGTGCTGGAAGCGAGACCTCCAACTAACAAAAAAGAACTTCAATCCTTTTTGGGAAAAGTCAATTTTCTCAGAAGGTTCATATCAAATCTCTCAGGAAGAACAAGAGTTTTTGCTCCATTGGTGAAACTCAAGGCAGAAGAAGCTTTTGTGTGGACTCAACAACAACAAGAAGCTTTTGACCAAATCAAGCAGTATTTGACAAATCCACCGGTCATGATGCCTGCAGAGCCACATCGACCAGTGAGATTGTACATATCAAAGATCAGAAGAGACCATTGGTTGTTTATTGGCTCAAGAAGATGGAAACAATGTCGAGAGAGCCGTTTACTACCTCAGTCGAGTGCTCAACGATGCAGAAACTAGATATAGTGCTATAGAAAAACTATGTTTAGCATTATATTTCTCTTGTAAAAAACTCAAGTACTACTTGATGCCTTGTAATGTTTTAGTTATGTCAAAGACAAATGTGATTAAGTACATGTTGTCCCAGCCAATTCTGAATGGTCGAATTGGAAAATGGACACTTGCTTTGTCTGAATTTTCTTCGCAATATGTACCTTTGAAGGCTGTTAAAGGTCAAGTAATTTCTGACTTCTTAACGGACCATCCATGTTTAGAAATAAAAGAGCTGACAGGGCTAGTCGAGTTAAAGCCTTGGCATTTGTATTTTGATGGCTCAAGACACAAAAATGGTGTTGGTGTTGGCATTCTGATAATTTCACCTTTAGGTGTGCCAACTAAATTAATGTTTGAGTTAAAATATGTTTGTTCCAATAATGAGGCTGAATATGAAGCCTTAATTGTGGGTTTAGAAATTTTGATAGAAATGCGAGCACGCACTGTCAAAGTTTTTGGAGATTCACAACTGGTTATAAGACAGTTAACTCAAGAATACAAATGTGTTAGCCATAATCTTGTCAAATATTGTCAAGTTGCTAGCAAGTTGATGAGGCGATTCGACAAAGGTTTAATTGGAACATATCCCTAGAGAACTGAATCAAGAGGCTAATGAGTTAGCCCGGTTGGCCTCGGGGTATAAGTTATCTTCAAAGGTGTTGTGAGAACTCATAAAAATTCATGAGTTCTTTGTACCTTTGACGAAAGTGGATATCTTGGTTTCCAATACATCAAGTTAAATCGATTGGCGTAAGCCAATAATTGAGTATTTGGAAAATCCAAGTACCGATGTCGACAGAAAGTTATACAAAGCGACTAAGTTTGTTGTGCTCATTTGGAGTTTTGTATAGAAAGTCCGTCGATGGTAACTTGGAAACATGCCTTAGTGAGGAGGATGCCTACTTGGCATTGGCAGAGGTTCATAAAGGAATTTGTGGAGCTCATCAAGGTGTGAAAAAATGAAATGGGTACTAAGAAGACAAAGAGTGTATTGGCCCAATTTGGTTAAAGATTGCATTATGTTTGCAAAGTCTTGTGAAGAATGCCAAAAACATGGCCACATACAAAATGTGCCTGCTAGTGAGTTACATTCTATCATTAAACCTTGGCCTTTTAGAGGTTGGGCACTGGACCTCATAGGCCAAATCTTTCCTACATCTTCAAAGGGGCATAAGTACATTTTAGTAGGGGTGGACTACTTTACCAAATGGGTAGAGGCAGTGGCCTTGAAAGAAGTGACTCAACAAGACATTGTGGATTTTATTGAAAATCACATTGTTTGTAGATTCGGAATACCTCAAACAATCACAACTGACCAAGGGTCTGTGTTTGTTGGGAAGAAGGTTGCCGAGTACGCTGAGTCGAGGCGAATAAAGATGGTGACTTCGACGCCCTATTATGCGCAAGCAAATGGTCAGGTCGAAGCCATGAATAAGATTATCATTGGGTTGATAAAGAAGCACATTGGTAGATATCCAAAAAGTTGGCATTCGACTCTGGAACAAGTTCTCTGGGAATGCAAAAACTCTCTAAAAGAATCGACAGGTACTACTCCTTATAAATTGGTTTATGGCCATGATGCTGTGTTGCCTGTTGAGATAAATCTTGGTTCATTAAGAATTCAAAAGCAAAATGAGATGCCGTGAGACAACATCCGGGACTCGATGTTCGATTTAATTGAATGATTTTCATGATGAGAGTTGTGGCCTTAGAACATTTAGTTCGACAAAAAGTAAGAATAGCTAAATTCTATGACAGTCGAGTTAAGTACAAGCGTTTCAAAGTTGGTGACTTAGTTTGGAAAGTCATTTTACCAATGGATAAGAAATGTCGAGAATTTGGGAAATGGTCCCCAAAGTGGGAAGGGCCATTTGAGGTTGTCCAAACATTCTCAGGAAATGCTTATGCACTTGGTGAAGCACTCGTTTCAGGATTAAGTCTATTAATGGCAGATATTTGAAGTTATATAGACCAACAATGTGTGAAGTAAGAATACAACCTTGAAAAGTAAACTGGATTGTTCTATTCAAGAGCCATTTGGCAGTATACAATATACATTGTCGAATAGGCTTACAGCCTGGTAATACAAGTACTGGAAAGTCAATAAGTCTAGGCTATTAAGGAATAAATCCACTTGTGGAAGCTTCGCCGTGTCCCGGATTCTGATCATGCCGAGAAAGAATTTAGGAAGAAGAACATGGGAAGTAAGAAAGACTCCCGTGGCATACCATCTGGTCAATCAAGTTTGCAAGAGCTGCTTCAGATGGTAGACACCCAAATCGACGGAAAAGTGAAGCTAAAAGCATGGGCACGTCGATGAAAAGTGTCAAAAGCCATGCGAGTAAAGGTAAAGCAGGCAGTTTGAGAGGCAGTCGTCGATTTAGGTGTATGCCTCACAATTAACCGAATTGTGCCAAAACTTTTCCTAATTGCTTGCCCACACGTTGAATTTCGAGCACAAGGTGTGAAGGAGTGCAAGACAGTAGGAGAAAGAAGTGGCTCCGGCTTTCCCTTTCTCACATGTTTCAACGAGGTTGGCAAGTTGCATTAGGCAACTTACCAAAACTCATTGTTGATATTAGGCAAATTACCAAAACCCAGAGAGTCTTTCACCGTTGAGACAAAGACTTTGGAAAAGACGATGGGAGGTGGAGCCCCTAGCTTCCAAATGAAATAGGCAGAGCCATGGAATGAAGCCTTGAAGTGTATAAAAAAGGTTTCCATAGCAGCTGGTTATACTCAGAAATAGCTAGTTTGGGGATAAGAACAAGTTGGATTTGGGGATGTTGCTTGTAATGCTAGCAAGAATTTATTAAGGATTCTGTGAAAAGAAACTTCAAGAAGTTCAGAAAGCATTTGTGTTTGAGCGAGAGAAGAAATATGGCAAGTGCCTATTTATAGCGCAAAGTGGCGTTAGTTTTCAAGTTTTGACGGTCAGATTGACTGGTCAATAGCTTTGAATGTAATTTATTAGCCTGAAATTGAAATTAAAGCAGTTAAAAGAACGTGCTAGCTGGACGGTGAAGCGATTGATCGAAAGCAAGCTAAATCATATTGCAGATGTTGCAGGGCAGTACAAGCATTGGTCGAAACAAAAGCGTTCGACATACAAGGAATTAAAAAAAAAATGGCTAATGTGCAAATAAGACAAAAAAGGAAATTACAAAGGAATTTTTCTAATGTCTTCCCAAGTCGCAGCCAGTTCCATTTTTGTGCCTTCAGCATTTATATAACGAACTTCAAGAGCTTCAACCTTCGACAAAATGGTTTGCGCCTCTGCGGCACTACTAGTCATTTCCTGGTCGAGAGAGGCTATTTCCTCAGAGCAAGAAGCCTTAATTGCCTCTTGTAATTGGGTCTCAGCCGCGGCAAGTTCTCACCTCAGGCGAGCAACGTTCTGCTCCAACTCAGGAACTTTAGCTTGGTAGGGAGCACCTTTCTCGACCAATGCGGATTGCCTCTGTCGGAGATGCACCAGTTTGTCACGAAGCTCATGCTTGGCAGTGATGGCTTGCTGGTATGGAAGGATACTGTCGTCGAGCTCAAACAGTTTAGGGATCAATTCTTCGACAAATTGCAGTGCGAATCGATATGCCCTCGATGGATTAGCGGAAGCCTTTTGCGGGAATGTTGAAGCTCTTTGACGACGTGAATTAATTTATTCCTTACTTCCTGATTTGAGTAAAGGTCGTCGAAAGAATACTTAAAGAAACCCTTTAGCTCTGCAAGCAATCCATTGAGTTTTTCAGCAAAATTGTCTCCAGGAAGTGTGGAGGATCGGGCTGACATTGGTGAAGTTTTGTTGCTAGAACTTGACAACAAGTTGATCCATTCATCAATCCCCACGTTGGCCTTCCCAAAATCCGCAGCTGATGGATGGGGATCGATGTGAGAGGGTGGATTGGCAGGATCGTCGAGTAACTGATCCATATCAATACTATCTGCCCTGATTACTATGGGACTTTGCTTTTCAGTAGCTTGGGGGGCAGTAGTGATTTCAGCAGAGGGTGTTTCCGCTTGGACGGTGTGATCGTCCTGCTGAGTGGGTGTGGAGTCTGGACTCGCTGTCGAGATGGTAGTTTGAGCCACATCGACGTCCATGGCTGAAAGCTCTTCAATTTCATGCTCAGGCTGAGTCTCTGGGACTTCCTGTGAAAGAAAAAAGAAAAAATCAATGAAAATCCCAAATCATTGCTCTGATGCCAGTGGAATGGCAAGAAAATTTTATACCTTAGTAGCAGGGGGAGTAGTGCTTGGGAAGATTGTTCGCAAAGGGAGCGAAGTATCGACATTTGCTTGTTCAGGGGAGTCCTGACAAACAGGTATGATGAGGCAATGTTCAAAAAAAAAACACAAAATTAGTAGAAAGGCATACCTTATCAATGCTCGATGAGTCAGCTCCCTCGACAGAGATAGGGTCTTTAGAAGTACATTCTTCAGACACCCCTGTCTTTGCAGATTTAACTCTTGGCTCCTGCAAATGTCGAAAAGAAAAAATGAAGATCTTGTAAGAAACAGGAAGACCATCAATTTAGACAGTAGTGGAGGAAAGTTTACCTTTGTAAACTTAGCTGTTGGAGTTGCTTCAGAGTTTTCAGAAACGGATCTCTCTGCGTGCGATTCCTGAAAATTGTGTAAGGGTAACCATGATGCCTAAATGATGAAATCATAAATAAGTAATGGATTCCTATGTAAGTGAAGAGAGGGATACCGTTTGAGGCGTGCAACGAGAAGAAGACTTGAGCAGAATTATTCTGCGTTTGGAGGACTTGGTTTCAGCACCAGTGGTTTGAGCTTTCCTCTTGGTGGTCTCTTGCTGTGAAGAGCTGGTCGAGTGCTTAGACTTTGCTGGCTTCTTTTTCGGTGCAGCCGGTCTCTTGCCAGCACCGGTCTTTGTAAATCCAGATTTGGAGGATTTCTTCTTTGATGATTTGGACTGGAGGGGAGGTTCATCATCTTCATCTTCTTCTTGAACTTCGACTTCAGTGGCCTTACCACTTGTTTGCTTGTATTTTAAAGGCTCTTTTAGAGCCAAAGCTAAAACAAAGTGAAGAAAGTAAGCATAAAACGAGTGGGTGTTCAAACAAAAAGGCAAAAGAAACTGAAATACCTTGCGGAAAATGGGAAATGAGTTTGACGGCTTCATTATGCTGTTCGAAAGGTGAAGCAAACCGACCAGTGAAAGTAACTTCCTTGTTGCTAAAGCTATCGACAATGGAACAAGAATAGTATCTTTCCAGTTCAATGAAGTTACCAGCCCTTGTCGGTTTGCCAGGAAATGGGTCAGCCAAACCAAAATTCGCACAAGGGAAAGGCACAGGCTCAGGATAAGGGGGTTTCACAAGTGATTGCCCTGTTTCATGATAGTGCTTTAGAGCCTTTAAGCCCCATTTGTTATCGTGTGCCTCTTTTGATTTGGCGACCATTTCATTCGCCTGTTCGACAATATAATGGGGACGTCGAGGATCCCATTTGAATTTATAAAATTTTTCAAAGTCGAGTATAGCCTTCAAGTGCTCACCTTTGGTTTTAGTTGAAGGATCTTGTTCCTGCACAGAGGGATCAACAAATCGTCTTACACACTCTTCAAAAGATGGGTGAAACTTCTTATAATAGTTAGCCCACCACGTCTCGAAGTCCTGAGATATGCCAAGAGTGGTAGAGAAAGGAACAAGATTGACAGCAGCTTTGCGGGATTCGTTCTTTTTCTTCATGCCATCAAAGGTTTCTTCTTTAATATCAATGTAGTCCAAAAGAATGTCTTCTTTCTTGTAAGGGAAGGGACCAGGAATAGATTGCAGGAAACCAATATTGTTGGCAGAAGCGTTAGGAAGGAAAGAAAATGCATAACCATCTGTCGAACCAGGAAGTCCTGTAGGGAACACTTGTCGAGAAAGGAAGTGAGTCCAAATGACTTGGCACTCCTCAGATTTTGGATCAAAAGGGGCTGTGAACCACTTGGGTCCATATCTTCTGCTAACAAAGGGTTGAAAGCGAATGCCTGGAGTTGTGGAAGCAAGGGAGTGAAAGAGGTTGAAATAGTACTTGAAACTTTCAAGTTCACTGTCGAAAGGTTTGGGAAAGCGATACATGGCCAGAGTGCCATATGTGCAAATTTCGAGATCTGACGGAGCCTTGTCAACAGTGTGGCCCGGGAGAGTGAGGTTTAGCCACAGTTGAAGTAGCCAAATTGGGCCTCCTACTCCAACTTTCTTTCCTCCTCCTTTCACCATAGCGTAAAGGCTCGACATGCTTGAGTAAAGGTTCGACAAGAGGAAAGAAGCGAAAGCCCACTTCTTACCCTCATGAAGGAGGTTTGCTAAGTCGAGGAGGGTTTTCGACATTTGAACATTTTTATTGCAAAGGACGAATGCTGAGAGCCAATGGAACAGGAAAGCTACGTGTTCCTCATCAGAAACGTCATCAGTATCCCTCATTTGGCTAGCAACATACTTTGAGAATGCAAGGGGTTCCTCACTGAAAACATCAATGACGTTTTCTGGAACGTTTAGGGGGTGAATCATTTGGCCATCTGGTGGGAGGCCAGTGAGAGCAGAAACGTCGAACAAATTTGGACCCATTATTCCGCAAGGAAAGTGGAAGTTGTTTGTAGTTTTGTTCCAAAAGAAAATAGCAGCTCCCAACATAGATGAGTCCAACCTAAATTGATGTTTTGATAGCTGAATCAGGTGGTAAATGCCTAAATCTTTCCAAGTCTCAGCCTTTTTGGCTTCTACCCTAGCAAGCCAGGCAGAATAGCCGTTTACGTTCAACGGCGGCGTTCTAAAAAGCCTTGAGCTTTTGAAGAAATAGTGAATGTGCAATTTAGGGGCAGAAGCTAGAAGGTCAGTGTGACCTTCTTTGTTTGGGAAAGAGTCTTCAAAACTATCTGGAAAACAGGATAAAGGGATAACTGGCCCTAAGTAAGCTACAGGAGGGTCCAAGAGATATGAAGGATCATGTACATAAGGAATCATTACCTTAGATTTCCTCCAGGGGATTGATGCATCGACGTCAGGATTCCACCATGTTTTCCTTCGAGGAGCAACGGTGGCTTGAGCAGGAGTTGATGAAGACGCCATTGGAAGAAGATGATGCTTTCTCAGTATGATGCCTTCGCGAGAGTTCAGATGGTGGAGGAAGAGTTCTAAATGGGGTTTTGAATACTATTTAAGGCCTCGCTTTGGAAACGAAATGTGCAAATGGGAAGAGTAACCGCCTATATTTGAAGTGATGATGGTCCTATTTTTTAGGGAAATGGGGAGCGCAAACCTGTGATGGGACATTACGGAAAAGCAACCGTCGCGCGTGAAGTTAAACAAAATTCTGGGTCTCTCCGTATGTTGGTGTCGAGAACTCAGAATTTGGGGGGCATCTGTTGGGTGCCAAATTTCAAATTTGAGTTGATCGACAGAATGTTAAAATTCGACAAGTGAAGGCATAAGAGACCAGAACAAGGGATGAAAATTGACTAAGTTTGAAAGACCAAGTAATAAGACGGCTGTTCGACGGAAGGCATAACGCGTCGAAGATGTCAAAATGATCATGGTCGAACAGGCTTAATTATTAAGTAAAGATCAATGTATAGTTCGACAGGAAGTGCTATTGTCGATTAGGTAGTTTTTAGCGAAAACTTAACTACCAACTCATGTCCGTACACGTGTCAGGTTGGATGTTAAGCAGTTTTCATATTTTTGCCTATAAATAGTAGGTTGTACGATGTAATCAAGGTTGGATACATGATCTAGTTCCTAATATCTCGACGGCTAAAGAAGATTAACGGAAAACGATCATCGTATGCCATCCACACCTTATCTTTCTGCATTTTAATCAATTTTCAATCTATTTTTAATTCTTTGCACTTCCAGTTTATGTCATTTATCTTCCAATCAATTTATGTTTTCTTGCTTTGAATTTACATCCTTTATTTCCCTGTCATTTGCTATTTTCTGCATTATTACTTTTAAAGTCATTTACATGCTTTTCTGTTTCAAACTCATGTTCTTTACACTTCTGTTATTTAAATTCCTGCATTTATATGTTTTCACTTAAATTCATGTCCTTTAGCAGTGTTTCTTAAACTTTGTCTATTACTTGTTTTCCCTCACATTTCTGCGTTAACTTCAACTGCATGTTGGACTTTAGTGATGTATGCCCCATGACATTGCAGTAGTTGCATTCTGGTTTTCTTTAAATTTTGATCTAACTTGCTTGTAAACCAAGTTATTGGCTTTCGACAGCCAATCTTATTTATTTAAGTTTGTATTGCCATTTCGACAACAACTTATTGTTAATTGGAATCATCATAACCAAATTTGGCATAAGACTTGACAATTAATGGCTTAAAAGCCAAGAATGTTAAAGAACAATTAACGTGTCGAGTCTTTGACCGTTATATTCAAAAGAAACCATTGTTTTCAAAACGAGATTACCACGTAACTCGTTCGAATTCATAATCGTTTGATCATCAAAATTTATTTGTTTGTTTGATGAATTTGGTAGATCATTCAAGATCATCAAAACTGGTAAAAACATACCATAAACCAAATTTTCCCATAAACACCCTAACACTAAAATTTGAATAGAATTTTATTTTATATTGGTCATTTTTTTACGGATGTTTTATATTGTTCTTTAGAAAATGAAAATGAGTATAACTGGAATAATCTTATCCCACCATATCGCCATCAACCCGTTTAAGTGACATTTGAACTTCTTGAATAGTACAATGGTGGTTTTTGGTGCTATGCATCTTTGAAACTTCTTTTAATTTTTGGGTTTTCTCTTTAGACAAATAATGAAGATAACAGCATGATGGTAGGTGGAGTCGAAAATATCGCGAGGAAGAGGAAATATACAAAGCTTCAAAGGAAATGCATAATTTGCAATGGATTTCCAAACATGTTTTTTTTTTCCTTCCATTTTCTAATCCATTACTAAAGGAACAGTACATCCACGTTACATCCTTTTCATTGATCGTTCATCACTATTTGCGTGGAGCTCTATCATGAAAACCCCCAAAAAGAAACCCAAAGAAGTTGACCCTGTGGAAGTGTGTTAGGTAGGAGAGTGTCTATAAGAATACTCTCCTAATGTGGAAGATCCTTGACCCGACTCCTGTCAAAGAATAAATTCTTTTTGAAAAATGTTGTACCCATGTCGCTTCAGACTCCGGTGTCGTTATTCAGTAGCCACCATTTTTTATATAAAAAAAAAATGGTTTCAAGTTAAGGGAGTTTTAAATCCTCTCGACCCCTCACAACCACAAGTTGAAGGTGCCCAAATAGAAGTTAACGGTGACCACCTCTTGTTATCTTTCATAGGTCATTGTCTAAAAAAGGAGTGAAGATCTTTCCAGCCCGTAACAGATATAAAGTGAATGATTGTGTTGGTTTTCCACTAGAAGGAAAACCATGTTTTTGCATTAGTGGTCTTTAAGTATATGATCATCTCTTGCTACTAAATAAATCGAACCACATATGTGACAAAGCATGTACATATATATGGGATTCAACCTTAGCTTCATGATTTTAGAAGAAAACTGTGATTTGTATTGCTATTGGTTCGAGAAAACTAATTGTCTTGTGTTTAATTTTAGAAATTCTATTTATGTAGTTACCTCATACTCAAACCTTCTTTAATCGCCCTATAATTTATGGAGTTATATAAGTTACCATTATTCTTAAAGGTAGGTATTGAAGTACTTCATCTACATCCATTTGTCATATTCTTGGACCTCAAAATCTCAATGAACAAATTTGTGTGTCATCTGGTTGAAAAATATTATTTTAATAAAAAAAATATCCTTCTTAATTTAAGAAACAAAACTCTCATTCATCAAGACTATGGTTAAGTATTGGAATCTGTTGATTTCATTTAATACTCCTATAAATTTAAATTTTATTTCATAAATGCCCCAATATTAATTACTCTTAATTTCTCTAACTTAATTACTCCTAATATTCTCTCTCAAAATAATAAGAGTATAAATAAAATTTAGCATTAAACACATTTAAAAATGGGTCAATATTTCTTATAAATTGGACAAAGAAAAAATACCTTTTTATTTTTATATTAAAGACCGGAGGTAGTATTATTGAAGTGCTATTTAAAGATTATAGGGATAGAAAAATAATTGAGGTTATTTGTTTCCATAGAAACAACCTAACTACAATAAATTTATTCGTCTATTTGTTTTTCTTTTCTGCGATTGAATTACAAATCATCTAATTTACCAACTATTATATGGCTAAAAGGTTTCCTTTTATCTCACCTTGTGGTCAGGGCCCTTTCATGTTTGTTTCTTTGATTGGTGTAGTGGTTCTCCAAGGGAATGTTTAATGAAATGAGATGGAATGAAATAGAATGGATTAAGGTTCCATTTGTAGATTATGAAAAAAAATAGTGGAATGGAATCAGGGCCAGGCCAAGGCCCAAGCGAGTAAGGGTAAAGCCTCAAAACTTTTGATAAAAAAAAGGCTTTGAAATTTTTATTTCGCTCGGCCCTAATTGGAATGAAATCCAATGGTGTGCATTCTTTCTCATCCCATTACTTACCCACATTTTGCTTTCCCCTCTCCCAGTTTGGGGGGATGGGATGAAACCATTTATTAATTTATGTGAGTTATTAAATTATTGTTTTATCCCTGTCTTCTTTCTCTTTGCTTCTTTCTCTCTTTGCGTGCAAGGTCACATCCCTATTATAGTTGTGAACGATTAAATTGAATATAAGAGAAGAGGGAGATATTTCAATTACATAATGTTTTTATAGTATTATATCTAACACGTCACTTTTTATAAATACTTAATTATTGGTGTTTGTCCTTAATATATTTAACCAAGTTTGTTTGAGAGTGTAGATATTAAATATCTAAAGGGAATTAAGTGAATAATCCCAAAAGACTAAAGGAATTAAGTTCTAAACGAACAGACATAAAAGCGTGCCTCCTTAAAAGCTTCTACAAGAGTGTGTCTGCTCACTATGTGTATTGTACCTACACATAGGTAGCTACATTAGATGACCTATGTTCAAATGAAAAATCATGTGTCTACATAAAGATAGTTGGATGACACTCATGAATTGTTCAAATAAAGTTTCTTGTGCCTTGTGGTGCTACTACCAATGTATACAAGGAATCAAACCATTATCTAGAGGATTTTACCTACATTTGAATTAAGTCAACTATAAAGGACTGAAGCTACCTAGTATCACATAGACAAAAAAGACCCTTTTAGAACAATTAATATTGTATTAAGAGAAAAACCTTGGAAGCAAGCACTGTAGAGAAGGTAGCAGAAAGTGCACCTTTTCTAGAAAGTCGCCTCCAACTATGCCAAAAGGCTACTATTCACTATAGCAAGATGAACATATGTAGCATTTAATGCTACTCATAACGGAAACAAAGTCAATTCACAACGAGATTATTTTCTTTTGACTATAAATACAAGAATGATTGAAGAATAATAAAGAACTAACAACATTCGTTGCTCAAAAGTTGTAGAATTCAATTTTTATTCTTTCATTGGTTTTTCTTTAAAGCTTTCATTCAATACTACCTCCGGTCTCTAATATAAGAAGAAATAATAAAAATTACTAAGACCAAGGAAGACTATTTAATGTTATAAAATTGAAATGTTATCCCAAATATACTCCTAGCATTAAATGTTTTATACTCACCATGTGAGTTTTTAGTAAACATACATCTCACATTAAATAGGGTATAAAAGAAATTCTAACAATTAATATCACTACAAGAATAAACACTCTTACCCACTGCCTTTTTTCGTGGGCCCAGGCGCACTACAACATAATGTGTAAAAGGAAACACCACTTTAAGCAGTGCTTACAAAGAAAAACGCTACTTTAGTTAATAAACAGCGCTTCAGAACACGAAACGATGTTTTAGGAGTAGGGAATAAACAGTGCTTAAGCAGGGAAGCGCTGTTTAAAGTTGTACTAAAAGAATAAACATCGCTTAAAGCTAGAAGCGCTGATTTTGGTCCTAAAAGAATAAACAACGCTTAAGCAAAGAAGCATTGTTTAAAGTTATACTAAAACAATAAACAGCGCTTAAAGCTGGAAGCACTGATTTTGGTCGTCCCACTTCTGATGCGATTAACAGCGCTTAAAGCAAAGAAGCGCTGATTTTGGTCCATGGAATTCCTATTATTATATTCCCACTTCACGCTCTGCCTCTACCATTCCCAATTAACCCTAACCCCATGCGCCGTTCTCTGTCTCTCTCTTCCATCGCAAACAGTGCCACTCTCATGGACTCGTTCCAACAGCGCCGCTCTCATGGACTCGTTCCAACAACGCCTTGATCTTAAATGGTTCTCTTCTCTCTCCCTTTACCAGTGCCTCCCTCTCTATCTCCAAATAGAAGTGTTCTGATGAGGAAGATGAAGAAGGTTCTAGAAGCAGATCCAAATGAGGAAAACGAAGAAAAAGAAAGCAAGAGTTGAGGAAGACGATGAAGAAGCAGAGAAGAAGCAGATCCGAATGAGGAAGACGACGACGATGCTCACGCTCACCATGTGACTTCCTCCGATCGTCGTCGCGACAGATTCACCTCACACTCACTCTTCGTCCGCTTCCTTCGTTGCTCATTTATTTGCAGAGAAGAAAGAAACAAGAAAGCCCAAGATCCGTGAGCTCTGTGTTGATTTCCCCAAATTTTCTCCAAACCCTAACTTCTATTCCAGCATCTTGTTCGTGAAATTGCTCAAGATTTCAAGGTATGCGTTACATTGATTTGAAGATTCTTTGTTTAGATTGATGATTGTTTCGCTGTAACTAATTTTATTAATTGGTTTAGGGTTTAGATTGATTTGCGATTCTTGCTGTTCTTGCGTTCCAGGAAGCTGCAGATGCATATCAGGAAGCTGCCTAAGGACATTCAACTCGCAAGGCTTAAGCTGATTGATTAGTTTCTTATGCTTTTGCAGTAGATCTGGACATCGTTTGTAGTTTTCAAGTAGATCTGGACATACTACTTAGGTTTTTAGTAGTTTTCAAGTTCCTTATATGCGCTGTATTGTTCTGGACATTTCCATCTTCATCAGTTCTTAAATAGATGAGGGTTTGTATTTTTCCTATTGATTCTGGACGTTCCCATTTCCATCTTGATTCTCGATTTTTCCAGCTTGATTCTCGTTATGCACTACAAGAAAACTCGGGATTACCGACGGCCAAAGCCGTCGGTAATCTCAAAAAACCGTCAGTAATGCGTTTTTTCCGACGGATTACCAACGGCCACCAACCCGTTGGTAAAACAGGCGTTGCAAATCCCTATCGATGGGCTTTTTTTTACCGTCTAAAGGGTTGTACCGTCGGTAAAAGTCCATTGGAAAACGTCGGTACATTCCGAGGGATTAAACCCTTCGGTATATTTCCAACGGGCCGTCGGTAAAGCAGAAAATTTTTTTCCCGACAGTTCAGCCCGTCGGTAAAGCCAAATTTGTTTGCTTTATATTTAATTTAATTAATTAATTTAATTTATTAAATTATTAAAATTATTAAATTAATTAATTTAATTATTAAAAATAATTTATTCCCATATTAAAAAATGTTTATTTATTAAATTAATTAACTATTACTAGTAATTTAATTTAATTTAATTTAATTTAATTAAATAATTTAATTTAATTTATTTGATTACTTTTAACTATTAATTTATTTCCATATTTAAAAATGCAATAACGTAAACTAAAAAACAAATTAAAAAAAAGAAACGTAATAAATAAAATAAAAAAATCCGACAAACAAAGATTAGTAACTAAAAAAATATCCGGAAATATGTAAAAATATAAGTACAAACAGAACTAATAGTCCTGGTAGTCCTGATCATGATGCTTTACACCATCTGCATCATAGACATGATCATCAGTACTAGGAGGCGGTGGAGGACGCTGCAGGCGAGCTAGCAACTGGTCCATCTGCTCCTGTCGCGCCAGCACCTGAGCCAAAATGGCACTCGTCCGACGAGACTCCTCCTGCTGCTCGGCCACGACCCGCTGTTGCTCGGCCACGACCCGCTGCTGCTCAACTATCTCCTGCTCATCCGTGGCAGAGCGACCAGTGGTAGCACCACTACTTGACGACTCTTCGATGTGGTGGCGACCCCCTTTCTTATAGTTGCTGGCAAGGTCGCCAACACCGTATAGGCGACCCTTCTTCTTACCGCCAACAACATCTGCTCATATCCTGAGCGGTGCAGATGGATCCTCAGGGCTCTGAGAGGGGGGAACATGATGATATCTAAGACATCATCTAGACATCATCTCCTCAAACTCCTCCTGTCAAATATAAACAAATAAGTCAAATTTTTTTTTTGTAATAAAACAATATAGACATTATTAAAAACTATTCATTATATTTTTATAATTACCTGGGTCCGCCTCGACCGCTCATCGACGAAATCACTGGTACAATATAACATAATTTTTTTATCATTTTTATGAAGAAATTATTTCCATATTGTGGTGACTTTTTCTAGTAAAAACTATTAGGACAGAGAGGTTTTAACTTCTGGTCTTCATTTTATGTTGCAGGAACTTAGACTGTATGAAGAAGTGAATATCGTGTTAACTCCTAATAAATTATGAAATGTCTTGAGAACAAAAAAGAGATATATTCTGTTAATATGGGGCATGTTATTGTTATGCTTTAATGAAAACTAGTTCTAAATAAATTTTAAATGGTTTTCTTGCATTTATTTCACCTATGTAACAATTGGTTAAATGTTAAATCTTCACTGATTGATCTGAGTATTTTCTTTTCTTAATTATTAGATTAAATTACAGTGATCCCTTGATTCTTAATTATTATCTTTTCTTAATTGTGTGTGTGTGTGTGTAAAACCTATGTGCCCTGAAAAACCAAAGTCATTGTTGTGGAATTTTTTAGATGATATAATGAAGGGATGTATAAATGAATAGCAAATATAAAGTTTGGTTTAATTAACACAAAAACAATTTAAATCCACACATTTGGAGCTAAATCTACTTTCCTTCTGAACACAAATGTGAACTTTTTTACTTGTAGTAGAAATATAGCATATTACCTTACATTATTTATAAGCACTTATTTGTTTCTTGCTTTGTTCTATGTTAATATGAGCTACGACTAATAGACCAGGTCGATTGCTGGTGACTCACAGGACAGATACAGCTATCAGTGATCTTGTGTCTGGCCTCTGAAGGTAACAATCAATTGGATAGTGTGTCCCCTCATCTTCAGGAGTTGATTAGTTCCTATCAGTTGAGTCCTTTTATCACAAAAGTGGGTCTTTGTTATTTTCCCTTACAAATAGGATGCATTAAATATTGATTTCAAAACAATTTTGTGATGAATTTTGACTTTTCTAGTTTGATTATTGTTATTAATAATTATGATGAAGCTGCAAAGCTATCTTATATTTATCGTGGAGTGCATGGTTAATTACTTTACTTTTCACTTTATTGTAAACAATTTCATATCTTACTTTATGGTACTGAATTAATCATTAGAGCTTAATCTTGAAGCATTGACATTTTTTTTTTGTCTTCAAAAACTTGCTAACCAAATCACAATTCAAAAGAAACAGCAAACCCTCAACATTGAAAATCAGTAGCTTATATATGAATGGAGTTTTAGTTTTATCATGTGTGTGAAATGTGTATGCAAAGCTCTAGGACCATGTTAGTTAAATGGCCATCCAATATTTGCTTAGGGTCCACTATCAATGAAGACAAAGAAAGCTTATTAATTGATCTAAGAGATTATTGTGTGTATTAGCTGCTTCAATGTATTTGTCTTCTTTCTCTTAATTAAATATTTTTATCCAAAGATACAGACAAAAACTTGTACAGCATGCTAGTCTATCTTTTTCATCTTTGTGTTTCTCTCCTTTTTTACTCCTCTGTTTGTTCCTCTGTTTCTGACTGCATCCATAAGCATTAGAGTCCCTAATCCCCATCACCATTGACTTAAAAAGGAGATCTGTATTCCTGGATTCTCACTTCCTCTCTCCATTAACCATGTGCAATGTTTATGTACAAAAATACCAGTTGTGTATTCAATAGAATTCCAATGCATGGAAGTTTTCATTTTTTTGCAGTGGCAACTGATACCCATTAAAATTTAACGAAAAATGTGGGAACAGAATTTAGTGATGTCATCAATATATTAATATTTCTGTTATCTATTTATATACGCTTAATGTAGGTGAGACTGTTATTATTATATAGAATGTTAGATAGGTCAGCATCATTTTTGAAAAGAATTTAGAGGTTCTTTAGGTCCCTCTCTTTTTCCTTCTCTATTTTCTAACTTGCTTGTCTTACCTGTATATTCATACGAAAAAAGGGATTGGTTTGAAGATGAGCTCCGAGCTTTTCAAGGTGGAAAAGATGGCATCATGCCCTGTGTATGGGAGAACGAAATTTCTAGCTTTCCTCAGGTATTATTTCTAGCTTTCCTTAGGAACAGTCAACTACATGTTTAGCTAATAATATCCAAATATTTTTTAATGGTTAGCTATATGAATAGATCGGTTTCTCTACTTTCTAACATAAAACATACATCAGACAAAATTCTCTCTGTGGAGAGAACTATACATCACTTCAACATAATAACTTTTTGGTAGCAAAAAAACACACATCACTTCAAAATTCCCTCTGTGGAGAGAACTATGAAGCAAAACAAAGAAATATGTCGGTGTGGGGGTCAACAGCTAACCCTTTTTCACCCAATGAGTCAACCAACATTTCGTTAGAGTGCATACCCCGAACGCAGAGTAGTGGTAGAGGCACGAGCGGTGGTGGCGCGCCGGAGTGGTGGAGGTGGCGGTCTCAGAATAATCCTGCATTATTAAGAAAACAAAGTTAGTGAATCATAAGTTTTATTAAAATATTTACAACACATCACATCTTACCATAGTTTTTCCCGTAATCTATAGCTGAGAAAAGCTGCCCATTGATCCCTAGGGATGCCATCAGGGCGTGACTCGAGATTTTCTTCCCGACTTGAGTTTGATCATAGAACTCGACAAACAACGACACGTATCCTTCACTTCTTCCCATTATTTTCAACTATGTACTTTTTGTGGTGCTCATCGAGTCGAAACACTTTCTACAATAGACAAATTTAGTAAACAAGACCATGGGGTTAATCAAATAAATATTATATAATTATAGTTCATACCTTATAAAAGTGAATATTATATAATTCTGATTTATACCTTTATAGTTTTATCCCACACGCTAGACTTGATATCCCGATGGAACATATGGCCACCTATCATAACTAATAGGGAAAATTTCATAATTAGCGACAAATAGATCTAAAAAGAAACCCCAAAGGCCAGCGGCCTCTCGGTAGTTGACCTCTTGGTTCCAATCTAGGATCACTTTCTTCTCACCCGAACGCCCCAAACAAGTCACTAACTTCGTAGGCGTTCTTACGTAATTACTTCATTCCCATCTAAATATAAAGTAAAAGAAACAATTAGTGTATCAAAAATACAACTCATTAAAAACTATTAAATAATCAAAACCACTGAGAAGTTAATTGCATACCAATAGTATTAAGCGTCAATATTTATTGGACTTTCTCACGCGTAAGTGGGTAGAGCTTCATCTCGACTTGATTTTCTTGAGAATTTTGGTTTTCAACCGGTTTCTTGGGAATTTTGGACTTCAATGTTAATTGATGGGTCAATATGACCTATAGGCTCACTGTGGTGACATGGGATGCACTTTGACTCGTATGCGGAGCATTCTCTTGAATTTCGGTGATGTTGATCGAATCTGAGTAAACCTCTTTGTCTTGGCCATTGCTCTGATTCCAACAAATTCAAACCCCACAAGCACCAAGAACATGACAAATTTATTTAATATTAGCAAATCAACAAAAAATGATAGAGGAAACATAAAAGTTACGTTACATATGAAGACTCCCAACAAGCCCCACAATGCTACTATTTTATGACAATAACAAAATGAAAGTATTCATCAATATTCAACATAAACTCCCAACAACATCAATAGGGAAAAAAAGGAGTTTTATTAAAAATAATAATATTACTCATTAAAAGGAGAAAACATAGCGGAGGATCAAGAGGCGAAGACAATACGATAATAGAAGCAAAAATTACATACAAAAATAAAATACAGAGGAATTTGGTTTCATTGTGTTAACCGTGCTTGTTATTACATAACCATATTGTCATTACAATCATTAACATTTTCATTAATGGTTGAACTTGGAGGATCATCATCCATAGTAGCCCTTGCTAATTGCATGTATGTGGTATCATCCGAGAAATATTTGTTCCAAGTTTTGTGATGGATAAGCCTCATTGGACACCATTATCTCTTCATCTTCTTCACCCATGTCATATAAGTCCCTTGGTTTCAAATGAATGGGTATGCTCCAACCATTTTCTTTCTCATCATCTACATAAAAACCATTTGGAGCTTGGATGCTTTGATATATGGCTCATCATCTTCATGTTCAGGTATGTATTAGCCTCGTAAAGTTGATTGGTAAAACCTAATTATCTTTTTCATGCCTCTAGGAGTAGTGGTATTAGCCCATTGACATTTAAATAAAGGAGCAGTGAATACGCCATTATAGCTTAGCTCGATAATGTCTATTAATTTCCCAGTAATAAGGTACCCTCCCGAACCTCATTTGGGTATAACTATTACTTGAGTAACTTCTAGTGCCAAATGTACCAAAAACACCACTATTTTGAGTTTTTAATCTTTCATCTCGTACCAAGGTCCGAAATTTATATCCGTTCACATTATATGCAGTGAATCTTCTAGCATTGTCAATAGGACCTTCAGTAAGACAAATAAGAACATCTTTATCGGCTCGGCCAGTTGTTGAGATCATTAAAAATAAAATAAGAATATTGTGTGTCAGTGACATGCATATTACCAATATATATATATATGCAACATACGTGGCATAGAGTGAATTTAGCTTACCGTTTAGGAGAACCAACAAACAAATTCTCTATGAACCTTCTTGTCTATCTCAATGACACTCCTTGCGATTCCTTAGTTGTCTCTTTACAACTTCTCTAAATTCCCTATATAGATTTAACTTATTATGCCAAGAAAAATAATTTAGGTAATTAATATGGAGAAGCACTTCTTTGGAGATAGCGATCTCTTTGCAAGGCAGGTTAGTTAGCACATGTGTCGATGAGCTTGTAACTTTTCAATGGATGTAAGAGTGAAGTATGAAGAACCACCAGCGGGCTTTCCTACTTGTGGAAACAATTACCTTCTCGAGTTTTAGGTTGTATATCATTGGGTTCATCATACACACGAGGTCGATTCCATCTTGTCTCAATATTATCTAGATACCTTGAACAAAATGTTAAGATCTCTTGCATTAGGTATCCTTTTGCTATAGAGCATACAGTGGGTTGCCTTATTCACGTACAGGATTTTAACAATCCCTAAGTACCTATTAAATCATAAAAAGATTTTTATTAATATTCATTCAAGTCATTATTTAATTTAAAAATGTTAGGAAAATTACCTCCGATAGGATACATCCATCGATAATGTATGAGACCTCCAAGTTTAGCTTCTTGACAAGGTGAACAATTAAGTGAACCATAGCAGTGAAGAATGAAGGAAATAACATTTCCATGTGGCATAAAGTGAGCACAACATCATGTTGCATTTTGTCTAAATCTGAAACAACCTGACACTTTACCACATAATTGCCTAAAAAATGAGCACAACTCATTTAAAGCTTGATTGATACCTCTTTGGGCAATCCTACTCGCATGGCCAATGGTAGAAAATGCTCCATTAATATATGTGAGTCATGACTTTTTAGCATCCCATTCAATCGAAGATTGTCCACATCAATGCACTGGAAAGTTGCTTGAATAACCATCGACACGATGATATTCTTTAAAGTTGTTAAAGACTTCTTTCCTTGTTTAGTCATTGTATAAATAGCTAAAGGATACTTCCCATTTTCATCGGGCCAAAGGTCACTTTGAAAGCCCATTGATTGAAGGTCTCTCAGCAAAGATATGATCTTTTGACTTTGCACCATCATTTAGCAAGGTATAGATGATATTGTCGCAGACATTCTTCTCCCGATATGCATAACGTCCAAGGTTATGGCGTAATAAATTATGCTCCCGATATGGAAGCTCAAAAAATATGCTTTTCTTTTCCATTGTTGAGTGCCATCTTGCAGATGCACTACCACCGTGATATTTTCCCAGATCCACCTATTTGGTGTTTGACGAAAGTGACATTGATATTCTTAACTTGTTGAGGATTTGAGAACCAGGATAATATTTTGGTGCATTATATCTTGTTCTCAGATTAAGCGAATCTATTCAATCGAGAATCATGTCTATGATCAAGAAACCGACGATGACCCATAAAACACCATTTCTTACTATGTGGTAAGCGACAAGGAATAGAGTCAAAGTTCTGAAGTCGGACAAGCTTGTCACGTATATGTTCCACCCAGGAAAGAGCTCCTAACCCAAAGTCACTAATTGTCCACATCAAAGTGCATGCAATTTGAACATCTCTTGAGTTGAAGCATCATAAGAATCTACACCATCGTATGCCACGACTCTCTCTCAACTCTTTGACTAAAGGTTGCATGTAAACATCTATATTATTTCAGGCATTTTTTACCCTAATTATCGTTGAAAGGATGAATGATGTCGGCTTCATACACCCATGGAGGGTGTTGTAAGGTATGAGAATAATTGTGCTGTTAGCTTGCTTAAACTACCAAATGATTAAAACCATCGGTAATGCAAAGCGAACATTTCGCGGATCTGATGCAAATGAGATGTTTCTTGAGTCAAATGTCTTCCAAGCTTTAGAATCTACTAGGATGTCTCATCGAGGCCATCATTAGTATTATCAACAGACATGCCATCTCATATCCTCGTGATCTTTGAAGACAAAAATAATCTCTGTAGCGTGGTTTTAGTGGAAAGTGCGAAGAACTTTTGCGTGCACCTTCTTCTTATTATTTCCATCATCGGATGCCTCAATCTCACCACCTTTTTGCTTGATTTCCATCTGGACTTGTTACATGATTTGCATGTTTACTGTTTTCATCGACACCCCAATACAACATACAATTATTTGGACATGCATGTATTTTTCACAATCCAAACCAAGCTTGGCTATAATTTTCTTTGCCTCATAGAATGGCTGGAATCTTTGCATGCTCAAATGCATCTTGTAGTAGTTCTAATATCATTGTCATAGCCTTATGAGTCATCCCACAAAGGCATTTGATATGATACAACTTCACTATAAAATCGAGTTTAGAATACTTTGTGCACCCTTCATACAAAGGTTGTTCTCCATCTCAGCTAATTCATAAAATTCTCTAGCTCCATGTCCTTGTCGACCTACATTCGGCGTCCACTTCTTCACCTTGGGCAATGCCTTCGTTTGTATCATTTGCACAATGCTCGTTAACCCCAAAAGCATCATTAATCATGTTTTGAATTGGATCTTCATTGACCACAGTGTTTTGGGACACATTTACCACATTTCCACTTGCCGTATCACTATTGTCTCTTGACTCGGATTCTCCATGAAAGAACCAATATAAGTGTATCCTTTAGGGAATGGTTTACAAATTAAATGGTCATACATGACTTCCCTAGTTTGCGGTTTTGTAAAACCACACAAAGAACAGGACATTTTATTTTTCATCACCAGGAACTAGAACTTCGTAAAGCAAACTCAATAAATCTCTTAACCCCCTTGCTTATACTCGGATGAATTTTGTGGCTTTGTAATCCATGACTTGTCCATTTCCATGAAATCTTGTTTCTAAATTAAGAAATATGAAACAACTCATAAGATAATAAACAACCAAATTGTACACACACACATAAAAATATAGCATAAAAACAATGAACAAAAGTTTAGATATAACTAATATTATTATATAGCAACGGCTAAACAAGAAATGGTTAACCCTTGTATAAATTCTGGCATTCCTCGATTGTTAATTTTATTCAAATAATTAAGGAGGGTTTTGTTAAGACATTGTTAAAGGAACACTTAATACCCCAATTAAACGCTTACAGCTACTCGAAAGAAGCAAGTACTAAATGATTATTGTATTCCCATAGTAAACAAAAAATCAATAAAAGAATAAAGGTCATGTATCACTTAACAAGGTAATATAGCCAGCGAAAAAAAATATTTTACTTATGTTGACTTTCTTTACTTTTCCTCAAGAATGCTAATATCTGAGCTAAAAAACCTAAATGATTTTCATTGTTACCCAATATTCAAGCTGGTTGAAACAAAACCAAGCCTTAATTGCCGTAGGCCCAGATTCCAATTAGTCAAGCAAGTGGATGGAAAAAATTTGACAAGTTACTAGTCATAAAATTTTAAAAGCTACCATAGTAAGAGTGATATTTAACTTGATTTTGAGACTTGTAAGTGAAGCACAAACTAAGACCATACTACTAGTTTTCCATTTGAAAGCATGATCCAACTACTTTAATAATGTGAAGTCAATTTTCCTAGGTTGTTTGGAAGTATGTTCCAAGCCCAAATTTGGCTCATAGCTCTGTCATAGGTACTATTTACAAGTCTACTTTATTGTCAAAAAAGAAAGAAAGAAAGGGTCCAGGATATGCATCGAAGGAGAAACTTGATGAAAGAAACCTCCAATTTGATTGGGGGAAAAAGAGAGAAGCAGAAAAGGGTAAAATCTAATTAAAATCAAGGAATATCAAATAATGAAAATTAGTTAGAGTAAAAACTTACAAATGAACACCAAATTGACGATTACTACTGACGAAGAGCGATGGCAGTAAATCCGACGAAGGGAGACAAAGCGTTAATCTAAACAACCAAGAAGAATTGAAATAGTGAGAAATTGCCTTTCAATTACTTGATAAATTGTGGCTAGAACCAATCACTTACGGTAAAATGGAGACTGAAAAATCTCACAAGTCTGGTTTTCATTAATCATTGATGAAATTGTTCACCTTATGCATAGGTTGGAATTTCTCTTAAAAAATCGGAATCCACATATTTACAAAAACCACCCTTCTAGCATAGTTACAAAAACCAAACCCACATAAAAGCAATCATCATCAACTATGCGCAAACAATATCACGCGTATACTGCTATAAACACTACAGAGGCATCAAAATATGTATAGTGATAGAAAGAAGACATCAAAATATGTATAGTACAAAGGAAATAGAAAAGAGAAAACAGTTTACTCATTAGTACTCACACGCTTAGTGTCTTTAAACAAGACTTTAACAATTTTCAAAGTGCATAAAGCTATAGGTCTGAATCGCTCAATAATCAATATTCATATTTTCACTGGGAAAGATTGATAAAAGCTAGAGCCAACAAGTTAGGCTTTTTGTAAATGCTTTTTCTTAGTGCTCCATAAACTTCACTATTTAGACCCAGGCAAAGAACCAATGAGTCTGATTTAATGGTCGAAAAGTAGCATCTGAGAATCATCGATGGTACATATGGCGAATATAGAATAAGATGAAAAAAAAAAGAACAAATGCCGGTGAGAAATGTAAGCTATCCTCATTCTCAATGAAAATTCGAGAATAAAGTTTGTACCTTAAGTCCTTTGTCTATGACAATCTAATATAAAAATCACGTCTCACATTATGCCAAAACATTGAGCAAGATACAAGAAGAATCATAAAGGCATCGAGCTAAAATAAAAAGTAAGTTACAAGTGGCACAGGGAAGTTACAAGATGCAAGAAGAATCATAAAGGCACTCATGAACTCATCAACATTTGGAATTTTATGCGGACTCATAAGCTTTAACGAGGATTGGACCGTCTTAAAAAGAAGAATAAGCAGAGCCAAAATTTCACAACCAAAATAAAAAAGCACGAGTGATTGTTAAGCTTGTACCTCGCACCACTTGTTGCGTCTCCTGAGGTTAGAGGCTCATGATTGCACCACTTGTTCCTTGTACTGCTTTTGATGCTTGTTCGTCTCGCGAATGAGAGCTAGGGCTACAAAGGGTGTTAAAAATTTGGGGTTTTTCTGAGGCGAGGAGAGTTGGGAGGAGAGTTGCTAAAATTAATTTGATGACCCCTTCTCTTCTTTCTTTTAATTAATTAACTCTTGAAAGCAGTTTTAATATAATTTTCACGTCAAAAAAAAAAATTAATTTCGCCTAACGCTCGATTGTCGAAACTTGGCCTCAGTGTAAGAAAGAAAGCTGATGCTTTTTTTTTAATTCAACCCCTTAGTACACAAAAGCCCTTGTAGAATGCTTGAAAACACAGGCGGTTCCGAAACCGCCAGAATGCCATGCAGCTTCCAAACCGAAGCGGCGATTGTTACTTTAACCGCCATGATTAACATGCAGCCAGCTTCTTTTCTAGTAGTGTTCTTCTGTTAGCAGAAACTAATAAGCTAGAAACAAGAATATCAAAACCACACCAGAATATCAAAACCATCTAAACAACACACCTAATCCTCAAGAAATTGTCTAACCAAATGCAGAATATCCCAAACACAACAGACCAAATGAGTTTAGAGCTTAATGCAGTAATTTCAATACATATACAAACTCAAAATCAAATCCAACAATGCAAAAATTAACTACAAAATCATAAAGAGCTCAATTTCTCATCAAGAATATCATTAGTCCATTACTACTGATTGAAAAATTATTCAAAACCTTAACAGCCTTTTTTAATACACAATTAATCCTCTTGACATGTCAACCTAAATTTGTATTCCATTCTACCTACTCCAATACCAACATGACTTAATTCAAATACATATTTATTTTTGGGACATTAAAAAACAAATAAAGTATCACCAAGCAAAAATCACCCGTTTATTTAGTTGAAAAAACCACTGACCGTGACTATGCAATACAATTGACAATCAGTATACCATATCTATGCTCACATACTCATTGAATCATAATCAGTATACCATAAATCAGCTCACATGAATTAGATCATTTGGGGACAAACAGTATACCATAAATCAGATAATTTGGGGATAATCAGTATACCATAAACCAGCTCACCTAATTAATAAAAACTTATACTAATTACAAAATATATCTCGATAAATCTTAGATCATACAAACTATAACACGACATTCCCTAGATCATATAGACTATAATTAAAGCACAAAATCACTAACTACAAAATATGTCCAACAAAATGAGAAGTAACAATGACAACACCCACCTCGGCACGACAACGATCTCACAATGATCCCGACAGGTCCCTGAAATTTTCACAGCCAATTATAAGTAAATAAATATTTTTTTCACAGCGAAAATTCAAAATACGAAATAAAAAATTTCAAATTACGTTAAAGAGAAGTGGTGGCGTGGCTTGGCAGTAATGGTGGTGGCAGCTGGTGGTGCGGGGTGGTGGCTTGACAGTAGTGGTGGTGGCTGGCTTGGCAGGGAGACAGTGAGGCAGTAGTGGTGGTGGCTTGGCAGAGAAAGAAAGAGAGAGTGCGAGAGAGAGGGCAGTACAAGGGGAGGTGGCGTGGTGGAACAGTGCCGAGGTCGAGAGGTGGTGTTGCGCGGCGGTGAAACAGAGGAGAGGAGAGGTGGCGCGGTCACGTAGTGGAGGTGGCGGTCACGGTGGCCGAATCAGTGAGAGAAAGAAAGAGAGAGAGAGAGAGAGAGACGTGGTGGAGGACCAGTAACAGAGGGGCAGTGGACGCGCAGTGGTGGCAAAGGTAGACGCAGCAGCTCTACAAGGGGAGATAGAGGAGAGAAGACGAGAGAAACAATGCAAAAGAGTGGAATGGGGAAGAAGTGTAGTCATCATGTTGTATCAGGACTTTACCGACGGCTTAATTTAATTTACCGACAGTCTCCACTCGTCGGTAAACTTACTCGGCCTTACCGACAGTCACGTTCAAATACTGACGGTTCAAACCCGTCAGTAATCTTAACAGCTAATTGACCGACGAGCTTACTGACGGCCTAGCCCGTCGGTATTTGAAAACCCGGCGGGAATCTTAAAAATTTGCCAATTTACCGACGGGCTAAGGCCGTCGGAAAATCCAGAAGCGGGTATACCGATGGCCTAGCCGTCGGTAACGATTTACCGACGGCTAAAGCCGTCAAAAATCCTGGTTTTTGTTTGACGGGTCGTGACCGTCGGTAATAGGTCGTCGGTATGTGCGCTATTTCTTGTAGTGATGGTATGACTTGATCTGCTTTCATGTGATGCTGAGAAAAATAAAAGTGAGAATAAACAGCGTTTCGTTATAGGAAGCGCTGTTTAAAAGAAAAAAAAGTGGGAATAAACAGTGTTTCCTAAAAGGAAGCGCTGTTTATTCCCTATTTTCAACAGCGCTGTTTAAACGCTGTTTTTTTGTAGCACATTCAGCAGCGACAAAATAAGCAGCGCTTTTTAAGCTCTGTTTAAGGCCAAAATTAAGCGCTGTTTATTGTCTTTTTTGTTGTATTTTGGCGACAGGAAATTATCGAGGGCCTAAGCCACAGAAATTGACATATTTGAATTTCGTGACCAGTTATCTAGGGCCTTGACCCACGGTACACATCCCCATAGTTTTCGGCGGCTTCTGCCCACGCTAACTTGGATCAGAAAAGAGGACTGACACATTTGACCACTTATCCTGGGCCACAGCCGATGGTAATACACCAGGATTGTTAATGTGGGCCTAAGCCCATAGTTTTTTTCTTTTTTCTTTTTTTCCCTTAAACATTCATCCTGTTTCTCCCTCTCATCTCAAACCCTCACTTTGTCCCTCCCACCCTCACTCACTCGGTCTCAACCCACTCTCCCTCCCACCCTCACTCACCGTCTCTCCTCTCACCCTGTTCCTGCTCTTCTTTTCCCAAATCTCATCTTCTTTCTCCATCTCTCAACATTTCCACCCATCTCTCAGAACTTCGATACACAAAGCTTCCTTCTCTTCGGTCCCTACCCAGATCTGGTGCGGTGCGCGAATATTTGGGAGGTCACGACCTTGATCGCTATGGAGAGGCGGAGTAGCGGCGGATTTGGGGATGGCGGATGTTCGTGCGATTGCGCGCTCTTGCGACCCCTCCTCCGAGGTGGCGGCGGTTTAAGTTGTGGATTCGTCTTCCAGCAGGCCATTGAGTGTCGCGCCGCCGTCGGAGCTGAAGAGAAACGCCACGTTGTTTTCTTTAAGCATGTCAGTTTCCTGGTGGAGCAAGAAGAGGTTCAGTTGGTTTTGTTGTTGTCGGGTTTTGTTGTTTAGTTGTTGGTGCTGTTGGTGGGTCGATTTTTTGGGTTGGTTTTGGTTTTAAGAGAGTTGAAGGCGGAGACTGAGGAATTTGGGCTTTCTTGTTTTTGTTCTGTTTCTGCGTTTGAGTGGTTTTAGAGAAGACGAAGAAGAAGATGAAGAAGAGGAAGAATTAGAAGAAGAAGCTTTATTGGTCTGTTGATTTTGTTGTTGGGGCTGCTTCTTCTTCTTCATAATAGATTTTGGGTTGATTTCTGCTTCTACTTCGTCTGGGTTAGGTGTTTAATTTCTGGATTGTGTTTAATTTTTGTGTCTGGGATGGGTGTTTCTGCGCTGTTTGATTATTTTAGTTTTTAATTAATAATTAAATTTAATCAGTTTAAAAACTAGTTCAATTTAATTATTATTTTTGTAAAATGCCTATTCATTTTATCGTGGGCTTTTTCCCACGGTAATGTTCTCGCCAATTACCTGGGGAACTGGCTGACGATAATTACCTGGGGCCAGTGCCCACGTTAATTACACGCGGCCTACAAAAAAGGCCCACGGTAAAAGTTACCGTCGAGCAAATAACCTACGGAATGTGGACCACGGTGAGCCCACGGTAATTTGTTAGTTACACGGCTTTTGGACATTAGCGTGGGCTTTGGGCCCACGGTATTAGCAGGTTTTCTTGTACCTTGAAATGAGTTTCTTTTTCTTATAATTAGGACAAAAAACTACACCAAAAATTTTCTTATAATAGGGACCGGAGGTAGTATCATCTTCATTGAAAGCTATTTCAAAGCACCACTTGAGCTTTTATTTCATACTATCTTAGTGTGAGAGTTATTGCTATGTACTTCATACATTCTTATATGGTTTCAACAAAAACCCTTCTCTGACCGAGGTTCAAGTCAGGTCATTTCACATATGGTTTTAGATATTCATCAGGTGTGGGAAGACTATGCTAAGCGACTTAAGGCAAAGTCGTACTTTAGCAGTGACAGTAACATCAGTTGGACTTTGCCAGAAGAATAATGGATCAAAGTTATTTGTGATGGAGCGATGGCATGTCACATGAATAAAGCTTGTTGTGGAGGACTATTACCGGATCATTTTGGTGCCTTCTTAGGTGCTTGTGCACAAGATTTGGGGCAGTGTTTAGTCCTTGAGGCTGAACACTACTGGATATTGCATAGGGTAAAGATGGCTTAGGACCAGTGACAGATCCAGGGAGGGGCACATAGGGGCTCTAGCCCCTCCCTCCCTCATTTTTTTTGTTAATAAATAATTGATCTATATTAATTACATTGACTTTTCATTTTCAAAAGGAAAGAAAAAAAACTCAAGTAATTGACCTAATGGAGCATGATAAGACTTGTAATAAATATAAAAAATAACATAATGAATGACATAAATTATTTAATTAAAAATCTTTTTAATTATTTTCGCTCCCGTTTGATATACTTCTGGATCCGTCCCTGCTTGGGACCGAGGTTTTCACAACATCACCCTTGAATCTGACTCCTTGACTACTGTTAAGCTGGTGAATCAAGGTTGTGCTAGCTCACCGCATTCATGTTCCAACTTGGTTCAACGGATCAATAGCTACAAGAGTTTGGGATACACTATAACAGGGAAGCACATTTTTCATGAGGCCAATCAAGCAGCTATGCCTTGGCCAAGTTTGGGCAATCCTTGGATAGTTGTTTTAGGAGCTTTGATTTTATACTCCCACTCCCTTTCTCACGTTTTGTTTGCTACCTGACTTAGCATCTGCTTCTTTACCTTAGGGTATATTGGATATTTTAAAATGAGCGGAATGGAACGGAATGGAGCGGAGCAGAACAGAGTGGAATGGAACAAAGTGCCTATTCAATTGTTTGGGTTTTTAAGGATGGAACGAAACACAATTCTCATTCCATCGATTGGAAAGTGAACGAAATAAAATGAGTTATAGTTTTTTTATTCCTCTTTAACCTTTATTTAAAAAGATAGAATTAAAACATATACTATATTATAATATAATAAAATGAAAGGAAAAGAATCAACAAATAACACTTATACCACAGAGAGATAAATTTTGATATTTATACTTTATTTATATTTAAAGAAATGAAAAATTAAATTTAATATCTGTATTTAAATAAATAATTAGTTTATATTTATATTTTGATTTTTGCACTTTATTTATATACTGAAATAAAGGGAAAAAAAAAGGTATTAGAACCACAACAAGTACATGTTCACATGGACATGCTCATCGAAAGTATTGGTCGGGAAAAAAATGTTCACCAAAAGTTAAAAACCACAACGACACTAACAGCCCCCATTCATATTGCGTATTACGTATATGATGTTTTCCGAAATGAAGAGCAAAAGGAAACAGCGTTGCATTCAGTTACAAAATGGGTGGAGTTGGATTTAATCTGAGAAGAAAAATTGCAATACAATAAGTCGAGGATGCAGTGGGATTACACGTTAGAAGGCTGCAATAAGGGTAAAACAGTAATATAATAATTATAAGATTAAATCAAAGAGTCATACCATCCCATTCCATCCAAATTGGGAGGTAAGAAAATTGGGGGTAAGTAATGGAATGTGATGGAATGGATGCCACTACTTACCATTCCATTCCATCATTTTTTTAAATAAAATATCCAAACAAGGGAATACTATACCATCCCATACCATCAATCCAAACACACTCTTAGAGGATTCTAATTTGGCCTTTTAATTAGTCCCTAGATTTACCAAAAAAAAAAGTTTATTATCCTAGTGAAAAGGGTAGCTTATTTGTGATAAAGTAAAAAGTGAATCCTTTATTTAACGTAAAATTATAATGACTTGACAAGCAATAAGCCCAGGTTCTTGTGCGTATGGCATGGCCTATTGGAGTCATGAGACACGTTCATGACCTCCAAATGTTTTGGATAAGACCAAAGATGAACTCTAATTACGTGATGAAACAACTCGCTAATCCCTATTCAGTTACGTTAATAAATTGTCGTCGTCTTTTAGTGGTTCGTGAATTTCCACTATAGATTTGTTAAGACGATAACTAAGCCATTTTAATTTGTTTGGCTACTGATTAATTGATGTCACTGTTGCCAACTAATAAATGTGCGTGATATCGAGCATTGGAACTAGTTGTTTACGACAACTAATTGATGCCATGAGATTCATACAGGTAACGAAACAAGATTTATTTATAGGAAAAATGTTAGGGACACACTCTTTAACACTCTCTTTCCAACACACTCTTTCTTATTGGTTGAAATTCATATGAGTCCCACCAAATTTATGTGAGACCCACATAATTTACATTTGAATTTCAACTATTAAGAGAGTGAGTATTGAGAAAAGAGTGTTAGAGAGTGTGTTGATAGAACTCCTCGTATTTATAGATTTTTATATAGGTTACAAAACAACAATTTCAATCCATACTTTTTCACAATCGCCACAAAGATTCTATCATGTATTAAGTTTACAGATAGACCATTTACTTCGAAGAATGACTGTGTTTGGATATAACAAAATTATTTTATCCAGTAACTATTCTAATAAACTTAATTAAGCCTTTATTCAACAGTTATTATGCGATTTTTTTTTGACACAATTATGTGAAATTTATTGAAATTAGTTAAAAACAACTTAGAGAGTAGCGTCATATTATATGTTCTTTTTATTAGTGTATCCAAACACTAATAAGTGTTTGTGTCATAACATAAGTCAAAATAAACTTGAATAATTATTATCAAAAAAAAAAAAACTTGAATAATTAAGCTCTTCCATATACCCCTAATTCTCTTAATAGTTTAACTTATAGTCTTTATTGATCTCCCTCCATTTGTAATGTTAAACCATCTTTCATAACCATCCTTGATGCTTCTATCATCTATGTTTTTTCTATATATTTCAAACCACCTAAATTAAGACTCTACTTTAGTGTGATGGAAAAAATTAATCATAAAATTTGATATTTGTTATTATGGATAAATAAGATTAAAATATAAATTTATGTGATCATTTATTAACTTTTAATCATGATCATCCAAGTATGTGGTTCATCTTCATGTTTTTGAAAAAAATACTTGTCTTTTCCAAAAGTAGTTAGTCTTAGAACCAAGGTAACAAAAACCAGACCGGACCGGCCGGTCGGACCGGGAACCGAGCAGTTGTCTGGTCTGGAATACCCTAGAAAATCGTTTGGCAATGAACTGGGTAAAAAAACCGGGAACTGGTTAAAAAACGGAAAAATCGGCAAAAACCGGGTTTGATCCGGTTCAGGGCGGTTTAAAAAATCAAAGCAATTTTTTTTATTAAAAAAAGGGCAGATGAAGAAGAAGTAGAGAAGAAAGCAAGAAAAATGCAGAGAACTGAACGTGTTGGTGTTTTGCGCGTCCTCCAAGTTATTATTGCTTTCAAGCTTACAAGTTGCAACGAAAGAACTGAAAGAAGAAGAGTTCAAAGGAGAGAGGCAGGGGAAGAGAGAAATGCAGAGAAAAGGAGATGGAAGAATGGACTTAGCGGATAGGAGGCCGAAAATGAAGGAGAGGGTGGCGGTATGGAGGTTGCAGCCGCTAGGGTTTGGAGGAAGATGAGAAAGAGAGAAAGAGAGGGGGGTGAAAATTTGGGGGAAGAGAAATGGGGGAGTGCTGCGGCGCTGAGAGATTGAGGGGAAGAGGGTTTTCTTTTCTTTTTAGGGTTAAATCAGGGTTGGGTGGAATCTTGGGCGTGTGGGCTGAAGGGCCTGGGAGGCGCAATCTGTAAAAAAGGGGGTGCACGAGTAAAGCGCTGAGAGGGCAGCTGGGCTACAATTGGCACCCCCAGTATTGTTAATTACAACCCTTCTTCCTTTTCTTTTCCTTTCTTTTTCTTTTCACTTCCTTTTTTCTTTTTTCATTTATGTATATATAAATTGAAATGTTATGTATATATATTATATATTTGGTATATATATATTTAAAAAATAATATTTTATTAGTTCCGGAACATGTTATTTTGTGTATAAATTGAAATATTATGTATATATTATATTATATATATTTAAAAAATAATATTTTATTCGACCTCGGTCTGACCCCGGTCCGACCTAAAAACCCTGAACCTTGGCCCTCTCCGGTTCAATGTCCGGTCCGGTTTTGACTACCTTGCTTAGAACAACTTGAGAAACGTTACCACACAACAACTTCATTCTTTTGTCATCCTCGGGAGAAATTTCTTGTTTTAGAATAAAAAAATTTCAAATAACGACAATTCTTACAAATCTAAGAGCAACATCCTATGAATATAGTCTACACCATTTACTTGTATAAATAGTTCTTTCTGAAAATTTTATTTGTATAAAATATGACAAGTACTGAGAGGTTATGGAGCTATAAAATGTTGCTGAAAGAAGCGAGGAAAAATAGTTCTACTGATAGAGATACTATTTGAGAGCTAAGGAATGTTTGGTTTGATAAAATATTTTCCTATTTTAATTTTCCATTTTCACTTTTAATTACATATTTGTCATATTGTTTTCACTGTTTCTTGTACAAATTAATCTTTGAAAACATAAAACAATTAAAATAGTAACAAGATGACAATTTTATAAACTAAAGTGAAAACAAAAAAAACGTTTTCTGAAACCGAATAGACTCTAAGGAAAGAGGTTCTAAAAAATAAACTAAAAATAAGTTCATTAAAAAAATAAATGACGCTACAAAAGTTCTTGTTTTACATTACGTTTCTCTATAGTTCATGAATTTTTAATGAAGTTTTTTTTTGTTTGATACCATTTTATGTCTAGAAACTCCCTTTGACATTGAAATAGAACGGGAACCTTCACTATCTCATTCATGTAATACTAATTTCTTTTAATGAACACACATTAAGAAATTTTTATTTTTCAAATTATACCTAAATCTAAAAAAACAAAAAGATTAGGGTTTCACACATAGAAGCAACAAATTTAACAAAAACCAAGTTAGCTAGAGTTTGAAAAGGAAACATAAACCTGAATGGAGAATGGCATTATGTCGGAGACATGGACACGTTACGTACGACAACAAAGATGCAGATGACAAATTATGATGGTTGAGAGCTTTGAAACCAATATGTAAATGATACATTACGAGAATTGAGAGCTTTGGAATGAAGTTGGGTTCATAGAGCTAACGAGAGATTACGAGAGCGAATAAGAGTGAGTGAGATCGTGAGGAAACTCTAAACTAAGCAAATAACCTTGGGAGCATATGAAACTTACCCCTTGTAACTTTTATCATGTCCCTTGGGGGCATATGATCACTTTAAACTTATTTGATCCGGAGTGGCCAAAGGCCCACTTCGTAATGGGCTGGACCGATCCAACTAGAAGGATCCATGCCGAAACAATATTGACCCAAAATGGCCCAAGGCCCACTTCGGACCACCGTCTCGACTTGGTAAATCTACCTTCGGGGTGATAAACCCTAGATATCACATCGCCACAGCGCGAAACCCTAGAACATAAGCATTGCAGCACTAAACCTAAAAGTGACCCCTGACCGCGCAAACCCTAGGGCTACATCGGCCGTTGGATGCATCCGACGGTTGATAATCGATCTAGGGTTTCTCAGGAGCGTCCACACGTCAGCAACCTGACCTCACCTATAAAAGGTCTGTGACCTCATCAATAAAGGGACGACTGTTCATTTTTTACCTCACCTTATTCCGATACTGACTTAGGCATTGGAGTGTGTGCAGGTACACCCCCCACCGTCGTCTCCGCCAATGATTCGAAGTGGATCTCAGAGGTGGTCGGAGTAGGATCACGAACGGTGGAGACGATGGTGGGGGTGTACCTGCACACACTCTGATGCCTAAGTCAGTATCGGAATAAGGTGAGGTAAAAAATGAACAGTCGTCCCTTTATTGATGAGGTCACGGACCTTTTATAGGTAAGGTCAGGTTGCTGACGTGTGGACGCTCCTGAGAAACCCTAGATCGATTATCAACCGTCAGATGCATCCAACGGCTGATGTAGCCCTAGGGTTTGCGCAGTCAAGGGGTCACTTTTAGGTCTAGCGCCGCAATGCTTATGTTCTAGGGTTTCGCACCGTGGTGATGTGATATCTAGGGTTTATCACCCCGAAAGTAGATTTACCGAGTCGAGTCGGTGGTCCGAAGTGGGCCTTGGGCCATTTTGGGTTAGTATTGTTTCGACATGGAACCTCCTAGTTGGATCGGTCCAGCCCATTACGGAGTGGGCATTTGGCCACTTCGAAAGTGGATCTCAGAGGTGGACGGAGTAGGAGCACGACGAAGACGATGGTGGGGGGTGTACTTGCACACACTCCAATGCCTAAGTTAGTATCGGAATAAGGTGAGGTAAAAAATGAACAGTCGTACCTTTATTGATGAGGTCATGGACCTTTTATAAGTGAGGTCAGGTTGCTGACGTGTGGACGCTCTTGAGAAACCCTAGATCAATTATCAACCGTCAGATGCATCGAACGGCCGATGTAGTGTAACACCCCGCCGAGACAAGGCGTCACTTTATCTTGACCTCAGCAACAACACATTTTCAATCCAATATCAGAGTACGCAACAGGACACACTGGTCGTGATGCAATACTGCTTCCCAGGCTCTAAGTACTTGATTTTTCTTGTCCGTCTGTAATTTATCATCATATAATAGAAACACACCAGAAAACAAAGGGGGTAAGACACTCATCAATCACCATCAGGCAGGAAAACAACATAGTAAAGAGACTGCTATCATGCTCGGCTCAACACATAACAGCATAAACATCAAGACATCACAATCATCATCATATACTGTTACTACGCTCAGACTTTTGAGCACACGGTCCTAGACCAGTCCATACTAATACGTCATACTGACAACCCGACCACAAGGTCGTAGACCACATCATACTCTGATATCACAGACTGACACATGTCACCGGTCTTTCAAGCTCAATTACCAGCCCTACAGACCCAGACCATCGGACTTTTCAGGCTTAATTACTAGACCTACTGTCTCGAAGATTTCAGGCTCATTACCAGCCCTACTGACCCAAAGCATCGCTGATTATTGCGGGCCATTAATGCCCTACTCCCTAGATTGATTACCAGTCTCAGGGCATAGGAATGAGACTTAAGTTAATTGTCCCAGGAACATATCCTGAATGCTACCATCTCTAATTATCGGTTATGGCATCCCATGCTACCATATCAGAGTAAGGTATCGTCCCGTGCATAAGGACGACATTCCCTGTACAGAGAATGGCTAAGATTATCCACCCGTCAGACGTGGAGTCTTGGAGACTCGTCCGGATAACCATGTACATACCCCTCAAGGTCTCGGCCGAGTACATACCCCTCAAGGCCACCGACTGATCTCATTATCATCCCATCGATACCACAAGTACACCAACCTCGGGTACCCCGACCCGGCTATCACCATTATCACAGAGTTTTCGATGGTAATACTCACTATTACCATCTAGGGATTTGCAAACCTCTAACTAGAGGGCGGCACCCTTGACTCATACATCGGACCCACATATATCATATACAGCCAGTACATAAATATTAGCAAGTTAATCAAATTATCAACCATCTTTAATCGACATAAGGATCAACACTAGTGTCACTCAGGCGACCTACTACTGACATATTATCAATCAGCACATCAACAGTCACACAACTATAAAGCAATCATATCAAAATATCTCCACAATTCAGCACCTATCCATAGACTTTAATAGATCATTCCTAAGGTTGACAGACCCCTGACAACTGTCCTCAGCTATCACAGGTCACAGTCCCTCTCCTGAGGTGTTGCTGTTATCAACCCCTAGTAGGGTTAAGGTCCCCTACACATGCTAACATTACTACTCTACTACCTATTTTTCCCAGTGATTAAGGTATCTTCCCCCTTACCTGGCTTTGAAGACTGCTGCTGCTCGGGTTCTTCGCGTCCCGGGAGCTCCTCTATGCCCTCCACACTTTCCCAAAGGCCTTTGAAAGCACTTGGGACGAAATGATGGGCTTTAGGCCTATTTAGGCAAATGGAGAGCTCCCTCCTTCTTAACCGACTTTGGTCGCGTCGCGATGGCAAGGCCATCGCGTCACGAGGAGCGTGCTCTGGATCACTCGTTTTCTCTTTGCCACCGCCTTAACTGAACTAAGTGTGTCGCGTCGCGATGGACCATGTATTGTTCCTGTCGCGTCGCGACAGTGTTAAAATAAAAACGTCCTATTTCTTTATTTCTAGGTATTTCTAGAGGGTTCTATACTCTTCGAAGGGTTTTTAGGTCTCACTTAAGCTCATTTTATCCTAGTAAAGCCTCTAATTCTCTATTTATTACTTAATCATTAATCTAATTATTATTTATAATTATCTGAAAATCAGGATGTTACATGTAGCCCTAGGGTTTGCGCAGTCAGGGGGTCACTTTTAAGTCTAGCGCCGCAATGCTTATGTTCTAGGGTTTCGCGCCGTGGCGATATGATATCTAGGATTTATCACCCCGAAGGTAGATTTACCGAGTCGGGTCGGTGGTCCGAAGTGGGCCTTGGGCCATTTCGGGTCAGTATTGTTTCGACATGGATCCTCCTAGTTGGATCGGTCCAGCCCATTACGGAGTGATTGCATCCATTGAATCGCTACTCAGAATTACGTAGGTCACTTAAGTAGCGATTCAACATGGAACTACTATCGAAAGTTTAAAATTTCATAGCAGTTTTGAAATGGAACTGCTACTAATTGTGTTTGGAGACTAGTATTTTTCTACATAAGTGACGGTTCCTTGTAAACCACTATTATTTAGGTGTTATATTATGTTGAATCTAATCTAGTGTTTTTTCCTTTGTATTATTATTATTATTATTATTATTATTATTATTATTATTATTTGTCTTTGATCTGTCCACACTCCCACATCCTTTTTTTCCTGCTCAAACATTTCTCTCAATCACCAAGCAAGCTCTTCATCCTTTCCCTTATCAAGCCTTTTCGTCTCAAAACTAACTAAGCCAACATTCGAATCCAAATTAGACAAATCAGTTTTTTTTTTTTTTACAATTTTTGTCCTTTAATCAAAATTTCATTCATTTTTTACATTTCCACGCTATAATATAACCCGCCCCCCTTCTCTCTCTCTCTCTCTCTCAAACTCAAAGCTTATATAGTATACAACATAACACATGAGTTTCATTTTAATTTTAAACATCAAAATATAGTTGGTAACTTGAGATTTTTGGTCGGGCAAGAGTGAACCAACATTAAGATATTTTTTTTGAAGAGCCTGTGATCATTAGGGATGAAAATATATAACACGAGTGCTTTGTCTTGAAACAAGACAAGGAAAAGGAAAAAAAAATCATAGTCGAGACTTTAGTTAACACTTAACACCTAATCCACGGGGGAAGCAGCTGATATGCTTAATTAAGATGTGAAATTATATCATTCTTACGTCACACAACATACAGTAATCAAGAAGAAAATATATTCTTTTTTTTTATGATGAAAATATATTCTTTTATCATCACGTTGTTTGACTTACGTAACCAAAACCCTCGCCAAATTCCTCTTTTGCCAAATAAAAAAAAAAGAAAAATCCTCCTTCTAATTAAATTATAATTTATATTAAAAAACTCACTAAAAGTTATATTTTTATATCACCATCGTTGTTGTTTATTCTATTATATATCTGAAGAAATAGTTTTTTTCTCTTTTAAAGAGAATCAATAGTGGTTTCTCACTTTCCTCTATATGACTCAAACCCACGACTCTTTGGGTATAAGTGAAACGTCTTACTAACTGAGCAAATTATTAAAACTATATTGAAATTTAAGTCATTAATTATGGTTCTAGAGACAATTTTTGATAATTACTACTTTCAATTAAAATTGTGTGAGCAATCAAAGCATAACAAATTGATATGAATGCCTGCCCTTTTTGTCAAGACTAGCTCCACAAAAGTTATTTTTTCTGTCAAGAGCTCGACAAAAGTTAAAAACACAAAAAAAAAGGACAATGACAGAATGGGCCATTCCCTTGATCGTAGGCCTATGTGGAGTCCGCTTGATGGGAACAACTAGAGTAGTATAGTGGGCCAATGTTGAAAGAATCTTACGACTCTTGGTCGCAGGCCATAGACTTCTCTCACACATTATTATTATTATTATTATTATTATTATTATTATTATTTTTGGTACAAATTATTATTATTATTTTCGGAGGTAACTAATTGTATGGTTGAGCTTCTAATTCTATCTACTTTTTAAATACGTCAACAGCGTCCTAACATTATTGAAGTAACTCTCCTAGTTTTTTTCTTAGAGAAAAACAGAATTATAACTTACAAGTCAACAAAAGTCAATGTTATGAGTACCAAGATATGACACTTCGAAGAAGGTAGTACTGACAACGAAAAGCTAGTGACAATATAATTGCTTTACGAATAATGGACCATTCCCTTTCGTTGTAACAATGATAAGATTCGAGGCAAACATAGTAGGAGGTATGGGCGTTTTTATATGTTTACTGTTGCTTTTGGATTAAGCTTGCATTATCTATTAAATATTTAAGAAACCTAACAACATTTAGTTTGATTATTATGTCACGTGACAAATATCTCTTTTTTTTATTTATATATAGAAAAAGCTTTCCTATTGTTTTTGATCCGAAGTGGATCTCGGAGGTGGCTGGAGTAAGATCACGAACGGCGGAGCACGGCAGTGGGGGGTGTACCTGCACACACTTCGATGCCTAAGTCAGTATCGAAATAAGGTGAGGTAAGAAAATGAACGGTGCATACCTTATTGATTAGATCATGAACCTTTTATAGGTGAGGTCAGGTTGCTGACATGTGGATATTCTCAAGTAACCCTAGATCGATTATCAGCCGTTGGATGTATCCGATGGTCGATATAGATTCTAGGGTTGTATGTGGATAAGGTTGCTTTTAGGGCTAGCACCGCAATGCTTTGTACCCTAGGGTTTCGCGCCACAGCGATGTGATCCCTAGGGTTTGTTGCCCCAAGGACTGAACTCCTGGGTCAGGTTGGTTGACTGAAGTGGGCCTTGGGCCTGTTCGGGTCGGTATTGTTTCGAGGCGGATCTCCCTTGTTGGGCCGAATCGACCCAGTGTGAAGTGGGCCTTTGGCCACTCCAGATCAGTTGCCCCCTAGCCGATGTCATCAGTTATTGATGACTTCGGGTATTATCTAGTGAAGGGCATTATTCGTTGAGCGTTGTTTCGCCCTTTGAATCTTGGTTTTGACGTGGAGACTTCGTATGTCAGCCACACTTGTCACATCTCATCTGAGAAGGGTTTTGAGCTGAGGCGGTTCATTTTCAAATTCGAGGTTTTGAAAAGACGCGCTCGTTTCCCAAGACAGTGGTGACAGAGATTTGGTGACGTTTTGCTGAAGAGTCGCCTCGTTTCTCGCATTTGTCATCATTACCCTTTTTGGCATTGATTACCGCCCTCCTCAGAATCTATAAATTCTGAAGGGGAGTATCTTATGCCACATTCACTCGTTTCTCAGTTCCGGTTTTTTGGTGTTTTCTTCTGCGACTAACCCGTTTAGAGTGTTAAGCTTCGGAGTTCTTCCTCTTGCTCGTGTCTCCATATCATATACCAGAGGTATTTTCTTCTTCCCTGCCTTTTTGTTCTTTTATCGGAAACTTGAAGGGGGAATACTCAAAGTTTTTTCTTTTTGAAAGTTCATGGCTTCTCAAACCCCCCTTCGATTTCTGGTAATGGGGGGTCTCACCCAGAAATCGCCATTCTTGTGTGTGCCTCTGTGGCGGTGCCCATGGTGGTGCCGCTACCTTCCCGTGAGGAAGGGGCAGAGGAGCGTTTAAAATGTGGAGTAGAGATTACTCCTGAGCGGTTGGAGCTTTTTCGGGTGGTCTTAGAAAACAAGTTTCAGCGTCCTTGTGACCCCCATGAAGTAGCTCGGTGGTATAAAGAAGTGCACAATACCGTCTCTTACCCTAAGGTCCCTGTGGACAGGTTTGTCATGGGAAAGAAGCGAAGAATCGATTTGAACGACCCCTCTGCTCTTCCTGCTGATGTGGAGGACTACAGATGGGTTTCGTCCGAAGTTCTTATCCTCCGATATGCGTATTCCACGGACAAAGACATGGCTGACCTGGAGAGTCGGGTTCAAATAGTGGAGACGGTTGAGTCCGGAGGGGAGTGGGCCTTCTTAGCTCCAGGAAGAGATCATCGGATTTGCTCTGCGGAAGGTGGCGATATGTGGTCCATACCGATGTACGAAGTGTTATTCACCAAGATGCAGGTTTCCTTTCCCTTTTCGTCTTTCGAACTCTCTGTTCTTAGACACTTGGGTGTGGCCCCTTCTCAGCTTCATCCCAACAGTTGGGCCTTTATAAGAGCATTTGACCTAGTTTTTGGGTATCTTGATGTACCAGCCTCTTATCGAGTCTTTTTCATTTATTTTCGCCTATGAAGACCTTGGAGAAGGCCGACCAACGGCAGGGTTGGATCTCCTTCAAGCCGAATGGCAAAACATTTGACTTGTACAGTGAATCTCTTAAAAGATTCAAGACGAAGTACTTTTTTCTTCTTCTGATGGACGACATCGCCCGGGAGTGTGTTTTCGATCTCGCCGAGGACGGTTCGGAAGTACCGAAGTTTCCCTTTTATTGGTCGGAATCGTTCTTTTACCGCCCCGTTGGGTCTTATACGTTCAAGCTATCCGATCTCCCCGAGCTCGAGCAAGGTTGGGCGAAGAGGATCCGAGATTGGGTCGGCAGCTTTAAGCCAGTTGTTTATACCGATCCCAAGACTCAGAAGCAAACATCGCTCAAGCGGTTTGTTCACACCCAAACTCTACTGCGGTGCCCGACCTGGGGGGACGCTCAATGTATCTTAGGTAGGGGTTTATTTACTTGTGTTAACTTGAGTTATGTAAGTCTTTATCTGACATATTTGTTGTTCTGTGCAGAATCCATGTCGAACATTGCAAAGTTCACCGCAGCTTGAGCCGCCCTGGCCAGAAGTTGGAAGGAGGTTCGAACGAGGGGAATGAAGTCAAGCCCTCACCTACTGCCGCCGATGTCATCGGGGCCTCCAATTCTGGCACTTCGAAGGATGGAGGCTCTGGATCGGCTCCTTTGGTCCAAGAGGTGACCTCGGGGCCTTCCGTGGCACCCGAAGTGGTTAGTTTGACGCCTGCCTTTTCCGACATCCTTCCTCGCTAACCAAAGAAGTCGAAGGGTTTAACACAACAGGTGTTGCCCTACACAGTCCAGGATTCTGTTCAAACTTTTGGGGGCGCTCGTCGGCCTCTCTGGCAGCAGATTTGGGAGAAGGTGAAGGAACTGGAGGACGAAGTCGTTCTATTGCGCAAGACGAAGAGCCAAGCCGAGAAGGCCCTGAAGAAAGACCGGGATTTGAAAGACTGGGTTCCAAACTGGAAGGTGGCAACCAGGATCTCTGCGCCAAGTTGCATAATGCAGTGGATCTTTAGACCTAGCTTACGAACGAGTCTCTTCGAGCCGATGAGGCCGAGAGGAATTGCCGCCAGCTGACTACAGCAAATGAGGAACTCCAGAAGGAGAAGGAAGGTCTCAAGTCCAAGGCAGATAAGACCGCCAAGAATAGAGATGCTTATCGCAAGAAAAAGGATGCCTACCGCTCCGAGGTCACCAAGCTGAAGAAGGCGCTGGAGGAGAAGAATGAGGAGCTGAATAAGGTATTGGAGGAAAAGGCGGCCAGCGATCAAACCGTGGTGGAGATCGGCGCTGAACAGTTTGAGAACGGCATTCAGCAAGTGGTGTTCCTGAATCCTGGAGTTGCTGTTCGGACTGAGGGAGTCACGAACCTCGGAGTGGTTTCAGGGGACCATATTGTTCATGCTGAAACCCAAGTCGTCCTCGTTGTTCGCCCTTCCCTTACTTCGGCTTATGCTTAGCTGCCTTCTTGTATTTTGCAGTTGTTTCTTTTGAAGACTTTTTACTTGTCTTTTTGTAGTTGCTCCTTTGTGCCAAGGGCATAATTTGTACTTTCATGTTAATGAAATTTATTTTTTCGAATTGCTTTGGTGGATTTATATGTTTGTTATTTTGCAATGTGGTTTCTATTGCGTTGTCGTCACTTCGGGAAGGGAGCCCGGCCAAGGGAACCTTCCTTCTACCCCAGAAGATTAACTTGTCATCAAGCTTCGGGTGCGCGTTAGATTGGAAATGTCCGTAGACCGATGTGATAACTAGTCACGTCAGTTGAGACTACCAAATAATTGGCGTGATGATGCGGAACTCCGTAGTGGTCGGGGTTCGCTTATCTGCCCAAAATAACAATGGTATTGTAACCTTAATAAACCAAGATAATAAAACATTCATGTCCCGAAGTCTTGTTTTATTATGCTTGGATTTTTACAAGTGGTGGATTCCCTTCCATGAGGGAGTTACATAAGCATTTAGCTAAAATATTTTCTGAGTTTGGCAGCATTCCATGTTCAAGGAATTGCTTGACCTTGCAAAGTTTCTAAGGTGTAGCTGCCATGATCGGTCTTCGAGGAGATCCGATATGGACCTTCCCAGTTCGGTGCCAGCTTTCCCTGGCTCGCATTTTTGAGGCAGACATCAGCCCTTCTTAGGACAAGATCGTCCTTTTCGAACTCATGAGGTATGACTCGTTGATTGTGTCTTGCTGTAATTCTTTGCTTTATAGCAGCTTCGTTTAGTGAGGCTGGCTCTCGATTTTCGTCAAGGAGGTCCAACTCCTCTCTCTAGTGTTGGTGATTGAATGAAGTGCGAAGTGGGTGGAGTGTTCTCCAGCTCAGTTCTCCGACTTCGACTGGGATCACTGCTTCGAATCCGTAGGTAAGCCGAAATGGCGTTTCTCCGGTGAAGGAGTGGGGCGTGGTTTGATATGCCCATAGTACTTGTGGGAGCTCGTTGCCCAATTTCCTTTGGCTTCGTCAAGTTTTTGTTCAAGCCTCTTAAGATGACTCTGTTTTCTGCTTCGGTTTGCCCGTTTGTTTGGCGATGCTCGACCGAAGTGAATCTCTGCTTTATCCTGAAGTCAGCTAAGGTTTTCTGGAACCCTTTATCTGCAAATTGTGTTCCGTTATCGGTGATAACGACTTCGGGAATGCCGAACCTCGTCAGGATTTGCATTTTGAAGAACTTGATCATGTTCTTGGCCGTGATCTTCGCCATTGGTTCGGCTTCGATCCATTTTGTGAAGTAGTCCACTGCCACGACCAAGTATTTGATTTGGCCCGGGGCCATAGGAAACGGCCTGAGGAGATCGATTCCCTGCCAGGCGAAGGGCCAGGGGGAAGATAGAGCAGTCATCTCGCAAGGAGGGGCGCTATGTACATCGGCGTGCTTTTGGCATTTCTCGCACTTTTTCACATAGGCGACGACATCCGCATCCATGGTCGGCCAGTAGTAACCGGCTCGCAATGTTTTCTTGGCCAAAGATTGTCCGCCGAGATACAGATGCCCTCGTGGATTTCGGCAAGTACATATTGGGCCTCGGCTGCGTCAAGGCACTTCAGAAGATGTACTAAAAAACCTCTTCGATATAGGCGATCTTCGATGACGGAGTATAGCACGCTCTGCGGCAAACTTTTGATGCTGCCTTGTCATCGAGAGGAAGTTCGCCTTGGCAAATGTATTTGAGGATCTGCGTCATCCATGAGTTACCGTAGTCAGTGATTGTGTACACTGAAGGGGTAATGAGGATACGCTCGAAGTTTTGGTTGATCCTTTTTGGGGCGTTCGGAATCCCCGTTGTGATCATGATACTTGCATGGGAAAGGGTCTCTTGAATGACCGATCTGTTGCTTCCCATTGTCTTCGTGCTTGCCAGTTTAGAGAGTACGTCGGCTCTCAAGTTCTGCTCTCGAGGAATGTGTACGATCTCTATTTTCTAGAAGCTTTTAATTAGTTCCTTGACTACGACTAGGTACTTCTGTAGCAGGGGGTCTTTTGCTTGATATTTCCCATTGACATAGGATGCTACCAGTTGGGAGTTAGTGCGAAGACTGACTTCGGAGGCTTCTAGATCGCGAGCGAAGGTCAACCCGGCGATGCATGCCTCGTATTCGGCCTGATTGTTCGTTGTGGGGAAAGAAAAGCTTAGAGAGAATTCGATTGTCAAGCCCTCAGCATTTTCTACGATCAGGCCAGCTCTGCTCCCCTTCGAATTCGAAGATCCATCAACATGGATGGTCCATCTGTTACTCGAGTCTTCGGACGTCGAGGTCATCTCTGCTATGAAGTCGACTAGGCTTTGAGCTTTGACTGCCTGCCGAGCTTCAAAGGAAATGCTGAATTCTGAGAGTTCTATGGACCACTTAATCATCTGTCCTGCCAGGTCGGGCCGGTGGAGGACTTGTTTGATTGGTTGGTCGGTTCGAACTGCTATGTGGTATGACAACAAGTATTGTCGTAGTCGTCTTGCCGTGATAACCAGCACTAGAGCGACCTTTTCGATTTTCTGATATCGGAGTTCGGGGCCTTGGAGCGTTTTACTTATGAAGTAAACCGGCCTTTGCCCTTCTGTTGTCTCTCTAATTAGAACGACACTAAGGGCCTCTTCGGTGACCGCTAAGTATAGGTATAGGGTCTCTCCAGCACAGGGCCTTGTCAAAACTGGCGGAGTTGACAATGTTTCTTTCAACTTTGTGAAGGCTTCTTCGCATTCCGAAGTCTGTGCTCCTTTCTTTAGTAATTTGAAGAAAGGAAGTGCTCTTTGGGCGGACCTGGAAATGAATCTGGTTAGGGCAACTATTATCATTGTCAGTTATTGGACATCTTTTTTCTACTTCGGCTGTCGTATTTCGGTGATGGCGCGACATTTGTCGGAATTGGCCTCGATGCCACGCTCTGTTAAATAAAAGCCCAGGAATTTGCCCGTTTTGACATTAAACGTGCATTTCTCAGGGTTAAGCCTCATGTTGTGTCAGCGTGCCTGTTCGAATACGTTCGAAAGGTCGGCCACATGATTTGGCTCTTCGGCTGATTTAACGATCATGTTGTCCATGTATACTTCGAGCACATTTCCTATCTGGTCCTTAAAGACCTTGTTCATCATGCGTTGGTAAGTTGCCCCGATGTTTTTGAGACCGAACGACATTACTTTGTAGCAGTAATTACTGTTGTCAGTCATAAACGCGGTCTTTTCCTGGTCGGCAGGATTCATCGGTATCTGGTTCTATCCAGAGTACGCGTCCATAAAGGATAGTAATTGAAAACCCGAGGAGTTATCCACGAGTTTGTCGATGTTGGGAAGGGGATAGGCGTCTTTAGGACAAGCCTTATTAAGATCACTATAGTCAACACACTTTCTCCATTTTCCATTAGATTTCTTAACGAGGACTACATTTGAGAGCCAAGTTGTGTACTTCACTTCCCTTACAAAGTTAGCCTTAACTAAATCACTAATGACTTTCCTAGCTGCTTCGACCTTCTCAGGGGATTGCTTCCTTCTTCTCTGTGCGACCCACTTCGCAGAGGGATCCAAGACGAGATCTTGGCATGCTATGTCGGGGGAAATCCTTGGCATGTTGGCTGCGGTCCATGCGAAGAGGTCGACATTTGCTCTGAGGCATTTGATCAGTTCATCTTTCACTTCAAGTGGAAGGTCGATGCCGATCTGGACAGTCTTCTTCGGGTCGTCTCCCAGTTGGACCTTCAGAAATTTCCCATCGGGAATGGGTCGGTGTATTTTCTTTTGAAGTTCTTTTGCAACAGGGTCTGCCTATTCTTCGACTTCGTCCTCGGGTTCGATTGTTGCATCGAAGTCCGCAAAGTTGACATAGGGTGATCCGATGTTCTTTTTTTGTGGGGTTGGTTTGCCTTCTTGCCCTTCGATCGACATCAGATAACAGCGTATGGCTGCCTCGAGATCGCCATGGATTGTGATTACCTTGCCCTCGGATGAGTGGAATCTCATTTTGAGGTGGACGGTGGAAGTGACTGCTCCCAACTCTCCCAAGGTAGGTCGTCCTAGGATGCAGTTGTATGGTGATGGACATGGAAGAACAATGAATTGAACTTTGATGGTTCTAGTTTCGGCCTTGTCGCCGAACGTGACCATTAGCTCGATGTAGCCCAGGGGTTTGGTTGTGGAACCGTTGAACCCCTGGAGATCGGAACCGTGATAAGGAATCATGTCTTTTTCGGCCAGCTTTAGAGTCTTGAAGAGGTCGATAAACATGATATCGGCAGAACTCCCTTAATCAACCAATATTCTCCTTACGTCAAAATTTGCCATATAGGCGCAAATCAGCAAGGGAATTTGGTCTTTTGGGTGACCATTCAGTAGATCTTCATCGTAAAAGGCCAAAGGTGGCCGACTTAATCTTGGTCGGTTGACAGGTGAATAGACAGTTATTATGGACAACGCTTCTCGCATCTTCCGTTTGGCAGAATTGATGGAAGAATCATCCCGCCCTGTCAAGCCTCCAGAAATTACCATAGCCACAGGTGGGGGCCTAGCCCCTTCTTTGTCGGCCTGAAGAGGGCGGCTTTCTATCTGGGTCAGGGCGGAGTTGTTGTCGTGCTTAGGTCGGGGGGATCGAGATCGGTCTCGTCCTTCGCCGGTCCTCGACTTCGTGTATTTCTTTAATTTTCCCTTCTAGATGAGGGATTCGATGACGTCCTTCAGCTGAACGCATTCATCGGTATTGTGACCTGCACTTTTATGAAACCGACAACACTTTGATTTATCAGTTCTAGGATACTCCATCAGAGGTTTGGGGAACCGACCTCCAGCGTCTTTAAATTCCGTGCTGGCATACTTATGCAAGATACGAGATCGAGAGGTGTTCAGTGGGGTGTACCCTTCGTACCTCCCAGGGGGACCTTTGAGGTCCTTATCTCGGCATGGCCGATCTTCCTTGTACCCAGAACTTTTTTCGTGGGAGGTCCGCTTTTTCGATCCTGAAGCCATTTGTTTCTCTTTGAAGTTTATATACTTCTCCACGCATCGGAGGAAGTCGTTCAGGCTATCAGGGTTATCGACCCCGACGTTAATGCTGAAGAGGCTAACTTCGAGCAAACCCAGTTCAAGCAGGTACAATTTTATCTCATCGGAGGCGTGCTTGACGAACATCGCTTCTTTGTTGAAGTGTTCGATGTAGTCTCGTAGAGGCTCATCCTTCCGTTGGTGAATCGTTTGCAGCGTAGCAACCGACTTGGGTTGAATGCGAGAAGCAGTGAAATGAGAGCATAACTGAGCAGTGAGCTCGGACCAGGAGTCTATGGACTTCGGCTTTAGTCCCTGGAACCATGTGAGGGCCGTTATCTTTAGGGTGAGAGGGAAAATCTTGCATTTTGCTGGACCCTTGGCTCCGCGAAACCCCATTATGGTGTCGAAGCATCTGATGTGTTCATCGAGATCTCCTGTACCGTCGTAAGTCTCGAGTGGGGGAGGCTTTTGAAGGGCCTTCGGGATCAAAAATCGGGTCACCCTCGTATTGTAGGGGCCGGAAGCGAAGTGGTCTTCGGTATCCTCGAAAGCGTGTATTCCCGAATAAGTAGTTGGAGAATCGAAAACGCGACGAGGAGGTGAGGTTGACGGTCGACGACGTCTTCGAGGATTAACACTCGCTCGCGAATGTCGGACGTGGTTGTTTTGCCATCGAGGAGACACGCACGTCGAATGGCGGTGTCAGTGGTGGTGACCATGTTCTCGCGATCCCTGGGGGATTCGGAGCGGCGAAAGAAGGGGTGCTCGGCAGAGACCCTGCATGAAGATCGTTCGGCGGATCTGTGGTGGCGATGGGTCCTAGACAGGGACGAACATTGAGGGGACAAGCGTTTCGGGGTCCGACGCCAATGGATGCTCGAGCCCCTCGGGGAACGGCGTCGCAGGGAAGATCGATCAGCGGATCGGTAGCGAGTCCGAGACCTTCTCTGCGAACTGCGACTCGGGGAAAATGGTACATAAGACCTCATTCCTGGAGAAGAGTGAGTGGGAGATCTGGGACTGGAAGCTTGGCGCTCGTTAGATCTGCTCGGGGCGGTGTCAAGGTCTTCGGAGACTTCTCGCCGGTTCGAAGATGGCTGTTGTTGAAACTGATGGTAGGCGTCTACCCTTTTAGACAAATCGTTCTGCTTGTCTTCAATGTTGATGAGACGGATGTTCTGTGCCACCATGGCTTCCGTTTGCTGTCGAATGAGGTTGAGCACCTTGTTGTGATGGCGAGTAATGAGGGTAGCCGCTTTGTTGGGGCTGATGCATCTCCAGTTCGGCGGTCGGAATGGTTTCTCCCTGCGGGACTGAGTGAGACTCAGTTTCGACGGCGACAGGGATCTCGTCGTCCTATTCAGGAATATCAGGGGATGTGGGTATGCGGGTCGTATTTCGCGTGGTGTTTAGCTTTGGTCCGACCATGGTAAATCAAAGGATTTGATAAAGGAACAAGAATACAGTTCCCATAGACGGCGCCACTGATCCGAAGTGGATCTCGGAGGTAGCCGGAGTAAGATCATGAATGGCGGAGCATGACGGTGGGGGGTGTACCTGCACACACTATGATGTGTAAGTCAGTATCAGAATAAGGTGAGGTAAGGAAATGAACGGTGCATACTGATGCGTTCGAAATAGCATATAGTTTAGTGTTAGTTTTGCATCGCATCTTAGTCATTTTAGTCATTTTAATCCATGTTATTTATGCATTTGGCTTGATTTGAATAATACACTTGGTTTTGGTTCAATTGTGCTTAAAGGAAGGTATTTGTCCTAGGAAAAAGGAGAAAAATCACTTGGAATAAGTTCAGGTAATTTGTGCTACAAGTTGATAATGTAATGCTGTCACAGCCTGACTCTTGTTCAATGTTTTAATTATATCTGGAGCTTTAGGTGTCCAAATGAGATGAAACCGGTACCATTGGAAAGCTAAGATCCATAGCTTCAACTTTCATGAAGACACCTTGAGCTAATTCGGACGTTAAAGAGGTGAAAAATGCAAAACAACATAAAGCACGGCCTAGCCGTGTCAGGAAGCACGGTCGTGTTGCGACAGCACCTAAACAGTGCGAGAAACAGAATGAAGCACGGCCTAGCCATGCCTCACGCCACGGTCGTGCTACGACAGCACCCTGGACGCAGAATTTTACGTTTTTACATGTTTTTGACCTGTTTTTTACTCCTTTTCACCCTAGACTATAAATAGACACTTTAGAGACTTGTCTAGGGTTCGAACTTTATTATTTGGAGGCACGGTGGAGGATTGGGAACGATCTCTTCATTAATTCTAATGAATTTCTGGTTTGGCTTTTCTTTCTCTATGAGTAACTAAGCTTTTTAGACTAGGGTTAGATGAATCTTGATGAAACTTTTATGTAGTTAATTCTATTATACTAAAACAAGTTTATTTCATTTCAATTGAGCTTTCAATTCTCCGCGCTTAATGCTTTTCGATACTTGGCCACTATTGAATCGATTGGGGTTTTTCATGATGATTGGGAAATTGGGTGAAAAACTTGAACTGAGATTGTTAGCCATAGTCATGATGAGTATAGGAATATAACTTTGTGATTATGTGTTCTTATGAATCACTATTCTTAATGCTTAACCTAACTATAAATCACCTAAGGGATTGGGGGTTTTAGTTAGAGTAAAGGGTTTATGAGGCAAGAGATTGTTCTTAAACTAATTTAGTTGATTCGAACTTCTATTTGTATGAAATAACTTGCGTTGGTTGTAGATTAAATGCATGAGAGTGGATACAAGAGGATTCAAACCCCTAGTCGTTTTTATACCATTTAATTACAAATAGTTGTTATTGTTATTTTCAGTTGTTATGAATCTACTTATTTCCAAATACCACTATTCGGTTCTCGTTCAAAATAGTTACGAACTTTGTTTAGTTGAATAATCAATCGCAATCCCTGTGGATTCGATCTTTTATTACCTGACGACGAAATCGTACACTTGCGATTTTGCTCAACAAGTTTTTGGCGCCGTTGCCGGGGATTGTTGAATCGATTTTTAACAAGGCAAACGAGTATTATTTTGAACAATCTTATTTTCTGTTTATAAAAAAAAACCAAAAATTTAAAATTTCTTTTCTTATAGAGTTGTTGTGTTGCTCACAATTCTCTTAGCTTCTGTAGCATGCAGCCTCTTAGATGTGATTTTTGTGGAGGAAAACATAGAAATGGCACTTGTGAGGATTTCTTGGTCATATCACCAGAAGATGAGGATCTCTTAGTCATGGTGGAAGAAGAAGAGGATTATTGCATGGAAAGTATCATGGGAGAAGAAGATTCACATCCTCAAACTCAATTCGAAGAATCACATGACAAAGACTCTTACCTCAACAATGTTTTGGTGAAATTCATGAGAGCCAACCAAGCTTCATTTAATACTTTGAGGTTCGTTGTGAGGGGTTATCAGAGCAATTATCCCAATTTGAGCAGAAGAAAGTGGAGATAGAGAGTGAACATAACTTCATGGTGGCATTGGAAGAAGAATGGAAAAACAAAAATAGTGACATAAAAGAGGACCTAAGGTTGAGGCATGGAGAGATTCAAGTGATAGCTCAACTCTTGGGCATTGAAGAGAATGGTCATCTGCAAGTTGAATTTGATGTGCTTCAAGATAAGGAGTGGGGGAAACAATATCCCAAATGTATAATTGCTGAGGCATGGGAACACTTACTTCCCTATGCCAAGTACATGGGAATTCTCTTCAAAAGAAGGAAGCGGAAGGAAGAAATCTTCTTCCTGACATATTATCCACCCTAATAGGGGTGTTGAAGTGTCAAACTAATGACGTTAAAGAAGCGCTTCTTGGGAGGCAACCTAAGTTTTTCGGTGAGTTCTTTCCTCGTCATCCCTGCTTCAACTTAAATTTTTACATTGGGGACAATGTAAGTTTTTAAGCTTGGGGTAAGGGGTTTGCATTTTTGCATTTAGATTTGCATCTCATTTTAGTTTTTGCTTTTTGTGTTAATTTTTGTTTTTGTTTGCATCATTTTATCCCCCAATTGCTTTGTTGCCCTCCTAAGTTTTTTATGTGTGCCACATTTTTGTTGAAATTTGAGATTGCAATGATTTGGAACCCAATTATTTTCTCTTGTAATGGGCTTAAAGGTAGTGTTCTTAATGTACATAGGGATAATCTTTTGATAAGTTGATGATTAGCATGTAGCACTCTGATATGATGTCTTTCACTGATTTGAACTTCTAAATGTGAGACTTGAGCTTCATTTGGGGCTTGTACTTCATCATATTCTTATGCCCCTTCTCCTTGTATGAGTGTGTTCCTCTTGATTGTGCTCTCTAGAACTTGACTTGAAACCGTTTCAAAACTTGAAATTTTTTGATTACACACTTGAATATGACTAAGGCATTTTAGGCATGTTTTCAAGCCTCTGACTTTTGAATGAAAGCTTCCTCTAGTTGCCCTTTTTGAGCCTTAGCTGAAATAAATTTTCTTGGTACCCATGCTATTGTCAAATGTTTATGGTACCTTTTAGAGCATGTTTAAGGGAGCAATTGGATGCTTAATCTGTGAATTGTTTTGATGCTTGAACTTGGGATCTCTTCTGTTGTTTAATTCCTCTCCAATAATTATTGCAAAATCTCAAAAGAAGGGAGAATAAATAATAAAAAAAGAATAAATAATAAAAAAATAAAAAAAATAAAAAAATAAAAAAATAGAAAAGAAAAAAAAACAACAGAAGAGGAGCAAAATAAAAAGGTTTTGAAAGCAAAAAGGGAAAATGTATTGCTCCATTTATTCTGTTTAAAAGGGTTGCTTTAATTGTTCATGTTGTTAGCCCTTGAATTTCTCCTTTTCTTGTTTTTATCCCACCTTAAAAGTTAAATCCCATGGCCACGTTACAACTTTTTGAAAGACCTTTTGATTTTTGTGTGTTTTCATTAATTATTTGCTGAGATTTGGTTAATAGTCAAGTCTATGGTAGAGCACTTTCATTGATGGATATGAGCGAATTGTCTTAACCTTTAAAACACTTGGAGAGTGATAAGGAGATTACCCTTATCAGTGACAGACATGATTTCAGAGAGCCTAAACTTGTAATTGGACTTGATTTTGATTGTCTCTATTGTGTTTGATAGTCCTTTAGCCTATTACTTGATCTTGCTTCTATCTCGGGTTTCTTATCGGTAGCATCTCGTATTTTCCATGTTGTCTTTGGCCACAGTAATTGCTTGAGGACAAGCAAAACTCTAAGCTCGGGGTAATTTGATGCATTCGAAATAGCATATAGTTTAGTGTTAGTTTTGCATCGCATCTTAGTCATTTTAGTCATTTTAATCCATGTTATTTATGCATTTGGCTTGATTTGAATAACGCACTTGGTTTTGGTTCAATTGTGCTTAAAGGAAGGTATTTGTCCTAGGAAAAAGGAGAAAAATCACTTGGAATAAGTTCGGGTAATTTGTGCTACAAGTTGATAATGTAATGTTGTCTCAGCCTGACACTTGTTCAATATTTTAATCATATCTGGAGTTTTAGGTGTCCAAATGAGATGAAACAGGTGCCATTGGAAAGCTAAGATCCATAGCTTCAACTTTCATGAAGACACCTTGAGCTAATTCGGACGTTAAAGAGGTGAAAAATGCAAAACAACATGAAGCACGGCCTAGCCGTGTCAGGAAGCACGGCCGTGTTGCGACAACACCTAAACAGTGCGAGAAACAGAATGAAGCATGGCCTAGCCATGCCTCACGCCACGGTTGTGCTACGACAGCACCCTGGACGCAGAATTTTACGTTTTTACATGTTTTGGACCTGTTTTTTTACTCCTTTTCACCCTAGACTATAAATAGACACTTTAGAGACTTGTCTAGGGTTCGAACTTTGTTATTTGGAGGCACAGTGGAGGATTGGGAACGATCTCTTCATTAATTCTCATGAATTTCTGGTTTGGTTTTTCTTTCTCTATGAGTAACTAAGCTTTTTAGACTAGGGTTAGATGAATCTTGATGAAACTTTTATGTAGTTAATTCTATTATACTAAAATAAGTTTATTTCATTTCAATTGAGCTTTCAATTCTGCACGCTTAATGCTTTTCGATACTTGGCCGCTATTGAATCGATTGGGGTTTTTCATGATGATTGGGAAATTGGGTGAAGAACTTGAACTAAGATTGTTAGCCATAGTCATGATGAGTATAGGAATATAACTTTGTGATTATGTGTTCTTATGAATCACTATTCTTAATGCTTAACCTAACTATAAATCACCTAAGGGATTGGGGGTTTTAGTTAGAGTAAAGGGTTTATGAGGCAAGAGATTGTTCTTAAACTAATTTAGTTTATTCGAACTTCTATTTGTATGAAATAACTTGCGTTGGTTGTAGATTAAATGCATGAGAGTGGATACAAGAGGATTCAAACCCCTAGTCGTTTTTATACCATTTAATTACAAATAGTTGTTATTGTTATTTTCAGTTGTTATGAATCTACTTATTTCCAAATACCACTATTCGGTTCTCGTTCAAAATAGTTACGAACTTTGTTTAGTTGAATAATCAATCGCAATCCCTGTGGATTCGATCTTTTATTACCTGACGACGAAATCGTACACTTGCGATTTTTCTCAACACATACCTTATTGATTAGGTCATGGACCTTTTATAGGTGAGGTCAGGTTGTTGACGTGTGGATATTCTCAAGTAACCCTAGATCGATTATCAGCCGTTGGATGTATCCGATGGTCGATGTAGATTCCAGGGTGGTATGTGGATAAGGTTGCTTTTAGGGCTACGGCCGCAATGCTTTGTACCCTAGGGTTTCGCGCCGCGGTGATGTGATCCCTAGGGTTTGTTGCCCCGAGGACTGAACTCCTGGGTCGGGTTGGTTGACCGAAGTGGGCATTGGGCCTGGTTGGATAGGTATTGTTTCGGGGCAGATCTCCCCTGTTGGGCCAGATCGGCCCAGTGTGGAGTGGGCCTTTGGCGACACCAGATAAGTTTTTTTGCACCTGTGCTGAGTACGCATACCATCGGCTAGTTTTGGATATTGAAAACGTTATTCACTCTCAATTTAGACTTTGATTAAATAAATATCGTTTAGATTCACAATTTAAAATAAAAATAAAAATAAATTATTATTATTATTATTATTATTATTATTATTATTATTATTATTATTATTATTATTATTATTATTATTATTATTATTATTATTATTATGTCTTTCTAGAACTTCAAAATTTTGTCAATACTTTATCTTCCCTTAATTTAACCCAAAAAAATACTTTTTTCTTTTCTTCTAAAGCACTCCAATATGGTTAACAATCGAAGTCAATCCAAAATAATAAGATTTTTTTTATGGAGTTTAGGCTTGGCCTAATAGTTACCCATAAAAATATGTATTAGGAGTGAGCAAGAAATGAGTTAGGACGGGTTATACATATCCCTAATCCGATCTTAAATTTTGACTGGGTCAATTTTGTAGACTCTGACTCATCTCTAGACCTGAACAAACCAGATGGTCTGCAGGCCAAATTATGACTGGTTCTTTTTAAGACGAGACCGGGTGGGCCCAAAGGACAATTAAAAAAAATTATATAGTGATCATTTAATTTTGACTAAAAGTTAAAAGTGAAAGACTAAATATGTGTTTTATTTTACCTTGTACCTAAATCCAAACATGGCTCTTATAATAGTATTTTTCTACAAGATGATTAAACTAACATGATTCCAACTTGAATTCTGTTTACAAAAGCATCATCACAAACCTAATAGAATAAACAATTAGATGAGAGTAAAGGATAAGTTTGGACGAGTTATCCCTGATACTAACACATACAATAATTTTGACCGGGCAAATTTTATAAGTCCTAACTCGTCCCTGGACTTGAACAAACCCAAGATTTTGCGGGCCAAATAGGACAGGGAAATGACCGGTCTTCTTGTCAGGTTAGGCCCTACTCACCCCTAATATGTACAGTTTTACAGTGATGAAATTGCCCTATACTTATACCTACAATATGTTTATGATATTTGATAAATAAGGGTGACGATTCACATGTACCCCTAACAAATGGTCCATCCACGGACATGTAGTTTAGAACCACTGGATCTTCCTATTTTTGAAATCAAGGATCGTGATTCAACAATGGCTAAATAAGGTGCCGATTCACATGTACCCCTAACAATTAGATAGCACTTCCCTAGGGAAGCGCTATGTCTATGATTTGAGAACTAGACTTCACTAGCGCTTCTCTAAGGAAGCGCTAGCTAATATCTTACCTGATTACTATATTTTAACTTTCCCTCCCACGCGTTCCCTCATTAAATTGCCCTCTCTCGCTCTGAAACCCTATTTTCTCCCACACGTTCCTCTTAATCTCTTCCCTCCCACGCCATCTCTCCCTCAACCTCCTCCACTCCATCTCCCACACCCTCCACGACGCTGTTTCCCTTCACTCCCAGAGCCTCCTCGACTCCCTCCTCGCCACCTTCGACTACCATCTCACCGGCTATGATGTCCTCTTCTGCAGCGGAGTCCTCCTCATCGCCCGTTTGCAAATCGGGTCCCCCGAATCCAAAGCCACTCCCCCTATTTTCTTCCCCATTTTCGGATCCTCCTTCTTCTTCTTTTTTCCTTCATCCCCCACCATTAAACCCTAACCCTAACCCTAATCCAGATGGCCGCGACAGCCACTCCCTCTTCCTCTCTTCTCCTCCTTTTTTCTTCTATCAACCCTAACCCAAGAGAAACAACGCAGCTTGTTGGCTAATGAAATAGAGGAATTGTGTCTTGTTGGCTAAAACTGTTAGAATTTTACAAAAAGATGTTCATGTTTTAGACAGCAAGACACAATTTCCTATAATTCATGTGATAGGCAATATATTCAAATTTAGGTGATAAGCATTCGCTCTGTTCTTAGCTTGGGATTCGTCTGACAGCTTTGAGTGGACACCACCTCTGTGAGTAATAGTAAAAATTTGTTCATTTGTTAGGAAGTTTGGTTTCTTTTTTTTGGGAATTATTTATTTATTGGATTAAGAAATTTATTTGTTTTATTTCCAGTGAATGGTGTGAGAAACTGACAACAAGAACCCAACTCATGTGATAGGCATTCGCTCTGTTCTTAGCTTGGGATTCGTCTCGCAGCTTTGGGTGGACACCACCTCTGTGAGTGTCTATATTATATTTGAATTTGAATTAGAAACTCAATCTTCAAAACCCTAAGTAAACTTGCTATCGCTACTGTTAATTTTAGTGTTTAATGGACTGTCAAATTATAGATTGAGTGAGAAACTATTTTGTTGATGTTTTGGTATGTAGGTAGCACATCTTTGTCCGAAGCTCCTTGTTTCATTTTACTATATACTTGCATGTTTTGGGTTTAGACACTTTGGAGATGGATTCAACTTTCTGATTTTCATTATTTTCTTGGAATGCAATTGATACAGAAATCCATCTTTCCAAACTAAATGCACCGTCCACCCCGACCGTCCACACTTAAATGCACCGTCCACCACTTACTTTGAACTATTTCAAAATTTTCTTGTAATCACTAAATGCTTTAAATGATTCTAGATTTTTCTGTATTTTGATAGCCCTCCTAGAATAGTATAAATAGCCCTACTACTTTTTGTGGTCACAGGTACATATCAAATCACGACACAACTTGGAATAGATGTCAATATGTCCCTCCACAAAGCTGAAGTTACATCTTCATCATCTATATGTTTCATATCCATTTGCTTTTTATGCTCAACATTTTTAGAATACAGTTGTTCTTGTTTTAATTAAAATAGGAACAACTGCATTCTAAAAACGTTGAGCATAAAAAGCAAATGAATATGAAACATAGATGATGAAGATGTAACTTCAGATTTGTGGAGGGACAGACTTAATCAACTGCTGACTTGTGGTGACTATCTATAGTATGTCAAGGGATCTCTCTGGTATCTATGTTACTCGAGAGCAACCTGTTCCAAGAAATGAAGTTTTTCATCTATTCTCTGTTAGAAGTAGAAAACCTGACCTGTGGTGACTATCTATATCAATATTTGTTGTTAATTAAATGTAATTTATGATTTTTATAATTTTAGTTTAATATATTTGAAACATTTGTTATAATTTATTATACAGCTACTTATGTTACACTGCTACTGCAAAAAAAAAAAGAATAGCTAGCGCTTCCTTGAGAAAACGCTATCTATTATTGAAAATAGACAGTGCTTCCTTTAAAAAGCGCTATCTATTATTGACAATAGATAGCGCTTCCTTGAAAAAGCGCTATATATTCTCAAACATAGCTAGCGCTTTCTCAAGGAAGTGCTAGCGATTCTAGTTTTCACTAGCGCTTTTAAAACGCTATCTTTTCGAACCAAGATCGCTAGCGGCTGAATAGGTAGCGCTTTTAAGCATTAGCGAAGGCAAAAAATAAGCGCTATCTATTTCATTTTATGTTGTAGTGAATCTACGTTGCTATGAGTTCTATTACTTTCTCTCTCATTATCTGTGTCTTCACCCAGATCCGTGAGTTCGGCAAAATTTGGATTGAAATGTTGTGGGATTGACTAAATCAAAATATGTCTGGCAAAGGGAAGGGGTGGGAAGCGGCAGAGAGATGGGGGGAAGGGATGGCACAGGGGGTGAGGCGGTGGAGCGTTGGGTGGCGGGGGGAAGGGGAGGCATTGTGGAGGGGAGTGAAGTAGTGGGGGCTGGGGAAGGGTAGGGGAGATGAAGGACAATTTCCTTTTTTAGCCCCTTCACCGGAACCTTGACTATAAATAAGATTTAAATATTTTTTAATTGAATTAGATAGTATGCTTTTAATTAATATTATTTGTTTGGTTTTTTAAAACTTGATTTTAATATTAAAACAATATTTTTTATTTTATTAACTTATAAAAACACATTTTATTTTACTAATTAACATGCAAGTAATAGTTTTTTATGAATTAATCAATTATTATCAATTAATCACTTGTACATATATACCCAATGGGTAATTATGTTTATTTAAGTTTCTATTCATACGGGTTTGAGTTTAGGTACAAACTTTTTATTTAGATGTAGGTGCCGGTAGAGGTTAAAATGAGTCAAGTCAAGTTCTACGTTAAGTAAGCATATTCTATTTCTCAGTTAATTGAAAATAAAATTTAGGGCACATCTATTTACTTAGTTAGGGTACATTTGGTTATAAAACTTTCGTAAGCGCTTATCGTTTATGCGTTTATGTATGAGTTTATGTATAAGTAAATAAGTTGTTCCTATAATTGAAAACAGAATGAGTACTATAAAGTTTGTATCAGATGAAAATACCTTATGCCAATAAGCTATCAGAATGAGCTAAAATAAGTTAAAAATAACTTATAGACATGTCATAAGCTTCTCCGTAAGCTCTTCCAAACACTTATAAAAGTGCTTATTTCTAAAAATAAGTCCAAATGAGCTCTTTAAAATATACCTTAATACATATGCCTTTTTATTTATATTTATTTCAATAAGTCGGCTTGTCTTGTCTAAAACGATTTTTGAACATATTAAAATATTATATATTTAGCTAATTAAGTGGTCTTTAAAAGGTCTTAGCTTATTTGACAAACAAATTTAGATCATGACAATGCCAATACAAATTAAGTCATAAACCTTCAAAAGAGTCATCTGACATACTACCACCCTAAGTATAAATAAAAGGAAGTATATACATGATAAGCGCATAGAATGAAACAAAACATCTGTTATGTTTTGTCATCTTGATTCCAGTCTTTTTTATCAAACTAGATGTACCATTTTTCCACTTCTTATCATGTTTTATTTTGGTTTTAATATATATAAAATATAAAATGAAATCCATATACGTCAATGGATTACATAGACTTTTATTTGGATTAAAAACAATCCAATCCATTTATGATTCATTGAAAATTCATTAAAAATTAAATTTATCCATGATCCATTTAATAAAAACTATTCAATCCATCCATTAAAAATTTTTTAACTAATGAATATTCAATCCATCCTATTTTTATGACTATTTAAAAATATTCTCTCTTTCATCCATCTGCAAAAGTACTTTAAAAAACTATAACTTCAAAAGTATTATCTCGACCCTTCTCCTCCCTCTCTCTCTTCTCTTTCCTCCTCCAACTCTCCCCTATCTCTCCTCTCCTCCCTCTCTCCCGCGTCTTGGCGACTGACAGGCTAGCGACTGGCTGGCACAACAAGGCGATCGACTGGCCCGACGACCAGTAGGCCCAACGACTGACAAATCCAACTGCCAGATGACAAGGAGGCTTGGTGGCTTGACGATTAACATTCCTTGCAGCCCGATGACCAACAGGCCCTATGAGCTTGGTGGACCAACAAGGAGAGGACATAAAGGCCCGACGAATCGGCAACCTGTAAACTAGATGACTAGCGAGCCCGGCGGTACAACAAATTACATGCTCGATGGTCAACAGACTGGTGACTCTCGGGCCCGGTAGCTTGTCGATCGAAGGGCCAGCAATCGACAATCGGTTGCCCAACGATTATTTACGACTCGGGGATCGCAAAACTGAGGTCGATGTCCTGGTGACCAGTAGCCTGACAGACTAACGACCCAAAGGCTCACCGAACCGACAACCTAGAGGCTCGTTGGACCAACAGCTTGGAGTCTCACTGGACCGATTGCTCATTGGCCCGGTGGCGCAGAGGCCTGATGACTAGGCAGGGCTAAATAGATCAAGTTGTCCCTTATACCCAGCTCTAGCACCCCCTCTAAAATTTTTTATCCAATGATTTTTATTTTATTTTAGTTAATATGATAATAAGGACGTAGAAGAATAGTGAATGGATCACTAACCTTCCTTAAATAATGAATTTGATTTTTATGCATCGTCAATGTAAAAATAATTTACACAATCATCCAATAATAAGTTGCCACCTCATTTAATGAGTTTAAAAACACATCTTGTCATATTCATTAAATGATGTGTCAACTCCTCATTGGATATAAGTGTAAAACACTTTTACACTGACAGTGCATACAAATTAAATTCTAAAACAATTAGATGGAATGCATCGAGTCCATTAACTATTATTTTTTAATGGATATATTGAATGAATTTACCCTTGAATGGATTGGATAAATGCTAGACTATCACCCCCTCTAAAAATATATTTTTTTTCCTTTTTTATCCAAGTTTAATTTATATGTACTGACAGTATAAAAAAGTTTTACACCATCATCCATTTATATCTCACCAGGTAAATGTTTGTTAAGATATTTCAGGAAATGATATAACAAAGTGGCACAATTGTGAGATATGATTGGATGATGGTGTAGAACCTTTTTAGTTTATCAGTGCATATAAATTAAACTCTTTTTATCTAGTGAATTTTAGTTTTTGTATTATGATAATAAGGATTTAGGAGAATAGTGAGTGGATCACTACCCGTCCTTAAAATAATGAGTTTAATTTCTCTACACCGTAAGTGTAAAAATATTTTATAGGGTCATCCAATAGTATGTTATCACATCATTTAATGAGTTTAAAAACACATATCTTGTCATACTCATTAAATGATGTGACAATTCTTATTGAATGCATGTGTAAAACATATCTACACTAACGGTGCATATAAATTAAATTTTGAAATAATTATATGGAATAGATCGAGTCCATTAACTATTGTTTTTTAATGAATAGATTTATTGAATTTACTAGTACCAAAAAAGGATTTAATGAATTTACTTTTAAATGGACTAGATAGATGCTGGACTAAGGGATTCTTTTTCCACTCCTAACCCAAAGCCATCCAATATAAATATGGTCTTCTTTTAGAGAAATAGAGAGAATCTCAACTTTCAAAGATATGGATATGCAACTTTAACAAGTTCCAATACTTCGTTCCATTTTAGTAGTGAATTAGTTGAGGTAACGAAAATTCGTTTACATCAATCATCACAGATCCTGTGCTCATCTCAGGGTATAGTTGGCAAAACAGGCTACCCGGCCCGTATTGGGTTCGTGCTTTATTGGGCAGGGCCAAAAAACCCAGAGTAAAATTCGGGCTCAAAATTCACTGCCCAAGCCTGGCCCTATGAGGGCTGCGGGCTTTTCGGGCCGGCCCAATTTGTACAAACCCTTTATTTTTTTAAATAAATAATCTAAAAAGAACTAAAATAAGTCTTCAACAATGTCATAAACAGCTTAACGAGAATGCTAAAACAAGTCTAACAGTGTCATGAAGCAAGAAAGAACAACGTTAAAATCTCAATAACATCAACCAAATATTCCAAGATGTTCATTTTATTCAAATATAAATTCAGAGACAAAAAAGAAAAAGGCACGAGAGGTACACAACACAACAGTGCGATATTTTCACTGCACTCATTTCCACCATCTGTAAACGTATACTCACTTGAATTTTCAACAAACTGATAGGAACCCGAAATCAAGAGAAACAAATATTGTATTATTGAATGAAAATAGATGTATATTACAGAAGGAAAAACCCCTGTAACCCCAGAGCAGAAGCTTCTCAGAGAAGAGACATTTCTCTCTCTGCCCAACCCTCACAGGTTCTAACTGAAAAGATACTGAATGATACCCCACTAGTCTCTCCTCCCCTATATAACAGACTCCACTTCTTTCTCTCACCGTAACTAACTCTTTCCCTCTTCCCTAATTTCTCGTTGATGTTTACTCTAAGTGGGCCATGGACAATTAGGCCTATGATATAGATAAGGAACCCATCAATACCACCTCCTTTAAATTCTGCCTTGTCCTCAAGGCAGAGAAAACAAAACAGTCCTTTACTAGTCGATGCCACCTCACAACCCTTGAGGTAGAAGGAAAGGTGCAGCTGCTTGATGAAAACCGCTTCCTTCCAAGTAGTTTCTTCTATTGTTTGAGCCTTCCAAGGGATGAGCCATTCAATGATTGTTCTACCATTATACTTACTCTCGTTGCCTGCAAGTACCACTGCATTAGGCTTTGAAATGGATCCTGTTCTCATTTTAGGATACTGGCCCCTTATCCATATTGCAGCACTTTTAATGCGACTTATAAAGACTTCAATTGTCAACTCCATCTCACCAAGCATGGATAATGCCTTTGGGCACTTGTCATGTACCTTTAAAGCATCAATGTAGTCTAGGTAGTTGAACAAAATTAGACGATATAATATACTTGTAGTTCTAGACTCATTTAACTACTCAAGTAATTGGGCCAGTTTAAAGAGCACTGTGACTTTATTCCATGGTTTTTCCACATGGTTCCTGTTACCTTCAAGGCCATGAAATAACTGCATGTCCTTGAATTGGAGAGTAGCGGGAACAGAATCAATGAAAAACTTAGTTTCCGCATTCATGAAAGAAAGCCAAATTCCATTACCTGGAGTCTCCTTGAAAGTTTGTTGAGTAGGCTTGAATTCTCCTTTTTCAAACTTACTGACACCGGTATTATTAAGTAGTTCAATTGGTACTTCCTGATCTCCCATCTTAAAAGGAGTATGAGCAATTTTAAAAGCGTCTAGTACAGCCCCTGTGTGAGACAACAATTCTCCCAGTTCAAGAAATGCCTGGGAAGCAAGAGGATCAATTTGTGTAGTTTTCTTAATAAATTCATGGCCCTTGTTAGTCTGACCCAGCTGAACATAAGTGTACCCAAGGGCCTCCATTGTCCCACAATTATCCATATACACCTCTAAAACCTTCTCAAGCAACAATAGCTCCATCTCAGTCCAAGTAACATGGACAAGGGCAACGCACCCCTGCACTACAAACTTCAGGAGCTTAAAAACCACTTGTGTCCAATAACAAAATTTCCCAAGATTGCAATCTAGGTAGCACCTACATGCACCAAACAAAGAAGCAAAAATAGATGCAGGAGGTTCTGCTAATTCTTGCACCAGGTCTTGAGCCTCTCTAATCATTCTGAAAACATGTAGTCCGCTCTCAACCGAATCACTGTGGCTACCAGCATATAAAACCATAGCCATTTCAACCAGCATTTCCTCAAAGAATTCAAAAGGAGATTCATTAATTATTTGGGTTAGGCCCAGTAAGTTAGGTAAAGGACCCAAACAGGGAAGTTCCCACTCAGCTCTTATCATTTGTTTAAACATTATTACCTTCATTTCATTAGTAAATTGGGCTTGGCCCATTACATCAACCCAATAACGTAACTCACCTGATGCCCTTTCTATCATTTGTTGGCCCATAACTCTAGGATTAGAAGCATTTGCAAATAAACATGGAACATACATAGAGACATACAAACAAAGAAGGGTGAGTACGTTGTAGTTGAGTTGTGGTCATATTTAGAGAGAATAAGTGAATAAAATTATATATATATATATATATATATATAGTTACAACAACACAACTCATATAAATTTACATCACATTACATACACATTATACAACTCCCACATATAAAACCATAAGCATACATAACTCATTTCACCATTCTCAGAGTAACATAATTATCTCAAGAAAAATGCAGACACTAGCAACGCTACTTCATATGCATGTGAAACCATTTACTACTCTGGGAAGTCGCCTAGGAGTACATATTTAGTTTATTAGAGAAATTCGCCGCAATGGTGACTACTCTGTTACCGCATACTCTCGACTAGGAACGATAATGTTCGGTGACGGTCGGGGTAACTAAGTCTGATAAGTGGTCCCCAGTCCAAGGCGCGACACTCAAATTATTAGGGACCACAAACTCTGGCTTCCACCCCCTAGGCCGAGATATTGCCACGCAGGCTCACTCATGTTGGCCTCAACCTTTCATTTCAATGGTGCTTCCCCTCATCCTAATACAGGGTTTGATATGTCAACCATACACACATGGTCGGGTTTCCTCCGAACATCATAGTTCAATTTTCATCGACAATCCATCATGGCCCATATGGCTAGGATCATCTCACAAGGAATGACTCAAGTCCCATTATGGCTACTTATAGCTAGGTGACTTGCACACAAGGTCATTTATCCTTTCAAGGTCATCGCCACAAACATGGCTTTTCGCAATCATCATCACAAAACAACAAGTGAATCGAAAAATAATTTATAGAATAATCATTTCTTAATTAAGTAATTAAAATCTGCAGGAAAACAAAATCGAAAAATGACAATTACACAAATTCTGTAGAAAAATAAAATTGTTCGCAACAAAAATCTGTATAAAGAAACAGAAATAGCAACTATGCAAATTCTGCAGAAAAACAGCAAAAATTCGCAACAGTGATATATACACAGAAACAGAAACAGCACGCAGAAAAATTCTGCACAACAAACAGAAACAACATGTGTAGAAAGATAGAACAGAGATGATTCGAGAGAGAGAGGAGCGCATTCTGTTATAGAATATGTGATTTGATATTAACAGAACTAAAAAATTAATTACAGAGAAGCATCATATATATATATATTAACAGTGATGCTGTGAAAAGCTGTAGAAAACTATTCTAACAAACTAACAAAATAAGTCTAACTAACTAACTTTCAACTAAGCTAATTAGCCACGTGGCTTAATAAGGTTAACACCCCGCCGCAAGCTGGAATGTATGTCAAGCATTCCAAGCGTGGAATCAAATGTCAAGAATAAACCCGGGTGAAGAGCTTTAGTAAGAACATCTGCCACTTGATCTTTAGATGGCACAAGGAGAATATGAATGACTCCAGCTTGTATTTTATCCCGCACTACATGGCAATCGATTTCAATATGCTTTGTGTGCTCGTGAAAGACCGGATTGGCTGCAATATGTAATGCTGATTTGTTGTCGCAAAATATAATGACTGGCGACTGACGAGGTAAGTGCAAATCATGCAGGAAGTATAGTAACCATTGAGCTTCACATGTAGCTTAAGCAAGTGCTCGATACTCTGCCTCGGATGAAGAACGAGACACTATAGATTGCTTTTTTGCTTTTCCATGAAACTAGAGAAGATCCAAGGAAAAAACAGAAGCCAGTGGTTGAGCGGCGGGTGTCAAGGCAGGAACCCCAATCGGAATCACAAAAACCTTTAAGCATAAGGGGAGTATTGGCACTGAAGAATAATCCTTTGCCTGGGTACCTTTGATGAATTTTAAAATTCGCATGGCAGCCTGAAGATGAATATCTATGGTTGCACAAAGGTATTGAGTCAATTTACTCACTGCAAAAGATATTTCAGGCCGAGTATTAGTGAGGTATATGAGCTTTCCAATGAGTCTTCGATAAATGGAGGCATGAGGGAGCAATTTTCCAAGTGATAGATGAAGTTTAAGGTTAGGATCCATAAGTGTGGAACGTGGTTTAGACCCGAGTAGACCTGCTTCCTGTAAAAGATCCAGGGCATATTTTCTTTGACACAATGAGAGACCATGCTTGGTTCTAGCAACCTCAAAACTAAGGAAAAATTTTAAATTGCCCAAGTCTTTGATGCTGAATCGATCATCCAGTAGCTTTTTCAGCTTTGTAACTTCAGCAGAATCATTGCCTGTGATCACCAAATCATCTACACAAACCAAAATGGCAGCGAATCCAATGGAAGATGACTTGGTAAAGAGTGAGTAGTCTGCCTTTGATAGCTTATAACCAGAATCCAGCAGTCTAGAAGTCAGTTTCGCAGGCCATGCCTCTTTGTGGAAGAGATAGACCAGGAGGTGGTCTCATATAAATTTCTCATCTAGATCGCCATGTAAGAACGTAGTATTGACATCTAATTGGTGAATTACCCAGTTTTTAGATGCTGCCAGAGCCAAGAGTAGCCTGACAGTAGTCATTTTTACTACAGGGCTGAATGTGCCAGTGTAGTCTAGGCCATGAGTTTGGGTAAAACCCTTTGCAACTAGTCGGGCCTTATGTCTTTCAATTGTACCATCTGCATGAAACTTTAATTTGAAGACCCATTTGCAACTGATGGGCTTTTTGTTGGGAGGTAAAGAAGTAAGTTCCCATGTATTGGTCTTCATCAAGGCAGCTAACTCAGCTTTGACAGCTTTGGTCCAATTCTCATCCTTCATTGCTTCCTCATAGGTATTAGGTTCAGTGGTGAAAGTAATGTTTAGGCAAAAAGATTTGTGAGCAGGAGATAATAAATCATATGAAACATAATGTGAAATGGGATACTTGATACCTAAATCAGATGATTGATGGACAGCTGAGTTATTAACAGTATGCATCATGGAACAATGGTTATCTTGCAAGTATGAAGGTGGCTTTTTAATCCTGTTTGATTTTCTGGTTTCGGGTAAGGGAGGAATGGGAGGTGATGCAGTATGAGAAGATAAAACAGGATTGGAAATAATAGGTGATGGTTGTGTGGATGATATTTGTGAAATTGGATTTTCTGGTGTGTTTTGAACAGTTGAATCAGCCATGGTAGATGATGTATGAGATGAGTAATCGTAATCAAATAGAAAATCATAAGAAGAATCATGAGAAGGTAAAATTTCTGTTTGTGATATGTGATTATCTAACTGTGAGGGCTGAACAGAGAAAGGGAAAATAGACTCAAAGAATGTAACATCCCTGGATAGAAATATATTTCTGGTTTTAAGATCAAACAATAGGTGGCCTTTGACTCCATGTTGAGTGCCAAGGTAAACACACTACCTAGATCTAGGATCTAATTTCTTTCTATGACCTTGGAGAGTGGAAGAAAAACATAAACAACCAAAAACTTTAAGGGATTGAATGTTAGGAAGAGAATTAAAAAGAACTTGAAATGGAGATTGAGATGAAAGAAATTTGGTTAGAAGCCTATTGATTAAATGGACAGCATGAGAGACAACATGAGATCAGAAATTATTTGGAAGTTTAGATTGAAATAGAGCCCGAGCCATACTTAGGATATGGTGATGCTTGCATTCAACAATTCCATTTTGTTGTGGGGTCTCAACACACGAGGTTTGATGTATAATTCCTTTTGAAGCATAAAAATCTTTGAGCGAAAATTCACACCCATTGTCACTTCTAATACATTTTACCTTTGTATTAAATTGAGTGTGAACCATGGAAATGAAAGATTTGACTAAATGAGAAGCCTCAGATTTTAGTTTCATTAGGAAGATCCATGTGAACCTACTCGTATCATCAACCACAGTCAAGAAATATTTATGGCCAAACATGGATGGAATAGAAAATGGACCCCAAATATCCATACGGATAACATCAAAACAATTTTGAGAAACAGAAATGCTGTCTGGAAAAGATAACCTTTTTTGTTTAGCAAAGAAACAAATGTCACAAGGTAAATCACATACTTTGTCCAGAACCTTCCCACTGGTGATACGTGACTCTTTGGTGAGTACACACAAAGACTTCGCTAAGATAAACTCGTTCACCAACTCGTGGGGCCTCGCGTCTGACAACTCTGGTGAATCTGAGGGAGGCGTCTCCCGCGGCAGAATCTTGGTCGGGTCGAGAACCCCGGCGACGGAGCTTGGGCAATCGGCGATGGTGCCCCTATGACCAACCGCCCACAGCCACTGCAATAGAATCAAAAGTGGAGGAGATGATGGTGGCGAAAGCCACTGGAATAGAATCAAAATCTGACATTGACGTCGCCGTAGTTGAGGTTGTTGAACATACTGGACATGCAGAGATGTGGCGAACCAAAACTTCTTCGAATCCCCAAATGTGCGCAACAAAGAGTCCCAATAAAACGGTGGGGAAGTTCATGTTGAAAATGTCAGATCTAGAGCAGTTGAAAGGGACGAGCTATGAGAAGTTGAAGGAGGGTGGTAACGAGGCCGATTCTTGGTCTCAGAAGACTCCGGTCAATGTTGTGCCGACGCCGGAACTGCCAAATCCGAAATTGCACGCTGCGAGCTTGGAGATTCAAGCTGCAGAAAGTGAGGAACAGGAGAACGACGATGACGATCTCGACGGAGTAGCAGAGAGTGATGAAGAGTCGAAGGATGGGAATATGGAGGCTGATTCTGGGTTACTGCGAAGCTTCACGCCATCAGAGCTAAACAAGAGTTCGAAGTAGAGCAGAACCATGCTGCTACGGTGGAACTATCTCCTCCAGAGCCACCGGACTTCAATCCGTTCATGGTGGTCACGAAGGATCTAGAAGTGGTGAGTGAAATCGAGATCGAGGAAGAGAAGAGAAGTAAGGAAGGCGGGTCAGGGAAATCATGAGGATCATGGGTCAATAGGGATTCTGATGGTTGGAATCAATCGGGTTGACCCGGATTGTTTAGTGCGGGCTCAACAAGTAAAAACCGGCCTAAGCCCAGTGTGAACATCACTTCTGGGTCCAATTTCAAAACAGCCCAATCTTCGCAGGCGTCACAGCAATCGCACTACAGCAGAAATGCCCGCAGAACAGTGAGCGATGAAAGTAGAGGATTAAAGCATCTCTCTTATCAAGAACTAATGGATCGTAGGTCTAAGGGATTGTGTTTTCGGTGTGGGGATAAATTCCACCCACTGCATCAGTGTCCCGAAAAACAACTTCGCCTCTTGATTCTGGGTGATGATGATGACGCGAATGAAGGAGAGGTGTTAGCTATCGAGGTTGTCAAGGCAAAAGCGAAGGAGGATGAGTCACTTGATTTCAAGGTGATGGGGTTGTGTGGGGTGGCTAATGAGATCTTAGAGGAGGCTAAACCCATCAAATTGGAGGGTTGGATAAAAGGGTTTCCACTGTTGGGGTTAGTGGATAGTGGTGCATCTTATTATTTTACTTCTCCGCAAATGGCAGCAGCTCTAGAACTTCAAGTCAGTCCTACTTGTGAGTTGGGTGTCAGGCTGGGTGATGGACACAAGGTCACCACTAGAGGTAAGTGTTCCAACCTTGCTATTCAATTTGGGGAAGTCACAATGGTGGTGGATGTGTGGGTTGGATTGAAGGGGATATCTAGAAGGAGGAAAAGAGGTGCAGCTGAGGGAAGTTAGTTATGTGACGTGGCAGAGAGAGGCACATGATTCTGTTATGAAAGGAGTATTAAGAGAGGGGTAGTGGGTGTGCGTGAGGATCATGGAGTGACTTAACCATTTGGGTTGTTAGGAGAGAATATCTCTCTGGTCTAGGAGCAATTTGCTCTGGTAGGAGCCCTAGGCTCTGGTTTATCTTTCAGTCTTCCATTATAAGAGCTCTTGAGCTCATCTCTTTCAGTAAATAATACAATCATATACTTTGTTTCTGTTTCACTCTGTGTTCTGTTTTGTTCTGCGAATTACAGGTTCTATCACAAACTCAACCTTAAGTTTGAAGTAACATACGTCGATGTTTTAATTTTGTTAGCAAGTGTATCATATTGAGTAGTTCCAACAGAGACAATGTGTTAATATATATATATATATATATATATATATATATATATATATATGACATATCTAGTAAGAGGACCTTATTTATGTGAGAGTGAAATGAGCAAATCATAGCCATTAGATCCAATCATAGTGAGAGGGCATTATATATATATAATAATTAATATAGAAACAAATGCTAAACTTAGTCACTGAGGCTATACACATAAGTTTTTTTAATTTTTGAGGTATACATGCGGGCTCTCGGGCCGGCCGGGCTTGCCCGGTACGAGTTCGGGCTTTACCGGGCCGGGCTAAAAAGCCCTTGTAGAAAAAGGGCTCAAATTTAACTGTCCAAGCCTTATACTTTTTCGGGTTTTTTCGGGCTGGCCCAACACCTCTATCTCATGGGCTTGTTGACACTTGAAAGTTACGATCGTCCCGCAAATTTAGCTTAATTATCGCATTAAGTTTTGCTACTCAACTTGCAACATTGTTTCTTATTTTCAACATAAAATACATAGTGTGCGAACACCTTTCTTTCTTTGTTTTCTTTCTTCTTTCTTTCCTTGCTTCCATTCTTTGAAGAAAATCCCAAAATATTAATTGAGACAGAATTTGGCCCGAGTTTAAGACATGTTTATTATTTTTATAGTAATGCTTTAACAGAGTCCAAATTATAAGACATGTTTATTATTTTTATAGTATTGCTTTAATAAAGTCCAAATTACTATCGAGTATTAAAATTTGTAAGCAAAGTCAAAGATCAATTAACAGTTGCTCGTTAATAAAGCATTAGAAAGTTTTATATGTCTACCTTTTGAAAAATCAAGCCTCACATAATGTACTAGAACAGAAAAGTCTCAGATAATTAATGACAATGTTATATTTTCCTTAGTTGAGTAATTCTGTAAAACTTCTATTAGCTTACTTATAGTTAATTTGGATAAATTTTCGGCAAATATTTATTTAGAAGAAAATAAAATAAATCAAGAAGGTTAAATGAATTAAATAGTAATACTATGATTAAATAGTAATTTATCATTGTATAAAAAATATAGTAATTTATCAAGTGTAATATATCATCTGTTATGAAAAATCTTTACTACACTATTAACTTTTAAATGTCAAATATTATGAGCAACTTATATAAATTTTGGATTAAGTTAATCACTAGATATTATTTTAACTCTAATTTAATTCGGTCTTTATAGTTCAAATCTATTTCAGAATGTCTTTATTATTTCAACAATATAAAACTGTCCTCATAATATTCAACATAAAATTATCCATATAATATTTTACAAATATATTGCAAATAATAATTATATTATATTTTTTATCAATATTATTTGGAATATTAAAACTGTGAGGGTTAAGTGAATTTAGGATAAAATTATACAAATCTAATATTACAAAAAATACTATGGAAATTATATAATTAATTAAACATAATCTGCATTGAAATAATTTTACTTGTGTTGTACGTATATATTTAATAAATTTGGTATTATATATATATATATATATTAATTTTTAAAATAACGTTGATATGAATTATTTTTCTTTCTTTGATGTAATTAAAATTAATTTAATGAGAATATGTGTTAACATCTTCTATTTATCTTTTTTTCCGATAATTACATCTTCTATTTATCTATTAATACTGCAATGATTTTTTAATTTTTAAAAGCTATTTTATTAAGTAACTTAGTTAAATAATTGATTTATTATAAATTATCTATTTATTTACTTTTATACTAATTACAATTAAATTTGTATATTAATTTTTGGTCTTAAATGTAAATTTGAGACAAAACACGCTAATTAAAAAACTGTGTGCAATACATTAAAGACTCATGGCCAGCCCAATAATCCCTAATAGCGAGTGAAACTTAAAGCAAACTCTAATAGAGGCGTTTTTGCTTTAAGTAAGAAACCATAGATTGAGAATTTTTATCGATATACGTAATCTTTTTGCTTTATAAAAACAAGTGACAAATAATTTTTTTTATTAGTAGGCCTAATGTTAGGGCTTTAATAGCCTTACTCCTAGACCGTCAATGTAAAGACTATGAAAATTTTAAGACCGCATAAGTGTAATTGATTTGTTGCCCTCTTTGTTTCCCCCCTTTTGGACTTTGGAACACATGAAAAATATTTTTTTTATTTTAAACTTGAATAAAAATTAAAATATATGAAATTAATTGTGAAATGATTCAATTCTAGTAGTTTTAAATATATTTCACTTTTGAAATAACATGAAAATACACGTATATAATTAACTATACTAGTAATCATTACACAATTTTGATAATTGTAAGTGCCTTTTAGATATTATTTAAATTTCATAAAAATGTTTAAAAAAATGTGATAGTCATTAGCCTCGAAATAAACTATTATGTGCATGTTCTTTTATTTTGATAAAATTGATTGGAAAAATATAACTATTCTATAATTCTAATGGTTATAAATGTATTTTATAAAATTTATATTATAGACAAAACTTAAAGGTTAAAATTTTAAGCATTCATTTAATAAAATGAAAGTTTTAAAATTGAAAGTTTTGATATTTTATATTGTTTAGGTGAATTAATAATACATATAAGCACTTAATCAATATCGTCACATCCTTATTTTTTTTACACCAAGAGTATATAATGCCAGAGAGTTAGGAACTTATCCCTTGAGATACTGAGATCTATTTAAGGGGTTGATATCTACTAATATAATTTCATCAATATATGTTAGCTTTGAATCAAGCCCCCGACTAAATGCTTAAGTGACTCGGTTATCTATCAGCTACACCCAGTGGCGGAGCTTCAATGAATTATCTGAGGGAGCCAAATATTAATTAACTATATATATTATTATTTCACAAATATTATGTCAAGCGTTGGTGGTGCAGTGGCTTGACTTGGTAAGTTTTAACCTCATGTACACAACTCAAATCTCATGTAAGCCATTAATTTTGGTCATTTTTTGCGCAAAAAGAGTATATCCGCATGGAAAATGATAAAATTGCCTTTTGGTGGACTCGATCCCTGGTGCAGGGAATGCTGAAAAAATGTTTTACCACTGCGCCATGCTGAGCTTCCTAAATATTGGTGGTGTATATATGAAAGAAATGCAAAATGTTTGGGGGAGCCACAGCTCCCCTATGTCACCACTAAGCTTCGCGCTTGATTACACCACATCATGTTGGTACAATTATATAGGCATATTGTTTTGGTGAGGAAGAAATGGTAGGAAAGGTACTCCTAAAACTATCGGGCATGACAACAATGACATACTGGACTACCAACAAGGAGAAGCTCCAGAGGCGAATCTTCTCAGGAGCCGGGAGGCGCTGCGGCACCCTCAGTTTTTTTTTTATATACTCCTAATGATTGATGATGCTTAGGGGTTGGAGAAAAATGAGAACCTCCAGAGTCATGAAAACACTGAGATTTATGAAAAGGCGGTGAAGATTCTCGAGACATACTAGTTGGAGGAAGAAGATGAGACTATGCCTCCAGGGGATGCTTCTCAATCGGCGAAAATGACATAGAGTACCCACAAAGTGTTTTAGGAAGGGAAGCAAATTATGGGTTTCGTTTTGAAAACCCATTTGTTGCGTGACCTTTTTGTAGCCAACTCTGTGGTTCGCATGTGTTTGGAGGTTGGGTGTGATTGAGTTTGCAAGATCTGTGTTTGAATGAGTAGAAAGAGGTTTAGGATGATTGAGTATGCAGATATGTGTTTGATTGAGTTTGCAAGATCTGTGTTTCATTTTCTAGGTTAGTTTCATTGTGCTATTGATTTGTGTTCTGGGTTCAAGGTTGCTTTTGCGGGAAGGGGAATGTGATGGTTGTTCTGCAGATGCTGGGTCTATGGTGATTTTGGGTGAGATTATGGTGTTTGTGTAAATGTCCGAGTCACAAATTGTAAACAGAGCGTATTGGACCGGCTTGGGTTTTTGAAATGGCTGGTTTTTTTTACATACTACATCACTACAACAAATTCTAAAAAAGATGGCGCTCCTTTAAGCAGCGCTTAAAATAAAAAACACTACTTTATGTCATACGTAAACAATAAACAGCGTTTACTAACTAAGCGCTACTGTTTAGTACATATAATAAACAGCGCTTAGTCCTTTAAGCTTTTATCTTTAAATAATAAAAAGCGGCACATTAAGCGGTAGCGAAAACATGAAGCGTTGTTTTTCGATCATAGAACGATAAGCGGTGCTTCATAGTAGGAAGCGTTTTGTTGTTAGAATAAGCGGCGCTTTTAGACTTAAGCGTTTGTTTTTTCTTACTAATAAGCGACACTTTCTTACTAAAGCTATTTGTTTTTGGTCGATTTATTAAATATATGTATTTCTCTCTCTCATTTGGCATCCGAAGCACTTGTTTCTCTCGCTCCATCAGCTCTCTCTTATAAACTCACCAGTAAGTAGCCTCGTCTCTACCATAAATCGTCCCCTCAATGAGATCGTGTGCTTCAAGCGAGGAGATCGTGAGTCTAGATCAAAGCCTGAAACCGAGCTCGTCCCAGCGGGGAAGAAGGCAGGGCTGCGTCAGGTAGTCCTCCAAACACTGAAATTGAGAGTCGTCCAAAAGCGAGGCAAGGCTCGTCAAGCGTCCTCAAAACCTGAAATCCGAGCTCGTCCAAAACTCGTCCGTGCGTCCTCCATCAAGAGCTCGTGGTCCTCAAAACCTGAAATCAGAGCTCTCGTCCAAAACTCGTCGTAAATGCGTCCTCCATCAGGAGCAAAAGGCTCTTTGGCGGCGCTCGGCCTCAGATCTCCAGCCTCCATCTCAAACTCTGTTTTGCGTCCATTTCAGTGTAGCCCACTTTGTCTCCATTTTGTATCTCGATTCCACGTTGGTTTCTACATTGTTGGTGGTTAGTTAGTTTTTTGTCTCCATTCGATTTTGTTTGATTTTGTTCACTGTTATTGAGTTTGGAATCGAGAAGGTTTGATTTTGTTCAACATTGTTGTCGAGAATAAATTAGAAGTGTTAAAGATGCTTGGAATCGATTTGTTAAAATGCAGTTAGTAAATATATATGCATATGGATGGGAATCAATGGAAAAATGACCAATGAATTTTGTTGTGGAACCTGATTTTGGTTTTTAGTTTGAACAATGAATTTTGGAATGTTCAGGTATTGTATATATTTTGGAATGTCCATATTTAGGGAGACTCACGCCAAAATTTTGTTAGAATTTTGATCTGAATGCTGTGTGTTGATTTTAAGAGCGATGATAGTTTTAGTCTTGCTTTATTTAAATGGGGTTTTTACATTTGTTTGCCTCTCAATCCATAGGTAAAATATGGATCGAAAGTGGATGTCTGCCAATCGTTTGTCGAAGGAATATAAGGATGGAGTGAAAGATTTTATTGGGTTTGTAGTTGGGCATACAACAGACCATAGTAGAATCATATGTCCTTGTTTTAAGTTGTTGTTATACAAACAAAATTAGTGTTCGGGAATTGGAATGGCATTTAGTGAGCAATGGGATTGATCAAACTTATACCTGTTGGACAAAGCACGGTGAGACAAGAGGTGAATCTTCTAATATGGGGAATAGTGGGAGATATGCGTCAGAGGACACCGCTACAAATACATATGGAGGTGAATCTTTTAATAAGTTGGGATATAAGGATGAGCCCTTTATTTTAGCATCGCAAGCTCAACAAGTGTTCTATGTCACCGATCCAATTGATATGAATTGGTCCATTGTTCTATTGAATAACAAAAAAATTGTTAATGAGATTGATGATGAAGCACATGAATATGCTGACATTGAGGATGACCACTCTTGGGACATCACTGATCATTGTTTGGGGCAGAGTACACATATAGAGGATGATGTGTATATTAGAAATGATCATAATGAAGGGCTTTGGATCAATCCATTATTTCATAAGGGATGCTTAAATCTGAATAAAGCGAGAAAAGGAAAAGAGTTGCTTAAATGTACATGTATGTAGTGAATGCTATTTAATTTTTATTAATTTATTGATCAATTAAATGTGTATACATTGATTTCTTTATTAATTTTTATTAATAACTTGTGTATAATTTTTCAGGGTAGTGGCATCTGAAAGTGATGATAGTGCTCAAAGGCCCCCGAGGGACGGTGTCCGTGGACCGACTTTTAGAAGAAACTCATCCGTGAGAGAGTAAAGGAGTTGCAAAGCGTGTGGTGAAGATACTTGTCGATTAAATTTGTACACTAATACTATTTTTTTAGTTGAGTATCTAAATTTGTACACTGCTAATACTATTTTTTTATAGGTTATATGGAATGCTAAGAATTGACCAATTGGTGAAAATGTTAATGACTTTATTCAATTCATTGGGGCCTGATCTGAAAAACGGTCCCGATTAAGCGCGATAATTGGAAGGATAAGGATCCATATTTGGAAGGAGCTAAAAGATGAGATATGGTGAGATCTGGTATATAAAATGGGATTAATTAACATTAGTTAGTTGTATTGTTTTTAATTTATCTAAACATACTTATAGTCTACCATTTTGTTTATAATGTTCTTGCGAAGCATTTTGATGTTGATGAGACAGAAAGGATATTACACTTAGGTTAGTGGAAGATCACGGAATTTCCAGTGCGTTAGCGAACAAGTGGTTGAGAGACCAACACGGGAACATCAGACATCAGCCTCCAGCAAAATATGCATCGTTCATAGAACGAGGATGATTGGGCGCTTTTGTAAAGGCGCCTACGAAGATGAAGAATATATAGTATGTACAATAATATTTATAACTTTTATATATGACATTAAACCATGCATTAATATATTCTTATGTTTTTATGTAGAGAATAAGCAATGAAAATCGGCAAGCGTCGAAATCCTCCATACCCTTACGAGAGGAGGGGTTAAGGGTATCCCGCATTGAGGAAGAAATGGTATGTACAATATCTTTAATTATAACTTGTTTTAACGCATCTCTTGGTATGTACAATTTCTTTCTTACTTTCTCTCTCAATTTGTTTGTTCACGTATCAGTTGTTGGAGTCGGAGAAGATGCAACTACCGATCCATTGATCGATCTTGTTTGTGGATAGAAGCCGTGAAACAAGAAGGGTGACATTGAACATCTACCCACTAGAGAAGTGGTGATAAAATTGTAAGTATGATAACATTAATTAACGTTTTAAATTAATGATATTATTTAATAATATTTAATAATATTTGTGTCTCGCGAATGGTGTCAATGTCTATGTCAGATTTGTCTGGTCAGTGAGACATCCTTTCCCAAACCATACCCATCGAGGAGTATCTGGTCGGGTAGAGGCGTGGGATTTGGCGTCTCGGGCTATCTTTGAGATCCTGAAGCGGCGTAAGGCGCCATCTGCGATGCTAGTGAAGCGAGAAAATTGAGGAGAATGGTAGCTTCGTATACCAAAAAGTTCGAGGAATTGGAAGATAGCAAGAAGGATAAAGATGAAGTGGAGAGGCAGGCATAGTCACTATCCACTAACCCAAAGAGTGTTAGAGATAGTTGCACTTTATTGTGAGTCGAGGTAATATCGTTACATTTCTTTTTATACTTTCTCACTAAGTATTCAAAGATTTAACATATTAATATTTCGTTTATCATTGGTTTAGAGGCATTTATGAGTGCAGTCTATATTTGACAAGTCAGCAGCGAATGGTTGGTAAGGGAATGTTGTATAATGAACCGGTGTGTCACTACACAGCCTTCCTTACCTCTAATCATGTAAAGTTAGAGTTGACGTTGCACTTGAGGAGATGCATTATTACTGTACCATTGGAGGCGGAGATGTGATAAGCGATGGAGCAGGCAATAGGAACCTATGTGGCATGGCCAAACCACCTCGTAGTTACAAGTGATATGGTAGTATATGTTAAAGTATATGCTTCACTATCATATCTGCATATATTTATTAAATTAGAGTGATCACTCACTAACTAGTCAATATGTTGGAATGCAAAATATGGTATCTCCAACATCAAAGCCAAGGACAAAGGCAAAGGAGCAGAAATGCCTATAGCTAGCAAAGTGTTGGCAGACCAACAAATGAGTCATTCACATCTCGATGAAGAAGGTCATGGTATCTCAGCCTCCTACAGCTCTGCTCTCATGATTTTACAATTTATCTTAGAGTCCATATGGCAACAAAGATGGAGCGGCGAGATACCATTAAAGTACCAATGGATGAATCAATTTTGGGTTATGAGCGACCTAAGAGCTGGTGTTGATGGTGCACTTCAAGAAATTCTTAATGACAACCTATGGTTAAGTGAAAGCTGTTATTAGTGTATATCTCAGTGTGCATTAAATTTTAAAGTATCCAATGATTTTTATTTTTACACTAAATATTTATGTTATTGTTAATGCATTAATTTGTATGCATGTTTTAATTTAAGGTACTTGTATCAGAGATATTGATCCCACAAGAACAAACTCAAAGGTTTGTATTTTGTGCCCACTAGCGGAACACATATGGGATCATGGAATCTTTGACATGTCCGCAGTATGTCATTCAACCTTGACATTAGCAAATCGACTTTGAGACTTTGTTTTTGTCACCTTGCAGCGTAGTGTAAGTCATTTAATTTAATCAATATTACTAAATTTATTGAAATGTGTTTACTTTCTTATATTTTTGTCCAACATTTTGTGAGGATCATTGGTTATTGTTAGCGATTAACTTGAATCAAAGCGTTGTGTACTATCTTGATCCATTGCGTGTACATATCAACATCATAAAACAATGAAAGAAGTACAATCGGTAAGTGTGTATAAATCATATATATGTATATATATATATATATATATATATATATATATGTATATATATATGCAATTTCTTAAGCGTTTAAGTTACTTGTAATATTGAAGTGTTTATTTGTTTATGTTTGGCCTACGTGACATCTTGTCTTTGTTGTTTGGTATTTATTTAAATTCTGGTGTTTTATAAATTTTGGAATGTCTATATTTTAGGGAGACTCGCCAAAATTTTGTTAGAAATTTGATATATATAGCCTATGTGTCCATATTGAATGATTTTGTTTGATTTTTGCACTTAGGGACAATCCTACTTTATCGAAGAAACAAGTCTCGATTTTCTAAATTTACTCCACCTAAATGGATACCGATAAAGGTATTTATATCAAATTTTTATGCAATTATTCAAATTACCAAAAATAAAAACAATTAATTTCATATTTTGGTTTTATAGTGTCCTCGCCATGAACTCATTGATTGTGGCGATATGTTTTAAAGTTTCTCAAGGATATTGTCGTTCATAATCAAGCAGAAATTCCAGCAGGTATGTTTGTAACAATTTCAAAGTTTATATAATTTTTTCTTTTCGCATACCATTTGAATGCTTATGTTCAATTCTAACTTCATTTAATTTTTATTTGTGATACTATCACGATTGTCAATTCGACACATACATCATCTAGAACTCAAAGAAGAGTGGTGTCGATATTTTACTACAAATTTTATCATTTATAAGCGAGATAGAAGAAGATTAATATTAATGTTTACGTGAGTTTTGTTAAATTTGGTTTTTTTAGTTTAGCATACTTGAATTGGAAAGGTTCACATGAAATTAGGAATAAAATTCCTTTTTATGTTGGCTAATATTTTATATATTTTATGTTGGTGATTTGGTATGATATGTTATGTTTAATTATTTTTTATATTTTGGAATGTCCATATTTTAAGAAAAACTCGCTTAAAATTTTGTTAGAATTTTGACTTTGTATGCATGTTTAGTTAATTGGATGTAGGAAGAAAAAGATATTACTATTTAGGTAGGATTTGTAGCATGACATGTGCAATATTTTAGTGATCTATTACTGTATAATTATAAATTTGACTATGAAATATATTGTACTTTATTTATGTTAATGTAAGGATATGTAGAATTTATGAAAAAATTACATTATAATGTTAAATTTTGATGTTGAGGAATGTTGATGACAATTTTGATTGCATTTTGTGTTATCACTTATTATCAACAGGATATAATGTAAATGTGAGAGAACTAAATTTAATAAAAAAGGAGAATAAAGCTTTCAATAATGAAGCGGCTTATGTATAAAAAGCAGTGACTTACAAAGGAGCGCTGCTAGTTACTCTAAAATAAGCAGCATTATATGGGCGCTGTTTGTCTATACAATAGCAGTACGATAAAGAAAGCGGCTGTTTATTGTCTATACTAATAAGCAGTAGCTTCATTATTAGGCATTTATGTCGAACAATAGCAGTACCTGGCGCATTTTTATCTGTCCATTTTCAATGGCTTCATAAGCATGTTTTTTGAAATCTGATCGACAGCGGCTTAATTTTCAGCGTTTTTAAGCGCTGTTTTAAGCTAAAAATAAGCACTGTTTATTGCCAAAACTTGTTGTAGTGCATGGGGCCAGATGGTTTGTGGGCTTGTGGCTTTCTTTTAGAAGTATTTTTTGGGTAGGTGCTTAATGTAAATAGGGCTTTTGTCTACTTAAATGGATTATTATCTTTTGCCTTAAAAATTGATTTATGCAATGAATTTTTTTTTGGCACCCCCAAGATTTTCGTTCAAGATCTGCCACTTAGAAGCTCAGAAGATTACTATACAGGCCCAGGCAGCAAATAGTCTCACCCAATTGCAACCATTAAACTAGTCCCTGGACACTATGAGATCTCCTTAGAGAGGGTTTCCCACCAAATTTGCTGCTAAACTAGCTCATAATACATCCTAGATAATACTATTGGATGTTTTTTAATATACTGCTTGGTTTGTTACCGAAAAAAAAAAAATATACTGCTTGGTCAATTGAGTAAAACACCCAAATTGCTCGTGCACTGAGACAGAGATAAAAATATTGACTATATTGAAGCATTTGCGATTACTTAGAATGGTATCGATTAAAAATATTTATAGAGTCAGATAAAGTAATGAACCCACTTGAAATAAAAAAGTCATTCGTTGAGAGAAATGAAGTGCTTAATGAATTTGAATATAATTAACTTTCTTCAATTTCATTTTTGACAATAATCTCACTGAAAAAATTGACAATCTTATTGTTAAGAATGATGAGATTTGCGTATACTATACAAAAAACATTGTTTACAATAAATCACTTATTGAATTTTCCCCATACACATTTGATTAATTTTATTATATTTAATATTTAGAATTTAATAAAGTTTCATTTATTAATATATTATTTAGTTAAACATTTATGTCGTAATACTTTTCACATTTTTTCAACCATTAATTTTATATAATATTATTGATATTTAAAAAAAAAAACTTTTGCAATGCAAAGGGATTAATTTTAGTACACGGAGTAAAAAGGACTTTTGGGATGATTATTTTATTATGAGAAATTGTATGCTGTTGGATTAGAAAACCACTGGATGAAGTTTTCTGTAATCTGTGATGAAACCACAGATACAATTATGTTACACTTTGTGGCGAAGCATTAGGTAATACTTTGGGTTTATTTTTGGGCATTATTAAATACACCCCCCACCTGGTGGGTACACCCCCCATTTTTCGAATTTACCAAAATACTCCCGAATAAAAACAGCAAAAATTCTTTTTTTTTTGTTCTAAACATTTTACCGGAAATTACAATAAAAACAACAATTTTCAGTATACAAATTGTATACCGGAAATTGCAATTTCTGGCAAACAAATTTTAAACACAATAAATTGCAATTTCAGATACTAATAGGAAATTGCAATTTCCGGTAGCATTGTGTTTAAAATTCTTACCGAAAATTGCAATTTCCGGTATACAATTTGCGAATTTCCCAGAATACCCCATTGAATAACACAACAAAAACTCAACCTTCACCCTGATTCACTCACACTCACACTTCCGGAAATTCTAAATTCTTGAAACTGAAAACGCTCTGATCTTACCGGAGACGATAGGGTTTTTTTTATGTTTATTATATTTTTTTGTTATATTTGGACATTTTTGTTGTTATATTTACATTTTGTTATATTTGCGCTTCTTTTTTGATGTTGTTTAATCGTGGCCACTCGCTCGTTCTTTTTTATTCACGTAGCCTACGCTCCCAACAATGAACTAACTTCACGAGGTTTATAGAAAAAAAAATGATACATTTGGACTGCAAATTTAACACCCAAAAAAACCAATGTCACATTGCATTACATTGCATAACCAACAACATAATTCACTCTGGATGCCAATTCAACATTAAATGTATTCAATAAATTGACAGCATCTGGATGTATCCAAAAAATATCTCTAACAACGTCAGAACCTTCATGTCTTCTATACCAAGACACATATCGATCACATTGGATTAAGTTTAACAAGTGTTGCATTTCAGTTCTTGGACCTTTCTGTGTTGATCGAAACTTACGCCGCTCATTATATACTTGACTGATGGTAGTGAGATTGGCCACATTGCGACTTTTTAGTGTCAATAGAATGCTTCCCGGCCTTACGATGTTCTTTGTCATATCATGAACAATTTCTTTCTCATTTTGGTTTAAACGACCAACAAATGGATGACCCATCATGCTTTCAGGTATCCGATGGTTGTGAATTCCACAAAGGACCTTAAGTATCCAGCCTTCACCCGTTGACAGGGTTCTTCCTTTAAGTGCGAACAGACACTCCCACTTATGAGATCCAGTTGACTTTGATCTATACTTTCCACCCCTTTCACAACCCAGAATGACTTTTGTTTTTCTTCCTCTTTGTCCTGTTTCTGTGTCTGATCTTACATTGACAACAACTATATTGTTTTCCTTCCCAACCTCTCGAGCCCAATACAAAAGGTCATCTCGTGTAGGAAATATCTACAAAAAATATTAATCTTAATGTTTTGCTAAAAAAAATACGACATATTCACAATATCAAACAATAATTAAATTACCTGCGTAGTAGTGAATACATCTCTACAATCGAAATGTTGGGAAGCGTTGGTCGGCTTGTCAGCTTCATCAGAATTGAAGCCACTTAAATCTTCCATTTCCAATGAAACTAAAATGAAACAAACAATATATTATTACGTGGAAAAAAAAAGTTTGGAAAAATAATAACGTACCGGAAATTGCAAATTTCCGGTACAAAATTAAAAAAATTGTATACCGCAAATTTACAATTTTCGGTACACATTTTTCTTAATCTTTAACAAAAAATTGTAAATTTTCGGTACGTTATTTTAATGTGGTCTACCGGAAATTCCATTTTCCGGAAAATTTGATTCGAAAACAACTTTACCGAAAATTACAATTTTCGGTATACATTTTGTATACCGAAAATTGGAATTTTCGGAACAAAGTTCAAAATGAAACAAAATACGTACCGAAAATTCGTATTTCCGGTACGATGAGAGCGTTTTCCACCAAGTCTGAGTGCAAAAAAATAAAAAATGAGTGTTTGACTACAAAATCCTTTTTTTTTTTTAAAAGGGGAGTGGGGGAAGGGATATTTTTATTAAAACAGTGACACTAATGGCCATATTACAACTGTCCCCGAGAGGATTAGAACCCTGTCCCTTGGAGTTACAAGGCCAAGCTCTTACCACTGAGCTGACACCCCATGGACAACTACAAAATCCTTTGATGTAAAGGGGAATGGACCTGTCGTAAATAAGCTCTTTCGACCATCATAAGCTGGCATCTGTTTATCAAGGATTATCTCTCGATGCTTTCGGACTAGCTTACTTTGCTAAGTAAGCTAGTCCGAATGCATCGAGAGATTGTTGACAGTATGGGTGAAGATCCTTAATCAAAGGGTTCAGTTTCTCCCTAATAGAGAATTATCTCTTTCGTATCTCTTCAATGTGTTCCTGGTTACATGCACATCCTAGGAGCAATTTCTTGTTCGTGCTTTGTATACCGGAAATTAACATTTCTGGTAAATATTACAAAAAATTCTTACCGGAAATTGCAATTTTCGGTAACATTGTGTTTAAAATTCTTACCGGAAATTGCAATTTTCGGTAACATTACAATTTGTATACCGGAAATTGCAATTTCCGGTAAAATGTTCAGAATAAAAAAAAAAGAATTTTGCTGTTTTTATTCGGGGGTATTTTGGGAAATTCGAAAAATGGGGAGGTATACCCACCAGGTGGGGGTGCATTTAATAATGCCCTTATTTTTTATTTTTAGTTACACTGAATGATGTGCAAACACCTAGGGAAAGGAAGGAAGAATACATGTCTATATGGCTTGGTGAAAGCATCGACCAAACTTCTAATATTTTTCCATCACACCCAAATTGTGAAAATATGGACAAATACTATTGGAAAAAACCTAAGTCTCACATAGACTAGAGATAAGGTCTCAAAAGAGCTTATAAAGCCTAGACAATCCTTACCTTACAAGCCGGTTTTGTAAGGATGAGTTAGACCCAAAAAGTCATAATAAATACGAACAACAACAAAACAAAAAAAACACACTGAGATCTGAAATAGCTTAAATAATGCACATAAGGCATGATGATACTCACAATTATTATTTTCCCCTTTTCTCGACAAAATTATTTTTCCCTTTAGCAATAGGCACTGCTAGGTCCCAAACTAAAGAAATTAAACTTGGTCGGTATCTCGGTATATATCAATGGATTCAGTCCCCAAAAAATTAAGGTAAGATCATATGGAAACTACTACCTCCGGTCCCATATATAAGAGACAAATGCACTTTCTAGGTCCATTGAATAACTGATGTATCTGGTCTATATATAGACCAGATACATCAGTTATTCAATAAACCTAATAAGTGCATTTGTCTCTTATATATGGGATCAGAGGGAGTATTACGGACAACAAATACTTTTTTTTGGTCCAGACGGACAACGAATACTATACATACAATTATGCCCCCTTTGTTGGGCCTAATCACATCTGAGTTCGAGTTTATGGTGGTATAAGGCCCATCCATAAGACTTTTGGACTATTGTTGTAATTGCCTTGGGCTCCCATTCCAAAGTAAGGGTCATGATATCCCCACCTCTTTTTTGTTTATAGGCAAATGTTAGTTGTTAGCAAGTTATGTTAGTAGCCCCACCTCACATTTTAAATTTTCCACCTCCCCTTTCTACTTAAAAAGACTAAAGTACCCCCACCCCTTTAAAGCTATTCTCTTCCCCTTCCGCACCACCACCACCACCATCTCCGACCCCATGACAACCCTCCCCCAACTGCCACCTTAAAGTGCCCCCAACCTCACCCGCATCTTCTCCTATCTCTGTCATCACCCTCTCCCCAGACTCTCACCTTCTTATTGAACTCGCGATAACTATTTCTTTTTCTGAACTTTTCAGGTTATTCGGAATTTAAATTTTGATGCATCTGGAATTTATTTTCTGTATGTGTAAAAAAACATATCACTTCGTACGTCCAGAAACTAATTTCTGAACATATAAAAACAAACCATTTTTTTAGTCTCAATTTTTGGTCGTCCGAAATCTAGACCCTGAATGGCTAAAAATTGAGATCCAGAGAACTGTTGAAGCAGAAAAAGAAGTTAAAAAAAGTGGGGGAGGGGCCGCATGGGGTTTCATGGGGAGGGAAGGGAAGTTTCAGGAGAGGGAAAAGAGGAATGAGGTTTACGAGGAGGGTGAATTCCAAGGGAGGGGAGGGGAGTTGTGAGGAAGTGGAGTTATAGGGAAAGGGAACGGGAGTGGGTGGGGGGCGGGGAAGGGGAAGTTACAGGGGAATGGGGTTTATGCTAGTTTTCCTTTTTCGATCCCTAATTAATGACCAAGTTGGGATCTCAGATGCATTTCGAGGCATACAATCGTATTTCTGGAAATGATATATATCTTCACGTTTAATTTACAACGATATTTGGTAAATACTTATCATTTCAAGGAAAATTTTAAAAACTATTTTAGTTTAAAAATAAAAAATAAAAAAATGAGGTAGAATAAATTGAAAATGAGAAGTTATGGTTTGTAGAATTAAAAAATAACTTATATTCTCATGCTGATATAAGATTCTCATCCTTCAATACGAGAAAGTGGAAAAAATATACATGGCATTTTTTTAAGAGCAACAGGGGACTTAACCCCCGGAGGAAATAAACAAACTAGAAAACCCTTGGGACCAAAATCTCAGTAAGGTCTACCCTATAGGCATCCCGCAAAATGTAGGAACACAATTGAAAATCCTACTGCAAGAATCTAACGAAAGACCAAATTTAGCAAATCCATTAGCCACTCCATTCGCTTCACGATGGTATAACAAACATCAACCTCATTAATGGCCTGTAATACCTTATTATATTTGTCACCAAGTTGAAACAAGGATGCTACGAAGAGCATCCTGATTGAATAAGATTTATTACTGTCATTGAATCTGATTGAAAGACTACCTTTCCAAACCCATTGAGCATTGCTAAATTAAGACAAATCTGGATAGCCCTAACTCAGCACCTGTAATGGTAAACGGGCCCAAATTTGACGCGAACCCCACAGGAAACTCACCACGATGATCACAAATAGCTCCTCCAGCAGACGCTAACTGATCACCATTATGACTAACCGCACTGTCACAACTCACCTTCGCCTACCCAGAAACATGGCCTATTTTAATACTTAAAAAAATATAGCTTAAACCTATATGCTTCTATATATACAACAATTAGACAAATCAAAGTTAAATGCACTTTTTCACCTTAATATATGAGTTTAGTTGTATTTTTCACCTTAATTTATTAGATTAAGTTTTTTATTCCTTAATTTAATACTATCTAATGTAAGTATCCCTTCTCACATAATTTAACTGTTAAAAAAATTAAAAAGTTATGTAACAACATCTTCAATCAAACAATTATACAATTTTTTTAACTCTTTATTTAACAGCCGCTAAATGGATCCCATTATGACACATTACTTCTTTTTTACTTTTTATGATTTAAGAAACTTTTCTCTTGAATAACTAGCTCAGAAAACTCGTCCTTATTATGGGTATCGAAGAAAAATGGAACCTATAGTGTAGTTAAGTTTTTTGTGAAAAAATTGTTTTTGTCGGAAAAACGGATGAATGGATTTTTGTCTTGTGTCCTTAGTGTAGTTATGTTTCTTAAATCGATAATAGATGCAACTCTAAAATTGAACGTGGCAAAAACACAAGAAAATAGGGTTTGAATTGAGTTTCATAAATCTTTTCGAAATACTTGTGTGTTTTTCAAAACCTTTTCAAAACAACTCTTTAACAAAATAATAGTGTAAGATAAGTAAAGAGAAGAGAGAAGTAGGACACAGTGATTTATACTAGTTCACTATCTCCTGATAGCTAGGTCTAGTCCCTTCAACACACTTGAAGGATTTCTCCACTATAATCAACCAATTACACTTGAGAGTATACTACTGCCAAACTGGCTATACTCACAACTTCTTAGAACGACTTAGTGCAGTCAAGCCTCTAAGGAACACAACCACTACTAGGCTAAATACAAGAGTTCAAAAATATTTTGAAACAATAACAATAACTCTCAGTAGAGAGGATTTACAATGAAATGCTTAAGCACAAAGAATAACTTTCTAAAGATAGGATAAAAACGGTTAAGTGCTTGTTCACTTGGTTTAAAAGACTTGGAATAATTTCTTGGTTGCTCACTGTCTCGCAAGTATGATTCAGTTTCGTTAACATACTTCAGTGAATGAAGTAAGGTATATATAGCTAGGGTTGTAAATAGTGCCGTTGTGACCTAACAGTTCTGTTCACCAATGGACAAAACTTCAGATCCGCTTTTCATGGCTTTTAGCGAGTCCTGTCACTTTCAACTCTGCTCCTGTACACTGACACAACAGACAATTGCAGGATCTTTGTCCCTTGTGATCTTTTTGAATATGAGACATTTGCAGAGCAAGTTATTTCTGATGATTATATCCGTTGACATTCTATTTGGCCTTTGATTCCTCATACATTAAAATACTCATCAATGAGGTCTCTATAATACTTGAAGTAGCCTTTAATGTATTACTCAGTCTGATTTCCAATCAGAGGCATCTTCCAAACAGATGATGCTTGTCACTGAGATATATTGCTTATCAGAGCCAGCTTGGATCGGAGGCAAGTTCTTCAGTGCAGTATTTGTTTGTCTTTCATGTAACAGAGTCTTGGAGTACCAGACGAATGGTTTCCATAGTGTAGTCTTATCAGAGCATGGTCATATCGGAGCATGGTCTATCAGAGCGTTGACTGTCATCAGAGAGTTGACTACTATTTGAGCGTTGACTGTCATTAGAGCGTTGACTACTATCAGAGCGTTGACTGTCATCAAAGCATGATCTTTGGAGTGAGGCTGTAAGACGATGACGTCATCAGCACTTACCGGACGATCACTGCCAGACTCAGAGAAATGGATCGGAGGGAGAAATGCACACATAGGCATAGTCTTCTGAGATATTTTCATATGATGAATAGTGACTTACTCACTAAGTTCTGCACACTAACACACATATCAGATAATAAATTGTTCTATTAATTATTTGTTATCATCAAAACAATTAAGGGTCATTGTTTCTGAATCCACTTGATTCCAACAAAAATATCCACCAAATAAATCCAAATTTTATTGTCCCAGCTAGGTAGCTCAAGTGATGAGCTAAGGGACACCAAGGAGTCGAAGGAGTAAGGGGTCCAGGGTTCTATTACGGCCTACCCCACTAACATAACAATTAAGGGCATCTCCAAGGGTGAACTAAAGGTGGGTTGCTTAAGTGGGCCCTACTATACCACATCATTTTTAAGCAACTCGTCTCTTTTTCCTCCTATGGTGAACTCTCAAGAACCCAAAATGGGTTCAATGACTTATCCCATTTTTATACTTTTTTTTTTGTATTTGATTTTTTTCAAGTTAAATTATTAATTCATTTATGACCATTATGACCATTTTAATTTATAATACATAACATTAATTTTTTTATATGCATTAATTTTTTTATATGACCATTTTCCATTTTTTTAAATTTTTCACAATTTTTTTATTATCATTGCCAATTCCTATTGACCATGTTTACGGTCATTTTTTTTATTTATTACATTCACAATTTCCATTTTTCATATGACCTTTGACCATGTTTTGATCGGTAAAAAAAAGACCATGTTCTGATATTTATTTTTTCACAATTTTTTCCCATTATCTCGTCTCCCTCACCTCTCCGTTTCAGCTCCCTCACCCCTCGTCTCCCTCACATCATCAGCCAGGGACGGAGGTACATAGATCGCTCCAGGGGTTCAATCCCCTCCCAGATTTTTTGAAATCATTCGATGGGTGTTAGGATAAAGTGGTTGTCTAACCTATTCCATATTCCATATTGTTCCGGAATGGGCCGAGCCCACTCCGACAAATGCCACCTTCGCTGGCCCAACCCAAGTGCTGGACCAATACCGATCAAGATCATCTGATCTATATCGTCCGTACAATCAATGGCTCTTAACTCGCGTACTATTGACGCAAACGATCTATGTCCGTCGATTACAACAACGGACCACAACTCATCCTTCACGACATTGAGGCCTCATCTACCGCCACGTGTACCAAACTCTGACAAGTCATATAAAAGAGGGGCCCATTGCAGAAAAAAGTATGCATTCATTACATCACATTTACCTCATCAGAGAATATACTAACTTGAGCTTCGAAGTGTCTTTTGCAGGTACCCACATCCGTTCTCCGTCATCACCTCCACCGTACGCGATGATCTCAGCGACTCCGGCCAGTTCCACGTTCCTTGCTCGGAACATTGGTGACCACAGTGGGAGTTACCTCCTACTAAACAGATCTCTCTTATCACACAATGGCTGGCCCGTCGTAATTAGTATGCCGGTCTACCAGGCACAACCCTAGATCTCGCCCTCCATCGCCTCAGGTCGACGGACAGTTGGTTTCCGTCACACCGGAACAAATCATGTTCCCCATGACCGTGGAGGAAGTCCCAATGTCATTGCCTTTGCATGGTGAAGCTCCGCTACCACCTGCAGTGACTTAACCGCCCGACGGCGCTCAACGGTCTCTTCTTGAGAACGTCCTCTCGATCATCCAGAGGAAAACTCATTTGATCGAAGATCCGAACCGCAGAATCGCTATGATGGAGACTCAATAGGCTGAGATCTCTGCATGTGCCATCACGCAACCAGGATCTTGTCACAGATCTCGGTCACCATCCAGATCTGGAGAGTCCAGAATTGAGAGGCACGGTGAGAATCCCAGGTCTGGAGAATTCCACCGATCTACCACTGGAGGACACTGCACCGCTGGGTCGCCGCATCATGGACGGTCAGGTGAACGATCTCCCCCGAGGAAGGAAACTCACCACCGATCGTCACGCGCTGGCAGAACCACAGATCGGTCACCGACTAGAAGACGTCACACTTCACCATATTCTCAGAGGAGATCTCTGTCGCGTCGATCACCGTACGCGTCATCGGCTTCAAATGAAAGCGCGTTGCCTCTCCGCACGAGAAGGTACGACGGCGACGACCTCCTCCAAGCTGGGTCATTCTCCGAAGAGATCACATTATTTCTGATTCCTCACTCACTCGAAAAGCCATCGACGTTTGAGCTATACGATGGAACAGGGGACCCCAATGAGCACATCGGACGCTTCGATACCATCATGAAACATCAGAACGCTAAAGGACTGGTTAAATGCAAGTTGTTCCCTTTGACCTTGTCAAAAATAGCTTTGGCTTGGTTTCAGGGGCTGAAACCGAACTCCATCAGATCGTGGGGCGAACTCAGCAGGAAGTTCACCTACTATTTCACCACTTCTCGGCCTCAGCCCAGGTCGGAAGAAACCCTCGCTGCTATTTGACAGGGGGAAATGAACCCCTAAGGAAATACATCGAGCGGTTCACCCAAGAGGCCATGCTGGCAAGGGAAGTCCGAGAGGACATAAAGATGTACCTCCTCCAGCAGGGGTTGATCAAGAAAAGTTTGTTCCACGTCTATATCGGAGTGAATCGCCCGCGTGATTACAATGACCTCTTGCACCGCTCCGAAAGGTTCATTGCCTATGAGGAACAGTGCATGTGGACCGACCACGGAGAAGTAGCACAAGGGAAGGGTTCAGCCTACAAAGAGTTCAAGTCGAAAAAGAAGAAAGATTCCAAGAGTTCGGTAATTAAATAACCGAATACACACCACCGACATATTGGAAGAGTGTCTGCACACCAAGTTCAAGGACGCCGGGATCAAACTCCCGAACAGAATAAAACAAAGGTCGGATACAGACAAAACAAAGTACCGCCGATGGCATCGCAGAAACGGTCACAATACAGAAGATTGTTTCTAGTTAAAGGATGTCGTCAAGCAGCTGATAAGGCGAGGAAAGCTGCAGAAGTATGCCCATGAGAAGCCGGTAAGGAAGCGGTCGAGATCTCCAGCTGCACGCGTTCACGACGCATCCACAAGTTGTGACGCCAGGCGTAGGGTTGATGACGAAGAAGATCAAACCCAGACCACAGCAATTGCCATGGTCATTACTAGAGGACCTAACAAATCGTGTGGCCCATCCATCAAGACTGAAAAAAGAAAATTCAAGGACATCGCAGTAGCTGCTGTTAACTCTAGTTACCCTCCTATCAATCGTCCGAAGTCAAGTAGGCCCTGCTTGCTTTTTATGACAAAAACTTGATAGGAGGAGAACCCAACAAGGACATCCCTCTCTTAGTACGGGCAGAGATGGCAAATGTCGATGTCAGGAGGATTCTCGTCGACCAGGGAAGCTCCATCGATATTATGTACAAGGGATTGTTTGATACGTTGAAACTTTCGATGGACCTCCTCATACCATACGAGAGAATGGACTTACAAAGTTCAACGGGGCCAAGACAATGTCGATGGGATACGTCGAATTAATGGTGACCGTTGGCGCCAATCCGAAGTCAAAAACAGTCGAGGTACAGTTTTAGTCCTCCCATGCGACTATGACTATAACTGTATCATCGGCAGACCTACTCTAGTAACTCTCGGAGCAGTGACTTCGACGATCCATTTGAAGATGAGGTTCCACATCGCCAGCAGGGAAATCGTCACCCTGAATGGGGACCTAGAGGCAACAAGGAGATGCTTCGAGATTAGTCTCAAGAGGATGCAGGTTGATCGAGTTGGAAAGATCTCGGTAGCCGAGAAACATTCCTCATCCGGACACGGCGTGATGTTAACCGATGTCGACCCCCGTTTTGGGGCAGAGGACGTCAAGGTCATGACTAAGGATATAGGCGATCCATTGGCCAAAGGTAGGGGACGATCTCCCCGATGAGATCCAAGCAAACTTGATCAAATTCTTCCAAAACAATGTTGATCTCTTTGCCTGGACCGCTGATGAGATGCCCGGAATATCACCCGATGTAGCGTGCCACAAGCTGGCACTGAACCCATCGGCCCAGTGGGTTGCGCAGAGGCGACGCTGACAGTCTCCCGAAAAAGCTCAAGCTGCCGAGAAAGCTATATCGGATCTAATCAAGGCCAACTTTGTAAAAGAAGCCAAGTACACAACTTGGATATCAAATGTAGTGCTCGTGAAAAGTCGAATGGAAAGTGGAGGATGTGCGTAGACTATACCAACCTCAACAAAGCGTGCCTGAAAGACGCGTACCCGCTACCCAATATCAACAAGCTCGTCGACAACTCGTCTGGTTTTCGGTTCCTATCCTTCATGGATGTCTATTCGGGCTATAACAGATATCGATGTATGAGCCCGGCCAAGGGAAAACAACCTTTATGACCGAATGCGCAAATTACTGTTACAAAGTCATGCCTTTCGGCTTGAAATATGCGGGCGCCACATACCAAAGAGTGATGAACAAGGTCTTTCAGAAGCAGATCGGAAGATTACTTGAGGTCTACATGGATAACATGATCGTCAAAACTGTCTATGACCAAAAGCACATCACCCACCTTGCCGAAGTTTTCTCTGAACTCCGCAAACATAACTGCACTTGAACCAAGACAAGTGTACTTTCGGGGTCAGGGCGGGAAAATTCCTCAGGTTTTATCTAACCGAAAGAGGAATTGAGGCCAATCCGGACAAGTTTCGAGCAATCACAGATATGAAGGAACTAACCTCGAAGAAGGAGATATAATGATTAACCGGGATGATGGCAGCACTGACCAGGTTCATATCAACTTTGGCACAGCGGGCACTCCCTTTCTTCAGGCTGCTCAAGAAGGAGTCCCTTTCCAGTGGACCCCTGAATGCCAAGAGGCCTTTACCCGGTTAAAAGAGATCCTCTCTACTCCACCCGTTTTGAGTCGACCCCAGGCGTGGGAGGCATTATATCTTTATTTGTCTGTGACTGAAGAGGCTTTGAGCGCCGTACTGGTAAGAGAAGACATTACTTTATCAGTAAAGCCCTTCAGGGCCCCGAGCTGCGATATCAGCGAGTCGAGAAGATGGTCTTAGCTCTCGTCGTTTCGGCACAAAGACTCCACCAGTACTTCCTGTCTAATAGCATCGTGGTAAGAACTGACCAGTCGATAAAGCGAATACTATATCGACCCGATCTCCCAGGTCGCATGATCAAGTGGTCCATTGAGCTTTTCAAGTTCGACATCAGTTACGAACCGAGAAAAGCAGTTAAAGCACAGTCACTCGCAGACTTCGTGGCAGAGCTCAGTCCGAAGTCATCATCCCTCACAGGTAAATGGACAGTCTTCGTCGATGGATCTTCTAACCCAAAGGGAAGCGGGGCCGGTTTAATCCTCGAAAATGAGGATGGTTTAGTCGTTGAATATTTACTGGTGTTTACATTTCTGACCTCAAACAGCCAGGCCGAATATGAAGCGTGCCTAACCGGACTCACCTTTGCCTATGAACTTGGTGTGGCACATGATGTCGTTCATTTCGACTCGTAATTCGTCGTCTCACAAGTCAATGGCAATTACCAAGCCAAAAACATGCTGCTACAGAAATATCTCGCCCTGGTCAAGACGCTTATGAGCCGGTTTGTACAAGTTGAGCTCGTACATGTGTCGAGGGAGCAGAACGTGCGGGCTGACATCCTTTCTAAGCTCGCAAGCACAAAAATGCCAACCTCGCACCGATCAGTAATCCAGGAGATGTTGACCACCCCCAGTGTCTGGGAGTCTAGTGCCAAAAGCCCTTCGGAATCTGTAATCGAAGAACTAAAGGTTGCCACCGCAACTTATGTGTATAGCCTCTTAATTTCAAACAGCATAGACTTTGGGGACTCCTGGATGACCGCGATCTTAAAGCTCCTCTATTTGGGAGAAGTACCAGCAGAACCGAAAGAAGCATCCAAGCTCCGCAGGGGAGCATGCTCATTTTCCGTTGTCGAAGGGAAGTTATACCGAAGAAGTTTCTCTATGCCCTTGCTGAAGTGTCTTGACACGTCAGAAACCCAATATGTGTTAGCCGAAATACACGAAGGCATATGTGGACAACACTTGGGCGGAAGGACCTTAGCAAAGAAAGCTTTGATAGTAGGGTACTATTGGCCGACTATGGAAGTTGATGCCAAGGAGTATGTAAAATAATGTGACAAGAGCCAGAGACATGCTCACGTTCATGTCATACCTCCTGCCGAACTGACTACCCTATCATTCATGTGGCCGTTCGCCTGGTGGGGAATCGACATTCTGCTCCCATTTCCTTTGGCTCCAGGGCAGATCAAGTTCTTATCGATAACGGTCGATTACTTCACGAAGTAGGTAGAAGCCCAACCTCTTGCAAAAATAACGGCGAAGAACCTGATCAAATTCTTCAACTCCCATATCCTAACCAGGTTCGGCATACCCGAAGTTGCGGTGACCGATAAAGGCACGCAGTTCATCGACATGCAATTTTGGAAGACTCTGGCTGACCTCAATGTGAAGCACATTTCACTTTGGTCGAACATCCTCAGACAAACAGGTAAGCCAAAGTAGCAAATCGTGTAGTCTTACGGGGTCTTCAGCGATGCCTAAATGAGGCAAAGGGTAGATGGGTCGACTAACTGCCTTAGGTTTTGTGGGCTTACAGGACGACTCCACACTTGTCAACAGGAGAAACACCTTTCCGCCTAACCTATGGGTCGGAAGCAGTAATTCCAGTCGAGATCGGTGAGTTGAGATGGAGAATTTTACACCCACCCAAACCAAGGCTAAATTACCAATATCTTCAGGAAGAACTGGACCTCTTGGAAAAAAAATGAGAGATCGCATCCCTGAATGAAGCCGCTGTTAAGCAACGCATAGCTACGAGATACAACCAACGCGTAGTTCTGCGAGACTGACTGTCGAAGACCTCGTTCTCCGAAGAGCAGATGTCAGTTTGAAGAATGCCACGCAAGGGAAACTGGCTCTGAATTGGGAAGGGTCCTATCGAGTCGCTGCAAAGACCGGCACAAGAGCCTACTACCTGGAAGATCTCCAAGGAAGGGCCGTCGCCCGAACTTGGAATGCGACAAAGCTTCGAAAGTACTATAGTTGAGTCCGGTTATTACGACCAGGATCAATCACTGATAGTACTCCTCCTCATTTTATTCGTTTCTGTCCCGATCAAATTTGAACTATTCCTTGTCGAAGTTCGATTAAATCGTTTATAGTTTTCCTTCAAATTGTAATTTGACATCAGTGTTCAATACAAGTTCAATACAATTTCTTGTGTTTTATTAGGAGAAAGCAGTAGGGTCAGGCTTACAAGCCAACCACGGCCGATATACCGAATGGGAGTCGCTTATCGCAAACTCTGACTACTCAAAAAATGGCATGCGACTCCGAAAGTTCACGACTCCCAACACCCACTTCGAAGGAATTCAGAAGTTACATGATACTCCGGAATGCCTCGAAAGTGGAGTCCGAGAAATACGCGGTAGACCTCCTGATCGATCTTGCCAGTCTATCAAGGACAGGTCACGCCGAAATTGTGTTCACCCATCAAAGGGAATATACTCCTTAAGATTGGGGCAGAGGAGGACCATCCCTTGGATGGGTTGGACCCTCCGAGAAACCAAATTGGAACTTACTCCGAAAAAACTAAATCGGAACCAACTCTGAAGAAATTAAATCAGAACCAACTCCGAAGAGATTAAATCGGAACAGACTGAAAGCGTGTGCAGGCAATAAAATTGCAAAATAAATTGCTAAATATGTGTTAAGACAAATACGAAGAAAGGCGTTTACAAGCAACCCTACGGAGAGGTCCAAAATTACAAACTGTTCAAAAATGTAGCCAAGTTATAAATACACCCTGGCATTCCAGGTCTTCATTCCATCTCATCGGCAACCTTCTCCATGGCCACCGACGTAGGCGCCACCTCCCTCTCCGATGTAGGCGCTGCTTCATAAAGGACTTCCATGGTCTTAGGGTCAATAATTAGATTTTCATCGAAAACACCCCTGCTGAATAGCCGAGAGATGTCCACTTCGATGTTTGGGTAGAGCAGGCGAATCTGCTTGACGGCATTCTCGAACTGTTGGTTTCCGAACTCACCCGCAATTTTTGCCCACCTATCCTTCTCCGTATTAGCCGAAGTAAAAGCTGTGATAGCCTCTTCCAGGTCTTTCTAAAACCTCTCTTCTTTGAGAAACTCATTTCTCGCAACTTGAAGACTTTTCCTATCAGAAAGGGCTTGATCGTGCTCTTTGGTGAGGCCAAGGACCACTTGCCCCATATGGGAAACTTCCTTCCTCGCATTGTCCAATTTGTCAGTGCGATCTAAGAGATTGTTTTCAAGGTCAATTATCTTGGGCTCCCTCTTTTCCAAGTCTTCAACACGGGCTTTGACCTTATCTGCTGAAGATTTGAAATCAGAGTTCTCTTTCTCCATAGCCGCATTCCTTTCTACAGTGTGCACTAGCAGGTTCAGACCTCGAACCATCCAACTTGCACACTCCAAAGCCGAGTCTTGACGAGCCGAACTTGACAAATCCGAAAGGTAAACTTTATCTTCGACCGAGGTATAATGGCGCAGTTCTTTCGAGGTTAGAACATGGGGATACGTCCACACAGCGGGGCCATTACTCCCCGAGAAGTCGCCACTCCCAGTAACCTTGTCTAAGCGGCTAAGTTGTTTCTTTCTGACCTCCCACCTTTATCTGTTCAAAGGGGGGATGACATGCTCAATAACGACCTCTTTACCTCGTCTACTTTGAGATTTTGACGATGCTAAGGCCTCTTCGACATCCGGTACTTCCGAATAAGTTGATGTAGGAGAAGCAACTTGTCGAGAAGCCGATGACGAAGAGACAACCGCAACCTGTGAGGATGAACCTATCGAGGAGCTACCCAAGGGTCCAACTGACGAAGTACCTCTTGAAATGGCCTTCTTCTTCTTCTTGAGGAACTCATTCAGAGCTGCGATATCTGCCATTGCACCTGAAATCGAGGAAAACACAAAATGGTCAGAAGTCGCGCATAAGGCAAACAAAAACTTATCCGCGCACATGCATATATTACCTAAACATTCTTTAACCTCGTCTTTTGAAGAACAACTCATCAACACTCTGCTATTCACATAGCAAGGAATGAGTTTTTGGCCGTGGGGAGTTTCCCTCAGTACGGCCTCAAAACCTTCGACGAATTCCTTCAATCGATTTGTGCATTGCGTACATTCAACGCTAAGGGCATCTTCGGGAAATCCAAACTCCTTGCGCTCGACATGAAAATGATCCTGACTCCAATATGGTCGGATCAACTCTCCTCGATACCTCTGATATCTTTCTCCTTATAAGGCACTTTTTAGACGACCAGTTGAGGGGTTTTAAGAAGAAATACTCGTGTTTAAAACCTCGAACGGAGTCACTGTACGCCTCGATGAGACTAACCTTTGGTTTCAAAGACAACCAACCCTGTCTCGTAGTACTTTATCTGCCAATCTAAGGGGTGGGAAGAAATGGAAGAACACACTCACGAGGGCAGGAATACCGAGGTGAGAACACACTAGTTCGAAGCTTCTAATGAATGCCTAGGCGTTTGGGTGAAGTTGAGAAGGGGCGACCCTCAGGTGATTTAGAACTCCGATTTGAAACTCAGTAAAAGGTAGCCGAACTCCCAGTTCAATGAAATAAACTTTGTGCATAAGCAAGAAGAAATCTTCGTCATTGGCCGGCACCAAACAAATCCGATCATTGTCGTCGGGAGATATCACTCCCCAATTACTAAAATCCCCTTTTCCTTGGCCGATGTCTAAGTAGGGTCGGAACTCAGCCAATGCTTTCTCATTCCGAAACACTGACTGGGCGTACAAAGCGGTGTCTGCCACCCATGAATATTGTTCAACATTGGTCGGAAGCGAATATCCTCTCTTGTTTTTGGGATCCTTTGGTTTTCCCATCTCCAACCTGCCCAAAGAAAGGACCTTTAAACACTATTTCCTACAACCAACAGTTTATCATCCCTCACCGGAAAACTCATAGACCTCGCCAGAAAACTCAAAGTTATCGCCGAAAAACTCAAGGAAAAACAAGAACAAGGCAGCATGACATGAATACCAAGGCGGAATGAGGGGTTACTGCGAGGGAAAGGGATCCTGGCCAGCCTCCACGGTGGCCACGCCCAGAAACAGACAAGAAACGATAAACAAGATGAAGGAAAGAACATACCTTGAGTATTGAGGTTGAAGAACCACGAATGTAGGTGTTGCTAACAGGGAAAGAGAAGGAATTCGGAGCTTTCCACACAGCAAAGCGCACAAAGAAGAGAAATGACAACCAAAATCCCAAGTGAAGCTTCTCCTCTGTATTTATAAACCCAGGGTAATGATTACCTGTATTAAATGGCACGCTAACCTAAGAGTCGTCTCGGTTGAAGGACTAACACGACGTCCATGCGTGAAACGAGGCTGCCCTTTCGATTTTGAAATGATTGAGTTGACGCGTCAATTAGGGTTTCTGACATAGAAAACCCTAAAAACTATCACCAGGTAGCGACGCGTGTCGTGTACGACAGTGATCTTTCGAAGTCATATTCAATTACACATCCGAAGTCACACTTCGATGACATGTCCGGAGTCGCACTTTGGTATCATCGCTCCCAAATTCTGAACTTCACGAGCTATCGATTAACGATTTTCGATGTCGAAGTTCGAAACCAGTCACAATCCAAACAAATCACCGCTTAAGTTGAAGTCTTTCACCACTCATACATCGACTTGGGGGGAAACTATGCCGGACTGGGTCGAGCCCACTCCGACAAATGCCACCTTCACTGACCCAACCCAAGTGCTGGCCCAATACCGATCAAGATCAACCTATCTACGCCGTCCGTACAATCAATGGCTCTTAACTCGCGTACTATTTACACAACTGATCTATGTTCATCGATCACATCAACGGACCATAACTCATCCTTCACGACATTGAGGCCCCATCTACCGCCACGTGTCCCGAACTCTGACAAGTCATATAAAAGAGGGGCCCATTACAGAAAAAGGTACGTGTTCATTACATCACATTGACCTCATCAGAGAATATACTAACTTGAGCGTCGGAGTGCCTTTTACAGGTACCCACCTCCGTTTTCCGTTGTCACCTCCACCGTACGCAGCGATCTCAGCGACTCCGGCCAGTTCCACGTTCCTTGCTCGGAACACATATAGAGGACTCATAAGAGATCAATGAGTGTGATGTTGTCACTAAAATCAATTAGGATATTAAAAAAGTGGTTGTGATATTGCATTATTGACTGCAGCCATGCACGACACATGTGCTAGTAGCTGATACAAGCATATTTGATTGTTTCTTCTTTTTTATTTTTGAAAATTAATTTATGAAAAAATAGTAAAAACTATTTTTAAAATAAAATAAAAACTTATTTCAGAATATTGATTTAAAAATAATTCTTTTCAATTTTAACCATGGGCTATATGAAGATCTTGCCCCTCCTCATGATCCTGGCTCTGTCCCTGTCCACTACTAGAATTTTTGGTATTACCTACAAAAATTACCTAGGGCTTGTGACACTAGGAAATTACCCAAGGTCACAGCCCTAGAAAAATACCCATATAAAAGTTTCCTAGAGTTTTTTTAAGAAAAACCCACGGAAATTACCAACACCGATTTTTTTTTCCTTCTAATTTTGGCAGAACCCAGGGGCAGGCCCTCAGATTTTGCAAGTTTTTTTTATTTTTTATTTTGAACTAATCTCGGCTGGCCCTCGGATTTTTTTTATTTACTTAAAAAAAAATCCCTCTCTCTTTGTCCTGCTTCTCCTTCCAGATCTCTCTCATCTCTCTTTGTCCGAAATCTATTTTTTTGATTTTCCCTTCTCTTCTACTATCTGCGATTCTAAGATTCATTAAAATGGGAGGAGAGATTGAGAAGACAAACAATAGTGTCGAGAGAGGAAAAGGGGAAAGGGCGCGAGAGGAAGAGAGGTGGTGCGCCCAGGGTGCTGCGTGGATGAGACAGAACGCGAGGGAGGAAAGATAATGGGCGACCATAGCGCCGCAGTGGTTCGATCGTTCTTCTGCCACATCACCTAGCTCCTCGTCACAGTCCCGGTGCCGCGGTGGTCTTCTGCAACCAGATCTGTTCGGTGATAGTCTTCTGTGACCAGATCTGTTGTTCAAGCACCAGATCTATGCTCTTCTTCTTTGGAGATTCGCGCAACAATTTGTGGTGATTTACGAAACTATCTGCGGCGATTCGTGCAAGGATTGGTTGTTTTTCTTCTTAATTCTGTGACTGGGATCTTCTGGGTCGGGTGTTTTTCTCATTCTCACTTTTTTTCTCTTTTGAATACACATGTTACCAGATTTAATGAATCTGGGTTTTTTTATGATATGTGGTTGTTTAGTTTTGTTATAGGTTTGATTTTTGTGGGGATTTTATTGAATGATTGATGATTTAAATATGTAGATTTGTTTAGTTTCGTTCAGAGTTGGCATTTGCAACTCAAACTATGATTCTGAAACACTGTTTGGCTGCAAAAATCTGATACAGTCCCGCTGAGCTTATGGCAATCCCTAATAAATATTCATGTGGATTTTCTCTTGTTTCGTGACTAATTATGAAACTTGTAATTCATGCTTTTCATTGTGAGTTAGTTCTGATTTGAAGTTTTTAGCGTTTTCTTTGATTCGAAACCACACCAATCCACCTGGTTATGACTTTAATTTTTTTTTTATTAAAACATTGGCATTTCCTAAGGCTTTGGCCCTAGAAAATTTCCGAGGGCTCTGAGCCCTAGGAAAATCCCTAGGAAATTTTCTAGGGCTTTGAGCCCTCGAAAATTTCCTACTTTTTTAAGATTTAGCCCTCGGAAACTGTTTCCTACCAGAGAATAACCTACAGCCACGCGGCCCTTGGTGGGCCCTCAGAAATGTTGGCTTTTCCTACATTTTTTTGGCATTTCCTAGGGCTTTTGGCACTAGGAAATGACTGGTATTCTTGTAGTGGTCATCAGCCTCACCTCATCTCCCTCATCTCTCTAGCTAACTCATTTCCCTCTCATCTCATTCACTACAAGAAAATTCGGATTTACCGACGGGCTTATACCGACGGTCACAGACCGTCGGTTAACTTGGGATTTTCCGACGGGCAAAGCCGCCGGTAAAACAAAAAGTCCGCTTTGAAATCGGTTCGATTTACCGACTGGTCAATGCTCGCTTGCACTGTACGTATTTTTCATTTTGGCGCCTATTTTTCAAATATCGACGGCCTTTATACCGCTTCAGAATTAACAAACCCGCTTAAAGGCCGGTCAGCTTTATCGACATTACACCGCTTGTGAAAAAGCCGCTTGCACGCGCGATAATAACCAGAAACCGAGCCTTCCATTTCTCCTCCATCTTCATCCCTCTTCTCTTTCACTTCCCTCTCTTCCTCCGCCACCACCGCCACCACCACTACGCCGCCACCACCACGACCGCCACCATCACCACCACCACCACGCCCACACCACCACCAGGCCGCCACCACCACCATCGCGTCTCTGTTGCCGTCGTCGTGCTCTTCTCTGTCGCCGACCATTCGTGTCTTAGCTCGCGTTCTCTCCCACCACTCCATCGCGTCTTCTGCTCGCTTTCTCTCCGCGCCGTCGCCGTCGCCGTTCGCCTTGGTGCTTCGTCCCATCCGCCATCGCCGCTGATTCGTTGTTCCTCAAAGCTCGCCTCGCTGCACGCCATTCCCGCTTGCCAAAACCTACCCAGCACTGAACCAAGACTAACACCCCCATTCCTCTTGACGAGATTTCCCTCACCGTCTCGATGTTGTATCTGTGCGATTTGCCCTTGTCGTCCACGACATCAACCTCGTGTGGTTCACCCTGTCAGAACGACCGTCACCACGATAGTGAACCCGCGGTTTCCCTTCACCGCTACGACGCCGCCACAACACCGAATCTGTGCGGTTCAAAGATTAACTGGTTTTCAAAGATCCCGTAAGTTACGACATTCCTTTCCCCTTAGTTACGCGCCCCTTTTATTGTAGTGTATCAAGATTCTAATAGCAAACATAAATTCCAAGTGTTTTTATCCATGTTTTGTTGGTGATCTCCTAACTAGAATGCTTTAGATGACTGTGTTTCTAATTAATATGTCTATGCTTTCTTATACTATATTTTCTTTGTTACCTTATGAACCATTTATGTCCGCAATCGCTTGTCGCCTTCTCGTGCCTTGTAACCTAGAAAGAGCTTGAACTTGTGAACCATTCATATCGTACGCTTCTAGAATATGATGTAGCTGAAGTTAAGTCTAGTGTAATGTGGCATTGTTCGCTATCTGCTATGCCTTGTAATGCAGAAACAACCTGAAATTTGCCAAATGTATATTTGCGATGTCAATGACATAATGTTGAGTGTATATTCTTTTAGGTTAGGCAGGAATTAGATACTATACTGAATGCGATTTCATGCTCTCTTCTTTCTGTAGTTTGAATTTTGTGAATGACAAATAATTATTGGGGCTTACCATGTTCATGGATAATCCTTCCTTAGGCTTCTTTTTGAGACATTGTACTGTTACTTGTACCAGCCAACGAAGTTGCTCTTCTTCATATGAGTTTCTGACTATTGGATCCCCCAACTCTGAGTACTTTTTTCCTCCTAGAAGTGGCTTTGCCTGAAAGTATAAAAAAAAGGGTAAGAAAAGAAAAGAATATCAATTTATCTGATGCTCATAAGAAACAAAGTTAAGAATATGTATTCATTGATCACGAAGATAATAAATAAAATATTCTGACAATCAATGTGTGAGAAACTGGAAACATAAAGGGTGATGAATTAAACTTTTTTCCAGATATTCTCATGCACAAGCTTGTAGACAATTAAACTTACTATTGATTGCCATTTCAATAATTAAAATTACCAGCTGTTTCTTGTAGTACGTGAAAGCTATGTCATGTGTCTCTTACCCATCCAACAAGCCTTTTCTCTCCTGATATTTTATCTGCGTTTATGAATGGATGGAACAGTTTGTTCTGTTTAAGGATTGTGTTTGATCTGGTTTTTATGGCTTAGGTTCCCCCTTTTATGTGTTCGGTCAATGGGGTGTTTTGGATTATGAGGTGGCATTTGAAATTGTAAATGTTCAAAATGAGTGTATTTTTGCACTAGTGTTTTTTCTTACAAGTGTTTTTTGTTTTGATTTATCTTGTGCTGTGATATTATTTTAGCATTTTGTCCACTTTTCTTTTACTTAACTATTTTAATGGCTCTGAAGTTGAGGGGTTGTTTTGTATTTTCTCAGTGGCTAGGAGAAAGACACAAAAAGGCTCTGCTCGAAGCTTTGGAAAAGGTCAAAGCTGGTAAGAGTATATTTAGATGTGTGACTTGTTTGCTAATGTATCAACCTTTGGTATTTCAAGTATAACTTTATAGAAATGCTATTGCTTGTTTGTATTGTTTGAACAAGGAATGACTTATTCTACTCTGTACCATGTTTTATATGATGAGATTAAATTCTCAGCAGATAATTTGCAAGAACTTGTACATTTATATTTGCTAAGTCTATAATATTCTTTTTTCTTGACTTTTGACAGCTAATGTGAGATGAAGTATAGGGCATGTTATTAGATAAATATTTTGATTAACAATCTCTAGGTTTTGAACTTGATTATGTATTCTTAATTACTTCAGAATGTAGATATTGATCGTAGTTGGATGAAAAAAAATCGCATGAGTGATGAGTATGAAAATCGTAGTTGATTTTGTGGATTGTTAGTTGTTTGATGGTTGCTCTGCTCTTATTGATTGGTAGCTTGTTAGTTAAAATTTTCTATGTTTTTTCAGTATTTTTAGTTCGAGGCCACCACATTGCTCCGAGACTGCCACTCACATCGAAGGACGTGGACACTCTCTTGTTCTGAGAATTAGGTATGCACTCTAACGAAATGTCGGTTGACTCATTGGGTGGAAAAGGGTTGGCTGTTGACCCCCACACCGACATATTTATTTGATTTGCTTCATAGAGAGAATTTTGAGGTGATGTGTGTTTTGGCTAACAAATGATGTTTTATGTTGAAGTGATGTATAGTTCTCTCCACAGAGGAATTTTGTCGATGTATATTTTATGTTAGAGTAAGGTAGCATGTAGATTATTCATTTAGCAAGCAACACATAAACTCAATTTCAGTAAGTGAATCTCTGATCCTATGTTCATCCATTTTGAATTTGTGTTGTCTTCTTCTTAAGTGAATCGCCCACACACTAAAATGGGGCTTAGGGATTTTTATTTGAAATTCCCAATAGTTAATTACGAAGTCAAATTGGTCAGCAAGAATTATGCAGAAGCTCAACTCCTAGATTTGAAACTTTATCTTGTTTTAATGGCTGGTATAGGTGTAATTGTGATATTTTGTTGCCACATAATAAGAGAGTGTATGGGTTATCGCCACGCCTCACTATACTTATAGAAACTACTCTTTTCGCTATGCCTCCATGGCAAGAATTATTTTTACCCAAATTGTTGCCTTTTACTCATGTTCTTTAACTTTAACTATCACATTTCTAGTGTTTGATAGGACACTGAATTGTACCAAAGCATTTGTTACTTAGATAAGTTTTGTTCTTTTTCTTCCTTTTTGTTGTGCCTTAGTGGGAAAATTCTTGATTGTTGTTGTTATTGTTGTATTCCTAAGCATATCATTTTGCACTTTATATTATATCTAATTTTCTTTTCTTCTTAGGAAGTTTTTATTTATGTTATTTAGAAATGGAGATAAATTTGAAGAATCATATTCTTTCTTTTCGCTACTTTTGCTTCTGCTCCCCCTATTTTGTCTGTAAAACAATTCATTTAATACTATAAAGTTAAAAGAAAAAACAAAGATATGTCAAGCACTTCGGCCTTCTGGTTATGAAGCCTTCACATAATGATATGTGATGATATGTATTAAGGTCATTGGAAACAAACGACATGTGGGAATGATAGGTCACTGATTTGGAACCTTTCTATTCCTTAATCATGGCCGCGACTAAGTTTCCTTGCCTTTAAATTGTAACCCAAGAAGAAACATTGCTATTAAGGTGGTTTGGGCATATTATTACGCTTATATGTACCAAGAGCTGGAATCAACATATTCTTGATGGAAAAAATGATCAAGTTTCAATTCAATGGATGACTTCAATTTCTTGCATTATTTGTCTTTTCATGCATGTTAGCATCCGCATATATAAATGGAAATCAAGTGGTGAAAATTTGATCAAGTGGAGATTTTTCACTTATATTTCATTTTTATTTTAGCATATTGGAATTAGGAAGGAAACTACCTAAACTGATGCAAAGACTACCTGGTGTTACAATATACTGATATAATTATATGGTCTTATAAAAGACGTTCTTTTTCAACATCCTCTTTTAAATTATGTCTGGCTAGCACCTTGTAGTTTATTGGAATTTCCATTTATCAGGAGCTATCATTAAAATTAGCTTTGAAGGATGATAGAACCTGCTATATGAAATGATTGTTTGTCTTTGTAAATTATGATTGATCTGTGTGTGATGTTAATGTTCACCTGAATTTTTTTTTGTTTACAACAATATTATGCATAACGCAGGTTATTTTACAACAATATTATACAACAATAACAACAACAACAATCGTAAAAATATCAAATATAATAGAGGTTGGCAGTGCATTAGACAGTGTGTGATTTAAACATCGTAAAAATATCAAATATAATAGAGGTTGGCAGTTCGTTAGAAAAGTTTGACCTTGTGTGACCATCAACTGCCTTGGTTAATGTAGTAGATTCTGGTGCTAGGCTAGTTTTTTCACTGCAGAAACAGAAAATGATTGTTTTTTGGCCAATTAATGGATTAGGATGTATGGTAGATGTGGCCATATAGGAGCTCTAATTGCATGGCATATACCAAGCCAAACCACTATGAAAACAAAAATTGTTAAAAGGATTTATGCATCCCTTGCCGTCGGTATGCTTGTTTAATTCTATCCTTTAAGAGGATGTCAACTTTCAACATGTTACTTTTTAATTATTGATGAAATGGATGTTTGATTGTTGTTATTAGTATCGGAGAAAAGCCTTAGCTTCCCGTTTGAGGTTCAATATATTATTGAGTGCGTGTACTCTTTTAGATACCACGTGTTCATTGTATATTGAACCTTGAATTGTCCAAGTCGGACAGTTTAGGAAAAAACTTTTTCTTTACTTGTATAATAGTTGTTGCTTGATTCTCGTATCTTGATATTTGATGAAATTTCGGTGAGATTCATTTCCTTTTGTTCTCTGGGTGCATACTTGATTGCCTTGTTCCTAACTGCGATCATTTTGTGTATTCAGAGACCAATGGGAAATGCTGCCGAAATTTTGTCAAGTATAAGATATGAGAATTACGGAATGACTATTATACGAGTTCTGAAAAAGTTTTTCCTCGAATGGGATAGGGTCATACCATTTAAAGAAAGAGAGCGGTGGGAAGAATGACGTGGTGCTGGAAGTGTCACTTTTTTGACATGCGAGAAGATGGAATTTTTCCTTCAATCGTAGTTGGATGTACGATAGGTTGTATCCGGGAAGAGGGGTTTGAACCAATATTTTTGCGATGGGATTGCTCCCTTCGTCCAAGTTGCAATGGCACACGAAGATTTCGAAATTAATGGAGGGATTAGGTGTCCGTGCCTTAAATGCGATTGCAGAAAGATCAAGAGCCCAGGAGAGGTCATGCTGCACCTGCAGAGAGTTGGATTTATGCCTAATTACTGGATTTGGACTAGACATGGTGAAGAGTTACCTCGGGTTGGATTAGGGGTTGGCGATAATTGCACAGGTGCTTCAAGTAATTGCGTAGATACGGGATATGGTGAGCAGATTGAATTGATGCAAAATATGGTTTGTGATGCCTTGGGGGTCAACGTATCATTCAAGGAGCCACAGTATGATGACACAGATGAACTTCCAAATGAGACTGCACAAAGATTTTATAATCTCTTGTTAGAAACAAATAAGCCGTTGTTTGAAGGGTCTGCCGACTCTAAGTTATCAATGTGTGTGAGACTTTTAGCTCTCAAGTCCAACTGTGGTGCTACGGATGTGTGCTTGGATCTCGTAACGAAGATGATGTTGGACTCGTCACCTATCAGAGATGGTTTGCCAAAAAGTTATTACGAGGCTAAAAGCTTAGTGTCCAAATTGGGGTTGGAATCTAAAAGGATTGATTGTTGTGTGAGAGGGTGTATGTTATATTACGACAATGAATTTGGTAAAAACGATAGCGCGCTGGTTGAATGCAAATTCTGTGGTGAGCCAAGGTATATGTCACATACTGATAATGGGAAGGGTAGACAAAAACCAGTTCCACGGAAGGCAATGTTTTATTTGCCAATTATTCCAAGGCTGCAGAGAATGTTTGCGTCAACACAGACTGCAGACAAAATGACTTGGCACTATGAGAATAAAAGCACTTCAGGTATGTTGCGACATCCATGTGATGGTGAAGCTTGGAAGCACTTTGATCGTGTGAATCCCGAATTTGCAGCAGATCCACGTAATGTACGACTTGGCTTATGCTCTGATGGTTTTACCCCATATGTTCAATCAACGGCGAAACCTTATTCTTGCTGGCCAGTTATTGTTACCCCATACAATCTTCCTCCTGATATGTGCATGTCTAAGCCCTATATGTTCTTGACTTGTATTATACCGGGTCCAGATAATCCAACAGATGGTATTGACATCTACTTACAGCCTCTCATTGACGATCTCAAAAGGTTGTGGAATGGCGTTGTGACTTATGATGTTGCACGAAACAAGAACTTTACAATGAGGCGACTCTTATGTGGACCATTAATGACTTCCCTGCATATGGTATGTTGTCTAGTTGGGGTACTCATGGTAAGATGGCATGTCCCCATTGCATGGAGCATACAAAGGCCTTTACCTTGAAATTTGGGGGGAAGAGTTCTTGGTTTGACTCACATCGCAGGTTTTTACCAGCAGATCATCCATTTAGACAGAATAAGAACACCTTCAAGAAGGGGGAAATTGAATTAGATGGCCCGCCCCCGACGTTGACATCCCAATGCATTTTTACGAGTTATGGATCTGCCAAAAATCACAGATTTTGGTGAATTGGATCGATTTGAAGGATATGGACAATGGCACAATTGGACTAAAAGAAGTATTTTTTGGGATTTGCCGTATTGGAAAGATAATTTGTTGAGACACAACCTTGATGTTATGCACATTGAGAAGAACTTTTTGACAATGTTTTTCTCACGTGATGAACGTTAGAGGAAGAACGAAAGACAATGATAAGGCGGCATCGACTTACCACTTTCTTGTAAGTGAAAGGACTTGCATTTGACGACTCGGTCGAATGGGAAAACCTCAAACCCAAAGCTTTGTTACTCTTTAACTGTTGAGGAAGCTAGGTCGATGCAGCCGGTGGATAAAAGAACTTGAATGTCGACGGTTATTCTTCTAATTTGGCAAGATGTCTTTGATGTGAACAAAGGAACAATGATTGGGATGAAAAGCCATGATTGTCATGTATTCATGGAGTGTTTACTTCCTATTGCATTTAGTTCCCTGTAGTCAAATATTTTAAATCCACTTACGTAACTCACCAATTTTTAAAGATTTGTGTTCGCAACATTGAGAGATGATGATCTTATCAAGATGGAGCAGAACATACCAGTCATTCTTTGTAAGTTGGAGAGAATATTTCCCCTGGTTTCTTTGACTCTATGGAACATCTCCCGGTGCATCTTGCACATGAAGCTAGGCTCGGTGGACCAGGTTCAATACAGATGGATGTATCCATTCGAAAGGTAATATAATCAAATATTCTTTAACATAATTATTCAACGCCCGGGTTAAATGTTGAAATGTTGATCACCAACCTTGTTATTCTCAGAGATTTATGGGTGACTCAAAACGGTCGGTGAAAAATAAGGCCAGGGTTGAAGGATCTATTTGTGCAACTTACTTACACCGTGAGACAATTCATTTCTGCTCCCATTATTTTACTGAACTTCATGCCGACACCAACAAATAATAGGAATGAAATAGAAATTGAAAGTGAAAGACACCCACCGCCTTATCGGTGTTTTGCCTTCCCGGTCGTCATCTTTGGAAAGGAGTCAAGTCCTGGTTAACGGAGAAGATTGGAAGTCAAAGACACGCTCACGTGTTGATCAATCGCGTCAAGTATCACCATATCTTACGTATGTATACTTTTGACCAATTTCAATTTATTTAGTCCACACCTATTCATGATCATTTGTTTGATAATGACTTGTTCAGGGCATTCTTGTTAACTAAGCCCGCAAGTTTAACAAGACTCTTCTCGCTTATATTCATGAATATTTCCCAACGTGGTTTATGAGCCAGGTATGTATTTTTAGTCCTATTTCAACTATTTGTTGTTTGAAAATACAAAAGATTGTTTGCAAAAAGGAACCCTAAATCACTTGTGCATGTGTATACGCAGGTGTATAGCGAGTCAGAACCGCCCATAATTGAACACTTGAGAAATTTATCTCATGGTCCTAAATCACGTGTAAAAGAATGGCACACGTATTTCGTAAACAGTTACAAATTTCAAACTCAGTCAAAAACAGAGGGGAAAACAAGCTAACAAATGAGTTTATGTAAAAGCTGCCACAGAGGAAGGTGAAGACGACTTCTACGGCGTGATTCAACATATATATGAGTGGCGTACAATACTTTAGACTATACTAAAAGAATAGTGCTATTTTATTGTAATTGGTTTGATCCGTCAAGTAGAGGCACAAGAATGGATCGCAAATATAATATCATTGACATATGCATGAGCGTAAGATACCAAATGTTTGATCCGCTTATCATAGCACAACATGTAAGACAGTGTATTATGTCCCTTATCCGTCAACTCGAAGGGACAAACAAGGTTGGTGTGTTGCAATAAAGACAAAACCAAGGGGTCGCATTGAAGCGTATGATCCACGTGAAGAAGTGGCTTATCAAGTGGATGAGATGTCTCATGTCAACGTACTAAACGAAGTTGAACCCATTTCTCGACTACGTGACGATCCAATCACATATGAAGATGTAAATGGAGATGAGGAATTAAATGAAGAAGTGGCGTAACCATCAAGATCTCAAGACGATGCCAAGCAGAGTGGGCGTAACGGGCGTAATAAATTTGTTTAACTTTTACAATTAGAGAATTTAATGTCTAACAACATATTTTATTTTGTCGATTATTTTCATATAACTTGTTTATTTTTGGAATTCATTTTTAATATTGTTATGTTTAAATATAATATTTCATGATCAAGTATTATTGAATTGCTCTATAGACATATATGGCATCGGAGGTTCAGTTCGACTTCCACCACCCAAGTAGTGGTCAACGGCGGGAAGGGCATCGTTGTCGACCCTCGCCGTCGGAGGCCGAACATTATTAGGATTGATGATGCTTTGGCTATGCGATGTTGTCATCCACACAGCGTCGCAGATACATCTACGCCTACACAGCCCAAATGAGTTCGCCCCTACGCAGCCTACGTCACATTGGGCACCTACACAGCATGCAGGACCTTCTGCATCGACACCCATTTACATGATGCCCACCCCTTCCAGCAGACACTTGCCGCTTCTTCCTCTCATTTTGTGTCTGAGACGGTGCCCGACACTCATGTGTCCGATCAGGAGTATAGTGTGGGCCAGGCACCTGATCAGACCGGGGTTCAGCAGGACGAGGAGGTTGAGCAGCAGCAGGATGAGCAGGAGGTCGTTGATGATATTCAGATGCTGCATGATGGCCGAGTTGCTATCAGGCCAGCTGGTAGAGGGTGAGTATGTAGGTTGAATACACATTTTTGCCCCTTATCTTTTTTTTTAGTTTTCAATTTCGTCCCTTATCTTTTTTTAGTTTTCATTTAAGTCCCTTAAACTTCAAAAATCACATCAATTTCGTCTTTTCTGTTTATTTATTCATATTTTCTTAGACGAATCACCATCTGACACGTGGCAGAAAAATAAAATAAAATAAAACAAACTGCCACGTGTAAGATGGTATTTCGTCTAAGACAAAAAAAGAATAATTAAAAAGAAAGAATGAAATTGAAGTAATTTTTATAACTTAATGGACTTAAATGAAAACTAAAAATAAAGGATAAGGGACGAAAATTACAGTTTAACCTATATTTTTTTAACTTGTTTGGTATGTTGTTATTGTTTAGGTTCCTTCCGTCAAAGCCAGCTGCGAAGGCTATCACGGAAGTAATTGAGCAAAATTACCACACCTATTGGCCCACCTGGGGGACGCTGACGGTGGATGAGCGGAGGCACATGTTCAATTCTTTCAGAGTAAGTTGTTTATTTTTTTTGTTGCGTATTATTTTTTTATTTCATGAATCTCAATTATTTTTAATAACGTATTATATTCATACAGGAGAGGGTTTCTTGGAAGGAAGAGCAGGAGGAGCAGATCAAGAAGAACTTCCATATGAAGGCTTCCCACCGCCTATCTGATATGCTTAGAGATGCCCGCCTCAATGGGCAGCCCACTTGGATAGGAGATGAGATCTGACAAAGACTACAAGCGCATTGGAACTCCCCGAGTTCAATGCGTGTTTAGAGAAGGCGAAGAAGAATAGAGCCTCGAAAAGGGTGGGAGCTTGCATCCGGAGGTTCGGTCACCAGCACAAAGACGCAATCGACTTGTATGTTTTATATTATTATTATTATTATTATTATTATTATTATTATTATTATTATTATTTAGTTAAGCTTTTTTATTAAATAATTACTGATCTCGTGTTGCAAAGGGAGGTTGATTGCACGAGCTCCATCGCAACTCATATTAGGAAAGGTACCGGTGAGTTTGTCGATGAGCGGTCGAGGCGGACCTGGTAATTATAAAACATAATGAATAGTTTTTAACAATGTTTATATTGTTTTATTACAATAAAAATTGACTAATTTGTTTATGTTTGACAGAGGAGTTTGAGGCGAGGATGTCTCAGGTTAGATCTCAGCACATCCTCATGTTCCCCGTCTCGAGCCCAGAGGATCCACCAAGTGCGTCGATGGTTTGGGGCGAATGTTGTTGGCGGCAAGAAGAAGGGTCGCTTATACGGTCTTGGCGACCTTGCCAAAGAACTACAAGAAAGGGCCCACGCTCTCTCTGTGGAGAGTCGCCCAAATAGCCGATCGTTCCGCGTGGATGAGCGGGAGATAGCGAGTTAAGCGGGCCATGGCGGCGGCGATTAGCGGCGGCGGCGAGCAGCGGATCGCGCCGTCCAGCCAGAGGAGGCCGCCGGCGCTGCCATGTTGGCTCAAAGCCGCGGCGATAGGAGGATCTGTACCATTTGCTAGCTCGCCACCGCCTCCTCCACCGCCTCGCCTCCGCCTCATAGTATCGGGTGATCATGTCGATGATGCAGATGGTGATCATGATCATGATTATCGTGACTATTAGTTATGTTTGTATCGATATTTTTTATATTTTTGGATATTTTTATTACTGTTTTGTTCGTCGAATTTTTTTATTTATTTGTTATGTTTCTTTTTTTTAATTTGTTTTATAGTTATGTTAGCATTGCATTTTTAAATACAGGAATAAATTAATAATTAAGTATGTTTGTATCGATATATTTTTATATTTTCGGATATTTTTTATTACTGTTTTGTTCGTCGATTTTTTTTTTTTATTTGTTACGTTTCTTTTTTTTAATTTGTTTTATAGTTATGTTATCGCTTTACATTTTTAAATACATGAATAAATTAATAATTAAATGTGATAACTAGTAATCGTTAATTAAGTGGATAAATAAATTAAATTTATTACAGAAATTAAAATTAAATAATTTAAAATATTAAATAATTTTTTAATGAAAATTTAAACAATTTTCAATTAAAAAAAATATTTAAAGTCCGGTTTTACCGATGGTCATGGCCGTCGGAAATGTCATCGGAATTATCGACGGGTTAAAACCGTCGAAGAAGCCGTCGGAAATTTACCGACGGTTTAAAGCCGTCGGAAATGTCATCGGAATTATCGACGGGTTAAAACCGTCGGAGAAAACAGTCGGAAATTTACCGACGGGTTAAAGCCGTCGGTACGTATTTGCGACGCGCACTTTACCGACGGACATTAGTCCGTCGGTATTCCGTTGGAATTTTTTTATTACCGACGGTATTTTTGGCCGTCGGTAATCCCGCGATTTCTTGTAGTGATTCAGCCCCTCATCAGCGCCTAGTACCATTCTTGACTGCAACCGCTGCATGCGTTTTTCTCGTCGCTCAGACACGGTGGAGGTTCGACAGAGCAACGGCGGCGCGCGGCTCGCTCGCTCTCTCCCTCTTCTCTCGCCGGATCTCGCACGTCTCTCTCAAATCTGGCTATTTTCCATGTAAGGGATGATTGAGATTTCTGATTTTTCACTTTTCTTTGTAACCATTTCGCTCTTCTTTGTGATGGTTGAGATTTCTGGTTTTTTCCCGGTTATTTTTCCACTTTTTCGATCCACGAGTGAATATTTTTATTTGAAATAATATAACGAACCAAGTGCTTCTCTGCGAACTGGTTCACCATGCTGTTAGCCAGCTGGAGCACTACAACCGTGAACGGTTGAAAAATGGGTTTCGAATGTTGGACACGCTAGTGAACGTGAGTTACGAACCAGCGTTGGAGGTGCTCTAACAACTAACATTTGCCATTAAAAAAACATAAAAATAAAAATAAAAAAATACAAATTATCCCATATTTTTTTTCTCGTCAACATTAATTTTAAGTTGATAAATCGTATCTATTTTTAGGGGTGAGCAAGGGACGGGTTGGGACAGGTTATACGTGGCCCGAAAGATAATTAAAATAAAATTATAATGTGATCATTAATTATGACTAAAAGTTAAAGATGAAAAGTTGAATAATTTTAGTGTTTTACCATGTACCCAAATCCAAACATGGCTTTTACAATTATACTTTTGCTAAAAGATTACTAGCTAACCTAACATGAATATTTTATTTATAGAATTTGCATCACAAACATAATAGAATTTAACATATCGGCGAGTAAGGGACAGATTGGGACGAATTATATATGACCTTAACTCATCCCTAGACCCAAACAAACCCGATACTTTGCGGATCAAATAAAACAAAGACGGGACGAGTCTTCGAGTTAGATTGGGTCCGACTCACCCCTATCTATTTTAACTTTGAGACTAAAAATATTGAAAAGGATGTAATATATGAAAAACATAACAAATTTATTTCAATTATTTTTTTTTATGAAGTAAATTTTTGAAACAGACAAAATAGTCGATTCTAATCTACTATCTAAAGACAATACATATGGAAGTCATTGTTTGAGTAACAATTTACAAGTGTCACTCACCTAACCATTCCCTTCCTCAACATACTTCACAAGCACAAAAAAATTTGCCACAAATGTCACCACCAAACACACAAAACGTACAAATGCGTCAGGACAAAAATTAGCTTCTCCCACACGCTCCTGCCATCCGATTTCAAAATTCAAATTCAAAAACAAGTTTTCCTGGCCACAACCCTCTCTCTCTCACTCCTTTAGCATGTCTCTCTCACTCCCCTCTGTATTTGCTCCCTCCAGATCCCTCCATCTCACTGATCCCTCTCCTCCTCCTTCCTATAGAACACTGGCGACGGATCAGCATCTCGCGACAGGGATGCGATTCGTGGTCGTTGCTGGTGGAGCTGACTGGCGGCAGTGCTTCTTGTCGGTTCTGTTGGAGTTTGAAGGAGGAAGAGGAAGAAGCTGTTGACGGTGAACCACCATCGAAGAAAAAAATTCAATTAACGAGGTCTCTTAAGAGTCCGCAACAAAACCCAGTACTGCGAACCACAATCTGAGCCATCACCGGAGACCTCCGCCGCGCCGGAATGCTCACCCGTGAATAATCCTTCTTCTTCTTCTTCTCACCCGGAGCACATTTGACTCTGTGGTTATCATATTGCAGGTTAGGATGGATAAATTATCTACCAAAACCAAAGGTCGAGCCAGCCATGATAGGAACAGTGCCCCAAAACCAAAGGTCGAGCCCGCCATGGAGCTCGGCACCCAGCGTCGGAAGAACCACGACCTCGACACGACTGTGGTCCTAAACCCAGGTCGGCATAGAGGCCTGGCTCAAAAGCATCTCAGAAGGTCGCCAGTCGACCTAAACAACCCCTGTGGTTTCCAAGACACCAGGTCAGCATAGAGGCCTGGCTCAAAAGCAGCTCGAAAGGTCGCCAGTCGACCTAAACAACCCCTGTGGTTTCCAAGACACCAGGTCAAAGATAGAGGCCTGGCTCAAGCGACTTCGGAAGGTCGCGGTCGGCCTAAACAACCCCTGTGGTTTCAAGACACCAGGTCAAGATAGAGGCCTACAAGCTCTAAAGTCGCTCGGCTAAGGTCGCTGTCGAGCTAAACAAGACCATTGTGGTTTCAAAGACACCATGTCAAGATAAAGACGTGCCGAGCTCAAACACAGCGACAAAGACTAACCCTGCGGTTCCAAAGATTTCAGTCAAAGATAGAGACCTGGCGAGCTCTAAAGCACTCTAAGGTGATAACTCGACCTAAAGAAAAACCTAACCAGCTCCAATCATCAGAGACCTGACAGCTCAAAACGATGCTCGGATTAGACAAGCACTCGCATGTTGTGAGTCCTTTATCATGAATCATCACCTAGGAAATTTCTGCACAAGACCAAGGCAACAAAACCAATTAGCAACAGATTGGCCTTCTCGACAAGTTACTATTCGACACTCTCACTGCTGGTTCTGTCGAATTCAACTGCTAGCATATTCAATCGAGCCATTCGACTGGCATGAGACTACTCGGAAACAACATCCTCCTTGCTATTATTTGCCTCGTAACCCTTGGGTAGCTGGTTCGACCATGTGACTGTGATCTCGACTCTGTTTGCATGTTGTGAGTCCTTTATCGTGAATCATCCAATACTCTCACAGGGAAGTATAAAACTCGACTACGAGCACCTTACTCAGCATAAAAATTAATGCTAAACTTAACTTTATTACATCAAGTTGTTGCAAATTGTCTATACTTTGACAGGAACAGTGCCCCAAAACCAAAGGTCGAGCCCGCCATGGAGCTCGGCACCCAGCGTCGGAAGAACCTCGACCTCGACACGACTTTGGTCCTAAACCCAGGTCGGCATAGAGGCCTGGCTCAAAAGCAGCTCGAAAGGTCGCCAGTCGACCTAAACAACCCCTGTGGTTTCCAAGACACCAGGTCGGCATAGAGGCCTGGCTCAAAAGCAGCTCGGAAGGTCGCCAGTCGGCCTAAACAACCCCTGTGGTTTCCAAGACACCAGGTCGGCATAGAGGCCTGGCTCCAGCGACTTCTAAGGTCGCCACTACTTAAACAACCCCTATGGTTTCGAAGACACCAGGTCAGCATAGAGGCCTACAAGCTCTAAAGCAGCTCGGCTAAGGTCGCCTGTCGAGCTAAACAAGACCATTGTGGTTTCAAAGACACAATGTCGGCATAAAGACGTGCCGAGCTCAAACACAGCGCGACAAAGACTAACCCCTGCGGTTCCAAAGATTTCAGGTCAGCAAAGAGGCCTGGCGAGCTCTAAAGCAGCTCGGAAGGTGATAACTCGACCTAAAGAAAAACCTAACCAGCTCCAATCATCAGAGACCTGACAGCTCCAAACGATGCTCGGATTAGACAAGCACTCGACTAATGTAGTTACGAGGGACATGTAAATGGAACCTTGCCACAAAGAAGGTCGAAACTTGGTTCCCCTAATCATTCCAGGTCAGTCCAAGACCTGGCGAGCTCTAAAGCAAGCCCGATTTCGGTCACAACTCGACCTTAGAAACACCTCTAGGGTCTAAATCATCAAGTCAGCTCGAATACCTGTCGAGCTCTACTGCTGCTCCACTTAAGCTACCTCACAGCATAAAAGCAAGCAAATACAAACTACTCGAGTATCCCCTTGGACTCCTGTTGGGCCACCATCGGCAATAATTCTCTACGTTCGCAGCAACCGACTTCTCCCTTGCTTCATCGGGATCACCCTGGTTGGTCTTTTCGGCTTCGTCCTCCTCCTCCACAATCTTGCCATCCTTCGTAGTCTTGGTGAAGTCAAGCTCTGAGATATCCAAATCGGGGGCAACCACCCTGATTTGGGCAAAGGCATTATCAAATCCCTCCTTGAACTGTAGAGCACAAGAACTTATACTCCTCCGCCCGAACTACTTCGGTCGAGGATTTCTCCTTCTCAATCGCAAGGTCGAAAGCCAAGAGATCTCTCTCATTTTGCAACTCTTTTTGGTCCTCCAAGTGCCTCATGTAGCTCTCACAAGTTCGGTTACAACTTGCTCGTCCACAGTGAGCCTGGATCGAACAAGCTCGACCATGACCGAACATCCTGGAGAGACAACGAGGATGCCTGAATAAGTGCAGACACGATGCGGATTAAACAGTTGGGGGCTTACGTCCCATCGTAAAGACAAGAAATAAGGTCAATGCTTGACACATGTAGCACATGAACCAAGGATGACTACGTGATCAGTCGAGGTCCAATCATCTCGAACCTCTAGACATCATACCTCGCAGATCAGATCATCTGAAAAATCATCATATTATTGACAGTCAAAACCCATGCTATTAATCGCGGCTATTCGACGAGTTCAACCCGACCTACTACCCTTAAGTAGTAGTTATGCTATTTCAAGCTCGGCAAGAGCTATTCTATGATGGGATCAACTCTTATAGGGAATCTGGAGAAAACCAAACACTTGCACTCTAAGTATTAGATGCCCAACTGGTCGACAAGCAAGTCTAGGGGGCTTGTGGTCCAAGATCAACAACGGATCACTCCCCGTTCAATAACCCGCATTCTGAGGTCGAATAAAAACAAATAATATAGACTTATCAACTCTTCAAGTATCAACTCTTCAAGTCAACAAGTCTAGGGGCTCGTGTTCTGGACTCGATCTCCGACCGCTACAAGAGACCTCTCAACTCGGTATCCTCTACAGGATAGCTCCATGCTCGAAAGGAGATCTGCTGCGGATGAGAACAAATAATATAGACTCATCAACTCTTCAAGTTAATAAGTCTAGGGGGCTTGTGTGACGGGCCGGCCTCCGACCCGGCCCTCCTAGCTAGGCCTCCGAGCTGAGCTCCATAGTGACCGAGTACTGACCTAAGCCCATTAACCGAGAAGGGCCCAGAGACGATGACCGAGCCCACCAACCGAGCAGGGCTCCCAAAGGCACGTGTCACACGTCTCAACCAAGGATCAGCTTGCGGACATCCTAACTAAACCATTGCCCACATCACGGTTTCATGATCTTACAAACAAGATGAAGGTAACAGATGGTACCATCATCTTGAGGGGGCGTATTAGATAACCAAGTCAACTGTTGAGAAATACTCCAAGAGTTCTGTCGAGAACTTCAACACCAAGAGTTCTGTCGAGAACTTCAATTGTTACCTTAATTATCATTAGCCCATGTGTTTCATATGATAGTATCAATTGTGTATATTCCATTAGCTGTCAAATAATCAGCATTCATAAATTAGTTGTCATTGGATGAGATTTACATGAAGAATTCCTGATTCTTGATAATGCACAAAATCAAAGTGACACTTTAGTGTGTATGCATTGATTAGTCATTATCCGTTTATATTATCTCGGCTTCGACAAACTAAAGAAGGAAGCAAGCCTTAGATTTTCTTCAGATCCACTCACTTTGTTTCTGTTTTCTCAAATTACCAATAACTACTACACCAAAGTGATAGAAATAGACAGAAAATGACAATAACTTTGTCTCTAAATTTTTAACTTCAATTGTATAATGATAATAACTTGCAAATAAGGTTTATCGCCCGTGCATTTGCACGGGTCCTAATACTAGTATTATATAAAGTGGAGTTTTGCCACATAGACATATGCCACGTGGCAGCACCAGAGACATTCAATTTCCCGCCTAAATCGATTACATCTTTTTATTTTATTTTTTATTTTTTTTATAGAAACCATTTAATAACTTTCCTATTTTTTCATGAGTATAAATTTTAGCATTATATAAATATCACAGATTTATCAAATTATTATTATCAATCATATTAACATGATTCGTAATAAATTCAAATCTTTTGAATTAAAATTTTAAATTAGGTTAATTTCTTTATGGAAAATATTTCTATATGCTCTCTATTTACTCATTCATTTATGTCTCACTATTTTTCTTTTACACATTTTCTTTACTCCTCTATTGCTCCTTTTATTCTATTGATTTCTTCATCTCCTCCTCCTCCTCCTCCTTCTATCTCGACTCTTCAACTCTTCTTTCTCTCGCATGTCTTCATTATTTTTGTTCTCTCTTTAACTCTTTTTCTCTCATTTTTTGTTATCTAACCCATTCTTAATTTTTTTTTGTTTCAGATATTATTTTTCTATTCAGAATATAGGTGGCAAGGTTTGTCTTCATTCTTTAAAATGATTTAATTCTTTTGTATGGTATACATTTATTTCTCTATGCATGTTTCGATCTTTCTTCGTTCTCTCTTTTTATTGTAAACCTATTATTGTACAACATACAAGTATTTGTACGCTTTTACATGGCTTCTTCATGCCTCTTCCTCTATGACCATCTCTCCTCTTTTCTCTCATGCATATAACGGATAATGTTTTCACCATATAAATTTTCTCTTTCTCTTTCTCTTTCTCTTTTTGCAAATTACGTCTCTATTTTTTTTATTTTTTTTCAAGCCGATGACGGTGTTGACGGTTCAAATGTCAGTGCTAATAGTTTTATTATCGACTCATGGTCTTGGTTATTATAAATCAGAATTTCAAATGAAGTTTATAACATTGATGACTATAATTGGTTTAATTTTAAATAATAATTATAATTCTATACTACATCTTTTAAATTTATCTCTTTATAAAATCAAATCTTATGTTGATATATTTAATTTGAATGTGTAAAAGATTGGAAATCAAGTTTCAAATAATAATAAATGAAGGAGACCTTCTTTTTTGGTCTCGTATTTGGGAAAATTTTTTCAAGTAAACTTTCATATCTAAATAAAATTTTCTATTTTTCTTAATCGATATTTTTTTCATATTTGACTCTTATGAATAAGAATTCATAATTTTTTTTTAAATAAAACACATTTCTAACCGCAAAGACTTCGACTAAATTAATTGAACCAAAACAATACTATGGCAGCTCGTCCATCAAAACATTGATCCATCTTCTGAAACTATAACAAAGTAAACACTACTTATTTCTTCTTATCTCCAGCTCCACCAGCCCTCATCTTACGGAGAACATTGGACATCTCCTCACGCTTCTTCTTTGCACGTTTATGAGTTCCGAGCTTTCTTTTAGCAACTTTCAGTGCCCTCTTGTCTTTTCCAACCTTGAGTAACTCTGTTATACGCTTTTCATAAGGCGCAAAACCAGCTACCTCCCGTATGAGGTTCCTCACAAAGTGCACCCGCTTGCTAGTTTTACCCTTGCGATCTGAGGGACGTGGAGGCAATTCCTTCTTGGTGACAACGTGACCTTTGTTCAATCCAACAAACAGACCCGTACTAGGCTGTTTAGGAGCCATTTCCCTCTCGTGCCGGTGGCTTCAGAAACCCTAACACCAGAGAGTGCGGTGGGACAGAAGAAGCTGAATAAGAATTCATAATTGAATCTTATAAAAAAAAAAGAATTCATAATTGAAAGAACTTGTCTCCTACAAAATTTGAGTATCATCCTTTAATTTATTTATCGATGTCATCATGTTATTTTTATTTTTATTTTGTTTTTATGGGATCCATTTTTGTACCATCTCAATCAACAATAATAAGCAAATCATAAACATATTTCCTTTCATAACTTGCCTTTTTTTATACGAGTATAAATTTCAGTATTTTATAAATATCACATCAAATCTTGATATTTATCAAATCATTACTATCAATCATATCAAAATTTTGAAACAAATACTTATTACTTTCAATAAAATTAAAATAAAATCTAAATAGTATTAATAATAAAGTAAGATTTTTCATTTGCGTCCCAATTCAGTTTTATTATTATACTCATTTTATCCTATTAAAAAGTTTATTAGTAGAGGTTTAATCTAATTAGAATATTCTATGACGGGATTCCCGACTCAGTGCAAGACAATTGCTTCAGCCTCTAGCCTATATACATAAAATAATTCTTCTACGATATCCTATAAAATAAAATTTTATTAACGGGCCTAATACCATGTGATAAACATTAAATTCCTACCTTTCTTAAACTTTTTTATTTTTTTTATTTTGAGCAATCCTAATTCGGCTAGGGTTTCGTGACACGTAATCCTAATTCGGCTACCTTCGGCTTGCATGGCTTCATCCATGGCTTCCAAGCATATCTGTATGTGGCCTTGCCTTCAAGTCTCTCCTCCTCCTTCCTCTGCGCCCCCTCCTCCGGCTCCTCCATCCCCTCCTCGACCGGTTGCACCCTTATCACCTTCTTTAACGCCCAACACGGCCGCACAAAAGAAAACGTTCGCTGCTGCATTTTCTAAATCTTGCGCCATACCTATTGATCTTCTTCCCAAACCTTTGATCAAAGGGGATTCCCTAGCGATCCAAATACCGGAAGAGGAGTATAGGGCAGGCCTCGAGGCCTGTAAGAATAACCTTCACAGTAGGTTAATACTCGCGAAGGGCGATGCACCTCTCAAAATCGCTGACTTGCGCAACAAGTTAGCATCGCTGTGGAAGCCTCTTGGTCAGCGGCATGTGGTATCGCTGGGTAAAGGGTTTTATGAGTTCTCTTTCTCCTCTCCTGATGACTTGCGGTGTGTTTGGTCATCAGGGTCTTGGTCTCTTAAACCTGGTATCCTTCACCTTTCAAGATGGCAGCCGGACTTCCATCCCTCTTTACAAGGGCAATCTCGCACTCAAAGACACTGGGCTTCCTGATGGTTGTGAACATGCTGTGAACATGCTTCCATCTCGGATTGTGTCTGTCTAGCTTCTGAGGTTGTGAACATGCTGGATAAAAAGTCTTTTAGTGATCATTTGGCTTTGAAGATTGACATCAAGAAGGCCTTTGACACCTTAGATTGGAATTTCCTGATGGTAGTCCTCAAATCTTTTGGTTTCAATGACAAATTTTGCACGTGGATTCATTGCATTCTCCATTCGGCAAGATTATCCATTTCTGTTAATGGTCAATCTGCTGGTTTCTTTTCTTGCAATAGAGGAGTTAGGCATGGTGATCCTCTCTCCCCCCTTCTTTTTTATATTGCTGAAGAAGTCCTCAGTCGTGGCATTACTAAGTTGGTGCAGGATGGCAAGTTTCAATTGATGAATGGCCCTAGGGGTTTTACTATGCCTAGTCACATTTTGTATGCCGATGATATTTTGGTTTTTGGCAGGGCATCTCAAAGTAGCTTGAGACATTTGATGGACTTTTTTCACAAATATGCTGCTTTCTCTAGACAGCATATCAGCAGGGACAAGTCAAAGTTTTATCATGGACATATCTCAGCTAGCAGGCAGATCCACATTGCAAGTATTCTTGGCTTCAAAGCTGGTGACATTCCCTTCATCTATCTAGGTGTGCCTTTATTCAAGGGTAAGCCAAGGAAGACTCATTTAATTCCTATTGTTGATAAATTCAAGTGTAAGTTTGGGCTTTGGAAAGGTTCCCTCCTCTCTTTCATGGGTCGGGCACAACTTATCAAGTCTGTCTTTCAAAGCACTTTGATGTACAGCTTTCGATTTTACTCTTGGCCTGCTTCCCTTCTCAAATTGGTGGATGGCTGGTTGAAGAATTTCCTTTGATCGGCAAAGATCTCCTCTAAGAAACCAAAGGATCGTCGCATGATCTAAAGTTTGCAAGCCCACTAGTTGTGGTGGTTTGGGCATTCGATCTTTAACTTCTGTTAATAAAGCTGGTATTCTTAAGCTTGGTTGGGATTTCTCTTCTTCTTTGGAATGGTGTCATCTTATGAAAGCTAGAACCTTTAAAAATTGCAAAATGATTTCCTATCATATCAGTTCCACTATTTGGGCAGGTATCAGGCATGTCATTCCCACTATTTTAGTCAATTCCTCTTGGCATATTGGCTCGGGTTCTTCTGTCAAATTTTGGCAGGACAAGTGGCTGTCCAGTTCAATTGCTAACAGGTTGCAAATTCCTGTCAATCTTCATTGCAACTTCACCACCAAAGTGAGTGATTTTATTGTGGACAACAGCTGGTGCATTCCTGGTCCTATTTTATCCTATATTCTTGGTCTTAAAGAGGAAATTGAGGCTGTCATTATTCCTAAAATCAGTTTTCCTGATAAGTTGGTTTGGGATCACTCTAACTCGGGCCACCTATCCTTCAAAGATGCTTATGATTTTTATGAGCATAGTGATCAGGTCCAGCCTTGGTCTAAGCTTATTTGGAGGCCTTGTATCCCTCCTTCTAAGACTTTTGTCTCTTGGAGGCTGCTGCATAATCAGTTACCAACTGATGACCACTTAAGAGGAGTTGGCTCCATTTATCCCTCCATGTGTTCTCTTTGCAATCAGGCTGCTGAGACCTCTAACCATTTGTTCCTTCATTGTGATTATGCTCAATCTCTTTGGTCTTGGATGAGTAGTGTCTTTCATTGTGCCATTGACACTTCTTCTGCCGCCTCGATTTTTCTCTGCTGCAATAAAACTTCGAGCTCTCAAGTGTTAGATTTAATGGTGGCTTGTATCTCTTTTATTATTTGGTCTATTTGGCATAGTCGCAATCATGCCAGCACTACTACAGTTTAGTCTTTTAACATCGGTTAAAAATGACCTTTAACATCGGTTTTGGTTTCGTTATTGATTCAAGCGATATTAAAAGTGGGACATTTTCATATCGGTTTTTCAACGATATTAAAGCGATTTTCACATCGGTTTTTGACAGAACCGATGTTATAAGTGACATTTTCACATCGATTTTTCAATATATACGATGTTAAAGACATTTCATATCGGTTTTTCCAACCGATGTTAAAAACAAAACTTTTAATATCGGTTTTGAAATAACCGATGTTAAAACGAACTTTAACATCGGTTTTTGAAATAACTGATGTAAAAAGTCTTGTTTTTAAAAAAAAAACTTCATTTGTTTATACCATTCCTCGATATAAATTTAGCAAAAGCCAAAAGACACCACGATTGCTAAACCAAAATCTTATAATAACAACAGCTGTATATATGTAAAATTTGAAACAACCTAACCTAACCCGAAATATTTACGTGCAATTTTGCCTATAATAACAAATAACACGAGAAATAAAAAGCTTGGAAAGGCTTTAAACATCAGTTTACATAATAAGCTTTCCCACAATACAAAATTCTCTATATGGTCCAATGTTTGCACAATCAGCAGGATAAACAAACCCGTATAACCCTATATTATACTATTACTTTAAAGACATCAAAATAAAGAAGGTATACAGAGACATGCTCTTTGAAGGTCTTATTTGAGGTAAATGAGCCTTAATCTACTTATTTGTAGGCTGCTATACGTAAACTGTATATTAGTGTTGCAATCAACTAAAATAATGCACCAACACATTTACACCACTTGTCTATATAATTTTAATTAGGTTCACTTCTAATTATTATAATTATAATAATACCTACTATCTAATTCTAATTAATCAAAATTCAAAACAACTTGATTGTGTGTGATGGGATGAGACCTTTTTCCTTAGGCAAACGCTTTTCTTTGCAACCTCTCTGTTTTTGTGCCAAACATCTCAAGATTAATCTGAGCAAAACCAAACAACAAAATCTTCACTTACCTCCATCCCATGGTAAATACCAAATAATAAACATACCTTGGACTATATTATATTATATTTTATAAACTACTATATTATATAAACATGTGTGTGTGTGTGTGTGATATTCAAAACCTTTGGATCAAGTGTCTTTTGATGTGGAACCAAAGAACTCCTTTCTTACGCAATAAAAATAAATATGGATTATTTCATAGGGAAAGCAGACAGTAAACTAGAAAAAATATATCCACTATCCATACATACCTACCAGTAGCTTCCTAACTACTAATTACTAAAGAAATGAGGGAGGGAAATGAAGAAAATTGTTCAGTAGATTTAAAATTCTCCAAATTGAATAACATGAGGAAGGAGCAAGTACCAGTAAAAATAAACCATTTGATGCTTGGATTAGTATAAATAGATAAGTTTTGTGTATTCAGAATTTGAAGTGAAAAAATGAAAACCACTATTCTAATCGAGAGATTTCTCATGGAATAGTGGGATTTCATTTCAGTTATACAACAAAATTTGCATATCAATAAAAATTTGTTCAACCAATCAACTTTGAAGAAGCATGCATATATCGAATGATGAGCAGTATCATTTCAACCACTGTTGCTGGTGGCACCCATCCTTTTCCTCTATTTGATGCAAGTCCAGTACATTTTTTGTCAACCAAGGTCGCAAAACTTGACTTAAACAGAACCCGTATGGAGATTAAAATGAATATCATCATTGAATTGAATGGTTCGATTGAGTCATGTATCTAATTAAGTCCTTTGAATAGGAGCACAAGCACTGACACATACACAATTTCACACACAAATACACAAGCACAAAATCGTAATGGATATTACCTCTCCAATCCCAAATAATTCCAACACAAATATAGAAATACACAAGCCTGAAAGTACAAAGACTACACAAATACCTGAGATACTACAATGATACTCGGAATCTGATTCAAAATCAAGCTGCTCAAACTAAAATGAAAACCAATAAAACTAACAAAAGTGGAAACAATGAACACTAGGAGATGATACAGAATAAGTTGCTTCGAAATCCATCGATTTTGCTCACTGGGTAATCTATTGAACTTCTAATCGTCTTTGAAATTGTCTTTGAAACAAGCGAAAGAAGAACACAACACAATCTTGTCGATTGAAATCGTGCTCAAATTTAAAAGAAATAAAAGCGAAGACAAATCATAATTCAATTGAACACAGGAAGTGAAATGCGGAAGAAAAATGAAAGCAACGAACTGAACCAATCGAGGGAGAAGGAATCGAGAACCTTCTTGACGGCGACCTTCTTCCTCGAAATCTGAATCCCGAGATTAAAATGGGAAGGGTTTTGCACACCACATTGTGATTGTGATTAAAGCTGAGAGGAAGATTCGAAATCCGAGATGAATCTGAGGAGTAGATTCAACAAAAGCAAATGGTAAAATAAAAAGAAAAATAAAATAAAATAAAAAGCAAATGGTTTTGCACACCATTAGGACATACACTCCAAATTTTAAACTTCAATTTCAATCATAAGGCAAATATTCACAACTACATCGCAATATTCATACCTTCTCAAGAGCATCGGTTCGGGATAGTGAACTAAAGTGGCTACTTTCCATATTTGCAAGTAACTAAACCACGCAGTCTTGAGATGTGGAATACTACAAATTTACAACTCACATCACCATAATAAAAAAACAAATGATATATCATACACTAATACAAAAATGTGGAAGATTGTTTTAGCACAAAATTGAAGCTCATAACACTTCAAATGCACCCTCGTTCAAAATATATAATGATAAAATAGAGTATATTGATAATCAATTAGACAATAGAAGTTTCTACTAACTTTTGCAACCCATTTTCCATGTGTGCATCCGGTGATGATATTACCTGGGTAATTGCTCTAGAACATTAGCATGTAAAATGAAAACATCAGCTTGATTGCACTCAATTTGAACATTTGCTCTCACACACACTCGGATACCACCCTGCATCAATGCAATTCCTTGCTCTGTGTTTTTTATAGTGGAAACCTTTGCCAAAATTTCTTTTAAAGTAGCATTAGTTTAATCATACCTGACATTGCATATTCCTCTATTTATAGCAAAGATTATTGTTGGAGATAGGAAGCACTCTACAGTACGATTGAGATAAGAAAAACACTCCATATCTAGCATATATGCACTGCAAGGAAGAATTAAAAACTTGATTAGCTAAATGCAACAGAGCTGCGGAGACATTAGATGGTAAGAAATTTAATGACAAACAAAGTCAACTCATCGATAAATAAAACTCGAACAAGCTGCTACACCTTCATCAATATATCGGTTGACAACTTTGTCACAAAAATAAGCATATTAGTAAAAATATAAGTTACCCTCTTGTTTATATATCATCCCTCACGAGAAGAAATATGATAGTTAGAATCAACAACAATCTCAACTCTGGCGACAGTGTTCCTTTATATATGGTGCACTTTTCAAAATAATAATGATATTCTTTGAAATCTTCACAGTGTCTCAACTCTGCTCAATTCAACTTGGGGACCCTACATTTCATATAGCGCATATAATAGTTAACATGAATTTCTAACTCAAGTGAGCATCCATGACATTAGATGAGAAAGTCATTTAGATAATAACTTAAAGAATAGAGCTCATACATAACTGATTTATATAGGTGTACATTTCATTGCATAACAAGACAAGATCCATTTTCTCATAATTGAATAACTGTAAAGTAATGAAAGTATGAAACACATTCAAAAAATTATTGCTGTTCAAATTATAGATGGTTCTTGAACAGGTGAGTCTTCATAGCTTTGTAAAACATTACGAACTTATCACCTTTTGCAAATAATCAATCATATCACATCTGTGATGTTGGCTACACAAGGAGAACACAGAAAGACATTCATCACAATAAGCATATTGGTGAAGTTACAAGCATACATACACAATGTATGATTAAATCGAGATAACAGAACAAGGAGCAAACAATTAGAAATATTGACATAGGTTATGATTCTATAACAACCTATTGACATATTTCAAACACTGTAAAACAAAATGAATCTGACCATTGAAAGTCCATAGAAGGTGGACGGAAGATTAAAAATGAAAATAGAAGAAATTGTGTGACCTCCCTCCTTCCTCTGCATTTACGCATTCCTCGTTCCCTCTTTTTTCGCTCTCGATCTCTCTAATCTCTCTCGGACTTGCCGTCGATCTCTCGCTCTCGATCGCTTCGATCTCTGCAATAAGCGAGTTCAAAAATCAAAGAAGTAGAGGTTAATGTGAGAAACACATAGTAGAGTTAAATGAACTTCCCTTTCCTCAGTCGCCGTCCCAGTCCCCTCCCGTCGCACCAGCGAGGTTGTGATGCCTCCCCTTAGTCGCACTCTCTGCTTTCCATCCTCTCTCTCTAATCTTTCCCCATGCTCCCTCTTTCTCGGCTTGATCTCTCATTCTTACTCTTTGATCTCTCGATCTCTATTCTCTGTCTCGACCTCTCTACACCTTGCTTTCTCTCTCTGCTCCCTCTCGAGTCACTTTGTCTCCCTCTCTCTCGAGCGAGAGCCATGGGAGCATAAACGGCAGCGGAGGCGAGAAAGAAAGAGAGGAAGATGCGATATGCTCGATCTGAGAAAAGCGAAGTCGAGCGCCTCTCCTTTCTCTAGGGGTTGAATACGGTGGCGAAATAAAAACTCTTTTTCAACATCGATTTTTAAATAACCAGTGTAACACTTTTACTTTATTTACAAAAATACCACCGCCTTGTTTGTTTACATCGGTTGTTAAGTAACCGATTTTAAAATCCGATATGAAAGCCTATTTCTGTACTAGTGCAGATTTGAGAATTCTCATATTCCCCACAATGTAGTCATCAGGCAGATCATCTCCAATGTTGCTCTGGTGGGGAAGGTCAGTAAAGGCATAGCTTACCCCTCAGAGTCCTCTATTCTAACCTCTTTCGATGTTAATCCGCATCTTGTCAAGGCTCCTGTGGTCATTCAGGTTATCTGGCTTCCCCCTTTGTCATTTGGGTGAAATGCAATCTTTGATGGTCTTTGCCTTTGGTTCTCCTGGTGTAGCGGCCTGTGGTGGTATTTTTCGTGATAGGAGTGCGGCATTTTTAGGTTGTTTTGCCAATCATCTTAGTATTCTTGATGTTTTCCATGCTGAGCTCCATGGGGCCATGTTAGCTATTGAGATTGCTCATTCCAGGGGTTGGCGCAATCTCTGGCTTGAATGTGACTCTATTTTAGTTGTCAAGGCTACCAAGAACCCCTCTTTGGTTCCTTGGCAGCTAAGCAATAGGTGGAATAACTGTTTGAATCTGGCTAAAAATATGCATTTCCTCTGCTCTAATATTTACCGGGAAGGCAATGCTTGTGCTGACAAGCTCGCCAACTTTGCCATCAATCACCACAATTTTCATTGGTGGGACTCCATACCTAATTTTTTAGGCATAGATTTCTTTAATAATAGGTTTGACTTTCCAGCCTATAGATTTGTGTAGTCCCCTTCTTTGGGCTCCGTTGTTGCTCTGTTGCTTCATGGGTTTTGGCCTAGTCCCCCCATGGCTTCTTTGTTCTCTTTTTTCCTTTTTTTTCAATAAATACAGGGAGGGGTACTCTTTTTCCTTCTAGATATTTTTTCCCTAAGGAGGGTTTTGCATCAGAAGGTTTTAACGATGCTCCTTACCTTCACTTATATAAAAAAAAATTTAAGTATTGCAATAAATATATATATCAAATCAAATATTACTTTAATCAAATCACAATAACTTTTCAACTAATACTATAATACAATAATTTTAATATTAATTATTTTATTGCAATGATAAGTTAGTTGATTCATGAAAAAATTGTTGTGTCTACGTTCTTAATATAATATATCATAATTTAAAATTATTTTTTTCAATTTATTGATTAGTTAATTAAATTTAATAACAATTAAATAGCCAATTAAACATTTTATTGCATTTAATAATTTATATATTTATGTCAAATGTTTATAATTTAAAATTATAAAAATACTTTGTCAAATAAATTTGCATAAAAGTCCTGTGCAAGACACGGATTACGTAGCTAGTTAATTAAAATAAGCTCAAAAACATAACATTATATAATTAAAAAATTATTTATGGATATGTTTTTATTTGAAACGATTCAAACTATATTTCACCATACTTGTTTGAAGTTGACGATGAATTTGCTTATCATAAATACGTGCACTCCTTTGTAAACCAAAAATGAAAAAATGAGACGGGATTACTATATACTTTAGTAGTTGAGATGTTGTTGTCTAGATGATGGTAAGAATAATCAAAATTATTTTTGGTGGTCATGTTTGGTTAATTGATCCGGCTTCTCTAAAGTGAGCAATTCACTTTAGAGAATAAAGTAAGTAATCTTAACTATTGATGAGAAAATTAAGGGTTGATATTAACTATACATGTATAACAAATCACCTTTAATTATCTCATAAACAGTTAAACTACTTATTTTACTGTCTACTCACTTTAGAGGAGTCAAATCCTTAGTTAGTAAGGGAGATGTTGGAGTTGGTCTCCGATGGAAGAAAGGCATGGACAACAATGTTTGAATGATCGCAGATGGCAACATAAGGGTATCAACGACAGTGTAATTATAGTGGAAGGGGAAAGGCATCAACGATGACGGTGAATCAACCTTTTGGTCCATACATCTTTTACCTTTTTTTGGTTTCAAAATTAGTTTTTTCATTTTTGGTTTATGGATCTCTATTTTTTTTTTCAATTTATGGTTTGATTATTGAAATCAAGAGGAATGCTAGGGTCACACTCTCTGATACACTTCTTTAAATACACTCTCAACTATTAAGCCACATCACACTTTTTTTTTTCAAAATCAATCGTTGGATTGAAATTTACTATCATATAGATCATATCTGTAAATTTTAACATTAATCTATGATTATTTGTTATGTCATCAAGATGCGTCAAGATTAACGTTAACGGTGTAATTACAAATAACATTAATCTTAACACATCTTGATGACATAGCAAATGATCATAGATTAATATTAAAATTTACAGAGATGATCTATATGATAGTAACTTTCAATCCAACGATTGATTTTAAAAAAAAGTGTGACGTGACCCAATAATTGAAAGTGTGTTCAAAGGAGTGTGTCAGAAGGTGTGACCCTAACATTCCTCTTGAAATCAATTCTGGTTTTGTTCATTGTCTTTGTTCATCACTGTTTTATTGTTCATTATTAAAATAACACCCATAGGGTGTGTTTGAATGATAGATTTTAAGGAAGTAATATAATTTTAGAGGATAATTCAGATGCATCAAACCAATTATCTCGTTTGTAGATAATAAACGTGAAGAATTTTCAAAATAAAAGGATTTTAAGAGATATTTTATTAAGACTAAATTTAGAGAATTCAAAATATCACCTAAAAGTTATGAATTTGAAATTTCTTCCAAACTCTCTCTTCTAATTTTTTATTTCGAAATTTTTTTACTTTTGGAATATTATTTTTTCAAACAAATATTTTGCCGAATTTTTTTTTTCAAAAAAAAAATATTATTTTTCAAAATAGCTTTTTCAGAAAATTTAATGTTTTTCTACAACTGATATTTATTCTTCCGCCAATTTTTTTTTCGTAAAAAAATTCCAAATAAGTGGGAAAATAATTTTAAAAAATATTCATAAAAAATATGAAATTTATACATTACCTATATTTTATTATTATAGCCAAACAAAGAATTTTAAGAATGAAGAAATTTAATTACTTTATCAAAATAACAAATTTTATAAATAAAAAGAATTCAATTGAAGCAATTTAACACCCTAAAAATTTAAACATTCTAGAATTTTGAATTATTACCTCATACAAACGTACTCTTATAGAATATACTTTTATAATAAAAAAACAGAGAATACTTTTTTTTTGGGTCCAAAAAAATACAGAGAAACTCTAACAGATTTCATTGACAAGTAAACTACAGAACCATTAACTATTAATTGGTACGCAGTTTACACACATCATGAACAGTAAAAACAACCCATTTTCCCCCCTTTATCCAAATTACCTTTCACAATTCCACCCAATGCAAAAATTGTTGGCACATTTTGGCAAAGTATATATATACCACCTCGGAAGGACACCACACCAAAAAAAAAAAAAAACATAAAATAAATAAATAAATAAAAGGGAAATTAAATTAAAATTAAAATTAAAATTAAAAGCCTTTTTTACGCTCTACTAACTAGTGCTATAGTATTGGAACCAAATAAACTTTTGACTGCTCATGACCTATTACTCTAATTCCTGAAAAGGTCAATGCGGCTGTCTCCAAGCCTGAGAGAGTAGGTTACTTTCTTGTATTCTGCCCAAGTGAATGGTTTGAAGAGAAGGGAGGGCCTCTCGGGTGTAACCATAACTGGTGGAGCAACAATGCAGGCATCAAGTGGTGGAGCCCCAAAATATGCCACCGACATTCTAGACTTGTATGAGTTGGTCACGGCCCTGTGTCTCACGCTTACAAATCTTCCATTTGTCATAACCTTTGTCATAGAGAGAACAACAACAACAACACTCAGAATATTAATCAATATCAGTTCCTTTTTTGCACCCATCTATTGCCCTCAATTTCAAAGGCCAACTTGTCACCAAGCCTTAAATTGTTCAACCAAATTAATTCTCCGTCATTAATTTTCATTCCATCCATTTGTTAAGTTTGTAGTACATCGCATGTTGGTTTGTCCTTTATAACATGTTATGTCTATCTATTTTTATCAATAATAAAATAAAATTCATATCAAGTGTGAATGTTATTTATATCCAATCCAAATCCATTACAACTCAGTATTTGTACTCTCTTTTAGTATGTCTATCAAGGTTTTAAAAACCGTGGTACATTACTAGGAAAAAATATATATTCTGTCTCTAATTCCGTCACTAAATTTAGTAATGTAATTCATTTTTTTCTCTCTAATTTTGATTGCTAATTTATTTTTTCTAGTAGTGTATGAGCCCACGACATCAAAATTTTTTTATGTGTTTGCAATCGTAACACGACTACAGTTGATGTCGCATCAACCGTATTTGACTGCGATTGTGCATATTATTAAGATAGTGAATAACCGTGATTTAAAACCTTAATGTGTATATAATATAATAACTATAACAATTATTTCATATATATATATATATATATATATATATATGGCATGATGATTAAGCTAACTACCATAAGCCCCCATGTGTGCATTTCAATTTCATCACTCTTCTTATTTTTAGAGCCAAAGGCAGCCCCCCCACGCCAACTCTATATTCTGCTTAGCAAAATGAAACCAAGTTGTGGGGTTGAAAAAAAATTCATTCATGTGTAGAATGATAAGAACATTGAATATATGTATATATGTATATACCTGTAGAAGATCACCCACATTAACACAGAAAGCTGAGGGGTCAGGAGTGACTGGGTTCCACACCCCATCTTGAAGAGAGATTTGAAGGCCACCAACATCGTTGGATCTGAGGATGGTAATGATCTGAGGGTCAGAATGCTCTCCGAAGCCAACTTTACTAGTAGGATGGCTGTAAGAAGGTGGCGACTTGTCTTTGTCTTTGCAGTAGTCTTTGTTAAGTACTAGTATAGGTGGGTAGTGATTGAGCCTAAGGACTGAGTCACTATCAGCATCTCTTATCAACCTGCTGAAAACCATTGCATCAGGGACCCCCACACCCTCTGCCATTAGCTCCAATATCTCACATGCTAGCTCCCTCACTGCTTCTGTGTATTCACTCACCGTAGAGCTGTCATCATGTACAATCACACAGCAGTACCAACGCTCAGAAGCAAGCTAAAACAGAATATCATGCTTGCTTGTTCTTGATCAAAAGCAAAAGCATTTAATTTCCAAAGAAGGATATATAACAATTTATATTTTCAGCAAATATTGGCAATTAAATGTATGAGAGAAGCTTTTTTTATTAACTTATAATTTAGATTAAATTTTTTAATTTATTTTAGTAAAATTTTCAAATAAACGTTTTTTTAATTTATTTATTTTAACTTGCATTTAAAGGTTTTATCCTCGTAGAGCTGTCAAATAGGTCCGCCCAACCCATCGAGCTAAATAGCAGAAATTGGATGGGCTGGGCCAACCCAAATTTTTATCGAGCTATGAATTCTGTGGCACAGCCTAGTCTAAAATGCGGGCAATTTGAGCCGGATCAGCCCGAATTTCTTTCAAATTATGTATTTCTAAATTCTAAAATGTAGGCTAAAATGTGGGCCATATGGGTTAGTCGGGTCAAACCAAAATGACCCAACTTTTTTGGGTCTCTAATTATGGAACATAGCTAAGCTTATGGGTCGGGCCCTTCGAGTGAGCCCATTCGGTCAGACCAAAACTGACTGCTCTAATCTTCAGTAATTTAGAAGTCACAGTGAATCTTTACTAATTTGAGTCGAGTAGAGTGGACCTATGTAGAGGAAGAAAACTCTGTGTCTATTTTTTATCCAAAAAATTCGATCCCAAAACCTTTTTTATGAGGGTGTTTGGAACCACAGTACAACTGCGTCCCAATCCAAGGCACTCACCTATAGAAGCTAAGACTTGGAACTTTCGTTTCAGGTTTGAAACCTTGATTCTAACACACTGTTAAAAAAAAAGGAACCAGACTCGTTGCCACTTAATACTACGGGAATTGACATATTTAAACGTATATAATAGAAATATTTAACCTAATTAAACTATTTATCTATGTGTTCTAACTTTTAAATACACCTATATTAATAAAAGAAAAATGAATAAAGAATTTGCTATTATACATGTATATGTTACTAGCCACTTTACTGATTCCAATACCCACAGCTACCTAACAGTGAAGTGAAAGTAAGGGGACAGTGTTAGTAGGGGTTTTAACATGCACTGAAGCTATGGCAGTGCCCTGCCACCAATCAATCTGAGTCTGGTTGAGATTGACCAGACACTTCACTGCCGCTATCTGCTCCATTTCATTTCTGGTATTGGTTATTTTGGCAAGGAAATTAAATAAGTAACGAACTTTTTATCACATTTTGGGGATATAATTATTCAGCTTTTACATAAGAAGTTTTGATTTGATAGGACGTTGTTTGACGTATAACTGAAATATATATGTCAATCTGAAACCCAATCTTTATCTAACAGTACTTTTTTTTTTTCTTCTGACCTTGCCTTTTTGATTTCCCTTTTTTCCCAAATTAATCATAACCAAGAGTAAATCACCACCACGCACGCACCGGTTTTTTATTTTTTATATTTTTAAATGGAATATGAGAAAAGAATATATTATTATTTCAACGGTATTAATAGCCATATTACAACTGTTTTCGAAAGGATATGGATTCTGTCTTTTGAGGTTTTAAGACCAAGTTTTTACTAATGAGCTGATACCCTATTGACAAACACGCACGCACCGTTGATCAGTGTTGACATGACAATATGAAATGGACAGGAATGCTATTAAAATTTGAAGGGTGATAAAAGGAAAAAGGATCTCTGACATAGAATCCCATGTCCGACGTGGATAGTTTCAAAACCTCACGTGCACCCTAAATTTTTATCTTCTCTGTCTTTGCTTTTCTCCTTTTTGAGTGAACTTTCAAGTGTGTTTGGTTCAGACCCTCGATGAGAAACAAACCAATAGAATAAAAGTTACTAGTATTATTCTTAGTATTTGAGTCTATATTAAAAGTAATTTTATTTTTATTATTCTGATTCTATTTGTTAAAGATTTTTTTTGACCGGAGAATTGAAAATGTAGTGTCTCAAAGCAATATTATCCATGAAAATCAAAAGCTCCCTCCTTGTTACTTTATGCCAACGGAGTTTTCGCCAGGATTTTGGAGCTCAAAATATAAATCAAACAAATATCAAACGAAATCAATTTTTTTAAACCCATTTTTAAAATATTATATTACCCAACACAATTAATTTTTTCAAACTCAATTTTTTCAAAATCAGGTCTTTTATTTAACATCAATTTTTCAAAATTAATCTATCAAAATCTAAAACAAATTGACCGTAGTAGTAAGTAATGAATCTTCATGTGAACGAAGTCATATAGGTTGTATTGCATCGACCTAAGTTGAGGCCTAATGCAATAGATGTTTACACAAACTTAAGGCCTCGCGACAAATACCATTCACATGAATGTGAGCCCTTGTGATAATTAAGAAAATAGATTATGCGACTTTAGTGCAACTTTTGCAACATGAAAAAGTCCCATTGAACAAGAATTGAGAGGCCTATTTACAACTTGAAAAGGTTATCCAATTTCATAAGCCTAAAATTATGACTTTACTAACTTTACCTTTCAGTCAGCTCTGACATTTTAAAATATATATTATCATATTCAAGTTTGTCATGTTTGATATATGTAGTTATAATAAGAAAATAAATGGAGATTGCGGTCAAAAATAAAATAAATTAAATTAAATTAAATGGAGACAGTATAATAGAAATAAAATTCATGAATTCACTTATAAAACTCTTCTGAAATTTATTGAATTGAAACTTTTCTTTTAAAAACAAATTTTGTATCACTCGGATGATATTATATATTCACCAGCTTCTTTTATTTTAATTAAGAGGATATGAAGATCCAAATCCAAATTTACTACAGTCACTACAATTAACAAATAAAAAAGATACAGTCACTACACTTAAAATAAATCTGATGCCAAATTTGAGTCCAAATATTAACAAAAAAATGTTTAATAAAATCACTCACACTTAATCAGATGATTTTATCATTACTATAAAATATGATAAAAATATAAAATAGTATTATTTTAACTCAATCCTCTGACGTGAAATTTTTAATGTGACAATGTTATATGATATGTGTGCCCCTCTTCACAATCATCCATAAATTACTATAAAAAATATTATTTATTAATAATTATAAAAAAAAAATACTCTCTTGATAAAAGGTCCCAAGATTCATTTCCCTTTTCACCTATGGATAAGACATTAATCCGGTTCTTTACGCGAGACAACTATTATTCTAGAAACCAATGTTATTGGCTTAATTTACCCCCAAGTTCAGTACTGTTTTGCAGCTTACAGCTAGAGTTCCAAATAGAGCGCGAAGCTCAAATTGTATACACCTCAGTGCAGATCTTAGGACCACAAGCAATATGCTGTTCTTCTATAAAGAATGGTTGGGACAGTTCTGTCATTCATAGAAGGAGTAACCGTGAAACTCTCAAACCACTCTCTCTCTCCCGACCCTACTTTTTTATACGGTTAGCTTTTTCTTATATTTCTTTTTACATTCCCTTTTTTAGTTGTAAATTAATGCTCACTTTATTCTGAGTCGAGTTGCGAGTGTACCCATATTAAGAGATAAAGCTCTCTCATGAGACTTGAACTCAAGAAAAACCAAGTTCTTTGCCACTTGGAACAGCCGTGGCTTTTTATATTCCTTTTCTCTACTGTATCAATCTTTCCAAGACATAATATTCAGTTGTGTTATTTAAATATCTAATTTTTGATATCGTATACTTTTATCTGTCACTTACTTATCATTTTATAGAACATATGTGGATTTCCAAAATATTAAAAAATAAATATTTTTTATGTTCAAACATCATTTTTCCACAATATTTCTCTCTCTCTGTCTCTCTCTCTCATTTTCTCTCTTTTTTCTATTTGTTCTATGGGTCACATGGGATACGCGGAATGGCTGTATATTCGTTGGGAAGGTGCCAGACATAGGCTTCACAGTTGCTCGGATTCTCTCTTTATCTTGGAGGTGGTTTTTGGCTAGGGAGAATTCCACACCTTGCTGTATTATGAGTGGTATGTTGATCCTCTTGGCCGTATGTCCAGGCGTTAGTCCTCCGTGTTTATTGGTGATAGCCCTCTCGTATTGTTTGGGTAGTTTGTGAACGGTTGTGGGGTGCTTTTGCTTCCCCTTATATGTATGTGGGTTGGGATAACCCTAATACTTCTTTAGTATATAATATCTTTGCTATTCCGAAAAAAAAATCTCTCTTTCTCATTCCTCTCACACTTCCCAAGCCCCCCCCCCCCCAAATGACATGTGAGACAATCTTTATCCTTCTCTATCTGTTCTTTGTTGGTCAGATACGACTCATATTGGAGAAGAAGGTACATAGCATCAAGCGAGAGACTTATGATTCATTGCTGAGAGATGGTCACCAGTTAAGCTGGCAAGAACTTACAAGCAACGGTCCATATCAAAAATAAATATCCTACCAATGAGAATTTCTTGCTGCTTCCCGTGTAAACCTTTTTCCTGCTTTGTGAAATACTATATACTTTTAATTATATTTTAAATTTTTAATTATACTAATATATATCACAGAATAATAAACTTGTGGACTCTAAGCCGAAATGGATTAACGGTCTTAATTTTTATTAATTGATGCGTATAAGTTTTGATTCTTTAATTAAATGAAATTTTTTAACAATAACATTTGTGTGCAGTTTAAAAAAAACTGCAGAACTGCAACTTACCCCTTTAAAGAGAAGAACTTGAAAAACTCAAGTTTTATCAGAGGATGGGAACCAAAAGGTTCAATCTACTGAATCGAGAATAAACCTCATTGCAAGCCCCAAAAACCTAACATTAGGAATACCATAATAGACTTACTCGACCCAAAGGATTTGGACCTAATTAAGGTAGTTCCAAAAAAAAACAATTCTTAAGACACGTAACAATTTCTTATAATTTGGAAAAAGGAATAATGATACATAAATCTCCCTTCACAAATTTCCTCAAAAAAAAAAAATAAAAAAATTCTCCCTTCGCAAATAACTCCAACAAAATAAGGGGGGACCGAAAAACTATACAATTAATGTAAAGTAACCGATGAAAAATTATAATAGCCCCACATTTTTTTCCACCGAGAGGGTTATGTGAAAACAGCCTTGTGCATCTATTCATTATTCATATCTTATTCATTCATGACCTTGTCACCCCCAAACTGTTTCTTTTCTTACACTGCAGTTCTTGTCCATTGTCTGGCCACGCCATCCCAAAAAAATACATACAAATAAAAATGTCAATGTCACATATTCTCTCTCTCACGCCCACACAATCTCATGAATTCTCAATATTAAGAATTCATCTCTTTTTTTTAGTAAAGATGGTTAGCGGGAAAGGAAAAAATTAGAAAGGAAAAAATTAGAGGAGAGGAAAAAGTGAAGCGGTACGAGTTTGAACCCTGTTGCTAGTGTCTACATACCTCTTATAGTCTTATGTATGTTTTACCACCAGACTGAACTTTCTAGACTAAGAATTTATCTCTTAAAACACATAAAAAAATACTAATAAAAAAATCTCTTAAAACACGAGGGGAGAGATATAGTATAGTATAGTAAACAAAACATGCAATAAATGCAAAAGTATTGGACAATGACATATTAGAAGCAAAAACAAAATTACAACGTACGAATGAGTGCACATACCTAAAGTTTGATGCATCATTGGAGATGTTATAGGACAACTGAGCAATAGAATTAGGAGCATTGGCATTGAGAAGAAGGTACTCCACCTCACCCATATCTCCATTGAAGCCTATGTTCTTGCATCCATAACCAAAAGGATTACCACCAGGGGCAGCTTGTTTCTTTTGGTCCATTGGTTTTGCAAAGAAATCAAAACCTGCCTTTTCCATTTTAGCTATGGTTTCATGAGGTACACCATGGTTAATCACGTTGAAGAAACCATACTCTTCACAAGCTTTCACAATGAGTTTGATGACCTTTGATCTTTCAGCTGATAGGTCCACCTTAGGAAGTTCAATAGGTATAATCCTTTCACCCTGAATCGAATTTGGGGAAGCCACTACCATGTCTAATGAAATAGAAAGAGTGGAAGGGAACAAAAGGTGTTGAAAGAAGGAAAAGTAAAATGTGTTTGAGATAGGTTAATGTGTTGGTAAAAGGTGGTTTATTATATAAGAGGAAAATAGAGAGGAAGGGGTGGAGCGGGAGAGAGAGAGAGAGACTGTGTGAAAGATGATGAATAGAAGGAATAGGGAATTGTAATGATGGTAATGGGATATTTATATATGCAGAAACAACATGGGAGAGAGTTGTACCCAGAAAAGAAAAATAAATTAAAATATTAAATATGACGAAAGAAAGGAAAACTACTCTCATGCATATATTATTTTCACATTTTTTCTCAATGAATGATGAATTCCAATTTTATGTGAATTATATAGATTTAAATTAAAATTCATAATTCTATTTAATTTTATACCAGAAATCTATTTCTATTATTTTTTCATTGAAATTTTGAAATCTTTTAGTTATTATTAATAATTGATGTATAACATTTAAATTAATGGTAACCGCACATATATATACTTCGTGCGACGCATGAGTTAATACATTAGTATTTTTAAGAGTAAACTTGTTATTTTTAAAATTGAAATACACCAAGGTGTTGGCTCTTTTCTCTACCAAAAAAGAAATAGACAAAGGTGTTATTAAATTAGTATTTTTAAAAAATTTGTTACCTGTAAATCAATCTCTCAAATATCATACCCACCAAAAAAAAAAATAAAGATTATGTATCATCAAGTTTTTTTTTTTGACGAAATAACTCAAGTCTGATAAATCTTCTTTCTCTACACCACCTGAAATTAGGTTGAAAATGAAAGAATCAACATCAACATGGTTGGGAACAGATTGGGGTTTTAGGGATTTTATTTAATTTGTGAGATTTGTGGGATTTTCGGGTTTTATTTTTTATTTTGAACCAGTTTTTAAATTAGGGTAATGACATAGCCTGTTTGTATGACAAGGCACTAATGGGTATCAAACAGTCAGATGCCAGCTAGGCTAAATGAGAGCCACGTCACTGATTTTGGATGACAACTTAACAGATGTACTAAATGTCTGAATTTTTAAAAAAAGGGGACTAAATGTCTGAATTTAAAAATGGAGGGACTAAAATCTAAAATTGGTCAAAAAATGCAAAATTGATCAAAATAGGGGGACCAAAAATATAATTTAACCTATATATTTATTGTTGTTATGTCGGTTTTTTTTCCCTTATACATTGCGTCACATGAATCGGTGCAATTAATTTATATATATACAGACTAAAGATTTTGTCACAACTTGCGACTCTCAGGTTATGGGAGACTCTTGGGTCTAGGCCAGTTTGGATTCCTTATTTTCATTTCTTTTTCTCTCGCGTGATTTCTGCCAGTTTTTGATGCCATTAATCTCCCAAAACCTCTATTTTTCGAAGTTATTTACAAATCGTTTGTAGTGCATGCCCAACCACTTCAGATGAGAATGAATAAATGTGGTTTGGATCTTAGTAGAGTGATTTTTCAACCATTTTTTTACAAGGATTTTTCAAACATTTGATATTAAAATTTAAAAGAGTTAGTTTTAAAAATCGATATCAAAACGTGCATGAAAATTATAATACCAATAACAACCTATAATGTCAAATCAAGTCCAATAGTAAATGAATTATATTGAATAGGACTAAGCATGCCAAGTTTACCGAAAACTATAACCAGCAAAAACACCATTAATATCAAATCAAGCCCAATAGTAAATGAATTATATTAAATAAAACCAAGCATGCCAAGTTTAACGTTTATGAATCGCAGGGTAAATGTAAATCTATTTATAAGTGGTTTTAGAGTCTAAAGGTTTTTTTGTTTGTTTTGGATTGGGGCACCATCTCCTTATCCTAATTTTTTTTTAATAAAAAATATTTATGAACATATCATCATTTTTAGCAACAAAAGGGAAATGGGTACTCCAAAACCATATGAAAAAGAATAAGTAGCCGCTACAATAGAGAAACAAAATCATACACCCAAACATAGCTAACAATCAACACAGAACACCACCAACGAGGGAGTCACATACCTCTCTAACCAAAAGAGGGACCCCTACCTCCTGAAAATGCACATCAAAGAGCAACACATCACTCGTAGTAGAGACAATCACTAGTGCAAAAACCACTTTTAATCGCGGTTTTTTTGGACTTTTAACGTCGGTTTTCAATCCGACGTCTTTTCTTCCGACGTTGTAAGTGTAAATATTTAACGCCGGTTTATAAACCGCGGTTAAAAGTAAGTTTTAATCGCGATTTTTTATAAAACCGGAGTTAAATCATGATGTAAAGGACAAAAAATTTTGAAAAAAAAAGTTTTAACCGCGGTTTAAAATAAAACCGGCGCTAGATCCTACATAATGGGACAAAAAATTTTGGAAAAAAAGTTTTAACCGCGGTTTTTTAGGAAAATCGGCGCCGTATGTGACATTTAACCGTGGTTTTCTGAAAACCGGCGCCGTATGTTACCTTTAACCGCGGTTTTCAGAAAACCGGCGCCATAAGTCACCTTTAACCGCGGTTTTAAAAAAAACCGGCGCCATATATGACTTTTAACCGTGGTTTTAAGGAAAACCGACGCCATAGATGCATCAATTTTTTTAATACTACATTTTTGAAATTTCCATTTCCAGAACTGCCAACAGAACTGCCAATACATACAATCACTGCATACAAATCTAGTCATGTATTAATCATCATGAACTCCAAAACTCACACAAGAAGAAAACAAAACAAAACTCCTAATTAACATTCAGACAAAAAAACAAAACTCTATTGTCAAAAAACAAAACTTCAACTATCCTCTAATTAACATTCAGACAACTCCTAAATGCTACGAATTATTAGTTACACAATTCTGTTATCCCTTTTTTTCTTCTCTTCAAACCTTCTCATTTTTGTTGTGTTGTTTTTCTTGCTCGGCGTCTTGGTGGTTCTAGGTTTAGATTTTGCTCTTCAATCTTAGTCACAAAAAAACGCGCCCATGTTTTCCGAATCTCGACAATTTCTTCATGATTGTATGAGTTTGTGCCACGACCATCAAATAACTACAAGTTCAATTTAAAACATATGTAATTAACTAACTACAAATAGTGTAAGATATCAAAAAGATCAAATAACAAGTTATGAAATATTTTATTACCAAATCCCATCCAGAGGTAATCCTCATCGTGACAATGGATAACATGGTTTTCATGACATAATAACCACACGCCCATGAGTTGTCTTGGTAAGGCCCCTACAAATGACAATATAAATTAGTACAAATTATATATACACAAAACTAATATGGCTTTCAATATGTAAATATCATATAAAGACAAACTACTTACCGCGAGTATGTTCCAATTAGGCCTCTTTCTTTTTCCCAGACCTTTCTTACTATTATAGTCCATCATAGCTCTGATAAAATAATATAAGTTATAGATATAAGATAAATACATATATGACATCACAAGTATGACAAGTAAATTAAAAGTTTACCCCTCAAGTACATGCTTAATCTGTAGGTTTGGCCTTTGATGAAGTGAGCATATCCAGACTATGAGATTATGCTTAGGACAAACGACAATCAACTGCCAATGATTACTAGGTAACAACAATAAAGGTATATTAGAAACACAGAGAGAAAAAGTATGCTATGAATAAAAATGTATTCACCTGTGCCAGTACGGTCCTAAGAAAACATCTTTGTCCTGCTGAATTAGCTTATCCAGTATGTAAGCTTGAACAGATTCATTAGACTCTTTTGGGTTGGGCTTGACAACCATCAACGTTGGATCCAAGAATCCATATACATCACTGTAGTTGTTACGAATCTGAGATACGATGCAGATACCTAGGAGTTAAAACAAAATAATGTTAATTATATATAATTGATACAAAGGAGATAAAAATATACAAATATGTTAATTAATACTTACGTGCACCATAGTTGCAAGTGTTGATTGGCAAGCCAGAACTCATCACCGAGCGACAGGTCCGTTAAGTCCTTCGTAAAAATGTAAAAAATTGGAAGATTGTTGTGCTCCAAGGTAATCCCAACTTGTCCATCGGGAAGATCAAAAGCCATGTGACCAATGCATTTTAAAATATCGTCTTTAGGATGCTCCTCATTTTCTGGCGAACAACTATCCTTGGTGCTGACATGCGCAGTGGCTTTAGGAGAAGACATTATCTGCTGACTTAGTTGGGCTTCCACATCTGACTTGAGCTGAGATTTGTAAGCTTCAAACTTAGCTTCAAACATTTGACTAACCTCCTGTATGATCTGATGTCTCATGGCATCCATGTCCATTTGCTTTGACTGACTGCGTGAAGTTCCTCCGAAGTATTTCTTGAAGCCCACACCTCGACCAGTAGTGCGGACACGACCACAGTGTTCGGGTGTTCCAAGGGCAGTAGTCAAGATATCTTGACGTCCAGTTGGAATAAAAGTACCCTGAGATTCATCTTCAACCAATGACTTCTACAACCAAATTCAATCAAAGAGGTTTTTGGTCAGTCGACCTAAATTGGTTACAAATCACACAATATTAAATAAGGTAGATACACTTACAATTTTAGAAGCAACTGAGGCCACAGCATCATATGTATAGGATCCTGATGGTTTTGTTCGAGCCATAGTCCATAGCTCATACCGGTTTGGTTTTGGAGGGGATTCTAAGGCTTCATCTCCAGCCTCTTCCTGCAAGGCTTTCCTTCTGTGTGTCATTACATTCTTCTCAAGTTTATCATAACCCCCACGAGACAATAAGTGGGGGTAGATATTCTTTGCGACATTTGTCCTTCCACTTTTCTCTTTTTTCATTTACACATAACGTAACACACCACAAATTAAAATAAGTAAAAAATTATATTAAGCAAGTTAAAAAATATAATTCAAACTAACCAGAAACGCTTCTTCATTGCGGCTCCTAACAAACTCATCCCATATGTCCTCTGAAAGGAAATTATACTTCTGACAAGGATTTGTGCAACCAGTTTTGTCTCCATTCCCAAATACAAATGTCTTGGAGAGTTTAGACTTAAAATCCTTCCAACGCTCACCCGCATAGGACAACCATCGGTCCCTAAACTTTTTATCATGGGGAACATCAAAAATATCCTACAATACACAACAAAATGGTGGTGTTAGTAAATACATACACACAAAGATCAATAAAGTTAAATACAAATATGCATACAACTAGAGATAAAGGTCAATACCACGACATCTTGCCATATCATATCTTTAGTTTTTTAGGGACATCTCTCCATTTAGGTATCAGAATGGAGGCCTTGCTTCGTGCAAGGTACGCCAAATAAGTGCAAAAGCTGGCTGCATTATCACCATCAGGTCGCCCAGTATCTGGAACAAATTCAATAAAAAACTTCTGACCAGGAAAAAGTCTATTTTTCAATTGTGATGTAGTGGTAACACCTCTAGTCCGTTTTTTGGAGGACTCTGATGTGGATGGATCAGCCATATATGATGCCTATTTAAACAAACAAACAAATATAAGAAACAATGTGAGATAATCTAACAAATATGTATCAATGTGGATATATAATCTAACAAACATGTATTCACCTATAAAATTCTTTAGTAGTCAAGTTTTAATGTCCTCCAATATCCCTTCTTGATGATCATCACGAGTGGCATATACATCGTCTACTTCATTTTCATCAATGAAGATAGGTCTTTGTGTTGAGAAAGAAGGGGTGTCATTAATATCTAGTGTTGAATCTTGATTTTCATCACTCTCATGCATACTTCTTCTTTGGAGAACCACAGACCATGATGAAGATTCATCTCATGCATACTTGTTTGGCGTGAATTGCCATGATGAAAGGTTCATCCTTATAACCTATCTTGTCAAGATCCACCATTGTAAATCCTAACTCATCGGTTTGTACGCCACCATTACTGTTCACCCACTTACATTTAAAAACAGGCACTTTGAATTTATTATAATCGATCTCCCAAATCTCTTCAATGACCCCAAAATAAGCTATCGATGCCAGAACGAGGTTTTTATCCTTTGAACTAGAGAAATGCATAGAAGAAGCCATAACCATAACCCCACTATTTTGTACGGTGCTCTTGTTATCCTGTGACTTTGTATAAAAAGAAAATTTGTTGATATCGTATCCTCTCCATGTCAAGACATTAAATTTAGGATCATGTGCTAGCCATGTTAATGTCTCAGAAGCAGTATCATCACTCAAAATCTGTTCTTTAAACCAAGGTATGAATGTCTTGTTATGCTCCTTCAACACCTAATTTTCATTCATTCGAGGGTTTTTGGCCTTGACATGATTTTTGTGAGCAGACAAGTAAGGTTCAACCTCATCAATATTATTCAATATATACAAATGTGCTTGCAACACTTCCGCTCGACCCATGCTTTTAGTTTTTAGACCTAGTGTACCCTTACCTTCACATCTTCCCTCATGACGAGACTTAGGAAGCCCTACAGGCGCCGCTTCTGACAAATAATCTGAACAAAACTCAATGGCTTCTTCTGTTACGTACTTTTCAACAATAGATGCTTTGGGACGATATAGATTCTTCACATACCCTTTCAATATTTTCATGTATCGCTCAATAGGGTACATCCACCTTAAGTAAACCGGGCCACACACTCTAATCTCTCTGACTAAATGAACAATTAAATGAACCATGATGTCAAAAAATGAGGGAGGAAAGAACATCTCCAACTGACACAAAATGATAGCAGCTTCATTTTCCAACTCGTCCAATTTTTGAGGGTCAATAGCTTTGCTACATACTGCATTGAAGAATAAACACAATCTAATTATGGCATGTCGAACATTTTTTGGCAAGATGCCACGAATAGCCACCGGTAGTAATTGTTGCATCAAGACGTGACAATCATGAGATTTTAAGCCAACTAATTTGAGATCTGTCATCGATACAAGACTCTTTACATTTGAAGAGTAACCCTGTGGCACTTTCACACCCCGTAGGCACTCGCAAAAGCTTTTTTTCTCTTCTTTTGATAATGTATGACAAGTTGGTGGCAAATATGTCTTGTTACCTCTTGGTTGAGGAGCTAACTCCTCTCTTATACCCATGGCAACAAGGTCTAGACGAGCATTTACTCCATCCTTTGTCTTACCCTGAATATTGAGAAGCGTACCGATTACACTATCACACACATTTTTCTCCACATGCATCACATCAATACAGTGTCTTACATCAAGACTTGACCAGTATGGAAGATCAAAGAATACTGACCTTTTCTTCCATATGTTTTTCACAGAAGAATATTTTTTCCTCTTTTTTTTCCCCTAATTAACATTGATGGAGTTCACCCGTTGATAAACTTCTTCTCCGGTTAAAGCTTTCGGAGCAATTTCGTTCTCTTGACATCCATGAAAAGCCTTTTTCAACCTGCGATACGGTTGATCACGTCTCAGAAATCTTCTATGCAGTATGTAACAAGTCTTTCTCCCATTTTTCAGTTGAAAGAAACATGTGCTGTCTTCACAAATAGGGCATGCTTTATGCCCCTTAACACTATACCCGGACAAGTTCCCATATGCTGGAAAGTCATTGATGGTGCAAAACAACATGGCACGCAACATGAAATCTTCACCTGAAAACCTATCAAATACATCAATGTCTTCTTCCCACAATGTTCTCAAGTCATCAATCAAGGGTTTTAGATAAACATCTATGTCATTTCCCGGTTGATTTGGACCAGAAATCATCATAGATAACATAATGTACTTGCGCTTCATGCACAACCAAGGAGACAGATTGTAAATTACTAAGAGAACAGGCCATGAACTATGGATGCTACTTAAGTTACCATATGGATTCATTCCATCTGTAGCAAGTCCAAGCCTAAGGTTTCTTGGCTCATTGCCGAACTCCTGAAACAATGAATCAATTCTCTTCCATTGCAAAGAATCGGCCGGATGGCGAAGCTTTCCATCACATTTCCTATCATCTACATGCCATCTAAGGTTTTTTGTATCATTTACATTGGCAAACAGTCGCTTAAACCTGGGAATAATTGGAAGATACCATAACACCTTCGCAGGAAGACCTTTTTTGCTCACATCACCACAATTATCATCACCGTCCTTCTTTTTGTAGCGTGGTGTATTACACTCGGGACACTCTTCTTTGTCTTCATGCTTTTTCCAGTACAATATGCAATCCTTCGGGCATGCATGTATTTTCTTATACTCGACACCCATCGGACATAATATCTTCTTCGCTTCATAATTACTGTTTGGCAATGTGTTACCTTAGGAAGCATGTCATTCAACAGTTTAAGCAATTCGATGAAGCTCTTATCGATCCACCCATTTATCGCCTTGATTGAACAATTTCAACACGGCCCGACAACCGTGTGAAATTTTTGCAGCCCGGATACAAAGGTTTTTCCTTGTCGCCGCATAGAGTTTCATACACATGTGCCCGCTGAAAAGACTCTTGTCCAATATCACGAATCATGTCCTCTAGTCGATCGTCCATATCTACATAAACTTCCTCTCTTGTGGACACACTTGGCTTGTTTAACACTTCACCATGCCAAGTCTATGTCGTATATCTTTGCCAAATCCCAAAAACACGAAGATGATTCCGTATCTCCTCAACTTTTAGTGTTGGCCCATTTAAACACTTAACACAAGGACAATAGAAAGTTGTTTGATTAGGAAGTTTTGCTTGGGAAAATTGTAAGAAGTCTTCTACTCCGTTCTTATACTCATCACCTAAGCGATGTTTTTGCATCCAACTACGATCCATAACTGTGTTCTGAAATAATATATACATACTTTTATGCTTAGATATTTAACTAACATTGACATGTTGTTAGAACAATTAATAGAAAGATGTATGCACGCCTCAAAATTAGGCAATTAAAAATGGATCAAATTGGGATCTTATTTGGCAACACTATGTACACAAAAGCATGAAACCTTAGCAGAGGAAGCGACAATAGAACAAAACAGGAAAAAGTAAAAATAAAAAAGGAGTTTATCTGAAAGAAAAGAACTAAAACAATTTCATAGAATCTAAAACACCAGATATATGAACGAACAAAGGGTTACAAGAAGCATTTACCTGAATAAAATGAAAAAGGTCAGCAACAAAATTACTGGGAAAACCAGAATCAGAAACAGAAGCACACGTCACCACAGGATTAGCAACCGGCCAAGCAGCACTCTCATTGTTCAATACATTAGACTGCACACAATCAAAAACATCACTTACAAAGAACAAAAACCAATCCATCCCACAAACCCAACCCACAACACAAAAACAAAATTTCCAATTGAAATAATTTCTCATTGATCAGTTCATCAGAACAAAAGCAACACTTCCCACATCATAATTCACAATACACAACAAGGGTATTAAAAAATTGAACTTAAAAAACATTAACTCATGAACAACTCATGCCAAAAACATAACTTTGGTGGAGGATGCAACAACGTAAAAGTAAATAACTCATGTATTCATTGAAAAAGTGCCAACTACTAAAAAGAATAGTAGATTTTCAAGTGAAATCTTTGAATCTTGCAATTTCTATGAAAACCACTTCTCCCAACCTAATGGTCAAATTTTATTTTTTATTTTTTCTTTGGCCATGGTTAGAAATAAAGCTACCCTCTTTACAAGTATCATGAGAACAAGAAAAGAATGTTTCCAATAGAAGAAATAGTGATAGCTCAAAATTTACTGTACAGAAATTTACCATACATTCAAAATCAATTTACCATACCAATATATAATTTTTTTTTTACAATTAGTTCCCAAATATTCGTTAGCAGCAATCTAAAAGGAAGTACCACCTATATTTAACCTGCTATCTAATGGCTAACGTGCAACAAATTGACATGGCTCAAAATTCACTGGTGGTATGAAAATATAGACATTATAAAACAGATTCAAAGGGTGATTAACAAAATAAAAACCTCCAAGGCATTCATTGATCAGAAACAAACAACACAGATACTAATCAAGAAAGAAAAGACCCAGTTGGATGAGTGAACACAGAATCTTAAAGCGTTATTCCTTCGAGAGACTGTTCCCAATCGCTTAACCTTTTCCTCTCAAACTATGGCCTTCTGCATGAAGAAAGAAATGGGGAAAAAAGAAATTGAAATCAACAAAACCATAAAAAATGACTAAAAAAAAATCCTAAAAATGAAGGTGAATGCGAAGTGTGAAGAAAGAAATGGGGAAAAAAGAGAAATGGAAGCAGTACCTGAATGGGTGCGGCTGTGACGGCAGCTGAATGGGTGTTGAAGGAGATGACAATGGTGGATCGTCGTCGAGGAGAGTGAGACGAGACAAGAGGGCCTATTGAAATGGAGGGACGTGATCTTTGTCACCAGAGTCAGAGGGCCTTCAGCACGAAGAGGACGATAGAGGGATGGCTCGCGGTTTGCAGGTGCGGCGGAGAGGGAAAATGACGACGGCGAGGACGATAGAGGGAGAAAACGTTGAGAACGAAGAAGATGACGGTAGCGACAGAGGGAAAATGAGAGAACGCGTAAGTGAGAGGAGGGAGAGGGTCTGGTTTTGTGTTTTTAAAACACCTTATAACCGCGGTTGGCCAAAAAACCGGCGCTATAGGTTACATTTTAAAAAAAGAAAAAAAAAGGGACACTTTTAACCGCGGTTCTTCGTATAACCGGCGTTAAAACTTACACTTGTAACCGCGGTTTTACTTAAAAACCGGCGTTAAAAGTTTCGCTCTTATAGGTTACATTTTAAAACAAGAAAAAAAAGGGACACTTTTAACCGCGGTTCTTCGTATAACCGGCGTTAAAACTTACACTTTTAACCGCGATTTTACTTAAAAACCGGCGTTAAAAGTATGTTACATTTTAAAAAAAAGAAAAAAAGGGACACTTTTAACCGCGGTTCTTAGTATAACTGGCGTTAAAACTTACACTTTTAACCGCGGTTTTACTTAAAAACCGACGTTAAAAGTTTCGCTCTTTTTACCTATTTTTATTGTGGCCTAGGATCACACTTATAACGCCGGTTTTAGAAATAACCGGTGTAAAAATTGATGCGTTAATTTCAAAAATGTCACCGCCTCACTTTTTACGCCGGTTATTGCCAAAACCGGCGTTATAAGTCTAATTTTTAGGTGTATTTTGCACTAGTGAATGACATTTCCTCGCCCTCCCAGGAACCATCTCCAAGACATGACTCTGACCTGTTCCACTGCCTCTGTGACAACTGACTCCTTACTCGAAAAAATACATGCATTTCTAAACTCCCATAAGGTCCACGTCACTGCACGCCATACGATTATCAGTTCACGTCTCACTTTCTCATTGGTACCACTGACACATAAACAGAAGAAAAAGCTGAAGAACCAAAACTAACCAACCCCATCTAACTAAATACAACATACCAAACTTGGAATGCAAAACCACAATGGAGAAAGATATGTAATATCGTTTCCTAGTGAATGTCTGTTAACACACCAATTTGTCTACTTTTATAGAGCATTTCTAAATAAATCATTTTGCACTATTTAAAGCACAAAGGTATTTATTTATGTTCTATTTTTCAGAATTATCATGAAGATACCACTTGAAGCAAAAGAGGCGATAATAGATAAAAAACTGGCAAGTTTTAGAGAGTTTTAGCACTTCTGGACAAGCGGTACGGCCTGACCTGAACGTGGCAAAAACACAAGAAAGAGGGTTTGAATTGGGTTTTAGAAATCTTTTCGCAAAGCTTGTGTGTTTATGAAAACCTTTTCAAAACAAGTCTTTAACAAAATAGTAAAGTACATAAGTAAAGAGAAGAGAATGACACAATGATTTATACTAGTCACTATCACCTGATAGCTACGTCTAGTCCCTTCACACAATTGAAGGATTTCTCCACTATAATCAACCTGATTACACTTGAGAGTATAATCCTGCCAGACTAGCTATACTCACAACTTCTTAGAACGACTTAGTACAGTCAAGCCTCTAAGGAATGATGCCATTACTGGGCTAAATACAATGTTCAAAAATGATTTGAAACAATATCAAATAACTCTCACAGAGAGGATATACAATGAAAAACTCAAGCACAAAGAATAACTGTCAAACTGAAAGAGTAAAACGTTTAAGTGCTTATTCAATGTGATCTCACAAACTTGGAATGAATCTTAGTTGCTCACTTTGTTTCACTGCGTTCTTGTTTCGTTGACCTACTTCAGTGGGAGAAGTAAGGTATATATAGCTAGGGTTGTGAATAGTGCCATTGTGACCAAACAACTCTACGCACCAAAGGACAAAACTTCAAATCCCCTTTTTATGGCTTTTAGCAAGTCACGCCGCTTTCCATTCTGCTCTTGCATACTGACACAACAGTCTTTTGCATAATCTTGTCGCTTATGAGCTTTTTGAATATAAGACACTTTTAGAGCATGTTTTCTGATGATTATATCCGTTGACATTTCGTTTGGCCTTTGATTCCTCGTACATTAAAATACTCATCAATGAGGTCTCTTTAATACATGAAGTAGCCTTTAATGAACACTCAGTCTGATTTCCAATCAGAGCATCTGTAAAACAGACGATGCTTGTTACTGAGATACTCTGTTCATCAGAGTGAGCTTAAAACAGAGGCAAGTTCTTCAATACATAATTTGTTGGCCTTTCATATAACAAAGTCTTGTAGAAACAGACGAAGGTTTTCACTAAGTAGTGTATTCATAGTCTGTTGAGCGTTGACAAAAAACAGAGCGTTGACCAAGACAGAGCATGGTCTCACCAGAGCATGGTCTATCAGAGCGTTGACTGATAATAGAGCGTTGACTGATAATAGAGCGTTGACCAAGACAGAGGGAGGCTATCAGACGATGACGTCAGTAATTTTCAGAGGATTAATGCCAGATTCATATTTATGAAATTGAGAGTGAAACACACATTTTCACTTAATCTTCTGAGATAATTCCTTCTGATGAATAGTGACTTCTGCACACTAACAAACACATCAGAGGATAAATTATCCTATTAACTATTTGTTATCATCAAAACAATTAAGAGTCATTGTTTCTGAATCCATTTGATTCTAACAATCTTCCCCTTTTGATGATGACAAATACATAGATTGATGAACAATTTTCCTTTAGAGAAATATTTATTTAAAAGAATTTCAGAGGCTTCCCTTGAATTAAGCACATATAAATATTTTCTAAGTGTAAAATCACATCAAATGAATGTATCACATCAGAACATTCCAAATAAAGTATCAGAGCTTTCATAAACAGAGAGATCTATCAGAGCATATATATATTAACTCATCGTCAGATTATACATTCCAAATACTCTATATTTATATATTTTCTTCTCCCCATTTTGTCATCAGATAAAAATGTTAAGAATAAATAAGAAACATCATAGTCAAAACAGAGTGTGTGAAAGCTAAAGATAAAACTGAATAAGTATCAAAGGATACTGATTTCATTGCTTAGGTAAAATTACCATATTATAAAATTGTTTTCCTACTAAAAAGATAAAAGTAAGTACAAGGTTACAAACAAAAAGGGTGAAAAAACCTAAAGGTTGTCTAGGGTTTCTTCAGCTGATCCACTATAAACTGCAGCATAGAAATGACATCCTCATGTCGCTTGTTTGAAACTTCCATGAATTCCTTGAAATTCTTGTTGTCTTCAATAAGTTGGTCCAAGACCTTTTTAGGAACAACAACAGAATGACTTGTGGATGCAAAAGCAGACCCAGAAGCAGAGAACTGAGTCACCATTGCAGTTGAAGTGGCTCTCATTTAGCCTAGCTGGCATCTGACTGTTTGATACCCATTAGTGCCATGTCATACAAACAGGCCATGTCATAATATTACCCTAATTTAGAAACTGGTTCAAAATAAAAAATAAAACTCGAAAATCCCACAAATCTCACAAATTAAGTAAAATCCCTAAAATCCCAATCTGTTCCCAACCATGTTGACGTTGATTCTTTCATTTTCAACCTTCAGGTGGTGTAGAGAAAGAAGACTTATGAGACTTGAGTTATTTCGTTAAAAAAAAAACTTGATGATACATAATCTTTAATTTTTTTTTTTGGTGGTTATGATATTTGTGAGATTGATTTACAGGTAACAAATTTTTTAAAAATACTAATTTAATAACACCTTTGTCTATTTCTTTTTTGGTAGAGAAAAGAGCCAACACCTTGGTGTATTTCAATTTTAAAAAGTAACAAGTTTACTCTTAAAAATACTAATGTATTAACTCATGCGTCGCACGAGGTATATATATGTGCAGTTACCATTAATTTAACTGTTATACATCAATTATTAATAATAATTAAAAGATTTCAAAATTTCAATGAAAAAAATAATAGAAATAGATTTCTGGTATAAAATTAAATAGAATTATGAATTTTAATTTAAATCTATATAATTCACATAAAATTGGAATTCATCATTCATTGAGAAAAAATGTGAAAATAATATATGCATGAGAGTAGTTTTCCTTTCTTTCGTCATATTTAATATTTTAATTTATTTTTCATACACGTCATTGATTTTGGATGACAACTTAACAGATGTACTAAATGTCTGAATTTTTAAAAATAGGGGAACTAAATGTCTTAATTTAGAAATGGAGGGACTAAAATCCAAAATTGGTCAAAAAATAAAATCCAAAAATGTAATTTATCCTATATATTTATTGTTGTTATGTCAGTTTTTTTTCCTTATACATTGCGTCACATGAATCGGTGCAATTAATTTTTATATATACAGACTAAAGAGATTTATATCTTTGTCACAACTTGCGACTCTCAGGTTATGGGAGACTCTTGGGTCTAGGCCAGTTTGGATTCCTTATTTTGATTTCTTTTTCTCCCGCGTGATTTCTGCCAGTTTTTGATGCCATTAATCTCCCAAAACCTCTATTTTTTGAAGTTATTTACAAATCGTTTGTAGTGCATGCCCAACAACTTCAGATGAGAATGAATAAATGTGATTTGGATCTTAGTAGAGTGATTTTCAACCATTTTTTTACAAGGATTTTTCAAACATTTGATATTAAAAGAGTTAGTTTTAAAAATCGATGTCAAAACGTGTATGAAAATTATAATACCAATAACAACCTATAATGTCCTTATATCTTCTAATCAGTCGGAGTTCATTAAAGGGAGGAACCTAGTTGATGGAGTGGTGGTGGTCAATGAGGTGGTGGACTTAGCAAGGAAGCGGGGGAAGAAGTGTTTGATCTTCAAGGTGAATTTTGAAAAGACCTATGATTCAGTGAATTGGGGCTTCCTGGATTACATGTTGCAGCAGTTCGGCTTTGATTCTAAATGGAGAGTTTGGATGAGGGCGTGTGTCTTCACAGGTCGCTTATCTGTTCTGGTAAATGGCAGCTCTACTGAGGAGGTCATTATTTAGAGGGGATTAAAGCAGGGAGATCCCCTTGCTCCGTTCCTATTCCTTTTGGTGGTGGAGGGATTAGGTGGTCTTATGCATCAGGCGGTTTCTCAGAACCTCTTCACAGGTTTTACGGTAGGGGACTCAGATGTGATGGTCTCTCACTTGCAGTATGCGGATGATACACTTTTCATTGGGGAGGCTACGGTGGAGAACCTTTGGGCTATGAAGGCTATTCTCAGATGCTTTGAGCTCGCCTCTGGTCTAAAGGTCAATTTTGCAAAGAGTAGTTTGGTGGGGGTGAATGTGGAGGGGCTTTTCCTTTCTATGGCAGCCGGGTTCCTAAACTGTAAAACTGGGACACTACCATTTAAGTATCTTGTTCTGGTGGGGCCGAACCCTAGACGTGCATCCACTTGGGACCCTATGTTACAGGTGTTTCGTGGTCGGCTTCTTCGGTGGAGGCATAGGAGTATCAGTTTTAGGGGTAGAGTTATGCTTCTCAATTCAGTGCTTAATAGTGTCCCTATCTATTTCCTCTCTTATACGAGGATGCCGGTTAGGGTATGGAAGCAGGTGGTGAGAATTCAGAGGGAGTTCTTGTGAGGGGTGGATGGGGGAAAGAAGATTCCTTGGATGAAGTGGGACGATGTTTGTAAGCCAAAAGGTGGGGGTGGATTAGGTGTGCGAGATCTTAGGAGGGTCAATATTAGTTTATTGGCCAAATGGAGGTGGCGACTTTTGGGGGAGCCGGATGTGCTATGGGCTAGGGTGCTGGCGGGGAGATACGGGACGTTGGTGCACCACTAGTCTTATTTTAGGGATTTGATTGTGCCCTCTGGTGCCTCGATGTGGTGGAAGGATATTTGCTTAGTAGGAGCAGCCGGGCCGGTGGGTTCAGATTGGTTTGTGGAGAGTGTTAGGAGGCGTGTTGGTGATGGGTCTTCGACATTTTTCTGGCATGATGTTTGGATTGGTGACGTTCCTCTTAGTAAGAGGTTCCCTAGGTTATTCACAGTTGCTGCAGATCCAGCAGCTTTGATTAGTAGTTGTGGTCAATGGGAGGGTGGGATCTGGATCTGGGGGGTTCCGTGGAGGAGGGTTTTTTTGTCTGGGAGGAGCTGCTAGTTACCCAATTTTTGGCTGTTTTGGGAGGGGCACCGGTATCGGTGGAGCAAGACACATTGACGTGGACTAGGCATCCTAGTGGTACGTTTTCTGTTTCCTCTGCGTATGGTTTCCTTTCAGAGTCTTCTTCTTGGGTGCCAAGGATATCTGATAACGAGGTTCTTGTGCTTAGTAAGATTTGGAAGAGTCTTGCTCCTTCCAAAGTTATTGCCTTCTCTTGGCGATTGCTCTTGGATCGAGTACTGACTCGGAAAAATCTTCTTAGCAGGCGGGTTATCACCGATCCTTCGGCATGTACCTGTATCTTATGTGGGGTGTATCAGGAGTCCTCATTGCACCTCTTCAGTAGATGTGTTTTTTCCTCAGGGGTGTGATATGCGATTGCATGTTGGTTGGGCTGTGATTTTGTGATGCCACCGGATGTGTCCACCCTGTTTTCATACTTTTGCAGCTTTAGCAGGTCCCCACGAGCTTGGCGGGGGTTGGCTTTAGTGTGGCACACTATTCTTTGGGTAATTTGGGATCTTCGGAATGGGTTTATTTTCTCAAGGAGGCCGCCAGATTTTGGGTATGCGATAGGTCATATCATCTCCCTTTCTTGGAGGTGGTTCCTTGCTAGGGGGAAATCCCCCCTGCCTGTTCTATGAGTGGTATGTCGATCCAATTGGCTGTATCTAGAGGCAATAGTTTTCCCGTTTTCTCTGCTAGTCTATTTGGTTGGTTGGGATGTGTTTGTCTGCCCGAATAGCTATGTATACGGGTGGAGTACCCCTAGTACTCATTTTTCCTATTTAATAAAATTCTTTGCCTTTCAAAAAAAAAACCTATAATGTCAAATCAAGTCCAATAGTAAATGAATTATATTGAATAGGACTAAGCATGCCAAGTTTAACGAAAACTATAACTAGCAAAAACACCATTAATATCAAATCAAGCCCAATAGTAAATGAATTATATTAAATAAGACCCAGCATGCCAAGTTTAACGTTTATGAAACGCGGGGTAAATGTAAATCTTTTTATAAGTGTTTTTAGAGTCTAAAGGTTTTTTTTTTGTTTTGGATTGGGGCACCATTTCTTCACCCTAATTTTTTTTTAATAAAAAATGTTTATGAACATATCATCATTTTTAGAAACAAAAGGGAAATGGGTACTCCAAAACCATATGAAAAAGAATAAGTAGCCGCTACAATAGAGAAACAAACTCATACACCCAAACATAGCTAACAATCAACACCAAACACCACCAACGAGGGAGTCACATACCTCTCTAACCAAAAGAGGGACCCCTACGTCTTGAAAATGCACATCAAAGAGCAACACATCACTCGTAGTAGAGACAATGACATTTCCTTGCCCTCCCAAGAACTATCTCCAAGACATGACTCTGACCTGTTCCACTGCCTCTGCGACAACCGACTCCTTACCCGAAAAAATACATGCATTTCTAAACTCCCATAAGGTCCACGTCACTGCACGCCATACCATTATCAGTTCACGTCTCACTTTCTCATTGGTACCACTGACACATAAACAGAAGAAAAAGCTGAAGAACCAAAACTAACCAACCACATCTAACTAAATACAACATACCAAACTTGGAATGCAAAACCACAATGGAGAAAGATATGTAATATCGTTTCTTAGTGAATGTCTGTTAACACACCAATTTGTCTACTTTTATAAAGAATTTTTAGTATCTAAATACATCATTTTGCACTATTTAAAGCGCAACGGTACTTATTTATGTTCTATTTTGCAGAATTATCATGAAGACACCACTCGGAGCAAAAGAGACGATAAAGGATAAAAAACCGGCAAGTTTTGAAGAGCTTTAGCACTTCTAGACAAGTGGTACGGCATGACCTACATTCAGTACGGCCGTACCTAGATCAGAATTTCAGTAGAGGCGTACCCCCTTGGTCGGTACCACCTGGCGCCGATGAAAAAGTCCAGTACGGCCGTGTCAAAGGCAGTACGGCCGTACATAAATGATGTCAGGGATGCAGCACACATAGGTACAGGCTAACGTCATAAGAAAAGTTCGGTACGGCCGTGTATATATTCGGTACGGCCGTACCCCGTCTCAGAATGTGTAGATTTGAAAGCCATATGACCTAATCCGCAGCCAACATTATAAACTGGGGCTCTTAACCTTTTCTAAAGACCTTTTGACGAATTCTGAAGTCAAGAGCCCCCCTTTTGAGAGTTCATATCAATCCCTTGCCTTTCCTGTTGATTTCTGTTTCCTTGGAGCTTAGTGCCAATCCTGAATTGCTACCGGAGCTTGTAAGGACGCGAAGAACGTGCTTAAGGACTGTCGCCATACTGAAAGGGTGTCCCGGTTTAGATTTATTCTCTTGTTTATGGATCATTGTGGTTTTATGATTAATTTTATGTTATTGTCATTGATAATGAGTAGCTAAACCCATAACTAGGGGTGATGGGGGATCCTTTACAATACTTTTGATTATTTATCTATTTAATTCTATGAGTTTCTATTGAATGTTTGATTGTTTTATGCCTAATGTGCTTAATCCTATAAGGTCTGATCAACCTGTAATTAGTTAGCTTAATTGTGGTAACATGATCATAATTAGTTAACGGATCTCTAAGAATAAAAGAACTCACTTTATATGCCGGATAGGTTATTACTTGTTTCTAATCAGTTATTAGATTAACAAACCTGCATGTGCTTAATGCTCTTTCCTTTAATTACCTTCTAGGACCAAACAGAGTAATTAGTTAGGAGGAAGGCTATTACAAGCTAGGTAGTTCTTAGTAATTTAGAGTGGGTGATTAGCTCTCTTTCATAATTGATAACTCATAGTGTTTACATAGTAAACTCAAGAGTAGAGTATTGGTGAACTCGGTTCCCCTAAACCTCCCATAACATAGTTAATGCGTTCTCGCTTTAATTACGTTACAACTTTTACTACTTTCCATTACACTTTTGTTAGCCTAATAAAATAGAATACTTTAAGTCATTGGTACTCGCACATTTCCTGTGGGTTCGACATTCGGAGTCTTAAATATACTCCACTTTTATTACGAGTTACGATCAGGTACACTTGCTTGAGCCACAACAAGTTTTTAGCGCTATTACCGGGGAGTGTTTTGCGATATTAATTGAATTAAGATTTTATTTTTATTAGGCATTATTTTATTTAGTTATTTATTTTCTGTTAATTCTAATTAGTTCTAAGACATTCTAATTTGGTTTCCTTTAGTGTATGTAGCAGACAAGGTCTCAACATCTTGAATAAATTTTTGATCCTGAAATTGAAAGAACACTCAGATTGTTGAGAAGACAACAACTAGCAATGGATAACGAACTTACGTTGAACGAGTACTTCACTCCGAATACCGATGTGGCAGACAGCGTCAACTATCCGGCAATTGAGGCCACTAATTTTGAACTAAAGCCAACACTGATCTCTATGGTATCTACAGTGCAATTCTCTGTCTTATCTTCTGAAGACCCGAATGCTCATCTTAAAAGGTTTCAGAAAGTTGCTAATACTGTCAAGTGTCAAGGAGTGACACCGGAGGCCATCAAGTTACGATTGTTTTCTTTCTCACTGCAAGGGAAAACACAGTTATGGCTGGATTCACTTCCACCGAATTCTATTACTACTTGGGAAGACCTGAAAACAAAGTTCTTGAATAAGTACTTTCCTCCCGCAAAATCTGCAAAGCTGAGAGCCGACATATCCGAGTTCTCTCAGAATGAAGGAGAATCAATGCATGAGGCATGGAAACGATTCCAGGATTTAATTAGAAGTTGTCGTCGTCATGATTTCACCAAGTGGCAGCTAGTTTAGATTTTATACAATGGTTTTACCATGCAAACTAGAGGAGCTATTGATGCTGCTTGTGGAGGATCTTTCAGAAAGAAGACACCCACTGAGGCTTATGAAATAATGACTGAAATGGCTCAGAATAATGCTTAGTGGTCGATAAGTGATAGACAAACCGGAAGAAAGAACCATCAAGCAGGGATTTATAAAGTGGAAGCCAACACAGCTCTTGAAGCAAAATTGGAGGCAATGACTAAAAAGATAGAGACTTTAAGGGCAGCACAAAACCAGTCCAATGCTTCTAATAATGATTGGGGATGTATGGCAATTGAAGGCCAACTGGAAGAAGTAAATGTTGTAGGCACGGACATCCGTGTATGGGAGTTCTAGAAGGTTAAAATTTATGTTAAAAGGCACGGATCCGTGTATGGGAGTTCTAGCCGGTTTTATGGAAAAGACTGAAGAAAGACTAAGGGCTATAGAAACCAAGGCAACTAAGGCATCTTGCAATGTCTGTAGAGTAACAAGTCATGACTCTAAGGATTGCACTGAGGAGGTAAATTTTGTTGGAAATAAGCAGCAGAATGACCCCTACTCTAGCACTTATAACCCCGGATGGAGGAATCACCCTAATTTCCCATGGGGAGGTCAACAGAGATCACAAGGTTAAAATTAGAACACTTACAAACCTCCTCATTTGCAGAATCGTGCCCAAACTGATAGAAGTCGAGGAGAAAATGAGATTAACAACTTTATGGGACAAATGTCCGAAAAATACAATAACTTGGAAAAGTTAGTTACTACTAACGCAATAGAGCAGAAAGCGTTGAGAGAACACATGGAAACCGTGTTGAATGCGGGGACTCAAAGAGAAAAAGGAGCACTTCCAAGTCAAGTGGAACCAAATCCAAATGAGAAGTGCAACGCAGTCTTCATAGCAAAGGAGAAACCAAAAGAGGAGAAGGCTCAAATTGATCCTCAGCAGGTAAGTAACTCTTCTTCCCAAGGTTCTAAAATTTTTTGTAAGGATAGACAAGCAAGGAGATTATTAGAAAAACTTAGAAAATTGCATGTCAATATTCCCTTTACTGAAATTGTTTCTGAAGTGCCTAAATATGTTAAGTTCTTAAAAGAAATATTTTTTAACAAAAATAAATTAGAAGAGGTTGAGACTGTTAAATTAAATGAAGATTGCTCTGCTATGTTATTAAATAAATTACCACCTAAGCTTAAGGATCCAGGAACCTTTGTTGTTTCTTGCTCAATTGGTAATAACACTTTTACGACACTATGTGATTTGGGTTCAAGTGTTAATTTAATGCCTCTGTCTATTTTTAGAAAACTAAATTTGCAGGAACCATAACCTACTCACATGTCCTTGCAACTAGCAGACAGAACTCTTGTTTACCTAAGAGGAATAATAGAGGACATGCTGGTAAAGGTTGAGAAATTTATTTTCCCAGTCGACTTTGTAGTTCTGGATATGGAGGAAGACAGAGATGTTCCTATTATTTTAGGAAGACCATTTTTGGCAACTGGAGATGCTACCATCCAAGTAAAAAAGGGAACCATGACTCTGAGAATTGAGGATGAAGAAGAAACTTTTAATATTTATAATTCTAATAAAAATTCTTTCTCTAGTGCTTCTTGTTGTTTCTTGTAGGATATGGAAATTAAAGAGGAAAAAGAAAAAGAAAAGCAAGCTGAAGAACAAGATAGCAACTCTTTGGAGCAGGACAAGGACATAACCCCTTCCTTGATATTGGAGGCACCTTGTTTCCCTAAATTTAAAGGACTACATGGAGAGGATCCTACTCCTCATATATTGAATTTTTATGACTTGGTCAAAACTAATGATTTTGCAGGAACCACCACAGGTAGACTGAGACTTAAGATATTCCCTCTTTCTCTTGGAGGATTGGCTAAGCAATGGTTCTCAATATATTCAAAGTTTCACTTTTCAAGTTGGGAGGAATTAATGGAAGATTTTGTAAGGGCTTTCTAATTTACACCAGAAGAAAAAGTGGACCATATCTAAGGATTCCAAGAATTGAAGGATGACACTCAAGAAAAGTTCACTAGTTTTGAAAACCCATCCATTATCTCAAAGTTGTCACAATTACAATTTAGAGGAACAATAGGATAAGATCCTATTGAGCACATAAGACAGTTCTGCAGAAAGATGAGTAAAGCAAAATACGTTAACTTGTCTCCAGATGAAGCAAAACTGATGATTTTCCCATTCTCATTAGATGAGGAAGTCAAGTTGTGGCTATATCTCCTACCAATTGAAGAAATAGAGACGTTGAATGACTTAGTAAAGAAATTTATTAGGACATTTTCACCTCATAAAGGAGCCAATCTACGTATGTGAAGACTATGAATACACAATGAACCCACCAAAAAAGTGCTCAGGTCCTGCTTGGATTGACCACTCTGAAAAAGGCAACTATATTGCAGTATTTCCCAATGGTGAGAAGACAAAAGGTAATGTAAAAGAAGGGCCATTGTCCGTTGAGGACTAATTCTAAGTCCTCCGAACCGTCAGGCTCGGGACGTTAAACAATCGCTTACCAGGAGGCAATCTGTTTACTAACGTTTTTCTCTTTGCTATTTTTCTCTTATCTGTTTGTTTTGTTCATGAATTTTATTTTTATTAGTTTTATTTTATTTTATTTTATTTTATTTTTATGATTATTAAAATTACAAAAAAAATTATTTATTCTAAAAAATTAAAAAATTTCTGGAAAACCAGTAGGTACTGGTGTACCTTACATCAAGCACGGCCATACCACACGGCTTCATCCTGAGAAACGCGGAGAACAGACAGGTACGGCCACACATAAAACCAGGTACGACCATACCCCGTGTCCAGAGGCAGAATATTTAAGGTAAACAGTGAGAGGTAAGAGCGTACCATACCCTCGTACGCCCAGAACATCTCCACTCAAGCCCCTGCTACCCTCAATTTCTTCGTACTGATTCTAAACTCATTTTGTGGATTGATTGCCTGTTCTACTGGTTATTTTAAGTTTTTAGTTAGTTTAGGTTTTTAGTTTTGTTAAATTCTAACTTTAGTGATTTAGGAGTAGTTTTGGCTTAGTTTTGCATGCTTAGAGACCCTAGAAAGGATTAGAGACTTAAAATCTAGGCTTAAAATTGAGAAAATCTGATCATAGGATAGATTTTTCACAAAACCGTAGCGCAGTACGACCGTACCTATCAAGAACAGGTCTTACTAAAGGCCGTACTGGCGGCCTTAGGGTTTAGACCATGGGTACGGGCGTACCTATGGCATTGTACGGCCGCATGTGCTTAATGCTCTTTCTTTTAATTACCTTCTAGGACCAAATAGAGTAATTAGTTAGGAAAAAGACTATTACAAGCTAGGTAGTTCTTAGTAATTTAGAGTGGGTGATTAGCTCTCTTTCATAATGGATAACTCATAGTGATTACATAGTAAACTCAAGGGTAGAGTATTCGTGAACCCGGTTCCCCTAGACCTCCCATAACAAAATTAATCTGTTCTTGCATTTAGTTTGATTATCGCTTTAATTACGTAATAACTATTACAACTTTCCAGTTACACTTTTGCTAGCGTATTAGAATAGAATCATTTAAGTTATTGGTACTTGCGCATTCCCTGTGGGTTCGACATTCGGAGTCTTAAATATACTCCATTTTTATCACGAGTTATGATCAGGTGCACTTGCCTGAGCCGCAACAATGTCACACAACACACGAGTAGTAGCTCCAACTTCCTAGAACAGAACGGAACAAAGACAATCAAATTGTGGCACTCGAGAAGGGTGATGGATGGATTGAGGGAATGAAGGAAATAAAGTAAGAGGTTTAAAGATGTTTTCACCATTTTTTTCTTCAGATGATGTTGATGATAAACCTGTGCCAGATGGACTGCAATTTAAGCAACTCTTTGAGGAAAATCGTAATCTCTACCTTTCACTTTGGAGGAGATAAAGGAGATCATAGTGTGAATTAGTTGTTAAGGCAACAAGAGTCCAAGGCCTAATTTGTTCAACTTCGATTTTTTAAGGATTGTTGGGACGTGGCTAAACTTGAGGTACAATATATAGTTAAATGATGAATATTATCATTCTGCAACTCCCCCAAATGTTCTAACTTCTTCATTTTTTACTTTCATATACCTAAGATTAATCACCCATGATCATTATAAAAATATGGGCCAATAAGTGTTATGGGTAGTATTTATAAGATTCTATTTAAATTACTGGTTAGTAGATTGAAGAAGGTATTAGGGACTGTCATATCCGCTTGTCAAATAGCTTTTATTCCAACAAGAAAAATTCTGGATGGCATGATAGTCGTTAATGAAGTGCTAAAATTTGCAATGAGGTCCACTGAAAAAATGTCTTATTTTGAAAATGGACTTTGAACGAGCTTATGATTTGGTGAATTGGTCTTTTTTGGATTGCATGACGGGTAGGATGGGTATTGACAACAAATGGAAAGGTTTGGTTCGAGCTTGATATTTTCAAGTTCTATTTTGAAGTCGTATTGGTTCGTCAATCCAATGTTGTGTCTCAAGCATTGTACAAAGAGTTATAATTTGTAGATGGGTTAGAGTATCCCATACACTCTATATTAATATATTTTGTTTATAAAAAACGTATTTTTACTCATTAATTAGAATGGACATTAAGATAATTTAGGAAAATTAATATTATTAATTAATTAATTGTGCATATCTCCTCTTTTTTTTAGACAAATCATCTTAATCTTTACTCAACTGGTAGGCAACAGCAGTTCCACTTGGCCACAATCATATCCGAATTTTGCGTGCTATCTTTTTATTTTAGTCTAAACCCTCAATAATCTGAGTCATGTTGGTGTACTCATATATGGCGTAAAGCACTTCGAATACCAATTTTTCATTCATAAAAACTCAAACCTGAGACCTTACTTAAGAGAAACTTTTCTCACTACTTGAACTAATAGATGTCGGTCTTGCTGTCTTTTTATAACACATAATAATAAAACATAAAGCAACCCTCCCTAAATTAATTAATAAAAGGTAAAACCTTTTTTTTTTGACTAGAATAGAATCATTGCATTTCTAAATCAATAATATCACCAATACAAGTAGGCACCGACTCAAAAATATGGGGACTAGCCCAGAATGTAGCTGCCCTCACCAGTGAATGAGCTGTCACATTTGCTTGTCTCCTAACAAACTCTACCTTAAAGTTTGGAAATAAAGAAAGGATATCCCTATGGTGCTTAATAAGACAACCAAATTCAGAGATATCTCTTTTGCTAGAAATAACTTTATCCACTACTATTTTAGAGTCTAGCTGAAAACTATGTGGGATAATTCTAGCTCACGAGCCCACTAGAGGGCCTAGAAAAGGCCCCAAGCTTCACCCTCTTTGGTGTCCAGCCTTTGTGATTGCCATTCCGTTCTTGCCAACAAGAAGTCACCAGCTTCTCCTCTTAAACACATACCAATTCCTGTAACCAACAAATCATTTGGAAAAGTTGCATCCACGTTACATGCTAAGAAACCCACAGGGGGCTTTCTCCAAGTTAAGGTCAAGCCGCAGCCGTCATGCACGAGAGGAGAAGGTGAGCTCGACGTTGCCAAATTCCACTTTTCCCACATGATTCTAGTTCGTGTAACAACGACAATAGTGTTCTCCTCAATTCCTTCCCAAAGCAACGTGTTTCGGGTGAGCCACAAGCTCCATGTAATCATTACGAAATTTATGAATTGAGGCTTTGTCAGGCAAGAGTAAAGATCAAAGACCAACTTCATAAATGAGGCATGCCACTCCAAGCACAACGACACAGCGTTCCACAGTCCTTCCTTAGCCCAAATTGGTTTGCTAAAAGGACAGGCGATGAAGATATGCATGACAGTTTCGGTCCCTGTTTGACATTTGGTGCAGTGACTTGGACACTGCACTCCTCTTGTCAACAATCTATCCCGCGTTGGGATGACGTTCTGGAAACACCGCCACATGAAGTTTATCATCTTTGGTGGAACATCTAGGCTCAACAGCACATTCCATTTCCCCGGAATAGGACAGTGGTCCGCTTGCGAAAATGGCTCACGACACAAATGATAAACCGACTTCACCGTGTTGTCGCCTATGTTATTGAGATTCCATATAAGCTGGTCCGATTGCACCTTGTCCAAGAGAGGAACACGAAGAATGTCAACTGCTACGGTATCCCCAAATAGACTACGAATCAATTGATCATTCCATTGTTTACGGCCCGGGATCATCAGATTTTGGACACACATCACTACGAAAAAAACCGGTATTACCGACGGCCATAAGCCATCGGTAATTCATAAAAACCGTCGGTAATACGGTTTTACCGACGGCTAACCGACGGCCAAAAACCCGTCGGTAAAACGGGCGTCGCAAAAACCGACCGACGGCTTAGACCGTCGGAAAACTACCGACGGTCGTATACCGACGGCTTTCCGACGGTCTAAGCCGTCGGTAACACCGTATATAATTTTTTTTATATTTAGTTCAATTAATTTATTTATTTATCTAATTTTTAAATTTATTATTTTCTAAAATTTATTAAATTAATAAATTCCATTATTAACTATTAAATTTATTTATTTATTTTTTAATTAATATAAACCTCGCATCTACGTGCCACTTAATATATTCTTTGCGTCTTTTGGATTCGCGAACAATCGTTGAAACGTTGGAATAATTGGAACTTAGGCTTAACACAAAAATTAAATAGAAAAGCACAAATGTAAAGACATACATCATATATTATCCTAATACATTTATCCAATTAAAATGTTAAAGCAATCAAATACTAATGTACATAACATGCATAATATAAAATAGAGGCCAGCTAGTGGCGGCTCCTTGAGGGGTCCCCAGGACAAAATCGGGCGGTAGAATCCTCCGAAGGAGTCGATGGAGTGTAATCTGCTACGGTGGGAGAATATTTTGGTGTGGACGGAGTGTAATCCTCTCCGATTGGAGAATACTCCGGTGAGGTCGGAGTGTAATCCTCTCCGATTGGAGAATACTTCGGTGTGGATGGAGTATACTCCAAGATCTCATCGTCATCATTGGAGACCTGAACGATGTATGTCCCTCGATGAGCATCACCGGTAGCTACAGGCCTCCTGGGATCACCATGCTGGTTCATCAAATCACGATCCTCAGCACGATCCTTAGTCCTCATGACAAAGCTATTTCGATACTCCCTCGCAGACATCATCAGCCTCCTGGAAGGCATAGGAGGATCACGATGGCGAGCATCGCGATCCTCAATCCTCACAAAGCTATTCTGATACTCTCTTGCAGACATCATCGGCCTCCTGGAAGCCCTACCTCGACCACGGTTTCCATCTAAAGACATTGTCTGTTTGTTGTCAACATTGGTCAGTCATGAGCATATAAACTGAAAATAATCGAATTACAACAAAACGAACAAAGGCCTAGGTTTGCAGTATTTAAGACTTTATTCCAATATTTTTTTCAATATTTTTTTCAAATCATGATGCTAACTTAGAAGCGAGGATGCCAACTCAAATTGTTTTTTCCCCCTTCTAATTAGCATGCTTAAGACAAACTTTTAACCTTGGACATAATATAAGTATCCTAAACTTTTAAAACAACTAACAATCCACAAAATCAATAAGAGCAGAGCAACCGTCAAACAACTAACAATCCACAAAATCAATAAGAGCAGAACAACCATCAAACAACTAACAATCTACAAAATCAATAAGAGCAGAGCAACCTTCAAACTCTAACCTTGAACATAAGTACTAAAATGAACAAAAAACAAGAACCATTAGACAATCAGAACCAATTGAAATCAAAATTCACAGCATAATTGCATAAAACATGGAAGGAGGAGATGAGAACCTAACCTTTTAGGAGGAGCTGAGAGAACAGATTGGCGGCGTGGTGGTGGTGGCGGCGGCGTGGTGGTGGTGGTGGTGGTGGTGGAGAGAAAGAGTGAGAACAGTGAGAGAACAGAGAGAATAGAGTGGTGGTGGTGGTGGCGGCCTGGTGGTGGTGGTGGTGGTAGTGGAGAGAAAGAGTGAGAGAACAGAGAGAATAGAGAGAATAGAGTGGTGGTGGTGGTGGCGGCCTGGTGGTGGTGGTGGTGGTAGTGGAGAGAAAGAGTGAGAACAGTGAGAGAACAGAGAGAATAGAGAGAATAGAGTGGTGGTGGTGGTGGCGGCCTGGTGGTGGTGTGGGCGTGGTGGTGGTGGTGATGGTGGTGGTGGTGGTGGTGGCGGTGTAGTGGTGGTGGCGGTGGTGGCGGTGGTGGCGGAGGAAGAGAGGGAAGTGAAAGAGAAGAGGGATGAAGATGGAGGAGAAAGGGAAGGCTCGGTTTACGGTTATTATCGCGCATTGCAAGCGGCGTTTATCGGCGGTGTAGGCCGTCGATGGCTATTGACCTTGCAAGCGGGTTTGTTAATTCTGCAAGCGGTATAAAGGCGTCGATGTTGAAAAATAGGTGCAAAAATGAAAAATACGTGCAATTACCGACGAGCATTGACCGTCGGTAAATCGGTCGATTCTGCAAGCGGACGTTTTGTTTTACCGACGGCTTTGGCCGTCGGAAAATCTCACGTTTAACCGACGGTCTGTGACCGTCGGTATAAGCCCGTCGGTAAATCCGAATTTTCTTGTAGTGCATGGACTCCAACACCATCTGCGACGGTTGATTAATGCGACGCGGTCTGTTCCCTCGCAGCCGCGGAGTGTGATAGATTGGGATCTCACTACTGTCCCTGATGCGCCACCTACTGCCTGCGTCCAAGATCGGCCGTGTGTGCCACAGACTGCGCCATATATAGCTCGGACTACTCCCCAAACTTGCCTAGAGAAAAGAGGTCGTGGGATAGTACTTAGCTTTTAGCACCCTCAAAAGCAAAGAATGTGGTTGTGAGACTAGTTTCCAAGCCTACATACCCAACATAGCAATATTAAAAGCCTCTAGTCGTCTAAATCCCAAGCCTCCAGCTGATTTACTAACGGTTAAACGATCCCAAGATATCCACCGGATACCTCCATTAGAGCTATTGTTTGTGCCCCACTGATATGAATTCATCATTTTTTCAACTTCGTCACATAGTGACGAAGGTAGGAGATAACTCATGATATATGATGCAATAGCCTGCAAAACATATTTAATTAACACGTCCTTGCCTGCCCGAGAGAGGACTCTACCTCCCCAAGAAGATATGTGTTTCCAAACTCTATCTTTGATGTATGCAAAAGTACCCTTCTTGCTCTGTCCTACCATTGAAGGCAAACTAAGGTACTTGTTTGTGCCCAGAGTGGTTCTAACACCAGCCAGATTAGCTTGATCATCCTTTTTCAAGAGCAATAAAAATTAAAATAAAATGAAGTTTTCAAACAAATTAACAGATTTCTTCTAGACCACAAAAAATTTCTTCTCTTAATATATATCAATTTATTTCTTTTATTTTGTTCATTCAAACTATAGGGCTGCTTTAGCCTTTCATCGCATTCATCAAATAGGCTAGTATTCCCGTTCCCACAAATGGACATCCGAGGTCCAAGCTTTGCTGGTTATGGTCACGATATCACAATTCCACACACGTCCCTCTCAAACTCAAGTGTCATTGAGTAGTAAGTGCTCAAACACCTTTAATGTATCAGGGTACCATTTTCAAATGGAAATCTACACCTCCTAGTGCTTAACACGAGTGCGAGAAAATTAGTGAAATTTTGCGAGAAAAATAATAGAATTTTTTTTCTCCTACATTCTATATGAAAAATAGAGATACTAGCACGTAGCGTAGCATGGATAAATAAAATTAGTATAATTAATTTTCTTAAATAGATAATAAATGAATGGTTGAAACAAAAAAAATGTTGTGAATTGGGGAAAAAAAGTAGGCTTTTTTTAACTGCGAATGAGCTTTTGGCACATGTCACAAGTAAGTAAATTTGTTAAATATATAAAAGAATCCATACCTCCCCGTTTGAGCCCTTCAAGTATGGGTTCAAAACTTCATTTTCTTCTTTACCCAATTTGTGCCCAAATTTGTTAAAGCATCTGGATTTTTGCAAATGCAATCTTTGTAATATATAGAATTGTTATTGCTTCCACTATGAATATGCTGATCTCATGGAATGGATACATCAATGGTTTAAAAACCGGACGGTACGACCGGACCAACTGGTCCGGCCATCGACTGGCAGTCATAGCGGCCTGGTTCGCTCATTAGAGCAGGTGGTTATAAGGAGTCGGATTAAAATCGGTTGGGCCGCCTCCAACCGCCTCCAACCGGAATAAAGAACGAACCGGGCCCGGTTTCATATAACCGGCCGGCCCAAAACAAACAGAAAGAAGAAGAAGAAAATACCAAAAAAAAGAAAGAAGAAGAAGAAGAATAATGCAAAGAAGAACACCAGCCAACAGAAAAATCATAAATCTATACAAATTAAACTCAAATCTGTAGCAACCCAGATCTGTAACAACCAAATATGTACAAATAAAGCCCAAATATGAAGCAACGGAGGCAAAGACGGAGATGCAGAGGTGCTTGCGAGTCATTAACCAGACGCCGTGGGCAACAGAAGGTAGGCGAGATCAGGGGCGACAGCGGTGGTCGACGTGTTGAGATCTTCACTGATGTGGATGGGATGTGGAGAAAGAAGAACCAAAACGGGTGGAGGAGGGATTGAAAACGAAAGTCTCTAGAAGCTTCCAGGCTTCCCCTTTGTCGTGCCACGTTGTCGATGAAGGGACTAAGAACAGAGGGAGACGAGGGGTAGAGACGAGATGGAGAGGGAGGGAAGGTTGAGATTAGGATGGGTATCTCGAAGGTTCTTTAAGCAGTGAGAAGAAAAAGGATTGGAGTCATTAAAATGGGGATTTTTTGTGAGATTAAAAATGGGTTTAATTTAAAATGATTGAAGTTGGGTGGGTATCTGGAACCTTAACTATCCTTTTTTTGACGAGAATTGGGCTAGGCCTTAACTATCATAAAAAAAATGATCAATATGAAAAAGAAAAACACACAAACTTAGCCATTTTAATGATCACAATTTATATATAGGTAATTTTCTAGGTATAAAGTTTATTTATTTATTTTATTTATTTAATTATCATTCGGTTCAACTGACGATTCAACCGGATGAATCAATTGAACTATGACCCAGAGGTCTCGCCGGTTCGATCTTTAGTCCGATTTTTAAAACATTGGAATACATGCATCTGAGTTTAATGTAAGTACTAGGTGACAGTGCATATATAGCATTCATGTTGTATAGGCCCCAATGTTCCCAAACAATGTTAATTACTAGGGCAGTGTCATTCTTTCTAAGCCCAAGCTCTTACTTTGCTAAGTCATTAGCCTTTTGATTGACGTCAATGTATCAACATTTTTTTATGATTAGCCTAAACAGTTACTATGATGGAAGCCACGGATTTATTAACTAACTTGTCCTTTCTCTGTTCAAACAGAGTAACAACTATTGTATAATATTTTTATACAATTGCAAATCTACCCAAAAAAAAACTATATAGTTGCACGTTATTGAAAAATAAAACCTGGTTGTTAATGTAGTGTATGTTCACAGGTTGTAGATAATGTGACAACTTCAAATTTATTTATATGTATGTAAATGGAATTCAACCATGTGTAAACCATCTATGTAGCTATCACTTACTCTTTCATATGCTAGGTTTACCCCTAAAATTCTATCTAAAATAAGTGTTTACCCCTAAATTTAGCTAGTGTCACATTATTGTTTCAAGGAAAAGGATGTCATTGTCAAGTGTGAGAGGAGTAGGAAAGACACCGATTTTTTTTCTCATGATAGTAGGAAATGGAGTGATAAAAATAGAAGAGAAAGTGAGAAATATAATATGGGTAATTAATGTGACAAAAAATGAGAAATAGAAATTAAAAAAGATAAAATAATACTCCTTCTGGTCCCATATATAAGAGATAAATACACTTTCTAGGTTCACTGAATAACTGCTGGACTAGATACATCAGTTATTTAATGAACCTAGAAAATATATTTGTCTCTTATATATGAGACCAAGAGTAGTAATTTAAAAGAAAATAATAATTTAGAAAATACTAGAACCCTTGTCTCAAATCTTTATGATTATCTTTTATTTAGAAAATGTTGATTTATTTATATTATATAGTTTTTCTTTTGGTACATCTACATCATATTGAATTCAGGGTCTTCTTTTACAAGTAAACTCGGCTGCTCCACCTCCAAAGTGATGGAGGTCGCTGGGATTGGAGTACTGTTTGCCCGTCAATTATTAATTCCTGAGATTGAATTATTATATTATACAATAATCGACGACCAAAAGCGACAGTACGTACTTACATATTATATAATGTAAAGTTTTATTAATTTAGGAAAGAAGTTTGAGAAAAAATATTTGTGTACTCTCTCCCATACTTTTTATAAGCTCATTTAAATAAAAAAATAAATATTAAAAAAATAATTAACATAATTCAATTTATCTATGTGTATGTTTTTTAAATTTATCCTTTATTTATTATAAATTATACTTTTAATTAATTAATGCATGTCTTGGATTTTGTATTAATTAGGGGTACTTTTAAAAAAATAATAATTAATATATCTTATAATTTGAAAAGGGGCTTATAATTAATTACAATTTTTTCCCCTAAAAATGGCTTATAAAATGTAATGGAAGGGGTATATGATTACAGCTAACTCATGTATTTTATTTTCATGCATACAATAATTGGAGGATTGGAAGATTGGGGGCATATTTTTTCATTGAAGACATTTGCAGTGCTGAGACATTTGCTATTTAATCTTTCATATTTTCGCTGCTAAACTTGGTTGGGTTTATTGTACTTGGGCCTGGCCCATCTTGTGTCATGCCCTTCTCATGTTGTATCAAATAATTATAAAGTTAAAAAAAGTTTTTAGTTCACCAAAAAAAAAAAGTGTTTAAATGTGTGGTCTGCATATATTAGCCTTTACATGATTTTTTTTGTGTGTGTAGGTATTATATGATTTGTTTGAACGTAGATGACATGCGTGCTTTTTATTAGATTGAAAAGGTGAAATTATAGAAGTGCACATAAGTGATCCAATTATTGTCTAACAATAATAAATAGTTTTAAAGAGTCTAGGACAAATAATATAACTGTCACAGTCAATTGAATTATATAAATTACACACCTTCAGAAAGCTCATTATTTATTATTAAATTCACAATCTATTTTTTTTAGAGGAAAATTCACAATCCATACAAATAAGCGCAGGTAATCTAATGACCCTTCACAAAAAATATGTCTATATGAGCAACCTTTTTGAGAGTAAGTACAAACTTACTAAATTGAACGACTCCCAAGAATCTTATGTCAAATAAACTAAATTAATATATTAAATTCATTAAAAAAACTCATTGTCACTCGAAACCTTTTTCCCCATTCATAGAGAGCATGCATTGTCATGAAATTTTCATTTGACAAAAAGTGAAGGATGGCAATATATTGTATCACTATCAAAATTTGACGTTGAGAGAGATGGCACATTGTATTTGTAATATAAAGCTATGTTTATATGTTGGCCCCTTTTTTTAAATGTATGATGAAAACTACACATCCAAATAAAACCCCACATGCATGCATCTGATGCTAATTTTGACGAGAAAACATTAAAAATAGGGAATCAAACTCTGTCCTATATGTTAGTTCCTTTTTTTCAGTTTTAAAGTCTAAATACAATAAGCTTAGGGCCCATTAATAATTTTGGTTTTGACTTGAAGATAACCTTCCCGTTTATGTCACGGTTATACACTACCTATTAAATATCAACTATGCGGTTCTAATTAAAATTGTTAAGTTGAAGTTGATTTTTTATTAGGAATAATTATATTAATATGATTTTCACAAACCTTTCACAAACTCAAATAAAAAGTTATACGATGAGAATCCTTTGCGGTTTTACCAACAAGGGTTGGTCCGAGTGGTAACTGGGCTCGGATCTCATTCCAATGTCTCGAGTTCGAGTCTTGGGTGTGGCAAAAATTCTGTTGGGAGGGGAGAACCACACAGACCGACAAAGCTGAGTAAAAAAAAATGGCCAGCTAGGTTCCCCAGACTAGATTAGTCACCGGCGAAGCCGGTAGATACTGCGCACCAATAACATGGTAACCAAAAAAAAAAATCCTTTGCAGTTTTAAAAAAATGTAGAGTATATCAATTATTAAATTCTTTATTAAAAATAAATTTTATCTATAAAAGTTGGTAAATAATCTTATCTATAAAAGTTGGTAAATATTATGGAGTTTTTCCCTCCTAATTTGTCCGCAAAAATTGAAGTCATTAATATATATACTACCTCAATTAAAAATAATAAATAAATGATAAGTATATTTTCTTTCAATTATTTTATATGTGTATAAATTTCAGCATTATATAAATATCACATCAAATCTTGACATTTATCAAATCATTACTATCTCAGTCAAAAAATTCAAATCATTATTATCGATCATAATATTTGTAGTAAATTCAATTTTTTTAATTTTTAATTTTATATAAGATTATTTTATTTATGGAGCATATTCTCATATGCTCTTTATACACTCAGTCATTTACGTCTCATCTTTTTTTTTTCACACGCCTTCTTTTTCTTTTTCTTCTTCTCTTCTATCTCGACTTTTCAAATCTTCTTTCTCTTTCTCTAGCATGTTTTCATTGTCTTTGTTCTCTCTCTTTAACTCTTCTTCTCTCATTATTCTAACTCATTCTTAATTTTTTTTTGTGTCAACTTTTTTTTTCTTTTGAGAATATAGGTGGCAAGGTATATGCTTTCAAAAAAATTTAACTCTATCGTATAGTGTGATGCATTTGCTTCTTTAGACATGTTCAAATCCTTCTTTCTACATATTTGTTGTAAACCTATTGTTCTAAAAATTGGAAGTATTTGCCTTTATATGCCTTTTTCAGCCTCTTCCTCTATGGTTATCTCTTATTTTTTCTCTCATGCATATAATGGATAATGTTGCAACCATCTAAATTTTCTCTTTCTTTTTCTCTTTTTGTAAATTGCATCACAAATTTGTTTTAATTTTTTCAAGTCGATTAGGGTGTTGTTGCGTTAGAGATCGATGCTAATGGTTTTGTTATCTTTTTTTATATATACTGATGGTTTTATTATTAGTTCATAGTTTCGGTTATTGTAGAAAAAAAAAATTCAGATGAAGGTTATACCATTGGGGAGTTTATCCCTCCTAATCTGTTTGCCAAAATTGAGGGTATAATAGTCTATTAGACACTTTAAAATTTGATGAAAAAAGCAAATTCTGCCTAAATGTCAGTATTTAATGTACTTCTTATTGTTATTATGTCAACCATTATTATATCACCTCAACTAAAAATAATAAACAGATCATAAATATATTTTCTTTTAAAAACTTGCCCATTTTATATGTGTATAAATTTCAGCATTCTACAAATATCACATCAAATCTTGACATTTATCAAATAATTACTATCTCTATCTAAAAAAAATCAAATCATTATTATCAATTATAATATTCATTATAAATTCAATTTTTTTAATTTCAAATTTTATATAAGGTCAATTTATTTATGGAGCATATTCACATATGTTCTCTATCTACTCAGTCATTTATGTCTCATCTTTTTTTCACACACTTTCTTCTATCCCGACTCTTCATTTGAGGATTTATTTTTCAAAGAAATTTTCTTCGGAGAGGCCAGCATTCTTTAGTCTATCATTTGGGGGAATTTATTTTTTCACATAAATTTTCATGTCTAAAAAATTTTCTCATTTTTTTCTTAATTGATTTTGAATTTCATATTTGAAAAATATATGGAGTAATTCAATTTCCTGCTTAAAATTATTTTATTATTTTAGTTTATTATTTATATTATTATTTTGTGGTAGTCATAATTAGAGTATTTCACTTAATACAATTAGTCTACCAATCATCATTATTGAGTAATAATAATCAGTAATAAAATATTTTATATTTCATATCTTCTTTTTGACAGTTCATTTCATATCAATTATATGTTATAATCATGTTGACATATCATATGATTGATTGACTTAAACATGCATATTTGATGGACATCTGTTATATTTGTTCACTAATCAACATCAAATACAACAAATGTTAATTAATAACCAAAGGTCCATAACAAATGTCAATTAGCATTGCCACGATGACTAACTTTGTTTTTGTTCTAAAAAACATTATTTGCAGGGTGATTTCAATGGATATCGGTCAAAATATAATTTTTCTCCTATCAAGTATGAGATTGATTGGGAAATGTATGATATTAATAGGAAAAAATATAAACAAATTATGGAAAGTAAGTCATATATTTTTTATAAAAAGTAAATCAGATTGGTGACAAATATATAAGAAATATTGTATTTTATAAATCAATATTGCAAGTACAAATCAACCTCTGTAGCCGCTTTAATTTGACCTACAACAGATAACTTTTTTTTAATGGTAGTCTCTATTTCTACTCCATAAGATGCTCTTTGATATTTCTTAACTAAGTTGCCTGATTCCTTCAACAATAAAAAAAAAACTTAGTTACCTAATAGGGTGTTGTGTAATGGAATTCCTTTGATTTTGTTATTGCTTTGTGAAGGGTTACTACTTTTTTTCTTTCTTTATTTATTTTTAGTGTGTTTACATTATCTATAGCATTACTATCACTCACTATTTAAAATAGATAATATTTTCTTTAATAATTGGGACTTTGAGAGTATTTTTATTTATAGCTGATATTCTTTAATAGTGGCACATTATTTTTTTATACGTTTTTAGTATCATGTAATTGTTAACACATTTATAGTTTAAGTTAATATTTATATTAAAAGTAACTAAAATTCAAACAAAAATTAATGTAATTTAATAAGAAATGACAAAAACTTATTTAACATAAAAAAATTTATCAATAAATTTTAATGGTGAAACGAACAATTTCTGAATGGTGAATTATGAAATTTAGTTTTTTAGGCAAATATGTAATGGTCCATCGGATACCATATGGAGTACGGGCCATCATATTGTATGTATATTTAAAGTGTGTTTTTAGATCATTTTTCAATTTTTTATTCATTTTAAAAATATTAAATTTAAAAATAACATTTTATTAATTATGAGTTATTCCTTATTATTTCATTTATATACACAATTTTTAACATGTATATGTCGAAAATAAAATAACACAAAATAAAATTTCCCATGGTTAAATATGTTTAGTCCCTATAATTATCTCAATTTTTGTTTTTAGACCCTATACCCACTTTTTAGTTCCTATAAATTACAAAGCTAAGAGGGACTAAAAGCAACAAAAAATATAAATTTTATAGGGATTAAAAACATATTTAGCCTTAAATTTTTCATGCGATGCACAGGTCAACGCACTAAAGTATATAATCAGACTATTATGTAACAACTTATTTATATAAGTGATCGTATAAATACATATTGTTTTCAATATTTTTTGCTTCAATGATAACAAAAATAATGAATTGTTAATAATTTTATTTTACCATCATTTCTATATTTTAAATATAAATTATTTATTAAAATAATAAAAATATTACCTCACAAACATAATTTATACCGTGCAACTCACGGGAATACGCACTAGTTTGGTATAAAATTTAGAACCATAATTTTTGTTTTTTACAAAAACCATAAGATTAACACCGTAAGTGGTTCAATTATTTTATAAACTGCAACTGATACAATTCCAGGGAAAAATCATATCTAAATCGATGGCTTTTTTTAAAAGACAAAAAAGGAAAGAAGTCTCGTTAAAACCTTCTGATGCAAAATCCTCCTTAGCGAAAAAACATCTAGAAGGAAAAAGAGTACTCCTGCCTTAATTTATTGGAAAAAAGGAAAAAGAAGGACAAACATGGGGGACTAGGCCAAAACCCATGCAAAACAATTATCTAAACCTATAATAAGGAAGGTCAAGCCTATCACAGAAAAAATTCTCCCTAATGAAGTCTGGGATTAAGTTCTACCACGTGTAACCCCTATTTATAATTGCATAAGATACCAATTTGTCAGCACAATTATTACCTTCCTTGTGAATATGAGAAACAAGTAAATGCATACTATTAGAAAGAATCAAACAATTTTTCCACCTAGTCTTCAATTGCCAAGGGATGGGATCTAAAGCAGTCGAACACCAAGCCTGAACAACAAGCGAGGAGTCACATTCAACCCACAAACGGCGCCAACCTTTACTATGTGCAATCTCAATAGCAAGCATAACTCCAAAGAGCTCAGCAAAAAAAGAAGTAGTGCCTTTAAAGGAGGCAAAGCAACCCATGACTGCAGCACTACTATCCCGGAACAAACCACCACAAGCTGCAAGACCCGGGTTCCCCTTAGAAGCACCATCTGTATTACATTTTACTCAGCCTGGGTTTGGAGGAAACCAATTAATCAACCTCACCGAGGGCGCTGGGGGAGCATGAGTAGTCAACAAGAAATAGCTCAGAATAGAAGATTCTTCAGGAGAAGGATGCATAACCCCTTTAGAAAGACTCCCCGTGATGGAGGTGTTGGAGATTATAGTATGTGTCGCAGCTGTAAAAGAGACCCTTTTGTCATGAAACCTGAGCTGGTTTCTAGAAAACCAAATAACCCAGATCGTGTGGATAAAAGCCGCCAAAGTGGTGTCTCTAACCTGAGAACTTGAATCCCTGTCAAGTAAAGAAAGCATAGAAGGGACATCATGAAGCGGGATCAAATGCTGCAAAATCCTAGAAAGCCAGTTCCAAAGGTGAGTGGCAAATGCGCAGGTAAGAAAAAGGTGAGTTGACGTTTCCAACGCAGCCCCACAAAGAGAACACATAGACAATGTGCACAACCCCTAGTTTGAAGATTCTCATCGGTGGGAAACTTCCTATGCAAAAGAAGCCACAACAAAAAAGACCGGGAAGCAGGGATGCAACCTGACCAAATCAAATCTCCCCAATCCCAAGTTTCAGCCGAAGAATTCAGAAACTGAAAAACTTCTTTAAAGGATAGAGATCCCTGCATAGAGTGCTGCCACATTAACTGATCAGAAATCTGAAACAGGAGGAGCTGAATAGCTTTAATCTCCTACAATAAGTCTGGAAATCTAGATAAGAGAAAAGAAGGAATCTCCCAAGCATTATTGACAATAAAATCCTTAACAGTTGCTGTGAGAAGATGATGCACACTATCAGGAATGTTTAGAAGCTGCACAATTGGTTTCGATAGCCACTGATCCTTCCAAAAGTTAACAAGAGAGCCATCACCAATGACCTAAGAGGAGTTAGACCTTATCAGGGGAATGTAAGGCTTAATTGCTAGCCAAATGTAAGAAACAGGAGAGTTACGCTTCAAGAATCTAGCTCTCATAAGACTGGCCCACTCTTTATCAGAGGAAAGCAACTCAAAATCAAGCTTAATCATAGCAGCATTGTTAATAGATGATTGATCCGTTGTCGCGCACGGATCAAAATAATTAAAATAAGAACGTAGTAACAAGGCAGTTAACCTTGGTCGTCTCACAAGGATCTCTAATTAACAATGACCAATAGCAAGAACACGCAAAGAACGGAATGGGGGGGTTGTTTCGTGAAAACAGTTTTAATTAATAACAAAAATCACTTGATAACAACAACCAATCCACTGGTCACAGGAACTTTCACGTCGGATCTATCACAGGTTTAAAAGATTATTCTAATTCGTGTTCTAATCTTGTTTGATCACAGAATTAACCAATCAAGCGGGTGATTAATCCTATACGAATTCCTACTGGATTAAGCATCACAGAATTCAATTGATTATAAATAAGGAACACGCGTCACAAACATATAATCAATTTAACAACCGAATTCATCAAACCTATAACTAAGCGTCATAGACCCTATTGATCTCTATTCGAACTAAACCAAAACAAGCGTTAAGTTTAGTTCCAATAGTCTCAAATCAGAGAGCAAAACCGAAATTATATGATTAAGCATCAATATGTAAAACGATTTTGCAAACAGAAATTAGAAGAGATGAAGGATCAAAAGAGAAAGAAGTAGAACACAAAAACGAAATTAATATTAATAACCAACCTCAAGATCCTCTATGAAATCCTTAACCAGTGAATTGATCAAAAAGAATTAGCCTTCCATTGAAGGTTTCATCACAAAACGAAAATTAAGAAAGCAAGAAGAGGTCTCGAAATAAAACAAAGGCTGAAAATTGCCAAAAACGGCTCAAGATTCTAAACGTAATAATAATCCCCGACCTAGGACTCTAACAAACGAATTTATATTGCCTCCTAGGTTTAACCTAACTAATCAGATGTTAAGACCAAAGAGAAGGGCCCAAAAGGGTTTAATTAGCCCAATAACAACTAATTACATGAGTGAATGGTCCAAAACCCGTAGTACAACTCGCCATCCTCAGTAAAGTGGATTTTCGACCTTCAAAACGGCAGAACTGGGCTTCGATGCCAACATAAGAATTGTAGCTCTACTTCTTAGCTTTCCAACGCCACAAAGAGAATTGAAATCGGACAAGTATAGCCCAAGTTATGGCCTGTAGTAGCGACATGGGTCAGGATGTAATAAAATCCGAAAATTAGCAAATAATTCCACTAAAGCCTAATCAAGCCCCAAAGATATAAAACCATGTTAAAAAGTAGTTGTTGGGCAAAACACACAATTAAGAACACCAAGTGCAAAGCTATAAAAGATGCATTAAAATGCATTGATCAAATTCCCCCACACTTAAGCTTTTGCACTCCGAGCAAAACTCATGGTCAAAACAAAGCAAAGATGCATTTCCAATGAATCTCAAGGATGCATAGTGGCAAGCAAAATGCTCATTCAAGGTTTCAAGGACTCATGGCAATCATGAACAACATCTTATTACTTTCAAAGCAAACAAGAGGATAGAATAACCAAGGAATGCATCAAAAGTGATAGAATCCTCACAGAAAAATATTTCTCTCAAACTCTCAAGTGTCTAGGCTAATGTTTACACTCAAATCACATCATGAAAGCTAGCACTACCATAGGCTTGACAAGACTCTAACATCCACACTTGAAACACATGCACACAAAGATCAAAAGGCCTTTATTAAGGTTATAATGGGGCTAAGGTCAAAGTGGGATAATTGAAAGCGTAACTAGGCTATAAAATCAAAGAGGATAGAGGAGCAATGGAAAACAATTGTCAAATAATCATGGGGGGCAATTCAACCAAATTTCAACCCATTTTTCCATTTTCACACTTTTTTTTAACCTAATGTTGTGCCCCACTATTTTATTTTATTTTATTTTATTTTATTTTATTTTTTAAACTTGCCAAAATCCCAATGAAGCACAACATTACATTAGATATTCTATCACTACCACATTTTTGAGCCCCCCCACACTTATGCAAAATTTATTCTCATTTTTTTTTCAAAGCTCCTTTATCCCCTAAGATTGGGTCATATCATGGTTTTTCATTTTTAGGCTTGTAATGAGCTATAAAACAAAGAATGAGATAAATAGGCTCAAAGGGGCTAAACAAAGGGATAATTGCAAGGTAGGCTTATTTGGCTAGTGGCTAAAAAGAACAAAAATTGCCTAGATCATTTCAATGCATGCATGTGAACAAGAGTTTCAACAAGAGTCAAGTCAAGTTCTAGAGTAACCAACAATCATGAGTGAAATCACACAAGAAAGAAAGAGAATGGGAAAATGTATTCCATCCATTATAAGGCCCAAATCTCACCAAGGAAAATGATCTATCACAAAAGATGCACAATTTAATATTACAATCCAACTTATCACACTAAGAATGCAAGGAAGTCATCCATATCATGCCACAAGACCTATAGTCCTAGAATAGTGAAATCACTCCCCACTCATATAAACCAAGAAATCCAATGAAAATGCATGCAATTTTTTTTTATAATAACAAAAAAAAACTCAAAACAAAAAACAAAAACAAAACTACGCTAAAAGATCCCCCCCACACTTAAATTACACATTGTCCTCAATGTAAGCAACAAGTATAAAATAAGAGTAAGGAGTAAGGAAAGAAAACTCCCTCTTCAAGGTGGCTTTTTCAAGTGGAGCTCTTCTACAGTCTCCTCTTCAAGTGCGGGGCTCTCATGGAAAAGCTTGAGGCGGTGTCCATTGTCTTTGAAGACTTTATTGGTGGCTTCACTTTTTATTCCTTTTGCATCATAAGGAAAAGTGCCAGTTGCAACAAAAGGGCCAATCCACTTGGATCGAAGCTTACCCGCCATGATTTTAAGGCGAGAATGGAACACATGGAAGTGATTGATTTTCTTCTTCTTCACAACATCCTTCTTCTGCTCAATGGAGGGAATTATCTTGGTGGATGGAGTTACATCAGAAGCTTGTAGTGTAGCAACATCATTTGTAACATTAACAGGCACAACCATGCAATTTGTAACATCAGAATGAGTATCTTCAACTAAGTCAACAAGTACTTCTATTTGAAAAAGAGAAGGTTCTTCCATGGGATGCTTCACAACAGCATTAAAGATGTCAAATTTAACTATGCTATCTCCAAATTCCATGGAGAGTGTTCCAGCATGGACATCAATCCTGGTTCTTGCTATTCTTAGGAATGGTCTGCCTTGGATGATAGGTGCTCTGCTGGATTGTGCCTCTCCCTCCATGTCCAGAATGTAAAAATCTGCAGGAAGAATCAAGTCATTAACTTTAACAAGCACATCCTCCACAAGTCCAATAGGGTGAGCATTGCTCCTGTTTGCCAACTGAATAACAACACATGTACTCTGCAAAGGTCCAAGGGCCAGAGAGTTAAAAATAGATGTAGGCATCACATTAATGGAAGCACCTAAATACAGCATGGCATTTTCAAATTTACTCTCGCCTATGGTACATGGAATAGTAAAAATTCCTGGATCCTTGCACTTTTGGGGCATCATGGGTTGTATGAGTGCAGAAACATTGCGACTCATGTTGACCTTTTCATTTCCCTTCAGCCTCCTCCTCCTTTTGTGTGTGCACAGCTCTTTGAGGAACTTAGCATATCTTGGAATCTGCTTAATCGCTTCAAGGAGAGGAGTATTCACTTCAACCTTCCTAAATGTGTCCAAGATTTCCCTGTCCTTATCTGCCTCATCCATCTTCTTAGTTATCACAGCCCTTTGAGGAAAGGGAAATCGTATAGGTTGTGCATCATCATCTTCATCAAGAGGAGAAGTAGGTGCAGAAATTGGCTTATCATTTTTTCTGCTGCTGCCACTTGCATTTTCTGCTGGAGGAGGTTCTGGAGTGTTAACAGGTTTTCCAGATCTAAGAGTGATTACACTGACATTTGGATTCACTACTGGTTGAGCAGGCAAATTGCCCGACCCCTGAGATTGCATCTGATTAATGGAAGTTGCTAGATGTCCAATTTTTGTCTCTAAATTCTGAATGGTTGAATCTGTTCTCTGCTGAAATTGGAGATTTTGGACTGCCATTTGCTTAACACGGTCTTCCAATGAAGGTTCAGATTTTCTTTGAAATTTGGCGATGGGGCAGGTTGTGGCCTAGGCTGCTGTGTAGAGGCATCTCCCCACCTCAGGTTTGGATGGTTTCTCCAACTGGGGTTGTACCTATTGGAAGACAGATCATAGTTAGGTTGAGGCCTGTCATTGAATATGTTTGCTGCATAGGCCTGAGGAGTATTGGCATTGTCACTCTCCTGCAATGTAGGACATGTATCTGTAGGGTGCTCTGCAGAAGTACAAATACCACAAACTCTTGCTACCTGAGTTTTAGTTACAACTAACTTTTCCACCAATGAAATAAGTTTATCAAGCCTAGTCTCTAAGTTCTTGTGTTCGGCAACCTGTATCTCATTGACTCCTTTTGTCAGCACCACTGAATTGTTTCTGGTAGTGAATTGCTGAGAATTAATGGACATGTTCTCAATCAGGCTTCTTGCATCTGCTGAGGTTTTATCCACAAGTGCTCCTCCGCTAGCAGCATCCATGATGTTTCGGTCCATAGGCAGCAAGCCTTCATAAAAATACTGGATGAGTAGCTGTTCAGAAATCTGATGGTGAGGGCAGCTTGCACACAACTTTTTGAATCTTTCCCAGTATTCATGCAAAGATTCATTCGCAATCTGCCTGATGCCACATACTTCCTTTCTGATCGAAGCAGCTCTAGAGGCAGGGAAGAATTTCTCCAGAAACAACTTCTTCAATTCATTCCAGCCTGTCACAAAACCTGGTTGAAGGGAGTACAACCAGTCCTTGGCAGTGTCTTGCAATGAGAATGGGAAAGCCCTCAGTTTGATGTGGTCTTCTGGGATACCTTGAGGTTTCATGGTGGAGCATACAATATGGAACTCCTTAAGATGTTTGTGGGGATCTTCACCTGCAAGACCATGAAACTTAGGAAGCAAATGTATTAAGCCAGATTTAAGCTCAAAAGACACCTCAACATCAGGGTATTCAATGCATAAATCATTATAAGTGACATCAGGTGCAACAAGTTCCCTTAATGTTCTAGCAGCCATTGTATCAGAATCAAAATTAAAATCAAAGAGAGTATGACTAAATAAGCTATAACTATCACTATCACTATCACCTATATGATCACTACCTATGTTATTACTAGTCATGCATCATAAACTAACAAATCAGAAAATATCAACAATGTCCTAATTGCTAAAACACTAAAGAAATCGAGAAACCCTATCAAATAAAATCTAAAAAATCTAAAAACAGCACCAAAAATCTCTAAAAATCAAATAAAGATTACGCTAATTTTTTTGGATTATTTTGAAAAAAACGAAAAAATAAAAAAAATAAAAAAGTGGTCTAAACGATGAAATTTTGGATTTTTAGCCTCTACTCCCTATATCAGTCTCTGATATGGGACTTTGGATCCTTGATTTTTTTCGGATTTTCTGGCCAAATTTCGGAGCAATCCGAGCAAGTTGACTGGAAACCGATTTTTTTAGTTTCAATGCAAAATCCAACGTCAAAACCTGAAACACAATGAAACTACAAAATAAAATGTTAGAAACGTTAGTAGGATTCTTGGATTGGCTAATCTTGATTAGAGATCCCCGGCAACGGCGCCAATTTGATCCGCTGTCGCGCACGGATCAAAATAATTAAAATAAGAACGTAGTAACAAGGCAGTTAACCTTGGTCGTCTCACAAGGATCTCTAATTAACAATGACCAATAGCAAGAACACGCAAAGAACGGAATGGGGGGGTTGTTTCGTGAAAACAGTTTTAATTAATAACAAAAATCACTTGATAACAACAACCAATCCACTGGTCACAGGAACTTTCACGTCGGATCTATCACAGGTTTAAAAGATTATTCTAATTCGTGTTCTAATCTTGTTTGATTACAGAATTAACCAATCAAGCGGGTGATTAATCCTATACGAATTCCTACTGGATTAAGCATCACAGAATTCAATTGATTATAAATAAGGAACACGCCTCACAAACATATAATCAATTTAACAACCGAATTCATCAAACCTATAACTAAGCGTCATAGACCCTATTGATCTCTATTCGAACTAAACCAAAACAAGCGTTAAGTTTAGTTCCAATAGTCTCAAATCAGAGAGCAAAACCGAAATTATATGATTAAGCATCAATATGTAAAACGATTTTGCAAACAGAAATTAGAAGAGATGAAGGATCAAAAGAGAAAGAAGTAGAACACAAAAACGAAATTAATATTAATAACCAACCTCAAGATCCTCTATGAAATCCTTAACCAATGAATTGATCAAAAAGAATTAGCCTTCCATTGAAGGTTTCATCACAAAACGAAAATTAAGAAAGCAAGAAGAGGTCTCGAAATAAAACAAAGGCTGAAAATTGCCAAAAACGGCTCAAGATTCTAAACGTAATAATAATCCCCGACCTAGGACTCTAACTAACGAATTTATAATGTCTCCTAGGTTTAACCTAACTAATCAGATGTTAAGACCAAAGAGAAGGGCCCAAAAGGGTTTAATTAGCCCAATAACAACTAATTACATGAGTGAATGGTCCAAAACCCGTAGTACAACTCGCCATCCTCAGTAAAGTGGATTTTCGACCTTCAAAACGGAAGAACTGGGCTTCGGTGCCAACATAATAATTGTAGCTCTGCTTCTTAGCTTTCCAACGCCACAAAGAGCATTGAAATCGGACAAGTATAGCCTAAGTTATGGCCTATAGAAGCGACATGGGTCAGGATGTAACAAAATCCGAAAATTAGCAAATAATTCCACTAAAGCCCAATCAAGACCCAAAGATATAAAACCATGTTAAAAAGTAGTTGTTAGGCAAAACACACAATTAAGAACACTAAGTGCAAAGCTATAAAAGATGCATTAAAATGTATTAATCAATGATAAAGAGTGCAAACCAAGACCACCTTTCGAAGTAGGGGAGCAAACCTTGCTCCAAGCCACAATGCAGATTTTGCGAACAGACACATCACCTGACCAAATAAAGTTCCTAATCCAATTGTCTAAAGTCTTAAGAAGGGAGACTGGCCAAGCATAGACATGAAAACTGTAGACTATAATGCCATGAATGATAGATTTAACTAGCTGGATCCGACCCATAATAGAAAACAGAGAGCCTTTCCAGGAAGCCAATTTGGTTTTAATTCTGTCAGCAATAGGACATAAATAGAGAGCCTTTGGTTTGCCTTGAAAAATGGGAACACCCAAGAATATTACTGATGTCTTGAGATCGACGATAGGATATGGAACCTGCATAGAACTTACATTTATCCAAACCAAGAAGCTGGCCAGAGGCTTCACCGTAAGTACGAAAAAGAGACATGAGAGCCTTTACATTTCTCTGTGTACCTCTGCAAAAAACTAAAACATCATCAGCATATAAAACATGGGAGGGAGTTTGAAACCCTCTAGGACTATGCATAGGAGTGATCATCCCAAAATGAACCAAAAAGGAAATACCCCTGCTCTAAACACCTTCAGCAAAACAGGAAAGGAGAGGAGAAAGAGGGTCCCCCTGACGAACACCTTTTTTACATGATAAATAGCCCACCGGATTACCATTAACAGAAAAAGAGAGGTTAGCTGACTTAAGAATGACATCAACCCAATGACAGAACTTTGAACTAAAACCAAAAGCGGAGAGGACCTGAAGGAGAAACTTCCAATCTAGAGTATCAAAAGCCTTTTTTATGTCAAACTTTAAAGCACGATTACCCCTAAAGGACTTACAATCCAGCATGTTTATTGCCTCAGAAGCAATGCAAATACAGTCAGAGATATGCCTATCTTGGATAAAACCCCTCTGCTGGCTAGAAATAATAGAAGAAGCCATTGAAGTCAACCTGTTAGCTAAAACTTTAGTAAACTGAAAATTAGCTAAAGCAATGGGCCGAAAACTCTCAATTATGTCTGCACCAGGAGTCCTAGGAATCAAGACCACTAAATTGGATTTCATCTTAGGCGGTAGCCAACTCTGAGAAAAAAATTGATGGGTGGATCGATAAACATCAATACCAATAATGGGCCAAAATTTCTGATAAAAGCAACCTCCAAATCCATTTGGACTAGGGCTCCTAATTCATTCAGAGCAAAGACAGCTATCAAAAGAGGGCAGACTGGTAAGCATTATATTATCTTGAGGAGTAACAAAAGCAGGCACCACCCTGGTCAATAAGATCATTTGCAACGCAACTATTCTCAGAAGCAAAAAGCTAAGAAAAATACTGGATCACATGATTCTCTATATCCTCAATGGAATTAAGAACAACATCACCATGCTTTAAAATAGATATTTGTTTGGAAGTATGGTGAACTTTAGCAATTCTGTGAAAAAAAGCAATATTGCGATCTCCATTAGTAAACCAATTCAACTTAGATTTTTGCCGCGAAAATTCCTCCTGGGTAAAAATAGCCTACTGAAGCTCAACTTGGGCCTGCAACTCAAGCTAACACAATTCATCAGAGGATCCAGATATACCAATCTCATATTGAATTTTTTTCACCTCTTCCAAAGCAGAATAAACTCTGAGATCAACATCCCTAAAATTATTTTTATTCCAAACACGCAGCTCCTTCTTGAGAGCTTTAAGCTTATGAGACAGGACAGTCATAGGGCAACCCGAACGTGGCAAAAACACAAGAAATGGGGTTTGAATTGGGTTTTAGAAATCTTTTCGCAAAACTTGAGTGTTTATGAAAACCGTTTCAAAAACAAGTAATTAAATAAAATAACAAAGTAAGTAAAGAGATTTCTCCTAGTTCACTATCACCTGATAGCTACGTTTAGTCCCTTTACACACTTGAAGGATTTCTCCACTATAATCAACCTGATTACATTTGAGAGTATAATACTGCCAAACTGGTTATACTCACAACTTCTTAGAACGACTTAGTGCAGTTAAGTCTCTAAGAAATATAGCCACTACTGGGCTAGATACAATGTTCAAAAATGGTTTGAAACAATATCAAATTAACTCTCAACAGAGAGGATATACAATGAAAAACTTAAGCACAAGAAATAACTTTCAAACAGAAAGAATAAAACGACTAAGTGCTTGTTCAATGTGATCTCAAATACTTGGAATGAATCTTGATTGCTCACTTGCATCATAGCGTTTTTGTTTCGCTTTTCTTTTTCTTACTTCAGTGGGAAAAGTAAGGTATATATAGTTGTGAATAGTGCCATTGTGACCTAACAACTCTTTTCACCAATGGACAAAACTTCAGATCCCTTTTTTGTGGCTTTTAGTAAGTCACGTCGCTTTCCATTCTGCTATTGCATACTGACATAGCAGACAATATCAGGATCATGTCCCTTGTGAGCTTTTTGAATATGAGACACTTCTTGAGCAAGTTTTCTGATGATTATATCTGTTAACATTCCCTTTGGCCTTTGATTCCTCGTACAATAAAATACCCATCAATGAGGTCTCCTTAATACTTGAAGTAGCCATACATGAACACTCAGTTTGATTTCCAATCAGAGCATCTGTAAAACAGACAATGCTTATTACTGAGATACTCTGTTCACCAAAGTGAGCTTGAAGTAGAGGCAAGTTCTTCAGTACAGAATTTGTTGGCCTTTCATATAACAGAGTCTTGTAAAAACAGACAAAGGCTTCCACTGAGTAGTCTATTCATAGTCTGTTGAGCGTTGACCAAAAATGACCAAGACAGAGCATGGTCTCACCAGAGCTTTGACTACTAACAGAGCGCTAACCAAAATAGAGTGAGGCTATCAGACGATGATGTCAGCAACTTTCAGAGGATTAATGCCAGACTCAGGTTTATAAAACTGAGAGTGAAATACACATTTTTACATATTCTTCTGAGATAATTCCTTTTAATGAATAGTGACTTCTGCACACTAACAAACACATCAGATGATAAATTGTTCTATTAACTATTTGTTATCATCAAAACAATTAAGGGTCATTGTTTCTAAATCCACTTGATTTCAACAATCTCTCCCTTTTTGATGATGACAAATACATAGATTGATGAACAATTTTCCATTAGAAAAATATTTACTTAAAAGAATTTAAGAGGCTCCCCCTGAATTAAGCACATATAAATATTTTCTAAGTGTAAAGTCACATCAGATGAATATATCACATCAGAGCATTTCAAAATAAAGTATCAGAGCTATCATAAATAGAGTTATATAACAAAGCATATATATATATATATATATATATATATATATATATATATATATATACAACATCAGATTATACATTCCAAGATAATGTATCAGAGTAAATAATGCAAAATTGCAATGCATGATGACACTTAGTTGATATATCAGGTTCATCAATTGCTCTATGTTTCTATATTTTTTTATCCCCCTTTTGTCATCAGAAAAAGGTTAAGAATAAATAAAACATCATAGTCAAAACAGAGTTTGAGAAAGATAAAATTAAAACAGAATAAGTATCACAAGATAATGATTTCATTTCTCAGGTAAAAATACCATAGTACAAAATTGTTTTCCAACTAAAAAGATAAAAACAAGTACAATTGAAAACAAAAGGGTGAACAAAAACCTAGAGGCTATCTAAGGTTTCTTTAACTGATCTACTATAAACTACAGCATAGAAGTGACATCCTCATGTCTCTTATTCGAAACTTCCATGAATTCCTTTAAGCTTTTGTTGTCTTCAACAAGTTGGTCCAAGACCTCTTTAGGGACAACAACAGAATGACTGGTGGATACAGAAGCAGACCCAGAAGCAGAAGGGTGAGTCACCATTGTAGTTGAAGCAGGAGGAGGAGTTACATGTTCTGGTGCAGGTGGAGGAACAGGGGCAGGTAAGGGTATGGGAGCAGGTTCTGGTTCCCAAACAGCAGGGGTTACAACCCTTTGAGGTACCCTCCAAGCAGAAGCAGTCAGGAGTCTTTTGTTTCTCTCAAGTTAATCCCTTTTGTGTTTATCAAAAAAAAAATTCACAAAGTACCAGTTATCCATGAAGTCTTCCAGAGCCAAAGCAGATCCAACACCATCCATTCTGTCTTCTTCAATGTATTTCTCTATATCCAGCTCAAAAGTCCTCTTAGCCTTAAACACCTCATATCTAGCAAAGAGGCGTGGATTAGGAGGCATAACTACTGCCTCACGATAGTTGGGAGGAGGTTCACAACCAATTTGAACAACTGGAGCTGAAGGTGCAGGAAGATGTAGGGTTGGTGGATCAATGATGGTTACATCATCATCTTGCAGTTCAAGTGCTTGAACTACTTCAACAGCAATTATAGCAGCAATGACCAGGTCATCATCTACAATTGGTTCTGTTGTAGATTTAGGCTCAGACAGAAATGGTGAATGAGGTGGAGAAGGGATTTGTCGTGGTGAAGGTACAAGAATAGCAAGATGAAAAGAGGGATCATAAACTGGTTTTAAGGTAGTAAAAGGTTGTGCTTCACAAAACGTATCAAAGCCAAGTGTAGGGGATTGGGGTTCCTGGTTGATAGTCTCAATGATTGGTTCGGGTTGTAAAGGGAGGTTCAAATCAGGTTGGGCTTAGGGTGGTGATTTAGGTCTAGGTGGAGTGGTAGGTTTAGATTGTGGTGATGGAGTGTTAGTGGGTTCTGGTTGTAGTGGTGTTGTTGTAGTTGTTTGTGGTTGAGGTGAAGGAATTGGTGTGGAAGTAATGGTTGTTGGGTGAACAACAGAGAGGGGCTCAATGTAAGGAATTGAGACTTTGGGCAAAGATCTATGTCTTTGTCTCAAGGTGACATGATCTTCTTCTTCATCATCATCAGATCAATCAGAGGGTAATGAAGGCAAAGGCTTTTTAGGAGGAAAGGGTTTAGCAAGGATTGTTTTAGAAGGTTTGGGAGAAGGAATAGGTTTAGAAGTTTGGAGAGGAGGAATAGGGTTTGAAGGTAATGGTTGAGAGGATTGTGAGGGTTGGGTTGCAGAGGAACCAGTTGCAGCAGTGCCAGTACCATAAACAAAATCATAAAGATCAAGTACCTTTGGCTTCTTTGCTGGAAGATCAACTAACCTAGTTAATTTCTTCCTCTTTGTACCACTTGCAGTAGCAGCAGTGGTGCCGGAGGCAACAACAGATGGAGCAGTTGAGGGAGTAGCAACAGATGGTGCCTGTTGAAGAGGAGGAGTAAAGGTTTCTCTTTAAAGAAGACCTTGTGCTTTACGATCCTCATAGTACTTGCGGGCTTCCTCTTGAGATTTAGCAATCATCTCAGCAATAACTTCCTTCTTCTCTTCTTGCTCCTCTGTCAGCAGTGAGGGCATGAAAGCATGTCTCACTGGTGGTACTATGTGAGTAGCCTCAGAGGCAATATGAATGCCAGTACTTCTAGTTATTCTTCTTGTAGGTTGAGTCGGAGCATCATGAGTCATTTTCCTCTTTCCTTTTTTGGTGGTGTTCACAGTAGCTTCCTCTTCCTTCTGGATTTCAGCAATTATCTCTGAAGATAAAACTCTCATTTTCTTCAAATTATCACTATTGAAGATTGGGGCACTCTTTGAAGTGCAACTCCAGCTTCTTCAGTATTCAACTCTTGAAGATGCCTAATCAGACCTTGATTATCCAGAATCGTAGAGATCACCCTTCCCATAGGGTATATTCAGGTTCTTCCTTTTCCTGGAGAAAGAAATGTTTTTGTGCAAGTGATCGAAGATATGGCTTGGCAGATTGATCTTGGATTTGAGTTCGTAATGCCACATAACAAACTTGTAGTCTGAACTCACAGTGTCAACAGATCCAGATTTGGGTAGAATGCAACTCTTGATGATCTTGAAGAGCACCCGAAACTTGTTCTTCATGTCCATAGCCTTTGAACTTCCAAGGTTCTCATAGATAGTAGAGTTGATGGTGTCCATTCCACCATACTCATTTTCCCAGTTGTTTGTGAGTTTTCTTCCAGAGTTAGGGCACTTGATAACGTCAGAGATCAAGTCCTGTGTAATCACTATGTGTCTCTTTTGCACATAACTGTAGATGGTGTTGTCCTTGGTTCTGAAAAATCTCCAAAACTTCTTCACCAGCTCGTGGTAGATGGGGTAGTTCTCCATGTAGAAGAAATCTACAATGCCTATATCAGGAAAATCAGTTCTGAAGGGGTACCCATTATCAGCTAGATCTTTGAAGTTCACAGCTGATTCGCACATCACTTTCAGTTGATGTTGTTCTGCGTTCGACAAAGTAGGTAGAGGTTCGGGTTCAGGACCATACACAACTGGTAGTAGTGGAGTGGCTATTGCAGAGAGATTAGTAGAAGCAGAGAGCACGTAGCGAGAGAGAGGTTTAGGGTTTCAAGAGTGTGGCTTCTCAGAGAGATAGTATGAGTAGTGGGTGAAGTGAGTGAGGTGAGTGGGAAATAAACGTGTTGAAGAAGACAAACTGCCTTGTTCTATTTTCAAAATAAATGAATTAAACAATTTGTCGTTTCATAAATGAAACGTGTCAAGTAAAGCAATAAAGAGACGCAGTAAAACTGTCCCCGAGCAGTAAAATCAATAATGACTCAGTGAGAGTAAATCTCAGCCACTAACGCATCAACTAGTCTCAGAGAGACACGTGTACACCAAGATTCCAAGAGGGAACTTGTAACAGACTCACATGAATATGAACAGTCAACAACAACAGATGATGCAAATAGTAATTAATAAATAATAAAATAAAGAGTATATAAAAACAGAGGCAACTTAAAAACAGAGGCATATATGAATAACAGACGATCACATAAAACAGAGGCATGTTAGAAAAATAGACGTAATAACAAAAACAAAGGCACATGTCAAAAATAGACGCATACATAAAAACAGAGGCACATATGCACTCAGACGCAGGCATATCAGAGGCACAAAAATCAGAGGCACATATATATTCAACACTTATTCCTTTATAAGATGAAAATTTAAGTTCTTTCTTATAAAGTTGAATCTATCTTCAGCAAGGGGTTTTGTAAAGATATATGCTCATTGATGGTCAGTATCAATAAATTTAATTACAAGTATCCCTTTCTGAACATAGTCTCTAATGAAGTGATGTTTAATTTCAATATGTTTAGTACATGAATGCAAAATAGGATTTTTAGTCAACTATATTGCAGAGGTATTATCATAGTATATAGGAATGTTACTCTCTTTAATCTGATAGTCCTCAAGTTGATATTTCATCCATAGAAGTTGTCAGCTACTACTTGCAGCAGATATGTACTCAGCTTCTGCTGTTGATAGTGCAATTGTGCTTTGTCTTTTGCTGGACCACGAGATAAGGTTTGTTCCAAGAAATTGGCAGCTACCACTTGTGCTCTTTCTTTCAATTCTATCTCCAGCAAAGTCAGCATCACAGAAACCTACTAACTTGTAATTTTCTGAATTCTTATAAAGCAAACCAAGGTTAGTAGTTCCTTTGAGATGCCTAAAGATTCTCTTAACATCAGTTATGTGAGATTCTCTAGGATCAGATTGGAATCTTGCACATAAGCACACACTAAACATAATATCAGACTTTGAGGCAGTAAGACAAAGAAGTGAACCAATCATACCTCTATATACCTTTTGGTCTACCTTTTTACTAGATTTATCTTTGCTGAGGGCACATGTTGGATGCATTGGTGTGCTCATTGGTTTGGTTTCCTCAAGCTTGAACTTCTTTAAGAGTTCTTTTACATATTTAGTCTAATGGATATAGGTTCCATCTTGACATTGCTTGATTTGAATACCAAGGAAGAATTTTAATTCTCCCATTATACTCATCTCAAACTCATTTTGCATAAGCTTAGAGAATTCCTCACAAAGAGATTCATTAGCTGCACCAAAGATAATATCATAAACATATATTTAAACTATAATAAAATGCTTTTTAGATGATTTTGTAAAGAGTGTAGTGTCCACCTGTCCTCTTTCAAAACTATTTGACATTAAAAAGGAATTCAATCTGTCATACCAAGCTCTTGGGGCTGGTTTAAGACCATAAAGAGCCTTTTTAAGTTTGAAAACATGCTTTGGATAAGCAATATCTTCAAATCCAGGTGGTTGTTTTACAAACACTTCCTCACTTATAAAACCATTTAAAAATGCACTATTTACATCCATTTGATATAAAGTAATGCCATGATGTGTAGCAAATGATAATAAAATTCTAATTGCTTTAAGTCTAGCTACAGGAGCAAAGATTTCAGTATAATCTATACCTTCCTCTTGTGAATACCCTTGAGCAACAAGTCTAGCTTTGTTTCTTACCACTTTGCCATCTTCATCAAGTTTGTTTCTGAAAACCTACTTAGTTCCAATGGCTTGCTTATCCTCTGGTGGATGGACAAGTTTCCAAACATCATTTCTCTGGAATTGATTGAGCTTTTCTTGCATAGCAAGTATCCATCCATCGTCTATTAGGGCGTCATCAATTGTCTTAGGCTCAATTTCTGACAGCAACGCAAAGTCAGAGTGTTCCCTAAGAGATGATCTTGTTCTAACTCTATCACTCAGTTCACCAATGATCTGGTCCTTTGGGTGATGAGTTTTGAACTTCCAATCTGTTGTGATCTCTTCTTGAGTCTTGTCACCAGACGCGGAATCAGAGCCAGCACCTGTGACATTATCATCTGTTTCTTTGCTTATCTGCATATCTGCAAAGATCTCATCTAGCTCTGATGTTTCATTGTCAGGCTTCTTATCATCAAATCTCACATGCATAGACTCATCAACAATTAATGTTTCTTTGTTGTATACTCTGTAAGCTTTAGAGTATTCAGAATATCCCAAAAAGATGGCTTTGTGTGATTTTGAATCAAATTTTCCAAGACTGTCATTTGTATTGAGAACAAAGCAGTCACACCCAAATTGGTGAAAATATGAAATGTTAGGTTTTCTTCCTTTCCATAATTCATATGGAGTCTTATTCAAAATAGGTCTAATATAGATTCTATTTTGAATATAACATGCAGTGTTAACTGCTTCTGCCCAAAAGTACTTTGCAACATTAGTTTCGTGAATCATGGTTCTGGCCATTTCTTGAAGGTATCTATTTTTCCTTTCTACAACACCATTTTATTGTGGTGTTCTAGGTGATAAAAAATTGTAAGAGATGCCATGCTCTTCACAGAAGTTTTGAAATTGTTCATTTTCAAATTCTCCACCATGATCACTTCTAATTGTTGTAATACAAAAACCTTTTTCATTTTGCACTTGTTTACAGAAAACAGAGAACATTGTAAATGACTCATCCTTGTGAGCTAGGAATTTTACCCATGTCCATCAAGTATATTCATCAACAATTACAAGACTATATTTATTTCCAGACAAAGATGCAGTTCTGGTTGGACTAAATAAATTTAAATGCAAAAGCTCAAGTGGCCTTGAGGTGGAAACAATATTTTTGGATTCAAAAGAAGATTTTGTTTGTTTTCCTTTTTGGTATGCTTTACAAAGAGCATCAAATTGATATCTAAGATTTGGTAAGCCTCTAACAAGTTCTTTCTTGTTAAGCTTTGAGATTAACCTCAAGCTGGCATGACCCAATCTTTTGTGCCAAGTCCATTGTTCTTCATCAACTGACAAAAAGCACTTGACATTTTGATTTACCAACACAGAAAGTTTTATTTTATAAATATTTTTCTTTCTCTTTGTTTTAAAGAAAATGGATCCATTTTTCTTGTTCTTGACTATACAATTATCACTGAAGCCAACATCATACCCATTATTGCATAGTTGACTTACACTTAGTAGGTTATGCTTCAGGCCTTCAACAAGTAAAACATCGTCAATTGAAGGTAGAAATTTCTCACCAACTTTTCCACTTCCAATGATTTTACCTTGTTGGTTTCCTCCGAAACCCACTGTTCCACTTTCTTTAAGTTGGATTTCTTGGATCATACGCCTTTCTTCCGTCATGTGACGTGAGCAACCACTGTCCAAGTACCAGGACTGGTGCTTCAACTCTGTTGCTAAGCAGATCTGCAACATATATAATCTTGTCCTTAGGTACCCAAATCTTTTTGGGTCCTCTTTTGTTAGTTCTAGAAGGAAACCTGTCCTTTTTATTTTTTAGTTCATAGCAAGTACTTCTTATGTGTCCTTTCTTATTGCAGAAAGTACAAAGCAGACAGTCACTATGATTGTTAGTATCTTTGTATTTTAAATTCGTGTTTTGAAATGTGGGTTCCTTTCGTTTGTAACCAAGACCCTTTTTACCATTTTGGCTTACACCCCAAATCATAGATGCTTATTTGCTTCGTGTTACACACTCAGTAAGAAATCTTTGAAATCCCTCTTCATATTTTGAAGAGCTACATTCAATCTTTTCCTCAGTCTTAGAGCTGTCACTCACCAGACGATGGTTTTCAGCTTTAAGTTTCTCATTCTCTTCATTGAGTATTTGAAATTCTTTTGAAAGTTTTGAGAATTTCTTTTTCAAAGATTTATACTCAATGTTGAGCTTAAAAGACTCATCTAAGAAATCATCAAAAGCTATTTGAATATCAGAAGATGAGTTTTAAGTGAAAAGATGTCACAAGAAAGGGGGGGTTTAAATTATAAACCTATTAAAAATCCTGCACTGAAACAGTTTTAAACTTGCTCTCAAGATAGTTCTTGGAGTTTAGTAAGTTAGTGATACTGCAGATGAACTTACTCAAGTTACATAATCAATAATATAAGGAGTTATTTAATTTATGAGCTAGCAAACAGAATCATAAGTGATAATTTAAGATTCTGTAAGTTGTGGTTCTGCAGAGTATTCAATAAAATAGGTTATTGATTTTAAGTGAAGTGTGTGAAGTGTCACAAGTGAAATAATAGAAATGACAGAATGGAAATAACACAAGATGTATAGTGGTTCATCCCAAACCTTGGGCTACATCCATTCCTCACTCCCATTGAGTATTTCCACTATTCCGCAAATAGTTACAATACTTGTGACCACACCTTGGCCTTACAAAAGTGTTCTTTCTCCAGCCTCTTCAAGCTGTCTACACACACAGGAACTTACTCCAGTTCCTGACCTATCCCCCTTAGTAGAACTCCTCACCAACACTCACCTACCCTACGTAGTTTGATAGGATTCAACTAAGACAAAATAGGGATAAAGTGTTTTTGGGGGGGTTAAGGCTTGATTACACAGAGAAAAAAATAGTATAAGACATTGTGTTTACAAGCAGAGAAGTGCACTAAAGGATCCCCACATAAATTCAGCAGAGTGCACTTTGTGTAAGTTGAGAGGCAGTTGGTTTGACAATTTGAATTGATGCAACAGTGCTTTTTGCTCTCTCAACCTTTCAAATCTTCCAACTCCGATATTTATAGACTTGATTATGGCCATATAGCCGTTGTAGAGCCGTTGGAAAACCTTGGGGAAGTTTTGGACAGAGTGCCGAGTGTTTCTGCAAAAAGTAGATTTGCTTTTTCACCTAATGTCAGTCCCGTCTCCTGTCACTTTAGCTTTTAGAACCTTCTCTTGCTAAACTTCTTCGTTTGCAGCAGTAGCAGCAACTAACTCTTGTATTCAGTGATTGTTCTTCAATAAATGACATGGTGTGCTGATAAATACGATCATTTGATGCATTAAATTTGTTCCTTTGCTAAAAAAATTGTTTGTGCAGTAAACGAGAGTAAGTTTGAACTTACTCACCCTGAGGAAGCTTTCAAACACTTAATTTTAACTGCTGCAGTTTTCTTCTCAAGAATGATGTCCAATGCCAATTGACCATTAACTTAGAATCTTATGGTTAATCTCCATTGTCTTCTTGCTTGACATTTTCTTTGTTTTTCATTCTTTGTTGGAACTTACCCAATTGAGAATGTTAGAAACACAAATGAGCCAATAAAATTAAGCATCTTTACTCAAAGTTTGCTGATCATCAAAACTGAAATTTGAGAGTTTGTTTCAACAATCTCCCCCTTTTTGATGATGACAAACTCTATATAGAGTATTAAGTTTATCTGACTTTTTAATAAACAACATTCTATGAATTTTCAATTGATTTTAAGATTATATAAGCAATAATTAATTAGAGTAGCACAATATGAAGCAAACTGGTGATTCCATTTAAAATTTTGAAGATCAATTACATCATTGTTCCAGCATGCTTCAGCAAAAAAATACATGACTTAAAGCAAAACAGAAACTTAAACAACTAGCAAAAGTTCATGTGATTATAGCAAAATAACAACAAAATATTCACATGAACACCATCCTATTACATCGTCCTACAAATCCTAGAGTTGCTAAAAACTTAATCTCACTTCTCCCCTTTTTGTCATCAACAAATATGGAGGGTAGAAGCACACATTTGGCTGCTACTCAGATGAGGACCACCCAAAAGAATCAGAGCTAGATGAATCAGCAGGAGCAGGGATGTCTGGAAAGCGTTGAGGGAAAATGAAGTTGGGAGGATTAAGTCGTGGATCCATGTTTCTATAAGTCCAGTCAGCCCGAGCCCAATTCCTTTCAACCTCTTTCCTCTGCTCTTGTTGGATATAGGAGAGACCTTGTAGAACTTTCTTCAGTTCTCTTGAATTCTTCTTGCTTCTCCTAGAATTTTTCTTGATTTTCCTCTCTATTTTAGCCATCCATTCTGTTGGAATATTTTCCATTTGTTCCACAGATAGGCCACAAGGTTGGCTTGGACTAGGCATTGTTGGAGGTTGTTCATCAATGTGTTTGTATAAGGACCCCAAAGAACTGAGATGGGTAGACATTTTAGGCAAGGTGGAAAATGGAGGTTCTGACCCTATTGGAGCACGAGTGCATGATGAATCAAAGATTGGTGGTGGAGATAAAATGTGATAGAGATTGGCAGAACTTGAAGTACCTTCTTTTTTAGAGGATTTAAAAAGATTCTTCAGAATATCTTCTTGGGCCTTCTGACTAGGTTCAAAGGTTGGATTAGGTTCAGAGATGGGTTGTAAAATAGGAGTGGCTTGAATTAATTGGTTCAAGGCAATGGATGCAATTTCTTCATCAGTCTTGCTCTTTGCAGGAGAGGGGGAGGATTGTTGCTGTTCAGCAACATCCATTTCAGTAGCCCCATTGTCAGGGGAGGAATGAGAGTGATCAGCTTGAATTTCTTCAGCCTGCTCCCCTTGAGTGAGTTCCTCATGACCTTTTGGTTGCCCCTCATGAGCAGGTTGATCCTGTTGAGGCAAAATCTCTATCTCAAGTTTTGAGTGATGATCAAACCTTTGGATCTTAGTTTATGTTTTTTTATCACGTTGGTTTCTAATGTCTCTACTTGAGTTATATTGCATAAGACAGGTTTTAGAGACTTCAAGTAAAAAGAAGTTCAATAGAAAGTATTCTGCCTAAGAAAATACACGTCTGCTTAACTTCAGAAAGTTCACCAAGCACAATAGAAAGTTGAAGATACTTTCTATTGTAAGATCTTAGGAAAAGAAAGTTTATCATACTGGAACATGAACTTATAGTTCTAAAGTAAATTGCACTGAAACACACAAATCCAGTACGAGGACAAAGACTATTCAAAGAACATCATGAAGACAGAATAGAAAGTTCGAAGATTAGAAAGTTGGATCTGTCAGTACGAGGAATAAGACTATTCCGTGAACATACTCAAGTCAAAATAGAAAGTTCGAAGATTAGAAAGTTAGACCTGCCCGTTGCAGACTGGAACGTTGGAATTTGCGCTCTGACACAAAAGCAAAACTGTCTGCAGAAGAGAGAGAAACTCCCCAACGGTCAACAAACTTTTCAACGGTCATAAATAAAGGAAAAGTATAAATAGTCTCCAGAAATTTCAGAGTATGAGAGCTCACTGGAACATTCTAAAAGCATATCAAAGCTAGTCTTCAAACTTTCTCTCATCTCACTCAGTCTTGCGCATACAACCTTTGGGATTCATTTCTTGCTGAATGTTTTAGCTTACATTTACTTTGAGATCTATCTTGTAATTTAAAGCTATTCTTTATCCCACAAACAATCTCTTGTACCTGTAATCTTGTTCGTTCTTATTCCAAACTACCAAGGGGGTGAGTGTTGGTTAGAAGGTTCGACAAGGGAAACTTTCTAAACTTGTTTAAAGTTTCTAAAGTTGAGACAGTTGATAGGGTTGTGAAAGAAACTATCGAGAGACAGTTGATAGGGTTGTAGAAGAAACTATTATGTAACAGTTGATAGGGCTATTGAAGAAACTATCGTGTAAGGTTTTGGGTCTTGGAGGGACTTGAAAAGCAGTGTAACTATTTGGGAAAATAGTGGAAATACTCACTGAAGATGAGGAGTGGAAGTAGCCTGAGTTGGGTGAACCAATTGTGTGTAAACTTTATATCCTTCATCTCTTTAAGTTTTAGCAGTGCTCATTAAAGAAAGTTTATTCACTAAAACCTCACATTTAACAAGACCACTTAAGCACGTCATTTTTATCAAAGAATACTTGTTAAACTCATATATCTGAAACACACTTGCAAACATCTTTGAACATTCACGAAAGTTCACTTTACCACTAGTTTATACATTAAAACGTTCATTCATAACTGTCTTATTAACCTTCTATACTCCAAGAAGTCTCTTGAGAGAAAATTAGTTAATTTCAGGAAGTTAAATTTTAACAAGTCACAGTTCAACCCCCTTCTCTGTGATGACAATTCAGTTCAATTGGCATCAGAGCTCTACCTCTAAGGGTTGAGCACACTTTACAGTGTAAGAGGAAAAGTCCTGGAAGAAGTGATGAGCCATACAAACTCTGTTGTGTTCCTTCCTGAAGGAGCTTCATCGATCAGGCCCCCTGGCTTCAATGGAGAACATTACTACTACTGGAAAGATCAAATGAAGATGTTCCTAGAGTCACAAGACACAAATATATGGGACATTGTTGAAAATGGACCATATGTGCCTAAAACAACATATGATGATGGATCAACTACATCAAAACCTAAGGCACAATGGTCAACTGAAGATAAACAAATGGTACTTCTAAACTCTAAAGTTAAGTACTTTCTAACATGTGCACTTAGCAGGTCTGAATATGACAAGATTGTGGGCAAGGAAACTGCAAAGGAAATATGGGACACACTGCAAACTGCCCACGAGGGGACTAACCAAGTAAAGGAGGCTAAGATAAACATACTAGTCCAACAGTATGAAATGTTCAAAATGAATGAAGATGAATCCATAGATGAAATGTTTAGCAGGTTTACCATGATTAAGAATGGAATAAAGTCTCTGGGAAAGACTTATTCAAATTAGGACAAGGTAAGGAAGTTGCTTAGGAGCTTACCAAAAGTTTAGAGGCCTAAGGTAATAGCCATTCAGGAAGCAAAGGAACTTACTACCCAGAATATTGAAGAACTATTAGGCTCATTGAAAGTTCAGGAGCAAGAAATAATGGAGGAACTTCATCCAAAGAAGTCAAAAAGTATAGCACTTAAAACCTCCCAAAAGGCAACAAGAAGTCCATCTCAAAAATCCAAAGCGGCAGCACTAAAAGCTTCACAAGAGTCTGAGGATTAACCTCAAGACACAGAAGAAGAACTTTCTGATATGGAAGATGAACTCGATCTCATATCAAGAAAATTTCAAAGAATGCTTAACAGAAGAAGAGACAATAGAAGATTTCCACCGTAAAAAAGAAACTCTCCTGAAGGAGAAAGTAGCAAGTCAACCATTGTTTGCTTTGAGTGTAACAAGCCTGGACATATAAGACAAGATTGCCCCACTCTAAACAAGAGAAACTTCAAGAAGCAACCTCATAAGAAAAGGGCAATGATGGCTACATGGGACGATTCAGATGAGTCATCCTCAGAACCTGAAGAAGAATCAGCCATCCTATGTCTTATGGCAGATTCTGATCAAGAGGAAGTAAGTGACATTGAACCTTCTAAATGTAGTTCATGTCTAAAATAGGAAAGTATGTTTGATAACCTTTTGAATGACTCAAATACTTCGTCTCAAAAATGTATGTTGTTCAAAAGTCAGTTATGTGAGGCTAAAAGTGAAAATGAGGAGCCGAGGAAACAAAATGAATATCTTGTAGCTTCAGTCAAAACCTTGCAAAACTTATACTTTAAACTTTCTGAACAACATAAGTTGTTGAATGACAAAGTAGTTGAAAAGCCAAACCTTCTCATGTCAGACCTTGAAAAGGAAAGCGAGTCATTAAAAGAAAATATCAAAGTGATGACAACTGATCTAGCTAGCTTTGTACAAATTCAAAAGGCCTTTGAAAAACCCAAAACATCTTACAGAGAGTTCTTTCATCAAAATGGTCCTAAGCACAAAGAAAGACAGAATCATAGACATCACAATCATGCTTATAGATATTCTTATCATGGCAAAAGGCAAAGTGTAAAATGTTCCTATTGCAAAAAAATTGGCCATCATATCTCAAACTGTTTCAAAAGAGAAAGGGCTATTTATAGAAAGTTCGCTAACCCCCAAGGACCCAGATATCTATGGGTACCCAAGTCTCTTCTAATTTCAAATGCAGGAGTGCCTCTTAACATCCAAGAAAAGGCTGTGGCTGCTAGATAGTGGGTGTTTAAGGCACATGACTGGCGAGAAGGATAAGTTTCTCTCTTTGGAGAGAGTATAGGGAGGCTTTGTCACCTTTGGTAATAATGACAAAGCCCGGCTAATAGGCATAGGTACTATCGAAAGAATGATGATGAGATTGAAGATCAGCAAGTTAGTTCCAGAAAGTTCACTGATAAGGAAGATCAAGACGAGTCAGATCCTGACCCTGGAACTTCCTTAAAGCAATCACATAACTTTGAAAACTCAAGCTGGAAGATAGTAGTACACCATCCTCAAGAACAAATCATTGGGGATACCTCAGAAACCAACTTGAAGATTACTCTATAAGGTACCCATGTATCTCAATTTATTGTGATAATACTAATACCATCAATCTTGCCAAAAATCCCATTCAACATTCTAGAACTAAGCATATTGATATCAAACATCATTTTATTAGGGATCATGTTCAGAAAAAGGAAGTTGAAATGATTTTTGTGGATACGAAAAATCAATTGGCTGATATTTTTACAAAACCACATGTTGATGAAAGTTTCAGGTTTATCAAAAGCAAATTGCATATTATAGAATCACCCTGACTTTAGAAAGCTCACTGAATTTTTTAAACTTTCTATTATAAACTTTCCATAAACTTTCGGTTATAATCTCTCTAATGTGTTACATCTGGTTAGATTTGCTAATCATTATCCTTTATTTTAATATTTGTTATTTTTATAACGTTTAAAAATTCAAAAATCCTAGCCTTAACGACTCTTTTGTTCTGACAGGAGAGTTACTCTTCTCTCTAATGGTTAGTTTTTTTTTTGAAAAAAAAATCGTTCAAAACTCTCTCTCTCTCTTCCAACGGTTGCCTTCTAACAGTAACATTATGCAAACACCTCTTCAAACCACTACTCTAGTCTTATCTTCTAAAGAGTTACTTGAGGGAGTTAAGAAACTCTCTCAAGAGGAGAGTCCCTGTGGCCGCATCTCAGGGGGAGTCGCCACACTCAGATCTTTCCAGATCTGCCTGAGCCTTCAAAGTAGCTGCACTCTCTGATTTCCCCTTTCCTTTTGATAATGACAAAAGGGGGAGTAGTAACAGTTTTAAGTTTTTAATTTCTTTCATTTCTGTTCTTATGTACTTAGCAATGTCTGTGATTAGAATGTTTGGAAAAACGATCTTTTGATCCTTTTGTTTGTTGGCCATCATATTTTGGTTGCTTAAGTACTTTCTTATCAGTTCGTAAAAACAATATATCATTCATTTGAGCTGACGCTCTCTTTTGTTGAATGAAATTAATAGAAGGTTCTGATATTTTGCGTGTGTCATACTCTCTAATGCTGATTATCATAAAATATTTTTGTCTGCATAAATTCAGGGGGAGCATAAAAATTTTCACCTGATCTTTAGTTGAGTATGCTTTAAATTAGAAAACTTAACACTATCTCAAAAGTTTGTCATCATCAAAAAGAGGAAGATTGTTGAGGCAAAATCCCTATCTCAAGTTTTGAGTGATGATCAAACCTTTGGATCTTAGTTTATGTTTTCTGATCACTTTGGTTTCTAATGTCTCTACTTGAGTTATATTGCATAAGACAGGTTTTAGAGACTTCAAGTAAACGGAAGTTCAAAAGAAAGTATTCTGCCTAAGAAAATACACGTCTGCTTAACTTCAGAAAGTTCACCAAGCACAATAAAAAGTTGAAGATACTTTCTATTGTAAGATCTTAGGAAAAGAAAGTTTATCATACTGGAACATGAACTTACAGTTCTAAAATAAATTGCACTGAAACACACAAATCCAGTACGAGGACAAAGACTATTCAAAGAACATCATGAAGACAGAATAGAAAGTTCAAATATTAGAAAGTTGGATCTGTCAGTACGAGGAATAAGACTATTCCGTGAACATACTCAAGTCAGAATAGAAAGTTCGAAGATTAGAAAGTTGGACCTACCCATTGCAGACTGGAACGTTGGAATTTGCGCTCTAACACAAAGGCAAAACTATCTGTAGAAGAGAGAGAAACTTCCCAACGGTCAACAAACTTTTCAACGATCATAAATGAAGGAAAAGTATAAATAGTCTCCAGAACATGCATTTCGGAGTATGAGAGCTCGCTGGAACGTTCTGAAAGAATATCAAAGCCAGTCTTCGAACTTTCTCTCATCTCACTCAGTCTTGCGCATACAACCTCTGGGATTCATTTCTTGCTGAGTGTTTTAGCTTATATTTATTTTGAGATCTATTTTGTAATTTAAAGTTATTCTTTATCCCACAAACAATCTCTTGTACCTGTAATCTTGTTCGTTCTTCTTCTAAACTACCAAGGGGGTGAGTGTTGGTTAGAAGGTTCGATAAGGGAAACTTTCTAAACTTGTTTAAAGTTTCTAAAGTGTAGACAATTGATAGGGCTGTGAAAGAAACTATCGAGAGACAGCTGATAGGGTTGTAGAAGAAACTATCGTGTAACAGTTGGTAGGGCTGTTGAAGAAAATATCGTGTAAACTTTTAGGTCCTGGAGGGACTTAAAAAGCAGTGTAACTATTTGGGAAAATAGTGGAAATACTCACTGAAGGTGAGGAGTGGAAGTAGCCTGAGTTGGGTGAACCAATTGTGTGTAAACTTTATATCCTTCATCTCTTTAAGTTTCAGCACTGCTCATTAAAGAAAGTTTATTCACTAAAACCTCACATTTAACAAGACCACTTAAGCACGTCATTTTTATCAAAGAATGCTTGTTAAACTCAGATATTTGAAACACACTTGCAAACATCTTTGAACATTCACGAAAGTTCACTTTACCACCAGTTCATACATTAGAACGTTCATTCATAACTATCTTATTAACCTTCTATACTCCAAGAAGTCTTTTGAGAGAAAGTTAGTTAATTTCAGGAAGTTAAATTTTAACAAGTCACAGTTCAACCCCCTTCTCTGTGACGATAATTCACTTCAGATCCATGGCCTGTCCTTGCTCTCCTTCCAGCATAGATTTCCTTTTCATATCCTTGCTCCCCCTGAGCACCAGCTTCTTCTTCATGTTCTTGCTCCCCCTGAGCAAGTTCTTCCATGTTCTGCTCAACTTGCTTCTGAGCAAGTTCTTCAGGAGTAGGTTCTGAAGCTTCAAACACCAGCTTTTTTTGAGCAGGTTCCTTCTCCATAGAGGGCTTATCCAGACCTTTAGCCTTCTTACTCTTTCCTTGTCTCTTTGCTTCCTTTTCTTCTTCAATATCAACATCCTCCTAAGATGCCTTCCTTTTCTTTGAGGAGGTTGACTCAACTACTTGTTCTCCAACTTTTTGAGTAGACACCTTTATACCCATTTGGTTTAAATTTTTGCTGTAAAAGGTTGTCCATTGCTTGAGTAAGCTTCCCAAGTCAGAGGAACTTTAGAATGCTTGAAAATCTTGGTCAACACCATGCCATAAGGAAGAGAGGATGCTTTCCTCAAAGTGGGGGCAGCATTAATCATGTGGCATAGTATGACATAGGGCAAACTCAAGGGTGTTTTCTTAACCAAATGATACACCAAAAGTAAATCTAGATCAGTGATCTTCTCAAAGCTACCTGCCCTGGGAATTAGGGTGTGAGATGCCATACTTTGAAGAATTCTTTCTAATCCTTTTAAGTTGGTGGCTTTTTCTTGTAGCTTGGGTTATTTGAGTACCATTTCCAGCACTTCATCCTTAGTAGTGTTGGCCTTAGAATACCAATCATCTTCAAACAGTTGAATCCCACTCTCTGGAATTTGCAGGACCTTGCTGATGGTTTCGATTGAGAGAAGGATTTTGATGCCCTTCACAATGCTTGTCTAAATGGGTCCTTTCTTTTGAATACGAGCATTTGCATAGAAAGATATTACCAATCTTTCATACACTCTTTCTTCGATCTGTACAAAATTGGACCACCTAGGTTTACTCAAAAGGGTGTACAAATTCCAACTATGGTCCTTTAAATCATCAAGCATGAATATCCTTCGAGGAACAACAGTCTTGTTTTCCCGTTTGTCATTCAGTTCTACTTGCTCTTCCATTACTTTCTTTCCTTCTTCCTTTGCAGAAGCCTTTTCTTTCTTGGATTCCTTTTGCATTTTCTCCTTCTTGGTTTCCTTCTGGACCTTCTTCTTCTCGGTTTCCTTCTGTACTCTTTTTTTCTTAACCTTTTTGATAGATTCAGACAGGGTTTCCTCTTTACTTGGAGGGGGGTCAGTTAGAGTAGCTTTTGAATCATCATCTCTAATGAGTATTACTCCTTCTTCCTGAGATTTCTTCGATGAGGAGGTCCCTATTCTAGAGGCAATGCGGTTTGATCTTCTACTAGGTATAGAGGAGGCTTTCGAGGATTTGGGGGATTTTTGTTTTAAATGAGAAATGGTAGGGGGCGGAGCTAATGAGGTGGTAGAGACAGGAGGAGGTTGAGCAAAGAGATATGATGTTAGGGAGACATAAGTAATAATGGCCTGTGATGAGCTTTCTGGAACTTTCCTTACACTGGGAATTTTTGTTCTCGCCATTTGGGAATTTTAGGGTTTGCTAAGAATTTTGGTTAGTGTAAGAATGAAGAAGGATGAAGTGGGTTAAGTAGAGGGAGGGAACGGTTTCAAAGTGAAGAGGAGGAGAGAGAGTAGTGGTTATATCTCATTTAAGAGATGTGATGGAACAGTGGTAAAGTGGGAGTAGATCGTGCAAGTAACCGTTGCTAGCTATGGACTAGAAATGTGCCATAAGTTGACAGTTTCACAGTCCTACTTACTACCTATTTAAATATATTTAATTTAACAGAATAAGTGAGTAAGTTCACTAATCAGCACAGAAACTAACTCATATTTAGTAAGTTTATGTGTAACTTGCTCTTGATAAAACTGAAGCTTTCCTCTTGAAGAGGCTTAGTAAAAATATCAGCAAGCTGATTCTTTGAATCCACAAAAATTAATTCCACTTCTTTCTTTTGAACATAATCACGAATAAAATGATGCCTTATATCAATGTGCTTAGTTCTAGAGTGTTGAATAGGATTTTTTGTTAAATTGATTGCACTTGTATTATCGCAAAAAATGGGAATACATTCATACCTGAGAGAGTAATCTTCTAATTGATTTTTAATCCATAAAACTTGTTGACAGTATGCTGAAGCTGAAACATACTCAGCTTCTGTGGTTGACAAGGCAATGGTATTTTGTTTTTTTTTGCAAGACCATGAAAACATTGCTTCTCCAAGAAATTGACATGAACCACTGGTGCTTTTTCTTTCTACTTTGTCTCCAGCAAAGTCAGCATCACAATAACCTATAAGATCAACATGAGAATTCTTCCTGTACCACAGGCCAAGGTTAGGTGTTCCAACTAAATATCTGAGTATCCTCTTAACAGCCACTAAGTGTGACTTTTTTGGAGCTAATTGAAACCGTGCACATAATCCTACAGCAAAAACAATGTTAAGTCTGCTTGCAGTGAGTTATAATAGAGATCCTATCATTCCCCTGTACTCTTTTTTAGAGACAGCTTTGCCACTTCCATCCTCATCAAGGCTTGTAGAGGGATGCATTGGAGTAGCCATAATTTTAGCTTCATTCATATTATATTTTTTTCAAAAGATCTTTTACATATTTTTCTTGAAAAATAAAGATGCCATCTTCAAGTTGCTTGATTTGCAGCCCTAGAAAGAATCTTAGTTCACCCATCACGCTCATTTCAAATTCACTTTTCATTAGCTTTGCAAAATCTTCACATAATTTTTCTTTTGTTGCACCAAAAATTATGTCATCAACATAGATTTGGACAATAAGTAGATTTTCTTTATGAGTTTTTATAAACAGGGTTGTGTCAACCTTCCCTCTAAAGAAACCATTTTTGATTAAAAAAACACTTAACCTCTCATACCAAGCTCTTAGAGCTTGCTTAAGTCCATATAAGGTTTTTCTTAATTTAAAAACATTATTTAGTTTCTTAGAGTCAACAAATCCAGGTGGTTGATGAACATATACTTCTTCATTTAGAAAACCATTTAGAAAAGCACTTTTGACATCCATTTGAAATAGTTTTAGATTTTTATGAGCAGCGTAGGCAAGCAAAATTCTTATGGCTTCTAATCTAGCAACTGGAGCAAAAGTTTCATCATAGTCAATACCTTCTTGTTGATTGTAACCCTGAGCTACCTATCTAGCTTTGTTTCTTGTTACCTTACCTTCCTCATTGAGTTTGTTTCTAAAGACCGACTTTGTTCCAATGACAGATTGGTGAGTAGGTTGTTTGACTAGTGTCCACACTTGGTTTTTGTCAAACTGAGCAAGTTCCTCTTCCATAACTTCAACCGAAGAAGGATCATTTATGGCTTCATTTATGGATTTTGGCTCAATTTCTGAGATCAATGCCATATTTGATGATTCTTATCTGAAGGATCTTCTTGTTCTCACAGGTTCAGAGGTTTCTCTAATTATTTGCTCTTGAGGGTGATTTGCAATTACTCTCCAGCTTCTTGGCAAGTTGACTGAGTTGAGCTGCTCTGAATTTGAGTAAGTTCAGGAACTTCCTCAGAATCAGTATTCTGCTTGGGAACTTCATTTTGATTTTGAGGGCTGGATCTTTTAGTTGTATCCTCAGCATCATCTGCCATTTTCTCAGGAAATTGATTAGATTCATTGAATTTAACATGCATGCTTTCCTCAACAATTTGAGATCTTAGATTATACACTCTATAAGCCTTAGAGGAAGTTGAGTATCCAAGAAAAATGCCTCTATCAGATCTGGAATCAAATTTTCCTAAATTCTCTTTATGATTCAAAATAAAGCATTCACAACCAAAAATATGAAAGTAGGCAATGGTTGGTTTCCTACCTTTCCATAGCTCAGAAGAAGTCTTATTCAAGATTTTTCTAATGGAGACTCTATTTATAATGTAGCAGGTTGTGTTAATTGCTTCAGCCCAAAAATATTTTTCGATTTTTGAGTCATTTAGCATGGTTATGCCCATTTCTTGTAAGGTTCTATTTTTCCTTTCAACTACCCCATTTTGTTGAGGAGTCTTAGGACAAGAAAAGTTGTGAGAGATAAATCAAAAAAAGGTTTTGAAGGATATGTTTTCAAATTTACCTTCATGGTCACTCCTTACAGATACCATATTGCAACTTTTCTCATTTTGAACCTTTTTGCAAAATACTTTGAAAGCTTCAAAGGAATCATCCTTGTTTTTCAAAAATAAGACACAAGTATATCTTGAATAATCATCCACAATCGCAAAGCCATATCTTTTTCCAGCAAGACTTGAAACTCTTGTTAGTCCAAATAAATCAACATGTAGTAGTTCAAGTGGTCTTTGTGTAGAGACTATGTTTTTGGAATGAAAACTAGATTTGACATGTTTTCCTTGAACACAAGCTTCACAAATTCTATCCTTTTCAAATTTGATTTTTGGCAGTCCATTAACAAGCTCAAATCTGGATAGTTTTGAAATAGTATTCATGCTTGTGTGACCTACTCTTCTATGCCATATCCATTTATCATTTTCAAAGGAAACAAAACATGTTTCTTCTGAAAGATCCTCTAAACAAATACTATATAGGTTTCTGGTTCTAACACTAGTGAAGAGTATGATCCCAGAGGAAGTTTCCCTGATGATGCATGAATCAGTTTTAAACAGCACTTCATTACCATTATCAGTTAACTGACTCACACTTAAAAGATTATGCTTAAGACCAAATACATACTAAACATTCTTGATTTGAGCAGAATTTTTCTTACCAACTGTGCCTATACCTCTTATCCAACCTTTTTCATCGTTTTCAAAGGTGACATAGCTACCATTCTTTCTCTCCAATGAGAGAATGTTACTCTTGTCTCCTATCATGTGTCTGTTGCAGCCGTTGTCTAAGAACCACAGCTTTTTCTTTGATGCCCAGAGGTAGTCCTGCATCAGAAATTAACAATGATTTAGGTACCCATATTTCTTTGGGTCCTTGATGGTTAGTATTCTTCCTAGTGGAAGAATTTCTTCTTTTCAGACATTCAGAAATCACATGTCCATGATTTTTGCAGTAAGAGCATTTCTTGATCAGTTTTGACTTGGGAACAAACAAATTTTCAAAAATTGGTTTTTCCTTGGGAACATACCCAATTCCTGCCTTTTCAAATCTGTTCCCATGAGTTCCCATGATTTTCTCAAATGTTTCTGTGTTGTGCAGGAATTTACTCAAATCAGTAGTCAATTCATTTACCCTTTTTCTAAGTGCTTCGTTTTCCTTTTGACATTCAACATCAAGAACTTTCTATTTCTCAGAAGCCTTGTCATTCACTTGTTTGTATTGTTCAGAAAGTTTAAAAAGAGATTGTTGCAAACAATGAATGGTTTTAAGAAGGCTCTCATTTTGTGTTTGAAGTTCTTCATTATGTTTCTTAACTTCGCATAGCTGAGTTTTGAAAGTCATGCATCTTTGAGATAAAATATTTGAATCATTCAAAAGGTTATCAAAAGCAATTTGTAAATCTTTGCATGAATTGCAACTTAAAATTTCAGAGTCAGTTACCTCTTCTTCATCATCCTCAGAATTTGCCATTAGACAGAAGTTTGCTTGTTCCTCTTCTTGTACAGAGGATGTTTCATCTGAATCATCACATGATGCCATCATAGCCTTTTTCTTCAGAGGGAATTTTTTGACTGACTTCTTAAGTTGAGGACAATCTGCTTTGAAGTGACCAGGTTTGTTGCATTCAAAGCATACGGGTTGAGACTTGCTTCCTTCACCTTTCTAAAATTCCCTTTTTGCTTGAGGAAACTTTCTCACTTTTCTATTTCTGAGCATCCTCTGGTTTCTTCTTGAGATGAGAGCAAGTTGATCTTCATCTTTAGAGTTATCATTTCCACTCTCATCATTTTCTTCTGCTGCTTTGAGAGCTGTAGATTTTGAGGTTTGTGATGAACTCTTTCCAGCTTTGTGAGAAGCTTTTAGTGCAACAAGCTTCCCTTTCTTGGGATGAACTTCCTCCATAATTTCTTGTTCATGGACCTTTAGTGACCCAAGTAACTCATCCATTCTCAGAATAGATAGATCTTTGGCTTCTTGAATTGTTGTTACTTTAGGTCTCCATACCTTGGGCAAGCTCCTCAGTACCTTTTTTACATTCTCTTAATTTGTAAATCAACTTGTAGTACTTCATGTCAAGTTTGATGACAAGAAGCCTGACACTGCCATGTCAGAGCTAGATGAATTATTTTCAGAGTTGGATATTGGTGGTACACCAACCAGTGAACCTGCATCTTCAGCGTCCAGTGGTGACAACCAGACACAGGATTCTATTCAAGCAGAAGCTAAAACCAGAAAGAGTTGGGGACACAAAACTAATCATCCTAAGGATCAAATCATAGGAGAACCTGGAGATAGAGTGAGAACCAGATCCTCTTTCAAAGAGCATGCAAATATTGCACTTCTCTCTGAAATGGAACTTAAGACGATTGACCAAGCATTGGAAGATGAAGGTTGGATTCTGGCTATGCAAGAAGAGTTGAATCAGTTCCAAAGAAATGATGTTTTGAAGTTAGTCACTCTACCAGAAGATAAGCAAGCTATTGGTACTAAATGGGTATTTAGAAACAAGCTTGATGAAGATGGTAAGGTAGTGAGAAACAAAGCAAGATTAGTTGCTCAAGGTTACTCACAGGAAGAAGGTATTGATTTTACTGAAACTTTTGCACCTGCTATAAGGTTAGAAGCTATTCGCATTCTACTTTCATTTGCTGCACACCATGAGATAGTTCTTTATCAAATGGATGTGAAAAGTGATTTCTTAAATGGTTTTATAACTGAGAAAGTCTATGTTAAACAACCTCCTGGATTTGAAGACATTGAATTTCCTGAACATATCTTTAAGCTTAAAAAGGCTCTGTATGGTTTTAAGCAAGCTCCTAGAGCTTGGTATGATGGACTAAGTTCCTTTTTAATGGAAAATGGTTTTACCAGAGGCCAAGTAGACACTACTCTATTTAGAAAGACATCAAATAAGCATTTTATACTTGTTCAAATTTATGTTGACGATATTATTTTTGGAGCCACTAATGAAAGCCTTTGCAAAGAATTCTCTAAGTTAATGCAGACTGAATTTGAAATGAGCATGATGGGAGAATTGAAGTTTTTCCTTGGAATTCAAATCAAGCAATGTAATGATGGTATTTATATACATCAAAGCAAAAACATCAATGAGTTGCTAAAGAAATTCAAGATATTGGATTGCAAGCCAATGTGTACTCCTATGCATCCTACTTGTATTCTTGGTAAAGATGAAACTGGTAAGAAGGTAGATCAGAAAATGTACAGAGGTATGATCGGATCTCTACTTTATCTTACTGCTTCAAGACCTGATATTATGTTCAGCGTCTGCATGTGTGCTAGATTTCACACTTGAGTGTTGTTAAAAGAATATTTAGATATTTACAAGGATCTACTAATCTTGGTTTGCTTTATAAGAAATCAAAAGATTACAAGTTAGTAGGATTCTGTGATGCTGACTTTGCTGGAGACCGAATTGAAAGAAAGTGCACAAGTGGAGGCTGCCAATTCCTTGGAGTAAATCTTGTGTCTTGGTCAAGCAAAAAACAAAGCACAATTGCAGTCTCAACAGCAGAAGCTAAATACATCTCAGTTGCAAGTTGCAGTTCTCAACTTCTATGGATGAAATATCAACTTGAAGACTACTTGATAAAAAAGAGTAACATTCCTATCTTTTGTGATAATACATCTGCAATTTGTCTTACTAAAAATCCAATATTGCATTCTAGAGCAAAGCACATTGAGATTAAACATCACTTCATAAGAGACTATGTTCAGAAGGGTGTACTTGAAATTAAATTTGTAGACACTGACTACCAGTGGGCTGACATTTTCACAAAACCCCTTGCTGAGGATAGATTCAATTTTATAAGAAGAAATTTAAATTTTCATCTTATAGAAGAATGATTAATCTCAGTATCCTATGAAATGTATCATTCAGCATCTGGTATGACATAAGCATTCACACGTGTACACATATGATATGTCATTCACATTGCATAACTCAGTGCTAGGTGAATTCATCGCGTGTGTCCAAGCACACACGTGTCATGCGCGTGTGGGACTTAAGCGTCTCATCACACCTACTGAGTCATGATTATTTAAGTTTTCAATAAAATCTTTTTCCAGATTTTACTTTATTTTGGCAACTGCCTTTAATGAAAAAAGGGAATCTTTTATTATTATTTTTTTTGATTTTTTTTAATCAAAGGAAATGTGAAACATTTTGAAAAAGGTAACTGTACCAATTTCACAAAACTTTCTCATTACTCCACCTCTTTCGCACCACACTCACTCTGTTTTGTTTGCGAAAACTGCTTTCTCTCTCTCTCTGTGATTTTTGTGAAACCCTAAACCTCCTTCACCACTCTCTCAACTGCTACCATGACATCCTCTAAGGTCGAACAAAACTACGCTATCTAGGACACCATGACAGAAGCTAAACTCCTGAATAAGAACAAAATTGATCTGGAGAAATTTAACCTCTACGGTTTTGACTTCGGTGAAGGTTTCAAGGCTATGGGCTGGACGAATTACTTCTTTTCAAGTTCTTCTGTTGAAGTTATGGTTACTGCAATTAAGGAACTTTGGGGAAATGCTACTATAATTCAAGACGGCAGTATAGAAGGCCATGTCAGACGATTTCAGTTAGTGATTACCGTTAACAACATTGTTGAAGTTACCGGTTGTCCGATTTAAGGAATCAGTTTTTATAATGGATGGGAAAATGCCTTCCATGGAATGGAGAAGGTAAATGAAGCCTTGTTTGAGAACCACACTCAGTTGAAAGAATCTAGAGAGACTCCTACTGTCAAGCATCAGAAGACTAACTTCAGAGTACTTCACAAGATCATAGCAAAGAGTGTTCTTCTGAAGGTTGGGTCAAGTGACATAGTGAACTACGAACATAAGTTCATTATGAGAAATTACTTGGCAATGAAGAAGGTGAACTTGCCTAGGTTAATCTTCAATAACCTAGTCACTGCTATTTTAGATTCAAGAAAGGGTGTTGCTGACAAGAAAAACATCTATAAGAAGATACCTTATGGTGTTTTTCTTACTGCCTTGATGATTAAGGTTGGTATTCCAAGAAAGCTTGGAGCTTTGGAAGGAAAAGAAAGGGAAAAATACTTTGGTGTAGGCAACATTATTCGCCCTGATTTTTTGGAGTATACAGCTTGGTTAGGATGCAGCTGGTCAATGGTGAAAGAATGAAGGAAGTGAAACAGGAGCAATAAGAAGAAGCATGTGCTTCAATTGGTGAAGTTGTGAAGAAACCCACCAGAAGCTCGAAGTCTAGTGTGAAAAGGACTGATGAGTCTCCAGAAAGGGAGACAAGAAGCAAAAAGCAGAAGGTGCCTCCTGTACCAGAAGGTAGAGCTGTACCAGAAGAAGATGAGGACCGAGTATCCATTAGAAAGATTATGGAGAAGAAGAGAAAGGCAGAAGCTGAAAAACCTGTTTCAGCGTCTGGCCCTAAGAAGCAAGTTCCTCTACCTCCTCCTCCTCCTATTGGTTAGGCACTCTGAGCTTAACCCAAAGGTACTGGACTTTATAGTCGATGATTCAATTACTGCCTTTGAATCTGATGATATCATTCCTGCACCACCATTGTCTGTTTCATCACCACAAACACACTCCACACAACCCATATCCACCAAAACACAAACCACTGCCCTTGTCACCACACAACCTCCATCCACTGAACCACAAACATCTCAATTAACCACTAATCCCAAAACACTTACATTTCCCTCATCACAAACATTTTCCTCCTCAAACACATTCCTCACAACATACATTTCATCACTTCGCTCTCACCCCTTCAACCTACTTTTCAAAATCCCTCCAAACAAACTCAAAACCTACAAAGTCAAAGTGACTTCCCCTCTCCCACTTTCTTTCACTCTCAAACCTACCTCATTCTTTGGTGCCCGAAAATTTGTGTCATCTATAAACAAACCACGGTTTGTCAGAGAAGAAGTGTATCATTCAATCTATGATCACCCTTCTCTATGGCACTTGAAGACATTCACTTCAGGGACTGCATGATTGGAGATCGCCCCACTCCCTAAAGAGAATGAGAAGTTGCATACTTGCTTTAATGGAATGTTGAGACCTCCTCCAAACAGAGGAATAATTTTCTTCTCTGTTGATCTTCCTCACCATCTGCCACAGCATGAACCTCTCACTCTGGAAGAGTGTGGAAGGTAGATATCAGATGAAGAAGTGGCATTTATGACTCACTGCCTGGAAATGAAAAGGCTTAAGTTAATTTATCAATACAGAGATCCTGCCTCAGCATCTGTGAAGATAATGCCTGATAGGAAAAGGTGGCTCCCGTGGTCAATACCTGAGAAAAGGAAGGAATCAGCTCCTGGTAAACTTCCTAAGTCAATTCGTATCAAGGAGTATGAGGAAGCTCCTAGGAAATACAATGTCAAAGCATTTTCTGAGATTCTGGTTAAAAAGTTGTCTGAAGACCATGCTCGACGAGTGTACCTAAACCTACTCAAGAAAGATGCTCGGAGCACTGGCTCTTTTGGATGTAGTAATGCAGAGAAAGCAACCATTCCTACAGTTGGCTCTATCATCAGGGTAATTGATACAAACCTTGCTATTCTCCATTTTGATGATATGTTTATGTGTCCGGTTGTAAGGCCCCCGAGTATTATTAAACTGGAAGAACAATGGACTTCAATTAGCAAACATTTTTCAACGTGAACACAAGAAGGGGGGTTGAATTGTGTTGAAAACTTTTCGCAAACTTTAAGTTAAAAACAATTAGAACACAGGTTTTTCAAAACAGTTTGTGTATCGGACGCTGGAAATAAATCGGACGCTGGAAAAGCAGTTTGTGAAAACTTGTTTTTAACAGAACAAGATAAAGATAAATAGAAAGCAGTAAAGCAAGAAACACAGAGATTTATCCTAGTTCACTACCAAACTGGTAGCTACGTCTAGTCCCTTCGTTCCTGAAGGATTTCCCACTATATTCAATTGATTCCAATACCTTAAGAGTATTCTACTGTCACAACCTTGACAATACTCTCAACTTCTCAAAACGACTCAGTACGTTCGAGCCTTTGAGGGTACAGCCTTAACTAGGCCAAAACAACTTTTACAAGTAAGTTGAATACAAGCGAAATAACTCTCACAGAGAGGATAAAAGATTAAGCTCAATACGTAAATGCTTTCTAAAAGAAAGTGTCGGACATCGAGTTCAGTTCTTGTAGTCGAGAGACTTGTACGAAACTTAATTGCTCACGAAGCGGTGCTTTGAGTATTGACTCTTTGTAGTGTATAGCAACAGTGTTTGTTCTCGATAAGTGAAGCAATATTCTCTTGTAGAGTTTTGTGATTTCTTCAATGGATACCATGGGGTATTTATAGGAGTTCTAAAGGATATTACTGAATTCTGATAAAAATGGCTCCTTTCCATTGAGTGAGGTGATTTCAAAAAGAGCTTTCTCTTTCTTCCTTTCCAGAGAATATCTCGGTAGTACACATTACCGTTTCGTACTACCTTGCTTTTCACAAATGCTTATGCGATTTTTGTCTTTAGCTAAAGGTGTCACCTTTGATACCTCGTACAACAATTTGGCGCATAAGATCAAATTAAATCCGTTCGAAGCTTACGAGAGGAAGAGCAACTACGTGACCATCACGTGATTTAAAATGAAGTTGAGGCCTTCGCTCGAGCAGGAAGGTCGGACGCTCGTATCAAATGGATAAGCCTTGTGTCACAAAAAGATAATTCCAGGCGCTCACGAAGACAGTATACTAGGATGAGCCGGATGCTGACACATGGAGTGTATCCTTCTCTTGTGAACTTCTTCTTTCTTGCTTAAGTGGCTTAGAAGTATATGTAATATTAGTATCTGCACACTTCAAGAATTGTTAGAACATAAATTGTTCTCTTGTGAATACTTTGTTATCATCAAAATTAATGAGGGTCTAAACTTCTCAATCGTTTAGGTTCCAACAATCTCCCCCTTTTTGATGATGACAAATATCCAAGGTTGATGAACAATTTTAAGTTTCAAATAAGAGTTTTAAGGGTCTCCCCCTGAGTTTAACAACTTAGATAAGTATAGCAATAAAAGACGCTGAGATCGGATGCTGAAATAGATCGAATGCTGAGATGATGTTATGAATGATTGATTAGCATGTATATCTATCCTTAGCATGTTTATCTTAGCGTTCATCAAGCCTTTCTTTTACTCTCCCTTTTGTCATCAGACAAAAAGAGTGTAAAAATACATCATAGTCAAAAAACAAAATAGAAGAAAAATTTGAGTAATAAATTCACAATATAATTGTACCAAAAATTAAGTAATATCACTCAGTACCAAAAAAATTTAAAACAAAACAAAGTTTAAGGGTTTTGAGGTAGCAGGTTGATTCGTTCCATGATGAGTTTCAGCTGCATTTCAAGCTCAGGAACTTTCAAACAGGTTGCCTTCATGGTTTCAAATTCCTCCTTAGGAATTGTAACCATTTCCACTGAAGATGTGGAGGGAGCAGATTCAGTTTCTGGCACACTAGCAACACCTGCAGCTTCTGAATTCATCTTCTTATGGATTTCAAGAACAGTTTGAGACAAATCAGATTTTATCTTCTTCTTATCCTTTGCCCATTGAAAATAATTATCTCCTGGTGGAAACCATTTGATAATAGTTCCAAGTTTTCTTCTTTCAGACTCATATAGGGCTTCATTTCTTTGCTCAACAATATCAGGAAACAGAAGATAATTGAAGATCATTTCTCTGGGTTGAAGAATGTCTCTAGTATACCCATCAAATTGTTTAGCAGCAGCTTCTCCAAACACATTGCCTAAGAAGACACTTAGGGCATCAAAGGAGAAGTTGAGGCCTTCATTTTCAGCAATAAATAGTCTCCTCAAAATTTCTCTGTCATTTTTGTCAATAGTCAGGGGCTCAAAATAAGGCATAATGGCTTTGTCTTTCCAAGACGCAGACCATTGCATCCAGCCAAATCCAATGTAAAAGTGTTTCCAGACTAGATCCCATGGAGCATATAGCTTCACCAAGTTGAGCGGTCTAATCACAGAACACATGAACATATCATCAAAATAAGCAGTTCCAAGATTGGATTCAGGTACCTTCTCGATGATACCAACAGTAGGGATTATTGCCTTCTCTGCATTACAGTAGTTGGAAGATCCAGTTCTCCATTGATCTTTCTTCAGAGCACTCAGATAATACCTTCTGGCATGATCTTCAGAAATTTTCTTTACCGGAAGCTGGGTGAACTCCTTGACCTTGTAGTCTCTGGGAGCTTTCTCATATTCCTTAGGGCCTATCTTATTGAATGGCATTTTGCCAGGTGCAGCTTCCTTTCTTTTTCCAGGAATAGACCAAGGTAACCACCTTTGCCTATCTGGAATAATCTTTATAGAGACAGATGATGGGTCTCTATATTCGCCAATGACTTCAAGCATTTTCTGCTCATAACAATGAGCCATCATACAGGCTTCAGCTTCTGTGATCCACCTACCACATTCCTCTAATGTAAGAGGTTCATTCTAGAGCAGGAACCTTGGTACATCAACAGAAAAGGGAATAGCCCTGCTGTTTGGTTTGGGTCTCAGCCTTCCTTTAAAGGACATCTCAACATTGTCTTTGCCTTCCTTGAAGACAGCATTCATTGGAGGGGATATCTCCAGTCTTGAAACTCCAGAGGTGAAGGTCTTCAAGTGCCATAAAGATGGGTGATTGTAGATAGAGTTATATGACTCATATCTAACAAATTTTGGCCTAATGTCAAGAGGGACAGGTTTCTTTGGAATTAGGGAAGTAGTTTTTGGTGTCACTACTGTGATATTGTACTTGGGGCGAATGTAGGGTTTGAAAGGATTAAATGGAGGGACTTTGAAAAGGAGGTTAAAAGGATGAGAATAAAGTTTGGAAATGTATGAAGTGAGGGAGGTATATGTGGAGGTTTGAGGTGAGGAGATGGTGAGTGTATTGGTCTGTGTTTAGGTAGGTTGTTTGGGGGCTATGGGAGTGATTGTGTTTACGGCTTTACGTACGGGTTTGAATGGTTGATGGTTGTGCAACAGATATAGGTGGAGCGAGAATTGTATCATCAATTTCAAAAGCAGTCTGAGAATCATCACTAAAATTCAGTACCTTTGGCTCAAGCTCAGACTGCCTGACCAATCTCTTAAGCTTCTGTCTAGGGGCAGCAGCTAGAGGCGGACGTTGAATTGCCTTCTTCTGTGCACCGGACCCTGAAACTTGTTTCTCGCCGGCTTGCTTCTTTTCCTCGAGAATCGGTGATGGGAACGCGGTCCTCATCTTACGATTGATCTTTCTTTAGGTGTAGGAGCCACCTTCTGCTTCTTGCTTCTTGTCTCCTCTTCTGGAGAATCAGAAGTCCTTTTCACACCAGTTACAGAGCTTCTGGTGGTTTTATCAGTAGTAGACTTCTTGCTAAGAGAGGGACCAGATTCTACTCCCTGTTCCTTTTTCACCTTCTTCATCTGTTCACCAGTGATCAATTTCATTCTGACCAAGCTGTTAACTCCAAAGGTGTCAGGAATCACAACACTCTCAATGCCAAAATACTTCACATTTTCTTGATCTGGCAAAGCAGTCAGCTTGTTTATAACCAGATTCTTGGCCATCATCTCAGTGAGAAGAACACCATAAGGAATGCACTTGTAGGTGTTTTTCTTGTCAGCAACACCTTTCCTCGAATTAACCAGTGCATTAATCAGGTTGTTGTAGATCAATCTTGGCAGGTTTACCTTGTGACTAGCCATGTAGTGCCTCATAATGAACTTCTGTTCATAGTTGACTATGTCACTAGAACCAGCCTTCAACCAGACGCTCTTAGTGATTATCTTGTGAAGAACTCTGTAATGACTCTTCAAATGCTTTGTAATAGGGGTTTCACCAGATTCTTTCAGCTGTTTATAATTCTCAAACAAATCCTCATTGACCTTCTCATGGCCATGAAATGCATCAGCCCAATCTGTGTAGTAAACGATACCTTCACAGGGACAACCAGTGACTTCAGAAATGTTGGTAATGGTAAAAATGAACTTGTAGCCTCTCACAGTTCCTTCAAAGATACCACCTTGGTGTAAACGAGCATTACCCCAAAATTCCTTGATAGCAGTAACTAGAACCTTAACCTGTTCCTAAAAGAAGTAGTGTTCCCAACCCATTGCCTTGAAACCACTGTAGAAATCGAAGCTATAGAGTTTGAAGTTCTTTAAATCAATTCAATTTTCCAACAGAACCTTTCCTTCAACCATGGTGTCGTAAATAGTAGTATACTCAGAGGTTGTTACACCAGACATGATTGCAGTTGAGAGATAGAGAAATGGAGGTTTAGGGTTTCAGAACAGTCACGAAGAGAAGAGAAAAAAACTATTTTTCAGACTGAAAACAGAGCGAGTGATTGTGAAGCGAAAAAGAAGGAGCAGTAGGAAGGTTTTGTAATTGGTACGGTTACTTTTCAAAAACCTCTTCATTATCCGAGTAATAAAAATAAATTTAAAAAGAAATTAAAATAAAGATACCTCTTTTCATTAAATGCAGTTGCCAAAATAAAGTAAAAGATTTTATTGAAAACGTAAATAATCATGACTCAGATTAGGTGTGATGAGACGCTTAAGTTCCACACGAGCTTACCACGTGTGTGTTTCGGATGCTCATAGCTGATTCATCGGATGCTGAGTTATGATGCAGTTGGCATATAAAAATGCTTACTCGTATGATGATGATGTCATACCAGATGCTCAAATGATATCTATCATAAGACGCTGAGATTAATCATTCTTTTATAAGATGGAAATTTAAATTTCTTCTTATAAAATTGAATCTATCTTCAGCAAGGGGTTTTGTAAGAATATCAGCCCACTGGTGATCAGTGTCTACAAATTTGATTTCAAGTGTCCCCTTCTGAACATAGTCTCTTATAAAATGATGTTTAATCTCAATGTGCTTTGCTCTAGAATGCAATATAGGATTTTTAGTAAGACAAATGGCAGATGTATTATCACAAAAGATAGGAATGTTACTCTCTTTTATCAAGTAGTCTTCAAGTTGATACTTCATCCACAGAAGTTGAGAACTGCAACTTCTTCTTGAGATGTATTAAACCTGTTTGTTGAGAGTGCAATAGTGCTTTGTCTTTTGCTTGACCAAGACACAAGATTAGCTCCAAGGAACTGGCAGCCTCCACTTGTGCTCTTTCTTTCAATTCGGTCTCCAGCAAAGTCAGCATCACAGAAACCTACTAATTTGTAATCTTTTGATTTCTTATAAAGCAAACCAAGATTAGTAGTTCCTTGCAAATATCTGAATATTCTTTTAACAAAGACTCAGGTGTGATTCTCTAGGATCCGATTGAAATCTAGCACAGGCGGCAGTGAACATAATGTCAGTCTTGAAGCCGTAAGATAAAGTAGAGATCCAATCATACCTCTGTACATTTTCTGATCTACCTTCTTACCAATTTCATCTTTACTAAGAGTGCAGGTAGGATGCATAGGTGTACACATAGGCTTGCAATCCAGCATCTTGAATTTCTTCAATAATTCTTTGATATATTTGCTTTGATGTATATAGATACCATCACTGCATTGCTTGATTTGTGATCCAAGAAAAAACTTTAATTCTCCCATCATGCTCATCTCAAATTCAGCCTGCATAAGCTTAGAAAATTCTTTGCAAATGCTTTCATTAGTGGCTCCAAAAATGATATCATCAACATAGATTTGAACAAGTATGAAATGCTTGTTAAAAGATTTTCTGAAAAGAGTAGTGTCAACTAAACCTCTTGTAAATCCATTTTCCATTAAAAAGGAACTTAGTCTATCATACCATGCTCTGGGAGCTTGCTTAAGACCATATAGAGCCTTTTTAAGTTTAAAAACATGTTCTGGAAATTCAATATCTTCAAAACCAGGAGGTTGTTTAACATAAACTTCCTCAGTTATAAAACCATTTAGAAAAGCACTTTTCACATCCATTTGATATAAAGTTATCTCATGATGTCGTGCAAATGAAAAGAAAATGCGAACAGCATCTAGTCTTGCAACAGGTGCAAAAGTTTCAGTGAAATCAATACCTTCTTCTTGTGAGTAACCTTGAGCAACTAACCTTGCTTTATTTCTCACAACTTTACCATCTTCATCAAGCTTATTTTTAAATACCCATTTAGTACCAATAGCTTGCTTATCTTCTGGTAGAGTGACTAGCTTCCATACATCATTTCTTTGGAACTGATTTAGCTCATCTTGCATTGCTAGAATCCACCCTTCATCTTCCAATGCTTGATCAATCGTCTTAGGTTCCATTTCAGAGAGAAGTACAAAATCAGCATGCTCCTTGAAAGAGGATCTGGTTCGTACTTTATCACCAAGTTCTCCTATGATTTGATCTTTTGGATGATTGGTTTTGTACTTCCAGCTTTTTCTTGCTCCAGCTTCTGCTTGAGTAGAATTCTTCTTCTTGTCACCACCGGATGATGAAGATGCACGTTCACCGTCTGACTTGTCACTGAGGTTTAATTCTGAAAATAACTCATCTAGCTCTGACATAGCAGTGTTAGGCTTCTTATCATCAAACTTGACATGAATGGACTCTTCAACTGTCAAAGTTTCTTTGTTGTATATTCTAAAAGCTTTAGATCTTTGAGTATCCCAAAAGATTCCTTTGTCACCTTGGAATCAAACTTACCAAGGTGATCTTTAGTATTCAAAATATAACAAATACAACCAAAAGGATGAAAGTAAGAAATGTTTGGTTTTCTATCTTTCCACAATTCATAAGAGTCTTATTCAAAATAGGTCTTATAAGAATTCTATTTTGAATATAACAAGTTGTGTTCTTTACGCCCAAAAATGTTTATAATATCGACTTCATTGATCATAGTCCTGGCCATTTCCTGGAGGGACCTATTTTTCCTTTCTACAACACCATTTTGTTGAGGTGTTCTAGGAGAGGATAAATTGTGGGAGATGCCATTTTCTTCACAAAATTTTTGAAAGTTTTCATTTTCAAATTCTCCCCCATGATCACTTCTAATAGAAGAAATACAGATGCCTTTTTCATTTTGAACTGATTTGCAGAATATAGTAAATACCTTAAAAGACTCATCCTTGTGGGCAAGGAATCTAACCCATGTCCATCTAGTAAAATCATCAACAATGACTAATCCATATTTCTTTCCAGTTAAAGAGGCTGTCCTTGTGGGACCAAAAAGATCAAGATGTAAAAGTTCAAGTGGTCTAGAGGTTGAAACAACATTTTTTAAATGAAAGGAAGTTTTAACTTGTTTTCCTCTTTGACAAGCCTCACACAGGGCATCAGATTGGAACTTAAGATTTGGTAAGCCTCTAACAAGATTGTGCTTGTTTAATTTTGAGATTAACCTCAAATTGGCATGACCCAATCTTTTGTGCCAAATCCATTGCTCAACTTCAACAGACATAAGACACTTGACAACTTGTTTTGCAAGTTCAGAAAGATCAACTTTATAAATGTTTTGTTTCCTCTTTGCTGTAAAGAATATAGATCCATCATTTTTGCTTTTTACTGAACATCCATTTTCTGTAAAGACAACATTATAACCATTGTCACATAATTGACTTATGCTCAATAGATTATGTTTCAGTCCTTCAACATATAAAACATTATCAATAGAAGGAAGAAAGCCTTTACCTATGCGACCAATTCCAACTATTTTACCTTTCTGGTTTCCTCCGAAACCAACGAATCCAGCTTCTCTAGGTCTTAGTTCTTGGAACATATGCTTTTCTCCCGTCATGTGACGCGAGCATCCACTGTCTAAGTACCAAGATAGGTGTGTTGACTTTGTTGTTAAGCAAGTCTACAACATAGACTATTTTATCTTTAGGTACCCATATCTTTTTGGGTCCTTTCTTGTTAGTTCTTGAAGGATACTTGTCCATCTTAGTTGTAAACACAGTACACGCATTTTTCAAATGACCAGATTTATTGCAGTAAGTACAATGCAAGAATTCACTATGATCATTGGTGTCATCTGATGCTGAATCATTTTCTAAAGGGGGTTTATCTAATATATAACCAAGACCATGAGTTGTCGTTTTACTGACACCCCAAATCATAGAAGCTTGCTTGCTTCGAGTTACACTCTCTGCAAGAAACTTTTGAAATGCATGTTCATAGTCATTTGATTTGCAGTTAGGATTGCCTGTAACTACAGAGCTTTTAACTTGAGAGCTCTCGAACACGGTTGTTTGTTAGCTTCCAGGCGCTGATTTTCAATTTTAAACCACAGTTCTCTTCATTAAGTCTGAGTTTTCATTGTATAAAGAATGAAAATCTTGTGATAGTTTTGAAAATTTCTTTTTCAAATTCTTATACTCAATAGAGAGAGTGGCAGAGTCCTTTAACAGATCATCAAATGCAAGTTGAAGTTCAGAATAAGAATCATATATTATTACCTCTTCAACTTCTTCTTCTGAATCAAGATCAGTGTCTGCCATGAGGGCAATGTGAGCTTCTTCTTCTTTATCTTCCTCATAGGAGGATAAGTCAAGATCTTCCCATGTTGCCATGAGACCTTTCTTCTTTTTCTTGAAGGAGCTTCTTGTGGACTTTTCCTTAAGATTAGGACACTCGGACTTGAAATGTCCAGGCTTTTAACATTCATAACAAATGACTTGGGCTTTGTCCTTGTCTTTGCTTTCCTTCTTGTCCTTTGTATCTTTCTTCTGAAACCTCCTTCTGAAGTTTCTCTTCTTCCATATTCTCTGGATCTTCTTAGATATGAACGCTAGCTCATCGTTTGACCCATCATATATAATCTCCTTCTGAAGCTTCATCATCTGATTCTTCTTCTTCAGCCTGAAAAGCTTTAGAAGTACTAGGTTTATGTTGATTAACTTTTAAAGCAATAGACTTACTCTTCTTGGTAGGTTCTTCTTCATTTAGCTCAAGTTCATGAGCTTTCAAAGAACTCATAAGATCTTCAAGCCGAAGGACATTTAGATCTTTTGCTTCTTGAATAGCAGTGACTTTGGGTCTCTACTGCTTAGTCAAACTTCTCAAGATCTTTCTCACATGGTCAGGTGTAGTATGACTTTTTCCAAGGGCTTGCGACCCATGAACAAGTGTTTGGAACCTTCCAAACATAGTTTCAATGTTTTCTCCATCTTCCATTTTGAATAGCTCATACTGGCGAACCATCATGCTAGCCTTTGTTTCTCTTACTTGGGCAGAACCCTCATAAGACAAAACAAGAGAATCCCAGATTTCTTTGGCAGTATCAAACTTACCACATTTATCATATTCTTTTTCTGTCATAGCACAGATGAGGATAAATCTAGCCTTCTGATTAGTTTGATATCTCTTTTTCTGATCACCAGTCCAGTTTTCCCTAGGTATTGCAACACCAAGGGCATCAGTGGGAGAAATGTTTCCACTTTCAACTATATCCCACAAATCAAGATTTTGTGTCTCAAAGAATGCTTTTATCTTATCTTTCCAGTAATCAAATTTTTCTCCATTGAATAGAGGAGGACGGTTCATATGACCACCTTCAGCAGACATGTTCACAGTAGGATCTTTACTCTTAACAATGTTAGGTGCTCAACCAAGAGGCCGAGCTCTGGTACCAACTGAACGTGAACACAAGAAGGGGGGTTGAATTGTGTTGAAAACTTTTCGCAAACTCTAAGTTAAAAACACTTAGAACACAGGTTTTTCAAAACAGTTTGTGTATCGGATATTGAAATAAACCTGACTGAAAAGCGGTTTGTGAAAACTTGTTTTTAACAGAACAAGATAAAGATAAATAGAAAGCAGTAAAGCAAGAGACACAGAGATTTATACTAGTTCACTACCAAACTGGTAGCTACGTCTAGTCCCTTCGTTCCTGAAGGATTTTCCACTATAATCAACTGATTACAAAACCTTAAGAGTATTCTACTGTCACAACCTTGACAATACTCTCAACTTCTCAAAACGACTCAGTACATTCGAGCCTTTGAGGGTACAGCCTTAACTAGGCCAAAACAACTTTTACAAGTAAGTTGAATACAAGCAGAAATAACACTCAAAGAGAGGATAAAAGATTAAGCTCAATACAGAAATGCTTTCTAAAAGAAAGTGTCGGACGCTGAGTTCAGTTCTTGTAGTCCAGAGACTTGGCACGAAACTTGATTGCTCATAGAAGCAGTGCTTTCAGAGTATTGACTCTTTGTAGTGTGTAGCAACAGTGCTTGTTCTCAGTAAGTGAAGCAATATTCTCTTGTAGAGTTTTCGGCAGTTTCTTCAATGGATACCATGGGGTATTTATAGGAGTTCTAAATGATATTACCGTTACAGTAAAAATGGCTCCTTTCCATTGAGTGAGGTGATTTAAAAAAAGAGTTGTCTCTTTCTTCCTTTCCAGAGAATATCTCAGTAGTACACATTACCGTTTTCGTACTACCTTGCTTTTCACAAATGCTTGTACGATTTTTGTCTTTAGCTAAAGGTGTCACCTTTGATACCTCGTACAACAATTTGAGCGCATAAGATCAAATTCGAAATCCGTTCCAGAAGCTTCTGAGAGGAAGAGCAACTACGTGACCATCACGTGATTTAAAATGAAGTTCAGACGCTCGCTCAGAACAGGAAGGTCGGACGCTCGTAGCAAATGGATAAGCCTTGTGTCACAAAAAGATAATTCCAGACGCTCACGAAGACAGTATACTAAGATGAGCCGGATGCTGACACATGGAGTGTATCCTTCTCTTGTGAACTTCTTCCTTCTTGCTTAAGTGGCTTAGAAGTATATGTAATATTAGTATCTGCACACTTCAAGAATTGTTAGAACATAAATTGTTCTCTTGTGAATACTTTGTTATCATCAAAATTAATGAGGGTCTAAACTTCTCAATCGTTTAGGTTCCAATAATTTTGATCTTGGATTCAGCTGGAGTAAAATGACAATGTCTTGGAAAGACAAAGCCATTCTACCATAGTTCAAGATTGTCTCTGATAATGTAGATGATAAAGAGAGTTTGAGAATCTGGCTGAGAATAAAGGTCTCAACACTTGTGTTGCTGCTTTTGGAAATCCTATCAAAGCAAATTTTGGAGCAGCTGCGATTGCAAAGTTTGATGCTTTTGTTGATGATCTCAACACAGGGAAACTATTTTTCTAAGTATGGTTTACCCTGAGGAAATTGTGCTGAGATAGGAAAGGGATATGAGTTTGAGCAACAGAAGTTGGGAAGACTCATCAAATGGAGTCTACCAAATGATGATTTCTTTCAGGCTCAATAAAGAAAGGAAAGGAAACTGAGTCTGTCACAGGCAATGCTAGCAGAGCATCAGAAGATGGAGTCACAAAGGGTTGTTATTGCTGAACCTGTTCCAGAAGCTGAACCTGCTCCTGCTCTTCCTGCTGCAAATGATGAAGTTGTCATCTTGCCAAGAGCTAAATTTGAAGCTATCATGGCTATGAATCAGAAGGTGAATCGGCTGAAAAGTACTGTGAACCTCCTCATGGAGTGGCTCAATCAAATTCTTCCTCCTCCACCAAACCCTTAGAAATTTTTTTTATTTCATATATTTTGTATTATTTTTGCTAACTTGGTACAATTATCATTTTTGCTATTTTGAATGACCTGACCTCTATCTTCAAATTTTTCTAGTATTATTACTTACTATTTTGACTATGATGTGGTTTACACTCTTTTTGTCTGATGACAAAAGGGGGGAGTAACAGAAAGGTCTGATGACCACGCTAAAGTATCACACATCTCATGAAAGAAAGGTCTGATGAATACGCTGAAGTATCACACATCTCATGCATTAATCATTCATACATAGCATTATTCTTTTTGAATTGCTTTAATACTCATTGATATTCATTGTATAGTGCTTTGATACTCATTAATATTTGTTGGCGCAATTTTATTCTAATTGGTACAATGAATTTCAGTATCTGATCCTCAATGACTGCTTAATAATATTTATTATTGATACAATGATCTCAGCATCCGATCTCAACTTTTAATTGAATATATGCTCTGATAATTGAAATTGCTCTTATTTGAAAATATTTAATTTTATTTGAGTATGTTGAACTCAGGGGGAGACCCTTGAAATTATTTTTTGAAATTAAATTGTTCATTAACCTTAGATATTTGTCATCATCAAAAAGAGGAAGATTGTTGGAACCTAAACAATTGAGAAGTTTAGGCCCTCATTAATTTTGATGATAAAAAAGTATTTACAAGCGAACAATTTATCTTCTAATAAGTCTTGAAGTGTGCAGGTATTAAAAGTACTTATGTTTATGACTCACTCAAGCAAGAAGAAGAAATTCACAAGAGTTTGAATACATTCCATGTGTGTCTGCATCCGGTTCACTCCAGTGTCTTGTCTAAAGCGAGCATCCGGTAGTATTATCTAATGACATGTGGATTAATCAGTTGCTACGAGTGTCCGTCCTACCTTCTGAGCGAACATCTGATCTTATTAATAAAGCACGTGATGGTCACGTTTGTGCTCTTCTATCTCAGCTATTTTGGAACGGAATTCATATTTTATTTTGTGCACTCATTTTGATGTACGAGGTATCAAAGGTGACACCTTCAGTATAAGAAAAAATTTGTACAAGGAAATTGTGAAAAGCAAATAATACAAAAACGGTAATGTGTACTATTATGATAATTCTCTGGAAAGGAAGAAAAGGACAATATTTTAAATTACCACACTCAATGATATGGAGCTAAAATTTACTGCAATGGTAATGCCCTTAAGGCCTCCTATAAATAACCCAAGGTATTCATTGAAGAAGGTTGCTAGAGAAACTATATTCTGAAAGAGCTATTCTCAAGTGAGTAATCAAGTTTCATGCCAAGTTTCTGGAAACCAAGAGCTGAACCTTTTATCTTTGTGAAAATTGTATTACCTAGTTAAGGCTTGATTCCTCAAAGGCTCGAATGTACTGAGTCGTTTTGAGAAGTTAAGAGTATTGTCAAGTTTGTGACAGTAGAATACTCTTAAGAAAATTTGTAATCAGTTGATTATAGTGGAAATCCTTTAGGAATGAAGGGGCTAGACGTAGCTACCAGTTTGGTAGTGAACTAGTATATACCTCTGTGTCTCTTGCTTTACTGCTTTACATTTATTCTTTTCTTGCAAAGAAAAACAAGTTTTCATAAACTTTATTTTTAGCGTCTGATAACAAACAAATTTAAAATCAAGTGTTCAAAAGTGTTTTTAATATAAAGTTTGCGAAAAGTTTTCAACACAATTCAACCCCCCTTCTTATGTTCACGTTCAGTTTCTCTGTTTTTCTTTCTTTACTGGTACTTACTCAATTGAGAATATTAGAAACACAAATGAGCCAATAAACTTAAGCATCTTTTCTCAGAGTTTGTTGATTATCAAAACTGAAATTTGAGAGTTTGTTTCAACAGAGCTAGAATCTACCTCTTCATCTTCTTCTTCACTGTCTGATCCTATGGTATCCATCAGAGCCATGTTGGTTTATTCCACATCATCATCAGATGATGATGAATCAGAATCATCCCATGTTGCCATGAAACCTTCTTCTTCTTGCCTTTGAAACCACCTTTCCTTGGTTTCTCTTTCTTGAGTTGTGGACAATCAGACTTGAAATGTCCTGGCTTTTTGCACTCGTAGCAAGTAACTTGAATTTTGTTCTTGTAATCCTTCTTATCCCTTGAATCTTTATGTTCCCTTGAGTCATTCTTGTGAAACTGCTTCCTGAACCTTCCTTTGTTTTTCCACATGCATTGAATTTTCCTTGATATTAAGGAAATTTCTTCGTCTGTGTTTCCACCACTCTCATCAGACGATCCTTCGTCTGCATCCAGTTCAGCTTGAAGTGCTTTGGAGGAGGATGCTTTGTTTGTAGATTTCAAAGCAATGGACTTTGATTTCTTAGGAGGTTCTTCTTCATCTAGCACAAGTTCATGAGCTCTCTAGGAACTTAGAAGATCTTTAAGACACAAGACATTCAGGTCCTTGGCTTCTTGAATAGCCATGACCTTAGGTCTCCACTTCTTTGGCAGGCTTCTTAGGATTTTCTTTACGTGATCAACAGTGGTATAGCTTTTCTTAAGAACCTTTAGACCATGAACTAGTGTTTGGAATCTTTCAAATATAGTTTCAGTGCTTTCTCCCTCTTCCATTTTGAAGAGTTCATATTGTCTAATCAAGCTATTAGCCTCGGTTTCTTGCACTTGGGAAGTACCCTCATAGGCTAAAGCCAATGAGTCCCAAATTTCTTTGGCAGTTTCATTCTTTCCGTATTTATCGTATTCCTTCTCAGAAATAGCACAGATAAGGTAATATCTTGCTTTCTGATGTAGTTGATAAGTTTTCTTTTGCTCGTCTTCCTATTTGTCCCTAGGAATAGGTTTATTCTTGGAATCAACCAGTTCATTGTATTATTGTTGAACCATATCCTAGAGTTCGAATTGTTGAAACTCGAAAAAGGATTTAACTTTATCTTTCCAGAAGTCGAAGTTTGTTCCAGTGAACAAAGGAGGACGGTTAACGTGAACCACCGGCTTCGTTGCTTGCCATGTATAAAGAATAAGATCTTGTCCTCTTACACTATTAAGTGCTCAACCAAGAGGCCGAGCTCTGGTACCAATTGAACGTGAAAAAACACAAGAAAGGAAGGTTTGAATTGGGTTTTAGAAATCTTTTTGCAAAACTTGAGTGTTTATGAAAATCGTTTCAAAAACAACTTGTTAATAAAATAACAAAGTAAGTAAGTAAAGAGAAGAGAAGAGAAGAGAATGACACAATGATTTATACTAGTTCACTATACCTGATAGTTATGTCTAGTCCCTTCACACACTTGAAGGATTTCTCTACTATAATCAATCTGATTACACTTGAGAGTATAATACTGCGAAACTGGCTATACTCACAACTTCTTAGAACGACTTTGTGCAGTCAAGCCTCTAAGGAATACATCTCCTACTGGGCTAGATACAATATTCAAAAATGGTTTGAAACAATATCAAATTAACTCTCAACAGAGAGGATATACAATGAAAAATTTAAGCACATGAAATATCTTTCAAACAGAAAGAATAAAACGATTAAGTGCTTGTTCAATGTGATCTCAGATACTTGAAATGAATCTTAGTTGCTCACTTGTATCACAACATTTTTGTTTCGCTTTTCTTCTTCTTACTTCAGTGGGAAAAGTAAGATATATATAGCTAGGGTTGTGAATAGTGTCGTTGTGACCTAACAGCTCTTTTCACTAATGGACAAAACTTCAAATCCCCTTTTTATGGCTTTTAGCAAGTTACGTCGCTCTCCACTCTGCTTTTGCATACTGACACAACAGACAACATCAGGATCTTATCCCTTGTGAGCTTTTTGAATATGAGACACTTCTTGAGCAAGTTTTCTGATGATTATATCTGTTGATATTCCCTTTGGACTTTGATTCCTCGTACAATAAAATCCTCATCAATGAGGTCTCTTTAATACTTGAAGTAGCTTTAAATGAACACTCAGTCTGATTTCCGATCAGAGCATCTGTCAAACAGACAATGCTCGTTACTGAGATACTCTGTTCACCAAAGTGAGCTTGAAGCAGAGGCAAGTTCTTCAGTAAAGAATTTGTTAGCCTTTGGTATAACAGAGTCTTGTAGAAATAGACGAAGGCATCCACTGAGTAGTCTATTAATAGTCTGTTGAGCGTTTGACCAAAAACAGAGAGTTGACCAAGACAGAGCATGGTCTCACCAGAGCTTTGACTACTAACAGAGCGTAGACCAAAATAGAGTGAGGCTATCAAATGATGACGTCAGCAACTTTCAGAGGATTAATGCCAGACTCAGATTTATGAAACTGAGTGTGAAATACACATTTTCACTTAGCCTTCTGAGATAATTCCTTCTGATGAATAGTGACTTCTGCACACTAACAAACATATTAGAGGATAAATTATTCTATTAACTATTTGTTATCATCAAAACAATTAAGGGTCATTGTTTCTGAATCCACTTGATTCGAACACAACAAAGATAAGATCTACTCCAGACCTCTTGAACAATTCTAGCACAATCATTGTTATCAGACCACATCTTATGAAATTTAAAGGGAGAGTGCTTTGCATTATTACCTCTATTAAGTAGTAAGAGGAGAGGATGATGGTCAGATTTACTCCTAGGCAGAGTACATAGGAAATGGATGCCAAAAATTGAAGCAGTCATCATTTACCAGAGCTCTATCCAAGCGCTTCTCAATTAAAAATCTGGAGGCTCTCCTGTTTGACCAAGTAAACTCAGCACCTCTAGTGAGAATGTGAGTTAAGTTACAACTGTCAGACCAATTTTTGAAATCATCACAAGAGATGTGAGAAGGTAAGCCCCCACCTCTTTGCTCATGAGCCACCAAGACAGCATTAAAGTCCCCCATTAGCATCCAAGGGCCCTGAATCGTCTGATTAAAAGCAACTAAATCGGCCCAGATCTGCCTACGAATAATATAGGTAAAGGACGCATATATAGCAGAAAAATAAACTATCTGACTATCAATCATAATAGAAAAAGTACAATGCTGAGCAGAAGCTATAATAACCAAAGGGTCAATATCAACAGCATAAAGACACCAAAGGTTAGGAATTAGCTGATCCCTAGAATTAACCATAAAAGGTTTAAGAGCAATTTTTCTCCAAAAAGAAAGAGGAATATCATCTAAACTAATCCACGGTTCAGATAAAAATAAAAAATCCGGTTTATGAGTATGACAAAACCTTTTTAACATCCGCCTGGTATCCGGATTACCAAGGCCTCTAGCGTTCCAGTAAAGAGCTTTCATAATGAAAGAGAAACAGAGTTCGCCCTTGAACGGGTAAGAAACAGAGGCCTAAACTCAACCCACGTCTTTTGTTTGAGCTTTTTCCTCTTCATTTTAGAAACCACCTTGGTAAAGCCATCATTAGAGTCTTCCTCAGTTGATGGGTCGCCCTCCTGCTCTAAGTCATTAACACCAGCCCAACATTTCCCAACAATTCGGTTATCTTTCTCAACCGTAGGATTAAGAATTATTTGGGAAATATTAATAGGGTTGTAAGGAGGATTTGTAGAAGAACTACTATCCTCCTCTGCACGAGGCTTCAGAATCTCCAAAACAGGGGTCTCCACATCGCCACCAATGATGGTAGTGGCATCAGAAGAACCAATATTATCATTAAAATCGCCTGAATATGCAAGCTCAGCGACGGAATCCGAGACATGCGAAGGGACCTCTGAATGGCAAGAGATACAATCATCCACTGATTCACTTTCTTGGTCATATTGCACATGAAAGTCATCATTGTCATTGGTAGGCTCTCTAGAGTGAAAATCTGTAACAACAGCTTCTGTAGGAACAATATTATTACCTGCAGGAGGTGGCCTATCTAGCAATTTGTCGATGGGGTTTAAGCCACTGGGACCAGACTCATCAACCGGAGTTGCACTAGGCTTCTTAGGAACATAAACTTGCTGCATCTGCTTCCCTTTTTGAGCCACGGCATCAGCTTTATTCTTGGGGATGTTGCGCCGCTTCTTGCAATTGGAGAGGGAGTGACCAATTAACCTGCACGAAGGAAGGAAGTCTTTCATATTCAATGTTAACAAGAAAAGCAAAACCTTCTCTTTCTACCCATATTGAACCCTGCAAAGGTCCTGATAAAGCAACATCAATTAGAACCCGAGCATAATGGCCGAATAATTTGTTACGCGTTGGCTCATCAATGGAGATAGGAGTAATGCTAGCGGCAATTTCAAACAACGCTTTGGGCCGCCAATACTCAAGAGGAAGTTCAAGAAAACAGATCCAGCAGAGGGCGTGAGTCTGAGATTGTGAGCTTGGATTGAAATCACATGTCCACTAAGAGAGGCGCAAAAGAACACCAGGTTGCACTGTCCATGTTCCAACCGACCAGATTTTGCGTAAATCTTCTGGTGAAGAAAAGTTAATTTCGAAGTAACCGCAGCCTAGAGGAATCAACTTCCAGTTCTTGATCGGCGCCCATAACTTGGTGAGTTTCTCACGTGAATCAGATGCTTTAAATGGCTGAGAACCCTTAGGCAAGAATAAGCGACCATGGAGATTGTTCTTGCATTCTTCCAAACCTTTGAGGTATTCATCGTTGGAAATCTTGATCGAGACACGGTCACCCATTAAACATGGCTGAGGTAGTTCGTTGAGCGGAATATCAAACGTTGCATTGAGAGCTTGAGCGAATGCAATTGTTGAATGAATAGATTTGGATATATTATCCAAATTGTTAATTTCGTCTATAGGCCTTTTACATCAAAATTCAAAGAATTCTGTGGATTGGTATGAATTTTTTACAAATGCAACTTTTTCGATGAGTATAGCTTTTTTCGGAATATTGATAGCGTCTTTTTTCTATAAACCCGTTTTTTTTTCTTTACAAAATTTGAACTTATTAAATTTATTTCAAAATTTCTTTTAGAGAGAAGGCTGCGCTGGAGGAGGAGAAGAGGGCTTAGGAGGAGACGGTGGAGCAAGGAAACTCCAGGTGCAAACACCACCCATAATGCTAAGATCACATGCAGTTAGGCGACGTAACGTGAGAACTCTAGCAGAGAGAGAGCATGGCGCGGCGCTAGGTCAATTCCAGGTCCAAGAAACAGGCAAAAGAATATGACGGCATAGGGGCAGGAGAGGAGTGCATCGGATCAGAGAAAGAGTGTGTCACGGCAGGGGAAGGGGAGGGAGGCCTGAAGCGCGGCCAAGCTTACGCCGGAAGGCCGATCATGATGAACGGTAGGAACGATGGAGACTCGCGTGGACCTATCACAGACTCGCCAAAGCCCCAGCCCAAAGAAGATGACGGCGTAGGGGCAGGAGAGGAGTGCGTCGGATCGGAGAAAGAGTGTGTCGTGGCAGGGGAGGGGGAGGGTAGTCGGAAGCGCGGCCAAGCTTACGCCGGAAGGCCAGCCATGATGAACGGCAGGAACGACGGCAGTGGCTATCAAACCCTAGCAGACTCGCGTTGACCTCTTACCAAGTTGACTAGCGTTTACTTTCTTTCTAAATCGATGGCTGCACATCATTTGTTTATAATCACAAAAGTCACTTTTTTAATCTTTTCTCTCATCTTCACACATTAAAATCAGATTATTTTCCAAAAGCTACTTTAAATAGTTTCTCATTATAATCAGATTTTTTTTTTAAAAAACTTTAAATTCTGATTATTTTCAAAAGTTGAATCAAACAGGTTAAAAATCATAAAAAGTGATTATTTCTTTTAAAAAAAAGTTATTTTACAGTAAATAATTCAAAACAAATGGACTTTTTTTTTTATAGAAAACAGACTCTTAATCTCTTCACTTTCTTTTAAAAGAGAGAATATAGTGACCTCTAATATGGACCCGGTCTATAGGTGATCCTCATTAAATTTCTGGTATTTAGCATTTTTGTGCTTGGCCAACCGATAACAATGCATACCCTCCTAGATCCGGTGAAAGAGGGTTTAGGGTTTCATGTTTCTATGGCCTACAGAAGTTGGCAGAAGAGATGGAGGTCGCACGAACATAACAAGTTTGCTGTTGTGTGTTACTTTTCTTCTCATATGTTGGAAATGTGTCATCTATTGTGAGTGTTTCACGGTGTTTATTTCGTTCTCTTTGGTTTTAATACCATCACCAAAAGCAAGGTTTTCCCTCGTTTTGCTTTCATTTCTAATTTGGATGGTTGTTTTTGTTCATTTGATGAACTGTTGTTTGTTATGGTATAGATTTAATTCAAGTTTGTATATGGCAATGGGATACATCCATATTGCTCGGAACATGAACAATAATGGTGACAATCAATGGAGCAACTTCATTACTTTATTTACTTTTGGAGTTTGGACCCATTTTTCCATATATTAGAGGCACCCAATGTCATTTTTTTTTTTATGTTTAAAATTTTTACAAGCTCGTATTTTATTTATGGTTTCAAGTATTGCTTCTTATTTTATATTTTTAAATCTCTGCTTAAATTAATTATAGAATACATTTAATTGAAACTACAACTTATTTAACTAATTAATTACACACCTTTAATTGACAAATAGGGTAATTAAAAAAAAGAATTTTTATGAAATTCAAATCAATTTACACCCATTTTCTTTCCTTTTCATTCCATCATACGTTTGTCATTTTCCCCCTTCTGCATCTCTTTCTCTCTCATAGCCAGGCCCAGCACAACTCTACATCTCCTCTCGCTAGTACATTTTCTTTGTCTATTCTCTCTCTCTGCCTTTTCTGTTCACCTCTCTCCGTCTATTTTTTGGCTTTTTCTCTACTCACCACCATGTCAATCTTCTACCAGGGCTCCTTCCTAATCGGTGGTTCAAGCCACCTCGCTTCTGCCGGCTTCTCTGCCTCCCACACGCCTCCAGACAGTCCAACTCGCTGACCACGTTGCTCGCATCGTCCTCGGCATCGCCAACACTGCTGGGGTCCTCTAGTGAGAATGAAAATGATACCCTGACACTTTCTCTTCTATATGATTTTGTATCACAATTTTTCTATGAAAATTTGTTATTTCTTTTTATGTTCGGATGTTCGTGATGAGCGGAGGCACGGAGGGTGCAAGTAAGGGTAGGAGGTGTTGTCTTTATATTTTTTGTGTTCCTTCGTGATTGGAATTTGATGTATTTTGTGTTCTCGACATGTTATTTCTGTGCAGTGTGATTTCTATCAGCATCTACTCAATAATTTCCGTTAGTGGAAGAAGCAAGTTCTATCTGAAAATCTGAAACTTTATCACTGCGGCCCCTTTTTCATGCATATTGCTTATATTGTTTGTCAATTGTCGTCTTTAAAGTTGTATTTGCTAGGTATCAACCATCCACTATTGGCTACTCACGTTGTTTTATTTTGCTTTTTTTTTTTTTTCTGGTTTTGATTTATCATCCCTTGATCAGTCACTCAAATTAGTTTAGATTTCAAGGTGGCATAGAGTCAAATCCTTGAGCTGTAGAGTCGCCGGTCACCCTTTTAATCAACCACCTTCCTAAAGCCATACGCACGACACCGTTTCTTGGCACATATCCCATTACGGAGCTTCCTCTGTTTGCCCATGTTCTGGTGGAAGGTAGTTTTATTACGAGTTTTGACTCATTTATTTCACCATCTGTGTATATTTATTTGAGATTTTTGTGAATATTGTGTTGTGATTTGATGTTGCCTTTATAGGAAATATCTCAATAATGAGACGTTTCAATACCAAGTTCCATCCATTTGCAGCATACACGAGTGCCCCATTCTCTCCAACATTCAGCCCAGAGAAATCGTAGATTGGTTCCAGAATGGAAGGTAGTGCTCAAACTCTTTGTGTTCTCTACCCTGTTTTGCTACTGCTTAGGTAGCTCTAGCATCACAGCCTTTTTATTTTGTAATAACATGTCCAAATTGTGTGCTTAGTGCAACCATTTAGGATAATTTGAATATTAATTTTTATTTTTAATTTTTGCAATTTTGAATTGATGCAGTTGATTAGCTTTTCAATTGCATTCTTTTCTTTGCCAGTTGTTTGTGTCATAACTAATTTATTTCATGTTATGACGCGGTGTCCTGTTTTGTTTTTGTGAATTCAGATTTAGAGAGAAGTAGAGAAAAGTTTTTGGCTGCAAGTTGTGAATAAGAAGTTGACTGCCATGAACAAGTTGACCACCAGTGTCCTCTGGTGGGTATGAAACTCGAACACTTACTTGGAAGTTGTTTAGCCTTAATAAAATTTGAATTTTGTTTTTTTTTTGTGTATCTTCTCAATTTTATTGTAGTACAAAAAAAGTTATCAAGCATGAACATATCTCAATACTTCTATATGTCATAGCACAAGCAGTCAGGGAGCTTAATGTGGGCAACACACTTTTGAAAAGAAAAAAAAAAGAGCAAGAAATTGGCTATGATGTGCCTGCAATAATCTACATGTAGTGCATTCTTATTGTGTGCATTGTCAATATAATATATAAATTGATTCATATGTGGCACATTTGTTTTCTAAATTTTATATTTGAAAGGATGCGTTTAAAGCCTGTTATATCTGAATGTTTTACATGAAAGGATATGTTTGATAACTATTCTTTGAATTCTCTATCAGGTGTGAACGCATTTTGCAAGGCCTAATTGGAGGAAGGTTTTCTTTGACTGCCTAGCTAATAACTCATTTTACAAGCTTTTGATTCTACTTACACTCATGATTGACAATATTTTTTCATTCTTTGACACATTTCCTTGCAGTGGGATTGATACTGCTATTGTTGGCTCCAATTGTTAGCATTTGGGTTCCGTTTTATTATAGTAGTTCAATGGCAATAGGTATCTATTTTGTCATTATAATCCTTCTTTTTCAGGTATATAGATTACTTTCATATTATATATCGACTTCGTCTTTTTATCATTGCTTCCAAGTTTTCCTTGATTGTTTAACATGTTTTTTTAACCAATTTCTTCTAATTACCTTACCATATTTGGATGAGTTTTGTTCAGTTTTAGCTTATGTTAGTTTACAGCTCTGCATGTTTCATGCAAAAATCATTACCCTCTTAACATTATTACTGTCTGTTGTTTCAGCTTGGATTTGGGTCATTCCTTTTGCACTAATTCTTTTTTTTTTTGGGATAAGTGAAGAGATGCACATTCCATTAAGTAAACATGTTTATTTCCTCTTTTTTTTTTAGATAAGTTAGTGCTTATTTTATTTTTATGTTGTGTCTTACAATGCATGCTGAACTACATGCACATCTAGCTAACATCTATAATGCACATTTGGGATGCTAATCCTTTTTGTTGCCTTTTTCTGCAGACCAATACACATTTCTTACATACAAAAAGCTAATGTCTTGGGATACATTTGAACCTTTTTTTTTTGCAGTGAATATGTCACTTTTTAAATTTCTCTTACTTTGTGATCTTCGAAATATAATGAGGTAGTTTTTTTGTTTCATTTAGAATAACTTTTGGTACTGTTAGGAACCCCGAAATTCTAATGGAAAAGAAAGAACAACTTTATTGAAAAGAAAGACAATTTGAGAGAATAGGAGAGAGAACTCTCCTCCAAAGGGTTTCCCCTTTCACACCAAAGAGCCACTGCTCTAGGTTTACAATTGATTAACAAACTGAATAATCCTCCTCTAAGCCTACACCCTCCTATTTATACAAGATAAGTCTCTACTAATCAACTAACTAACAAACTTCTTATCTCATATCCTAACAACCCCTTGACCCTTATCCTAACAAACTATTAACCCTTATCCTAACAAACCCCTAATCTCTTATCCTAACAATACACCCCACCCCAAAACAACCTTGTCCTCAAGGTTGGAAATAGAAACAAAAAAAAACTGCAAAAAAATAATGAAGACTGCTGAAAAAGAAAAAAAAAATTCTCCTCCAGGATCCCATTGCATAAAACTTAATGTTGTAGTTCTAAATTCACTCAAAACCTCCTTTGCATAGTTGAGTATAGGAAACCCTGAAGACTCTGGTGAAGATTTGGCCTGATGGCCTGCTTTCAGATCTCTCGATTCATGAGTACCCCACCAAGTGCAAATGCTAGAAAAATCCCAAATGAAATGATCGCTTGTACCCTTTTGGTTGAATAACAACATTTCGTTCTGTCTTTATTTTTGGGCTGACTCCAATATCTCTATTTCAGCCCAAACTGCAATTTCCTCCATCAGCCCTCGTTGCAAACTAACCTTACTTTAGGCCTGGCCTATTGGGTCAAGAATTAAGCTCACCTTACCAAATACCCACTTGGCCCCTCCGTGTATCTTCTCCTTCAGAAGTAGATCACGTGAGGAGAACGATGTTGCTGTCGACAACCATGGTAGCTCCACCGGTTGCGACTCACTAACCCCCACTTGCGAGTTGGAGTATGGTGTCTCTTGCTGTGGTTGGACCGTCGCAACGGGCCCTCCTTCTAGCGCCACCCACGGTTTTGGTGATTTCCATGTTGATAACCCATTAACAGCCACACGTGGGTTAGGAGCGACCCGATCCAGTGGTTTTGGTGGCGGAACTGGGCGGAGAACGGTCGCCACGCATGCGCTGGTGTCTGGTGGTTCCAGTGGAAGTGTAGGGGTACTCGACCTCTGTGTACCTCGGAGCTCCCCCTCGCTTCTTTTCCTTTCTGCCACTGCGATACCCATACTCTTCACGATCTTGGGTGGTTCCGGCGTCTTCGTTGGCATCTTCCCTGGTGGAGGAACCTTCTGCGAAGCATCCCACTGGTTGATCTTCTCATCGCTCCTCTTTCTTGACCCAGAATAGATTGGGTCACTCTGATCCTCAAACCCACAGCCCTTCAGGTTGTCTTCGATCTTCTTCATCTACTCAACCGAATGCTCAAAGTAGTAAATGGATGATTCTTTCTCACTTCGGTTTCGACCCTCAACCCCATGGCCATTCGGGTTTTCTTCGTGTTTCTTCATCTCATTCAGAGCGTCTTCCTCTGTTGTCAATCCCGCACTGACCTTATCACCGTCTCTCTCGCTGAATCTTTTGATCAGAGCCTGGCAAAAACACTCCCAGTCTAATTTTGGGTATCCTTGGCACCAAGAGATGAACCAATGTAAAGGCACACCTTCCTCCATCCTCATGAAAGCCCACTGCAGCCTTTCAGATGAATGGATTTGTTGCTCTGCAAAGAACCTTTATGTTGTAAAGATCCATCCGATGGGGTCTTCACCATCCTTCTTGAAATAATTTTTTGACTCCTTCATCTTTGGTAACACTGGCTCCTTCTCGATGATCCGGCAGGTCGGACCAATTGTTAGGATCCCAGAAATTCTAATGGAAAAGAAAGAACAACTTTATTGAAAAGAAAGACAATTTGAGAGAATAGAAGAGAATAGGAGAAAGAACTCTCCTCCAAAGGGTTTCCCCTTTCACACCAAAGAGTCACTGCTCTAGGTTTACAATTAATTAACAAACTGAATAATCCTCCTCTAAGCCTACACCCTTCTATTTATACAAGATAAGTCTCTACTAATCAACTAACTAACAAACTTCTTATCTCATATCCTAACAACCCCTTGACCCTTATCCTAACAAACTAATCTATTATCCTAACAGGTACATATTATTTCTTTCTCTTTTTCTTTGTAGTATTATCACTTTTTGTAAGAAACTTTTATCCAGAAATGTAATAAATCATATATAGCCAGTGAGTCTTACCATGTCTCTATTAATTTAAACATTAGGGTCTTTTTCTATAAATAATTAGTAGTGTGCTTCTCTAATGCATTTTCACCCATCTCAATTCTTTATCGTTTTTGTATTCATCGTTTCAGATTCAATTTGAGAATCAATTACTCTTTCTCTTTGTTTTTTGGGGGAGTGGAGTTGTTAGTTTAAGCTAGAAATTTATGTGAATGAGAATAAAACCGATTAGGCTTTTTTTAATTGAAAATACAAGGTTCTTTTAACAACGATTTAAATTCTCTGTTGTCAAGCTCCGTATTGTTACGAATATGATATTTGGCTAATTCCATCCCGGAGATTGGAGAATTTGTTTACATGATTTATTCTAAGAGGTTGGACTATATTGTTTGATAACTTTCCTGTGTATCAAGTGCTTCTTTAAAATTTAGGTTTGACAATTCTACTGTCATGGTCAATCTCGTGTTTGGCAATCTTTCGGGCATTGTATCATCAACATGTGGGTTTATTGCATTGTATCTTTTGGAATTGGAAATGCCATTGAATGATTGAATTAAATCCATCTCGATATCTCATTTTGATAGTGAGTTATTGGGTTTAGTTCTGTTTGATAATTTTAGGAATGTATGCTAATTAAGCGCTGAGTTTTGTTTTGTAGTAAATAACTCATCAGTATCTCTTTAAACTTTGAAAAAATGATTTACACTTCACATCTCATTTTTCTCTAACCGAGTGTTAATTGTAAGCTTGATTGCGAATGAGGTTGTTCTCAAATCAAGTACAGATTATTGGCCTGCAAAACTGGGGTATGTCAATGCAATTTATTTTGTCTTTGTTTGATAATGCTCCCAAAAAGCTAATTGAAGGAACCTGCTGCCACACACTTATGAGGTTTTCTGAGAAATGATTATCCAATACCATTGTCATGCAATTATGATGCTTACTAGGTCGGTCCACAATTACAAGGTTATTGCCAGATGCTTCCTTTCTTTTCATGATTGATTTTCCTTTGTCTTCATGTTTTGTTAATATTTTCATGTTGAGGATAGTCCTAGAGAATTTGGTAATATCTCTCTTACCTGTAAATGGACAAAAACTACTGAAACTTCAGTGTTGCTGTGTCATTTGGAGGTGATCCTTAGAAAAGTGGGATGGTTTTCCTGCTTATAATAATTGTTTCAATTGGTTTATATGTCTTCCTTTACATACCGACATGAAAGATGATTTTGGTGATGGAGAGAGGGGTCATTTCGGAAGAGGCCCATCTTTCCATCTGATTCTTGCCTTTTGTTTATGCTGATATTGCCACAATACTACTGAACTCACATTAGAGCCCGGGATATCAAAATTTTAGTTGATGACATATTTCTTAATAGTGTTGTTACACCAGAATCTACGAGGCCCCTTCAAATTTACGGATGCAAGTTTAATAGAAGGATGGATTGTGCTCATGTTATTCCTGGCGAGGGGTGGTTCCAATCATATGAAGTCAAGCTGATACTATTAACTTATAGACAACATCAAAATTGATGACTACTTGGAAGAGATGTATAACACACGAAAGATTTAAAATTTCCTACTTTGCGATATAAAATATTCAATCTAATGTATATTGTTTGGCAAAGAGAATTGCATTAAGTTTATAATGAATAGAATTAGCTGGTATTTTGTTCTTTCTTTCAAGCACATGTCCTGCCACAAGTATATATCTATCATTTAAATACCCAATATGTGTGTGTGAAAAGAAACTTTTGGGCTTAATTGTGGATGATTGTTTGCTAATTTTGTGAAGCATTGATGTTTGCGGGTTATGCTTTGGTAGTGGTTAAAGTTAATGATGACAAGGTGGTAACACTTTACGGGATTTCAATTGATTGGGGACTCACAATTATGGTATTGGCTTCAATCTCACCTTGGCTATTGTTTGGTTCAGTCTGCTCTGATGTCAAGGTTTTTTTGCCTGTGATTGAAAGGTTGGTTTATATTTATTTTTATTGAATTTAAGGTTAATCATTTCCAGTGATATTTTCTCCTTTTAGTAAGGGTTTTTATCATTTATATGGGCTTATTCCTTCAAAGGGTAGCATCTTGAACCAGCTTTGGTTTCATACACTGAGTGACATGTAACTATTCGAACAATCAAATCTTAAGATTTTTTCTTAGAGCAATGTATATTTGATAATAATTTTGTCAATTTCAGTTTGATATGCAGATTACAAGAAGCAAAAATTTTCTGAAATGAAAGTCTGAGATTGATGAAGCAAAAGTTTTGGTATTTTTTTTTTTGTCCTTTTAGAAAGTTGGCTTTATTTTTTCTTTATACTGGGATTCCAATATAATCTTTTCGATGGATTTTTGGATTTGAGAAATGACCCTGAGGCAAGAAGTTTGCAGCCAAATACCAAGGTCGTGTTTCTTGCTAAGTTGGGAGAGTATAAATCAGATCTAAAGAGTCTTAAAAGTTAAGTGAAACAAATTGTATCTGGTAACTTAAACCTTCTACATGGGATGAGTTGGAATCAGGCATGGCACATGCAATGATAGTATGATTCATTTATTTTTGGATGCTCATAGATGATTGAACCACACCTTGAAACTACAACGAGGAAACAGTTTGAACATCCTTTAAATTTGAAAAGTATGAGTATTCTTTTGTTTAATGTTTGAAAGGTGTCTATTCCAGGAAACAACCTTTATCTATTTGTGATATTTATATAAAGTAGTATTACTTTTAAATTATGGGAGCAACTAGGATTCATTTTTGTAAGAATTAAGAAAAAAGACTTGAATTATGGGTTACGATTCACATGGCAGAAAAAGAACTATTCTGTTTACCACCAACTAAAAGTTGTCTCTATTGAATACGGATATCATTATCCAATAATTCATGACTAAAAGTCAAAACAATACATGTTGTAGCCCCTTACTCTGAATTGTAGTTTTTCTTACTGCCCACCCAGACATCCTATTACTTTGAATAAAAGATACTCTAATCATAGATGAAACCAAGTTTTCTTGCTATTGTTAAGGGTTGATTTGGAAATATATAATGAAATGTCATGGTCACTTTTATATGCTAAAGAGTAGTTGTCCATTCCTTCTTGAAAGTTGTTTAGATGCTTTAAAAAGTTTCTAATGAAATCACGATGAAAAAGGGATTTAGTTAAATGCATATGGAACCCATTTCTGATTTAGGTAAAAAAGATTTCGTTAAGATGTTTTTGGACCTGTGAGATTTTTGTTTAAAAAATTTATTTGGCAGTATTTAATCATGTGAAAATTAGAGGATTTTGATTCCATCTACTACGTTTCTCTCGGTTCCAATGTTGCATAGATATATGAGCCATTGAAAGGTATGTTTCACTTTGTGCATTATCCAGACACGAAACGTTCAAATGTTATGTTGTGAATCACGTGCATTTTATATTTATGGTGTGGATAATGAGGCACCTTGGTTTTGAGGAGTAGGTAGATCTTTACACAAAACTTGGGCAAATATTACAAAAAAAAAAAAAAAGGCATCTAATGCAGTTCACCATGTACATTTTATCAATCGTGCTTTAATTTGTTTTACATTTTTGTATGATGACCATTTGGAACAAGTGGTGGAGATTATTAAAGAATCTTTTTTAGGCCTTTTTTTTAGTTGTTGCCTGTTGGGTATATTTAGTAGTGAGTACAAAGATCCTTGCATATCATGTTGCTTATTTTCCTTTTAGGCTTAATATTGACATTTTAAAGTGTGTAATGAGAAATATTATAATTATTGGAAATATCTGAGTTTTAAATAGAATTTGTATTAAAATTGTATTCCCCCCCCCCTTTTATAGTGCTTTTATTATTACCATGTGGGTGGATACCTTTTACTCTTTCAAGTATTAGCGTATGCGCTCCCTTTTATCCATTTATTCAGTTGAGAGTACAACTCATATGGCTCTATATAATATATAATTATAATGAAATTGTGAATATAATATACATACTAGATGTGTTGTTTTATATATTTTCTTTATATAGTGGACACTCACTTTAGTTGTGTAGTAATATTATTACGTAACAATAATTTAAATTATTATCTCACCTCAACTTATAATTTATATGTACATTGCCTTTGCTCTATACTTTTAAATTTCATAAATCTTGAGATATTTAACAAACTATTTACATTTAAAAACAATTAGTAAGTTAAAGAATCAAACACATTCTGAGCTACAATTTAATTATATTAATTATTCCATAAATTTTAATATGATTTTTCCATAAAGTATTCTACATGAACTTTTAAATAAAAAATACAAATAATTTATTGAAATATTATAAAGTAGACATTCTCCTGTGCATGGCACGGGTTACTATACTAGTTATGGATATATTGTCATGCGTGAATTATGACAGGTATGTAATTTTAGTATTGATTAACGCCAATCAAATAATTGAAACTACAACTTATTTAACTAATTAATTACACACCTTTATTTGAGAATAAAACAAATAGTGTAATTAAAAATAAAAATAAAAAGAATTGTGGACATATTGTCATGCGTGGATTAATTATGACAATTCACACCTTCAATCAACTGGTTTTTTTCATTTGTTGCCAAGTTTTTTTATTTCTTTCTTTCTCGGTCCAGCATTTGTTGCCAAACGTGCAAATTATGTTCCCACAACCAACGCCCGTTATAAGTTTATTTAGGGCTTAGGCGAAGAATAGTCCATTTTTATGTGGGTTGAAAAAACTCTTCATGTCTCAGGATGCAAGTGGATCTATCTTGGCTAATGATTTTGGGGCCTCTCCCACTAAATTTTAACACCTCCCTATCTTTTTTAAAAAGACAATTTTATCCCTCTCAAAAGACAATTTTGCCCCTTTCACTTAACGTACTCTCTTCCTTTCCTCATCTCACCTCCCGCTTTTCTTTCTCTATCTCAACCCTCACCTCCCACAATATCACCTCTCTCTCTCAAGCTCAACCACTCTATCTGGGTCTCCTCTCTGTATCTGTTGGTCCCTCCGCCACCACCTCTGTCACCATTCACTGCCAGATCTGAGATGCGTTCGCATATTTTTTTCTGTGATTTGAAGTTTTCTGGAAACTTGTTTACGGGAACGTCAGTCAACAAGAATCTGATAGTTATAAATTTTCAAAATGGTTCCAGATTCTTATTGCCGGGACATTCCGGAATTTAAAATCCGGAAAATTCAAATCTAGCAAAAAAAGAGAGGCGAAACAACATTAAGTTGTTCAAAACACTCTCGGATTCTTGTTGTCAGGACATTTCAGAATTTAGAATCTGGGAAATTCAAATCTTTAAAAAAAGAAAAAAAAGGAGGCGAAGCAACGTTAAGTTGTTCAAAACACTCTCGGATTCTTATTGCCGGGACATTCCGGAATTTAGAATCCGGGAAATTCAGATCTAACAAAAAAAAGGGAGGCGAAGCAACGTTAAGTTGTTCAAAACACTCTCGTATTCTTATTGTCGGAACCTTCCAGAATTTAGAATTCAGGAAATTCAAATCTAGGAAAAAAAAGGGAGGCAAAGCAATATTAAGTCGTTCAAAATACTCTCGGATTCTTATTGTCGGGACATTCCGTAATTTAGAATCCGGGAAATTCAAATCTAACAAAAAAAAGGGAGGCGAAGCATCGCGTACGGGAAAGGTAAAAGTTAAGTAAGGGGTATTTTAGACTTTTTAGGGGAAGGGGAGGTGGTAAAATTAAGTGGGAGAGGCCCCAAAATCATGGGCCATCTATCTTCCCGATGTAGATTAGTTGGATTGGGCTTTGCAAAATCCTTTTTCAAAAATTTTTGCCCTTCGAAGAAAAAGGCTTTTGGAACACAAGACCGGACATTGAACCGGAGAGGGCCTGGGTTCAGGGTTTTTGGGTTCGACCGGGGTTGGACCGGGGTCGAACCGGGTTCGATTAAATATTATTAAAAAAATATTTAATACAATATATAAATAAATAATAAACAAAAAATAAACTGATATTCATAACTTTACATCATAAAAATTATACTTCACTTAATATTTTCTTAATAAGTCGACATATAACAAAAAATCACACATTCATCCATCTCAAATATGACATAACTATTACGTTCAATAACACAAAATATGAAAAATGGCACAGGTAGTCGAGTTTGAGAAGCAAAATGGCGCAGGAAAAAAAAATAGTTAAAATATAAAATGTAAAAAAAAAAAAATTGCAAACCGGCCGGTTCGGGCAAAAAAACCCGGTTTTTACCGGTTTTTACCCGGTCCGGTCCGGTTCTTAACCGGTTCTTCAACAGAACCCCCCGGTTCTCTGGCAACCGGTTTTTAAGGGTGAATCGGACCGGACCATGGCCCGGTTCCCAGTTCAACCGGTTCAACCGGCCGGTCCAGTCCGGTTTTTAAAACCTTGATTTTTGCCCCTCGAAGAAAAAGGCTTTTGGAACACAAAAAAGTTCACTTCCAGAAACAAGATTCCTAGAACATGAGATTTTTTTTTTAGTGTTACAAAATCTTGTCCGAAAGCAAATTTTTTGTGTTTCAAAAACTCATTTTTGGAAACAAATTATTGGGGTAAAAACCGCCTTTTTTTCCCCTTCTATATCTCATATTATGATTCTGGATTTTGCTTTAGGTCGTCATGAATCTCCATAAGGATGGCTCTCTACTGCAACAAGAGGTATAAAGTATAAAGCCAACAAGACAGCAACGAAAGCAACACAAGTGGATAAGTCATAGGGAATTATTAAATAAACCCCTCAAAATTGCTAGCATACACCCCTGTCAGGTTTTCATTTTTTCCCAAAATGTCCTTGTTCGTAAATCTATTTTCGGATGTGATAAACCCATGTTGTAGGTAAATAAGCCTTCCGTACAATCAATTACGAACAATTTGTAACCTCCGAAATTGTATTTACAGACATATTAATATATTTAGGGACATAATTGAAAACGTCACCGTGAATATATTTACAGACACGTTTAATAGCATTCCAAAATTATATTTCCAGAGTTTGTCTGAACTTGGAAAAAATAGAGTATTCTTTTCCAAACAACATGAAAAAAGAACTGAATACTATCTATATAACCAAATAACCACAGTTCTAATTGATTAATATTTTAGATTGTGAAAACTTAATATATTAAAAATAATTATAAAATAGTAATAACAAAATAGTGTGCACACATGAACCCAAAAAATTACAAAATAGTGTGCGTATATAAACCAAAATTAATTACAAAATAAAACTGAATGGAAAATAAAAGAGATCATTGCATGATGATCGTGTCCAGGGAGTCATTTATGTACACAATAAGAATACAGAATAAAAATAAATCACGAAAAAACCAGAAAAAAGGTGAAAGGGTGTACCTGATATTACGGGTGAGCAGGACCCAACCCAACCTGAAGACCCGTCCCGTCACTGTCCCATTTGACCCGTAGAGTAATCGGGTTTGTTCGGATATAGGGACGGGTTAAGGCCTAAAAAATGGACACAACCAAAATGTAGGGACGGGTTAGGGTCAGGTATAACCCGTCCCTTAACAATTTGTTAGTTTTATTATGTTTGTGATGATATTTCTATAAAACAAAATATTCAAGTTGGAATCTATGTTAGTTTAGTTGGTAATCTTCTAGTAAAATACAATTGTAAGAGTCATGTTTGGCTTTGAGTATATGGTAAAATACTACAATATTTAATCATCACTTTATAATCTTATTAGAATTGTTCTTTGGGCCAACCCGGTCTCGTCTTAAATTGACTCAGTCTTAATTTGACCCACAAAACTTCGGGTTTGTTCGGGTCTAAGGACGGGTTAGGGTCTAAAGAATTAGTCTGAGCAAAGTTTAGGGTCGGATTAAGGACAAGTATAACTCGTCCCAACCCGTCCTTTGCTCACCCCTACGTGATAGTGAAAGATGGAAGAAAAAAGGTTGGGGTTTTGAGGGATTTGGGTTGTGGTGTGTGATTTAGGGTTGAAATGGAAGAAGGGGGAGAAGAGTTGAGATGGAAATGAAGAGGTGAGGGGAAGAAGAAGAAGAAGAATAAGAAGGGACAAGAAAGGGGGATCTTAAAAAACAAGTTTTAGTGATTTTCCATAAATATATTTATAGACCAGTACCTTCTGCAAATATATTTACAAAGGAGGGTAAAAGATGGGGGGGGGAATAGTCAGGGATGTGTGCTAACAATTCTGGGGTGTATTTAATAATTATTATGTAAGCATAACACGATATGCCCATTCTCACGTGGGGCCATATCCCCCAGCAGAAGGCCCATGACCCATAGCATAACTTTCAGCCTGTTGGGAGTACCTTCTCTCGGACACAATAAGCCTTTTTTTTTGTGACAAGAAAACGAACACAACAAGCCTTGGACGGACAAAGAAGGAAAAGAGCACAACAGGCCTTGCTTTTGAGAAATCCAATTATAGATATTTTTGCTTCTGAGAAATGAAATTTTTTAGATATATATAAGTACCTATTTTGATAGATTTCATCTTTTAAAACAGCTGCTTGTCAAAAAAAAAACTTTTAAAACAGCTGATAATGAGCCTTAATTTCAAGACTAAATTGAAAAACTATTCTAATTTTATCATCTATAAAAATGAGACACATGCATTTAGCTTAACTCACTTTATATGCAAAACATTGTCATAAAAATTTTACTAAGATTTTTTGTAAAGAATAATTTTCTTAAAAATTAACAAAATATAATAACAATTTTCTCAAAATAACTACAAATTCTTTGGTGTAAAACTAATCCTTTAAAACATGGACTAATACAATACAAATGGAATATTTTACAATTTCCTCCTTCAATAGGAGTGAAAACGGGTCGAATAGATTAGCCTTTGTTTTAAATGAATTTGTTTGATTTTATAAATTTAAAATCTATGTCTAATTTATTTATCTGATATAAGTAAATTGATTTTAGTCTTTCTTTAATAAAAAATTAAATAATTTTATCATAATAATAATGTTACAATATTTATATTTATATAAATAGGTTCACCCCCAAGTCTAAAAGAATTTTTCTATATAGAAAAAAAAAAGAATTTTTTTGGTTGCAAAAAATTGACTTTTTTTACAGAAAAAATTGGCTTATTTTGATTTAAAAATATTGGGCTTTTAAATAAGTCTAATTGTCTGAATCAGGTTATCCAAAAATAAAAGATAAGTCTAAACTAGATCTTTTTTTTTTCGTGCTAAGTCTAAACGAGATCTTCTAGTTAAAAAAAAAAAAATAGTCTAAACTAGATCTGTACTAATGTAAGTCAAGCTATGAACTTTAAACCCTCCACGAACTATGTCACCTATTTTCAAGTCTAATAGATAAATATGTTTGAACCTTTGGCCCCCTCCTAGATATATGTTAAATTTAATAAAATCATTGTTGTTATCTTTCTTCCGTTTTTTTTTTTTTCCATGTGGTCCACCAACATCTATCCTTTTCTCCTCCGTGATTATAGCCACGACATTAAGACATGCTCCCAGACAGTTCTGGTTCATAAAAATCTAAAATTATCTTCCAATTTTCTTTTCATTCCTGATTCTTGGTTTTATAGTTTTCATATCTGGCTGTTTTTTTTCCCTCAAAAAAAAAAATCTGGCTGCTTGTTCTGCATTAATCTCAGTCTCTGACATGAGGAAGGCGAGCAGTGGAAGAATTTGGATCTTTTTCGGCGTTGCACTTTCTGCAGTACTAAAAACAAGTGCAAAAGGAGAGAGAAAATGATGTGATAATGGGTAGTTAATGATGAGAGAAAATTTTTTTGGAAAGAGACAGAAAGAGATATGATTGCTACACAAACAATAGAGTGTTTGCAGGAGAAAATCCAAAAATTAAATATATGAAGCACACTTTTTGCTTTTTTTATGAATTGGGTATCCTCGCAAATGTAAAGATTAAACTCTCGAGCTGTGTAGATCACATGGGCGATAAAGCCCTCCTTCAAAAATTTTAATGATGTGGCATTCACAGGACTTGGATTGGAACTCGAAAGTGGCAGATGCAAGGAATTGGCTCTAGAGGGACCAAATACGGTATGGGGGACCAAATCTACGTAGTATAAGTAGATTTATTTTTTTATTATCTAGTTTTTTATTATCTAGAAAACAAAGGAAATATAGGAAAAAAATTACAAGAGAATACAAAAATGGGAACTCGAGACCCATATATCATCCAATTTGCTCTTTGGGTGTACACTTTTAGTACGTGACCATCGAACACTAAATAAAATGATAAATACACTGTAACCAAAAAAAAAATATGATAAATACACTTAAATTTTAAAGGGCAAACTATCAGTGTCCCGGAGTGTTGTTAAAAAAAAAAGTAAATTCTTCCATACCCAGGAAAAAAAGTGGGTATCGATACCCATCCGTAAAACAAACAAAAATAATCTCAATAAAAATAAAAAAAACTATAATTCAAACATAAATTATAAATAACAAAACAAATAAAACCTACAAAAACAAACTCGAAATAAAAAAATAAATTGAAATATCAAAAGAAATAGAAATCGTGTATGGAATAAGTGAAAAAATAGAAGAAATTGACAAAAATATAATTTTATTATTAAGAATGAAATAAGAAAAGAAGAATAAGCTAGGAATAAAATTAAATAGTTTACACAAATTTATAATATTATTTAAGCTGTGATCCAAATAACAAAAATAGAGAAAGAATTTTTATAAAAAATAAAATAGAAAAAGAATAAAAAGACTCCTTAGAGAAAGTGAAAATTTATTAATAAATATAGAAATTTTTTAGGGAATTTCTCCTATAATCTCACACTAACAACAGGTATGAAAACTAAACATTTAATTTCACTTTAAAAAAAGTTAAAAAATGATGTGGCGTCAAATAATTGGTCATTGAGTATTCATACCCAATAAAACTCCAGGGTATCGGAGTTCTCACCTAAAAAAAATGAAGAAATAGAAATCATATATCGAAAAATACAACATTGAATGTCTTAATAACTTAAGAAGTTTATTTTTCAATAAATACTTACCCTTCGGTACGTATTTGCAAAATTTAGTAGTGGCCTTGAACATTTTCGGGGTGAGAGACGTATAAGATCCTATTTTTTAGGGCACGCTTAATTATAGAATAGAGGAATGCTACGGACACTCTCTCTGACACTCTCTCAATGATTGGGCCACGTCACACTTTTTTTTTCAAAATCGACCATTGGATTGAAAGTTACTATCATATAGATCATATCTATAAATTTTAACATTAATCTATGATCATTTGCTATGTCATCAAGATGCGTCAAGATTAACGTCAACGGTGTAATTACAAATAACGTTAATCTTGACGCATCTTGATGACATAGCAAATGATCATAGATTAATGTAAAAATTTACAGATATGATCTATATGATAGTAACTTTCAATCGAATGGTTGATTTTGGGAAAAAAAAAGTGTGGTGTGACCCAATCATTGAGAGAGTGTTTAAGAGAGAGTGTCAGAGAGAGTGTCCGTAGCATTCCTCTTATAGAATATGATGACTCTTGATAGTGAACTCTTGGTCTTGGTCTTGATATTAATAACGTAAAGGGACAAGTATATGATAATAAATCAAACATGACAAAAATTATTAAATATAAATCCTAGAGTATTATAACATGTGATTCTCGTAGCTTTAACTTGACACATTTTGACATTGCAAATTCTTGTACTAAAGCTAAAGATTTTTTTGGAGTGCAACAGCGTATTTACACTTTATTTTCTCATTCCACAAAGCATTGGAAAATTTTATGAGATAACATGTGAAATGTTTAAATATTAAATCATTATCACAAACACGTTAGGAAAGTCATGTGAGTAGTGTATATGCAATTAAAACTCAAGCTTCAAACATAAGAGAAACTTTACTTCAACTAACTAAACAATATAATGATCGAGAAAATTAGGAGTGGAGCTAAATGCAAATCACAGAATTGGAAACTTTGAATTTTATTAGCTATGGTCATTTGGTTTGAGTTGTTATCTGCTGCTATTGAAATTAGCAAAAGTTTGCCCCCAAAAATAACATGTGTATCGATGCGGATATAAAACTAGTAAAAAATTTGATTAAATTCTTGAAAAAATATAGAGAGTATGGATTTGTAAATGCTATTGTTAATGCTGAAAGAAATGCACGAATGAAAAAAAAATTGAATTTGTGTTTGTTCAAAAACGTCAAATTCGTATAAAAAAACACTATGATGAAAAATCATCTGAATGCATACAACCAAACTCTATGTTTGCTAAGGAGTCTTTTATGATCAATCACTTTTTATAAATTGTAGATCAAGAAATTAACTCATTTTATTGAAGATTTGAATAGTATAGCATATATAAGGAGATTTTTTATTTTTTAATATTGAAAGACTTAGGTCATGCTCATATAAAGACTTGAAATTATGTTGCAAACATCTTGAAACTTATCTAAAACGTGATAATTCTTGTGTTCTTGATGGTGATATTCTATTTAAAAATTTAAAAATTATTAGAGAGGTTTTAACTGTTGAATCAAAATTAAGCTTTATGATATTGAGTTCTTTGAATACAATTAATTGTTTTCCTAATGCATGCACAACTTATAAAATAATATTAATTATCCATATTACTGTTGTATCTGTTGAGAGAATTTTTTAAATTGAAATTGTTAAAATTTTATTTGTAATCTACTATGTCACAAGGTAGATTAAATAGTCTTGCAATTGATTTCTATCAAAAATGATTTTTTAAAAAACATTGATTATGAATGGATTATTAATGATTTTGTAGCAAAAAATGCAAGGAGAATAATACTCAAATAATTGATAGGGAATCATATTCTCATTTCACATAGGTCCCCTAAAATATCAAGGACGACCTTATCCAAATTGTAATTGATAGGGAATCATATGCATTGCATTTCATGGAGTTTATGCTTTGAAGTTATAAAATATTTAAAATAATAAATTTGATAAATTACATATAAATAATTAATAATTAATATATTTAAATAATTGTGTGTATAATTAATTTAAATTTATATGGAAATATCATTCTTATGTTTTAATATGTATTCTTTTGTCTTTGAGTAAAAATCTCCATGAGCATAAATATGGGATTAAGACTCCAACAAATCTAATCTGCTAAATTATAGCATATTTGATTAGCTTATAAGTTTATTTTACTAACATAGATGTATTTTCCTATTTGATAAACGAGCTTAATTATGTCACTAGCTTGTGACATTTTTTTTTTTTTACATTTTATACTAGCTGATAACATTTTTTTCATATGTTACTAGGGTTTTGTTTGACAAAAGTATCTGAAAAGTTAGCTGATAAATGGTATGGTTAAATATGCATTGTATAGTTAAATTAGTTATTGAACTAACTTATAGATGTAAATAACAGAAAAGCACATTTTATATATTTTTACATAAATTATATTTTTATATATATTATTTATTTCAAAATAGTTATTACTTTTAATATCTTAGTTTGTTTTATATTATTTACCGTCTTAAAAAATTATTTATACTTTCAATTTAAATATTTTTATTAAAGGAATGAGATAATACAAAAAAATGCATCTTCATATATTTTAGATATAATATTTTTATAGATAAAAAATATATTTTGCAATATTTTTGTCCTATTTATATAGCATATTATGTATCTATATATATATATATATATAAAGGTTGTCTAGGGACATATTTGGTATTTTTCCTGTTTAATTAAGGGGCAAATATGTAAATATATAATTATCCTATTCGTAGGCTTTTTAATTAAAGTCACTAATTAGTGGGTTTTTAATTGACATTACAATATTTAGATTTTTAATATAAATAATTAATAATTAATATTTCAATCAAAACAGTAATATTAAAATGAAAAGGTAATATAATAATTAAAAATTACTTGATACATAATTATTAATTAAACTTTTTAAATGATAATTTTCAGTGTTAATTTTTCAATGATAATTATTGATTGCATATATAAAAAATATTGAAGAAAAATAGACTACGATATATATTATTAAATATAATAGTTTTATAAATTATAAATCTTTTTTTGATGAATTTATAGAACAAAATTATATATATATATATATATATATATATATATATAAGTTTTGAATGTTAATTATTATTAACATGTAATTTTAATTTAATTTATCTTTATTTATCAATTTCAATTTTTAAATCTTTATTTCCTTTTACGTTCTTTTTTTATTTCAATTTCAAAATTGAAATTTTAAATCTTTATTTGGTTTTTATGTTCATTTTTTATTTTAATTTTAATCTCATATTTATTTTTAATTTATTTTTAGTTTTAATCTTTATATTTAATTCTATTTTTAGATTTAAGCTTTGATTTCCATCTCTGTATTTAGTTAGTTCATTTTACGTCCATTCTTTTTTCAAATTATTATATAAAAAATTTAAAATAAATAAAATGTTAGAGTTAGTTTTACTTCTCATTAAGTTTTCAGATTTTTTTGTCAAATTAAGTTTTCAGATTGAAAAAAAATATATAAGTGGGTGTCAAATGTTTAGTGCAAATTTTTGGCTCAAATAAAGAACATACATGTTTCAAAAAAAATATACATAATAGAAAATAAAGAAAAAAGATATTTGTCCTTTGAAATTATTTCTTAAATAATATTATGTATTTAAAAGGAAAGATTCCATATTAATAACAATAAATTATCATAATTGTTAATAAAATCATAAGTTAATGGAGAATCAAACAGTTACAGAAAAGTAAGAGTCATAAGTTATTTATAAAAAGTAACTATAGACAATAGGGGAGGAGATTCAGTTTTAGAAAAAGTGAGAGAGCAAGTGAGAAGAGAATAGGAAGAAGGTAAAACGAACAAAAGGTAGAGGAGAGCTACCAATGAAAAGATAAGAGACATGAAATGGTGGGAAATACAATCAGGAAAAGGAAAGAGAATTGGTTCTCAAATATTACCGATTTTTCCCCTTGCCAAGTTCTTAAATTTTTTTTCCAAAGTACATTTGTTCATGTTCATGTTACAGAATATTGTGTATTCTTTGTATCAGATTTTGAATTAGATTTTGCGGGCCATGAAATCTCTTTTGTTAGGTGTATTCTTAATCTGATTTTGTTGTCCTCTCTCCTTGATATTTGCTGCTGGATTAATTTTGGATTTTAATTTCTGATTGTTATTGCAATTAAATCTCAACTTTGTATGGGTGTGTTATCAATGTTTTCACGAGGTCCATATGGTCTTAAAACAAACGAGTTTATTTTGGAGGTCTATTTTCCTATTAATGAGACTTTTGATTATTTGCACGTTAATGGATATCAGCATATCTGCCTATAGATGTATGTTCAATGATTTCATAACATATTTTTTGTAACTTCATCAAAGGAATGTGTAAATAGATAATAAAAAAGATAATCAGTGAATCTAATGAAAAGCAAAAAGGAACATGATGCTCCGAGATAATTAGATAGTTGCTAGACTCTTACAGCAGAAAATGTAATTTATGCAAAAATTGTGTGAAAAAAGTTTAGGTCATCTTGATTTAGATTTGTTTTTATTATAATAATGTTAATATTTAAAATTCTAAAAGATTTAATTTTTTACTTTTAGCATTAGGTTTTAAAAAATTAAAATAAAAAAAAATTGGATTTAATTTCTTTCACCGCTCTTCGGGTATCAAAACAAAAATAGAAAAGTATGATAAATGGAACTACAAAAGGATAAAAAGTATGGGATATGTAAAAACAGAATTTATAAATTGTCTCTTAATTCAAAAAATTAAATTCATCCATTAAAATTCAAAAGAAAAAAATATTACCATCAATATATGAAATTGTAATTAATGTTTTGGCTAAATAATGTCATATCATTTTAATTAGTTTTCTAAAATTACATATTTTCACTCTGCATTGCTTATTTACTTTGCAAAAATACAAAAAAAAATTAAATAAAAAAATAACCTTACAAATTTTCTAAGATTTAACTTTAACTATAAATTTTATATTTATTATATTTACAATTAAAAGTGTCACTATTTTTTAAGATTATGCTACTTATATATGTTAGTTTAAAATTTTGTCCTCTTCATATTCATATTTCATAAAACTAAATTTACAAACTTTTTAAATTGTTACATCGATGCATATTTGTGCTTTCATATGATATATTTAGGCATGGAGAATTATTGATTAAAGAAATCATTGATTGAAGAATTAGTCATTGAAACGAGAACATAAACATAGCAAACTTTTTCTACCATGTCGCTATGTGCTTTTCTTACCATATATAGCGTGTATTCACTATTAATTTTCTAACTATAACATGTATCAACTATTATTTTTAGGAAGAAAGGTGATTTTAAGAAATAATATTAGTAAAAATTAAGATTTATATTTCTAGATTGTCATTGGCTCCATGTGATAGTATAATTTCTTTTAAATTCCAATGCATACAATTTTTTATTGTTGTATCTTTTGCACCGACATTTAACAAAAGTTAGAGACAATCACTTAGACAAGTCCAAGTCTATCTTCCACAACCAATCTTTTGTCATGGCCAGTTGTATGTTGCAATGTCAAGATTAACTTCCTGTAGCAAATTGAATATACATATTTGTCACAACGACAACCAAATCACACTCACCACCGTAAAAATGGATTTATAAGGAACTATTTAAAAATTAAGATAGGTAAACCCCAAAAAATATATTGCTTATATAATCTTATTTTTCCATATTTGTAACAATTATTAATTTCATGTTTTTTTTGCACAATATAGACCAATTATGAACAATTATTTGCCAATTTTCTACAACCTCTGTGATGCAATGCATAGGAAAACAACTAACAAGCATAGACATGTGTTAAAATATACTTTATATGGTATTCAATTGTATCCTATGTTAAAAAAAATCTATTTTATGTACCATTAAATACATTTTTTATAAATAACTATTCGCAACTTCCAACATTATCTTTCTAAAAGCAAAATACAACAATTGTCTCCCAAAATACATTTTAAATATCTTTTGTTACAAAAACAAAAAAACAAAATACATGTACATCGCACAGGTCACGTTCTAGTTATATTTTATGATAGAGTGGTTAAAGGCCTTATTTTTATTTTTTAATTTAAGAGAGAGTAATCTAGAAATTTTATTGAAATAATAAGGGTAAAAATGAGATAAAAACAATAAATTGTAAGCCATAATTCATAAGCTTAAACACTACTTTTGTCAACAACAAAAAAGAAGCTTAGACCGTACTTAAAGTAGCCTTTCCAAAAAAAAAAAGTATAAGTTAGTGAGATAAGCTCGTTTACTAAACATATCTACTTTGTTCAAACATGGTTATAAGCTAGTCAAATATGTTATACACGAGCTTGTAATCGGGCTTGCCAAATAGACTCTTAGACTCTGTTTGGCAAAAAAATCAGATAAGCTAGCTTCAAGCACTACACTGAAAAGTAAACAAATGAGTTTAATTTTAATTCCAATGACGCATAAAAGCGCACGTTATGGGCTTATGCATCATCGGATATACACGTAACTCCAGTTAACACTTCCAAAGTGTTATCAGAGTTGAACAAAAACATGCGTGCATATTCTGAATGACACATCTAGATAACACTTGCTTGAGAAAGCATTATCTGATTGTGTCATTTCAGATAACACAAGTTCAAGCAAGCGTTATCCAATTCTATGTTTTTTATTTAAATTAGTTTTACTATTATTCTGATTTCCCCACATACAAATATCAATCAGACAATACAATACACAATATCAAACTATAAAACAAGTGTGATTGTTATCCGTTTTTTACCGAATCAATGTCGCAAACAGGAGTGAATTTATTACCTTATAGTATTATTGGCTGAGAAAAGAGGTGTGAGTTTATTGCATCATTTGGCAAATGCATTGATCTGTTACACCTTTGTACCTATAAATAGGTCTTCTTTAACTCCTTTTTTCATCATCCTTTTCTTCCTTGCTCACCATCTTCTTCCTTGTTCTCTCATGCTTTGGTGGTACTTCCTTTTCCTGTAAGTTATTCAAAGCACTCTTAAGATTTTTCTAAGGGGAAAATTAGAGCGTCCAGATGGTTAACACAAAAAAAAACCTCCAAGATGACCCTTAATGAAAGCGATTCTTGGAACGCTTTGAGTAGCATATTTAGAATATTAAATACCTCAATGACATGATTCTGATATAGGGTTCCCTGACAATACAACCTTTTTAGGGGTTTTTACTTTGCAAGGGATTGTATTGTATCAGTATTTTCATTTCTTGGAGTGTGACCTCCATCTTGTTGTACTTTCTTAATTAGGTTTAATTTATTTCTTGTACCTTGAGTTCTGACTATGTAAGCTATTCGAATAACACGAGTTATAAAGAAATAAATTTTAATTTGTTTCCTATACCTTTGACTTGTATCTTTTTTAATTGTAGTAGTAAATTAGTTATTTAGATTTTTATATTCAATAAAAATCCTAAAGTTTGCAATGAGCTAAGAAGGATTATAGGGAACTGAAAAACCTAAAGTTCTTGTGAAAAACATATCATGTTATGAACTAAATATTGCATACATTCAATATGACATTTTACAAATAACCACTCAATATTTGTATTAAACTCGATAATAAAATAGAAATACAACACTACAAAAAAACACGGGATTACCGACGGCCTAAAGCCGTCGGTAAGCGATAAAAGCCGTCGGTAACCCACTTTTACCGACGGATAACCGACGGCCTAAAACCCGTCGGAAATATGGTCGTCGCAAAGGATTACCGACGGACTCTTCTTCGCCGTCGGTAAAATGACGTCGAATACCGACGGGTAAAGCCGTCGTTATATTTCCGACGGACGTGACCGTCGGTAAATCTGAAGTGTTTCCGACGGCTTAGGCCGTCGGTAATCGGGAATTTTTTTTTTAATTAAATTTATTAATAAATTAATTTTAATTAATAACCAAATTAATTTTATTCTTTAATTAATTAATTAATTTAATTATTTATTTGTTTAATTATAAAAATAATTTACTCTCATATTAAAAATATTTATTTATTAATTTAATTAAAAATTACTTGTAATTTAATTTAATTTAATTATTAATTGATTTTCCATATATAAAAATGTGATAACGTAAACTAAAAATCAAATTAAAAAAAGAAAACATAATAAATAAAAAAATTCAACAAATAAAAACAAGAACTAAAATAATATCTCAAACGAAAAAAATGATATCCAAAAATATGAAAAAATATAAGTACAAAAAGAACTAATAGTCTGGTACTCTGATCATGATCGAGATGCTCTACATCATCCGCATCATCGACATGACCATGAGTACGCTGAGGCGGAGGCGAGGCGGAGGCGGAGGCGAGGTCGAGGCCGAGGCCGAGGCCGAGGCGAGTAGGTCCGGGCGAAGCCAGCAACCGTACATCTGCTCCCGCCGCCGCAAAGACTGAGTCAAAAGCTCCCGCCTTGGGCCACGGCCCGCTTCAACTCGGCTATCTCCTGGTCATCCGCGGCGAGCGACTGGCAAAGAGACTACTACTCGACGACTCTCCAGTGTGTAGGCGGCGGGCCCCTTTTTTGTAGTTGCTGGCAAGGTCGCCAGCACCATATAGGCGACCCTTCTTCTTTCTGCCAACCACTTCCGCCCAAACCCTCAGCGGTGTAGATAGATCGTCAGGACTCTGAGATGGAGAACATGATGAGCTCTGAGATCTAAGCTGAGACATCCTCGCCTCAAACTCCTCCTGTTAAACAAACAAATAAGTCAAATCTTTTTTTTAAACAAAACAATATAAACATTATTAAAAAAATATTTATTATATTTTATAATTACCTGAGTCTGCCTCGAACGCTCATCAACGAAATCACCAGTACTTCTCTTCGTATGAGTTGCAAGATGGAGCTCGTGCAACTGAACTTCTCTCCCCAACCTCCTCGACTGAGATTGTATTAATAAAAAAATTTAAATAAATAATAATAATAATAAAATAATAATAATAACAATTTTATAACACGCAAGTCTAGCTGCGTCGGCGCTCGACCGACATCGCCTCGGTGTGCAAGCTGCCACCCTTCTCAGAGGCCCTATTCTTCTTGGCCTTCGAGCTGGTCGCCTGGAACTCAGGGTATTCCATGCGCTACCAGTGCTTTGAGCTCGTCCCCTATCCACTGGGTGGCGATCCTCGATGCGGGCATCTCAAGCATGTCGAAAGGCGGTGGGAGGCCTTCATATGAAAATTCTTTTCCATCGCCTCCTCATATTTTTCCTCCCAAGCAACCCTCGTCTGTATCAATATAAGACATTATTAAACATAATTGAAATTTACGAAAATAAAATATGCAATAAAATAAAAATTGCAGCTTACTCTGAAAGAATTAAACATATGGTCCCGCTCAAAATCCTTCAGTGTCCCCCAGGTGGGCCAAAACTCCTGGTAATTCTCCTCAATTGTTGCTGTGATAGCTAACGCAGCAGGCTTTGAGGGAAGAAACCTGAACAATAAAAACATGTTAAATAAAATATATATATATATATATATATATATATATATATATACATGTAAATTATTAATAACTCGAAAAAATTGCAAATACTTACCCTTTACCAGATGGCCTGATAAGAACTCGACCATCATACAACATCTCAAGAGTGTCAGGCTCCTGGCCCTCCCCCTGCTCAAGAACCTCCTCCTGCTGAACCTCCTGCTCCTCCCCGTCCTGCCCAACATCAGTGTCATCAGGTGTATGGCCCGTACTATAATCATGGTTTGACCGATGAGCATCGGCCCGCGGACCAGGCACACCATGGGAACTCGAAGCGCCATGTGCAAACTGGAACCCCGGGGTGGGGATCATGTCAATGTGAGGCAAAGGTGCCGAACGTGCCCGAGTCTATATAGCTGGTGTCCAATGTGCCTGAGTCTGTAGGTGGTGCGTAAGGTGTCTAGGTGCAGAGGTGTATCAGTCGTCTCGGCGTAGATGTACTAGGACGGCGTGTAGATGACAACGCCGAAAACCCGATGAGGTCACGGCTAATGATGGTCGGCCTCGACGACGAGGTCGAGGGCGATCCCTTCCCTTCCATTTACCACCACCGGGTGGTCGGAAGTCTGCTTGAACCTCCCGATGCCATATATGTCTATAGAGCAATTGAATAATAACAGTCATGAAATATTATATTTAAACATAACAATATTACAAATGAATTCCATAAAAATAAACAAGTTATGAAAATAACTGACAAATTAAAATATATTGTTACACATTAATTTCTCAAATTGTAAAAAGTTAAACAATATCAATCGCCCATTCTCGCCCACTCAATTTCAAAGATCGTCTTTAGATCTTGATGGTTCTCCCACTTCTTCATTTCATTCCTCACCCCCATCTACATCTTCATATGTGATTGGATTGTCACGTAGTCGAGTAATGGGTTCCACTTCATTTACTACATTGACATGAGATATCTCATCCACTTGATAAGCCACTTCTTCCCGTATCATCCGCTTCAATGCGACCACGTGGTTTTATCTTTATTGCGACACACCAACCTTGTTTGTCCCTTCGAGTTGATGGATAAGGGATATAATACACTTGTCTTACATGTTGTGCCATGATAAGCGGATCAAACATTTGGTATCTTACGCTCATGTGTATGTCAACAGATTATATTTTCGATCCACTCTTGTGCCTCTATTTGACTGGATCAAACCAATTACAATAAAATAGCACTATTTTTTTAGTATAGTCTAAAGTATTGTACGTCAATTCATATATATGTTGAATCACGCCGTAAAGTCATCTTCACCTCCATCTGTGGCACCTTTTACATAAACCCATTGTTAACTGTTTTTTCCCCTCTGTTTTTGACTGGGTTTGGAATTTGTATCCATTTACAAAGAATGTGTGCCATTCTTTTACACGTGATTTAGGACCATGAGATAAATTTCTCAAGTGTTGGATTTTAGGGGATTCTGCCTCGCTATACACCTGTGTACACACCATGTGCAAACAAATTATGGTTCCTATTTTCAAACAATATTTTTGTATTTTCAAACAATAAATAATAATAATAATATATATATATGACGACTCAAAAAACATACCTGGTTCCTAAACCACGTTGGGAAATATTCATGAATATAGGCAGAAGAGTCTTGTACGCTTGTGGGCTTAGTTAACAAGAATGCCCTGATCAAGTCATTATCAAACAAATGATCAAGAGCAATTATGGATTAAAGAAATTGAAAGTGGTCAAAATGATACATATGGTGATACTTCTGCACAGTTGATCAACACGTGAACGTGGGCTGACTTCCACACTTCGCCCGTTATCCAGTTATCCACCTCCTTTCCACCATGACGGCCGGAAAGGCAAAATACTGATAAGGCAAGCGGGTGTCTTTCACTTTCAATTTCTACTTCATTCCTACTATTTGTTGGTGTCAACATGAAGTTCGTAAAATAATGGGAGCAGAAATGGATTGTCTCACGATGGAAGTAAGTTGCCTGAATAGATCCTTGACCCTGGCCTTATTTTTCACCGACCGTTTTGAGTCACCCATAAATCTACAAAATAACAACGTTGATGATAAAAATTGATACATTTAACCCTTCAAATAAATATTTATTTTAGAGAATACTTTATTATAGTACCTTTCGAATGGATACATCCATCTGTATTGAACCGGTCCACCAAGCCTAGCTTCATGTGCAAGATGCACTGCTAGATGCTCCATAGAATCAAAGAAAGCAGGGGGAAATATTCTCTCCAACTTACAAAGAATGACTAGTATGTTCTGTTCCATCCTTATGAGATCATCCTCTCTCAGTGTCGCAGAACACAAATCTTTAAAGAATTGGCTGAGTTCAGTCAGTGGATTTAAAACATTTGACGGCAAGGAACTAAATGCAATAGGAAGTAAACACTCCATGAATACATGACAATCATGGCTTTTCATCCCAATCATGGTTCCTTTGTTCACATCGGCACATCTTGCCAAATTAGAAGAATAACCATCTGGCATCCGAAGTTCTTTTATCCACCGACAGACTGACTTGGCTTCCTCAGCAGTTAAAGAGTAACAGGCTTTGGGTTTCAGGGTCTTCCCATCCGACCGATTCGTCAAATGCAAGTCCTTTCGCCCTCTGATAAAGTGGTAAGTCTAGTCGGCCTTCTCATTGTCTTTTGTTTTTCCTCGGCGTTCATCACCGTGAAAAAACATTGTCAAAAAGTTCTTCTCAATGTGCATAACATCAAGGTTGTGTCTCAATAAATTATCTCTCCATGTATGGCGGATCCCAAAAATACTTCTTTTGTCCAATTATGCCATTGTCCATATCCTTCATATCGATCCAACTTGCCAAAATCTGTGATTTTGGCGGTTCCATAACCACTTTCCCGGATCTGCTCAAGGCCAACCTTGAGGCGGGCCATCTAATTCAACTTCCCCTTCTTAAAAGCGTTCTTATTCCGTCTAAATGCATGATCATCCGGTAAAAACCTGCGATGTGAGTCAAACCAAGAACTCTTCCCCCCAAATTTCAAGGTAAAGGCCTTTGTATGCTCCATGCAATGCAAACATGCCATTTTACCATGAGTACTGACCAGACAACATGCCATATGCATGGAAGTCCTTAATGGTCCACATAAGCGCTGCCCTCATTGTAAAATTCCTCTTTCGTGCAATATCGTACGTCACAACACCATTCCACAACCTTTTGAGATCGTCAATAAGAGGCTCTAAATAGATGTCAATACCATCCGTCGGATTATCTGGACCGGTACAACACAAGTCAAGAACATATAAGGCTTAGACATGTACATTGCGGGGGGAAGATTCTATGGGGTAACGATAACTGGCCAGCAAGAATAAGGTTTCGACGTGGATTGAACATATGGGGTAAAACCATCAGAGCATAAGCCAAGTCGTACATTACGTGGATCTGCCGCAAAATCGGGATGCACACGATCAAAGTGCTTCCAAGCTTCACCATCGGAAGGGTGGCTAACATACCGAAGTGCTTCTATTCTCATAGTGCCATGTCATTTTGTCTGCGATGCGTGGTGATGCAAACATTCTCTGCTGACCTTGGAATAATTGGCAAATAAAACATTGCATTCACGGAACTAGTTTTTGTTTACCCGTCCGATTATTAGTATGTGACATATACCTAGGCTCACCACAAAATTTGCATTCAACTAGCGCACCATCGTTTTTACCAAACTCATTGTCGTAATACAACATACACCCTCTCACACAACAATCAATCCTTTTAGATTCCAGCCCCAACTTGGACACTAAGCTTTTAGCCTCGTAATAACTTTTTGGCAAACCATCTCTGATAGGTGACGAGTCCAACATCATTTTCGTTACGAGATCCAAGCACACTTCGGTAGCACCACAGTTGGACTTAAGAGCTAAGAGCCTCACACACATTGATAACTTAGAGTCTGTAGACCCTTCAAACAACGGCTTGTTTGTTTCTAACAATAGATTATAAAATTTTTGTGCTGTCTCATTTGGAAGTTCATCTGTGTCATCATACTGTTGCTCCTCGAATAACACGTTCACCCCCAAGGCATCACAAACCATATCTTGCATCAATTCAATCGCCACCACATCCCGAATCTACGTAACTGCTTGAAGCACCTTCGCAATTATCACCAACCCCTAAATCAACGTGAGGCAACTTTTCACCATGTGTAGTCCAAATCCAGTAATTAAGCCTAAATCCAACTGAATACAGGTGGTGCGTGACCTCACTTGGGCTCTTAATCCTTCTGCAATCGCAATTAAAGCACGGACATCTAATCCCTCCATTAGTTTTGAAATCTTTATGTGCCATTGCGACTTGGACAAAGTACGCAACCCCAGCGCAAAAATCTGGTTTCAAACCCCCTCTCCCCGGATACAACCTATCGTACATCCAACTACGACTCGAAAGAAAATATTCCATCTTCTGCATGTCAAAAAAAATGACAATTTCAGCAGCACGACGTTCTTACAACCGCTCTCTTTCTTTAAATGGTATGACCCTATCCCATTCGAGAAAAAACTTTTTCAGAACTCGTATAATAATCATTCCTTAATTCCCGTATCTTATACTTGACAAAATTTCGGCAGCATTTCCCATTGGTCTCTGAGTACACAAAATGAACGCAGTTATGAACACCGCAATCAAGTATGCACCCAGAGAACAAAAGGAAATGAATCGAACCGAAATTTCATCAAATATAAAGATACGAGAATTAAGCAACAACTATTATACGAGTAAAGAAAAAGTTTTTTCCCAAACTGTCCGACTTGGACAATTCAAGGTTCAATATACAATGAGCACATGGTACCCTAAAAGAGTATATGAACTCAATAATATATTAAACCTCAAACGGGAAGCTAAGGCTTCTCTCCGATATTAATAACAAATATCAAACATCCATTCGATCAATGATTAACATAACAATTAGACAAGCAGAAGTGACAAGGGTAGAATTAGTTTTATTATATATATATATATATATATATATAATAAAAAATATTTTATTTTCCTTTTTCATTTAATTTCTTATATGATAATTTTTAATGTTGTTATTTTTTATTTCTTTTTTATTGAAATTTTTTTAATTCTTCTCTTCTTCAGATCTTTTTTCATTTTTGTTATATCATATTTTTTAACGATTGTTTCCCTTGTTTCTCTTTTTTTAATTCTGCTCATCTCTTAATTATTTTTTCAATTCTGTTTTTTGAATCCTTCTAATTTTTTAATTATGTTATTTTTCAATTCTATCTAATTTCGTTTTGTTATTCTCTTCTTTCTTTTTTAAAATCTGCTTTTTTATTCTATTGTTCTTAAAAATTCTGCTTTTTAATTATTTTTTATCTTTAAATCTATTTTTAATTCTATTATTATTTGTCCTTTCCAATTCAAATATGTCTTGTTTCTTTGAGCAATGATCCATTTACTGTGTGTATAGTTTTGTTAATCATTTAGTTGCCACTACGCCATCCGCCATATATAAAATAAAATATTTTATTTTTCAATAAATAATAATTATTAACAATTCAATCAATATTGCAATTTTAATTTATATATTTTATTTTCTTAAAACGGAAGAGCTACTTATTCATTCAAGGTTTATTTAAACTTATTTTACATCACTTAAAATAAATGCTGATATTAATATTCAAATATATCAACATAAAACATATTCATATGCTCTCTTCATTTTATTTTAATAAGCCTCTAAAGTAATTTATGAATAAATAATCACTTAAGTTTCTAAAAATAGCTCATTAAATAAATAATCACTTAAGCGTCTAAAGTAATTTTACTAACCGTTTTGTTTAAAAAAATATAATATTTAAACTTAGGCATATACATATAATTTACTGTAATTAATGTTTAATAATTTTCAAGTTTATTTAATTATATATAATTAGATTAGATATTTACAAGTTACACTCAAAAATTAATGCACCAGCTGCACGCCTCCCAATACGCGCTTTTGAACGGCCCAATGTGAAAAACTGCATAGTACTTTTCGATGTCTAACTTTTTAAAAAAAAAAACCTCTTCTTATTCCTTCTGTGATTTCATTCAATATTTTTTCTTGGTGTTCGTTCTTTTACAGAAGCGACAAACATTGACGAGATGCAAACGGCGAACCAAACACGCACTCATATCTATAAAATTCAAATTCTCATAAGCTATTTGATATCATTTTTACATTAGCACGCTAGTTAAAATTTAACACAATAGAAAATCCAACCAAGCAGCACGTGAAATCAGAGTGACAATCCTCATATTGAGAGCATTTTCTATGCAACAAAAATAGCATTAAAACCCTAAATAAGAAATCAAGGAATTCAACATAAATCATTACTATGAATTTAGGGCTCTATGTCAAGCCTCAAAACTTACCAACATAATGGACAACACATAACCACACTCATACCTTTGGAGCTCAATGGAGCACACAAAGGAGCAAACATCAAACATACAAGTTGTGGGAGGTTGGGGGCAGGAAGCCAACCTCTTTACCAGACCCACTATACAATCAAATCAATAATAATAAACTTTATTTCATAAGGGAATTCAAAATCCCTAACTTGAACCTAAGGTTCACATGTTACTAAAGGAAAGGAATTAATCCATACCTGCAGAAGAGAAGAATGTGGCGTGCGGCAAACTGGAGGAAGGAAGAGGCGGAGCTGTGTCACTGCAGTAGTAATCGCAAACACAAGATTAAACTCAAAGAACTACACAAGAACAATAAAAGCATATACTAACAGAAAAACAAAATCATTACCCAAACAAAGGCAAAGGTCTTGTGGATTGTGAATCGAAGGGGAGGTAAGAACCGAGCGCTTACTAAAGCTCAGATCAGGACATAATTGGAAAACCAAATTAACCTTATAACTCACAAAGGATAAAATTAGACAAGTAGAAGTGGCAAGGAAAAGAAATACAGAGAGAAGTGCAAAGAAAATTGCACCAACTTGTAAACAGATTATTTGACCATACATCCCTTATCGCTTAGCAACTATAAAGATCTGACCTGTAGAACTATAAAGATGATATTACAAGGTACAAAATAGAAATGGTTTACAAACATATATAAGATACAACTTTCATTAGTGTAAAAGTTATAGACAATGGGAATCATTAATTTACATAATAAAGTCAAGGGAAACCAAAGTCACAGCAGTGAGATTTTATCCAAATTAGCTCTAAGTTTTGGTTATTCCTCCTCTAAATCATGGCAAGATTAGGAAGCAAGTCAATGAAAAGAAAGTGAGAGTTGTAACAAATTAAAGCGGTGAGAGCATTAGACAAGCATCCTATGCAGTAAACTAAAAAAAGGATAACATGAATTGTCTTTGAAGGCATCAACATGGCTATTTCAATAATAAAAGGTAAATTCCATCAAAATAATAATAATAAAAGATAAATAAAAATTATTCACCTATTTTCTATTAAATTCTGAATTTATGTATTACAAAAAATAATTATTAGGGATGACTTTAGCTGTGAAGGGGATTGATTTTTCTCATGGGAAAATTTCAGAACAAAAAGGGAGAAAGAGTATATGAATAATTATGTAAAAAGGTTCTGGGAGACAAAGTAGAGTGCGTTGTCACATTATATTGATCGTGAACCGAACAATGAAAAACTAATGTTACAATGTTGTTGGGAGAGGAGAGGAGAAGAAGAGAAGCGGCGACGTTGGGAGATTAGAAGAAAAGAAGTAAAAATGGGAAAGGGAAGGAAGGGTCGCGCTCGGTTGTATCCAAACATTACCGACGGCCTCAACCCGTCGGTAAATTGATCGGGATTATCGACGGTCATTTTCAAATACCAACGGCTTCGCCTGGTAATTGAAAAAGCGGAACCATAAAACGTAACGAGCGGATACCGATCGCATATGACCAAACCCGAAATATTTTCTTAACTTATAATATTAAACACAAACCACAACCATTTTTTTAATTCACATATCCAAATAACAGCTATTTCTCTATCTAATTTAAAATTGAAAATGGAACCTTGGAACTGGGCTTAAATCATCACATTAAATAAAATCAACCAATCTTATAGCTTTCAAAGCAAACCACCATGCCAAAACATAAAAAAATGAGGCACAAATTCATAAAAAGAAACAAAAAAACTAGTGCCAAATGTTTCTCCAATAATTTATGTGTGTGTGTGACAGAGGGGGATACTGATATAAAGAATCGAGAACGTAGCATGCAAAATTCTTCCTTTCAGAGATAAAATTATGTATATCAAAATCAAAATCAAAATCAATATGCAAGGCATTCACTCATGGACATATTTTGTAATAAAGATTCTTTTAGTATATTATTGGTGATTGTATGTATGCTACTCATAGCTATCAATGCAAATACAAAAGGAGAACCTGTGAAAACTTACATTCTCAGTGCAACAATATATAGCACTGAAAAAGAATAAAGAAAGAAACTTCTGTCATAACTTACTTTGTGGAAGCAAAAAGTTGCTCTAGTGCAGCCCTGTCCCTGAGGTCTACCTCGCGGGCAAAATACAATCAATCTTGGCCAACACCATAATCAAATAGCTCCAAACCTGCTCCCCTTCACTTACACAACAAGATGGAAAATTAAGTAATCAAATAGCTTCGCACCCATGATTACCTATGATAGAATAAAGAAGACATGCACAGTATATTTGAAATAGTCAAGATGAAACTAGCAGGATTATTGAACTTTACAGAACCAATAAACAAATTTGTCTCACAATTTTTGAAAAGAAACCAGATGTATAAGTCTTGGCTTATAAAGGATGAAATATATAAAAGCTAACATCACACAGAGCTCTAGAACAAGATTGGATCTGTCAACATAACAAACCAGCCATTCCTCAAAATTACATCACATACAAAACTCCACCATGAACCTTTCAAATGAATTTGAAACAGACAGAGCACCAATTCTATTTCCAATTATTCTAAAAAAACACACGACGGAACAAAGCACAAAACTTCAGCTTTTCAGGCCCACCGCAATTACAAAACTGCACAAATCCAGTCTAAACGAATTGCGAAATTGAAAACAATTGATAAACCTAAATCGACAGAAAAACCCAAATAATATGTACGTCTTGAAGTAGCGCGGTGGAGCAGAGGAGAGGAGAGGTGGTGCGGCCACGTAGTGGAGGTGGCGGTCACGATGGCCGAATCAGTGAGAGCGACAAAGGGTCACCGTTAGTGGCTCCAGTGAGAGGTTGCGCCTTGCAGATTCTATGGGTGAGAAGCTATTTGTGATGGTTGAGGGGCTTTGGAATGGGTGGCCCTAGGGATGGCGAAGAAGCGATGAGTAGAACGGCGGAGAAGACATGAGTAGAGCGACGAGGACTTGAGCAGAGCGGCGTGTGTGGTGCGCAATTTGGAAGAAAACGTGAGCAGAGCGGCATGCGTGGCTGGAGTGGACACCGACTGGGTGGGACGAAGAGAGGCCGGAGTTGTTGTGTGGTGGTCGGAGACACTCTTGGGGAGCTATCACAAAGAGAGAAAGAGAGATGAGATAGAAGGGTGACTGAACAGTGTGGGGGGAGAAGGTCATGATCTGCATCATAACTGCTGAGTACCGACGGCCTGTGCCCGTCGAAAATACGAAAAAATAATATGCGGCCTTACCGACGGTTATTCTCAAATACTGACGGGCACAGGCCCGTCGGTAATAAAAAAATTGGAAGGACTCAAAAAGGCGTCCAGTATACCGACGGGTAATGCCGTCGGTAATCTTCAACGGACGACAGAAGAGCTTTAACGACGGATAAAGCCGTCGATAAACAACAGCAAACGAGACGAAGTCTTACCGATGGCTAAAGCCGTCGGAAATCCCTATTTTTTTGCGATGGTTCCTGCCCGTCGGTAAAAAGCCGTCGGTATCCGCATTTTTTCTTGTAGTGCAAACAACTACAAAATTGATAATAAAAACAAACAAAAAATAAAAGAATCTAAAATAAAAAAGACAAAGAGACAATGGCAACATCTCCTTCACAATGCCCTAACTGGTAAAGTATCCTTTATGTACAGTGGTCTAGCTGCAAATGACACAGACACGATGCGAAGAAATCATAAAAAATGACATAGAGACGAGAATGAAGAAGAAGAATTTAGGGCAAACTACTATTGTTAGGGCGACGAGACGCAACAGCAAAAATGTTCACAAAGATGGTGTAAAAGCGACAGTGTAACGACTCACAATGTTAGGGCTCACGGTGCGACAACAACCACAAACAATGATAGAAGTTGAGAGGGAGAGTACACTAGAGACGTAGAGTATGTGGAGAGAACATACATTCTTTTTGTTATATAACTATAGTAAACCTCTAGATAACGTTTGGCTGAGAAAACGTTATCTGGAGTAGAATTCAGATGATGTTTGCTTAGGAAAACATTGCATGAAATAAACCTTCAGATAACGTTTTCCTAGGGAAAAGTTATCTGAACACTCCATTTTTTCAAATGAAAATAAAACAAAAACACGAAACTTTCAGATGATGTTTTCCCGGACAAGCGTTATTTGAAGGTTTACTTCACACAATGTTTGCCCAAGCAAACGTCATCTGAAAGCTTTGTGTTTATCTAGATAACACGTCACGCTTTATGTGTTATCTGGTCGCTATTATCGCTCCTTGTTTTTTGCTTTGTGAGGTAATTTCTTCCCTTATAATAGTTTATTCTTTAATATGATATTTTATTCGTACTATAACAAATTCATATATTTTATTAATACAGTTTTTTATGAATTTATCTTCTAGTTTTAAAATATTTCACACATATAATAAAATCAGAGCTTTTATAAAAATATTTTACCGAACAACTCTTAACATAAAAATAGTTTAAGCTAAAATAATAATAATAATCGATCAACTTTAACTTTATTTCTAAATCTCTTATTTTTAGTTTTAGCTTTAAAGTATTTTTAAATCCTAGAAAAATTTGGGCCAGACACTCCAAAATACTTATCTCATTTGCAATATTCACGTAATCTACAAAATGCAAATTGTACCTTTGCAATTTGATTTAGTTATGTTGAGATCAATTTTTTCTGATAATTCATTTTTCTCATTAGAAGTTAGATAAGGAATTTGAGGCTTCATTTGATTAAAAGAAGAATAACTAACTAAGAAACTATTAGTTAATTAATATTGAGGATTTAATCTTCAAATCCTAAATAGGGGTGTGCTCAGTTGCATACCAAGGATTAGATGAAATCAATGCCAAACAACTTTCATGTGAAGCCTTAAACAAGCTCATTTCTTGCTCTACTTTTTACATTAAGTACATCTAAATTTACTTTTAGGTTTAATTAATTCAGTTATATAGTGTTTCATTAGAGGAAAATAGAAGAGATGAGAGGGGAGTAAAATCCCTCTGGCTCAATTGTGGAGATTGGTGTGCCTTAAAATCATGTTGGAGATCATTGGAAGTCATAGAAATGAGTTTTCAACAGGTGTAAATCGAATCATGGATCTCTGGAATTGATTCATGATGTGTCTTGGAGCCTTGAAGAAGTTTTGGACTTACTGTGAATCGAATTGAAGGAGTGGGAATCGATTCACTCACTTAGGATCACAAAACGCGTAGGAATTGTACGTGTGAATCGATTCACACTTACTGGTGAATCGATTCACCACTGCTGGTTTTTAAACCAGAATGCTGTTTTTCGTTCAGAAGCGCGAGCAGTTTTCTAGGGTTGTGTGCAGCCGTTCTTGAGCGTCTTTTATGAGGTTTTAGGGGCTGGGAAACACATTCAAACACCTTGGGATCTTAGAGAATCATAGAGGGAGGATTGAAGGCTTCTTCTATTGTCTTTCTTGAGAGCTTCATTGAGGGTTTGAGAGTTGGGATTGTGGGAACCTTTGGGATTATTCTTCTTGAACTTTTGGAAGAGGGTTTAGAACAATTGTATTCTCATTGTAAAAGACTCTTTGATAGTGATACGGAGGGCTGCTCTCTCCCGCAGACGTAGGTCATCTTTTTGGGGCCGAACTGCGTAACCAAATAGCGGTGTCTTCTTCTCTACTCTCTACTCCTTTTGTTTGTTTGTTTTTATTGCACCTTGTTGATTAAGTGATTGCTGTTTATTTTAGTTATTGGTTGTCATTGAAGTTTGTTCCATTATTTCTTGTTCGAATCTCAACATCAATTTTGGCCCCTCTCCAATATGCAGGATTTGGAGAGAAGAGAATTAATTTATAAAGTTTTAGACGCATTACATGTTATATGAAATGTTATAAGGATGTAAAAAATAAATTAGCACTTAATTTCTCTCAATTAATTTTTCTTCCCTTTTCCCGTACCCTCCATTAAAATTATTCCCCTCCCACCCCTCTCTTTCTCTCATTTGAACCAAATAGACTCTTAGTGCTTCCTCCTATTCATATTATGTTTTGTCTTACTAGTCTCAATTAAGTGAATTAGTAAATATAGTAGTTACAATCCTTGTAAGAAGGATGCTTTTTTTTTTTTTTACATTACTTGCACGACTTGATATAGTTGTAAAAGTCATCATCAAAGTACATTTCATAGTACAAATATATATAACACTAACTTTTGTAGCCCTACTAATTGTGCGACTAGCAATTCTTTATATATGTTAAATTTGGTATAATCCCTCCATGCCAATACCCTCTCCTACTAAGCAGCATTGGAATGTATTTTCCATTAGGGCATTATTGAGATGTCATAATTCCCTTACTTTCCAATCTTCTTGAAAGGAATGATATTGATCAAAAGTAAAACCTAACGAAGGAACCATGTTCGCATGTAACCTAAAGGTGATAAAAGGCTTGACCAAGATGGGGCCAATGCTGGTAGTACGTAATACAAAATGACCTCAAAAGGAATATGTGTAAGTATTTTCATGACTGTAATAACTTAATTCAACCTCAACCTTTATGTTGTCACTCTCTCATTGCCACAGTCCCGAAAGGATAGCCCATTGATTTGGGTTAGGACACCAAAGGAGTATTAAGCAAGAGGTGCAGAGTTCAAATCCGGCCATTAACAAAAATTCACCCCCTAACAAAAGTTAATTACTAACATTTGACTATAAAAAAAAAAAAAAACTCTCTCATTGGCACAAACTTCAAAGAGAAAAAAGGAAATGGGGACCCAGAGGTGGGGTTTTTTTTTGGGGGGGTAAATAGTTACTAACTCACACACAAGAGAAAGGCATTGAACTTTTCAATGTACATTCCTAGACATCATCATTTTGTGCAAGAAGTCACCTAACTTATACACCCCTTTTGGGCACTTAATAATTGTAGAGCAAAATCTGAGTTATACTAAACATATTTAATTTGCAACTGGCTCTACCCTTATTATGAAACTTAATTGACTTTATTGGCACCCCCATTATTTCTTTTTCCAAAATTTTCAAAACCACAATGAGAATCCATACACTAAATTATATGCATCCAATTAGGAATATCCTGTATATAGTACATATACACAGAGAGAGATCATTGTCTACGCTTGTCATTTTAATAGGTAGGGCTATCACGTGTAGATCACTGATGCTAACAATGTTAAGCGGTGTGAATATATGGTTAAAAATACAGCAAAATTTTCTCCTCTTTTATTTTTTTTAATTCTGATGCCGACATTTTTCCTATCTAAAAATTTAATTGAATGAGAAACTAATAGTTCCCAACCGATTATGCTTCAAAATTTGAGGTGGATATGTCTCCATCAAAACATTGGGGGTGTAATATTCCCTTATGGGCTCAGGTTGTATTCTATCCCAATTTGCTTGTCCTTGCCCTGTTACATGAAGGGAATTGCTGAAGCACCCTTCCAAATAAAGAGAGGGACACAGAAGTAGCGTTTTGAGCATTAAAATTGTAGCCACTTCACTTGGATGGAAAGTTATTGCACTTAGACAACTCAAAATTTTCTTTTTCAACTTATATTAATAATATTTTAAAAAAAAACAATACTAAACAGAATAATCAAGGGTCATTCTAGTACAATATTATTCAATAGGACAAGGTGATTTTAATGCCCTTGAGTAGTCCTATGCTAGGACACATAATAGTGCCAAATTGAGCTTGCATATGACATTTATCTTACTCGTATAAAAGAAGAAAACAAGTCAACAAACAAGATAGGGAAAGATCAGGGAATTCTCTTTCTATACTTCATTCTGGGTTTTTGTTTGCTTCTTTGAGCATTTACTAATTCAAATCTTTTTTAGGGTGAACCTCTATTATTATGTGGAGGAAGGTGAAAGAAAACTATAAACAGCAATCATCTTTATTTTTCATTCAATGAGGAGCAGTGGATATTATTTTCAGTAAATTTAAAAATAAAAAATAAAAAAAAGGTACAAATTAGGTCTCTAAATTTCCATAAGAGAGAGGGAGATTTCCTCAACAAAAAAAAAAAAAAAAAAGAGAGAGAGAGGGAGAGAGACAGGGAGATAAGTCCAATAATACAGTGGATATTTGTACATTGGAGCCAGTCACGAGGGAGACTCTAGCCTTCAGATCTAAAAGAATAAGTATGCTGTTACACACTTTCTCAGCCAAACAACATATAAAACAACTGCAACAACAACATAAATATTCTGCACACAATGATACAAGCCAAATTGATTGCCTTAGCAGCATATAAAACAAATTTCTTTTGAATTCATCTGAAAAATACAAGCAACACTAATTTATTACAACCTACTAGTACTCTACCTTAAGGACCACAATGAAGCATGCTGCACACATTAATCTCATAATATTTTACTTTTAAAAAAAAAAAAAAGATCAAATAAACCCCAATTGTAATTTGAACTTCGAATTGAAGTGTACCATGATGTTGTTGTTGTTGCTGCATGCTTGATCAAAATTGAAATAGCTCAGGAGGGATAGACAAGGAAGGAGAGGATGAGTTGGGCGGTAACGGGGAAAGTTGGAGATCAAACACTATATCAGTGGATTCTGATATAGGGTCTTCCACAAAAGCAAAAACGAAGAAAACAGACACGGAATGAGGTCTTACAAGGTCAAGAAAAGGTCTTACAAGGTCAAGAAGAATACTAAGAAAAAGAAAGAAGACAAAGAAGCATGGTGTGTGGTAGAAATTAGATGGGGAAAAAAAAGAGAGAGAAGGTTAAAAAAAGCTCAGATAGGATAGCACCCGTTTAGAATGAAGTTGAACCTGCTGTTGTTGCTGTCACAGTGTCAGCTCCAATTTCAGAGCCACCAATGGCTTCCTTTTGGTCAATTCTGAAAGGTTTGACCATGGTGATCACCTTGCTGCTGCTACTCACATGCATGAGAAAGTCCTTATTGGGACCTGTATCATGGATATTCATTCATGTTCTTAATAATTAGTGCAGAGAATGAAGAAGAAGAATGGCAGGAGCAGTAGCCAGCTATAGATTAGATAATCAAAAATAGTAGAGAAAAAGTAAAAAAATAAAAAATAAAAAATAAAAAATTGAAGAATACATGAGAATATATTATAGCATAAAGTAGAATTGTGCAGTCGCAGTGTAATGATCATATAGAAAAAAGCTAGTAGAAAGATATGCCCTTTAACATTAATTACGCATATGAAAAAGGCTTCAAGATAACTGTTTGAGCTAAGACTATATATGATTAAAAAGAAATATTGTGGAGCTATCAACACTAGTACCTTTAACAAACGCGTCTTTTGGTTTCATCTTTGAGACCCTTTTTTCTCGCTACTCTATTTCAAGAGAGTGAAAGAGACAAAGGAGAAAGAGAGAAAGAGAGAGGGGGGGACTTTTTGTTATGGTAAGATAGGAGGGAAGGGAGGAAATGCAGATGTTTATATGGAAGGAAAAATGGAAAGATGCGTGCATGAGGCGGTCAGTGGGCTTTCCCAAGGCCCAGAAAGATTTAAATGGACCTGATGACGTCATCAGGGCCCAGGGTGAGAAAAAAGTATTAAAAAAAATGTTCTATATGTTAGAAATGTAATTTTCTATAACTGACTAACGGAGGGGGGAAATGAAATGAAATAATTTTATAAACGTGTTGAATCCGGTGAAAGGATGTTCAATCTCTTGAGCATGTGATAGTTTGATATTTGAATTTAGGTGACATTTAACCTCGACAAATTGAAAATCTGTACATGATGGTCAAAGATTTTTTTTATTGGCACCAAGCAGTTTCACCAGTTTATTGATAATTACACATTTTGCCCAGAGCTTCCTTTATTCGTAAACGTCGCCCTTTCAAGGTGTACTGTTGACAGCGCATGGTTAGTGTGGCTCCTAAATTTATTTGTTTTTCGATAAGCAAAATTATATTAATGAGAATACAAGGGGTACTCCAACCCGTTACATCTCATTACAAAATTATACGCTTCTCAAGCATACTATTGGATTTGACCACCAATCAGAAAAAACATAACCTGTGTTTCTACCCATCTTGCTAATTAACCACTCCCATGACAATATCTTAATGTGTTCCATCACCTTCGAAAAATTTGCAACCTATCCTTGAAACATAATTTTATTTCTCATAGACCATATACACCATGTGGTAGCCAACCATATCAGATGTCTCACATTTTTCTGGTTTTTCTTTGGCAGAGTTTTCCCAAATTGGACAAGTGTTCCACTCCCTTTGTGCTTGCAGTTGCAGTGCTCGCCACCCACTCCATGATGCTCCTCCATATATTTCTTACAAAATTGCGTAAGTAAAACAAATGTGTACAAGTTTCCACCTGTTGAAAGCATGCATAACACGCATGACAAACAATGTTGATCAATTATTACTTCTCTGTGTGCAAGTGCATCTCTTGTAAGAAGTCTCTCGTGTAACAATCTCCAAGCAAATATCTCAATCTTTGAGGGAATGTCATTCTACCACAACAATTTGAGTGCTTTCCTCACATTTTCAGTCACGTTTACTGTACTACAAACCTCTGTGATCGACCCGTCGATCACTATCATCTAATGTTTTGGTGTTCACCAACACAGTAGACCGCAGACATTTATTTTCAAACTGCTTTTAATTTAAAAATAAAATTAATTCAAAAAATATACTCCCTCCATTTCATATAAATTGTCCCATTTAGAATTTTGGTTTGTCTCAAATTATTTTTTATTTTATAATATTAAGAGAGTATTAATTACTTTTTTCGATAACACTCTTATTAATTAGTATATCAACTACTCTATTTTAATTAGTCTTTCCACTAAATCTTTATTAGAATAAGGGTATTTTAGTCAAAATAGATTATTTTACCTTGGAAATAATCATAATTAACAATTTTTTAATACATGTGAATTGCCTAAAAAACGATGCTTAATATGAGACAGAGGGAGTAACTACATTAACATACTCCCTCTGGTTTCGAATATAAGTAACAAAAAAAAAGTCAAGTTAATTAAGAATAGTAGTTAATCTTATTTAATTTTTTTAGTGCAATAAAAAAATAAATGCATTCTCCAAAATGCCCCTTCTTAAGAACTTATTTGATAAAAAAAAAAGAGGTTATTGGAAAATGAAATATAAATTCAAAGTGAAACGTATTTTAGGAATGATATTATTAAATAGGGTATAATTAGTTGAGATCATACTCCTAGACACTAACCCTAACTCATAAACCCAAGTGGGTCATGCTCGTAAATCCAAGTGGACCCAACTCATATAATTACTCTATCTGTTCCATATAAGTGTCATCTTAGGTTGTTTCACACATATTGAGAAAAAACTATAAATGAATAACATAATGTAACAATTTTACAAAATTATTCTTATTAACTAATGTGTATTAACCATTGTCATAAATGCTTAGTGGAGTAAAATCACTTGAGAGTGATTAACACATTTTTAATTTAAGGGTAAAAAGAGAAAAAAAATAATTAATATTATATTGAAAAGATAAAATAAACTTACTTTAATACTTACTTTTTTCTTCAAATACGACACTTATTATACGACACTTTATGTATAAAATATGTAAGTTTTTGAATAATATTTTCTTCTTCTTAATTTACTGTGCCTTTAGATGTTAGCAGTACGGAATTTCAAATATATATGTTAAAATATATTTGTATATTCTAACTTGCAGTATAGACTCCTAGATGTTATGTCATACTCACACATCAATGTAAGGAATTTTAAAAAATTAAAGTAAATATAATACGTAATTATATCAGTTATCGAGCCCTTGCTTATATATAAGAAAAATATGAACAATCACTTGTGTGTCAAATAGCACACTTTACATCATAACCATTGCCTAAAAACACATTCGACGATGCTGGACAGATTTTGTAATTTGTCTAGGTTAAACGCCACCTTGAATTTACGTGTAAGGAAATAATAGTCAAATTCTGTTGAGAGAAATAGTTTTGTTTTTTGTTTTTACTTTTCAACAATATTTGGTTGTTTTTTGACTAGGACAATATTTGGTTGTTGAGACTGAGAGATTTTTCTTTGAAAATATTTTTGTAAGAAACTAGAGGAGATACACGTGTGAAGCACCGGTCAATGTATAGAAACAGTTTGAGGGGGATAGAAAAACCAGAGGAGCAACATGTGGCGTATAGATAAACACACAAAGCGTTTGTTTTTCTACACTGAAGAAGAATAGAATAGAGAGGGAAAGTGAAAAGAAGGCATGAGGTGACTCGTGTATTCGGAGGACTCTTACCAATGGGTCCTTTTGTTTTTTTTTTCTTTTCGAAATAGTCCTTTATATTATAAAAATAATATTAATGTGGTCATTTTTTTACTCCTTATTTTACAAAGAAAATATATCATATTAGTATAATTTTTATAACATAAGAGATCACTTCAAAATAGAAGGACCATGTTTGTGTAATATTTACACATAAGAGACCAAATCAGAACAAATAATAGATAAGGGACCAAACCGAAATCTAAAATAAACATAAGGGACTAAAAGTATAATTTAGTCTTTTTTCCCACAAAAAAGTGGTAGTTAAGAAAGACACTCCATGTCGCTCCCGAATAGGGTGCCAACGGCATAATGCCCGTAGAGACCCTACCTAGGGGTGTGATTTTTATCTTACGCCAAGAGAGATGCGACCTATGTGTATTTTAAGGTGTGCACAAGCATCCCTGATTTTGAAAAGTGGTAGTTAAGAAAGACACTCCATATCGCTCCCGAATAGGGTGCCAACTGTATAATGTCCGTATAGACCCTACCTAGGGGTGTGATTTTTATCTTGCGTCGGGAGAGATGCTACGTGTAATTTAAGGTGTGCACAAGCATCCCTGATTTTGATAAAATTACAAATAATATTTGTGTATTTTTATTTTATCCATCTTTATTTTAAATATTTTTTTAAATATTTGAATCTCCTAACTCCAATTTTTATATAGTTTTTGTATTATTTTTTCATTGACTTAATGTACTGAATTCACCACTGTGTACATGTTTGTAGTATTGTTCAGTCTCTTTTATTATAAATTAAAGTAAATAGATAGAAAGTTTACGTGCATGTTTGGTTTTATATTTGGAAGAACCAAAAGTGATTCTAAAGACATAAAATCAATTTTGACAAGTTTGGATGTTCTCTAATACAATTGATTTTGCCTTTAGAATGAATTTTAACTTGAAGCTGGTCTTTGTAGTTTTTGCCTCCAAACGTGATTTTAACACTCAAATTTATTGTTCAATTCACTTTTATAAGAATATATCTAAATATAAATCAATTTACATTCAACTCACTTTTAACTAAAATCAATTAATTTAAAATTGATTTTCACCCTTATAAAACCAAACACACACTACATTGCTGAAACATAAAATAACATAACATTGAGTGAGTGAATGAGTGCATGATTACAACAACAACAAAAAATATAAATGTGAAACCCAAAAAGTTTTATTTATAATAATCTTAAAATCGTTTCGTCAAAAAAAATCTTAAAATCATTTTATTTAGTGCGGTGCTCAGTCCATGACCGTACTAATGGAAGACATTCAGAAAACGGTGTTCAGCCTTTGTGTGCTCCATGTGGCTGGCTGTTGTGTCCAGTGTTGCTCGTGTGCTTTCCCAGAATTCCCAATTTTCTTCGTTCAAGTTGAAACTCGGTTCAGCAGATTACTACTTCTAAAACCTTTGAAACACTTTCCCATTTGGACTAACTTCAATGGGAAAATAATTTTAATTCACACTTAATAATGTATTAACTATAGTTTTTAAAAAATACATGCCATTCTTTTTATAATTATAAATTTAAATACTTTCAATACACACACACACACGCATATGTGTGTGTAAGTTCAAATAGTTTTCTAGTAAAAAAAGTTCAAAAAGTTTTTAATTTATATTTTTCAAACTTTACTTAAATTAATTATACATATTTTATTTATTTATTTATTTACATTTTTTCTTAAACATTTCTATTTTTTAATGTATATATAGTTTAGGCTAAATTACAAAATTGGTCCTCTAAGTTTATTTTAGGTTTCAATTTGGTCCTCTACGTTTTATTTTTTTCGTTTTGGTCCTCTACATTTTATTTTAGTTTTCAATTTGGTCCTTTCCGTCACTAAAAGTCAATTGTCCGTAGCTAGAAGTCCATTTTCCAAAATGTTATTTGTCTTTTTGCTTCGGACAATTGACTTTAATGACTAAAAGACTAACCTGTCAGAATTTTTAAAACGTAAGGGACCAAAACGAATCAAATAAAACATAGAGGACCAAATTGAAACCTAAAATAAACATAGATATGACCAATTTTGTAATTTAGCCTATAGTTTATATCTTATTTAAATTTAAAATATCTATCTAATTCACAAAATAACTATCATTATAAACGCCAATTTTCCAACTAAGCGCAAAGATCAAGCTTGTAATAATAATAATAATAATAATAATAACAACCAAAGAACAAAGTGGTTGGTTTGAATATGACTCATGTAGATGGCATTGAACATTGGTGGAAAAAAAAAGGTGGGTAAAATGTACTAGTAGTATTATTCCACGAGATAGAGACTCGAGAAAAGAATTCATTAATGATTCCTCACATTGATTTTAAGATCTTAGTAGGTTGTGTTGTTTGTAATTTTTCTTGGATGGCAGTACTGCTTTGTGGTATACGTAAACATGGTTAACATGGGAACTCGCTTAGAACTCACACAAGCTACACCAATGAGTTAAATACCCCGAAAAGAGGGAACAAAAAGACGTGTAATTGCGCAAAATGATGGGTGAAGGGAACAAGGAATCTTTGGTAACCGAAAGAAAATATGCTAAACTATAGGCGATACTTCTAAATACTCGTGGAAAGTAGGGTAATTTTAACCATCATGGCCATGGGAAAATCTTACTAGCCAGCATCACAGTCTCCAAAGTTACTTTGGTCAAACAAAGTTACAAAGTCACACCCTCCCCAATTCCTTGGCTTGCTAACTTCATAATTAAATATTATATTAGAATTTTTTATACCCTTCTCCAAGGTTTAAAAAAAAAGTGGGTCGCAACATTGTGATTTTTAACGTCGCCACAACTACAATGGAATCGCGATTGAGGGTGTATTAGTCGACGATTCTCTGCAATATCAAAGACTACAATGCGATTGCGATAGTTACTGTTGGAAGTCCCACATTGGATAGTGATATGGTCTGATTAGTGGTTATAAGTGGTCGGGAGTCAACCCTCACCCCATAAAATAGTTTTTCGGGTTGAATTAGACCAAATTCCAAATTTTAATATGGCATCAGAGTCTATCTGAGATCCAATGGGTCACCCGCTATCGAGCCCCGCTCCAGATATCAAAGGCGTGAGGGGAAGTGTGTTAGAAGTATCATATTAGATAGTGATATGATCTAATTATTAGTTACAAGTGATGGGCAACCATCATTTTATAAGCTAGCTTTTGAAATCGAGTTAAATCCAATTCCAAAGTCTAATAGTTATCTCGATCGACCGTGATTTAAAATTTTGCGCTTCTCACTCTCACAAATTGCCTACAGTACTTTTTGGAGGGAGCCCTCTTGGTGCAAGCAGTAAATTAATTAATAATGTACAGGACTTTATAGGTACTTACTTATGGATTGACCAAAAGTTTTTGTACCCCATGTTTGAGTCAAGTGTACCCCACAGCTGCTACTACTCTTCCCTTTTGCACTCTGATAAGGTCCACTATCTCCAATGCTTTTGGCTGAGCCTGCAAGGGTTCAGTGCCCTTTTTCCTGTTCTACCCATGCACCATGTATGCACAAGTCCCCTTCTGATCAGTGCTAGCCTTTTATTCCATTCCGTGACCATACCAATAGTTTGCTATCCCACTGTAGATTTTCATTTCATTAATATATGTGTATGTATGTATGTATATATATGCCTTAGTACCCCCCAAACTTTCTTGTCAGTGAATGTATCCTGTAAGTTGGGGTTAAAGGTCAAAGTGACCATGATAATAATCCTGCAACTACATGACAGCATCGGAAATTTATGTCAGTCACGCACACACATGAAATGTTGTTGTGTGTGACAAATAGGAAGATATAACTTGGATAAGTAATAAAAGTAAAGCAAGCTTGAGAACAAAGTCAGGGCCGTCTTAAACATTTTGGAGGCCCTGTTCTAATCTTAAAAATTGGGCCCTTGGTAAAAAAAGCAATTTTAATAATTAAATATTATTTCAAAATATTATATTTTTACTAAATGAAGCACCAAAAACGTTTGGAGGCCCTGAAACGTTTGATTTTTTCGTGCATAAGTTAAGAAACGTAATTTGGGGCCGTGAAGCAATTTTTTTGGTAAAATGGTAAAGCGCTTGAAAATTTCTTCCGTTGATTTTTTTTTTGTGCGTTTTTTTGTGCGTTTGTTTCAAGTAAATTGCATTCCTGCATTTTTGCACTGTTTCTAATTCCCTAACATCTCTAATGTGGTAAAAGGGAGTGCGTCCCTTCCCCTAAATTTTGTGGGGCCATGATGTCCACGTAGGAGAAGAACAGTACACTTTGAATTTACTCCAACGCAGATCAATTAAAGGAACGGTGGTAACATTCATTTCTTAATGTTAAAAAAAGGTTCACGTGATTTTTACTCCTTTTCCTTTCACGCGTCCAGAACCTTCGCGTCCAGAGCCTTCTCCTTTCTCCCACAATCTCCATTTCTCTCCTCGATCTCTCGTTTCTCCTTCATCACTACACAATCGCCAAACCCTTCTCCACCAAAATCCTTCGTTGTTCAAGATCGGTCGCTTCCTACCCAAACCCTTCTCTATTTCTTTCAAGAAACCCGGCGGTGCGATGCGGCGCGGAAACGACAAGGCGGTGTCTTAAGGGTCGACGCCGCTCACGCGGCGGAAACGACGGCGTCGAGATAGAGCGTGGAGCGGTACCCACCATTTCTTTCGATTTGAAGCTCACGAAATTGTGGAATCTTAAATGTTAGATCTGAAATTTTGTGCCCACCATTTCTTTCTTCCTCCCCTTTCTCATTTCTAGTTCACGGATTGAATATGAATGGGTTGATTTCTTTCCTCTTGATTTTTGGTTTTTTCTGCTCGCTTTTCTTCTGCACCGTTGGAGATGCTTATGTGCCGAATCTACGACCTCAACCCTAATGTGACGATTCTGCCTCAACACCTGCTACTTCCCTTTTTTTTCAGTCAAAGAGAGATCTTCACATTGAAGAACAGGGCCAAGCCCAAATTTGAATTACACCTGCTCCTACCCTTTTTTAAAATTAATTTTTGGGCCCTCAAATTTGGGCCAAAAGTTGCTAAAATTTGGGGCCCTGTGCAACTGCACAGGTTGCACAGGCCCTTCACCGGCCCTGAACAAAGTATTGGTACTTTTAGCTGCATGTGTTGTTTGATGGAAATGGATTTCCTGATGTGAATAGTTGTCATCTCAACCGTCCATAAAAATGGGATGATTGAGATCCCAAAATTAATAAAAATTGGACGGTTAAGATTTTGAAGTCTGGATTTCCGTAAGTTATAGGGGGAGCCGGAGTTTAGATTAGTTTACTATAATGATGACTGTTGGCATTTCTGACAGCAGACAATCCCTCTAAATTCGTTGTTAGATTTATACATATATACATGGAAGAACCATATTTTTTGGGTCTAATTATTTTTGTTTTGGGGGGGTCCTCTTGTGTTGGTCATCAACATTGAGAAAACCAATGCAATGGAACCCAAAACTCAAATCATGAGTTTCTATGTTTTTGACCCCTCCTAAGTTGAAATTATGGACCCCCTCTCCATGCCTCCCTTGGTAACATGACTAGTCCTTTTTATTCAAACAATATATATATATATATATATATATATATATATATATATATATATATATATATATAAAAGCCAACTAACTCAATCAATGATATGTATGCACTGTACATAGTGCCAACATGTTGCTAATAAGGTTTGGCTCTATTTTTGGTCTTATAGGACCACTACTTGTCCTTTTTATTCTCTTCCTTACCTTGAACATCTCAGAAACTTTTAGCCAGCTAAAAATTGCAAAAGCCAAATTTCACTGCGCCCTACATGTGTTCTAAGTTTCATTGTTGATGTAATCTTGATCTTGATCTTTCCAAATCCATATATAAATAGGCAGTTTTACTTGCAGTCAAATGTATGATCATATCATGAAAACTTCCCATAGAGACCCAAATTGACAGCACTTTATGAATAATCTAAATTTTTAAAGCGAGATAGTTTATTTATTTATTGTTCTCCATATATGTTTAACCTGCTAGATACGTGATTTTGTTTTATAAATTCACTGTTTATATAATTTTTTTTAGATTATGTAATGTTTTATAAGTAGATTTAAAAGTCATTTGGATTGTTTTTTAATTATTACGTACAATGGTCATTTTGTTATTTATTGTTAAAGTACGGGTAACGGGTGCGAATACGTGTATTTAGGTACCCAAAAGGTACTGATAAGAGTACTAAAGTTGCTGCCTACGCAAATACGGGCCTAAGTATATGTAATTTTAATTTTCAAACGCAGATATAAAGACGAGTACTATAGTCAATGACGGAGCCGGACTTGAACAGTAACAAGGGCCAACTAATTTTATTTCCTTTTTTATTTAGTACTATTATGCCTCTGGCTCAAGCAAAGTTAAATAGTACTACATTTAATGTAAACAAATCATAACTCTTATTTTGTCAAAAAAAATCATAACTCTTATATTATAATCAACAAAATCATTTGTTTTGCATATCTTGATGCAAGTGAATAATAACTCAATGAAGAACACGTCATTACTTAGATTGGTTTAATTAATTATAATTAATTTTATTGGTTTTCTGATTTGACTTATTAAGCTTTGTTTTTTTTTTTTTAAAAAAAAGAAGCTTCATGAATCTTTTTTTGGTGAAGCTAGCTTTTTTTTGTGAAGCTTCTTGATAGTATTAGTACGTCGAGTGACTGCAGAGACAGATGTTTTAACTGCAGAGACAGATGTTTTAATATCAATTTAAAAGATTTTGTATAACACTGAAAAGTTAAACAATAAAATGAATATTAAGATGAAAATTAAGAATTGTTTATAATATTCGAAGATACTTTATTTTAAGTGATATATCACATAAAAGTGATTTAATATAATAACTAAAAATCTAAAATATGAAACAATTGTTTCCACTCAAAACATGGTGAGTTATAGGGTGCACAAGTGCACCAAATAACACCACTATGCACAAGTTTTTTTCCACTATTGGATGAAAGAAGCTCATCAAATCTACCCAAAACCCACCACACCATATCTTTCCTCACACTCTCCCTCTCTCTGATTTTTTTTCCCGTCACATCAGCAACCTCTCACCCTCTCACCGTCCCAATCACCATGCTCTCTCAAGAAATTCCGGCATGGCGGAGCAATTTTCGGCACGGCGGTTGCCGGTGAAAGGTGCTCCAATCACGATTCCAGCACGGTGGTTCCTGAACCAACACATGAAACACTCCTGAGCCTCAAACCAACCTCGATCCACCCCCTATCAGATCTACCTTCCTTTCTTCTTTTCGGCCTCTGTCGCTAGCGCCATGGTCGTCCCTCTGCGAACTCAGCACCACCATAAACCTGTGAGCAACAATGCCAACCTCTGTCACTCTGCCTTTTATGGTTTTGATTTTCCAGATCTAGGTTTTGTGGCTTTGATTTTGGGTTTTGTGGTTTTATTTTTCCAGATCTCATAGAAAATGTGTGGTGGTAAACAAGTGCGCTGAGGTGGACCCGGTGGTTCACAGGTTGATGGAGACAAGGATCAGGAGCTCGACAACCCGATTTGCTTCCATAGAAAGAAACCAACGAAACATTCGGCATCTTCGTTACCATCTACGCCGTTGGAACCTTTCGCGACCACCTCGTCGGCACCGTCACGTTCCTCATCAGCAGCATCATCTCCTCTGATGCCGCCAACAAAACCTCCTGCTTCAGCGCGTTCCAAATACGGCGAGAGGGATGAAAGAGAAGTGAAGAGAGAGGAAAAGATAAAGAATTTGCTGGAGAGGGTGCATGGTATTATTGTGGGATAAGATTAATCCAATGGTGGAAAAAACTTGTGCATGGTGGTGTTATTTGGTGCACTTGTGCACCCTAGAACTCGCCCTCAAAACATAAATAAGATAAGAATTGGTGCAGATTCACCACACGAACGTCAGTTTATGCTCTCGCCGATGGAGTCTCGCGGTTAATTTCTCACAATTTTTTAATAAAAACGACTCGCTTTATGTATACTATTTAACAAAATTAAGAAATGTAAACCATGGGCCCAAGCCCTTGAAATGGGACACCTCCGTCCATCACTGACTATAGTAACCTGTACAAAGGGCGCCCATTGTCCTCCCTAGTTATTCAACTTAATACCAATTTGTTTTAGGGTGAAATTTAATTTCATGGACAAATATCTAAATGAATTTAAATTCAAAGTGCATGTGGTTATTTATGGTTTGGTATACCACTCACTTTCACACACGTTCAAAACCATTACGTGGAGCCCTTGAACTTTCCATAATGACTTTGAATAAACACCACTTGGAGTAGCAAAAATAGCCGTGGTTTTGTGTTGTTGTTGGGTAGATGTTACATGATGTGACCAATGAGTAACATGCAAAATGAAGCCTCGCATTTGGACAAGGAATCGCTTGAAAACTATGTGACACGCAATAGAAGGGATATAATGAAATAGGTGGTGGGCAAATATACACATAAACATGTTACGTAGCTAAGTAAAAAGAAAAGGTTGATGAAGCAGCGTACCATTTCGAATTATTCCAAGAAGTGATTGCAGATGATATAAACTGTGCACAACCAAATCAGGAAAACAATAATGCACAACATAAGGATAAAGGATAGGTTGAAAGGTGTATAATAACCCGTACATGTCCCTTAGCAATTAGCATGTGGCCAAAGTGGTGCTGTTCCGGCATTAATTCTGTACCACCAATCACCCATTTAAGGGGATAAAGGAACCAAAAAAAACCCTGCAAAGATTCTCACTGGGAAAGGAAATAAAAGAGAGTTTATTTTATTTTATTTTTTTTTTGAAAATTTGGGTTCCATTGTTTTGTTGTGGTCCACCTAAGTCCCCATCAATTTCCGGGTAAAAGAGTGACACATACTTAAAGAACAACTTCGTGCTATGGAAATTATCTCAAATATATTCCTTGCAGTCTTCAGAAACAGCAATGTAATTCCTCTTTGCGATCCATGTGCAATAAGTGCACTATGTGCCATCACTGCCATGTGCTTTGGTATGTGTGTATATATATGCTTAGTAGACTCGTTGCTTTTGAAGGCCTTTTATGACTCCCAACAAACAATCTGTTATTTGTTTGGAATATTTGAAGCCCGGATCATTATTGATGTCAAATGGACCAAGCAATTAAACAAAGGCCTTTGTTATTACCCCCTCCCCCATTAATTTTCCTATCTCCCTTCCCCATTTAATTTTCAATTTTACCCCTGCCATCTCTCTCTCAGATCTCTCGGCTCTCTCTCAGATCTCTCACCTCCCATCTCTCTCTCAGATCTCTCAGCTCGATCTCTCTCTCGGTCCTAACCCACGCCGCCACCACCTCCTCGCCGCCACTCGCGACCACACCGGAACCATGGAGGTTCATGTTCCCTCCTCCTCCCCCAACCACACGCGACAGAAGCAGAAGAAAAAAAAGCAAAAGAAACAGAGGACGAAAGGGAAAGAAGAAAAGGAAGGAAGAAAGGGAGAAGAGAAGAGGGAACACGATGGAGGAAGAAGAGAGGGGGGCGAGCCGCGCCAGCCCTGAGAAACTGAGAAACTGAGAGAGGCAGTGTCTTTTTTTTTCCTCTCTACTGGCGTCAACAAGGTGACGACTCAATTGGAAAAATTACTACTAGCATCAACTTATTGATGAGGGGTTTCGTCAACTTGGTGACGAAAACCCTCGTCAATTTGTTGACAAGCGTGTTAAATTCGAGACTACTACCATTAATACATGCATCAACTTGTTGACGTGAAGTACAAATTTCCAGGAAAAAAAGTGAGGACGATGGGTTTGGAAAATTAAGTAGGGGTAAAATTGTCTTTTCATGGGGGAGGGGAGGTGAGAATAACAAAGCCCTTAAACAAATACCCAAAGGAGGCCCAAGAAAGCTAGAGTATATGCCAATAAGGTGTAACTATTGAGTTTGGGGGTGCAAGCTAGTAAAAAGGGGGCTGTTAATAGTTACTCCCCCGTCAGTAATGCAATAAGGAGCACCCCTTTAATTATAGCTTTCGTATATTCATTGTCGAGAGTCGAGACCCATAATAAAACTTGGCAATGTCCAGGACCAAAAGAAGATATAGGCTCGTGGAAATCCTACTATAAGACCAAAAATAAAAAATAACAAAAAAATTTCGTCACTAAAGAAAACAAATAAATAGTCAAATTAATTCCTGAAAAATGTAACGTTAATCATATTAATTGAAACTAACATATTGTTGGTCAATCCTTACACTTTGAGTGCTCGATTTTTCTGAAGGTTTGGAGTAAAACTCCAAGTTGGCTTGTTGTCTAACTGTCTATGCTGCATTACATAATGTGGGAAATGAACACTTTATACAATTCGCAGTTTAATTCAGAGTGGCCGGATTCAGGATAATAGATTGTTGATTGTGTGGTCTGCATGTATTTGGACAGTTTGGAAGGCGAGAAATAGGATGGCATTCCAAGCTTTCTACCGAAGGGAAACTCCGACAGTCATCATGCATCCAATGTAGATGCCGCCAAAGTGAGGGTTTTTTCAGTCACATTTTTTTAAGTTCTTTTTCTAATTTATCTTTTCCTCATGAAGTCTAAACTCTAATTCCATTTTTTGTACCATTTGTTGGAGGAGCAGTAATTGCAAGTTTGAAGTGCTGATATGTGAGATAAAAATTGTTGATATACCAAGGCTGGGTATGCTCTTTCTCACAAATGGATGGTTTTTATTAATCTTTTATTCACCACTTTATGCAAAGAGCTATTTAGATTAATTATGCTTATTCTTCTTTATTCAAAGAGTTATTATTTTTTTTTTTAATTACCGCTTTCAAAGAACTATTTATTGCTTTAGGTTAATTTTACTTATTCAAATAACTATTTATGTGCTTCAGATAAGAGAGGAGAGGATTGAGAGTTACATGATGGAGTAATTGTCAAGATGAGACGAGTTATACGACGTAGTAGGATGCAAATTCATCTTTGGAAAGTATGTCATGATAAGCTTCCAACAAATGCTAGCTGCACTCAATGGTCTTCTAGTAGCCCCAATTGTTCTTGTTGTCAGGGAAATCTCGAAACTTTCTTGCATGCTCTTCGTGATTGTTGTATGGCAACTAGAGTGTGGATTAACTTGGTAAGTAGCGACAAAATCTCTAAATTCTTCTCATTGGATCTGCTTGAGTGGGTGAAAGCAAATTTAACTACTACTTCGTTCAGTGTTCAAGAAGTTACAATGTGGAGAAACATTTTCTTTATTTCGTGTTATAGACTCTGGATGTGGCATAATAAAAGAGTGCATTATGAGGACTTCAGAATGCCAGAGAACACTGCGAGCAAGGTTTTAGAGGAAGCTCATGCTATCCATCACGTTATTAACGGTCTTCAATCACTTCTTGAGCAAAGAGATAGGGTTGAAGTACTTATTTACCATAATTGCCCACCTATGGGATGGTGTAAGCTCAACACTGATAGATCCTCAAAAGGAAACTCTGGCCCAGTGGGATGTGGGGGTGTCATTAGAAACGCGGCTGGTGGATGGCTGGGGGGTTTTGCTGCCAATGTGGGGAGGGTGTTTAGCCTATGATGTAGAGGCTTAGGGGCTCATTCACGGTCTAGAACTGGCTTGGAGTAGAGGATACAAGAAAGTTTTGGTTAAATGTGATAATGATGCTCTTATTTCTTCATTACTTTCTGGAAGTTCTAAAGGGAAAGCTAGCAGCTTGATATCCCAGATCAAACCTGGTTAAACAAGGAATGAGACATTAAGCTCCATCATGTTTTCAGAGAATGGAATGACATAGCGGATTAGCTAGTCTTTGAAGTCTCTCCCAAGAGTTAGGTGTCCATCTCTTATCCTTCCCCCCTTAGGGACTTAGAGTCCTCTTGTCAGGTGATGTGAGTGAGGCTTCCATACCTCGCATTGTTTCTGTTGTATGTAATCCTCTTCTTTGGGCTTTGCTCCCTTCTAATACCAAAAAAATAAAAAGACACCTAAAAAAAAATTCAGTTTACCAAAAAAAAAAAATCAAATTCAGGGGTAAATCATTTAGTGGCAGAAGATGCACTTAGGCACTCTGTTCCCAGAGGATTTGGATCCAGTGACTTTTATAGGTGGGGTGATTTAGATGCCTTTAGGTATTTTTTGGAGAGAGAAAGATGAGAGAGAAAAATGAGATAAAATGAGAGAAAAAATATCAAATGAGAGAGAATTGCCGCTAGTGAGAGAGAAAAAGACCAAGACACCAAAGGTATACCAAATCTCTCGATCCATTCCTGAGTGTACACACACTAATAACAAAAAACGTGATAAAAAAGTAAACTGTTTACTACTCCCTCCGTTCCAAAACATTTGATGTTTTAGCATTTTAATTTTGTTCCAAAACTTTTGATGTTTTACAAATCCAAGACTAAATTAATAATTTTTTTTCCAAACATACCCTTGATTCCAATTAATACTATGTGCTTATTACGAGACTATTGTAGTTACCAAGCCAATAGCTAACCACTCATTAATGAGAATGATCACATTACATAGTTTCTAGGCATGATTAAATAAGGGTATTTTGGTCTAGGTATATACCATTTAATGATTTCTTAATAGGTGTGTCACAACCTTAAATATCAAATATTTTGGAACGGAGGGAGGAAAACGCAACAGACATGAGTGAGTCAGACACTGCGTACTACTCGGCTACTCGCTCGCTCGCTCCCGTTGGTAACTGCATTGCAATTCCCACACAAACCAAACCATATACACAGTAACATATCACTGTTAGGGTCTCACGCAGAATCGATTACCGAAGCTTAATGTCCAATTTCAAGAAGGGTGATGCGGTGGAGTTTAGCAAGGACAACAACGGCGAGTCCCATTTCTTTTACTAGCCAGCTAGTGTGGTTCGACCACCCTCCAAAAACAAAAACCTCGTCTTCGTTGAGTACCTCACGTTGTTGAACCCTTCCTCGGAGTCCACCCGACCCAACAAACGTCTAAAAGAGTACGTTAACGTCGCTAACGTCAGGCCCAAGCTTCCTCACCAACTCAATCCATGGTTCAAGGTTGGCGATTCCGTCGACGCTTACCGTCACTCCCTCAATGCTTGGTGCCCTACCACCATTACCGACATTCTCGAAAACTCCAATTACCTCATCGCATTTCGCGGTCCCAACCATGATTCTGAAACCGTTGAACAATGTTGTCTTCGCCTTCACTAGGATTGGCTTCGTGGTGAGTGGGTCCCACCTCTCCCGCAACAACACCAACAGGTTTCCATTGCAATTTGTTCCTCTTTCCCTTTTCTTTTTCATATTCGTTATTTTGGGTTAGTCACAACTTACAACATAAATTGAAACACAATTCAAATAGAGATACATAGTTTGAAGATGAGGATTACTTTTAATTTAACGGATAGAATGCACGTTGGTTTGATAGACTAATTTGACATTTTAATTAGTGAAATATAGTTTTCACTGTTCAGATACTGCGATCCTATATCTTTTAAGAGTAATTTGACTATTTATTTATAATTTTTCTTATGCCTAAGTGAATTTTTCATATTTCCTTTTGGGATTTTTTATAGCTTGTTGATTGTTGCAAGTGAAAAGATTTGTTTTGGTTTTAGCTTAAGGGTGTTTTTGTTCTGAGGATTTTTCATAGATATTGGATATGTGGTACTGAAAGATAAAACTAAGAGCATTGAAAGCAATACTACCATTTAAACTTATCTTTGTTTCCAACTGGGGTCATTCAGATATTGTGGATGTCAGTATTATTCGCTGGTAAAATATAATTGCGCATATTTCCTGTGAACCTATACTGGAAAGGAACGTAGGTCAGGATGTGCATCCATGCATCTGATGTGATATTCTACATTGAAATGTGTTTCCTTAGTAGAGTGGTTGTCTATATAAATGTTGACAACTCTATAACTACAAGTCTCTCATTGTTGATGTTATACCCCAATTTTGTCCACTCATTTTTACTTGTTTTATCTATTATTTTACTTTTGGTTTGAAATAAGAGGATAATTGTTGCTTGGGCTTTTCTTGCTTTTGCTATGTTTTAGTCTTAATTCTCTGGGTCTAGCTTGGGCCCAATAGCTGAAATAGATACCAACAATCCATTACATGTCAAAAATTTCAAAAATACCAACAGTCCAATACAGTCCATTCCATGCCCAAAATACAAACCAAGCCTAAAACAATCACAAAATTTGGTAAACAAAAAAAAAAGAAACAAACAGAAACAAAATAAGCAATGATGCGCATGTCATCCTGCCAAAACCAACAGCAACAGAGGCAGAAGCATTTTGAGAATGGGTCCAAGGTGCTTTCTTCTTGTTCCTTTGCTTTTTTCCATTTCTTCTCCAACCAAGCAGCTTTGCAGGCACCAATCAGAACCACCAGCCCTCCTCTGCACCACCAACCATACCTGCAGCAAAGGGCCAATGCAAGGGTCAATAGCCTTTGTCTCATTAGAGCCCCTGCACCATCAAAATGTTCCTATAAATACCACAGAATTACAGAGAACAGAGGAGGAGAAAAAAGAAAAAATTATGGGCGTTTCTACCACAATCAAAGAATTAGAGACTTCATACTGAAGCCCTAATTCACCAAAACAGAGACAATATACAGAAACGAAAAGAGCAAAAAAAAAAAGAAACACAGAGGAAGAAGAAAACAAAATCAGAGAAGAAGAATAAGAAGGAGGAGGAGAAGAAGAAGAAGGTTCGCATCTCCCTCTCCCTCTCAGCCCCACATCTCCCTCTTCCTCTCCCTCTCTCGACCTCCCTCTCCCCTTCTCCCTCTCCTCTGCACCCCCCTTTTCCTCCCTGTTTTCTCTCTCCCTCTCAGTCCCGCATCTCCCCATTTCCTCCCTGTTTTGGCTCCTCCCTCTCCCTCTCCCTCTCACAATCCCCTTCTCCCTCTCTTGCACCCACTCCCTCTTCCTCTTAGCGTCTCTCTCTCTCTCTCTCTCTCTATTCCCTTCCTCCCTCTCCCACGATCTCTCTCACTTTCTCCTTCCTTCTCTTTCGCGTCCGGTCCCTCCCCTCTCCTCCTCGATCGCACAAGACACAAATTATCGGGTCAAGGCGCGCCGCCTCGCCTCCTCTTCTCCTCCTTTCTCCAAAGACTGTCCCCCTCTTCCATGTTCATGACCAAAACCCCCCTTTTTCATACTGTGACATGACGCTGCCATGAAATTTGTGTGGCCAGACTCCCTTCCATGTGTCTTCCCACTCCCTCCTTCTCTCTCTCTCTCTCCATTTTTTTTTCTCTCAGCGGCGCTTCTGCTTTCTCTGATTTTGTTGTGTGTGTGTGTTATGTTTTAGGTTTTGTGTAAGTGTGTGTGGGTGTTTTAGTGTTATGTGCTGTTAGCAAGTGTGTGTGTGTTTAGAGTGGGTGAGTGTGTTAGTGTGTGTTGGTGTGTTAGCGTGTGGGTGTGTTTATTTTTTTTCTTGTTTATTTTTATTTTTTGTTGTTATTTCTGTCTTTTTACTATTGGGCTTCAGCCCATTACTTTTTTGTTTTGTTCATTTCTTGTTAAATTCGATTTTGGGATTCAGCCCAACTGCACTCCCCTTTCTTTTCTTTTTTTAAAATTTTGTTCAACTAATTTCAGCCCCCTTTTATTTTAAAATATAACAAAATATTAATAGTGACAATGCCAAATCTACTTTTGGTTTGGTCACTACGTAATTCTTTTCGGATTTCAAAAACTTAAAATCAATGACTACTCCAAATTCTCTTTTGGTTTGGTTATCACAAATTCTTAATAAAATATCTTAAAATATTAGTAGTGATTATGCCAAATCCACTTTTGGTTTAGTCAATACGCAAATCATAAAAATTTAAGTCAAATTGATTAATTAAAATCAACCAACACACAACCATTTTCTACCCAAGAACTACGTAGCCTTTGATTTCTCCACTGCACCCGGAGATACGTAGGAGCAGGATCTCATTCCTGTCAAGCGCAAAAATAAACAACTTTTATTAAGCCTTTTTTTATTTATATCATCATTGTAAATCCTTGTCTATTTTTTTAAGGGAAATAAATATTTTTTTTAGAAGTTAATATGATTTTTGCACAATTAATTAGAGGTAACCTTTTTTCCAAAGGATGTCGTGGAGTGCTAATACCTTCCCTACGCATAATCGACTCTCGAACCCAAATCTGGTCTCAAGGACCATTTTCTTCAATAAAGGTTTCTCCAATATTTTTCCTATGAAATAAATTATTAGTGGCGGCTCCATTAAACTCGAACAAATCCCACCGGATTTTTCGGTCGCTACAGCTGGCGACTCCACTGGGGATATTTTTTTAGAGAGTCAAGCCTAAGTAATTGATTGTGCTAAATAGTTAACTCTTATGTTTAGTTTCTCTTGTTATTTATTTATTTATTTATTTATATATTTATTTATTTATTTATTAATTATTCTTTTGTGAATATTCGTTATGCATATATTGAACCTTAGGTTAGAAGACCATATTTTGTATATTTCATTTGTTTTGCAGCTTGGGTAATTTTAGGTTGCCTCCATCACACACCTCACTTACACACCTTTTACACACACTTATGAGTGAGTCCCTATTCCTGGGCCCGAGTGCAGCTTAGGGAGTGAGAGATTGTTAGTGATAGTCACTTCGGATCTACTTTCGATTTGGGTATCACGAGAACCTCATCTAGAGTGCGACCATTTCGTGGATGCCCACATGTAGGATCTTCTTCCTATTGGTGGTCACATCCCGAAATGGTACTTGGCTCTAGAGACCTTTGGTGAGGAAGTGTTAGTACCACCTATGAAAGTGTTCACAAGTCGAATGACCTATAGATCATTAGAGATAGAAATCCTCTAATTTAGAGTGACCTTGTTTAGGATACAAGGAGGCAGTCTTACTTTTGGTTGACTTTTTAAATGCTTCTTTTCAAAGTAGTATAGGCATCCCATCATTTACAAACATTTCAAAATATGTCCCTTTCATTAGTAGTTGCATCATTCATCATGTTCATGCATTTTTTTTTTGATAATCAAACATGATAAAAGTTTGAACATATTGCATCATCCTCATTTCATTTTATTTTGAGTAGGTTCACCAGGGAATCGTAAAGAAGAGCTAGCTTGTGAGTATTTGCAGCGAAATAATATGGGATCAAATAAGGAAACAGTTTCAAAAAAGCTCATACATGCCAAAGCAAAGATGCCGGAAATACAAAGTTTAAAAGAATTTGGGAAGTTGCTAACCGGGAAAAACCGCATAGCCTTCAATGATAAATATGGGAAGATTCTTGCATTGATGGAGGTAGATGTACAAGTAGAGGCTATTACTACACTAGCCCAATTTTATGATCCCCCGATGAGGTGCTTCACATTTCAAGATTTCCAAATGGCGCCCACTTTAGAAGAGTATGAGCAAATTTTAGGGTACCCTTTGGAAAATGCTAAGCCTTACCATTATATAGGGCATTATCCCTCGTACCCAATAGTCGCTTCAATTCTAAAAGTTGAGGAAAGTAAGTTGAAAGCCAACATGAAAAATCCAAATGGTGTTGATGGCTTCCCACTAGCATACCTAGAGGAGAGATTAAAGTCATTATCTGAAGGTGGGGAATGGGTTGTTTTCATGGATGTATTAGCCCTTGCCATTTTTGGGATTGTTCTATTCCCACAGATATATGACCATGTTGATTTTGCAGCGATTGATGTTTTCATGGCAGTAAAAAACAAGGGCGAGAACCCTGTACCCACTGTGCTTGCTGATACATATTACATCCTTAACACCTGTCATGAGAAGAAAAATAAGAAGATATCTTGTTGCCTGCCGGCGCTCTATATATGGCTTATCACCCATGTATTTCATGATGGGTGAAGAGCACTATGCCCTATTGTTGATTCCAAATGGTGCTCCGTGAAAACTAAGAGCAAACCAGAGTGGGCTCAATATCTACGCAACCTTAATGAGAAGACTATTCGTTGGTATCCCAAATGGCAAGAAGTGAACGAGGTAATCTACCAGTGTGGCAGTTTCCCAAATGTACCGCTCTTAGGAACGAAGGGTTGCATAAATGATAACCCCTCTATATCACTAAGACAATTGTGTTATCCCATCATGCATCCCCCAGCCGAAGAGTTGATAACCCCTTTCATTGTGTATGGGATAAATAAGAAAGATACAGAGGAGCACAAAAGGATCAGGCACGCGTGGAACCAAATCATCCGAAAGGGAAAATACTTGGGAAAAGAAGCACCGACGCCAAAGAAAGCTACCGTCAGAGGGTTAAAGATAGAGTTCAACAAATCAAGCTGCCTTTCAATGGGACACCTCCTCCCGAGCAAGAGACACATGAACCTATCCCTATTACAAACGAAGAGGTAGAAGAACTTAAGGCATCACTGCTGAAGTCTAAAGGGGAAAAAGAAGGGTTACAAGCAAAGTTAGAAAAAGCGCTACAGGAGAACAGGAACTTACGTTTAGAAAACACTCTTAAAGGGTAATTCATCGAAAGAAGCAACAAAAGAGCAGTAATAGAAGAAAAAAGCAAGCATGATATACAACTTTGTCTAAGAGGTGCAAATGAACAATTGAGCTTGCCTAATCAAGAGAGGGATAATGCTATAGATAACGCTTACATGTGGAAAGGATTGTGGAAAAAATCCTTGGTTACTGAAAAGAATTTGCAAGAGGAGCTTGAAGGTTTAAAACAACATCTTGAGAAGGTGGTAGCTGAGTATGAGAACCGAGCCCAAAAGGAGAAGCAATACAAGGAAGAAATGGAAGAGATGCTTGTGAAGTATCAAGATGCGCTGAAAAAAGAACAAGAAGATGCAAATGAGTTGCAGAATTATATTGAATACCAAGAGAAGATCTATGACGACCTAAAAAATGAAAGCATGTATTCGGAGAATCGTTTTACAAAACCGGTCAGTCAGATAGAAAATCAAGAGCTCTTTAATGAACTGAGGAATGAAGGCATGCATTGGAGGGACTGTTTTTCAAAGTTGGCAAGTTTGGCCAATCAAGCGATCATAGATATCCCAAGGCGTCTAGAAGAGGCTGATGCGGCGATGCACCCACTAAATACTCCAGTCAATGTTTACAAGTTTATTAAATTTTGTAAAAGTTTGATAGAAGAGTTGAGAGAAAAGGTTGGTTGTCCTATTAAGAAGAAAAAAAGGGCAGCTAATTGATGAGGTTTTAGTTTGAATGAATTGTACTATTTTTCTTTCTCATCAACAAAGGATTTGTTACTTTGCTTATTGATCCCATTTTATTCTCCAAATTACTTAATGCTTTTAAAGAAATAAACGGATAACTATAACAAAGCAATGAGGCCTACGGTTCCCTGGTACAAAATGAATAGACTCATACATCCACATCCATTCATTCATTTTTCCTTTCTTACATACTCATATCATTTTTTTTAATCACCAGAAAATAATCAAACAAATTGGTTCCTCGACACCCTTATCGAACTCGCTCTCAATCAAAGATCATGGATGACTAAGAGATGAAAGATGACATCAATCAGCTGAAGGAACAAATGAGCAAGGTTTTAGAGCTTCTGCAGTCTCTCAACAAAGACAAGACTGCAGATGGGGTATCTCCAGCAGTGAATGATGAAAGTCAAGCTACACCTTCCCACCCACCTGGCTTCGATCCTATGCAGTTGCAATATGGTCTCAATACTCAAGGGATGATGGTACCTTTTGCAATTTACCCACATGGTCCTACACATTAACCAGCTAGCAACCCTCAGAATCAAGTACCGCAGTTCCCACTTTACGGACTCCCACCTGGTTATACGCCACCGATGGCCAATGATGATACTGTGAATCATAACCCTCAAGGCCCCCAGGCACAACAGTTCCCGCTATTTGATCTCTCACCCGGTTATACACCGCCAGGTGCTAATAATAACTCTGCAGAAACTGATTCCCAAGCACTTATTGTACAAGATGTAGCTCAAGGATCCGGTTCAGGTACTGAAACCATACCAGTTCAAAGCTCAACTTCTGGCTTCACGACATACACCTTTCCACCTGGTTATGCACCACCCCATGTCAGGAATACTCAAGGAGTCAGTACGCCCGTAGTGACCCCCGTAGTGAATCCCCGACCATTCAGTTACCCCTATTATATTCAAGGAAATCCATTAAATCCCTAGACTAACCGCATTGCCTGGTCCCCAGCTATGGGGGAACCCAATCTGAGCGTCCCAGTTGGGAATCAATGGTCTGATACAAAGTTGCAAATCCTCGAAGATAGACTAAGAGCTGTAGAAGGAGTGAGTTATCTCGGTTCAAGTATCGCTTCAGATCTTTGTCTCGTACTAGATGTGGTTGTACCGTCAAAGTTTAAGGTGCCAGACTTTGACAAGTATAAAGGGACAACTTGCCCGAAAAGCCACTTGACCATGTACTGTAGGAAGATGGCGTCCTATGCACACGATGACAAACTTCTGGTTCACTTCTTCCAGGATAGTTTAACAGGGGCAACGTCGAGTTGGTATACACACCTTGAGCGATCTTATATTCGCTGTTGGAAAGATTTGGCGGATGCCTTTTTGAAGCAGTATAAGTATAACATTGATATGGCTCCTGATAGAATGCAGTTGCAAAATATGGCAAAAAGAGACAATGAAACTTTTAAGGAATATGCCCAACGATGGAGAGGATTGGCAGCCCAAGTGGAATCGCCTCTGATTGAAAAAGAAATGGTGGCCATGTTTATGGATACTCTTCAATCACCCTTCTATGACAAAATGATCGGAAGTGTATCATCAAACTTTTCAGATATGGTCATCGTAGGGGAAAGAGCTGAAGGAGGAATGAGGAACGGAAATATTGCCCAAAGTTTTTCTGGAACCAATAATGCCAAGAGACTCCCGACAAACTTCGTAAAGAAGAAGGAAGGGGAAACCAATGCTGTGATAACGAGCCTGAGAGGACAAATACAAGGAAAACCACCTCAATTCTTTACCAATTTCCCACATCCTTTTCCATACCCCTACTTTCCACCTCCATACATTGCCGCCGCCTCTCATAACCCAACCCCCCGGCCAAACCAACCAATGATGCCCTTTCTACCAACTTCCCCCATCCAATCACAAGCACAACCAGTTGCTCCCACCCAACCGAACCAAAACCAGAAACAACCAAATGACCAAGAAAAAAAAGCAGTCCAATTTGATCCTATTCCCATGACATATATGGATTTGTTCCAGCACCTCATCAGCAACTCCTTGGTCTCCCCATGCTCAATGAAACCACTTCAACCTCTCTTCCCAAGAGGGTATGACCCAAATGCCAAGTGTGAGTTTCATGCAGGGGCAGTAGGTCACACAACTGAAAATTGCAAGGCTTTGAAGTACGTGGTTCAAGATCTGATCAATGCCAAATGGTTGAGTTTTAAGTAGGATGGTCCTAATGTGGGTAATAATCCCCTTCCAGGTCATGGAGGTTCAACAGTCAACGCCATTATTGAAGAGTTTAGGAATCAGCCCCTGATAATGAAAGTGGAAGATGTCCGTACTCCCTTAAGGATCATTTATGCCGAACTCTGCAAGTTCGGTATAATTGAGATGAAATACGATGAGAGGGACTTATGCAGCTTGCATCCTGATGGCAATCATTGCATAGAGGAATGCGAGGAATTCAGGCAAATTCTCCAAAAACTGTTAGACGTACACTTGATACAGGTAGGACATGTGAAGAAAGATGAAAACGTATTGACCCTTCAGTCAAGTGAAGATAAAAACACGACCTTCCCAAAGTCGTTGGAGATTTGCTACAACAAGGGGAATCTAAAGCCAGTTCTAGGCGTACCTAAACCGATAACTATTCATGTACCAACTCCTTTCCCTTTCAAGAACGTTAATGCAGTGCCATGGGATTACAGTATGAAGGTCTTTGTGGACAATTTAGGGGATGACTAGTTAAAAGCGGCGTCTGGATCTGGCAATCTTGCTATCACTAACATCTCAGGAATCGGTGGGATGACCCGAAATGGACGAATTTATTCCCCTATCGGACCCATGGACAAAACTCGTAAGGGAAAGGATAAAGAAGAAGAGTCCATTGATAAAGATATGGGTAAGAAGGCAAAGAAAGAAGAAGAAAACAAGAAAGTAGTGTCTGAAGAAGAGGCTTGTGAATTCCTGAAATTTATGAAGCAGAGTGAATACAAGGTGGTGGATCAGTTGAATCATACTCCTGCAAAAATATTTGTGTTATAACTGCTGCTGAATTCTGAGCGTCATAGGGAATCATTGATGAAAGTGCTAAATGAAGCCCATATCACCCATGACATCACAGTAAACCAATTCGATGGGATTGTGGGTAATATTGTTGCTAATAATTACCTTACCTTCACTGATGAAGAAATCCCAGTTGAAGGAGTGGGGCATAACAAAGCATTGCACATCTCTGTGAAGTGTGGAGACTATATCCTTGCTAGGGTACTCGTCGATAATGGGTCATCTCTAAATGTTATGCCAAAATCTACCCTGGCAAAGTTGTCTGTTGATGGATCGTATATGAAGCCCAGTACCATGGTGGTAAGAGCCTTCGATGGGTCTAGAAGAGAGGTTATTGGAGAAATCGAGCTACCTATACAAGTCGGCCCACGCACATTTGAGGTAGTCTTTCAAGTGATGGAAATCGTACCAGCATACAGCTGCCTCCTTGGAAGACCATGGATCCATACAGCTGGAGTTGTGCCTTCGACCCTACACCAAAAGCTGAAATTTTCAATGGATAATAAGTTGGTGATTGTCTCTGGTGAAGAAGAGATGCTAGTAAGCAAGCCATCCTCCACGCGCTATATCGAGGCTACAGAAGAAGCTCTTGAGACGTCTTTTCAAACATTGGAGATTGCCAATGCCACCTTCGCGAGAGAAGGAGTCTTAACGAAGAAACCAAAGCTGTCTGAAACCTCCATGATGATCGCTAAAGTTATGATGAAGGGAGGGTATCAAGCCGAATGTGGATTGGGAAGATATGAGCAAGGGATTGTGATGCTGGTAGAACTTCCAGATAACAGAAACAAATATGGGTTGGGATACGAACCTAACAAGTTTGATAAAAAGAGAATTGCCAAAGAAATAAAAGAAAAAAGGATAGCTAGATTGGAAGGCAGGGAGCCAAAAGATGAGAGTATCCCTATCTGCGACATCAGGCAAAGCTTTCGGAGTGCAGGAATGTTGAATCTGATTCAGATATCGGCTATCAAAGACGATCGCAGTGCAGAAAACGACAATGTCAACCTCGTCCGCCCTTGCTCGCCGAATGAAGGACTTGGAAATTGGGAGATCGTTGAGTTTCCCGTGATCTTTGATTCAAAGTAATTATGTAATGCAAATTCTATTGCTCTGCCCAAGGCTTTAGAATAATTTATTGTCAAAAGTGCGCACATGTTTTATTTCAGTATTATTATCAATAAAATGCACTTTGAATTTTTCAATCATTTCTCTTTTCTTTCCTTTTCCATCTTTTCCATCTCTCTTCATCTTTTTCCGCTTTTCATTTCGTTATTTTTAACTAATGCAGATCCAAAAACATTGTCTTTGAAAATAACGATGTCAGTAACTCATACTATAATTTTGAATACCCCATTAATCATACTGAGGAAGATAATGAGGACAATTGGGAAACCCCTCCTGAATTAATGAGGTTGATGGAACAAGAAGCTAAAGTGATTCAACCCCACGAGGAAGAAACTGAAACAATCAATCTAGGCACTGAAAACGACAAGAAAGAAGTTAAGATCGGCACCATAATGAGAAGCAGTGAGCGAGGAAAATTTGTTAAACTCCTATTTGAATATGTTGATGTTTTCGCATGGACATACCGCGATATGCCTGGATTAGATAATAGCATAGTCGAGCACAAATTGCCATTGAAACTTGAGTGCCCACCGGTCAAGCAGAAGTTAAGAAGAATGAAACCAGAGATGTCACTCAAGATTAGAGATGAGGTAAAAAAATAGTTTGACGCCGGCTTTCTGGCTGTAGCAAAATACCCTCAATGGGTGGCTAACATTGTCCCAGTCCCAAAGAAAGATGGAAAGGTCCGAATGTGTGTTGACTATCGAGATCTAAACAGGGCCAGCCCTAAGGATGACTTCCCTTTGCCACATATTGATGTCTTGGTAGATAGCACTGCTCAACACTCTGTCTTCTCTTTCATGGATGGATATTCTGGCTATAACCAAATCAAGATGGCTCCCGAAGATATGGAAAAAACCACATTTATCACTTTATGGGGAACTTTCTGTTACAAAGTAATGCCGTTTGGATTAAGAAATGCTGGGGCAACATACCAAAGGGCAATGGTGGCTTTGTTCCATGACATGATGCACAAAGAGATAGAGGTCTATGTGGATGACATGATTGTAAAGTCCAAAACAGAGGAGGATCATGTCATTAACCTACAAAAGCTTGTTGAGCGACTGAGGAAGTATAAACTCCGGTTAAACCCAGCTAAGTGTAGCTTTGGTGTAAGGTCAGGCAAGCTCCTAGGGTTTATAGTCAGCCAGAAAGGAATAGAAGTTGATCCGGCCAAAGTAAAAGCAATCCTGGAAATGCCGACTCCTCGCACCGAAAAAGAAGTTCGTGGATTCATGGGAAGATTGAACTACATCGCCAGGTTTATATCCCAGCTAACTGCTACTTGTGAGCCAATTTTCAAGCTACTGTGTAAGAATCAGGAAACCAAATGGAACGAAAATTGCCAGAAAGCTTTTGAGAAAATCAAACAGTACTTACAAGATCCACCGGTTTTGGTGCCCCCTGTGCCAGGGAGACCCCTCATCATGTACTTGACAGTGTTGGATGAATCAATGGGTTGTATGCTAGGACAACATGATGAATCTGGTAAGAAGGAGCATGCCATTTACTACCTGAGCAAGAAATTCACTAGCTGTGAGACAAGGTACTCATTGTTAGAACGAACATGTTGCGCTTTAGCCTGGGCCGCATGTCGTTTGAGACAATATATGCTATCCCATACAACTTGTCTGGTGTCCAAAATGCATCCGATCAAATATATTTTTGAAAAGCCTGCTCTCACAGGAAGAATTGCTCGTTGGCAAATGTTGTTATCCGAGTATGATATTGTGTATGTCACTCAAAAGGCAATTAAAGGCAGTACCTTGGCTGAATACTTGGCTCATCAACCTGTGGAAGACTATCAGTCAATGCAGTGTGATTTCCGAGACGAAGACATAATGGCTCTATTTGAAGGAAAAGAAACCCCTGACGGTGAAAAATGGATCTTGTTGTTTGACGGTGCTTCTAATGCATTGGGACATGGGATTGGAGCTGTGCTGATTTCCCCAGAAAGTCATTTCATCTCATTTACTACAAGATTGTGTTTCGATTGTACAAACAATATGGCAGAGTATGAGGCATGTGCTATGGGCATTCAGGCGGCCATTGAATCGAAGGTCAAAATTCTCGAAGTATATGGAGACTCGGCTTTGGTTATCCATCAGTTAAAAGGCGAATGGGAAACGGGGGATTCCAAATTAGTTCCTTACCACGATCACATCAAAGAATTGACGCAGTAGTTTGACGAAGTCACATTCCATCACATTCCCCGTGAAGATAATCAGCTTGTTGACGCCTTAGCTACTCTATCATCAATGTTCAAAATCGGTAACAGGGAGAACCTACCACTCATAAAAATACAAAATCATGACCGGCCAGCATATTGCCTAGCAATAGAAGGAGAGCCTGATGGCAAACCCTGGTATTACGACATCAAACGATACATCACAAGTAGAGAATATCCTCTGAGTGTCTCAGAGAATGATAAAAGGGCATTAAGGCGGTTGGCAATGGGTTTCTTTCTAAATGGTGAAGTGCTTTACAAGAGAAACCATGACATGGTACTTCTCAGGTGTGTTGATAAGACTGAGGCGGAAAAGATTATGCGAGATGTTCATGAAGGTTCCTTTGGGACTCATGCGAACGGGCATGCAATGGCAAGAAAAATCTTGAGGGCCGGCTACTATTGGTTGTCTATGGAGACTGATTGTTTCGGTTATGTGAAGAAATGCCACAAATGTCAGATTTACGCCGATAACATCCACGTGCCACCAGTCTCTCTGAACATCTTATCAGCACCATGGCCATTCTCAATATGGGGATTGGATGTCATTGGACCCATTGAACCTAAGGCATCAAATGGACATCGCTTCATTCTCGTCGCAATCGATTACTTCACTAAATGGGTTAAAGCAGCTTCATATGTGAGTGTGACAAAAAATGTGGTTGTCAAATTCATCAAGAGAGATTTGATCTGCCGCTATGGTCTGCCAAATAAGATCATCACTGATAATGGGACTAATTTGAACAACAAGATGATGAAGGAGCTATGTAATGACTTCAAGATCCAACATCATAATTCCTCACCATACCGCCCAAAGATGAATGGGGTAGTTGAAGCTGCAAACAAGAACATCAAGAAGATTGTCCAGAAGATGGTTGTAACATTTAGAGACTGGCATGAAATGCTCCCTTTTGCCTTGCACGGTTATCGAACTTCGGTTCGCACCTCAACAGGGGCAACCCCTTTCTCGCTGGTGTATGGAATGGAAGCAGTACTTCCCATTGAAGTTGAGATCCCCTCGTTAAGGGTATTGATGGAGACAAAACTAGAAGAGGCAGAATGGGTTCAGGCTCGGCTGGATCAATTGAACCTCATTGAAGAAAAGAGAGTGATGGCCTTATGTCATGGACAGCTATATCAGCACAGGATGAAGAGGGCTTACGAATAGAAAGTTCGCCCTCGGGAATTTCAAGAAGGAGACCTAGTACTCAAGAAGATTTTGCCCATCCAAAAGGATTCTCGTGGAAAATGGACTCCGAATTATGAAAGCCCGTATGTCGTGAAAAAAGCTTTTTCTAGAGGAGCCTTAATCCTCACAAGGATGGACGGGGAAGATCTCCCACTCCCAGTAAACTCTGATGCAGTCAAAAAATATTATGCCTAAAAGATATATAAAGAGCCAAGCAAAAATGAGCTCGCTAGGTTGAAAACCTGAAAGGGTGACCTAGGCAAAAATTAAAACGCCTCGTTGGATTGAAAACTTGAAAAGGCAATCCAAGCAGAAGTTAGGGTGTGAAATTGGACATTAAAGTCAGCTGATGCATCAAGAGGCTCTTACCCAACTGGGGCAGTTCTATATATTTTCAGAAGAAGAGTAATGGGTATTCAAAGTTATGGATATGGGAAGCTAGCATTTGTTCCTACAAAGACACAAACTATAAAATATCTACTTAGTTATTGTCTTTCTTTGTTTTTTTCTTCTTCCCGCATTTTTCTTGATGTATTTTCAAGTCTGTGTAACTTCAGTCCTTATACACATGACTCTTTTTGAATACCAAACACCTTCGTTCTCGTATTTCAAAATGTTGTTTTATGATAACAGGCACTGAATTGTGAAATATGTGATGACACTGAAAAGCATTACGGTTATTATATACATCTTAAGAATCACGGGGAAACACCAAATCTCAACGAATAAGTTTCGAAAGGGTAAAGGGATTACCTGTAAAAAATGACAAGCACTGCATCGATAACTCGCGCTTCCTCCCAGTCAAAAGCATAGTATGAATAAATCCGATGAACTTCAGTCCGTCCCATATCTGTAAGCACTAGAGATCATATGGGATGAGGAATCAGTAAAAATAATAATCGCGTTGAATACATGCATCACATACCATATATTCATGCATCATCCTCATATTACCACCTTTTAGCCGTTTTTGTTCCACTTGGTCCACGCACCAAGTGTTGATCATTCACTATTGTTTCCAAAACAATGTGCCGAGCATTGGTCCTTTAATTTGCTTTCTAAGCGACGCGCCAAGCATTACCCCTTTTTATTGCTTTAAGATTACCGCGTCAGTACCCGACCTGGCGGTAGTCCCTTATTATTGCTTTTTGACCAACATATCAGTTCCGGACCTGATGTTGATCCTTCTTTATTGCTTCCCATCGATGCGTTAATACCCTACTTGGCGTCAAACCTTTCGATCACCGTGTCAGTACCCGACCTGGCAGTGATCTTTCTTTATTGCTTCCCATCAACGCGTCAATACCCTACTTGGCATCAAACCCTCATTATTGCTTTTCGATCACCGCATCAGTACCCGACCTGACAGAGATCCTTCTTTATAGTTTTCTTATAAACGCGCCAAGCGTTAATCCCTCATTTTTGCTTTCCGACCACCGCGTCAGTACCCGACCTGGCAGTGACCCTTCTTTATTGCTTTCCGATAAACGCACCAAGCGTTAATCCTTCATTATTGCCTTTTGATTACCGTGTCAGTACCCGACCTGGCGGTGATCCTTCTTTATTGCTTTTCGATTAAACGCACCGAGCGTCAATCCCTCGTTGTCATCCTTTGCCTATCCTGGTTCAGGACAAAATTAGTGTCATTATCTTTACTTCTATTTTACGACGAAAATATGAAAACCTTTGTTGTTCACATTTCCTAATAAAATATAACTAAAGAGGGGCAGCTGTTATACCCCAATTTTGTCCACTCATTTTTACTTGTTTTATCTATTATTTTACTTTTGGTTTGAAATAATAGGATAATTGTTGCTTGGGCTTTTCTTGCTTTTGCTATGTTTTAGTCTTAATCCTCTGGGTCTAGCTTGGGCCCAATAGCTGAAATAGATACCAACAGTCCATTACATGTCAAAAATTGCAAAAGTATCAACAGTCCATATCAATCCATTACAGTCCATTCCAGGCCCAAAATACAAACCAAGCCCAAAACAATCACAAAATTTGGTAAACAAAAAAAAAAGAAACAAACAGAAACAAAATAAGCAATGATGCGCATGTCATCCTGCCAAAACCAACAGCAACAGAGGCAGAAGCATTTTGAGAATGGGTCCAAGGTGCTTTCTTCTTGTTCCTTTGCTTTTTTCCATTTCTTCTCCAACCAAGTAGCTTTGCAGGCACCACTCAGAACCACCAGCCCTCCTCTGCATCACCAACCATACCTGCAGCAAAGGGCCAATGCAAGGGTCAATAGCCTTTGTCTCATTAGAGCCTCTGCACCATCAAAATGTTCCTATAAATACCACAAAATTATAGAGAACAGAGGAGGAGAAAAAAGAAAAAATTCTGGGCGTTTCTACCACAATCAAAGAATTAGAGACTTCATACTGAAGCCCTAATTCACCAAAACAAAGACAATATACAGAAACGAAAAGAGCAACAAAAAAAAAGAAACACAGAGGAAGAAGAAAACAGAATCAGAGAAGAAGGAGAAGAAGAAGAAGGAGAAGAAGAAGAAGGTTCGCATCTCCCTCTCCCTCTTCCTCTCCCTCTCTCGACCTCCCTCTCCCCTTCTCCCTCTCCTCTGCACCCCCTTTTCCTCCCTGTTTTCTCTCTCCCTCTCAGTCTCGCATCTCCCCCTTTCCTCCCTGTTTTGGCTCCTCCCTCTCCTTCTCCCTCTCCCTCTCACGATCCCCTTCTCCCTCTCTCGCACCCACTCCCTCTTCCTCTCAGCCTCTCTCTCTCGCGATTCCCTTCCTCCCTCTCCCACGATCTCTCTCACTTTTTCCTTCCCTCTCCTTCGCGACCGGTCCCTCCCCTCTCCTCCTCGATCACGGCCACGCGCGGCAGCCTCGCCCCTTCTCCTCCTTTCTCCAGCGTCGTCCCCCTATTCCATGTTCGTGACCAACACCCCCTTTTCATACTCATGTACACAGTGGTGTGGCCACACGACCGCACTCCCTTCCCTGCGTCTTCCCTCTCCCTCTCCTTTTTTTTTCTCTCAGCGGCACTTCTACTTTCTCTGATTTTGTTGTGTGTGTGTGTTATGTTTTAGGTTTTGTGTAAGTGTGTGTGGGTGTTTTAGTGTTATGTGCTGTTAGCAAGTGTGTGTGTGTGTGTGTGTGTTTAGCGTGGGTGAGTGTGTTAGTGTGTGCTGGTGTGGTAGCGTGTGGGTGTGTTTTATTTTTTTTCTTGTTTATTTTTATTTTTTGTTGTTATTTCTGTCTTTTTACTATTGGGCTTCAGCCCATTTCTTTTTTGTTTTGTTCATTTCTTGTTAAATTCGATTTTGGGCTTCAGCCCAACTGCACTCCCCTTTCTTTTCTTTTTTTAAAATTTTGTTCAACTAATTTCAACCCCCTTTTATTTTAAAATATAACAAAATATTAATAGTGACAATGCTAAATCCACTTTTGGTTTTGTCACTACGTAATTCTTTTCGGATTTCAAAAACTTAAAATCAATGACTATTCCAAATTCTCTTTTGGTTTGGTTATCACAAATTCTTAATAAAATATCTTAAAATATTAGTGGTGATTATGCCAAATCCACTTTTGGTTTAGTCACTACGCAAATCATAAAAATTTAAGTCAAATTGATTAATTAAAATCAACCAACACACAACCATTTTCTACCCAAGAACTACGTAGCATTTGATTTATCCACTGCACCCGGAGATACATAGGAGCAGGATTTCATTCCTGTCAAGCGCAAAAATAAACAACTTTTATTAAGCCTTTTTTTTATTTATTTCATCATTGTAAATCCTTGTCTATTTTTTTTAAGGGAAATAAATATTTTTTTAGAAGTTAACATGATTTTTGCACAATTAATTAGAGGTAACTTTTTTTCGAAAGGATGTCGTGGGGTGCTAATACCTTCCCTATGCATAATCGACTCCCAAACCCAAATCTGATCTCAAGGACCATTTTCTTCGATAAAGGTTTTTCCAATATTTTTCCTACAAAATAAATTATTGGTAGCGGCTCCATTAAACTCGAACAAATCCCATCGGATATTTCGGTCGCTATGGTTGATATCTTCGGGCAACATGAGAATTTTATCAAATGGCGTGTTTTAAACTGATCCGTTGGATTATTAAAAGCTGGTGGTTCTCATCTTTTTATAGTAAGTCATATTTTTTCAATAGCTGTTTCCTAAATTGCAGAAAACTTGAGTTGGAGGAGAAGCCCCCCTGAGATGGTAACAAAGCCTGAAAATTTAAGGTTTAAAATCAAATACAGCAGGAAACCACGAAAGGAATCCGAATTTAAAAAGGGGGAAATAGTGGAAGTCAGCAGCGACGAAGATGGTTATAAGGGTGCCTGGTATGTTGCTACTATTATTGACATAATAGAAAAAGACAGGTTTCTGGTAAAAGGAACTTATGAAAACAAGGCATTGGCATAATTCTCAACTTGTGAACTATTCATGGATGACATTTAATTTAAACCTGTCTGTTTGGTTTCATTAAAATTGGATTCAAATTCATTTCTGCAGTGTTCCAGACTATATAGTTAACAGTTATATATAATATAATGTTATGTGCAAAGGCATCATTTTCTTCCTAATTTCTCTTGTGTTTTTAAATTCTGTTGATGGGGGAAATGTTTAAATGCACCTGACAATGTTTGAGATTTTAAAATATCAAAAGTCAAGTGAGCTGGTGAAGAAGTTCGGAGATGAGATGCCTAAAGCCAAGATTCTCACTGGAACTAAACTAATCTTGACTTGTCAGAAGCCTAGTGAACATGCAAAGAAGCCTACAGACATAATGACAAGGAGCATAAACACCGGAAGCAAATTTGTATTGTATTTCTGTAAAGGGGCAAACATAGAAGTCAAAAATGATGAAGAAGGCTACCAAGGTGCCTGGTATACTGCCACTGTTGTCGACTTCTTGCAGAATGGCAAGTACTTGCTGGAGTATTTGACCCTGAAAACAGATGACTTAACTGAACAACTGAAAGAAGAAGCAGATGCTTCAGATATAAGGCCATATCCACCGGATATCAATCATGTTCATCGATTTGTGCTGCGTGAAATGGTTGATGCTTGGTATAATGATGGATGGTGGGTAGGTCAGGTATCTAGTGTACTTCATGGCTTCAAGTATAGGGTTTACTTTTGGCCTACAAAGGAGGAGCTGGAATTTGAACATTGTCATCTGAGGCCTCATCAAGAATGGATTGATGGAAGATGGGTGCTTGCTTCTTTGGTATGACTTAAACAACACATCCTTTGATTTGTTAATTTTTCGAATATATTAATCTGATATGCTTGGTAGGTATGATTCATTGATCTGCTTAATCTGATATGCTTGGTAGGTATGATTCATTGATCTGCATTACGTTTATATTTACTTATTGTCAATAAATAAATATAAACATAATGCCCCTTTAAGCTTGCTGCTACTTACTGTGTGTGGAGTCCTGCTAAATTCTAATTGTTTCCCTCATTTTAAGTGTTATTTTTGTAAATGTGGATCTGTTGTTTGGCTGTGATATAGTGGTTCCATGCATCTCTAGAACAATGTCTTCATTTAAAGGTAACAAATAATCTCTCTCTCTCTCTCTCTCAACTGTGAGGTTTTTCTCCAATATAAGTAGTTTGCCTTCTTTTCTCTTGGGTTGCCTTTGTATTGAGGAATTCATGCTTATAGCTTTTCTTTGGGGTAGGGCTACAGCATGTAGCTTTCCTTTTCAAGCTTATTTTTAACATGAAGCTTGATGAATGACAATTGGAAGTTTCCCAATTTCTACCAAATTAGCAGATTCATGTGAATAATTCTAACAGTTACAATCTGGAATATCAAATGCATTTAGAAATTTTGTGGCATAAAAAGCATAAAAAGTTACTCTTGAACATATTATGAGACAAAAATATTGCAGTCCTAGCATGTTAAAATGTTGATACTTTTGATCTACCTGTACTTTAATGAGATTTGTCTTTGTTGCTCCATTCATTTTCTGTATTTGAGCTCTAATGTCAGTTGTTGACTAAACTCATTTCATCATGGGCTGAGTGATTGATTTCATTATTCTTTTGAATGATTTGGTTCGTGTGCTCATTATGGTTTCTTTTAGGGTTGAAGACTAAAACATTGGTGAATTACTTGAGGTTCTTCCTGCCACCTTGCTATCTTCACTGAAATTGCTTTCCACTACCATCACTCATTCTATTAGGAACCCAGAGAATCAAATTGAATAAAAAAAGTATTTTATTGAAAAGAAAGAATTAGAGAGAATAGGAGAGAGAACTCTCCTCCAAAGGGTTTTCCCTTTCACACCAAAGAGCCACTGCCCTAGGTTTACAATTGATTAACAATCTGAATAATCATCCTCTAAGCCTATACCCTCCTATTTATACAAGATAAGTCTCTACTAATCAATTAACTAACAAACTTCTTATCTGATATCCTAACAACCTCTTAACCCTTATCCTAACAAACTATTAACCCTTATCCTAACAAACTCCTAATCTTTTATCCTAACAATACACCACACCCCAATACAACATTGTCCTCAAGGTTGGAAATAGAAAGGAAAAAAAAAGGCTGAAAGAAGGGAAAAAAATATATACAAGAGGCTGATTGGCCAAAAAAAAATTGAGCTGCCCCTTAACTCCAAAAACTCTCAGAACAATTGGGAGTTTTAGAGAGAATAGGAGAGCGAACTCTCCTCCAAAGGGTTTTCCCTTTCACACCAAAGAGCCACTGCCCTAGGTTTACAATTGATCAACGATCTGAATAATCCTCCTCTAAGCCTATACCCTCTTATTTATACAAGATAAGTCTCTACTAATCAATTAACTAACAAACTTCTTATCTCATATCCTAACAACCCCTTAACCCTTATCCTAACAAACTATTAACCCTTATCCTAACAAACTCCTAATCTCTTATCCTAACACATTCACACCTCCTATTTATATTGGATATGAGGCTTTAGTTTACATATGCACTTTCTGGAGTTGGAATGTAAGCTGTAAATATGTGGAATAGGCTGATACATTAAGGGCGTTGCAGTAACAAAGTATCAAAGGTCTGCTGTAAAGGATGAGGAAGAATGGCCTTCCAAATATTCCAAATTTTTCATTCAGCTAGATGATGGTTTGAAGTTGTCTTTCACTGACAAAAGGTGATTTGCTAGAGTTTGCCTGCACAAAGATACAACATTAAGAGCATCTTTAAAGCTAGGCATTTTAAAGGGTTGCTTAATTCAAAAGAGTGGGCCATAAAGAGACCACGTCAGATTTGCCTCTCGTCATCTACCCTCTCTCTCCCCTGCACAATAAAAATGATATTTTATATATAAGATACCGTTATCTATATAGTGTACGCCTCTTGTTTTTAAAATGACCCACCCTGCTAGCTGTACATGTATTGTTTTAAAGAAACAGCCACGTAGATTTTCGCAACTCATAGATGACGCTGATAAAGTTGCTCTAATGCTTCTCATATCTGAGCTTGGTCTTGATGCACTTTTTGAACCCATGACACTTGAGGAGGTTTCCGATGTCAAAAGTGGATTAGAATGTGATGTGACACATGATCCAGGATGATAATTTCCAAGACGCCTATCCAGAGTTTTAGCTTGTGGACAAGCTCAAGGTCGAAGAGGGGGGGTGATGATATGGATAAAGATTAGGATTATTTTGTCTTTTAAGATTAGGATTATGTTATCTTTTTAAATTTTGGTTAATTAGGATTGGGAATACTTTATCTCTTTTAAATTTGAATTACTTTCTTTTTTCTAGATAAGATTCAGCATAATAGAATACTTATCAGTAGTAGAGTTTGATTAGTATTAGGATTTCCTTCACCTTCTGTAACCTTTAAAAAGGCATAATGCTATTGGAATAGATAAGCAAGAAATAATTTAAAAAAAATTTGTGTTAGTCGAGGAGGGGTTCTGTCAAGGACGAGTCTGCTTCTTACTTTCACCATAAGTCGAAATAAAAATTCTACTGCATATAGACCTGTGAGTTGTGACCCGATCCCACACGAAGATTCATAACAGATTTTTACTTAGGTACATAAGCATGTTTATGCAGTGTTGGTTTAGAAGAACTTTTTTTTCACAAAATGGAGGTGTTCTAGAGGTTTATGAGGGCACCCTCTTTGGGATCTTCAATAGGAAGGAAAATAACACAATGATAATGAAGAGGGATTAATGCTTATGCACCGTTCATTGATTCTAATGTCCATTTGAAAGAAATAAAAAAGAAAACACGCTTGACACAAAAATGAGATGCAGCAGAGGATATATATGCTTAAATTTGGTTCACAGTTGAATCGAATCGACTAGCCAATTCAGCCCAGAGTTTAATAACTACGACTTTACCATTAGTATTGAATTAGATTTTAGAAAGAATAAAAAAATAAAAAAATCATTTGATTGACTTAGCTGATTGGAAATAGCAGCTCCGAATTTAATAACATTGGACAAAACAGATGATAAATAAAGTTCCTTTCAGAACAGTATTTCACTCTTGATAACGGCCCTTAAATCCTTAATTGCTCGTTTCATCTCTCATTCATGCCATGCAAAACGGAAGGCACACATTTCTCTATTTAGAAGATTGCGTGGAAAATTCAGAAAGAGACAATAATAAGCACTTGTGAGCATATTCTTAATGAATCATACATTTATCAGCATATTCTTCTAATTGTGCCTCATCTTTTACAGAGGCTCACTAAATTTGAAAAACTCCACGCAATAAATCATTAAAGAAAATAAACAATTACATTCCAACAATAATTCTCTTAATTTTTTTTTTTTTGTTTTTGCTCTAATTAAAATTTGATCATCCTCCGCCATTTCTCTTCCTTTGCTTCATGAACTTCCTTCCCAGCTTTGAACAGTGACACTGGAAAAGACATAGACAAACCAGCCAAAGACTTGAAGGTAATAACAGAACCCTCAGGAGGTCCTTTGACATGAATCTCATTCAAGGTGAACCAAACCAAGAAATCTTTGGCCTTAACCCCAGTGAGATTCTTGATCTTGTTTGGCTCAACATATGCAGTGACCACTGTATCATAGCATACAATTATGTTGTCAAACCTGTGCTCCCTCTTCTTCTCGAGCTTGAGCCAAACAAAGCCTTTTTCCTTCACGTAGCCGCATTCCTCAATGTCTTGTATGGTGAATAATCCATCGGGTAGGCCTATTTCTGCAAGCAACAAAGAGAACTTGTCCCTGCATGGTTGGTCCCCGTAATATACCTCTGCTTTGGCCTTCAGCTCCTCTGTTACCTGAGACATTGTTTGTGTTGTGCTTTATGTAGCAAGCAAAAGTGATTGTATCTATAAACGATTCCAAGGTGGCTATCCATAGTTGGGTCGTTGTGTTTTTTATGAGCTAGCTTTTTTTTTTTTTTTGGCTTTTTGAGTCTTTTGTCCCTAGTGCGTAGGTCCTTGTTTTTCTTTTTAGTCCAAATTTGAGTTAGTTGAAAAATTTTGGCGTTGCTATTTGTACCAACCATTTTTTGCTAACCCACCACTTACGAGTTAATTCTTATTTTTTTTTCCCCTAAAATACCATGTCCGAAAGTTAACTTTTGTAAGGTATATTTTTTAGGTCATATTACTTCCTGTTGGAACTTGAAGTAGTGAATTGAAAAATTGGGAAGTCCCACATAGGAGAGAATAGACACTTTAAGAGTGTTTATATATGTGGAGCTCACCCTCTTGGGATGTTATTGAGAAGTTAACTTCTGGGCTTGTTATGTTCTTTGAAAGTTAACTTTCGAAATGTTTATGTCTACCAAAAGTTAACTTCTGAAATGTAAAAAATGTGTTTTGGAAGTTATCTTACAAAAGGTAATATGACTGCTTCCGAAAAGTATAAGTAGTCTGAAATTTAACTTTTGAAAGGCAAACATATGTGCTCTGCAAGTTAATTTTAGGATTAAATTATTTTAAATTTTAAACATTTTTGTATTCCAAAAGTTAACCTCCAGATTTGTAAAACATTCTTGCAGGAGTGTTTAGTTTCTTGATTTTATTTTTGCAGGGCAAGGAGACTAACAAATGACAGAGAGAGACTCGAAGAAACCCATGGCCTCTTAGAACCTCCCTGTCATAACCCAGCCCCATTAGATCCCTTCGAGAAATACTCTGTTGGGCATGGGTCGCATATTTAAAACATTGTCAAGTTTGAGAAGAAAGAAACCCAACAACTTGGATCGCAAATTCAAAACCCAGATCTTAGTTGTCGTAACCCATGGCCACCAGGCCTTCGTAACCTATGATCCACACAACATGCACACGAGTGCATATTGTCGCGTGACGTGATTCTCTTGCTCGTTCGAAGGGTGCAACCAGGACAAAAGTTCAGGTCGTTGAAATCGATTGTTTGCGTGAAGAATCATTTCAAGAGGAGCTTGATATTTTGCCCACGAATTTGCATGAAGGACTATTGCATGGTGATGGAAATCTATTAAGAACCATAAATATGTGCAGAAGGAAGGTGGAGAGGGAAGGGCAGTGCGGGGGGGAGAGGGAAGGGAAGAGGAGTGGGGAGGAGTTCCAGAAGTTAACTTTCAGTAAGGGTAAGGATGGACTACGGAAGTTAACTTTCGATATGGGTATTTTGGAAAAAAAATAAGAAAAGGGGGAGATGCTAGTTGGCCTAAATTTTGATGGCATCCCTGAGTTGCCCTGATGATGCTAATTTATATTAGGAGATGCTAGTTGCACCCCCTAAATTCTACCCACACCCCTCTCCCTTTTTAAAAAATGCTTTTTTACCAAAATACCCCCTTCTCAACATGCACACAACTACCTCTCATTTTTTCCATTCGTGTTGGAAGCCCCCTTCTCCTTTGGTGACCTACAACCCCTTCTCATCTGATGAGAACCCTCTTCTTCCGCAACACACACCTCATTCTCCTCCAACGATCCCCTATTCTCTAGCGACCACCCCTTCTCCTCTCTAACATATCATCGCAGTGCTGCAATTGATAATTTTTTTCATTATTGCATTTGTTTTCGGAAAAAAATTCCCATAATGCATTTTTAATGCTTTCTCAAAATTACTTTTTGAATTTTTTTTTTGTTTCTTTGCTTTGTTCTTGAAATTAGTTTCTGAAATACTCAATTGTTGTGTTTCAAAAATTTGTTTTCGGAGCTCAATTTTAAAATATTCCAGAAATTAGTTTTCGAAAGCTAATTTAGTTGGCTTCTGGAATATTGTAAAATATGAAAAGAATAAAAGGTTCTGAAAATTATTATTTGGAACACTTAAAAAGCATGTGATTCTTTTAACAATGTGTTTTATGGGTCAGTAAATGGTCATGGAAGACTATGACGTCATGATGTTTTAGGAAGTGGACATGTCAACTACAAACATTGTAGATTGTACCGGTGCATTCACCACTACGGAGATAATTAATTCGTAAATTAACATTGCTAAGTTATGAATTTGTAAACATCATAACCTCAATTTTCTTTTAAATTCCCAGGTCTTTCTACCTAATTCAATAGAGCATCTCGGGTATTGTCGCATTGGGCTCGAGATGTTGGAAAACATAATGAAGTTGTTGATGTCATTGTGTGTTCAGACACAAGTAAGGATGACAAAAATATCAGTATCCGTGGATACCCGAATAGATTATCCGCAATGGATAGGAAATGGATATCTATTGGATGGAGGTGGGGATCATAATACTTGCCATGCAAATACCCGCACATTCATAATAATTAATCTTTTATTAAGTATATAATATATATACATGACATTTTCTTCATTATTTCATATATTTTCAGTGAATGGACCCATAATAATAATAATAATTGTTAAATACAGAAAATGTCTTATACAATGTTAAAATAATATGTTGAAATAATATATTGTGTGATATTTTTTTTTTCTTTTATGTTAAATTTTTAGATACCCCTGGATAACCATGGATTCTTGTTACCTACATAAATATCCATAGATATAAACAGGGATGGATACGAGAGAAGTAGTCCCGCCCCCATCCCACCCCATTGTCATCCCTAGACACAAACATATGACATATATTAAGGAAAACATTTGTAATTTTAGGTAGTGAAAGAAATGGTAAGTATAGACCACGTAAGAAAGTGTTACCTACCAAGGTGACCGGTACTAGAAAATGTGGGTGTCCCTTCAAACTAAGAGGAAAGCCTTTGAAAAGTGGTGAAAAATGGATCGTTAAAGTAATGTGTGGATTTCACAACCACGAGTTAGCAAAAACATTGATGAGTCATCCATATCTTGGTGGACTAACTGTCAAAGAGAACTTTTTGTTTAGTGACACGACAAAGAATATGATAAAGCCGAGAAGCATAGTACTCACACTGAAAAATCATAATGAGGATAGATTCACGACTATCAAGCATATTTACAATGTGTGGCAAGCATATCAGTTCTCTCATAAATGTCCTGGAACAGAAACACAACATTTAATGAAATTAATGAGACGTGATCAATATGTCTACTAGTATAGAAGGGCCGACAGTTGTGATGTTGCGAAGATATGTTCTCGACGTATTCAAATGTCACACTACAAAAAAAAAGGTAAAAAGTGGCGGTTTTTTTTGTAAATAATGGCGATTTTAACCGCCATTTTTTACATGAATGGCGGTTCTCATCGACGCCATAATTCTAACTGTCATTCGGTATAAAATGGCGGTTTACCATAAACCGCCACTCAAACCGCCATAATATACAGTGTAAAAAGCGGCGGTCCACAGTTGTAAATAAAGGCGGTTATAACCGCCATTCAACTTTTTTTTTTCCAAAAAAAAAAATGGAACCGCCGTAATATACACCTTTTTAAAAAAAAAATTGACCAGATAATTACAGTTAAATACTATCAATATTCAACAACAAAAGTATAATTAAATTGCTATTACATGACCAGCAGTACCCCTCCATTGATACAACATTTCTTCTACACGATGACGCTAATACTTTTCAAATTGGACCAACTCCTAATGTAATTTCCTAGTTATACAAAACTACTACATATTCTTTAACACACAAATGTCACCACCACAGGCTCGAGTAAAAATATTTATTTCTTCTAACAGTATCTTCGTCAGCAAGAACTTCACCCAGTTTCAATGGCCAACTAAACATATTTGGCTGCATAACACATCTTAATTAGATAATTAATAGAAGGTTTAAAGGCTCAGAAATTAACATATAGAATAAATGGAAAACCGACTTACATATTGCAATTATTTTGTAACTTTGGAACAAATATATTGGGAGCCGCATTTTTAGTAAAAGCCCGATATTTTTAAGCAACCACTCCAAGCTGACTAACCAGCACGAATCACAAACTGATCTCGGGCCTTTATATTAGTAAGCCAATGTTCAAGATTTTCTGTGAGAGATATAAAGACCAGTGTGCATCAGAAATGATAAAAAGCTTCAACAAGTTTTTCTGAAGGCTGAAGGATCCATCAAGTAATAGTTCTGGAAATACATGGATTGGTTGGTAAACAAAGGGAGAAAGAACATGAAGTTAAGCATGCTAAATCAAAGTTAGATGAAATAGAGTGCTTACTTGTTGTGAGGTTATCCCAGTTACCCACTTTGAACCATTCATGTGAATTTTTATCTATCTGCAGAAACAAATGGAAACACAATGCCAATAACACCCATTCTAGAATATCCAAATATTTAACAGAATCAAACGGGCAAAGAAGTGGTAGCAGATAAAGAAGCATGTCATGCATTTTTCACCTAAGACAGAAAAGGTAAACTAAATTTCCATATAGAAATGTAAACACGAACACAAACAAAATGACAAGAGAAGATAAGGAACCAATGTAGAGTAATTAACAAAGCACCTTGAGTGTGTAATCTTGCATCTTTTCGCAAAGGCCATCAAGAAGTTCAACGACTCTTAACTCTCTAACTCTGAACATTATATAGAACAGTTTCACAGTTAAGTAGTCATTAGATTAGATGCGAGTAACTAAGGAGAACAAATACATTTTACTTCACAGAGATTAACATACGGAGATGTAATTTTAATTGTTTGAAGAAATGAGATGGCCAATGTCTCAGTGTGAGATATCAGATTGAATTCTGCAGATCCAACATCAAGACCCCCCCCATTAACCTGTGACATAAGCCAACAAAGGCATCTTGGAGGGTGTTGGTGGAGTTGATGATGCAGTGCAAATCAGCCCTGAAGAGTAGTTAATGTAAAGCCTATAAATGAACCCCTAATAACAATGAATCCTCGCATTAGGAAAATGACATTCAATAGATAAGTAAAGAATTACAAACACACCTGATGAATCAATTATCAAGACATATAGAATCAAATCTAAAGAAGTCAACCCATCATCCATCAAAACACCCCAATAATATAGCAGTCAATTCATTCTCATTATTATTTTGAACCAGAGACACTATTTCACAAGGAACCAAATATAATAATCAATTCAAACAAATAAAAAAAATCAAAATAGCCACAAAATAAAAACAAACATATCATTCAGCAAGAAAATCAAGCAACTTTAAGCAAAAATTAAATTTTAAAAAATAGATATGCATCAAATTTAAAATAAAGTTTATAAAATAAGAACAAAGGCATAACTTTCCCTTCTTTCTCCTGGCCTCCTTCTTGGCACCAGTAGTACACCCCTTGTGCATGGAATCCCTAGAAATACATGTTGAAGAACAAAAACACAACCCTTGAGGGCACAAAAAAATTGAACACACAGCTGTTACTGGGAACCGAACAAAGACAGATCAAACACAACAATGAAGATGAACTATACTCATCCTTTTGACTAGTGCATTCCACAGAGATTTCCATGACAAAGAACCCAAGCCATCATCGAATGCGCTCCCCCTCTCTCTATTTCGTACCTTGTCTCGTGTCGCCATGTGCGGCCTTATGGCCTTGGGCTTCCGGCCTCGTCGCTGTGGACAATCGATGGTAGGAGAACCACTTCCTGCATGCCGTACCCTCAAAGAAAAAGCCACACAAAGGCGACCCACTATGTTTAGTCACCACCAACCAAAAATAGAAACAAAAAAAATAGACATCGAATCAGTAAAAACCAAAATAAAGAATCAAAACCAGAGATAAGAGCAAGAGATGGAGACAGTGGTCACACCACTTCCGTCGCCGGTGAAGCTTCTTTTTTCCTCCTCCATCGTAGATCCACCGAGTCATCTTCTTCACCACAATATGTAGCATCTCAGCCACCGGGGAATGCAAGCAGTGTTCACACCATCAAGCTCCGGTCACATAGTCGCCGACATGGGGGAGTATTGATTTCTCTCTTCCACGAAGTGGTCCTCCCCTTTTCCCTGTTTGTGCTGCTATGGGCCTTGCAGTATTGGAGAGCTAGGGTTCGTGTGGCCGTGATGGGATTTGTATTAAAAAAGGGGGAAAATGAAAAGGTGCGCGATGCGGTAAGTAAAATAAGCAAATTGCGGCGGATGATAACGCCGTAACGTAATTGTTTAATGTGGCGGGTCCTACAACCGCCCTAACTTACGGTAAAAAACGGCGGTTAACTAGAACTGCCATAATAAAACTGCCATAATTCTCTAGTTTTTTTGTAGTGTCATCACACTTCTGAAGTTCTTTCTACATTGTGTTGTTGATTGATACTACATACAAGAATAACAAATATTGGTTGCCGTTTGTTGACATTGCTAGTGTTACCTTGGTAAAATTGACATTCTCTGTGGCATTTGCTTGTGTAGAGTCTAAGTGTGGTGGTAACTTCATTGGGCACTACAGAAGTGAAGAATATTGATGGTACGAAATGATGCAATACTCCAAGTGATTTTGACCGAGAAAGACATCACTTTGATGAATGCAGTGCAAATTGTTGTTTTTTTAGATCGACCAACTTATGTTGCAATCCCGATGATTTGACGTTAACAAAACTTTTATGATTGAACAATTAATCTTAAATATTTGACCGCATTTGTACGATGTCTTAAGAGGAATGTTAACAATCTCTACAGGAGGAAAGTGTTATATTCAAGAGGAACACAAGTTTTTTTTTTTGAAGATAACATACTTATACCATTTCATTCAAAATAAGAGCAGAAATACAAGAGGGAATTGAATTAAAAACTTGGTGGCTAGCATAAAGCTTAGATGCTCTAGCAAGACTATGAGCAACAAAGTTTGCTTGCCTCCTAACAAAACTAACCTCATAGTTATCAAAGTATGTCAAACATTGTCTACAATTATCAAGGATAGATCCAAGCTCATTGTTGTAGATATGCTCATCCTTTATATCATCCACCACTGCCTTGTTATCAAGCTCGAAATTCATGGTGGTATAGCCGAGTTCTTGTACCCATTTCACAGCCTCTAATAATGCCACAGCCTCAGCTTTTTTTGGTGGGATAGAGCCATGGAACAACATTGATTTGGCTTTTATGAAGGCCCCAACGTTGTCCCTGATGCAGAGTCCCACTCAAAACAGTCCCTCCGGAGCAAACAAAGCAGCATCCATATTGCACTTAAGTTCACCTGGCTTTGGAGGCTTCCAAATAAGATCAACGTCGCCTGCCTATTCATAAAACTATATTTTTTTATATTGTGACACATATCACGGGGTTCCGATAATCATAACAATATTAATTTCTTTTCTTAAACATTAAATTTAAATTCTTATTTTTTATGATGTTACCCAATACACACTCTTTTTTCACAAAATTGCATGTTTAGATATTGTATCGCATATAGAAGATTTTTAAATTAAGTTAAATTAATATTGACTCTTTTAATTATTATCCAACAAAAGGATATTTTAATTTCTTTAATTTTTTTAATCAATATTTAATTTTTTTAAATTTTTATAAAAAATTATTGACATGCATATACATTACAATAGAGCAACTGGTCTCAACTAACTTTTTTATTTAATATTAGATATAATAAGATATTTATAAATAATCATTAGGATAACAAAACAAAAATCTTTTCTTTTATATATAAAGCGAGTTAAGTCTCCCGCCTAATTGTCCTGAAATCATTTTTGCACAGCTTTTCACACATGCAGCTGCAATGAACCAATTGCATAAGGCCATATTATTGTTTCCTTACATTACACTCCACAATTGCGTTTTACATACACCCTCTTGACTCAATTATAAGTAAAAATATTTATTTTTACACTTATTAAAGATGGTAGTTAAGTGTATTTAATTTTCTTGATTTCGTATAAAAAAAATACATTTACTAAATTACCCTTAATCATAATAGTCCTCTTCTCACAACATTGATGAGTTAAATTAAGGGTATTTTTGAAATTTTTGAAATAAAAACATTAAATATGATAGAATAGTTGATATTTGTTTATATTTAAGTGTATAATATTTAGGCATTTTTTTGTTTATAATTGACTCCAAGATAGCTTGAGTATATTCCCAATGCAAAGATAGCTTATGTGCCTCAGAAAACGCTTCGTATCTTGAGAAATCTGATTCTCAATGAAGAAAATGATTGTTCTTCCACATGTTCAATGCAACGGTTGGTCATCTCCCTCATTGATTTTTATTTCCCCTTCGTATTCCATCTCTCTCCCATCATTCAATTTTTTTCTCCTCTCTCACTCCTCTCTTTGTCTCTTCTTCTTCTTCTGCAACCTCTCTTCATAATAAAAATATGGAATAAAAACTTCCATTGATGGTAAGTTTTCTTTATCTTTACTAGCGGCAACGTGCCCGTCTTTCTACATTTTTATTGCGCTACAGTATTTTATATTATTATTTTTTTATTATCCACAACACATTTGACGTGTGTGAGAGAGAGGAACAGTTACAATTGTTGGTATTGGTTTCTTTGAAATGAAAGTGCAACAGTTTAAAAGAATTTATTTTTTAAATTTACAAAACAATTAATTGAAGGGTAAAAATGGAAACCAAATTAATACACAAAAAATACAGTTAACTTACCCTGTTCTCTTTATATAATGGTATAGATATAATGGTATAGATTATGTCTATTGACCTCATCACCTCTCATTTTTTATTTTCTTAAATTCCTTTTTGTTCTTTTCGTTGAGACTGCCATGGTGGCGATGAAGAGATGCTGCAATGACGGAGCATTGAGTCTATGCGCGAGTTAAGCGTTTAGGGGCCTGACCGCGAGCTCTGGCTGCCCCGCTCGACCACCCACAACCGCGGTCTAACTTAAGGGTTTCAAATTGCTTTGATTTATGGGTTTGATTTATTTGCTTTCTCTTCCTTTTAAACCCTAAGTCTGCATTTCCTCTTGTCTCTTCCTCTGCGTATTCACCTTTTTATCTTCCACCGTTAACTAATCTCTCATCTGCTTTGCATTTTCTCCACTTTTTGGCCTCCTCTATTCTCATTAACCATTTTTTCCTTCCCCTTTTTATCTTCCACCGTCAATGAATCTCTCATCTCCTTTGCATTTTTTCCTTTCTTTCATTATGTCATCTTCTTCTACTATGATCTCTTTATGATTCCAAGATGGTATCCAGAGCGTAGTTTTTTTTTTCTGCTGCTCAGATGGCTCGAAATAACAATGTCTCTTCCAGCAGCACCACCACCAATACTGGAAATCGATCTGTTATAGACCCTACCCAAGACACTAATAGCCCTTACTATGTTCATGCTAGCGATGGTCCTTCTACTGTTACAATGACTCCAGTGCTCACTCAATCCAACTACCATTACTAGACCAGTGTGATGAGGAGAGCTCTTGGAGGTAAGAACAAGTATGAGTTTGTGGATGGTATTATACTGTTCCTAACCCTCTACATCTTAACTACAAAGCATGGAGCAGATGCAATATGTTAATTCATTCTTAGACTATGAACCCTATCTCTGAATCTATTGCTCAGCCAATTGTTTTTCTGGATAATGTGGTTGATGTGTGGGCTGAATTAAAAGAAAGATTCTCTCAAGGGGATTTGATTAGAATTTCAGACCTGCAACAAGAAATTTATGGTTTAAAGCAAGGTGCTCTTAATGTCAATGATTATTATACTTAATTGTTCTACTGATGTCATATTATGCTAGAATACTTATGATTGTCATAAACTACAAAACTGCGTTCAACAACTAATATAAAATACCTGTGCATTGCATGGTCCATATACTAGCATTTATAAATACTTATTAATTTTTTTGTTGGCTAGACTAATTTATTTATTAATAGAAAAATTTTAGTGTATCTTTTTAGTATTTTTATAAAAGTATTTGTGCAATAAAATTGGAAAAAAAAATTGGCAAAACAAAGGGTATAGTGAAAGATTGTACTCGATCCAATCAAATTAAATTGGTTTTTTGTATAGTCGGGTCTCACCTGAACCAAACCAAACAAACCCAACCTCTTTGGGTTCATGACATTTAGACCTCGAGACCCAAACCAATCAAGTATATTTTACGATTTTTTCCCACGTTGCTATGTTATAGTGTTACTCATATAGCCATATTCTGTTTTTTTTTCCTGAATGAAAGAGGATATCATGTTCAGAATTTCAGATCTAGCCATCTAGGGCTCATTACACTACACTGCTTTGAGCCATCATGATCGACCATCGTATTATATTAACCACTGTTTGTTGTCTCAATTTGCTACTAAACGAGTCATCACTTGCCTAAAAACGATGTTGAGCGAGTCATTGTGTGCGACCACCATTCTCCTCGTTCTCCCCGACATCGCCACGAGATGCGGTTTTGCCTTTGTAGCGACCGAAAAATCCGGATGGATTTATTCGAGTTTAATGGAGCCGCCACCAATAATTTATTTTCGAAGGAAAAATATTGGAAAAACCTTTTTTTTTTTGAAGAAAAATGGTCTTTGAGACCAGATTTGGGTTCGTGAGTCGATTATGTGTAGGGAAGGTATTAGCACACTACAACATCTTTTCGAAAAAGATTACCTCTAATTAATTGTGCAAATTTTATTAACTTCTAAAAAATATTTATTTCCCTTTTATTTTAAAAAAAAAAAAACTTAACCAATATAAAAAAAAAGATAACTTAATAAAACTCGTTTATTTTTGCGTTTGACAGGAGTGGGCTCCTGCTCCTACATATCTCCGGGTGCAGTGGAGAAATCAAAGGCTATGTAGTTATTGGGTAGAAAATGGTTGTGTGTTGGTTGATTTTAATTGTATATTTTTTGATGGAAAAAATGTAGGTTTTGTAGGGACCAAACAAGAAGCAATCAAGAGTGGTCCTCACCAACAACCTATTTTGTTTAGAAAATTAACGGTGTTCGTAATGATCAAACGGAAAGCAATCTCGAGTGATCATTACTAGTGAAAATAACTTGACTTTATATTTATAAAGAAGATAGATTTTCATGGGGACCAAACAAGAAGCAATCAAGAGTGGTCCTCACTAATAACCCATTTTTGTTTAGAAAATTAAGATGTTCGCAATGATTAAACGGGAAGCAATCTCGAGTAATCATTACTAATAAATTAATTTTCATGATTTTATTATGTGTTTTTCAACAAACATGGTCTCAAAATTTGTATGATAAATTGAAATTTAGTTGAGTGAAAATTGTTCCCATAGAGTGAAATGGGGTCAGATTTACTGTCCTAATTTGACTAATACTAATTAATGATTAAGAAAAAATAAATAAATAAGAAATATATAATAATAAAAATAGATGAATTAAAAAGCTTAAAAACGACATCTAACATTATAAATAAAAGACAAACATAAAACGACATCTAACATTATAAATAAAAGACAAACATAAACATACTTAAAAAAATACGAAGAAAGAAAAAGAGAGAAGGAATTGATGTACTTACCTCAAGAGAAAATTTTTTGTTGGGCACAATGCGTCAAACCCCACGTACTCCTCCAATCTTGAAGGTTGAAGGGGATAATAACCCTCCCATTAAAATTTTTGACTAAAACAAAGGCCCTATGCTTTGTACTAGGCCCATTGATCCATTTTTTCTTGGATCATCTTAGTGCTTGGTGATGCACTCCTTAAATGAGAGGTTGAAAGAGTGTGGATTTTTTCAAAGTGGGACTTCAATAGTAAAGTTGGGAGTTGGCTTCTTAAGTTTGATATTTTAAATGTTCAACAAAACTAAATAGCCAACTTTGAGCACTAATACAACACTTAAAACAACTTTATTGTGCTTCATGACCTTCATAAGAATTATAGACATTGTTTCCAGCTTTCAAATGGCACAAGTTTCATCTCAAAAGGATATCTACAACTCAAGATATTGTCAACACAAGTGGCTGTCCCGAACAATACATGTAACATCACGTCTCAAACTTCATGCTCGATTTGGTCCATGATAGAGGTCGATCTGGGTTTGTAATCCAAATTAATAGTTGTAGATAGTTTTCTTATCTTTCCAACAGTATAAAGAACACATCATTTGGACAAGTATAGCTCACGATACGACATTTTCTTTGAACATTATTCAACATGATGTGTTGTCCGTTTTTGTGCAGTTTTATAACTTTCATGGTATTTTAGGGCAGTAAAACGTTAGAATCAAGTCCCGAGTCCTTCATAACATTTGTAGCCAAGGATGTTAGCTTTCAAATGGCGTTGGTTTCATTAAAAAAAGACTTTTACAACTCAAGATATGACCTAATCTTTACATACTATTCAAAACCATTTTTCAAAGATACTTGTTCTTACTTCCAAGTCAATTTGGACTTAGTAAACTTGATTTGACTCTTGGGTTCCTCATCAAAGTTGTAGAGTTTTGTTTTAGCTTTCTAACAAGGTAAAAATCACTTTAATACCATCTCCACAACATTAATTACACCCAGAATACATAAACTATACCAAAGTACAAATTTTTTCAACCTCTTTTCTCTTCAAGATTTCTTTCTCCTTCTTTCTTCTCTACTACTATTTTTGTTCTTTTTGTATGTTATTTTGTCTGACAAAATTATGGTTTGACAAATGCCCTCTCTTTCGTTATATTTTACAAGAAAATATGAATAACAATGGTTTTCAAATTTCATTGTAAAAGATAAGTAAAGATAAAGACACTAATTTTGTCCTGAATCAGGATAGGCGAAGGATGAGGTGAGGAATAATATCGAGGAATTAACGCTTGGCGCGTTTATCAGAAAACAATAAAGAAGGATCTCCGCCAGGCCTGCATCGACGCATATTCAAAAGGCAATAATGAGGGATTAACGCTGGCGCGTTCATCGAAAGCAATAAAGAAGGGTCACCGCCAGGTCCCATCGACGGGTGATCGAAAAGCAATAATGAGGGATTAACGCAGGCGCGTTTATCGTAAAGCAATAAAGAAGGATCTCCGCCAGGTCGCAATCGACGCAGTTGATCGGAAAGCAATAATGAGGGATTAACGCCGCGCGCGTTTATCGAAAAGCAATAAAGAAGGGTCACCGCCAGGTCGCAATCGACGGTGATCGAAAAAGTAATAATGAGGGATTAACGGCAGCGCGTTTATCGAAAGCAATAAAGAAGGATCTCCGTCGGTCCCGCAATCGGCGCGTGATCGGAAAGCAATAATGAGGGATTAACGCTGCGCGTTTATCGAAAAGCAATAAAGAAGCGGTCACCGCCAGGCCTGCAATCGACGCGGTGATCGGTGCAATAATGAGGGATTAACGCTTGGCGCGTTTATCAAAAAACTATAAAGAATGATCTCTGCCAGGTCGGGTACTGACGCGGTGATCGGAAGGTTCGACGCCAAGTAGGGTATTGACGTGTTGATAAGAAGCAATAAAGAAGGATCAACATCAGGTCCGGAACTGATATGTTGGTCAAAAAGCAATAATGAGGGATTACCGCCAGGTTGGGTACTGACGCGGTAATCTTAAAGCAATAAAAGGGGGTGATGCTTGGCGCGTTTATCAGAAAATTATAAAGAAGGATCTCCGCCAGGTCGGGTACTGACTCGGTGATCGGAAAGCAATAAAGGGTGAGCGATACTTGGCGTGTCGCTTAGAAAGCAAAATAAAGGACCAATGCTAGGCGCATTGTCTGTAAATAAGAATGAAGGATCAAAATTTGGTGCGCGGACCAGGTGTAACAAAACGGCTAAAAGGTGGTGATATGAAGATGATGCACGAATATATGGTATGTGATGCATGTATGCAATGTGATTATTATTTTTACTGATTCCTCGTCCCATATGATCTCTAGTGCTTAAAGATATGGGACGGACTGAGATTTATCGGATTTAGTCATGCTATGCCTTCGACTGGGAGGGAGCGCGAGTTATCGATGCAGTGCTTGTCATTTTTTACAGGTAATTCCTTTGCCCTTTTTGAAACTTATTTGTTGAGATTTGGTGTTTCCTCGTGATTCTTAAGATGTATATAATAACCGTAATGCTTTCCCATATCATCACATGCTTCACAATTCAGTGCCTATTATCATAAAACAACATTTTGAAATACAAGAACGGAGGTGTTTGGTATTCAAAAAAGAGTCATGTGTACAAGGACTGAAGTTACACAGACTTGAAGATACATCAAGAAAAATGCAGGAAGAAGAAAAAACAAAGAAAGACAATAACTAAGCAGATATTTTATAGTTTGTGTCTTTGTAGGAACAAATGCCAGCTTCCCATATCCATAACTTTGATTACTCATTACTCTACTTCTGAAAATATATAGAACTGCCCCAGTTGGGTAGGAGCCCCTTGATGCATCAGCCTTCTTCAATGTCCGATTTCAGACTTAACTTTTGCTTGGATTGCTCTTTCAAGTTTTCAATCCAACGGTCGCTCTAATTTTGCCTAGGTCGCCCTTTCAGGCTTTCAACCTAGCGAGCTCACTTTTGCTTGGTTTTTATATGTTTTTCTTTTTTAGGTATAATATTTTTGACTGCGTCAGAGTTCATTGGGAGTGGGAGATCTTCACCGTCCATCCTTGTGAGGATTAAGGCTCCTCTAGAAAAAGCTTTCTTGACAACATACGGGCCTTCATAATTTGGGGTCCATTTTCCACGAGAATCCTTTTGGATGGGCAAAATCTTCTTGAGTACTAGGTCTCCTTCTTGAAATTCCCGAGGGCGAACTTTCTTCTCGTAAGCCCTCTTCATCCTGTGCTAATATAGTTGTCTGTGACATAAGGCCATCACTCTCTTTTCTTCAATAAAGTTTAATTGATCCAGCCGAGCCTGACCCATTTTGCCTCTTCCAGTTTTGTCTCCATCAATACCCTTAACGAGGGGATCTCGACTTCAATGGGAAATCGCTTCCATAAACCAATGAGAAAGGGGTTGCTTTGAGGTGCGAAACGAAGTTCGATAATCATGCAAGGTAAAAGAGAGCATTTCGTGCCAGTCTCCAAATGTTATAACCATCTTCTGGACAATCTTCTTGATGTTCTTGTTTGCAGCCTCAACTGCCCCATTCATCTTTGGGCGGCATGGTGAGGAATTATGATGTTGGATCTTGAAGTTATTACACAGCTCTTCATCATCTTGTTATTCAGGTTAGTCCCATTATCAGTGATGATCTTATTTGGCAGACCGTGGCGGCGGATCAGATCCCTTTTGATGGACTTGACAACCACATTTTTGGCAAAAAAAAAAAACTGCAATGAGGAGTTTATATGGATTTTCTCTTCCAAAAATCAAGTTTTGAGAAAATATGAGCAATTTGATTTTGATCAGAATAGACTTTATTAGGGTTGTAACGTGGCCAGGGGTTGAAGGGTCACAAAAGAAAGGATATTTCAGGCTCAAAAGGTGTTTAAGGGCTTCTTTTTTTTTAACAAGGATTTTTTAGTGCAAAGATGCACTTTGATGGTTGCTAGCACAATTGCTTTTGTTTTGTTTTGACATTTTTATTTACTGATTTTTTTTATTCTTGCAAGCGTCTTTGATACGTTGTATTTGCCATTTGCTTGCTTGCTTGCTTTGCCTTTTTTTTGACAGATGAAATTGAATAGACTATTGTGCTGACCTCCAATGGATGAGTGATCCTTGTATAGGGTATTTGAAAGAAATTTTTAGGGCTCAAAAGGGGTAGCAAGGGATATACATTTTTTATTTTTTGGGATAGAGAAAAAAAGGTCAAACTTCATCTCAAAACCTCATTGCTCAAATTTTCATAAAACTTAATTTTGGCAAATTGTGCATTTGCTTTACCTTTTTCTTTCTATTTTTATTAACTACTTTTGTCACTTTCAGTAGGCAGTTTGATTATTTCAGATTCTTCCTCGTGGGGTTGTATCACTTTTATCTCTTGTTCCATCAATCTCATCTGTTCAGAAGGAGTTTCCCAATTGTCCTCATGGGGTAGTCAAAGTTATAGTATGAGTCACTGACATCGTCATTTTCAAAGACAATATTTTTGAATCTGCATTAGTTAAAATCGCGAAAAGAAAAAGCGAAAAGAAGAAAGGGAATGGAAAAGATGAAAAAAGAAAAGGGAAATGATTAGAAAATTCAAAAGCATTTTATTGATAAAGATACTGAAATGAAACATGTGCGCCCTTTTGACAATAAATCATCCTAAAACCTTAGGCAGAGCAATAAGATTTGCAATACAAAATTATTAAGAATCAAACATCACGGAAACTCAACAATTTCCAAATTTCCAAGTTTTTCACTCGACGGCAAGGGTGGACAAGGTTGACGATGTTGTCTTCAAGATCGCGATCATCTTTGGCGATTGCTATCCGCTTGGGTTCAACATTCTTGCACTCCAAAGGCTTTGCCTGATGTCACAGATGGGGATACTCTCATCTTTTGGCTCCCTGCCTTCCAATCTAGTTATCAGGGGTTGGTCCCCAAACTCCTCAGTAATGGCATTGACTGCTGGACCTCCATGACCTGGAAGGGGATTATTACCCACATTAGGCCCATCCTCCTTAAAACTCAACCATTTGGCATTGATCAGATCTTGAACCATGTACTTCAAAGGCTTGCAATTTTCAGTTGTGTGACTCCATCGCTTTGCATGAAATTCACACTTGGCATTTGGGTCATATCCTCTTGGGAAGGGAGGTTGAAGTGGTTTGATTGAGCGTGGAGAGACCAAGGAATTGCTGATGAGGTCTTTGGAACAGATCCGTGATAGGTCATGGGAATAGGATCAAATTGACCGCTTTCTTTTCTTGGTCATTTGGTTGTTTCTGGTTTTGGTTTGGTTGGGTGGGAGCAATCGGTTGTGCTTGTGTTTGGATGGGGAAGGTGGTCGAAAGGGCATCATCGGTTGGTTTGGCCGGGGCTAGGATTATGAGAGGCGGCCGATGTATGGAGGTGGGTAGTAGGGGTATGGAAAAGGATGTGGGAAATTGGTAAAGAATTGGGGTGGTTTTCCTTGTGCTTGTCCTCCCGCTCGTCATCACAAAGCATTGGTTTCCTTCTTTCTTCTTTACGAAGTTTGTTGGGGTCTCTTGATACATCTTGGTTTCAAAGAAACTTTGGGCAATCCTTCCATTCCTCATTCCTCCTTCAACTCTTTCCCTACGATGACCATATCTGAAAAGTTTGATGATACACTTCCGATCATTTTGTCATAGAAGGGTGATTGAAGAGTATCCATGAACATGGCCACCATTTCTTTTTCAATCGAGGCGCTCCACTTGGCCGCCACCCTCTCCATCGTTGGGCATATTCCTTGAAGGTCTCATTGTCTCTTTTTGTCATGTTTTGCAACCGCATTCGTCAGAGCCATATCAATGTTATACTTATATCGCTTCAAAAAGGCATCCGCCAAATCTTTCCAAAGAAATAATATGAGATCGCTCAAGGTGTGTATACCAACTCGACGCTGCCCCTGTTAAACTATCCTGGAAGAAGTGAATCAGAAGTTTGTCATCATGTGCATAGGACGCCATCTTCCTACAGTACATGGTCAAGTGGCTTTTCGGGCAAGTTGTCCCTTTATACTTGTCAAAGTCTTGCACCTTGAACTTCGGTGGTACAACCACATCCGATACGAGACAAAGATCTGAAGCGATACTTGAACCAAGATAGCTTACTCCTTCTACAGCTCTTAGCCTATCTTCGAGGATTTGCAATCCAGATCGGACCACTGATTCCCAACTGGGATGCTCAGATTGGGTCCCCCCATAGCTGGAGACCAGGCAATGCGGTTAGTCTGGGGATTCAATGGATTTCCTTGAATATAATAAGGGTAACCAAATGGTCGGGGATTCACCACAGGGGGTACTACAGGCGTACTGACTCTTTGAGTATTCCTGAGATGGGACGGTGCATAACAGGTGGAAAGGTGTATGTCATGAAGCCAGGAGTTGAGCTTTGAACTGGTATGGTTTTGATCGAGCCGGATCCTCGAGCTACATCTTGCACAACAAGTGCTTGGGAATCGGGCCGCAGAGTTATTGTTAGCTTTGGCGGTGTGTAACCGGTGGGAGACCAAATAGTGGGAACTGTTGTGCTGTGGGCCTTGGGGTTATGGTTTGCAGATCATCATTGGCCATAGGTGGCGTGTAACCAAAGTGAGTCCGTAAAGTGGGAACTGTGGAACTTGATTCGAGGGTTGCTAATCGGTGAGTGTGTAGGACCTGGGTAAATTGCAAAAGGTACCATCATCCTCGAGTATTGAGACCATATTGCAACTGCATAGGACCGAAGCCAGGTGGGTGGGAAGGTGTAGCTTGACTTTCATCATTCACTGCTGGAGGTACCCCATCTGCAGCCTTGTCTTTGTTTAGGGACTGCAGAAGCTCCAAAACTTTGCTCATCTGTTCCTTCAGCTGGTTGACGTCCTCTTTCATCTCTTGGTCATCCATGATCCTTGATTGAGAACGAGTTCGATAAGGGTGTCGAGGAACCAGTTTGTTTGATTATTTTCTGGTGATTTAAAAAAAATGATATGAGTATGTAAGAAAAGAAAAATGAATGAATGTGGATGCATAAATCTATTTATTTGTGCCAAGGAACCGTAGGCCTCATTGTTTTGACATGTATGAACTTCTTTGAAACTGTTTTACAATTTGATCCCATATTATTTCGCAAAATGCTTGCAGCCAAGCTCTTGTGTTCCGACGATTCTCTGGCGACCTAAAATGAAATGAGAATGAATGATATTATTTAAAAAAAAAAATTCAACGTTTTTTTTGGAGGTATGAATGCATGAAGATATAATGTTGAGTGATGATGATGACCATTCATGTAGCATGCACAAAAATATGTGATTTAGTAGACCCTTTTTTTTTTATGCATGGATGTGATATAACAGATTTTGGTGGAAGAATAAAGATGATATGATGCCCCTTGTGTCTTAAATGGGTTAAACCTAAAATTAGAGATTTTCTAACCTAAGGGGTCTATAGTCTTGTATTAAGTGATAGATCTCATGGTGGCTTTAATCACATTCTCACCAAAGGCCTCTAGAGCTAAAGTCTCCTCCTGAATATTAACCATAACGATAGATAACTATCCGGTGCGAAATACTCAGAGGGAGCACACTCTAGATGAAGTTCTCGCAATAGCCAGAAGGAAAGCAAATTCCAATTGACCATCACCGAACCTCCACTCAACTTAAGCTTTGCTCTGACCCGGGTATAGGGCCTTACTCACATGTGTGTGCGAACGTGTAGGTGCGGTGTGTGAGAGGGGCAACACCCTAACACTACCCAAGCTGCAAAACCAACAAATCATACAAATATAGTCGTCTATCCTAATGTTTGACATGTACATAATATTCACAACAAATTTACATTAAACAAATAAATAATAAATAATTATTTACAAAAGAAAAAATAAAAAGAAGGGGAATTTAAAAAAAATTGAAGTTAATTATTTGGCACAATTAATCATGTTAGGCTTGACTCTCTAGATGTCCCCAGTGGCGTCGCCAGCTGTAGCGACCGAAAAATCCGGAGGGATTTATTCGAGTTTAATGGAGCCGCCACCAATAATTTATTTTCGAAGGAAAAATATTGGAAAAACCTTTTTTTGAAGAAAAATGGTCCTTGAGACCAGATTTGGGTTCGGGAGTCGATTATGTGTAGGGAAGGTATTAGCACCCTACAACATCCTTTCGAAAAAGGTTACCTCTAATTAATTGTGCAAAATTTATTAACTTCTAAAAAAAATATTTATTTCCCTTTTATTTAAAAAAAAATAAAATTAACCAAGATAAAAAAAAAGAGGACTTAATAAAAGCCGTTTATTTTTGCGCTTGACAGGAGTGGGCTCCTGCTCCTACGTATCTCCGGGTGCAGTGGAGAAATCAAAGGCTACGTAGTTCTTGGGTAGAAAATGGTTGTGTGTTGGTTGATTTTAATTGTGTATTTTTGATGGAAAAAAAGGGCAGGTTTTGTAGGGACCAAACAAGAAGCAATCAAGAGTGGTCCTCACTAACAACCTATTTTGTTTAGAAAATTAACGGTGTTCGTAATGATCAAACGGGAAGCAATCTCGAGTGATCATTACTAGTGAAAATAACTTGACTTTATATTTATAAAGGAGATAGATTTTCATGGGGACCAAACAAGAAGCAATCAAGAATGGTCCTCACTAATAACCCATTTTTGTTTAGAAAATTAAGATGTTCGCAATGATTAAACGGGAAGCAATCTCGAGTAATCATTACTAATAAATTAATTTTCATGATTTTATTATGTGTTTTTCAACAAACATGGTCTCAAAATTTGTATGATAAATTGAAATTTAGTTGAGTGAAAATTGTCCCCATAGAGTGAAATGGGGTCAGATTTATTGTCCTAATTTGACTAATACTAATTAATGATTAAGAAAAAATAAATAAATAAGAAATATATAATAATAAAAATAGATGAATTAAAAAAAGCGAAAAACGACATCTAACATTATAAATAAAAGACAAACATAAAACGACATCTAACATTATAAATAAAAGACAAACATAAACATACTTAAAAAAATACGAAGAAAGAAAAAGAGAGAAGGAATTGATGTACTTACCTCAAGAGAAAATTTTTTGTTGGGCACAATGCGTCAAACCCCAATGCATCTCTCCAATCTTGAAGGTTGAAGGGGATAATAACCCTCCCATTAAAATTTTTGACTAAAGCAAAGGCCCTATGCTTTGCACTAGGCCCATTGATCCATTTTTTCTTGGATCATCTTAGTGCTTGGTGATGCACTCCTTAAATGAGAGGTTGAAAGAGTGTGGATTTTTTCAAAGTGGGACTTCAATAGTAAAGTTGGGAGTTGGCTTCTTAAGTTTGATATTTTAAATGTTCAACAAAACTAAATAGCCAACTTTGAGCACTAATACAACACTTAAAACAACTTTATTGTGCTTCATGACCTTCATAAGAATTATAGACATTGTTTCCAGCTTTCAAATGACACAATTTTCATCTCAAAAGGATATCTACAACTCAAGATATTGTCAACACAAGTGGCTGTCCCGAACAATACATGTAACATCACGTCTCAAACTTCATGCTCGATTTGGTCCATGATAGAGGTCGATCTGGGTTTGTAATCCAAAATAATAGTTGTAGATATTTTTCTTATCTTTCCAAAAGTATAAAGAACACCTCATTTGGACAAGTATAGCTCAAGATACGACATTTTCTTTGAACGTTATTCAACATGATGTGTTGTTCGTTTTTGTGCAGTTTTATAACTTTCATGGTATTTTAGGGCAGTAAAACGTTAGAATCAAGTCCCGAGTCCTTCATAACATTTGTAGCCAAGGATGTTAGCTTTCAAATGGCGTTGGTTTCATTAAAAAAAGACTTTTACAACTCAAGATATGACCTAATCTTTACATACTGTTCAAAACCATTTTTCAGCATACTTGTTCTTACTTCCAAGTCAATTTGGACTTAGTAAACTTCAGATTTGACTCTTGGGTTCCTCATCAAAGTTGTAGAGTTTTGTTTTAGCTTTCTAACAAGGTAAAAATCACTTTAATACCATCTCCACAACATTAATTACACCCAGAATACATAAGCTATACCAAAGTACAAATTTTTTCAACCTCTTTTCTCTTCAAGATTTCTTTCTCCTTCTTTCTCCTCTACTACTATTTTTGTTCTTTTTGAATGTTATTTTACCGGACAAAATTAGGGTATGACAGCCTTTTGCAGCCACCACCATATGTCTTCCTTCCATTGTCATTCCCGTTTTCCTCCACATGTCTTCAACATTTCTAGTTTTCTAATTTTCTAATTTCAGCAGTCGGTCTTCGATTAGTTCTGTTAGTTTTGGTATAGTCTTTGATTAGTATTGTTTTTAGTATTTGATGTCAGGATTTCTATGGCCTATTGACGTTCAAAAAAGTTGACTGTTTTTATTTCCTGTATTCACTTTTAATTACAAAACAGCCCCGTGTTTTTACTATGTTTCATGTTTTAAAAAATTTGTGCATGAAAAATGAAAACAAAAAATGTTGTTTTCACTATTTCCCGTATAAATATTTGAAAACAGAAAACAACATGAAAACAAGGGTAGTTTTGCAATTAAAAATCGAAATAAAAAATGAAAACAAAAAACATTTTTGCAAAGTAAACCGACCTCTATTTTTCTGATTTCAGAACTTTTAAAAAAGAATTTTCAAATTTAGAAAAATAGTTGATCTGACAGACCCAGCCCGAACCGATTCGAAATAGGACCGAACCGAAACTAACTCGATCGAGATCGATCGAGTTCGTTTAGTTCAAATTTTGTGAACAAAATTACAAAAATCAAACCAAGCAAACCAAATCTTTTTTATTGGTTTGGTTTCTCTTTTTGCCTAAGCCGAAACAGAACATATTACACCCGTAATGAAGGGGAAGAAAAACCTTACTTAGTCGTCACTTAACGTTACCCTAGAAGTTCCCACTTATATGTCACATATTTCGTCAACGTGTCTCTCTTCATCTTTATTGTCTGTTTGGAATGATGCAAAGGAAGGGAAAAATCCAAAGAAGGAAGGAAAATACACATCCTAAAAACTCTTCCCTCTTTGGTTTTGAGTAACCGTGAGAGATAATAGAAAAATATTAGGTGGATCTCACAAAAAGTCGTTCTCTCCAAATTGGGAAGAAAACCGAGGGATAATTTTTTTTTCTTTCATATTTCCAGTTTTTCCCAAAATCTTTCGTTGTGTCTCATTATTTTAAAGTGATATATATGTCATTTCTTATATTTATATAGAATACTTTCTTCCTCTTACTTTCTACAGAATCAAACAAGGGAAAAAGAAAAGTTTTAACTTTTTCTACTCTTATTTTTCTTTTATCAATCAAACCACTTAAAAATAATCTCATTATCTATTTTTATTTTTTCGTTCACTTTCATTTAACTTTCTTTCCATAGCCAAACATAGTGTTAATTTCGATTTTCCATCGAAAAAAACAGTACAATCAGGACCCGTTTGATGGTCAGGATAAGAGAAATAGGATAAGATAAACTATCATATCATGTCTTAATCACGTGTTTGTTGCGTCAGCAGGATAAAATAACTCAATCATGTTACATATCCTATCATGTCCATCTAGTTAAAATCTTATCCAGAGGGGAAGGCTGTGTTAGAAACCAACACGATAAGATAAAAAATCTGTTTCCGCATTCACTCACCCTTATAAAAGATAGGCAAAATTAGTTTAGAGGCCCCTTAACTTAATTTAAAATTTCGAATTCGTCATTTATTTTTTTTTTCCTAAGTTGGTCATTTAAGTTTCAAAATGTTAACACTGTTGACCTTTTTTCGAGTTTCCATCTAACTCCGTTAAAAAAAGTTTACGTGTCTGTTATAGTGCTGACATGGATATTCCAGTGGTGATGAATCACCATTTTTTTAAATTTTTTATTTAAAACCCAATTGAAATGTTCATCTTCTTGTTGTTGCTTAGGATTTATCTTCTCCCTAACCCCAAGAATCAACTTCAACCCTTGAAACATAGAACAAGAAGGAAAACCCAGCTAGAAACCGAGCTTTACGGCATTTTCTCCCAAATTTTCAATCACCTCCCATCACAACACCATTAACATACAAACACTACCAGACACAACACTAAACATACAGACACTTCCCATCACAACTCATGTTGGTTAGAGTTGTTTATTTGGAAGGGTTCCAACACCTTTTCTTGCGCATGGTTCAGCAAAAGTGGATCAATGCATTAATTTTGAGGGGCAAAGAGTGATTGAGCTACTAAAGGAGCATTTGTCACATATGGTCAGTAACGTTGGTCTATCGCACATCTATCTCACCCCAGTAAGAAAACCCCTTTCCCCTTTTCCTTTTTCCCTTTTTGTTTTAACCGATTTGCCCTCCCCCCTCTGTTTCATTTTTCGGCTCACCTGTTCCCGGATTTCTTGAAGAATCTTAATTTATTTTTTAATAAAAAATTAAATAAAAATAATAACTTAGCAAATATAAAGAGTTTGGTAAAAATAAGCTATAAACTAGCTTATAGCTGAAAAACTAGCTTATAGCTAAAAGCTAGCTAATTAAAATTGAAGTGTTTGGTAAAATTAGCTGTTTAACTAACTGATAAATATAAAATGATGAAAAGGGATAAGATTTTATTTTTATTTTAAATTTGAAAAAAGGATACAGAATAAAATAATGAGGATAAAAATGAGAGAAAAGATAAAATGCTATAAGCTATAAGCTGAGAAGTAGCATCTCAAAAAAGTTATAAGCTAGTGTGATAAGCTTGCTTACCAAACATCTTTCATTTAGTTAAACAAGCTTATAAGCTAATATAATAAGCTATAAGCTAGCTTCTTGACCTTACCAAACCGAGCCGTAATGTCCATATCAGCAGTGGCATATCCAGGACCCTGGGCCAGGGGGGTCAGACTATTTAACTTCATAAAATTTTAAAATTATAATATATAAAGATAATAACATAAATGTTAAAATCAAATAAATTACATACATATTTATAATTATCCTCTACGCGATTTCATATTTTGAAATCGTTGAATAATCAGCTCAGTGTCAATGTTCATAAACACTTCTATCTCTATATAGCATTATCTCTTACAATTTAAAAATAAAATTAATAATAAAATTAATAAAAAAATTGGGATAAAACTACCAAAATGGGGTGTTATTAGTAAAGTTTGGGGGAGCTGTTAGTAATGTGGGCCAAATTCGGTTGCATTAATGCCCACCAAGAATAAATTCCTCCTCTCAGCTCCTCACCTCAAATCGAGAAGTGCCAAGCACAAAAGCTCTAAATCACACATTTAGACACTTTTTCTGTTATTGGACCACGTCGCTTCTCTCCTTTTTTAAATACTTATTCTTTACCTGCTAACCAATTCTTTAAATATTCTTTACCAGCTAACGTCATGTATTCTGAGATGGTTCATGATTCACTAGACAAAAGGGGAAAAAAATAAAAGAAAGAAAGACATTGCCTTTGTTACGAGATCTGAAGGTAAGAAACAAAGCACCACCGAACCAAAGCAGCAAAGAAGCAAAGAAACAAAGAAGCAAAGCAGTGAAGCAACAAAGCAAATATGTATGTAATAGAAAAATCAGGGTTTCAGTAAAAAGGGGAAAGGAGTGCAGCAGAGATATCTAGGCTCACTACTTCCTGATTTGCGGTCGGCGGTCAGAGCAGAGAGAGGAGCGGTCCGGCAGAGAGGAAATCTGAGGCCCAGGCAGAGAGGGAGAGGTGATCTGATTTCACTCGCGGAGGCAGAACAGAGCTGAGGCGATGGCGTGGACGCGGTGGTCTGATTTCAGGTCTTGTGGAAGCCGAGCGGTCAGCGGTGGTGTGGTGGAGCAGTCAAGCAGAGAAATCGCAAGTCAGTGAGAGAGATGGTGACGCCGTGTAAGATGGTGAGACAGTGAGTACTGTGTGAGAGAGAGAGATGTGTGTCTCAGTGTCTGGTCACTCTTACTGTACAACTGTTGGGCACAGGGTGCAAAATAGGAAACTCAGAGAGGTTAAAAAAAATTATGAGCAGTGTTATCTGGACAACAATAAGTTGTCCCACACCGTATAAAAGTACCAATTTTGTGTTTTTTACTGTTTTCTCTCACACTCTGACACATCACACCAGTCACCCACAAGACACAAGGATATACGGTGTCTCCCTTGGTTGTCCAAAATGGGTTGTCAAACTATCATTTTCCAAAACTTATAGGGGTGTAAGTAAGAATTTTAATGCACACCCTCATCCTAGTGTGGGTCCGCCCTTGCATATTTGCACCGTAACAGGCCATGTATGCTTTTTTTTATACGGAGCGTAATAGGGAACTCGAAAAAGGTCAATGATGTAAATATTTTGAAACTTAAAGGATTAATTTGGGGAAAAAAGATAAATGATGAATCCAAAACTTTAAATTAAATTAAGGGACATCTGGAGTTAATTTTACCTAAAAAAAAATTAAAATCTGATAAATTTAAAATAAAAACTAATAACTAATAAAAATTATAAAAAATACTATAAGTTAAAAATATATAAAAATATCATATAATAATTTTAAAAATTATATATAATTTTGTCATAAGGGTAATTTTATTATTATATGTGATTAAAAATAAAAGAAATATAAAATTAAATTGTAGTACAATATCATAAAATTTATAATAAAAAATATTTTAAATTAATAAGAAATATTAAAATAAAATTAAAAAATTATATATAATTTTGTCACCTTGGTAATTTTGTTATTTATATATTATTTATATATTATTATATTATTATTTGGTTCATCTCAAACACATGATAAAATAATATAATACTATTTAATTTGTTATCATACGCGCATCAAATAGGATATGAGCTTATTATGCCCATATTCTATTTTATCATTATCTAACCCCTTTATATTATCATTCCCTATCCTATCATGACCATCAATTCAAAACACGAACAAAGGATATAAAGCATTAGAGGATATACATTATCCTACCGGATTAGTCCAAAAGTTGTTATAAATCAAAGTAAAATTGCTTCTCCTTTATTTTTTATGTTTCAATTTAGTCCCGTATGTTTTAAAACGTTAATTTTAAGGCAAATTATTGGCTGATCTACAACGAGAAATACATGTGTGCTATAAGGACAATCTGGTCTATCAATTATGCCACAAATCAGTGACAGAGCTTGATTGAAATAGTTGAGGGGCCATAAAATCATTCCATATATATATATATATATATATATATATATATATATATATATATATATTAGTATTTCACAAGTGATACATCAATTGTCATATGGTGTAGTGGCTTGGTTTTCTTACTTTTAAGCACAAGAACACAATTTGAATCCCTCACAGATCATTTCTTTTCGTCATTTTCACGCAAATAAACATATTAAGCAAAGGAAAAAGATAAAATGCATTGCCATGGACTCGATCACTCGCTTCCGCGAGTCACAAAAGATGCGCTTATCGCTGCGAACATTTCAAACATATGTTGCATAACATGTATATATATCTAGAAAATGTAAAAGAGCCACAGCTCTCCGTGCCGAAGAAGCTCCGCCCCAGCCGAAAATGTTGGTGTAGAAAACGGAAAACATACAAATTTTGCTTAAATTCAACAACTTCCAGACTAACAGGATAATGCATATATCCTTTAATATGAAGCGTCCGATCTTTATCAAATAACTCATATATCCTTTAATATGAAGCGTCCGATCTTTATCAAATAACTCTTTTTTTGTTTTTGTTGTTGACTACAGCAATTTGTTCCCTTTTGCACTCTTTCTCCTCGTGGACCAAATACACGTTCCTCTCAGTTACCGATTCTCTTTTCTCTCGTGTGTGATTTTTTGGACAAACGCTCTCACTCCCACATTTTATTTCTTCTCGCGTCTGAAATTCTATCCCCTCTCATTTCTTCAATTGTAAACGAGAATTGATAACCCCCTTTTCTCATTCTTCATTCATCACAAATTCACCACCACCCCAAATTTAAATCCCTATTCCATCAACTGCAGCTTCATCGCAAACCCCAAATTTTGTTCCGGTAAGCAAAGTTGAAATCTTTTTACGTTGTCTTTTTTTTTTTCCACCCAGAAATTAATTTTCCTTTTTAAAATCTGTTATTGAATTACGTTTGTATATAGTTTTGTTGTGGTTTTCAATTAAATGGATAAACGAGGAGATGGGGTTTTCCCGGATGAGGTGGTTATGCAGATTCTTGCAAGGTTGCCAGTGAAATCCCTTTTTAGGAGCAAAACTGTGTGCAAACTGTGGTATAGATTGTCCTCTGATAAGTATTTCATTCAACTCTACAATGAGGTGTCTAGGAAGAACCCAATGATTCTGGTGGATATTTCAGATTCATCAGAATCCAAATCTAGCTTAATCTGTGTTGATCATTTAAGGGGTGTTTCTGAATTTTCACTCAATTTCTTGAATGATAGAGTTAAGGTTCGAGCATCTTGTAATGGCTTGTTGTGTTGCTCTAGTATTCCTGATAAGGGTGTATTCTATGTTTGCAATCCTGTCACTCGTGAGTTCAGGTTGCTTCCTAAGAGTAGGGAAAGACCCGTGACTCGGTTTTATCCTGATGGTGAAGCTACATTGGTTGGTTTGGCATGTGATTTGACGAATCACAAGTTCAATGTTGTTCTCGCCGGTTGCCACCGCACCTTCGGCCATAGGCCGGATGGAAGTTTCATATGCTTGGTGTTTGATTCGGAGTTGAACAAGTGGAGGAAGTTTATTTCCTTCCAAGATGACCATTTTACTCATATGAATAAGAATCAAGTTGTTTTTGTCAATAATGCTTTGCACTGGTTGACTGTTAGTTCTACTTATATACTTGTGCTTGATTTGAGTTGTGATATTTGGAGGAAGATGCCTTTGCCGGATGACTTGATTTATGGGATGGGAAATCGGATTTATCTCTTGGATTTCGATGATTGCCTGTCTGTTATTCAAATTTCGGAAGCATGGATGAACATATGGGTGCTCAAAGATTACTATAAAGGTGAATGGTGTATGGTGGATAAGGTGAGTCTGAGGTGTATCAGAGGAATGGTGCCGGGCATTTTCCCGATCAGCCAAACAGTTGATTATGTTTTCTTGGCTACTCATAAGCAGGTTTTGGTGTATAATCGCAAGAGTCAAGTTTGGAAAGAAATGTACTCTGTGAAGTATAGCTCAGCACTCCCGTTATGGTTTTCAGCACACGCATATCGCAGCACAATGTTCTCGTGTAACTGAGGAGTTACACGGTCACTACATTAGATAACTTCTGTACATGTATTTCTAGTTGCAGGTATTTTAAATTCATTTAGCAATTGTTATTTGCTGAGAATGTTCATGTTTCTGGTACAGTATCTGTTTTGAAACTGTGAAATTGGCTTTGCCATGGAAATCCCATTATAATGCAGGACAATGTTCTCTTGTACTTCATTAAATCACTCTTGTACATCTATTTCTAATTGCAACTTGCAATTACCTATAGTTTACTTTTCTCCTTGTGCAAAACCGCAAGAGTAATGCTTCTATCTCTCATAAACAACTTTTAGAGATGAGTTGAATTTCTTGTTGGTAGATATCTATGCTCTCTTATGTAGGCTAATTTAAGTGTTGTTGCCATACAACACACAATAGGTTATTCGCTTGTGAATATAACATTCACACCTATGATTAGTAACTCTGCACTCAGGAGCAGTTTTTCATTACTATTGCAGCTTGCCTCCGCAATTTCATGCTTGTAGCGTGAAATAACATTCTTTATATCAGCACTAGCAGTTTGTTGCATGAAATGACTTGTCATTTTTCATATCAACCTTCTATTCTAGTGTCCACCAGACTATCGGTATTTGCTGTGACAGGCACCTTTATAGGACATTCTGCTTACCCGGTGATCTGATAAATCCCATATAATGCCTGGCAAAATACTGATCCATCAATGGATAGAACTAGTTGATCAGGACTTGCACATGGCACTGGTTTGTTCTGTTTAGAATTTAACTTATTATACTAGCACTACCAAACTCCATAAAAACTCTGCAATTAGGTGTGTTTGGGTGAGAGTAATATTTGGCTGCATATGTTGCATCTCTTTTTAAATGCTCTGTATATGCCACATTAGATAGGCAGTTGAAAAGAGGTGAATCTTCATGACAGGGACAAACAATATAGTTGAAACTTTAAAGGCACACATTGTGGTTTTCTACAGCATAGCATCATTCTTTGAGATTATTGATGCTTAGATGAAAAAAATCCTAAGTAGGCTGTGTCTAGCACAGGCGAAGAATCTTGTTTCCCTTTTCACTCTATTTGATGGTGTTTCTTACACAATGATCACTCCCCGCTTCTTGCATTCTTTTTTGTTTCCTTGGCCGGTGGGGTTGAGGTGGAATTGATGTATCACACGAATCAACTCTTTAAATTGGATTCAAATATGAGTAACAATCAAGTCTTTTAGTATTAGGTGGTTCTGCTATGAATTAGTTACCTATTGACAATACCAAATCCTGTACACTATGTTTGGATTGGGGGAAAGAAAGCGGGAGGATTGAAAGTTTCTTAGAAAACTCAAAAATTTGACATTGGTAAGTGTGACTAACCAATCATGGTGTGACACATATGCCATTTTACATTTTAATTAATAAATTTTCTTTCCTTCCACTTTTTTGAATACCAAACATATCCATAATGTCTAAAGGAACTCATTGAGTCATATTCTCTTCCCCCCCCCCTTTTTTTAATCCGAAGCTCCAAAAGCTTTTAATAAAATATAGTAATCTATTATCTCAGATTTTTGTTTTTTTTTCCTAATATTATAGGCTTGTAGCTCAGAGGAAAATGGTGGTTTTTGTATATATTTGCTTAGAAGCATACACGCTTTTTCCGTTCTTGTTTCATCTTTATAAGAATCTTTTCCATTTAAAATGTTGATGCTATAATGAAGATGTTATGTATGTTTATCTCAAATGTCCATTAAACTAGGCTGGGCCATGTTTTGATTTTTTTTTTTTTGACAATTAGGCCATTTTTGATGAACATAGATAAATATATTATATCAATTCCCTTTTGTTAATTTGTAACCATTGGTTCTTTGCTGGGCCTATCTCGGCAGCTTGCTTCTTAGCAGCTTCTGAGTGAAGGAAAGCAATTATTGAGTGTTCACTCAAACTTAAAGCTCCATGTTCTTAGCACCCCTATCTCCTTGTTAGTCTTCTCCTTAAGTGTCATTAGCTCACCACTTGAACGGCCCCCTCACCCTAAATTTGTAATTATGGAAAAAAAAAGGATACAAGTGCCACCTACGCATCATCCAAATTTGGACGAGAAAATCACCAATTTAGTCTCTAGAATTATAGGGGTCAAACAATTTGATCTTCAAAATTAATAAAATTTTAAAATGATCTTTCAAATTGCAAATTTTCGATCATATTAAACTATTAGCCCATTTGAAATAATTTAAGGGACTAAATTGTTTAATTCAAAAGAATTAATATGATTGGAGATTTTTAATTTCATGAATTATTTTAGAACTTGGTATATTTTAGAAACCAAATTGTCTGAGTCTCTATAATGTTAGGGAGTAAAATGATGATTGACTCAAATTTGGACACAAACTACTCTTCTCTAAGAAAATACTACTATTACTGATGTATTAGTAGTTTATTTGAACGGTGGGGCGAGACAAACCGTCAACTTCCATTTTTGAAGGTTGTAAATTTATTAAACAAAGAACACAACACAATTTACAAAAAAAGAAACGTCATTTAAGGTTGCGCATGCATTTTTTTTTTTATAAAGATTTGCGCATGCATTCTGATTGTTGGTGTTCTTTTTTTTTTTTTTAAAAAAATGTTGATTGTTGGTGTTCTAACTTCGTAGTACTATATTAGGGTAGCACACATAGCATGTGTGGATAAAACATGATTTATCTTATGTAAAAACAAAAGATTTATCTAGCATAACACAACATTTCACAAAAGAAATATATGTATTTTAGTGATCACTCTAGCTCACTAAAATGAATTATAAGTTTCAATTGTGATTGAAATCAGTATTTTTTTTTGTCCGTAATACAAATGGTCGGAGGTGGGGGTGAGGGGGGTACGTGGAGCGTTGCGGGTTCGAATCCTCGTTCTCAATATCTCGCATCACTTTATCATTAGGCTGCTTTATTTGGGACAACTACATAAATTAGGGACAACTACATAAATTAGTATAATAAAACATATATAAAAATAGGAAATAATCCATTCATTTTTTTAATATCAATATCAAACTTGTTTAATTCCAGATCGTTTTGTTTGGTTTGTTATTGTATATGGTACTTTTGGCCGAAAAATGTTTAGGTTTTAATAACACTCTTACACACTCATTCAAACACAATTTATTATCAGATAAAATTCAAGTGAGTCTTGTTACTTTGGAAATTAATCCTATTAAATACTCTATTTGTTCCATAATATTGATATTTAGTAGGAGTGGGTACAACTAAGTCATGCCCGATGACCAACACGATCCAAGTTGGAGGCCCAACCCGGCCCAAGTCACTCAAGTTTGGTTGTCCCACAATAAAATATAGACAAAATAGAGTCTCGTTTTATGACCTGATATTGAGTTGGAGACAATTTTGGGTTAATCTTTAGGTTTATTACCCGATTCGTCCCACATATAATTTTTAACTTTCAAATTTATTTCACTTTTTCATTTTTAAAAAAAATAATATTCTATGCATAAAGTGATATATTATAGTTATTTTTTAGCTATATAATAAAATTATGATAGAGTAAAAGAACATAACCTATACGGAAAAAATTCTAATGTATATGATATATTTACTACTTGCTTGAGCTATTTTTCTTTTGGACATCAATATATGATTTTATTTCACTTTTTCATTTTTTTTTACATATATTTTATGCATAAAGTGATATATTATAGTTATTTTTTAGCAATATCATAAAAGTATGATAGAGTAAAAGAACATAACCTCGGAAAAAATTCTAATGTATATGATATATTTACTACTTGCCTGAGCTATTTTTCTTTTGGACGTCAATATATGATTATCCTGTAATTTTCTTTACTTTATGCTTTGAGTCAACTAAGTCTCGTCCTATTTAGACTCGTATATCACCAGGTGGTTTCAGGTTTAGGGTCGAGTTCGGTTCTTAAAGTTTGACCCCATCAAAATTTAAGGTAAGATGAAGGACAAATATAATTCGTCTCATGTTCATCCTTAATATTTAAAGCATATAGGTTAAGAAATATTTAATTGGCGTAAAATATTATTACATATATCATCAATCTATCTATAATCATCTTTATTTTATTTGAAATGATTATTCATGTAATTATTAAAGATACAATGAAAAAATAATTAATTAGACTTTGAAATTCTGAGAAATCAAATAATTTTGAAATTATAATGAAAAGCTTATAACATTAATAGTGATTTGGAGTATCTCCCCGCACTTGGTACCTTGAGCATAGATCGACCTATATTGTGCCGGGCCGAGAAGACTAAGACCCATGGCTCAAGCTAGCTCATCAAGTCCCATATTTAGTCACTATTAAGTAGTACGATCCTAAGTCCACGTGTATCCAATGAAAGCGATCTGTCTCCTTATACTACAGTCGTTCGCATGTAAGAACAACATTGATCCTACAGTCAAGACCACATGCTTAGGGACAAAGCATGGCACCAAGTACAGTCAAATGGAGGCGCGACTAGAGAAGTCAACTGTTACATACCACAACCAAGCCCAATGAATCTGGTGTTAGGCGATCTCCTAGTACGACGCTCCGGTTATAAATACACTGAAGGACTCACCCTCCAGGTACGTGCATTGTTGACCTCCTACCACCTCCACCAAACACTGACTTGAGCGTTGAAATGTGTTCTTGTAATACAACCCTCTTGCTGAAGGCTCGAATACCCCGACACAATTAGTAGAGAAGGCAAATATACCGAGAATCTATCTTGTATTAGTGAAAATAGTTATAGAATGATATAGCAGAAAACAAGAGCCACATTTGATGGAACTTATATACATTTTACCTAATAATAAAAAAATTAGAAACATTGTGTTAGTCAGTAGCTACTCTTTACCAACACACGTTAGTCTGAGTGGTTGTAGTCTCGGTCCCATAATCAAGGTATTGAGATCAAATCTTGTTGATGAAAAAATGTATTTGAGAGAAATTATCCCTTATATGCCATAATGTACCTGAGAGTGTTTGCACACTTTGCCACCATTTCTCTTATTAAAAAAAAAAGCTAGTAATTACTCTTTTTGCTTATAATGAAATCATAAATTTGGGCTGACCAAAACCGGGGTTCTTGTTAGGGTTGGATTTTGTGGAGCAACACAAGAAATAATGCAAGAGCCAAACAGAGCCTTAGTTATATTGAACATGTGAGTGGTTGATAGCTTAGCCAGTCCTCGGTCAAGAGAGAAACTGTACAAATTGAACAGCTTCGTGTGTGTCTCCTTCTATCTCTTTCCGTAGCTCTATTCCCTTCTTCTGATTCTCTCACACTCACAAACACAGACGAGAGTAATCCTTTACCTCTAGGGTTTTCGATGCTCTCTCTTTCTCTCTCTAACTTACTCTCTTCTCTCCCATCATCGCGCAGCGTAACTCAAGGTATGTTTTTGCCCATGATCGCGTGCTTTTTCCTTTTTCTTTTTATCCTATGTGATCACTTTTGGTATTGTTTCGTTTCTTTGTATCTATTTTCAATTATCCCTCTCCCATTTTTGTTTTTGGATTTTTTCATTAGGTGCATAAAGTTAAAAACTTCAATTAATTTTCCGTGGAATCTGGGATTTTAGGGTTTATTGCTCCTCAAATAGGTTATTGAATATGAAATTTCTTTCTGCACAACATTTTAGCGTTTTTTGTGTGTGTGTTGATGTCTGCTTGATTATGGCATGTTAATTATAGGCTTAATATTTGGTTTTCTTGTGCTGATAGGTGTTATAGCTAATGGAATTTGAAATGGCTTAACTTGGAATCCACCTTTTGAGTAATTCCTCAAGGTTTGTAAGCTTCATGGCTCGGAAGGGTAATCAACAGAAGAATGGACTGAACCACAGAAAAGGGGTTTCTGGGGGTGTCCTTCCGGATATGAAAGGTCATGAAGGAGGGCCGGTGAAGGTTTTTCCTGGAGAGGAAGTTGCAAATGGCGGCCGGCCGAGTGGTCTTTCACAGAAAGCATGCGAGGCTAGTTCTGCTGGTGATGACAATAATAATGGCGGAAAATCTGAGAAGTTTTCTAGGAAAGAAAAGCAAGGGATGGCTGCAAAGCATGACCTGGATGAACCATTGTCCTCTGGGAGGAATTCAGAGAATGGCAACCTTAATGCCGAAGTTCCAATACAGGAAGAAAATGGGACTTTGCCTAGAAGTAATCAAGCTCAACAGAGTTTGAAGAGTAGATTAAGCCATTTACTGGAAGGTTTACAGTTGAAAACTGCGGTAGAAAATATGGAGCTTTCTGATAATGTGGTTATTAGGAGATTATGGTTGTCGGTGTTTTCCATTTTTACAGCAGTTACGGAGTGGCTAACCAGGCAGAGGCCGTTGTTTGTATCAATTAGAACCACCGTTTTCAAAGCTTGTGATAATTTCAGAACAAAAGTTGAGCAGGCATATCCTGTTATTCTGAGGTGGCTCATGCACTTTGGAAACATAATACTTCTGTTATCATTGTTCTGGTTGGACTGTGCCTTTCGGGGTATTGATTCATTTGTACGGATGGGTACAACATCATTCTTCTCTGTCATATGGTGCAGCATATTCTCGGTGATTAGTATGATAGGGATGTTCAAGTTTCATGTTGTCCTGGTAAGCCATGTTTACAATCAAGTAGTATATGACGAGAAATGAAAAAATTTTGATAATTAAATTTGAGAATTTGTGATTATTGTGATTAATTCAAATAGTTATTTGTGAAACACACTAATTAATACTTTCTCCTTATGTGTGTGCAAAATTTGCATTCTAGTATTTTCTTTTGATTAATCACCATTATTTGTGCCCGTCTTTCCGCATTTACAAAATATGATGGTCCTCTCCCTCTGGCTTTATTGAAAGTTGAAATTGAAACAGCCCACCCAGAGAAGAATAGATGAGACATTTTTTCCTTTTGTAAATTCAAAACCACTCTATGCAGTTTTTTTTCCAGTAACCGTATAATATTGGACGGGAGTTATGGGTAAAACTGGGGAAAAAGATTAACCGACTCTTTGTTGTGGTTTGAGAGTGGTTAATATGAAGGGTATTTTCGGGAAGAAAAAGTCCACACCAAAACTCTTGTATCCCCTTTATTATATGTTATAGATGTTATAGATATAATTACTCTAGGGAAAACAGCGCTATATAAATTTATTTCATTGAACAGTATGATTTAAAATTTACCCCTATCGACCTGTTTTTTATTGCCTAGTAATTGCATTTATTTAGACTTTTGTTTCACTATCATAATATTGCACATACTGGATACAGTCCGTGTACACACTTGTCCTGATTCCTGATTGTTACAATTTTTGGTTTAGATATGTAGGTGATGTTCCAGCAAGAGGGGGAAAAAATACAAATTATAAGGTTATATCCAATTAATAAACATCTTTGTGGGCTGGGAATGCACATAACTAATTATAAAACCCTTTATGAAAATTGTTTAGGTTTATACACAAGTTGAATCAGTTTGAGTTGCAGTTGTATTGGAACTATTTGACTTTTAAATTCGAGTTCTGTAATTAATGCATAAATTTAGCAAGAATGACAGTCTCAGACTCAGTTCTAGGTTATATGTCCTTGTCAAGTCTCAGACTCTCAGTTCTAGGTTATATGTCCTTGCCAACTCGTCTCTTATTTTTTGATGCTTTGTGCATCTGCTCATTCTGTTCTATTCTTAAATTGGATATTGTAATGTTTTTCCCCTCTTCCTGTGCTAACTAATTTCTGTAATTGATCAGGGCCTGACCGTCTTGATTGGATTTTTTGTTGGGCTCATGCTTGCAATTTTTGTAGTTGCAATCCTTGGAGTTGTTATCTTGTGGTTTTATGGTAGCTTTTGGACAACGGCATTTTTCATCATCCTTGGAGGTGATTTGTTTTCCTTTCTGTGTTGCTATGAACGTCTTCTGTTTGTTTTTATTTGTATCTTTTTCTATGTGCTTGGGTATACATGGAACAGTGATAAAGATGTGTACCAAATAATATAGATATATGTTGCTTTATGCATTTTCTTGCCACTGACTAATCCTTTGACTTTATTTTAAATTCAGGATTGGCATTTTTGTTACGTCATGAACGTGTGGCACTACTTATCACCACTGTTTACTCTGTCTATTGTGCTTGGATGTATGTGGGGTGGCTTGGTTTGTTCTTGGCTTTTAATTTAGCTTTCATCTCAAGTGATGTTCTGATATACTTCCTCAAGAAAAACATAGATCAACAGAGTAGATCCAATCCTTTTGAGCAAAGAGCTGGAATGCATGGCCAACCAGGTTTTGCAAATGATGAACCAATGCAGGCTTCTTCCTCAGAAAATGGACCAGGACCATCTGCAGATCGTAATGCAGGAGTTCCTTCAACTAGCGGGGTTGATTCTGATGTAACGTCTGAAGATGAAGTTGTTCGATTGTTGAATTGCTCTGATCACTATTCAGCACTCGGCTTGACGCGCTATCAAAATATAGATGTTTCAGTACTGAAACGGGAATATAGGAAGAAGGTTATCCCCTGATGTCAATACTTGCACAGCCATGTTTTACTTTTTATGACTCTTTCTAAGATACTGTATTGCTTGGTGTTATGGTATTAGTGGTTGGATATACTGAGTTGCTGGTAGGATCAAAGTTGAATTTTCTTCTATAACCTAACAACAATCCTTTCTGCTGCTTGTTATCAATCCTTGATGATTCTCCTCATTACTAACAAATGTCTTCATTGATTATCAGGCAATGTTGGTACATCCTGATAAAAATATGGGCAATGAAAAGGCCGTAGAAGCCTTTAAGAAACTTCAAAATGCATATGAGGTAAGTTTTATATTTTTTGCTTACTGTGGAAATCAAGAGAGGAAATCCTTTCCTAACTTGTACGGTATGGGTATAATGGTTTCCCAGATTCTAATGGATTCCTTGAAGCGAAAAGCTTATGATGATGAGCTAAGGAGAGAAGAGCTTTTGAATGTATTTCACAGATTTCATAATGCTCCCCCCCGTAAGGTATAATTTGTGTTTTTTTTTCCAGCTGTTATATTATAATATTTTATCACATTTGACACATTGTGGTCAGGAATAATATTCACGAGTATCAGGGATGGGAATAAGAACCTTGAAAATGGAGAAGACTAAGAAAGGATGATATCCATTGTTCATGAATCATAGTAGATTGAAGTATTTTTACTATGGTCATAATAGAACATATATGATATATCTATCTCATTAATTTGAGATTACAAGTGGCGACACTACTTAGACACTAGAATCTATGAACAATGAAATTGTAATAAATAGTGTTTTAATGGTGAATTTGGCAACTACGATAGTTTATACATCTGATTTGTACCCATGCATGTGTTTTTCTTTATCTACTAAGTGCAGTTAGCTGTAATTTCCCCCCTTAGAGATTCCTGTGCTATCTGAACTATTAAGACCATTTAGATAACCTTGTAATCTAATCTAATTCTTTTTAATTTAATTGTATTATTCTCTTGTCTAACTTTAGTTGTGGATGCAACTGTTTTGCCAGAATGGTAGGCATGGATTCTTTCCTTCAGGATTTGCGCCTTCAGATGCAGGTGGTGAGGACCCATTTGGTGATTCAAGACGAATTGCTTGCAAAAGGTGTGGTGGCTTTCATGTTTGGATACACACCAAGAAACAAAAGTCTCGGGCAAGATGGTGCCAGGTATCTCTTTCATCATCTCTCTCTCTCTCTCTCTCAATGTAGCCTATATAGCATGCTTAACTGACAGTTGGCTACTCACGTTAATTTTTGGAAGGTATTTGCCTGTATTCTGTCACTTTCAGCATGCTTTCCCTAGAGAGATTTTTTATACCTGGCATAGCACTAATGTTTTACAGTGGGGTTTTTCATTTTAAAGGATTGCCAAGATTTTCATCAAGCCAAGGATGGTGATGGATGGGTTGAACAATCTTCCCAACCATTTCTTTTTGGCTTATTGCAGAAGGTATGGATCAATTTATTGGAAACTCCTTGTAATCTGCAGTTCAACTTTCAAATTTTATTTGACCCAATTCCTGATTGCATTAGATATGAACTCAGAATATGCTTTCCTTGATAATTGAATAAATTTGTTTTATCTTTAGGTAGATGCTCCTTCTGCTTATGTGTGCGCTGATAGCAGAATATATGATGCTACTGAATGGTATATCTGTCAGGTAATTTAGTTCTTCATTTTCCATGTTTTGACCTAAATCATTTAAGAACTTAACTGTGACATGTATGTGTTTTGACTTTTGACATGTGAATCTGCATGCAAATGCTTTGATATGCTTGGAACAATGTTTCAGCTTACATAAGATGCCAGCATTGTGTTTTTAAAAATTAAAACTAACTAACTTTAGTTTGACAGAAGTTAGTTGATAATCAACAAAACTAACTAACTAACTAACTACCAGCTTACATAAGATAATCAACAAAAGTTAGTTGATTATTAGACGACTAACTTTGCAATGTGGTGTGAATGAGGAATTGGTGATTCTCTCTCTCCAGCAATGCCATATGGCCATGTGAAATAGTGATATGCCATTTCTTTGATGTCCATGTGCCAGAGATACAACATTTCTATTTATAAGTTGCCTGGTTTCCCACACATACTGGATAGCTTGCACTGAGACTTGTCTAAAAGATCCATCGGCATTAACATGAACATATTTATTGCAGGGTATGAGGTGTCCAGCGAATACTCATAAGCCAAGTTTTCATGTGAACACCAGTATAATGTCCAACAAGAATAATTCTGGCAAAGCAACTAGTTCAGGTCAAAGAGGTGGGCGGATGCCAATGCCTAACATGCCAACGCCGAATTTTGAAGAAACCATGACTGAGGAAGAATTCGTTGAGTGGCTACAGAATGCAGTACAAGCAGGTGTGTTTGACAATTTCAGTGGCGGCACTGCAACAGAGAGCCCATCTGCCAAATCTGGAAATGGGATGAAAAATCCTGCCAGTGGCGGTGCAAGTGGCAGTGGAAGCAAAAGAAAGAAAAAAGGGAAAAAACAATGGTGATAAACAGATCATGTTTAAACATAGTGTGGTAGTATTGCCTTGAGCAATTTGAAGGCTTAAAAAGCATCAGTGAAAAGCATCAGATTCAGAGTTGCTATCTGTTTATTGAAGCCCCAAAATAGAGTTTGGAGCTAGTTGTACAGCCTTATTTTTCCCAAGTATAATTTTTGTTGTCCAATAATTTTTTTCCACCTCAGAGCCATGTGGCAGTTAAGATGCAATCTTAAGCAGATATAGGTCTTATAAACAGTTGGACGAAAATATCATGCACGGATCATGTTATTGTTCTGTACCAAGGAATGTTTTATAGCACCATCTGAAACAAGTTGTATCGAGCTGCAATTTTCAACAGGCATACCTACCTTAATAGTAGCCCAGGCGGCACCGATGCATACCTTACAATAACCATATTTTAGTTTACTTCCTCATTTTGGCACTCCATGGTGGTTAATTTTAATATGTAGTTGGTTCAAATAATTACTGAAATGATAAACAATTTTGTAGTTGGCTTTTTATTGAATCTAGCTAGATAAATCAATGTTAGAAACTGCATCAGCTACGCTCTGGAAAAAAAAATGTCATTGCCTTTATTATAATAATAATAATAATAATTATTATTATTATTATATAATTATTTATTTACATTAATACAGCTTTACTTATTTAGGTGGGGAAGTTGCATAAAACTCGAGTTACTGTCTAAATTTAACTCTACTAATGGAGTATTATTTATTTGTTGTTTCTCAAAGTTATTTTTATATTTTGGGTGTAAGATTAATTGATGTGTGTTCTTTGAAAGATGTAACTTTCGTTCCATATCTTTAGCTGTTTTAACTTTTTATTTGAGAAATGATAAGTAGACAACCCATTCTGGACAACAAACAGCGACACTGTATTGCTCCCCCACCGGCATGTCACTCCTGTAACAATGAGCAGGATGAGAAAACAATAAAAAAAAAAAGCAAAAATGGTACTTTTATACGGTGCAAGACAACCTTGGGTTGTCTACTTATCATTTCTCTTTTATTTATGTTTTAAAATTATAGGTATTTTAGAAATTCAAAATGTAATTAAGTCTTTTTTAACTAAATTTTTAAATATAGTTAATAATATTTAATTTCACGAGGTTGTTTCGGTCTAAATTTACATCAATTGAATATTTTTTAATTTGTGTGCTATAACTTTAAACACTCAAAAATATGAAAAGGAGGGATTTAATTTGTGTAATTTCAATCAAAGTACATCGATTGATTATTTCTCAATTTTTTTGGTGAGCTATATATTTCTCAATTTGTTACTTTGATTTATGAAAATTTTGTACATATAAAGCGGTTCATGAATTTATCAATTTGTGAATAAGTTGACCGTTTAAAAGTTATCATTTCTTTTTTTGGTAGAAAAAGTTATCATTTCTTAATAAGCACATCGTTGAAAGAATTTATTTATATATAAATAAAAGCTTTTAAGACTAGAACAAGTTCAAAGAACAAATTTATGTTTATTCTTTTTTTTTTTGGTAAAAAAAATTTATGTTTATTCTATACCCTAATTACATTGAAACACAAGGCAATATGATATCTAATATGATGACTCACATTTTTTTTACAGAGCCTAACAACAAAACTCACACATAATGACCGACATTCTAATCGTAATAATCCGTTTTAAAATACAAATTCGAAATAAGAGTCATTTAATTTTTATCTAACGGCTACAATTATCCAACTACAGCAAATTTCTGATTGTTTTACTATAGGAAATCTAAATCCAAATCCAAGAGAGTGGGGTTAGAATATCTCTTCAAAATATCTCAAACGGCCAAACGGTGTACTGTTTGGTTCACTTATTATCACGTTTTAAATCGATAAAATAAAATAATTGTACAGATTATGTGACCAAACACTCGGTTAAATAACGGTGCTTACTGCTTACAAAATCCCATCGTGTTCATCTCTCTTCGGCGTTCGCTTCGGCTAACTTAACTCTCTATGGAAGCACTTTTACAGGGTACTTCTACTGCACCTTCTTATCTGTTACCTAAGCCTCCAAAAACCACGATGATGTTAGCAAACTGCGTTAGGTTCAATTTCAATTACGACCCACGCTTTGTCTTCCCAAATGGGCACCTTTCTTCTTCATCTTCACGGCCATTTTCTGTTCAGAGTAAACCCAGAAAATCGTTATCACTAATTGTGAATGCCCGTAAGAAAGAGAAGAAAGAAGATAGCCACAGCTTTGTTCCCAAACCCGATGAAGTCACTGGCGTCTTCCCCGAATCCGTGCTCCTTAAAAAGGTCATTTTTTTACACATGCCCTTTATTTGTTTCCCACTCAGTTTAGTGTAATTTTATAAATTAGTGTAAATTTTCATGGGTTTAGTCTTAAGAACAAGATACCCTTTTGAAAATTCAATCAACTTACACTCATTATATTGGTAGAATTTGAACTAGTACTGGTTTTGGATGCATTTTTTTTTTTTATTCTATTGCAAAATCTTATCCTATTCTGTTTTGTTTAGAAGGGAAAGTTTCTCACAGTCAAGGGTAAGGAAAAATGACAAATTTGCCCATCCTGTAATATATGACATATTAGCATTTGATAGTAGAGATGAATTATATCATGTATGACACTAGTTACTGCATCCTTGGTGGCTCCCTTGTTTGTAGAATTTAGTTTTTGAGTTAACTATGTCTTTATGAGATGAATTTTTCTCATTGATATTCAATTGGGGTTTTCAACTTCCAATTTTCAGAAGGCAGTTGAGGAAGATGGTCAGCTTCTTCCGGAGTTTGAAGATGCTGAAGAAAGTGAGTGGTCATAGTTCAGTTATTCAATCTGTCTTAGTTTCTTAGTAGGCTAATTGGTTCTGGATTAATGTGCTGAGATTATCCCTTTCTTTAAATTTTTATTTTGATTTACAGGAGAACTCTATGAATCGCTGATGCTTGACCTGGAAAGTGATACGGGCGTCGAACTATGTAAGTAGATTCTTTCTCCTTTCTGTTTAGAAAAGATGTGTAACTATTTTACTAATGTAATTGCGCAACCGTAGGAATTTTGTGAGTTGCGAGGTCTCTTTTAATTTTTTTTTTCATTTTTGTAATTCTTTTATCCATTTGTAAGCTGTCAACTCTTGTATATGTATGTTATGAAAAAACTATTCAGTCTTTAACATGCATACCTCCATTTTTTTGTCTCTCTTTTTTCAATTGTATTTGAAGATTCCCACATCAGTCACACCTCCAATCCACTTCCTTTCATGACCCGAAGGACCTTTCCCAAAATAACTCTTCCATCTATCGTCCCTCAAATTCTCCAGTGCCAACTCTCATATCTGGCACAAACAATGGCGTACTCTTCTTGACTACCTTTGCTCTATCAAGAGCATCTATGATGAATTTGGAGCTCACTGGTCATCCCTTGGACAATCTGGTTCTTGTCATATGGACACTAGGTGGCTTGGGATCCAGCTTTTGCAAAGTTGTGGCCTTAACTGTTAGAGAATATACATAACTGTTGCACTGATGTAATTGTGTAATTGTTGGACTTCTGTAAGGCTTCTTCTGTAATTAATTTCATCCTCTTTGTAATTTCCTTTATTTGTCAACTAGCTGTCAACTCGTGTGTGTGTCTGTGTATTTTGTTACAATAGCAATAATGTGATGAACTATTCCACTCAAAATTTCGCTCTTTACATTTTCTACTGGCTTGAAGTATCTGTTGTCCTCTCATTGAAGAAAGTTAAAATGGATTAGAAAAAGAAACTTCTTGTTATCCTGTTATATTCAATTTTATTGCGTTCTGATAAGTGATGTCATATATGTATGAGTGTCTACCCTAAACATTTTAAGATGTAATATGGCTTCTTATTATAGCTACCTATCTGCTACCGTTGTATAAGAAAACAAAAGAGCTTTGTGCCAATCTTTGTCTATAATCTATATTCATGGCGCAAGTAAAGTGCTTTATCTCACAATACTCTGCTGCTTTTCCTATGCAGTGCGCCACTACGAGATTATGTACTTAATTCATGAGAAGCATGAAGAAGAGGTTGCAGCTGTCAATGAGAAAGTTCAAGGTAATCTTTCACAGCTCGCGTACATTTTTCACCCAACTGTTCATACTCCTTTGAAGCTAAATAGAATGAGTTCAATAATTTACCCTTTCTGTCTGGCACTCATGTCCTACTTCAGCTGTTTCTAAAATTGCTGAAGCAGATGGCCTTTTACAGATGTAAAACCTCTATAATTGGCTAGGTGTTTTCTTTCATCCCCTGTGTGCATAAAAAACTCTAAGGGTATGTTTGGATGCAGGGTTTTGGAGGGCTAAGTCTATATGTTGATATATATTTGAGATTTTAAAAAAGTTGAAGGAATAACATTATATATGATCATATAACATTTCAATAACCCTTTATTCGTTTTTAGAAACATTTTATAATTTCCTTAATTTAAAAATGAAAAATAAGTCTTTCCTTTCATTTCCCTCCAAAACCCTCCATCTAAACATACCTTAAAGATATTGTTGATTAAACTGCCTTTACCAAAAGTTAATAATTCATAGCTGGTAATAGTATTCTCTAATACCCCATCTGGAATTTTCATGTGGGGTTTTGATTCTTGTATCGATATTCATTCAGTAGGAAGAGCACACTGTGCAAACCCTTTGCACTAGATATACTTTATCCTCTACAGCAATTGTTTGATATTTAATAGTTGTTTCTAAAAAGTCACTGCAATGTGCACCTTAACCAAAAAATCATTTCGAACTTTTTATCTTATGAAAATGAGCTTCTGATTATTCTGGTTGTTTTTGTGAAACTTTTGCAGACTTTTTGAGGGAGAAGAAAGGCAGGGTGTGGAGACTGAATGATTGGGGTATGAGAAGGCTGGCTTACAAAATAAAGAAAGCTAATAATGCTCACTACATGCTGATGAACTTCGAGTTGGATTCCAAATATATCAACGAGTTCAAGACTATGTTGGACAAAGATGAAAGAGTTATTCGGCATCTCGTGATAAAGAGAGATGAGGCCATCACTGAAGATTGCCCTCCTCCTCCTGAGTTTCATACTCTGTGTGCTAATGCATATGATGAAGATGACGAAGAATTTGACGAAGATTATGATGATGAATGGGATGATGAAGACGAGGTGGATGGCTATGATGATGATGGTATTGATGGCGAGGAAGGAATTTTCATTGTAGATGATGATGATGAGCAAGATGATTGGCAAGTGTTAGAGGGCCAGAAATTAGAAAAATGAGGACTTTAGAATGTAGGTAGGTAGGTGTTTTCTTTTATCCCTGAAATTTTTGTTTCCTTTGTTTTCATTGGAAGAATACATAGCAATTCTGAACGTTATGGCTCTTCATATATGAAGATCTAAGTAATTTATATGATGTTTGTTAGAGGTTGCTGATCCAGGCTATAAGAAGGGTCATTTAAATGTAGTGTAATTCGTACAAGGAACGAGCACAGGTTTTAAATTTTGCTGATATGTTGAAGAGTTGTAGAACTCGGATTCAAGTGATTTTTAAATCGAGATGAATCCTAACATCGGGCTATCATTTGAACAGTTCTATGTCAAATGAAATTGGACTGGGCTGTTTTAAAGCAAGAGATGCACTTTAGAGGATGATGTGCAAAGATAACATTTAATTGAAAAATCTAAAGTTGAGATTGATACAAAATACATGTATGTGTATATATCAAATTAAAATCTCAATAGTTGATATTTTTTTCATGAATAGTTATAATTTTGTATTTCTATTTTTGAAGTGTATTTTCTCATTTTAGAAAAGTTAATTTCACTTAAAATAAGATGGGAACCATTCTAAGGAACTCAAACTTTAGAGAGGCTTTGTCTTCCACCATGCACTGCATTTCTTCACCCTTGGATCAATCTATACCGCACATTCATACTTTGCACTCTCCACATTAGAATACTTCCTTTCTCCACCATGCACCACATTTCTTCACCCTAGGATCAATCTATACCACACATTAATACTTTGCACTCTCCACATTAGAATACTCTTTCCCTTTCTCTCTAGGTCTTTCTTCCTTTGCCGCTGATGTAGCATCACGCTACACAACTGTCACACGCTCACACCCCATCGCGCAAGCCGACAGTTTCTGTCCCTATTTGTCTCGAACAATGTCCACTCCTCGTGGGTGACTCCTTCCGTGGCCACTAAGTCTCTACTTCCCTCACGTTTTTCTGTCACTTTCTTCTGTCGCCCTCTCCTTCATCTGCCTCCTGCTCCTTTCGACTTCTGCTCGATTCAAGTAGCAAATCAGTGCATTAGCCATTTTAGCACGATGATCGTGACAGGGGTGCAATGAAACAAGGTGCGGTTGTGTTTGGGTTTTGGCAGTGAGTAAAGGTTGCGGTGAGGGAGATCCATAGCGAATGTGACAAATAGATGGATTGGATAATTTTTAGAATGGATCCTAATGGATGGATTGGAAATAATCCATTTATCCATTTATCATCTACTAAAAGTTCATTAAGAAAATTCAATTCATCCATCATCCATCTAAAAAAATCCATCCGTTAACAACTTTTTTATGGATGGATATCCAATCCATCTATAAAAATTATTTTTAATCACTAAAAATATTTTTAATCACAAAAAATTATTTTTAATCATAAGATATATTTTTAATCATAAAAAAAAATTTAATTACAAAAATTATTTTTAATCATAAAAAATATTGTAATTAAAAATATTTTTCCCTCTCTCTCCTCTCTCCCCCCTCTCTCCTCTCTCTTCCTCTCCCCTCTGATTAAAAATTATTTATAATGTCTCACTGTCATCTAATTAATTAAGGTTTATTCAAGGGATGTAAACAAATCTGAACTGTATGAAAAAAGAAAATATAAAGAAGGGAAATTTGAAAAATTATATGAAATTAGGATGTAAAAATAATATTATGAGTGCATTGGTCCTGCTTATTAAATAATCTATAAAGACGCCCGTAGTTGTGGCCACATGTGAGCTTTCGTTTCGTGTTGTACCAATAGTATAGTACACACTATACAAAAGTAAAGAAAAAAATATTATCTTAATTCACCGATCACTTCTTGCAGCAACACTCTTTTGGTGTTTGTAAGCATACAATAAACTACACCGGTGATCCATTGATTATCGTACGATATAATATAAAATAAAAAAACGGTCTAGATTAATTACCGGATGTTTAGGTAGCCTGTAGTAATTAAAATTATAATTTGGCCCAATAGAATTTTGCATATTGCAATCTTCGCAATCTTGTCATCTTGGTGTTTTCAAGCATCCGGTGCTTTGTTCTTGAGTCGAGATTCAAAACGCCTCAACTTGGGGTTGAAATTCTAATCCAGCAACACATTTCTTGTCTTAATTGGAGAGAAAACATGGAAAAGAACAAATTTTTTTTATAAGGATCACAAAATCTAAATGTTGATTTGAAAAATTCAAGTGGGCACCGTCTAATCCAGGTGAGGGTTTTGTTCCCACATTTTTAATATCCCAAAATTCAAGCCACAAAATGCAAACAGATGGATCTTTGATCTGAGTTTTAGTCGAATAAGAGAATCGTATTATGTACTGCAGCTTCTGCTCACTTTGGAAAGGGAATCGATTAAAAGATAAAAAATTTCCTTTTTACCTGTATTGCTTGAATCCCAATGGTTCATTGTACCAACCCTCGACCCCACGATTTCAGCGTCAAACCATCAGAGACCATTGTAGAAAATTTTTCTAGAACGCCCAGGAAAATCAAACATGGTTAAGAAACAATTTTTTTTCTTTCAAGATTAATCAAAATCGAACATCCTTGAGAAAGAAGAGACCATGAGTAGCGCCCTTTTGTTTTGATCTGGAGCTTAAAACAAAAAGAAAATAAAAAGGGTAAGGTGTGTATCGTGTCCTCCATCGAGCACTTCCTCTCCCACACCCATTCAGCACTTCCGCGAACTGGTTATAGAAGAAGAGGTGAGGAAGCTAGACAACACCGTCCACCGTTTAAGACAGATCGCCTGTCTTCGAATACTTACTATCGGGTGGGTCTTTCCCTTTAGGGTTTACGTCTACAATGTGCCCTCCAAATTCTGGCACAATATTTTTACACCTACAGGGACAGAGAGTCGATGCTGCCATTTACGGTTGTGGAGGCGACAGTGACAGAGTCCGCCATGAGAAGCGATGCCGACCACAGAAAACTGTATTGCGGCCTTGTGCAGCGATTTCGGTGCAACAACTGAGCAAATTGGAGCATTTTTGCAATTGTTCAAATTTTAAATCGTGACCTTAAAAAACTTACATATTACAAATGGGACACCGAATTTATCTATTATAGCCTGTCATTTTACTAGTTCATGGGTGAACCACTTGTGGTGATTCTTCACAGATATTATATGATTAAAATAAACCACGATCATAAACATAGAAACTATGTCTTGTTAAAAAAAAATAATAAACATAGAGACTATGTGAATATAAGTGGCATCTAGGGTGAACTTTCTCACCATGTGGTTCACCGGTAAACCACTTATAATATACCGTTGGATTTAATCAATGACTCAGATGACTTAAAAAAATGAGTAACACCTACGTCTCCCCCCACCCAATCTCTTTCAATAAATGCTGGAATCTGTAATTATAACTACAAAAAAAAATTGACTAGTTAAAAAATTAAAGGTTTTTTATGGATTAAAAAAAACTAAGGGTATTTTGTTACAGATTAAAAAAAGTGATTTTGATCCAAAATAATTTAAAGATTATTTTTTTTAGAAATTTTCAAGAAAAATAAAAGATAAATTGTGTTTGTTTACGACCACAAAAATCACTTTTTAAAAAAAATATTTTATCTTGTTTGGGTACAACCATGTAGAAGTAGTTTTATCCTAATAAGATAAAAATCATTTTTTTAAAAAGTGATTTTTATGGTTGTAAACAAACACAATTTAGGACTTGTTTGTTACATATTAAGAAAGAAGTGATTTTGATATTCAAAAGTTTAGAGATTATGTTTTAGAGATTTTTATGAAAACCAGAATCTATTTTGTGTTTGTTTACTATCATAAAAATTATTTTTTAAAAAAATTAGGGCCGCTTGTTATGGACTAAGAAAAAAGTGATTTTGACATTCAAGAATTTAGAGATTTTGTTTTAGAGATTTTTAAGAAAAGCATAATCTATTTTGCGTTTGTTTACCATCGTAAAAATCACTTTTTTAAAAAAACTGATTCTTACCCATAAAAAGCTAATGAGAATAGCTTTTCATTTTACCCATAAAAATGATTTTTTTAAAAAATGATTTATTTGAAAAGCTGTAACAAACACAATTAATAGCACAAAAAATGATTTTTAACATTAAAAAAGTGATTTTTTTCATAATAAAAAACTGTAACAAACGAGATTCTTACCCATAAAAAACTAATAAGAATAGCTTTTTATTTTACCCATAAAAATGATTTCCTTGAAAAGCTGAAACAAACACAATTAATAACAATAAAAATGAATTTTAACTTACAAAAAGTGATTTTTTTTATTAAAAACTGTAACAAAGGGCTCTTAGCTTTTGTTTTTCTTAAAAATATCCCAAAAAATAATCTCTAAATTATTTTAGATCAAAATCATTTTTTTAATCTGTAACAAATAGGTCTTTAGTTTTTTGTAATCCATAAAAAAATTTGTTTTTTTAAGGGATGAGATGAGAGGAACGTACGTTATTTATATCTGATACTACTCCGGAACTATTTATAAGGCAAAAAGTCATTTCTAGATTCGTTAAAAAATGTATGTATCTGGTCCAAAAATTAGACCAGATACATGCATTTTTTAACGAATCTAGAAATGATTTTTTGCCTTATAAATGGTTCCAGAAGGAGTAATATTTTTTAACTCAACTTATTTTTTAGCAATTATGAAGACAGATTCTAGCATTTATTGAAAGAGATTGGGTGGGAGAAGATATAGGTGTTACTCATTTTTTTTCAAGCCATCTGAACCATCGATTAAATCCAACGGTATATTATAAGTGATTAACTGATAAACCACATAATAAAAAAGTTTACCCTAGAAGCCACAGTGAATATAATATAAGTCGGCTATTTTTAAGTATACATATCACAAGAAAGAAACTGTTTCCTTGTTCAAAATTGTACACTTGAATAAGTAGCATGGTCGTATTCGTCTATCTATCATAATAAATAAAAACTAAGCTGACGTTTTCCATATTATAATACTCCCTCTGTTTCTTTATGTTAGTCGTTTAAGGTTATTTCACGCTAATCAAGGAATAGCTTTGCAATCAATAAGTTTCCAGTTATACCTTCATATTTCCTGTGCACCCATTTACTCTTTCTACATTAAAGTGCTCTTACACTGTTCAGCGCAAACGTCTCCATTCACTCGGCCTACACGTTTTGTTATTTCTATCATTATTACTCCACATTCAACTTAAACAAATTTTGGTTCAATTCAGGTGTTCACGCTGACTGCATTTCAACTCTTTCTTCCTTTCAAAGTACATTCGGTTGCCTTTATTATAAATAATAAAGACTTGACTTTGTTGCGACTGGAGTAATTTTTTGGGAGGGGATATATCATAATTAATTTATCTTTGAACTTCTCAACTACTAGTAATAATCAGTTTTATGGAAAATGTGTACTACTCCGGAACTATTTATAAGGCAAAAAATCATTTCTAGATTCGTTAAAAAATATATGTATCTGGTCCAAAAATTAGACCAGATACATGCATTTTTTAACGAATCTAGAAATGATTTTTTACCTTATAAATGATTCCAGAGGGAGTAAGTAGTAATTGAACGAATATGGGTATAATTGATAAAATGTAACTTTAAACTATCAAAACGACAATTAAATAGTAACAAAATTTGTCGAAAAAACCGACATTAAAAAAGAACAGAGGGAGTAATATCTAGCGACGACTCGCATGCACTGCCGCAGGATATTCAGTTCACCTTTAATAAACTGAAAAATTTAATTAAACAAATTTCATAAATTACATCAAGGTAAGGGGGGAAATTACAGGGAAGACAATGACAGAAAGAAAAGAAAAGAGAAGAGGGGAGAGAGGAGGGAGAGAGACAGAGGAGAGGGGAGGGAGAGAGAGTAAAATAATTTTTTATGATTAAAAAAATTTGTAATTAATTTTTTTTATAATTAAAAATATATTTTATGATTAAAAATATATTTTATGATCAATTCAAAAAATTATTTAATCCATCTATTTGCCACCCCTAATTTAATCCAATAGATTTAGAAAAATTGTGGATGGATGACCACTACAAAAATTCTAACCATTTCCTACAAAAATTTCCTAGGGTTTGGGTCCCTAGGAAATTACCTGGGGTCAAAACCCTAGGAAAATAACCACATATGTATTTCCTAGGGCATAATAAAACACATCCCCTTGGTTTTTTATTATCACGTGACTGTTAGTTTTTTTTTTTTTTGATTTCTGCCTTTACCCAGGATCGGACCCCTAGGAAATTACTGGCCGAAAAAACAAAACCGAAACCTAGGGTCTGGCCGTCGGATTTGAAGGTTTTTTTTTTTAAATTTGTTAGGCTCACCAAGTGACATAGCCCTCGGATTGCATCAGACCGTTTTTTTTTAAAAAAAAATTCGTGACAAACTGAGGAGACGTAGCACCCTAGGAATTGTCCTTTTTTACCGTTGAAGATCAGATCGTTGCAAAACACTGCATTCTTACCTTCTTCTCTTCATTTAACCATTTCGACCCTCTTCTCTTCTCTTCATTTTTCCTTCTTCTCCTCATTTCTACTTCTCTTAATTTTTTTCTTTTCCTTGTTTCTACTTCCTCCTAATTTTTTCTTTTCCTAATTTCTACCTCCTCTTCGTTATATCTGTTATTACAATAGTAAGTTTTTATTCTATCTCTAAAACAATTAGTTCTGTATGTCTTAAAAAAATTTATTAATTCGCCAAATTTTTTGTAACAGGGCCGGAGTCACCTTAACAGTCTCACCACCACCGGAATCACTCACTCAGAGGTTAGTGGTAATTTTTTTTTATCAAATTAGTTTTATATTTTTTGTATTTTATAGAATAATATGAATATAAATTTGTTAATGTATGTTGTATTTTTGTTATATATATAATTGTTTTTTTTAAATGAATTTTATTATTTTTGGATTACAATATAGTCTAGGGTAATCTTATATATGTGTTTAATTGCTTATTATATATTTTTATAATTGTATATTATATAGTTACTTTATATTTCTTATAATTTTTAATTATATAAATATATATTTACACACACACACACACACATATATATATATGTATATATAATTAGAAATTTATTTTCTAAATATATATATATATATATATACACGTTTTGAAATTATTAGTTTAATGAAACTATATAGTATTTTTGACATACTCTAATATTTTTTTCTTGATATTTTAAATTCTGAATTTTTTATTAATATATTATTATGTTTTTAGTAATATGTTAATATATATATGTTGTATTTTTGTTAATTAGTATATGTTAATAATTAGTTGTAATAGATATTTTTTTTAATGGATTCATATATTAACATATATGTGTTTAACAGTTTAATAAATTAGATTTTTATGATGATAATTGTTAATTTTCATATATTAGGATTAGGATTGGGATAATTTCAAATTATGTGTTGGGAAAATGTATATTAATTTATAATTTATAATATTAGATTATTTAATTATAACAATATTTATTTATTGTTATAATTGTTTTAAGTTATAGTTTTTTATTGTTATTTTCACTAAAAAAACATTGTTTATATTGTATGTTATCTTAGTATATTGGACATAAACCTTAGTTAGTTCCCGTTTGAGGTTCAATGAGAAAATAAGAAATAACTATTTTACGAGTTTTGAAAAAGTTTTTATTTAAAAAAAGGGAGCAGTTATACGTAAGGCTGATGTATCTTGTTTACCTATATCCATCTGTGTGTTTTCAATATGCAAAAAATGGATCGTAGTTGGATGTATGATAGGTTGTTTCCTCAAAGAAGGGGTTTAAAAAAAGATTTTGTAGCATGGTTAAAGCGTTTGTTCGCCGCGCAATGCGTCAGGAATGTTTCACAATTGAAGGTGGGATGAGATGTCCATACGAAAAATGCAAGTGCGTACCGATTATGACTCCAAAAGACGTGAAACATCACTTGCATAGATACGGGTTCATGCCTAATTATTGGATTTAATTTGGACTAGTCATGGCGAGACAACGTCCTTTATCAATTTACAGCTGGTTCAAGAGCCGCACCCAAGTGCTTCGAGCAGTGGCCCACCGGATATGGAATATCAACATTATGAGCAGTTTGATGTGACGCAGGGGCTGCACCCAGGTGTTTCGAGCAATGACCCACCAGATATGAGATATCAATGTTATGAGCAGTTTGATGTGATGCAGGGGATGATTTCTGATGCTCTCGGCGTGAATGTGTCGTTCGAGGAGCAGCAACAAGAAGACACAGAAGAACTTCCGAATGAGGCAGCACAAAGATTTTATAATCTTTTGACAGATGCAAATAAGCCATTGTACGAAGGGTCTGAAGACTCTACCTTAGCAATGTGTGTGAGACTTTTAGGTATCAGGTCAACTTATAATGCTTCAGAATAGTGCATGGATGTTATGACCAGATTGATGTTGGACGCAACACCTGTTAAAGATGGTTTGCCACAAAGTTATTATGATGCTAAAAGGTTGGTGTCAAAGCTGGGATTAGGTGTTCAGAGGATCGATTGTTGTGTCCGTGGTTGCATGTTGTATTACGAAAACGAATTTGGCACAAATGATGCTGCATTGACAGAGTGTAGATTTTGCAATAAGCCAAGATATTGCCAGTGCAACATTGGGACGAGAAGGGGTAAACCAGTTCCGAGGAAGGCAATGTTTTATTTGTCCATCCTGTCAAGGCTGCAAAGAATGTTTACATCGATGCAAACTGCAGATAAAATGACGTGGCGCTATGAAAACAGAAGTACTTCGGGTTAGTTGCGGCACCCGTGTGATGGTGAGGCATGAAAGCACTTCGATCGGGTACATCCTGACTTCGCCATAGATCCACGCAATGTCCGGCTTGGGTTATGCTCTGATGGGTTTACACCGTATATCCAGTCGTCGACTAGAGCATATTCTTGCTGGCCAGTTATTGTCACCCCATACAATCTTCCTCCTGATATGTGCATGTGTAAGCCTTACATGTTCTTGGCTTGTGTTATTCCGGGCCCAAATTCACCAACGGCCGGTATTAATATCTATTTACAGCCTTTGATCGATGATTTGAAGAGATTGTGGGATGGTGTTTTGACGTACGATATTGTACGAAAGCAAAATTTTATGATGAGAGCAGCCTTAATGTCGACTATTAATGACTTCCCTGCTTATGACATGTTATCTGGATGGGGGACTCATGGTAATTGGGGTGTCCGATTTGCATGGAGGACACAAATGCATTTACCTTGGAGCACGGGGGGAAGCCGACTTGGTTTGACTCGCACTACAGGTTCTTACCAAGCGATCATCCATTTAGGAAGCACAAGAATGCCTTCATAAAAGGAAGAGATGAAAATGAAGGCCCGCCGTGGAGGTTAAGACCGGAAGAGGTATGGGCAAGAGTTCAGAATCTGCCAATAATAGAGTTGATTGACGGTGGGATTCGCCGACCGGAAGGTTATGGACGGTGGCATAATTGGACAAAAAGAAGTATTTTTTGGGATCTCCCTTATTGGAAAAACAATTTATTGAGGTACAATCTGGACGTTATACACATTGAGAAGAATTTTTTGATAACATATGGTACACTGTGATGAATGTGAAGGGCAAAACCAGAGACAACGAGAAGGCGCGCAGGGACTTAGAAGTTTTATGCAGGCGAAAAGGCTTGTGCTTGGTGCATGACCCCACTACCGGAAAGACCTTAAAACCGGTGGCCAATTACACATTATCCCCTGAAGATACAAAATCGGTTTATTAGTGGATAACAGAACTCAAGATGCCAGATGGTTATTCTTCCAATTTAGTAAGGTGTGCCAGTGTCGACAACATGAAAATGATAGGAATGAAGAGTCATGATTGTCATGTATTCATGGAGTGCTTGCTTCCTATATCATTCAGTAAGTTGTCAGTACATGTTTTGAACCCACTAACTGAATTGAGCCATTTTTTAAGATTCTGTGTTCTGCATCATTGAGGGAAGATGATCTCATTAAGATGAAGCAAGACATTCCATTGATTCTATGTAAGTTGGAGAGGATTTTCCCCCCTGGTTTCTTTGATTCCATGGAGCATCTCCATGTGCATCTTGCAAGCGAAGCTAGACTTAGTGGACCTGTTCAATATAGGTGGATGTATCCATTTGAAAGGTATATATATAAATAACAATAATCTCTCGATTTCAAATACAACTATCCATGTTTACTATTATATTGATTTCAGCAACCTTACAATACAGGTTCACGGGAGATTCAAAACGATCGGTGAGGAACAAGGCTAAGGTTGAAGGTTTAATAAGTGCATCTTACATACACCGTGAAACAACCCATTTTTGCTCCCATTATTTCAAAAAATCAGTGTTGACCCCACAAAACAGAAGGAATGAAGTGGTTGCTGAAGAAGCAAGACATCCATTAGCATTATCAGTCTTCTGTCTACCTGGTCGTCATGCTGGGAGAGAAACTCAACACTGGTTCACAGATCCAGAGTATAGATCAACATATGTTCATATACTAATTAATTGCATGGAAGTCAAACCCTATTTAGAGTAAGTACCATGTTCATCCATGTGTTTTACTTTCCCTCACTGACCATGCATGTTAATATATTATTCAATTTGGTCAGGGCATTCTTGTTATCCGAAGGATTCAGTCAACAACAACCTTCTGCTCATATACATAAAAAATTTCCACAATGGTTTAGGGAACAGGTACATGTGACATATATATATGTATGTATATATTTACACTATTAGCGTTTCAGCTCTAATTAGTCATATCAGTTAGTCATGAATTGGATTTTTGTAATGTTAGGTGTATAACGCGGCACCAACTCCTCTAATCCTACACCTGAGGAACTTAGCTGATGGTCCTCACTTATGTGTTAGTGAATGGCACACGTACTTTGTGAACGGGTACAAGTTTCAAACACGATCATGGACAGAAGGCAAACAAACAATAAATAGTGGGGTTTACATCAAAGGTGACACTGATGGAGGCGAAGATGACTTCTACGGCGTCATTGAACACATATACGAAGTAGATTACCCCATTTTAGACTACATTAAAAAAGTGGCCCTATTTTATTGTTCGTGGTTCGACCCGTCTGACAGAGGCACAAAAATGAATCCAAAGACTAATGCGGTGGACATTAGGATGCGCGAAAGATATCCAAGGTTTGATCCGTTCGTGATGGCACGCGATGTGAGGCAAGTCTATTATGTCCCTTATCCATCTACACGAACAGACAAACGAGGATGGTGTGTCGCAATTAAGACGAAGCCAAGGTGTCACATTAAAGCAGACGATCCAGATGAAGATGTGCCATATCAGGTGGATAAAATGTCCAACGTAAATGATGTGATTCAAGTTGAAGGCATCGGCCGCCTATGTGATGAACAACCAAACACTGGTGAAGAAGTCGATGAAGAATCCGAAGATGATGTGGATGAGCAGCCAAACACTCATGACGGGATTGAATCCGAAGATGATATGGATGAAGAATGGGATGAATGATCCATTATATGTACCGGATAAGTGACATTTGTTAGCCGAATAAGATATGTTGCCTATTTAATTATTGAATTCTATGTTAGTTGTTTGATTGATATATACTGAATAATTCTTTTTTAACTGTTATTGGTGCAGACATAAATATATATACATATACATGACAACAGACGGAGGACGCGACCGAGCACCCACTGGTGGAAGAAACACACGTCATCGTCGTGACAGGTTGCCGCATCGCATAGCTCATGATGTGAGTGCCTATGTGTCTTTACCCACTACAGACAATGGCCCATCCACACAGGGTAGTGCATTTGTTCCAGCCACGCAGGACAGCCCATATGTTCCATCCACGTATGATCACGTCCCATATGTTCCATACATGCATGACAACCAATTTGGTCCATCCACATATGAGCACGAGGATACTTCTGCGAGACATGCTTCACACTGCCCTGATCACATTGGCGAAACTCAGCCGCCCTCACAAGATTTGAACATCGATGACGATACTGATACTGATGATGATGACATACCCAGACAGCCATTACAGGGTGATGTGGATGATGATGAGCCCACACATATGCCTGATGGTCGCGTTATTATTAAACCTGCCGGTAACGTGTAAGTATTAATTAATTTTGTGTCTTAATTAATTTTAATTACACATTGACTGCCATCAAATAACTGATGTTTCATTTTATTGTTTAACAATTTTTATTTTTTAGGTTTCTGCCCTCTACAGAATCTTCCCATGCAATCACTCATGTTATTAGGAAAAACTTTAAAAAACCATGGATAACGTGGGGAGAAATAAAAAAAAATGAAGACGATAGTAAGATGATGTTATCCTCATTCAGCGTAAGTTGCGATTTTTAATTGCGTTCATATATTGTTGTTTTAGGTTAAACTTAAATAACTGAACTATAATAAGTTGTAATCTATAATTTCATTTAATGCATATATTGTTGTGATATACAGACCATATGTGGTTGGAAAAAAGAGCACAATGAGTTGATAAAAAAAATTCCACCACAGAGCCACACGCTGGATGTCTGATATGCTTAGGGACGTCTGTGAGAAGGGAGTGAAGCCAATTTATATTGGACAAAAAAATTGGGATCGGATGCGGGCGAAGTGGGGCAAAGAAGATTGGAAGAAAGCATCTCAGCGTGGCAAGACTAATAGGGCCTCAACAAAGGGTGGAAGTCTGCACACAGGAGGTTCCCTCAACACTGCACAGATCCTGACTAGCTTGGTATATTTATATATATAATTATTGTTAATTGAAACTTAGTTAATTAATATTAATTAAGCTGCATGCCATCAGGTATACCGCTAATTTGTGTTGTGTTACTTTCAAATAGGAGAAAAGGTACGGGCGACGTGTGCCAATGCACGAACTGCATCGTCATATGCATGTTCGAAGGGACAATGACAGTGGTGAGGAACAATTTATTGATCAGCGGTCGAGGGACGTTCAGGTAATTTTGATCACATATAACTTTGTTAATTCTCATGTTTATAAGATTGTCAAACCCTATTTATTTGTTTCTAATAATGCACATGTATTCAGGAGCAATTTCAATTGGTGATGAATCAGTATCATGCTGAGCAGGCAGTGAGCGGGTCGTACGGGTGTTCACAAACCGATCCAATCCAATTCAAACAGCAGCCACCAAACCGAAAAACCGCAAACCAAATTAACCGCAAACCGAAAAAACCGAAAACCGTAAAAAACCGAAATTTTGGATTGGATTGGATCGGTTTTCGGATCATTCTAATGGAACCAATCCAATCCAAACCGATCCAAAGTATTATTACATAACATAATATTATACTTATAATTACCTTATTTTTAATATATTTTCTCACACATTTTAAAATTTAATTTTTTAAATGAGTCACGTATATTTTTATATAATATAGAATTTTTTTTTAATACATAATTTACATAACATAATTTTTTAATGTTTTTAATATAGAATATTTTGGGTACGTTTTTAAGTTTGCAAATAAATTATTTATTCTTATTTTTATAATTTTAAACATATTTTTCTTAATTTGTGGATCTACTTCTCTCTTTCCCATTTTATAATTCCCTTTCACATTAATAAAATAATGCGTGATATATCAATACAGAAAAATAATGCGTGATATGGTCGTACCGCAATGGGGTCAACGATTCCTTTTGATTATTTCATAGTTTCATTTATCAGAAGCAAAAAAAGATGGGTCGTTACTGTCCTACTGTTGGCTCTTGCAATACTATTAGTTTAATGTTATGAAATGTAAGTTATCATTATTTTCGTAATTTCACCATTTGGAAAAATATAAAACCAGGAGATTAGATTATAAATGAGAAACCGAAATCCAATCCAATCCAAACTGAAGTAAATCGGATTGAATTGGATCGGATTTAATTTTAAAACCAAACCGATTGGATGATTAGAGTAAAAACCGAAAGGATTGGATTGGATGGTTTTTCCCCTTAAAATCGATCCAATCCAATCCGCGAACACCCTTATTACGGACGCAGGTGGAGCAGCAGCGACAGACGACCCAGACATCAGATGAAAGAAAATCAGTTTACGGACCTAGATGGAGCAACAGCGACAAGCGACCTAAATGATGGAGCAGCAGATGAGACAGATGATGGAGATAGTGCAACAGCAACAACAGTGGAGGCCAAACTCATCATCAGTTCCACAATTCTACCGGCCATCGGCATGGGCCGTCGATTCACAGCTGCAGGGAGGGCCATCTTCATTTTCAATTCCACTGTTCTACTGGCCACGGGTAAATTGCCCCATCGATTCACATCAGCAGGGTGGGCCATCGCCATCACAACAGCCTGGTTTTTTCTCCACAGCCACCGCCTGGTCAAATGTATTACTACGGGCCGCCACCAGGCCAGCAGCCACAAGCAAGGGCATTCCCTTATGACCTTCACTCATCAATCCCAGATTCACAGCAGCAACCAGGGCCACCACCACCTGTGACACAGCATCCCTACCGCCCACAGGCAGTCATGCCCCAACAGGCGACACATGCAGTCAGGGCACCCCACCCACAGATGATGAGCCTGGTGATTTTACGAGCCTACTTTCAAGTCCCCACGATGATTATTACGCCCAGGGGTGAGATAGTGTTTAGACTATATGTTTTCATATTCACCGGACATGTTTATGCTCACTGTTATGTTTGTAACTCTGCTATCCTATAACTATATGCGAACACCAGTTTTTGATGAATTTTATTATTATTATTATTATTATTATTATTATTATTATTATTAGTTTAGATATATGTCATACCCCATTTTTTGTCCGGCCCTATTTATTTATTTTGTTTAAATTAATAAAGAAATACAAAAATATTTTTGGTTTCATAATAAAAAAGAAGAAGGCAAAAAATCAATAAAGAGGAAAAAAAAGAACGACAAAAGAAAGAAAAAAGAAAGAAAAAGAAAAGAATATAAAAGGGGTTGCAGATAGCAATCTGAGGAAGTGTCATTTGCAATCAGCTATAAGGGCAGCCCAGCCAACACTCAACCATAGAGCCTCACACGCGCACCCCCGTTTTGTTTCTATTGCACCCTAGCCCATGCGCTCTACCTATGGCCTAGCCCAAACCTCAGCAAACCTAAACCCAACTACTTAACCCTAAACATAAAATAGACACACACTCTCGCTCCCTCACTCCCTCCAGATCATGAGCGCCAATCTGGAGCTCCTCCCTCTCTCCCTTTTTCTTCTCTTTCCATTTCCATTTCTCCTTCCTCCCCCACCACCCGCCACCCTCAACCACCACACCCTCCCCCATGTCATCGGTCCTCCGTTCTCCACCGCCCACGACCGTCTCCCTTCCCTCGCCCCCACTCGGCCTCTCTGTCTCTAGATCTCCCCTCTATTTCCCGTTCCTCCACCACCAGCCTCCACCATGTCCGTCCCCCACCGTGCACCAACAACCACCACCGTCATCCTCTTCCTTTCCCTAACCCCTATTCGAATTCAGCCCCTCTCTCTGTCTCCCTTAGCTCAGCTTCTTCTTTCCCTTCTTCCTCACCCTTCTCACTGTCAAATGCGAACGTTGAAGGATGATAAAAAGCAACGCCTCACCACCACCAATGCCTTCAGCCACCACCATCGCCAACAATAGGCCATTGTTTTCGCCATCTTCATTGGTTTGTTATTTACCGAAATCTTCTTTTATTTATTTTTTTATTTTTTTTTAATTCTGACTAATTTTTTTTAGGTATGATGGAGAGATATGAAGAAGCAAAAGATGAGCATCGCAGGGCCTTTTTTTTTAATTTTGTTTCTGTTTTGTTATTTATTTTGTATTTCCTGTATTTTTTTTTATTTCTGAATATCTTTCTTCTTCTCTTCTCATTCTTTTTATTTTGTATTTCTTGTAATTTTATTTTTTTATTTTGTTTGCATTTCGTTTGAATTTCTATAATTTTGTAAGTTTGTAGTATTGTAATTTCTGTTATGGTTATGTAATATTCTGGTTATGTAATTCTGTAATATTCTGGTTATGTAATTTGTAGTTTTGTATTTTTTGGGTAAATTTATGGTTAAAATTAGAGAGCTTAATTCAAACATCACTGCAATTGTGCAATTGTTTAAATATGTTTATACCCAAAAAAATTTAAATTTAAATTAAATAAATTATAACATCACATCATCACTGCAATTAAATTAAATTGAATATTTCTACCCAAAAAAAATGTTTTAATTTAAATATATATTATGATATTTATTTATTAAAATCAGAAATTTTAATTTTAATTTTAATTTCAATTTCAGATTTTTTTAAATCGCTGGAAAAACCGAGGGTCACTGACCCTAGGAATTTCCGAGGGCACCAAACCCTAGGAAATTTCCTGCATTTCCTACAACTTTGGACCCTAGGAATTTCCTATGGTTTCCCAAAAAGAAAAACCCTCGAAATTTGTTTTTGAGAAGCGGATAACCTACCGCGAGTGGGCCCTCGGAAAATAGCTCATTTCCTAGGGCTTTTTGCCCTTACCTAGGGCTTTTGGCCCTAGGAAATCGCAACATTTCTTGTAGTGGACTAACCATTCATTAAGTTAAATGGATGGATTGGATCCAATCCGTTTAGTTTTTTTGTTTGTAATGGATGAATTAGATGGATTTTTTACGGATGGAATGGATGAATGATGGATAAATGGATAACTTTGCCACCCCAATCTTAGAGTGGCGTGACCCATGGTGGTTTTAGCTACAGGAGGAAGTTTGTAGAGATGGTTAGACTAGGGAGGATCCACAATGGCCACATGTTGTCCTTAATTTCTCCACTTCCATCCCCACTCCCCCTTAGAGATATCGCCTCTGGAACCCTAACTTATGAATCCATATATCGCATCTCCAAGGCCCTCGACCAATCCCGAGTTCATCATGCTCGAAGATAACATTTTTTTCCTTGGCTCATAGATGTTGCGCGTGTAGTGAGAGCTAGTCAAGAAACGACCTCAACGCAGGAAGAAATAGACAAAGGAGAATTATATTGATGCAGAGGGTATAACATAAGACTACAAAGAATAGATGAATCCAATGGTTATAAATCATGGTCTACGAATAGGTCAATCCAATCTAAGGGAAAATATATGACTACACCTCACTCTACCACCTGTAATTCAAAGAGGCCCATCATTAGACCAGGTCCATATTAGGAGCCACCATAAACAACTACTCCCTTCGTCCTTTAATATAGGATCCATTTGACCATTTCACGCCCATTAAAAAGTAGATTATGTTAGTTATTAGTATTAAAGGTGTGTTATTTTCTCAAATTACCCTTCTCATCTTTCAAGATTATTAAGAGAGAGAAATTGTAGGTCTTTAATTCCCTTCATTAACTTAGGGGTAATTTTGTGAAAAAATAATAACAATGCACCTTGGTCTTTGAAAAAAGTCTTATATTAAGGGATAAGAAAATTTTACAAAAAGATTCTATATTAAGAGACGGAGGGAGTATTTTGAAAAATTATATGCACAACAAGAAAATCTGACATGACCGACAGCCAAAAGCCGTCGGTAATGCATGAAAACCGTCGCTAAATGCTGATTACCGACGGCCTACCGACGGCGTCGGGGCCCTGGGAGATTTGCTCGCTGGTAATGTTACCGACGGCCACACGATGGCCGTGGGTAATTACCGACGGCTTAGCCGTCGGTAAATCCGTCAGAAATAGGTCGGAAACAGCTTGTGTTTACCGACGAATTACCGACGGTTTTTGTCGTTAATTTTTAGTTATTTTGGTGAATTTACCGATGGCTAAGCCGTCGGTAATGTTGAAAATTTTAACAGGTTTTTTTTGTTTTTCTGACAGCCCAACCTGCATTATTAACAACCAAAACACAGAGAAATACCAACCAACAAGGGCTCAATGGCCCACCAGCACAATCATAAACAAGTAACATGTTGAAAGCACCGTTCACACACAATTCACCCCCCTCTTGTGTTTGGAGTCACTTGTCAACAAGTGGCATCAGAGCTAGACTTTTGTATAAAGGACTTAACCGTCTCAAGAGAATGACTTCAAACAATTACGAGGGAACTTCCATGAACAGACCCCCATTTTTCAATGGTGAGGGGTATGGTTATTGGAAGGATAGAATGCAAATCTTTCTTGAGGGTGTTGATCTTGATATTTGGGATGCTGTGGAAAATGGTCCATTTGTCCCCACTCAATCAATTAATGATGCAGTGGTAGACAAACCAAGATCACTTTGGACCGAAGATGATAAGAAAAAGGTCCAATACAATTTGAAGGCTAAGAACATCATCACTTACGCTTTAAGCTACGATGAGTTCTATAGGGTCTCAAATTGCAAGACTGCTAAAGAAATGTGGGGACACCCTTCTATTGACCCATGAAGGTACTACCGAGGTCAAGAGGCTCGAATGAACACATTAACCCATGAGTATATGAGTTATTTAGGATGAAACCAAGTGAAAACATACAAGATATGCAAAAAGGTTCATCCATATAATAAACCATCTCTAGAGCTCTTGGGAAAGTCTTGATAATGAAGATTTGATTAACAAAGTTCTTAGATGTCTAAGCAGGAATTGTGCAACCCAAGGTCACCTTGCTATAGCCGAATCTAGAGACTTATCTTCTATGACCTTGGCTACTTTGTTTGGAAAATTGCAGAACATGAAATTGAACTAAATCGTCTCATGGAAAGCGAAGAAGTGATAAGAAAAGAAGGGCTCGCCTCTCAAAGCAAGTATCGAGGAACCTGACGATGACGAATGTGATTTCCTTGAAGATGAAAATAATGAGGAAAACATGAGTCTAATGGTTCGCAAAATTCAAAAGGTTCATGAGACTCGAAACAAAGGTAAGTTCCCAAGCTCTCAAAAGAAAAGTGATGAAACAACTTCTTTTTAATCCTACACGCTACAAGTGTGGAAAGAAAGGTCACATAAAACCGATTGTCCTCAAAACCAAGCGAGGAATGAGAAATTTGAAAAGAAACCACCAAAGTTGATTCAAGGGAAGAAGAGCTTACATTGCAGGATGATAATGATATGGATTCTTACGATGAATCTGAAAATGAAGAGCTACCTTAGTCTAATGGCAAATCATGATGAAGATGAGGTAAATTTTTATGATCCCGACTCTTCTTTAACTTATGATGAATTACTTGCTGCTTGTGAAGAATTCAATAATGAAACGATTAAACTTGGAAAATTGTTCTTTCTTCTAAGAAAACCATCTCTTCTCTTGAATCAAAAATTGAAATTTTAAACAAAGAGATAGTGATTCTTAAAGAAAAACAAGTTCTTTGTGATTGAAACTTCTCTCCCATATCTTGTGAAAATAAAAAGGATGAAGTTTTAAAATGCAATGAGTGTAGTGTTTTTGAAAAATAAGGTTAAGGATTTAAATAACACTCTTGCAAAATTTCACGATGGGAAGAGATAATCTAAACATTATGTTAGGAAACCAAAAAGGTACTTTTGGAAAAGCGGTTTAGGTTATCATCCAAAAATTCATGAAAAATCTTTAAACTCTTCAATCACAACAAACCCTCAAGTAGTCTTTTCATTAAATGCTTTCACTGTGGTAGAAATGGTCTTTACTATTGCAATATTAGAAAGAATAAAAATGTAGTTGGCAAAAATATGTGGATTCCAAAGGGCACCTTGCCCAAGACTAACTCATATGGACCCAAGATGGTTTGGGTACCAAAGGTTAAAATATGATTTGTTGTTGTAGGTGTGCTTGAAAGCCAAGGACTTAAATTGGTATCTTGATAGCAATTTGCTCAAAGCACATGACGGAGACAAAGCAAGTTCTCCTCATTGGTACCTAAGAATAAGTGGTTATGTCGGTATATGGTGACAACAACAAGGTAAAATTCTTGGGATTAGTTCACATTGGTAAGAGTCCTAATCCCATTATAGAAATGTCTTGTATGTGGAAGGTTTGAAACATAACTTGCTAAGTATTAGTCAACTTTCGACAAAGGCAATAATGTTATATTTGATTCTTCAAAATGCATGGGTCGTAAATTCTTTTAATAAAAGTACAGTTGGATCTAGAATTGGAAATATCTATATGGTTAATTTAGATGAACTACCTTCAAATGATGCATGCTGTCTTTTTAGTAAAGAGAATGAATCTTGGCTATGGCATAGAAGAATGGCTCATATTCACATGGATCATCTTAATAAATTGGTTCGTAAAGACTTAGTAATTGGCTTACCAAAGCTTCGTTTTGAAAAAGATAAACTTTGTGATGCATGTCAAAAAGGAAAACAAGTAAAGGCATCTTTCAAATCTAAAAATATTGTTTCTACAAACCGGCCTTTACAACTTTTACATATGGATTTATTTGGCCCTTCTAGAACTAAAAACTTTGGTGGCAATTACTATGCTCTTGTTATTGTGGGCGACTATTCTCGCCATACATGGACTTTATTTATTTCTCACAAAAATGATGCTTTTAATGCTTTTCGAAAACTTGCAAAGGTTATACAAAATGAGAAGGACTTAACATTGCTTCCATTCAAGTGATCATGGTGGGAATTTGAGAATGAAGCATTTGGCATTTTGCCTGAGAAATGGCATCGATCACAACTTTTCTGCCCAAGGACACCGCAACAAAATGGAGTGGTTGAAAGGAAAATCGGTCTCTTGAAGAAATTTAGCGAGACGATGCTCAATGAGACTAACCTTCCTAAGTACTTTGGGCAGACGCCGTAGCACCGCTTGCTATGTGATGAATCGAGTTCTTATAAGCGCCGATCCTTAAGCAAACACCGTATGAACTCTATAAAGGAAGGAAGCCCAACATTTCCCACCTTCACGTTTAGGATGCAAGTGTTTTGTCCTAAACAATGGTAAGAATAACCTTGGTAAATTTGATGCTAAAGTCGATGAAGGTTTATTTCTTGGATATTCCACTTCTAGTAAAGCTTTTGAATTTTTAATAAAAGAACTTGGACTGTTGAAGAATCTGCATGTTTCTTTGATGAATCTAACCCCAAATCTTGATGAAGAAAGTGTTGATGATCTTATGATATTTGGAGATACCTATTTAGAGGAACAAGAGAGATCAAAAGTTCAAAAGGAGGATCAAGAGTTCTTGCCTCAACCCCTCTCAAGAACTCTCTCACTCAAATCTTCCAAAGGAATGGAGAGTCTCAAAGAACCATCCTCTTGACAACATAATAGGTGATATCTCAAAAGTGGGTAACGACTGAAACTCTCTTAATCATGCATGTCATCATATGGCCTTTGTCTCTCAAATTGAACCAAATGACGCGTCAATGAAGCCATCTTTGATGAGCATTGGACCTTTGCTATGCAAGAGGAATTAAATCAATTTGAGAGAAATGATGTTTGGGAACTTGTCCACAGGCCTAAAGATCACCTAGTCATTGGGACCAAATGGGTCTTCGCAATAAGCTTGATGAAAACGGTATCATTGTTAGAAATAAAGCTAGACATGTTGCAAAAGGCTATAACCAACAGAGGGCATAGATTTCGATGAAACCTATGCACCCGTGGCTAGATTAGAAGCTATTAAGCATGCTTCTCGCATTTGCATGCATCATGGATTTCAAACTTTTTCAAATGGATGTTAAAAGTGCATTTCTTAATGGCTTTATTCAAGAAGAAGTATATGTTGATCAACCTCCTGGTTTTGAAAATTTTGAATTTCAAATCATGTTTTCAAATTGAAAAAGGCTTTATATGGTTTTAAACAGCTCAGGAGCTTGGTACGAAGGTTGAGCAAATATTTACTTGAAAAAGGTTTTGAAAGAGGAAAAGTTGATACCACTCTTTTCATTAAACACAAAAAGCATGACATTTTACTTGTTCAAATTTATGTCGATGATATAATATTTGGTGCTACTAATGAATCCTTGTGTAAGGAATTTTCGATATCATGCAAAGTGAATTTGAAATGTCAATGATGGGAGAGCTAAATTACTTCCTTGGACTTCAAATCAAACAAACAAAAGAAGGAATTTTTATAAATCAATCCAAATATTGCAAGGAGTTGCTTAAAAGATTTGGAATAAGCAACGCTAAAGAAATCTCAACTCCTTGAGCACATCATGCTATCTTGTGACAAAGATGAAGGTAGTAAGTCGGTCGAAGTAAGTAAGTATAGAGGTATGATAGGATCTCTTCTCTATCTCACTTGCTAGTCGTCCCTGATATTATGTCTAGTGTTTGTATGTGCACGTTTCAAGCAAATCCTAAGGAATCACATCTCTTAGCGGTAAACGCATCATGAGATATCTCATTTGGCACACAAACCATGGGTTTATGGTACCCCAAAGGTCTTGTTGCACACTTATTGGGTACTCGGATTCTGATTTTGCGGGTTGCAAAATGGACCGAAAAAGCACTAGTGGGACATGTCACTTTACTGGGAATGCCTCGTCTCTACATGGCATAGTAAAACAAGCGAAGTGGCTTTGTCCCTTCTTTAAGCGAATCGTTGCAGCGAGTTGTTTGTGCACTAAATTATTTGGATGAAACAGTTGAATGATTATGGGATTAATTTGAAAAGCTGTTCCAATAAAGTGTGACAATACTAGTGCCATAAACCTCACTAAAAATCCGGTTTATCACTCTCGGACTAAACACATAGAGATTAGGCACCATTTTATTAGAGATCATGTTCAAAAAAGGAGATTGTGTGATTGAGTTTGTGGAAACATCTAAACAACTTGCGTATATTTTTACTAAACCTTTGCCTAAAGAAAGCTTTTTTTAACATAAGAACCGAGTTAGGAATTTTAGATCAAATCATGCATTGAATGATTGCGTGTGAGTGCATTTATTATGAATAAGTTACGACTTGGGCGTTGGAGTGTGCTAACATTTTTATACGTGTTCCGCTTACTAAGACTAAAAGTGGAGAAATGCAACCGTCCTTCCTGTAATCGCTAAAATAAAAGTTTGTGCAGGTTATGTTAACTGCAAACAATTATGCTTCATTGAACCCTTGATACTCTATTATTTTTCGCCATCTAGTTACACGTATATGCATACGTTTTACATGCCTTTCCCTTTATCTTTTCCGCTTTTTGATGTTGCCAAAAGGGGGAGAGTTATATGATTCAGGGGGAGTGGTTTATTCCATGCATATTGTGAGGGTTATATGATTCAGGGGGAGTGGTTTATTCCATGCATATTGTGAGGGGGAGTTCTTCACCAAAATGCCAAAATGCGCCTAAACTCTGATATCTTTTTTTTAATATTGTGAGGGGGAGTTTTTCTAAATATTGTGCTTAAACTCTGATATCTTTTATTGAAAAACCATGCTTATATCTCATTGCTATATCATGATTATATTTTTACTAAAAAACCCTCCATGAGATGTTTGTCATCATCGAAAAGTTCAGTGAATACATGCCTTGACAGATGATTTTGATGATTGACAAAGAGAGTCTTGCAAATAGTCAGCGTGCAAAAGTGGAAAAAGAATACCAAGACGCGTATCAAGAATGATTGTTTCTCAAGTCTTTGGGTTTTGGGTATTTATTTATCTTTATTAAGACAATTTGTAAGTAGTAATAAAAAAGCTCTCAATTAAAATTAAATCACACACGCACAAAATATTTTGACATGCATATCTCGGTCGGATGTCGGTGAGGAAGTCGGATGTCGAGCTCGAGAAATCGGATGTCGAGTCGAGGAAGTCGGATGTCGAGCCTCGAGGAAATCGGATGTCGAGCCGAGAGGAAGTCGGATGTTGAGCTCTCGAGGAAGTCGTAATGTCGAGCGAGGAGGTCGGCGTGTCAAGCTTATGAGGTCGCTGCACGAGGTCGGCGTGATGAGTGATGAGGTCGGCGTCGAGCTATGAGGACCGAGCTGATGAGGAGGTCGTATGCAGAGCTGCTCGGAGGTCGGATGTCGAGCCTCGGTCAGTCTTTTTTTGCCGAGCCGCTCAGAGGTCGTGATGCGAGCTTTGTCGGGTGTGGCGAGGTCTGGCCGAGCCGCTTGAGGTCGTTTCGGGCTGTCTTCAGAGGTCGTATGCCGAGCCGTCTCCTTGTTTTCAATTCTTTCATGTTCAACGCAACGGACAAATTCCAACGGACAAATCGACGCAACGGACAAATCTTTTTTTAAATGCTGCAACGACAAATCCTTTTAATAATCATCCTGCAACGGTCAAATCTTCAACGGACATTTTTTTTAAGTGCGTGAGACGCTCCTCGGTCGGTCTATAAATAAACAACGCCGTGCTCTTTCTTAAAACACAACAATAACAACGCAGTGCTTAATTTTTGTGCCAAAAACTCTGTCAAATATTTTTCATCACTCACACTTATTTGAGCACAATTTTCTGAGAGTCTTTTTATTCTACAAAATTTGAGTTGTATTATTTGAGCTTCAATTTGTTATATCTGCACTATTGAGTGTATCTTTTTCGTTTTTTGCACGGTTGACTATTTGCAAGACTCTCTTTTGTCAATCATCAAAATCATCCTGTCAAGGCATGTATTCACATAACATACATAAAAAACACAATCATAAATAAGTAACATAAACAAGTGTCATAATTCTTAAACCAAAATAAAATTGTCAACATACAACACAATATAAATCCTAATCTAATCCTCCTCCTCATCGTCATCGTCCTTGCCCTCATCCTCCTCCTCGTAGTCCGGATGGTGACGGACAGAATGGATGTTGGCAACACTGCTTGCCAACTCTCTCAGCTGTCTCTGGAAGTCCGCAGCCTGCTCCTGTTGGCGCACCTCTGCCGCTCGTACTGCATCCAAAACTGCCTGATGTGCCTGACGAGCCTCCTCCTCGGCCGCTCTTGCTCGTTCCTCAATGGCCGCCAACTGTGCTGAGTACTGACTGGGGACAGGGGTAGTACTGGTAGACGCACGAGACTATTGAGTCAGAGAGGAGACACTTGGCCTATAATGCGAGGACATATCTCCGGCACCATAGAGACGTCCCCGAGTCTTCCCCCAGTAGATTTGACCCAGCAGTCTAATCTAGTAGATGGGTCAACCGCCTGAGGGCCACTACCAGATGCCTCCTCTGGCTGAGAGGCTTGCTGCAGTGCCTCCTGAAATGACTCCTGCTCAAAAGAAAATGGCGTTAAACTAGGATACATTAATTTTTTTACAACAAAATGAAATATCAAATAATAAACAATAAATACAATGTTAAATCTTACATATGTCTCCCTGGCTCTCTCGTCCACCCAGGACTTGTCTTTCTTCCTCTGGTAAGTCCTCATGAAGACCTCATCCACCGACACTTCCCTACCCAACTCTCTCGCCTTAAACAAAACAAATAATGTACCAAACAGACATTAACAATAATTAACAAATAAAATATGTGTTGCAATTATCAAGTGTTTAACTGAACAACATACCATCCGTATGGCATGCTCAGTGATGGAAATGGATCCACCCTTGGCAGAGGCACGGTTTGCCTTTGCCCGTACTGATTTCTCCTTGTATTCAGGAGAATCCCATTTCTGCTCGAGGGTTTGCCATGCACTCTCGCCTATCCAGCTTGGGCGTTGGCGCTTCTTCCTCGCCTCCATCAGCATCTCAGATAGACACTTGGAGCCCTTACTATCAAAAATTTTCCCGATCTGATACTCATGCTCAGGCCGCCAGGCAACTTTTCCCTGCAATGTTATAATACAAATAAGTTAGAGTACATTCAGTCGAATAAACACAATAATTGAATTAGCTTTTGAGAAAAGCAACACAAACTTACCCCAAATTTCGCGAACCAAAAATCGGCCACCGTCTCAGGAATCTCTCCCCAAGTAGGGTACGGATCCCGAAACTGTGACTGGATTGTGGATGTGAGGGCCGTAGAGGCCACCTTACTTGGTAGCCATCTATAAATAAGTTACAAATGAAATATTAAATACATTATACAATTGTGAACATATATATATATATATATATATATAACAGTGTTAAACATATAGTAGTGATAAATTACGTACCCTCGCCCCAATGGATAAATGTATGGCCTCCCATCTGGTGTCATCTCAGGGTCATGGTGAGAGTGACGTGATCCCTGTGCCGTCGGACCACTAGGTGTAGGCTGTGAAGGTCCTTCCTCATCCTGAGTATGCCTCGATGAAATGGATGTCGAGGGTCGTGATGCTATAGGAGTAGTCGGAGATGGCAAACCCTCCTCCTGCCCAGGAGGAGGAGGGACTGAACCCATCGCACTAAAACCCGGAGTCGGGATCATGCGGCTAGATGCCTCAGGCGGATGAACCTGACCCTGCTAGGTGGGTGGTGTGGATGCGTCGTCGTCTAATGGTGACTGGACACGGCTAGCCTGTGCATGCCGAGCCGCCTATGTCACCATGTGCAGCAAAATCATCCGATTCCTCCTCGTAGGAATCTTGGCCGCCTTACCTTTTTCTTTTGGAGGCATCTATCAACATTATAATGCACAAACAACATAAGACGTTAGAAATCATAAATTAACAAGTTAAAATATGAACTATGAAATCATCAATATCCAACAGAAACTCTAAAATAATAAACTATAAAATACACTAAAATAACCAACACAATACCGTTTTGATCATATAAAATTATTGCTCATTGTAGTATTCTCTTACCTCTCATTTCAAACGTCATCAATATCATCTCCATCATCCACATCCATATCCACATTAGTCTCAAACTCTGTGTGATAACTACCCTCACTATATTCCTCCTCTACTTCATAATCCATGTCACTATGTAAAGCAAACGAAATATCGACCTCTTCGTTCTCACCATGTATTTCATCATGCAAACCGAGCATGTCTTCAATTTCGATTATTTGTTCAATGTGGGCCATCTCTTCATCTTGATAGGGTGTGTCTTCCTCAATGTCATCGACCTCTATACAACCAATGGGATTTGTCTTTATTATTGCACACCATCCACATTTATCCGTTCGTATTTCTGGATAGGGTACATAATACACTTGTCTCGCCTTTTGTGCAATTATGAATGGATCATAGCGATCATATTGTCTGCTCATCTTGATATCTACAATATCATACTACGGATGAACTTTTGTTCCTCTATTGCGTCTGGGATGAAACCATTGACAATAAAACAAGAGCTAGTAGCCGACCCCAGTAACGCCTTTAAGGGAATGACATTAGGAAAACCCATCATTTTTCCTGTCACTTCCTCATGTCAATACTTTAAAAACAAATCCTTTGATATGTGAACCCCTAGGAGCTGATTTTGATGGAGATTGTGACCACACACTTAGTTTTCCACAGTCGCCTGCGGACTTGAGGTAGTAGGGTTATTCTCTGTGGAGAAACAACTTACGTTCTCACCAGAGGTAATCTGAGAGCCTATAAGTTATTTCTCCACAGAGAATAACTCTATTACCTCAGGTCTTGCCGCAGGCGACTCTGGATAACGAAGTCTGTGGTCACACTCCCCATCAAAACCAGCTGCCAGGGATCCTCACATAAACGGATTTGTTTTCAAAATGTAGTCAAAACAAACCAGCTATATTTTTTGTACAAAAATCAATTAACTAATAAATTCTAAAATACACTAAATAATCCACCAAGTTTGGGCATAATAATCATTATGTTTAACATGGTTACTGTAAACTACCTTTACATCGGGCAAGAACACATTCGCTAATAAAAACTACAGTGTTCTTGCCCGATATAATGACAACCGACAATAACCCTGCTAAACACAACAATCAAATACAACACCAAACAATAACCTAACGCATAACTATTTTAACATTAACAAAACTATATTAAATCAAAACACAAAACAACCAACAGACCTCTCCTTGTACTCATCTTCCAAGGGAGGTAATTCAACAGTATACTAAATTAAATCATATTGAAATGCAACACTAGAAATCTATTAATTAAAACTAAGGCAATTCTGTGAGAAAAAAATACTGCATTTTTTATTCATACATCCCACAAGTTTTAATAAGCAAGACATTAGAATGATATTTCTTAATTGCATCAATCACAATAGAATTAATATAAGCCAACATTTATGCTTTTATAATTTTCCCTCCAACAACAACGACAACAACAGCAACAACAACAACAAAACCAACAACAATAACAACAACAAACACACAAAATGGGAATGAAAAGACAGAAATTCTGGATCATCAACAACATAAACACACAAAAATTGAAACATATGAAGAAAAAAATGAAGAAAGAAACAGAGACATACCGTTCGCACAATGGAGGCCGGAGAAGGGAAGCACGCCTAAGAAGGAGGGGCACGAGAAGGGCAGCACGCCGGAGAAGGGAAGCAAGACGCCGGAGAATGCAATGGAAGCACGCCGGAGCAGGAACCGGTCGCCGTTCTGTAACACAAAACAGAGGGATGCCCAGAAGTGTGTGGTACGCCGGAGAAGGGAAGGGAACGGAGACCAGAGGGAGGCCGGAGTAGTGACGTTGCCGCCGACGAAGGAAACAGACGCCGGAAACAGAAAGTGAGGGGAGGGGCATCGTGCGGTCGCGGGGGACAGAGGGAGTGGAAGAAAACAGAGGGAGGACGAAAGTGAGAGGGAGGGAAAGAGAAAACTTTATTAATTTTCAGTTTCAGGATTGCCGACGGCTAAGCCGTCGGTAAATTCACGCATTAAATGCCAGTCAAATCACTCTCACCGGCCAACCCACCGGCCAGGTTACTGACGGCTTAGCAGTCGGTAATCGTCTCAGTTTTGAAAAAAAATTAATGATGCGTTGACCTAATTCCACCGGCCAAATGACTGACGGCTAAGCCGTCAGTAATCGTCTCATTTTTTTTAAAAATTAAATAGTATAAGCCGTCGGTAAATCCGTCTCAAATTTAACCGTTACACCCTAATCACGTATCGACGGCTAAGCCGTCGGTAAATAACACGAAAACGAAATTCAGATTTGATCTATTTACCGTCGGAGTAGCGACGGCTTAGCCGTTGGTAACAAATTCATTAGCGACGGCCACGGAGCCGTCGGTAATTGTCCGTCGATAACTGGCAGCATTCTTGTAGTGATGCTTCATTTTCTTGAGAAATAAAATGTTATATCTTAGTCAATCTTACTAATTTCTTAGTCAATCTCACATTACGTGTGGATACAAACAAAAATGAAAAATATACACTACAAAACATTTGAAATGAGATTTTCTTTCCCAATCTGGGAAAAACGTATACAAGACCATCTTTGGTTTTCAATTTGCAAAGTCGGACTAAATGACGCCACAACTTGACTGGAAATTGCGTGTATAAATCGTCCATGGAATCGAACACGCAAGGGTTAGGTGATGAGTAATTGTTCCAACTTCCTTCTAAACTGGGGATGATATGGTTTAAGGTAAAATATAATATTGGAGGTAGATGGCCAGTGAAATAGACGACCAAATTAGATACGCATTCTAGAATGCGATGTTTGGAATCGAGCTTAAAAATCTGTGATTGGGTACATTGTACATTGTTTATATGGAAACTGTGATTTTTTTTTTTTGGACTGTCATTTGTTTTTTTGTTTACATCTAGAGAGAGTGCCGTAGTTATTTGAGCTTTTGTTTTTGGGCTGTCACTAGGGGTGAGAATAAGTCAGACCGTTCGACAGGGGCCTACGACCTAGCCTACTTTACGCCTAGGCCAGGCCAGGCTTTTTTTCTAAATAAACAAAGTCAACGCTTTTTGAAAAACCTATTTAGCTAAAAAGACCAGGCTTCAGGTCACTCAAAAAACCTTTTAGGCCTAACAGGCCGGCCTATTTAAGTAAATATAAATAATAGGCTAAATAGCACTTTTGGTCCCTTAACTTTATTTTAGTTTTCGTTTTGGTCCCTTAACTATTATATTTTTCATTTTAGTCCCTTAAGTTACAAAAATACGACACTTTAGTCCCCTAACTATTTTTTCTCTTATTTACGTCCCTTAACTTTATTTTTGTTTTCATTTTGGTCCCTTAAGTTACGAAAGTTATACCAAATTCCTCCCTTCCGTCTATAATCTTTTTAAACAATAAAGTCAAAATCATGCTCCTTTCAGAGCTCTTATTAATGAAATAACATGATAAAAAATTATGGAGGAAAAAAAAGAGTTTCAATGACCTATACACATAAAATAAAGAGATTACAGACAGAAGGGACGAAATTGTCGTATTTTTATAACTTAAGGGACCAAAATGAAAAATATAATAGTTAAGGGATCAAAACAAAAACTAAAATAAAGTTAAGGGACCAAGAGTGTTATTTAGCCTAAATAATACTATTTTTTATGGCTATTATTATATTAGATTTTGTACAATGTGTTAAATCATATACTGATTTTTTTAATAATTTAAGTATATTGGCTTACATAAATTTGTGACACATTTAAAGGTCTTATTACAAAATAAAATTTAAATAGGCTATTATATAAGGTTAGATTATCTAAAATGCCAAGTTAGACATTGAAAAAGATTTATATCATATAAATACATCAAAATCAGACATTATAAAACTCAGCTCATTTGTCTATTTTCACCCCTATGTCCCATGTGTCTTAGTAGCAATGTTTTTTTTTATAGTTTATTAGAAATAGAACTTAACCTATCAGCCTGTTAGTCTATTTAAGATACATCAAATAACTTATCCAAAGACGTTAATATGAAATATGTCTTTAAGTAGACTAATAGGCCATACCAGACTTTCAAAAAGGTCAGGTCAGGCCTAAAAAATAAGCCCATGACAGGTAACTGGCCAGACTTAGGCTTTGAATTTTTTGAACAGGCCAGACTTAGGTCTTGCAAAGCCTAACTCGACCTAGCCTATTCCTACCCCTAGCTGTCACCCAACAAAACAACTAAAGTCTCAGTTTTTTTAATTTTAAACATAATTTTTATGGGCTCGCGGGCTACCCGGGCTAGCCCGTTACGGGGTCCTGGCTTTTTGGGGCCGGGCCAAAAAGCCCGAATTGATAAACGTGGTCAATTTTTTGGGCCAGGCCAAAAAGCCCGCATGTCGTATAGGGCCGGGCTTGGGCAGCATATTTTGAGCCCATTTATTTTTCGGTCTTTTTGGCCCGGCCCCAAAAAGTCTTAGCCCGACGCCGGTCGAATAGCCCGTTTTGCCTGCTCTAAATAACGCGCCACACAGATTCAAATTGTTACCCTTCTATTTAATTGTCGAACATGTTATTTTTAAATTTAAATAAATTGTTTCTTCACCCACTTTCCATATATGGAATTGTTTTTTTACACTAGCATTTTTTTTTAAATAAATTGTTTTTTTGGTTCATGACAAAAATGACGGATTCAAAATCAATTCGATCGTTAAGAATCTCAAATGTGTGTCAAATTAGTCAATGATATGGACTAAAATGTCCCTAAAAATTATCCTAAAAAAGACTCATATTTGATTTTTAAGAACCAAATTAATATTTTTTATTTCTTAAGAATTAAATTGGTTTCCGTAATTTTTGTTGTGGTCAATTTAAATACTTTGGAGTAACAGTAATATCAGATATTTTTAGTTATTTTATATCTTTTTAAATCCTGAACGTATTACTGTAATATTTCAATTCTCAAAAAAAAAAAAAAAACCGTAATATTTCATCTCCTGAAATTCGTGAGCCGTTATTCTCGTGTTATATAGCACTGCTCTATATAATATTGCATAATCTTGGCACGTGGATGTCTTATTCAGCTGCATGAACCAAAACTGTTGCTTATATATAAGTGCAGAGACCAGATCATATAATTACATATTCATCGACAGAAGAAAGGGCTTAAAACATGGCTCCGCACCTTTCCAGAGTCACTGCCTCTATTGTTGTTTTGCTAGCCACCCTCTTTCTGACCCCAAAATCTTATACTTCTTTGCTCATTGCAAGTGCGGCCACCCCAGAAATACCAGATGTTGATATTCTGGAATTTCCTCTTAATTTAGAATACTTGGAGGCTGAGTTCTTCTTGTTTGGGTCATTGGGTCATGGATTGGATGTAGTTGCTCCAGACTTGGCAGATGGTGGACCCCCTCCTATTGGTGCCAAACTGGCCAAACTGGGCATCCTTATCAGAGATGTCATCTTGCAGTTTGGTTTGCAGGAAGTTGGACATCTGAGGTAATTCTCTCTGTTTTCCCTTCAAAATCTTTGATATTTTTTTTTAAATATGTTGTTGGTCTCTGTAAAATCATGATAGTTCAAGTTTAGTCTCTATAAAAACTAAATTTATTTATTTATTTTTACTCCACGTAAAGTGCAAAAAATGTTTGTTTTTAACACAGTTTTGTTAAAGGACAAATTCCAAGTGTTCCTCACATAAAGAGACACGTTTATTTTGTAAACAACCACCATGAAACAGTTTCATGATGCACTTTGTGATATAGTTTGTGACAGTTATCTTATATTTTGAGTAGAGAATAGGAGAAACTTGACCCTTGGAACTATATATATGTTCCATCCTTCTTTAAATACAAGGACTAGAAATGAATAAAATTTTTGTAAAAAGTAAAGTTGAATGGTCGTAATTTTATGGAGACTAAAAACATTTTTTTCCTATTTTTTTATTATGAGACAAATTTGATGGCTTTAATCTAATTTCTAAAGTAGAGTTGTATCCTCATTATAGGGTCATAAAGAAAACAGTGAGAGGGTTTCCTAGGCCTTTGCTGGATCTAAGCAAAGAATCATTTGCCAAAGTGATGGACAATGCCTTTGGACGACCTCTGCACCCTCCTTTCGATCCCTATGCCAATGAGATCAATTTTCTGCTTGCATCATACATCATTCCTTATGTTGGCCTCACTGGTTATGTTTATGCCAGTCCACAGCTGCAAAATGCTACTTCAAGGAATGTAATAAATCCACAAACTCAACCTATGAAATCTATTTAAACCAGGATTCAGATTCCCTGCAGTCAAAATTTTCATGCATTAACGCAGTCAGACGATGTGGATCGTCTAATGGAGCATATTTTGAGTCGAGTAAATAAGATAAATTTTGAAATGTACACCGTCGGTCCACATCATGTGACTACATGAATGCGTGAAAATTTTGATTTCAGGGAATACGAATCCATTCAAACTATTACAATATTGTGTAATGTTGTTGCATATGTACACAGCTTGTTGCAGGCCTTTTGGGAGTAGAGTCAGGCCAAGATGCAGTTCTACGAGCATTGCTATACGAACGTCGTGCATTGAGGGTGCAGCCTTATGGAGTGACCGTGGCAGAGTTCACGAATCGCATTTCGATGCTTAGGAACAAGTTAGGAAACACAGGTCTAAAAGATGAGGGTCTTGTGGTCCCTAGAGTGCAGGGTGCTGAGGGCAGAGTCTCAGGCAACATCCTTGTCGGTGATAGATATTCATTATCATATCCAAGGACTCCACAGGAAATATTGAGGATTGTATATGGAAATGGTGATGAACATGTCCCTGGTGGCTTCTACCCTAATGGAGCAAGTGGTCGTATAGCTAGATCTTATTTACACACTACCTAAATAAGGCTAATGAGAATTAATTCTCCACAAAAAAAAAAAATAATTCTCTAGTTATACCTACACAGAGAGTAAATTAATTAGAATAAGCATCCTATGTGGTATTCTGGTTACAATATGGCCTTGTGTAATTTTGTTGCCTGATAGATTTGCGGAGACTTAGGTCCAAGGACATGATTTCAAGCTAATGTTTTTATAGTGTATTAAATAAAATTGGATTACAAAATGTTTAAAAAAAAAGTATGCAATGACATGCCTTGGCCTATACAAGTTAATAATTGTTGACCAGAAAGCAGTAGGAACAATGTATTTGCCACAAATATTACATTTTTAACATGTTCCTTCTCCTAAAATCTTTTGGTCTTGGAAGCATGAATAATGCATTGATTCACCTATACCTATTTGTTTGCTTATATAACTCTTTGCTAGAAGAATGAGAGAGGGATAACAACTAAACCACGGTTTTGACATCATGTCAAGAACTAATTACCATCCCAAAAATTAAAAGATTGCCTAATCCATGTAATTAAGTTGACTAAAGGCTTATTCCAGTAATAAACTTGTTCAACACTAGCTAATAATTATATAGACAAAATGAAGAAGGAATTAAAGGATGTGATCTAGTATTTTTCCCCTTCGTCACAAAATTTTGTATTTGTTCTAAAGCCCAAAGCGCCTCCATTAGAACACAAAATAGGCCAAATCCACTAACCACTAGGCGCAGGGGCAAAACTGACATAACGAAAATAGGATGTCACACCTTCCAATAAAAGATTCGAGAATCATTTATTTTATGATTTCCTCTCAATAGTCTAACACACTATCAAGGAATAATCTCCATTTGACCAGGTTGTGACACAAGTATCGGCATAACTATGTACAAGGCCAAAGTAGAAGCCCTAGCTCCATATCTGTCTGTTTATAATCTATAACAGTTGGGACACCAAACCAAGAGTTGACATCTCACTCAGCAAATCTGTTCACTGTTATTTTTGACACATCAGCATTTTTGCTTCAGTGTCAATCTCTGAGTTTTCGTTTTTTTTCTTGCAAGGGCTTTTGTGTTTCATCCTGATACTTAAGTTTTGTTTGGTAAAAAGTAACAAGTAGTGGATAAGCTAGCTGATAGCGGATAGTAGTTAGACCAGCTAATTGGATTTAACGGACATTTTTAATTCATGTTAATATTTCTTTAATCAAAATATTAAATATAAACAAATATTTGTAAATTATTATTAAAATAAATTTATATTAACAAAACTAATTTTTAAAATATTTGTAAACTTAAATTTTGAAATTTACATTTTAATAATATAATTTATTTACTTATTTATTCATCTATTATCGCTAAAATGATTTATATTATTTTAAATATTATTTTTATTTAATTTTTATGTTTTATAAAAATATGTGTATTATAAAAGAAGTATGCGCAACATTCAAATAAATTGAACTAGAACGTGACCCGTGCGATGCATGGATTTTGGTCTTTTTTTTTGGAGATGTATTGAAGATACTAATATAATTTAAAAAGATATTTTGTCGTTTGGAAGTGGTTATTTTATGTAAAAGGTTATAATTTAGAGACGTGTCACTAATTGATAATAAATGTTAGTATAAAATTACTTTGTTGAAGTGTAACAATGATAGATGTATTGTTTGATGATTTCTTAAAAGTAATTATATTTGTAAGATATAAGTTGGAAAATATTTTTTTTGAAACTATTTTTTTGAAATACATAAATGGAAGTATATTGGAAATACATGGCTTTGATGATTAGTTGATTTATTTCTTTGAGTTATACCACATAATAGTATAATAAAAATATAAATGTACATAAATTTTGTTTATTAATAAATAAATAGTTAGTTTGTTGATAAAAGTCAAGTAACTATTGAATTAAGAATTTTTTTTGTAAGATACATTATTGTATAATAAATTTTTAAACAAATTAAATCATAAGGATAAACATCTTAATTTTAAGAAATATACTCATATTTGAATTAAATAGTTATGAAATGAGAATTGAAAAAAAAAATAATGGTAAATTAATATGAATTCTAAATGACAAAAAATAAATTCAGTACATCAATTATCAAAAATAAATTCAGTACATCAAATTATAAGATACGAAACTATTTAAAATTGGATATTTTAAATTGATAAATTAAAAAATAATAAATTAAGATTATTTTATAAATTAATAGCTATAAACTTTTTAAAAATAATAGTTGAATTATCAAATCACTTTAGAAATTCAATGATAAGGACAACCATCTAATGAATAAAATAATTTATAAAAAAACTCATTGTCATTGTCATAACCAAATTGGGATGGGAGCAGCGAATGATAATCCTCTTGATTATCTAATTTTTATGTTTCTTGTGAAGTCGAAATCTACATGTAAATTTGACTCAAACTTTATTTTTGTCTCAATTTAGAGTTATTTATGTATAAATGTCTATGAATATTCTATTTATATACTTTTCAAAAGTTGCTTGCGAAAACCAAACAGGATTTAGAAGTGTCTATCTTTTTTTTCAAAATGGCTATCCTAACCACCCGTTTCAATTAAATTAAATTTTCAAAATTGTCCATTATAATCAAACAGAGAGATCCAAAATGTTTATTCTTAATAACTCAATTTTAATTTTAAAATTAAAAAGTGTTTGTAATGACAAAACTGAAAGTAGATCCAAAATAGTCATTGCTAATATCCTAACTATTTACAATTTTTGAAAAAATATTTGACCTAGATTAAAAATATTTGACATTGATTTTAAAAATTTCTTAGTTTTTTATATACACAATCCATTGTTTAAAATGGTATTTGATTTTCTATTTACTTAAAAGAAAATAATCTTGATTGAAATAAAAAATAATTTTGTTTTCTATAATTTTTACTGTAAAATGGAATCAACGCATGACTGTTTCTTTCTTTAATTCAAAACAATTTTCATTATTTTGTTGAATTAAACTATAAAAATATAAAAAGTGAATCTTCACGTCCAAAAAATAATCACATACTACTTTACTAATAAAAAAGATAATCATGTACCAGGTGGACATAACTACAAATGCAATATTGCACGTAAATTACAAAACGATCGAACTTTATACTTTTACGAACAAAAGATATTACAAATCATGTTACAGTACTCATATTTGAATTTCTCAATAACCATCACAATCTTTTCGTCAAAAAAAAATCACAATCCGTTACTCGTCATATTGGGACTTGCCCACTTAATCGCACAGTTATTCACTCAAGGAAAAAACTTTATCTCTTCAGCACCCGTGAACAAAAAATAGTAAAATGATATATATTACATGTCACACAAAAAATATACACTATCACAGTATTACTACTAACCAATTTGCGTAGCCAAAATAAAGAAAAGAAATTAAAGAATAAATAGAATAAAAAATAAGAAAAGGTAAATGATAATTTATGGAACAATACATTACAAACTATACAAATACAATAAGAAATACCAATTGTAATGTTTCATCTCTTTTAGTTTTGGAGGGTGTGTCCCTAAGACCGGGACAAAACAATACGAAAAAGAAAAAAAATATTAAATTTGGGTGGTCTTTCATGCTTCCTTTTATAACTGAATATTCCAATATTTTTTTTTCTTTTCTTACTTCATCAGTTACATTTTGTTTATGTGAGTAATGAATTATAATAATTTTCTTTATATATGGTCAAAGTAATTAAATAGAAAACCATTATAGAAGATGAAACAAATTCAATTACCAATTTATTTTTATTTTACCATTTTATTATTTATCTATACTTTTCTTTGTAGAAATTGGTGTAACTAACATCTTCAGCCAACACTTGGACTTTGGTTTCGTGTTTAAATGTTTTTTGACTTATAAATTTGAAATAAAAATAAAATAAATAATAAATAAAAAGTAAAAAATATTTTAAAAATTTTTATATTGTTATATTAAACTAAAATAAAGTTTTAAAAATTTTAAAAATGTTTTTATATAGCATATAATATAAACATACATTTTGTAAAACAATATAAATTTTTGATGCAAGAAAAAATGTAAATGAGCATTAGGTTTATATTATAATATAAATAAATTATCTTTATCATATAAAATAGTTTTTTACACATTTTTTCCCTTTAAAACCATTAATTCGTAAATTAATTGAAGTACTTATTACATAAATTAGTTAAAACAATTTAATACAATAAAAACTAATTGAAGACTAATTAAAAATAAGTCTATTTCTTTTATTCTAAAATTATTAATTAAATTGTAAGATTACTAATTAACCCATAAATGGACAACAAAAATTTTCAATATTGCCCCTAGACAATACTTCTTTATATATATAGATGAGTCGGCTTTAAATTTCCAATATGCCCCCACCAAAAAATGGTAAAAAAACACACGAGAAATATTAGCAACACACTCTCTATCACTCTCTTGTGAGTACACACTCTCCTATTGGTAAAAATTCAAGTTAATCCCACTATTTTGGGGAATGGGTCCCACCAATCATATGAGTCCCGATTGATTTCAACCAATGTGAAAGAAAGTGCTCAAAAGAGAGTGATATAGAAAGGCTTACAAGATTCCTCAAAATACAATATATATTTAATCATGCAAACCTAGTTCTCTAGGATCTCCACCACGTAGCAAACTGCAACGCAGACCTAGATTGCATAATCTTGGCACGTGGCATTACTTGTTCGTCAGCATAAATCCAAAAAATGTTTTTTTGATAAGAATAAATCCAAAAAATGTTGTTTATATACATGAACAGATCCAAAAATTTTAGGACGTGGGACTATGTATATATATCATATTATTTTTTATAATAAATATAAACATATATTATTTTGAAAATATAAATACATATATATATATATATATGATGTATGAAATATAAATAAAATGTCATAATATAATAATATATTAAAGTATTGATATAACATATTAAAGTGGAATGAAAAAAATTTTGTTGATATGATTGTATTATATTAAATATATATATGTGTGTGTGTTGTACCAAAAAAATATATATATATATGGGTGTGTGTTTGTTTGTTTGTTAATTGTCATACAATTTTATTAAAGTCTATTGGCGTATTAAAGATAACATATCTGTATAAACTGGAGATGATATAGTTTAGGTAAAATATTAGAGCCAGATAGATGGCCAGTGAAATAGACAACCAAACACTACAATAAAATCTAGGATTAATTACGACAAAATTTGTAGCTAATTTCTAGCAAAAGAATTTAGCTACAAATTAGCTATGAATTAACACAAATATAGTCTTAGCATAAAATGAGTGGCTAATTAGTTAGGAAATTTTTTCCTAATAAATTCACAGTTAATCTTAATAAAATCCTAACTATTTGTTAGCTAATTCATAACAATATCATGTTCAAAATTATTTTTTCTAGCTAAATAGCTAAGATATTGTGTAGCAACCTTGTAGCTAATCTATAGCTAATATTTCATATTTAAGGTCTGTTTCCTTACAACACTAATGATCCAATTCAGCAAAACTAGCTTTCACATATTCTCCTCTATTACTAAATAAGCAGCGTTTCCATCTTAATAGAAGACTGTAAGAAAAAATATGAGAGATGCCAAAAATGAATATTTTTTTTTTTTTGCTAAAAATCATTAATGATGCACAATATCATAGTGCTTTTAAGAAGAGAAGCATGTAATGTATAGCAAGATGCCTATATCACCTCGTACAAGAAAGTCACAAATGACGATATGCATAGCCAGTGATGTAGTAACGTATGTTGGTTTCCATCTCCTTGTTATCATAATCTTAACCAGTTCTTTTTGTTTAATTGAAAGAGATAGTCAATTTCAAGACCAAAATCATAAATTATATTCAAATGACGGCAAGAGGTGCAATCAAATTAGTCAAAATGCATGTCTGGTTGATGTAATGGATAGTTACTCACTAGTGCAAAAACTACCTTTAATCGCGATTTTTTTGGACTTTTAACGGCGGTTTTCAATCCGGCGTCAATGCTTCCGACGTTGTAAGTGTAAACATGTAACGCCGGTTTTTAAACCGCGGTTATAAGTAAGTTTTAATTGCGGTATTTAACAAAAACGGCGTTAAATCCTGACGTAAAAGGACCAAAAAAATTGAAAAACCGGAAAAAATACTTATAACCGCGGTTTTTTAGTAAAAACCGACGCCGTAGGTCACTTTTGACCGCGGTTTTATAACAAAACCGGCGCCGTATGTCACTTTGAAAATTTGAAAAAACGAAAAAACAGTTTTAACCGCGGTTTTGCGGAAAACCGGCGCCGTAGGTCACTTTTAACCGCGGTTTTTAACAAAACCGGCGCCGTATGTCACTTTGAAAATATGAAGAAAAAAAAAGTTATAACCGCGGTTTTTTAGTGAAAACCGACGCCGTAGGTCACTTTTGACCGCGGTTTTATAACAAAACCGGCGCCGTATGTCACTTTGAAAATTTGAAAAAACGAAAAACAGTTTTAACTGCGGTTTATGGAAAACCGACGCCGTAGGTCACTTTTAACCGCGGTTTTTGACAAAACCGCTAGTATGTCACTTTGAAAATATGAAAAAGTTATAACCGCGGTTTTTAGTGAAAACCGACGCCAGAGGTCACTTTTGACCGCGGTTTTATAACAAAACCGGCGCCAGTATGTCACTTTGAAAATTTTAAAAAGCGAAAAACAGCTTAACTGCGGGTTTTGAAAACGGCCAGAGGTCGCTTAATCGCGGTTTTTTAGGAAAACCGCGCCAGTAGGTATAATTTTTATACATTTTTAAATTTCAGGTACTAGGATATAAACAATATCCACAGAATTCACAAACATAAGTGGTCAAAAGATTTATCCACACAGGATATATACAATATTCACAAACAGAATTCACAAAACATAACTTCCAAAACAAATAAAGGCATTGATCCACAAAGGCATAACACATGATACATTTATCCACAAAGGCATTGAAGGATGTAAACTATGAAGAGCAATTAAAGGCAAAACAATTATCTAACATAAGCAATAGTACAAAAACAATTCATTCAAATTTTATCGCACCATGTCATTTTTTTGTATTGCTTTTCTTGTTCAGCGTCTTGGTGGTTACGGGTTTAGATTTTGCTCCTCAATCTTAGTCACAAAAAGCGTGCCCAAGTTTTTCGAATCTCAACAATTTCTTCGGAATTTGTATGGGTTACAACCATCGAATAACTACAAGTTCAATTCAAAAAGATCTAATTAACTAACTTCAAATATTGTAAGGTATAAAAAAGATCAATTAACAAGTTAAGAAATGTTTTATTACCAAATCCCATCCAGGATGTAATCCTCATTGTGACAATGGACAACATGGTCTTCATGACATAGTAGCCACACGCCCATGAGTTGTCTTGGTGAGGCCCTTACAAATGACAATATAAATTACTACAAATTATGTATACACATAACTAATACGCCTTTTAATACGTAAATATCATATAAAGACAACCTACTTACCATGAGTATGTTCCAATTAGGCTTCTTTTCTTGTCCCGGACCTTTTTACTATTATAATCCACCATAGCTACGATAAAATAATATAAGTTATATATATAAGATAAATACATATATGACATCACAAGTATGACAACTAAATTAAAAGTTTACCCCTCAAGGACACGCTTAATCTGTAGGCTTGGCCTTTGATGAAGTGAGCATATCAGGACAATGAGATTATGTTTAGGACAAATGACAATCAGCGCCAATGATTGCTAGGTAACAACAATAAATGTATATTAGAAACACATAAAGAAAAACGTATGCTATGAATAAAAGTGTACTCACTTGTGCACGTGCGGTCCTAAGATAACATCTTTGTCCTGCTGAATTAGCTTATCCAGTATGTAAGCTTGAACAGAGTCATTAAATTTGTTTTGGGTTGGGCTTGACAACCATCAACGTTGGATCCAAGAATCCATATACATCAGCGATGTTGTTACGAATACATATACGATGCAGATACCTAGGAGTTGAAACAAAATAATGTTAATTATATATAATTGATACAAAGGAGTTAAAAATATACAAATATGTTAATTAATACTTACGATGACCATAATTGCAAGTGTTGATTGGCAAACCAGAAGTCATCACCGAGCGACAGGTCCGTTAAGTCCTTCGCGAAAATGTAAAAAATTAGAAGATCATCATGCTCTAAGGTAATCCCAACTTGTCCATTGGGAAGATCAAAAGCCATGTGACCAATGCGTCTTAAAATGTCATCGTTAGGATTCTCCTCATTTTCTGGCGAACAACTATCCTTGGTGCTGACATGCGCAGTGGCTTTAGGAGAAGGCACTATATTCTGAGTTAGTTGGGCTTCCACATCTGACTTGAACTGGGATTTGTAAGCTTCAAACTTAGCTTCAAACATTTGACTAAGGTCTGCATGATCGATGTCTCATGGCATCCACGCCCACTTGCTTTGGTATTGCGTGAAATTCCTCGAAGTATTTCTTAAAGCCCACACCTCGACCAGCGGTGCGGACATGACCATAATGCTCGGGTGTTCCAAGGCGATAGTCAAGATATCTTGACGTCGGTTGGAATAAAAGTACCCTGAGATTCATCTTCAACCAATGACTCCTACAACCAAATTCAATCACGAGTCGTTGATCGATCGACCTAAATTGGTTACAAATCACATAATATTAAATAAGGCGGATACACTTACAATTTTAGAAGCAGCGAGGCCACGACATCGGATGTATAAGATCCTGATGGTTTTGTTCGAGCCATAGCCCATAGCTCATCCGGTTTGGTTTTGGAGGGGATTCCAAGGCTTCATCTCCAGCCTCTTCCCGCAAGGCTTTCTTTACGTGTGCTATTATATTCTTCTCAAGTCTATCATAACCCCACGAGACAATAGGTGGGGGTAGATATTCTTTGCGGCATTTGTCTTTCCACTTTTCTCTTTTTTTCATTACAAATAACGTAACACACCACAAAATAAAATAAGTAAAAATTATATTAGCCAAGTTAAAAACATAATTCAAACTAACTTGAAACGCTTCTTAGTGCGGCTCCTAACAAACTCATTCCATATGTCCTCTGAAAGGAAATTATACTTGACAAGGATTTGTGCAACCATTTTTGTCTCCTTTCCCAAATATAAATGTCTGGAGAGTTTAGACTTAAAGTCCTTTCAATGCTCACCCGCATAGGACAACCATCGGTCCCTAAACTTTTTATCAAGGGAACATCAAATTTATCCTACAATACATAACAAAATGGTGGTGTTAGTAAATACATACACACAAGGATCAATAAAGCTAAATACAAATCAGATACAAATAGAGATAAAGGTCAATACCATGACATCTTCCCATATCATATCTTTGGTTTTTCAGGGACATCTCTCCATTTAGGTATCGAGAATGGAGGTCTTGCTTCGTGCAATGTCACGACAAATAAGTGCGAAGCTAGGCGCATTATCACCATAAGGTCGCCCGATGTCTGGATCAAATTCAATAGAAAACTTCTGACCAGGAAGAAGTCTATTTTTCAATTGTGATGTAGTGGTAACACCTCTAGTCCTTTTTTTGGGGGACTCTGATGTGGATGGATCAGCCATATATGATGCCTGTTTAAACAAACAAACAAACAAATGTGAGAAACAATGTGAGATAATCTAACAAACATGTATCAATATATATAATTATAACGGATAATCTAACAGATATTAATTGTGGATAATCTAACAAACATGTAGTCACCTATAAAATTCTTTGGCAGTTAAGTTTGAATGTCCTCCAATATCCCTTCTTGATGATCATCACGAGTGGCATATACATCGTCTACTTCATTTTCATCATCGAAGATGGGTCTTTGTGTTGAGAAAGAAGGGGTGTCATTGATATCTAGTGTTGAATCTTGATTTTCATCACTCTCATGCATACTTCTTCTTTGGAGAACCACAGACCACCTTTTGTTAGAAGGATCCTTGACATAAAACACTTGTTTGCATGAATTGCCATGATGAAAGGCTCATCCTTATAACCTACCTTATCAAGATCCACCATTGTAAAACCTAATTCATCGGTTTGTACACCACCGTTACTGTTAACCCACTTACATTTAAAAACAGGCACTTTGAATTTATTATAATCGATCTCCCAAATCTCTTCAATGACCTCAAAGTAGGTTATGGATGCCAGAACGGGGTTTTTATCCTTTGAACTAGAGAAATGCATAGAAGAAGCCATAACCATAACCCCACTGTTTTGTACGGTGCTCTTGTCATCCTGTGACTTTGTATAAAAAGAAAATTTGTTGATATCGTATCCTCTCCACGTCAAGACATTAAATTTAGGATCATGTGCTAGCCATGTTAATGTCTCAGAAGCAGTATCATCACTCAAAACCTGTTCTTTAAACCAAGGTATGAATGTCTTGTTATGCTCCTTCAACACCCAATTTTCATTCATTCGAGGATTTTTGGCCTTGACATGATTTTTGTGAGCAGACAAGTAAGGTTCAACTTCATCAATATTATTCAATATATACGAATGTGCTTGCAACACTTCCTCGACCCATGCTCTTAGTTTTTAGACCTAGTGTGCCCTTACCTTCACATCTTCCCTCATGACGAGACTTGGGAAGCCCTACAGTGCCGCTCGACAAATAATCTGAACAAAACTCAATGGCTTCTTACATTCACGTACCTTTCAACAATAGATGCTTCGGGACGATATAGATTCTTCACATACCCTTTCAATATTTTCATGTATCGCTCAATAGGGTACATCCACCTTAAATAAACCGGGCCACATACTCTAATCTCTTTGACTACATGAACAATTAAATGAACCATGATGTCAAAAAATGACAGAGGAAAGAACATCTCCAACTGACACAAAACGATAGCAGCCTCATTTTCCAACTCGTCCAATTTCTGAGGGTCAATAGCTTTGCTACATACTGCATTGAAAAATAAACACAATCTAATTATGGCATGTCGAACATTTTTTGGCAAGATGCCACGAATAGCCACTGGTAGTAATTGTTGCATCAAGACGTGATACCATGAGATTTTAAGCCAACTAATTTGAGATCATCATTGATACAAGACTCTTTATATTTGAAGAGTAACCCTGTGGCACTTTCACACCACGTAGACACTCACAAAACCTTTTTTTCTCTTCCTTTGACAATGTATGACAAGCTGGTGGCAAATATGTCTTGTTACCTCTTGGCTGAGGAGCTAACTCCTCTCTTATACCCATGGCAACAAGGTCTAGACGAGCATTCACTCCATCCTTTGTCTTGCCCTGAATATTGAGAAGCGTCATCGATTACACTATCACACACATTTTTCTCCACATGCATCACATCAATACTGATGTCTTACATCAAGACTTGACCAAGATGGAAGATCAAAGAACTTGACCTTTTCTTCCATATGTTTTTCACGTAAGAATGTTTTTTCCTCTTGTTTTCCCGTTCTTATCATTGATGGAGTTTACCCGTTGATAAACTTCTTCTCCGGTTAAAGCTTTTGGAGCAATTTCGTTCTCTTGACATCCATTAAAAGCCTTTTTCAACCTGCGATACGGGTGATCACGTCTCAAAAATCTTCTATGCCCAAGGTAACAAGTCTTCCTCCCATTTTTCAGTTGAAAGAAACATGTGCCATCTTCACAAATAGGGCATGCTTTATGCCCCTTAACACTATACCCGGACAAGTTCCCATATGCTGGAAAGTCGTTGATGGTGCAAAACAACATGGCACGCAACTTGAAATCTTCACCTGAAAACCTATCAAAGACATCAATGCCTTCTGCCCACAATATTCTCAAGTCATCAATCAAGGGTTTTAGATAAACATCTATGTCATTTCCGGTGGTTTTGGACCGAAATCATCATAGATAGCATAACGCATTTGCGCTTCATGCACAACCAAGGAGACAGGTTGTAAATTACTAAGAGAACAGGCCATGAACTATGGATGCTACTTAAGTTACCATATGGATTCATTCCATCTGTAGCAAGTCCAAGCCTAAGGTTTCTTGGCTCATTGCCGAACTCCGGAAACAATGAATCAACTCTCTTCCATTGCAAAGAATCGGCTGGATGGCGAAGCTTTCCATCACATTTCCTATCATCTGCATGCCATCTAAGGTTCTTTGCATCATTTATATTGGCGAACAAGCGCTTAAACCTTGGAATAATTGGAAGATACCATAACACCTTCGCAGGAGGACCTTTTTTGCTCACATCATCACAACTATCATCACTGTCCTTCTTTTTGTAGCGTGGTGTATTACACTCGGGACACTCTTCTTTGTCTTCATGCTCTTTCCAGTACAATATGCAATCCTTCGGGCATGCGTGTATTTTCTTATACTCCACACCCATCGGACATAATATCTTCTTCGCTTCATAATTACTTTTCGGCAATGTGTTCTCTATCGGAAGCATGTCATTCAACAGTTTAAGCAATTCAGTAAGCTCTTGTCAGTCCACCCATTTATCGCCAGATTGAACAATTTCAAAGACACGGTGACAACCGTGTGAAATTTTGCGGTCCGGATCTGAGAGGTTCTTCCTTGTCGCTACATAGAGTTACATACACATGTGCCAGGTGAAAAGACTCTGATCCAATATCACGAATCATGTCCTCTAGTCGATCGTCCATATCTACATCAACTTCCTCTCTTGTGGACACACTTGGCTTGTTTAACACTTCACCATGCCAGGTCCATGTCGTATATCTTTGCCAAATCCCAAAAGTACGATGATGATTCCGTATCTCCTCAACATTTAGTTTTGGTCCATTCAAACACTTAACACACGGACAATAGAAAGTTGTTTGATTGGGAAAATTTGCTTGGGAAAATTGTAAGAACTCTTCGACCCCGCTCTTATACTCATCACCTAAACGATGTTTTTGCATCCAACTACGATCCATAACTGTGTTCTGAAATAATATACACACACTTTAAAATGCTTAGATATTTAACTAATATTGACATGTTTGTATATAGTGTGCTATTCACAAACTCATCCACATCAATTAATTGTTTATCATTACGAAACTTAATTAACAAAACTCACCCCAAACCAAACCCATCATCAGCGAACCTCACAACCCACCAAGCCAAACCCAAAAAAGCTTTTCAAAAGAAGATCGAGAACCAACCAAGGCGGCAAAAGCAAAAGCAGAGATTATAGGAAAAACCCACATACCTAATCAGTAAGAACAACCCCATTATGGAAAAATCGGTGAAGCGATTCAGCGGTGGCGAAGCAAAAAGCGGCGGCGAAGCCAGGATTCGATGAATCCGCCGGCGATCTTGAGTGTCGCGACCTCATGGCGGAAAGGCGAGGAGTGACCGCTTCACTACCGGAGAGACCGCGATGAAGGAAGAAGCGGCGGCGGAGGAGAGCGAGGCCAAGCAAGGTGCACGGCGTCGGTGGGAGAGAGACCACGAAGCAAGAGGTTCTTTCTCCTCCCTTGATGCGATCTCTGGCGAGAAAGGTGAGAGGAAAGCAGATCTGTTTTGGTGCGAGAGAAAGGGGCGAGAGGGAGACGAGCAGCGAGAGGCAGCGGTCTGCGAGCGAGAGGGCGGCACGAGAGGAAACGAGCAGCGAGGAGAGAGGACGGTCTGGCGAAAATGGCGGACGGTTCGCGAGGAGAGAGAAGGTGGCGAATGAAAAGAGTGAGAGATTAATAGATATGGAGGGAAATTAATTTTTTAAGAAAGGATACGACCGCGGTTTTTAGCTAAAAACCGGCGCCATATGTAGAGATACAACCGCGGTTTTAAGTTAAAACCGCGGTCGTATGTAACGCGAGACATATGGCGCCGGTTTTACCCTAAAACCAGCACCATATGTTTAACCCAGTGTTAAAAAATTGTGAGACCTATGGCGCCGGTTTTATGGTAAAACTGGCGCCATATGTTTCAGAATTTTTTATATGGCGCCGGTTTTAGGGAAAAACCGGCGCCATATGACAGTGTTTCTGAACTGAAGTTGTTGTCGAAGTGGCGATGTCGTCGGTGACTTTGGCATGTCGAGGTTTCTGAACCGAAGTTGTTGTCGAAGTGTCGAGGTTTCTGAACCGAAGTTGTTGTCGAAGTGGCGATGTCGTCGGTGACTTTGGCAACCGAATAGGTGCACCGGAATGCCATAACGAAGTTATAGCCTCGGGATGTAGTCAGGACATCAGTACCTCAGGAGTTTGACCTATGGCGCCGGTTTTATGGTAAAACCGGCGCCATATGTTTCACAATTTTTTTAAACATATGGCGCCGGTTTTAGGGTAAAACCGGCGCCATATGTCTCGCGTTACATACATTCACGGATCACAACCATCTTTGTTTGCAAGTTGGCATGATCCCTGTCGAGGTTTCTGAACCGTAGTTGTCGAAGTGGCGATGTCGTCGGTGACTTTGGCAACCGAATAGGTGCACCGGAATGCCATAACGAAGTTATAGCCTCGGGATGTAGTCGGACATCGATTACCTCGGGAGTTTGAGATTTCTGTGGATGCCGACAAGATATGGTGCTCCCTGAAGTCGGACTTGACGTCGATCAATACTTGTTAGACATCAAAACTTCGGTTATCACTCACGAGTCAACTCATAGATTGAATTTGTGGGAGCAAAGATGATAATGTTGCTCTCAGACATTGCTCTTTCCTGGATTTGTGATTCATATTCGCACGAAACTTGGTCGGCCACCTTCGTCTTCGTTGACCTCGGTGCCAATATCGGATTCGTTCATCGCTTCATCGGCTGCCTCCGTCTTCTTTGACGTCGACGCTCGAATTCATCATGAACAAACGAATTAGTCACAAATAAAGGAAAGGTTTGAGTCTTACATCGGATCTGATGGCGGCGTCGGTCTCAAGCATAATGACATCGTGTGCCGTTGTAAACATGATCGCACGCTAAGGACATGGAGGACGGATCCTTAGAGAACCCATATCCAAACTCACAATGGAAGCACTCTAAATCAAGACATATGTCTTGCATTACATACGACCGCGGTTTTACCCTAAAACCGCGGTCGTATCTCCAACACCTATGGCGCCGGTTTTAAGTCAAAACCGCGGTCGTATGTAACGCGAGACATATGGCGCCGGTTTTACCCTAAAACCGGCGCCATAGGTCTCATAATTTTTTAACACTGGGTTAAACATATGACGCCGGTTTTAGGGTAAAACCGGCGCCATATGTCTCGCGTTACATACGACCGCGGTTTTAACGTAAAACCGGCGCCATAGGTGTTGGAGATACGTCCGCGGTTTTACCCTAAAACCGGCGCCATATGTCTCGCGTTACTTACGACCGTGGTTTTACCCTAAAACCGGCTCCATAGATCTCACAATTTCATCATTTAATTTCAAAAATGCCACCGCGTTATATGTTACGCCGGTTATCCGCAAAACCGGCGTTATAAATATGTATTTTAGGTGTATAATAATTTTCTTTATATATGGTCAAAGTAATTAAATAGAAAACCATTATAGAAGATGAAACGAATTCAATTACCAATTTATTTTTATTTTACCATTTTATTATTTATCTATACTTTTCTTTGTAGAAATTGGTGTAACTAACATCTTCAGCCAACACTTGGACTTTGGTTTCGTGTTTAAATGTTTTTTGACTTATAAATTTGAAATAAAAATAAAATAAATAATAAATAAAAAGTAAAAAATATTTTAAAAATTTTTATATTGTTATATTAAACTAAAATAAAGTTTTAAAAATTTTAAAAATGTTTTTTTATATAGCATATAATATAAACATACATTTTGTAAAACAATATAAATTTTTTGATGCAAGAAAAAAATGTAAATAAGCATTAGGTTTATATAATAATATAAATAAATTAACTTTATCATATAAAATATTTTTTTACACATTTTTTCCCTTTAAAACCATTAATTCGTAAATTAATTGAAGTACTTATTACATAAATTAGTTAAAACAATTTAATACAATAAAAACTAATTGAAGACTAATTAAAAATAAGTCTATTTCTTTTATTCTAAAATTATTAATTAAATTGTAAGATTACTAATTAACCCATAAATGGACAACAAAAATTTTCAATATTACCCCTAGACAATACTTCTTTATATATATAGATGAGTCGACTTTAAATTTCCAATATGCCCCCACCAAAAAATGGTAAAAAAACACACGAGAAATATTAGCAACACACTCTCTATCACTCTCTTGTGAGTACACACTCTCCTATTGGTAAAAATTCAAGTTAATCCCACTATTTTGGGGAATGGGTCCCACCAATCATATGAGTCCCGATTGATTTCAACCAATAGGAAAGTGTGTTCAAAAGAGAGTGATATAGAGTGTGTTGGTAGCACTCCTCAAAATACAATATACATTTAATCATGCAAACCTAGTTCTCTAGGATCTCCACCACGTAGCAAACTGCAACGCAGACCTAGATTGCATAATCTTGGCACGTGGCATTACTTGTTCGTCAGCATAAATCCAAAAAATGTTTTTTTGATAAGAATAAATCCAAAAAATGTTGTTTATATACATGAACAGATCCAAAAATTTTAGGACGTGGGACTATGTATATATATCATATTATTTTTTATAATAAATATAAACATATATTATTTTGAAAATATAAATACATATATATATATATATATATATATATATGATGTATGAAATATAAATAAAATGTCATAATATAATAATATATTAAAGTATTGATATAACATATTAAAGTGGAATGAAAAAATTTTTGTTGATATGATTGTATTATATTAAATATATATATGTGTGTGTGTTGTACCAAAAAAAAAATATATATATATATGGGTGTGTGTGTTTGTTTGTTTGTTAATTGTCATACAATTTTATTAAAGTCTATTGGCGTATTAAAGATAACATATCTGTATAAACTGGAGATGATATAGTTTAGGTAAAATATTAGAGCCAGATAGATGGCCAGTGAAATAGACAACCAAACACTACAATAAAATCTAGGATTAATTACGACAAAATTTGTAGCTAATTTCTAGCAAAAGAATTTAGCTACAAATTAGCTATGAATTAACACAAATATAGTCTTAGCATAAAATGAGTGGCTAATTAGTTAGGAAATTTTTCCTAATAAATTCACAGTTAATCTTAATAAAATCCTAACTATTTGTTAGCTAATTCATAACAATATCATGTTCAAAATTATTTTTTCTAGCTAAATAGCTAAGATATTGTGTAGCAACCTTGTAGCTAATCTATAGCTAATATTTCATATTTAAGGTCTGTTTCCTTACAACACTAATGATCCAATTCAGCAAAACTAGCTTTCACATATTCTCCTCTATTACTAAATAAGCAGCGTTTCCATCTTAATAGAAGACTGTAAGAAAAAATATGAGAGATGCCAAAAATGAATATTTTTTTTGCTAAAAATCATTAATGATGCACAATATCATAGTGCTTTTAAGAAGAGAAGCATGTAATGTATAGCAAGATGCCTATATCACCTCGTACAAGAAAGTCACAAATGACGATATGCATAGCCAGTGATGTAGTAACGTATGTTGGTTTCCATCTCCTTGTTATCATAATCTTAACCAGTTCTTTTTGTTTAATTGAAAGAGATAGTCAATTTCAAGACCAAAATCATAAATTATATTCAAATGACGGCAAGAGGTGCAATCAAATTAGTCAAAATGCATGTCTGGTTGATGTAATGGATAGTTACTAATCTACTTAATTCAAAAAAGATAAATTTCAAAGCAACAACATCAAAGAAATCTACTAAGGCATCAAGGCAATGCAAATGAGAAGTTTTCCACAGAGATGGTATCAATTTACTGGCACTGAATAGTATAATTGATAAATTAGATACTTCACGCCAAGAAGTCTACACTAAAAAAGCAAGAACATCGTATAGGTCAAAACAATTCAGTTGATCATGAATTGCTCAAAATGAATATGAAATTTGATGCAAACAAGCAAACTCTGCACATATCCTCTAGTTTAGTTCTGATCCAATCATGATTCATATCAAGCACAAAGCATAAAACAATCGTAATTCTTAGTAACCACCTAAAAATTACAAAATAATTAACGATTGAATCAGAATGGAAAGAAACCTGGAAATGACGGAGGAAAAAAGCGCGAACCAACTGAACTTAGTTTAGAGTGCGACGAAGCGAGGCAAACTCTTTACGTTTGCGAGTCTTGTTAGAGACGAGGAGCTTCATCGTTGCGTTCCAGTTGATGTTCTTTCCTACTTTGAATGTTGCGTCACCAACTTTCTTCATCGTTCAACTCACTTTCCTGCTCGTTTTCTCTGCTCCCAACCAACAATGCCACACCTACACTGGGAGTCAAGAGAATTGAACAGAAACAAAAATGAAATCAAATGGAAGAGGAAACTCATTGATTAACCTGATTAATATTCAAATTTTCTAAAATCAAATAAATCAAAGGAGAAGGGAATATCAAAATAAAAGGATATTGTAAAAAAAGAAGGAGAAATCGATAATGAAATCGAACACATGCGAAGCAGTACATGTTAGGGCTTGATTGCCGAACAGGTTGAACAGAATGACCATAAAATTCTAGAATTGTGAAATGCGGGAAGAAAGAGAGAGAGAGAGAGCATCGCCGTTGAGAAGCGGAAGCAAAATCGATGTCGTCATTGGCGGCGGATGATGAGGAGGAGGTGGCAGTGCCATAATCGTCAAGACCGTTGGGAATGAAGAAGATGATAGGAGGGACCAATGCTTGATCACCATGAGAGAACACCGCAAAAAGGAAAGAGAAAAACGAGAAAAATGGCAAGAGAGAGACAGAGGCAGAACAAGGGGATAATGAAAAATGAAGAAATTAACCAAATAAATATCAAATAAATACAAAAGAAACTAAAGTTTCTAAACCCTAGAATTCGGAGGTATTTCATAGTTAATTAGCTTGGAATTAACTATTAATATAATCTGTAGTTAAAATTCATAGTAAAATTGAAAAATTCTTGTAGTGAAATTAGATACGCCACAGGTTGCAGACTATGTAGAACACGTTATTTTTAAATTTAAATAAATTGATTCTTCACGCACTTTCCATATATGGAATTGTTTTTTTTTTTACACTAGCATTTTTTTTACATCTATCTATGCATATGAATTTTCATGGGAAAAAAAAAAGACAGAGAGGAATTGAAATTTTATTAAAAAAAAAGTGAATCACCAAAATGGCCCATGAAATTATATAGTGCTGACAATTTAATCCCTAAAATTGGTAATATTCTAAAATAGTCATTAAAATTGAAAATCTTCGATCAGATTAGCCATTTTAAAAAAAAAAGGTAAGTGTAAGTGTAGAGTGTACACAATTACGGTGTCAAACAAACCTTTTTCCCATTTCAACACTACACAAATTTTTTCATAAGGTTGTAGTACTATTATTTCCCCTTAATTTTTCCTAATTATAATTTTTATTTTCAGTACGAGAGCATACTACCTTGAGATTGTGCGAGAACTTTTTTTTTTCAAGGGTTTTCTAGTTTGTTTATTTTGTTTTTCGGGAGTTGATTTCCAGGGGTTGATCCCCCGTTGAATAAAAAAATAAAAAATAATAAAAAAATAAAAAACGAAGCATACTACCTTGAGATTAGTTGTGAACATTGGTTATCAGCAGTTAGTTTAGCTCATCAACGCGTCCTTTCTGTGCCTCATAACTGAAACACTTCCAATTAATTCAACCGAAGTCCGAACCCAAAGTAAACCAAACCAATTTACCTCTACCATGTACCAAATATCATGAAGCACCATTCAAATGAAGAGAAAGATTCAGCTTTAAATTTCCAACAAGGTGCCCCACCAATATACATTTATTCACGCAAACCTTGTTCTCTAGGATCACCACCACGTAGCAAACTGCAATGTTGGTCTATATTGCATAATCTTGGCACGTGGCATTACTTATTCAGCTACATGAACCAAAAATATTGTTTATATATTAGTGCAGAGTATGTGACCAGATCATATAATTACATATTCATCGACAGAAGAAAGGGCCTAAAACATGGCTCCGCACGTTTCAAGAGTCAACGCCTCCATTGTTGTTTTGCTGGCTACCCTCTTCCTGACTCCAGGATCTTATACTCCTTTGCTCATTGCAAGTGCGGCCACCCCAGAAATATCAGATGTTGATATTCTGGAATTTCCTCTTAATTTAGAATACTTGGAGGCTGAGTTCTTCTTGTTTGGGTCATTGGGTCATGGATTGGATGTAGTTGCTCCAGACTTGGCAGATGGTGGACCCCCTCCTACTGGTGCCAAACTGGCCAAACTGGGCATCCTTATCAGAGATGTCATCTTGCAGTTTGGTTTGCAGGAAGTTGGACATCTGAGGTAATTCTCTCTGTTTTCCCTTCAAAGTCTTTGATATTTTTTTTTTAAATATGTTGTTGGTCTCTGTAAAATCATGATAGTTCAAGTTTAGTCTCTATAAAAATTAAATTTATTTATTTCTACTCAAAGTAAAGTAAAAAAAAAATGTTTGTTTTTAACACAATTTTGTTAAAAGACAAAATTTAGGACAAATTCCAAGTGTCTAGCATGTTCCTCACACAAAGAAACATGTTTATTTTGTAAACAAACACCAAGAATCAGTGTCATGATGCACTTTGTGAGACAGTTTGTGACAATTATCTTATATTTTGAGTAGAGAATAGGAGGAATTTGATCTTTTGGAACTGTATATAAGTTATGTCACTCTTTAAATATAAGGACTAGAAATAAATAAAATTTTTGTAAAGACTAAAGTTGAACGACCGTAATTTTATTGAGACTAAAAATATATTTTTTTTCTTATTTTTTATTATGAAACAAATTTGATGGCTTTAATTTTGGATCAATATATGTATATCAAATTGTAGAGTTCTAATTTCTAAAGTAGAGTTGTATACTCATTATAGGGCCATAAAGAGCACAGTGAGAGGGTTTCCAAGGCCTTTGCTGGATCTAAGCAAAGAATCATTTGCCAAAGTGATGGACAGTGCCTTTGGACGCCATCTACACCCTTCTTTCGATCCCTATGCCAATGAGATCAACTTTCTGCTTGCATCTTACGTCATTCCTTATGTTGGCCTCACTGGTTATGTTGGTGCCAATCCACAGCTGCAAAATGCTACTTCCAAGAGGGTAATAAAGCCACAAACTCAACCTATGAAATCTATTCAAACCAAGATTGAGATTCCCTGCAGTTAAAATTTTCACACAGTCAGACGATTTGTTCGTCTATTGGAGCAAATTTCGACTCGAGTAAATAAGATAAATTTCGAAAAATACACCGTCTGATTAAGATCAGACGGTCCAAGTCGTGTGACTGCATGAATGTGTGGAAATTTTGATTTCAGGGAATACGAATCCATTTAAGCCATTACAATATTGTGTAATGTTGTTGCATATGTACACAGCTTGTTGCAGGCCTTTTGGGAGTAGAGTCAGGCCAAGATGCAGTTCTACGAGCACTGTTATACGAACGTCGTGCATTGAGGGTGCAGCCTTATGGAGTGACTGTGGCAGAGTTCACGAATCGCATTTCGATGCTTAGGAACAAGTTAGGAAACGCAGGTCTGAAAGATGAGGGTCTTGTGGTCCCTAGAGTGCAGGGTGCTGAAGGCAGAGTCTCAGGCAACATCCTTGCCGGTGATAAATATTCATTATCATATCCAAGGACTCCAGAGGAAATATTGAGGATTATATATGGAAATGGTGATGAACGTGTCCCTGGTGGCTTCTACCCTAATGGAGCACGTGGCCGTATAGCTAGATCTTATTTATACACTACCTAAATAAGGCTAATGAGAAATAATTCTCCACAAAAAAAAATAATTCTCTAGTTATACCTACATCAGAGAGTAAATTAATTAGAATAAGCATTTTATGTGGTATTCTGGTTACAAAATGGCCTTGTGTAATTTTGTTGTGTGATAGATTTGTGGGGATTTAGGCCCAAGGACAGGATTTCAAGCTAATGTTTTTGCAGTTTCTTAAACCAAAACTGTAACCTGACACCAAGTTAGCTTGTAATCTTAAATAATAATGGATTATAAAACTTTTTAAAAAAAAAAAGTATGCAATGACATGCCTTGGCCTATACAAGTTAATAATTGTAGACCAGAAAGCAGTAGGGGCAATGTATTTGCCAAGAATATTACATTTTTAACATGTTCCTTCCCCTGATCGAAAATCTTTTGGTCTTGGAAGCATGAACAATGCATTGATTCACCTATTTTTCGCTTGTATAACTTTTTGCTAGAAGAATGAGAGAGGGACAAACACTAAACCACGGTTTTGACATCATATCAAGAACTAATTACCATCCCAAAAATTAGAAGATTGCCTAATCCACATAATTAAGTTGACTTAAAAGCTTATTCCAATAATAAACTTGTTCAACACTAGCTAATAATTATATAGACAAAATGAAGAGGGAATTACAGGACGTGATCTAGTTTTTCCCCTTCTTCACAAAATTTTGTATTTGTTCTGAAGCCCAAAGCGCCTCCATTAGAAGACAAAATAGGCCAAGTCCACTAACCATTAAGCGTAGGGGCAAAACTGACATAACGAAAATAGGATGTCACCCCTCCCACGTAAAAGATTCGAGAATCATCTATTTTTATGATTTCCTCTCAGTAGTCTAACACACTATCAAGGAATAATCTCCATTTGACCAGGTTGCGACACAAGTATGAGTATAACTATATATACCACTCACCCCTAAAAGGCCAAGGTATATGCCCTAGCATATCTATAAATTTATAATATATAAAATTTGGTTCACCAAACCAGCAGTTGACATCTCAACAAATATGTTCACTGTTATTTTCGACACGTCGACATTTTTGCTTCAGTGTCAATCTCTGAGTTTTCATTCTTTTTCTCGCAATGGATTTTGTGTTTCGTCCTGATACATAAGTTCTGTTTGGTAAAAAGTAGCTGATAGTGAATAAGCTAGCTGATAGCGAATAAGCTAGTGGATAAGCTAATTGGATTTAAAGTGTTTATTAAAATTAGTGGTTGAACTAACCGATAAATATAAAAGGACATAAAAAATATTTTTAATTCAAATTAAGATTTCTTTAATCAAAATATTAAATATAATCAAATATTTGTAAATTATTATTAAAATAAATTTATATTAACTACATTAATTTTTAAGATATTTATTCATTTATTATCGTTAACAAAGAAGCAGCTCCTGGAATCTACTTGTACCAGTTTTACCACCATTTGGATCCCCAGAAAGTCTTGAAGGGAGGCCCTTGGTTTTTCGATAAACATATGCTCATTCTTGGGGCGATGCAGAGCGGTGAGGCACCAGATCAGGTCATGCTAAACACAGTCCTATTCTGGGTGCAGGTGCATAATGTGCCTAATGGTTTCATGTCCGAGACTGTAGGGAGGCACCTTGTTGACTGTATAGGGAAGTTCCTGGAGTATGATGCGCATAATAATTCCAGTTTTTGGAGAAAGTATATGAGGATCAGAGTCATGGTAGATGTGAGACAGCCATTGAAGCGAACGAAGCGAATCAAGAAGCAAGGTGGTGAGGCTAAGGAGATACAATTCAAATATGAAAGGCTAGGCATTTTTTGCTATTTCTGTGGACTACTGGGGCATGCGGATGATGCATGTGATAAGCTTTTTTCTGTGATGCATGATGACAACAAGCAAGGATAGGGGCCGGAGTTGATAGTTGAAGTGAAGCGGTCGACCGGCGGCTGTGGGAGTCATTGGCTATGCGAAGAGAATCAGGGTTTGTGGTAGGCTCCAAACCCGGAAAGAATCTCCAATCAATGCTCAAGAATTAAAGAGAAAGTTGACCTCCAAGGCAAAATAGGAAACAATGCAACTGACATAGAAAGAAATTTGCAGAAAGATTGGTTGGCAGAATTGATCAAGAATCCATCAGCATTTATTCCTAAAACGCTGGTTCAGGAAGGAGAATCCTCGGCCAAAATTACAATGGTAATGGAGGAAGATGAGGCCATCGAAATGCCAAGTGAATGTGACAAGAAACGACGTCGCAATGGTACAGAAGAAGAGTCAGAAATGACAAAACCTGCATGGGGCGAACGTGATATGCATGTTGAAATTGTGGGTGATAAAACTGAGGGTATGAAGGAACATAATGAGAGCACCATTCACCAAAGTGAGACAACTACTCATTTTTTATTGGCAGGTCCTGGCAGCCAGGCCTGCCGGAAGTCATGAGTTTCATAAGTTGGAACTACCGGGGCCTGGGCAACTCGAGTGCAGTTCCTACTCTCCATGACCTCGTTCGGACGTACCAACCGGATGTTATCTTTTTAAGTGAGACTTTGGTACATGCAAATAAAATTGTGGAGATTAAAGCGAGGTTGGGTTTTGATGCATCGTTTGCAGTTGAAAGAGTGGGTGGGAGTGGAAGCTTAGCTATGATGTGGAAGCACCCGTTTGACTGTCACCTTATAAATTATTCACAAAATTTTATTAATATGGAGGTGAGTCAGGCAGGTAGGCCGGGGTGGAGACTCACAGGTTTCTATGGGTATCCTAATAGTGGAAGGCGTAGGGACTCCTGGGAGCTCTTGAGGACCTTGGCAAGAGACAACTCATTACCTTGGTGTGTTTTGGGAGACTTTAACGACTTGCTTTCTAACGAAGATAAGAGTAGCAGGGTGGAACACGTGCCTTGGAGAATTCTGGGTTTTAGGGATGCCATTTTGGATAGCCGCTTGAAGGATTTGCCTCTTGAAGGATACCAATTCACGTGGAGGAAGGGTGAGAAGGAGGAGAGGTGGGATAGAGCTCTCGCAACACAATATTGGTTAGATATATTCCCCCGGTGTAGGTTAATGAATGACATGGTGGATAGGTCGGATCACTCACCCATTATTCTGAGGTTGGTTGATAATGAGAGGCGGCGAATTAACAGGCAATTTCATTTTGAAAATGCTTGGCTAGAGGAAGAGGAGCTCTCATTTGTGGTGAACATGGGTTGGGATAAGGAGGCGACCGAAGACGTGTTAACCAGGCTGAGGAATTGTTCTGATGAGGTCAATGCTTGGGGCAAGCAACTGCGGGCCAAATATCGAGTGGCTATTGATGAGTGCAGGTGTGAGCTTGAGGCTGCACGTGAAGACTGTGATGCGCAGGGAGTGGCTCAGTGTGATGAGATTAGAGCAAGGATGGGGGTGTTATTATCGTAGGAGGAGGCGTTTTGGAAGCAGAGAGCTAAAGTGTGTTGGCTGCAAGATGGAGATGCCAACACGAAGTTTTTTCATGCAGCTGCAAGTGCGAGGAAAAAAAGGACTACAATTACAAAAATTGTGAGAGAGGATGGTACCTTTGAGGAGGAACAAGGGGGGTTGTGTGACATAGCTGTTAATTACTTCCAGGATATCTTTCAGAGGCATAATAGTAGTACCGACTAGGTGGTAGATCATGTAACACAACGCATTTTTCAAGAAGATAATGATCATCTTTGTGCTCCGTTCACTGTGGGGGAATATAAGATAACATTGTTCCAGATGCATTCGGACAAAGCCCCAGGTCCTGATGGGCTTAATCCTGCTTTCTACAAGCGTTTCTGGGATCTCTGTGGTGTGGAGATTTTTCATTCTGGTGTTTCTTGGCTTGAGAGAGGTGAGTTCCCTACTCAACTCAATAGTACAAACATTGTTTTGATCCCTAAGGTATAAAATCCAACATCAATGAAAGATTTGAGGCCGATTTCACTTTGTAATGTGCTCTACAAAATTATTTCTAAAGTACTAGCCAACAGGTTGAAACCCCTTATGAGTAAGTGTATATCTCAGGAACAGTCTGCTTTTGTTGCGAATAGATCCATTCTGGATAATGTCATGGTTGTTATAGAATTGATTCACCACATGAAATGCAAAGCAGGGGGCAAGGAGGGTGAGGTGGCGCTTAAAATTGACATTAGCAAGGCCTATGACAGTGTGGACTGGAACTATCTTAAATGTATTATGTTGAAAATGGGGTTTAACCAGAAGTGGGTGGGATGGATGGCTATGTGTCTGGAATCAGTTCAGTATGTCGTCTTGATGAATGGTGAATGGGTTGGTCCTATTCGTCCCGGGAGAGGTCTAAGACAGGATGACCCACTGTCGCCCTATCTTTTTATTATATGTGCTGAGGGCTTGACCACACTTCTAAAAAGAGCGGAAGCGAAATGAGACATTCACGGCATCAAAGTGTGTAGAGGAGCTCCTATCCTCGCACACCTTTTATTTGCTGACGATTGTTTTCTATTTTGCAGGGCTACTGAAAGGGAGTGCAATGTTCTTAAGAATATCCTCACAATGTATGAACATGCTTCAGGACAGACCATTAATATGCAAAAATCAGAAGTTTTTTTAGCAGGAACACCACTGCGGAGATGCGTACAAAGATTACAGATATTCTGGGTGTGGTGGAGTGCTTGGGGACAGGGAAGTATCTGGGACTGCCGTCTATGGTGGGGAGGAACAAGAAAGCCCTGTTTAGCTATCTCAAGGACCGGGTCTGGAGGAAAATTCAACATTGGTCGGGGAAGCGTCTTTTCAAAGCTGGTAGGGAGATTTTGGTAAAATCAGTGGCTCAAGCAATTCCTAACTACTGCACGAGCACGTTTTTGTTACCAAGCTCCTTAGGTGATGAGATTGAAAGAATGATCAATTCCTTTTGGTGGGGCTCGAATAAAGGGTCAGGCAGAGGCATTAATTGGTTGAGTTGGGAGAAGCTGACAGTGAGAAAGGAGTATGATGGGATGGGTTTTTGTCATCTTTATGGCTTTAATTTAGCTATGCTAGGGAAGCAAGGTTGGAAACTAGAAACTGACCATGATGCTATAGTAACGTGTGTCTTCAAAGCTAAATATTTTCCTACAAGTGACTTTTTGGGGGTCCGCTTGGGCCACAATCTCAGTTATGTATGGCGTAGCATCCACGCTTCACAGGTAGTGGTTAAAGGAGGCTTGAGATGGCGGTTAGGGAATGGTAGAAGTGTCAATGTTTGGCGGGACCTATCAAATGGTTGACTGATTTAGGTGTTACTAAGGTGGCCATAGAATTAGACTGCAAGGCAGTGACTAATGGCATTTCTGGGGCAACTAAGTCAAGAATAGAGTTTGGTATCATTATTGACCGCTGTAAGGCTAGCTTAAGCTTGTCACAAAACTATGGGGTTAGTTTAATTAGGAGGTTAGTAAATTTAATCGCTCATATGTTAGCAAGGGCATCGAGATTATATGCTAGTCACCACGTATTTGAGTTTATTCCAACCTGTATTGAGACTATTATTTTAAATGAAATGAAGCAAGTATGTTTCCCTAAAAAAAAATTTATTTTAAATATTATTTTTATTTAATTTTTATGTTTTATAAAAATATATGTATTATAGAAATATGCGCAACATTCAAATGAATAGAATGAGTCAACTTTAAATTTCCAAGGTGCCCCCACCAAAAAATGATAAAAACACAATACATTATTTAATCACGCAACCAAACCTAGTTCTCTAGGATCTCCGCCACATAGCAAACTGCAACGTAGACCTACATTGCATAATCTTGGCACGTGGCATTACTTGTTCATCTGCATAAATCCAAAAATGTTGTTTATATACAAGAACAGATCCAAAAATTTTAGGACGTGGGCTATATATATATATATCATATTATTTTTTAAAATAAATTATAAATATATATTATTTTGAAAATATAAATACATATTATAATATAAGATGTATGAAATATAACTAAAATTTCATAATATAATAATATATTAAAGTATAGATATAACATATTAAAGTGGAATCAACAAAAATGTGTAGATATGATTGTATTATATTAAAAATGTGTGTGTGTGTTTGTTTGTTAATTGTCATACAATTTTATTAAAGTCTATTGGTGTATTAAAGATAACATCTCTGTATATATAATAAAATGTCCAGCACAGGACTCCCCAGGGTCGTCCCTGACATCTCGGGTGCTCTGTGCGAACTGAGAAATCGGTGTCCTATTTTGTTTATAAGTTATATACATATATATATTGATTATCAAAAGCAGATAGCCTTCAATTACTGTTTTTAGAAGGCCTAAAGTGAGAATTTACCAAATTTAGAATGTTATAATATATATACACACATATACAAAGTAAAAAAAATTAGTACCCCTAAAAAGTGGGGCCCTGTGCGGCCGCACCCCACACTATCAAGGCCACCACTGGTACTCCTGCCAACAAACTCCAGTAATCTACAATATTTATTATTATTATTATTATTATTATTATTATATAAATGTCCATCAACTTTTTTATGTTTTTACTTTTTCGTGTTCAGGTTAACAAAAAGAATAGCAATCGCATAAATAACTACAGTGTTCCCACTTCCAACTCCACCTTCTTGCTAATCTACATCTACAATATATATATATATATATACCACCTACCAATTATCTACCACTACTATCAAGCACAGTGTAAAATAATATATTTATTTCTTCAATTATTATTACTAGAAGGTACCACTTGTTAATGTTTGGCCCTCTTTTTATTTTTTTTATTAACTCATATAAATATATATGATTAATTTAATAAGTATAAATATATATTTATCTTGATATGATTTAAGATAATAATTAGTTATATAAAAAAAGTCAAAAATATTCAGTCACTTTATAAAAATTATTACTGCAATACCAAATCAAATATTATTTAATTATTCAAAATAATATAGTCAAAGGTGACAAATAATTAATCTATTGTATTACATGATAATCATTACATTTTATTAATTTTATTTTTTATGTTGTATCAGTTTAGTGATGAAACATTAATGATATTAACTAAAAAAATACATCCTAACTCCTCTTATACTTTATATTATTATTTTTATATTATTATTTCTATGCAGAATAAAATTATATATAATAAGTTTAATGTATATCCATTATTTGTAATTATCTACTAACAACTCTAGGTTATAGAACTACTCAACTACCCTTAATTATTTATTTTCTAATGTTTGAAGTTTAATTGAATAATTGAGTAATATTTTATTTGATATTGATATTATTTAATTTTATAAGATGAATGCATTTATACATATTAAATCAATTGTTAAACTTGAATATATTTATTTCATATACTAATTAGTTTTATAAAAAAGTCAAAAGATTCAATTTCAATCATTTTTATAAAAATTATTACTGCAAATATCAGATCAAATATTATTTAATTATTTAAAATAATTTAAAGATAAATGAAAAATAATTAATATATTGTTTTACATGATAATCATTAGCTCATTACATTCTATTAAATTTAATTTTTATGTTATCTCATTTTAGTTATGAGACAATACTGATATCAACCAAAAAATACACCTTGACTCATCTTATACTTTATATTATTATTTATGTACACAATAAATTTATATATAATAAATTTTTATGTATATCCATTATTTGTAATTAGCTGTTAACAACTTTAGGTTATAGAATTACTCATAATTATTTGTTTTCTAATCTTTGAAGTATAATTGAATAATTGAGTAATATTTGATTTGGTATTTATGTTATCTAATTTTATAAGATGATTGATTTTTTATTTTTATAAAAATAATTAGTATATTAAAAATTATTAAATTAAATATGCATATATACATATTAAATAAATTATAAGAGGACACCGGTGCAAATAGCACGGGTACTTTCTAGTTTATAATAATACTTTATAGATAGATACATTAAGTTTTATTTATTCATAAATAAATCAAAAAAACAATAGTTACGTATATATAATTTGATTGCCAATGCCATAATATCATAAAAAAAGATGTTTGACTCAGTAACAAAAATGTGCTACTGCATATTTATATATTTATATATTTTATATGTATTGAGAAATATTAGAATATTAGTGCGGGCGTTACAAGTAGGTCTGTCCATGTTTATATATAAAGTGCGTAATATGTGACCAGGTCATATTATAACATATTCATCATCATCAGAAGAAAGAGCCTAAAGCATGGCACCGCACGTTTCCAAAGTCACTGCCTCCATTGTCGTTTTGCTGGCCATCCTTTTCTTGATGCCAGAATCTTATGTTTCTTTGCTCACTGCAAGTGCCGCCACCCCAGAAATATCAGATGTTGATCTTCTGGAATTTCCTCTTAATTTAGAGTACTTGGAGGCTGAGTTCTTCTTGTTTGGGTCATTGGGTCATGGATTGGATGTAGTTTCTCCAGACTTAGTAGAGGGTGGACCCCCTCCCATTGGTACCAAGACATCCTTGTCAAGGATGTCATGTTGCAGTTTGGTTTGCAGGAAGTTGGACATTTGAGGTAATTCTCTCTATTTCTCCTTTAAAATCTTTGATATTTTTTTGAATTAAATACTTTGTTAGTCTTTACAAAATTATGATGGTTCAAGTTTACTCTCTATAAGTATATATTTATTTATTTTTAGTCCATGTAAAATACAAAAAAAATGTTTAGTTTTATTCCTGTTTAATTAAGGACTAAAAACACACAATTTTGTTAAATATAAGGTCTATAAATTAATTAATTTTCATAAAGAGTAAAGTTGAATAGGTGCCATTTTATGGAGACTAAAATTTTTCCTATTTTTTATTGGCTTTAATTTTGGATCAATATATGTATATCATAGAGTAGTTCTAAAGTAGAATTGTATCCTCATTACAGGGCCATAAAAAGCACAGTGAGAGGGTTTCCTAGGCCTTTGTTGAATCTAAGCAAAGAATCATTTGCCAAGGTGATGGACAGTGCCTTTGTACAACCTCTGCAACCTCCTTTCGATCCCTATGCCAATGAGATCAACTTTCTTCTTGCATCTTACATCATTCCTTATGTTGGCCTCACCGGTTATGTTGGTGCCAATCCACATTTGCAAAATGCTACTTCCAAGAAGGTAATAAAGCTACAAACTCAACCTATGAAATCTATTTGTTGGAACACACGCAATCGGGATTGTAAAGGTAAATTAACGGCGAACACACGCACACACGCGAGAAAGTAAAGAAGACAAGATTTACGTGGTTTGGCGAATAGTGCCTACTTCCACGAGAGCTGTTACGGCTGTGTTTTCACTATATCATAATAGGGTTACATAAGCGCAGTATATATACTAATCATCACTGCGATAGAAATTACATCAATAACCCCCCTGGGCGTCGGCCCAACTGTCAGTATCTATATGAGCCATACTCAACACTATTCAAACTAGGATTCAGATTCACTGTAGTCAAAATTTTCACGCATTTCTTGGTATCGCAAGAATTGGAGAAGGAAGATAACATCTTCATTCAATTTTCTGGTATATGAAAAACTGTATGAAACAGTATGTACAAGAGGCTTATATAGCCTTGGTTAAGACTAACTAAAGGTAACCGCTAACTAACTAGAGATTAGTTAAATAACTAACTTCAAACTAACTATAATTAAATGTAATTAAATGAACATCCGGTAATACTCCCCCTCAAGTTGGACTGAGGATATTACGAAGTCCCAACTTGGAGATGAAAGAAGTGAATGATGTAGCATGGAGAGGCTTGGTAAATACATCAGCAAGCTGAGAAGCAGAGGAGACCGGAAGAAGATGAATCACACCCTTTTGGATCTTTTCTCGAACCACATGACAATCAATTTCGATATGTTTCGTTCTTTCATGGAACGTTGGGTTGTGAGCAAGATATATGGCAGACTTATTATCACAATAGACTACAGTGGGTGCAGGAAGTTTAACTTGCAAATCTACCAAGAGAAAATGTAACCATTGAACCTCACATGAAAGACTCGCCAAAGCCCGATATTCAGCCTCGGAAGATGATCTAGAAACCGTGTTCTGTTTCTTAGATTTCCAGGAAATGATAGCTGAACCTAGGAAGGTGCAGTAACCTGTGACAGATTTTCGGGAATCTAAGCAACAAGCCCAATCGGAATCCGCAAATCCTGATAATTGAAGGTTGCTTGCTGCAGGGAAAAACAGACCCTGAGATGGAGCAGTCTTGAGATACCTCAATACACGCATTGCAGCTTGAAAATGAGATTGAAGAGGCTTGGAAACGAATTGAGAAAGTTGCTGGACTGAAAATGCAATGTCTGGACGAGTGGTAGTAAGATAAAGCAGTCTCCCAATGAGTCTGCGATAGGCAAATGCATCAGAATAGGCAGAACCAGCAGCACTGCTTAGTTTAGTAGCAGGATCACATGGTGTAGAGGCAGGTTTGGCAGCCAAGATGCCACTGTCTTCAAGCAACTGCAGTGTATATTTTCTTTGATTGAGTATGATACCACTCTTAGATCGAGCAACCTCTAAACCAAGAAAAAATCGCAAAGGACCAAGATCTTTTATTCGAAACTTATTGTCTAGGATTTGCTTCACATGTGAGATTTTTGCCATGCTATTTCCTGTTAAAAGAACATCATCAACATAAACCAACAAGGCAGTGATGGAAGGACCCGAGGCTTTGACAAATAGAGAATGATCAGCATGTGACTGAGAATAACCAAGGGACAAGAGAGTGGTGGTGAGTTTGTGATTCCATTGCCTACTTGCTTGCTTCAATCCATATAAATATTTGTGTAACTTGCAAACAAGAGTGGAAGAAGTAGAATGAGGAGTAACCAAACCAGGTGGAAGTAGCATATATGCCTCCTCATTCAAGTCACCATGTAGAAAAGCGTTATTGACATCCAGTTGCTCTAGAAACCAGCCTTTGGCAGCAGCTAAGGCTAGTAAAACTCGAACAGTTGTCAATTTAGCAACTGGACTGAAAGTTTCAAAGAAGGCCACTCCTTCTAATTGAGTAAATCCCTTAGCAACTAGGCGAGCTTTGTACCTCTCAATTGTGCCATCAGCATGGTATTTAATCTTGTAAACCCATTTACAACCAATGAGAATCTTTCCACGAGGAAGCTCTACAATAGACCATGTTTTATTCAACTCAAGAGCATCAATTTCAGCCTGCATAGCTTTCTGCCAGCATTCATGCTTAGAGGCTTGAAGAAAAGTTTTGGGTTCATTGTTAGTAGTAACTGCCAAGCAAAATTTTTTATAGGAAGTAGAACAATTGGCATAAGATAAAACAGAAGATAAAGGATAGGGAGACTGAGAAGAAATACCTGAAGAGGAATCAGTACTGCTAGACAAAGTGCAGTGATAATCAGCCAAATAACTAGGCTTGAATTTAATTCTGTCTGATTGTCGAGTTGCTGCAGCAGGTAATTGAGCAGGCTGTGCAGAAGAAGGAATTGCAGAATTTATTAAATCAGAACCAGAAACTGCAGCAGGTGAATGATCAGACATTGAAGAACCAGAAGCTGAAGAACCAGAAGCTGGTGAAGAACCAGAATCTGATGGTGAACCAGACGCTGGTGAAAGACCAAAGAATCGGTGATGAAGAACCAAAGAATCGTAAATGACGATGTGAGAATCAAGCTCATATTGTCAAAAATTAAAGAAGGATAGTCTTGTGAAAAAACAGACTTGGAATGTGGAACAGCAGAAGCAATGTTGGGGAAATGAAAAGGAAAATGTTGCTCATAAAAAATAACATTTCTTGAAGTAAAAATTTGGTGTGATGTCAAATCATATAAGACAAAACCTTTGACTCCTTCCTTGTATGCAAGGAATGCAGTCTTCCTAGCTCTATGATCAAACTTGGATCTATGAGCTTGCAAGGTAGAAGCATAACAAAGACAACCAAAGACTTTAAGATGAACCAAAGATGGAGGTTCATTATAAAGGAGTTCAAATGGAGATTTATTGTGAAGCAAATGAGTGGCAATTCTGTTTATAAGATGAACAGATTGCTGAACTGCAAAATTCCAAAGAGTTTTTGGAAGGTTGGACTGAAACAAAAGAGCCTTAGCAACATTTAGAATGTGTTGGTGCTTTCTCTCAACAATTCCATTTTGTTGAGGAGTTTCAACACATGATTTTTGATGTAGAATACCTTTGCTTTGAAAGAAATCATGCATAAGGAATTCTACACTATTGTCACTCCTAAGACACTTCAATTTGGTATTAAATTGGGTTTCAATGTAGGCAATGAAATTAGTAAGATGAAGTCGGGTCTCAGCTTTGGATTTCATAAAAATAACCCAAGTAAATCTACTAAAATCATCAACAAGAGTCAAAAAATATTTGTGACCCAAAATAGAAGTATGGGAGTATGGACCCCAAATGTCAGCATGAAGCAAATAAAAAATATGTGTGGTTTTAGTGAAACTATTTGGATGAGGCAATTTTCTGTGTTTAGCAAAATGGCAAGTGTCACAAGGGACCTTTTTATTATGAAAACTGATAAAAGGAAATTTTGTAGCCATACAATGATGTCTATCAAAAGAAATGTGACCTAATCTCATGTGCCATAAAAGAGAATCATTGACATTTTTGGAGTTTGAATCACAAGCTGAAAATGCAACATCAGAATTTGAATTTGAATTGCAGAATTTGTAATCAGAACCAGAATTTGTAGCAACATTACAAACAGAATCAGGTATTAAATTGCAAGCCTTATTTGTTGAAAAATTCAGCATGTAGAGTTTGTGCACTAGTCTAGCTGTACCAATCGTCCTCTTAGTATTCTCCTGCACAAAAGAACAAAAATCAGAGTGAAAAACAGCATAGCAGTTACTTGACTTGGTCAATTGTGGAATGGATATCAAATTGGCATGAAATGTTGGAACATATAATACATTATGCAGCTACAGATCATCAGAAAAGCAGACAGAACCTGCTAAGACTGCAGTTGCATATGTATCATTTGGCATGTTAATTCTTATGGGTTTAATCGAATGGCAATTGGTAAGCATTTGAGAATTGTAGGTTATGTGATCAGTGGCTCCTGTATCAATGATCCAGGAGGTGGAATCCTTACCAAAACTGAGATTACATTGAGAATTTAGAGCAGCAGAGTTGGTGGAATTTGAATGTTGTGAAATTGAAGCAGCATTAGAATGCTGTGGGAATGAGATAGCAGTGTTAGCAGAATGTGATGCAGCCATTGATTGATGCTTTGATTGTTGAAGTAAATCCATAATCCCTTTGTATTGCTCCTGTGTGAAAGAAATGTTGCCATTGCCACTGTTATTAGCTGAGTCACACTGTGATACAGATTTGCTATCTTCCTCAAATGCAGAAGCATTGGCAGCCAAATTAGTAGAATTACTGTTTCTGTCATTTCTGGTTTGGTAACCAGGAGGAAAACCATGTAAAAAGTAGCAAGTATCCACAGTATGATTAGTCTTTTTACAGTGAGTACACAACTTGTTTCCTTGGCCTCTACCTCCCATCCCTTGCCTTCCACGGCCTCTATTGTTGTAACCTCCTCTTCTATTGTTATCAAAGTTCCTATTAAAATTGAAATTCTGATTGCTATTAATTGCTAGAGCTTTCACTTCACTCTCAGCATCACTAACATTAGGAACATGTAACTGTCTTTCCTGTTGAACAACAATAGAGAATGCCTTAGCTATAGGAGGAAAGGGATCCATCATCATAATCTGTGACCTTACATGAGCATATTCTTCATTAAGGCCCTTCAAAAACCGAATTGTATAGTCTTGATCCCTGAAAAGTCTCATGGACTGAACTGCACCACATGAACAAGGTATAGCACATTTGCATGAAGGTAAAGGCCTAAAGTTCTCTAGTTCATCCCATAGTGACTTCAATTCTGAATAATAATCAGAAACATCTAAAGTTCCTTGCACCAAACGACAAATATCCTCTTGTATGTCAGCAATTCTAAACATATCTGCTTGATCAAATTGATCATGCAAGTCTTTCCAAGCATCAGAAGCATATATGAAGAAAACAATTGATTTTAAAACATTTGCAGAAACAGATCTTTGAATCCAGGAAAGTACCATACTGTTGCATCGAAGCCACTGGTTGTAAAGTAAATCAGTTTTTGCAGGAATCGTGATGGATCCATCAACGAACATTAATTTGTTCTTGGAGATCAGTGTTGTGCGCATCGACCTGATCCATGGTTGAAAGTTCTTGCTGCCTTCAAGAACCGGAGTAACTAAAACCACCGCAGGATTCTCGCTCGGATGAAGAAAGAAAGGATTTGAGTTATTTGTTGCGAAATCTCTGTATGTCTCAAAGCTCTGGTTCGTCATAATTGAGAAGTATGAAGAATTTTTGAAAACCTAATTTCTGAAGAAGAATCAATGATTCTCGAAGAGAATGAAGGAATTGAAGAAATTGCAGAATCACAAATTGTGATCTGGTTAACAGGAAGAGAAACAAACAATCGAATCGAGTAGAAGAATCGAACAACGAAAATGAACCAGAGCTCAATGAATGAGCTCTGATACCATCTTGGTATCGCAAGAATTGGAGAAGGAAGATAACATCTTCATTCAATTTTCTGGTATATGAAAAACTGTATGAAACAGTATGTACAAGAGGCTTATATAGCCTTGGTTAAGACTAACTAAAGGTAACCGCTAACTAACTAGAGATTAGTTAAATAACTAACTTCAAACTAACTATAATTAAATGTAATTAAATAAACATCCGGTAATAGCATTCACGCAGTCAGATGATGTGAACCGTCAGATGGTGTACATTTCGAGTTGAGTAAATAAGATCAATTTCAAAATGTACACCATCTGATCAAGATCAAACAGTCCACATCATGTGACTACGTGAATGAGTGAAAATTTTGACTACAAAAATCTGAATCCATTCAAACCATTACAATATTGTGTAATGTTGATGCATATGTACACAACTTGTAGCAGGACTTCTAGGGGTAGAGTCGGGCCAAGATGCAGTTCTACGAGCATCGTTATACAAACGTCGCGCATTGAAGGTTAAGCCTTATGGAGTAACCGTGGAAGAGTTCACAAGTCGCATTTCAATGCTTAGAAACAGGTTAGGAAACACAGGTTTAAAAGATGAGGGTCTTAAGGTCCCTAAAGTGCAGGGTGCTGAAGGCAGCGTCATAGGGAACATCCTTGTTGGTGACGAAGACTCACTATCATATCTAAGGACTCCACAGGAAATATTGAGAATAATATATGGAAATGGTGATGAACGTGTCCCTGGTGGCTTCTACCCTAATGGAGCTAGTGGTCGTATAGCTAGATCTTACTTATACACTATCAAAGTAAGGCTAATGAGAATCAATTCTCTAGAAAACAACACAATATTCTCTAGTTATACCAGCACCAAAGAGTAAATTAATTATAATAAGCATTCTATGTCGTATCCTGGTTACAAAATAGCATTGTGTAATTGTGTTGCAAGATAGATTTGCTGGGATTTAGGCCTAAGGATAGGATTTCAAGCTAATGTTTTTGTAGTTCTTGAACCAACTCCTCAATCTGACACCATATTAGCTTGTAATCTTAATTAATACTTAATTAAAAAAATTTAAAAAAATATGCAATGACATGCCTTGGCCTACACGGCTATACAAGTTAATAATTCGCTGACCAGAAAGCAGTAAGGACTATGTAATTGTCACGAATATTACATTTTTTGCATGTTCCTTCCCCTAAAAATCTTTTGGTCTTTGAAGCTGGAACAATACATTGAATCGTCTTTTTTTTTTTTTTTTTGCTTGTATAACTTTTTGTTAGAAGAATGAGAGAGGGACAATCTTTGACATCATATCAATAACTAATTACCATCCCAAAAATTACAAGATTGCCTAATCCACATAAATAAGTTGACTAAAAGCTGATTCCAGTAACAAATTATTTTAACGCTGGCTTATAATTATTTAGACACAATGAAGAAGGAATTACAGGATGAGATCTAATTTTCCCCTTCTTCACAACATTTTGTATTTATTCCGGGGTTAAAACCCAAGGCCCAAAGCACCTCCATTAGAAGAAAAAATAGGCCAAATCCATTGACCACTAAGCATAGGGGCAAAACTGACATAACAAAATTAGGAGGTCACACCTCCCACACAAAGAATTTGAGAATATTCTACTGCTATGATTTTCTCTCAGTAGTTTAATTATTAGAGAATAATCCCCATCTGGTAAGACTGTGACAGAAGCATAATCACAACTATTTATACCAATCACACCTGAAAGGCCAAGGAAGATGCCCTAGATCCATATTGTATTAAAAAACCTGCATCACCCCCACCAACTTGAGCACTATAGTGTCATTGCAGATACCCCCTCTTTTTCAACGACGACAAAGGCCGAGCATTGGAGCGTAAACGTTAGGGAACATTCACCTTCTTCGTAGCAACTACATCACCATCCCTGTAGTGTCAGACATAAGTTTCCTTGAACTGTAATTAGCTGAAACAAGTAGTAACTAAATCAGAAATTGGGAATCACGTGGGTTCTCAGAAGACTTTTAATTTTAATGAAAGTTTTTAAATTGGAAAAATAACAACTTTGAAAATCACTTTTAGTAAACATTATTTAGCATTTACTTGGCAGAATTCGTTAGATAAATTCCAACTATGGTCAATATAAATTGGAGAAGTGATCTACATACTTGATGTGATATTTTGTGTATTTTGTGGAGAATATGTTGCTTATTTTTTTGTTCTTTAATATTTAGGGTGCATTTGATTTAAAAAAAAATAAAGGACTCGACAACACAAGGGTAATTGTTTCATGTTTGATTCAAAAAATAGTCATATGACAACACAAAAGAAAGGACAAGAAACACCACAAAAACTCACAATCTTATCTATCAGCAAATCATGGGACAACTTTCTGTCCCAATGACAAACTATTCAAAAGACAAAAATACTCACATTTATTTTCTACTCAGTACACTACTAGAAAAATAGCATTTTCGGATGGATATTTCAGACACAATAGATTCCTTCCAAAATTGCATTAAATTTTCGGATAGATTTGAGACGAATTTATTGTCTAAGAGATTTCGTCCCAAATCTATCTTTATTTCGTCCAAAGTTTCGCACTAGTTATGCGCCAAAACAAATTCCCACGACTTTCAGACAGATTGGTGACAAAACATTTTCAAAATCATTTCTAAATATTTGTTATGCGCCTAAAATTTTGTGTCAGTTGTCAACACTCCTCCAAGATGAAAATTTTGTAATTTCGAGCATTGAGCTAGATTCATCAAACTTTGTTCTTGGTAGTGCCTTCACGCACGCATGTATGTTTGTGTGTGTGTGTGTGCGCGCACGTGTGTATAAAGTTAAATATGTTTTTAGTCCTTATAAACTTTATATTTTTTGTTTTTAGTCCTTATACCCACTTTTTAGTCCCTACAAATTACAAAACTACTTACTTTGAGTCCTTAAAGAGAGACTCAAAACATGTAGTTTTGTAATTTGTAGGGACTAAAAAGTGGGTACAGGAACTAAAAACAAAATTTGAGATAATTACAGGGACTAAAAACATATTTAACTTATATATATATATATATATATATATATATATATATATATATTTGGTCTTCAGTCGTGTTGTATTTAAGCTGGATTTCTTTAATTTCCTCTGCTTCTATGATGAAGTGATATTTGATATGTATGTGCTTTTTTTGGTTGTGATGAATTGAATTCTTTGTCATAGCAATTGCCAATCTGTTGTCACATGATAGATTATGGTAGGTCCAAAATATTGTTTTTCTCCCATTTCTTCAAGTAGTATTAGCAGTCACATAGCTTGACTTATATATTTTGCAGCTGCCACATACTCTGCTTCTATTGTTGATTGTGCAACTGTTGCTTGCTTCTTATAAGCCCATGAGAAAATCCTAAACCTAGTGAGAAGGCATAGTCTGGTGTACTATTCATGCCATCTATAGAACCTGTCCTATCATTATCGGTGTAGCCAAGCAACTTTGAGTTGGTCATCGTTTTATACAATATACCAAACTCACTTGTGCCTTGTAAGAATTTTAAAGTTCTTTTAGCTGCTCCAAAGTGAATTTTACTTCGCTCCAAAATGATTTTTTACTTTGCTTCTGCATGAACTTTGATAGTAGACTTGTAACATGCATGATGTGTGTCATGTGGCTGTAAGATACAATAGACACCCAATCAGACTAAGGTGATGCATAAGCTTTTGGTGCTCCAACTTCCTTTTACAGCTTCTCATTTGTTACAATTGGAGTAGCGGTTGGCTTGCAATCGTACATCTTGAAATTTTTAATTAAGTAGTGCTTCTGTGTATTTCTTTTGTGAGATAAATATTCCTTCAATTTTTGACTTATAACTATGTTAGGGAGAAATTCATCAAGCTAGGGTTCAATCATGTCAAATGTCTTCATCATTTCTTCCTTGAGTTTTGCTATCATTTTCATGTTGTTTCCTGTGTAAATTAGATTATCTATATATTAGGAGACAATAAGAGTATCGCCATCATGAGCCAAAATTTATAGTGTAGCTTTATTCTTGTTTCTCCTTGACTGATGGAGTACTGATCAATCCTGTTATACCATGCTCGAGGAGCTTGCTTGAGGCCATACAAATGGGTTAGTGGATGAGGTTTACACTTGGTACATTGGAATATTGCTTCGAAACCTAAATGATTTGGTAGTGTAGGCATAAGAGCGACAAGAGTACATATACTGCACTATTGGGGAAAAATGTGTGGTACCAAATTAATTAGTATGATAATTGTTAGACTCGGTTTATCTTAGAAGAAAGTCAAAGAATTTTTACAACTCGGGTAATTATGCAAGGATTCCAACCTAAAGCATAGGATGAGCTAGAGATGGCTTCAACTTTAGCTCTTTTTTTTTTTAATACTACATAAATCTTGGGTAACACTTGAGCCACTTTGTAATGCAACATACGGTAATTCATATTCAAAACATTGAGGTGCATATAAAATGGATGTTTGGTGAGAAACGACATTACTTTTAATAATTCCAGTTTTGATTTCTCAGGCTTAATTCATATGATTAAGTTAAGGTCTTGATATTGGTTGGTATCAAAATTTGGTAGTAAAGGTCTCCAACTTTCTGATTGGTTTCAAATGTCCTATAATGTGCTTAAAAAGCTGTATTGATTGAGTAGATAACTCTTTCTTATTGTACATGGGTTGGAGTACACCGTGTACTCTATTTAATACATTTATTTACTTATAAAAAAAAGGATGTTTACGGGAAATAAGGAGTGATAGCTACATCAACTCTATACTATTTTGCCATATGTTAATGAGTTGTTTCATAATATAAGGATTCATCTTACTTTTAACAGTTTTATTTGAAATGATCATATGTTTGGTGAATACATAGTTAACAAAGGTTGGAAGTGGCTCTAGCAGTGGCGAACTTAGGACCCTGGGTCAGGGGGTACAATTTTTTTAAAATTATACGTTATTATTGCTAAAAAAATTCTAATAATAAATTATTCTTAAATATAAAATATATTAATTAGTAATTATAAAACATAAAATATATTCTTAAAAAATTAAGAAGTAATTATAAAATTTATTAATATACTGTACAACAACAAAATTAATTTATAAGATTTATGATGATTATATATATATATATATATATATATATATATATATATATATATATATAATGCAATTGTCATAAATGTGTAAAACTGGTAAGTGTACGTAGGAACTCCTAGACCACGCGTTCAACCCGCATCAGTTGCTCTTTGGGCCAATTTGAACACTTTTATAACGTTAAACATTGGCCCAACAAAAGCAAACACCGGACCAATAAAACAAAATAGCCCAAACCTAAAAATAAAACCATCAAAACACATTGTTAGCTTATTGTGTTTCTCTGCACAGCCGCCGGCCGCTATTCTTTCTTCTTCTTTTTCGGTGTCTTGCTTCTTCTTCCTCCTGTGCGTTTCGTGGTCCTTCTTCCTCCTCCTGGCATGGGATCGTAGTTGCATATCGGACTGGAGCATGGGCGTGTCTTGGGGCAGTGGGTGCACATTTTTTCATTTAGAGGGGTCAAAATACAAAAAGTTTAGAGTCGTACGTGGAAATTTTAAAATCCCAGTGGGTGTATGTGCACACCCTGGGCCCAACGTGGGTCTGTCCCTGGGCTCTAGAGCATGCTAGTTGGATGGTGCAAGATTCATGCAAGTGGATTCTTGGATCTGAAAATCCCAAACAAAGATCTATCTATCTATTCTATCTATTCTTATATAGGAAAACAAACCCCTAACTAGACATGTGTTAGCCTTTAGGGGTTTGATTTTTCCTCTCAACATATTCTTTCCCTCCCACATATATATATATATATATATATATTCTTTTCCTTCCTATTTTTTCAATTTTAAATTATTTCTTATTCTTTTATTTCACTTTTTATTTTTTATAATTTTTTACTTTTTTGTTCTTTTATATTTTAAAAATTTATTTATTTTTCCATTTTTTTAACTTTTTAATTTTTTATTTCTTTCAACTTTTTTATTTTTTTTTTTTTTTACTCTTTTTAATTAATTTTTTTTTTTTTCATTTTCTTTTAGTTTTGCGTTATTTTTTATTTTCATTCCTATTTTTTTCTTTCTATTTTTCTTCTTTTGTGTATTTTCATATTTTGTATGAAACTTTTTATTTATTTTTTCTTTATTATCTTTTCATTTTCACATGTTTTATTATTATTTTACTATTTAACTTTTAAATTTATTTATTTTAATATTTCATATTTAATTTTTGTTTCATATTTCTTAATATTTTTATTATAAACCTCTATATTATTTGTATATGATTATTTTATTTTTGAGTCACGATGGGAAACATTTCATATTGCAGACATGATTTCATCGTTTTTTATCACGTATCAAAGTCTATAACTTTCTTTATTATTTTACTTTTAATTGTCGACGGATAAATATTACATGTTGTTGGTATAATGATTAAGTTTCTTTTGCATCCCGACGGAAAACATTAGATGTTGTCGGTATAATTTTATTATCTATTATTACTTATCATTTTTATAAATGTTTTTATTATTTAATTTTTAATTTTTAATTTTTAATATTTTTTAATTTTTTGAGTTATATATATTTTTTCTTTTACTGTTTCTCCATTTTGTATATTTATATTTTTTTTTTTCTTTTCATTTTTTCTTAATTTTTTATTTCTTAACTTTTTTTCATATTTTAAACTTTTTTACTTTTTTTATCTTTATAAATGATTATTTTGCTTTAAAATTCCAACGGGAAACATTACATGTTGTCGGTATAATTTCATCATTTTTATTATGTATCAAAATTTATAAGTGTTTTTATTATTTATAAATGATTATTTTACTTTTAATTCTAGACGGAAAAACATTACATGTTGTTGTTATAAATGATTACTTTTCTTTTGCGACACGACGAGGAAACATTAGATATTGTTGGTATAAATTTATTGTCTTTGAGCACATATCATTTTTATAAACATCTTTATTATTTACTTTTTAATTTTTAATTTTTTTAAAAAAATTAATTTAATTTTGTATTATCTTTTTGTTATAATTTTGTTTTTACTCTTGATTTTTCTTATTTTCTTTTCTTTTTATTTTTTTAAAAATATTTTTTTCTTTAGTTTTCAAATTTTTTTAACTATTAAGTTTTATGTTATCTTTATAATTGATAAATAATTATTTTACTTTTAAGTTCCAACGGGAAACAATACATGTTTTTTTTACGGGGGAGACATTATATGTTGTTAGTATAATTTCATTGTTTTTATCACGTATTAAAATATATGTGTCTTTATTATTTATAAATGATTATTTTACTTTTGATTCTCCACGGGAAAACATTACACGTTGTCAGTATAAATGATTACTTTTCATTTACGTCCCGATAGGGGAAACATTAGATGTTGTCGGTAAAATTCTATTGTGTTTTAGCACATATCAATTTTATAAATATCGTTATTATTTATAAATGATTATTTTGCTTTTAAGTCTCGACGGGAAAATATTACATGTTGTCGGTATAATTTCATCGTTTTTGAGAAATTTAACAAATGTTTTATTATTTATAAATGATTATTTTATTTTTGAGTCCCCTACGAGGATTTTTTTTTGCTTTTTATTTTTTCTATTTTCTTATATTTTTACTTTTTTCTTTTTGTTTATTCCTTAATATGTTTAATTTCATTTTTTAGTTTTTTTATTTCATTGCACATATCAAATTTTATAAACGTTTTTATTGTTTATAAATATTTGTTTTACTTTTGAGTTCTTGAAAAAACATTACATATTATAGGTAAAATATTATTGTCTTTGAACATATATCGATTTTATAAATGTATTTATTATTTATAAACAATTATTTTACTATTGAGTCTCGACAACGAAATATTACATGCTATTGGTATAATTTCATTGTCTTTTATCACATAACAATTTTATAAATCTTCTTATTAATTATAAACGATTATTTTACTCTTAAGTCCCAATAGAAAAATATTACATATTACTTACTCTCACTCTATCTGTATTTTTAGAAAACTAAAACAACTATAATTATGTTTGTCACAATGTAAAACTTTAATTTTATAAATAAATGTATTTCAAAAATGCTTGAACGGAATGACCCGTGCATTTGCACGAGTATCTTGCTAGCAAACTAATAAAGTTCACCCGAAAGATTCACTATAGAATAGTTAGTTTGATAATAATGAATATTTTTTTTTGACATGGATAATAACGAATACTAAGTAATATTTTATACTAAAAAATTATTAATTCTAATAAAAAATAGTTGATTTTGAAGTAAACCCAACTCTATGTTTCTATATCATATTTTTTTTGACTAGTGTTTCTATATCATATTTGAATCGGTAAGAATAAAGCGTACCCAATTTTTTTTTTTTGGAAAGGCTACACAACAATTCTACATACACACTTTGCACACACATCACCATAACAGTATTTTTGTGGTAAACCAAGCTATTCCTCATGTGCAACTACGAGATAACGAGATTTATTTAAAATACTGACTTCTCTCGACCAATATTTTTTCATTTGCATGGGTTAGGAATTGAACCCTCGATCAAGAGACCTGGGTATCTATCACTCGCGTCAACACCATTTTTTTTTTGGACTGGAACACCGTGTTTGTTAAAGCTCACCAGAACAGTATTTATATTCAAGATTGAGTTTATTTATTCTAATATTAATGTGTATTCTAATTCTGATGTTATAAAAAAAAAAAAAAGCGGCTCGAATCGGTTGATCATCGGCTATATATCCGGTCTAAGCACGGTGACTCGGCTGGTCTACAGAACTTGGACCGGGCCCTTTATTTTTCTGTTAAGAGCGTCGTTTTGGCTTTTTTAAAAGTGAAAAAAAGAAGAAAAGAGAAACAACGCAGTCAAGAGCGTCGTTTAGGTTTTTCAATTGTCGTTGCCGCCCACGCCGGATCGTTGCGAAACCGCTCCCTCGGTGTGTTTTGGAGATCTCGAGGCCTGCGGATCTAAATTTGGTGAGGTAATTCGGTTTCATTTTGGTTCACAGTGGAAGAATGCTTGCTACCCTTAATTTTTCGAGTTCAGCAAACCAACAAATCTCAGTTTGTGCAAATCATATAATCTGTTTATTATTGACTTGTTTAATTTATCATTGTTTTTATCAATCTCATATTTCGTGTGATGTAGATGTTTTCTTTAATTGAAAAGCCTAATCCAAATTTGTGTACGGAACAGTAGGCTGTTAATTTCGCACTTTTTGATTTGAATAGATTCAGGCCATTAACCTGTTTTTGCTTCGTTTTGGTCAATTTTTGAAATAATTTTGTGTTAAATTAATAATTTCTAGCCAAGTGTAGTCGTTGTACAAAATTTACGCTTTTGAATGGGTTTCAATACTGGTGTTTGTGGGAATAGTAGGGGTGTACAGGTGCAGAGCAGAGTGTTGGAGTTCAATTTTCAATGTTTAGCATTCAACTACAAGTTTAGCTGAACAATATATATAACCCTCCAAACCCTAAATCATAATTTTGTTTAGACTGCAATTTGTTTATATACGACGTTTTCTGCTTTTATCTCCTTTTATTTTGTTAAATTCTCTGTAGTTTAGAAGTTTTATATATCCAGGCGGGAATGGGTAGCAAGCATCGAATGTATGCAGAATTTGAAACTAAACAGTTTGGGAGTTATTCTAGACGGCTTTTGGGAGTATATGGGTTCGAGTAGTCTAATCTATTTTTTCTCTTCATTGTGTGTGAGTGCCTCAACGATGGTACTTGTTAGCTGGTTTAGGTTGGAATTCATGACTTGTGGTATGACCGGGTCCTTTGAAATTACCTGCTGTTGACCTCTCCATTGTGGTTCTGGATATTTAATTAAGTTTTCAACAGCATGATTTATTGTGGTTTATTTCATCCAAAAATCATTCAATTCTGTTTCTGTATACAGAAACATTTCATCAAATTAGACTCAATATTATGGCTGTACATTCCGGGTCGGGTTCATCCGAGAAGAAATCAAGCAATGGAGTGAATGAGTTGCTGACTTTTAATGCCGAGAATATGCAAAGCAACATGAAAATTATCTATTACAGGTTTGGTTTGACTGCATATTAATAATAGTGTCGAATGTATACATATAGCTAGGAGCATTACATTTGGGTCAGACCATTGAACAGCAAAAAAAGTTTTTTTGTTCTTTACAGGATTATGGAACAGTATGGGAGCCTAAGTTATTTGGGGTGGTAGTTTTAGTATGGATGGAATTTTATGATTCTATCTGCATGAAACAGTCACCTGCGTGCTTGATATGTGAATATATAACACTAATACAGAAAGGGAAAGAGATGTGTGTGAGTGGGTTTGGGGGAGGGGTTGATGTAAAGAACAGCTGTTTGATGTTGTCTAAGGTTTAAAATTGAATTTTCTTTTATTTGTCTCTTTTGCAGCCGCACATTTTTATCTATAATTGGTGGAGTTGTTGCTGGTATTTTGGGATTTACTGGCTTGAAAGGATTTGTGTTTTACTTACTTCTCATGGCAGTTACATCACTCGGGCTTGTAGCTAAAGCAAAATTTTCAATCCACACATACTTCGATTCCTGGAACCGTGTGCTACTTGATGGCTTTCTTGGTGGTCTAATGGTAGGTTTTTTATGTTCACTTCATCTTTCTTATTTATTTTTCATGAATTAAGAAATTAGTTTGGATAAGGTAGGTAGGGGCACACACAAATAGATAATTAGATATCATCCTCAAAGAAAATAAAATTACAAAGTCAGGGATAGTCACAAAAGGCACATCAACAATGTAGTGTTGGTCAAACTCTTGCTTATGAACCACTGGAAGCCCCTGAAACAAACCTTTAGTTGAACAACATGAATGGGGTAAAAATATCTCTTTATCCCATAAAAGATGCAGTGGCAAAGTTTAGTCTGTAAAATTCTTTCAACCCATAGATTTAAACGTACTGGACAGGTCCATGAGATCTTTTCGATCTTTACTATTTTGACGCCCCCTCGTATGAAAAGCTGAAAAAGCCTTATTACTTATTAGAAATAAAGAAGAGTAGGATAGGTCATAGGATATTCTTGGACAAAGTAACAGACTTGTAATGGAAAACAAAGTCACTAAAAGATGCTTTATCTTTGCTTAATGAGGAGACTCCTCGTTAATTTTTTTTTTTTTTTTTTTTTTTTTTGAAAAACAAATGTGCTGAACACTAGAGAGATCATAAAAATGCATGCTTATGTTTGATGTTTACCCTTAAAAATGAGCATTCTGCTTCAGCCAAAGATGCCGATGGATAGCTTGCAAAGTCTACTACCATAACACCTCACCCTCCTAATACTCTATCTGAACATCTGAACATAATTGAAAGAAAATGCATCAAAATAGAGGGTACATCTGGCAGTCACCAGACACACCAAATGGCCTACTCCAAACGTAATTAGCTTCTCGGCATGTGAAAATAAATGTGCTGGATTTTCTAATTCAGAGATACACGTGATATACATACTTGAAATATAGCTTTGTTGGTCTTGTGTATATGTAAAATACCATTAATATTAATCATACTAATTACTACTCTGTCCAAGTCAATGAACCTTACTTGTAACTTTTGGAATTATCAATGGCCTTTTTCTGGCAAAAGAATTTCTCTGCTTGGACTTGGAAAATGGTTAAGAAAGTCAAAGAATGACTTACATACTAAAATAATCAAGAGTCTGAATAATCGTTCCTATGATACTAGAACAGAGTCAAGCAAAAGTAGAAGACCCAGTTGAGAAGGTTATCTATCATTTAAGCCTCTAGGAGAATTAAAATTCCAAAATTTAACCTTGAGTATTATAAAAAAAAAAAAAAAAGGATGGGGTAATGGGAGCCACCATAAAGGGTCAAGGAAAAGAGTCCATAAAGGGAATGTTCCCTGTGGGCGTCACCCTATGATTTTCCTAAAATCTAAGTATCTAACCTGATGATGATTGCTTATCTTTAAGGAGATAAGAGCCTAAGAGGATTAAAAGATTCCATGCTTAATCACTGAGCCCAGCCTTGCCAACGTTTACAAAATCAACAGTTATTTTATCATCTGGAAACATCTATTACCTTTATGAGATTTTTATAGCTAATTAAAAACGATAACCTAAAAAATCAAATAAAGGAGTAGACCATCTTTTCATCATTTTAGTCAACAGTTATTTCATGTGATTGAGTGATCTCCTTCAGAAGCATTTAATTCTGTGGTCTCTATCTTAGCAAGCTTACAGTGCAAACTAATTAGTTGTTCAATTTTGCTATTACTGGCCTAAAAGAATTTTCCTAATGTTTTTTTTGGGAATGTACTTCTTGGTTACTGTATCGTGTTATTGTTTGTAAACTTCTTAAGTCTGGTTTTGTACATATGTTTACCAATTTTGCTCTTTTACCCTTTTAGGAAGAAATATGAAAGAATCAACTTGCTAATCATATGTTTGGCATCCCTTAAAATAACCGACAGCTAGTGTTTTCAAAATTCCGCCATAGCGGAGCCATGGTTTTATGGCATGGCTGATTTTGTGCCAACCGCCATATGTCGCAACGCCCATTATATCCTCCATTGGCCACAATGCCATGTTTATTTTTGGCTGGCCACTCTAATCTGCCATCCGCCATTGATGACCCTGCCAACTTCATGTATTTCTAGTTTGTGTGTTTTCTGTGTTTGGTGCTGAAAACTTTGTTCAACATTACTAAATTTTTTGTTAATTGTACAGAGAAGGCCAAAAGGAGGGCTTTTCTCTGCAAATAAGGGAGAGGGAAAATATAGAGAAGGGGGGTTTTTCTAGTGCATAGTTTACTTAATATATCTGATTAGGCCTTTATGTCATTTTGGAATTTTAAATGAAAGATATGTGTAGTTTTTAAAATGAGAGATCTGTGCTATTGTCTTGCTAATCTTATCTGACCATTTCAACATACATTATATTTAGATCGTAATACCTATGTGGGGGTTTGTGTTCTCTCTCGCTCCCTATATATTTCACTCTTGAATGTGCATGTGTTCAGTATTATAACTTTTCTTTTTTGAACTCTTGCAGTCGTTCGTGCTGTTCTGGACGTATCCTTCTCTTTTATAATAATATTAATACTTGGTGGAGTATGACTGCAATTTTTATTTCAATTCAATATCATAAAACATGTTAAATGAAGCAATAAAGGAGTTAGTTTTTTGAAATTGCACCAGAACTTAATTCATCAATATGAAAAATAAATTTGAGTTGGTGGGAATTTGGGTAGATTTCTTAAATTCAAGTAACAACTTCCAAATGTTGTGAATAAACTAGTGAAAATTTTCAGATGCTCTTGTGCAGCCATTGACATGCTTATTCGACTTGTGCTACGGTTTTCTATAACACTACTTGCTCCTGATCAGTGGCATCCTACTAAAACGCAACCTAACAAAATTGAACTTCCTGTATATACATCCTGTGCTGAAATTCTTGCTAATATGTTGTGATTCTTTGACAAAATAAAGATTTGCATATGACATTGTTCATATATTTTGATGGACGGAATGTGCAAATGTTTCTAGAGAAGGCATCAAGGCAATTCGTCGCTACTGTTGCTGCTATTGATCTTTTGCGAGATTGAAGTTACGCCCTCCAGTTACTAGATAGCTCTCATGATGATCCTGTTTTTAAACATTGTGAGCTTTACTTTTGTTATCTTATCTGCTCATGTATTATTTAAAATAGAATATCAAGTGGGAAGGACGCACAATGACGTCCCTTTTTGTGGCTGTCAAATTGTCCTCTAGGGTATTGTTCTTGAGGTTTACTTTGTGACATAGATTGCAATTTTACCAATTTTATTTCATCATTCTGCTTAGCTTTACTTCTCTTTTGAAAAATTATCTATCACTAACCAACTTTCTAAGATAAAACTTTTTGGTTGATATTGGCATGTTTAAGCTTGAAAGTTGAAATAAATTGAACTTGTTTGCTTGGCAGTGATTATAATTCTTGTGGCACTCTCCTGCATTGTGCAAGCAGGGAAAGACGCCTTTGATAGTATGGAATATGGATGGCTTAATGCTTCGACCCAAATATATATGACCAAATTTTAAGCGGTGCCTTTTTTTTTGGATCAATATTAAGCGTTGCTATTTAAAACCCCACACGCGATCAGATTTAGCGAAAATCAGTAGATGGGACCTGTGCTGAGAAAATTTGCGGATTTTTTTTCTATATTCTATATAAAAGATAGAGATACTGTTAAGTGGGGCATTATGGATAACTAAAGTTAACTCCTGGGAAATTATCCGTTTGGTAGCGGACCTAGGAAATTATCTAGGGTTCCCTCTTATTGCTGGACGAGTCAAGGGCAGCAACTATAATAGCCTTATTGAGAAGATGCATATGCGCTTGGCCTCTTGGAAGGGAAAACTCCTAAATAAAGCGGGTAGAGCTTGCCTAGCTCGATCTGTTACTACTGCAATCCCAGTCTACACCATGCAAAACCACTACCTTCCTACTAGTGTGTGTGACCGCCTGGATCGCATAACCAGGGTGGTAATGGCGTTTCGAGGGGCTGGAGTTTGCTCAATTGGAAGACTGTGACTTGCCCGAGAAAATTTGGGGGCTTGGGTATTAGAGATACTCGCCTTGCTAACATTGCTTTACTGGGAAAGCTGGTGTGGAACTTGCTTCATAATTCTCAGAAGCTTTGGGTGCAGGTCCTTACACACAAATACTTGGGCCATACCTCTATCTGGTGTGCTAATTCTAAACCTGGGGTTTCATTAACATGGCAGAGTATTACCAAGGCTATAAAGGTCCTCAAAGCTGGGTTTCACTTTCGTATCGGAGCAGGAAACACCTCTCTTTGGTTCTCTGATTGGATGGGTTGTGGACCCATCTGCAATTTGGTGGACTATGTCCATATATCGGACTCTAACCTCTAATTACGTGACATTTGTGCTGCAGGTAATTGGAATCTCAATCAGCTCTATACCCCCATGCCTTCACCTTTGTCGCAGCAGATACTTAATCACCCGCCTCCTAGTTGCCTCAACGACTCAGTGACGGATGCTTGGATTTGGTCTGGTTCGAGCAACGGAATGTATAGTAGTGCTTTTGCTTACCGGTGGCTTCTTAACCGCAATAGAGAGTGGGATCCTGCTTCGAATTGGACTTGCCTTTGGAGAATTGGAGCTCCTGCAAAGGTGCAACACCTCCTATGGCTTTGTCTCCATGATGCTATTCCAACTAATCAAAAACGTCACCGGTGTAACCTGACCCCGTCACCGGCTTGCTCGAGATGCTCAGGTGATATTGAGGACGCCCTGCATTGCTCCGTGACTGTCCTCATTCTAGAGAGGTGTGGCTTCGAGTGGGTTTACTAGCCCACCCAGCCTTTATGAGCCATAGTGAGGTGGTCGCTTGGACCCAGGACATGGCCCTCAGTAATGCTTCTATTATGTTTGTCTCTACACTTTGGTGGGTTTGGGTTTGGCGTAACCAGATGATTTTTAATGAGGATCACATGAATGTGGAAACGCTAATCCGAAGGGTCCACACTACTCATGACGAGTTCATCACATACTACCCCACTAAGCAAGGGGCCAGTGTAGCGGCAAGGCTGCTGGCTAAGTGGAGACCTCCTCCTGAGGGGAGAGTTAAAATAAACACTGATGGCAGTGCCCTCCCTAGCTTGGGAGATATAGGGTCTGGTGGTCTCATCCGAAACGCAAAAGGTGAGTGGCTTGGGGGCTTCTTTAGCCATGATGGCTCAGGCGACCCATTACTCGCAGAGCTTTATGGTATCCTACATGGGATTTCTATTGCTATCGAGCTTGGCTATAGGGATTTTATCTGTGAGACAGATTGTCTTGAAGTGGTTAACTTGGTGCAAAACAGCGACCATCACCAGTTCCATGCCCATACGGCAATTCTTGCTGCAATCATCCACATTGCAGAGAGTGGGGTATTATTCTCCCTGGTCCATTCAGTAAGAGAAGAAAATATGTGTGCTGACTTCTTGGCCCGCGAAGGTGTTCGGTCTTCGGTTAGGCGTAACTTTTTGGCGAACCCCCTGTTGGCTTAGATTCCCTGCTCATGAGAGATTCTATGAGCTCCTAGCCCTGCTTGTTGATCTTGGGTTTTTTTCTTTCTTTCTCTATGTACTTCACCAAAAAAAAAATTTAGTGATTAAATAAAGTTAGTGCAGTTAATTTTCTTTAAGTAGATAAGAAGTAAATAAATAAGTGATTAAAGTAAGAAAATATATTGGAAGCTAAAAAAAGTTGGGAATTTTTTTTTAACATGTGAATGAGTTTTTGACACGTAAAACAAATATAGTTAAGTTTCTTAAATATATAATAGATAGATACTTGGTTATTCCAAGAATTAAGAGTCTTTGATTATAGCCATTAGATTAATCTTGATGATCCAGGTTATATATTTAATTAAAAATCCTAATAACCTTCTCGGCTAAATTACAAAATTGGTCCTCTAAGTTTATTTTAGGTTTCAATTTGGTCCTCTATGTTTTATTTGTTTCGTTTTGGTCCTCTACGTTTTATTTTAGTTTTCAATTTGGTCCTTTCTGTCACTAAAAGTCAATTGTCCGTAGCTAAAATTTGGCTTTTAGCTACCGGCAATTGGCTTTTAGTGACGGAAAAGACCAACCTGTTGTAACTTTTAAAACGTAAGGGACCAAAACGAAACAAATAAAATATAGTGGACCAAATTGAAACCTAAAATAAACATAAAAGACCAATTTTATAATTTAGCCTAACCTTCTCTCCTTTTCTTGCCCCAAGTATAAAGCAGTTGGCCTTGATTTCAAAATGTCTCTTTGACATGAAGTGCAGCTAGCTAGCTTACATTCTTGCCGGAGTTGCGAAATTCAAGAATTCCTTGAGGATTAAAACTGGCGCCAGTTTGTCTGTGACACTTTTTTTTTTAATGAAAAAAAATGCAGCCGTTGAAAGTTGAGTATCACATAGCGCTGAGCCTAGCTTACATTCTTGCCGGAGTTGCGAAATTCAAGAATTCCTTGAGGATTAAAACTGGCGCCAGTTTGTCTGTGACACTTTTTTTTTTAATGAAAAAAAATGCATCCGTTGAAAGTTGAGTATCACATAGCGCTGAGCAAATGCTTAGTATCGTGGGAAGGATTTGGATTGGCTGTAGTCACTAAAGCCTGCAATCATGTGAATCCAACGTTCGATTCATCCAATACTTCATCAAACAACTATGCTCTCTCTTCCTAAAATTAAAGTACTGAAGCAAGACATCACTATATTCTTAACAAGAAACACATATTCCATCTATCCCAAATTATAAGAGCATTTTGACAAAATCTCTCACACCAAGAAATATAATTAATGTAGTTAAAAATAATAAATTTATCTATAATTTTTATTGTTTTACCTAAACTACCCTTAAATTTATTGGGAAGGTAATTTTTTTTAAAGCAAAATAGCATGCAAAAATATCACAATAAAAACTGATATCCCAACTAGGTTGGCACATTAGCCCCTACCTATCATTTGCAGCACACCATAGTATTATTAAAAATAATGAAAAAGACAAAAAATCATTTGGGGGGTTATAAACCTAATCCATGTACACTTATTTGAACCTGTAATTTCGAAGAGCATACCTATTACGGAAAAAATCCTCCCTTATGAAACTAGAAATTAAATCCCACCAAATAAATCCCTGAAGACTAATACCATGAGAGGCTAATTTATCTGTACAATGATTGCCTTCACGGTAAATATGAGAAAATCTAAAATTCATTCTATAAGTAAGCTCTAAACAATTCAACCATCTATTACGAAGCTTCCAATGAACAAGTTGAGGAGAAGCGAAAGCAGAAATAACCAAAGAAAAATCACACTCAAGCTAAAAATTATGTCAACCGTTGTCATAAGCAATTTTAATTGCAACCATTGCACACATTATCTCTGCCTGAAGAGCAAAAGTGCTGCCAATGAACATAGAGAAACACCCGAGCGCAGTAGCACCACTATCCCGAAAGATACCTCCACAATCTGCTTGCCCCGGAGCTCCTTTAGCAGCCCCATCAGTGTTGCATTTGATCCAATTACACTTCGGAGGATACCAAATAACCAGCTGGATAACTTGAGCTTTGCAAGGATGAACAGCTATACGAAAGGCCTTAAGAATAATGAACTCATTAATATTTGAGGAGGCAGATCCCTTACTCAAGTTCCCAGCTAGATTGACATTAGCCGAGACCATGGAAATGGCAACAAAAACTGGAATTGCATGATTATCAAAACGTGCTTGATTCCTACAAAACCAGATCGCATGGATGGCATTTGTGATGGCCGCTATGATAACATCCATGACTTGCTTGCTCCAATTTCCAAAGCAAATGCTAAGAACATCTAGCATAGAAGAGAGGCTGAGATTGCATTGCAGAATCGCAGCAAGCCAAGATCAAATCTTCTGCGCAAAAGAGCAATCGAAAAAAAGATGAGTCACAGTTTCAACATTGCTACAGTAAAGACTGCACATAGAAACCACATTGCATCCTCTTTTCCATAAAGAATCATCAGTAGGCAGCTTGTTGTGGATAACTCTCTAAACTAACAGAGACTTTGAGGGAGGAATAACCGGGTTCCACTGAATTTTAGACCAAGAAGCCTGCTGACCCACGTGAACTTGAAGCTGATAGGCTTCCTTAAGAGTCAAGGTGCCTGAATCAGTGGAGGTCCAAATCAATTGATCTTTAGCATCAGCTATAGGAATGGAAATAGAGGTCAAAGCTGCTGCAAGATGAGGGCATCGACTGTTAGGTTTTTGGCAAGCGTACCAAAATACCGAAGTTTACAGTGATAAGTAGGGTTGTCATATCCACAGGGAATCGTGTAATACTCGTTTAATTCACACTTATACTAATTAAGTCCAAAAGATCTATGTACATATATATTCACAAAATATCTCATGTTTTTAGATTAAGAGTTTCTAACATACAAATTCTAAGTTTTAAAGAAAATAAACACTAATGAGTAAAGCGGATTGATGATAGTCTTGGAAACGAGTTGGGATTGGATTTCATCAACCTCACCACTTATGAATTCGATACTCATATACTACTATTTTCATTACCAATGATATTACGAATGAAGTTTACTCAATTACCAATTCCTTAGTAAAGGAGATTCTAAGCTCTTCACTTTAAATAACAATTCCTTGATTATTCAAAGAGATTACTTGCATTAAGATTAGCATTCAAAAGTAACTAATGAATCAAGCTCTATTCCTAGTAACAAAACTCATTAGGTGATTTCATTCAAATCTAGAATTAGAAAGTATTTTCCAATCACAATCTAACTCACAAATCTAAATATGATTGATCAAGTCATATAAAGCATTAAACATAGAATGAAATCACTATCATTGATAAGAAGATATTGCATATAATTGTAAAGAAATTACATAGAAGTTTGGTTGATTACATCCAAATCCCAACTACAAAAGAGTTAGCTACTCATTATCATGAGAGCCATATACAAATACCATGAAGATTGAGAGATGAAAGATGAAAGATAGTGTCCCTTTGATTCCCCAAAGGTTCTCTTCTTTTCTCCCCCTTTGATTCCTTTTCCTTCGTAAGTTCCTCAAAGCTGAAATGATCTTTCCTTTTATATTGCTCCAATTCAGTAAAAACAGAGTTTAAACCGCTTAGAATTCGCTCAGCTCCAAGGATTTCGCTTGGCTACATAGCATTCTTCATGCTGAAGAAACGTGCGTCGCTTAGCGCAGCATTTTCGCTCAAGCGAATTCGAGTCGGTTTGCAGGTGTAGCGACCGAAAAATCCGGAGGGATTTGTTCGAGTTTAATGGAGTCGCCACCAATAATTTATTTTCGAAGGAAAAATATTGGAAAAAAACCTTTTTTGAAGAAAAGTGGTCCTTAAGACCGGATTTGGGTTCGGGAGTCGATTATGCGTAGGGAAGGTATTAGCACCCCACGACATCCTTTCGAAAAAGGTTACCTCTAACTAATTGTGCAAAATTTATTAACTTCTAAAAAAATGTTTATTTCCCTTTTATAAAAAAAATAGACAAAAATTTACAATGATGAAATAATAAAAAAAGGGGTTTAATAAAAGTTGTTTATTTTTGCGCTTGACAGGAGTGAGCTCCTGCTCCTACGTATCTCCGGGTGCAGTGGAGAAATCAAAGGCTACGTAGTTCTTGGGTAGAAAATGGTTGTGTGTTGGTTGATTTTAATTAATCAATCTGTGACTTAATTTTTATGGTTTGCGTAGGGATCAAACCAAAAGTGGATTTGGCGTAATCACTACTAATATTTTAAGGTATTTTATTAAGATTTTTGTAATGACCAAACCAAAAGAGGATTTAGAGTAGTCATTGATTTTAAGTTTTTTGAAACAGAAAAGGGTTTGCGTAGTGACCAAACCAAAAGTAGATTTGGCGTTGTCATTACTAATATTTATTAGATTTTTTATTAGGAAATTATAATGACCAAACCAAAAGAGGATTTGGAGTAGTCATCAGAAAAAGTTTGCGTAGTGACCAAACCAAAAGTAGATTTGGCGTAATCACTACTAATATTTTAAATTATTATTATTATTATTATTATCTAAGCTAGATACAATTATTAATAATAGCAAATATAACAAAAGTATCTAACATTATAAATAAAGACAAACATAAACATACTAAAAAAAATACATAAAAAGAAAAAGAGAGAAGGAATTAAATGCACTTACCTCGAGAGAAAATATTTTTTGTTGGGCGCAATGCGTCAGACCCACGAATCCCTCCAATCTTGAAGGTTGAAAAGGGATAGTAACCTTCTCAAAAAAATTTTTGACTAAAGCAAAGGCCCTATGCTTTGCACTAGGCCCATTAATCCATTTTTCTTGGATCTTCTTAGTGCTTGGTGATGCACTCCTTATATAGGAGAATGAGAGGTTGAAAGAGTGTGGATTTTTCAAAGTGGGACTTCAATAGTAAAGTTGGGAGTTGACTTCTTAAGTTTGATATTTTAAATGTTCAACAAAACTAAATAGCCAACTTTGAGCACTAATACAACACTTAAAACAACTTTATTGTGCTTCATGACCTTCATAAGAATTATAGACATTGTTTCCAGCTTTCAAATGGCACAAGTTTCATCTCAAAAGGATATCTACAACTCAAGATATTGTCAACACAAGTGGCTGTCCCGAACAACACATGTAACATCACGTCTCGAACTTCATGCTCGATTTGGTCCATGATAGAGGTCGATCTGGGTTTGTAATCCAAAATAATAGTTGTAGATCTTTTTCTTATCTTTCCAACAGTATAAAGAACACCTCATTTGGACAAGTATAGCTCAAGATACGACATTTTCTTTGAACGTTATTCAACATGATGTGTTGTCCGTTTTTGTGCAGTTTTATAACTTTCATGGTATTTTAGGGCAGTAAATCGTTAGAATCAAGTCCCGAGTCCTTCATAACATTTGTAGCCAAGGATGTTAGCTTTCAAATGGCGTTGGTTTCATTAAAAAAAGACTTTTAAAACTCAAAATATGACCTAATCTTTACATACTGTTCAAAACCATTTTTCAGCATACTTGTTCTTACTTCCAAGTCAATTTGGACTTAGTAAACTTCAGATTTGACTCTTGGGTTCCCCATCAAAGTTGTAGAGTTTTGTTTTAGCTTTCTAACAAGGTAAAAATCACTTTAATACCATCTCCACAACATTAATTACACCCATACATAAGCTATACCAAAGTACAAATTTTTCAACCTCTTTTCTCTTCAAGATTTCTTTCTCCTTCTTTCTTCTCTACTACTATTTTTGTTCTTTTTGAATGTTATTTTACCGGACAAAATTAGGGTATGACAGCTGCCCCTCTTTAATTATATTTTACTAGAAAATATGAATAACAATGGTTTTCAAATTTCATTGTAAAAGATAAGTAAAGATAAAGACACTAATTTTGTCTGAATCGGGATAGGCGAAGGATGAGTGAGGAATAATATCGGGGATTAACGCTAGCGCGTTTATCGAAAGCAATAAAGAAGGATCTCCGCCAGGTCAGTCGACGCAGATTCAAAAGGCAATAATGAGGGATTAACGCAGCGCGTTCATCGGAAAGCAATAAAGAAGGGTCACCGCCAGGTCAGTAATCGACGCTGATCGAAAAAGCAATAATGAGGATTAACGCCATGCGCGTTTATCGAAAGCAATAAAGAAGGATCTCCGCCAGGCTCGTACTAACGCGGTGATCGGAAAGCAATAATGAGGATTAACGCCATGCGCGTTTATCAAAAGCAATAAAGAAGGGTCACCGCCAGGGTGGTCTGATCGGTAAAAGCGATAATGAGTGATTAACGCGGCGCGCTTATCGTAAAACTATAAAGAAGGGTCACCGCGGTCGGCATCGACGCGGTGATTGGAAAACAATAATGAGGGTTCGACGCCAAATAAAGTATTGACGCGTCGATGGGAAGCAATAAAGAAGGGTCACTGCCAGGTCGGGTACTGACGCGGTGATCGGAAGGTTCAACACCAAGTAGGGTATTGACGCGTCGGTGGAAAGCAATAAAGAAGGATCAACATCAGGTCCGGAACTGATATGTTGGTCAAAAAAGCAATAATGAGGGACTACCGCCAGGTCGGGTACTGACGCGGTAATCTTAAAGCAATAAAAAGGGGTGATGCTCGGCGCATTTATCAGAAAACTATAAAGAAGGATCTCCACCAGGTCCTGCATCGACGGTGATCGGAAAGCAATAAAGAGTGAGCGATACTTGGCGTGTCGCTCAGAAAGCAAAAATAAAAGACCAATGCTCGGCATATTGTTTTGAAAACAATACTGAATGATCGATACTTGATGCATGGACCAAGCATAACAAAGCGGCTGGAAAGGTTGTGATATGAAGATGATGCATGAATAGATGACACGTGGTGCGTGTATGCAATGCGATTATTATTTTTACTGATTCCTCGTCCCGTATGATCTCTAGTGCTTAAAGATATGGGATGGACTGAGATTCATCGAATTTAGTCATGCTATGCTTCGATTGGGAGAGAGCGCGAGTTATCAATGCAGCACTAGTTACTTTTTTAAAGGTAATCCCTTTGCCCTTTTTGAAACTTATTTGTTGAGATTTGGCGTTTTCTCGTGATTCTTAAGATGTATATAATAACCGTAATGCTTTCTCATATCATCACATGCTTCACAATTCAGTGCCTATTATCATAAAACAACATTTTGAAATACAAGAACGAAGGTGTTTGGTATTCAAAAGAAGAGTTATGTGTTCAAGGACTGAAGTTACACAAACTTGAAAATACATCAAGAAAACGCAGAGGAAGAAAAAACAAAGAAAGACAATAACTACAGATATTTTATAGTTCAGGTCTTGTAGGAACAAATGCCAACTTCCCATATCCATAACTTTGAATACTCATTACTCTACTGAAATATATAGAATCGCCTCCAGTTGGGTAAGAGCCCTGATGCATCACCTTCTTCAATGTCCGATTTCAGACTTAACTTTGCTGGATTGCTCTTTTTCAAGTTTTCAATCCAACAGTCACTCTAATTTTTGCCTAGGTCGCTCTTTCAGGTTTTCAACCTAGCGAGCTCACTTTGCTTGGCTTTTCATATGTTTTTTTCTTTTTTTAGGCATAATATTTTTTGATCATCAGAGTTCACCTGGGAGTGGGAGATCTTCACTCCATCCTTGTGAGGATTAAGGCTCCTCCGTAAAAAGCTTTTTCACAATATACTGCCTTCATAATTCGGAGTCCATTTCCCACGAGAACTTTTTGATGGGCAAAATCTTCTTGAGTACTAGGTCTCCTTCTTGGAATTCCTGAGGACAACTTTCGTGAAGCCCTCTTCATCCCGTGGTTGACATAACCGGCCCATGACATAAGGCCATCACTCTCTTTTCTTCAATGAGATTCAATTAATCCACCGAGCCTCGAACCCATTCTCGCTTCTTCTAGTTTCGCTCCATCAATACCCTTAACGAGGAATCTCGACTTCAATGGGAAGCATTGTTTCCATTCCATACACCAACGAGAAAGGGTTGCCTCACAGGTGCAAATCGGTTCGATAACCGTAAGGCAAAAGGGAGTATTTTGTGCCGCTTTCTAAATGTTACCACCATCTTTTGACAATCTTCTTGATGTTCTTGTTTGCAATTTTCAATCGCCCTTCATTCATCTTCTGGGCTGGTAATGGTGAGGAATTATGATGTTGGATCTTGAAGTCATCACACAACTCCTTCATCATCTTGTAATTTAACTTAGTTATCTTATTCGCGCATCATGGTGGCAGATCATATCCCTTTGATGAATTTGACAACCACATTTTTGGCAAAAACTGCAATGAGGAGTTTACATGGATTTCCTCTTCCAAAATCAAGTTTTGAGAAAATATGAGCAATTTGGTTTGACTGTAATAGACTTTATTAGGGTTGTAACGCGCCAGGTTGAAGGGTCACAAAAGAAAGGATATTTCAGTGCTCAAAAGGTGTTTGAGGGGCTTTTTTTTAACAAGAATTTTTAGTGCAAAGATGCACTTTGATGGTTGCTAGCATAATTGCTTTGTTTTATTTTGACATTTTTATTTATCGATTTTTATTCTTGCAAGCGCCTTTGATACGTTGTATTTGCCATTGTTTGCTTGCTTGCTTTTTTTGGATGACGATGAAATTGAATAGACTATTGTGCCGACTTCCAATGGATGAGTGATCCTTGTATAGGTATTTGAAAGAAATTTTTAGGGCTCAAAAGTGGCAGCAAGTGGATATACATTTTTCATTTTTTGGGATGTAGAAAAAAAAAAGGTCAAACTTCATCTCAAAACCTCATTGCTCAAATTTTCATAAAACTTAATTTTGGCAAATCAGGCATTTGCTTTACCTTTTTCTTTTCTATTTTTATTAACTACTTTTGTCACTTTCAGAGTCGTGGCTTTGATTATTTCAGATTCTTCCTCGTGGTCAGATCACTCTTACCTCTTGTTCCATCAATCTTACCTGCTCGTAAGGGTTTCCCTAATTGTCCCCGCTGGGTAGTCAAAGTTATAGTATGAGTCACCGAGACATCGCTATTTTCAAAGACAATATTTTTGGATTTGCATTAGTTAAAATCTACAAAAGAAAAACGAAAAGAAGAAAGTGGAATGGAAAAGATGAAAAAAGAAAAGTGCGGAAATGATTAGAAAATTCAAAGTGCATTTTATTGATAATGGTACTGAAATGAAACGCAGCGCTCTTTTTAACAATAAATTATTCTAAAGCTCGCAGAGTAATAGAATTTGCATTACATAATTACTTTGAATCAAAGATCACGGAAACTCAACGATCTCCCAATTTCCAAGTTCTTCATTCTAAGCAGCAAGGGTGGACAAGGTTGACATTGCCGCCAGATCAAGCGATCGCCCTGATAGCTATCCGATTCTGGATTCAACATTCTCAAGACTCCAAAGGCTTTTTGTCATGTCACGGGGATACTCTCATCTTTGGCTCTCGCCTTCCAATCTAGCTATCGTGTGTTGGTCCCCAAACTCCTCAAGAATGGCAATGACTGGCTGGACCTCTATGACCTGAAGGGGATTATTACCCACATTAGTACCATCCTCTTTAAAACTCAATAATTTGGCATTGATCGATCCCTAACCACGACTTCAAGGCTTTGCGCTTTTTTGGTGACCTATCGCCTGCATGATACTCACATTTGGCGTTGGGTCATACCTCTCGGGAAGGGGTTTGAGCGTTTCACTGAGCGCCGGAGATCAAGGAATTCTTGATGGCGAGGTGATGGAATAAATTAGTATAGGTCATGGAATAGTGGTCAAATTGGATCGCTTTCGGGTCGCTTGGTTGTTTCTGGTTTGGCTTTGCTGGGTGGGAGAATCGTCAGGCTTGTGTTGGATGGGGAAGGTGGTCGAAAGCGGCATCATTGGTTGGTTTGGCTGGGGTTAGATTAAGAGGCTGTGCAATGTATGGAGGTGGAAAGTAGGGTATGAAAAAGGACGTGGGAAATTAGTAAAGAATCGGGGTGGTTTTCTCAGTGTTTGTCCTCCCGCTCGCTATCACAAAGATTAGTTTCCTTCTTTCTTCTTTACGAAGTTTGCTGGGGTCTCGATGTTACTGTTCCAAAGAAACTTTGGGCAATCTTTCCATTCTCATTCCTCCTTCAACTCCTTTCCCTACGATGACCATATTCAAAAAGTTTGATGATACACTTCCATCATTTTGTCATGTATGGTGATTGAAGAGTATCCATGAACATGGCCACCATTTCTTTTTCAATCGAGCGGTTCCACTGGGGCCGCCAGCCCCTTCCATCGCTGGGCATATTCTCTTGAAGGTCTCATTATCTCTTTTTGCCATGTTTTGCAACCGCATTCATCGGAGCTATATCAATGTTATACTTATATCAAGCTTCAAAAAAGATCCGCCAAATCTTTCCAACAATAATATAGATCGCCAAGGTGTGTATACCAACTCGACGCTCGTTAAGCTATTCGAGTTGGAACCGTAAGTTTGTCATCGTGCATAGGACGCCATCTTCCTACAAGACATGGTCGTGGCTTTTCTAGCAAGTTGTCCCTTTATACTTGTCAAAGTCCGCACCTTGAACTTCAAAGGGGTACAACCACATCCCAGACGCAGACAAAGATCTCACGATACTTGAACCGAGATAACTTACTCCTTCTAGCCTCTTAGCCTATCTTCGAGATTTGCAACTTCAGACGCATTTACCCGATTCCCAACTGGACGCTTAGATTGGGTCCTCCCATAGCCGGAGACTGTGCAATGCGTTAGTCCTGGGATTCACGGATTTCTGAATATAATAGGTAACTAAATGGTCGTTGATTCACTACGGGTCACTACGGCGATCGACTCCTTGAGTATTCCCGATGGGATGGTGCATAACCAGGTGGAAAGGTGTATGTCATGAAGCCAGGAGTCGAGCTTTGAACCGGGTATGGTTTCGACGAGCGCATCTCGAGCTACATCTTCGCACAACAAGTGCTTGGGAATCCGCCGCAGAGTTATTATAAGTTGCAAAACCGCGTGAGACCAAATAGTGGGAAGCTGAGTTCAGTGGGCCTTGAGGTTGCGGTTTGTAGTATCATCATTGGGCCATAAAGGTGGCGTAACAAAGTGAGTCCGTAAAGTGGAATTGTGGGTACTTGATTCTCGGTGGTTGTTAACTGGTGATCGTAGGACCGCGTAAATTGTAAAAGGTACCATCATCCTTGAGTATCGAGACCATATTGCAAATCGCATACAGGACCGGGCTTTGATGGGTGGGAAGTGTGTAGCTGACTTTTATCATTCATCGCCGAGATACCCCATCTGCAGCTTTGTCTTTGTTAAGAGACTGCAGTAAGTTTCAAGACATTGCTTTCATTTGTTCCTTCACCGACTGACGCCATCTTTCATCTCTTGGTCATCCATGATCTTTGATTGAGAGCGAGTTCGAGTGGGTGGTGTCGAGGACCCAGCTTGTTTGATTATTTTCTGGTGATTTTAAAAAAAAATGATATAAGTATGTAAGAAAAGAAAAATGAATGAATGGATGTGGATGCATGGATCTATTTATTTGTGCCAGGGAACCGTAAGCCTCATTGTTTTGGCACATATGAGTTTTTTTGAAATCGCTTTACTACTTGATCTCATGTTATTTTGCCGATCAAATCTAGCTTCGCATTTACGATTCCTTGGCGAGCCTACCCAGTAAATTAAATGAAATGAGGATGGATGCAAAATGCTAAAGTTCACTAATATCAAATCAGATCATGTTGATTATTAAAGAATGCATGGGCGCAAGGTGATCAATGAAATTATTAATGAAATGGACAAAAAAATGTGATATGCCTATTTTTTGAAATATTGTAAACGATGGAATGCCTATGTCAGCCGATTTTTTTTTAAAGAAAGAAAGGTCAATCGGAAAATAGACCACCTCGTTGTGTCCTAAATAAAATTACCCAAATCGAGGATTTCTACTTTAAGGGCCTATAAATAATCCGATATGTGAGGACTTTCACGGTGGTACTAATAACTTCTCACCAAAGGTCTCAGAGCCTAAGTACCATTACGACGTGACCACCACTGGAAGTAAGATCCTACGTGTGGCACCCAATATCAGCCGCACTCTAGACGAGTGTTCTCATGATACCCAAATCAAAGTAGATTCAAGTGACTATCACTAACAACCTCCCACTCCCTAAGCTGCACTGCCCGTGCATAGGTCCCACTAAGTGTGTGTAAGTGAGGTGTGTGATGGAGGCAACCTAAAATTACCCAAGTTCGCAAAACAAATGAAATATACAAAATATGGTCTTTCTAACCTAAGGTGCTCAATATATGCATAACATTCACAACAAATATTCACAAAAGAATAATAAATAAATAAATAAATAAATAAGTAAGTAAATAAATAAATAAAACAAGGGAAACTAAACATAAGAGTTAACTATTTAGCACAACTGCTATTTAGGTCGACTCTCTAAAAAAAAAAATTGTACTCAAAGGGAGTCGCCAACAGAATGACTAAAAATCCGGAGGGATTTGTTCGAAGCTTAATGGAGCCGCCACCAATAATTTATTTCAAGGAAAAATATTGAAAAAACCTTTTTGAAGAAAAGTGGTCTCTAAGACCTGGATTTGGGTTGAGTCGACATTATATGAGGGCGTATTAAGACTCACCACATCCTTTCAAAAGGTTACTCTAACTAATTGTGCAAAATTTATTAACTTCTAAAAAATGTTTATTTCTTTTATAAAAAATAGACAAAATTTACAATGATGAAATAATAAAAAAGGGGGTTTAATAAAAGTTGTTTATTTTGGCGCTGACAGAGTGAGCCTCGCTCTCTACGATCTCCAAGTGCAAAGTGGAGAAATCAAAGGCTACGTAGTTCTTGGTAGAAAATGGTCAGTGTTGGTTGATTTTAATTAATCAATCATGGGTGACTTAATTTTTATGAGTGATCAAACCAAAAGTGGATTCGCGTAATCACTACTAATATTTTAAGGTATTTTATTAAGATTTTTGTAATGACCAAACCAAAAGAGGATTTAGAGTAGTCATTGATTTTAAGTTTTTGAAACAGAAAAGGGTTTGCATAGTGACCAAACCAAAAGTAGATTTGATGCTGTCATTACTAATATTTATTAGATTTTTTATTAGAAATTATAATGACCAAACCAAAAGAGGATTTGAGTAGTCATCAGAAAGTTTATAGTGACCAAACCAAAAGTAGATTTACGAATCACTACTAATATTTTAAATTATTATTATTATTATTATTATTATCTAAGCTAGATACAATTATTAATAATAGCAAATATAACAAAAGTATCTAACATTATAAATAAAGACAAACATAAACATACTAAAAATACATAAAAAGAAAAAGAGAGAAGGAATTAAATGCACTTACCTCGAGAGAAAATATTTTTGTTGGGCAATGCGCTGCACTCCACCTAATCCCTCCAATCTTGAAGGTTGAAAAGGGATAAGAACCTTCTCAAAAAAAAATTTTGACTAAAGCAAAGGCCCTATGCTTTGCACTAGGCCCATTAATCCATTTTTCTTGGATCTTCTTAAGGTTTATGATGCACTCCTATATAGGAGAAATGAGAGGTTGAAAGAAAGCGGATTTTCTAATCTTCAATAGTAAAGTTGGGGAGTTGACTTCTTAAGTTTGATATTTTAAATGTTCAACAAAACTAAATAGCCAACTTTGAGCACTAATACAACACTTAAAACAACTTTATTATGCTTCATGACCTTCATAAGAATTATAGACATTGTTTCCAGCTTTCAAATGGCACAAGTTTCATCTCAAAAGCGATATCTACAACTCAAGATATTGTCAACACAAGTGGCTGTCCCGAACAACACATGTAACATCACGTCTCGAACTTCATGCTCGATTTGGTCCATGATAGAGGTCGATCTGGGTTTGTAATCCAAAATAATAGTTGTAGATCTTTTTCTTATCTTTCCAACAGTATAAAGAACACCTCATTTGGACAAGTATAGCTCAAGATACGACATTTTCTTTGAACGTTATTCAACATGATGTGTTGTCCGTTTTTGTGCAGCTTTTATAACTTTCTATGGTATTTAGCAGTAAATCGTTAGAATCAAGTCCCGAGTCCTTCATAACATTTGTAGCCAAGGATGTTAGCTTTCAATGGCGTTGGTTTCATTAAAAAGACTTTAAAACTCAAAATATGACCTAATCTTTACATACTGTTCAAAACCATTTTTCAAAGCATACTTGTTCTTTCCCAAGTCAATCTTGGACTTAGTAAACTTCGATTTGACTCTTGGGTTCCCCATCAAAGTTGTAGAGTTTTGTTTTAGCTTTCTAACAAGTGTAAAATCACTTTAATACCATCTCCACAACATTAATTACACCCATACATGCTATACCAAAGTACAAATTTTTCAACCTCTTTTTCTTCAAGATTTCTTTCTCCTTCTTTCTTCTCTACTACTATTTTTGTTCTTTTTGAAGGATTTGTTCGAGCTTTAATTGAGCCACCAATAATTTATTTTAAGGAAAATATTGGAAAAAACCTTTATCAAGAAACATGGTCCTGAGACACTGATTTGGGTTGAGTCGATTATGCGAGTGTATTACAAGACCCCACACATCCTTTCTCAAAAAGCTTACTCTCTAATTAATTGTGCAAAATTTATATTAACTTCTAAAAATATTTATTTCCTCTTATTTAAAAAGAATAGACAAAAAATTTACAATGATGAAATAATAAAAAGGGTTTAATAAAGTTGTTTATTTTGCGCTTGACAGAGTGAGCTCTCGCCTCCTAATGTGATCTCCAAAAAGTAAAGGGAGAAATCAAAGGCCATTTAGTTCTTGGGTAGAAAATGGTCAGTGTGTTGGGTTGATTTTAATTAATCAATCATGACTTAATTTTATGGTTTATGAGGATCAAACCAAAAGTGGATTTGGCATGAATCACTACTAATATTTTAAGGTATTTTATTAAGATTTTTGTAATGACCAAACCAAAAGAGTGATTTAGAGTAGTCATTGATTTTAAGTTTTGAAACAGAAAGGGTTTGCGAGTGACCAAACCAAAAGTAGATTTGGCGGTCATTACTAATATTTATTAGATTTTTATTAGAAATTATAATGACCAAACCAAAAGAGGATTTGGAGTAGTCATCGAAAGTTTCATGCGAAATGACCAAAACCAAAAGTGGATTTCATGAATCACTACTAATATTTTAAATTATTATTATTATTATTATTATTATTATTATTATTATTCAAGCTAGATACAATTATTAATAATAGCAAATATAACAAAGTATCTAACATTATAAATAAAGACAAACATAAACATACTAAAAAAATACATAAAAAGAAAAAGAGAGGTAAGCGAATTAAACGACTTACTTACCTCGATATAGAAAATATTTTTTGTCAGCTACGAATGCACATGCACTCCACAAATCCCCCCAATCTCAAGGTTGAAAGGATAAGAACCTTCTCAAAAAAATTTGATTAAAGCAAAGTGCCCTATGCTTTGCACTAGCCCATTAATCCATTTTTCTTGGATCTTCTTAGTACTTGGTGATGCACTTTATATAGGAGAATGAGAGATTGAAAGAGTGTGGATTTTTCAAAGTGGGACTTCAATAGTAAAGTTGGGAGTTGACTTTAAGTTTGATATTTTAAATGTTCAACAAAACTAAATAGCCAACTTTGAGCACTAATACAACACTTAAAACAACTTTATTATGCTTCATGACCTTCATAAGAATTATAGACATTGTTTCCAGCTTTCAAATGGCACAAGTTTCATCTCAAAGGATATCTACAACTCAAGATATTGTCAACACAAGTGGCTGTCCCAACAACACATGTAACATCACGCCTCAACTTCATGCTCGATTTGGTCCATGATAGAGGCTCGATCTGGGTTTGTAATCCAAAATAATAGTTGTAGATCTTTTTTCTTATCTTTCCAACAGTATAAAGAACACCTCATTTGGACAAGTATAGCTCAAGATAACATATTTTCTTTGAACGTTATTCAACATGATGTGTTGTCCGTTTTGTGCAGTTTTATAACTTTCATGGTATTTTAGGCAGTAAATCGTTAGAATCAAGTCCCGAGTCCTTCATAACATTTGTAGCCAAGATGTTAGCTTTCAAATGGCGTTGGTTTCATTAAAAGACTTCTACAACTCAAGATATGACCTAATCTTTACATACTGTTCAAAACCATTTTTCAGCATACTTGTTCTTACTTCCAAGTCAATTTGGACTTAGTAAACTTCAGATTTGACTCTTGGGTTCCCCATCAAAGTTGTAGAGTTTTGTTTTAGCTTTCTAACAAGGTAAAAATCACTTTAATACCATCTCCACAACATTAATTACACCCATACATAAGCTATACCAAAGTACAAATTTTTCAACCTCTTTTCTCTTCAAGATTTCTTTCTCCTTCTTTCTTCTCTACTACTATTTTTGTTCTTTTTGAAGGGATTTGTTCGAGTTTAATGGAGTCGCCACCAATAATTTATTTCGAAGGGAAAAATATTGGAAAAAACCTTTATTGAAGAAAATGGTCCTATCCGAGACCGATTTAGCCTTTGAGTCGATTATGCTGTGGGAAGGATTAGCACCTACCTACATCCTTTCAAAAGGTTACCTCTAATTAATTGTGCAAAATTTATATTAACTTCTAAAAAATATTTATTTCCTCTTATTTAAAAAAGAATAGACAAAAATTTACAATGATGAAATAATAAAAAGGGGTTTAATAAAGTTGTTTATTTTTGGCGCTGACAAGATGTAGCTCTCGCTTCCTAATGATCTCCGGCAAAGGGAGAAATCATGCCACGTAGTTCTTGGGTAGAAAATGGCTGTGTGTTGGTTGATTTTAATTAATCAACTGACTTAATTTATGGTTTATGTGGGGATCAAACCAAAAGTGGATTTGGCGAATCACTACTAATATTTTAAGGTATTTTATTAAGATTTTTGTAATGACCAAAACCAAAAGAGGATTTAGAGTAGTCATTGATTTTAAGTTTTTGAAACAGAAAGGGTTTACATGAGTGACCAAACCAAAAGTAGATTTGGCTGTCATTACTAATATTTATTAGATTTTTTATTAGAAATTATAATGACCAAAACCAAAAGAGGATTTGGAGTAGTCATCGAAAGTTTATGTGAAGTGACTCAAACCAAAAGTGGATTTATGTGAATCACTACTAATATTTTAAATTATTATTATTATTATTATTATTATTATTATCTAAGCTAGATACAATTATTAATAATAGCAAATATAACAAAAGTATCTAACATTATAAATAAAGACAAACATAAACATACTAAAAATACATAAAAAGAAAAGAGAGAAGGAATTAAATGCACTTACTCGAGAAAATATTTTGTTGGGCTTAATGCGAGACTCCACAAATCCTCCAATCTTGAAGGTTGAAAAGGATAAGAATCTTCAAAAAATTTGACTAAAGCAAAGGCCCTATGCTTTGCACTAGGCCCATTAATCCATTTTTCTTGGATCTTCTTAGTACTTGGTGATGCACTCCTTATATAGGAGAATGAGAGATTGAAAGAGTGTGGATTTTTCAAAGTGGGACTTCAATAGTAAAGTTGGGAGTTGACTTCTTAAGTTTGATATTTTAAATGTTCAACAAAACTAAATAGCCAACTTTGAGCACTAATACAACACTTAAAACAACTTTATTATGCTTCATGACCTTCATAAGAATTATAGACATTGTTTCCAGCTTTCAAATGGCACAAGTTTCATCTCAAAAGGATATCTACAACTCAAGATATTGTCAACACAAGTGGCTGTCCCGAACAACACATGTAACATCACGTTTCGAACTTCATGCTCGATTTGGTCCATGATAGAGGTCGATCTGGGTTTGTAATCCAAAATAATAGTTGTAGATCTTTTTCTTATCTTTCCAAAAGTATAAAGAACACCTCATTTGGACAAGTATAGCTCAAGATACGACATTTTCTTTGAACGTTATTCAACATGATGTGTTGTCCGTTTTTGTGCAGTTTTATAACTTTCATGGTATTTTAGGGCAGTAAATCGTTAGAATCAAGTCCCGAGTCCTTCATAACATTTGTAGCCAAGGATGTTAGCTTTCAAATGGCGTTGGTTTCATTAAAAAGACTTTTAAAACTCAAGATATGACCTAATCTTTACATACTGTTCAAAACCATTTTTCAGCATACTTGTTCTTACTTCCAAGTCAATTTGGACTTAGTAAACTTCAGATTTGACTCTTGGGTTCCCCATCAAAGTTGTAGAGTTTTGTTTTAGCTTTCTAACAAGGTAAAAATCACTTTAATACCATCTCCACAACATTAATTACACCCATACATAAGCTATACCAAAGTACAAATTTTTCAACCTCTTTTCTCTTCAAGATTTCTTTCTCCTTCTTTCTTCTCTACTACTATTTTTGTTCTTTTTGAATGTTATTTTACCGGACAAAATTAGGGTATGACAGCAGGTAACAATTCTGTGGCAGATTCGCTTGAGCGAGTGTTCCTGGCTTGAGTGAAAATTGGACAGCTTTGATTCCTTCTTTGATTTGCCTCAATTCAACCTACATAAATTTAACAAGGAATTTTGGATGAATTCTAACATCATTAAAAACATAATACTCTAATAAAAATATTTACAAATACTAACTTGAGGTAAGAAAACATCTTTTAATTCAAACAAATGAGTTAATAAATGCCATAAAAAACTCTAAAAATGTAAGTAAAATTGGCACTTATCAACTCCCCCCAACTTAGCATTTTGCTTGTCCTCAAGCAAAAGTCAACACATCAAAATAGAGTTATTATGACCCAAACTATTTACACAAAAGAAGACATGGTTTGAAAACAATCAACTGCACGGAAAGTTTCACTGCTGGACTGATAAGTATCAAAATTTGTTTTTGAATGATGTCTTAAAATGAAATCCACAACCAAGATACAAACGTACAATCCTATTAGCAGTCACTGAATTCACAATTTGCAGTCAATCAATCAGAGAATAACATAATTTCCTCACATCAAAGTGTTTCACTCAATAACATGGCCAAGGTGAGTATTTCTCTCATCCATACACTGTATCCACACAAAATCAAATTTGTTTTTCATTTCAAATATTGTGTCACAAAGTACATAATCAAGCATGGATCACTAAGGTCTTTCAAAGGTTGAAATGTGGCCTGGCTACAAAGGAATTTGGTTTTTCTGGATAAAGACTAATCACCTTAAAAGATTAAGAGAGCATATGATATTAACTACATTCTTCCACAATAATAACCATAACCCTCTATTCTCTTGAACAACCAAATATGTCTAAATCCTTTGTTTACATACAACTCCTTCTCCTCCTTTTTCTTTCTCTCTGTTTTTTTTTTTATAACATATATGCATATGTACAAAATTGATATTTCAAAAACAGAGAGAAAAATTTTTAATTTCTAATTTTTTTCAACAACCTTAACCTTGATTTACCTGCAAATGCTTCCCCTTTACAAATGCAAACCGAAATAAATTCCCAAACTTATATACAATGGAAACAATCTATTCAGTCCATAGTAAATACCAAATGCTCTCTTCATCCTATTAGGTGGGGGTGAGAATTTGGTTTTTCTTTTAAGCTCAAAAGGGAATTTGTTCTCTTGAAAAACATAACTTTTTAGGCTCAAAAGGGGTATCAAAGGTTATATTCACATCATGCATGGTTAGCTTTTTGGGCCCAAAGGCTTGATCACACACACAAAAAATTGCCTTGATCCTTTCCATGCATCATATATACAAAATGACTATCAAAGAATTAAGCAAAATCAACTAGCATGAATAACAGTGATGACTCTCAATGCATTTAATTCTGGATGCTCAAAACCCACAAACTTAAGGCCCATGTATTCCCTGATTGATGACTGTTTCATGTTACTATCTATGACTAACCATTGAACTATGCGACATGTATCAAGGCTATACTATTCATGTATACCACCATTTTTCTTTTTCAGTCATTCAGTCCAGATTCAATTCATCATCATGCATCAGTTTTGACAATTGATTTTCTTCAAACCATAGTCACACAAAAAAATTTTGGGTCAACAAAATGTTCAACACAGAGATTCAAAACAAACACAAAAATTACAACTACCAAAAGCAATAAAAGATAAGGGATGAGAAATTATCAATCTCCGAGGATGTCATTCATGAAGTCCTCCTCATTCAGCTCCTCTCCGCCATCATCTCCACCTTGTCCTTCATTTCCAGCTTCAGCAGCTTCCCCTTCGTTACCAGCTTCTTCCACATTTTCTTCCCCCTCTGGAAAAATTGGCCTGTCCCCAGGCCATGCAACATGTGCAGCAAACATATCTGGTGTGGGCCATGGAAACAGGTTAGCATCTCCTTGATGCTGATGCAAAGTGAACCGGTAGAAGGAGTCGTTCAAGCTTGTGTATGCCCTATGGTTGGCAGCCTGTTGTTGCTCTAAATGTATGAGATGAGCAGTGAGGCGAGTCTCCATGGGAGTCATTGGAATCATTGGAGGTCGCCTAACAGTCGAGTTGGGTAGAGCTTTCTCCAAGTTCTTGCTCTGCTGGATTAAGACAGTAATTCCTGATAAAACTTGCATTGATTGGCATCCTCAATTTAGTTTTTGGATGGCTCGAGACATCAACACCATGAGCCAAACACAATGCAGTTATCAATGCCGGGAAGCCCAATGGTTTCTTAGGCTGGTCGGAAAGAACAAAGTTGTGTATTTCCGCCGAAATTATGGCAGCAACATCCGTATTCTTCTTTTTCATGATGGCATAAATGAGGAAAGCTCGTAGGATTGGGATGTCTGAAGTATGATAATTAGGAACTATGTTTGAAAGCATGAAGCTAGTCCAAATTTGGGTTAGCGTTCTCATATTAGCCCTTTTAATTCTCAATGGCTGACCTTGCGCATTAACCTCATAAGTCATACCGGGAAGACACAAAAACTTAGCCACATCTATTGCTGTCAATCCTCGTAGAGTATGCCTCTGGTCCATTTGAATCTGATATGAACACTTCTCTCCCTCTTTCAAAGGAAGGGGATTCCCCAAAAGATCACTGATAGCATTTCGATCATAAGGAATCCACTTGGTCCTCACCCAAGATTTTCTGGTCTTGGATCCCCTTTTTATTGGCCAGGCATTGGCATAGAATTCTTTGACAATTTCTTCATTAATTGACTCCACAGGTGTGGCCAGCTTTTCCCATTTTCTCCTTCTGATTTCATTCAAAAACTCGTCATATTCCCCCTCATAACTCCACTTTCCGTTCACACAGCAAGTCGCATGTCTCAACCATCAAATACCTTTGTTGTGTAGAACGGCTTATGAATCTTCGTCTGTTGAGTGGTTCCATAGGCATTTGCGGAAGGTCCATTGGTTCTTCCACTGGTTCATCCTCATGAGAAGTCGCTTCGGATGCTTTTTCCTTTCTTTTCTTGCTTGATGGTATTTGGTGAACTGCTTTCCTTGGAGGCATCCTGAAATAATTAGAACCAATGCAAAACATGCTTTGCCCATTAGAATTTGTAATCAAACATTAAGCACAATGAACATTTGACCCTAACAATGCTGTCATTTCAACAAATACTTTAAAAGCATCATTTCAAACAACATTGCCAAAGCATCATTTCAAGCAGAACCAACAGAACCAGCATTGTCAAAGCATTCTTTTAACATCAATAGGACAACATTTCAAATGACAGCACCATTCAACAGTGATGCAATTTTGTCCCAACATTCTTACAACACCATTCCCTAATTATTCCACAATTTTGCCCCAAACCCAACCTAATTTCAGAAATTGTAAAGATATGCATGTGAGTTGTGGAAATCTAAACAAACATTGAAGCCTAAACATAGTGAAACAAGAAAAATTCAAGCATTCATCAAAACAAGCCAACATTATTCACAACTTAAGCCAAAAACGAACAAGAATCACTTACTTGAATAACTGGAACAATGATGGGAATGATGAAAATGCATAGAGAGACGAGTGCGTGAGGTGCTGAGAAATGATGAGTTAAGTGAAATGAAGAGAGACGAGAGCAATGAAGAAGTGTTTTGAGAATGATGGGTTGCGTGAAATGAAGAGTGAAAGAAATGGGTTGGGAGTGCCCTGTTCGTGGGAAGGAGAAATGGGAGTGGAAGTTGTGATTGTTCGTGGATTGGTTTTTTTTTTTTTTCATTTAAGACGCAAAATTTAAGAGTCTCGCTTAGCCCATCTCACTCGCTTAAGCGAGATTCACTCAGAAGTGAATGGCTTGAGACTTGCGCTAAGCGACTGGTTTTCGCTTAAGCGAAAATGACTCAGACTTGTGCTCTCTGAAAAACTGTTTCATGCGCTAAGCGAGTGATATTCGCTTAAGCGAAAATAGCTCAGAAAAAATAGTTCCCAGGCTTTGTTTCTGGCGCTGAGCGAGTGAGTTTCGCTCAAGCAAAAATAGCAGATAAAATTTTTCACTGATTTTTCTGCATAATTCGCTTAAGCGAACCTGAGTGGCTTAAGCGAATATGGGACAGAATTTCACCCTTTCCAAAACCTTAAAAATTTTCTTCCAATTTTCACACAACCACTTCAAGACTCATGACACCAAATGAACACTAACACATTAAAACATTGGATTTAAACAACTCATCCACTAAAATCACAAAGAAAACACAAACTAAAAATCAAAACACACAAGCTAAAAGATTAAAAAGGGATAGAAAATTGGGTTGCCTCCCAATAAGCGCTTCTTTAACGTCATTAGCTTGACGTTGGATGTGTCCTCAAGGGTCAGCTAGATGAATCACCATGGTGAGCCTTTCAACTTCACCACCTAAGTAGAGCTTGAGCCTTTGCCCATTTACAGTCCAACTTCTCTTTGATGATGGATCCTCCAATTCAATTGCACCATATGGTCTTACCTCTTTGACAATAAATGGCCCTGACCATTTTGATTTCAGCTTTCCAGGAAACAATCTCAGCCTAGAATTAAACAATAAAACTTGTTGGCCTGGCCTAAATTCCCTCTTCAAGATTTTCTTGTCATGATAGGCTTTGACCTTTTGCTTGTAATGCTTGGAGGATTCATAAGCTTGTAATATCATTTCTTCAAGCTCATGAAGTTATAATTTTCTTTTTTTACCAGCTGCCTTAGGATCAAAATTCAAGAACTTTAGAGCCCAAAATGCTTTGTGCTCTAATTCAACCGGGAGATGACATGCTTTCCCGTACACCATCTGAAAAGGAGAAAGGCCAATAGGAGTTTTGAAAGCTGTCCTATAAGCCCACAAGGCATCATCCAACTTCATGGCCCAATCTTTTCTTGAAGAAGCAACTGTTTTCTCCAAGATTCTCTTAATTTCCCGGTTTGAAACCTCAGCTTGGCCATTGGTTTGAGGATGATATGGAGATGCTACCTTGTGCTTTACACTGTAATGCTCCAAGACTTTCTTCAATTGTTGATTGCAAAAGTGAGATCCTCCATCACTTATCAAAACTCTTGGAGTGCCAAACCTGGTAAAGATATATTTTTTTAAAAATCTGATCACAGTTTTGGCATTAGCTTTGGGTGCAGCCATTGCTTCAACCCACTTGGTAACATAGTCCACTGCCACCAGAATGTATTCATTTGAGTAAGAGGATGGCAAGGGTCCAACAAAGTCAATTCCCCAACAATCAAAAGCTTCTACTTCAAGAATATTCTGCAGTGGCATTTCATGTCTTCTTGTAATGCTCCCAGACCTCTGACAATTGTCACATCTTTGCACATGATCATGAGCATCCTTGAATAGAGTGGGCCAATAAAAACCTGATTGAAGGACCTTTGCAGCAGTCCTTTCACCATTACAATGCCCTCCATAAGGAGAGTTATGACAGTGCCACAGAATATCTCTTGACTCCTCTGTTGTTACACACCTCCTTAGCAAATTATCAGCCCCAAGTTTGAATAAGTAAGGATCATCCCATACGAAATAATTGGCGTCTCGAAAGAATTTCTTTTTCTGGTGCCAATTAAAATCTTCAGGAATTACACCAGCAGCCTTAAAGTTCGCCATATCTGCAAACCAAGGTCTTTCTTGCATCGACAAAAGTTTTTCATCAGGAAATTCTTCCAAGACCTCCAATTCTTTTGTGGTCACCTCATTATTCACCAATCTAGACAAATGATCAGCTACTAAATTCTCACTTCCTTTTTTATCTTTGATCTCCAAATCAAATTCCTGCAACAACAAAATCCATCTAATAAGTCTTGGCTTAGAATCAGATTTGGTTAACAAATATTTTATAGCAAAGATGATCAAGATATACAATGACTTTGGAACCAATAAGATAAGACCTGAATTTTTCCAAAGTATACACAATTGCAAGCAATTCTTTTGATTGTTGCATAGTTAACTTGAGTTTCATTCAACACTTTACTTGCATAATGCACAAAGATGAAAAACCTTATTTTTCTCGACCAAGAATCGCTCCTACCGCATAATCACTAGCATCACACATTAATTCAAAATCAAATTTCCAATCAGAGTGTGATTATGGGTGCAGAAATCAGTTTTTGTTTCAAAAGCTCAAAAGCGATAAGGCATGCATTATCAAATTTAAAAGAAATGTCCTTATTGAGGAGATTGCTCAATGGTTTAGCAATCTTGGAGAAATCTTTGATGAAGCGCCTGTAAAATCCTGCATGTCCCAAGAAGCTTCTGATTCCTTTGACATTTATTGGTGAAGGAAGCTTCTCAATAACTTCTATCTTGGCTTTGTCAACTTCAATACCTCTGGAAGAGATCTTGTGGCCTAACACAATGCCTTCTGTCACCATAAAGTGACATTTCTCCCAATTCAGAACCAAATTGGTCTCCACACACCAATTTAGAATGGTATTCAGATTTGCCAAGCAAGATTCAAAAGAATGACCAAAAACAGAAAAGTCATCCATGAAAACCTCAATGCACTTCTCAACTAAATCAGAAAATATGGCAAGCATGCATCGTTGAAAAGTGGCTGGTGCGTTGCAAAGCCCAAATGGCATCTTTCTATATGCGAAGACACCAAAAGGGCATGTGAAGGCTGTCTTTTCTTGATCCTCAGGATCCACTGCAATTTGATTGTATCCCGAGTACCCATCCAAGAAGCAATAAAAAGCTTGACCTGCCAATCTTTCCAACATCTGATCCATAAAGGGTAATGGAAAATGATCCTTTCTAGTTGCTTGATTCAGCTTCCTGTAATCAATACACATTCTCCAACCAGTGACAGTACGAGTCAGAATCAATTCATTTTTCTCATTATGGATGACCGTCATTCCACCTTTCTTTGGAACTACTTGAACTGGGCTTACCCAAGCACTGTCAGAAATGGGGTAAATCATCCCAGCGTCAAGCAATTTTATCACCTCCTTTTGAACTACTTCTTTCATAGTTGGATTGAGGCGTCTTTGAGGTTAAGCCACCGGCTTAAAGTCTTGTTCCATAAGGATTTTATGCATACAATATGAAGGACTTATGCCTTTAAGATCAGAAAGATTACAGCCAATTGCTCCTTGATTCACCTTCAACACTTTAATCAATTCTTCCTCCTCCTTGCTTGATAAAGAGCTGCTGATAATCACTGGTTTGCTGCTCCCCTTCTCAAGAAAAACATATTTTAAATGTGGAGGCAACATTTTCAGCTCCAGTTTTTGATCTTGTAACTTGCCTTCACCCTTCAATTCTTCTATCACAACTTCATGTAAAGAAACTTCTTTGAATGTGTCAAGATCTTTCAAGCATTTTTAAATCTCCTTTTCTTCTTCTTCATTCAGCACATCAAAGGCATCAATTAAAGCTTTCTCCAAAGGACTTGAAGTATGCAACTCCTTACTTGCCTTCAAAAACACTTCATCAAGAACATCTACTCTAAAACATTCCCCATTGTCATTGGGATGTTTCATAGCTTCAAAGACATTGAAATTGACTTCATCTCCTTGAACTCTCACCTTTAACTTGCCATCATCAACATCAATTAAAACTTTGGCAGTTTTCATGAAAGGCCTACCCAAAATAAGAGGAACTTCTTTATCTTCCTCCATATCCATCACCACAAAGTCCACTAGAAACATGAATTTATCTACCTTCACAAGCACATCTTCCATAACACCATGAGGTCGTTTGATTGATCTGTCAGCTAATTGTAACGTCATCCTTGTAGGTTTGATTTCTACCTCCCCCTCACCAATTCTTTCTAGCATAGAGAGAGGCATAAGATTGATGCTTGCACCTAAGTCTAGGAGTGCCTTACCAACAGATAAACATCTTATAGTGACAGGAAGAGTAAAGCTTCCAGGATCCTTTGATTTCTGAGGCAATGATTTCTGAATAATTGCACTGCAACCAGCTTCCAATTCAATTGTTTCTTCTTCTGTAAATCTTCTCTTCTTAGTTAAGAGTTCTTTCATGAACTTAGCATAAGCGGGCATCTGCTCCAATGCTTCAGTAAATGGAATGTTGATCTGCAGTCTTTTGAAAATATCAAGAAATCTTGCAAATTGTCTTTCTTTCTCCTTTCTTGTTGGAGCAAGAGGATAAGGAAGATGTTTGACTGGAGGACTCTTCAATTTTTCTTCCTTAGCTAACTGACTCTTACTTTTCTTCTCCTCAATTTGTTTTTTCTCCAACTCTTCTTCTTTTTCTTGTTCACTCTCTTTTTCTTTTTCATTTTTTTCACCCTATTTATTCAACTCTACTCCTTTATCACTCTCTTTTTCTTTTTCATTAACAACCTTCTCTTCAACTTCCAGATTCTCTCCAATACCCTTTCCAATCACAAGATTTCTCCTTGTTGTAATGGAATTACAATGCTCTGTATTACCTTTCTCCCTTGGATTAACCTGTGTATTAGCAGAAAAGTTACCTTGATTTTGTCCAGCCAGCTGCTTTGCCAATTGTCCTACCTGTACTTCAAGGTTCTTAATGGAAGCTTCTGTATTTTTCTGATTGTTCATGGAAGCTTGCATAAACTGAGTAAGAGTATCTTCCATCTTAGACATCCTATCAGGTTGAGTAGGTCTATTTGAAGGTCCAGCATCTTGTCTCCATCCAAGGTTAGAATTTGGATTTGGTCTCCAACCTTGAGAGTAATTGTTAGAATAATTGCCTTGCCTTCCTTGATTGCCCAAGTAATTTGCTTGATCCTCTTGTGTTGCATCTGGGGTTGAACAATGGCCATTTGGATGATCTCCTTCACAAAAATCACATCTTTGAATCTGTTGAGAGGAAGAGCTTTGCATACCCTGCAGCTGTTGTGGAAGCTTAGACATTTGCTTCGTCAATGCTTCAAGCTGTTGAGTCATAAGTTTGTTCTGAGCTAGAATGGCAGTTTGAGTGTCCAGCTCTATGACTCCTCTCTTATGTGTGGAACTTCTGTCATGTTGAGCTTGATGATCATTTGCAGCTATCGCATCAATGATAGTTATTGCTTCCTCAGAGCTTTTTGACATCATTGAACCTCCAGCTGATGCATCTAAAATCATCTTCGTTTGAGGTCTCAATCCATTGCAAAATATGTGCAGCTGAGCTATATCATCAAAGCCATGATTAGGACATTTTCTCAACAAAGCTTTATATCGCTCCCATGCTTCACACAATGGTTCATCAGCTCCCTGCGAAAAAGTAGCAATGGCAGATTTTGCACTAATATATCTAGATGGTGGGAAAAATCTGGCTAAGAATTTTTCTTCAACATCTTCCCATGTGGTAAGACTCTGATTTGGATGGGATTGAAGCCAAGTCTTGGCTTTTCCTGTCAATGAAAATGGAAACAGCCTCAGATAGACAGCCTCTTCATCATCTTCGGAAAATCCCATTGTACCATACAACTCATAAAAGGTGGAGAGGTGAGTGTATGGGTCTTCATGGTCTAAGCCTGCAAACTGATTTGAATTAATCAAACTTAACAAAGCTGGCTTCATTTCCATGGTATTTGCTGATGGTCTGGCAATGCTCGAAAAATGTCTGGGACCCTGCTGCTGAGCATAGTCTCCCAAGGTTCTTCTCTGATTATTCTGATTCTGAGCATTGTTGTTGTTGGCATTGTTATTGCCTGGTGGATTGTTGTTATTGTTGTTCCCTGGTGGATCCATTTTATCCTGTTGTTGCACAACTTCAGAATAAGTAGGAGTAGAAGGGCCTGCTTGTTGTTGCTGTAATTTTTTTAGCAACTTCTCTTTCCTTGTGTTACTATTGTTCTTCCTTGCTGTTTTTTCAATCTCCGGATCAAATAACAATTGATCTTTAGGAGTTTTACCTCGCATAGAAAGAACAAAGACACTAAACAAAGGGTCAGCACCAAATACTGGTTAAAAAGAAGATATATTATAACTATACACTAATAAAATTAAAATTAACAAACTTAACAAGTAATAAATGTGAATTTGGAAAGTATCTAACACAGAATTCCCCGGCAACAGCGCCAGAAACTTGTTAGGTTTTTGGCAAGCGTACCAAAATACCGAAGTTTACAGTGATAAGTAGGGTTGTCGTATCCACAGGGAATCGTGTAATACTCGTTTAATTCACACTTATACTAATTAAGTCCAAAAGATCTATGTACATATATATTCACAAAATATCTCATGTTTTTAGATTAAGAGTTTCTAACATACAAATTCTAAGTTTTAAAGAAAATAAACACTAATGAGTAAAGCGGATTGATGATAGTCTTGGAAACGAGTTGGGATTGGATTTCATCAACCTCACCACTTATGAATTCGATACTCATATACAACTATTTTCATTACCAATGATATTACGAATGAAGTTTACTCAATTACCAATTCCTTAGTAAAGGAGATTCTAAGCTCTTCACTTTAAATAACAATTCCTTGATTATTCAAAGAGATTACTTGCATTAAGATTAGCATTCAAAAGTAACTAATGAATCAAGCTCTATTCCTAGTAACAAAACTCATTAGGTGATTTCATTCAAATCTAGAATTAGAAAGTATTTTCCAATCACAATCTAACTCACAAATCTAAATATGATTGATCAAGTCATATAAAGCATTAAACATAGAATGAAATCACTATCATTGATAAGAAGAGATTGCATATAATTGTAAAGAAATTACATAGAAGTTTGGTTGATTACATCCAAATCCCAACTACAAAAGAGTTAGCTACTCATTATCATGAGAGCCATATACAAATACCATGAAGATTGAGAGATGAAAGATGAAAGATAGTGTCCCTTTGATTCCCCAAAGGTTCTCTTCTTTTCTCCCCCTTTGATTCCTTTTCCTTCGTAAGTTCCTCAAAGCTGAAATGATCTTTCCTTTTATATTGCTCCAATTCAAGAAAACAGAGTTTAAACCGCTTAGAATTCGCTCACTCCAAGGATTTCGCTTGTCGCATAGCATTCTTCATGTCAAGAAACGTCGTCGCTTAGCGCAAAGATTTTCGCTCAAGCGAATTCGGTTTGCCTGGTAACAGGTAACAATTTGGCGATTCGCTGAGCGAGTGTTCCTGGCTTGAGCGAAAATTGGACAGCTTTGATTCCTTCTTTGATTTGCCTCAATTCAACCTACATAAATTTAACAAGGAATTTTGGATGAATTCTAACATCATTAAAAACATAATACTCTAATAAAAATATTTACAAATACTAACTTGAGGTAAGAAAACATATTTTAATTCAAACAAATGAGTTAATAAATGCCATAAAAAACTCTAAAAATGTAAGTAAAATTGGCACTTATCATCGACCAAGAAGCCTGCTGACACACGTGAACTTGAAGCTGATAGGCTTCCTTAAGAGTCAAGGTGCCTGAATCAGTGGAGGTCCAGATCAATTGATCTTTAGCATCAGCTATGGGAATGGAAATAGAGGTCAAAGCTGCTGCAAGAGGGGGGCATCGTAGAAGGATACTTTGAGGAATTTCCCAAGCACCACGGTTAATAAAATCACCTACTTTGGCCACTAAAGAAGAATGCAAATGAATGGGAATATCAAGCATGTCAACCAGAGGTTCTGATAACCATTTATCATTCCAAAAATTGACCTTGTTGCCATCGCCAATTTGCCACGAAATATTAGTCAAAACAGTGGGAAAAACCATCTTAACACAAGCCCAAACCGAGAAGCTGACAAAAGAAGAGGTTGGAGCATTATGCTTGAGAACTCTAGCTCGCAAAAGTCTTGCCCACTGACTATAAGAAGAAATAAGTTCACAGCCCAATTTCACCAAAGAAGCCTTATTGATAGCTCTCAAGGATCTCAAGCCAAGGCCTCCCTCATTAACCGGACTACACACTTTACTCCGGGAAACTGTGACCAGCTTCCAGTGACTGAAATCACCAGACCAAATAAAAGTTTTGAAGCCATTTGTCCACCTCATTAAGGAGCCCTACAGGCCAAATATAAACATGGAAGTTGTATAGTAGCATGCTTTGTAGAACCGATTGAACTAACTGAACTCTGCCCATGATTGATAAAAGAAAAGCCTTCCAGGAAGACAATTTAGCCTTGATCTTGTCCGTAATATACTGAAGATGAATCCTTCTAGGTTTCCCTTTAAACAAAGGAACTCCTAGATAAACAAAGGGGAGAACTCTAGCTGAGAAACCAAGAATGGAGGCAAGATGACCCTTCCTTTGTTCAGATAAAGAACTCGCATAAAATTTGGATTTATTAGGATTAATGGCTTGACCTAATGCATCATCATATTCCTTGAAAAGAGTCATTAGAATGTGCATATTTTTTTGAGTCCCTCTGTAAAAAATCATGACATCATCAGCATATAGAACATGAGATGGAGTTGGAAATCCTCTAGGGTCTGTCATCAGTTAAAGCTGACCATCATGAACTAGCTTGGTAAGACCTCTACTTAACACCTCCTCACCCAAGCAAAACAAAAGAGGAGACAAAGGATCCCCTTGTCTCACCCCTCTTTTACAAGAAAAGAAACCCACAGATTTACCATTTACCGAGATAGAGAGTTTAGCCGAGTGGAGAATAGCTTCCACCCAATTACAGAATTTGGCATCAAAGCCAAAACAATGAAGCACTCTCAGAAGAAAAGACCAATCTAAGGTGTCAAAAGCCTTCTTAATGTCAATTTTGAGAGCAACATTACCTCCAAAGATTCTTCTATCCAGCATATTAATAGCCTCTAAAGCAACACAAATGCAATCATAAATCTGACAACCTTGAATGAAACCTCTTTAGTTAGTATAAACAATTTTAGGAGATACTTTAGCTAGTCTATCAGCCATTACCTTTGTAATGATATTGAATTGGAAGTTAGCTAAAGCTATAAGTTGAAATTGCTCAATCTTATCCGCAGCAGGATCTTTAGGAATTAGAACAACAACATTAGAGTTTACGCTAGGTAGGATCCAACCTGTTTTAAAGAATTGAAGAACAGACCTGAAAACATCATTAGCAACAATGTCCCAATATTGATGAAAAAAGAAACCACCAAAACCATCTAGGCCTAGAGCACTATTCCCATTCAGAGCAAATACTGCAGTTTTAACTTCCTCTAAGGTGGGCAAATTAGTAAGAAAAACATTATCTTCCACAGAGACTGTTTTTGGAATTACCTGTTCAACAAGGGTATTGTCTACACAAGAATTGGCAGAAGCAAACAAATTCTGGTAATAGGAGACTACATGCTGCTCAATCTGTGGGGCTGCAGTCAGAACTTGATCACTATCCCTCAAAGCACTGATTTGTTTAGTAACATGTCTAATCTTTGTCATTTTGTGAAAATATGCTATGTTACGGTCACCATATAAATACCAACTTAATCTTGATTTCTCTAACCAGAGTGCCTCCTCAAACATCAAGGCCTACTGCAACTCGACCTGAGCAATCTGTTCCTGCTTCATTAAATCATCAGAATAATCGCAGGCATCAATTCTATCTTGAACCTGATATGCTTTGCTAGCAGCAGATTTGACCCTTTGGTGAACATCTCCAAAAACTGTTTTGTTCCAATCTCTAAGTCTGACTTTCAATGCCTTCAATTTTTGACAAAGAATAAACATTGGACAACCAACATAAAACTTGCTCCATTCTTTAGCAACAATTGTGACAATCATGGTGACTATCCCACATTCTTTAGCAACAATGTTGCGACACTCATGGTGACTATCCCACATTTTCATGAATTTAAAAGTGTATTTACCATAGCTAGTGTCTGTTTTTGCTACCAGCAAAAGAGGGAAGTGATCAGATTTACTGCGGGATAGTGTGCTGTAGGAAACCTGAGACCAGAAATCAAGCCAAATATCGTTGCAAATTGCCCTATCCAACCTCTTTTCAGTGTATGCATTTCCTTTCCGACCATTAGACCAAGTGAATTGTGAACCTCTAGTCATAATGTGAGTCAATGCATTTAAATCAATCCATGCCCGAAATTCTTCAACAGGCAACTGAGAAGGCCTGCCACTTCCCCTATATTCATGAGCACCTATAACCACATTAAAATCTCCAATAAAACACCAAGGACCAATATGATTCTATTGTAAAGTTGTTAGTTCCAGCCAAAGACTTCTTCTTAAAATGTATGCGGAGGAAGCATAGACCGCAGCAATAAATATTTGGTTGTTATTAACTATAATGGAGCAAGAAATATGCTGCCTGGAAACAGAAATAATATGAGGGTCAAGATGAAGAGAGCAAGCAAACCAAAGATTAGGAGTGAAAGAGCCTCTATCATTAACAGCCACCACTTTTAAATTCATCTTTTTCCAAAAACGAGCAGGAAATTTTGAAATGTCTATCCAAGGCTCTGAAAGAAAAACAAAATCAGGTTTGTTCAACTTACATAACCTTTTGAGAATCAATCTTGTATCAGGATTAGCAATCCCTCTAGTATTGCAATAGAGGATATTCATTAACAAAAGTTTTGAGGACCTCCCCTATTTCGGGTATTGTATCTCCCAGACTTATGAGTCTTTCTAGCTTGCTTTTTCATCCTCTTCAATTTTGATTTGGAAATTACCTCTGTGAAGCCTGAGGAATGGTGCTGGTCCTTGTCAAGAAGATACTTGTTCCCTTGTCCTTGATCAAGGCTCTAAGTCTCCATAACAATTTCTTCATCCACTTCTTCATCATCAGTTTACTGATCTACCATGTTGCTCCACAATTTTCCAACAATCCTCAAATCATTGGCAACATTTAAATTATCGGGCTGATTTACTAGTGTGACAGGAGTGCCACTCACCAAATTAGCAAGAGAGTCCCCTAGTCCTAAAGAGGAACCATTATTAGGTAAGGTTGCAGTCAGATCAATATGAGAGTTAAGGTCCTCCTCAGAAACAGAATTTGCATTGCTCACTAAATTAGTAGTAGCATCTGCAATTTCAGTCTCCTCATGCAGGACTTCAACATCATTATTACTAGTTAAGCCCTCATGAATTTTTTCAATGACCACAACAGGGCTACTATCCAAACAAACCTCCTTGCCTTTATTCAGTATTTCCTTGAAATGCATTTGAGGTATCTCAGTGGTTTCCAAAATAATCCCCGGCTCATTAATCTCAACTGTAACCTTCTTTTTGGGAATATACTTCATAACTGTCTTCTTAATGGGGTCAATCTCTTTCTGACCATCATAAGATGTCCTTCCATCATGAGCCACGCGAGAATTCTTTCTGCAACTTGCCACTTCATGCCCAATAACTTGCAGATATTACAATAGGCTGGAAGATTTTCATATTCCAAGCCCACAAAAAAGGCATAACCATCTCTTTCCACCAAAATGCGGTCAATGAAACTTCCTCTCAAATCAAGATTAACCAAGACTCTTGCAAAATGTCCAAAAGTCTTTTTACTGGTAGCTTCATCAAGGGCAATGGGGACCCCGATACCAGCTGCTATAGAGAGCACTATTTTGGGGCGCCAATACTCTTGTGGCAGGCCTAGCAAGCGAACCCAACATTGAGCATGTGTATGCTTTTGCTCAGCAGGTTTAAAGTTTGGAGTCCAAAGAGACAGTCGGAGAACTCTCGGTTTTAGATTCAATGAGCCAGCCGCAAACACCTTCCTTAGATCCTCTTTGGATCTAAAAGAAAACTCATAAAACCCTCGGCCCAAAGACACCATACTCCACCTTCCAATATATTTCCATTGATCATTAAGTTTTTTTCGTAAATCAGCAAACTTGAGAGGCAAATCACCTTTAGAAAGGATAAGGCGCCCATGGAGATTGTTCTTATACGCTTCAAGCCCGGCTAAGTATTCTTCTTGGGGAATCTTGATCGTTACGGCATCACCTTTAAAGCAAGGTTTTGGGAGCTGGCTAAGAGATACATCATATTCGCTAGCTAGAGCTTTGGCAAACGATTTTAGATTTTCCTTCTGGCAAACATTCGGCGACACAGATGCCGGAGAGGGTGAAAACGGGGCCAAGAAACTCCATGGGCAAATAGGATTGCTTGCAGCCATGAAAGTTTCATGCAAACCCTAGGAGATCACGTGAGGCGAAATCCTAGCAGAGCCATCCCTTGTTGTAAAGTGAAAATACATGCACGTCAATTGTAGTATAATCTCATTTTGTTTAAATTTGTCATAGAATGTGGTCAATTGTGAAGGTAAATTAGATTATACTTCATTTAACTAATTATTGATTAAAATAAAGGTAAATTAAATAAGGGTAATATAGGAAAAAATAATTAATGCTACAGACAAACTTCAAAAGAGCTTTATAAAATGGGACAAATAAAAAAGCTAAGATGCTCTTATAATTTTTTTTTGTCAGCTAGTAGAAATAGTAAACAACAAACACACATACACAAACGGCAACACCCGGGTTCGAACCCCGGTCCCGACGTCTCCATGTCGCTGAAATTGCCAAAATAACCAGCAATGAGGGACAAAAGCTCTTATAATTTGGGACAGAAAGAATTCTTTCACAATATTTTCGGTGTTATTAGTAAATGGTATTTAAACTGTTCGTTTTCTATTTATGTCAGCATTGCTTAACAAGGTAAAGATGGACTAGACAACATGCAATTAGAGAGACCCGTAACTCTTGCTAAAACCCTTGGTCTTCGGCAATAAAACTTTTTTAAGGACTGATATATATGTTTGACCCAAAAGAACTGATATTTATGAGTCCAGGGGTCTTCTCACACAACTGATGTAAAATACGATCCAGCCCAACAATTGAGTTCGGCCAGGAGGGCATATTTATAATAGAGGTTTAATTAAATTAAAATATAGATAAATAAGAAATGATGTCAAAGAGACTCTATATTTTGACATTATTTTAAAAAAAGCTTTTACTGTTGGATGAATTATTTTCTTGATAATAACTTTCATTTTGTTTAAACTTTTGAAATTAAAAATAGATACCAGTATGACATTTGAACATTATTATGTCATTGATAACTTTAAAAACTGTAATTTTTATTTGTTTGGCCATTAAATAATAATTATTTATTACATTCATTATTTTTATCATATTCATTATAATTTAAATAATAATATGATCTATAATTTTCAATCTAAAATAGTGGATATCGAAATACAAATTATTTGGTAAAATGTTATTGAATTATGTAATAGCATCTAAGTATTATACCAATATATCCAACGGTGGGGGTTGAGATGGTAGCAAAACTCAACCCTCAGGAAAAGGACGCAAGTTCGATCCCTAAGAGAAGCCACTTTGAAAAGACGCATATCAGGTGTAAAAAACCTTGTTACAAAAGCTCTAGGTGGTTAGAAAAAAGTTTATTCCAATATTATACTATATATAATATCGATATAATATCCCCCGTTAAAAATATCTTGAAATTTACTAATAATAATAATTAACATGTATGTTATTTAAAAAATATTTTTTTCCTGTTAAAATATTATCAATTATCATATTTTGCATACGAAAAAAATGTTAAACTTCAAATCGATACAAAATTTTATTAGATATACAATAGCATTTGCAAAATACTATAATTTTAAAATTATATTTATGGATATGAGATTGTATTTTAATATAAATATCAACACCAACCCAATATATATATATATATATATATATATATATATATATATATATATATATATATATATATATATATATATATCAATGCATGTAATGTTCAAATATTATGCAAAAAGAATATCTATTTGTGTCCCATAAAAAAAAAGAATATCTATTTACGTCTATTTACGTAATTATAAAAAAGACGAAAAAATTAAAAACTGGTAGGTACATTTTTTGGTGAACACGTGTTACCCCATTTTACTTTTCGTACACTGATACGCCCCATCCCCATCCTAATTTGGATTCATCCTCATCACCTATAAAACGAAGACTAAAGACCAATAAACGCGCTGATTTAATAATTGAAAGGAAAATTCCAGGGGAAGGATAAAGATAATTGTTGAAGAAGGAAGAAAAGGAACGAACGGCACAGCAGAATAGAAGAAAAAGGCAGTATGAGCTCTAGGTGGTCGTGGGACGCGTCCAATTTCCGGTGGCCGGAGTTAGATCTGTCGTTGCCGTGGTCGGTATTCCGGTGGCCGGCGCTGTATTGGAGCGGCGGGTGGAACATTCAGGAGACTCTGTCGCAGTGGAACTTTTGGTTGGTCGATGACGTGTTGTGGGCTCTCGTAACGTGTCTCGAGTCTCTAGCCTTGCTCGCCATGCTCTGCTCTTTCTTCCTCTGTTGTGGCTGTACTCTCTGATTTTTATTTTTTTGTTTATCTTTTTTTCCCTAAATATATTTCATCACATTAAATTAAATTTGTGTATATAGTTAAAATTTTGAGATATTAAAATTGTGACAGAATTATATTCTTTGTGTGTAAGTTGTGGAGTTCAGTTAGACAATTGTAGCCATCATATCAGTTAGCTGTTAATTTATCAAGTATAGTTTGTTTTTGTAACTGATAATAATCCTTCAGATCATAATTCACTCATTTTTTTTCCCTTGTTTTCATTGTTTCATCTGAAGGCTGATACAGAAAGCACAAAAGTTTAAAATACTTAGTAATATTAAGCTTCAGAGCACGCAAGAAAGGGAGAGAGAAAACTTGATCTCATATCATTGATTATCAGAATGATCAATGTTAATCAAACAGTAACTGTACAGCTGTATATATATACAATTAACTAATTGTGTAACAAACTTCTAACTACAGTTAACCGATGGCTATTAAATAACTAAGCAACTAGCTAACAATTAACCATGGTTTAACTTAACATTAGGTAATACCCCCCACAAGCTGGACTATGGAGAGTAGTGAGTCCAAGCTTGGATACAAGAGAGCTGAATGCAGGGGATAACAGCGGCTTAGTAAGAACATCCGCCAGTTGAGAAGCTGAAGGAACGGGCAAAAGATGAATGAGTCCACTTTGTATGCGTTCACGAATGACATGACAATCGATCTCAATATGTTTTGTCCTCTCGTGAAAGGTGGGATTATGAGCTAGGTGTATAGTAGACTTGTTATCACAATAAACATTTGCAGGCTGCTCAAAAGAAATGTGTAGATCATTGAATAAGAAATGCAGCCACTGAAGCTCGCATGACAAGCTAGCAAGGGCTCGATATTCTGCCTCCGAACTAGACCGGGACACAGTAGATTGTTTCTTGGATTTCCAAGATATCAAGGATGATCCAAGAAAGACACAATAGGCAGAAACCGATCTGCGTGTAGCTGGGCAGCTTGCCCAGTCAGAGTCAGCAAACCCGGACAGCTTAAGGGGAGAAGATGCAGAGTAAAATAAGCCATGCGCTGGAGACTGTTTCAGATATTTAAGAATCTTGGATGCTGCCTGATGATGAAACTGCAGAGGGGCTGAAACAAACTGGCTCAATTGCTGGACAGCGAAGGCAATATCTGGCCGAGTTGTAGTTAAGTATAGAAGTCTTCCAATCACTCTTCTGTAGGCTGATGGATCTGTGAGAGCTGCAGAATCAGTATTGTGCAGTTTTAAAGAGCTATCATATGGAGTGGATGAAGGTTTTACAGCAAGCAAACCAGAATCTTCAAGTAGTTCCAAAGTATACTTCCTTTGATTAATAAAAATGCCACTTGGAGACCTAGCAACTTCAAGACCAAGAAAAAATCTGAGATGGCCAAGGTCTTTGATCTTGAATTGCTTATCCAAAAAGATTTTAACATGCTGAATTTCAGTGAAGTTGTTGCCCGAAAGGACTATATCATCAACATAAACCAAGATTGCAGTAAAATGAGGACCATCTAACTTGGTGAACAAAGAATGATCAGCAAATGAATGATGATATCCAAGAGAAATCAGAGCTGTAGACAGTTTAGAATACCACTGTCGGCTTGCTTGTTTCAAGCCATATAGGGACTTATGTAACTTACACACCTTTGTAGAAGATGAAGCAGAATTTGAGACTTGAAGACCTTGGGGCAAAGACATATACACTTCTTCATGAAGGTCACCATGCAAAAATGCATTGTTGACATCAAGTTGTTCAAGAAACCAACCTTTAATTGCTGCCAAGGAGAGTAAAGTTCTGACTGTGGTTAGTTTTGCAACCGGTGAAAAAGTGTCAAAATAATCTATTCCTTCCATTTGGGTGTAACCTTTAGCAACTAGCCGTGCTTTATATCGCTCTATGGATCCATCAGCTAAGTATTTCACCTTGTATACCCATTTACACCCGATAGGAACCTTTCCTTGTGGTAAATCAACAATTGACCACGTATGAGTTGCTGCAAGAGCATCCAACTCAGCTTTCATAGCTGTTTTCCAGCACTCAAATTTGCAAGCTTGGGCAAATGTTTTAGGCTCAGGTGTAGCAGAAACAGTTAGGCAAAAATGTTTATAAGAAGGTGTGCATTTATCATAAGTCAAAACAGAATCTAATGGAAATGCAGATTTACCTGAAGAGCAGATTGGCATAGAAGAAGTCAAAAGACTGCAGTGATAGTCTCCAAGGTAAGCAGGCTTGTTTCTAACTCTGGTAGAGTGTCTAACAGATTTTGCTGCTGTGTTACTGGATGAGGCAGCATTGACAGGAACAGAATTATCAATTGAATGAGAAGTAGCACTAGGTGCAGGATTAACAGGAACAGAAGCTGCACTAGGTGCAGGATTAACAGAAATCGAATTGTCAATTACATGAGAAGGAGCAGAATTGACAGGAAAGATATCAAATGCAAGTTCAGAATTATCAAGGGAGACATGAGAAGGTGTAACAGAATTAGAAGAGGATAAATTGTTGGATTTAGAGAATGGAAAAACATATTCATAAAAGATGACATTCCTGGAGATAAAAAAGGAATGAGAGGCAATGTCATATAATAGGTAGCCTTTGGTTCCATCTCTATAACCAACAAAAATGGATTTAATTGCTCTTGGTTGAAATTTGGTACGGTTATTTTGGATTGTAGATGCAAAGGCAAGGCATCCAAAAACTTTTAGATGAAGTAAAGTTGGAGGCTGTTTATGAAGAAGTTCATACGGTGACTTATTTTGCAAAAGAGGAGTTGGGACTCTATTTATGAGATGAATGGCATGTTGTATTGAAAAGTGCCAAAAATTAGATGGAAAATGAGCTTGAAATGATAATGCTCTAGCAACATTGAGGATGTGTTGATGTTTCCTCTCAACAATTCCATTTTGTTGAGGGGACTCAACACAAGATCTTTGGTGGAGAATTCCCTTGGCAAGATAAAAATCATGCATGAGAAATTCACTCCCATTATCACTTCTCAAACATTTAAGTTTGGTATGAAATTGAGTTTCAATGTATGCTATAAAATTCATGAGATGTTGTCTAACTTCACTTTTGTGTTTCAAAAGGATGACCCAAGTGAATCTACTATAGTCATCAACTAGAGTTAGGAAATATTTATGTCCTGAAATTGAGGGAACAGCATATGGGACCCATATATCAGCATGCAACAAATCAAACATATGTGTGGAATGAGTATTACTATTAGGATATGGAAGCCTTTTTTGTTTAGCAAAGTGACATACATCACAAGGAGAATTAGAAATATCATGATGGTATGATATAAAGGGAAATTGAGATGCAATACATCTATGAATAGAACCTGAAATATGTCCTAGCCTTAAATGCCAAACAGTGGCAGAATTGATTTTTTGTGAATTTATGCTAGAAGCAACAGAATTACAAGAAACCAAACCAGAATTATTAGAAACAATTGAGGAGCCCGAGCTTGAATCCATCACATATAGTCCTCCAATTTTCTTAGCTATACCAATCTATTTCTTGGTTGAAGTCTGCAAAACAACACATTGATCAGAGTAAAATGAGAAAAAACAATCAGAGGATGCAGTAAGTTTGGAAACAGAAAGAAGATTAACACTAAAGTTGGAATAATAGTAAACATGATTGAGAATAAGGGACTCAGACAATTTAACAGTGCCAACTATGCTAGCACTAATTTGAGTACCATTAGGTAACGATAAAGGAAATGGTTTAACAGAACAAAAAGAGGTAAAGTTTTGCATGGAATGGGTGATGTGATCGGTTGCTCCTGAGTCAATGACCCAAAGAGTTGGAGTCTTACCATATGTATTAGGGCAAGAAGTGGAATTGAAGGCAGCTGAGGTTGAAATAACCGAGTTGATGGCAGGTGTGGCAGGTGAGGAATTAGCTTGCAGATTTGAACTTTGTAACAGCTGTAAAATCTGAGTGTATTGCTCTTGAATTGCACTGAGAGAAGGTGCAGCAACATTGTTGGCAGCAGAGACATTGGTGGCAGCAGTGGTGGAAATTAACTCTTGGCCAGAATTAATAGCAGGTGCAGTGATGTTTGCCACATTATTGATGCTCTTAGGACCTCTTGGTTGATATCCAGGAGGGTAACCATGTTTCTGGTAACATGTGTCCACAGTATGGTTGTGCCTTCCACAATGGGTACAAATTCTCATAGAGCCTTGATTATTTCCCCTGCCTCCACTGTTGTATCCTCTACCTCGGCCTCTATTATTGGAGAAACCACCTCTATTATTATTATAGGCATTATTGGATTGAACTTGCATTATAGCAGATTGTTGCTCAACTGATGAATCAGTGACAGGAGGATGAATAAGCTGCCTTTCTTGCTGAATTACTAAGGAAAAGACATTATCAATGTGAGGCAGAGGGTTAAGTAACATAATTTGGGATCTGACATGAGCATATTGCTCATTTAGGCCTTTCAAAAATTTGATGACCTTATCTTGCTCTTTGTATTTCTTCAAATCAGATGCAGCACCACAAGTACAAGGAATAGCACATGAACAATCACGGATAGGGCGAAAATTCTCAATTTCTTCCCACATTGTTGTCAATTGAGTGAAGTAAGATGAGATGTCAAGAGTACCTTGTTGAAACCTAGCCAGATCATCTTGAATATCAGCAATGCGGAATATATCACCTTGAGAGAAACGTTTCTCGAGACTGCTCCAAACTAAGGAAGCACGATCACACCACAAAATTGATTTTGCAATTGTTGCAGAAATTGCCTTTTGTAGCCAAGAAAGAACCATGTTGTTGCAGCGAAGCCATGGCTCATACAAAGGATCTGAAACCGATGGTTGAGGAAGAGTTCCATCTATGAATTTCAATTTGTTCTTTGAAATTAAAGCCACTTTCATGGATCGAGACCATGTTTGGTAGTTCTTGTGATCGAGCGGAGGTGATACAAGAACAAGGGAAGGATTCTCGTTAGGGTGCATGAAATAGGGATTCGAAGGATTTGTGGCAAAATCAGAGAAATTCGCCATTGAAGAAACAAAATCAGAACTTCGAATTAACAGAGAAGAAGAAAGATTACACGGAAGATGAACACAGAATGCGAAATCTTGCAAGATGTAGAAGCGAAGCGAAATCTGATACCATATTAAGCTTCAGAGCACGCAAGAAAGGGAGAGAGAAAACTTCATCTCATATCATTGATTATCAGAATGATCAATGTTAATCAAACAAGAATCAGACAATTTGTATATATATACAATTAACTAATTGTGTAACAAACTTCTAACTACAGTTAACCGATGGCTATTAAATAACTAAGCAACTAGCTAACAATTAACCATGGTTTAACTTAACATTAGGTAATAAGTAAATTTCTTTTAATTAAATTATTAATTTTTCTGGTTTTCCCTCTTTGAATTGGATGATGGAATGGTTGCTTTCCTAATATTACGTATCCTAGAAGGAATTTGTCTCGGCATATCATCAGAAACGCCACCCGTTACTTGGAAAACGATGTGAGATTCGTCCTAATCATATTGGGAAAAATTTTAAATATGAAATACTATGAATTTATATGAGTTTTATAGCATTATTTTAGGAAATTTATATTTCCATCTTTAATTTTTTTAATTAAATTTATTCTTCAGCTTTCTATTCTAAACTCCGTAAGAAAAAACTTTCTATTCTAAGCTAAAATTTGAAGTTATTCATTAAGTAATAAATTTCTAAAGGTTGCTAGGAATAATATCATTAATTATAAATAAATTTATTTTATGTGGTTTTACGTGATATTAATGAAACATTATTATTTCTGTTTTCGGCTGTGCACCTTTAGGCTAGGTCTCCGTTTAGATGAAAAGTCACCGGAGGCCAAACCTAGAAGAGAGAAATGTATATTGTGTGTGTTCTGCATCCTCTGTATTATCACAGCTAATCACAAAGACTACTGAATTTCCTCGTTCTCATTAGAATGAATGAATTCAATTGATACAAGAGAAGCTGATCAAATATATAGATCAGAAACAAACCAAGAAAACCGAAAAAAAGGCTAACTGAAAACAAATACTACTCCGGAACCATTTATAAGGCAAAAAGTCATTTCCAGATTCGTTAAAAAATGTATGTATCTGGTCCAAAAATTAGACTAGATACATGCATTTTTTAACGAATCTGGAAATGATTTTTTGCCTTATAAATGGTTCCAGAGGGAGTAGATCCTAACGATCAAATAATGACCAAAACAGAAACAAAAGGGTCCAGGCCCAATACAAAATGAAAAGGCTCATTAAGTTAACTAATACAAAAACAAATGAAGGCCTGATAACTAAAACAACTAAACTCAATTACAACAAAAAGAAATAGAATAAAAACAGAGTTAAAAACCAAGATGAATCGGGTGGCTTCTTCTCCAATACCCCCCACATGCTGATGAGAGGATATTCATAACTCGCAGCTTGGACAATAAGGTGTTAAAAGGTGTATGGCCTAATGGCTTAGTGAAGATGTTAGCCAATTGGTCAGAGGAAGAAATAGGGAGAAGGTGAAACAATTTGGCTTGTAATTTTTCGCGAACTATATGACAATCTATGTCGATGTGCTTGGTTCGTTCGTGAAAGGTGGGATTGGCTGCTATGTGTCGAGCAGATTAGTTGTCACAGAATAAAAGGGCAGGAGTGATGAAAGGAATTCTGAATTCTTGAACCAAATAAACCAACCATTGAATTTCCTTCACAATAGAGGCTAATGCCCTGTATTCGGCTTCAGAGGAGGACATTGAAATCGTGGATTGCTTCTTTGATTTCCATGATATTAAGGAATCACCAATGAAAATGCAGAAATCGGTTGTAGACTTGCGGGTATCAATGCAACTCGCCCAATCTGAATCGGAAAAAGCCTTTAATTGAAGCTTGGAGTTAGAGGAAAATAAGAGGCCATGTGTGGGAGTTGCTTTGAGATATCTCAGAACTATTAAAGCGGCTTGATGATGCTCAGTGGTTGGACAGCTAGAAAACTGGCTCAATTGATGAATGGAGAAGCTAATATCTGGCCTGGTGTGAGTGAGGTAAAGGAGGCGACCGATTAGTCTTCTGTAAGCAGTAGGATCGGATAAGGGAGTGCCACCTTCTTTATGCAACTTTGTTTCCTTTGTCATAGGAGTGCTAATTGGTTTAGATGCCAAGAATCCTGCATCAGAGACAATATCAAGTAAATATTTCCGTTGGCAAAGATGTATACCTTCTTGGGATCGAGCTATTTCCAAACCCAGGAAATCCTTCAAGTTGCCAAGGTCTCGAATTTTGAATTGAGCATTGAGTAACTGTTTGACTGAATCAATGTCACTGATGTTGTTTCTTGTCAAGATTAGATCATCCACATAAACTAACAAAATAGTAACGGAATGATTAGTGTGCTTTATAAATAAAGAATAATCAGAAGTGGATTGAATGAAGCCAATAGAAAAAAGGAAAGAAGATAATTAGGCAAACCATTGCCTACTTGATTATTTTAGACCATAGATGGACTTTTTGAGTTTGCAAACAAGGTTAGGAGTGGTGGAAGTCATTCCTTTAGGAAGGTCCATATACACTTCTTCGTCTAGCTCGCCATGAAGAAATGCATTGTGAACATCCAGCTGGTGCAAGAACCAATTGTTGGTGGCTGCAATAGCTAACAAAAATCTAATAGTAGTGAATTTCGCAACTGGTGAAAAAGTATTAAAGAAATCAATACCTTCAGCTTGATTAAAACCATGGGCTACTAACCTAACCTTATATCTTTCTATTGAACCATCAGCCTTGAGTTTGATTTTATACACCCATTTGCAACCAATAGATTTCTTGCATTGGGATAAAGGGACAATGTCCCAAGTATCATTTTGTTTTCAAGCAGAAAGTTCATTCTGCATAGCTGTGATCCAGTCCATGGATTTAATAGCTTGGTTGTAGGTTTTAGGTTCTTCCAAAACAGATATAGTAAGAGCATAATGCTTATGTACTGAAGATAAATTGGAATAGTCTAAAACAGAAGATAAAGGATAAAGGATGTTACAATCAGAAGTAGCAGAAACAGATTTGGCAGATTTAACATAATTGCAGTGGTAGTCATGCAAATATGCAGGAGTTTTTCTAATTCTAAAAGATCTTCTGGGTTGATTAGAGGATTCATTATCACTGTCAGAATCACAAGGAACATCATAGCCAACATAAGTGTCATTATTGTTAGAAATATTAGTTAGAACAGGTTCAGTATAGTGAATGCGTTCTGCAGAATTAGGCAAAACAGGATTAGCATTGTTCTGTAATATAGGAGGTATGTCAAATAAAAAACCAACAGAATCAGAAGCAGTGGAATCAACAGAACCATTAGAATGTATGTTAGAAGAATGTTGCTTGTAAGGAAACACATATTCATGAAAAATGTCATATCTACTAACAAAAACAGATCGGTTTAGCAAATCAAACATGATGTATCCTTTGGTGCCTAGTTGAAAACCCAAGAAAACACATTTCCTAGCTCTATTGTCCAGTTTGCTTCTGTGCTACAGCAAAGTAGAAGCATAAGCAAGGCACCCAAAAACTTTAAAGTCAAGAAAAGTTGGAGGAGTGCCATGTAGAATTTCAAAAGGAGATTTACTTTGAAGAACTTGAGTTAGCAGCCTATTAACAATAAAAACAGCATGGCAAACAGCAAAGTTCCAAAAAACTTTTGGAAGATTAGAATGATTTAAAATGGCACGGGTAATTTCTAATATATGCCTATGCTTTCTCTCAATCTTGGAGTTTTGTTGTGGGGTTTCCACACATGAGGTTTGATGAATAATACCATGATTATGATAAAATTGAGGCATGTTAAACTCTTGCCCATTACCATATCTAATAGTTATGATTTTGCAATCAAATTGAGTAGAGACATATTGCAAAAAATTGGAGATAGTAGTCCTAGTATCACTCTTAAAATGTAATAAAAATATCCAAGTATGTCTAGTGTAATCATCAACAGTGGTTAAAAAATATCTATGTCCTTGAAAAGAAGTGATGTTAATAGGTCCCCCAAATATTCGTATGGATTAAATCAAAAGGTTTGAGGGATTTAGTTTGACTAGTAGGAAAATGCAATCTAGTTTGTTTAGCAAAATGGCAAGAATCACAAACAAAGTCCTTATTTATTTGAATATAGGGAAAATCATTACAAAGATTTTACAAAGTGGAATAAGAAGCATGCCCTAATCTATAGAGCCAAAGGTCTATAAGCCATGATGAACTTCAGCAACCCCAATCATTTTCAGTGAAGGGAGTTCCTGGATAAGACAACAATTAAAGGAAAAATTCAAATGACAGCTAAGAGAGGAAGTAAGTAATTGCACATAAATTAAATTCAATTGAATGTTAGGTATGTGAATGACATTATGCAAAGTAATTTTGTCAGATAAAATGATGGTTCCACAATTAGTGGCAATGATATGAGTCCCATTAGGTAAATCTATAGAGATAGGGCTTATGGTTTTGTAGGTAGAAAATAAAAAACGATGAGGAGTAGCATGAATGGTAGATCCTGTGTCTAAAATCCATGGAATAGAGTCAATAATGTTAATACTTGTAGTAGTGACCTGAGAAATTATTGGCTTACTAGGAGAGGCTTTGTGATCGGTGGAATTCACAGCATTGTTGGAAGTGTTAGGTTACTGCTTGGATTGATGCAGCAGGTGAATCAAATGTTGATAGTTTCTTGATTGAGTTATACTGAAGTCTTGGATTGATCCATCACAGATGGAGTATTATTATCAGCAGAATTAGTGGTGACAGCAGCAGCAGTATTGTTCGAATTCTTGGGACGATACCCAGGTGGAAAGCCATGTTTGAAGAAGCATTGATCAACAATGTGAAACTGTCTACCACAAAGTGTTCATTTTTTGGGGTTAGCTGGGCCCCTGCCTCTTCCCCCTTGGTTATTGAAGGTGCCTCTACCTTGAGAACCCATATTCTTATTGATTTGAGACCATGAATTATTGGTATTTGCAGTACTAACAGGATTGGATTCTCAAAGATTAACATCAATCGATTTCCTTTCTTGTTGGGTAACTAGGGCAAAAACCTTATTGATGGAGGGTAAGGGATCCAATAACAGAATTTGGGTCTTTACCGTGTTGAAGATATCATTCAAACCCTTCAACAAACAAATCACATACTCATTATCCCTGAGTTTGTTCATTTGTTTCGAAAGATTACAAGAACAGTCGCTGTTGCAAATGCAAGAAGGAATTGGTCTGAGAGTTTCAAGTTCCTCCCACAGAGTTTAAAGGTTAGTGTAAAAGGTGGATATGTTGCGATCACCCTGTCTTAGGGAGTGGATTTCTTGAAGTAGGTCAGAAAATCGAAAAAAGTTACCTTTGGTAAACCAATCTTGAAGATCGAGCCAGAGAGATCTGGCATTGTCGATATAGATTGTGCTTTGAGCAATGTGTGGGGTGATGCTTTGATTGATCCATGTAACCACAATGTTGTTGCATCTTTCCCAAGAATCAAAAAAGGGCATCGGTGGGCGCAGATGTAGTGATCGAACCATCCACAAACTTGTATTTGTTCTTGGATAATAATGCTCGCTTCATTGCCCTACTACAGGAATGAAAATTCTCGCCATTAAGAGGCGAAGAAACAAGAATAGCACCTGGGTTTTCACCTGGGTGGATGTAGTAGGGACTGGTAGGGTTTTGTGAGGGATGGACGGTGGCTTGTGTGGTGGTTATCGGTTGTGTGATTTCAGAATCGCTCGAAGAGTGAACCTCAACTTGATCATCATCATTGTTTGCCATTGAAGAGAAGAAGGAAAGATACGAAGAAGGATTTTTGCGGAAAGGATTTTTTTTAATCTGATACCATAATATCAGAGCTAAGCACAAAGATTACTGAATTTCCTCGTTCTCATTATAATGAATGAATTAAATTGATGCAAGAGAAGCTGATCAAATATATAGATCAGAAACAAACCAAGAAAACCGAAAGAAAGGCTAACTGAAAACAAACAAATCCTAACAGTCAAATAATGACCAAAACATAAACAAATGGGTCCAGGCCCAATACAAAATGAAAAGGCCCATTAAGCCAACTAATACAAAAACAAATGAAGGCCTGATAACTAAAACAACTAAACTCAATTACAATAGAAAGAAACAGAATAAAAACAGAGTTAAAAACTAAGATGAATCGAGTGGCTTCTTCTCCAATACTCCGCGACGTTCTGATGTATATAACTGCAAGTCCTACTTTGGGGACTGGCTCCACCAATTTGTTAGTGAGAATCGTGGGGTAATCTCTTTAAATCTCATTATGAGGTATATGAGGCCACGTGGGAAGGAGATATTTGTGTGTGTGAGTGTCAGAGATCGCGAGCTAAAAACCCTTAGTGTTGTGGACATAAGTCGTAGGTTTGTAACTTAGAAGGATCAAATGGCCTCTTTAGTGGCCTCTAAAGGGCTTGTTTTATGTATTGCGTCTCCTCATCATCCCTTATGTGAGAGCTCGTCCATATAACTCAGTTAGCCTTTAATCACAAGTTGTGTCGGCACACGACTTATGTCAGGTACGGTCCACAGTCCTTCAAACGCAAAGTATCATAGGCGAAAACGACTTGTTGATAATTGGCCGGCCTCTCATACGATCCACAATCTCTCAAGCATTAAGTCTGATATGATGCACTTTTTACAATGAATATTTTTATTCTTGCTCTTTATTTCCACCTCTCTATTTCTCCTCTGTTCTCTAGGTTGTCAGAAATGGTGTTTATTTTCCTGCCATCCTTGGACCATAACCAACCTCCTCCAACCCCATGACATCACCACTCAATGACTTGTCGCTGGAACTAAACTTCTATGTGCGCCCCTATTCTTCTTCCTCATTTCCGCATAGAGCCCTAAAATTTCCCCCTTCCACGTCAGTTTTGCCTGCGACCCTACATTTTTTTTCCTTCCCTCATTTGCAATTCCCTCACCCCATCAACAGTGAGATCCTCTCCATCCTTGATTTCACTGCACTCAGGCACCACCAAGAATAACAAAATCGAAGTCGTGTTCCTTTGCGACGGATTGCCTCCTTCATTCGTTTTCTTTTAGTTCGCTGCTGGTTCGATGAGAAACCACTATCCACCGCCATCGAAGCAGGTCTCAGCTGCAATCTGTATCCCTCTTTGTCTTTCTATCTCCTACACGTCAGTGTTGCACCACTTCATGGCTAGATTTTCGGTTGCCGTGTTTCCCCTTCCAGTGAGCCAAACCAAACCCATGAGAAGCCCTTAATCTCGTGCCCTAAACCCCTAACCCATTTCACAAGATGGACAACTCGGATAAAACCTAACCATTACTGATGTTGCTGCCATTCCCGGCCACCACAAGTATTGTTTGAGCAAACCACAACCAATTTCGAGTTTCTCCTGTCAAGGGCGCGACTTTCATTCCATTCGAACAGTGTTTCATTCCGTTCAGTTCGTCGCCAATGCCAACGACGGAGGATCTTGTGTGATAGTGGGGAGTGGAAGAGATTTGTGGGTAAAAAGAGGAGAGAGGGAGAGATTTGTGTGGCAATGTCCGTTAGAATCATGTAAACTTACTTAATCTAACGGCTGTTAATCATGGTCCACCCATGAACTACTCGACATGCTTCTCCATGGTAAAAGTCACATTAGAATAAAGAAAAATATCACTTGCGTGTTTAAACTTTATTGAAAAAAAATCACCGTTTTAACTAGAGCTGTCAAAATAAGCCCAGCCCGACGGGCTGGCCCAGCCCGCCCGATAAAAAGGTGGGCTGGGCCAGTAAAACCTTAGCCCGAAAAATTCTAGCCCAACCCAGCCCGACCCAAAAATTTATTGGCCCATCATGGGCTGGCCCGTGATGGGCTGGGCCAACGGGTTGGCCCGAATTACTTTTGAATTTTTTCCCGATTACATTTTTTAATTTTGTTACGTGAACCGAAGATTGTGAACAGACTGGCCCATTATGTGTGAAATTATTTATCCATGGATTCTATATAGCTGTTAAACTGTATTAACATATCAATGTTATTTTTTTCCTCAATATTTTGAATTTTTAATAAAAATCACAAAGACACAAAAAAACGGTATGTACAAAATGTCTTGGCTCTAAATTCTTTTGATTCAATAGAGGTGACACATTTCTTTTTGACAAGAACAGAGGCTGCATATTTTATGCACGCATGGAATTGGAAGCTATGGTTTAACATTTCTCTGCGAGAGCACGAGAGGCGAGATCGGCCGTTTTATCGAGCACAATTAAATATAAATGTTCAAAATTAATTACATTGCTGAAGTTAACTGGCGTGGGCCAACCCATTTAACTCAGCGCGTAGAAATTTGGGTTGAAATTAGTAAAATAGGGACGAATTAATTTTGGCACCAACTCACCGAAATTGTCTTTGGCCCGAATGGGCCGGGCCAGCCCGAATTGACAGCTATAGTTTTAACTCTTTAATGTATTTGTCAAAAATAAAAAATAAAAAAAAACTCTTCAATATAAATGTGTACCGTAAATTTGGACATGGGAAAAATAGTTTTGTGGGTGGGGGGGGGGGGGGGGTGTTTGTGGGATTATCTACTAGCTAAGCTCCATGTTGGAATTACGATTACGCAGCACTTCTAGATCGTTTGATTATTTCAACGTTCAACTCAACAGACTGACTACAAAATTTCGATAGATTAGGAGCTCGTATCGACTCGATGCAAATAAACCGAACCAAATGGTTAATTTACAGCCCCCCCTAATTACCTGCCGTAAAAGAGAAATTAATTAATTACTATATTTGACACGTCACCATATATGCTCTGATTTGACATCAAGAATATGCTAATCCCATCCCACTCCGCTAATTTCTAGGAATGGTGCCGTGTCACTCTTGAGGACTCTCAAATCGGGACACGTGGCTTGTCATTACATTGCCACGTGTCTTCAAAAACCCTTGCAAATTCCCTTCATGGACACATGGAATGTTGTGAAGTTAGTTCAGACTCAGATAGAGTGCACAGCTGAGAAGAAAGGAAAAGACGAAGAAGACAAAAGAGACGATTGTGTTGTTTGTGACTGCTAAATATAGCCCTCGTATATTGGGGACGATCGCAATTTCGCAGCAGAAAAACCGTTACCTCTGTTTGCGTTTCTTTTTCCTTTTTTTCGCGATTGTAGAAATTCAAATAACGCACGATTCGCTGTTTTTAATTTTATTCTTTAATTTAATTTAATTTATTTTTTATTCGCTGTCATTACTTTGAATTCCCTGTCTATCTGTCTGCGGCATTATTTTTGGGTTTAGCATTTTTTTTGGGGGAAAGGGGTTTTGCAAAGTTGTATGGAATTTGAAGCGCTAAGTTCTCCTCCTATCCGAAGTGGCGTCGTTTTGCAGCATCCTCCTCCTCCTCCTTCTCCACCACCATTTCCTTTCTTTCACCCTTTTCTTCCGCCACTACCACCGCCATCCTCCCGGGTGCTGCTTCCTTTCCCTTTCAACCCATCGCTCTTCTTTACAATGGACAATCAAAGGTCCATGTCTCTGATTCAGGTAAACCCTTTTTCTTTTTGAATTTTTTTTGAAATTAATTTTTTGGTGTATTATTTTTAGTTTATGACCCTTTTTTTCTTGGGGTGCAGTTTATGGTTGATGAAGGACTTGTTCCGTCGACAGAAGAGGAAGAAAAAAGAAAAAACGTTATTGACAAACTCAAACAGGTTTTCTTCTAACAGCATCTCATGGTTTTCCCTTTAAATTTCTTGTTGTTTCTGCATTCTGAATGTTTCTCCTTTATTTTCTTTAGTTTTTGTTCTCTGTTAATTAAAGTTCTCTACTTCTTTGGTCAATGCATGAAATTCGGTTCGGAATTTTAAGATGAAGAAGAATAACACTGGGCTTTGTTTGGATTTTTTCTCAACAAATTTTATGCTAAAAAGAGTTATATTTGTTTGTTATGCTATACATGATACCGTGGTCAATTTGGCTTCTGTAAGCATAGATAGAAAATGTCAAAGAATTTAATTATTTGTCATTGCTATAAGTAAATTTATAACATTTTTAGGTAGTTTCTCGTGAAAAAAACATTTTAGGTAGTGGGCTTTTATTTTCGTCTAAGTTATATCAATAACCAATAAATGTGAAAATTTAATACTTAAAAAAGATGTTACTGTGTTATTTAAAGTAGTTAAGTTTTTCAAAATCGCATAAATTAGTGGACACATTTATTCAGAGATAATTTTTCACCAAAAATTATTAGATAGTTATCAATGTTGCAAGTTTTCTTTCAGTACAATGGTAACTTATTAAATTTCCTGTCTATGTGGGGATTTTTTTTTTCTGTATGTTATTAAATCCATGTTTGTTCATCTGAGTTAACTTTTCTCAACTTGTATCACAATATTAGTTTATGCACTTTGTACTGTCTTGATGGTATTATTCCTATTTAATTACAAATCTTACACTTTTTTTTCGGTTACCTTATTTAACATACTATTCACTTTGCAGATAGTCTCATCATGGATCAAGAAGGTAGCATGGCAGCGTCGGTTGCCAAAGCACCAGATTGCTCTTACTTCTGCCACCATATTGACATATGGATCTTATGGCCTTGGAGTAAGTGCTTCCCATTTAGTTATCCCTGCACTACCTGGTTTTTCTTTGTCTATAAGCTGAGCTAAAGAATTTGTCAAGATTTCTCTTTAATTCACTGGCATTTGACTGTTTAACTTGCTCGCAAGTCTAAAGTTTTTTCTTTTTCTTTTCTAAACTTGTAATACTGTTCAGGTTCACAGCTCAGAGTCTGACATTGATGCTTTGTGTGTTGCTCCTTTCTTTGCCTCCATTGCAGTAAGTTAATAGTATATCTCTTCTTATTTATCATTTCCTTTTATGGCTCTGTAGCATTTGTCTTAATATTTTATTTAATGCGTTCTATACAGGAAGACTTTTTTGTTGTGTTGTACCACATGCTTAAAAGGAGACCTGAAGTATCAGAGATTCACTGTGTCAAGAGTGCAAAAGTACCGCTAATGCGCTTTAAATTCGATGGGATTTCTATTGATCTTCCATACGCTCGGCTTAATGTGCTATATGTTCCTGAGGTGAGTTTGAAGAAATGTAATCTAGTTCTGGAAATTTGGACTACTGCATGTGACTTTTTAAATTTGTGCACGTTCATGCTCAAAATTTCTTCAACATAATGTCAGTGGCTATTTAAGTTGTGCATCAACATTTTGTATTAGCACCACAAGACTTTTATATTCAATCTTCTTCTGAACATGGTTTGTTAAATAAACAATTGCTTCACTAATGTTGTTAATTATCCTACAGAATGTAGACATACTAAACCCATTCTTCATGAGGAATATTGATGATACCAGCTGGAAAAGCTTGTCTGGGGTGCGAGCAAATAAACGCATTCTTCAGCTAGTTCCAAATGTTGAGGTATGATGCATGTCAGTCCTTTCTTTTCCCTTTAAAAGAATATAATCATATTCATAAACAAATGGACCATTAATGGGGATGATGCAACGGACTCGAAATATCTCTACCTTTGTTGCTGTTCTTGTAGTGGAGGTGGATGTATAGTAGCTCCCCCCTTTTCTTTGGTTCTATGCATGTGGGGACAGGGAGGGTTGTTGGTCTAGTGTTGCCTTATTGTTCTTGGGCATTGCGGTCTCTTATATGCAAAACACATGTATTTCAGAATTTTCAATCTATGCTGCGATGTCTTAAATTATGGGCGAAAAGACGAGGAGTATATGGAACTGTAAGTGCATTTGTTCTTTTAAGCATTGTTTACTTCCATAACTTACTTCATATGCATGAACTCAATTTTTATGGCTCATGCGAACCAACATTTTTGTTTGCAGTTACTTGGTTATTTGGGAGGAGTTCACTTGGTAGTTCTTGCAGCTTATGTTTGTCAAAGACATCCTGATGTCTCCTTAAATGCTTTAATTATGAACTTTTTTCGAACATTTGCATTTTGGCCCTGGCCTACACCAGTGATGCTGCAGGAAGGAATGTTGCCAACATCGGTAGATGCTATAGACACACGGTCCTTCATGCCTATTTACCTGCCTTCTGGACCTTACGAGTATTGCCATTCAAATATAACTGGAAGCACATTCTACAGGATCAGGGCTGAGTTTATACGCGGACATAATATGACAAGGGTATGCTCTGTTGTTTAACATTGGTCTTGTTTTTGTCTTACTTTTTGTTGCTTCTGTCAATATTATCCAAAACCACTTAGTCATAATGCTATCTAATCTGTATATCGTAATAATCCGAACTATTGTAATAGAAGTTTGATGCATCTATTTTTCTTCCTGATGAATTACTTGGATGCTCAGTTGAAAAAAGTTGCCCTTTAAGTATGTCATTGCTCATGTTCTTTATTTGGTTGCAGGATCTTTCGAAGCTGGATTTCAACTGGGATAATGTATTTGAGCCTTTTCCGTACACAAAAAGATATTCCCGATTTGTCAAAATTTATCTCTCTACTCCTGATCAATGTGAGCTTGGAGACTGGGTCGGATGGGTCAAGTCACGATTTCGAGGTCTTCTTGCCATTGTAAGTAGCTCAAATGGTACATCTAGCTATCTCATATAGTCATGAGAACTTCACTGGTGATCATAAAATCATGAGAGGAATTTATTGTTATCTTTACATATATTTTGTTATCATTTCCTCATGTGGTTTTGTTTGCTACAGCTGGAGGGGGTCCAAGGTTTTTGTGACCCTAGCCCTACAGAATATGTCGACAATGTGAAAACGGAGCCAAATGTTGTTTTCTACTGGGGCTTGCAACCTGGCAGGAACAATTTCGTGGACATAGATTTGGTAGAGGGAGAGTTCATGAAGACTATCAGCAATGGCTATGAAGGTTCTCCTGGGAAGATGGAGTTGTCCGTCCTCTCTGCCTTGCAGCTTCCAAAAAATGCTCAATTTGATGATGGGACTGTTAAGGGTAGAAAAACTTTCTGGAAAATAATTGATCATGATAAGAAAAGGAGCCAAGTTTACTCACAACATCTACCACATTGCCTTATTGGTCATGTGGCTCCTAGCAGCGAAGCTGGGTGCTTGAGTTCTAGTGGCTAAGTTTATTTTTATTTATATGCCAGTTTGATGTATGTACTATAGCCATGTACTTTTTTTTTTTTTTGCCCTTTTGCCTTTCTGTATTTTGGCTTCTAGCTTCAATAGGAGCATAGGTCACACGAGATCGCTTGAATGAGTAGTCTTTCTTTAGTCGACAATAGACAGGAGAAAATTTTGAAAAGTCAAGGAGTTAGAAGGATTCAGAAAGTGTATATAAACATCATTTTACCTTTCAATCTCGAACATTAGCGTTAGACAAGGATTGATTCGATGGAATTTGAAAAACTACCGCTTGTCTTGGCATAATATTTCAAGGAATATGATAATAGCTCATGAGAAATTCACGCACAATTGTTACTTGTGTATTTTTGTCAACAATGATCCTTACTATTGTACTCATAGCATATGACATGTAAGCTCAAGAAAAAAAGGGAAACAAGCATAATAGAAACATTGCATCTTGAAGTGTGCGACATCATGAATCATTGGAGAGCGATACGTCCAAAAATCAATTTTCATATATGATTCACCGAACGACTAAAAGCCGTAGTGAATTTATAGGAATCATCTTTCTTTCCATTAAATATCAAAGTAATAGTTTTTTTTTTTTTTTGACGGGAAGTAACAGTATGTTTGAGCCAACGACATTTTGACTCTTGAGAATTCAAATGATACCAACACGGTTTTGAGTCCTTCCACGATCCACTGTGTGCGAAAAATAACGGAAAAAAAAATTGCTTTTGATGGTTGTTACAATTTATAATTTTACTGAGCGATACTTTCACCAGGGGATCCGTGGCGCAATGGTAGCGCGTCTGACTCCAGATCAGAAGGTTGCGTGTTCGATTCACGTCGGGTTCAATCCCCAAAACTTTTGTTCTTTTCAGGCCTCAAATAAGCTAATATTTAATATATGATAAATAATCCTTTCGGGCAAACCATTGTTAATCCCTGAAAGATAATAGCCTTTTATAAATTATTTTTTTTTGGTTATTATTGTAGAACAAGAATTAAACTTACAAGAATTCATACAATATAAAAACGAATTGATAATTTCACGCACCATTTTATTTTAGTATATTATATGTGAATTATAACATACTTATGAATATTTAAACTATAACATATATATTTATTTATGTCAAAAAATCAATATAAATATCATATCATTTAACGGTTAATTACTTAATTTTATATTCTACAAAAACTTATTAGGCGGTGTAACATCCCCACCTTAGGCACATTTTTGTCTTTTATTATGATTGTGATTACATTAAAATTTAGTAATTATTTTCTTATTGATTTAATTCTTTTATTTAAGAGATTAAGTTGTTGTGTTAATTATCTTTTATTAATTTCCCTAGTTGGTAATTAATTAGATAAATTACTTGTTGTTTGTTTAGTATGTAGTATTCAACTGTTTAGTTATGCTAAGTTATAATTTCTTCTATTATTGAGTAGTAATTTAAGGGATGTGAGGAGAAAATTGGGACTAAGTTGAATAATGGAGCATCCAAGAATAGTCTTATACTCATTGGCCAACAAATTTCACTCCCTCTCTCCCCTAATGGTTCGGCCTTTACAGCCACAAAAGGAGGGGGAAGATCACTCATCTCATTCTCATTTTTGTCAAGGAACAATAAACACCGTCTCCTCTCCACTTCTTCCCTCACTTCGGCCTCCACCTTCTCCATCATCACCACCATTTTCCTCACTCTTTTCTCTCCAAAACCACTCCATCTTCTTCCTCTCAAAAATCGCTACATAGGAGAATGGAAAAAGGAGGCCAATAGCTAAAGATAAAAGACCAAGGTTGGGGATAGCTTCAAGTAGGAGCTTACCATAGGAGAAAGGAGGAGATTTTGAAAGGGGTTTGTAGAGGAAAGAGGGGCAAGAGTTCGATCAAGAGAGGGAGAGAAGAAGAGACCAACTCCATTTTTGTCATTTGGCTTCAAACAAGTGAGTCCTCATTTTAGTTGTTATTTGGGTAATAAGAAACTTAATTAAAGTAGAAAATGGTGATCTTTGTTCTGTTTACAGCAGTTGAATAAGTGAATGATGTACTTGCATGTTGAGATTCTAGTTTTGGGAATGCTTGAAAGGAACCTATCTAGTTGCATGTGAAATTTGGGAGCATGGAAGTTGTTATTAATATATACCTTTCGTGACTGAATTTTGATTAATGTTTTCTCAAATTTCCTCTTGGTTGGCATTGTTTGAAGTGTGATATGAGGTATTTGGGGCTGTGTGATGGTTTTGTTAAGTGAATTGGTGATTAATAAGTTGAAATAGAAAGGAATAAAATGCCCACCTGTATATTCGTGTAATGTTTGCTTCATAGTGATCTCCACAGAGGTTCTATAGAGATGAGTCCTAGTTTTCTGTAAACTAGACTCAAAACCCTTCGATTTTAGCACAAGAACAATAGGTGTTGATCGGAAATTGAAGGAGATAACTGGGTTACAAGCCACTGCTTGATATCCTGGAATTTCAGGGACATGTGTGTAGTAAATTGGTCAGGGTTTCTAACTCAAATTTCGAACTAAAGTGATTCCTGTAAATTTTGAAACTAGACTAATTTTTCTACCGGTTAGAAATTTTCGTGAAGACATGAAAGAGAAAAGATAGCTTTAAGTAACAGGTCATTACAATCCAATCCTGCAGAGTGGCTGTTAAACCACTTGTCTTGTTTTTCATACTGCTCCCACTACAGGGCTCGGATTGAGATGCTTCTTGATTACCTTAAAACTAGACTTAATTCTCTACAATTTACACATTGATTGGCATTCATTTCATTAATAAATGAAGGAAAAAATTGATGTACAAGTTGCAGCATTAAATCTGTTACTGCACTGATGTTGCTGCACTCTTTTGTTAATAATTAATTACACACTGAGTGGATTGGCATGATTATTATGGCATTTGAAAGTAGACATAATTCTCTTCAATTTAGACCTATTGTTTGTAAATTTTGGTTGAGAATTAAAGGAGTAATTAATGTCTAAAGATGAGTCTAACTTGCTGCCAGAATTGGGGAAATTATTTTAAGTTGTTGTGTTAATTTGAGGATAACCCTTTGTACAAAACCTGGACTTAAGTAATTTCTATGCTATTGGAAAGTAGACTCTTTTCTCTTTCTTTTAGACATATGGATTGTTGGTTTTGGTTAATGATTGAAGGAGTGATATCTCTAAATGTACAAGGTTTTCATTCGTTGATTTTGTGTTTGTCTAATAGAATGTCTATCATGGCCTAATGGTTGAATGATGAACTTCTAGACTTAATATCAAATGTGATATAATCCACTTCCATTGGAGGAATCCTTTAAGAAAACGATTAAAAATCTAAAATGGTCTATGTTTAGTGAAATCTAAGATTTCTAAACTAATCTAGCCATTATGACCACAATATTAATGTGGGTGAGACATGTTTTGCAAGTCCTTCATTTATGGAGGCTAGAGTATGGTACTAGCAATTAAGGGACACCTAATTGTTGTCATAGAACTCTGACTTCCATACCAACCATTTTAAACTAGAGTATCTTAAGTCCCTCACACTTGAGGTACCTAGTGTTTTCCTATTTAAAATGCCTATGCCTAGATTCATTTTCATCTAAATGGAATATATTGATTATTCACATTAAATTAATAACTCAATTCAAGTAATGAGTAGTATGTTATGAATTACTTTGCATAACTTGGAATTATATTGAGAAACTGTTAGATCAAGATTTATGTTATTGCTTGACGGTTAGTATTAATTAGGGGTCCGTCAAAGACTCACTGAGATTTTTATCTCACCCTATTCTATTTATTTTTTTTAGTGATAGGTACTCATTGAAGAATCGTAAGGCGTGACCGGGACGCTTCATGGTTAGCCAGTGACAGTAGGAGTCATCTCAATGTCATAGCCGGATCAAAGTCGAGTCTTTACTTTGATTTTGAGTCCCTTATGATTGTATTTTACTTCAAGAATGTTGACATACTATTTCCTTTCTTTGGTATTAATTTAAATGGCGATTTTAAGATGAAATAGCAATGACAAGTTTAAGATTTTATATATTTCACTATCAATTTCTTATTTTGTTTTAAAGTTTATCCTTCCAACCATTACATGAAACTGATTAAAGTCGTAGTAGTATCCTGATATGAGTCGGGGTATTACAGGCGGTGTGAGTGTATAACAAGTTTCAAATATTATTTTGGACAACTTATCCGATGAGAGAGTGAAAGACGATATACTTAAGCTAATATTTTCTATCAAAAAAATTAAGCTAATATTGATAATTTAATCTTACACGTGATCAAATTAAATAGATACCTTCTTGTTTTTGGTGTAATAATGGATACCTTGTTTAATATATGACCTAATAAATTTTATTTAAATTTGTAAGTATTTTTTGCACAACGAATTAAAATTATAAAAAATATATAATATTTTTCTACATTAATTATTAAAGGTAATTAATTTTATTATTTAATCTTTCTTACCCAATTATTTTCTTTGATTTTTCTTTTTTCTCCACTTACTTCTCAACTCATGTTTGCCTTTCTTTACCCATAAAAAATTAATTTTATATACATGTTTTTTAGCGTGGGTAAATGAGAGTGGTCGAGCGACTACACGGGAACTTTACTAGGTACCTGGATAAAGTTTTGCCTAACCAACACTCCCTAACTTAAAGATTGATCCTACAGTTATGTCGGTAGGGATTCCTAATTGAAGACAAAAAAACACGTGTTTTCCTTTTGTTTTAATTATTGTAAATTTGTAATAGTTAGTTCAATTTCTAGAGTTTCAATCACTATTGTCTTATTTTTCCTATATAGGTTAATAATCCTTTAGCAAGTATTTAGTTCGAGGGAAAGGATAAATTTTATGCTTAATTACACATTTAGTCCTTTTAATTTGTGTTATGTGCCATTTTGATTTCTCAAGTTTTTTGAGCGACTTTAGTCACTATATTTAAAAGATTAAGCAAATATGATCTTACCATCAATTTTCTTTCACTTAAACCCTTAAAGTCTTATTTTTGATTAAAATATTTGGAGCTCGATGATGAATTATAGATATAAAATAATTTTAAAAGTTCAAAATGCAAAATTTTGATAAAATTTATAAAATTTTGTAGGATGTAGAATTAGGATTTCAAGAGAAGAACATTTGAGACTCTTATTTTGAGTTAAATTTGATATTTTAATTGGTAAGTTTTAAGTGAAATAATATTTTTTACAGAAAAGTGAAATAATGTTTAATTAAAACAATTTCATCAATTCAATTTGTGAAGAAATTTAAGGGGTTGTGAGAATTTGTGAGTTTTAAATAAATGAAAAGGGATGAAGGACTAAATTCTTACAATTGAAAACTCTGGGACTATGATCGCTCGATAAAAACTTAAAGATCAAAATCACTCATAACTCAAGCTAGAAGGACCAAAAATTTAATTAAGCCTAAATTTTAATTAAAAATTTATTTATTTCATAAATTTACAAAAGAAGAAAAGGAAAGCAAAAGGAAAAATCTCAAGAAAATCATTTAAACAAGTGACAACTTATATTGTTTAATGCCTTGCATCTAATTATTTGACGTCGGTCCACGTCATATAAATACCTTAGGCTAAACCTTGGCCTAAAGGAGTACTCCCTCTAGACTCAAATATTAGGGGAAAAAAGTCATATTTGGTGATCCAAAATATAAGCAAATTTAAACTAATTTCACCATATTCAATATTATAAATCCCAAAATACCCTTCAATAAATTCAGATTTTACTTTTCAATAGTTTTTTTCATTCTCATGAAATAAATTCCAATAAAAGATTAAATGAAAGGAAAGTAGTTTGAAAAATGGAATTATTATTTTTGATTACAACAAGAAAATTAAATGAGGTTAACTACCATTCTTAACCGAGGGAGTATATTCTAAAGGTTAGATATTACATGCATTTAAAAGGATATCAATTAAAGGTTAAATGAAGCATGTGTTTAAAGCTGAAATGATGCAATGGTCCGAAGGATAAATCAACAGGTTGTCTAACCTTATACTACTCTCACTATTTCATATTGAGTGACGTTTAAGGTTTATTCAAAAGGATTAAGAAAATAATAAATAGTTTAATAAGTGGAATAATTATACTAAATTGTTTCTATTAACTATTGAAGTATTAATCATTGTCATAAATGTATAATGAAATATATTGATTTGAGAGTGATGTACGCATTATTTATTTGGGAAAAAATTGAAAAAAAAAATTAATAATGCATTAAAAACATAAAACGACACTTAATTTGATTTTTTTTTGTTTTTATAAAGTGACAGTCAATTTGAAACGGAGGAAATATATGGTAAGAAAATGTCTAGAATATTTTTTCTTTTAATTCCTTTTTTTTTATATCATGATTTTTGTTTCTACTTAATTTTATATGTATAGTTATTTTAAATTTATCCTTGTCATCTATTTTTGTCATCTATTGTTGGCTCACCCGAACTTCCTTATTCATACAGGTGTCTCCTCTTGGGTCAGTGACATGGCTCAAACTAAAGTGTCTGTCCTGTTTGTCACCACTCTCTAATGGGTGTGGATTTGGCACAATCAAATGATTTTCAATGATGATCATCTGGATGCTAGAGGTATGGTCCGTAACATTTTTTTCCTCTCATGATGAGCACATCTCCTACTACCCAGCCAAGAATTTGAAGACCCTGGCTGACTGGTTGGTGGCTCGGTGGAGACCTCCCTCTGAAGGAGAATGACATTGTGTGTGAAACTGATTGCCTTGAAGCAGTTTCTCTTTTGGAAAACAGAGATCATCACAAGTTCCACTCCCACGCTTCAATACTTGCAGCCATGGTTAATCTTCTTGAAGGAGGGGTTTGCTTCTCCATTATTCACTCTGTTAGAGAGACTAATAAATGTGTTGATTTCCTGGCCAGGGAGGGTGTGCACTCTCTGGATAGACGCAAGATTCTAACTAGCCCTCCTACTGGTTTGGGGGCCCTGCTTTTGAGTGATAGCCTGGGCATCTAGTTGGGCTTTGTTTCTCTTTGTTTTTGTTTCTTTTCCATTGTAATTCACCAAAATAAATAAACAAATAATAACACATTGAAATATAAGGATCAAATTAAAAAGAGTGCCACACATAAGAATTAAAAGTATGATATTTTTTGTTTTTATTTGTGAAAGTAATTTTTGATTCGGTCCTTATATTTCACAATAACTCTATATAGCTCCTAGTATTATAACAACACTAAACAATAGAGACGACATTAAAAAGAAATATGCGTATATGGACCACATTTAAATACTTTTTAGTATGGAATCATGTTCAGACTTGGACAAACCATAATGCGCCAATTAAAGATTAAGCCCAAAACAACTAACCCATGCATGCAAAGCTCACTACCATTGAAAGAGACAAATTGTCTTGTGGATTTATCCGGGTTGGACGTCAAGACAATGGAGTTGCTGTGGCCAATGGTGCTCTCTCAGTAGATTGGCTCAGAAACTCTCTCCAGCTCTCCGTTCAGTGATTTCTAACGATCGTGGAAGCGCTAATGCAACCTCTGCAACAATGAGTGGCCTGTCCTCGATGACTAGCGACCGCATCCGGGCGAAAGGGGGACAAACGGCGATTCCTGTCGAACTTCAAGATTCAGCCTTGTCTTCGTCTTCTAGAGTCATGACATCATCCTTTACCTGATTTGCACTGGCTTTAAGCTCGCATCTTTCTCAACCTCCTCTGCAATTTGATGATTGAGGAGAAAAGGGTAGGCCGAAATTTCTAGGGTTTCTTTGAAGTACTTTGCTTTATGTATCTAGCTGAACTAATTATGAGCCTGTGTACTTGTTGAGTTGACTTTAAGTCACTTTAGTCCGGGTCATGTTTGACCGAGTAAGGTTAGATGGGCTCAGCCCATTTCAATGTATTATTTTGGGCCTTGTCCAATTTCGTTATATAAACCTATACATTTCCGACAAACACACACACACACAATTGTCACCTGATAAAAAAAACACACACTCATTTGTCACATGGAGACAACTATATCCAAGGGCGGAGCTTCTTGGTGACACAGGGGAGCCGTGGCTCCCCCAAACATTTTACATTTCTTTGATATATATATATATATATAATATCGCGTGACATGCATATGTTTGATTTAGTTGCATGGCGCAGCGGTAAGGTTGATTTTGGCACCCTCGCGACCTGTGTTCGAGTCCTTTGTATGCATGTTTTATGTTTTTGGATGAGCAGTATAATTCTTGTGTGCAGAAATGATCAAAATAGATGGGTTAGCAGGATTCGAACCGCGTATGCCCAAATCAAAGCAAGTAAGGGCAACCGCTACACCACTTAATAGTTACGATTATATTTGTGAAATATTAATATGTTTCAAAAATCCATTCCCCTTGCGCTTTTCTTATAGAGAGTTTATTTTAAGAAAGCCATTTGATCCTCTAGCTCCTCCTCCACATGACCCCCAACAAAAGAAGTTTATCATTTTCTGTATTTCTTCACCTAGGGATGGAGGATACGAAAGATACTCATAATATAAGAGAGAATTGACTAAAGCACAAATTTGATAAGCACCTCTCAACCCGCCCTAAAACTATCTTAATGACTGTTTTTAAGCTTCATGTTTTAAGCTATAAAAAATTAGGCTGTTTATTTAATTTAATCAGAGTTTTTTATTTTTTTTGGTAGGCAAGGGTTAGTGGTTAGCTTTTGTTAGGGGTGATTTTTGTTAGCAGTAGGATTCGAACCCTGCACCTCCTGCTTAATACTCCTTTGGTGTCCCAACCCAAACCACTGGGCTATCTTTCAAGGATATTTAATCAGAGTTTTGTTAAGAAAACGCAAGCTCGCTTGCATAAGGAAATCCATAAAAGAAGGGGGAGGGGCAAATATTTGATGTACCACAGAGAAATTAAATCTCCATACCGGCTTTCTTGAAAAATTTGTGGCACACTTGCCAAGCGATGGTAGAGTTTAAAATTGAATTTTACAGTTTCGTTTATTAAAGTAATTGCTTCTTTTAGACAATAAAACAACAGCTTAAATGTAAGAACTAGCAGACAATTGAAAATCTCTAGGAGAGTTTACGTGACAATTCCAATCATGCTTGTTAGTTAGCATCTGTCTTTGGTGCGCTAATTGATGATTCTACCTTGATCTTTGACAAATAAAAAATATGCATTACATGTATTCAATCAAGGGCGGGTTTTGAATTTTGATCTATATTAATAAATGAATGAAATCTCAGTAGCAAAAATGTGGTCGTGTCTCTGTTGCCCCCACTGCTTTCTTAAGGTCTGTTTGTATGAGATTTTATTGGTCGCAACAGTATCAAACACACTGCAAATTTATCTTTCCAAGGCACTGTTGACCAAAGCTCCCATTACCCCCCTTCCTTCAAACGCAATTATTTTGGCCGAGAATCTCACACAAACAGGCACTTAATTCTAATGAAGAGAGCACCGTCTAGAAAGTTCTCAAATTTGGCATCTTACACAAGTCATGTGAATAAAGACACCCGTGACTTGGGGCCAATTCAACCTTAAACAATGTGCAGAAACATGTGTCACTTAAATTAGCACCCCCATGGTTTAAAAAAAAAACAAACAGCAAACATATCAGAATTTTTTAACATGGGAAGACCAATAAAAGAACAAACTTGCATAGAATTAAAAAAGAACACCGACAATGGTATTTAGGGATCCAACTGTTTTTCCTCTTTTTTTTTTCTTTTTTTCTTTTTCAATTGGAAACAAACAAATTTCCAATTTTTAACTCACTCAACAACCAAACTAACCTTAAATAGCAGCCATGAAAGAGCCTTTGGTCATTCTCATTGTTCTTCTTTTGCAAGACCCTTAGTCACAAGAAAATGAGAAGAGGCACAATTTTTGTGTCTTATTTTGCAATTCACATTGTTCTTCTTCTTGCTTCTATTCCCTTCTCAGTGTCCCAATCCTATGACAAAGATGGGAATGAGGATGTGATAGAGCAAATATGCAAAAAGACACCTTTTTATGATCTTTGCAGCTCAATTCTACACTCAAACCCTCTTACCCCAAAACCTGATCTCAAAGGGGTGGCTTTAGTAATGGTGAATAACATTCTGGCAAATGCAAGTGACACACTGAGTTACATTGAGGGGTTGATAAAGCATACCTCAGATCGTGAATTGGAGCAAGCCTTGGCTTTCTGTGCTGAGTCATATATCCCAGTTGTGAAATACACTCTCCCACAAGCTGCTGATGCTATAAGCCAAGGCCGTTTTGGGTTTGCTAGTTACTGCATTTCTGATGCTGTGAAGGAAGTGAATAAATGTGACAAGAAATTCTCAGGCTCAACTCGGTCACCCTTAGGGGATAGAAACGGCATTGTGCAGAAGCTTGTGGATGTGGCTTCTGCCATTATCAAACAACTATTGAAAGGCTGATTTGTTCACCCCCCCTTTCTTCTGTCTCATTACTAGTAGCTGTAGCAGTTAAATAGGACACTTGTAAAGACAATTTGCTGCATTCAAAAGCTCCTCAGCTCAAATCAAAATTAGTTGGATGATACTGATTATGTTTGCTTCTATAGTTTGTGTCGTTCATTTTCTAGTATGCATATTTGTTACTCCATCCGTCTCATTTTGCTTGTCCTATTAAGTTATACACATCTCTTATGAAAATGATTGAGTTTACAAATTTTCATGATAAAATGACATTTTTCGACTAAAATACCCCTTATTAATTGGAGTAGTGGAGTAGCTAGGTAGAAAAACTCTTTAATATAGTTGGTTGAGATAAAGGGGTATTGTTGGAATAGAAGTAATTAATACTTCTTAATTTTCTAAAAGGACAAGTAATTTGAGACAAATAAATATTCTAAAAAGGACAACCAAAATGAGACGGAAGGAGTAATTGGTCAAAATATTTTCTTAAAGGTGAATCACCTTGTTTTGTGAGAAACAGTTAGACCCCTGCTATTAGGGGTGTAAATGAATCAAGCCGAGCAGTTGAAGCTTGAGCTTGACTTGTAAACAAATATTAAAGTTTGAGTTTGACTCATATGTTTAAACAAACCTAATTAAAAGCCTGAGCATGACTTGTTTAAAAATAATAAAGCTTGAGCTAACTTTGTTTAGCTCATTTATAATTAAATTATTTTTGTATTTATAAAATTTTTTCTTTAATTACTTTTTAATTTTATCAATTTAGTACTGAATAAAGATTTTAATACTATATAATAATCTATAAAAATAGAGATATGTACAAAACTTCAAAAGTTTGACCAAAACATCCTAAAAACATGTCATTGCCAAATACAATTTAAGCTTGATCGTTACAAAAACATGAGTCCGAATAAGCGCTTAACCATTACAAAAGCATGAGTGCAGAAAAAACACGACCACCATCTATTTATTGAGATATCTAGTCCAATGCTATAGAGCAACTTCAGCCAATAAAAAACCATTGTAACAACTTAAAGATAATAACACCTATATGAGCTATTAATGTCGAGACTGTAAGGCTTGAGCTTGATTCATTTAAATAATCGAGCTCAATCTCAAGCTTGACTCATTTAATTCAAAAAAGAGCTTGATCGAGCATAGAGCTGGCAAAACGGGCTACCCGGCCCGCATCGGACTCGGGCTTTTTAGGGGTGGGCCAAAAAGCCCGAGTTGAAATACGGGCTCAAATTTGACTACCCAAGCCCGGCCCTATACGAGTTGCGGGCTTTTCGGGCCGTCCCGCATTTTCTTTTTTGAACACCCTGTAAAATTGATGCATATAATGTCATTTCTTATAATCCGAAACTATAACAATAAGGCAGGTAAAATAAAGTTCCAAACAATGACAACATAGAAGCAAATAATAGAAAGGGGGCATCATTTATTTCAAAAACCTATTTCCTGAAGAACAAAAGTGGACTACTTTCTGTGATAAATAAACTGGAAAAAGAAGAAAAAGAAAAAGGAATACTAATGAGTACCAGTTTAGGTCCAATGATACGTACGGATCTAATCTTCTTCATTCAATATGCTATAAATATTAGCAAATGAAGAACCCAAACACATGCTGTAATATTGAATAGTTTATTTTTAAATTTAAATGGACTTCAAAAAGTATTCAAAAAGCTAATGAGTCACCAAAAATATACAAATCCAATGCATTAAACAAAAGTTTAAAACAAAACAACAACAACACATCTTCAACTTCAATTCTTAAAGTCCAAGAGTAGACAGCAACAACATTAATCTTGGAAGTCCAACACTACAGTATCTATTTCCTACAAAACAACAACAATAGATTGTTTGAATCAAATAATAACCCAAAATTTAAAAGCTTTATATAGCAACTTATTATTTGTTTAGAAAATTTAGAAACTCAACACTAACTTATTATTTGTTCCCATCAGTGGCACTCGAGTTCGAGCCTTCTTGAGAAAGCTTTACATCTTCCGGATCAATAGCTTCCCGCTCATCATCATCATCTTCATTATCATATTCTAGAAGGAAAAAATAGCCTATATTATTGTTATGGACCGGTCCCGAGCCGAGTCCTAGTACGCTCGCCGACCTGGTGCAGATCAGCTCGGTTCCTGCTTACCCGAGCTCGACGAATTGCCACCGACCTGAGACCCGCCAGACCCGACTTTCGGTACAATTTTCCCGATGATAACGTCGAGCTAGGGACGTGGCCGACACAGGAGCGAAATATCAGGAAGAGATCAGCTAATTCCCGAATTGACGGAGGGATTACCGCGCGCAGAGGTTTCCTTCTTTCCACGCAACTCGCTATATAAAGGGGGCTAGACCCCCCAGGTTTGAGCTCTACACTCTCTCCAAACCCTAAAAAGCCCTATCTAACTTAGGCATGAGTGCCTGCAGTCTCCCACGCACGATCTAAAGGAGGAAGGCCCTCACGCCCAAAGGAGGAGTACTCACCACAAAGCTCATCACCTAGCTACTAGCCAGAAGATCAAAGCGGCGGTACGAACTCGTCGAGGAGCTTGCACCATTTCGTGCATTAACAGTTATAAATTGTTATAAAAATTGTTATAAAAATTGTTAGAAAAAAATAGACTATGTTATAAATTGTTATATAAAAAGGAGAGACGATGAGACCGAGAGAGACGGAAACCCCTTGCATTGTTTGTGTTCCTTGCGGCAGAGAGCAACCATCAGACTGAGAAGTGAGAAGGATTAAAAAATTAGGTTGAATTGGATTAAAGAAAGAAAGTCAAAGAGATAAGGACACCCTGCACTCGTGTGGTGGGGTCATTTTATTGAATTTGATTTCTTTTTTTAAACAAAAAACAGAAGCTGATTGATTGGGACAGTGGTTGGGCCTTTTGCCCTTTTTTTAACTTGAGTGTCGTCGATCTTTTTTTTATTTTTAAAAGTTACTGATGGGCCAAGTGGCCAACGTTTTTTAATTTGATGCGGGCTTTGCGGGGCAGCCCAAAGCCCGATCGGGCTAGCCCGTTTCGGATTCGGGATTTATAGGGTCGGGCTAAAAAGCCCGGGTAACAAAGTGGGCTCAATTTTAGCTGCCCAAGACCTATGATTTTTTGGCTTATCGAGCCGACCCATTTTGCCGTCTCTAATCGAGCATTTAACAAGTCAACCCCGAATAGTTCTTGAATAGCTCATCATAGGGAGAAATTTCAAGACGTCGGAGTATGGCTTGTAATCGATTTATATTTGTTCTCATAAAATGAAGTTGTGAAGTTGTCGGATTATTGGATAATAAGCCTACTGGTTATTTAACCACGTGATGTATTTATCTTAACTGAAAATTAGTTAGATAGTCAAGTAGGTAGTTAGACTTTCTCTTTTGATTTGCAGTATTGCCTTGTACAACTTCACCACAAGAATTCTGCCTATTTCCTAACAAAATTACCTTGGGCCTGTGACCCTAGGAAATTACCTAGGGGTATATAAAAAAAACCGTCGAAATTTTAAGTCTGACTTTCATTTTTTTTTGTAAATAATTAGGTGGTACCTAGGGCCTAGGCCCTCAGTTTATGTCAGCCCCCTTTTTTTATGAAATTTGTACTAACTGAGAGGTTGAGCCCTCGATATATGTGATGTTAATTTTTTTTGAAATTTGTACCCCAACACTGTTAATATACGCACACGGGGAGGGGGATGCTGCAGTAAAACAAGATGAGGGGAAAGGGAAGAGGCGCAACAGGGACTGCCTCACAGAAGGAAGATGAAAGGGAAAGAGAGGGGGGAAAGAAGGAGGGGTGAAGAAGAGAAAAGGAGGAAGTGGATTGGGTGTGCCACTGAGAAGAGGGGAAAAAGGGGACAGAAGAAAATAGATTGAGGGAGACAGAAGGAGGAAGGGGGGCGGTACCTCCGTTGCCAGTCACTCTTCCTCTACTGTTAATTGCTCTTAATTTGTTCTCTTGGGTTCCTTTCTTCTGCTTATTGAATGTTGTATGTCTCTTTTTATTTCACAGGTTTATTGGTATGGTATTTGGAAGAGGAAGAATGAATTTCTTGGAAGCATGGTGCTCCATTCAGATGCTACTCTGAGATGCAGCAAGGAATGGAACAAAGGATTGAGGAATCAAGGCACGAAGACAAAGAAAAGACAACATATAGGTTAAATTCAAGATTGTACCTTTTTTGTTGTGTTCATGGAAATTTTTTCTGGATTTAATGTGTTCACGGAATTTCAATATTAGAGTGTTTTATTAGCAAGATCCTCTGTTTCTGTCATTCATTTATTCCATCCACGAATATGAACTACACAATGAGCAAGAGAAAGAGAGTACAGACATGGGACTGAACTACCCAGTAATTCTCTTGATGGAATAGAACACTAAAAAAATTCATGAAGGAGCTTTGATCACTACTTTTCAGTGCATAAAAAAATGATAAATTGATAAAATTTAATTAATTTTTTTAAAAACCGTATTGCATTTTCCTAGGGCTTTTGTCCATCGAAAATTACCTAGGGTCACGCGGCCCTAGGTAATTACATGGGCCCTCGAAAATCTCTTACAACTTTTTTAAAAAGACCCTCCATGTCTGTTTCCTACTAGCGATTTACCTACTGCCACGTGGCTCTCGGTGGGCCCTCAGAAATTCAGCCATTTCCTACGGTTTTTTGGTATTTCCTAGGGCTTTTGGCCTTAGAAAATGCCAAATATTCTTGTAGTGCGTATTGTATAAATAGCCACATTGGCTCATAAGAAATTCATTCTCCAAAATTGATCAAACGCTTTTACAGATCTGGGAGACCGTGCCCCTGGGACTAAAAAATGTTAATAAATTTACAACTATTTGGTTTTGTTTATACACTTGTGAAACATACACTCTAACAACCATATTGGTTTGCAATTTTTGGTTAAATGGTTTCAGATCTTTCACATTAAGCTTCAACACACGCATAAGCAACTTGATTTTCGGTGATATGCTTTTCACTCCAATTGCTCGTGCCGATCTCTTTTCTTTGCTCCACTTTGAATCTAAGGCATTTGAAAACGATTTCATCCATCAAATCATTTTCGAGGCAAAACTCGTATAGCCTGAGATCCAGAGGATGCCTGTACAACTCCAAGTCGTGCTTCGAGGACTTCAGCTTGCACCAATATGATTGGTTCCAGAACCCTACGAATGCGCAGTAAGGGTTTCGGAGGCATTGCGGAATGAAATTGGCTCGAGCGAGTTGGAAAATGAGGCAGCGACGACTGATGCAAAGCTACAACTTGTCTACCGAAGGATCGATGCCGAGGCTGATCACGAGTTGCCACATGTGAAGGTAGCCGCATCGAAGGAAGAGCGTGGTCTTGAGCCACTTTTTGACGACGGAGGCAAACGCGATAACGGTCACGGTGATCTCGGTTCCGTGTAGGTTGATAATGTAAGTGATGTGGTTGTAATAGTGTTAACAGTCGACGACGATGACCATGTTTTTTATCCTTTCCTTTCGAAAACGACGTGTGGGAAAAGAATGAGAATAGGAGAGATAATATTAGTTTATAAATTTATATAGTACTTATATAAAAATAACCATTTTATTAATACATTATTAATTACTCAATTAATCTAGACCAAAAAAATAACTCAATTAATAACCTAAGTGTAATGGCTAACATTAGGGTGGGAATATGTCAGATCACTTGACAAGGGCCATGCCAACAGACCTTTTTAAATAGACAATACTAAGGCTTTTTGAAAAGTTTTTTTAGCTAAAAATGTTAGACTTCGGGGTACTCAAAAAGTCTTTTAGACATAAAAAGACGACCTATTTAAGTAAATATAAATAAATTTTTTATTGTTATTATTATTATAATAATATATTAGATATTGTGCATATTGTTAAATCATATATTTGTCGACAATAATTAAAGCATATTGGTCTATACAGTGGTGGACCTAGGACCCAGGGTCAGGGGGTGCAAAAAAATTTAAAAATATACGTCATTATAAATCTATCCCGATTTCTTTCCATCAGTTCACTCCCATCCTTCGTCTCTCTCTCTCTCTCCACTCTCCCAAGAACCTTTATGTTTAGAAGGAGTTTTATAAGAAAGAACAAGAAAATTAAAAAAAAAGTATTAATAATATGGATGGATGTTGTATTTGTTATAGATTTTTTCAGTGGTTTTGGTAAAGAAAAAAGATTTTTTCAGGAATAATTTGTCATATTGGTCCCTGAAAATGTAACTCGGTGTCATTTTGGTCCCTGAAAGAGTAAAAACTTCAAAATAGTCCCTGAAAGTGTTCTACGTTTGTCAATTTGGTCCCTGCCGTTAACAATTTCACTGACTCCATGAGTAATTGGTCACATTAGTCCCTGAAAATGTAACTAAGTGTCACTTTGATCCCTGGAAGAGTAACAACTCCAAAATAGTCCCTGAAAGTGTTCTACGTTTGTCACTTTGGTCCCTACCGTTAGCCATTTGATTGTTTCCGTTCCAAAATAATGTGCTAATAGTAGAGACCAAAGTGACAAACATAGAACACTTTCAGGGACTATTTTGGAGTTGTTAATCTTTCAGGGACCAAAGTGACACCGAGTTACTCTTTCAAGGACTAATGTGACTAATTACTCACGGAGTCGATGAAATTGTTTAGGCAGGACTAAAGTGACAAATGTAAACATTTGAGGCTATTTGGAGTTTCATTTCAGATCGAAAGTGGCGGCGTCGAGTTATCTTTCGAGGGATCAACGTGACCAATTACGCATTTTTTTAGTTGCGTAACTTACGGATTTCCCTCATTAGATCTCATCCTTCCTTTCACTCAAACCATCTATTTATTATTATAGACCGTTGGATCTTTGTCAATTAAATTTTAATTGCTTGTTTTAATTTCCCATCATTTCCCAACAGTCCCTTCATTTACACACATCCCGAAGTTTCTCTTCTTTTCTAGTAAGTTTCACCACTTCATCTTTCTCACGTTCAGCAAATCCTCCTTTTCCTCCAATCTCCTTCTTCCTCCCACACTCCCCCACACCCCTCCTTCCTTCCACATTCCCCCACTATCCTCCTTCCTCACGGCGTGCCTTCCTCATATTCGCGAGCAGAACAATGAGCAGATCGGCGTGCCCTCCCTCTCCTCCTCCATAATCTGTTAAGTCACCGGAGCAAGCAGTAAGTTTCAGAACCGTGAAACCGAGAGATTGGGGGAAGAGAGCACCTGAGAAGGCTAGTGCTTCTTTAGATCTAAGAAAGAATTCCTTTTTCTTTTTCATCTCATCTAAAATAATCGATTCTGGCATTTTGTAATAGGTATAAGAGAGAGACTGGATCGAGCGAGAGAGAGGGAAACGAGTTTTCTGAGAAAGGTGAGAATATGCAGAGGACAGAGGGTGGGTGGGTCGGGTCGGGTCGGGGTCAAGATCAGGGGTCAGGGTGCAAAAAAAAATTCAGAGGAGTCAAAATTAAAATTTTATGGGGTGGTAAGTGAAATTTTTTGAAGTTCAGGGGGTGCAAGTGCACACCCTGAAATCTATGTGGGTCCACCTCTGGGTCTATATAATTTTTTTGACATATTTAATGGCCATATTTCAAAATAGAATTTAAATAGACTATCATATAAAGCCAGACTCTAAAAAAGTTAACGTTAGACTTCAAAAGAGATTTATATCATACAAATAAATAAGAATCAAACCTTATAGAACTCGGTTTGTCCTATATATTTTCACTCTTATGTCTCATCTTTTAGTAGTAATGGTTCGGGGTAGGAATAATGGTGCTAAGGCTTTCTGGTAAAAGTCAAGCTTATTCAAAAACATCAAGGCCTGTGTTTCACTACATAATAGGTTTTTAAGTCTGACATGACTTTTTTGAAAGTCTGATATGCCTACAACTTAAAGATCTATTTCATATTAATGCCTTTAAATAAGTCATCTAACCTAATCTAAATAGACTAATGGGCTAGTAGGCCAATGATGATAAGTTCTATTTATAATAAACTATAAAAATTATAACCACTAATACTAAAAGACATGAGACATATGAGGTGGAAACACATATGACGAGTTGAGTTCTATAAGATCTGATTCTGATTTATTTGTATGATATTAATATTTTCAAGATCTAAAAATAGTTTACGACAGGTAACATGCCTAACTTGAGCCTTGAATTTTTTGAATGGAGATGGGCTGAAGCAAATAGTATGGCACGTGAGGAGGGCGAGAGGTTTGCTCCCAGCCCTACTTCATACCAATGGGGTTTGTCTTTTCTCATCCCGCCTACTGACTATGCTCCATATATATAGAAAAATTGAAAAATTATATTTATGATAATTAATAGAATAAAATTATAATTATTATACACTGATAAAATAAAATAAGAAACATCAAAATAAAATTTTTTATTGAAAAGAAACATCAATATAAAATAAGAAACATATCCGTACAGGTATGGGGCGAGTACGGGGGCATTTTTATCGGATGGGGCGGATAACGGGGGACAACTACTCGTGCCCGCCCTGCCCCGTCGACATCCCTACCTATAAGAAGGACCGGAGGCAGTGGTAGATTAATTACAGGTAGTATATGAGAAATTAGGGGCTATTGCCTCCATAAAGATTTTTTTTTTAACTTAAAGATACTTGATAATTTTATATTTTTCCCACATAAAAAAATAGATGTTACGCCCATGGTACAAATTTGTTTCGAGTAAAGACCTAAATTGTTTCTTAACAAAAAATATGGAGACCTATTTGATCCCTCAGAAATGAAAATTAGTCTTTTAATGTTTCAAATTTCGGTCAAATTAGTCATTGAGATGACTAAATTGTCCTTAAAAAATTATTCTTAAATGGATTGATATGTCCGACATTTGAGATTTTTAAGAACCAAATTGGTACTTTTTATTTCCCAGAGAGTAAATAGATCTCCAAATTTTTGTATTAATTTGGGTTCTTACTCTTTTTTAAAAAATGAGTCTTGAAAGTTATAAGAGACAAAATTTTAACTTGCCACCACCAAAGAAAATTTCTAGATTCGCCACTGACAGGATGAAGTATTATTTATCAGTTGTTTTGATAGGTTAATTAAGGATACATTTTGTCAGTTATACCCTTATTTCCATCAATTCTTTTACATATTTTCCATAAAATTAATTAATAATGAAAGAAGTTCAAAGATGAATTAGTTATGATATATTTACTACTCCCAGAGTAAATTAATATGCATGCATGAGAGATGAGAGAGGTTGGCATTTACGATTTTCAAAGTAAATTTACGTTGAACACAGGGGGGAGGAAATGGTTAGGCTGAATTGGACTATGCATTGCATGTACAATCAAGAGGGTTTTGAATTTTGATTCAACGAATGAAATCTCAGTCTCAGTAGCAAAACTAAAGAGAAGGATTTTAATGAAGAGAGCACCGTCCAGGAAGTTCTCAAATTTTGGCATGTTAATTTCACAAGTCAGGTGAATAAAGACACCCGCCATTACTTGGGGTTAAGGCCAATTCAACCTTAAACAATGTGTAGAAACATGTGTCAATTAAATTAGCGCCCCCATGGTTTTGAAAAAAAAAAAAAAACAGCAGATTAACCATGAGAATTTCTTTACATGGGAAACACCAAAAAAATGAACATACATAAAAACACCGAGAATGGTATTTAAGGATCCAATTATTTTTCCTTTTTTCAAAATTGGCGTGACAAAAACAAATTTCCAATACATTTTTAACTCACTCAACGACCAAATTAACTATAAATAGCACCTTGGACATTCTCATTTCTCATTCCCCTACCCTTCATTTCCAGTCACACAAGAAAATGAAAAGCGTCACATTTTTTGTGTGTCGCTATTTAGCAATTCTCATTGCTCTTCTACTTACATCTATTCCCTTCTCAGTGTCCCAATCCAATTACGTGGATTTGATAGACCAAATATGCAAAAAGACACCCTATTATGACCTATGCTGCTCAGTTCTACATTCAAACCCTGCTATTACCCCCAAAACTGATCTCAAAGGGGTGGGAATAGTAATAGTGAATAATACCATTGTGGCAAATACAAGTGACACACTGAATTACACTGAGAGGCTGATAAAGAATACCACGGACGAAACATTGATGCAAGCCTTGGATTTCTGTGCTGAGACATACATCCCACTTGTGAAATACATTCTCCCACAAGCTGCTGATGCCATAAGCCAAGGCCGTTTTGCGTATGCAAGTTACAGCATATCTGTTACTGAGAAGGAAGTTGATAAATGTAACAAGAAATTCTCCGTCAAAATGCAGTCACCTTTAGCGGATAGAAACAGCATTTTGCTGAAGCTTGCGGATGTGGCTTCTGCCATTATGCAACAACTATTGAAGGGCTGATTGATTTGTTACTCTTATTTTTACTGAATAATATTCATCACTATTATATGGTTGATTTTGCATGAATTATGATATGTTAATTGGTTTCAAACAAAATGCATTTCACATTAACAACCAAAAATCAAAGTATGTTTTTTCTTTATTCCCCTCCCCCCACCGGTTTAAAAATAATGTGCAAAATTCCATTTCCAAAATTACAAGCTGTAAATATTGAATACCATGGTACGTTCACAAAAATTATTATTATTATTATTATTATTATTATTATTATTATTGGTTTTCTACAATGCCAGCCATGAGCTCTCTAGTTGTAATGTAACCACTATGATAGATAGGAACAGGGCAGTCGCATAATTACTTTATGTAATTAGGATTTGAAACCAAAAAAAATAGGTTACGACAAGCTAATACTTGTATTAAATTGAGTTTCACTCTTCCAGCAAAACATTCTATAGCTAGGTATCGACGTCCTATATAACGAAGCTTCGTGGGGGTGAGCCTTTTTTATTTATCTAATTTATAGTAGTATTTTATAAGAGAAGTGATATTTATTACGGAAAAAAATTCTGAACGAAACATAAGAATTACAACGTGTCACTTTTTTTAAAGAGTAGAGAAATCATCTTTTCCATGTTTGACGGAAAAAACGGCGGAGAAAGTGGTTGAAAAATAAACAAACTTAGAGTTATTATCTTCTCGTAATAAAGAGCATTTTCCATTTTATAATTTATAAACCGAACCATACATTCCAAAATAGCTTTACCTTAAATTAACTTAAATTGATTTTAAATTTAGAAATAAACATCAAATAAAAAACTCTTAACTTAGGTGCAGTACACCAGGGACGGATTTGTTTTCTTGGATCCAATACTCTGAAAAGATTCAAGAGAATAGGGCCATAGCTTACAGTATTATCGATGAAAATAATTAATTTGTGGAAGAATCTAAGCGAATCATGTTGTGGCTTCTTTTGCAAATAACAAAGATTTTTTTTTTTTGTAGAACCTAAAAAAAAGATTTTTTATTGGTCAACTTTTGATTAGTACCACTAAAAGATGGAATTGGGTAATATATGTCGATCTATTCTTAGGCATATTTGATGCACTTTTCATACGGTTAGACGTTTCATTCTTTTTTTTTTTTTGAAGATGTGAATGTTATAAGTTTCATTTTTTATTGCTAAGTAATCTACTATCTATTTTAGCAATGCTTAGGCTGTTGATTTAACAATTTTAGACATTCTTCCTAGATGACACATGTCTTTTATCATGGTAAATTACCTAGATGACACATGTCTTTTATCAGGATAAATTTGTCTTTTTGAGTGTAATTATCACTTCTAATCACTATTAATTTTACACCTACCGAGTCACAAAAATACCCACCCATCTGTACAGGATTCAAAATTTGAACCCTCATTGCGGGGGAAAAAAAAATGAACCCTCAATCTTCTCTGTCTCTTCCTCCTTTCTTCCTCCTCGATCTTCTCCTTCAATCTTGCTCTTCCTCCTCCCTTCACACCACCAGATTCACCACTCCTTCTTCTCCATTTTGCTTTTCTATTCCTGCTCCTTCTTTTTCATCGTTTTTTTTCATCCTTCTTCTTCGTCTTCTGCCAACAGCTTTGTGTCTTCTTCATGCGATCTCCGTTTTCTTCATCAACGCTGAGGATCTCCGTTTTCTAGCTCAGGCGAGTGAACCGGACTCTCCTCCTCCTTCTTTTTTTTCCCCTTCTTCTTCTACTTCTTCGTCGTTCATTTTACTTTCAGGATGAGGGTTTTATACATGTAAAATGGGAAAAAGGGGAAAGTAATGCAGGGTTTTGATGTTGAAACGGGAAAGTAAAAGACACCAGATTCGCCCCTTCTTCCTTCTCTGTAACAAAAAAATCCCTTTCCCACTTGATGAAATTTTGCGGTCTACTGTAACGCTCTTCTGCATCTTCTTTCTCCTCCTTCTCCTTCCTCTGAGCTTCCATCTCGGCACCATCAAGATCCTCAGTTTGTTCTCTTATTCTGATTTTTTTTTTCAGATCTTGATTTTTCATTTCCCTCAAGATGCGGAGCGAAAATAGTGATAGGGTAAGAAAAAAGAAGATGCAGGAAGTGGGTTTTGTGTTGAAGGACTACTGCTTGATTAGAAATTATTGTTTTGGTCATTGCTTAGCAAATGTTTTTGTGTTGTTGGAATTTCCATTGACTACTGTATAAGGGTAAGAACCTTGAATGCCAACCAAAAATAGGGACTGATTTTGAGAGAAACTTTAATCTAATATGAACTATATTTCTGAACCCAAAAAAAATTGTCTGTTGATCTTTGATGATATGCACTGATGTAGTAAATGGTTATTGCTCCTGTGGTATTTTTCTTCGATTAGTCCTTTTCATAAGACTAAAGTTTGTTTTTGAAACACACACCATATCTCCTTTTATTATTGTATAATTTCCTTTTTAATGTCTGATTGCAGTAGGACACACACCATACCCGTTTTAAACTATTTTTATTTTTATTGTTTTTATGAAAATCTGATTTTGCTCTCTGTTTCAAACTTAACAGGTTAATTTGTGAATTGGATTTGGGCATGTTTAATGTCTTTCATTTGTTTGGATTTAGGTATTGAATCCTGATGTGAACTTCACGGGTTTGTGTGTGTTTTTGGTTTTCACCGCAAGAACAATTTCAGAATTCATTCTTTTAGTGTTAAGGTTTCATTTGATGTTGTTTGTCGAAATTCTGAAATTTGAACTCACTGAATCCTCCACCACAGTTTATGTCTCTTGCTGGTAATTCCATGAAGCATTTCTTATTTATGATTTCCCTCCTTTTGCTAGGTCTTTTAGATTTGAAGCAGAAGAATGGACTTCTTTACTAGAGGCCAAAGGTTTTTCTCTTTATAATCAGAAGAATTAATGGTAATATGTTATACCATGCTAATATCTTCATTGTTTTGTGCTTGAAGGGATTTCATGTGGAACAATCTGACAGGCACAATACCAAAGGAGATTGGAAATATTACATCGTTGACACTCTTGTAAGAACCTTACCAAAGAAGATGAATTATTAGTATTGATCCTCATCAAGTTTTTGTTTTAAGGTGGTGTTGTCTGTCCTACTTGATACTGTCTCTTTGTTTTAAAAGATGGATCTTAATTGCTTCTTTGTAACTTAAGTTTTGAAGTTGTTGAGGAGTCTAATTTGCTGAGTATCCAGGGACTGGATATTGTCCACATGTTCTGTATCAATTTACATGTGCCAAAGTAAAAAAGCAGTGACTGAATATTATCCACTTGGTTGTTTGCATTAATTTTAAACTAAATTCCACTAGGAAAATTTGACATTTGTTTGAGTTTTATGACTTAACATAAATGCATGAGATAAATGCTTGATGTGAGTATATATTGGCTTGCCATTAGTATGAGCTTGAGGTTTTTGTTTTTCTACTCTTTTTTGAGTTGTTTATAAAATGGTTTGATTGGTTGCACTCTTACTGATATACCCATACACAAAAATCTGCTGCATCATTTAAAAACAAATGGTCTTGGCTTTTAATTTAGTTGTCAAACAATAGGGGGGAATAATGGCATGGAAAATTTTGCTATGCAGGTGACAGTAGGTATATGCACAGAAGGAATGATAGGTCTCAGTCTTGTGCAATTGATGTAGTACATCTGAGAAACAAACAGTCCAGGATCAATCGTTTCAACTATTAGCTGCTGAAATAACTCTATTTTCTATTTTCATGCTTTATGATAATGGTTTTCATGTCTTTTGGAAAGTAAGAAATAATATTGGATTTCATCTAACTTTACTAGTTTAATAAGTATTTCCTATATCATTTAGAATAATATTGGATTTTACCTTTACTTAGGGGACAATTTTTTTCACATTGCATTTTCCAACAACACCACCTCCAGCATTCTTTCCAAGTTTCCACTCTCACGGTACTCGCAACCACCACGTTGTTTCCTTTGATACTAAATTGTCAGACTATAAATCTAATAGCAGTCAATTCACTACAAGAAATAGTTCACATACCGACGGACATTCACCGACGGCTTCAGTCCGTCGCTAAAAAAGCGGGATTTCCGACGGTCATACCCGTCGGAAAACGCACCCGTTGTATTCTGGATATTACTGACGGGTAAAGCCGTCGGAAATCCCGTTTTTTTAGCGATGGACTGAAGCCGTCGGTGAATGTCCGTCGGTAAACCGTGACTTTTGGAAAATTCCCGCTTGTTTTTGAATACCGACGGCTACTGACCGTCGGTAATGTGGAGTTTTTCCGACGGGTTAGTCCGTCGCTAATCCCGTGTCGTTTACCGACGGGTTAGACCGTCGGAAAGTTTAAAATGGCCGTCGGTAAGCTCTTTATTTGGCCAGAACAGAACCCTTCTTCTTCATTCACTCGCAGATTGAGGACCCTTCTTCTACCCTTCTTCTTCATCTCCCTCGTTCGCCCTCCGCCGCAGCCTCCCTCCGAACATAACCCCCTTTTTTTCACCATCCCACTCCCGCCGATCAGAACCCACTCCCGGCCATCCCACTTTTTTTTTGCCTGAATTAAAAAAAAAACTCAAAACTTAAAAATGTTGACAGTGAAGAAACCTCAGCCACGATCGTCTCACAGAAACCCTCAGCCTCTCTCACACTAAGACCGTCACTCTCTCGCCCTTTTCACCGTCTCAGCCACGATCGTCTCACAGGATCGGCGCTCTCAGCCCTTTTCAGCCCTCAGCCACTCGAGTCTACAACCCTTAAGCACCGCGCGCCGACGTCTGCAAAACCATTGCCTGCGCAGAAGCTTCATCTCTGCAGCGATTGGGCTTGCCAGGGACGACGCAGTGTGTGACGCCCTTCTCATTCTCAAGCTCGAGACCTTTCAGGTTTGACTCTTCATAATTTTTCTTTTCAAAACACTCACCCCCTCTCACTCTTTGCACTCCCAATTGCTCTGAAACTTACAATAGATCGATGCATCCTTTTTTTCGGTTTTCATCGTTTGTTGAAGATTAGGTTTTTAATTTTTTTGGTTCTCTTTGTGAAATAAATTTGGCAATTTTGGCATCCTGTTTGTTGATTGGTGTCGGTGTTCTACTATGCTTTTTCGCTACTTATCGATGTGTGTTTGGGATTCAATTCCGGACATTCTGCTGCTACTTATCTAGTAGTGCTAGAAGTGCATTCTTTGGAATTGAGTCTAGCAGTACTTGTTCTAATAGTATTTTGGTTAGGTGTGAGTCCTGGGCTTGAGTCCGATTTTGGTGAGGCCTGCATCTATGGACCGTGGCATTGAAGGGTATAGGGATGGAATTCATGGTGATGATGAATTTTGGTCCCAAATATGATGTTTTTGGAAGGCTCTAAACAAATATTATCCTAGTCCCCAAGTGAAAGAAAGCTCCCATTGGACTTATAGAAGTGAAATTTGAGGAGTGAACACCTGTACAAGTGGTGGTCTAAATAATGTCAAAGCAGGAGGATTTGATTGGGAGTGAATGGTAAATGAGGTCTTATTGCATATAATATAGCCTAGATATTACATTTTGTAGCATTTTAGAGCAAATTCTTTGGGTAGCTAAAGTTGTCATATAGCACATACACGTTTGATAGAACGTTGATACAATAAATGAATTATAATGGTTGATCCCAAACTTGCAAAACCAGTGACAGTTTTCCTGCATAAGTAATGTGGTCTTTGATTTTTGTAGAATAGTGGTATAAACAATCTGAAAGTAGGCTGTCCTTTAAATTCCTACAAATAATTTATCAACCATTATGAAGACTTACAAATATTCAAAGGTTCTCAATTATTCAAAAAGTCGATGCATCAAAACCATTAAGCTAGTGTTACATAAATCCCTATTTATTGATTCTGATTGATTTCACTGTCATTCTGCTTTGTGAACCGCCGGACGCTCACAACCCGCCGGTAAGGTTGTGTTTTGAGTCCACCGGGTACTACTTTGCCTACTACTGTTGTTCCCAAACCCCCCCTTTTCCACTACTGCCGCCATCCTCGTTTTGTTGTTGTTGTTGTTGTGGTTCCATGATGGCCGAGCTTAAAACAATAACAAAACAAAGACAACCAAACAAAACAGTGTTGAAAGAGCTATATATGAGAGGGTAGGTGACCGAGGAGGGAGAGTGCATGAATTAATTGGAGGGATCGAATAAGGTAGGAGGATTACTGGCTTGGTTATTTATTATAAATAAATAAACAATAATAATAAGGGATCGATATATAGAAGAGGGCATGCACATGGTGGGTAATGGTATATATGATAGGTCTGCACGTTTGCCACATCTTTCCTTAAAATTCGTCTCGTACTATTAAGCAATTTCCTAAAATTAAAATTACACTCTAAATAGGGAATGCAAATCTTGATATAATTTTAGTATATAAAATGTACTTTGAAGTTTAATTTATCCTTGGTGATATTGGTAACAACACGTGCGTACTTATAATTAGTGAATGTATCCATGATTATAGTCACTGTCCATTTTATACCACGTACATAATAGGTTATTGTACTTTGCTCTAAAGTCCAACAATCTGTTGATGCATTCGTTTGGGTTAAACTTAATCTTGGCCTTTCAATTTTTTTTCTTTAAAAAATAAAAAAAAATAGAGTTTGAGAGAGATAGGGATAAATGACTGCACCTAAGCCAACTGCACCCACATAGGGATAAATTACTCTTATCATTTTATACCACGTACAAGATTGGGTTTGGTGGTCTGTTAGCACAACAAAACGAATGCATCAACATAAATTCAATTTGGATAAACTTTTCCAAGTGAAAAAGAAAGAAAAAACTGAATTGATCTTGCAATAACCATGTGTTCTAACTAATGGTTTCTCCAAGTTTCTACACCTCAATTTTATTATAACTACTTTATTTGACTTCTACATGAACACCTATAAATTCATATGGGCTTTTATGAGTTAGAAATTAAATGCTTATTAGTTATTTCAGTTGAAAGGTTTCTGTATGCTAAAAGCTAATCCAAACTGAGATATAATAGTGCTTTTAGAAAGAGATTCATTCAGGTAACACCCTCACTAACCATGTTATCTTCACAAACATTTAGCTTTTTGTATTTTCCGGTAAATAATGTTTCATATTATAATAGCCAAAAACCCCAAATAATCCTAAACCTGTTTTCATGTCCTAATAATAACACACAAATCTGCAGAATCCACATTTTCATGGGCTTGTTGAGCAACGAAGACTATGTTGTTGTTTGGATTGGTGACAAGGGTTTTACATTGCATTTTCTTTCTTTTTAGGTTTTTGGATTCAGGGTTTACGGATCTCTTGGTTTTTAGGTATGTTGCATTCGAACTTGTTTGAATTCTATCCTTATTTAGATTACGTGTGATTTTGATATTCTTGTTTATATCTTATTAGTTTACGCTAACACAAAAGCTCTGTTTCATAGGCCTCTCGAGTTCGCCACCTCCACCGCCGCCACTTGTACCACTAGATATGCACTCTAACGAAATGTCGGTTAACTCATTGGGTGGAAAAAGGGTTGTCTGTTGACCCCACACCGACATATTTATTTGTTTTCGTTCATAGTTCTCTCCACAGAGGGGATTTTGAAGTGTATTGTGTAATTGTCTAAATGATATGTCTTGTGTAATTGTGCCGATTCTCGCTATCACTCATCAGTCACAATGCTTGTGAGTAAAGAGTACAATTTTATTGTATAATTTAGAAATGGTCCATGAACTTCTCTGTAATAGATTTATACCTTAAACCTTTATAGTTTAGATTTCTTTTAATCCCGACATCGATATTATCAACATGTAAGTAAATCAACATGAGATAGCTTAAAAAGTGCAAATCATGATAGAAAAAAATGCTAGTTATATTTAATAAGATATCAAAGAATAAAGTGGTTATGTATCAAGTATCAACCCGAAGACCTAACTCAACTTTCAATAAAGAGAACCAAGCATTTGTCTGTTTATCTATGTAACAACACAGAATGTGTAGACAAGACTGCATCGCTTTTATCTTTTCCTAGCCTTAAGACACAACTTTTCAGCCCAAACAAAATATTAAAAGCAAAAATGGAACAAGGAACAAAGAGTTAAATTTCTCTTTTATCAAGTTAATAAGGATTCTTAAACTATATTTTTAATCTAAAGATGATAGTTAATAGATAACATATCAACAAGATCCACAACACACAGTGCAGCGTTGACTAATTTTATATATTATTATTTATTTTTCGCATATATCTATTGTTAGATAAACTTGCTAAATATATATAATAGATCTTGTCTAATAGATAAGTAAACCATATTTTATTGTTTTTTATCTATTCTATTCCTATATTATTATTATTCCTCGATAATATTATAAGGAAAATGGTCTTAGGTAACTAATTTTATTGGTATCTATATTTTCTTCTCTTCTTGCTCTTTAACTAAAATTTAAACTTAAACTTAAATTTAAATCTATATATTTTTATTAAAAAAATAAAATAATAATTTACTTAAAAACTAGATAAAATTTCTTCAATTTAAGAAGTTTACATTGGTGATGTTGCTTGGCTGCAATTTGCTTTGCACATCTCTCTGTACTTCTTTCCATTGCCACTTCTGCTTGTCTAATTCTATCCTCTTTAAATGACCAAGTCGATTTTCTAATTCCAGTGTTGTTAATCGAGGATCGCGAAAAATAGCGTAAAATTGGTAGGATAGTGTAAAATAGCGGGCAGATAGCGTAAGTTAAATAGCGGGTGAAATAAATAAAATTATAAAATTATATATTAAAAAGTGGCATATAATATTTAACGTTCAGCACAAAATCTGAAATGACATAATAAAATATTTATTTAATGAGCTATATTTTAGAAACCAGGCGTGATTATTTATTCATAAATTACTTTAGAGGCTTATTAAAATAAAATGAAGAGAGCATATGAATATTTTTTATGTTGATATATTTGAATATTAATATCAGCATTTATTTTAAATGATGTAAAATAAGTTTAAATAAACCCTGAATGAAATGTAAAATAAGTTTAAATAAACCCTGAATGAATAAGTAGCTCTTCCGTTTTAAGAAAATAAAATATATAAATTAAAATTGCAATATTGATTGAATTGTTAATAATTATTATTTATTGAAAAATAAAATATTTTTTATTATATATGGCGGATGGTGTAGTGGCAACTAAATGATTAATAAAACTACACACACAGTAAATGGACCATTGCTCAAAGAAACAAGGCAGATTTGAATTGGAAAGGACAAATAATAATAGAATTAAAAAATAGATTTAAAATAAAAAATAATTAAAAAGCAGAAATTTTAAGAACAATAGAATAAAAAAGCAGATTTTTTAAAAACAAAAAGAGAATAACAAAACGAAATGAGATAGAATTGAAAAATAACATAATTAAAAAAGTAGAAGGATTCAAAAAACAGAATTGAAAAAATAATTAATGGATGAGCAGAATTAAAAAAGAGAAACAAGGGAAACAATCGTTAAAAATATGATATAACAAAAATGAAAAAGATCTCAAGAAGAGAAGAATTAAAAAAATTCAATAAAAAGAAATAAAAATAACAACATTAAAAATTATCCTATAAAAAATTAAATGAAAAAGGAAAATAAAATATTTTTTATTATTTATATATATATATATATATAAATAATAAAACTAATTATACCCTTGTCATTTCTGCTTGTCTAATTGTTATGTTAATCATTGATCGAATGGATGTTTGATATTTGTTATTAGTATCGGAGAGAAGCCTTAGCTTCCCGTTTGAGGTTTAATATATTATTGAGTGCATATACTCTTTTAGGGTACCATGTGCTCATTGTATATTGAACCTTGAATTGTCCAAGTCGGACAGTTTGGGAAAAAAAAATTTCTTTACTCGTATGATAGTTGTTGCTTAATTCTCGTATCTTTATATTTGATGAAATTTCGGTTCGATTCATTTCCTTTTGTTCTCTGGGTGCATACTTGATTGCGGTGTTCATAACTGCGTTCATTTTGTGTACTCAGAGACCAATGGGAAATGCTGCCGAAATTTTGTCAAGTATAAGATACGAGAATTAAGGAATGATTATTATACGAGTTCTGAAAAAGTTTTTTCTCGAATGGGATAGGGTCATACCATTTCAAGAAAGAGAGCGGTTGTAAGAACGTCGTGCTGCTGAAATTGTCATTTTTTTTGACATGCAGAAGATGTAATATTTTCTTTCGAGTCGTAGTTGGATGTACGATAGGTTGTATCCGGGGAGAGGGGGTTTGAAACCAGATTTTTGCACTGGGGTTGCGTACTTTGTCCAAGTCGCAATGGCACATAAAGATTTCAAAACTAATGGAGGGATTAGATGTTCGTGCCTTAATTGCGATTGCAGAAGGATTAAGAGCCCAAGTGAGGTCATGCACCACCTGTATTCAGTTGGATTTAGGCTTAATTACTGGATTTGGACTAGACATGGTGAAAAGTTGCCTCACGTTGATTTAGGGGTTGGTGATAATTGCGAAGGTGTTTCAAGCAGTTACGTAGATTCGGGATGTGGTGAGCAGATTGAATTGATGCAAGATATGGTTTGTGATGCCTTGGGGGTGAACGTGTCATTCGAGAAGCAACAATATGATGACACAGATGAACTTCCAAATGAGACAGCACAAAAATTTTATAATCTATTGTTATAAACAAACAAGCCGTTGTTTGAAGGGTCTACAGACTCTAAGTTATCAATGTGTGTGAGGCTCTTAGCTCTTAAGTCCAACTGTGGTGCTACCGAAGTGTCCTTGGATCTCGTAACGAAAATGATGTTGGACTCGTCACCTATCAGAGATGGTTTGCCAAAAAGTTATTACGAGGCTAAAAGCTTAGTGTCCAAGTTGGGGCTGGAATCTAAAAGGATTGATTGTTGTGTGAGAGGGTGTATGTTGTATTACGACAATGAATTTGGTAAAAACGATGGTGCGCTAGTTGAATGCAAATTTTGTGGTGAGCCTAGGTATATGTCACATACTAATAATCGGACGGGTAGACAAAAACTAGTTCCAGTGAAGGCAATGTTTTATTTGCCAATTATTCCAAGGCTGCAGAGAATGTTTGCATCACCACAGACTGCAGACAAAATGACATGGCACTATGAGAATAGAAGCACTTCAGGTATGTTGCGCCACCCTTTTGATGGTGAAGCTTGGAAGCACTTTGATCGTGTGTATCCTGATTTTGCAGCAGATCCACGTAATGTACGACTTGGCTTATGCTCTGATGGTTTTACCCCGTATGTTCAATCCACGGTGAAACCTTATTCTTGCTGGCCAGTTATCGTTACCCCATACAATCTTCCTCCCGAAATGTGCATGTCTAAGCCTTATATGTTCTTGACTTGTGTTATACCGGTCGGATAATCCGACAGATGGTATTGACATCTATTTAGAGCCTCTTATTGACGATCTCAAAAGGTTGTGGAATGGTGTTGTGACGCACGATGTTGCACGAAAGAGGAATTTTACAATGAGGGCAGCCGATGTGGACCATTAATGACTTCCCTGCATATGGCATGTTGTGCGGTTGGGGTACTCATGGTAAAATGGCATGTCCGCATTGCATGGAGCATACAAAGGCCTTTACCTTGAAATTTGGGGAAGAGTTCTTGGTTTGACTCACATCGCAGGTTTTTACCCGTTGATCATGCATTTAGGCGGAATAAGAACGCTTTCAAGAAGGGGAAGTTGAATTAGATGGCCCGCCCCAAGGTTGACACGCACGGATCTGGGAAAGGGTTATGGAACCGCCAAAATCTGATTTTGGCAAATTGGATCGATTTGAAGGATATGGACAATGGCATAATTGGACAAAAGAAGTATTTTTGGGATCCGCCATCTTGGAGAGATAATTTATTGAGACACAACCTTGATGTTATGCACATTGAGAAGAACTTTTTGACAATATTTTTCTCACGTTGATGAACGTCGGAGGAAAAACAAAAGACAATGAGAAGGCGGACTAGACTTACTACTTTATCAGAGGCGAAAGGACTTGCATTTGACGAATCGATCGGATGGGAAGACCACGAAACCCAAAGCTTGTTACTCTTTAATCACGAGGAAGCCAAGTCGATCTGTCGGTGGATAAAAGAACCGGATGCGGATGGTTATTCTTCTAATTTGGCAAGATGTGCCGATGTGAACAAAGGAACCATGATTGGGATGAAAAGCCATGATTGTCATGTATTCATGGAGTGTTTACTTCCTATTGCATTTAGTTCCTTGCCGTCAAATGTTTTAAATCCACCGTTGAACTCACCAATTCTTTAAAGATTTGTGTTCTGCGACATTGAGAGGATGATCTCATAAGGATGGAGCAGAACATACCAGTCATTCTTTGTAAGTTGGAGATAATATTTCCCCCTGCTTTCTTTGATTCTATGGAGCATCTAGCGATGCATCTTGCACATGAAGCTAGACTTGGTGGACCAGGTTCAATACAGGATGGATGTATCCATTCGAAAGGTACTATAATAAAGTATTCTCTAAAATAAATATTTATTTGAAGGGTTAAATGTATCAATTTTTATCATCAACGTTGTTATTTTGTAGATTTATGGGTGACTCAAAGCGGTCGGTGAAAAATAAGGCCAGGGTTGAAGGATCTATTTGTGCAACTTACTTACACCATGAGACAATCCATTTCTGTTCCCATTATTTACTGAACTTCATGTTGACACCAACAAATAGTAGGAATGAAGTAGAAATTGAAAGTGAAAGACACCGCTTGCCTTATCGATTTTGCCTTTCCTAGTCATGGTGGAAAGGAGGTGGATAATCGGATAACGGGCGAAGTGTGGAAGTCACCACGTTCACGTGTTGATCAACCGTGCGAAGTATCACCGTATCTAACGTATGTATCATTTTGACCACTTTCAATTTCTTTAATCCACAATTGCTCTTGATCATTTGTTTGATAATGACTTGATCGGCATTCTTGTTAACTAAGCCCACAAGCGTACAAGACTCTTACGCCTATATTCATGAATATTTCCCAACGTGGTTTAGGAACCAGGTATGTTTTTTGAGTCGTCATATATATATTATTATTATTTATTGTTTGAAAATACAAAAATATTGTTTGAAAATAGGAACCATAATTTGTTTGCACATGGTGTGTACACAGTGTATAGCAGGCGAGAATCCCTAAAATCCAACACTTGAGAAATTTATCTCATGGTCCTAAATCACGTGTAAAAGAATGGCACACATTCTTTGTAAATGGATACAAATTCCAAACCAGTCAAAAGCAGAGGGGAAAAAGCGATTAACTGGGGTTTATGTAAAAGGTGCCACAGATGGAGGTGAAGATGACTTTTACGGCGTGATTCAACATATATAAGAACTGACGTACAATACTTTAGACTATATTAAAAAAATAGTGCTATTTTATTGTAATTGGTTTGATCCGTCAAATAGAGGCACAAGAGTGGATCGAAAATATAATACTGTTGACATACACATGAGCAGAAGATACCAAATGTTTGATCCGTTTATCATGGCACAACATGTAAGACAAGTGTATTATGTCCCTTATCCATCAACTCGAAGGGACAAACAAGGTTGGTGTGTCGCAATAAAGATAAAACCATGGGGTCGCATTGAAGCAAATGATACACAGGAAGAAGTGGCTTATCAAGTGAATGAGATGTCTCATGTCAATGTAGTAAATGAAGTGGAACCCATTACTCGACTACGTGACAATCCAATCACATATGAAGATGTAGATGGGGATGAGGAATTAAATGAAGAAGTGGCAGAACCATCAACATCTGAAGACGATGCCGAAATTGAGTGGGCAGAATGGGCAAATTGAAATTGTTTAACTTTTTACAATTTGAGAAATTAATGTGTAACAATATATTTTAATTTGTCAGTTATTTTCATAACTTGTTTATTTTTATGGAATTCATTTGTAATATTGTTATGTTTAAATATAATATTTCATGACTGTTATTATTCAATTGCTCTATAGACATATATGGCATCAGGAGGTTCAGGAGCCGACCCCCCCAAACCACCCAGTGGTGGTAAATGGAAGGGGAAGGGCATCGCCCTCGACCCCCTCGTCGTCAGAGGCCGACCATCATTAGGCGTGACCTCTTTGGGTTTTCGGCGTTGTCATCTACACGTCGTCCTAGTACATCTACGCCGAGACGACTGATACACCTCCTGCACCTAGGCGACCTTACGCACCACCTACAGACTCAGGCACATTCGACACCAGCTACACAGACTCGGGCACGTTCGGCACCTTTGCCTCACATTGACATGATCCCCACCCCGGGGTTCCAGCAGCCACATGGCGCTTCGAGTTCCCATGTTGTGCCTGATCTGGTGGCCGATGCTCATCAGTCCGACCATGATTATAGTACGGGCCATATAGCTGATCACACTGATGTTGGGCAGGACGGGGAGGAGCAAGAGGTTCAGCAGGAGGAGGTTCTTGAGCAGGGGGAGGGGCAGGAGCCTGAGACTCTTGAGATGCTGTATGATGGTCGAGTTGTTATCAGGCCATCTGGTAAAGGGTAAGTATTTGCAATTTTTTCGAGTTATTAATAATTTACATGTATATATATATATTTTTTTTTTATTTAACATGTTTTTATTGTTCAGGTTTCTTCCCTCAAAGCCAGCTGCGTTAGCTATCACAGCAACAATTGAGGAGAATTACCAGGAGTTTTGGCCCACCTGGGGGACGCTGAAGGATAATGAGCGGGACCATATGTTTAATTCTTTCAGAGTAAGCTGCAATTTTTATTTTATTGCATATTATTTTATTTTCGTAAATTTCAATTATGTTTAATAATTTCTTATATTGATCTGACGAGGTTGCTTGGGAGGAAAAAGATGAGGAGGCGATCGAGAAGAACTTTCATATGAAGGCCTCCCACCGCCTTCGACATGCTTGAAATGCGCATCGGGGATCGCTTGACCAGTTGGATAGGGGATGAGCTCTGGCGGTGGTAGCGTCTTTGGAACACCCACGAAGTTCCAAAGGCGACCAAACAAGGCCAAGAAGAATAGGGCCTCACGAGAAGGGTGGCGGCTTGCTGCTGGAGGTTCTGTCGGTCGGCGCGACCTGTGATTAGACTTGTACGTGTTATAAAATTGTTATTATTATTATTTTTTTTTATTATTATTATTATTCTTTATTTAAGTTTTTTTATTAATACAATCACAGTCGAAGAGGTTGGGGAGAGAAGTTCAGTTGCACGAGCTCCATCTTGCAACTCATATGAAGAGGAGTACTAGTGATTTCGTTGATGAGCGTTCGAGGCGGACTCAGGTAATTATAAAATATAATAAATATTTTTTTAATAATGTTTATATTATTTTGTTAAAAAAAAGACTTGACTTATTTGTTTGTTTAACAGGAGGAGTTTGAGGCGAGGATGTCTCAGCTTAGATCTCAGAGCTCATCATGTTCTCCATCTCAGAGCCCTGACGATCTATCTACACCGCTGAGGGTTTGGGCGGAAGTGGTTGGCGGAAAGAAGAAGGGTCGCCTATATGGGGCTGGTGACCTTGCCAACAACTACAAAAAAAGGGGCTCGCCGCCTACACGTTGGAGCGTCGTCGAGTAGTAGTGTTGCCACTGGTCGCTCTGCCGTGGATGACCAGGAGATAGCCGAGTTGAAGCGCACCGTGGCCCAGCAGCAGGAGGTTTTGACTCAGGTGTTGCAGCGCCAGGAGCAGATGTACCAGATGCTAGCTCGCCAGCAGCCTACTCCATCGACTCCGCCTCCGCCTCCGCCTCCGCGTACTGATGGTCATGTCGATGATGCAGATGATGTAGAGCATATCGATCATGATCAGGAGTACCAGGACTATTAGTTCTGTTTGTACTTATATTTTTTCATATATTTGGATATCATTTTTTTTCGTTTCGGATATTATTTTAGTTACTGATTTTTATTCGTCAAATTTTTTTATTTATTATGTTTTCTTTTTTTAATTTGCTTTTTAGTTTACGTTATCACATTTTTATATATGGAAATCAATTAATAATTAAATTAAATTAAATTACAAGTAATTTTTAATTAAATTAATAAATAAATATTTTTAATATGAGAATAAATTATTTTTATAATTAAACAAATAAATAATTAAATTAATTAATTTGGTTATTAATTAATAATTTTATTAATTTTGTTAATAAAATTAATTAAAGTAAATATTTTATTAATCAATTTATTTTTCTGAAAAAAAACATTCTGATTACCGACGGCCTAAGCCGTCGGAAACTTTTCATATTGACCGACGGTCAACACCGTCAGAAATTTAACGAAGGCTTTGCCCGTCGGAATTCACCATCATTTTCCGACGGGTATAACCGTCGGTATTACCGACGGTATAAAACAGTCCGTCGGTAATCCTTTGCGACGACAATATTTTCGGCGAGTTTTAGGCCGTCGGTTATCCGTCGGTAAAACTGGATTACCGACGGCTTTTATGGATTACCGACGGCTTTAGGCTGTAGGTAATCCCGTGTTTTCTTGTAGTGATTGGTTAGCTATATAATTGTTATGTATGAATTTCTATGATACATATTTATTCTATTTGGTTCTTTGATTTATATACTTTTCTTATTTATAGTATCTAACCCAAGATTTTGCATCGATCGTGAGGAGTTCTGATTACGATAGTGTGTTGCTACATGGACTTTCTGGTGGTCAGACTTCATGCAGCCTCTTGATGTGGGCAAAAGGTAAAGTTTGAGTTGGTTAATTTTCATCTTAATAACATTATCAAAGTTACTAAGATGACAACTTAATGTAGTAATACTTTGTCTCTGATGCATGGCATTATGGAACACCTTTTTGTTGGGATTCTGGTAGGACTCTTTGGAAGGGCTTGGACTTATATATGTCATTAAAGCATGACTGTTTTTGTTGGCGTAAGACCTTTTGGTTGGACTTGGACTTATAAGCTAAACTGTAATTCTAGAACTTTACAATAGTTGTCTTTTATTGGGCTTGGACTAATGTATGCTAATCTTCTATTATAAGTGATCACTGATCCTTTTCTTTTATAATTATTTAATACAAATTCCATTTTGCATCACAATTCATCACAAGCATCCTTACTGCATGAACATTACACTTTTAAAACATAATACTCTAAATTAATTTCAATTATAATTTGCTGCATTACCAAATAATATAATTACTTCAAAATACCGATTTTTAAAACATTAATCACGACAAACAACGTGTAACCCGTGCGAATGCACGGGTATTACGCTAGTTACAATATGAAACAGAATCCCCTAAGTTGCTTTCATTTTTAATTTCATGCATAAAAAAATAGTCTACTTACACCACAAATTTAGGCTCTATTTGGTAAGGTTATTTTGCTAGCCTATAGCGGATGAGCTTGTAGAAGGTGTTTGGTAACATGAACTTATTGTGTTTTTTTTACTAGCTTATATTGTTTTTTTAGACGCTACTTGAAATAGCGTTTGAGCTTATAGCTTATAGTGTTTCAATTTTTCTCTCATTTTTACCCATATTACTTTAATTAAATTCCTTGTTTATCCTATATTAAATTATTAACCCATGTATTCTCTCTCTCATTTATTACAAATGTCATTTTGTATTTATCTGCTAGTTCAACCACTAATTTTACCAAACACTTTAAATTCAATCTGGTAGCTTATCCGCTATCAACTAGCTTATCCGCTATCCGCTATTTTTTTACCAAACAGAGCCTTAGTTTCATAAACATTAATCGCAACCAACACAGCGCGATGGGTATTTTGCTCGTTAAGAATAAACGGCAACTCCGACCAGTTTTCTCAAATCTGTAGTTACTGGTAGTGGATGATGATCCCACATAGGGCTGGGAGTCGAGCTGAGTCGAACTTGATTCAGCTCAGCTCATTTATTTAACGAGCTCAATTTTCAGCTCAAGTTCGGCTCATTTGGTTCATGAACCAAGTTTAACGAGCTAATTATCAACTCGAGTCTTATCGAGTTCAGCTCATTTATTTAACGAGCTAATACGGGCAAGTGAGATTCTTTAATACATGAACAATCATTCCCACGTTTGCAAGGAAAAATTTCACAACACTATGTACGGTGTGTTTCATTCTCCGATCTATCTTTTCTTTATATTTTTTTTGTTGGAAATCTTTTTGTGATATATATATATATATATTAGCTGGCTCATGAACCAAATGAGTCGAACTATGTATAGCTCAAGTTCGGTTCATTTATTTAACGAGTTCAACTTTCAGCTCAAATTCGGCTCATTTGGTTCATGAACCAAGTTCAACGAGCTAATTATCGAGCCGAGTCTCGAACAATGTTTGAGCAGCTTGACTCATTTCCAGCCCTAATCCCACATGCCAAAAAGTAAAATAAAAAATGGACAAAACTTAGGTACAATGCTATACAAACTGTTTCTACTGTTCTCTACTAAAAAATAGCATAATTGCCACAAACATTTTGAAAGGGTGTGAAAAAACTGCCACTTTGGCAACAAAAGAAAAATTGTCTCTTTGGGAAAAGAATAGTACCTATAGCACTGTATCTAAGTTTTGTCCAATAAAAATTTATTTTATTGAAATATTTTTTATTTTAAATAAATCGTTTAGTAGCATATTTCCGCATCTAGCAAAGTATGTATGGGAAAACTGGATGAGTTTAATGACTTGTTTGGTTTTGAAAGGAAAGAAAATAAGAGGAAAGAATTAATATTGAAAGAATGAAAGTGAGTAGAAAGTGTGAAGAAAGAAAAATATATATTTTTAAATGACAAAAATAACCCTATGTAAAAAGGGGTTTATATATATATATATATATGGGAGAGAATCAAGAGAAAAAAAATAAATACAAGAATAAAGACCCATTTTGGTGTTTGAGAAAAAACAAGTCCAGAAATAGTCATCAACAATTTCAAAATAGGGACACGTTAATCCCTCCGTATATATCCATCGAAAAATGTCAGTTAACGTGCTGACGTGTACCGTTAAATGCTAATGTGGCCAATTAAGTATTTACACCATAATGACCCAAAATGGTTTCTGTATCAAGGGATTTGAAATAGGGACTGAAATAGCACAAAATAATGTCACGTGTTCACGAAATTACATAGTGGAAATACTTAATGAGTCATATCAGTATTTAACGGTACACAGGATGTTAACTGACATTTTTGGATAGATGTAGACGAAAGGACTAACATGTCCCTATTTTGAAATTGTCAGTGACTGTTTTTGGACTTTTTTTTTAGGGACATAAATGGGTCGCGCGTTTTTTTCTCAGGAACCAAAATGAGTATTTATTCTAAATATAATTAACAATAATATAAAAAAAATATAAGTAGAATAATTGTTAATTTGGTAGACTTTTATGTCTTTTCCACGGGTTTCTTCTCAAATTGGGGGGAAGGGAATCTTGGGTGGACCCAGCAAAAAGTGTTATTTCCCTTCCTGTTTATTTAGCAATCAAACGATGGAACAATTTTTAAAAATGAGATTATTTTGATGCGAAGATGGTTTGGTCGTTATAAATTAAAAAAAAATTACACAAAAAACAGAGTGATAAAATACAATTTGTTAAGCTGAAAATTTTAATGAGTTTACATGAATTTAATTTTAAAATAACCATGTCTAACTAAAAATAATTTCACTTCAAATTCCATTTCAACTAAAATCAATTTTACAAATGTCATTTTAAAATCAAATTTTCAAACGCTCATCTAAGCTAACAAGAGAGGTCAATTCTTTGTCAATAAAAGTTGAGTCCAGTTAGTAAGAATTCAGCTTATATTTCACGAGAATATGAGTTCAAATCTCGCAATCAATATAAAGACCTCATTCATGGGTCATATGTAAATACATTCGCAAGCGTTCAAATAACCTTAAGACTTTCCTTGATCCTGAAAAACCCACGAGACCCAACTCACCTCAACTTTATATTTATCAAAAAAGAGGTCAACTCTTCTTAATTTTCTAATTGGATCAAAGATCTCAGTGTCACATGTTCATGCTGTTACTCAACATGCACACACTGGCATTACATCTGACAACATCAAAAGGCACACCTGGCACCTTCCTTATTCTTAATTGGAACTTAATTGTACCACACGTCTCTTTGGTTCTTACCTGAATGGTATCTTTTTTCTGGCAAGAAAATTTGGTTATTGTATAATGTTGTGACCATATTTTTATTTTTATTTTTCTCGAGATGCTATCTTATCATACTTCGTTCAAACTCAATGGGAGAATTATTAAATCCAAAATAATATCAGATCTGACAAAAACTGGTAGATGAGAAGTTAAAAATAAAGCCACAAACTTTTTAAACTTTGGTTTAGCATGATTTTCGAAGAATTCCTCCTAAACAGATTGTCATAGCTATTTGAAGCTACGAAACCCCAAAAGAAAAAGCAATGCAATTGAATCAGGATATGATAATAGTAATACAGCACTCAATTTCTAAACCAGTTGTCTTAATTGAAGCAATAACAAAAAAAACACCAGTAAATAATAATCAGGATCACAGTTTGTGAGCTTCATAAGGAAAACCTTCAACTCAATTTCACCAAGCATGAGCAACAGAAAGTTGCTGAGATGTAAAAAGTAACCACACGTATTTGGCAAGGCAATGAAGAACACTAGCAACTCTGCCATGGTAATTTAACTCACCCCCAATATTGATTAAATATACATAAAGGGGATAAATTACCTACACATAAAGAAATATATATATTGGAAGACAAAAAGAAGAGCTTGTATGAGAACCACAATAACACTAGGCCATCTTTTCTTCGATAAATACAGGTCATGACATTCCTTTTTGTCCTTAAGATTGCATTAACCTGAATCTCTTCTCAGTCTTTCAGGAAAATCTGAACCTGCTATCTGCTGTACAAAACTGTACCATCATGTAGAAAAATTGACATCAGATGGTTGCCACACCAGTAACGGATTTTTATGGAGTGAATCACAAATTTAGTCTTTGAAATTGTAGAGAGAGAAGACAATTGGTCCTTAAAATTAACGAAATTTTAAAATAATATATGAAATTTAAAATTCTCAATCACATTAGTCCTTCGAGACAATTTCAGGAACTAATTTGACCTACCTAAAAGAACTTACGTGATCGAAGATTTTCAATTTCAAGAATTATTTTAGAATTTCATTAATTTCGGGAACCAAATTGCCCGACGTCTATAATTTCAAGGACTAAATTGGTAATTCATTAGATTTTTTTGTACGAATGAGGAAGGAAGGGAGGGGCACCAAGGAGAGATTTAAAGAGCAGCATGCATTTCAACTTACCTGGGGGACTCCGAACCAGGTGCATTTGAATCACTCGATGGATTGAGTTGGTACTGAACCGAAATTAAACCCTCCTCTCCTCCTGCTGATACAGGAGATCCCTGGAAACTTGCCACTGAGGTTTTTCCAGATGACATGCCTGCAAAAAGGAAAGTCTAGTTAAGAAAAACAAAAATGAAAGAAAGCTCAAGTGTTCTCATTGATCAAAATAGAATATAGATAATACCACTGGGAGTATTTTGATCCCACCTTGCATGCTTTTAACTTCAGGAAAAAAACTTAGGTGCTGTTTGTCATGTTCACCAATTATAAAATGCCACAAGAATGAAATTGTTCACTTAAATTTAAATTTAAAATAATCCTATTTTTACTATTGGATATATAATCCACGTGTTGAATTGTGATTAGAGAACAGTACAAACCGCACACAAGGAACTGTACCCAAGTTTTGTTCTTAACTTTATATAAAAAACAAAGGGTGATTGATTCATAATATCAAGAGAATTTCTAGAATAAAAACTAAAAGTTAAGGCATTCTCAAAATATAGAAGAAATGAAACCAAACCACTGGGAACCAGCTTGCATACTTCAACCATTCGCCCAGAATGGTGAAACACCAAGAAAGGGGGGGGGGGGAGGAAACAGATTGATTCCAGTTATACAGAAAGAGAAAGCTAAACTATGATGAGTTTATCATAATTTTTTCAGTAGCTAGTTGGAAAACAAAAGCTATTTATTTATTTTAGATCTACAACAACCGGATTGACCCCTAGAAGCCAAATAAAAAGGGATTGGCAACTTGGTGCTATAAACCTCCTACCATAGCAGGTTTAGGGAAGGGTCGGATCAGAGAGATAGGCTAAAATCACATACAAAACCTGAAGCCTATTCTGGCTAGCCAGAACCAAATAATAAGTGAACAGAACATGACAAGAAAAAGGAAAGGAAAGGAAAGCTCAACGGTGTATGTTGAAAAATTTCTTGAAAACATGTCTAATCACTTTCTAGTGAGTTGATGATTGTCTCAACATCTGACAGAATTTTGTTTTAAAATAGAAGCCTTTTTCTTCCTGAAAGTAAACTTGTTCCATGGCTGGTAACCCTGATAGAAACCAACTAGAATTATGCAGAAAAGTGAAGATTACAAATGAATTCTCTGGATATTCGAGAGATCCAGAACTCTCCTAATGCCAAATGGCCCTCAAGTCTATACAATTTACAAGATGCCTACTCTCTAAGTCTCTCCTCTTATTTATAAGCAACAAGCCTTATTCCAACTAACTCCCTAATTACCCCACAACTAACTAACTAAGCTTTAACTAACAGTAATTTAAAAAAAAATTCTTCTTTTGTTCACCTTGAGGACAAGGTGAATGTTTAGGGGGAAGTATTGTTAGATAGGGGCCTTAATGGGCTTTGTTATGTTAGTAAGACTCAGTTAGTTAGGCTGAGTTAGTTAGAAAGAATAAATCAGGCATGTGGCCTATAAATAGGAGATGGGTTGAAATGGAGGGTAGGCAATTAGTGAGATTAGTCAATTGGGAGAGCTTTAGGTCTCTCGAATACCCAAGTTTGTTCATTGAATTCCATTTTCTGATCCAGTTCCTATCAAACCCCCAACCTAAAATTGAACAAGGGACCACACGAACAGGAAAATAGTAACAATTAACCTACTACTAAAATTCATAAATAGAAATTGAACATGGTTACATTTCATGGGAAAATAATCAGCAAAAGTAACTTTAGCAGTCTCTTTGGTTTATAAAAGCTGACATGTAGAATTCTATCCAACGCATAAGTTTTATTGAACTGATGATTTCTCGCGGAGTCATTATTCAACATATTAATCAAGTATTAATATCAAAATTTGAAATGGCCTAGCTTAGGAAACAGAATCCATAGGCACAGGTAGCAATGAAAATGAAGAATCCATAGGTCACAAAACAAGGTAAAACAATGGTATTTGACTTAACAGTTAGCAAGACTCTTATCATTAAATTTTTTTTATTTTTATTTTTTACCTCAAAGTCAAAGCTAAATCCCTACATGTTGTAGTGCACAACACTATCAATGGAATGCCATATGCATGATAAAATCTAGTTGTATCACAATATGTTACCTTGGAAGATTATCACAATGAAGAAGATAACAGTGAAAATCAAGGCCAAAACGCTGCTGCTATTGGAAGACGACGATTTAGCAGTTTTAATCTTCTTCAAGGCTTTCATACGCTCTACCCTTGCACGCTTCAACATGGCAAGTTCAGATATCTCCCTGATTAGCTTATGGTCAGCTGCATCCAATGATGGACCTTGTGGAGGTCTTGGCGGTTTGGGAGCCTTTTTATTAGAGGCCTTTTTACGTTTCTCCTTTGCCGGGGTCAACATTCCCTTGTTTGTCACTTTCATAACATCCACAGAAACTTCACTTAAATTTGATTCATTGAAGTATGAACTTGGTCCATCTTCACCTTTAACAGAACCTCCAACAAAACCACCAGAAATCTTAGCAAATAATGCCTTTCCTTGTTTTGCAGGGCTTGGAGTAGCTACATTCTTTGAGTCATCTCCAATTAGTGGCAATCCACTTTCAAGATCAACTTCAATATCCTTATCCCTTGTTGCACTTCTATATTCCATCCCAAACACCACAAACCCAATCCAACTTCTTCCAGCTTGTTACTCAACAAAAAAATTCCTTCTAAAACTGCTACCAGAAACTCAATCCTTAAACTCAACCCATCATAACAAATGACCTCCTCAACAGATGTTATATTCTAACTGCTTAATTGACCATAAATCATCAATAAGACTGCTTGCAAGTTGCAACACAACTCAATCAAAATTCACATTAGACAGATTCAGACAATAATAAAGTAACTATTTGTCTTCCTCTCTAAGCTCTATTTACCACGAGCTCCACCACTCCTCCAAAAACAAATTACTAAAAAAATGTAATCCCAGGATAGGACTGAACCTGCATCACAACCAGAGACAGAGTTCAATCAATTGAACCTAATTAACAATCTTTCTATGATTTTCCCTTTAAAGATATTCTTTTTGGAGGGGATAATTAACCAAATTAACCAAATGTAAGCTACCCAAAAGCCCCAATTCAAACTTTTAAACTAAATCGAGAAAAAAAAAATCACAAAGTCCTTGAGATGAAAGGAAGAAACAGAAAAAGCTTGAGGGGGGGGGGGTTAATAAAAGCAAGGAAAACAAAACACATAAGGCAACACCAAAGGCATAAATGGTTCTTAAATCTTAACAAACACACAAAACAAAACAACCCCAGAAAAAATATATATAAAAAGGTTAAACCTCAAGCCCCCAAGTCAATGCCCCAAAAAATTTATAAACTAACATTGCAACCATAGATGATGGGCACCCATGAAAAAGGAGAAAGTCAGCATTTTTAAACAAATCGCAGCCATTACAATAATAAAATATAACAATAGAATACAAGGGGGAAAAAGTGGATACCTTTTTGAGAAGGGGAAGGAACCCAGATCCAATGGTGAAAGAGTTGAAATTACAGGGAGCGAGAGATAAGGGAAGGGCAGAGTCTATAGATAGATAAGTAGGTAGAAAGATAAACGGGAAAAGGGAACAGAAAAATTAGAGCAAATTGAAGATATGTTCAAACGGAGATCCCTCTGAAATGAATCTTTCCCTCTCTTCTTCGATTTGATTTCATGGCATGCTGCGCTGTCTTCAGTAACGGAAGATTTATAGAGCGAAGATTGAGGACGTGACTGACTGACGGTGATGTAGCCATTCCTCGACAGTTGGCAAATCCTAATGTCATTGCGTGGCCCCTCCATCGTAGTCATGGCCGTGCTGGCCGTGTTGAGCTGGGTTTGTTATGTGTTTTTTATCTTCTTTTGATGTCCACTTTTTTATTTGTTTTTGTATTTTTCACCCACATTTTGCCTCGTGTAAAGGTAATAATTAAATAATATGACATGATTATACATAGGGGGCGAATCTCATACCTTTTAATAACTACATGACAAATAAGTCTGGGGGCAAGATTGGAGGTGTGGCCTTAAGATCGATATCAGTAAGGCTTATGATTGTCTTGATTGGGAATATCTCCAAGAGGTTCTCCATAAATTGGGCTTTGTGGACCGTTGTATAACCTGCATCATAATGTGTGTGGAGTCGGTGTCCTATACGGTCCTCGTTAATCAGGAACCAGTTGGCCCAATCACCCTAAGCAGAGGTCTTAAACAATGTGATCCTCTCTTACCTTACCTGTTTATACTTGCAGCGGAAGGCCTCACTACCCTTATCAAAAAGGCGAAAAGTCGAGGGTACTTACATGGCCCTAGAATTTGTCGCAGGGCTCCATCTATTTCTCACCTCCTTTTTACGAATGATTGTTTTTTTTATTTTCAGGGCTACTGACACGGAGGCACAGGTTATGAAGGACATTCTCTCAACATATGAGCAAGCTTCCGGGCAGATGATCAACTTCCAAAAGTCATAAGTCTTCTACAGCAAGAATGTGAACCAAGAGTGCAAAGATTGTTTGACTTCTATCCTAGGTGTGCACGCTTGTCTGGGCACTGAAAAATATTTGGGACTCCCATCTATGATTGGTAGAAGCAAGAAATCCACTTTTAACTTCATTAAGGATCGTGTTTGGAAGAAGATAAACTCGTGGAGTGGTCGTTCTTTATCTAGAGGGGGCAAGGAAGTGCTTATCAAATCGGTCCTGCAGGCTATCCCAACTTACATTATGAGCATATTTATGATTCCGAAGTCGTTAGGGGATGAGACTCAAAGAATGATGAACTCCTTTTGGTGGGGTATGTCGAGATATGGTTCCAAAGGAATTAATTGGCTCTCATGGGATAAACTCTCTATGAGCAAGGTTAGTGGTGGTATGGGATTTCGCAATCTCTACGCCTTCAATTTAGCAATGTTAGGCAAACAAGGATGGCGGCTCATGACTAATCTGGACTCTTTCACCTCTTGGATGGTCAAAGCCAAATACTTTTCTAGTGGTGACTTTATGAGTGCTCAGTTGGGTGGCAATCCTAGTTTCTCTTGGCGAAGCATATGGCAATCTAGAGTCTTACTAAAAGAAGGCAGTAGGTGGTGTATTGGATCGGGTACTAATATTTGCATTTGGGAAAACCCTTGGCTAAGGGACGGACCAAACCGAATACCTCAAGCAATTGGAGCCCACGCACCTGCTGTGAAACAGTGGAACCGAGAGCTGCTCAGCAACATTTTTTCACCAAATGATGTCCAATGTGTTCTCCGTGTTCCTTTACTTGACTCGGTCAGTGATGACTACATCATCTGGTCACCAGACAAGCAAGGGTGCTATACAGTAAAGTCAGCCTACCATCTATGCATCAACCAGCTTGTGGATTCCTCCCACTGGTCACCAAACAAGCGATGGTGCTATACAGTAAAGTCAGCCTACCATCTATGCATCAACCAGCTTGTGGATTCCTCCCACCTCAAAGTACCAGGGAACTGGATGAGTATCTGGAAGCTCAAAATACCCCCTCGCATCAAGATCTTTGTTGGGGTTTCAAGAGGAACAATTTTAATTTTCTTAATAGAAAAATCCTCTTGAGCGGAAAAAACCCTTACCCATGGATCATGTCATTGTCAAGAATCACAAACAAAGGTTAGATATTACCCTTGAAGCGTGCTTTACCATCACCAAGATGTCAAGTGTCATCTCTTTATTTGGTCCACGTGAGCATCTATCAGAGCAGGGGTGCCAATGCTAGTTGGCCTCTCCAAGGTGTCTTAGCCTCCTCCTTCTCATCTTAGGGAAAATAGCCTCCACATGACCTCATGAGCTAGTTCTTTCCTTTCCCTTAAATAAGTGAGTGACTTAAGCTTTATTGGACCAAGCCCAACAACCATGCCCATTTAATTAAATCTTATTTAGTTAAATCCCTGTGTTAATTAAATTAAATCTTATTTAATTCAATTAACTTGTTGACTTAAACTAAATCATATTTAATTTAATCAACTATTGACATAAATGAAATCCTATTTAATTTAGTCAATTACCAAGTGCTCCGATAAATCACTCTATGAGTGTGACCCTCATAGGTTCCCACTTGACTGGCCATAATATTAAATATTATATTAATATTCAATATTCAATATAGTATTAAATATCATAGACAGTGATTGATATATAGCAATACGTCACTATCACCCAGCCTATGGAAATAGCGATGATACGATAAGAACCTTGTTGCAACCATAATCACTATGAAACCAATGTCCCTTCGTCCATGTGTCTTGATTGAACACGAGACATAAATGTGTCATCCTCGTTAAGTCCAATCATCTGTTCCTCGATCACCAAGTAGATGCGTAATAACGAAATGATCCCAATATCCCATATTGACCCATCTCGGCGTGGCCACACATATTTTCACGTCCTACTCTATCGAGAGGCCCGAGACACTACTCCTATTATGTAGGAGGGACAAATCTTGTCTATATCACTCACACCCCTCAACATGATTCATTATAGGCCCAAGTACTATCTTTATGAGCATCCTGTTACAGATGATGTTTAATAGCATTAAAACCTACAACTACTCAGTAGGAATCGTAGTGACTTCAAGTCGAAGTACTACTTCACTATGGTCGCCATGAGGAGCACCTATGACATTTACATAACTATTATGAAGCGTCCTCATAGTGGGTCAATCCGGTATAAATATTGCTCCTAATATTTATATCTGTGTTCCGACTTGATGTCGCATATTCATGACCCGTGAGATGTGGTCATCAGTCTACTCACACAATAGTCTTTATGTATTATTGTCGTCCTAGTTAACAATAATACTTCGACTACGGATACTTTAATAATAGTGTTCTATAGTTCAATGGGGTCTCACGATCAAATCATATTTAATGTTCCATTAAACAAACTGTCTATTATATGGACTTTAATATGTTATATACTAATAACATAATAAATGATGTCTTTATATATATTAAATATATGACTAAAGTCATGATACAAATAATAATCTATATAAAATAGTTTGGCAACTAGTGCTTACACCAATAATCTTCATGTGGCAAGCTACAAGGGGTTGTCTTCCAACCCGTGATGTCCTCCAATCCCGTGGGGTCTCAATACCAGGCATCTGCATCCGCATCTGCTGTAACTACCAGTTAGAGAATAACTGGCACAACTTCATTAGTTGCCCCAAAAGCATTGAATGTTGGTCGCCTGCGAATTTTCGGACGGTCGTGAATACTTGGGCTCATAGAGCTGACACTTTTTCAGAACTTATCTTTAGGATGCTTCAGCAATTGGACTCTCAGTAAGCTAGTCGGTGGTGCCTAATCCTATGGAGTATCTGGTGGAGTCGTAACCAAAAATTGTGGGAAAACAACAACGAGCGAGCTTCACAAGTAGTAGCTTGGGCTGACAGTGTCCTGAACACTTTCCTGCGCGCAAAAGTGTTGCCTAGCGGGCACAACAGTAACTAGTGACCATCACAAATGCATCAGTGGCAGCGACCACCGCAAGGGACCGTCAAATGCAACATAGACGCCGCATTCCGGAACTCAATTGGGAAGATTGGGATCGGACAGTGCTTAAGAGACGGTGCAAGACATTTATTGAAGGCAAAAGTAATAAGCTTGTCTACCCACCTTGAGGTCCACGAAGGGGAAGCCTTTGGTCTTCTTTCGACAATACATTGGGTCCGAGAGCTTGGTTTCACCAGTGTCATTTTTGAGCTTGATGCTAAGGTGGTAGTTGATAGCTTCAACAACACACACGAGGATCACTTTGAATTTGGAGCTATCACACTACAAAAAAAATGTCAATTAGCTACCGATTTTTCGGTCTCTAAAGATGAAAAATCGGTCGCTATCAACTTTAGAGACCGAATTAGCGACCACCAAAAATCAGTAGCTAAAACGCTCGTCGCTAAGTATTAGCCACCAATTCAGCGACCGATAATGTAGCGACCGAATTAGAGACTGAACTTAGAGACCGATTTAGAGACTGAATGTAGAGACTGCTTTAGCAACCGAATTCAGGGACTGAATTGGCGACCGAATTTAGCGACCGATTCAGAGACCGAATTTAGCGACCGCTTTTAACGACCGATGTTAGTGACCGTTTTAGCGACCGATTTTGTAAAATTTTTTACAAAATCGGTAGCCAAATCGGTCACTAATACGTTTTTTTTTTTAAAAAAAATTTACAGAAAGCTTTTTGAATACTGACATAGAAATGAGCAAAATGAGCAAGGATTCAAAGCTTTTTTTTTTTTAATTTTACATCAAGCTCAAAATGAGCAAGAATTACAACATCAGCTTACTAGGACCTATTTTACTGACGGGATTTATCACCACTTTAGCCACGTTAGCGGCTCAGCCGGTTACTCGAGAATACCAATTATTCTATTTCCTGATGTTAGCAATGTATAGCGGTCAAATATGACCATTTTCTTCTCAAGACATTTTACTTTTTTTCATCATGTGGGAATTGGAATTAATTCCCGTTTATCTACTTTTATCCATGTGGGGGGGGGAAAGAAACGCAAGATAGCAAAAGATCCAAAAGTTGAATCACCAACATATTAATTTAAGCCAAACATTAATTTTACAGCTCTTGCACCTAATTATAAGTCAAAATATGCCATTATAACCTGCCCAAATTGATAGTATATCACTCTAGCAGTGTAATTTTTGTAGCTCCTCCTTAACCAATGCATCGTAGCTACTGGTGCCTCCATTGTATCACAATACAGAAGCCCTACATGTGTGTGGAAGTACTAAATATTACTTGATTCTTAGCATATATAGTATACTACAAAAGTAATAGCACAAATATACACACACATAAATCCTGCAAAAGTAAAAGCAACGATAGCTTTCCTTGTTGTGTGTACTTAGCAACTAAATCCTTGTAGTGATGTAATAATATGACCACACCACCCACTGCCAGAACTTTGCTCTTTGCTTCCATGTATGGATAATTTGATCCATGTGGCAAATCTGTGAAAAACTGCAATTCACTATCAGAGTGTTTTGAAGAGTTTATTTAGGTTTATCTCATGAAATAAGTATCTATATATACTAACAAAAATAACTTATGACGCAAAATAACTAAAAAAAAAGAAGTACATCTAAATTTGTAACTGCAATGACCAAAGTAATATAAAGTGTTGATAGTATTGCATAATATTCTTTTCCAAGGAAATAGAAAACATCCAACAAGACAATTTGACAGATTATAAAGGGTTATAGAAATTACTCCCCTATCAAAACCATTTATTCTATCTATCAAAACCTATAAAGCTAGCCACCAAAACAGTAACAATAAAGCACTTAGCACATAGTGGGATGAAGATGAAATTATCAAATGTGTTTAGTATTAGCAGTGAGTTAGAAATGCAAGAAATGAAACCTCTTCTTTAAATCTCATATAAGCTTGAACAAAAAACTCAACAAACAAAATCATTAATCAGTAAAAAAAAAATTAAGTATTTGATTTCTTAAGCTCTTTAAAAAAGAGATGTTGTACTTGCTGGAGAATGACGAACTATATCCTGTCAACAAATCAAGCCTATTATAAAATAGTCTAAGCTAATTAGTGGAGCAATACTAAATCAAGTATAATGAAAGTGAATTCATAGTGCAAGACAAATATGTGATTAAAACTTCTAGGATAATAACAAAGAGCCACCAGAACCTATGTTGCAGTAAAAAATTTCAGCAAATGAGGAACTAAATTAATGTTAGAACAACACCTATATTTCATATAATTAAGTATTCTAGTAGATAAGCACACGCAGCAAAATAAAGGAATAAGCATTATACCTTGAAATTTATTGATTTGCATAATAATGGAAGGAAATACAGCTATTAATAAGCATTAGTAGGTGTAAAAATATTTGGATTGGTGTAAATAATAATACCTCCATCGAAGAAGTTGGGGTTGAGAACCTGCAAGCAAAACAACACAAATCAGTCCAAACATGGAGTTCAATAGCTCTAATAAGTGAAATAGCATCAATATAAAAAGCCAAAATTGCTTTGATAAATGGACAAATCAATTACACAAATGCATAAATAACCTTCCCAGATATTGCTGCACCAATATTGCTGCAATCAATTGCTCTGAAACGTTTTCTTCTTCTTCTTCTTCTTCTTCTTCTTCTTCTTCTTGATTTGACGCATTTGACACATTTTCTTGTTGGCATGCAAATAAAATAAATTCATCTACCCCTTTTAAAAATGCATCAGCATACCCCTTGCGGCCAGGCATTAGTCTATTATACATCCAACTACGACTTAGACGGATGTCCATATTCTGTTATATATTCAACCAAAACATATATATTACATGTAACATGGTTAGTAAAAAATACATGTTTCACTTCTACATACAACAAGCAACAACAACACTTAAAACAAGATAATATGCTTTGCAATTGCAATAAAAGGACACAAATTGATGGAAGAGTAACCAACCTCTCACAAGAGCACCGAGAATACCTTGTCCGATGAAGCCTTTACTTGGTGCTCCTGTTCCAATAACAACAACATCATTTGGCAAAATGTTTTATTACAGCTACAGAAAATATTATTGCTAATAATACTAGAGGAGGAATCATTACTAATTTTGTTAAAGTTGGCAGGAACAACTCCTCAAACAGACAATATCCCAATCAATGGCCTCCTATTGAACACTAAAAAGGTTGAATAAGTAAGTGGGCTGGTGTGTTCTCCAAAGGAATGACACAAGGTAGATATCACAATTTTTGCATGCATGGTACTGCCTCATCATAATACATTAAAAATGAAAAGTTCATCAGATACACTAAACTCAGATTTGACAAGTTTTTAACCTTTTTCTCCAATTGGGAATTGAGATTAATAGATAGATGCACCAACAGTAAAGTGAAGAACATACAATTTATTTAGGGGTGAAGGAAGGAGGAACACCCTGAATTGAATTGTTAGGCCAACATGATTGAGAATATGAGAGCTAGCTAATGGCACAGGAAAATGCACAAAAGGTCTTAAAAAAGAGAGATCAAGAAAGAAGATATCTATATATATCTATATATATTTATATATAAGAAGCACTTAGAAACTGCCAGGTATGTAAAGCATGCTCTTAAAAAACAAGGTCTCTTTCAACACCACTTCACTACTGAAGAGTGAAGACAATTCACACAAACTTTAATGCTATAAGATCCATATGAGAATCAACACATGAAACTCATTCCACTATGAAACAGGATAAAAGCAAATAAATTCAAGCTCCATCTCTGTTGGACCGTCATCTAAACCACAGCTTGAGCAAATAGAAAGAAGTTTCAAAAAAAAAGTTGTTGGTATCTATGTGCCAATAAACTTGGCCAACAATTACTTTTTTCCAAAACTAAGAGCCATGTGTATTAGAAATATACATTTCCACCTTAGTTACAGGATATGTGTTTCTCTCTAAGACGACAATGAAGTTAGAATTTAGAAAGAATAAAGCAGGGTACCAAGCTACCATGCAACCAAGCTACCATGTATATACTAATGAATCTGCCACCAATAAAGCATAGAAAGGACGCTAATGATTATGGTACAATCTGCAACCAAGCTACCATGTAGATACATGTCCAAAGGCAATTTTACAAAGCAAAAAAAAATTAACCTGGTGAGATTCAACAGTTGATGCAATAACGTCCTTAAAAGATGTAATCAGAAGCTTAGATCTCTCTTCAGTGATCTGTGTGAATGGAAATCAAATAAATGACTCAATAACGAGACTAATTGTTTTGCAAGTGCTACACACACTGCAGAAGAGGAGTAACAACAATTCAACATCCAAATCATATATACAGGGTCTTTCAAGTTGAATGTAGAGGAGGAAAACAAGAGCTAATTCTGGTAACATCATATTCATATGGGATGTTTTCTTCTCTAGAATGGAAAACAACAGAAAGAGGTCAAAAATTAAAAGAAACCACCAAACAACAAAAACAAAAATCAAAACAAGCAAATGATTGACCCCAAAATACACAGAAAAGGAAAAGGGTTTGATATTAGCAAAAGATCAAAAAGGAAAGAAAGCACATAGAATTCAAATGACCATAAAACTTGTGCAAATGAAACACAACCCTTGCAATTCACCAACAAATTCAAAACTTATAAAACTGGTAAATGAAAAAAATAGTATCAAGAATTTCAAGATCCACCAGTAGAAGAAGAAACTAGTGAGTGATTGAACAGTTATGCAATATATCACGACGGGAGTTTCTCACGAATTTCACGAGGATGATTAACTATTAAAAATAAAAAGTAAGTTGCCGCTTGACGTTTGCTGCTCTTCCCTACTTCTGTTTTTGATGCCCACTAACCTAGAGAAACTCGCTCTCCACTAAATTTGTTGGTGATGGCCATAAAAAGTAAGTTTATTTCACTGATGGTTGATGAAACAAGCAACTTTACTTCTTCGTCTCTGAAATGTCTCTTTCAAGATCTCCACTTTCCCTCCATGTCCAAGTTTATTAAAAAAAAAAAAAAAACTCAACCCAGTGCCCTCATGTTGTTGCAACTTTTTTTTCTCTCCTTTCCTTGGCCATTTACTCATAGAATAAAATATTCCTAAGACTCCAAGCAAAATAAAAAGTCCTTGAACACTAGGCCACTCCTGTGGCTTCTTTTGTATTAAGAGAATAAGAAACCCAAGTAAGCATTGCCAAGGTTCAGCAGGAAAGTGTCTTACAGAAAACAAGAGTTCTGCATACAAAAGCAGAATCAAGGCAAATTCAAAACAAAGCCAAAATTTTACATATACTGCATGACCCCCAAATCCATACATCATGACATAAACTACAGTTAAAATGAGAAGTAATCTTATAAGAAAATAAGTGACAACATGACAGAAATAGAAACCCAGCATCAACATCATTTTTGGGTGCCATCACAAGAGTGGCTTTCATTTTATTTGCTAAGTGGCTTCTCTCATATGCCACATTGGATTCGGACCTTCAGTTCCTTTGAAGGCAAACCTTGGCAAGTCTCAACTCAATAGAAAAAGCAATTCCCAATACAAATATAAGACATGCAAATCAATTATCAGTCAAAGAATTAAAGACAAACTAAATGGAGAAAGAAAACAAACGACGATCTAAATCACTGTTGGCGAAGCAGCACAGGTGACCGTGAAGACCGTGGCGGAGCAGCACAGGTGAACGTGTGCAGAGGTAACCATGAAGGTTGTGAACGGAGCAGAGGGCAAGCAGATGTGGCGCTTTAAATCACCAATCACGATGATCTTGCTACCCCTTTGGAGTGTCAGAAATTGCACGCCACAGCCGGTTACTTGAAACCCCAAAATTATGTGCGACCTCCACCCTCTCCCTTCGACGATGGTGCGACCCCAATCCTCTCCCTTCGACGGTGGTGCGATCTCAAAAATCTGAGCACGAAGAAGCAGGAGGACGAAGCAACGAAGGAGGACGAGGAGCTGAAAGATACTGTGGTGGAGAAGAAACCACAATGGGAGGCGCGCTAGGTTAAGGTTTCTCTTTAGTTTAATTTTCGTTTCCCTCTAATTCTCTCGCAAACGGTGAATCTGGGCCTTGGCGAAACTGGGCGAAAGGGAAGCTGGATGGTGAAACTAGTGTTAGGGTTTTGTCTTACTAAATGAGAAGGCCGCACGGGAGGGAACTTTTTGGTGAAACCCTGTATTTTCTTGGTGAAAGACACGGGAGGGATTGAAATGTTTTTGTTTTATTTTTTTTGTGCTGAAAAAAGCTCTTGATCATTTCCTATTTTCATCAAAAAAATAAACTTTTGATTATATTGGAGGGAATGAAAAACTGGGAGGGAAATTTTTTACCCTCAGGAGGGAACAAAAATATTTTATGAAAAAAATAATATCATATAGCGACCGGATTTGCGACTGCAAATAAAATGGGAAAATACTTTTAAAATTTTTCAAAACAGAACAAAATTTCGATTTAGCGACCGATATTTCGGTCGCTAAATAATCCGTCTCTAAATCGGTCGCTACAATTGAAAATTATTTTTAAATTTTTTTTAAAGGGAATAAAATACTGGTTTAGAGACCGATTTTGCGGTCGCTAAATAATCCGTCTCTAATTCGGTCGCTGATATTTTTTTGCGACCGATTTAGCGACCACAATATTTTGATCAATAATTATATGAGTTCGGTCTCTAATTCGGTCGCTATTGCGACCAATTTTTTTCGGTCTCTAAATTGGTCACTAAATGGCCAATTTCTAGTAGTGTCATATCGGATTGTAGACGTAGTTTTTCCTCTCTTTTTTTCCAACTCTTTGGTAGAGTTTGCTAGAAGAGAAGCAAATGTAGTCGCTCACACTCTAGCGGGGGTAGCTACAAGTATGGCTAACTCTCAAGTTTTTGACGAAATTCCCATTTGTATTGTGGACTTGATTTCTAAGGATATGACATAACTTTCCTTTTCTCAACAAAAAAGAAAAAGCAGTTATTTTCGTTTTAATAGTCTTGAAGTAATAAAAAAAAACTTATCGTAATCGCTAAATTATTTCTAATGATATTTATTGGAAAAGTCGTTATAAATTTAATTCAAGGGTATTTTTGAAATAACATCATTTAATAGGGTAAATATAGTTAAAAATTGCTTATATTTTGACTAATCAATTATAGTTTTTTTGTTATTTATATACGTGACCGAAAGAAGTATATTAATAGATGGATGGATTAAACTCTTATAATAATACCTCACTTATGTTTACATTTTTTAATTACGATGACTATCATCGTTGATAAAAGTAGTCTTCAGTTAGGCTAATGAATGTTTTAGAGGATAAGCAAAAAATCACTCATGTTAGGTAGGTCAAAATATAAGTAAATTAAATCTAACTAGTAAATTAAATCTAACTAATTTTACTATATTTAATGATATCATTCTTAAAATACATTTTATTTAATTCAGATTTTATTTTTTCAATAACCTATTTTACTCTCATAAAATAAGCTCCCATAGAAAATTAAATACAATGAAATGACACTTTTGAAAATACAATTAGTTTTTTTATTACATTAAAAAAATAAATAAACTTAATTAACATGTGGAATGATATATTTTTGCTTATATTCGAGTCTAACAAGTGTTATTGTTATTGAAGATGGGTTATCTATATCTAATTAGGTATTTGGTACGTAATTTACAACAATATCTCTTTTTCCTTTTATGGGTACAATAATATCTCTTATAACTTGATCCATATAATTGATATAGAGTTGGTTCTAATTACTTAATTTTTTTTAACAAAAGTTGGTTCTAATTATTTACTATTCATTTAATAGTGATTAGTTATACTGAATGAGAAATGCTAGTAACACACTTTTTTCAACACTCTCTCTATTATTAGTTGAAATTTATGTGGGTTCCACCATTTTGGAAGTGGGGCTACATGATTTAGTGGGACACATGTGAATTTCAACCAATCATAGAGAGAGTGTTAGAATGCGTGTGTTAAAGAGTGTGTTGTTAGCACTCCTTTATACTGAATTGTGACTGAAGTAGTGTTTGGTTCAATTTTTTAAGGGGAGAGGAGGAAAAGGGAAGAGAGCAAAATCCTTTGGCTCTTCCTCAATATTGAGGTTTTTTGAAGAAGATCTTAAATCATTTAAAATAAAATTACTTAAATATTTTTATATAAAATATACTATAAAAGATTATAAGGATATAAGAGTAAATCAATCTCCCGCCTCCATTAAAAATTTAAAATCCCTTTCCTCTCATCCTGAACCAAACAAATAAAGACTATCCCCTCCCCTCCACTCTTCCCAACCAAACACAATATCAAATTAAATTATTCTCCTCCATTAAAATTTTTCTCATCCTCTTCTCTCATTTGATCCAAACAGAACTTAAATGATTCCGTAATGTCACAGGTTCTGAAATTGGTTCTGTGAAAACATGTTTAACCCCAAACATTTTTTTATTCCATTGCATTTATGCATGACATAAAGAAAAATAACATTTTTTTATATTGAAGTTTCACATTATGTTATGTAAAATATTTAATATGTATCTCTTTCATCACAAATATTAAATATAGGAGATGCTATCAAAAGATATTGACATTTATAATATATATATATATATATATATATATATATATATATATATATATATATATATAAACATAAAATTTTTAGTGTTTTACTACTTCTACTCCTTTTTACTTTTCGTTTAAGGTTAATTTACAATACCAAGTAAATTAATAAATTTTGTTGTTTTTGATGAAATTATTAGTCTTTTTCCTATGATACCTTGATCATTCATACTCCATATATAGAACATATTTATCTATCTGCAATAAATAGTTAAGGATATAATTGACAAACAAGTAATTAACATGACTTTAAACTTTGAAAATGATAAGTAATTAGAAACAAAATTTCTCTAAAAAAAACTGATATGTAAAAAGGAACGGAAGGAGTATATGATAATATCATGAAGTTTTGATACATGGATTTATTAATGATGGTGGAGTACTCATTAAAGTCGATGATCAGTTAATAATAACTTACATTTACGAGGCCGGATCCTCTACTGCTGCTGCACCTCTCCAACAATAAAAAAAACTGAAAGAGGAGAGAGAAAATAAAAAAAGAGAAAAATCATGAGAGAGATAGAAAGGGCCTAGGGAAAGAGATGTCGTAGAGGATCCAAATCCTACATTTACACCTCACAAGTTTGATGTCATAAATCCTTAACTAATAACACAGAATAAATAACAATATTTTGAAATTATTAAATTTTTTCTGCCGTTGTTGGATTAATTTCTTTTTTGTTTATTTTCTGCCAGATAATTGTCAATAGAATCATTAAATATAATAATTGTAAAGAACATGGCTTTAGGAGGTTCATGAAGCCGCGTGAAAAATGGGAGCTGGGCATGCCGCAGGGGTTTATTAATTAAGTTCATCAAGGTGTGTTTGAAAGCGGTTGTTTGTGGTTTATTAATTGAGCTTATTTTATGATAAAAACACTTGTTTAAGTGTTTGAGAGAAATTATAAAAATACTCCGCTTATGCCATTTTTTTTTTTTGGCTTTTTTCAATAAGCTCGCAATAGCTTATGAAAATAACTCACAACTTATATATAAACAACTAACAACTTACATAAAAAAATTTGACAATATTATCTCTTTAATTATAGAAATAACATAACTATACATAAATGCTTATATGATAAGCATGTATATTCAATAAGTGTTTAATTAAGTTCTTTACCAAAACACACCCTAAATGACATAGGATGATACCTCGATTACCATAGTTGTAATCAAAGTATTTGTCAAAAAAAAAAAAAAAGTTGTAATCAAAGTAGAGAGCTCACCAATGTTAAGCGTGCATGCCTGTTTGGATAAAAGTGAAACGGATTTTGGCAAATATTTTGATTTCAAAATCTAGTTCTTATTGTAATTACGCATGACAACAAAACTCGAACTCGCGGGTACTCACTCGACCCCAACACGATCTTGATGGAGAAAACTTGCTTTGACTGGGGGTGGGGCGGGGGTTGAAAATGTTGATACCCGACCCGCCCCGACCGAACCCGTCCGGATAAATATAAATTGTTAATTTTTATTTTGTTTTATGCATATATATTCATTCATTTTGTTTTCATATATTTTGATTATTCTTAATTTAATCTCTTTTCAATAGAAAATTTTATTTTGATGTTTTTTATTTTATTTTATCATTGTATAATAATTATGATTTTATTTTATTAATTATCATAAATATAGTTTTTTCAATTTTTCTACGTATATAAAGCGGAGTCGGCGGCCAGCGAGAAAACCCGACCCTATTGGGACGGGAATGGGGAAGGCAAAACCTGAACCCGTTGAAAATAGGAACGGGAACGGGGGAGGCAAACCCACCTCCGACCTGGCTCGTTGTCATGCCTAATTGTAATAGAGGCGTTTGGTTTTAAAAAGTGTGTTAAATAAAATCAAATTCGGGATGGATAGAATTGATCTAAGTAGTAAAAATTGTGAACTCTTCTATTGAGTAGAAATTATTCTAAGTATGAGATGTACAATTATTTTTATATTTACACTTTAACAATGATTCTATTTTTTCATCTAGACATAATCAATTCTTCTAAAATTACATTTAAATTTCATTATCGAATACATAATTTTTTTTAACCATAATATTTGATTACCGACGACTTTTTGTCTGAATTTCTTGTAGTTTAGGTTGATTTGTCCACAACATAAAAGACACATCATCAGATGATGGAGGCAATTTAACCTTGAGAACAAAAAATTGCTGACAGAAAATAAACAAGAGACTAAAATTAGGTAATTATTTTTATAGGAATAAAAACCAAAATTGTCAAATTTTATAGGGATCAAAAATATATTTAATTTTTTAAAAAAATAAAACCATTCGAGATAGCATGTTACCATCATGACCAAAGAAATAGCGGTCGCTATTACTGACTAATTTTTGTTCGATTGAGATCCACTCATTGGTAATAAATAAGGTCTTTTGCATGATCATGTGCAGTTTGAACCCCACACCAAAGGACAAAGCTACAAAGCACGTGAGTTCTGATATTACATGATCCGCAAAGCCCCAGCAAGTTAAAAGCTGGATCTGTTTGTCCACATCAACATACTTTTACAAAAGTAAACTCCGAGAAAACGTGTCCTTTTCTCATTACCCAAATTCCCGCTCATTCATTTTTTTGTTTTTCCCTTCTGTCCGGTGCTTCCTCGCTCAAGCAAATTCATCATTTTTTTTTATTATTTTTTTCCCTGTCAGCGCTTCTTCGCTCACAAGCAAATTCTTTCATTATTTTTTTTTGTCATCGCTTAACTCTTTCATTATTTTTTTTGTCAGCGCTTCCTCACGTGCTCTGCTCCTCTCTCATTTTTTTTTATTCTCCTCTCTCATATTTTGTGTTATAGTCGGCTCCGAGTGCCCTAATCCTGATCACCGAAATTGTTTCAACCATATCCGGAGCTATCGATCAGCAAGCGCCTCCAAATAATACTTTCAAGAAGAAACTAAAGACATAACCCTGAACTACCACTATATATAAAGCGTGTTGCGACGGCCCCGAGGCGAAGTTCCAACAGTCCACCAAACCAAGCCGGCCGTTTCTGCCCGACCTCTTCGAGCTCATGAGCTACATCCGCCCCGAAGTCGCCAAACCGATCCTCCCAGACGATCGCCCGATGGTAACACCGACGTATGGGCGAGCCGACTCATGACCCTCGGTCTTCCAGGAAGAGATACACCCGGAGACGATGCTTGGGGCCGTTGTCACTCCGTAAATTGAGGATCACGCAGCTAGTACGTGACAGATTTGACAGGCGCGAGATATCAGGAGGAGGAGTTGATCCTTGAAGCGTGAGGGAGGGGTCACTGCTCGCAGATTCCGGATCGGTGGTTACCCTCCTTCTGCGTGGCTCCACTATATAAAGGGGGCTGGACCCCCAGGTTTGAGGACCCTCTCTCTACACTCTCCCTAAACCCTAAACTCATCTCTATGATACGAGCTCTATGCTCACCCTAAAAAAGCCCTATCTAACTTAGGCATCGGAGTGCCTTTTGCAGGTACCCTACCCGCCGGTCTGAAGGAGGAACGACATCACGCCCGGAGGAGGAGTACTCACCACGGAGCTCATCGCCCAACTACCAAGCAGAGGAGCAAAGGTACGACCTTGCACCATTTCGTGCATTAACATTTTGTTTCATCAATCTCTACACATCCTCTTCTTTACGCTATATCTATCCCAAATTAAGAGTCTTTTTAGCGTATGATTGGTTGAACATGGAATGAGGCAAAAGAAAATTGCAGTCGAGAAAACGCAGGGAAATTAACATTTTCACCTGAATGGTTGTGTAGGAAAATGGCGCGATGGAAAAAAAAAGGTGGGCCCCATGGATTGAAAAATTTCTCCTCATACATGCGATGAAAACGGCCTGCGAGTTATTTTTTTCACTTTTTCTATTTTCTACCCTTATTCCCTCCTTATATCTAAATTTTTAGTCAAGGACATTAATGGCTTTTCAAAAATAAGCAACACTTCTCTCTTCTCTTTATCTCTTCTCTTTCACTTATTCGAATAAATACCCAAAATCTATCTAATTTCTCACATTTTTCTCTCTTTTCATACTCTCTCTTCACGTTTTCTCTCGTGAACCAATCACACCCTTAATAAAATCTTTCCCACCAAGAAATATACTTAATGTATCTAAAAGCGATAAATTTGTCTACAATTTTGATTGTTTTATCCAAACTACTCTTAAATTCATTGGAAATGTAAATTAGATTACACTTCATTTAACTTATTGATTAAAACAAAGGTAAATTAAATAAGGATAATAGGAAAAAAAAGAAATTAATGTTACAGGCAAACTTCAAACAGATATTATAAAATGGGACAAACAAAAAAACTCAAAAGGCTCTTATAATTTGAGACAGAGGGAGTAATTGTTTATTTTATTTTTTCGTAATATTTTTCATTTCTTAAGTTTTTTATTTTTTAATTTATATTTTGTCTTTGTAAATGTCTTTATTATTTATTATTTATCATTAATTATTTTCTATATAAATGATTATTTTCTTTCGCGTCCCAACGGAAAAACATTAGATCTAGATGTTGTCGATATAATTTTGTTGTCTTTGATCACATATCAATCTTATAAATGTCTTTACTATTTATAAATGATTATTTTGCTTTTAAGTCTTGACAGGGAAGCTTTTTTAATTTCATCATGTATCAAATTTTATAAATATTTTATTATTTATAAATGATTATTTTACTTTTAAGTCCTTATAGTTTTTTTGTTCCTTTTTCTTTTTTTATTTTTCTTATATTTATTCTTTTTTCTTAATATTTTTAATTTCTTTGTTTCTAATTTTTAATTTTTTTATATTTTGTCTTCTTAAATCTCTTTATTATTTCTTTCTAAATAATAAATGATTATATTTCTTTTAATTCTCGACAGAGAAACATCACACGTTGTCGGTATAGTTCTATTTAAGCACATATCAATTTTATAAATGTCTTTATTATTTATAAATAATTATTTTTCTTTTGCGTTCCAATGGGGAAGCATTATATGTTGTTAGTATAATTTTATTATCTTTAAACACATATCAAATTTTATAAATGTTTTATTATTTATATTTATATATGATTTTTTACTTTCGAATCTCTACGAGAAACATTACATGTTATCGATAAAATTTTATCGTCTTTAAGCACATTTCACTTTTATAAATGTCTTTCTTATTTATAAATAAATATTTTGCTTTTTAATCTTGACAGGAAAACATTACATGTTATCAGTTTACTTTTATTGCCTTTCCAGAATGCACAGTTTGGCGGTAAAACATATATAATAGCTGTGTAGACGTTGGGAGCAGGGTTAGAAAAAAAAGGTTTACTTTTATTGTCTTTTATCACATAAAAATTGTATAGATCTTCCTATTATTCATAAATAATTATTTTACTCTTAATTTCTTAATTCCGACAGGGAAACATTATATTTTTGCTCTCATTCTTTATACATTTTTGGATAAATAAAACAATTAATTATGTTTGTCACAATGTAAAACTTTAATTTTATAAACAAGTGTATTTTAAAAAATGCATGAAAACAGAATGACTTGTGCGTATGCACAAGTATCTTGCTAGTTAGAATAGAAAGTGTAAGTGCAACTGGATAAACAAAATAGGGAATAATAATTTGCTTGCATGCACTCACCTATCCGGAGTATATTTTCAAATGGCAAAATAATATAAATCCAAAAATAAATTTTCGGAAGGTGGGCGTATACTAAGAAAAATGGGGGGTCTATTTAGTTATTCCCAACAAAATTAACATTCCAAAATTCATTCGATCTTTTGTTTCAACTATAAACTCACAATTTTTAATTTAAACTTTTATTCATAAATTCGTATACAATAAATCATTTTGATAAATTGCACCAAAATAAAAAATCTATATACATATATATTTTTATAATGTCTTAGGTTTCAAATTTCCCTCCTAATTAAGGTTAAAATTGTCATTAAAACTGTCATTTTTAACTTCAAATTTTAAATCTACTAGGATCCGTTTGTTTTAGATTCTGGTAGAATAGATTGTGAAGAATCTTGTTTAAAAAAATTGATTTTAAAAAAATTGAGTTTAAAAAAATTGATTTGTGTTTGGTAATGGTAGTTTAAAAGTGAGTTCAGAAAAATTGATTTGTGTTTGGTTGACATAGTAGAATCACTTTTGAAGTGTAAATATGAAAGATTTTGCGGGTCCCATACTCAGAATCAATTATTCTGAACGGAAAAGCTTGGATATTATAGATTCTACTAGAATTGATTCTAGAGACCCAAAATCGATTTTTTTCACTGCTGTTTTAATTACCAAACACATAAATAGTAAAAAAGGGGCCTTAGATCTCGTGTTTTTCCCGTTTGCGTTGAGAAAAATCTCAACCAAACACACACTAAATTAGTATACATTGAATTACTATCACGCTCTTTGGTAACTGATTTTGGTCATTGAGTATTATTTCTCCACGTTTTACCAAAAATGAAAAGACACCCACTCAGTAATGCTAACTTGATTTGTTTCCGCTGCAGCTTCCAATTTTAATTGCAAGAGCCTTCCCGACGGTATCTTTTGATTTTGCACTGTTCCGAATGTGACCCTCTGATAGTTTCACCTTATGGAGTGTCGCAACTGTTCCCTCTTCACGTTTTGCGAGCGCCCTTTCAGTTCACAAATTCTTTGCCTCCGTTTCAAAACCAATTGTAGTAGATGGTCTTTTTCATTCAGTTCAGTACATATTGTGATTGTTTGTTGACCTTCTCCTCCCTCCCATTTCACTCTGTCTTTCCATTTTCTTCCACGATTTATTATCTGTGATTGTTTGGAGACTTCCAACGGTTTTCGCCATTGACGCAGGCTATCTATTCGCAGGTTGGATTTCGGGTTTTATCTACCAATTTAGGTAAGTGGGTTGGTTTCTTATTTTGAGCATAAAATTGTTGCATTGGTTACTCTCATTCTTCTTCTCACATCTCCCATTGTCCGTCTCTTCTTCTCTCTTGAAAATATTGTTGCTGATGCTATTTTTTATTCGTTTATCCTCTTTTTGTTATTTTTTGGGTAGGGCTTGTGTGGAGCACCGTTGAGCAGAGCTTCGGGAGGACAGACATTTGGGATTCTGGAAATTTTCTTGCTGGTTTTTGTGTTTGTTTTTATTATTTTTCTTCAGACTTTGTTGGGGTATCAGCAAAACCTTAATAGATACCAACTTTAATCTGAATGCAACATTTTCCCATTCGATCTTTGTGTTTTGAATTTTGTTATTGTTCAACCATCGGCATATTGTTTCTTTTTTTATATTTCTGGATAGCATGTGTTCCTTTTTCAATCACTGTCTTCTTCTTATTTGCTTCTATTTTATTCTTTATTTTTAGTTGTTGTTGATTTTATTTTTCTTTGCTTCATTAAGTTTCAAAGCATGGCAAGAGATTTTGCATAGTATATCGGAAAAACCCAAGTCTCACACAGACGAGAGATAAGGTCTCGAAAAAAAGCTCATAAAGCCTAGATAATCCTTACCTTATAAGCCGATTTTGTAAGGATGAGTTAGGCCAAAAATCTTAATATGGTATCAAAGTCTATCTTAGATTCATGGGCCACCCACCGCAATATATACACGCACCAAGCCCATTAGTGCTGGGCGTGAGGGGTGTATTGGAAAAACCCAAGTCTCACATAAACTAGGGATAAGGTCTCAAAAAAGAGCTTATAAAGCCTACTCCTTACCTTAGAACAGTGGCGGATCCAGAAAAATTCGTTCGTGGGGGCAAGAAAATAGTTAATAATAATTTCATTGAAGCAAAAATATCATAAAGTTTTACAAAATACATAATCTTATCACAAATCCCTCCAAAATGTCTAAATTTCTACAAATTACAATTGTCCCCTACGCATTTTCATATTCTGAAAATGTTGTATGATTTTTTCATTGTCAATACTATCAAAAATATCTCTTTCTATATATGTAACCAAACAATTGTTCAACCATTCATCTCCCATACGATTCCGCATTTTATTCTTCACAAAATTCATTGCAAAGAAACATCTTTCAACTGTTGCAGTTGCCACGGGCAAGATCAAAGCTAGCTTCAGAAGCAAAAATACCATTGGATACACAATATGCTTTCTAGTTTTCACCATTATTTCAGAAAGACCAGTAATCCCATTTAACTTTGAAAATTGATCATCAGAACGAACATCTATGATAAAAGTTTCAAGTTGATTATCAAGCCCCATAAGATCCACATAAGAAAATTCTGATGGATATAACTTAGCCAAACAAATCAACTTTTCTTTATCAAATGCAGAAAATGAATCTCTTGGATTTAAACTTGCTACACAAAGAAGCAACTTAGTATTCACCTCATTGAATCTATTGTTAAGCTCTTGAAGTTGTCTATCAATTACTTGATAAAATAACTCGACTTGAAAGCGATGAAGATTTGAAATTTTTTGAACTTTACGTTTTGATCTTCCTTGTGTAGTGAGTGCATCATCCATATTTGGAATGTTAATATCTTGCTTCTCACAAAACAATGATACTTCATTTAATAAAGCATTCCAACCATCATCTCTCATGCTTTGCAATCTTTCCTTGCACACTCTAACCAATGCCATAGCATTTACAATATCTTGATCACTTCTTTGTAGTGCTTGAGACAACTCATTAGTAATTCCTAAAATATTCCTCATCATGTGCAAGTTAAAAATAAACTCAAAACACTGCATAGATTTCAACAAACGACATGCTTCAATTTGTTGCTCTGAGCTTATGCCATGTTCTTCAATGGATTCAAGAACATCAATCACAGGGGTAAACAAAGAAATTAAGCTAAGTAGCGTACCATAATGTGAGCCTCATCTTGTCTCTCCAGCTCGTTTCAATGTAGTTTCTTGATTCAAGCCAGAACCACTAGAAATTTCTCCATCATTTAATACTTCATTAACTTTAAGAATTTGACTTTCTCTAAGAATCTCCCATCGTTTACAAGAAGCTCCAACAACATTAGATAAATTGTTAACCAAACTAAAAAAACCACCAACATCAACTTGTTTTTTGGCAACCGCCACAAGTGCCAATTGAAGTTGGTGAGCAAAGCAATGAACATAGAATGCTGAATTGTTTTCTTTCAAGATCAAGCTTTTGAGGCCATTGAATTCACCTTGCATATTACTAGCCCCATCATATCCTTGACCACGCACTCTTGACAAGCTTAAACTATGTTTTGCAAACAATGACTCCAATGCTAATTTTAAAGAGATAGCACTTGTATCCAAAACATGAGCAAGACCAAGAAACCGCTCAATGACAATTCCTTTTTTATATGCTCCTTAATTGATATATCTCGAGATTCATCAATTAAAATGGCAAAGAAATCATCTCTAACATCATCAACAATAATTTTTGTGGTCTCACAAGCTGCAGCTGTCACAATATCCTTTTGAATACTAGGTGCCACTAGTTTAAGATTTTCACGAGCACTTTTTAGAACCTTGTCTATCTCTTCATTATGGTTAGCAAGAAAATGTAGGAGCTCAAGGAAATTACCTTGATTTGTCGAATGAACTGATTCGTCATGACCACGAAATGCCAACCCTTGCCTCAATAGATACCGAATACAATCAATTATTGCAGTCAAATGAATCCTGTACTCCCTTTTGATTAAGTCTGATTGTTTGCTAATAGCAACATCAATATGTTGTTTTTGATTCATTAATGCTTGACAATTTCTCCAAGCTTGATTGTGAGCACTATTAGAGCCTCCAACATGGGTTTTCAACCTATCCTTTTTCTTCCAATTTGAAAAACCATCAATCGAAAATGTGTCTCCACTTTTTTGTTCTCCAATGTCAGATCTCATGAGATAACAACACAAACAAAATACAGCATCTTTTGATACACTATATTCCAACCAGTTGCCAAATTCTAGAAACCAATCAGGGTTAAACTTCCGAAAAAGAGACCCAATAAGTCATTGTGGAAAATCATGTTCTCTTAGTTGACAAGGTCCTTTTTGCAAATAAGCTCTTCGGACGTCATCCCGATCATTAGCATGATAACATGATATTTTATTCCTCTCTCCCGGATCAGCGGGAAGATTTTTCAAATCAACTTCTAAGAATCTCTTTTTCACAGTTGGCCCTAATGGTGTTGGTGCATTTTTACTTTCGATAAGTTCTGGAGACTCTGACGGGGCTTTCCTTTTGAAAAATCTTTCCATTTCTAGCACACAACAAAGCCCGTGTATGCAAAAGAGACATAAAATAAAGATGGAGTATAACAGTTGCAAAAGAGGCACAAACAACCAAAATAAATAAAACCAAATGAAGATAAAAGAGACATTACAGGAAATAGGAATGCATATTAAAACCCATTAATCAGCACAAACAGACCATTTTTTATGTTACATTTAATTAATGTAGCCACTTGAAATGAAACTATTAACATTTTCGAACTAGGAAAAGAACAGCCAAGAGCCATGAATCATTCATCTCAACAAGCAAGAATCGAACACTATTATTTTTAAACTAAGAAAAGAATCATCTAACAGGAGAAAAGAACACACCCATTATAATTATTTAATAAGAGAAAATAATCATTATTTAATAAACAAAGAAACTAAGAATCGAAGTATCGAACACTCACCGAGAGAGAGTTGCAGCGACGAAAGATGAGATTGCAGCAGAGGAGAATGAGGGGAAAGCACCGGTTGGTTGAGAGACAGAGAGGGAGTTGGAACACGTACAGGAGAGCAGAGAGCTTGCGTTGCGTCGGTAGTGACCACCAAAGGAACGAAGAACTCTGATATCCTCAGGAAGATGAAAAGAGTTTTGGCCTTGGGTCAGTATCGGCTTGTTCAGGTGCCAACACCTTTTTTCCCCCTTCCTTTCTCAGTTTCTCGTGACTGTTATGAGTCAGTGAGTGAAAAGCAGAAAAATTGAAGAAAGGGAACACATGACATGATGATGATGAACCGAAGGCTTGCTGGACTTGTCTAATAATGGGCCAAGTAATTGGGTTTGGGGGCAAAGCATTTTTGAGGTGTGGGGGCAACTGAAAAAATTAGGAAGTGGGCTCTAGTAATTTTTTTTTTCGTGGGGGCAATTGCCCCCAACACCCATTACCTGTATCCGCCACTGTCTTAGAAGCCAGTTTTGTAAGGATGAATTAGACCCAAAATCCTAATATAGTGGTTGCTGCAGTAGAGGCTATTGGAGGGAAGGGCTAGGGGCAGCAACACACAAGATGGGGAAGATGTTTGTGTTTCTCATCATTATGGGGTAATGGTTTGCAGGATATCTGTGGTGAATTAGAAAAATCTCTATTCTAAAGGATAAATGCTTGCTTATACAATTTTCTTTGTTGCATTTGTATTTTTTGTGGTTTCATTCTTCTGCAATCTTTGTACGTCTTCTGCATTTGTAAATTAAAGACAATCATTATACCATTGTCTTTAATTTTCTCTTTAATTGTTGTTCCTATAATACATATGAACCAGACTCCATTTTGTCATGAGATCATGGAGCTCTTCCATTACAATCTGATGCCAAGAACTCAAGGTGGGAAAGGAGTGGAAATTGTGAAATTGCGGTATCTACCTTTAAAGGAGCCAGTATAGATAGATTACCTGAATCAAAAGCCCAAAGTCCTACAGGTCTATTCCCACAGGCCTATGGCGGCAAATAGAGGGAAAAAGTAGACAAGGAGAGAGAAAATGTATTGAGAGTTATGAGTTATTTATGGGAGAGAGAATGGTTGCGTAAGAGGATCAAGGGGAGGGGATCATATAAAGCATCATATCATTTCTAATAATCTTATGCTTTTTGGGATACAAAATATTTGTTCAAATAAAAAAAATGTAAATTTATTCTCATAATCTCTGTTTTTCCGTGCGTCGCACGGGTCAAAATCTAGTTAAATAAATACAAAACACTATTTTGGTAAGAATATGAATATCTTTTGTCCATTACAAAAGCTGACTTCACTTCCGTAAAGCACACCCATTATTCATTTCGTTTAGGTCAATAATTAATATGCAAATATCAGATGCAACTTAATGATAATTTGCACATGGTAACATGCATGTTTCCAGCCATTAAAAGTGAAGTGGGTTAACGGAATGATTCTAAAACTTGAAAATGGCGGCACCACTCGATGGCTTAGAAGCAAACACATAAAGGTCAACATTGTTCTCCTTGATCACGCCTTTGTCAATTCTAGCTTGGTAGAAACGTTCCTGAAACGGATATAGAATTTACTATTAACTTGTTTATTCTAAATTTCCAACATTTATCACTTATTAGGAATGTCAAGTAATATATGATAGCAAACCTTCAAATTATTGATAAATTGTGGAACAATGCCCTCTTTCACCAAAGCAACAGAACAACCACCCCATCCAGCTCCAGTAAGCCTTGCCCCCAGAGCACCATTGTCGCGACAAATATTTACGAGTTCTTCCAACTCTGGACAGCTGATTCCATGAATTTAAAAAAATATTAACTTTATCTTTATGTTCTATAAAGGGGATTACATTGTACTAGCAGTATTGGTCAATTTGTTTTTGAAGGTTGAAAAGCTTATGAACATCATGCCTTACAAAAAGACATCCATCTGAGGGAAGTCCAATACTTAACAGTGCACAATTTTTTTATGACGTATTGCATTCCCAAACAGCCAAACTAAGAGTATTGAGTATGTCAGTCTTTTATTTTTGGGGGGGGGGGGGGGAACTTGGATCAAATTATTTGTATACTTGCCATCAAGTTCTTCATCAAATAATGACACCTGGATTTCTTTTAAAAATTATTCACATTTATTTGATTGGAGAATTTGATATGAAGGATATAAATAAATTTTGTCCCTTGTTATACCTCAACAGCAATGTCATACTGTGCCTATGAAATATGACACTTTTCTTAATATTATTTAAGTCATATGTAATAGATAAGATCTGTATTTTTCTTAACATTATTTTCCAGTTGTGTCTACAAACTATTACTTGGGCATTCTTTTATTGATTTTTACTTAATATTTTTTTTAAAATAAATAATTCATAAGAACATGTAAATCGTAATTTTTAGTTGCATTTTCCAAATACAACTTGCCATATTGTAATTTTCCTTTTTTAAAAAATAGGTGAATCTTATTTGGGGAATACGACTTGCTTTTCTTATTAAATATGTTTTAAAAAAATATGTCGCATTCCATAGGTATGACTACACTTTTCTAACTTCGTCATTCCATTCTATTTTGGGAATATTTTTAAAAGGCTACAACATTTCGTTAAAATACAAATAAAATTACTTCATTGAGGTGGAAATAGCCATGAATGTCATTTACCTGCATTCATATAAAACACTGCAGCTATGATGACTTTCATTCATAAGGTCACCAAGCTTCTTTAGCTTCTCCTCATCACTGAAACAATAGTGAACAATTAAAATCCATAAAACATGCTTGACCAATGACCACCTAAAAGAGGAACACTGAATAATGGAAACTAGTAAGATGAATCCTCAAGACATATTTTGGAGAAAATAAAGATGCAAAATATCAAACTTAAACCCCTGTTATCTAAAAAACAAATATTAGAATAAATCCGAAGTGGCCTTTGTCCAATTTGTATTTAAGGCCAACAGAATACACAGATGAACATATCAATAATGGAAGAATGCAGCAAGCAACGTTTGAATTAACTGGCCAAGATGTCTTCATGTCAAATATAAATGAAAAGCTCATAAGTCATGCGTATGTTATCACTAAATTTAAAGAAGCGGCATAGACAATTTTGGCTATCAGCTAACGCCTGCATGTGAAAGAAATAGAAATAGCAGCATGCTCCTAATACAATAGAAATGTTCAATCAGACAGCCTTGGTCATCTTTATATTTTATTGCCTTCAAAAGATGCTTCAGTGATTAGCTTTTATCATTATTAAAAAAAAAGTGATTAGCTTTTATCTTTTGACATATGAATCACTAAACACATAACCAATTCTCCTAATTAGAAATCTTCAAGCTCTGGCCTTGAAGTAATCCATAAATGTCTGCAGAATTACATGAAAATGAAAGAGCAACCATGATATCATCAATATGAAAAGATTCACCTTAATTCTGAAGATACAGTATCTTTGAAAGCATGTACCCTGTTGGCTTCTGAATACACATGTGCGGCTCTCTAGAAAAAAATGAATCAAAATTTAGTGGCAGCAGCATGTTAAAGGGACGAGATGTTAGCCATTAAAAGCAAGGAAAAATAGTTGGAAATAGCACCATCACCACCAACAACAATAACAACAAAAAGCCTCTTCTCACTAGGCTAATTCTGCTACATGGATCAAATGTCATTATAATGTCCTATCATGAATCAAGTGTAGTGATAAACCATGTTGTAGGCAGTACCATGCAACACAAAATTCACAATAAAATTTTACATATTTTCCAATGGATAAGTCGTGGTTGAAGCCCTCCAGATCATAATAAATTCAATTCATATACAGAAACAATATCCTGTCAGTAGTTTGCTATTAAAAACTGCAAGTTGTTGAAGCAAACTGCCAACAAAAATATTAAGCATATTCAGATCTTATTATTGTCATACAAATAGGAAAAAAGTGATAAGTTTGGCAAAGGCAAAGTGTATGGGAGGAGGAAGAAAAAGGGGTGCACCGTAGGGCATAACTCTGGAGATGCAGGGGATAATATCTCTGATAACTAACTCATCATTGTTAGTAGTGGCAGAGCGCGCACAATGCTGATGTGGCGCAGGTGAAGTGTGTGGGGAGAGAGAAATGCAAGATATGAGCTGATTCTGTGGGGGGAGAAGGAATCATTCTGGATATTTTGTTTCTGGTAGAAACTATAGGAGAGATAAGGCCTCTATAGAGCCTATTTACTGTTCCATTCCTTATTTTCCAGTTTATCAGTGTAATCAAGTAGAATTCATCTTGAATTCTACCTTATATCATCAATATACTTCTCTGCTACATTAGCAGAGTTCCATTTCTGTGTTATTTGCTAATTTGTTCTATCAAATTGGTATCAAAGCACCGATTCTGGTGCGTGAATGGTTGCTACAAGAGGAACGATGGAATCTCGTATGGACGTTTTGGAAACACGAGTAGGAGGATTGGAGGGATCAATGTCGAAGGTAATCGAACAACTCGACGCAATGAACAAGACGTTGCAGTCGCTCGCGAGGGAGAAGAACGTCTATGTTGACGACGAGGATGAATTCTCCAGCATTACGAATCCTCTTAGGAAACGCGATGATGGTCACTCTTCGTTTTGTCGTGCGGGACGACGTAAGTTAGAAATACCAGTGTTCAATGGTGATGAAGTGCAGGGTTGGTTGGTTCGGGTTGACAGGTACTTCCGGGTCAACGAGGTGAAGGAAGCGGAGAAGCTCGATGCCGTTGTGATCGCGTTGGAGGATCGCGCCCTCAATTGGTTCCAATGGTGGGAAATTCAAGCGCCACTGCGTACATGGGATGATTTTCAATCTGCGGTGATACGACGATTCAATCCGGGTTCATTGCATAACCCGATGGGTCCCTTGTTGAAATTGAAGCAGGACGGCTCTGTTATGGCGTTTCGTGATAAGTTCGAGCTGCACGCGACGTCGGTGAAGAGAGAAGAAAGGTTGATGCTAACTAGTATTTTCTTAAATGGGTTGAAAGATGAGATTCAGGCTGAATTGAAAATGTATGACATCGACGATTTGGACGTACTCTTGGACAGGGCACTTTTAATTGAAGAAAAGTACCAGGCACTCAACGGTAAGAATGTGGGATGGAAGGACAGGGGAGATATGAAGGAGAAGAATTCTGGGCAGAGGTTCCGTAGTACTTGGGATAGTAATGGGGTGAGAAAGGATAGTGCAATAAGTAATGCTACTGCTCAAGTGAAGGCAGATGAGAAAGGCACTGAAGGAGTGAAAGGAAGGAGGTTGAGCCAAGCTGAATTAGAAGAGAGAACAAAAAAGGGGTTGTGTTTCAAGTGCAATGAGAGATGGGGGAAAGGACATGTGTGTAAAATGAAACATATGAGACTCATGTTGTGTGAAGTTGAAGAAAGTGATGAAGAAGAGGAGGAGGAGGAGGCAGAAACAGAGGCTGTGGGGGAGTTTAAGACGCTACAACTATCTCTCCAAAGCAAGGAAGGCTTGACCTCAAACAAGTCTTTCAAGGTTTGGGTAATAATCAATGGAGTGAAGGTGCTGACCTTGATTGATTGTGGAGCCACTAGCAATTTTATTTCTCCAAAGTTGATTGAGAAGTTAAAATTAATAGTGTGTGACACTCCTATGTACGTTGTGGAGATTGGAACAGGAGAGAAGATTGGCAACCATGGAGTTTGTAAGCTGCTGAAATTTGAGTTGCAGGGCATCGAATTTGAGCAGAGTTTTTTTATCATGGAGTTGGGAGGTGCAGAGTTGGTCTTGGGGCTTGATTGGTTGGCTAGCTTGGGGAATATTGAAGCTAATTTCCGGAATCTGTGTTTGAAGTGGAAGCAGAATGGGCAGAAATACAAAATAGTGGGTGATCCATCCTTATGCCATGGACAAGCTTCTTGGAAGGCCATGCTGAAAGCCTTAAAAGATGAAGGAGTAGGATTTATTCTCCAAGATGATGGTGAAGCTGTGACAGAGGCAGCAACTGAGCAGGTTGAGCAGACCTGGACAGATTTGGTGGAGAAATTTGATGATGTTTTTCAATTGCCTCAAGGGTTGCCCCCAACCCGAGAACAGGATCATGCTATAAACCTGAAGGTGGGAGCTGAAATTCCTCATATCAGGCCTTATAGGTATCCTCACTACCAGAAGAATGAGATTGAGAAGATAGTCAAGGAGATGTTGCAGGCAGGCATAGTGAGACACAGCACTAGCCCATTTTCTAGTCCAGTGATATTGGTTAAAAAGAAGGATGGTGGATGGAGATTTTGTACAGACTACAGAGCTCTTAACAAGGTAACTATTCCTAACAAATTCCCAATTCCTGTGATAGATGAACTCTTAGATGAATTGGGTGGAGCTAAAATTTTTTCTAAGTTAGATTTGAAGTCTGGTTATCATCAAATAAGGATGAAAGAGGAAGATGTGCATAAGACTGCTTTTCGTACTCATGAAGGGCATTATGAATACTTAGTGATGCCATTTGGGCTCACAAATGCACCCTCCATTTTCCAAGCCCTAATGAACCAAGTGTTGAGGCCCTATTTGAGGAGATATGTGTTGGTTTTCTTCGATGTTATTTTGATTTATAGTGTTGATAGAGAGCAGCATCAGGAACACTTGAAAGAGATCTTGCAAGTGTTGAGAGAACAACAATTATATGCAAACAAGAAGAAGTGCTTTTTTGGGAAGCAACAAATTGAATACTTGGGTCATTTGATATCAGGAAAGGGGGTAGCAGCAGACCCTAAGAAGATAGAAGACATGATGAAGTGGCCTGAACCGAAAGAATTGAAAGGTTTGAGGGGTTTCCTTGGGTTGACAGGTTACTATAGAAAGTTTGTGAAAAACTATGGTAAGTTGGCTTGGCCTTTGACTCAATTGTTGAAGAAGGATTGTTTCCAATGGAGTGAGGAGGCTCAGAGGGCGTTTGAACAGTTGAAGGTGGCAATGACAACCTTGCCAGTGTTAGCTATTCCAAATTTTGAGAAGGAGTTTGTGGTGGAGACTGATGCTTCAGGGAAATGCCTGGGGGCAGTGCTGATGCAAGGGGGAAGACCCGTGGCTTATATGAGCCAAACCCTCTCAGACAGAGCTCAAAATAAATCTGTCTACGAGAGAGAGTTGATGGCTATTGTGTTAGCTATTCAAAAATGGAGACCTTACTTACTTGGGAGACATTTCCAGGTGCTCACTGATCAGAAGAGTCTGAAATTCTTAACTGAGCAACGTGTTATGGGGGAAGAGCAGCAGAAGTGGATTTCCAAGCTTATGGGGTATGATTTTGATATCAAGTACAAACCTGGCAAGGAGAATAGAGCTGCAGATGCTTTGTCTAGGCAAATGCAGTATGCTCAGATTACCACAGTGCATTGTGAGATATGGGATGGGCTGGAAGAGGAGGTACAGGCTGAGGATAGACTGAAGAAGATAGTTCAGGACCTTCTTGGGGATTCAGGGAGTCATCCAGGGTACCAATTGCGGAAGGGCAGGCTCTACAAGGATGATAGGGTGGTGATACCGAGGAATTTACCTAGAATTGCTTGGTTGTTGCATGAGTTACATGATTCGGCTGTTGGTGGACACTCAGGATTCTTTAGAACATTTAAAAGAATTTCTGGGTTGGTGTATTGGGAAGGTATGAGGAAGAAAATACAAGAGTATGTGCAAGCTTGTGAGGTATGTCAAAGGAACAAATACCAAACTTTGAGTCCCGGAGGACTCCTTCAGCCTTTGCCTATTCCTTCAAAAGTATGGAGTGACATCTCCATGGATTTTATTGGTGGGTTACCTAAAGCTATGGGGGTTGACACAGTCCTGGTGGTAGTGGATCGGTTAACTAAATATGCCCACTTCATTCCTGTTTGTCATCCTTATTCGGCTAAGGACATAGCTGAAGTATTCTCCAAGGAGGTAGTAAAGTTGCATGGGTTTCCAGATTCAATTGTGTCTGACAGGGACAAGATTTTCCTTAGTGCTTTTTGGGCTGAGTTGTTTAAAATAGCAGGTACCAAGTTGAAGTATAGCAGTGCCTACCATCCACAGAGTGATGGTCAAACTGAAATGGTGAATAGGTGCTTAGAAGCTTACCTGAGATGTTTGACAGGGAGCAAACCGAAGCAATGGCCTAGATGGCTTAGTTGGGCTGAATATTGGTACAACACAAACTATCACTCTTCATTGAAGACCACTCCCTTTGAGGCGTTGTATGGCAGATCTCCACCAGTGTTGGTAAGAGGAGATGCACACCATCCAGCAGTGGAGGAAGTCAGTAGACTGACTGCTGAGAGGAATGACATGATTAGAGAGCTTCAAGAGCAATTGGTGAAGGCTCAGGACAGAATGAGAGTCCAAGCTAACAAACATAGAAGGGCTGTGGAATATCAAGTAGGTGATATGGTGTACTTGAAGATCCAACCATATAAAATGAAGAGTTTGGCCAAAAGAATCAACCAAAAACTGAGTCCTAGGTACTATGGACCATATGAAATTGAGGAGAAAATTGGCCCAGTGGCATATAGATTGAAGTTGCCAGAGGACAGTAAGGTTCATCCTGTGTTTCATGCTTCTCTATTGAAGAAATCTATTTCTCCTACAGTGGCTTCACAGCCTCTACCAGCTTGTTTGAATGAGGAATGGTTGTTTGAGCCTGAACCCGAGCTGGTCAAGGAAATGAGGAAGAATGCTCAGAATGAAAGGGAGGTTTTGGTGAAGTGGAAAGGGCTGCCAGAGTTTGAGAATTCTTGGGAATTAGTTGAGAATGTGCAGAATGCTTTTCCTGAATTCCTCCTTGAGGACAAGGAGAGTCTTGAAGGGGATGGTATTGATAAGTTTGGCAAAGGCAAAGTGTATGGGAGGAGGAAGAAAAAGGGGTGCACCGTAGGGCATAACTCTGAAGATGCAGGGGATAATATCCCAGATAACTAACTCATCATTGTTAGTAGTGGCAGAGCGCGCACGATGCTGATGTGGCGCAGGTGAAGTGTGTGGGGAGAGAGAAATGCAAGATATGAGCTGATTCTGTGGGGGGAGAAGGAATCATTCTGGATATTTTGTTTCTGGTAGAAACTATAGGAGAGATAAGGCCTCTATAGAGCCTATTTACTGTTCCATTCCTTATTTTCCAGTTTATCAGTGTAATCAAGTAGAATTCATCTTGAATTCTACCTTATATCATCAATATACTTCTCTGCTACATTAGCAGAGTTCCATTTCTGTGTTAATTGCTAATTTGTTCTATCAAAAAGTAACTCCACTACTGTGACTTGAGGCAATTCATAGAAATAAACACTATACTATCCCATTCCCATAAGTGGTTGACAATCATTACAGAAGTCCAAAACCGAAAATCATAACTAATACCATTTAAAACTCTAGTAGCTGAAGCAAAGTACTGACAAACAAGTTGAGTAGATTCTGATATTGACGTGATTATAAAAATAGGATATAAGAAACTTAGCTGATGGGGCCTTAAAAGTACCTGATGTAACTTGTATTGCTTAGCAACTTTTATGACATCCAAATAAGCTGAATTACTGCTAAAACATGAGGTCAAATTTTCCCCAATAATTTCTTCAATTTCTTTAGCTGTATAAGGTTCTTCCTTCAAAAATTCCTGCACCCGAATGAAATGTTATATATTTAAACACGAAAAGGATTATAACTTTTATGCAAGATAAAAGCAAGTCACTAAAAATTATACAATCAATTCAATAAAAATATTTTACATATTATGTCCTGTGTTTCAAATCTAATTTCGAGGACAGTATCATACCAGGTAAAATTACCTTGACAGCAAGGACAGGATCGAAAGAGTTATGACTACGGGCAAATGATACACACAAGCCTTCAACGTCAGATAGTGTTTTCACTTTTGATATTGCCTCTTGTGGTTTCATTCCAAGTTTTATCCCAAGCACAATCTGGACATTTTTACAATAACACTTCTTGAGGTTATAAATAGAATTGACAACACAAGTACGTTGCAGGTGCACCATGCACCTAAACAGCTAGCTAATTGACACTATCTATTATTTCACACATTCTAAAATATGGAGGCGCTGTGATAATAGGTGATAAGAGGAAAGAATGACACGAAGTAAAACTCAACTCAAAAGCATGAAAAAGGCACTTTAAGACACTTAATCATATTAGTAGTATTGGAAACATGATGAAACAAGTAATATATGGTAGTGGTAACAGAGAGAGAACTGTTAGTCTGTTACCATGATCACATTTACCACTTGTCAAACTTGAACAGCAAGAACTTTCCAAATAATCAGGTAAAGTCTTCTTATTTAAAATCTTAATAAATTACTCAATATCACCATGATTGTTTATTATTATAATTGTTAAATCCCTTAAGTGGATAAACTAAGGTGAAAGATAAACAGGCTTTACTCCGATAATATTAACTAGGAAAAGGTAGAAGTAAGCGCAACAGGAGCAATGGCCATAAGGACTAAGGATGATCAAATCTACAATTCCAATCCCATCCCTATCCTCCAAACCTGACTTCAACATAGTCCACCAATGCTTAGATGCTGTCAATCAAAAATATTAATCTTAGGTTGAAAGTACTTACAGAAGCCAAATTGCATTCAAGAACCCTATTATTATAATTTGTGGCAGCAGTAACAGCCTTCTGAGACTCTGCCAAAGAATGGGCTATCACGAAAGTCCCACCTGCAGGAAGTTCCACATCTGTTGCACGAATTGGATTGAAATCAATCAGTTCTGCAAACCCAGCTTTTCCCATGACAGAGATTGCCTATCAAGTAAAACAAGAAAAAAAAAGATCAGAATGTACATAGAGCAAGACAAATTGGCATTGGAGCCTTGTCTAAACTATGCATTGGATAAAATAATATGTACCTCCCATGTAACAATTCAAAATTATTTAAAACAACAACATAAACTTTTCTTCCTCTGGACAGAGTCAACTACATAGATCAAATGCCTACTATTCAAAATTATTCATAGAAAAAGGGGTAATCTATGATGAGAACTTGGTACAAGTAGATAATACATTAATGCAACAGACTTCCATTATGAATCGAATCATATACTGTCCTGTCAAATTGAGGCTACAAGCTTTAGGATCTTAACTTACAATATAATTAACTTACAATATATGCCCTTAAAAGTTATAGAAATTAAACCATCTGTATCACTTCCAACTCAAATTTGAATACCTAATAGTTTGTATAGTATGTGCTTCAAAGTTGGAAACCAAATCACAGATAGTAGAAGCTCCTTGACAGTTTTATTCTTAGTGATAGAATACAACACCAGAAATAAATAGGTTAGTGGTAAACCCACTTAAATATAGGTCAAAAATAGCGAAGGTAACTCCTTGGGGCAATGATTTGGAGAAATTAGTTATGCTTGGACAGGTAAAAGGGACGTATTCACATTAAAAGTAGAATAGAACATATCTGTAAAGAAAGATGTATGCAACCTGATCCATTCCGCCAGATTGGGTACCAATATGCCGTTCACAGTCACATGTAAGTTGTGCAACTTCTTTCTGTCAGAAATGCACACAAGTTAAAAACAGTAAATAATTAAAACAAACAACGGTCAAATATTTTTTTCTATAATGCTATCATGGCAGTGAAGATAAGGGTGGAACTGAGTTATCGAATTTGAGCTCAAAGCAAGTTATATTGAGATGAAAAAGCAAGTTCAGGCTCATGTTCAGTTTCAGTTAAGACTTCTTCACTGTTTTAAAATACTAAGTTATATAATTTAAATTATTTTAAATTAATGAGCTGAATTTTATAAGATTTATAAAATCCAAAGCCAAGTATCAGACTCAAACCGATTGCATTCGAGTTTGGCTCCACCATACAGTCGAGCCTTATATCATATTTGAACTTGATATTATTGAGCTGCAAATCAAACCGAGCCATGCTTATAAAGCCCTTGATGATAGAACTACCAGTTACCAGAATTCAACTCTTTACCTCAACAGTAAGTGAAATTCTAGTTATATTATCCACTCAGATATCTGAACCATCACAACAAAATTATTTCAATCTTACACACATTATTTAAATCCAAATTATTTCAGCTTGCAGCTGTTTTAAGTACTTCAAAGTTATTTAGGTTGAACTGACTATTGATGAATAGTGTGTGACCCTAAAACCGAATTCCACCCAAAGCACAAAGCAGTTCACAATAAAACAGCACCTTTGGAAAGTTGACACCAAAAGCAGCCATAATAGCTACGGTGGAAGAACAAACAAATGCCGCAGAGCTTGATAGTCCAGAACCTGTGTAGAAGATAAACATTGTTCACTGAATTTGAGTCCATTAAGAAACAATAGATAAAGATGATGCGCTAAGTTCATTTTTTTTAGAGGTGAATTTGACATCCCCTCAGTAATAGCACCATTCAAATTATAATTTAAACAAAAGAACACACCTGTGGGAACTGTTCCATCAACAAGTACATCAAGCCCAACCGGTTCACCAACATCCACTCCCTTTGATTTCGCGTAGTCATAGAAACCTTTGTACCTACACAAACCGTATCATCTTACCGATTTATACATTACCGAATTAAACAACAATTACAAATGTAATTTTTTCACCGCACAAACTTTCAAATTGCAAACATTAGCTAAAAAAAAAACAACCACATAAAAGGAATTAAGGACTTTTTTTATTAGATAATAAAATAAAAAACTCACCCGCAAATAAAATAGTGGCCCCATTTGTGATTCTTCAAGTCAAGCGCCTGCACGAAAAAGAAAGCCACGTTTTTTTTTTTAAAAACCAATCAAAATATATAAGCCGAAACGAATCATAAAATTTAAAAACAACATGGAGTAAAAAAAAAAATTATTATGATTAATTAACAATTAGAGGGATTTCAGGTTGGACCTGGTTAGGATCAGCGGGATAAGTACACGTGGCATATTGTTGACCATTGACATTAGCAATCCTAAGAAGATTTTGGCCTTCGTTTTTTCGAATGGCTATGATCGTATCTTGCCGAATTGCCATGGGCAACACCGAATATCCCTCATAGTCAATATGTTCCCCAATCAAGTTCACTCTCCCTGCAATCCCAATATTAATTAATTAATTAATTAGTTATATGAACGCTAATCGTTTTTCTTACGATGCTTAAAACAGAAAACGGAGAAAATGAAGTAGCGATTGTTAATTTCGATGTTCCAAAAAGGGATGGAGAGAGAAGGAGAAGGACCAGGTGAGCGAGCGTAGAGTTGAGGATGGTGATCGAAGATTTTATGAAATTTAGACTTTAAATTATCGAAACGAAGCTGAGCTTCTTCAAGGTGAGAACCTCCGCCGTACACGGGTTCCAGGGTTTCGAAAACGGGAACCGGAAGCTCTTCGTGTTTCGCCATTTCCGAATCGCGATTCGATTCTAGGCAACAACACAGACTCTCTCTGTCTCTATCAAAAGCTTTTCAGGTGAGAACGAAAGAACCAAAACGGAATCGTTGGTTGGCAGTGACGTGTCTGTGTTGTGCGAAAGTTGGAATTGGGCTTTTTTATGGGAAACTACAGGTTAGGAATAGTCAATCTTGATTGATTATCGGATCGTTGACTTGACTCTCGGAATTAATTTTTGTTTTGCTGAAATAAATGTTGGGTTATCTTAGTAATAATTTAAAATTTAAAATTTATTTGAATTTATCAATGTTTCAAAAAATAAAAAAGATACTATTACTTACAGTAACTTTTTAAATTTTATTTACCGTCAAAAAAAAACTTTTTAACTTTTATTGTTCTTTATAACATTTAATTTTATTATTATTTTTTTGTAATGGAAGAAAAGAGAAAATAGACTAAGAAACAAGATGATGGGCCAAAAAAAATATGGGTGCTACACCTAATTACATCATAACGAAGATTTAATTTTATTATTGTTAGTTAATAAGAGTATCGATAAGTAATATAAAAAGAGAATTTATAAAAAAAAGTAATATAAAAAGATAGATTTTCTTATATTAAAGTTTCCCATGATTTTTGTTATAATAAAAAATTTTCCCTTGATTTTAATTATTGATGTTAATTTATCAATATTAGTGCAAAAAAAAAAATGACACCACGCATGAGAAATTTCAATACGAGATATAAGAGCACAAAAATCCACTTGAATACAAAATTGTGTATCAAACATTATACCACATCCGTCTCATTATAAGTATCGTTTAAGGTAATGCACAATTCTTAAAAAAAATTAATTATATTAATTTTTATGGTAAAATAATATGTTAGAACTAAAATACTTATATATTCCTGTTTATAATCAACTCACTATATTTGTAAGCATTCTCACTTAAATGAGAGTATTAGTGGGAAAAAAATAAATATTGTCTTGGTATCCTATATTAACAAATAATTTGAGACATAGAAATATTAAAAACAAGACATTTTTTTATAAGCAAAAATATATTAAAAACTGGAATACAAGATGTATTCCAAACCCTGAAAACAAGACAATTAATATGAGACAGATGAAATACTAAGAAATAGCAACCGATACAAATGGAAGAATTGCGTGATTTGATGCTTACCTAATATGGATCATAGATCAAGGCATCCTTAATAAGAATCTTTACAATTAAATATTAATACAAAATTTAGGCTTAATTGTATTTTAGGTCTCTTTATTTTTTTAAATCCACAATTTTGGTCTCTCTCCTTTATTTTTCACAAATTTGATCCCCAGATTTTTTAAATTGCACTTTAATTGGTCCTCAAAATCGTAGATTTTTACACTTTTGCACTTTTACATTTAGTGTTTTTTAATTACTGATGCAGATAATATTTTGAATCATCTATATAGCTAGCTACCACTTCAAATAATAAACTTTACAAATTACATTTACATTGCATAAAAGGCTATTTAATACATATTCTATGCATTATCCTCATTATTCTAATTTCCAAAAGTGTAAAAAATCTACAATTCTGAAGACCAAAAGTGTAATTGAAAAAGTATAGAGGCCAAATTCATGAAAAATAAATAGTGTGAGACAAAATTCGTGATAAATATACCAAAATCGTAGATTTTGAAAAATAAGAGGACAAAAAATGCAATTAACTCAAAAATTTATTAATAACTTTTCAATATACTTCATATAATCTTATTCTACACACATAAGCTTTCTTGGGAGATTAGAAACGTAGTTCATAAACCGTAGAAATTATGCTCGTTTATAATTTGAGTGGTTCACTGTAGATGTAAATTAAATACATGCGTATTTTCCATAAAAAAAATATTTAATACATGCATATTTATATCAAAGAACCGTAAACTTAAAATGCATATTTAATATTTCTATAGGAGGTGTAAAAAAAAACTATTGATGCATATAATATTTTGAATCATCTATCTATCTATCTATATTCTATCTATCTATATATCTATCTATATACATATACATATGTAAAGCAAGCTTGAGGATTTTGTATTAAACACAAATTTAATTTTAACTTAGGAGTTACAACCTTTCAACTACACTCATTAATTAATTTTATTATTTTAATAATCTATTTAAATATTATTATTATTATTATTATTCTTAATAATTTGATTTATATATATATATATATAACACTATAAATTATTAAATATTGTTATCAAATATAAATTATTGTGATATTTACTAACATTGGTTATCTACAATATTAAGTGCTATTTATTATCAATATAATTATAATAATATTCTTTAGTTGTTAACATTAAAGGGTTGACACACTCTTATTTAATACTTAAATTTAATATAAATTATTAATAATAATATATTATATAATTTAATATATTTAACAACAACAATGACATATATTTCTATTTTTTCTTATAAAAGAATATAGTTCTATTTTTGTAATTAATAGTTAGTAATATATAGTGACGTCTATTTTTATTCAATTTTATTAAAACGAAATGCTATGTATAAGACTAATAACATAATTTTTTAAGTATTAATTATAAATTTACTCAGATTTTCTATGAAATATTTTATAGTAATATCTTAAATCTTTTTGTTATACTCTAAATTAATAGGTTCTTTTATAGATTGCAGTATATATTATTAAACATAATTGTTAAATTACTCTAACTTAAATGTTTTTGTAAAAAAAAATAATTTTTAATATATTAATTAATATATATTTTTAATATTATTTTAATATCAAATAATTTTTGTATTTAAAATATATGTGTAAGAAGTTGTATATTTAATATTTAATACAATTAAAAATATAAAGTGACATTAAATATATTTCATATTGTTCTATAACTGAATTGGTGAATTTCATGACCTATGGCATGCTAATATTATTAAGTATAATTGAGTTTCTAAATTAAATTTTTGAATTAAGACTTTAGCATAGCCTTTGTACCCCTTTCCTTTTCTTTTTATATGACTGTTACTATTGTAATCATATATAAAATATAAATATAAAAGGTGTTTGTGGGTACATGGCATAACCACTCTTTGGCTTACTCATTTGTCTGCCATCTACGAGATTAAGAACTCTAATTCTAACACTATCAAATTGTTTTCTCTTCTTCGGTTGATTACTGCCTCGTCAAAGATGTTGTGGGTCTTGCTCCCTATAACCTCGCTGTAATCCTTGATGATTGTCGATGTGTTGTTCCCATCGCCATGTCTTCATTGTTGGAAATTTCATGACATCGGCTTATTCTTCAACCGCATTATGATATTAATTAGTTTAACTTATTGAAGTCAAATCATCTTATCTCACACAATTATAAAAAATAAAATAAAAAATTTATCACACAGTTTCTTTTTTTTTAGTCTCATTCTTAAATTCTTAAATGTGGTTGAAATTTTTTTAATAATTATTGTGTTTCTAATTTTTTTTTTGTAATATTTATTTTCTTTTACTGTATTCTGGGTAGCTGTTATTTTTTCCAAGATAATTCTATGCCCCTCTCCTTTGGAGTTAGTGCTTATTGCTTTTCATGACTTAATTACATTTATGTCTTTCGTTTTATTATAAAAATGTATAAGTATTATTATCACACATGGAGAAGTCAGGTGAAATTGATATATATATATATATATATATATATATATATATATATATTAGAAAAGACATGAGTATAGATATTAATATAAGACTTAAATAAAATTTATTTGTTTCAGTTTTTTGTTAATTGCCATTATCTATCATAATGGTAGGTTGAATTCATTTTTAAGAATAAAGATAAAACAAATAATTGTAAAACTAATTAAAAAATAAATAAAAAACAAAATAATATTACATTTGGTAGGAAGATCATCTCTATTACAATTAGTGTTATATATTGACCTCAATTAGAAAATACTTAGTTACTACATGTTGCTATTTTTTCCATTTAAATGTTGTTTTATTATTATCTTATCATAAAAAAATTGTTAGTCAAAATATAAAAGTTAAAATATTCCCAAATATTTCGATAAGTAATAAAATAACATCTTGAATGTTATTTTGCAATCTTTACACGTGTTAAAAAATAAATAATGGAGATAAAAATCATTAAAATAAAATTAAAAAATTCAATTGTTTTAAATTAGTTAAAAATATATAATTTTTATTACCCCAACACTGTAATTCTGAAATGGTTAAATTATTTTATTACTCAAAATTCTTAATTAACATTTCATTATTCAAGTTACTAAGTCTTTTTATTTTATTGTTCAAAAAAAGTCTTTTTATTTTATTAAATAACAAAAGCTTACAAACTCAATACTCAATACTCAATTTCAGGCATTTACTTTTTATTTTCAATTATTTTTCATTTTCTTTCATAACATTAAAGAATTCACCATGTTTTCTCACTACCTTATAATTCAAATCACGCATTTATTTTGTGTATAACATATATTGTAAGAGATGAAAAGTCATGATCTTTCATATTATTATCTTGATTATATTTAAAACTTATCTGGCTTAAATACATTTTTGGTATTCCAAGTATCATGATTTGATGATTTTTGTCCCCTACTTTTAAAACGAGCTAATTGAATCCTGAATATCTATCCACAATGTAACAATATTTAACTATATTATATTTATGATATAATAATTATTAAATATGAGAATTAAAGATTAATTTAAAAATTACTTAAAAATTAAGTTTTTTTTTTATAAACTTACAAATTAAGTTATTAGTTATACATAAGTATTTTCATTTCAATGAAATTGATTAAAAAAATCAAATATCACAATATATTATTAAATATTGACTACAAAAAATATTAATATATATTGGCATTGTTATAAAAAAAATTAAAATGACAATGAAATATATTAATGTAGTTAATCATTGTATTATATAATATATTAGAATAAAATAATTTTATTTTAGCTTGAGAATATTTAGAACTAAAATATTAATTTAAACACAAAAATACAGGTAAATTACTAAAATATTAATTAATAATTATAGATATCCTTAAAAAAAGAAATAAAAAATATAACATCTATCTATCTAATATTTTATATATATATATATATAAGCAAAAGAAACTCGAGCTTTAGAATTAAATACAAATTTATTTTATTACATGAGTTACAACATTTCAATTGTCATTATTAATTAATTTCATCATTTCATTACTCTATTTAATATTAATTGTATTAGCTACCAAATATGAAACTTCTTAGACATTCAATTAAATATCAAAATTTCTTAAGGTAATGTTAATTATTAATTACAAGTTGAAAAAAAACTAAAAATACTATTAAGTTACACTATAAATTATTAAATGTTATTATCAGATATAAAATATAGTGTTATTTATTAAAATTAGCTATTGACAATATTAAGTGATATTTATATTTGAAAAAATACCTTAAAATAATTGAATGATATTTATAATGTGTCACCAGAGAATATATCAATTCGCGGTCAATTATAATATTATATTGACTATGAAAATTAGATGTATTTTCTATTAACAATATCGCATTAATGATTAAAATTCTTTAGAAATGTTTCTAATTAACATGTGAAATTATGTCATGCAAATAAATAGTAAAGAATAATTATTTTTATGTTAGCATTGATCCAACTTATTATTTCTTCAAATTTCTTTATTAGTTATGTCATATGCTCTGATTCATATATTTAGTTATTTGCGACCATAATGTTTAGAGCATCGCAACAAGAGAAATATGTGAAATCATCTTTTAAAAAAAATATTAAAAAACATTATACAATCTTAGTATAAAATTTCTATCAAGAGAATACTTACTCTTATCTTATGCATTGTTATTTTAAATTATTGAATTTACTAAAAATATGTTTCATCTTACGTTATGATCAAATTTGTTATCATGTTGTTCTTTACTGCATTTTTACTTTTATTTAAACTTCTTATTATTAATGCTTGATTAATTAATGTCAAAATTAATTATTTATTATTTAAAAACTATATTGTTCTATGAAAAATGTTACAGGAAAGTTTAACATATAAAATATAGTTTGAAAATTAAATATATAATCCAATGGCATAATTGGAGAACAAAAATATAGTACCAAAATTTATATAAAAACATCTACCAAAAAATTTAGATGAGAATGACAATAATTCATTTGATTAATGAAAACTTAAATTTTACTATATTTACAAAAAAAATATCAATTATGCTACTTAAAAATATTACTTTTACATTCGAAATGTGTAATGGAATAAACCTCCTCATTGAAATAGATTAAATAATTCAAATAAAGATGATGTAAAAGTACTTATTTTGTAAATAATTTCGAATAAATGACTCCAAATGATATTTTGTTTGTACAAAAAAATAACATCCAATAATTAGATTCTATGTAGTGACGATAACCAAAATCTAATAATAATTGCTAAATTATATGAGATTTGATAAAATCTATTTTTATTATGTGCAGTTACATATCTCATTGTTAACAATAATATAACCATAAGGATTGAAATTATTTCCTGATAATCAAGATAAGAAAGATGCATACGAAAAAAATATAATACCATAATGTGATTGGTAAACTTCTTTGACAGAGTTATCTTTTAACATATTAAAGTTTAAAATATAGTCTTACTAAAAAATTGATAATTTTAATTATTAAACATTATAGCAAACATTATATACAAAATAATTTATAAATAAATGAGTTAGTTAATAGTGTTTTCAATATGACTATAGGAGATACTTCATTTTTACATGGTATTCTATGATTAATAAAATTTTATTTATTTACATTTTTTGCAGTAAGGAGGGTCTAAGGTTTAAATAAAAAAGCTAAAACCTAACCTTTCAAGATGAGGATAACCCTACCAAATACGTAAAAAAAAAAAAATGCTAAAAGATGACTATGCATCAAATGAACACTAATCTATTAAAAGATTTGTATAAAATATTTTCATATATTTAATTTATATATTTTTCACATATCTTTTTATTAAAAAATTGTATAAAATATATACAAATTTGTGCAACGCACGGGATTATGTCTAGTGTGTATATATATATATATATATATATATATAGCTAGATACCACTTCACATAACAAATCAAACTTTATAAATTCCATTTATACATTGCCTAAAAGGCTATTTAATACAAGAAAGTCGCAGATAGCTAGATACCACTTCACATAACAAATTAAACTTTGTAAATTCCATTTACATTGCCTAAAAGGCTATTTAATACAAGAAGGTCGCAGCTTTGGACCTTTCATGCATGTACAAATTATGTACAATGATCAAAATAAAACAACAACAAAAACAAAATCACGAAGGCCATAAAAGGCCTAGATATTAATACAAAATACATGAAATAATTAGACAAACCAAAAATTAACAGATTCTATGACAAAGTTTGGTGCTTTGCTTCAGCCACTTTGGTAACAATGGACACGGTAATTTCACACATATTTTGCACATATTGATGAGAGTTCCCCAAAGACGCTGAAGCAGCTGATGAACTAGTACTGGTACCGTTGCATTTCTTCTCACAAGAAGCGACAAGGTTTCCAGTAACATATGCACCTTGTTTTACCCCATTATAGTCACCTTTGTCCACACATTTTAGAGCCTGTGGCACAATCTCCTTCGATATCTTAGTGTAAGAAGTAATACAACTATCCAGAGCAATTTTCAGTTGTGAGTGTTCGGTTTGCGCATAAACCTTATGAAGCGTCTCTAGTATGACCGGGGCTTTTGCGGCGATAACCTTGAGGGTTACGCGAGCAAATGTAGCAATTTCAGCACTGGATTTGACATTGTGCGAAATGTCATGTGATTTTAAGGTCATAACGCAAAGATGGTAATGAGGTGTTTTTCGACATATGTGCTCGACTAGGCCTGGGATTGGTAGAGGAGTGCATTGGATTTGTGGGATGAAGAGGATGGATGAAATGGTCAAGAGAATGATAGTTGAGAACTTCATTTTGTTTTTTAGATCAGAAAACTAAGTATGCTTCTCTTAATTGCTTGAAGGTTAGAAAGGACAAGAGGATAATTAGGTTTTGTTTGTTCTAAGGACGTTGGATTATGCAAAGGCTTTATATAGGCGCAGTGAAATGAATTAATGGTCTTAATTTGTAGTACCATTTTTGGACATATATTTTGACGCTTCCCTTTGTGGTCGCTGGTCCCCTCAAAAGTGGCGGTTCAAAATGATTGAACTGCTACTTTTGGCTTAAAATTCCTACTTTTGAATATCGCTTTCCATACAAACTTTTGTGTGGGCTTTTAATTTTGACTACATCAAGTGTTTATTGGATTTGGACCTATAAAGACGCATGGACAAGGTTTTCTATTCTTTTTTTTTTTTCCGTGAAGGAAATAGATGCAATGTGTCCATTCTGTTTTTAAAAAAATAAATAAAATAAATCATAACAAAATAACTAGGGTTTTTATTTTTTTATTTTTTATATACCCAAATACCCCTTTCCCCGCATTAATTCCCCATTTGCCCTATTTTTTGGCATTGGTGAGAAATTGGTTTTGCTATAGCCAATTTCTTCCCTTGGTTTTATTATTATTTTTTAAATTTTTTGTTTTCTTGTTTTTAAAAAGAAGTGGGAAATTGGATTTACTAAATCTGACTTCTCACTTGGGGTTTTTTTAACTTTTTTTGTTTTTATATTAATTTTAATTATTTAAAAAAAAATTAATTGATTTTGGTGACTAATTACGCTAATTTAGTGATTAATTATGCTAATTTACATATTAATTATAGGGGAAAAGCTATAGATTAATTAAAAATATTAAAATATAATGGTTAATAAAAAATTAATCTCCTAAATAGTTCGAGTCCCACATCATGGAGGTCTCTTGTTACGTTCTAGTTGTTGATGGTGTGGGTGACGTCGATTAGGTTGTTCTTCAGCAACGACGGTTGGCTCATCATGTTGGACAGGCTCAACCCACTAGAGGGACGACCTGCAGGAATTTCGTTGTTGACTTGAAAAGAGGGTGGTGTGACTGCGAAAAATTTCAGGCGCTGCACATCTCTTGTTCACATGTAATTGCTGCTTATTCACATTGTCATCTTGACTATATGACGCTGGTGCCAGATGAGTACAAGTTGCAAAATGTTTTAAATGTCTACAACCAAGAGTTCCCGTTGGTGCCAAATGAAGGAAACTGGACGCAATATGAAGGAGATATATTGTGCCATAATCCAACCATGCAGAGAAATCCAAAGGGTCGTCCGAAATCTATCCGCATTCGTACTGAGATGGACCTTAGGGAAAAGGGCCAACCAAAAAGATGCGGATTGTGTCGAACCGAGGGTCTATCCAAAAAAATTGTCCAAACCGTGCAGTAAGTCCTACTTAAACCATATAATTTTTTTTAGTATGCTTTGTATTTTTTTAATAATGAATTTAAATTTTTTAATTAATGTATTGAGCTTTTTAATTAATTAATCTCGAAATTAGCATAATTAATCAGCAAAATTTGTATTGATGTACTCAGTTTAACTATTGTATTTTAATATTTTAAATTAATTTATTTAATTTTTTCCCTCTAATTAACACCTAAATTAGCATAATTAGTCACCAAAATCAAGTAAATAATTTTTAAATAATTAAAATAAATATTAAAAACGATAATAAAAAATAGAAACACAAGTAAGAAATCGAATTTAGCAAATCCAATTTCCCGCTTATTTTAGAAACAAAAAATAAAATTTTAAACAAATAATAATAGAACTAATGTGAGAAATCGGCTATAGCAAAGCCAATTTCTCACCGATGCAAAAAAAGTAGGGCAAATGGGGAATTAACATGGGGAAACGGGTATTTGGATAGATAAAAAATAAAAAGATATAAAAATAAAAATGTCAAATAACTAATTTTATAAAAAATAAAAAAGGAGGATTAGTAAAAAGTTAAAGGAAAGCAGAAAACGATTGAGCTGGTTTCCCGTTTGGAGTTGCAGTCAATTTTATAATGTTATCCTCCACCCCTTTTTTCCTACACAAAATCAGTGTAAAGCTTTTTATTTTTATTTATTGATTTATTTTTTTGGGTACATTTTATTTATTTATTTATTTATGGTTCCAAAGGATGAAAGCTCAAAGTAGTGAAGCACTATCCTCTGAATGAAGGCCAGTAGGTACGAAATCTGTCTAAAAAATTATCTCATTTTACACTACTACCCTTACTAAACTTATTTATTATTTTACCACCCAAATTATGGGTGTGTGACTGTGTTCGTACCGAAAAGACACTGCAAACGAATCGACGCAGTATTTCTGATAAGTTAATATCCCTTTTATAAGTCTTCTCCCACACGCCGATTCCCAAAAATTAAAAATGGCCATCGTCATCGACCGTTGTCACTTTTACAACCATGACATTTACACCGTCGACCTGCACGGAACGGAGATCACCGTCACCGTTACCGCCGTTTCCGCCGTCGTCAAAAGATGGCTCGATAATACGCTCTTCTTTCGCCGACACTACGTCCACATGAACCGTCTGGTCGTCGGCCTCGGCGTCCAGTGGACTGCCGGCGGCCGTGATCCTCCAGCGGACACGATGCAACTCTGCATCGGTCGCCGCAGCCTCATCTTTCAGATCGCTCACGCCGAAACCGTACCGCAACGCCTCCGGAAGTTCCTTCTGAACCCTAACCACACTTTTGTAGGGTTTTGGAACCATTCAGATCGCCGGAAGCTGTAGTCCTCGGAGCACCGCTTGGAGATGTGCAGGGATCCTCAGGACCCTAGGCTCTACGCGGAAACTGAGGATGATGATGAAGACCTCGCACGTGCTTCGGGGGATGAGGTTGTTGAGAAATGCCTCGGGTTCGAAGTGGAGCAGAGGCTTGAGTGTTTATGCTTGCGTCGACGCTTATTGCGCGTTCCTCATAGGGAAGAATATCAGGGCTTGGGAGTATACAGAGTAGAGTAAAATCGACTAATGAACTTTTATTTTGCTAATCTACAACGAACTAGGATGGATTATAGTGGTACAGTATAGTCAACTAATCTTGCTTGTAAATTTCTCCGGTGGAATCGTGTTGACGGTGAGGGACTGTTTTCGCTTCACTTCTTTCCAAGTTTACTCTTGTTTTTCATTAATGGTGATTTGCCAATTGACAGTATTGCGCAGGTGTTTGCATACTTTTGTACCTAACTCCCTACTACCTAATTGTCTACTCAACTAGAAGCGTATTCCCTGCGTTCGGAACCTCTAAATTTCCCTAAAGTCGGTGTAAGTTATTCGCTTACTCTTCTCCGTTCTCCCACACGCCCACTCCAAAAAGTAAAAGTGGCCATCATCGTTCACCGTTTCCATTTTTACATGTTAAATAATTTTATTTAATTTAAATTAAACACTTTTAAAAAGGAAAATATAACAGATATTATTTAACAAGGTTACTGTACTTTTACATTCTCTATTTCAATTATAACAGGAACCGTTAATATATGTCAACCCCAGACCATAAATTTTGATTGTTACATAGATCTAATCGGGTATCTTATTCGTATATGATACCTATACTCTAGGGAATTTTCAAGAAATTCTCGTGCTTCCATTTTTATGCCAATTTTTCGTTAAATAGATTGAATAAAAATTAGATTTATGCATGTTTCATAAATCCAAGTCTTTTTACGCACAGTAATCGTATTCTCAAATTCTAAAAAAAGTAGGTAAAAATAGGTGGCATCTAGGGTGGACTATCTAATAAGTGGTTCATGGGTGGACAAATTGATTAACGATTGGATTTTGAGGGTCTAATAAATCTTATAATGCACTATACACGTCAAATCATTTCTCTTTCATTTCCCCTTCCCTCCTCCCTCCATCAGCTCTGCCTGCCGTGAGAAAAATTATCAAAAATCAAGAGCCTGCCGAACAAGAATTAATCAAACTAAATTCAATTCACAATTCCCATTTTTTCTCTCTTGACTCTTCTTCTCTGAAACAACAATTCTTCTTGAAATTTTAGTGGCCCAGAAGCGCATATACCGTTGAGACCTTGTTCGTTGCGAGTGGTGAAAATGATGGTGCCGGTGTCATTGCCGATGAGGCACTCGGCGATGAGAGTGGGGCGAAGGGTGTGGGAAGAAGAGGGTCGTCCCTTTTGCAAAACGGTGTTGGCGGACAACACCTTAGCCACCATGGTGTGACCGGTGGTACCCGGTTTCAGTTGATCCACTTTCGTAAACACGTGTTTTCTCTTTCTCAGATGCTTCGGAATTCGTTTAAGTCTCTTTTTCTTCTTCCTTTGTTTTTTTTGTTGGATTTTTCAGAGAATGGAAGTAAAGTGCAATAAAGCCATCAAATTGCATTTCAAGGCATCAATGCTCTTCTGTTGGGAAGGATGCAACACATCGTTTCAGATCTGGGTGGCTCTCGTGGTGTTGTTTTCGTAGTGGTGAAGTGATGCCTTGAAATGGAAAAAATATTTATAGCGATGCAGAAGATAATGGAAAAAAACTCTAAACATTACTAAAATATTGATCATTATGTGCAGATTGTAAATAAGAATGCTTGATATAAATTGTGGTGACGTTTCAGCGACCACCCACTTAGGATGCAGTGTTTTTATAGTTTCAGGGTACAAAGGAGAAGAAGATCTCAGGGCGACATGGAGAAAGGTGGAGGGGGAGGGGGAAGGAAAGAGAGAAGAAGAAAAAAAAAATATTCGGTGCAAATGGTGCATCGTAAGATCTAGTGGAACTGCTCAATCTGACGACTCTTATTCATGGTTCACTATGAACCACTTAATTCATGGTTCACCCTAGATGGTGTTCAACATAGAATTTCCTCCAAAGCCATGGTCACCACCGCCACCGTCTCCTTCGACCACCACCTAATTCATTCATTCATTCATTCAGCAGCTCTCACTCCCTCACCTTTGCGATCTGAAACGGCACCGTCTCCCTCTGTCTCATCACCATCTCCCTCGGTCTCCTCTCCCTCCGTCTAGATCTCGCTCCCTCCATCATCCACGGATCGATTTCTATGCGATCCACCACCACCTCTCAACTTCTCACTCGCTCACTTCCTCTTCTCGTGATCTTGTCTCTGCGATCAATTTCAAGGAACCGCCCTTGGTCTCATCACCATCTCCCTTGGTCGTTCTCATCTCCCTCCTGCAAGATCTCTCTCGGCCTCATCTTCCTCCGTCCAGATCTTGCTCCCTCCATTTCCCTTCGTCCGATTTCTGTTTTGCAAACCGATTTCTGTTTCGTCTGATTTCAAGGAATGCTTGTTCATGTTTTCTGGTTTTGGAAGAATTAATTGGTGTTTCTGAAGGGGAACAATTTTCAGGCATTTAACTAGTTTTGGAAACGAGAGACATGAGAGAGAGAGGGAGGAGAGAGAGGATGGAGTAGGTGGGGAGTGGCAAATTGTGACTAGGAGGAAAAGAAATTACGGCGGAGCGCGTAACCATGTGGATGTTTCCACAGCTGGGCTCAAGCATCAAAATGTTAGAACAACAACATTTTACTTCACCCAGATACCTGACAACTTTGGTGCCAAGGAGATGTGGAACATTCGCAAATGCGGTGACATATCCGAGGTTATCATACCAAACAAAAGAACATGGTGCAATGATTTGGCTTTGCGAGATTTCTTTGGCGTGAAAGACCCGGAAAGGTTCGTTATTTATCTTGACAACATCATCATTGGCAACAAGAAGATCTTCGTTAACCTACCTAGGTTCGAGAGAGATGCTGCTAGGTTCTATGTAAATAGACAAAGGAAAGATGGTGGTGCGCCCTTGAGAAACATAGCAGATCCATCTGTGGGGAGAAGAAACGATAATCAGACAACCGCATCACAGGGAGTGCCCCATGGATCTCAAAAGCAGGTTGATAGTTGTGTGGAGGGTGAATGCAGTAAATCGGTCCCGATAAAACAATATACTTCATATGCCCAGACCTTTCAAAAAAAGGGTGGCCCAAGGAATAGAATGAAGGAGGTATGGAGAGCGAAGAGAAGGCAAGTTGATACTTGTGAGGTGGAGTATCAGGTGGAGGAGGCGGTTATCAAGAATCTGGAAAATATGAGGGTAGGGAAGATGGTGCATCCTGGCCAGACTTACCATATTCAAGAAGAATTCCACCGTCAGGGAATTTATCACATCAGGATCACGCCTATGGGTGTAAATTTGGTTCTCATGGAATCTAGCGAGGAGGGGGACATACAATCTACGGTGAGAGCATAAAGGAGTGGTGATGGAATGGTTCGAGGAACTTCGACCATGGAGCACAAAGGATGTCGACAACGAGAGTAGCACGGCTGCGATGCTACGGGGTTCTGTTCACGCATGGTGCACGGAATTCTTGAAAAACTAGTGTCGCCGTTTGGGCGGTTCATCTGCACCGATGACAACACAATGAAAAACGCTCTATTGATGTGGCGGTGTTATACGAGAACAAAGATCCATGGCGTGGTGAACCGGGTGGTGATGGCAACCATAAATGGAGAGTCGTTCTCGATCAAGATCCTTGAAGATTGGTATGGCCCCCTTCAAATAATGGCCAAAAGCAATGCGCGGGTTCGAATCCGATTCCGATTTTTCGGCGATGATTTGTCGGCGATGACGGCGGCCATGCCCGGCCGGTAGATGAGGAGGGCGATGAAGTTGGGGAGAGGATGGCTACCATTATGGCGAGACAAAGAAGATTCAATGTAATTGATGATATCAATAATAGGGCTGCTAATAATAAGGAAGCGATGATAGGGTGAATCATGAGGGTTGGAATAATCGAGCACATATCAAAATTCAAATGGCACATTTAATGTCATGCGAGTGGAATGTCCACGAGCCGGTGGCGTTGCGGAAGAAGCGACTTGCAAGGATATAGGGTGTCACTTAGTTAATCATGAAGGCACGCACGCAGTGGTACTACCTCGGCCCAAAGAAATCGTTGCAATTAGGATATCGTGCATCACATAACTCGATGAGGCCCAAACCTCGGTATTGGAGCAAGCCATCAACCTTTGCATTGATCGGCCTCACTAACATCACGGCGAGAAAGAAACAAAAACCTTGGCTGACTGTGCGCTCGGCGATGTCGAAGTAGAATCAACTTCGGCGGCCTGAAGCGGCTTCGGCGATGTCGCACTACAACCAACTCGGCGACCTTCCGAACTAGAACCAACTCGGCGGCCGAGCATCTCAGCGATGTCGAACTACAAACAACTTCGGCGGACTGTCGAACTAGAACCACCTCGGCGGCTGTGCGCTCGGCGATGTCGAAGTAGAATCAACTCGGCAAAGACGAGCGGCTCGGCGATGTCGAACTACAACCAACTCGACCTTCTTCGAACTAGAACCATCTCGGCGGTGAGCGGCTCGGCGATGTCGAACTACAAACAACTTCGATAGCTGTCGAACTAGAACCAACTCGGCGGCTGAGTCGGCTCGCCGATGTCGAACTAGAACCAACTTCGACATCGACCCGACAGCGTTGTCGAACCAGAACCAACTCGACAGCCTGAGTCGCTCGACGTAGTCGAACCAGAACAGATTCCCTCTACCCATTCTTCACACTTCTCTGGCGGATCCATCCTGTGTTGCGACTCCCTTTCATCCTCCAATTTTCGAAATTGCAACAATATATTTTGGGACAGACAAGCCATGAAGAAGGCTACTCAGGTCTGGAGTGGGGCGCAGAAATTGGGGATTGGAGGGGAAGAATCTGATGCAGTGTATATTGAACAAATTAAGGAGATGGAAAACGCTCTTTTAGATGCAAAAAACAAGAAGGAGAACAAAAAAGTACAGGGTTAATGATCCTTACACTTAATGTTAGAGGGCTGAGAGATAAAGCAAAACAGAGAAGGATACGAGGCCTAGTAAGGTCAGGTAATTTTTCTTGTTGTCTTTTTCAAGAAACAAAAATGGAGTTGATTAATAACTTGTTGGTACATAATTTGTGGGGTGGGTCTGATGTCTCTTGGATAGCTAAACCATCTGCTGGATTATCAGGGGGTTTGCTCACCATTTGGAAAGAAGGGCTCTTTACTGTTAAATTTCATTTCTCCGGTACTGGTTTTATTGGGCTATGCATTGAACAAGAGGATAATTCTGTTGTGTATGTAGTCAATATATATGCTCCTTGTAGTATGGAGGGGAAGAGGCAGATGTGGAGTGAATTGCTGATGTCTAAGTATGGTTTCACGGAAGGTAAATGGTGCCTTGCAGGTGACTTTAATGCAGTATTGTCAAGTAGCGAGAGGAGAGGGAAGAATGGGGTCACAGTGATTTCGAGGGAGATGGATGAATTTCGTGAGTTCATTGATAAAATGGAGGTGATAGGCATCACACTTGGGTAAGGAATTCACATGGTTGTGAGGGATGGGTGTTCTATGAGTAGAATTGATCGTTTTTGATAAATGACGATTTAATTTACGAATGGAAGATAGAGGCTCGATGGATTGGCAAGAGAGACATTTAGACCACCGTCAGGTATGGTGAAGATCGCAAATAAAAATTGGGGACCAAAACCTTTCAAATTCAACAAGCTGTTGGATTGAGCATAAGGAATTCTGTCATTTATCAAGGAGAGTGTTTGGAACATTTTATTGAGGGAGCGGGGGTTTATCTTGAAAGAGAAAATGAAGTTCCTTAAGGAGAAATTAAAGAAGTGGAACAAAGAAGTGTTTGGTATCATGGAGTTATCAATTGATAGGGTGGTGGATGAGTTGAATCATCTAGATGAGGTGGTAGCGGGTGGGGGTGTGGCGGATGCGAGAAAGAAGAAGGCTTGTCTCTACGGAGTTTTGGCAAAGGTGCATATGAAGGAAAGTCTACTTGCTCAAAAATCAAGGGCAAAGTGGGTTCTTGAAGGTGATTGTAACTCAAAATACTTTCATAATTGTATCAAAACATGGAGAAGGAGAAAGCGGGATATCGACTTTCAATATTGGGGATGAATGGATTGAGGAGGTGGCGGAGGTAAAGCAGGAAGTGAAGCGATATTTTAAGGACAGCTTTTACGAGGTTTCGTGGAGCGTCCGGTGTTGGATGGTATTAATTTCCCAAATCTCTGCTGAAGATAACGATTTTCTTTTGGCGCCATTCTCGGACTTAGAAATCAAAGAGGCGGTTTGGAGTTGTGATGGAAACAAGAGCCCAGGCCGGATGGCTTCAACCTCAACTTCTTTAAAACTTCTTTGGGAGACTATTAAATCTAATGTTTACTCTTTTATGCAGAATTTCTGATTACTCATCTACCCAAAGCTATGGTCGCTTCCTTCATAGCTTTAATCCCTAAGAAAGATAGCCCGCATGGACTTAACGATTTTCGTCAATTTCTCTTATAGGAAGCATCTACAAGATTCATCTAAATTTGTTATTGCAAGATTGAAGAAGGTCTTTGGACAAGGTTATCTCTAAGTGTCAAACGGCTTTCTTACCTGGTAGACAAATTCTGGACGGCGTGGTAACGATAAATGAAGTATTGCACTTGGTGAAGAGAAGAAAACAGAAGTGCTTGATGCTGAAGGTTGACTTTAGAAAAACTTACGACTCGGTATCTTGGAGTTATCTGGACTACATGATGACAAGATTGGGATTTAGCCAACAATGGAGAAGGTGGATGATGTCATGCGTTTCATCGAACTCAGTCTCAATTCTAGTGAACGGAAGCCCGACGGATGAATTTCTTATGCAAAAGGGTTTAAAACAAGGTGACCCTTTGGCACCGTTTCTTTTCCTCATAGTAGTTGAGGGGCTGGCTGGTCTTGTGAATCAGGCGGTGGATATTGGGTGGTTCAAAAAGTATAAGGTGAGTGAGCAAATTTCATATCCGATTCTTCAATATGCAGATGATACAATTCTTGTTGGGGAGGATTCTTGGGACAATGTTTGGTGTATGAAGACTCTTTTGAGAGGATTTGAGCTGGTATCTGGTTTAAGTATAAACTTCTTCAAGAGTAACCTCATTGGTGTAAATGTCGAGGAGAGCTTCTGTTAGGCTGCCCGACATTCTTAGGATGTGCAATAGGAAATAATTCGTTCAAGTTTACGGGTATCCCAATTGGGGTGGATCAGGAAAGAAGCTACCTGGAGGCAGTGATTTCTTCCTTTAGCGAAGACTATCTACTTGGAAGAGTCGACAATTATCTTATGGAGGTAGAGTTACTTTGATTAATTCAGTGTTATCTAGCTTACCCTTATACTTCTTTTCCTTCTACAAAGTGCCAAAGAAAGTACTCAAGGTTCTAGTTGCTTTGCAAAGGAAGTTTTTGTGGGGAGGTAGTGCAGAGTCCAAAAAGATTAGTTGGGTAAAGTGGGAGCAAATTTGTCTTCCGAAAGATCAGGGTGGTTTGGGGATTAAGAATTTGGAGTTATTCAATAGAAGTTTGCTGGCTAAATGGAAGTGGAGGTTTTTAAATGATAAAGAGGCAATTTGGTATGAGCTGCTATCGCATAAATATGGTAACATCACTGGTAATGGATTAGGCCTGTATACTCATGGCCCGACATCTTCGTTATGGTGGAGGGATCTCGTGACACAAGACTCGGCCTGGTTTCTTGACTTAGTGCGGCCAAAACTTAGTAACGGCTCGGAATTTTGTTTTGGGTGTTGATTGGTCAAGCGAAGGAAAGTTAATGGATCTATTTTCGTCTTTATTAATTTGCGGCAAATAAGGAGGCTTACATTTACGACTTGGCGCTTGGGTTGATGATCGTTGGCAGTGGAGTGTCGCTTGGCGCCGGAGGATTTTCGGTTGGGAAGAAGCTCAAGTTCAAGCATTAAACGATATCCTGAACAGGGTATCTCCAACACAGATGATGAATGGCTTTGGAAACTTGAGGAAGGTGGCCGGTTTACAGTCAAGTCTGCATACAACAATTTGCTACAGGTAGCTTTCATTGGAAAATGCAACTCTGAGTTGGACAGCATTCTAAAAAAGGTATGGCATACTTCTGTGCCTTCTAAGATTTTGTTCATGGCTTGGAGGTTATTTCTCAATAGGTTACCCACTTGTGATCAATTACAACGGAGGGGCTGTGATCTTGGTACTCAAGCTGGGATTTGCGTTTTGTGCTCTATGCATAATGAGGATAGAGATCACTTGTTCCTTTCTTGCACTTTTTCACTTGGTATTTGGAGTGCAGTCTTGAATTGGTTAGGGGCTGATGGAGCTTTGTCAGGTAATTGTATGGAGCATTTTATACAGTTTGGGAACTTTGTCCGGGGTAAGAAACTTGGCAAAGTGAGATATCTGATTTGGTTGGCTGTTGTTTGGAATATCTGGAACCTTCGCAATGCGGTCATCTTTAGAGATGAGGGTAAGGATGCTAGCAAGTTACTGGCTCAAATCAAATATAGCTCATGGGGGTGGTTTATCTTTAGGGAAGGCCGTAAGAGGAGTTTTATTTTTTCTAATTGGTGCATGAATCTTATTCAATGTCTTAAACTTTGATGATGCTACTGTTGTTTGGCCTTGCTAGGGTTGGTTGTCGTACTCTTTTTCCCCTTTCGGTCTTTTTCCCAATGGGTTTTGGCCGTCGGGGTTTTAATGAGGCACTTCCTCCCTAGACCATTTGTAAATATGGGTTCGGAGTACCCCTTGTACTCCATTTTTTTTTTTATTAATACATCTTCTTTGCTTATCAAAAAAAAAATGGTTCACCCTAGATGTCACCGTAAAAATATCTCTCTTTTTTGTGAATGAAAATTCTTTTTTGAACAATTGAAAAGGTAAAGTGCTAAAAAAATCAATTCTATATTGTTTCTGATTATTAGATTTTATCTTTATCTCATAGAGCCGATCAAATCCCGAATTCATTTTTTGGGGTATCCAATCGAATACGGACTAACAAACGAAGAATAAGCTGAAGTTTTGTTTTTTTTTGTTTTTTTTTTTTTGGGTTACAGAATAAGCTGAAGTTTACTGATAAGAAAGGTGAAGTGATTAGCCAAAACAAATCGAAGCTATATTATATAGATCCTGTTAAAATTGATCAAGTTTGATCATACAAGACTGCCGGAAAGTTGTGTTAAATAAATATAAACATTGTAACAAGAAAGAAATTTGTCATTGTAATTGATATTATTTATCTGCCAAAACTCTACGTTTTATTTTTAATTTTTTTAAATTTTAAGGGAGACCCCTTTACGAAGTAATCCAAAGGATTTGAAAACGTCAATTTAAGGATTTCTTTCATTAGAAAAATAACTTACAATTTTCACCTAGGTTTTCTTGTCTTTTATATATATATATATATATATATATATATATATACACACACACAACATTAAAGAAAGTGCTGCTTTCACTGTTTTAATATAAATATCTACGAGAAATAAAATAAAAATAGAGTAGTATTTTTTTTATAAATAAAAATTCTCCAATTAACCAAGCCTTTGCATTTTGTTCCAGAGTCCTAGGAAGAGAAGATATTCTCAAATTCCATTTCCTTGAGAGCAAAACAGAGAGACAGAAATATCAAAAAGAAAGAGAGGCAGAAAAGGAAGAAAAATGGAAAAAAAAAAAATCCCTGAATTTGCTGCATGCTTCATCCCCGTTAATCTCTCCCCCCCCCCCCGGGGTCTTTTCTCAGCATTCTCTTACAGCATTACTTTTGGTAAGTCGAATCTGCTGCCGTATTATTTTTGTTCTCCTTTTTATTCTTATTATTTTATATAAATTTATTTTCTATCCTCTATTAAATAATTATTATTATTATTATTGAAGCATTAATTAAGTGACTTACAAAAAAAAATAAGAGGAAAACAAATAACAAAATTATATTTGAGAATGATGGACGCTAAAAATTACTCTATCTGTCTCATATTAAGTATATTTGTTACTTTAAAATCTCAAAATACTCCTTTCGTCCCTTAATATAAAAACCTTTTGAGAATTTTGTTTATCCCATTTTATAAGACGACATTCACGCATTAATTATTTTTCACCGAAATACCTTTGATTAATATACATTGTTTTTATAATCTCACGGTGCTAGTGCAATGATGACTATCTAGCCTTGTAAATTGTAATCCCAAGGGACTGTGTTCAAATCTTCTCAGAGACAGTTTGTACTTTGTATGGCCTAGGTGCCTCCCTCTCCCCTATTAATAAAACCCCCGCCTCAATAAACAATAAATGGAGCGAAGTAGTACTAAGATAAACCCTCTCTCTGTATCTTTCTCTCTCTTGTGAGGATTGAGAAGATGAAGTGAGTGATTATATTAAGTTACTACAACAGATTATTAAAAAAATGGTGTCATTTTAAACAGCGCTTCTTTCTGAAAGCGCTGGCTAAAATTATGAGTGGGTCTTTACTAGCGTATTCTAGAATAAGCGCTAGTTAAAACGAACAAATAGACAACGCTTCTTCGGTGAAACGCTACTAAAAATTCACATGAGGATATCGCTGGCGTTTCATCCAAGAAGCGCTATCAATTATCTGATCTTCACTAGCGCTTCCCTAGGAAAGCGCTATCTATGATTTGAGAACTGGACTTCACTAGCGCTTCTCCAAGGAAGCGCTAGCTAATATCTTACCTGATTACTATATTTTAACCTTCCCTCCCACGCGTTTCCTCATTAAATTGCCCTCTCTCGCTCTGAAACCCTATTTCCTCCCACGCGTTCCTCTTAATCTCTTCCCTCCCACGCCATCTCTCCCTCGACCTCCTTCACTCCATCTCCCACACCCTCGACGACGCTGTTTCCCTCCACTCCCCAGAGCCTCCTCGACTCCCTCCTCGCCACCCTCGACTACCATCTCACCGACTGTGATGTCCTCTTCCGCAGCGGAGTCCTCCTTATTGCCCGTTTGCAAATCGGGTCCCCCGAATCCAGAGTCACTCCCCCTATTCTCTTCCCCATTTTTGGATCCTCCCTCTTCTTCTTCTTTCCTTTACCCCCCACCATTAAACCCTGACCCTAATCCAGATAGCCGCGGCAGCCACTCCCCCTTCCTCTCTTCTCCTCCTTTTTTCTTCTATCAACCCTAACCCAAGAGAAATAACACAGCTTGTTGGATAATGAAGTATAGGAATTGTGTCATGTTGGCTAAAACTGTTAGAATTTTACAAAAAGATGTTCATGTTTTAGACAACAAGACACAATTGCCTATAATTCATGTGATAGGCAATTTATTCAAATTTAGGTGATAAGCATTTGCTCTGTTCTTAGCTTGGGATTCATCTGGCAGCTTTGAGTGGACACCACCTCTGTGAGTAATAGTAGAAATTTGTTCATTTGTTAGCAAGTTTGGTTTTTTTTTTTGGGAATTATTTATTTGTTGGATTAAGAAATTTATTTGTTTTATTTTCAGTGGATGATGTGAGAAACTGACAACAAGAACCCAACTCATGTGATAGGCATTCACTCTGTTCTTAGCTTGGGATTCGTGTCACAGCTTTGGGTGGACACCACCTCTGTGAGTGTCTATATTGTATTTGAATTTGAATTAGAAACTTAATCTTCAAAACCCTAAGTAAACTTGCTATAGCTACTGTTAATTTTAGTGTTTAATGGACTGTCAAATTATAGATTGAGTGGGAAACTATTTTGTTGATGTTTTAGTATGTAGGTAGCATGTAACACCCCGTTTTCGGAGCGCTAATGTGTAACCCAATCTAATGCTGAAAACATCTAATGCTTGTATGCTTTCAACAAAGAGTACTTTTCTGTCTTTTGCAATGGAAAATAGGAGTAAGTTTTTTGTTCTTCCTCTTTCCTTTGAAACCCTTTTAAAAAATAAGACATAAAGAGTACTATAATTTTCTAAATAATGTAAAATCAGTCTTTTACAAATATCAGAGTATAACGCATCACAATCAATACTTCTCATAACATAAATGTAGCAACCACCCTGAATTTGAAATGGAGCCACCACCAATATTTATTTTTATAGGAAATATTGGAAAACCTATTTTTGATTTTAATAAAGAAAAATGTCTTTGAACCAGATTTTGAGCCCAGGAGTTATTTACGCGCGGAGAAGGTATTAGCACCCCGTGACGCCCGTAAAATGGTACCTTTAATTGTTTGAAAAATAATTGTTTGCCTTCGAAATTAATTCCCTAAAAACTTTATTTTATGATAACATCACATTTGTTCTGAAATAAATAATTACTGACATTTTCATTAAAAAGAAACCAGAACCTTGTATAGAGGCCAGAACCCCATTTTATTATCTATTATTCACAAAGGCCCAAAAGGTTATTAAAGAAACTTTACACAAAATTAAATATGACCCAATGATCCAAAAGGACCCTTTTTTGTATTTATTTTATCAATTTTGTCATCTAAAAAAAAAAAAAGAACACATTAACCTTTTTGTTTAAAAGGTATGCGTGTATTTATTTTTTAAAAAAGATACGTTCTAGAAATCCTATTTTTGCATTTATAACCCTCAAAATTATACTATATACAAAAAGGAAAAAAAAGAAATAATTTGCAAATCAGCCCCTAATCTAGGTTTGGCCCCATTGAAAGGCCAAACCCTAACCCTAATCCCACTGAGTCATCGTGAAATCAAAGGAACGTCCGAGAAAGAAAAATGATCAAGAACAGTATGTGAGTAAAAATGTAAAAATAAAGAAGATAAAGAAAATCAGATAATGCTTTGTTATCCCTACTTCATCAATTACAATCCAGTTCATAAATCATGGATATACAGAATACAAACCAAAAATTACATAAGGAAGAGGACGTGATAACCTGGGCTTGAGCTTTTCCCAGAAAATAAAATAGAAACAAAAGATGGGGATCAAAAGGACCTAAATCTAAATCAAGTGTTTATTTAGGATCTGATTAGCCTCACGGGTTCTTGCTTTTCTTCCTTGCGTCCCTCTGTTTTCATCCTTCTCCTTTCTGCTCTCGGTTCTTTCTCTCCCTCGCCTGTGCGCCTTTGAGAGGTTTTTATAGCCATGTAACAATCTGAGATAAAAATGGAAAAAGATTAGGAAAAATAAAAAGAAATAAAAACGAAAAATAAAGAAAAAGGAGAAGGTACTCCCTGATTTCTTGGACTCCCCATGTTTTCCTTGCTTCCTTTCTGATATTTTGCTTTTAATGCTTGAACCTAGACCGAGTTATGAGAAAAGGGCAATTTTGCTTGATTATAGGTGGATTTGATTGGAGATCTTAGGGTTTTGGTTTGGCGTGATTGAGAGGCCGAGAAAGAAGGGAAAGAAAGAAAGGTAGTTGGAGGGAGTTGAGGCGAGAAATGAGGGAGGGGCGCCGCGGCTGAAGCTCCTAGGTTTAGGGTTTGAGAAGGTGAAGGAGAAGAAGATAAGAGGAGGAGAAAAAATAGGGGGGATAGAGGGAGAGGATCGGCGCTGATGAGGGTGAGTGAAAGCGTAAGGGAGAGAGGTGCAAATAGGGGAAGTGACCGCGGCTAGGTTAGGGTTCGGTTTTGGGGTGAAGGAAGGAGGAAGAGAAGGGGTGCTGCGCCGCAGCTAGGTTTAAGGGAGTGAGGGAGAGATTAGGGTTTGGTTTGAGAGAATGGAGAGAAGAGAGAACGTGGGAGAGGATGGGCGGTGAGAGAAGGGGGAAGAAGATGGACGCGGCTGTCAGATGAGAGAAAGGAGAGGGAGAACGGCGCTGAGTAGTGAGTGGAGAAGGGAAAACTAGGGTTTTTAGTGTTATGAGTTGTTGGTTTGGGCTGGAGGTTGGGCCGCGTGCGAAAGAGTGGGGGGTGGTGGGCTAGGGGTGTGCGAGAGAAAAGCGAGTCTGAGAAGCAAGCGAGGCAAAGCGCATGGGAGGTCTTATTTGGAGGTGTGACAGAAAATAAAAAAGGGGGTGTGCGAAGAAATGAGTTTGGGAGTCTCTTGGGTAGAATTTGGATCACCGGCCAGTGCTCATTGCTATTGGCATCTCTCTGATTTATAACATGCACCCCTTTCTTCAAAAATAAAATATTTTCTTTCTCTTTCTTTTTTTTTCTTCCTTTCTTTTAATCTTGTCCTCAATGTCTTGACTGAGGTTAAGGGCCTTAATCCGTTGCCCTAGCCTACAGTATCTACTAATGTGGCCTGGTTTTCCACACTTGTAGCAGACAATTTTGGCTTTGGATTGATACTGAGGCGAGGTTTTCTGAAATAGAGTAATTACAAAACTACAAAGACAAAACCCCAAGCTAAGCTGGCCAACAACTATAACTCTTACTGAGAAACAGTTCAGCAAGATCAACACATGAAACATTCAGAGGAATCTTCCCCCACTGGCTCGATCTTCAACGCTCCTGGAAAAACGAAACTGCAGCAGCTATGGAGCTCCATCTAGAAGTGACATTCATAGGGATATCCAATCAACAACAGTGCAAGGGTAAATTCTTTGTCTACGAGTTTATCATAGGCTATGTCGCATGCAAACAATATATACATATATAATACAACAACATGCTTTTATATACATATACATACTTAATAAACCGCATGCATCATCATGGTATATCAAGCATTGCATGTGAGCAGACAACTCAACCAATAGATCAACAATCAAGTCACCATAATATGAAATAATTGCATGTGAGCAAACAAATCAACCAATAGATCAACAATCAAGTCACCACAATATCCAACAATTGCATGTGAACAACAATTCTATCAACAGATCAATGATCAAGTCATCACATATCATAAATGTGGTTAGCTATGCATGCCAATGCAGTATGACAAGTTGTGTATACACCTGCAGCCTTAATAGGTCAGCAGTATGATGAGGAATTTTTCCAACGTCCGAACAATATAGCCACATCTTAGGCTTGCCTCAAGTTAGGCTTGCCACACATTAGACAATGCAGTGTCAACTCGTCTTTTGAAGTCTTTAAGACCAATCAAACGCTCCGAGTGTAATGACGACTCGTCTTTTGAAGTCTTTAAGACAAATCAAACGCTCCGAGTGTCTATGCTCAATGGTCAGTACACATCCAAACAAATTCTTCAATATGGCATGCTCACTGTAGGGAGCGCCCGAGTAATGTTTTAATTAATCAATGCAGATCGACAAACTTCAACTATGTTTCACATTCGAAAAGGTGGAGGGAACTCAAAGTTTAAGCACTACAATGAGCATCCCATACTACTCAAGTAATGCCCAGGTATTCTTCATCACGCAGTGAATTGAGATGATGAGAAATACCCCTTAGAGTTCAAACACAGGACACTAGGTCCAGGTATTCAACTGCGGAACGCTAATCTTAATCTTAGATCAAAACTCTAGGTACGTAATGCGGAACACTAGGCTCAATTTTTAGGTTGAGTTACTAGGCACGCCATACGGAACACTAGGTCCAATCCTTAATTAAGAAAATACGCACACAAGTAGGACATTAAGTCCCAACACAGGACACATGGCCCATATGCTCAATAGGAACACTAGGTTCCCTATATTTTATTCTTTCGTAATCTCGATATTTGAAATCTCTTTCTCAGTTCTTGTATCACTCCTATGTATTTGAAAATACTTTTTAGCTTTAGGTCGTTGAAACCCTAGTTGTGTTAAATAATATGCTAGGATAATTCCCAAACACATTACTTAACTTAACCGTTTTCAAAATTTACAATGTTTTCTTTTTAAAAGAACCTCTTAAACAACTTCTAACCCTCTAATCCATAAAGTGTGTTTGTACACTGACTTATTTTAGAATATACCTTTAGTTTACTATGAAAACATTTCTCGGCTCATGGAATCGCATCAGACTTACCGTTGTAAGTCATCAAACCAATAACAGTCAATCAACGCATTATTAATTAATCCATTATCATCAACAATATCTTGCATATTCCAATCAATATCAAGTTCCATTTAAATCCAACATGATTCAAGGAAAACAACACAATTCATAATGTCACGCAGGGCCAAGAACATGCTACAGCATTTCAGACAGCATATAACAATTCAGTAAGCTACAATCTGCTACATACTTTCCCCAATTTCAAGTCCAATCAAATCAATCAAACATGATTTAAGTCACACAATACTATTCAGTCTTGCCACACAGTGCCAAATCAATACACAATAATTCATGTTACGACATCTTAACAACACATAGTAATACTACAAGTACTACCACACAATTTAATCAAACATCAAACCAACCAACACACAAGGCGAAAAGCCCAAACTCATTATATAAGAATTTCCCTTACCTTGGGCGCTTTAACAATCCACACTAGGTAATTCGAAACTATCGTCAAGTTGCACATCGCGCGTACCTTAAGCACAAACCTTAACAACACAAACTTAATACAATTAGACCCCAAAAAATACAAATCCTAGACCCCACGGACAGCCACGGTTTTAGGTCCCTAAAAGGCCTAAGAATTACTCACTTAATCCCATATGGTTCACATCTAGTCACATAACATAATACAAGTTGAAGTCATGCAAGTTTTCAAACTTTTAATGACTCTACACACTTAGAAAATACCTAAACCAAAATTTACCAATTGGAATAGTGTTTTTACCAAATGAATAGTGTTTTGTCAACTTTGAATCACTTTTTAAAACACTAAAACATGTCACAAAATTTTAGAAATAATTTTATTACAAGTCCAAAACATTTCTTGAAACATAACCCAAATCTTTTACTAAAATCAAGCTTCTTTGAAATGTTTTGCTAAATCAAGTTCTTAATCAACTTTTACAACATTTTTGAGTCATAAAACAACTCAAGACAATGTTCTAAACCAACATAAGGGTCACGGTTTTGTGCCCTAAAAACAAACTCAAATCTTTCAAACTTTTCACTTCCAAAACATACAAATTTGTTAGATCCAAAACTTTCTATCATAAACCAATTTCTTTGTCACTTTAATACAACTAAAAACAAGTTAAACTCATTCAAATCATGCTTATAAGTTACTATTTTTAAGGTCCCAAAACAGCCCCAAATTTATTTTGTTTCAAACAATTTTTCAAAGCTTTAAACTTACAAAATCCTTATAGATTTAAAATCCTAATCAAAAACCAACTTCCTAGACACTTTAAACACTTAAAAATCAAGTTAAAACATTCCCCAAAATCATTTTAGAGGCCACGGTTTTCAGCCCCTCAAGCAACCAAATTTATTTTTTTTCAAAACTTTATAAACATGCATATATGACTAGTTTCCAACTTATCAAGTATAACCCATCAAGAATCAACTCTAAAACAACAAACACCAAACAAAACCAAGGCTTAAAACAGCCCTTAGGTTTCGGCCAGAGCAAGGTTAGGGTTTTCCAAGTTTTAAAATCAAGAACAAGCTAAAACATGGAAGAAAACAAGGGGTTATGAAGCTAATCATGCATTACTAGCCAAAACAAGCACTATAACTCAAAAATAACTCCTAAAACCTTCAAAACCCATAACATGGAACTCAAGAGAGATGAGGGAAGGTTCTTGGAGATTACCAAAAGATTAGGTGATGATTGAACAAGGATTGAGAAGGAAGGAAGCAAAGGTGAAAGCTTTATCACCAAAATCCTTCAAAACCCACACTTTCTCTTTCAAATTTTTCTCAAGTTCTCCAACAATGGAGAAATGAGATGGGGCTGGTCATATGAGGAAGGAGAGCCACAATATTTCAGCTAGGACATGGATGGAATAAATTTGTTCATTTAGTTGGAAACTAACTAAACTAGTTACAAACTAACTAAACTAACTAACTATAATTACAACTTAACCAATCATCATGCAACACTTGTCAAGGAAGGTTCTAAAGGATGATGTTCAGCTCCCCTAGCCCTTATGTCAATCTCCACTTGCCCCAAAATATCTAAATATTTCGTTTCGTCGCGTTCTCGCTCAATCGGTTGCGCGACGTTACGCATATAATAGGGTTTTTCTACCAAAAACTCCAAAAATAAATCTAATAAATTATTCTATAATCAAAAATTATTAATCAACCAAAATGTCCCTAAAAATATTAGAAGTATTTCTATGAATGTCGCTTTCTCGATTTACGAGCTAAAACGCGACCGTAATGCAGTTCTGCGCGTAGAAAGCACCCTATATTTTTCTGATGCCCAAAAATCCCATAAAAAATTCTAATAAATCATAAATATTGGAAAATGCTAAGATCTCAAATTTTATAAAATTTGGATCACGTTTGAGCATGTTTCAGTTAGAAACTCGCCTAATAGCCTAGCTATGACAGAATTCAATAGAATTCTCGCAGCGTAATAAAAACTGTAAATTAGTGAGGATCACTAATTTCAATTTCTCTTATCAAATAAATATTATTCAAACAATAAAATCATCAATACAAAATTATTAAAATAAAAGTCACCTTAAATACGACATAAAACCAACAATTAATAAAATAGCTCAACGTCAAAAATTTAAACTGTGACTTAAAAATACTTATTAAATCCTGAAAATTATTTCTCATTCAATAAAATAATTTTCTTTAATCAAACAACAATTTTCACATTTTTCAAGATTAATTCATATTAAAAACAGTATACGTCTACACTTTCTCTTAATCTGAATTAATTACTAAAACAGTAAATTGTTTGCAAAAAATGTAGCAGCTCTTTGTACTTTCATAAATCATCAAGGTGATCAATCTCTATGATTTATTTCCAAGTAGTCGGAACTGTAAAATAATTTTCACAAAAATTGGGATGTTACATAGCACATCTTTGTCAGAAGCTCCTTGTTTTATTTTACTATATACTTGCATGTTTGTTTACTTGCATGTTTTGGGTTTAGACACTTTGGAGATTCTTATTTTTATTATTTTCTTGGAATGTAACTGATACAGAAATCCATCTTTCTAAACTAAATGCACCGTCCACCACTTACTTTAAACCATTTCAGAATTTTCTTGTAATTACTAAATGCTTTAAATGATTCTAGATTTTTCTGTATTTTGATAGCCCTCCTAGAATAGTATAAATAGCCTACTACTTTTTGTGGTCACATGTACATATCAAATCATGACACAACTTAGAATGGATGCCAATCTGTCCCTCCACAAACCTGGAGTTACATCTTCATCATCTATGTTTCATATCCATTTGCTTTTTATGCTCAACGTTTTTAGAGTGCAGTTGTTCCTATTAACTCCAGCTTTGTGGAGGGACAGACTTAATCAACTGCTGACCTGTGGTGACTATCTATAGCATGTCAAGGGATCTCTCTGGTATCTATGTTACTCGAGTGCAACATGTTCCAAGAAGTGAAGTTTTTCATCTGTTCTCTGTTAGAAGTAGAAAACCTGACCTGTGGTGACTATCTATATCAATATTTGTTGTTAATTAAATGTAATTTATGATTTTTATAATTTTAGTTTAATATATTTGAAACATATGTTATAATTTGTTATACAACTACTTATATTACACTGCTACGGAAAAAAAAAGAATAGCTAACTCTTTTTCAAGGAAGCGCTAGCGATTCCAGTTTTCACTAGCGCTTTTAAAATGCTGTCTTTTCGAACCAAGATCGCTAGCGGCTGAATAGGTAGCGCTTTTAAGCGCTAGCGAAGGCAAAAAATAAACGCTATCTATTTTGTTTTATGTTGCAGTGAGTGAAAAGAGTCAGGTTACTAAATAATTTCATGGGTAATTTTAAACAAATAATACAAATTGTGTACAAATATAATGTCACTAACTAAATTAGCTAACTTTTTTTGTGAGAGTGAGTCAGTTAAATGGTTCTTATATTAAGTGATGGATAAGGAACAAAATGGTCTTTTCTCTTGGCCTTAATTATAAGAAATAACATCAATTTTTAAAAGCATTAAATACCTAATTTTTATTTGTACCCATATTTATAGTGAAACATATTAATGAGATACACCTATTTTTCATACAAGTGAGTTGATTCATAAAAGAGGTGATTTTAGATTAAAAAAACACAATTTTTAGGAGTATTAATTAAAGAAAAATTCAATACAATTCCTTCATATGTGTAAATTAAAAAAAAATTATTAAAGACCGGAGGGAGTATTTTCCAATAACACATTTGTCAAAAAAAAAAGATATTATTTAATGATATCTCAACTACTTCACATTAATTGAGTAAAAAAAACTACTTTACATTAATTAGTTTTTCCACGTGCTCCTATTACAATAGGAGTATTTTGATAAAAAAAGAACCTATTTTAAAAATAAACATAATGAATAACAATAAACTTAAACTACAACTAAATATGAATGAGGGGGATGGTAAGGCACTTTTTTTCCTCTAAAAGGAAGCGCAGTAGGTAACAAATAAGTATTTGGACTCTCCTGAAAATTTATCTCATTTTACACTATTACTCTTACTGAACTTCTTTATTATATTTTTGCCACCCAAATGTATGCAGGTGTTCGCATCAATATAATATGAGAAATGATTTCTTGACAACAATTAAGTTGTCAGACACCATCAAAATATACGGCTTTTATTTTTTTAATTATTGTTTTTCTCTCCTCCGACTAAATGTATACAATGCACTGATGTCGATTTTTTGGTGTCGACTTTATGCTGAGCTCAAGTTCAGTTCGACTTAGAACAAAACGAGCTAGCTCATGAACCAAACGAGTCGATCTCAGTTCATTTATTTAACGAGCTCAATAAAGAATACAAGGAGACGTGCTTAGCTCAAGTTCAGTTCATTTATTTAACGAGCTCAATGAGGAGAACAAGGTGACGTTGAATATAATAAAAATGATGTCGAGGTGACGTCGTGTTCGACTTTATGCTTAGCTCAAGTTCAGTTCATTTATTTAACGAGAAACGAGCTAGCTCATGAACCAAACGAGTCGAACTATGCTTAGCTCAAGTTCAGTTCATTTATTTAACGAGTTTAATAGTATTAACCGGCGTTGACTTGCCTCTGTAGGAATACAAGGTGACGTCGAATATAAAAAAAAATATGATTCGACAATTAGGGAGAAAACTTCGACTTGAAACCAAACGAATACAATGTGTTACTCACCGTGCGTATGCACGGGTCTGTTACTAATAATATCCACAAAGCGGGCGGGTCCGTACATCCTCCCGTACGCACATAAAAGCACTGCAGTGAACTGCATAAATCGACGCTGACGCAGCAGATATTTTCTCTCCCCTTCTTACTCTTATCCGTTCTCCCACACGCCCACTCCATTAATAAAGGAAAAATGGCCATCATCGTTCACCGTTTCCACTTTTAACATGTTAAACAATTTAATTTAAACTAAACACTTTTAAAAAGGAAAATATAACAGATATTATCTAACAAAGTTACTGTACTTTTTATTTTATCTCTATTATTTTTTTGTTAATCTGATAAGCATCAGTTAATGTCTCAAGGACTAATAAACGAAGAAGAATATAGTGTAAGAAATTTTACAGGATCTATTATATGAAATTAGAACGCCGATTAGAGTACTTATTTGTTGAAAACATGATCACGATTACCAAAAACTTTCTCTGCCTTGTAGAGCTCCTGAAATCACGAACTAAGTCTTCTTTTGCCTGGTCACAAACTCCGGTTCTAGGTTCTCAATGGGGCAAACCGTAGACGAGCATATATGATTCCGGTGACGGCAAATGGGACCTAGCCTCTCTATTTATCAACCCTAGGACCACCCATCATGGGCCTAGTGGTTGGGCCTACACTGTCTCCCACCTAAATCAGAATTAGGTGTCCAAAGGCCCATTACAATTGATCACTTATTTGCGGGCCTGAGCATCATCAATTGGATCATAACATTAGCCCGTTTTTTGAAAACTAAAAGGCCACAATTGATTGTAGCCCACAAGAATTATTAGAAATAATTCTAACATTCTCCCACTTGGGCAAAACCAATTGTGCAATTTTAATTTTTAGAAAACATTTTGAAAACGACTCTCGGGCTAATAACATACTTCCTAACGTGGCCACTAAACACATGATCCCAAGATGCAACACCTAATTAAGACTCCATCCAACAGAAGCTAAATGATACCGAATTATGGCGGTAGTCACATCTTATATTGACATGACACCTTCCATGGTTACAAATACCACCAACTTCGTCGACTAGCCATCTATGTGGAGTGTAGCAAGAAAATGGCATGTCAATATGATCTTATAGCCATACTGTCATTTTCTTTGTCAGTCCTCAATTTCTCTCAAATGCATTAAAGCCAGAGAAATTATATGGTTCATAAGAAACCATGATGCCTCAGCTCCGACATGGCGTCGATCACCGGCACAGTGATCCCATTGACACCGAGCTCCAATGTTTTGCAAATATGCATCAGCTCCAACATGGCATCGACCACCGGCACAGTGGTCCTAATGATACCGAGCTAAATGGTTCAATAAAACCATAATGCCTCAGCTCCAACATGGTGTCGACCACCAGCACAGTGGTCCAGGCGACACCGAGCTAAATGGTTCAATAAAACCATAATGCCTCAGCTCCAACATGGTGTCGACCACCGGCACAGTGGTCCAGGCGACACCGAGCTAAATGGTTCAATAAAACCATAATGCCTCAGCTCCAACATGGTGTCGACCACCGGCACAGTGGTCCCAACGACACCGAGTTTCAACATTTTTGCATCTGTTAAACATATACAAAGGTATATAATAACATAATTCAATTTATAATTAATTTCTCAAGTCAAATAGAAAATGTTATCAAAACACCAAAAATGTTAAAAATGCGAGAGCTAACATGACATAAAGCACAAACTCCCACTAACCAAGCATATTATACAAACTCATAGAGCTAATGTTCACAAAAATAATGATAAATAAATAATTATGGGCAGAGTCCCTTGGTTAAAGGATTAACCATGTGGAATCTATTTAGTTTCATGATAGCTCTTTGGATTAACAATTTCTTCAATTCTTTTGCATGACAAATATTGCTTCTGATCACTGGTTTCAAAGCATTCAATGCATAGGGCTCAAGACAACGACCCTTCAAAGTTGCAGGGCTAAAGCCAACAGAAATGAGGTCATTTAAAAATAATGCAGTAATATATAGAGGGATATAGTTCTACCACATAAACACTAAGCCCTTAATCTGAGCATTAGCTGCTAGAATTAAATCATGAATGAGAAGGTAACAACTCATCAATTTCAACTAATAAATAAATAGGCAATAACAGCAACAAGAAGCTAACTTTGGAAAGACCAACATATAACGGGATACTAACAATGTATGCTTTGAAATATGAATACAAGATAGATTTTAAGGAAGTCAAAGGTGGCTCAAATCTGAGTTAAATCTTTCAAATATGCATCCCTGAGTAACAACTTTTTTCCTTACAAGTAAAATCTTTGAAAAACTTATATATAGAAGATTTGAATGTCAACCATTTTTCTTTATGCTAACATATAATTCAAATGATAATTGATAAGTTCATTGTACATACCATATAGTAAAGGTTTATTATTCCCCAGACAAACTTAACAATAAACCTTTCAATCATAAAGGTAATTAACAAATAATTGAGCTCATTAACTCCAATTTTATCATCATTTTGAAAATATTAGGATTTTCCAATCCATGTATAAAATCCACAATCATACTGAAATTGATAAAGGTTTATTATGTACCTTATCTGCGCTCATCAAATAAAGATAAACTATCCTTAGCAAAGCGCTAGATCTCCGTAAAGTCTTAAAAGAATGTGCAAATAATGTCAACAGATCTGCATAAATATCAAAAGTAGCTATGGAACAAGTAACAATAAAGTAATCACGAATCATATAACTTTTGATGTGGTCTGATATAAGAACCAAAAAAATCGAACAACTGGGAGTTCAAAAAATTGCAACAGGAAATTCAAATATCCGATGCATAACAAATTCGAATTCAAAGTCGCAACCCACAAACAAAAGGCTCGAAAATCATATATTTCAATAAATTATTTTTATTACCATTCTTGACATCAAATAATGACTAAAGTCAAAATCCTCCCATTGATGTCAAGATCCAAACATGTTAAATATACAAAAAATTTATAGTAAACTAACACAAACATCGAAAAGCTTATCATGAACTTTCATGAAATAAATTAAGTAGTGCTCCATAACAAACTAAGCAAAATAGTTGTTATTAAAAAAAAATGATTGTTAAGCAAAACTTAAAATGCGTTAAAGTAAGAAACAGGGCAAGACATGATTTCAGCTTAAATCAAGCTATTTGGAGGCCAACTAACAACACATTCTCCTTTGGGCAGAATGCGCAACCAAGGTCGCAACCGTGGTCAGAACCTCATATGAGTTAATCGATGAGCATACACTGGATTCAGAAAATTGTCCCCTTTGGGCATACAAATTCCCTACACCAACGTACCTCCATTAACTTCACCAAACATATTCGATAATGAGTTACTCAATGAGTATACATTGGGTTTAGAGATCTATCTCCTTTGGGCAGATAAATCTCCTAGACCAGTGTACCTCCAATAACTTCATCGCAAATTAGCTTCTAATCATGACATACAATGACCCCCTTTGGGCAGGAAATTGCACGTGACAATCAGAAGCATTTCTCTAATGATAAAATAAATTCCACCAATTAATAATGAGTAATCCCACTTTGGCGGGAATCCCCACTATAATCAGTGAAATGCTTTTACCTAGGAATCAATATCTCTTGCCCTTAACCATGATACAGTCCATAAGAAGGTGCATTAAAAAATAAACACCCCTACTCATCATGAATTTAAAACCATTATCATTCTACAAGTTTTACACTTACAACAATCAAAACAATATTTCACAATTAAGTGAATTGGCACTTTAAAATTACATGATATATGCTAAAGGTATAAATTTCCATAACACCTGTCAAGCACATATACATCATGCACATATCTAACCCATGGTATATTTTCTTTCCGGTATATTATTTATAAAGTATTATTTATAAAATATCAGCTGGAAAATACATAAATTACAACACATATTTGGATCGTTTTCAAGTAGAAATATTTGCGCAGCGAAAAACACAAACAATAAGCTATAACCACATTTAAACAGTAGATCACAATGCAAGAGGAAGCACTTGAAATGTTCTCACATGCTCACCACAATTTCCAACTTGATCACAGTAATAACCATGAAAGATTATACCGTAATATAAATAATTAAATTCCGAAAATGGAACCACATATGTGCATAACTACCAACTTAACCATTCAATGGAAATTAAAGACATGATTATACAATGCTTTTCAAAATTAAATATTATCACATTGGAGATATCCATAAATTCACTTTTTGAATTAATCATGCAATAAATATCTCTAAATTTATACAATTTGTACCAATCTAAGGGAGCACAAATCAACATATACCAAATATTATATTTCCAAATACTTATAAAATTATTGTGACAATAATCACCATCAATGGAAAACAATATGACGTAGATATAAAAAATATTTTTCAAAAATTGTTCCAATAAAAGAGCACAATAATTTCCATGTCACAACATTCTAAAAGAATGTCACACCCGTATATAAATACATATTCCAAACACAAATATGAGAGAGAGTTAAAAGCTCATTAAGAAGAAATTTCTCTATTTATGCATGTATACAATACATCAATAACCAAAAATATATATATTTTATAACTAACCTCTAAAGGTGTATCACTCATACTTGTGTGTAGGACCAATAAAAGTGGAAACATCAACTTTATATAAGTTCTCAGATGGCTCATAAAATAAATGTTAGAGAACAATAATTAAACTCATGTCAAATCAAGTCCTACTTTCTAACACATACAAGCTTGAGTATTTTCAAGTTTCAATGTGGCATGTCACAACCAATGACAAGAAGGTCATTAAAAGATACTTTTATATATAACTAAACACAACTTTATTGTTTGTCAAAATAAATTAAATTGCTCAAAATAAAACTATACATGCTCAAACATAAACCAAATATGTTTGATAAATTAAGAGAAAAATTTTCAATAATTCAAAATTTATCAAACTAGCAATTATTAAAATTAATACTAGTATCAGAATATTCAATAGTTTACTGTTAAGACAAAACACAAATGCATTAGTATATGTAATATGACAAGATATAGCTCCAAAAATAAAACAAGCTATCACATTGAGGCCAGTAAAATGGAACATTCACCTTTGGGTAGAATGCACCAACCAAGGTTGAAAAACTCGGTCAAAACCTCGGATGGGTTAATCCATGAGAATACACTGGGTTCAGAAAATTGTCCCCTTTGGGCAGACAATCCCTTAGCCCAATCCATTTCCCAATAACTCCATCTGCAAATAACTTTCAACCACAACATACAACCACCCCCTTTGGGCAGGTAATTGCATGAAATGATTAAAAGCATTCCTCAAACTACAAAGAAATTTTCATGAATCAATACAAGCGGTCCCACTTTGGTGGTAATGGCTCATATCGACGCACAAAAACTCTTGCATAGGAATCATTTTTTTCTTGTCCATAGATAAGACACAGTCAACAGGCAAGTACATCATTAAATGAGCACCCTTACTGGTCATGCATCAATTCAATTCGCATTCTCAACATGTTTTGTACTTTATAGTGTAACAAGGTAGTCAATTAAAAACACGTATATAAAAAAATAATAGCATACAATCATGCGCAACTCTACAGGGAGAGTGAACACTACCATTAAATCCAGAATGCATCACATTATTTTTCTAACATATTTTTCAATTTAATTTTCGTCAGAAAAATAATTAAAAAATCAATTTAATGCATTATATTTTAGAAAAAATATCTAACGCAGAGGAAAAATTCTCGAAAAAATATAACAAATAAAAGCATTAAATTTAGAGCGCAACACAAAAAACCACGTCGAAAACGGGTACCTGTGGGACCCAACACGCCCTACCACGCGCTGCACCTGCGAGTGGGCTTAGCAGCGCGTACTGTTCATCGTCTCCTACCTCTGGTGGGTCGATCCACGGGCAAACGGGTCGTGAAGCGGGTCACGATTTCCAGAACCGGTTTCTCCCTCGTTTCAGCTCCATTTCACGCGATTTTCGATGGGCTTTTTTCAGAAATTTCCAATCATTTGGACTTAAATTTTTGATTTATTAGTGCTTAAATCGTGAGTTATTCGTCAAGGAAATCACTGATACGGGTCGCGATGCGGGTCACGATTCCAGCAGCCATTTTTCATCGATTCAGCTTCGTTTTCGCGTGATTTTTCATGGGTTCAATTCACAATGTAGTTTACAATCATTCTGATACCATAATAACAATTTTTAACCATCAAAACTGAGATCCAGAAATCCAAAATGCGAAAAAATGGAACCCTTGAACAAACATCTAATTTCACCGATCTCTCACTCTTACAGTTGACGAAAAAATACGAAACTAGCGTCTTTCAATTCGTATGAACGTGTTCTACAATAATCCTATGGTTTCATGCTTCTATTCGTTATAAATATGAGTTCGAATTTTACACCCAAATTTAAAACGAAAATAATCCGAAAATAAATATTTTAACGTCAAAAATATTTCATGGGTCCTAATCCATATAATACTGGCTCTGATACCACATGTAAGAAATTTTACAGGATCTATTATATGAAATTAGAACACCGATTAGAGTACTTACTTGTTGAAGACATGATCACAATTACCAAAAACTTTCTCTGCCTTGTAGAGCTCCTGAAATCACGAACTAAGCCTTCTTTTGCCTGGTCACAAACTCCGGTTCTAGGTTCTCAATAGGGCAAACCGTAGACGAGCATATATGATTCCGGTGACGGCAAAGGGGACCTAGCCTCTCTATTTATCAACCCTAGGACCACCCATCATGGGCCTAGTGGTTGGGCCTACACTGTCTCCCACATAAATCAGAATTAGGTGTCCAAAGGCCCATTACAATTGATCACTTATTTGCGGGCCTGAGCATCATCAATTGGATCATAACATTAGCCCGTTTTTGGAAAACTAAAAGGCCACAATTGATTGTAGCCCACAAGAATTATTAGAAATAATTCTAACATATAGATCCTGTTAAAATTGATTAAGTTGTTACAAGACTGCCGGAAAGTTGTGTTAAATAAATATAAACATTGTAACAAGAAAGAAATTTGTCTTTCCTCAAAAAAAAAAAAAAAAAAGAAATTTGTCATTGTAATTGTGATTATTTATCGGCCAGAACTCTACGTTTTATTTTTAATTTTTTAAATTTTAAGGGAGATCCCTTTATGAAGTAATCCAAATGATTTGAAAATGTCAATTTAAAGACTTCTTTCATTATAAAAAGAAAAATGATCTATGGACATGCATACTCCATCTAACACCCAGAGACAGAAAAAAATAGAGAGTTAAAAGTGATAAATGTGATTAGTTAAAAATGTGATAGGAAGAGAGAGATAAAGAGAAAGAAAAATATTGAATGGATGTTATTAAGAAAAATTACATACTATTTTCCCCTAGGTTTTCAGGTTTTCATGTCTTATATATATACAATATTAAAAAAGGGCTACTTCACTGTTTTAATATAAATATCTACGAGAAATAGAATAAAAATAGAGTAGTTTTTTTATAAATAAAAATTCTCAAATTAACCAAGCCTTTGCATTATATGTTTCAGACTGAATGTCCTGGAAAGAGAAGATATTCTCAAATCCCATTTCCTTGAGAGCAAAAAAGAGAGAAATATCAAAAAGAAAGAGAGACAGAAGAGGAATAAAAATGGAAAAAATAAATCCCTGAAGTTGCGGAATTTGCTGCAGAGAAGCCATCCCAGAGAATCCCACCAAATCACCTTTTTTTTGGTAATAAAATCAATTTTCTTTTAAATAGTGCTAAATAAGGTCCTTTTCATGTCTGAGCACTCAGCTCCATCCTAAAGCATTGCCATTAACTTATCTTCTGTCTTTTTCATCTTGCAGCATTTTTTTATTTTCGTTTCCAATAACATCTATTTTTTTTTCTCTTAAATTTTATATTTTTATTTTTTAAAAGATGAATAAAATAATGTAAACAGAATTTTTAATTTTTAATTTTTTTCATATTTATATTAATTTAAAAAAGAAAAGTACGAATGAACAAAAACTGTTGAATAGTTTCTTTTTGTTTATTATTTTACCGTTGTATTTTTAGCTTATTACCATTCTATTTTCAAGATAAGCAAATGAATACTAAATTTATCATAAAATATAAATGGCATAAAATGTAAGGTGATGACACGAATAAAATTGGGAGTCCATACAATTCATTATGAAAAATGATATCTGTATTTAGTTATTAATGAAATATCTTGTTTTAAAAAATTTATTATGAATTGAATTGATTATATTTTATTTTGTTAAATAAGCTCTTTTTATAAGGATAAAATGCTCAATCTATGTGCTTAACTTTTAAATTAAATAAATTCCCACAAGTCTTAGAAAATTAGATAGTATTTGTAAAATAAAAGCAATGAAATTCTTCAAATTATATATTTTGTTAATTCTTTACCCTGTAATACAATATTTGATTTTATAAATCGTATCCTATTCTTTGAAATATTAATCGTATTTTACTAGGTTCTAATTTTGACATATTATCAATTTAAATTGTTTAAAATATTATTTAATGATATGTTGGCAATATCTTTGAAAATATTGAAATATTTATAATGTTTGAGTAATGAACAGAAAATATAATAATGTAATTTTTAGATTTAGATTGGATTAATATAATCCTAACCTTATCTTTTAACCTAACCTTTTAATGTTTTTTTTTACTTTCTCTTTTTTTTACAGACCACGGCTAACTAAAATCAATTGCAATTTTATTTTTTATTTTTTTGGTGAACTGCAATTTTATTTTTTTAATAAAAACAAAAACATGGTAAAAGTTCCAAACTAAAATCAAATACAATTTTATTTTATTTCATTTCTAATTTCTAAATAAAATCATCGTAGAAACTCTGAAACTTCCACAAGAAGCATCTGCTTGCTGAATCATCTTTCTTTTGATAAATGGTTGCTGCATCTAATTATGTGAGGTGCTTATACCGTATCAATTTCCCCTCTCGCATAGTGAAATGCAGTAGATGCTTTCTGTAAGGAAAAAAAAATAAAAAAGAAGATAAGCATCGATTAATGGCCGACGGACTAAAACGAAGTATAAGTTGAAGTTTACTAATAGGAAAGTTGAAGTGATTAGCTAAACTAATCGAAGTTATGTAGATACTTTTAAAAATGATTAAGTTGCTAGAAGACTACCGGAAAATAGTGTTACAATAAATTTAGTATAAACATCGTTGCAAGAAAGAAATTTGTCATTATAATTGTGGTTTTTTTTTTATTAATTAGTTCACCTGCTAATTTTATTAAACATTTTAAATTCAATATGCTAGTTTATCCATTATTAGTTATCTGCTATAAGCTCATCCGCCACTTTTTATCAAACAGAGCCAAAGGTTCTCTTTTGGTAATTCGAATCCACTAGCTTATAGCGGATTTGACTAATGGATAGCGAATTCAAAAAAATGTAGTTGTTTTTCTAAGCAGTAACTTATAACGCTTTTTCCAGACGCTATTTCAAGTAAGTTTTTAGCTAATAGTGTATTACTTTTGTTCTCCTTTTTACCCTCACTTCATATTGAATTTTATAGTTTATCTACTATCAGTTATCCACTATAAGTTCATCTGCAATCAGATAGTTTATCCACTGCCTGCAACTTTTTACCAAAAAGAGTCAAAAAAAAGTTAAAAAAATAAAGAAAAAAATTATAAAAGTAAAAAGTGACTTACAGAAAAAATAAGAGGTAGACAAATAAAAAATTATATTTGAGAATGATGGACGATAAAAAGTGTTCCGTCTGTCTCATATTAAGTGTCATGTTTGTAATATTTATCACTTTAAAATCTCAAAATACTCCCTTTGTCTCTTAATATAAGAATCTTTTGAGAATTTTGTTTGTCCCATTTTGTAAGACCACTTTCACGCATTAATTTTTTTCACCAAAATACCTTTAATTAATATACATTGTTTTTATAATCCCACGGTGTTAGTACGGTGGTGACTATCTAGACTTGTAATCTCAAAGGACTCTGTTCGAATCCCCTCAAAGACCGTTTGTATGGCCTAAGTGTCTCCCTCTCCCCCTATTAATAAAACCCGACCCTCCTCGATAAACAATAAATGGTGCGATGTAGTACTAAGATAATCCTTCTCTCTCCCCTCTCTCTCTCGTTAGGATTGAGAAGATGAAGTGAGTAATTAATTAAGTGAAAAAAGTGAGATTACGAGTCCCAATAATTTCAATAGTAATTTTGAAAAAATAATACAAGTTGTGTACAAATTTAATGTCACTAACTAAATTAATTAACTTTCTTGTTGGGAGTGAGTTAGTTAACGGGTTCTTATGGTCTTTTTTATAAGGAACAAAATAGTCTTTTTTCTTTGTCCTAATTATAAGAAATAACATCAATTTTTAAAAGTATTAAATACCTAATTTTTATTTGTATCCTTATCAATATCAATATATCAATATCAATATAAGAATACGATAGGCTGGTGAAAAGATAAAACTAGATTACCATATTTTTTGTACCAATCATTTTAAAGGGGCAAATATATCAATCTAAACAAAAATAAAAATTAAATTCACATAAAAAATTAATTTTTTCAACCTACTTTTAACTTTTTCTCTCTCACTTTTCACTTTTTTTCTCTCTCTTCCCTTTCTATTTCTCTTTTTTTTCTCTCATGTCCATCACTCTCCCTTTCTCTATTTCTTTTTTTTTATTTCTCTTTTTCTCACTTTCTTCTTTCTATTTTTTATATTTTTATATTTTATCATTATATTTTTTTATTTATAAATATTTATTTTCATTTAAAGTCTCAAATATAATTTTACCGTCTTTCATCATGTATCAAAATTTATAAATATCTTTATTATATATTATTTATAGATAATTATTTTACTTTTAATTCTTAACGGGGGAAATATTACATACTATCGGCATAAATAATTATTTTTTTGGTCTAGACGGAGAAACATAAAATTTTATCGGTATAATTTCATCATCTTTTATAATATATCAAATTTTATAAATATTTTACTATTTATAAATAACTATTTTACTTTTGAGTCCCAACAGAGTTTTGTTTTTTACATTTTAATTTTTCTATTTTATTTATATTTATATTTTCTATTAACATTTTTTAATTTCATTTTTTTTATAAACTTCAATTTTTTTCGGTATAACAACAAATTTTATAAATATATTTATTATATAATATTTTTAGATGATTATTTTACTTTTGATTCTTAACGGGAAGAAACATTACATACTATCGGTATAAATGATTATTTTTCTTTTGGGTCCAAACGAAGAAACATAAAATATTGTCAGCAAGACATTATAGCGACCGAAAAATCCGGAGGGATTTTATTCGAGTTTAATGGAGCCGCCACCAATAATTTATTTTCGAAGGAAAAATATTGGAAAAACCTTTTTTGAAGAAAAGTGGTCCTTAAGACCTGATTTGGGTTCGGGAGTCGATTATGTGTAGGGAAGGTATTAGCACCCTACAACATCCTTTCGAAAAAGGTTACCTCTAATTAATTGTGCAAATCTTATTAACTTCTAAAAAAATATTTATTTCCCTTTTATTTTAAAAAAAAATTAACCAAGATAAAAAAAAGGACTTAATAAAAGTCGTTTATTTTTGCGCTTGACAGGAGTGGGCTCCTGCTCCTACGTATCTCCGGGTGCAGTGGAGAAATCAAAGGCTACGTAGTTCTTGGGTAGAAAATGGTTGTGTGTTGGTTGATTTTAATTGTATATTTTTTGATGGAAAAAAGGTAGGTTTTGTAGGGACCAAACAAGAAGCAATCAAGAGTGGTCCTCACTAACAACCTATTTTGTTTAGAAAATTAACGGTGTTCGTAATGATCAAACGGGAAGCAATCTCGAGTGATCGTTACTAGTAAAAAAAAGATTGATTTTATTTTTATAAAGATGATGGGTTTTCATGGGGACCAAACAAGAAGCAATCAAGAGTGGTCCTCACTAACGACTCATTTTTATTTAGAAAATTAAGATATTTGTAATGACTAAACGGGAAGCAATCTCAAGTAATCATTACTATAAATTAATTTTCATGACTTTTGTCACGTGATTTTCAAGAAAAATAGGGTTTCGATATTTGTATGTGAAATTTGGTTGAATAAAATTGTATTAGTTTGACTAGTAAAAAATGTTCACGTTTATTAAATAAATGATATAAAAAGATAAGGGTTTGGCAAATAAAAAAAGGAGTTAAGTGGGAGTAAAAGGAATGGGCTAAGCCCGCTAAAAAAATAACAAAGAAAAACAATAAATAAATAAAAAGTGAAAGAGTGAAATTTGACCCACTTAAAATAACAAAGAGAAAAAAAAAAAATAAAAAAATAAAAAATAAAAGGAGAAATTGAAAGAAGCGAGCATGAAAGAAAAGAGGGAATTGGGGACAAAAAAAGGGGAACACACACACACTAAACCTAAATTAAAACACACACACACACACACAAGCAAAGAGAAAGAAAAAAAAAGGTGCAGCCATTTATAAAGAGAAGGAAAGAAAAAAAAGCGGGCGAGAGGGAAGGAGAGGAAGAGAGAGAGAGAGAGGTGGCGAGAAGGAGAAGAAGAGGAGGGAACCACGAGGTTGGGATCTGAGGGAGGATCGTCCTCCTTGGAGGTGGAGTCTTGTGGCAGCCTTGTGGCATCGATCCTTGGCCTTGTGTGTAGCTGGAGGGGCGTGCGAGATGTGAAGAAAACAAAGGGGGAGGGGAGATCGTGGGGAGAGAAAGGAGGAACAAGGGGAAGGTGAAGGAGGAGGAAGAGAAACCTTTTTTTCTTCTGCTTCTTCTTTCTTCTGTTTGCTTCTTCTGCGTTTTTTTTTTTGGTTCTTCTCTTTTTTCTCTCAATTTTCTCTCAAATTATTGTGTATAATTGGTACCAAGAATGAGATATCCAATTCTGAAATTAAGTGCAATTTTTTCTTCCGTCCCCCCTATTCTCTCTTGCTATTTATAGAAAAAGCAGAGGGCTCGGTTTGTCCACTTAAGGTTGCAACTTGTATGCTAAGTGTGTACTAAAATGATCTTTGAGGAGATGGTAACATGTGCAAAGTCTGAGATGATATCAATGGTTTGAAAAAATTGCAATCAGTAGTAACTTTAACAACGGTGCTCCTCCTTTTTGATTAAATTGCATTGTTTGTCAAACTTGGTTGGCGGATGAAGAAAAAGCAAGAGGCATGTGGGGACATATATTGTAAGACATAGTTTGTAGAGTGGTGAGGAGATATCTGAGAGGACATTGGTGAAGATATGCAGATGACTTTGTGAAGGGTGAAGTGTGGAAATCGACTTTGATTTTTAGTTTTGAATTTTAGGTTTTTTTTAATAACGCTTGTAATGAACTGCAATTGGGCTAAAAATGGCCCGGCTCGGCATCTGATCTCCCGGCTCGTCATCACGGCCTCTCCACGGCTCGGCGGCGACCTCATTTCGACGCGACCTCTCCTGACTTGGCATGCGATCTCGGCTCGATGCGCGACCTCCCCGCGGCTCGGCGTCACGACCTCTCCACGGCTCGACGCGCGACTTCTCCACGGCTCGGCAAGCGAGCGCCTGACTCGGCACGAGCCTCGGCTTCGATGCGCGACCTCTCCTGACTCGGCACGCGATCTCCCCACGGCTCGGCGTCGACCTCTCCGGACTCGGCACCCGACCTCATTTCGATGCGCGACTTCTCCTGACTCGGCGTCGACCTCTCCTGACTCGGCATACGACCTCACCACGGCTCGGCAAGACCTCATTTCGATGCGCGACTTCCCCACAGCTCGGCGGAGGACCTCTCCACCGCTCGGCATACGGCCTCATTTCGACGCGACCTCCCATTTCGTAGCGGACAAAAAAAAAATGAAAATATGAGCGGACAAAATTGGGGTATAACAGCTGCCCCTCTTTAGTTATATTTTATTAGAAAATGCAAACAACAATGGTTGTTATATTTTTGTCATAAAATAGAGCTAAAGATAAATACACTAATTTTGTCTTGAACTTGACGTGAGGAATGACAATGAGGGATCAACGCTTGATGCGTTTAATCGGAAAGTGATAAGGAAGGAATACGGCCAGGTCGGGTACTGACGAGGTAATCTAAAAGCAATAAAGAGGGATTAACGCTTGGCGCGTTTATCAGAAAACTATAAAGAAGGATCTCCGCCAGGTCGGGTACTGACGCGGTGATCGGAAAGCAATAATGAGGGATTAACGCTTGGCGCGTTTATCAAAAAACTATAAAGAAGGATCTCCGCCAGGTCGGGTACTGACGCGGTGATCGGAAAGCAATAATGAGGGATTAACGCTTGGCGCGTTTTATCAAAAAAACTATAAAGAAGGATCTCGCGGTCAGATCTTGACACGGTGATCGGAAGGTTCGACACCAAGTAGGGTATTGGCGTCGATGGAAAGCAATAAAGAAGGATCAACATCAGGTCGGAACTGATATGTTGGTCAAAAGCGATAATGAGGGACTACCGCCAGGTCAGATCGACGGTAATCTTAAAGCAATAAAAGGGGTGATGCTCGGCGCATTTATCGAAAACTATAAAGAAGGGTCACCGCGGTGCCTGCATCGACGGTGATCGAAAAGCAATAAAGAGTGAGCGATACTTGGTGTGTCGCTTAGAAAGCAAAATAAAGGACCAAGGCTAGGCGCATTATTTGTAAACGAGAATGAAGGATCAAATTTTGGTGCACGGACCAAGTGTAACAAAACGGTTAAAAGGTGGTGATATGAAGATGATGCACGGATATATGGTATGTGATGCATGTATGCAATGCGATTATTATTTTTACTGATTCCTCGTCCCGTATGATCTCTAGTGCTTAAAGATATGGGACGGACTGAGATTCATCGGATTTAGTCATGCTATGCCTTCGACTGGGAGGGAGCGCGAGTTATCGATGCTGCGCTAGTTACTTTTTTAAAGGTAATCCCTTTGCCCTTTTTGAAACTTATTTGTTGAGATTTGGCGTGTCCTCGTGATTCTTAAGATGTATATAATAAATGTAATGCTTTCCTATATCATCACATGCTTCACAATTCAGTGTCTATTATCATAAAACAACATTTTGAAATACGAGAACGGAGGTGTTTGGTATTCAAAAAAAAGAGTCATGTGTACAAGGGTGAAGTTACAGGACTTGAAGATACATCAAGAAAATGCAGGAAGAAGAAAAACAAAGAAAGACAATAACTAAACAGATATTTTATAGTTTGTGTCTTTGTAGGAACAAATGCCAGCTTCCCATATCCATAACTTTGATTACTCATTACTCTACTTCTGAAAATATATAGAACTGCCCCAGTGGATAAGAGCCCCTTGATGCGTCAGCCTTCTTCAATGTCCGATTTCAGACCCTAACTTTTGCTTGGATTGCTCTTTCAAGTTTTCAATCCAATGGGTCGCTCTAATTTTTGCCTAGGTCGCCCTTTCAGGTTTTCAACCTAGCGAGCTCACTTTTGCTTGGTTTTTATATGTTTTTTTTTTTAGGCATAATATTTTTTGACCGCATCAGAGTTTCTTCGAGGCGGGAGATCTTCACCAGATCCATCCTTGTGAGGATTAAGGCTCCTCCAGAAAAAGCTTTTTTCACAACATACGGACCTTCATAATTTGGAGTCCATTTTCCACGAGAATCCTTTTGGATGAGCAAAATCTTCTTGAGTACAAGGTCTCCTTCTTGGAATTCAGAGGCGAACTTTCTTTTCGTAAGCCCTCTTCATCTGTCTTTGATATAGTTGCCCATGACATAAGGCCATCACTCTTTTCTCTTCGATGAGGTTTAGCTGATCCAGCCGAGCCTGGACCCATTCTGCCTCTTTTAGTTTCATTTCCATCAATACCCTTAGCGAGGGGATTTTGACTTCAATGGGAAGTGCTGCTTCCATTCCATATACCAGTGAGAATGGGGTTGCCCCTGTTGAGGTGCGAATCGAAGTTTGATAACCGTGCAAAGTAATAGGGAACATTTCATGCCAATCTCTAATTTTTACCACCATCTTTTGGACAATCTTTTTCGTTTGCAGCCTCAACTGCCCCATCCATCTTTGGGCGGCAGATCAGATTCCACATTTTTGGTAAAGCAACTGCAACAAGGAGTTTATTTGGATTTCCTCTTCCAAAAATCAAGTTTTGAGAAAATATGAGCAATTTGATTTTGATCGGAATGGACTTTATTAGGGTTGTAACGTGGCCAGGGGTTGAAGGGTCACAAAAGAAAGGATATTTCAGGCTCAAAAAGTGTTTGAGGTATTTTTTTCAACAAGGATTTTTAGTGCAAAGATGCACTTTGATGGTTGCTAGCACAATTGTCTTTTCTTGCTTTGGCATTTTTATTGATTTTTTTTTTTTGCAAGCGTCTTTTGTTTTGCCTTTTTTTTTAACAGACGAAATTGAATAGATTATTGTGCTAGTCTCCATTGGATGAGTGATCCTTGTTCAGGGTATTTAAAAGAAAAATTTTTGTTTTTTAGGCTCAAAAGGGGTAGCAAGGGATGTATATATTTTTATTTTTTGGGATAGAGAAAAATGGCCAAACTTCATCTCAAAATCTTATTGCTCAAATTTTCACAAAAAATAATTTTTGGCAAATTGCGAATTTGCTTTACCTTTTTCTTTCTATTTTTATTAACTACTTTTGTCACTTTCAGTAGTCAGTTTGATTATTTCAGATTCTTCCTCGTGGGGTTGTATCACTTTTACCTCTTGTTCCATCAATCTCATCGGTTCAGAAGGGGTTTCTCAATTGTCCTCATCGGGTAGTCAAAGTTATAGTATGAGTCACTGATATCGTCATTTTCAAAGACAATATTTTTGAATCTGCATTAGTTAAAATCGACAAAAAGAAAAAATGAAAAAGAAGAAAGGGAATGGAAAAGATGAAAAAAAGAAAAGGGAAATGATTAGAAAATTCAAAAGCATTTTATTGATAAAGATACTGAAATGAAACATGTGCGCCCTTTTGACAATAAATCATCCTAAAGCCTTAGGCAGAACAATAGGATTTGTATTTCAAAATTATTATGAACCAAACATCACGGGAAACTCAACAATTTCCAAATTTCCAAGTTTTTCACTCGACGGGCAAGGGTGGACAAGGTTGGCGATGTTGTCTTGACCTTTGCGATCATCTTTGTGATTGCTATCCGCTTTGGGTTCAACATTCTTGCACTCCAAAGGCTTTGCACGATGTCACAGTGGGGATATTCTCATCTTTTGGCTCCTCGCCTTCCAATCTAGTTATCGTGGGCTGGTCCCCAAACTCCTCGATAATGGCATTGGCTTTGGACCTCCGTGACCTGGAAGGGATTATTACCCACATTAGGCCCATCCTCCTTGAAACTCAACCATTTGGCATTGATCGGATCTTGAACCACGTACTTCAAAGCCTGGCAATTTTCGGTTGTGTGACCTCGCCTTTGCATGAAATTCACACTTGGCATTTGGGTCATATCCTCTTGAAGGGAGGTTGAAGTGGTTTCATTGGCGTGGAGCGGATCAAGGAGTTCTTGATTAGGTCTTTGGAACAAATCCGTATAGGTCATGGGAATAGGATCAAATTGTTGCTTTCTTTTCTTGGTCATTTGGTTGTTTACGGTTTTGGTTCGGTTGGGTGGGAGCAGCTGGTTGTGCTTGTGTTTGAATGGGAGAAAGGTGGTCGAAAGGGCATCATTGGTTGGTTTGGTAGGGGCTAGGATTATGGGAGGCGGCGATGTATGGAGGTGGGTAGTAGGGGTATGGAAAAGGATGTGGGAAATTGGTAAAGAGTGGGGTGGTTTTCCTTGTGCTTGTCCTCCGGGCTCGTCATCACGACATTGGTTTCCCCTTCTTTCTTCTTTCTGAAGTTTGTTGGGGTCTCTTGATATTCTTGGTTTCAACAAAACTTTGGGCAATTTTTCCATTCCTCATTCCTCCTTCAACTCTTTCCCTACGATGACCATATCTGAAAAGTTTGATGATACACTTAGATCATTTTGTCATAGAAGGGTGATTGAAGAGTATCCATGAACATGGCCACCATTTCTTTTTCAATCGAGGTGGTTCCACTTGGCCCGATCCTCTCCATCGTTGGGCATATTCCTTAAAGGTCTCATTGTCTCTTTTGCCATGTTTTGTAGCTGCATTCTATCAGGAGCCATATCAATGTTATACTTATATCGCTTCAAAGGCATCCGCCAAATCTTTCGGCCGAATATGAAATCGCTCAAGGTGTGTATACCAACTCGACGCTGCCCTGTTAAACTATCTTGGAAAAAGTGAATCGAAGTTTATCATCATGTGCATAGGACGCCATCTTCCTACAGTACATGGTCAAGTGGCTTTTTGGGCAAGTTGTCCCTTTATACTTGTCAAAGTCTGGCACCTTGAACTTTGGCGGTACAACCACATTCGGTACGAGACAAAGATCTGAAGCGATACTTGAACCGAGATAACTTATTCCTTCTACAGCTCTTAGCCTATCTTCGAGGATTTGCAACTTCGTATCAGACCACCGATTCCCAACTGGGACGCTCAGATTGGGTCCCCCTATAGCTGGAGACCAGGAAATGCGGTTAGTCTGGGGATTCAATGGATTTCCTTGAATATAATAAGGGTAACCAAATGGTCGGGGATTCACCACGGGGGGTACTACGGGCGTACTGACTCTTTGAGTATTCCCGAGATGGGACGGTGCATAACCAGGTGGAAAGGTGTATGTCATGAAGCCAGGAGTTGAGCTTTGGCTGGTATAGTTTGATCTGGAGCCGGATCCTTGAGCTACATCTTGCACAACAAGTGCTTGGGAATCGATTCTGCAGAGTTATTGTTAGCTTTGGCGGTGTGTAGCAGGCGGGAGACCAAATAGTGGGAACTGTTGTGCCTGTGGGCCTTGGGGGTTATGGTTTGCAGTATCATCATTGGCCATAGGTGGCGTGTAACCAGGCGGGAGTCCGTAAAGTGGGAACTGTGGTACTTGATTTTGAGGGTTGCTAACTGGTGAGTGTGTAGGACCCTGCGGGTAAATTGCAAAAGGTACCATCATCCCTTGAGTATTGAGACCATATTGCAACTGCATAGGACCAAAGCCAGGTGGGTGGGAAGGTGTAGCTTGACTTTCATCATTCCTTCTTTGGAGATACCCCATCTGTAGCCTTGTCTTTGTTTAGGGATTGCGAAACTCCAAAACTTTGCTCATCTGTTCCTTCAGCTGGTTGACGTCCTCTTTCATCTCTTGGTCATCCATGATCCTTGATTGAGAGCGAGTTCGATAAGGGTGTCGAGGAACCAGTTTGTTTGATTATTTTCTGATGATTTTTAAAAAAAATGATATGAGTATGTAAGAAAAGAAAAATGAATGAATGTGGATGCATGAATCTATTTATTTGTGCCAAGGAATCATAGGCCTCATTGTTTTGACATGTATGAGCTTCTTTGAAACTGTTTCACAATTTGATCTCATATTATTTCACAAAATACTTGCAGCCAAGCTCTTGAGTTCGTACGTTTCTCTGGCGCCCTAAAATGAAATGAGAATGAATGATATTCTTTCTTTATTTTCAACATGTGTTTTTTTGTTTTTTTGTTTTTGGCGTATGAATGCATGAAGATATGTGTTTTTGTAGACCCTTTTTATGCATGGACATGATATAACAAATTTTTGGTGGAAGAACAAAAATGATATGATGCCCTTGTGTCTTAAATGGGTCACACCTAAAATTAGATATTTTCTAGCCTAAGGGGTCTATAGTCTTGTATTGAGTGATAGATCTCATGGTGGCTCTACTCACATTCTCACCAAAGGTCTCTAGAGCTAAAGTCTCCTCCTGAATATTAACCACAACGATAGATAACTATCCGGTGCGGAATACTCGGAGGAGCACACTCTAGATGAAGTTCTCATAATAGCAGGAAGGAAAGCAAATTCCAATTGACCATCACCGAACCTCCACTCAACTTAAGCTTTGCTCGACCGGGTATAGGGCCTTACTCACATGTGTGTGCGAACGTGTAGGTGCGGTGTGTGAGAGGGGCAACACCCTAACACTACCCAAGCTGCAAAACAAACAAAGCATACAAATATAGTCGTCTATCCTAATGTTCAATATTCACAACAAATTAAAATTAAACAAATAAATAATAAATAAATATTTACAAAAGAAAATAAATAAATAAATAAATAAATAAATAAATAAAGATAAAAATAAAAAGAAGGGGAATTAAAAAAGAATAACAAAAAAAAATGAAGTTAATTATTTGGCACAATTAATCATGTTAGGCTTGACTCTCTAAAAGTCCCCAGTGGAGTCGCCAGCTGTAGCGACCGAAAAATCCGGAGGGATTTTATTCGAGTTTAATGGAGCCGCCACCAATAATTTATTTTCGAAGGAAAAATATTGGAAAACCTTTTTTGAAGAAAAGTGGTCCTTAAGACCTGATTTGGGTTCGGGAGTCGATTATGTGTAGGGAAGGTATTAGCACCCTACAACATCCTTTCGAAAAAGGTTACCTCTAATTAATTGTGCAAATCTTATTAACTTCTAAAAAAATATTTATTTCCCTTTTATTTTAAAAAAAATTAACCAAGATAAAAAAAAAGGACTTAATAAAAGTCGTTTATTTTTGCGCTTGACAGGAGTGGGCTCCTGCTCCTACGTATCTCCGGGTGCAGTGGAGAAATCAAAGGCTACGTAGTTCTTGGGTAGAAAATGGTTGTGTGTTGGTTGATTTTAATTGTATATTTTTTGATGGAAAAAAGGTAGGTTTTGTAGGGACCAAACAAGAAGCAATCAAGAGTGGTCCTCACTAACAACCTATTTTGTTTAGAAAATTAACGGTGTTCGTAATGATCAAACGGGAAGCAATCTCGAGTGATCGTTACTAGTAAAAAAAAGATTGATTTTATTTTTATAAAGATGATGGGTTTTCATGGGGACCAAACAAGAAGCAATCAAGAGTGGTCCTCACTAACGACTCATTTTTATTTAGAAAATTAAGATATTTGTAATGACTAAGCGGGAAGCAATCTCGAGTAATCATTACTAGTAAATTAATTTTCGTGATTTTTATCAAGCGTTTTTAAGAAAAAATAGGGTTTCGATATTTGTATGTGAAATTTGTTTGAATAAAATTGTATTAGTTTGACTAGTAAAAAAAAAAAATGTTCACGTTTATTAAATAAATGATATAAAAAGATAAGGGTTTGGCAAATAAAAAAAAAGGAGTTAAGTGGGAGTAAAAGGAATGGGCTAAGCCCGCTAAAAAAATAACAAAGAAAAACAATAAATAAATAAAAAGTGAAAGAGTGGGCTGCAGCCCACTTAAAATAACAAAAGAGAAAAAAATAAAAAATAAAAAAATAAAAAATAAAAGGAGAAATTGAAAGAAGCAGAACGCATGAAAGAAAAGAGGGAATTGGGGACAAAAAGGGGAACACACACACACTAAACCTAAATTAAAACACACACACACACACACAAGCAAAGAGAAAGAAAAAAAAAAGGTCTGGCCTTTGCAAAAAGAGAGGAAAAGAAAAAAAAGCGGGCGAGAGGGAAGGAGAGGAAGAGAGAGAGAGAGAGAGGTGGCGAGAAGGAGAAGAAGAGGAGGGAACCACGAGGTTGGGATCTGAGGGAGGATCGTCCTCCTTGGAGGTGGAGTCTTGTGGCCATGCCTTGATCCTTGGCATGTGTGAGCTGGAGGGGCGTGCGAGATGTGAAGAAAACAAAGGGGGAGGGGAGATCGTGGGGAGAGAAAGGAGGAACAAGGGGAAGGTGAAGGAGGAGGAAGAGAAACCTTTTTTTCTTCTGCTTCTTCTTTCTTCTGTTTGCTTCTTCTGCGTTTTTTTTTTTGGTTCTTCTCTTTTTTCTCTCAATTTTCTCTCAAATTATTGTGTATAATTGGTACCAAGAATGAGATATCCAATTCTGAAATTAAGTGCAATTTTTTCTTCCGTCCCCCCTATTCTCTACTGCTATTTATAGAAAAAGCAGAGGGCTCGGTTTGTCCACTTAGGGTTGCACCTTGTATGCTAAGTGTGTACTAAAATGATGTTGAGGAGATGGTAACATGTGCAAAGTCTGAGATGATATCAATGGTTTGAAAAAAAATTGCAATCAGCCGTAACTTTAACAACGGTGCTCCTCCTTTTTGATTAAATTGCATTGTTTGTCAAACTTGGTTGGCAGATGAAGAAAAAGCAAGAGGCATGTGGGGGACATATAGCTGTAAGACATAGTTTGTAGAGTGGCTGAGGAGATATGCAGAGGACTTTGGTGAAGATATGCAGATGACTTTGTGAAGGGTGAAGTGTGGAAATCTGACTTTGATTTTTTAGTTTTGAATTTTAGGTTTTTTTTTAATAACGCTTGTAATGAACTGCAATTGGGCTAAAAATGGCCCAGCTCGGCATACGATCTCCCCAGCTCGTCATACGACCTCTCCACAGCTCGGCAGGCGACCTCAGCTCGGTACGCGACCTCTCCACAGCTTGGCACGCGATCTCAGCTCGGTACGCGACCTCCCCACAGCTCGGCGTACGACCTCTCCACAGCTCGGCACGCGACTTCTCCACATCTCGGCAAGCGACCTCCCCACAGCTCGGCGTACGACCTCTCCACAGCTCGGCACGCGACTTCTCCACAGCTCGGCAAGCGAACTGCCCACAGCTCGGCACCCGACCTCAACTCGGTACGCGACCTCTCCACAACTCGGCACGCGATCTCCCCACAGCTCGGCGTACGACCTCTCCACAGCTCGGCACCCGACCTCAGCTCGGTACGCGACTTCACCACGCGGCTCGGCGACGACCTCTCCACTCGGCATCGACCTCGGCTCGATGACGCGACCTCCCGGCTTTCGGCGCGGACAAAACAAAAAAAAAATGAAAATATAAGCGGACAAAATTGGGGTATAACAGACATCAAAATTTATAAATATATTTATTATATATTATATATAGATGATTATTTTACTTTTGACTCTTAACGGGAGAAACATTACATACTAATTTTAGACCTCTTATTCTAATGACACATTATATGTTGTCAGTATAATTACTTTTTATATTCTGTTTTTATGAATGCTATTATTTTTTATAAATGATTATTTTGCTTTTGAGTACCGACGAGGGAAAGATTACATGTTATCGGTATAATTTTATCATCTTTGACACAGATCAATTTTATAAATGTTTAAGTTATTTATAAATAATTATCTATATATCTATCTAATTAAGAAAACTCTAGCCATGTTTGTTTCATCTTAGCTATATATGGTACACAAGTCACACAATTACATAAATAGTAATATTTGATACACATTTAATATTTTTTTTACATTCACTATAAAATTGGTTAATTTTTAATACATTAAATCAAAAATATTATTTACTATATACAATTACCATCTTAAAATATTAATCGTAACAAACAACGAGCGCCCCGTACGAATGCATGGGTATCGTACTAGTTTATAGTGAAACATATTAATGAGATACGCTTATTATCTATACAAGTGAGTTGGTTCATTAAAAAGTAATTTAAAAAAAAAACACAATTTTTAAGAGTATTAGTAAAAACAGATTTCAATTCAATTTCTTGATACGTGTTAATTAAGATTTTTTTCTTATATTTAGAACTGGATAGCGTATTTTTTTTTCCAATAACACATTTATTTAATGGTATCTCAGCTACTTTGCATTAATTAAATTTTCCAACTATTCCTATTACAATAAGAGTATTTAAAAAAAAAGAACCTATTTTGAAAATAAGCATAATAAATAATTTTTCTTAATGATCTGTGTATAACCTTAATTAAATTCACCAAGTAACCTAGGGTAGCGCGCCATTCTCTCTCCCTCTCCCTTCTCTTTTCGTCTTATTTCATCAGTCACTGGAGGGGTGGTTTTAGGCCATTTTTTGCCTAAAATACCCCTCCACATTGTTTTCTTGTCTGTCTTTATCTTAGTAAGTGGTTTTCCACATAGATCTGATTATTTTTTGTGTTTTTTTGTGAGTTCGTCGTCTTGGTGTGGCATTGTTGATTTTTTGTTTTGGTGCGGTGTTCGTTTGGTCGGATTGACAGATCGGCTTTGATCAGTAAAAGATTCAATGAAGACTTGGGCGTCAACATTGTAGATCTGGGGGCATGGGTATTCCGGTCACTTTAATTTTGTCATATTTGTAGGCACTTTGATTTTGCTATTTTATGTTATTAACTTAGATGCTGTGAGTTTGTTTACAGATTTATCATTTTCAGTTAACAATATTAATCAATGTAATTTACAAATTTGAATAAATAAATATTTTTTTAGTAAAAAAAAACTTAATTAATATGAAACGGGAGAATAGTAAAGCACTTTTTTTCCTCTAAAATGAAGCGCAGTAGGTAGGAAATCCGTACCGTATTTATTACCACATACTAACTCAGTTAATTAATTCTCAGTTAATTAACTGTAGTTTATTTAATTGATAGTTAGTTAACTACCTTAGTTAGTTAAATGTAACAGTGCAGTTAGTTATTTCTTCTCCTCTGTATATATATGGCTCGAGTAGCTGTAAACAGTAGATTGATTCATTGTAAACATTACTCCTTCACTGCAATGCAATTCAGTCTATTCACCGCTCTGTTAGTTTCAATAGTATTTGCAAAAATTTATCTCATTTTAACTATTACCCTTACCATCTGTTTGGGAGAGAGGAAAGAAAATAGAGGAAAATGAAAGTTTTTGGTAAAGTGTGAAAAAGATACATTGATAAATGTGACAGGTCAATAATAATATAACACATCATCAATTTTACACTTTAACCAATAAACTTTCTTTCCCCTCACTTTCTTTTCTCCCACTTTCTTACATACCAAACATAGCCTTACTGAACTTCTTTATTATATTTTTGCCACCCAAATGAATGCAGGTGTTCGCATCAATATCCACAAAGCGGGCGGGTTAGTACACCCTGCCGGCCTCCCGTACATATAAGACAGAAAAGCACTGCAGTGAACTGCACAAATCGACGCTGGCGCAGCAGATATTTACTCTTCTCCGTTCTCCCATACTTCACACCAAAAAGTAAAAACGGCCATCACTTCACCGTTTCCACTTTTACATGTTAAAATAATTTAATTTAACTTAAACATTTTTAAAAAGGAAATATGACAGATAGTAGTAGTAGTAATTTAACAAAAGTTAATGTACTTTTTATTTTATCTCTATTATTTCTGTTCATCTGATAAGCATCAGTTAATGGCTCAAGGACTAATAAACGAAGAATAAGCTGAGCCAACACTAATCGAAGCTATATAGATTTTATAGATCCTGTTAAAATTGGTTAAGTTGTTAAAAGACTGCTGGAAAGTTGTGTTAAATAAATTTTTTTGGGTACAAAGTTGTGTTAAATAAATTTAGTATAAACAATATTGTAACATAGAAAGAAATTTGTCTGATTGTTTATCGGCCAAAACCATACGTTTTATTTGTAATTTTTTATTTATATTTTTGGTTACAAAAAGTAATCCAAAGGATTTGAAAATGTCAATTTAAGGACTTCTTTCATTAGAAAAATAACATACTTACTATTTTCACCTAGGTTTTCTTGTCTTATATACGTACAACAGTAAAAAAAAAAGAAAAAAAAAGGCTAATTTCACTATTTTAATATAGGGTAAATCCTGCTTTTGTTCTCCGTAATTTGAACGAAATCCGGTTTTAGTTCCTTTAAAAAAAATTTTGTTTAGATTTTATCTCTGTAATTTATGATTCTTCTACTTGTAGTCCATGCCGTCAAATTTCTATTAAAAACATTGAGTTTTTGTTACTGTAATTTTAAGATTTTTCCAATTTTTGTCCCTATAATTTTAAGATTGTTTCACTTTTAATCCCTGTAATTTTAAGATTATTCCACTTTTAGTCCCTCCCATCATACCTCTCTATTAGCTACGTCATCATTTTTTAATAGTGATTTGACGGTAAGGACTAAAAATAAAAACATCTTAAATTATATAGACAAAATCTAAACAAAAAATTTTATATGACTAAAATCGGATTTAGCTCAAATTACGTGGACTAGAAGCTGTATTTATCCTTTAATATAAATATCTATGAGAAATAAAATAAAAATATAAATAAAAATTCTCAAATTAACCAAGCCTTTGCATTATATATCTTCTAGACTAGACTGGGGGGAGAAGATATTCTCAAATCCCATTTCCTTGATAGCAAAAAAGAGAGAGAGACAGAAAAGGAAGAAAAATGGAAAAAATAAATCCCATAATTTGCTGAATTTGCGGCATGCTTCATCCCGGTTAACCTCTCTTCCCTTGTCTTTTCTCTCATTACAGCAGAGCAGCCAAAAAATCCCACCAAATCACTTTTCTTTCAAATAGTGCTAAATAAAGTCATTTCCATGTCTGAGCACTCAACTCCTTCCCAATTCCCAAAGCATTGCCTCTGACTTATCTTCTGTCTTTCTCATCTTGCAGTATTTTTTTTATTTTCGTTTCTAATAACATCTTTTTTTTTAATTTTTCTGTTAAATTTTATATTCTTATTTTTTAAAAGATGAATAAAATAATGTAAACAGAATGTGTAATTTTTAATTTTTTTTTATATTTATACGAATTTAAAAAGAAAAGTAGGCAAGAACAAAAACAGGTGGCTAGTTTCTTTTTGTTTATTATTTTACCTTAGTGTTTTTAGTTTATTATCGTTCTATTTTCAAGATAAGCAAATGAATACTAAATTTATCATAAACTATAAATGGCATAAAAAGTAAGGTGATGACACGATTTTATTTTATAAATCATATCCTATTCTTCAAAATATTAATCATATTTTACTAGGATCTAATTTTGACATTCTCAATTTAAATTGTTTAAAGTATTATTTAATGATATGTTGGCAATAGCTTTAAAAATATTGAAATACTTCAAATGATTGCAATACTTAATATAATGTTTGAGTAATGAACAGAAATATAGTAAAGTAATTTTTAAATTTAGATTGGATAAATATAATCCTAACCTCATCTTATAACCTAACTTTTCTTTGTTTTTTTACTTTCTCTTTTATTTACAGACCCTCACAGTTCTCCCAACCCAAGCTAAAATCAAATGCAATTTTATTTTTTATTTAGAAATAAAAACATGGTAAAAGTCGCAAACTAAAATCAAATAATTTTATTTTATTTCATTTCTAATTTCATCTGAAACTTCCACAAGAAGCAAGTGCTCGCTGAATCATCTTTCTTTTGATAATAAATAAATGGTTGCTGTATCATCCTCTACTATGAGGTGCTTGTACCGTATCAAAATTCCCTCTTGCATAGTACATAACCGTTTTAGCTTTGTGCACCCACGAAAAAGGCACTGCAAGAATCATCAACGCAGAAGAGATTTTCTCTCTCCTCACTCTTCATTCTTCGTCCACACGCCGATACCAAAGAAAAATGGCCACCGTGATCGACCGTAACCACTTTAACAACCACAGCATTTACACAGTCAACCTTGAGGGAATAGAGATAACCGTCACCGTTACCGACGTTGCCTCCGTAGTCCGAAGGTGGATCTATACCACGCTCTACCTCCGCCGCTACCACTTCCACATGAACCGTCTGATCGTCGGCCTCTGGACGCCTGGCGGTCACGATCCTCCGGCGGACACATTGCAGCTCTGTGTCGGTCGCCGCTGCTTAATCTTTCAACTGGCTCAAGCCGGTAGCGTTCCACTGAGCCTCAGGAAGTTCCTCCGGAACCCTAACATCACGTTCGTTGGGTTTTGGAACCATTCGGATCGCTGGAAGCTTGAGTCCTCGGAGCACCGCTTCGAGATGTGCAGGGATCCTCTTGATCTCAGGAAGTACGCTGAAACTGAGGATGAGGATGAAGACCTCACACGTGCTTCGGTGGATGAGATTGTGGAGAAATGCCTTGGGTATGAAGTGGAGCAAAGAAGAGAAATCAGCATGAGTGATTGGGATGAAGAATATCTCAGCGAAGATCAAGTTGTTTATGCCTGCGTCGACGCTTACTGCGCGTTTCTCATAGGGAGGAATGTCAGAGCTTGGAAGGTTACTTAAAATCGATTTATGAACATGAACTCTTCCGTTACAACTGGCATGGATTATAGGGTAATAATGTCAACTGCTTTTGCTTGTAAATTTCTCCAGTAGAATAGTATTGACGGGAAGTGCTTCCCCTCTTTCCCAAGTTTACTATGGTCATTAATGGTGATTGACATTTGAGTGACAGTATTAGTTTTTTTTTTGGTATTATTCTCTTATTACTTTTTTTGGATCGCTATGAGTATTTTTTATTTTCTCGCCTTTTTCTATTTTTTTACGCCTCTTCTGTGCCCCCGCAGCACCTCCCGCATGATCTTCATTTTTTTAGTAGTCTTATTAGCGAGACAAGTCAATTAGTCAAGTTTGATTGATAAGAAAGTTTACAAAAGAATAATGTTAAAAATTGATTTTATAAAATTTATCTTATTATTGAGTTTCAAACAAACTAACTTATATCGAGTAACTTTTTACATTTTAAAAATAAATGTATGGTGAAATTCAGGATTTTTTATTTTTTATTTTATTATCCTCATTTTAATAATTATTAACCGATATATTCTAGTTTTTTCAATATTTTCCTAATTGTCCTAGTTTTTGGCTAGTTGAGAAATCGGGTTTAAGAACCCGATTTCTCAAGCTGTTGATTATTTTTTTGTGACTTACGTTGAGAAATCGGGATTTGTATCCCCGATTTCCCAACTGCTATATATATATTTTTTTAATATTTTCAGTTTTTTTTTTAATATTTTCAGTTAAGAAATCGGGATTTGTATCTCCGATTTATCATCTTTTTTTTTTATTATGTTTTGAGAAATCGGGTTTTGTAGTTGAGAAATCGGTCCCTCTGGACCCGATTTCTCAACATGTTTTCTGTTTTTTATTTTTCCTCAGCGTGGTTTTAATTTGTTTTTCTGTTTAGTTTATCAGTGTCGAGCTCAAAGAAGACAAAGGCGCACACGAACTCGGAGGTGCAGCTCGTTCTCGGGTTCAATCCCTCCTGACTAAACCCCTCGTCGTCATCGGCAACATCGACGCGACGATGTCTTACTGAATAAGCCTCAAATATTGGCTTTCTGAAAGTTTCACGATTTTGGGAAAGAGAGGCACAGAGTTGCTAGAATCTCAATTCCGAATTCTCGCCATCGATTTGGCAGTTATTGACAACAAGGTTGTGAATTCTTACCTTATGTTATGGACCGGTCCCGAGCCGAGTTCGAGGACGCTCGTCGACCTGGTGCAGATCAGCTCGGTTGTCGACCTGGTGCAGATCAGCTCGGTTGTCGACCTGGTGCAGGTTTGCATACGCCCTCCCCCCTCTCGACTCTCGACAGTCTATTCTCTCAAAACACTAAACTCATCTCTACGATGCGAGCTCTACGCTCACCCTAAAAGCCCCACCGCTCGACATCTCGGATCCAGGACCTCGACATCACAGCTCAACATCCGGCGTGTCTGTTCATAACAATTACTTAACCTCTGTTGGACTGCAAATTCAACACTAAAAAAAACTAACGTCATAAAACCCGATTTCTCAAAACATAATAACAAAAAAAAAAGAGGTGAGAAATCGGGGATACAAATCCCGATTTCTTAACTGAAAATATTAAAAAAAAACATATAGCAGTTGGGAAATCGGGGATACAAATCCCGATTTCTCAACGTAAGTCACAAAAAAAATAAATCAACACAGTTGAGAAATCGGGGTTGTTAAACCCGATTTCTCAACTAGCCAAAAACTAGGACAATTAGGGAAATATTGAAAAAACTAGGATATATCGGTTAATAATTATTAAAATGAGGATAATAAAATAAAAAATCCGTGAAATTCATTATAAAACTTTTATCATTTAACATAAAAGTTATATTGTATCGCTTTTAGTTAAAATTTGCTTTGATTTATAGCAAACAGTTTCTTTTTTAAATTAAGTTTTGGACGACCGTGTAAGACCCCGGCCTGCCATATAAGGCTATATGGCCATCAAGGTCGAGTAAGATCTAGGCTTGTGAACTCGTCCAATCATACACTACTTGGCCCGCTAAGAGCACCCACAGTGGACGTGCTTTGCTCTGACACCAACAGTAACACATTTTGTGGGTGTGTCACTCTCTCTCATGGTTTCCTTTTAGTTGTCCGTTGCTAATATAGATGTCTTGACCCATTTTAAAGCAACCACACAGCAATTGTTGACTGCCACTAGGACAGAGAAAGTTTAAGAAACGCAAGAAAAAAATAAGACCCCAGCGATAAAGATGCTCTAACTCTCCAAGAGGGGGAAGCCAACTTCCCATCCATCGAATAACCACCCGATGACTCTCTCTTCAAACCACCTTAAATAGAGCATGCATAACTCAATTAAAAGGAGGTTATTGATTCACAAGATTAATCCGCCATGGATGCTCGCCCTACACCATTGGAGGACAGAATTTTATCAGGAACAAGTTCATTTCCTTCAAATTTTTAGTTTTGAACTTCTTCCCGTTCCCCCAAACATGCTATTATGTTTTGAGAGTGATGATGGACGTCTATCGCCACTCCTCCATGATTTCTTGATAACGTCATTGCATTGATACTTGACAACAACAAAAAGGAGATTGATCCAAAATGAATGTCGTTGATGAGTGGCCGTCTTTGCATTGATGCTTGACAACAGCAAAAAGAAGGCCGGTCGAGGATGAATGTAGTTGATGTGTGGCTAGGGAATTGTTCCTGATAAAATCTAGACATCTGGCGATTGAGTCTTAGTCTTAAAGGCCTAAAATGATTAATTAGTAACCTTCTTTTTCTCTGGTCTGTTTCATCATTTTAAGTCTTCTCTCCAGTAACTCTTCTCAATCTCCTTCTGACGGTTACCATACGTGGGAGTCTTCTTGGGCGCCATGCTTGGTTTCCCTACGTGGGCGTGTCTTTGAGCGCCACCTCAACTTTCCTTTTCGTCGACAAACTAACTTCCCAGTAAGATGTAAGTGGATTGAGGCCGAGTTGACGAGGCTAATACTAATTTGTTCCGCCCTGCCCAGCACAGTGGCAATTGGGACGTGTGGTGTTGTGTTGGGACGGGGTTTGATCTCCCAATGTCCCTCTCCTCCACCCGCTGTGTGTGTAGACCACTAGGCCAGCTGTACTAAAAAAAAAAAAAAGATCTGTAATTGGACTTTTCAAAAAAATCTCATTTTACACTACTATCCTTAATGAACTTATTAATATTTTTGGCACCCAAATCGTCCCGAATCAAAATTCACGGAGCGGGTACACCCTCCCACATACACAAGACACTGCACAAAAGACACTGCACTGCACAAATCGGATATACTTTTCTCTCACCTTCAAACTCTTCTCCCACACGCCGCGCCCATTCCCAAAAAGGAAAAATGGCCACCATCGTTGATCGTTGCCAGGTTTACAATAACCACGTTTACACCGTGAGCCTCGACGGAAACGAGATCACCGTCACCGTTACCGCTGCCAGCTCCATTGTCAAAAAGTGGCTCAATACCACGCTCTTTCTCCGCCGCGACTACCTCCACATGAACCGTCTCGTCGTCGGTCTCGGTGTGCAGTGGACTCCCGGCGGTCCAAATCCTCCGGCGGACACGGTGCAGCTCTGTGTCGGCCGCCGCTGCCTTATCTTTCAACTCGCTCACGCCGACACAGTGCCGATAGTCCTCCGGAAGTTCCTTCTGAACCCTAACCACACATTCGTTGGCTTCTGGAATCATTCCGATCGCCGGAAGCTTGAGTCCTCCGTGCACCGTTTCGAGATGTGCAAGGATCCTCTGGATCTCAGGTTGGGGTTGCATGTGGAAACTGAGGATGATGATGAAGACCTCACAAGTGCTAGGGTCGACGAGATTGTGAAGAAATGCCTCGGGTTTGAAGTGGAGCAGAGAAGAGAGATCGGAATGAGCGATTGGGATAATATACATCTCAGTGATGATCAAGTTGTTTATGCGTGCGTCGACGCTTACTGCGCGTTCCTCTTAGGGACGCATATCAGGGCTTGGGAGCGTTAGAATCGATTTATCCACTCTTTTTTTGTTAATATGTAAAAAATGCATGTTCAGAAGCTTTTCACAGATTATCCGTTACAGCTATTATAGTGGTACTGTTACCTCCGTTCTTGCTTGTAAATTTCTCCGTTTCTGCTTGTAAGTTTCTCCGGTAGAATCTTATTAACGGTGAAGGAACCGTTTTTGCTTTACTTCTTTCCGAAGTTTACTCTTGTTTGTCATTAATGGTGATTGGCAGGCTTATCTATTTGCCCACTCAACTAGGCTAATTTGTCCCTTTTTTTTTTTTTTTTACAAGGAACTAAGCTAATTTGTCTAATATCTCGTTTTTTCATCTTTTTTCTTAATACCTCTCTCACAGTTCACGCATCACTTTCCTTTTTTAATACTCTTATTGGCGAGACAAATATTAAAATTAATTAATAAAAAAAATATTTGCATAAATATAATTAAAGATAAAGTGTACTTTAATCTGAATACTTAAATATCTTTTGGTATGTGCGTTGTACATGTAAAAAAATCTAGTTAATAATAAAATAAAGTGTAGTTTTATATTTGGTATCCTCTAAAATATTAAAATAGCTCTTATTTTGTTTACATTTTCACATATTAAATAATTTAAATACTTCTAAAAAGGGAAATAACAGATATTATTTAACAATGTTGCTGAACTTTTTATTTTATTTCTATTATTATTATTATTTCATCTGATAAGCATCGGTTAAGAGCTCACGGAGTAAAGCCAAGAATGAGCTACAGTTCACTAGTAGGAAATTTGAAGCGATTAGTTACAACTAATCCAAGCTATATAGATTCTGTTAAAAATGATTCAGTTGTTAGAAGACTGTTGTGATTTCAATGATCGGCAGTGACGGTGCTTAAACTTAAAATTTGGGGGAGCCAACATAAACTTTATTTTAAGGAAGAGCTAAAATAAATTTTAATTCATAAATCAAATATTTAATATCATATTATGTGCCTAAAAGCTAAACCCAGAACATTCAAACATAAGTGGATCAACAAAAACAACATCCAAACATAAGACATATATGAAAATTAGAGGGTAAAGCTTCAATTTAGCTCAAACGAATATTGTTTTTTGAATTAAAAATAAAAAGTTGATTAATTGAAATTGATTTATATTGCCAATTTTACTAATTTTGGACACAATTTGGATTGAGTCACTGGTTATCCACAATTTCTTTTACTCAACCGATTTCATAAGCTTAATGGAATTGTACACGGATCCTATCGATTGCTTGGGTAGGTAGGTGAGCGACCTGACTTCAAGCGGCCTAACAGTTCATGTATTATATGTATGTCCAACATTGGGTATGAGGGATGCAGAAATAGAGGTAATTGGTTTTTGCATGGAGCCCATCATTTGTAAATCATTTTATAAGAGATGTAATATTATATGTATATGAATCTATAATTTTTAAAAACAATGGGGGAGCCAAGGCTCCCCATTGTCATAACAAAGCTCCGCCAGTGATGACAACAATGAGGGGAAAGTAAATTCTGAAAGACTAACATCTTGATTTATCTATTGATTGAATGAATTTTACAAAGGCCACTACTCTTATATATATATATATATATATTGGTAGGGAATAGCAGAATTAACTAACCTAACTAACATAATTGCCTATAATTAATTACTCAATAAATTGAACTGTTAGTTACAAAAGAGAACTAACAAATTTAACTGGTTGAACTAACTGTGTTTCTATCCAATAAACCCCCCATAAGCTAATGAGTCGATGGTAACAACTCGCAGCTTGTGTAAAAGGCGATCAAAAAGAGTAGGATCGAGCAGCTTTGTAAGAATGTCAGCTAGTTGATCAATTGTTGAGATTGGTAGAAGAAGAATAACTTTGATTTGGAGCTTCTCACGAACAATGTGACAGTCAATCTCTATATGTTTCGTGCGCTCATGGAATGTTGGATGGTTGGCAATGTCTTGAGCTAATTTTGCTATCACAATAGAGTAAAGCAGGAGATGTAAATGGAAGATGAAGTTCCTGTAATAGGTATATTAACCACTGCAATTCACAAATAGCGGAGGCTAATGCTGGATACTCGAATTCATTGGATGATCTGAATATTGTTGTTTGTTTCTTTGACTTCCAAGATAAGAGAAGGTCACCAAGGAATATACAGTATCCAGTGATAGATTATCGAGTGTCCAAACAACTAGCCCAATCAAAGGCAGAGAATCCTTTCAGCTGGATTGGAGAATTGACTGAGTAAAAGAGGCCATGAGCATAAGTAGCTTTGAGGCATCTGAGAACCCGAACAACAACTTGTTGATGTAGAAGAAGCAGAAGAAGGAAAAGGGAATAATTTTTCATAGAAAATAACATGTCTAGATAGAAAAACAAACTTAGAAATTAATTCATACAAAATGTAACCTTTAGTTTCTGGTTTGTAGCAAAGAAAAAGACATTTCCTGGCACGACTATCTAGTTTAGTTCTATTTTGACTAATAATGGAGGCATATGCCAAGCGACCAAAGACCTTTAAGTCAAGATAAGTAGGTGTATCATCATAGAGGAGTTCATATGGTGATTTTTTATCGAGAACTTGGCTAGGCAATCTATTGATTAGATAAACAGCATGACAAACAGTAAAGGACCAAAATATTTTTGGTAATTTAGATTGAAATAGTAGGGCATGGCTAACATTAAGAATATGTCTATGTTTTCTCTCTACTTTAGAGTTTTGTTGAGGTGTCCCTACATAAAAATTTGGTGAATGATGCCGTTGTCATTATAGAAAGTAGGCATGTTAAATTCTACCCCATTATGAGTCCTAATGGTCTTGATTTTGGTGTTAAATTGTGTAGAAACATAATTATAGAACTACATAATGGTAGGTCTAGCTTCTGATTTTGTTTTTAAAAGATATAGTCGAGAAATCATCAACTATAGTCAAGAATTATTGATATCCTTGGAAATAAGCTATGCTCAAAGGGCTCCAAATGTCCATCTGGACTAAATCAAAGGGCTTATGAGAGATACTAGTGCTATGAGAAACAATGGCGAGGGCAGGGGTAACAATTGGGTGCCATGGTCATATATAAAATTATTACAGTTGCTCAAATTAATCATAAGATGGCACCCCTGATCGCTGCTGCAATTTCTCACGAGGGACAACTCGGAGTGTCATGGCCTCACAAACGGTGGAGATACATTTCAATTTCATTTTTAACGTCATCAGTTCTCCAATTTGCAATATTTATTTATTAATTATTTTTAAGTGTAATATGTAATATTATTAATTTATTAAATATTATATTTTTTAAAAGGACCTTCTATTTATAGGTCCCTAGTCTATCTTTTTAAGACATCTGTTAACAGAGATTTAATGTAAATTCATATTTTTAATAAATCTCATAAAAATTTATCAAATAATATAAATTATGCTAAATAGAATAAGGTAAATAATATAGTGTTATTGGTCTTCTCAAAATTATTCACAGATATAAAGAAGCTTATTAAGTACTTTTATTTTAAAGAAATTATAACTTTATTTGATTATATTATCATCTTATTTTATTAATATTTTTGTTCTACTTAGTAAAATATTCAAATATAAAAAACATTTTCTTAATGTTTTGAAGTCACAATCACTTTAAAATAAAATAAATTTCAAAATCAACAATTATTTTAAAGCACATAAAATATCTATAATTAATTTCACTAATTTATTTGTTTTAAATTTTACATGTTTTCATTTTTAAAATATTTGTCACTTAAAATTCTTGTGTAAGATTTGTAAAAATTGATATAAAGATTTAATTACAAAAGTAATTATATTTAAGTCATTCTTTATTAAAATATTTAAATATCTTATATATGTATGTAAAAATTAATTTTTTTTAACTAAGTCATGCTATTTATAAATGGCCCCATGAAACCAAATTTCTGTCTTTGCCGCTTATGAGAAAAAGGTAATTTTGATTGTTTAGCCATGTGACAACGATCACAAACAAGATTTTTATTACATTTAATATAGGGAAATTGATTACAAGGTTAATTAGCTATAGGAAAAGAAGGACGGCCTAATCTACAGTGACATAGGTCAAAATTATGACCACTAAATGAACTGCTAAAGGCAATATTTCCATCAGTAGTTTTATTGCTAGAAACAAGTTTACAGATAGTGAAATCTTGAAGAATGTTCAAGCTATTGGTGACCTCAGCATGCCAAATCATCCTATGTGGAAGGGAATCATGTGCAATCATGAGATGAAAAGGCAAGTGTATAATTCAGTGAAGATGCAAGTTTCTGAACAGAAATCAGATTGTAATCAAATTCAGGGATATGTAAAACATTATTCAATTGTGTATGGTCACAAAGTTTAACATTTCCTGAATGTTTGGCAAACAGAATGCTTCCATTTGGAAGTTTAACAAGAATAGGAGAAATAAGACTGTAACTAGTGAAAAGAAATAAAAAAGGGGACACATGATCAGTAGAGCCAGTGTCCAAAATCCAAGTGTGAGAATTTTGAAAGGTATTACCTGATTGAGAAATGTGAGAAACTATGTGGTTTGCTGCAGAATCAGCATTCTTGGTGTTTTGTACCTGAGTATTGGATGTAGATGCCTCATTCTTGGAGCTTTGGAGTAAAGAAAGCAATTGTTTGTAATCTACTTGGTTGAGTTGAAGAGAGGCAGAATTGTTTGATGAGGGATTAGCATTGGTTGAATTTGTTGTGGTTTCAGCAAGATTGACAGTAAGACTAGCAGAGTTTTTAGGTCTATAACCAGGGGAAAACCATGTTTAAAGTAACAGGTATCAATTATGTGATTAGGTCTATTGCAAAAGGTGCATTGCTTCCCATTTTTTCTACCACGACCTCTGCCACCTTGAAGGGAAGTGCCTCTGCCTTGGAATCCAAAATTCTTATTTTGTTGAATCTAGCTGTTTTTATCAGTGGTAGTGGCTAGGGTGGTTGGTTGGCCTAAGATTGAAGAGCTTGAATTTCTTTCTTGCTGAATAACTAGAGAGATAACATTATTGATGGGTGTTAAGGGTTCAAGAAGTAGAATTTGAGTTTTAAAAATGTTGTAACAATCATTGATAATTGTTGCGGCTCAGGCAAGTGCACCTGATTATAACTCGTAATAAAAGTGGAGTATTTTTAAGACTCCAAATGTCGAACCCACAGGAAATGCACGAGTACCAATGAAGTAAAGAATCTATCCTATTAGGCTAACGAAAGTTGTAATTACAGAATAGAAAAAGTTGTCACGAAACTAAAAATAACAATTAAATAAAGTGCAAGAACGAATTATCTATATTATGGGAAGTCTAGGGGAACCGGGTTCACCAATACTCAACTCTTGATATTACTAAATAATTACTAAGAGATCAATTTTATGATTGATAGCTAATCACTCACTCTAAATTACTAAGAACTATCCAGTTAATAGCCTTCTTCCTAAATAACTACTCCGTTTTGATCTAGGAAGGCAATTAAAAGAAAGAGCATCAAGAATAAGTGAGTTTGTTAATCTAAAAACTAATTAGAAACAAGCAATAACCTTGTCCCGCATATAAAGGGAGTTCTTTTTTCCTAGAGATCCGTTAACTAACTGTGGTCTTGTTACTGTCAATTAAGCCAACTAATTAAAGATTGATCAGACCTTATAGAATTAAGCATGCTAGGGATAAAACAATCAATTAAATAAATAGAAACACATAGAATTAATTAGATAAATAACAAAAGCATTGTAAAGGATCCCCATCACTCCTAGTGATGGGTTTAGCTACTCATATTCAATGATAATAACATAAACACAATCATGAAACCATAGGAATCCATAATAAAGAGAATAAAATCTAAATCGGGACACCTTTTCGGTATGAAGACAGTCCTTAAGCATGTTCTTCATGTCCTCACGTGCTTCCGTAGCGAAACGGGGTTAGCACCAAGATCCAAAGAAACACGAATCAATAGAAAGTAAGGGAATTGATGTAGAACTCTCAAAAAGGGGTTTTAGATTCAGAAATTAGTTAAAAGGTTTTCAGCTTAGGCTAAGAGGGCTTATTTATAGGTTAGGATGCGGAATAGGTCATCTGGCTTTCAAATCTGCACATTTTGGGATGAGATGCGACCGTACTGGATATATACATGGCCGTACCGAACTTTATTTGCGACGTTGGCCCGTACTTGTGCGCTCTGCACTCCCAGACATCATCTGTGTACGGCCGTACTGTCTTAGGCACGGCCATAGTGAACTTTTTCATTGGCGCTAGGTGGTACTGACCAAGGGGGTACGCCCCTAGTGATTTCCTGATCTAGGTACGGCCGTACTGAAGTACTGTCAGGCCGTATCATCCAATAGTGCTAAAACTCTCCAAAACTTGCTAGTGAGTATTTATGATATTTCTGCAAAATAGGGTATAAGTGAGTACCTTTGTGCTTTAAATAGTGCAGAATGATATATTTAAGTACTAGAAATGCCCTATAAATGTAGATAATTTGGTGTGATAACACATCCCCACACTTGAGCATTGCTTGCCCTCAATCAAATTACTTAGGTAATTATAATAAGAGAAACTACTTTCACTGAATAGGGGCAAAAACATGAGTATGACAATAAAGTGATATCATAAAATATGCCAATAAATAGAATGCCCAATTAGAGGTGTAAGTCCAAATGAGTCAACAATCTGTGATTTACAAGTCACGCTCTCACCAATCTCAAAGTGTTTATAGGTATAGTTATTAACGCTCGGATTTTTCAGATGAAGTGACATTACCATAGGCTTGTACATCAACCAAAACTCTACTATTAAAGTCTATTTATCAAGCAAAAGAGGAATAATGGTCTTTCATTGGTTGTAATGGGGCCAAGGTAATAAAGTTAAATATGATAAAAGAAAGAAAATGTCATGCAAAAGGTCAGAAACATATCAACCAAAACAAGCAACCTTTTTTTTTTCACTTTAAAGAGCAGACAAGAATCTCCAAATTTTTGATCAATATCTTTTTTTTTTGTTGCATTTTCTGAAGGCACTATCATGATAAACAATTATATTTTTCTTTCAATGCTTTTTCTTTTCTTTTCCTTTCCTCCTTTCATGTATTTATGCAGCAAATAAACATTTTTAAGAACTAGGAGGGGAAATAAATATTAAGCCTTCTTTTTGTAAACACATACAAGGGATTCAAGACATTATTCTTTTGCTTTTTGCCACTAATTGCTCTCAAAGAGTATTTTCCAAGATTGCCTTTACATAGTATAATCAATAGTAACAAGAAGGGGTACCAAAGAAATATAATAAAGTACTTGTAGGCACAAAAGTGGGCAACTAGTGGTAAGATGCATTGAAAATAGAAGTGGTCTGAAAAATTCCTAAAATTGCCCTTTCCAAATTCACATGAAAATAAACTCATATTCGCTTTGCAATGGTCTCAACACAAGTTCGAGAATGCACATTCATAGAAAAATATCACTCAAACAAAGAAAAGAGGCAAAAACATGATGTGGCCTCTTATTTCAGGCTCAAATCTCACATTTAGCAGCTTACACAGAAAGTTAAAACTCACAGAACCTCAATGCTAATTTTCAGCAAATTCCAATATTATCAACAGAATTAATTCAATCACAAGTTGTCAGAGGAAAAAAAAATTTTGTAGCCCCTAAATCAGCAAAATTTTAAAGTTCTCTATAATTATAAGTAATTGTAAGCACAACCAAGTAATAAGCACAATATAAAATTCTCTCCCCACACTTATTTCTAGTAATGTCCTCACAATGCCTAAGATAATATAAGCACAAAAAGATAAAAGAAAATAAAATAAATGCTAAAGTAAAAGAAGGTTGAAAGAGACTCTCATCTGAAAAAATTCACGAGCAAAATGAATGGGGACATGGGCAATGTATGTTGTTTCCTTTCACAATACCGATGAAGCTGGTAAGCGGGCAGAAGAACTGTGCATCACAAAACTCAAAAATTTAGAAATAAAATAAAAAGAAATAACAGTAAAATAAAATAATAAAATTAAATTAAAAGCAATAAAAATAAAGTGTATCCTGCGAGCTTGCCAATATATATACATCTCTTGCTAATACAAAAGCAAGAGTCTAAGTACTAAAAGAGAAAAAATGTAGTCCCGCATCACTCGGCAGGAGGGTAAGGCTGGAGACGCTGAAGGTGCTCGAAAATTGCTGCCAGCTGCTGGTCCACGTGGGTCCTATACTCCTGAAAGCTAGACTGCATCTCAACGAGACACATCATGACGTCCTGGTAGGAGTGGCCCTGTGGTGTTGGCTGTGGCGGTGGTGGTGGATGCTCCTCTGCTAAAGGCACAAAATCTGCAGCCTGATCCTGCTGTTACTCCTTTGGCTTGACGCCCTCATACTCGTTATGCCCCAGTCTCCGTAGAACACGGATGTTGTAGAGGGCCAAAAGTCTGATGGGCCCCATCTCAATGGTGGTGGCCCCCGCTCCGGTGCGAACTCCGAGATGAGCTGACAGTCAGGAGATGAACGAACCCCAGACTATGTGACCGGTGTTATGGGTCTACAGATGAACGCCCAGCTGGGTGCAAGTGTGCAAGAAAAACATACCGGCGTCGCAGCGGTGTCCTTGGGTCATGGGCCAAAGCAGAAATAAGCCTGGCCTACTGATTGTGTCGTCGCTCAAGGCCCTCCCATTAATAGAACGAGCAATCCATCTGTGCATTGCCCGCACAGCTGGGTCTCTAATCTTGCTGGCCTTGGACAGTTGGGAATGTAGTGGGCATCCTCTGTGAGAGCTCTCCAACTCTCTGAGTCCTACCGCCCCTGTGGGATCTCCAAGAGTGCTCCCAAATGCTCCGACATCTGTATTGTCTCTGCCGTCTCGAATCCTAGCCCGATGTTAAACTCGGCCAGGTTCATCGTGTGGTGGGTCCCGCGGAGCCAAACTGTCACTACCAGATCCTGCTCTGGCTCGTCCTCCATCTCTGGATACTGGGACTCCCTGCCCTCATATGATAGCCACATGTGGCTAGAAAATCTAAGATAGCCTCCACATGAGTAGGCTGTCTGACAGAGGCTGCTTGGAGCCATCTAATCCTCTGCAGCAGTGTCTCCACCTCCTCTCGCAGGCCGACTTGTCGGAGGGCATTGAAGTCCAAATATCTCTGCGTGTGAGTGTTGAAATCCCGCAGCTATTTGTATCTTTCCTTATGCTGCTGTGGGATATAAGCTAGCACGGTTTTTGACGCGCGTGCTGCTGCAGATGAGGAGCCTTCGCCTCTCTGGCACTTAGACATTTTCCTGCAAAATTAAAAATATGAAAAATTAAAATTTTAGGTAAAAACTGTGTTTGGTACGGTTGTGCTTCGTCAGGTACAACCATACTGCATGAATATGTACGCCCTAGTTTAAAAGGTCAGTACGACCTGACTTAAGGAACATGTATGGCCGTACATTGCCATAGGTACGCCCGTACCTGTGGTCTGTCTACAACCCTAAGGCCGCCAGTACGACCTTCAGTATGACCTGTTTTTGATAGGTACGGTCGTACTGCGCTACGGTTTTGTGAGAAATCTATCCTATAATTAGATTTTCTCAATTCTCAACCCAAATTTCAAGTCTCAAATCGTTATTAGGGTCTCTATGCATGCAAACCAAGCCAAAACTACTCCTAAATCGCTAAAGTTAGAATTAAACAAAATTAAAAACCTAAACTAACTAAAACTCAAAATAACAAGTAAAACAGGCAAACATTCCAAGAAATAAGTTTAGAATCAGTACCTGGATAATCTTGGAATGAAAAATGCGAAGAAGTTGGGAGTAGAAAGTGTTTGAGTGGAGAGGATTTGGGCGTACAAGGGTATGGTACGCCCTTACCTCTCACTGTTACCTTAAATATTCATCCTCTTAACACGGGATACGGCCGTACCTGGTTATATGTGCGGCCGTACCTGTCTGTCTCTCCGCGTTTCTTAGGATAAAACCATGCGGTACGACCGTGCCTAATGGAAAGTACGCCCGTACATACTGATTTTCCAAATTTTTTTTGGTTTTTCAGAATATTTCATTTTTTTTGTATTTTTAATAATTAATAAAAATAAAATCAATAATGAAACAAAATAAATAACAATAAAAAGAAAAGTGTTAGTAGACACAAGTTGCCTCCTGCTAAGCGCTTGTTTAACGTCCCAAGCTTGACGATTCGGAGGACTTAGAATTAGTCCTCAGCGGGCTATGGCCTTTTTTTGACATTACCTTTTGTTTTCTTACCATTGGGGAAGACTGCAATATAATTGCCTTCTTTAGAGTGACCCATCCAAGCAGGGCCTGAGCACTTTTTTGGTGGGTTCATTGTGTACCCACAATCTTCACAGTTGTAAATTGGCTCACTTATAATATGCAAAAATGTCCTAATAAATTTCTTTACTAAGTCATTCCACGTCTCTATTTCTTCAGCTAGTAGGAGATATAGCCATATCCTGACATCCTCATCTAATGAGAATGGGAAGATCTTCAATTTTGCTTCATCTGGAGACAAGTTCTCATATTTTGCTTTTCTCCAGAACTGTCTTATGTGCTCAATAGGATGTTGCCCTGTTGTTCCCTTAAATTGTAAAGTTGACACCTCTGAGATAATGGATGGGTCTAATTCAAAATTGGTAAATTCTTCAAGGGCATCATCCTTTAATTGTTGAAATCCTTCGATATGATTCTCTTTTTTCTCAACTGTGGGTTGGAAAGTGGAATTTTAGGTAAAGTGGAATTTTAGGTAAACTGAGAACCATTACTTAGCCACTCCTCCAAGATAAAGGGGCAATAACTTAAGTCTTATCCTACTTGTGGTGGTTCCTGCAAGATTGTTTGTCTTAACCAAGTCATAAAAATTTAATATATGAGGAATAGAATCCTCCCTAGGCAGTCCCTTGAATTTAGGCAAACAAAGTGCTTCCACTATCAAGGAAAGGGTTATGTTTTTATTCTGCTCAATAGAGTTGCTATCATGTTTCTCAACTTGCACTTTTTTTCTTTCTCCTGTTTTGGTTCCATATCCTGCAAGAAACAACAAGAAGTACTAGAGGAAGAAGTTTTGTTAGCATTTTAAATATCGAAAATTTCTTCTTCATCCTCAATTCTTAGAGTCATGGTTCCCTTTTTTACTTGAATAGTAGCATCTCCTATTGTCAAAAATGGTCTTCCCAATATAATAGGAATATCTCTGTCTTCCTCCATATCCAGAACTATAAAGTCAACTGGAAAAATAAATTTTTCCATCTTAACTAGCATATCCTCTATTATCCTTATTGGGTAAACAAGAGTTCTGTCAGCTAACTGCAAGGACATGTTAGAAGGTTGCGGTTCTTGCAAATTTAAATTTCTAAAAATAGACAGAGGCATTAGATTCACACTTGAACCCAAATCACATAGTGCTTTAAAAGAGTTATTACCAATTGAGCATGAAACAACAAAGGTTCATGGATCTTAAGCTTAGATGGTAACTTATTCATTAACATAGTAGAACAATCTTTATTTAAATTCACTGTCAACCTCTTCCAATTTATTTTTGTTAAAAATTATTTCCTTTAAGAACTTACCATACTTAGGTACTTCAGAGACAATTTCAGCAAAAGGAATATTGACATGCAATTTTCTAAGTTTTTCAAATAATTTCATTGCTTGCCTATCCTTATGAAAATTTTTAGAACTTTGGGAAAAAGAGTTACTTACCCCCCGGGACGTCCTTCATTGTAATGCTTGGTTCCTCCTTTGCCATAAAGATTGCATTGCACTTCTCATATGGATTTGGTTCCACCTGACTTGGAAGTGTTCATTTTTCTCTTAGAGTCACCACATTTATTAAAGTTGCCATGTGGTCTTTCAGTGTTTTCTGGTCTTCTGTGTTAGTGGTTACTAATTTTTCTAAATTCTTGAACCTTTCATCCACTTTTCCCATGAAGTTGTTGAGGTCATTCACACCGGGAATTCTATCATTTTGAGCACGGTTCTGTAAATGTGGAGGCTTGTAAGTATTCTGATTCTGTCCCTGTGACCTCTGTTGGCCTCCCAATGAGAAATTGGGATGGTTACTCAATCCGGGATTATAGGTGCTTGAGCAGGCGTCATTCTGTGGCTTATTCCCAATAAAATTCATCTCCTCAGTGCAATATTTAGAATCATGACGTGTTACTCCACAGAAATTATAGGAGGCTTTGGTAGCCTTGGTTTCTATATGTAGCCTTAAGTCTTTCTTCAGTCTTCTCCATGAAACCGGCCAAAACTCCCACACACAGATGTCTGTGCCTTTGCATAAACTTCAGCATAGCTTCTTGCATCCCTGTCTTTGGATCAAAATCCTTTTTGTCCCACAGTATTGACTTCTTCCAATTGACCTTCAATTGCCAAGCAACGCCAATCATTATTAGTTGAAGTTGCATTGGACTGAGTTTGTGCTGCCATTGTAGTACCCTAATTTTGTCCGGCTTTTTTATTTTATTTTATTTTATATTTATTTTAACTTTTTAAATTAGTAGTAGTAATAATAATACATAATATTTTTTGGTCTTTGAATAATAAAAAAGAGAAGGCAAAAATGGATAAAGAGAAAAAGAAAAGAAAGGAAAAGAAAAGAATAAAAGAATAAAAAAGAAAAAAAAAGAGAAAAAGAAAGGGGTTATGGATAGTAATACAGGGGGTGCTAATAGCAAGGAACCAAAGTTTGCCACAGCCCAAAGGCTGGCCATAAGCCCAACAGCACACCACTCCCCTCTCTATTTTACTCGTGCACCCCCTTTTCTTTTGTTCAACACCCCTGCATGCCTCACTCTCTCACTGCTACGCGCACCCCACCTTTTATTTCTACGCCCCAGCCCAACAGAACGTTACAAACCTACGTGGCCCACCACCAACCCAGCAACCCAAATCCTCTAACCCTAAAAAACCCTAAACCGTCTCATTCTCTCATTCTCCGCGGCGCCCCCTCCCTCATTCTCTCCTTTTCTCTCATCATCTTCATCTTATCCCAAACCCTAATCCCTATCTTCTTCTCCTTCCTCCAATCAAAAATCCCTCCTCATCCCCAACCCTAGGCCGCCGCGGCCAAGCCCCATTCTCTCAAACCAAACCCTATTCTCGCCTCCACCTCCACCTCCCTCTTCACTCTTCTTTCCATCTCTTCCAATCTAACCCTAAACCTCATGACCGCGGCGCCCTCATCTCCAAATCCATCAAATCCGAACTGAATCCTCACCAAATCCGCCTCCCTCATCTTACTCCCCCCATCTCGGCCATCTCTTCCCCTTTCCCTATTTCCTTCCTTTTCTCCCCTTCATCCTCCACCTCCGAAACCCTAGCCGCGGTGCCCTCCGCTTTTGTCTCTTTTATTCTTCCCCTTTTTTCTCATCAATCACGCCACCAGTCAAAGGGAATGCGAATCTCAAATATTATCCTTTTCCAATATGATTCGGTCAGATTCTAAATCAGAATTGAGATCTTGAAGTAAAGAAGAAAAAAAACGTGACAAATCAGGGAAGTCTCTATCTCCTTTCTTTACTTTTAATTTTTATTTATTATTCTGATTTGGTTCTATTTCTTTTGACAGAGACTATGAGGCTATAAAAGCCAAAGACATGTAACTGAGGGAGAGGGAACTCGGACGAGAAAAAAGAGTAGAAATAGAGGAGAACAAAGAGGATGAACAAAAGAGGCAGAGGCAGAAGGAAGAAATCTCGACCAAGAACCTGTGAGGCTACCAAAAATCCCAAATTAAACACTGCTTAGTCTTAGGTTTCTTTTATCCCCTCCTTTGATCTCTGTATAAATTTTCTGGGAAGCCACAAACCCAGGTCCCCTCTTCTTCTTCGTTTTGATCTTTTTCTGTGTTTTTTGCCATGGCTTTGTAATATGGAATTGTATTCTGGACTGAAATTATATATGATGTAAGTCTCTTCCTTTCTTCGTATCTTTGTATTCCCTGTTGTTGTTGTTGTTGTTGTTGTTTGTTAATCTGCTGATTGTTGAATCGAGCTAAGGCTAGGGTTTGGCCTTCCAATGGGGCCCAACCCTAGGTAGGGACCCGATTGTAAATATGTTGTCTAGGAGGGTATAAAAGCAATAAAGAAAGTTTCCATATTTTTTTTATCTACACATTTTTAAATAAATTTATGAAAGTTACATTTATTTCGTTTTTGTCTAAAATAATATTAATCATAAGTAAATTAAATTTTATAAGTTCTGTTTTGAATATAAAGTAAAAAATAAATTAAAGTGTTTGCTTTTAATCTGGCTGGCTGAAATTTGTTTGTGACCATTAGTTAATAATTATGAATCTTATCTTTGAGGGAAATAAATTATTTAATGACAAACAATTATTTTCAAACAATTAAGGTACCGTTTTACGGGCGTCGCGGGGTGCTAATACCTTCCTCGCACGTCAATAACTCCCAGGCTCAAGATCTGGTTCAAAGACCATTTCTTTCAATTCTTTTAAAAAAAATAGGTTTTCCAATGTTTTCCTAAAATTAAATATTGGTGGCGGCTCCATTTCTAATTTGGTGTGGTTGTCACAGCTGACGACTCCGTTGGGGACTTTAGAGAGTTAGGCCCTAAATTGTTTGTATTGATTTGTTTGCCTTACATGATTTATTTCTCTTTTATTATTTTTTATTTTTTTATTCCTATTTGTTTATTATATATATTTTGCTCATATGTTTGTATATTTGAACCCTAGGGTAGAAGACATTTGTAAATATTATGTTTTGATTTGTTTTGCAGGGGGTAGTATTTTAGGTAATTGCTCATTCACACACTTCACTTAACACGCTTTTTGCACACTACAAGCGAAACCCTATACCCGGGTTTGAAAAAGAAAAAAAAACTTTAAGCTAGGAGAGGCTGTGTAGTGAGCATCTACTGGATGTACGTCCAGTTGGGTCCTTGCGAAGGCCTCACATAGAGTTTGACCCTATTTGAGAAAAAACTCCCGTTAATAGTTTACCTATTATCGGCGGTAATATTCGAAAATAGGACCCTTGGCTCTAGGAACCTTTTTAGATTAGTATCCTAAAGCCACCCAATGGAAAGACACTTATGTGGACCATAAACTCATTCTAAGGAACTACTGGCCCATATCACCAAAGGAGCAAACCCTATCTGTCTCGTTTTTCATGTGATCAAAGCCGTAGAACCTAAAGTCTTAGGAATTACTGGTCTACCTCACAAGGGGCACTTGGCCCATTTTTTATCTTCATCCATTTAAAAAAATAGTGTATTTTTTCTTTTCCATCACATTCTTTTTGCATGAAAAAATCAATATATTAAAAAAAATAGAAATTTTTTTCTCCATTATCCATCATATTATTTTGCATAAAATTACATAAAAAAAAACATTCATGACATGCATAATCATGGCATCCTTATAATGTAACTCATTTTCCCCCCTCAACAGAAAAATAGATACAAATAAGCTTTCCTTGTATCCCTACCGGACTCGAACCCAATCTAGACTTATGGATTTGTTGGAACAGAATCAGCAAGCGATGAGAGAAGAACTCGACCAAATCAAGGGTAAGATGGACAAGATATTGGGCTTTTTGCAGAACTTGGACCCAAAATTGACCATTGATAAGAACCATTCCATCAACACCAATGAGTATCGAGATGCTTTCGATGGCCCATCAGGAGACCTCCTAGATCAGGAGAGACTCCAAATTGTGGAAGGTAGGCTGAAAACAATTGAAGGGAAAAATCATATTGGGTTCAAAGCTTCAGAAGTATGTTTGGTCCTGGACGTGGTAATTCCTCCAAAATTCAAAGTTCCTGAGTTCGTCAAGTATGAAGGTTTAACTTGTCCAAGAAGCCACCTTATCATGTACTGCCGGAAGATGACCTCCTGCTCCAGTAATGATAAGCTCCTAATCCACTTTTTTCAAGAGAGTCTTACCGGGGCATCCCTATGCTTGTATATGCAGTTAGGGCAGAGCAAAATCAACTCATGGAATGATTTGGCTAAAGCTTTCATCAAACAGTATAAATACAATATGGACATGGCTCCTGGCCGCTCCCAGTTGCAAACCATGGTAAAAGGGGGCAATGAAAGCTTCAAAGAGTATGCCCAAAGATGGAGAGGGATTGCATCCCAAGTGGAACCTCTGCTATCTGAGAAAGAGATGGTTCCCATGTTCTTTGACACACTTCAGTAACCCTTCTATGATCTGATGATGGGAAATGTCTCTTCAAGCTTCTCAGACCTAGTTGTTGTCGGAGAAAGAGTGGAAGCCGGGATAACAAGCGGAAGGATTGGAAACCTCGAAGCTCAACAACCATTGCGCAGTATAGGCCAAGATATGGAAGAAGATACAAATGCTGCTCATCACGACATACCACGCTGAGGCAGTGGGCCACTCCATTGAGGATGGTTGGGCTTTGATCAACATCAAGTGGTAAAACTTCAAGGAATAGCACTGTTTAAACAACCTTTATTCATTTTTACGCTTTGCCCGAAGCCCTGGAGCATATCTTGTAAAGGGCCCACTTTGTTCCCATCTTTTCAATACATCAATGAAAATGCAATTTGAATTTTTCGACTTCCCTTCTTGATGCGTGGTCAATCCGAGATTCAAAAAAAGGATAGTTAAAAAAAATATAAAAGAAATAAAATAAAATGGTAAAGAAAATGCACAATTATCAAAATTAATTTTTGTGAAAATTTGAGCAATAAGATTTTGAGATGAAGTTTGGCCATTTTTCTCTATCCAAAAAATATAAAAAATATTTATCCTTTGCTACCCCTTTTTGAGCCTAAAAAAAAATTTCTTTCAGTTACCCTAAACAAGGATCACCCATACATTGAAGGCTAGCACAATAGTCCATTAAATTTTGTCTGTAAAAAAAAAAGCAAGCAAGCAAATATCAAATGCAACATATCAAGACGCTTGCAAAGAAAAATGAATAAAAATGCAAAAACAAAACAAGACAATTGTGCTAGCAACCATCAAAGTGCATCTTGACACTAAAGACCCTTGTTTTCATAAACTTTTAAATACTTTTTGAGCCTGAAATATCCTTTTTTCATAGCCCTTAACCCTTGGCCACGTTACAACTCTAATAAAGTCCATTCTGATAAAAGTCAAATTGCTCATATTTTCCTAAAACTTGAATTTTGAAAGAGGAGATCCATATAAACTCCTCAGTGCAGTTGTTTTACAAAAAAAAAAAAACAAAGAAAAAAGAAAAAAGAAAAAAAGAATATAAAATAAAATGCTTGCTAGGCTAAAAACCCGAAAGGGCGGTCTAGGCAGAAGTTAGAGCGACCCGCTAGGTTGAAAACTCGCAAAGAGCGGCCTAGGTAGAAGTTAGGGTCAAATTCACAAACATGTCAACCCAGATTGTACTTCTTGGACCTAAACATAAACCAAGAAGCTAGGGGGAAAAAGCTAGGTCCATCATCTACAAGCTTCACATTCATTCCGGTTTCAGAACTATGCAAGGTGATCTGTCTCTCAACATAGATCCTTCCTCACATGGCTGGACGAAGGCCAAAGGGACACTGAAAAGTCTCTATGGATCAAAGTTGTTAATCTAATCCTTCCAAAGGCATTCAAAGCATGAAGATGAAAATTTGAAGATCCATAAAATGATTTATCAAGGGGCACATACGCAAACCTGGTGCATTGCAAAGTCAACCATTTGGACAAGCAAGCCAACATAAAGTTATCACCCCACGAGTCTAGGGGCAGAGTCCTCAAAGGAATTCAGGAAAGTCAAAAAAATTCAAAACAATAATAATATTCATGCATAGCATACAATTCATTGCATTTTGCATGATCATTAATACTTTTGGGTCCCCGACCCACTTTCAAAATCATTTCTCTAAAAAAAAACAACATTCATATATGGCATACCATTCATTGCATCCTGCACCATCATCAATACTTTTGGGTCCACGACCCACCCACCTTAAAAAAACATTTCTCTAAAAATAAAAATTTCATTTCATGCATGGCATACCATTCATTGCATCCTACATGACTATCAAAGTTTTTGGGTTCATTGACCCACCCTCTCAAATATTACATACAGTTGGTCTGTTGTTACTCGGTAAGAACTAGTACTCAGCCTATTCAATCTATTAGCATGAGTTAGGAACTTGTCCTACTCCTTGTTGGGAATCTGACCCACCACCTTGGGAATCTGACCCCAAGCTTTTAGTCGGGAACCTGACCCGCATCTCAGATCTTCCTCAATTATGGAAATCGATCCACACCTTTTTAACAAGAGTTAGGAATCTGACCTACACTTTGTCGGGAATCTGACCCGAACAGTTTCGAGTGACAGAAAAGCTCGTACAATGGACGTTCACCTGCAATAGGCAAACCAGTCCATGCTTTAGAAAGAATTAGATTTTGACCTACATCTTGCCGGGAATCTGACCCGAACCTATATTGAGTGACAGAGAAACTCATATCACGGATATTCCTTAAAGTAGGGTAGTCAATCCGTACCTTTTAGCAAGAGTTAAGAACCTGACTTACCCTTGTTGGGAATCTGACCCAAACTTGTGTCGAGTGTCGAAGAAACTCGCGCCCCAAACTTTCCCCAAACAGGGAAGTTAATCCATTTTGTAAGAGCTAGGAACTAAACCTATGCCTTACTGAGAATTCACTAGGAATCAAATCTAGAATCTCTCACCAATTTCGTAAGAGCTAGGAACCAGACCTATGCCTTACCGGGAATTTGCCAGGAAACCGACCCTAGAATCTCCCACCAAAGTCGGGAACCAATCCCGCGATCTCAAACAACTTGTTTCGGACAAAATTAGAGTCTTTTATCCTTAATTATCTTTTACAACGAATGCATGAAGACCTTCGAGTAAAATATAATTAAGGAGGGGCAACTGTAGTACCCTAATTTTGTCCGGCCTTTTTATTTTATTTTATTTTATTTATTTATTTTAACTTTTTAAATTAGTAGTTGTAATAATAATATATAATATTTTTTGGTCTTAGAATAATAAAAAAGGGAAGGCAAAAATGGATAAAGAGAAAAAGAAAAGAAAGGAAAAGAAAAGAATAAAAGAATAAAAAAGAAAAAAAAAGAGAAAAAGAAAGGGGTTATGGATAGTAATACAGGGGGTGCTAATAGCAAGGAACCAAAGTTAGCCACAGCCCAAAGGCTGGCCATAAGCCCAACAGCGCATCACTCCCCTCTCTATTTTACTCGTGCACCCCCTTTTCTTTTGTTCAACACCCCTGCATGCCTCACTCTCTCACTGCTACGTGCACCCCACCTTTTATTTCTACGCCCCAGCCCAACAGAACGTTACAAACCTACGCGGCCCACCACCAACCCAGCAACCCAAATCCTCCAACCCTAAAAAACCCTAAACCATCTCATTCTCTAATTCTCCGCGACGCCCCCTCCCTCATTCTCTCCTTTTCTCTCATCATCTTCATCTTATCCTAAACGCTAATCCCTATCTTCTTCTCCTTCCTCCATTCAAAAATCCCTCCTCATCTCCAACCCTAGGCCGCCGCGACAAAGCCCCATTCTCTCAAACCAAACCCTACTCTCGCCTCCACCTCCACCTCCCTCTTCACTCTTCTTTCCATCTCTTCCAACCTAACCCTAAACCTCATGACCGCGACACCCTCATCTCCAAATCCATCAAATCCGAACCGAATCCTCACCAAATCCGCCTCCCTCATCTTACTCCCCCCATCTCGGCCATTTCTTCCCTTTTCCCTATTTCCTTCCTTCTCTCCCCCTTCATCCTCCACCTCTGAAACCCTAGTCGCGACGCCCTCCCCTTTTATCTCTTTTATTCTTCCCCTTTTTTCTCATCAATCACGCCACCAGTCAAAGGGAATGCGAATCTCAAATATTATCCTTTTCCAATATGATTCGGTCAGATTCTAAATCAGAATTGATATCTTGAAGTAAAGAAGAAAAAAAACGTGACAAATCAGGGAAGTCTCTATCTCCTTTCTTTACTTTTAATTTTTATTTATTATTCTGATTCGGTTCTATTTCTTTTGACAGAGACTATGAGGCTATAAAAGCCAAAGACATGCAACTGAGGGAGAGGGAACTCGGACGAGAAAAAAGAGTAGAAATAGAGGAGAACAAAGAGGACGAACAAAAGAGGCAGAGGCAGAAGGAAGAAATCGCGACCAAGAACCTGTGAGGCTACCAAAAATCCCAAATTAAACACTGTTTAGTCTTAGGTTTCTTTTATCCCCTCCTTTGATATCTGTATAAATTTTCTGGGAAGCCACAAACCCATGTCCCCTCTTCTTCTTCGTTTTGATCTTTTTCTGTGTTTTTTGCCATGGCTTTGTAATATGGAATTGTATTCTGGACTGAAATTATATATGATGTAAGTCTCTTCCCTTTCTTCGTATCTTTGTATTCCCTGTTGTTGTTGTTGTTGTTGTTGTTTGTTAATCTGCTGATGGTTGAATCGAGCTAAGGCTAGAGTTTGGGCTTCCAATGGGGCCCAACCCTAGGTAGGGACCCGATTGCAAATATGTTGTATAGGAGGGTATAAAAGCAATAAAGAAAGTTTTCATATTTTTTTTATCTACACATTTTTAAATAAATTTCTGAAAGTTACATTTATTTCGTTTTTGTCTAAAATAATATTAATCATAAGTAAGTTGAATTTTATAAGTTATGTTTTGAATATAAAGTAAAAAATAAATTAAAGTGTTTGCTTTTAATCTGGCTGGCTGAAATTTGTTTGTGACCATTATTTAATAATTAGGAATCTTATCTTTGAGGGAAATAAATTATTTAATGGCAAACAATTATTTTCAAACAATTAAGGTACCGTTTTACGGGCGTCGCGGGGTGCTAATACCTTCCTCGCGCATAAATAACTCCCGGGCTCAAGATCTGGTTCAAAGACCATTTCTTTCAATTCTTTTAAAAAAATATAGGTTTTCCAATGTTTTCCTAAAATTAAATATTGGTGGTGGCTCCATTTCAAATTTGGTGTGGTTGTTACAGCCATTAGAGTCTCTATCTTCTTGGTCGTTGTCTCCAATTTTGCTTCAAGGGTTGTGTTTGCTTCCACTTTATAAATTCGTGCTTGCTGGTTCTTCCTTCCAGTTTGTCTTTCACTTGCTGACCACTGAGCATTATTCTGAGCCATTTTAGTCATTATATCATAAGCCTAAGTAGGTGTCTTCTTTTCGAAAGATCGTCCACAAGTGGCATCAACAGCACCTCTAGTTTGCATGGTAAAACCATTGTATAAAATTTGAACTAGCTGCCACTTGGTAAAACCATGATGAGGACAGCTTCTAATTAAATCTTGGAATCGTTCTCATGCCTCATGCATTGATTCTCCTTCGTTCTGAGTAAACCCAGATATGTCAGCTCTCAGCTTTGCAGATTTTGCAGGAGGAAAGTACTTATTTAGAAACTTGGTTTTCAGGTCCTCCCAGGTGGTAATAGAATTTGGTGGAAGTGAATCCAACCATAATTGTGCCTTTCCCTTCAGTGAGAATGAAAACAATCTTAACTTGATGGCCTCCAGTGTCACACCATGACACTTGACAATGTAGGCAACTTTCTGGAATCATTTGAGATGAGCATTTGTATCTTCAAATGAGCATTTGGATCTTCAGAAGGTAAGTCAGAGAATTGTATTGCAGATACCATTGAAATCAGTGTTGGCTTCAATTCAAAATTTGTGGCCTCAATTGCCGGATAGTTGACGTTGTCCGCCACATCCATAGTTGGAGTAAAGTATTCGTTCAACGTAACTTCGTTATCCATTGCTAGCAGCTGTCTTCTCAACAAACGAAGTGTTCTTTCAACTTCAGGGTTGAATATCAATTCAGGATGTTGAGACCGTGTCTGCATACACCAAAAGAAACCAAATTAGTATGTTCTTAAAAATAATAAAATAAGCAGAAAATAAATAAACCAAATAAAATGCCTAATGTAAATAGAATCTTGTTCAATCAATATCGCTAAAACATTCCCGGCAACGGCGCCAAAAACTTGTTGCGGCTCAGGAAAGTGCACCTGATCGTAACTCGTAATAAAAGTGAAGTATTTTTAAGACTCCGAATGTCGAACCCACGGAGAATGCGCGATACCAATGAAGTAAAGAATCTGTCTTATTAGGCTAATGAAAGTTGTAATTAGAGAATAACAAAAGTTGTCACGAAACTAAAAATAACAATTAAACAAAGTGCGAGAACGGATTAACTATATTATGGGAAGCCAGGGGAACCGGATTCACCGATACTCAACTCTTGATATTTCTAAATAATTACTACGAGATCTATTTTCTGATTGGTAGCTAATCACTCACTCTAAATTACTAAGAACTACCCAGTTAATAGCTTTCTTCCTAAATAACTACTCTGTTTTGATCCAGGAAGGTAATTAAAGGAAAGAGCATTAAGAATAGGTGAGTTTGTTAATCTAATAACCGATTAGAAACAAGCAATAACCTTGTCCGGCATATAAAGCGAGTTTTTTTATTCCTAGAGATCCGTTAACTAACTGTGGTCATATTACCGCCAATTATGCCAACTAATTAAAGGTTAATCAGGCCTTATATGATTAAGCATGCTAGGGATAAAACAATCAATCAAATAAATAGAAACATATAGACTTAATTAGATAAATAAAAAAAGCATTGTAAAGGATTCCCATCACCCCTAATGATGGGTTTAGTTACTCATATTCAATGATAATAACATAAACACAATCATGAAACCGTAGGAATCCATAATAAAGAGAATAAAATCTAAACCGGGACACCTTTTCGGTATGACAATGGTCCTTAAGTACGTTCTTCACGTCCTCACGAGCTCCAGTAGCGAAACAGGGTTGGCACCAAGCTCCAAGGAAACACGAATCAATAGAAAGTAAGGGAATTGATGTAGAACTCTCAAAAAGGGGTTTTAGATTCAGAAACTTGTTAAAAGGTTTTCAGCTTAGGCTAAGAGGGCTTATTTATAGGTTGGGATGCAGATTATGTCATCTGGCTTTCAAATCTGCACATGCTGGGACGAGATACGGCCGTACCGGATATATACACGGTCGTACCGAACTTTATTTGCGATGTTGGCCTGTACTTGTGCGCACTGCACTCCCTGACATCATCTGTGTACGGCCGTACTGCCTTAGGTACGCCCCTACTGATTTCCTGATCTAGGTACGACCATACTGAAGTACTGTCAGGCCATACTGCTCGTCTTGTAGTTCCTAAACTCTCCAAAACTTGCCAGTTTTTAGTCCATTCTCGCATCTTTTTCTTTGAGTGGTGTCTTTATGATATTTCTGCAAAATAGGACATAAGTGAGTACCTTTGTGCTTTAAATAGTGCAAAATAATATATTTAAGTACTAAAAATACCCTATAAAAGTAGATAATTTTGTGTGATAACAGGACTTTTAAGAAAACAAATAACATATTCATTTTCTCGGTATTTCTTCATTGAATTGACAAGATTGTAGCAATAAGGTTTATCACAAGAACAAGTAGGAATAGGACACAAGGAATCTAATTCTTCCCACAATGATTGGAGATTAGTGAAAAAGGAAGATTCATTGTGTTCACCTTGTCTAGCAGAATGTATTTCTTATAGAATGTCTGAGATGCGAAAATGATTGCCTTTGGAATAGCGATCTTGAAGGTCCAGCCACAATTCACGAACACTATCAATATAAACCGTGCTTTGTGCGATCTGAGGAGATAGAATGTGGTTGATCCAAGATATACAATGTTGTTGTAGTGCTTCCAAGAGTTGAAGAGAGGACCAGTGGCTGCGGGAGTAGTAATGCTGCCATCAACAAAGCGAAATTTGTTCTTTCATAGCAGGGCACATTTCATGGCTTTGCTCCAAGAATGGAAGTTATCTCCATTGAGAGGTGGAGAAACAAGTATAGTTCCTGCATTTTCTCCTGGGTGCAAATAGTAGGGACTTGTGGGGTTTTGAGATGGATCAGTGTTGGTGTTTGGTATACTGGTTTGTGAGATTTTTGTGTCTGATTGAGATCTAGAGGAATCCATTGAAGGAAATGATTGAAAAAGGTGTTGAATAGAGAAAGATTGAAAAAAGATTTGAGAAAGAGATGCAGAAGCTAGAAGAAGAAGGAGAAATCTGATACCATGATATCAATGGCAGCAATGAGGAGAAAGTAAATTTTGAATAACATCTTGATTCAACTATTGATTGAATGAATTTTACAAAGGCCACTAATCATATATATAGGTAGTGTACAAGCTATTGCAATGGAAATAATTGAATTAACAAAATTAACTAACCTAACTAACATATAACTAACATAACTGCCTATAACTAATTACTCGATAAACTGAACTGTTATTTACATCAGAGGACAAACTAATTTAACCAGCTGAACTAACTGTGTTTCTATCCAATATATGCTGGAAAATTGTGTTGCAGTAATTTTAGTGTATACATTCCAACAATAAAGAAATTTGTCATTGTAATTGTTGTTGTTTGTTGGCTAAAACTCTTTTTAAATTAGTAATTTTAATTTTTTAATTTTAGGGAGACCTTTTTACGAAGTAATCCAAAGAATATGAAAATATGCAAATTACATATTTCTGTTTCGATCTTTGCTTGGGAAAATAACATATTGTTCCCTAAAAAAATAAAAAATAACATATTGCTATTTCAATTTTATATTTTTTATTAATAATTTCAAAATTATTATTTCCTTTTCACCTAGTTTTTCTTGTCTTATATTGCTATTTCTATTTTATATTTTTATTAAAAAAGGCTACTTCCACTGTTTGCTATATATAAATATCTAATAGAAATAAAAAAAATATTTTATAAATAAAAATTCTCAAATAAACATAGCTTTTACATTATCACTTTGTTTGGATAAGAAATGAAAGTGAGAAGAAAGAAAGTGGAAGGAAAAATTGTATAAGAAAAGAAAGAGAGTAGAAAGTAGGGGGATTGTTTTGGTTGTTTGGATGAGAGAAATGGAAAAGAAAGTGAAAGGAAAAAATATGTACATTTAGTAATTGACATAACTACCCTTTTATAAATAAAGTGTAGTTATTTATTTATCTATCTATATTTATATTTATATAGATACCCCAAGTAAAGATAAAATGCAATAGAGAATAAAAGCGTATATAGAAATAAAAAATATATTTTCACTAATATAAAAATAAACATTCAATTATAATCTAAGATAAATATAAAAGTACTAATAATTTTAAAAATATTTATTTATATCTTAAAACAAAAAAGAGTAAGATGAATTAACAAAGTATTTCACAAAACTAAATTGTATAATACACTAATATTTTTTTGGTTGTGTAAATTATATACATATTCTCTACTAAATTATAGAAGACTCACGCCCGAAGCCATGACAACACTTCCTATGTTGGTTTTGTGGTCGTTTCCAATTTCTTGGGTTCATGCCTTCCAGTTTCCATCCAATTTTGGGTGGAAGCATTTTCAATGTGAGTCTCAGTTCGTTCTTTCCATCCTCTTTTATTTGCGATGGAAGGGTGTTGGACTTTGAGCTTTCTTTCCATGAAACCTCAAAGTTTCACTCGATTCAAACAGACCATATATATTCCAAAAGCTTATCTATTGAACGTCCCGTAGAAGAAAATATATTCTCAAATCCCATATACGTGAAGGCAAAAAAACAATTAGAAAAAATACCTATAGTTTGAACTAGGACACCAAAAAGTTTAAAAATAGGATAAAACTTAAGTAAGGTTTCTTAGGTATAGTTGGTGTTGTTCCTCACACAAAACAGGATAAAAACTGTTTTGACAGTGATAGTTATGAGAGGTGAGAAATAGTATGAGCGGATAGAGAGAGAAAAATTTATCTATTTTACGTTAGGAACACCACTAACCACACCTAAGGAACCTTACCTAATGATGCTGGGAAATCTATAAGACTAACTTCCTCGGAAAAACCTTATCAATCAAGAACGTGATCTCATGGATCGTAGCATCAAGAAGGTGAAATTCTCCCAAAACGATGGGACGAAAGATCATTGCGAGATAGAAATGGAAACTACAAAGGAGATACAAGGTGAACCGCTCGTGATGGGACCTATAGAGGAGATACAAGGTGAGTCGCTTGTGGTGAAACTTCCATTGTATAAGGATAAGATCATGGCTATGGTGGATTTCTTGAATGAAGATGAAGATGATCTGATACCGGCTGGAATCATCAAGGAGTTATGGAGGAGCTATGCTCGGAGCTCGAAGAGATGCAAGGAACCTCATTATCGTACGAAGGCGTTTAATCTGAAATGTGCGATGACTACTCCGTGGTTAGGTTCACCATCGAAGGAGACTATAGACACACTCTATTTGAAGGTCCATTTCTTGTATTGGATCATTATCTACTGGTTTAGAGATGATTGTCGATGTTTGAAAATGGCGATTCAGAGGTGAAGAAGGTGGCGGCCTGAGTTAGGATTCTGAAGCTACCTATAATAAACACTTTCTATGGCGTGTGGGAGGATTGTTGGGAACGGTGCTGAAAGTTGATGAAATCATGTTGATCCATTCACGAGGAAAGTTTGCACGAACTTGTGTTGAACTAGATTTACAAAGGGAACTTGTAATAATGTTGACGACGATGGGGATAGAATTCCAAGTGGAATACATAGGGTTACATTTGATCTTTTCTAGGGTGCGAAAAATATGGCCACCAAGCAGATTCATATTTGAGTGATTAGGAAAGAGGTGGAAGAGACAGTCAGCGGTTCTGAGCCGGCCCAGGAGCCAGTGGTGATGGAGGTTGTCGACGAGCCTTTTGAGTTTTGTGTGCAGGGTAACGAACTCCTGCAAATTCGGGAAGCGGTTACTGAAGCTGGAAGTGGTGCAATAGAATCAACAGTGTGCTCCTTTAGGCCCTGGATGCTTGCGAAGAAAACCTATAGAAGGAAGCCCAATCATAATAAACAAAATGTGAGCCAACGTACTAGGTTGGTTGATAAAGGTAAGGGCTCGAATCAGGAAATAAAAAAGAACAGGTTTGGTTTCCGCTTTAAGCGTGTGTTTGTTTTGAATGATTTAGGAACGAGAGAGACGGGAGCGAGAGAGATAGGAGCGAGACAGAACACTTCCACCATTTGGTTTATAAGAGAAATGGAGAAGAGAGGGAAAAATAGGTGGGGTCCACGGACTTTTTGTTTCTTTGCTCCATTGCGAAGAAAAGCCGACGAGAGGCTTTTTTTCTTCCTTTTCCATATTTGTCCTTCCCTTGAGAAGCTTCATCGCAACACATACCCACTTCTTCATCTCAGTGATGGCTCAAGGAGAGAAGACCACTAGTTTCTATTGGAGATATCATAGTGACTATATACGAGGATGGAAGTGGCAAGGGGATGGATGGAGAAATGCTTCACAAAACCATTGTGTCCGGATCTATGGAACTCGAAAGATGAAACAAGGTAGAAGATGAAAACGTTGGACTCCTAGGGTTGTCACACGTGTCACCATAGAACAAAATCAAATAACAGGTGTTGGGATTAGTATATCAGGTGTTGGGAAAGTGTGGAATAATTGGAATGTGGTGGTGGGGTTGGTTTTAAATAAAAAATAATCTTTTGATCAATAAATAAAAAATAATTAAACTAAAGCAATTAATTAATTTAATTTAATAATCAAATCAAAAATATGTGTTGTGGGTATTGGAAAAGTGTTTAACGTGGGTGTTTATTTTTTTAGTCATTAGATTTTTTTTAATATAAGGGTTTTTTTGTCCATTCATAAAATTATTCTACTTCTTTCTTCTCTATTTCTCTTCTCTTTTTCTTAAACCAAATAATACTTCAAATCTACCATATTTCTCACCTATTTCTCTCTTTTTACAGTCTCTCTCACATATTTCTCTTTTCACAATTTCTCTTCCTACCCAAACACAGCATAAGGGTCTTTTGGAGGAAAGAGACAATATGTTGAAGAAGTTGAATGTTTCAGGGAGACTAAGCCAAACTCTAGTAGAGTACGGGCCACATGAGGCAAGACTTTGGCTGCAACGGATCCTATGTCTTCGAATTCTAACCCTAACAAAAGAGGAACTTTGAGCGTTTTGAAGCAACTAGACATGGAGGATAACATTGTGAATCCCAGTGTGCACAACTGGGACTTTGAAGCAACTAGACATGGAACTTTGAGCGTTTTGAGGCAACGAGGAGAAACAAGGTGAAGAATAGGCAAACGAAAGGATAAATGTTCACCTTCGATGTTATGGCCATGGAATCGTCAAGAATGTAGAGGCCGATGGAGATACCTGCGGGCGGGCAGGGAATGTGTTGTCGCAAACCTCTATGAAGGTGTAATGGCTTGAAGCCCTTTCCTTTTTTAATTGGTTTAACCTTGAATTTTATAGTTTGGAACTGTCGTGGAGCTGGAGGAAAGTCATTTCGTGGATTGATTAGGGACTATGTTAGGATTCTCATCTGAGTTTTGTGTCTCTAGTAGAGCCTCGTATAAGTGGCGCCCATGCAGAGACTGTGATCAAGCGGGTAAGTCTAGATGGAAGGGTTTGAATAAAGGCTTATGGTTTTACGGGTGGAATCTGGTGCTTGTGGAAGACAAGCAATCTCAAGATTTAGGTAATGGCTATATCACAATTCTGTGTGCATTGGCATTCCATCTTTTGTGCCTTGGTTGCTGTCTGTTGTGTATGTTATTCCTTAGGCTTACCATAGACTGCCTCTATCGGAAGCAATGAAGGAGTTTAGTTATAGTGTGGATATCCATTGGTGTGTAGCAGGGGATTTCAACCCAGTTTTGTTCGAGCATGAAAATTGTGGAAGAGCTTCCTTTGATCCAAGAGCTGCCACCACTTTCTAAAGCTGTTCGGATTTCTATAACCTAAAAGACTTGTTTTCACTTGGACTTGAAGAAATATTAAGGAAAGACTTGACAGAGCATTATGCAATCTTGCATGGAAAGTGCCTTTCCCCAATTCTTCTGTGGTAAATCTACCCGCCCCTACCATCATCATATCATTGTGGTATCTTGCTTAGGGTGGGAACTAATACTCTACCCAAAAGACATAAACCATATTTCAAGTTTCTAGCTCCATGTCTTGACCATCTGGATTTATGTATTCAAGTGTCCAACTGGGGAGAGAACATTGAGAGATTGACTAATAACTTGAGGGAACGAACAAAATATACATTTAGGAACATATTTGAGAGGAAGAAAAGAATTCTTACAAAAAGTGTTATATACCCAAAAAAAAAAAAGTAAAAAGTATCATAAAGAAAAAATAAGAGATAAATAAATAAAAAAATATAAAAAGGAGAAAAAATATTCAAATTAATATTCTTTAGACCTTGCTTAAATAGATCTCACTTGTTTTAATAATTCAAGGTTCAACTCTAGCCTATTATTTGTCATTGACTTTTTTAAGCTTTACACAAAGTTTTTAAATGCTTGGCGTGACTTGTTAGTCTATTTTAAGATATATTTCATATTAATGCTTTTAAATAGATCGTTTGATTTATCTCTAAGTAGGTTAAAAGACTAACAGAGCAATAACGATAAATTCTATTTATAATACTCTTCAATTTATGAAAATTAAAACTTGTAATACATACTCACGTGCATGAGATATTAAGGTGTGTAAATAGACTTTATTGGGCTAAGTTTTTTAAAGTATAAGATATAGTCATTTTTAAGGTTTGACTTGACATCTTTTGAAAATACGCGTCATGAAAGTTTTTAAAAGCTTATTATACAACAACAACAACAACAATAACAACATTATTATTATTATTATTATTATTATTATTATTATTATTTAAATAATTTGCCCCACTGATCCAGGGTCCTTGATACGACACTGTTTGATACCATTGGTATAATATATGCTTAATTCTAGCTGTTATGTAGTTCAAAATCTCATTTTTTAAGATCAATTTCTCATATTCTTATTTCTTTCCAAATTCTATTTTTCGTTCATGTTCCTAAGTTAATATTGGAGTTGTTTAGACTTTTTTCTACATAATTATGAAGCAACCTCAATCTCTCCAGATTTGCCACTATAATTAAGCTCCATAACAAACATCATTTTGTATCTTAATTCATCACTAGAACCCTAAACTACATAAGCATTCTATCACACTTTCTTCTCCACCACTCTTACCTATTCATAGATAATTATTTTTAAGGCAAGATCTCCAAAGTAATTTTTTGATGAAAACAAACTCAATGAATGATGCTTAAGTTATCTGACCATTTGTCTATTAATCACTTTACATGAATATGAACAGAAATTAGTAGGTTCCAACTATCTCAAGGAAGAGAAGACATAAGGATAAGTTTCAAGAACAACCATCTCTAAAAAATGAGAAGCTTACATGAAAAAATCTCAGATCAACTATCTAAGCATTATGAAAGAAGCACTAAAGAGACACTACAAAAAAAGGGTCAAATAGGGGCGGTTTTTTTGCAGGGTTTTTTAAAACCCCCCCAGATTAATTTAAAAAAAGACACTTTCGTTGCCTGGTTGTGTTAAAAACTCGGTTAAATTGAGGGGGTTAAAAACCCCCTTTAATTCAACATCTCCCTCTCCCTTTTTGCCCTTTATTTTTTTGATGGTTCCCTCCTCTAAATGAAACAGCCCGCCGCTTCTCCCCTTTCCCCCTCGAGAAACCCTATTTCGATGGAAATATCGTAAGCTAATGGAAAGCAAGCATCAGTTCCCTCCTCTAAATTGAACATCGATGTGCATCTTTCGCGTTCCTCGCCGCCTCTGCCGTCGTCCGCGTTCGTCGCCGCCTCTGCCGTCGCCCGCGTTCCTCTTCAGCGTTCCTCGTCGTCTCTGCCATTCCCGTTTCTTTCTCTGCCGTCGACGTCTCTGCCTTCGCCGTGCACCTCTGCACCTATGTGCACCTCGCCGTCTCTGCCCTCACCTCTTCCCTCGCGTCTCTGCCCTCAAATCAAGATGTTGCAGTCAAGGATTTTCAATTGAAGGAGTTTCTGAGAGAGGTATGCATTCCTTATGAAGGAGTTTTCGTTGGAGTTTCTCTTCTATTTTGGTTGGATATGCTCATGATTTATTGTGATTATTAGTAATTCTTTGGTGCTTTTGTTGTTGAAAGATTCATTCTTTTGTTAACAATGAACTGATTGGATCGTTTGGGAGAGAAGGGGGAAGGGATTTCTTCATCATGAGTTTGTTTGTTTGCTTTATTACCTGAGTTTCTATTCTCCTGTTTTACACCAAATTTATTTTGCATCCAGCTGAGGAACTGCAAGTAACAAAAACATCCCAAAATCATGGTTAGATGATAACGTGAAGAGGAAAGATTGTAATGATGGTTAGATGATATTACTACTAGGTGTCAGAGCAACAGTCCAACTCCACCTGAATTGACGAGGCATAGAGCTGCTAAGCTCAAGCCAAGTATGCTACTATTTGTTGTCTTTTTTGCTTATGTTTATCGCTTTATCTAGGCTGTGCTAAAATAATTTCCTCTAGTTTGATTGTGTTTTGGTTTTGCTTTTGCTCAAGACTCAAAACTATTTTATGAAAATTTGCTGATGCCAAATCACAGATTGAATGGGCTTATGTTCTATTTGTGCATATTGATGAATTACTCATTTTTATTAAATGTTGCTAAGGTTTGGTTCCTACTACTAGGTGTCAGGAGTGGAAAGATTACTTTTTAACTAGTAATTAGTGAAGAGAAAAGATTGTTGGAACATGATAGCTCGCTTGATATGAGATAAATTGAATGTTTTATTGTTGATGTTGTATTTTTCAGAATAGGTTTTTAAATCTAAGGTTCAGATTATTGCGTAAGGTTCACCTGTGCTGATGAATGTATTTTCATCTCAATGATACAGTCTAATCCGGAAAATACAGTGGGAGTTCTCACAATGGCAGAGAAGTGTGTTTGTGTTTTGGTCATTAAAAAAACACTTCTATTGGTGTTGTGCTATTATTTTCAGTTTCAGTTAAAAAAAATAGGGAGCTTTAATGTTTGTGTACCTCGTTTCGGTTTCACTATTTTCATGCTTGTTGCCTTGTTTCTAATTCCCAGAATTTCCGAGTGTTGTTTCATCTTGATAGTTTATTATGAGATTTCATAACATAATTTTGTGCAAGTAATTATTTTCTTTTTTCATTTCATGATCAGGTTTATGATTTTGGATTGTCCAGATTTAAGGCAAACACTTTAATACCCTCAAAATCTGTTGCTGGAACAGTTTCGTTTCCTTTCTCTCTGAAAAGGTCAGTTTCTTCATAGAGTTGCATGTTCTTCATCGCTTGATCAAACCCAATGTAAATGAAAAGATAACCAGTTAAAGTAGTACAAAATAAAGTGGACTATAACTAGTTTTTAGTGCTCAACCAAAAGGCTAGAAACACAAGTATCATTTCATATTAAAATGACTGACGATGATGACAAAATAAATAAAGTGACCAATAGGACTTGATGTGTTTGGGATTAGACTGTTATTATTGACAATGAAACTAGCTAGTAGCTATTTCAAGACTTTAAATCTTCTCTAGTTTATATTAAATTTAATAATGTGTTGTGATGGCTGTTGCATATCTGCATTCTTATCTTTTTCTAATAGTAATTTGAGATGTGTTCATGGAACATTCAATTTCTTTAATTATAAACTAGAATGACCAGCCTAATTAATGAATTTCTGAGTTGGCTGACGTGAAGAAAGCTGATCAATTGCTGAAACATGAAATATTTTTCTGGTTAAATGGTCTTTGTGAAACCTTCAATTCCATGATCTTGTTGTTTACTGCTCATGCTTGTTACATCATTTTGAATATTTTAATTGTAATTTTAAGTATTTTAACTAAGTATTTTTTTTTGTTATTTCAGTTAACAGATGCTGCAAGCAAGCCTGATTCGCCTTTGGATGTAAGAGGATCATCTGGTGATAGCAATGCTTGAAGATATTTAAGTTTTTTTAGTATTAGACTTCTTATGAAGTTCTATATATATATAAGACTTCTTTTAGGTTCTTTAGTATTATTTTTTTGTTGTATTATCACATTTGATGTTTGAACAACAAATATTTGGAGTACAATATATTATGGATTATATTTGGAGTGCAATTATGGTTATATATTTTGAATAGATTTTGTGAGTACTATTATAAAATTTATTTTTATGTTTTGCAATTGCAACAAATTATTTCTTTTTTGTTGGAATAAAGTATTAGACAATAGATATAATTTGTAACAAATTAATAGCAAGATATATAATAATGGGAAGCAAATAATAAAATCGCGGATCAATTCAAAAATTTGATTACAAATGAAAATATTGATGAGGAGTTTTAGAACTCATGACTGGCAATTAGAGGAGGTTAAAAACCCCCACAAAATAACTATATAAAGTTGTAGTCAGCGTTACATTTTGCGGAGGTTTACGACCTCCACAATAAAACCGCCGCAATATAGGCCGTGTACCAGCGGTTTCCAAAAACCTCCGCAAATAGATTGCGGCGAACGTAACTGCGGCAGTTTTCAAAACCCCCGCAAATCATTTAGCGGAGGTCGAAAACCCCCTCAAAATGAAAAAAAAACCGCTGCAAATTAGCGCATTTTTTGTAGTGAGAAAGCATCAAAAGAAAATGACTACGGATCAATAAAATTAACAAGTTAGAACGACCTACTCAGGATGAGTATGTTTGAAGGCCTAAACATTCTAATACGTATCAGGAACAACTGTAACATTTATGAGTAATTAATAGCTGCCACACTTGAGACAATACTTAAATGAAGATTCGAGATCTGAATCTCATGCTGAGGTGATTCACAGAAAATGTCAGAGAAGACTCTGATTAGTACAAGAATGAGAAGGTTCTGTCTGTTGTGTGATAGGACAACTACTATAGAAAAGGACTAAAGTGGTTGTACTTTCCTACGATTGTCAAATCAGCTTTAGCTGATGTACTGGACCTCTCCAACGGTCCAAAATCATTTCCCTGGTCAATAGCTAGTAGAATATCACTTGGGAAACTTTGTGAGAGTTATTGTATTGAAAATCAAGTCTTCAATCATCATCCTCTCAACCACACTCAAGACTATTGCACATCATTCTCTAAGGTTTTTCTCTAAGTGTGTTTAGCTTGATCATTCTGTAATACACAAAGTTATTTTTTTTCTTTATTCAAGCATTAGGAATCCCACAAACCAAATACCTTGTATCAGTGTATCTTGTTTCACTCTACCAAACTACCTTGGTAGGTGAGTGTTGGTGAGAAGCTACAGGGTAGGTTCTCCATAAACTTAGAGTAAGTTTCTGGAGTGAAACAATTTTGTAGAGCTTCGGCAGAAAACTACAAGAACAGTAGGTACAGTTGTGGAAGAAAACTACTAAGTGCTTTTGGCCAAGATTGGTCTGAAAGTGTTGTAACTATATGGGAAGAAACAATGGAAACTCTCACTAGAAGTGAGGAGTGGATATAGCCTACATTGGGTAAACCACTATAAATCTTTTGTGTCTTATTTCTGCTTTTTATTCTTAAAGCTTGTGAAAATCTTCTCTGCATAATTTTGAATTGGTTCGTTTTCCTTGAACCTTTTCAATTCCTTGAATCTTCTCAATATGAAGAAGAACATTCGTTTACATTTTCTAATGATTCAGAACTAATTTCTTAATCATTAATTGAAAAAGTATTCAAATAAGTTTTCAATCATTTCAAGTAAATCATTGAAACTGTTTTTACTCTAACACAGTTTTAACCTACTCAACTGATGATACTCCTGAGAAGGTTTAATTGAAATATATTTGTCCAACTTTCTCAACTCCAAGTTTTCACTTGAGAGAAATTCGTTTGACTATAACAGGATAATTTTAAAAGGGTCACAATTCAACCCCATCCTTGTGACACTAGTTCATTTCAATTATTACCCATCTCCAACTTTGGTTTCTGCAACATTATATGCAACAAACATAAGTAAACCGAGAGGTACTCAAGGAAAGGTATTATACTTACACATTTCAAGTTCCCTTGTAACTAGATCCTTGATATTTAGGTTAAGTTCTAACATACATTCATAATTATTTTCCTACCTTAGTATTTCAAATATAATGCTTTTAACGTTAGCCATTTACATATTAACTCATATATATTGGACGTTAACCTTCATATTTGTATATTAAACCTATAGTCAAGTCTTAAGATGTCATCTCTCAAATGTATCCTTTTAATCTCAACTCAATCTCAAACATATCAAGCATATTCAAATCATCATATAACAATAACGACACTATATTCACACACAAATTCGGATACATGGAAACATACGTGCAGTAATAACATTAGTTGCAAAGTAACTACATATATAACAACACCACACCCATGCACACACAAGCATTACTTACTGAAATCTGGATATCTATGAAATCCAACTGAATAGTTGGAAATAAAGGCTGTTGGAGCAAATTTATTTAAAGTAGTAGATGCATCAATCATGCATGGTCGGTTTTTGTTGAACATATCAATATTAGGTCGTCGGCATCTTGAAGAAGTCTTTTGCTTCAGAGTTAGAGGCAATCTTGAAGAAGGCTTCTGCTTCAGAGTTAGAGGCAAAACACCAGCCGTATTGGATATCATGATTAGGATAACGAGCACAGAAGTTGCCACTTCCCTTCTCCATGCAGTCGACATGAGACTGACATAAGTTAGGATGTTCCTCTACCATCTTCATAAAAACTGCATTTGATTGAATGCAGAAACCCGTAGTTTGCGCAACGAGGAGACATCGACAACTTGAGTCGCTGCATAGTGGCGAGTGAAATATTGAACAAGTACTTGAACAACTTGCTTCTACCTTCTTCGTCGGGAAACTTAATGCTGCAAATGGCGATGCCAAAGTTAATTGGAGTAGATACATATATACATAGTTGGCGGTGGCAAAATAATCTGTTTATCTATCATCTATCGATTACAAAAAGAAAAAAGTTAATAGATTGAATCTAATCCATCAATTTATTTTAAGGATGGTTAGTGATTCATCAATTATTTTTCTAAATCCATAAAAAAAAAATTCACAAAAATTAATTTAAAAAAGATTTCTCAAATTTTTTATTGAAAAAAAAATTTTCGAAAAGAAAAAATTCAGGAAAAATTTTGTTTAGGAATTTTTTTCAAAAATAAATTATTTTTTGAAAAATAATTTTTTGCTTTTTTAAATTAATTTTTAACGGATCGCAAATGGATAAATAGATTATTTTTATCCATCCATTATAATATAGTTTAAACCAAATTTTATCAAATCCATCTATATGTCTCCCCTAATACACAGACACATGTGTGCATGGCATATTAAAGTCCAATGCAGTTAGTATATGATCCGACTTCATACATACATACATACATACATACATACATACATACATAAATGCCAAAGTCCAATGCAATTGATGTATGATGTGGCTTCATACATATATATAACTAGTGTTTTTAAACTATGCGAAACACCCAAGTATCCATCATTACAACACAACAAAACAATTAAGCATTGTTAGACTAGATTAATCAATCAATCTGATCAATACAACAAATCTAGAATTACTCTTAAATGATCAACTCAATCATGACATAATATTAAAAAAATATCAAATAAATGGGGAAAATGATAATATTTCCCTTTATCAACTATTATTAAAAAATCTACCACAACAATCAAATAAAATAAACAATCAAAACTTTTTTAATCAAAACTATTATTGTGCAAAACTTTTTTATAAACAACATTCTTAGCAACAAAACTTGTCTCACCATTATCGTTCCAATTTAAAATTTCCAACGCACTCTTATATTTTACCCTAGACATAGCAGCATATAATTGACTATGTGAAAATACCGGACGATGTGAATATAGATAAACATGAGGTATCATTTGCTTAGACTTTTATTGAAAGTCATTGCAAAACTCAAAACCAATGAAAATTGTTGTGTTTGAATCTGTAAATGAATTACATCATATGAAGGGACTAAAATCATCATAGTAATGTATACTTTCTCTCTGACGTTATTCTCTATAGACACTTTAGGATCAATGACGTTCAAACCCAATTCAATCATGATCAATCTTGTTCCATTACATAAAGAAAAATATTGATCAATATTCCTCATCAACATAACATGAATACCTACTTTCAATATTTATGACTGGGGAGGCCCAAAGACTTGCTTTGGTTGTCAAATGGTGCTAGCGCATAGCTTTCAAAACCCCGAACACCTATGTTCGAATCCCCCGTCTCCCATAAAAAATTTTGCTTATAAGAAAACTTGATTTGGTTAAGAAACTCAAAAATTAGCCAACCATAATTAATTCAACCAACTTCGCTCGTCTTACGAATACAACCATATCTAATATCTAATGCTTCAAAAGTTCACTTATTAATCATTGGAGCTTGTGCCAAATTATTAAACTTGTTTCACGAATTAAGGCAACTCTAAAATTGTTTTGCTTAATACTCCTTCCGGTCCATATTATAAGAAGATGAATGCTACGGACACTCTCTCTGACACTTTCTCAATGATTGAGCCACGCCACACTTTTTTTTTCAAAATCAACCATTGGATTGAAAGTTACTATCATATAGATCATATCTGTAAATTTTAACATTAGTCTATGATCATTTGCTATGTCATCAAGATGCATCAAGATTAACGTCAACGGTGTAATTACCAATGATCATAGATTAATGTTAAAATTTACAGATATGATTTATATGATAGTAACTTTCAATCTAATGGTTGATTTTGGAAAAAAAAGTGTGACGTTGCCCAATCATTGAGAGAGTGTTTAAGAGAGTGTGTCAGAGAGAGTGTCCGTAGCATAATACATTATAAGAAACAAATGTAGCTTTTTTCTTGGTCCAAATTTAAGAAACAAACATCAATTTTATAATGGATTAATTGCTAATTTTCATTTTTATCCCATTATTTAATGCGAGACTTATATTAATGAGATGTACTTACTTCCTATTCATTAAGGATATAACTTATATTAAGTTCCAACTATCAAGTTCATCATGTTCTTTGTTAAACACACAAAAATACTCATGAAACAGTTTGACCTTATCCATCTCTTGAAACATGGGATGACAATTAGCGACAGTTTTTTGTTGCTGCCTTTTTCAGTTAAAAACATGATGAATTTGATAAATGGAACTTGATCTAAGTTTTGTCCATTCATTAATTATATACCATTTCATCGAAGGGGTAGTTTTGGAAGAAAACTCAACTTTTAGAAGTATTAATTAGGAAAAATAAGTTTCAATACAATTCTTTGATCTGTGTAAATTATGATTTTTTTTCCTTATAATATGGACCGGAAGTGGTGGTATTACAGCATGACTCTTCATTCAATGCCAACAGAATAACAGTGTGAACGAACAGTCCCCCACGTAGCAAGCAATATTGCTAGGAGCAACATTAAAAACAATCCTGACTAGGTTTCATATATATTTACTTTAACATATTTTATTATTAATTTATTATGTTTTTATTTATATTTTAATTACTTCTATGACTTAGAAGTTTCCTTAGAAGTGAGTTATATAGATATCATTAATTGTAAAAGAAAGTTTAAAAAGTTCACAAACAATATAATTTTAAATAAAAAAATTCAACTAAATTGTAAACTCTCATAGTTATTCTGATACTGATATACTTTTGTGCAAAATGATCAATCCTTTGGTAATACTAGTATACTTTTAGTCTCCAGTCAAAAAAGAAGTCTGCAATTTATCTATTAATATATTGTGAGTGTCATAAGCTAATTAGATAGATTTTTAATTAGCCAGTTTGAAAAAAAAGTTGATTTGACGGATGGTCATAGATTTTTAATTTGCCTATCCATCAAATTTTAAACGTGACCATTTATATTGTGTTAATTATATTTATATGGTGTTAATTATATATATAAACACACATTTATTTAAGTAATGGATTTTGACAATATTTTTTCATAAATTTTCTTAATGAATGTTTGAGTATTAAAACATAAATGTCACTAATCATATAAGTAATTAATATATTTGAGAACAATTATAATTCTGTTAATAATTTTTTAATTAGTGGTTTTATAATATTTGATTTAAAAAATAATTGTACCACTTACATCTTAAGTGATCACACGTTTATATGAATCAAACTAGTTATAGTTTCACATAAAAAAATAAACACGTTATGAGTTAAAAAAAAGTTTTAAATGCTTCGTTCCACAATTATAAATCAAAATGTTTAGGTTGACAATATGATAATGATGAACCACCAAATTGTGTAATTTATAGTGAAATTTTGAGTACAACTTAATATATTTTGTGTCCCCACTGCTGGTTACTTTGGCAATTTCAGCGACATGGGGACGCTGGGACCGGGGTTCAAACTATAGTGTTGCCGTTTAGATGTGTGTGTACTTGTTGTTTACCATTTCTATTAAGCTGACCAATTTTTTTTTTTTACCTTATTTTGTGTAGTAAAGGAGAAAATATGAAAACAAGCAAAAGACACATTTTTTGGCATCACCGCGTAAAGAAGTAAAGGATGGCAAGGGGAAATAAAATAGAATTGACTCAGGCCCAAAATAAAGGGCATCGCGGCCCAATGAGAAGAAAAATGAGGGCCCGTTCTTTTATTTCTATGATGACATGCACAACACACAGAGAAACAGGCCCAAGTGCGGTCCAATTGAATAATAGTATGTGCTGACAGAGAAGATTTTAAATAGCCCACGGATTGGTTGCAAGAGGGGACCCCAGGAAATAAAGGTCTAAAAGAAAGAAAAAAAATAAAAAAAGGAGGGCGTTGGAATTAAAATGGAGGCAGCGCAGGTTTTTAGGGAAGAAAAGAAAAGAACAAGAAAAGACGAAGAACGGAGGCGCACAAAAGAAGTTCAGCGGCGTATTTCGATGGTCTTGGGACAGTTTTTGACACAGTGAGTGAGAGAGCTCTGAGCAAGAAAAAGGAGATTGAAGTCTTGGAGCAAGAATCTATCTACATTTTTGGATTATTCTTCTCTATCTGTATTCCACAAGGTAATTAAAACCAGATCGGGTATTGAATCAGAGAGGGCCAAGGTTCAAGATTTTTGGGTCAGACCAGGATCGGATCGGAGTCGAATAAAATTTATTTTTTAATATATATATACGAAATATATAGTATATATATATGATATTTCAATTTATACACAAAGTAACATATTCCGGAACTAATAAAATATTATTTTTTAAATATATATATACCAAATATATATTATATATACATAAATGAAAAAAGAAAAAAGGAAGTGAAAAGAAAAAGAAAGGAAAAGAAAAGGAAGAAGGGTTGTAATTAACAAACTGGGGGTGCCAATAGCAGCCCAACTTCCCACCTCAGCGCCCTTTAGCCCACACGCCCAGCCCAACCCTGATTTAACCCTAAACTGAAAAGAAAACCCTCTTCCCCACTCAGCGCCGCAACACTCAACCTTCCCCCAAATTTTCACCCCTCTCTCTCTCTCCCTCTCTCGATATCTCTCCCACTCTCACGTTCTCACTTTCTCGCCCCATCCAGATTTTCCACCAGCCAAGAAAATACGCGAGAAAGTTTTCACAGAGAGTTTAAGACACACTCACACAGAGTCTAAGTTATAGACACAACAATATCACCTCCCAATTTGAATCAAGACTCCATGGCTTCTTATTCTCACTGTTTATGGCGACCTTCTTCGATCTGAATCGCGTCGCTGAATTAAACACACCTTGCACCAACCATGCCTCCCTTTGATTTTCTCTCTTCCAAGACCAGCAAATGAAGCGACCCCTCCTCCCTGTGCTGCTGCTGCTTCGTCCTTACTTCTTCTTCCTCGTTTTGCCCTTTTTTTTAAAAAAAAAAAATTGGGCTTTGGTATTTGAACCGCCCGGTTCCGGCTGAAACCCGGTTTTCACCGGTTTTACCGGCTTTTGGCCCGGTTTTCGGTCCTGTTTCCCAGTTTGCTGCCAAGCGGTTCCTAGGGGTGTACCGGACCGGACACCCCGCCGGTTCCCGGTCCAACCGGTCCGACCGGCCGGTCCGGTTTGGTTTTTGTTACCATGGTATTTCATGAATCCTATTTTTATTTTAGTGTTCTTCATGCTTATGAATAATTGGTAGACTATAGGATAATTGAGACTAAAAGTACTGCATGACCAACCTTAATTTTAGTCTTCTAATCACTCAATATTTTTGTGCTTTATGCTTTTTTTGAATTTAAACTTTTTGTATGATCAAACAAGGGGTTAATTTAGGAAAAATAATATTAATCACGAATGACCAAATAGGTTAATAGCTTTAGTAAAAGGGATTGGTAGAACTAGATATAAGGAAATCAAAGCTGCAAGTGAAACCGTGACCCTAGACCTCTTTCCATTGATTTACAATTATGTGTTTTTGCTCTCTTTTTAATATTGCAATTATTGATCATTTAATTATTTGCTCGTCTAAAATAAGAATTCTAATAATTCGATACTTGTTATTATTTCCTGTGGGTTTGACAACCAGAACTCAAAAGTCCTATTTTTACTACTACGATCGGATACATTTGTCAGTGAGCAACATATAATTAGCTAGTCACTCTAGTTACAAATTAGAAGAAATGCTCATAGCCTTATCAAAACAACGATATGTAACGCTAGCTCTCACACCTATTTTGACATTCCTACTTGTATTGTTAATATTCTGTATGATTCTGTATGATGAAATGAAATGATTCGGCTTCTTTTAAAAAAAATAGTAATCATATGATAACTAAATAGAAGAAAATTTGAAGAAAAAAAAATCTTTTATAGTTAAGAGTTTAAAACTAAAAAAAGAGTTTAAAAATGTATTAAAAGGTAGAAATTAAAATTTAAGAGTGAGCAGGAAATAAAATGAGAATTACTTTTGTTTTCTCAATTTTCTTTATAATAGGCTGGATGCTTTTTCTCTTAACATTAGCATAAACTTAGAGAACATATTTCAAATCAATCCTTTTACGAAGGTAAGTAGATACATTTGTGATCTTTATATATTTAATATTTTTCCTCTTGTTTATATATTAATTTCATTAGCATAACGCAAGAAGTTATAATACACAAAAAAATTCCATAGCTCACAATTTTAAATTTAAATTTTTACATTAATCTATTAGTTGTCTAAGAACCAATAAATTCGAATTAATTTGATCCTATAAATATTATAAGTATCAAGTAAATTCTTCAAATGTTAAAAGATATAAAATTGAATTTTTCCTTGACACCGGAGCGTGGTCAAAGACCTCTAGATAAAAAAAATATAAAATTAAATGTCACCTATCCTTTGGTGTTAGTGTAGTGGTGTTCAAATTCTATTGGGTACAATTTGTATGGCCTAAGTATTTTTCCCTCCCCTTTTTAATAAAAATCCCCTCTCCAACCCCTTGAAAAAAATGATGTCACCTTAATCTTGGATATAACTTATTTGATATATCCTTGGAATATAGACCCATCTGTAACCCGCTCACCAAAAAAAACCTATCCGTAACCTCTTTTTTTTTACAGACCCATATGTAACCACTTAAAAAAGGAAAAAATAGTGTCAAAAAATAAAAGGAATAAATAAATAAAAAATGAAACGGTCCCTCTGTTAATAAAAATCTCACCCCACCTGCTTTTTAAAAAAATAAAAATAAAAATAAAATATCAAATGACAAGACTAATTGTCTTAACAATTATCACAAGGAACAAAATCTAAAAAAGGAAGATGACATTTTATGCCTAAAAATCAATTGTTTACAAATCCATCCGTAACCTATATAGGAGCAAAGTTAAGCCTTCTCATTCATAAATAAAAGGAGAAAAAATAAATAAAATATCAAATGACAAGACAAATTGTCTTAACAATTATCACAAGGGACAAAATCTAAAAAAGGAAGATGACATCTTATGCGTAAAAATCAAACACACACTCAAAAAAGGGGAAGGGTAGACCGATTGGCCTTGAGTTACATGATGTACCTACTTTTGGTTGTGATTTGCTGCTAGTGCAGGACAGGAAGGGAGTTGGTTTCCATCGAGTTGTGAGGACGTAATCGGGCTTTGACCCACCTTTTTACCAACAAAAAGGGGAATGGGGACCGCACCAAAAAGAAGGAGAGATCACGAGAATAGAAAAAGAATTGGCTTTGTGCGTGCGTGTGTGTGTTGTGATGGGGAAGAGGAGATCAGAAGAGACCAATCTCCTGGAAGGTCGTTGCAAGTGTCGGTGATGAAGTGCCAAGCAGATTTGCGATGAAGGGCCTTGGGGAAGAGCTATAGAGTTACAATTGAGTGTGCGATTTGTAGATCTACAATGAGCCCCTGTGGTGGTTGCGGACAATGAAAGAGGTTTCTCTGAGGGGATCGTCAGTGTTGTTATTCCCAAAGGGTCGTGTATAATTCCTCGGCTTCCACCGATCACCAACCAACACCAACTGGTCACCCACCAACACCGCAACCCACCATCACCCATCACCCATAGACAATTAACCGTAGAAGAAAGGGAAAGGGAAGGCGAGTGAAAAAAAAAATTTGGAAGACTGAGAAAAGGACTCAATGGCAAAGAAACAATTTAAAAATTTCAAAACAAAATATCCTAAATAAAAAAATCTAAAAGACTTGGAGACTTCACATACCCATTAATGTTGTGCTACATTAGAGAAGGGATTCACCTATTATATTAGTGTGTTTGCGTGTGTGTGTGTTCAGGGGACAGTAGGGTAATTAATTTAGTAAAAAGACTAAAATATAAATCAAGTCAATTAATTGGGATCGAGTAGATTCTGATAAATTTCTCATGAGTTCTATTCTAAAATATAAATAGAAATGCATGGTGAGAAATTAAGATTGATAGAAGGCTAAATACATACAGAATGCGGCAAGCAGGAAGACAGCCAAAAGAGCGAGCTTAACATGAGCCATGGTTTAATCGAAAGAACCAACTACAATTTTTATGAGCTAGCTTCGTGTTTTGTTGCGCTAGTTCATGCTTGCATGCAACAATTTATATAGAAATGCTTTTGTCTCTGCTGATAACCTGATGTAAGCATAAATAAAAATATGACCTTATGTAACATGCAATAACTCGCCTTTTGAGTACTATATATTATAAATAAATGTCCAGTCAAAAAAATATTATAAATAAAGGCAAATTATTGTACTAGGAATCTTTTATGACGTGACAAATTGGTATCAAGTCATGCATTCAATCTTCATTAGTAGACCCTTTTTTTACAACTCATTAATAGACTTTTATTGATAGGTTATTTGTAAATCCATACCCCTAAACATTGGAATGTGACAATATCCTCACCCTAAATATTACCACATTGTTTACTTGCATCAAATGCCCTTTATTATTTAAATAATGCCCTTTACTGGATATTAAGAAGAAATATTGTATTTTCACACACACATGTATATATTAATGAAGACAATATTATAATTTCTATATCGCTTTCAAAAAGTTTCAAAACCGTGGGATGATTTATACATCCTTATTTGTCCCCATGGTTTTGTCATTAATATTAAAAAAGTAGATTGAGACTCCACGTGACGTGCATGCGTAGATTTGTTTTATTTGTTTTGTATTTTTTGTTTTATTCATGATTAGTATAAATATAATATATATGAACTATAAAGGTGCTATAATTGAAAAACAAGATATTAGAGAGAGAACAGAGAGAGAGAAACTGAAGGAGAGGAACCCTACGAGTTATGGTAGAGTGTTTCAAAGAGATTCAGTCTCCTTCTTCTCAAACTTTCCAGATGAGGTGGGGACTAAAGATCTATGGAAGTTTTTCTCTAAGTTTGGGAGAGTGGTCGATGTATTCATTCCTTCAAAACATGACAAGGCTGGTAGCAGGTTCATGTTTGTGCGATATAAAGAGGTGGCACATAAATGAGTGTTCGAGGGGAAGCAAAGAGATATATGGATTGGGTCTTATAAGGTGAGAGGGAACTCTCCAAAGTTCCAAAGAGGTAAGACTGGGAATGATGTTTCAATGAGGCCAGTTGGGAGAGGCTTGATGAGAAGGGGGAGTCTCCTAGTTCTTGGCAAATCATTTGTCCAAGTAGTTTCTGATGGGGAAGAAGGGAGGCCACAATGGAAAAGGGTAACCGAGACATTGGTGGTATGTGATGGTTGTTTAATCAAAGTAATGGAAACTATTATGGAGTATGCGATCGATGTAGACAAACTCCAAAGGATTCATCAATATGTGGTGCACTACAACAAATTTGAGAATAAACAACGCTTATTTTTTGCCTTAAACAGCGCTTAAAAGCGCTACATATTCAGCCGCTGCTAAAAACTGACAATAAACAGCCATTCCTTTAGGAAACGCTACTAATTCACGTGAATTAGCAGCGCTTCCTAAAGGAATCGCTGTTTATTCCTCCTTTTTTTTGCATATTCACATGATACTGACATTGTTCATGTGCATATATATTGTGATAATACCAAATGCACATCAAAATTGTCATCAACACCCAAATTTTTATCAACACCAAACTCACAAAAATCAGATTTAACATTACAATATAATTCTCAGCCAAAGTCACAATTAACAAAATTATCATCGCTAAAATATTAAAATGCATTAACTATACATTACACATGTCATGCCTATAATAACATTACACAAGAGTACCTAAATATTACACATTAATATCAAAAAAATAAATAACAATAATACTAGCAAATAATTTAATCTGAGTGAAGCCAAAATTACAAAACTTAAATAGGGAAAGGTTGATTTTGAACCAGAGTACCCTAGCCAAATCTGGCAGATTGAAGAACTGATATAGTGAAGAACCAGGAAACAACCCGAGACACTCCTCCTTGGAAAGGGGTCCTTTAACGCTGCTACTAGTAGTTTTTGTTTTCGAAGCTTTCTTTGGTTGCCTTTTAGGAATGGAGTTTCTCATCCCAATGAAAAACAATAGAGCCCCAAAAAGAGCCATATTCTGCAAGGAGTGATTATATTTGATAAGCAATAGCAACAATACATCATGCAACATTGTAACAACAGCTTGAATTTGGGCACACAGACATGAAAATAAATTTCAAATAAAAAATAACTTTCTGCTCTGACCTTTGTAAACTTGATGAAAAGTTGTGTAAACTGATGTAGAAGTTACAGCAAAAAAAAAAGAAGAGAAAGGAGTCATAATTTAAAAAACTGAGCACATGAGATGAATATGAAATCTAATAAAAAATCTGACTAAAAAGTACAAACCAGAAGCAAAGCTCCAAAAGAGCTGCCAAATATGAAAAGAACCCCTCCAAGGCCCTTTAGAGCAATAGCCCCGGCAAATATACATGCAATCCCTACCACGATACCATTCTCTTCTTTTTTACTTTAACCATCTTATCCTCATTATTCTTTTTCAACCAGGCATTCCTTTTATTTTATTGAAAGTGTACAGTAATCATTTAGTATAAATTTCTATTCCCACAAAATTGTATTAAATAAAGACTGCTTCTTAATATTATCCTTACACCAAGTAAGATACAAGTTTTTTCAGCATTATAGTTCAGATTCAATTATTTCCTATCATAGTGAAATTTTCAGGACAAATACAAAGCTTACAGGAAAGACTATAAAGAATCAGCACTCCACACAATTGAAGCACCAACACTATCATAAACTTTGGAACTTGCTTAAAATGGAAATAAGGTGTACTTGCCAGGAAAGTAATTGATATCTGTTTACGCAAAAAAATAGTTGGCCAGATCATATATTAGCCACTTAGATAAAAGTGCAAGTATTTGTCTAACAGCTGAGTTTTAATCAGCTGCAACCATATCAGCTGAATCATGATCGGCTAAATCCAAGGTCAGTCGCCTGAGATGAGGTGAACCAAACACAACTACTCATCTGAGATAGGCAGCGGAGGAGCAGCAGCTGAGTAGAATCAGCTGATGCAGACTCAGCTGATGTAGAATCAGCTGACACAATATCAGCTGATGCAACAACTGACACAGAATTAGCTGCACGTGGCTGCTAAGTCTAAATGGGCTTAGGGGCTGTTAAAGAGGTCTTATGGGCTCGTGTGAATGTTGATTAAGGGCCCAATAGACTACAAATATATTTAAAAAGGAAAAAATGACCAAATCAAAGCGTGACAACCACTTTCCTAGATTTTTGAGAAGAAGATTAGAGGTGGTTTCAGAGAGAGAATGTGAAGATCAGAAGGTAACCAACTGGAATTAAGGGATAAACAATTCAAAAACTTGTACCCACTTCCTTGAAAATAGGAAAATAGAGAACATGGTCAAGTGGTGGATAAATTAGCTGTTATAGTGAATTTTTTTGCCCATATCTTAGCTGATTGAGAAGATATGTGGATTCTATGAGTTGGCCAAGTCAAGAACGTGCAAGAAGACTTATTTCCTTATAAGTAGGGATATGGAGAACATGGTCAGCTGATGGGTAGTCAGCCGTTTAGCTCATATCTTAGTCGACTGAGCAGATATTCGAATTATATTAGCTGACTAAGTCAAGGACGTGCATGAGAGCCTATTTCCTTATAAATAGGGTTATGGAGGACGTGGTCAACTAATATGGCAGTCAATAAGTTAGCTGACTAAGCGTTTTTGGGCTATAACTTAGCTGACATGACAATTACTTATATTTATGTTGTTAGCCATGATCTTATATGATGTTATATGTGAGTTAGTGGGTTAAAAACGTGACAAATATGGTAAGTATAGGTTTCTTAGGTAGTCTTTGTCTATAAATACCAATTGTACAGACTGAAATATACACACCCATTCAATCAAAACAAGTCTTTACAATTCTTTATCGCTTTTCTTTATCATTTTTATTCTTTACTTTCATGCAACCTTAGTTTAGTAATTCAACCTTTTACACTAGACGCTTTCTGGAGTAGCCTAGGAACCCGCAGCTGAGGAACAGAGTCCCTTCCTCGGCATAGTTGCTTGATCAAAAAGGGGACCACTGTTAGCAGTGTGAGTTAGCTGACATATCATCTTATCAGTTGAGCAATCGGCTAATCGGCTAAGCACCAAATTCGAACGATGCTTCAACGATATCAATGACATAAAACACATCCTTTGTCCCGTATTCTCGGATCATATCAATGTTGAACAAGCAGAGTCCCTAGAGATGTGATGCAGTTTAGTTTAGTTTTAGTATGTTGTCTTGATATGAGAAGTGATTATTACTGGAGAAAGTAAAATCATAATGGAACATACCAGTCTACGGCAGAGGTCCTTTGCAAGCCTCTCCAATAAAGGTCTTGGTGGATGTTTTGCAATAATGGTGTCAAAGTAAGATGAAAGAGACTGCTAGTTACAACTATTCACTCAAAAGCAGTTGTATGCATGGGCTAATCCATACAGAAGTTCTTTAAATGACTATTGATATCAATTAGGATATATGATACAGCCACAGCATCACCTCAACCAACTCCATAATTGCACCACCATTTTCCTTGTCTATATTTGCAAGTTGTTTGATTTTTTCCAATCTTAGTTGTTTTTCTTGACTTCTTGTTAATTGTTTTCACATTGTATCCAGCCTGTATCCAGCTAAGAATTGAGCTCTCAAAATACTATAAATAGGGCTAAGAAGCTCAATGTAAGACACACTTGAGTTTTAAGAAATATTAAGAGTTTTTGAGTTAGAGAGCATTTCTTTCTTGTTCCTGAGCCATTTTTGGCATCAGAGCAAGGTTCCTAGATCCCTAGTGTTGAGTTTGAGTGAAGAGAGTGCTAGATTTAAGAGAGTTGAGAGAGTTGTGGTGTAATCACAACTGGCCGCCCTCAAAACTCCTATGTAGAGCCATTTTTTCACAAAACTAACATTGCCATTGCGTCCGGAAGGCCCAAAAACATTGGGATCCCAAGTTTCACGGCCAACGGAGCCACCATGCGCCGCCACGAAGGTCGCCGAAAAGTGACGTCAGCGTGACATCAGCTTCTAGAGGTTGAAGATGAAGTGACGTCAGCGTGACATCATCCCTCTAAAAAAATCCAAAAAAAAAATCTGAAAAAAAATCCGAAAATCCAAAAATTACCCTGCCCAAAATTACCAAAATACCCCTGCTACCATAAAATTACCAAAATATCCCTAGCCCATTTATAGAGTGCTAATTTTCTAAAAAAAGTTCCTAGTATGCTCTATGGTTGCAGTTTTATCTGATTTTCTACATCAGAAAAGAATTCTTTTTAGTTATTGGAAAAGAAATTGTGAATTTGTAAAAAGTGCATTTCAGAAAATGTCTGGCTAAGGAAAGACTTGGTTTTTAAAGACGCTTTGCGCTACCTCTCTTTCGTGGGAAATTTTCTGGTGTTCTGATTACAAAGCTACAATCTCGGATCCAATAAAATAAGTGCTTCACAAATTTACCCCTCCTAAAATGCCTCCCCGAAGACAACCCCTCCGAGACCTTGAAATGGAAGATATGCGAAGGCAAATTCAAGAACTTCAAGACGCCTTACATACCCAACAAGTCTTGTTAGATGAACTCCAACAGCCTTCAGAAGAAAGAGAATATTCCAATGATTCCTCAACACCTCGAAACCGACGACCCCAAAGGCCACCATTTAGACATGATGACATCAAAGTTGACATCTCGGACTTTGAGGGAAGACTTCAACCAGATGATTTCATTGATTGGCTTCAGACAGTCAAAAGAGTGTTTGAGTACAAGGAGATTCCCGAAGAAAAGAAAGTAAAAATTATTGCTGTGAAGTTGAAGAAACATGCTTCCATTTGGTGGGAAAATCTTAAGAAAAGGCGAGACCGAGAAGGGAAAAGTAAGATCAAGACATGGGAGAAAATGCGAAGGGAGTTAATCAAAATGTTCGTTCCTCTTCAATATTATCAAGACAAATTCATTCAGCTACAAAATCTTCGCCAGAAGAATCTGTCGGTCGAAGAATACACCAGAGAGTTTGAAAAGCTGATGATGCAATGTGATACACAAGAGAAAGAGGAGTAAACTATCGCCAGATACCTTGCAGGATTAAACACTGATATTGCTAAGCGTGTTGAACTTCAGCAGTATTGGTCACTAGAAGATGTCATTCGCCTGGCTACGCGAGTAGAGAAGCAGTTACCCAAAAGATCCACCTATAAAAACTTCTCCCCAACTAACAATCCTCCTTACACCCGCAAAACACCCGCCAACCAACCGAGTTCATCCAACCAACCACCTGCCAAACCCACTACCACAGAAAACAAAACCAAGGCAATCAAATGTTTCAAATGCCAAGGTTTTGGTCATATAGCTTCAAATTGTCCAAACCGGAGGACGATAACCATTGTCAAAGGTGAAGCTTATGAAGAGCCTGAAGAGGAAGAAGCTCGAGACGAGCCAGAAATTGAAGGAGTGCCAATATATGATGAAGAACTCATTGTTGTAGATCATGGCGAATCTTTGGTGATCAGGAGAAGCCTATACGCCATGTCAGCTAAAGAAGACCATTGGCTGAGACACAATATTTTCCACACTCGTTGAACCGCTGACGGAAAAGTTTGTGATGTCATTATAGATAGTGGAAGTTGTGAAAATGTAGTTTCTAACTACATGGTGGAGAAATTGAATCTTCAAACCCAAATTCACCCACACCCTTATAAGTTGCATTGGCTCAGCAAAGGAAGTGAAGTAAAAGTTGACAAGCGATGCCTTGTTACTTTTTCCATTGGCCAGAAATACCAGGATCAGGTCTGGTGTGATGTTGTACTTATGGATGCCTGTCATCTTCTCTTGGGAAGACCCTGGCAATATGATCGTCGTGCTTTTTATGACGATTATTCCAACACTTATTCCTTTGTCAAAGTTGGTGTAAAGGTCAAGCTAACTCCTTTACCGCCAAGTGAGCTAGATAAAAGGAAAGAAGCAAAGCCATTGGTGTCATTACTCACGAAGGAGCAGGTTCAGGAAGCTGTGGAAGAAGTTCAGACCATGAGTTTCATTCTACTATTCGAGACAAATAAAGAAACAATCATTCCAGTAGAAATTATGAAGCTGCTTGAAGAATTTCCAGATGTTATTCCAGAGGAAATTCCATCTGGACTGCCACCAATGCGAGACATCCAACACGCTATTGACTTCATTCCCGTCGCAGTGATTCCAAATAAGCCAGCCTACAAAATGAGTCCTCAGGAGCATGCTGAGATCCAGCGTCAAGTTGAAGAGTTAATGAAGAAAGGATTGATACAAGAAAGCATTAGTCCTTGTACGGTTCCTGCAATTCTAGACCCTAAGAAAGATGGAAGTTGGAGAATGTGTGTTGATAGTCGAGCTGTCAACAAGATTACCATCAAGTATAGGTTTCCAATTCCAAGACTTGATGATTTGCTCGATCAATTACATGGTTCAACCATCTTTTCAAAGATTGATCTTCGCAGTGGATACCATCAAATTAGGTTAAGACCTGGAGATGAGTGGAAAACTGCTTTCAAAACCAGAGATGGTCTTTATGAATGGACTGTTATGCCTTTTGGTTTATCCAATGCCCCAAGCACATTCATGAGATTGATGAACCAAGTCCTTCGACCATTTATTGGCAAGTTTGTAGTCGTCTATTTTGATGACATCCTGATCCACAGTCAAAGCAAAGAAGAGCATTTGGACCACCTACAACAAGTGCTACAAGCCCTCCGAGAGTAGAAACTCTATGCCTATTTGAAGAAGTGTTCATTCTTAACCAATGAAGTTATATTCCTTGGTTATATAATCACTGCCGAAGGCATACGAGTTGATCCAGAAAAAATAGAGGCAATTAAAAGTTGGCCTACCCCACAATCAATCCATGATGTAAGAAGTTTCCATGGATTGGCATCTTTTTACAGAAGGTTCATCAAAAACTTCAGCTCAGTTGCCGCTCCTCTCACTGATTGTATAAAAGGAGACAAGTTTCAATGGACTGAGGCTGCACAGAAAAGTTTTGACGAACTTAAGAAGCGTTTGACTGAAGCACCTGTTTTAGCACTTCCTAATTTTGATCAAGTATTTGAAGTCAGTTGTGACGCTTCTAACACTGGAATTGGTGCTGTTCTAAGTCAAGAAGGACATCCCATAGCCTTCTTCAGTGAAAAGCTCAACAATGCTAAACTTCGATATTCTACATATGACAAGGAGTTCTACGCAATTGTTCGTGCATTACAACATTGGAGCCATTACTTGTTGAATAAGGAGTTCATTCTTTATTCTGATCATGAAGCCTTAAAGCACTTGAACTCTCAACAAAAGATCAGACGCCGACATGCTTCTTGGAGTGAGTTTTTACAGCCTTACCCCTTCCTAATCAAGCATAAGGCTGGAGTTCAAAATGTCGTTGCAGATGCCCTCAGCAGACGTCATGCTTTGCTTACCACATTACAGACAAAAGTCACCGGCTTTGAGACTATCAAGGAGTTATATCCCGAGGATCCAGATTTCCAAAAATTATGGAATGCTACTAAGTTACAGGCCTCACAAGATTACTACCGACATGAAGGATTCCTGTTCAAAGGAAAGACTTTGTGTATTCCTCAATGTTCACTACGAGAAGCTATCATTTGGGAAGCCCACGATGGAGGATTAGCTGGTCATTTTGGACGAGATAAAACAATGGCCTTAGTGAAAGAGAATTTTTATTGGCCAAGACTGGAGAGAGATGTCAATCGGCATATTCAAAGGTGCAGAATTTGCCACATGGCCAAAACTAAAGGCCAAAACACTGGGTTATATATGCCATTCCCTATACCTGAGGCCCCTTGGGAAGACGTCAGCATGGACTTTGTCTTAGGATTACCTCGAACTCAGCGTCACAAGGATTCAATAATGGTTGTGGTAGATAGATTCTCAAAGATGGCCCATTTCATTCCTTGCCAGAAGACCAACGATACTGTTCAAATTGCTGATCTGTATTTCAAAGAAATTGTTCGTTAGCATGGACTTTGTCTTAGGACTACCTCGAACTCAGCGTCACAAGGATTCAATAATGGTTGTGGTAGATAGATTCTCAAAGATGGCCCATTTCATTCCTTGCCAGAAGACCAACGATGCTGTTCAAATTGCTGATCTGTATTTCAAAGAAATTGTTCGTCTTCATGGAATTCCAAAAACCATCACTTCCGACAGAGATGTCAAGTTCTTAAGCCACTTTTGGAGAACTTTATGGGAGAAAATGGGTACTAAGCTACAATTCAGTAGTGCCAGTGATCCCTAGACAGATGGACAAACAGAAGCAGTCAACCGACTATTGGGGAATCTACTTCGAAGTTTTGTGGGTAAAAATCTAAAGCAGTGGGATCTTATCCTTGCACAAGTTGAGTTTGCTTACAACAATTCAACTAACCAAGCCATTGGAAAATGTCCTTTTGAAGTAGTATATGGCACTCGTCCACTGAGTCCACTTGACTTGACCCCCTCAGCTGATAAGCAACAATACAGTTCAGATGCAGAAAGCAGGGCAAAAGAGATCAAGAAGCTACATGAGCAAGTTCGAGAGCGGATTCGAAAGCAAAATTCAAGGTATAAGGCTCAACGAGACAAGCATCGAAAGCGACAAATTTTTAAAGTTGGAGATTTGGTTTGGATACATCTACGGAAGGAGCGATATCCAAATCAACCAAATGCTAAGTTGTCCCCTAGAGCTGATGGACCATTCAAAATTGTGCAAAAAATTAATGACAATGTTTACAAGGTAGAGTTACCAGGAACATATGGTGTTTCTGCAACATTCAACGTTGCTGACCTTTCGCCATATTTAGATGATGAAGCAGATTTAAACTCGAGGGCGAGTTCTTTCGAACCCAGGGAGTATGATACAACCACAACATCACCTCAACCAACTCCATAATTGCACCACCATTTTCCTTGTCTATATTTGCAAGTTGTTTGATTTTTTCCAATCTTAGTTGTTTTTCTTGACTTCTTGTTAATTGTTTTCACATTGTATCCAGTCTGTATCCAGCTAAGAATTGAGCTCTCAAAATACTATACATAGGGCTAAGAAACTCAATATAAGACACACTTGAGTTTTAAAAAATATTAAGAGTTTTTGAGTTAGAGAGCATTTCTCTCTTGTTCCTGAGCCAATATATAAGATAAAACACTACTAGTTCATAATGAAGCAAACCTTTGACATCACAATAAAATTGCAAATAATTGTGTTGGAAGATGATTCTTTAATTGAGTTACATATTTCAAAAAAGTAGTCTTTATGAGTTTCACCTGCAATATTTGGATCCAAATCGGCATCATCTGCAGAAGCTGCTGCACACGAAACTTGTAGAACATCTTAAAGAGAAGACCTTTATAGTTTCCCCAACAATGTAAACTATAATCTGCAATATAACCACACCCCTCCCCCCAAACACAGAAAGATTAGAAAACAAAAGTGAACAGAACACAAAAAGATTAAGGTCTATGAATCAGTTAACAAACCATGATTGACAAACTCTTGTAGAGCAAGCGGAGGTTCAAGTTTCGAAAGAGGGAATTCATCATAAACAAGGCAAAGTTCGTGCAAATTTGCACTCCCATCCACAACTAATGGTTTTGCAACTGAAAATGAAAAGGAAAATAAAAGACTTTGTGAACATTTAAAGATGTCTACAGCTAATAAAATATAGCATCTTCAACTAACTGAATATAATCTCCTCCAAGCCAAAGCTGGTCAGCAAAATAAAAATATTTTAACGAATAAAGGATCAGTTCCAACCAACCACATAACCTTCATTGAACAAAAGAAGGAAATGGAAAAGGTATATGGCACCAAACCAAACAGCCAGACACACATCTTCTTAAAGATACTAAACAGAGAAAGGAGCCATTTATCACATGAAAACTTTATAACTTGAGGCCTGCATATCATACTAACATCAAGAGCATTTTCTTCGCTAACATAAATTGAGAATGTTGGTTGAATTCATACCAAGAATTCCAGTATAGTAGGAAAGTGGGACATCAGTGTGCTCAATTTTGAAATGTATTTGAGCTGAAGGGATAAAGCTGTAGTCTTCCCAATTAGTAATACCCCACACCAAATCACCTGCCTTATAATCAGGGTTTCCAGATTCCAGGACTTTAGGCACACCATAACCTGTTATTGGCTGCAAGCAAGCAATTACTCAAAAATCATCAGAAAACAGAAGCTTGAAATGCTATTTCAACGTTGCACATTATTCTTCAATTAATTTAATTTCAATCTCGATTTTTAAAAAATAAAACTGAAATCCTAATGGCACAAAATACAAAGTTCAAGGGACACAATTCACAAAATAATTATCCAGCAATTCCTTCGATTTCTCAAAAAAATAAAATCTTAGCAAACAAACATAATTCTATATACAACTTTTTTTAAAAAGTACAATAATCAGAATATATATACAATTTAATCCCAAAAAAATAGATAAAAGCATGACTTACAGAGTTAGGAGTGTAGGAACGAGGATCGAGAGATTCTTCTGGCTTACTCATAAGAGTTTGCATGTAAGGATTGCAAGACAAGTAGAGATTTTTGAGCAGCACGTCGTTGGAACCTTCTGGAAGTTTGAGAATCATGAGCTACGGCAGTGTGGTGAACGCGGGTGGTTCTTCACGGTGTGGCGGTGACAGATGCGGCGAACGCGAGCTCGATCCGGCAACCTGTGCGGCGGGAAGAAGATGAAACGACGAGGACGCGAGCTAAAGCCAGGAGTGTGGTGAACGCGGTTCTTCACGGAGACGGTGATTGCTGCGACGGTGACTGTGAACGCGAGAGAGGGAGAATGTGAAGAACTGTGCGAGAGAGAAGAGAGAGCAACGCGCGATAGTGATAGAATGGGAGGGAATTGAATTTTATTATCAGATAGTCAATAAGCAGCGCTTCATAGAGCTAAGCGCTGTTTATTGTTGCAACCTAAAGTAGCGCTTCCTATGCTAAGTGATGTTTATACTTCATATACAACTTTAAATAGCGTTTCCCAACACAAGCGCTGTTTTTCCTTTGTCTTATAACAATGCTTACGTTGGGAAGCGCTGTTTAATAAACGTGAACACAAGAAGGGGGGTTGAATTGTGTTTACAAACTTTTCGCAAACTTTGAGTTAAAAACACTTTAAAACACTTGAAAATGAATATGTTTGAAATCGGATGCTGAAGTAGGACCAGACACTGGAAATAAGATTTTTGAATACTTGTTTTTATGCGCAAGATAACCGTAAGTATAAAGCAGTAAAGCAAGAGACACAGAGATTTATACTAGTTCACCACTAACCTGGTAGCTACGTCTAGTCCCTTCGTTCCTGAAGGATTTTTCAGCATAATCAACTGATTACAAATTTCCTTAAGAATATTCTACTGTCACAAACTTGACAATACTCTTAACTTCTCAAAACGACTCAGTACGTTTGAGCCTTTGAGGAATAAAGCCTTAATTAGGCAATACAACTTTCACAAAGATAGTTTTGAATACAATCAAGATAACTCTCACAGAGAGGATGAAAAGATTAAGTTCAAACAAATAACTTTCTAAAAGAAAGAATCAGACGCTGAGGTTCAGTTCTTGTAATCTAGAGACTTGACTTGAAACTTTATTGTTCACTTGAGTAATAACCTTTTCAGAATGTAGTTTCTTGCGGTTTCTAGCATTTCTTCAATGAATACCTTGAAGTATTTATAGGAGTCTTGAGGATAATACCGTTGCAGATATTTCAGCTCCAAAACATCGGGTGAGGCAATTTGAAATTCTGTCCTTTTCTTCCTTTCCAGAGAATATCATAATAGTACATATTTCCGTTATTGTACTATCTGCTTTTCACACAATTGCCTTGTACGAATTTGTCTTATTCTAAAGGTGTCACCTTTGATTCCTCGTACATAAAATTGAGCGCACAAAATCAAATTCGAATTTCATTCCATAGTAGCTGAGGTGAAGAGTAACAACGTGATCATCACGTGATTCATTAAAAGACCAGATGCTTGCTCAGAACAGGAGACAGATGCTCGCAACAATTGAGTAATCCACGTGTCAAATAATAACACTACCGGACGCTCGCTTTATATAAGACGCTGGAGTGAACCGGATGCTGACACACGTGGAATGTATTCAGCACTTGTGAATTTTCTTCTTCTTGCTTGAGTGAGATAAAACATAAGAGATTTTAATACCTGTGCACTTAAAGACTTATCAGAAGATACTTTGTTATCATCAAAATTAATGAGGGTCTAAACTTCTCAATCGTTTAGGTTCCAACAATCTCCCCATTTTTGATGATGGCAAATATCCAAGGTTGATAAACAATTTAATTTCAAAAATAATTTCAAGGGTCTCCCCTCAGTTCAACAACTCAGATAAAATTAAATATATCAGGTATCAGAGCGATTTATGATAATTAGTGCATTTATGTGATCGCAAAAATGCATACAAGTATCAGAACATATATTTGATTTAAATGTTGAGATCGGATACTGAGAACATTGTACCAACAATGAATATACTCAAGTATCAGATGCTGAAATTAAATGTACAAAATTGAATAAAATTGTGCCAACAGATATTGAAGATTATCAAAGCACCAGACAATGAATATCAATGAGTATCTGAGCAATTAAGCAACATGCTATGTATATGATTTATGTATGAAATTTGTGATACTTCAGCGTGTCCATCGGACTTGCAACGAGTTCATCAGACCTTTCTTTTACTCCCCTTTTTGTCATCAGACAAAAAGAGTGTAAAACACATCATAGTCATAACAGTAAGTAGTAGTATTTAGAAAAATTTGAAGATAAAAAATTAGAAATATAATTGTACCAAGTAACATAAATATTTGATTGTATCAAAAATAGAAATTGTAATTAGCACACAAATACAAAGTAAAAAAAAAAATTAGAGGTTTGATGGAGGTGGAGGATCCAGATTGAAACATTCCAAGATGAATTTCAAAGTGCTTTCCAACTGAGCCACTTTTTGATTGGTTGCCAAGATAGCTTCAAATTCTGCTCTAGGCAAAATGACAACATCAGCATTTGCAGGTGCAGGTTCAACATCAGCTTCTAGAACCGATTCAACTGTAACAGCCCTCTGAGATTCCATCTTCTGGTGCTCTGCTAGCGCAGCTTGTGACAATCTCAGTTTCCTTTCCTTTCTTGCCTTAGTCTTTTGAAGGAGGTCATCATTTGGTAAAGACCATTTGATGAATCTTCCCAGCTTCTGTTTCTCTTGGTCCATTTCCCATTCCCATCCACACATAAGCAGATCTTTAGTATAAGCATCAAATTGCATCGAGGCAGCTTCTCCATAAATTCTTCTTATAAAAACTACCATTCCATCAAAAATGAATGTAAGTCCTTCATTTTCAGCAAGGAATAACTTATGCAGATTCTCCCTATCATCTTCTTCAATCTTGAGAGGCTTAAAACAGGGCAAAATGGCTTTGTCTTTCCAAGACATAGTCCATTGTCTCCAATTAAAGCCAATATCAAAATGTTTGCAAACAGCAGCCCATTGATCTTCTATTTTCATAGCATTCAGAGGCCTTACAATAGAACACATAAATATATCATCGAAATGAATAGTACCAAGTTTTGTGTCTGTTACCCTGCTGATGGAGCCAACTATAGGAATGGTTGCTTTCTTTGCATTGCAGTAGCCAGAAGAACCAGTGCTCCAAGCATCTTTATTGAGCAAGTTCAGGTATACTCGCTGAGCATGGTCTTCACCAAGCTTGTTCACCGGAAGCTGAGAGAATGATTTGACATCGAATCTTCTAGGAGCTTTCTCATATTCCTTCTGTCCAATTCTGCTGAATGGCATTTTCTCTGGGGCTGGTTTCTTCCTTTTTCCAGGAATAGACTAAGGCAACCACCTTTGCCTATCGGGTACAATCTTGACAGATGCTGAAGTAGGATCTCTGTATTGACGGATCAGCTCAAGCCTTTTCATCTCCAGGCAATGAGTCATAAAAGCCACTTCTTCATCTGTTATCCACTTTCCGCATTCTTCAAGAGTAAGAGGTTCATTCTGTGGTAGGAACCTGGGAAGATCAACAGAGAAGGGAATTGTTCTACTGTTTGATTAAGGTCTCAATCTTCCCTCGAAGGACATATCAACTTGCTCATCTCCTTCTTTGAATACAACTCTTGATGGAGAGGCAACTTCCAGTCTTGCAACTCCATAAGTGAATGTTTTCAAATGCCATACAGAGGGGTGATCATAAATGGAGTGATACACGTCTTCTCCAAAAAACCTAGGTCTGTTAATGGTAGATACAAACTTCTTTGCACCAGAAAAAGAGGTAGGTTTGTAGGTGAGGATAAGTGGGATAGGTGAAGTCTTCTTGACAGTGTAGTTTTTGGGCTTGTTTGGATTGATTTTGAAGAGTTGATTGAATGGGTGAGAGTGGAGTGAGTATATATATGTAGTGAGGGATGTGTTTGATGAGGTAGAGGTTTATGGTGAGGGAAATGTAAGTGTTTTGGACTTTCTGGTTAATTGGGAGGTTTGTGGTTTGGTGGATGGAGGTTGTGTGTAGTGTGTTTGTGGTGATGAAACAGAGAGTGGTGGTGCAGGTATAGTATCATTAGAACCAAAGGTAGTAATGGAACCATCAATGGTAAAATCTAGTACCTTTGGATTAAGCTTCTCAGAATGCGTAACCAATCTCTTCCTTTTGCCTCGTGGAGCAGTAGCAGGAGGAGGAGGAGGTAGAGGAGCTTGCTTCTTAGGGCCAGACGCTAAAACAGGCTTTTCAGCTTCTGTCTTTCTCTTCTTCTCCATAATGCTTCTAATGGGGACTCGGTCCTCATCATTTTCTCGTCTGCTTTACCTTACAGTGCAGGAGGCACCTTCGCTTTTGCTTGTCTCCTTTCTTTGGAGACTCACCAGTTCTCTTCACACCAGATACTGAGCTTTTGGTGGGTTTTGTTTTAGCTACTTCACCAACTGAAATTTCTGTTCTTTCTTCTTGTTCTTTTGTCACCTTCTTGATCATATCAGAATTGATCAATTTCATTCTCACTAGACTATTTACTCCAAAAACCTCAGGACGAATAATAACACTCATTCCAAAATACTTATCTCTTTCTTCTTTGTTTATCAAGGCACTGAGTCTTCTCGCAATTCCATCCTTGACCATCATAGCAGTAATAAGAACTCCATAAGGAATAACCTTGATAATGTTCTTCTTGTCAGTAGAACCCTTCCTTGAACTAACAAGCGCATTGACAATATTGTTGAAAATCATCCTAGGCAAGTTGATTTTGTGACCAGCCATATAATTTCTCATAATGAACTTCTGTTTATATTCACTATGTCACTTGACCCAGTTTTTAGAATAACACTCTTAGCAATAACTTTGTGTAGAACTCTATAATGACTTTTCAGATTCTTGGCAGTAGGAGTTACATCATTTTCCTTCAACTGGCGATAGTTCTCGAACAGAGCCTCGTTGACGTTTTCCGTTCCTCTGAAAGCATCTTCCCAACCAATATAGTAACTAATGCCTTCATAGGGGCACTTAATCATTTCAGCAATGGTGTTTATGGTGAACACAAACTTGAAACCTCTGATATGACCTTCAACTGTTCCACCTGGAAGCATATGAATGTTTCCCCAGAATACCTTGATAGCATTAACCAACACATCAACAGGTTCCCAAAGGAAGTAGTTTTTCCAGCCCAGATTCGTCAAACCTTCATCTAAATCAAACCCATAAAGCTTGAAACTTTTCAAATCGATTCTGTTCTCAGTCAAAAGCTTTGCTTCTTTCATGGTGTCGAAGATAGCAGTGTAGTCGCCGACCTTAACGTTGGCCATGGTAGCAGTTGGAGAGTGATTTGATGGGGGTTTAGGGTTTCAGATAAATTCATAGAGAGAGAGAGAGAGAGAAAACTGTTTTCGCAGACAAAAACAGAGAGTGGAGCGAAAGTAAAGGAGTAGTGGGAAAGTTTTGATAAATGGTACAGTTACTTTTTCAAAAACCTTTTCATATTTCCTCTGAATAAAAATAAATCAAAAAGAAAATAAAATAAAGATTCCCCCTTTTCAATAAATGCAGTTGCTAAAATGAGGATAAAATCAAGAAAAAGATTTTATTGAAAACATAAATAATCATGACTCAGATTAGGTGTGATGAGACGCTTCAGTCCTACATGAGTTTAACACGTGTGTGCTCGGACGCACGCAAACGAACTCACCGGACGCTGAGTTATGTGTTATGAATGACATATCATATGAGTACACGTGTGAATGCTTATGTCATACCAGATGCTGAATGATGCATATCATAAGATGCTGAGATTAATCATTCTTCTATAAGATGAAAATTTAAATTTCTTCTTATAAAATTGAATCTATCCTCAGCAAGGGGTTTTGTAAAAATATTAGCCCACTGATGATCAGTGTCTACAATTTTTTTTCAAGAATACCCTTTTGAACATAGTCTCTTATGAAGTGATGTTTAATCTCAATGTGCTTTGCTCTAGAATGCAATATAGTATTCTTAGTGAGACAAATTGCAGATGTATTATCACAGAAGATAGGAATGTTACTCTATTTTATCAAGCAGTCTTCAAGTTGAGATTTCATCCACAGAAGTTGAGAGCTGCAACTTGCTGCTGAGATGTATTCAGCTTCTGCTGTTGAGAGTGTAATTATGCTTTGTCTTTTGCTTGGCCAAGATACAAGATTTGCTCCAAGGAAATGACAGCCTCCACTTGTGCTTTTTCTTTCAATTCGGTCTCCAACAAAGTCAGCATCACAGAAACCTACTAACTTGTAATATTTTGATTTCTTATAGAGCAAACTAAGATTAGTAGATCCTTGCAAATATCTAAATATTCTTTTAACAACACTCAAGTGTGATTCTATAGGATCAGACTGAACCTAGCATACAGGCAGACGCTGAACATAATATCAGGTCTTGAAGCAGTAAGATAAAGTAGAGATCTAACCATACCTCTGTACATTTTTTGATCTACCTTCTTACCAGTTTCTTCTTTACCAAGAATGCAAGTGGGATGCATAGGTGTGCACATTGGCTTGCAATCCACCATCTTGAATTTCTTTAGCAATTCCTTGATGTATTTGCTTTGATGTATATAAATACCATCATTGCATTGCTTGATTTGAATTCCAAGGAAAAACTTTAATTCTCCCATCATGCTCATTTTAAATTCAGTCTGCATTAACTTAGAAAATTCTTTGCACAGACTTTCATTAGTAGCTCCAAATATAATATCATCAACATAGATTTGAACAAGTATAAAATGCTTGTTTGATGATTTTCTAAATAGAGTGGTGTCTACTTGACCTCTGGTAAAACCATTACCCATTAAAAATGAACTTAGTCTATCATACCAAGCTCTAGGAGCTTGCTTAAAACCATACAAAGCCTTTTTAAGTTTAAAAACATGTTCTGGAAATTCAATATCTTCAAAACCAGGAGGTTGTTTCACATAGACTTCCTCAGTTATAAAACCATTCATGAAAGCACTTTTCACATCCATTTGATAAAGAATTATGTCATGGTGTGCAGCAAATTTAAGCAAAATACGAATAGCTTCTAACCTTGCAACAGGTGCAAAAGTTTCAGTAAAATCTATACCTTCTTCTTGTGAGTAACCTTGAGCAACTAATCTTGCTTTGTTTCTCACAACCATACCATCTTCATCAAGCTTGTTTCTAAATACCCATTTAGTACCAATAGCTTGCTTATCTTCTGGTAGAGTAACTAACTTCCAGACATTATTTCTTTGAAATTGATTCAACTCTTCTTGCATAGCTAGAATCGAACCTTCATCTTCCAAGGCTTGATCAATCATTTTAGGTTCCATTTCAGAGAGAAGTGCAATATCTGCATGCTCTTTGAAAGAGGATTTTGTTCTAACTCTATCTCCAGGTTCTCCTATGATTTGATCTTTGGGATGATAGGTTTTGTATCTCCAATTCTTTCTGATTTTAGCTTCTGCTTGAGTAGAATCCAGAGTCTGGTTACCACTGGACGCTGAAGATGCCGGATCACCATTTGTAGTGTCAGCAACATTTAAATATGAAAATAACTCATCCAGCTCTGACATGGCAGTGTCAGGCTTCTTGTCATCAAACTTGACATGAATGGATTCTTCCACTATCAAAGTTTCTTTATTTTATATTCTAAAAGCTTTAGATCTTTCAGAGTATCCCAAAAAGATACCTTTGTCAGCTTTGGAATCAAACTTACCAAGTTGATCCTTAGTATTCAGAATATAACATATACAACCAATGGGATGCAAGTAAGATATGTTTGGTTTTCTACGTTTCCACAGTTCATATGGAGTCTTCTTCAAAATAGGTCTAATAAGAATTCTATTTTGAATATAACAAGCTGTGTTTATTGCTTCTGCCAAAAAATGTTTAGCAATATCAGCTTTATTGATCATGGTCCTGGCCATTTCTTGGAGGGACCTATTTTTCCTTTCTACAACACCATTTTGTTGTGGTGTTCTAGGAGAGGAGAAATTGTAGGAGATGCCATTTTCTTCACAAAATTTTTGAAAGTCTTCATTTTCAAATTCTCCCCCATGATACTTCTAATAGAAGAAATACAAATTCCTTTTTTATTTTGAACTGATTTGTAGAAAACAGTAAATACATTGAATGACTCGTCCTTGTGGGCAAGGAATCTAACCCATGTCCATCTAGTGAAATCATCAACAATGACTAACCCATATTTCTTTCCAGTTAAAGAGGTTGTCCTTGTTGGACCAAAAAAGATCAAGATGTAAAAGCTCAAGTGGTCTAGGGTTGAAACAACATTTTTTGAATGAAAAGAAGTTTTAACTTGTTTTTCTCTTTGACATGCCTCACATAGAGCATTAGATTGAAATTTAAGATTTGGTAAGCCTCTAACAAGACTATGAGATTAATCTCAAACTGGCACGACCCAATCTTTTATGCCAAATCCATTGTTCATCTTTAAAAGATATGAGACACTTGACATCTTGTTGTGCAAATTCATAAAGATCAATTTTATAAATATTTTGTTTCCTCTTTGCTGTAAAGAAAATAGAGCAATCTTTCTTGCTTTTGACTGAACATCCAATTTCTGTAAAAATGGCATCATAACCATTGTCACATAATTGACTTATGGTCAATAGGTTATGCTTTAGTCCTTCAACATAAAGTACGTTATCAATAGGGGGAAGAGAGCCTTTACCAATGCGATCAATTCCAACTATTTTACCTTTTTGGTTTCCTCCGAAACTAACAAATCCTTCTTCTCTAGGCCTTAGCTCTTGGAACATATGCTTTACTCCCGTCATGTGACGCAAGCATCCATTGTCTAAGTACCAAGATAGGTGTGTTGACTTTGTTGCTAAGCATGTCTGTAACATAGACTATTTTATTTTTAGGTACCCATATCTTTTTGGGTCCTTTCTTATTAGTTCTTGAAGGATACTTGTCCTTCTTAAACTTAAAAGCAGTACAGGCACTTTTCAGATGACCAGGTTTGTTGCAGTAGGTACAATGCAAGCATTCACTGTGATCATTGGATTTATCAGATGCAGTAGTTCATCTGATATGTAACTAAGACCTTGAGTTGTTGTTTTACTGACACCCCAAATCATTGAATCTTGCTTGCTTCGAGTTTCACTTTCTGCAAGAAACTTTTGAAATGCATATTCATAATCATTTGATTTACACTAAGGATTGCCTTTAGCTTTAGAGCTTTCAGGTTGAGAGCTCTCAGCTTCTGGTTGCTGACATGTCACCAGACGCTGACTATCCACCAGACGCTGATTTTCAGTTTTCAGCTTCTGGTTCTCTTCACTGAGCCATAAGGGCAAGATTGGCTTCTTCATCATTATCTTTCTCAGAGGATGATGAATCTAGATCTTCCCATGTAGCCATGAGACTCTTCTTCTTTCCCTTGAAAGAACTTCTTGTGGGCTTCTTCTTAAGATTAGGACATTCAGATTTGAAGTGTCCAGGCTTTTTACATTCATAGCAGACAACTTGGCTTTTGTCTTTGCTTTCCTTCTTGTCCTCGACATCTTTCTTGTGGATCTTCCTGGATATAAACGCGAGCTCATCATCCGACCCATCAACATCTCCTTATGAAGCTTCATCTTCTGATTCTTCTTCAGCTTGAAGAGCTTTAGAAGTACTGGCTTTATGTTTGTTGACTTTCAAAGCAATAGACTTGCTTTTCTTTACAGGTTCTTCCTCATTCAACTCAAGTTCATGAGCTTTCAGAGAACTCAAAAGATCTTCAAGTCTTAAGACATTTAAATCTTTTGCTTCTTGAATAGCAATGACTTTGGGTTTCCACTGCTTGGTCAAACTTCTCAGGATCTTTCTCACATGGTCAGGTGTGGTATAACTTTTTCCAAGAGCCTGTAACCCATGAACAAGTGTTTGGAATCTTCCAAACATAGATTCAATGTATTCACCCTCTTCCATTTTAAGCAACTTATATTAGCGAACTAACACGCTAGCTTTAGTTTCTCTTACTTGGGCGGAGCCCTCATAAGACAAAACAAGTGAATCCTAGATTTCTTTGGCAGTATCAAATTTGCCACATTTGTCATATTCTTTTTCTGACATAGCACAGATGAGAATGAATCTAGCTTTTTGATTGATTTGATATCTCTTTTTCTGCTTATCATTCCAATTTTCTCTGGCAATGGCAACACTAGCAGCATTAGTGGGAAGAATGTAACCACTTTTAACAATATCCCACAACTCAAGTTGTTGTGTCTCAAAGAAAGCTTTCATCTTATCTTTCTAGTAGTCAAATTTTTCTCCAGTAAATAGAGGAGGACGGTTCATGTGACCACCTTATGCAGACGTGTTCATAGTATATGATCTTTTCTCTTAACACTGTTAAGTGCTCAACCAAGAGGCCGAGCTCCGGTACCAACTGAACGTGAACACAAGAATGTGGTTGAATTGTGTTTACAAACGTTTTGCAAACTTTGAGTTAAAAACACTTTAGAACACTTGAAAATGAATATGTTTGAAATCGGATGCTGGAGTAGGACCAGACGTTGTAAATAAGATTTTTGAACACTTGTTTTTATGCCCAAGATAACCGTAAGTATAAAGTAGTAAAGCAAGAGACACAGAGATTTATACTAGTTCACCACCAACCTAGTAGCTGCGTCTAGTCCTTTCGTTCCTGAAGGATTTTCCACTATAATCAACTGATTATAAATTTCCTTAAGAGTATTCTACTGTCACAAACTTGACAATACTCCTAACTTCTCAAAACGACTCAGTACATTCGAGCCTTTTAGGAACAAAGACTTAACTAGGCAATACAACTTTCACAAAGATAATTTTGAATACAATCAAGATAACTCTCACAGAGAGGATGAATAGATTAAGTTCAAACAAATAACTTTCTAAAAGAAAGAATCAGACGCTGAGGTTCAGTTCTTGTAATCTAGAGACTTGACATGAAACTTTATTGTTCACTTGAGTAATAACTTTTTCAGAATGTAGTTTCTTGCGGATTCTAGCACTTCTTCAATGAATACCTTGAAGTATTTATAGGAGTCTTGAGGATAATACCGTTGCAGATATTTCAGCTCCAAAACATTTGGTGAGGCAATTTGAAATTGTGTCATTTTCTTCCTTTCCTGATAATATCAGAATAGTACATATTTCCGTTATTGTACTATTTGGTTTTTACACAATTGCCTTGTATGAATTTGTCTTATTCTAAAGGTGTCACCTTTGATTCCTCGTACATAAAATTGAGCCCAAAAAATAAAATTCGAATTCCGTTCCAAAGTAGCTAAGGTGAAGAGCAACAACGTGATCATCACGTGATTCATTAAAAGACCAGATGCTTGCTTAGAACAGGAGATGGACGCTCACAGCAATTGAGTAATCCACGTGTCAAAGAATAACACTACCGGATGCTCGCTTTACACAAGACGCTGGAGTGAACCAGATACTGACACACGTGGAATGTATTCAGTACTTGTGAATTTTCTTCTTCTTTCTTGAGTGAGATAAAACATAAGAGATTTTAATACCTGTGCACTCAAAGACTTATCAGAAGATACTTTGTTATTATCAAAATTAATGAGGGTCTAAAGTTCTCAATCATTTCGGTTCCAACAATAAGTTAGTAAAAATTTTCTACCTAACTTTAAATAGCACTTCTATAGTTAAGCGTTGTTTAAAGTGGAGCCATTTTTTAAATAATTTGGTGTAGTGGTGGCATTCTTGCAAGAGAAAAATGAAGAATTTGGGATGCAAAACCGAACTTCTGTTAGGGCTTTCCTACAGGTAGGGCGATGATGTTATTGTCTAGTGAGTTGGACGAGAAATGTAATGGAGGTGATTGTTGCAAACAAATTATGGTTTTCAGAATGGTTCAAGTAACTCCTTGGTCTACTTCCCTCTTCCCAAAGGAATGATGGTATGGATAATGTGCTATGGGATGCCAATACACGCATGGAAGATGATTTTTTTAGGTGCCTTATGTGACACCCGCTTCGTATAATTGATTTAACGATAAAGCGTGCAGAAAAATCGTAAAAATTAAAAATCAAAAGATAGGTAGCGAATACCACTTAACGAGTTCAAATAACATACTGCAAAAAATAGTTCAAAAGCAAAATCTCTGTTAGAATAAAACCCATAATTCCAATGTCACAAATAATCAGAGCTTTACCCAACTAAATACATAGTGTTTAATCAAAATATTGCAAAACATAATAAAACTATAGCTAAGCTGTGACATGCGAACTAATCCTCGGCGTCTGTATCCACATGTTTATTGTCACCTACAAGCTCACAATCTACCCGCACACAAGGATATAAGAATAGCCACAAGGGAAGAAGAGGTGATGAATCACATTCATATAGAAATCACACGGCAGAGGAAATAACAAACATGATGCGCATACAACCAGCATGTGATCCTATCAGTCATTTAGCATCGAAATCGTAATCATGCAACAATATCTAACTACGCCAACAGTAGCGTAAATGCAATACTCGAGCTATCATCTACTCCATTAATGCATGTGGATCCATGTAACTCCAGATGAGCAGATGCGAGTGCCCTCAACATCCTGAGACATAAGTAGAGTCTAGTCAAGGTGATCCAAGATATCTATGGGATAGCCCAGTGGAAGCAGCTAACCCCCACCTTTACGTAAGACCCCATATTGTTAACTAGCCGCAAGGCCGAGCATTGCTCCTTGTGGTCGTCACCGCATTGCTCTCATAATCGTTTTCTCACCACCCCACCGAACGACAATAACGATGCATGACAATCCAGCCTAAGTGTCAAACAACAACGTGTGGTTAACTCTCGACCACATGGTAAGAAGTGATAAGTGAATATTTTATGATATTTTAGGGGGTATTATGAGCATCAAATCACATGGTTTTGACTCTTTTTATATTAGATATGCTCATTATTGCTTCGATTTCGTAGAAAAGTAAACAAGGTCATACTTGGAGCAAAAATACGCAAGTCTAGAAGGAATCAGGCTGAAAGGAGCGAATTTATGAGCTTTTGGGCACGAAGCACGACCATAAATACCTCAAGTACAACCGTACATGACTGCGTATTGAAGTATGGGTGTACATATCAGATCAGTACGGGCCAGCACTGAAGTCTCCCAGCAGTATGGCCGTACATACCTTTAGTATATCCGTACATATCTGAACGCAACAGCCAATATTAAGGAAATTGCGAAGTATGGCCATACACACTTCACAGTACGACCGTACGTAGTTGTGAAATCAGCAAAATAGGAAGGTTTCTTGACCTACTTTTGTCCCAATTCTATAAATAGGGACCTAGACCTCCTTATTCCACACACCTGGAGATACAAATTTCACTCACTCACTCACTCTCTCTCTCTCACCGAGGACGAATCCTAGAGCCGCTAGGAGCACTCTGGAGCGTGAGCAGAGGTTCATAGGCAGAATTGAAGGACTCCAACCCGATTTTTTCTTCCCTTTTAACTATGTTCCCTTTTTGCATTGTTTGTTTGGTTTCATTGAACATGAGCAACTAAGCTCTCTTCTAGGGTCTTTAGTATAGCTTCTCCAATAGACTCTTAGATATGTCTTACTGACTGTTTTATTCTACTTTTATTCCGATTTTATTATTTGCGTTAAATTGCTTTACTGTGATGCAAGTTTGCAAATTAATTACTTATGCAGAGACGTTGTTTGATTGATGGTAGGTACTATGGTTATTCAACGGGACGATAAAGAAACCTTAGGTTAATTAATTTCGTATGTCTTAGTTAATTAATTGTCGGTGACTACCATGGTTAGTTAATGGAACTGTAAGGTAATTGGGGATTTATAATGGACCTGAGAAGGAAAGTTATATAACCTTTTGATCAATTCAAACTCCTAGACTAATAAGGAACTTAATGCTTTTTAACAAGATTAGTTCAGGAAATTAATCTTAGGAAGAAAAGATTATTAACTGCTGAGGTTCAGGGTCAGTAAATAGAAGGGGAATCAATAACACAATGATAAAAGAGGAATAAGGTAGAATCAAACTAAGAAGGAATAGATGGAATAAGTGAAACCAAAACCTTAGGCTTTCTCTCCATTGTTTTCCAAATACATCTTTACACTTTCATTCTCACTATTGCGCACTCAAATCACCCTTTTTATTCGCTTAAATAACTAAGATACTTAAATTAGATTGGTATTTATCGTTATTCCCCGTGGGTTCGACAATTGGGACTTCTTGCCTGAGATGCAACGGGCACATAAGCGTGTCCTAACATAACAAGGTACTTCTTGCCCATACTGCGACGAGTTCTTGCCCATACTGCGGCAAGGTTTCCCCTAATAGCGGATAATTCTCTTTATCAATCTGAAACTAGCATCAACATTAATCATTAACGACTAACAGCCTTTTAATCATCTTTTTTTTAAAGCATCATATACCTTACAAAGTCTTAACTAGCTACCCTCAATTCCATTGGAACATTTTCTAGTTAATCCTTAGCAAGTCAATTCTTATTCTTTAACTTAGAATACTTTGGAATCTAATTAAATTAATTAGTCCTAAATCCAGTCACTGATCCTTACTATTAATGAACATGATAAATTCTTATTATCGTTCATCTATCGAGCAGGTGTCTGGTGCCTGCTTGTGGGCGACCTGTACCTTTGCTGCAGCAGGGCCCTACGCCGGGTGCCACAGAGTAGGCGCCCTGCCCCTCAGCTCTATCCATCCAGCATAAAACACGGGGTCATGTGGTCCCTGGTGAGTCCTTAGTTATTGTGCACGCATCGAGGCATCCCCAATGAATTATGGAATCTGGTTCTGAAGTCGTTTCATCAAAATCTATTTTCGTATGAATTAATTAATTCTATTCTTGAAGTCTAAGGTAGCCTACACTTAAGTTAGTGAGTTCACACTTAGCCAAATTTACCTCTTCTAACCACCTATCTCTTATGATGCTTTCTAAACCATTACTAATCCATTCTTAAGTTATAATTAACCTTAACCAAGTTATTTAAACAACCTTACCAATTATCTTAACATAATTCATTTCTTTCATTCAATCAATTTACTTCTAAATTCACTTATTCAATCTAAGTGTCATAGCCCAATCCCCAAACCATAGTCTAAATATCCTAAGACCCTTAGAGACATGTTGGCCTATGAAGATAACTTAAGATATTGACAACATCATCATAGACATCATGAACTGACAATCTCACACAAGACAAGGTAGCCATCCCATAGGCCATATCAATCAATACATAGCTAAACCAAGGGCTCATGCACAAACATAAGAGTTCATAACAACAATCATGAATGAACATGCATAACATGGACACAATAACATGTTAACACATAATTTAATACATGGAAATTAATCAATTATCAACTAAACACATAACATGCAAAACAGTCCTATAGTTAACAAATTTAACATCAATAGGCATACTCATGCCATTAAAATCAATGAATCCACCATTCTAAAATTCAATCCCTTTCTCCTTATAAAATAAAAATAGTGCCATAACTATAAACAATGCTCCTACAATGGTGTGAAGCGAGAATTCAGGTCGCGCGAGACTTAGGAGTCATGGGACACTCCAATCACATCAATTAGATCCCTAGCTACCCAATTCCCATATGAACCAACCACCCTCTTCTTAACTTAGTTCAAATCGAGAGTTCCAAGGACGAGAAAGGTAGAATAAGAAACTTTTTTCAAGGCTCCTATAACAATGATACCCATAGAGTCCAAAAACGATATTAGAATTGAGAAAACTCGAGGTAGGAATTGAAACAGAATTTTTGGAAAGGCTTACCACGAAATTTAATTCCCTAAAACAGAAAAATAATGAGTCTAGAATGTGGAGGAAGTCGTCCCAGTCACGACACTTCAAACGACGTCGAATTCCGATGAGAAACGAGTGACTTTGGTCAAAAGCGACAAGATCCTCCTTAGGTTCCTTGGGCAGCTCTTAGATAGGTTTAGGATTATTAGAACTGGTTTAAAATAAGCTTTTAGGGTTAGGGTTAAGTGGCTTAGTCATTGCTTAGTGTTTTAGGTCGAATAGGGCCACTTGGGTCAAGCCCAATAGGTCAATACTCGTTAAAACGCATAAAAACGAATGTGAAGAAAACATCAATCTACGCCCTGTGCCCTGGCAGACAGAGTCCAGGTGCTATCGCCTCTGTCTGGGGCCTCTGCGCCCCCTGTAGTGATTCCCGGGTCCCTTTTTCGTCCCAGTTCGCCCGTTTAGGTTCCGTGACTTCCTAATTAGTATCCTAATCACCCAAAAAAAAATTTCAAACATATCATAACACATAAAAATACATTCACATATGCAAACATATCCTAGGTTCTAAAGGACGAAAACAAGGTGTTACTCCTTAGATGCATATTTGGGAAGTCCTTAAGCCTGGGGGAAGCTACAAAGAACAATGAGAGACTAGATGAAGCCAACATTCAGGTCATGGTCTCTACAATGCAGTATATTGATTCAACGGGAAGGGTGGATAGATTAGGGGAGGTGTTCGACATTAAGGTTGTGGAAGACACCTTAGGAGGGATTGATATGTTAGCACTTGTGGTGAATGGCTACTCAAAGTGTGTTCAGTACGACTCCTCCTCGGATTTCAATGGTACAGAGCTTGACATCAATGGTGACGATGGATGGTCAGTGGTTTTCGGTGATGAAGCCAATGTCGATGGGGCTCGAGATAACCAATCATGCTTTCCATAGGTACAGTATCCAAGTGTCAAACTCTTGACGTAGGAGGTACATGGCACAGAATGACGGGTGCAACATTGCATGAAGTTGAGAAATGCAACATTTGTAACACCCCAAATTCTATGACTTTTATATGCTACAGATTTTAGGGTTGTTTGTGTGTTAAGTGTATTGTTTTACAAGTATTTGAGGGTTTTATTAAGAGGGAATATCTTTATGAAGGACTACATGGCCTTAGAATAAGGGAAATCACTTTTTAACCAAAATTAAGTCTGTGAATCTATTCACCGCCGTGAATGAATTTCACTGCAGCAGATTGCATTATTTAATTAATGTGTTGCCCCGTTTCAACCTGTTTTGCTTGATGAGACTTAGATATCACGACCTAGGCTTAGTTTAAAACTATTAGGACTCTAAAAGGCAGCTCTCTTTGCAGTTTTAATTCGTTCTCTCTCGTTTCTCCACCAAGTCACATCCCGATTTCAAGGTTGTGATCATAAGTGTAATCCCAATTTTTCAAGTCATTATTAGTGTTTGACTATGTGTGTAATTATATGCTTAATTGGGTGCCTTGGAAGGGGTATATTGCTGGAGTAGAATCCTAACTCTCCACAGATTCAATAGGAATTTCAAAAAACTCGAATTGGTCACCGTGTTTCCCAAATTTAGCCAAAATCTCATCCATGGTTGTTTCTTCATTTAACTCTTTATCACTCTCATGGATGATGACTTCGTATTCCTCCCTGGGATTGGGCTCAAGTTCCTATTGATTCTTCTGAATCATGCAATTTAACAAGGCAGAAACTTGTTTTTGTAAGGCCTTCTGATTCTCTGCGGTGGTGTTTACTATCTTCTTCATAGATTTGAATCTTTTATCCACTTGCCCCGTGAAAGTATGCACATTCTCTTCTAAATTAGGTCTTCTCTCGCTTTGAGCTTGATTTTGCAGATGAGGTGACCAACAAAATCTTCTCTTTGATTCTGACTTCCACAAAAGTTGTTCATATAATCTGCTCTGAATTCAACCCAAAAGTTACCTGCTGAACAATCATGTCATTCATGCCCTACAAAATACTCACAAGGAAAAAGAGAATCAATGAGAATTTTTTAAAATAATAAAAATAATAATAATAATAATAATAATAATAATAATAATAATAAAATGTCTAAAGTAACAAGAATCTCATTGGTCTAATATCATTAAAACATTTTCTGGCAACAACGCCAAAAACTTGTTGTGGCTAAATGCAAGTGCACCTTATCGTAATTTGTAATCAAGTGAAGTATTTTAGACTCCGATTGTCGAACTCACAAGGAATGTGCAAGTACTAGATTAATGGAGATCCTTTATTATTTAGACTAATGAAGATAACGATTACGAGAACGAGATAGACAAACAATAAAAATAAACACGTTTGAGAGCGAGATAGATTCAGTTGTGGAAAGCCTAGAGGAACCGGGTTCACTAATACTTAGCCCTTGAATTTGTTAATTAACTATTACGAGCTATATTCCCTCTTTGAAAGCCAATCACCCACTCTTATATTATTAATACACAATGATCATGCAATAATAATAGTCTTCTTCCTAGGAACTACCATCAATGACCATGCATGGTAAATAGTAGAAAGAACATTAAGTAACAGTGAGATTGTTAATTCAATAATTGAATGGAAACAGCCAGTTATCCTTGATCCGACATAATTAACGAGTTCAATTATTCCTAGAGTTTTATTAACTAATTGTGGAACGATAGCCTACAATTAACTAACTTATTAAGGATTGACCCGACCCTATGAGATTAAGCACACTACGAACAATACATTCAACATGATAATAGGAAACTCATAATAGCAATTAAACAAATATCAAAGGCATAGTAAAAGATCTCTCATCACCCCCTAATGATGAATTTAGCTACTCATAGTATTTAGCAATAACATAGAATAACGAGAATCCCGATACAAATCCATAAAAGACAAAATTAAATAAAACTGGGACACTCTTTCGATATGATGACAATCCTCTATGTTGTTCTTCGCAATTCTTCTTTTCTACAGAGCTCCGACGGAAAAATGGTGTGACAGAATGAGTCAAAGGTCCCATCTTCTCAAAAGGGGCTCAGAATGCCTTTTTATAGGTTCCCACATGTCCTAGGTCAAACTAGCTTCTGATTTGTGAAATCTGGACTTCAGTACGGTCATACCGAATTTAAGCGCGGCTGTACCAACTTTTGGCAGGAGATTTTGGGTCTGGTTCCCAGTGAATTCCCGGCAAGGCATAGGTCTGGTTCCTAGCTCTTACAAAATTGGTGGGAGATTCTCGGTCTGGTTCCCAATGAATTCCCGGTAAGGCATAGGTTTGATTCCTTGCTCTTATTAAATTGGTGGGAGATTCTGGGTCTTGTTCCCAGTAAGATATAGGTCTGTTTCCTAGCTCTAAAAAACTTGGTGGGAGATTCTGGGTCTAGTTCCCAGTGAGTTCCCAGTAAGGCATAGGCCTGATCCTAGCTCTTATAAAAAGGTATGGATTGGATAGGTTGAGTACTAGTTCTTACTGAGTAGGCAACAGACCAACTGTGTGTAATATTGGAGAGGGTGGGTTGGTGAACCCGGTAATTTTGATGATCATGCATGATGATATGCCATTCATGAATGTTGTTTTAGCTTTTAGAGAAGTCATGATTTTTTGAAGGTGGGTCGTGGACCCCAAAAGTATTGATGAAAATGCAATGAATGGTATGCCATGCATGAGTATTGTTTTGTTTTGAAAGATTGATCTTTTTTTTGCTTTCCCTGAATCCCTTCGAGGATGCTGCCCCTAGACTCATGTGCTGATAACCTTCTGTTGGCTCGCTTGTCCAAATGGTTGACTTTGTAATGCATCAGATTTGCATATTTCCCACTCGATAAATCATCTTGCCTATCTTTTTGGATCCTTGAATTTTTTTCATGCTTGATAATTTGGATGATCCTCATATTGCCAGAGTCATTTCGGCCTTTGCCTTTCCAGGTGGGGAAGGATTTCTCACATTTTGATTGATAATTAGAAAGTCCACCAGAGGCCGAGGATGGATTATCATGGTAGTGGAGACATCTATGTTAAAAGACAAGACACTTTGTGTAGTTCTAAAACTGAAATGAAATCTTGAATGTGAAGCGTATTGATGATGGGCACAACTCTTGCCCTTAGCTTCTTGGTTTATGTTTATATTTGGGAGGTACAATCTGGGTTGACATGTTTGTGAATTTTATCCTAACTTTTTCCTTGGCTGCTCTTTGCGAGTTTTCAACCTAGCAGGTCGTTCTAACTTTTGCCTAAACTGTCCTTTCGGGTTTTCAGCTTAGCGAGCTTTTGTTTTGTTTTGTTTTGTTTTTTCGTTTTTCTTTTTGGTAAAGCAATTGCACTAAGGAGTTTATATGAATTTCCTCTTTCAAAAATCAAGTTTTGAGAAAATATGAGCAACTTGATTTTGGTCAGAATGAACTTTATTATTGTTGTAACATGACCAAGGGTTGAAGGGTCATGAAAGAAATGATATTTCAGGCAAAAATGTTTAAGGGTTTATGAAAACAAGGATATTTAGTCTAAAGATGCACTTCATTGGTTGTTAGCACACACGTTTCGCCTTTTGATTTTGATTTTTGAGTTTTACAAGTGTCTTTGACACGGTTTTGACATTTCTTTGAATTGCCTTTGATACCTTCTTACTTACCTTGCTCTTCTTCCTTTTAAAAAGACAAAGTTGATTGGAAACTTGTGTTATTCTTCATTGTATGGGCGATCCTTGTTCAGGGTATTTGAAAAAAAAAAATAGGCTAAAAAAGGATAGCAAGGGATATATATTTTTTTTATATTTTTTGGATAGAGAAAAGAGGGACAAACTTCATCTCAAAATCTCATTGCTCAAATTTTCACAAAATTTAATTTTGGTAAATTGCGTGCAATTGCTTTACCATTTTTATTGATCGTTAAATAAAAAGGAAAAATTGCATTTTTATTGATAAACTACAAAGATGGAAACAAGAGTGGACCCTTTACAAGATATACCCTAGAGCTTCGGGCAAAGCAACTAGGGTGAGCTTAAAAAGCGTATGAAAGTTGTTTAAACAGGGTTATCTTTCTTGAAGTTCAACCACTTGGCATTGACCAGATCTTGCACTTTGTATTTTAGAGCCCAATAATTCTCAATTGAGTGGCTCACTGCCCCAGCTTGGTATTCACACTTAGCTTTCGGATCGTACCACTTGGGGAAAGGAGGCCCCATGAGCTTAGAAGGGGTTGAAAAAATAAGGGAGTTCTTGTAGAGATGCTGAAACAAGTCTTTATAGCTCATTGGAATTGGGGTCAAATTGGACCGACTTTTTCTCTTAGTAGCTTGATGGCGCTGTCTAGCCAAAATGAATAGCATTCATATCTTCCTTCCTCTTTTTGCTCATATTGTGCAATGGTTGTTGGGTGTCGAGGTTGTTAATTTTTCGTTTTTTATCCCCGCTTCCACTCTTTTCCCGATAACAACTATGTCCGAGAAGCTTGAAGAGATATTTCCAATCATCATATCATAGAAAAGTGACTGGAGTGTATCAATAAATGTGGGTGCCATCTCTTTTTCAGATAGCAGAGGTTCCACCTGGTGCCTCTCCATCCTTGGGCATACTCTTTGAAGCTTTCACTGCCCCCTTTCACCATAGTTTGCAACTGGGGGCGGTCAGGAGCCATGTCCATATTGTAGCTATATTGCTTGAGGAAAGCATTAGCCAAGTCACTCCATGAGCTGATCTTGCCCCGATCTAACTGCATATACCAGCATATGGATGCCCTGACAAGACTCTTGGAAAAAATGGATTATGAGTTTATCATCATTGGAGCAAAAGGCTATTTTCTGGCAGTACATGATGAGGTGGTTTTTTGGACAAGTTAATCCCTTGTACTTGGAAAACTCAGGGACTTTGAATTTAGGGGGAATCACCACGTCAGGGACCAAGCATATGTCTGAAGCTTTGAACCCAATGTGATTTGCCCCTTCAATTGCTTTCAGCCTCTCATCCGTAATCGGAGTCTCTCTTTAGCTCGGGGATCCTCTTGGGCAGTCATGGCAACGTGTTTTAGCCCAGATGAACCGGTGGAAGCCTCTTGACGTTCATTGTTGTTGATGAAAGGATCCACTTCAGGAGTCAATTTTACGTCCAAGCTTAGCAAGAGGTCAAACACTTTTCCTATCTGTTCCTTCATTTGATCGTGCTCCTCTCTCATTACTCGCTGATTCTGTTGCAACGCGTCCATGAGTGTAGCCTAGGCTCGAGTCCGGTAGGGATGCAGGGAAAGCTTGGCAATAGCTATTTTCTGATATGGAAAAAAGCATGAGTTATACTATATGAGAATATCATGGTTATGTATGTTATGAATGCATTTTTTTTTGATATGTACATTTTATGCAAAAAGAATATGATGAAAAATGGAGAAATATTTTTCTTTCATTTTTTGGATTTATCATTTTTCTCGCAAAAAGAGTGCAACGGAAAAACTTATGTTGTTTTTTTTTTAAATACTTATTTTTTTTTTACTTTTTGTATTTTTGCAAAAATAGAAAGAGTGCAGTAAAAATAAAGAAAATATTTTTTTTTGAGTTTTTTTTTATTTGGCCAAAACAAAGATGATGAAATAGAAAGAAAACAATTATTATTATTTTTTTTTTCAAAATTGCATGAGAGAAAAACAAAACTCTATTTGTTGTTCTTTTTTAGATTTTTTTTCCAAAAATAGTGGAAATTAAATGGGTGAAGGAAAAATGGGCAAAGTACCCCTTGTGAATTAAGTCGGTATTTCCTAAGATCTTAGGTTCTATGACTTTTGTCACGTGAAAAATGGGATAGGTAGGATATGCTCCTTTTGTGATATGGGCCGATAGTTCCTTAGATGGGTGTTATACCCCAATTTTGTCCACTCACCTCTTTTAGTTTATTTCATTTTATAATTGTTGAGCTCTTTGTTGTGTTAGCTCTGTTAGGTCAATTTCAGCCCAATTGTGATAAAGGAAAAGATGTACAAATAGCTGGCCTTTTTGTTACAAATTACCATCACCAAACACAAGCTCAAAATACAATCAATGTCCATTACATGTCCAAAAAATTGCAAAAAAGTACAAACAAAGTCCAAAATTTATAAAGTCCAGAATGAATAAAAATTACAAAACTGATAATAACGTAAAAAAAAAAAGATGCGCATGGCATCTACAAAAAGAGCTGCTACATCTCATTTCTTTGGGTAAAAGCTAATGCTCTTTCTTCTGTTGGTTTTGCTCTTTTCTATTTTTTGCCCAAGACAATTTTGCTTTGCAGCCACTACTTCTCAGAGCTGGTCTTCCAGTACTCTGAGGCACCACAAGAGGTGCTACCTTGTCTCCAACCAGCAATTGTGTCTTAAAGGAGATAGTAAATAAAAGTTATATTACCAATTGTAAAGAAAAGTTATAGTACCAAGAGATAGGCTATGAACTTCCTCTTCATTTCAGCAAATCCTCAAAATGACCAACTAAGCTGTTTTACTGGTTCTTTGTTGTTGTTACTGGTTCAAATCACATATTAGCTAACCCAATCGATGGCCTCTAGTCATTGCATCTTTCCAGTCCTTGGTTGGTTACAGTCAAATCTTTCCAACTCTTAATTTGTGGAATAATATTTTTTTTGAACAACAAAGATAATGTTCTATTGGTTCACCTAATTTGTGATTTGACTATTTTTTCTGCAAGCTGCTAAGACATAGCAGAATTTCTGTTGCTTTCTGAATTCAGAAACTGATTTGACAGCTCTCTTTCACCATAGAGTTGTTTGAAATTTCTGCAAACAAATTTGCTACAACTTTGCTTTACATCTTTGTTGACTTGTGTGATAGCCTGGTATTAGTTGCACGGATTCCAGTGTGGCAGTTTACATCTCTCCTTAGGTATGCAGGGATAATTGCCCTTTTCATGTAACAAATTGTGTGGCAGGATTTAAAGCCAAAGCACATATGGCCCTTTGTGAGTATTTGATATATTCTGCTGGTTTTTGACCAGTGAAGAACACTATTTTATTGTTTATCCATTAGACAATTATCCTATTATACCTCATGTCAAGGTCAGAGACATCCTAAGGCTACTATAAAACTGATTTTCTATTAGACTTAGTAGCTTGCAGCCGTATGTTTCTCCCCTTTTACAGTTTATGCTTTATGGTGTAATTCTCATGTAATTGAATATAATCAAATGTGGAGGAAAGTTTTTCTGTTTGAACACATCTCAGTTTTACTGGAACCTCACAAATTTGTTGATATTTACAATGCCATGTGGGCCCATTAGAGGCATAGGCATGAGATGTGTATATATCTTATTGACAGAAAACTTGTTCCAGTTTTTGGCAAGTAAGATACTTATTGAACAACATGCATAAAATGAAGTTGGATAATATACTTATATAATTTCATTAAGTAGCAAACCAATTTAAAGTTTTTAAACTTTTAATTAACACAGATTTAATGTTAACAACAAACAACCACATCTCTTAAGATTCTTTCCTCCACAATTAAAAAGAGAATGAGTAATTCAGACAGGATGATTTATTTGAACACTAATCAACTCCTTGAATTATTATAGTCATTAAATCAAATAAGGAGCAAATTAAACATTAAAATATTCTTTCACAATGTAGGCTATGAGCAAATGCACAACATGTTAAGTATCTTACTGACCACTTAATCTATGTTACCTTGTTTTAAAACTCTAATACTTAAAATTGGTGTTACCTAGTTTTAAAACTCTAACACTCAGTTGAATATAAAGTGTTTGTCATTTCTATTATGCTTTTAGTCCTTATAAGCAGCATGTAGGCAAATGGTTGTCTCCATAATATGTTAACCTGATTGTTATTTAAGTAGTTTACATTTAAAGTTCATCAGCATTTGTTATAATATAAGGATGAACATTTGAACTACATATATAAGCACCTTCAGAGATTTGCAAAACAAAAAACAGCATACTTTGCATTAGGAAGGGGAACAACCCTGCTTGAAAATTGGAAATTTAGTTTAAAAGGGTGGTGGGTTGTCCTATAACTACCTCAAGTTGATGCAACACCCATATTCTCAAATAAATAAACATTCCCCTCAGTAATCTCACTTCTAACTTTGGTCTTGACATTCCAAGAAGTTTGTGCAGAATTGTTTTCAGAAATGGGTTGGTTAGCCATTTTTTCAGGTTGAGGACAGAAACGAAAGGAAAGGAAAGAGGACTATGGTGGAAGAAGCAAGGGATTTTTTTTTTCAACTTTCAGGAAGCAAGCCAAGTATTGGTTGCGGTGTGCTCTGGTTGAATCCCTAAACGATACTTATATAGACATAAAAGTTCTATCTACTAAAAATAAACCAAAATAAACTAAAATATAAACTAATAAACTAAAATATGTTTGGCAGATGAGATGAGATTTCAGCTAACAATTTGAAATTTGAAATTAAAGAGAGTATGGAAAAATTGTAGAGATAGAACTTACAGGTTACAGAGAGGCGATTTGAAGAAATCCAGCTACTGCCTCACCATCAAGCATCGAAATGGGAAGGTTGGGGGTAGGGAGGATGCGTGTGCAGATTAAAAGTAAACATTTGAGAGTGATTTGGGAAATTTTAGGGGAATGGGTTTAGGGATTGCATGCGGGATCTGAAATGAGGTTTTGGCTTCGAGGACCTAGAGCCACTACCTCCTCCTATGCGCAACGACAGAACATTGGTGAAAAGAGATATTACCACTTGGATAATCCCGTAAACCACTGTCCAAGAGATAAGAAGGTTTTGAATACATTCACCCATGAGGAAAGAAAAGAGAGGGAGGTTCAAAGTAGTTCCAAGAGCACACCTGAAATGATGAAAAGGGGTCTCTACCTGATGGAAACAGAGGGAGAGGGAAAATAGATTTTGTCCTAGGATTTTAGTGTTTATTTTTCAGTTGGGCTCACATGTGGTGTTTTTGGGCCAACCTCGTTGTCCATTGGTCAGCTTTTATGAATCTATTGACCCAAAAAGAAAAGAAAGCTTATATGAATCCGTGATTGTTTTTGCTTTATTGAATGGTTAGTTTGAATTTTTTATTAATTCTTTTGGGTTGCTTTCACCCAAAGAGGCATGAAAAAAATAATTTAAAAATGGTAATGTGGCCAAACCTATCCCATTGTTTGACACGTGTAAAATGTACCTAAAAAATGCTCTCTTAGTGTATAGTATAAAGATATGGTTCATTCTAGGTGTTATGTAGTTCAAAACCTCATCTTTTCGGGTCATGTTTCTGTATTCTTATTTATTTCCAAATTCTAACATTCCTTCGTGTTCCTAGGTTGATATTAGATTTGTTTAGACTTTTTTGCTACATAATTATGCAGCAAACTAAATCTCACCAATTTTTTACTATAATTAATTTAATTTCCATAACAAGCATCATTTTGTTTCTTAATTTATCACCTAAATCCTAAACTACATAAGCATTTTATCATACTTCCTTCTCCATTACTCTTTCCTGTTCGTAGATAATTGCTACTCATCTGAAATTTTTGTTTCTGCAACATTATATGCAACAAACATTAGCCAGCCCAAGAGGTTCAAGGCAAGTTATTATACTTACACATTTCAAGTCCCCTTGTAACCGAATCCTTAATTGATTCTTAGGTTAAGTACTAACATACCTTCCTAAGTATCTTTGTACCTTATTGTTTCGTATAAGCATGCTTTTAACATTAGCAATTTACATATTAACTCATATAATGGATGCTAGCCTTCATATTTGCATATTAAACCTATAGTCAAGTATTAAGAAGTCATCTCTCAAATGTATCATTTTAATTATCACAACTTAATCTCCACCATCTTGTACTTAACTACCGTCAAACATATCAAGCATATTCCAATCATCATGTAACAATATCAACACTATATGCACACACAAATTCAGATACATGGAGTAATAACATTACTTGCAAGTAAGTACATATATAGCAGTACCGCACCCATGCAAACACATGCATTATTTATTGAAATTTAGATATCTAAGAAATCTAGTTGATTAGTAGGAAACGAAGACTGTTGGAGCAATTTTATTTAAAGGAGTAGATGGATCAATCATAAATTGTCGTTTTTCTTGGACACATCAATATTAAGTCACGGGCATCTTGAAGGGGCCTTTTGCTTCCGAGTTAGAGGCAATCTCGAAAAAGGCTTCCGCTTCTGAGTTAGAGACAAAACACCAGCCATATTGGATATCAGGATTAGTATAACGAGCACAAAAGTTGCCACTTCCCTTCTTCATGCAGTCAACATGGGATTGACATAAGTTAGGATGTTCCTCCACTATCTTCATAACAGGTCCTTGACTGCAGAAACCTGAAGTTGTTGAAACAAGTATGCAATGACAATTTGAGCCACCACAGTGCATGTACGTCGAACATGAGCCACCACAACCTGCTACCTCCTTCATTGGGAAAATTAATACTGCAAATGGCAATGTCAAAGTTAATTGGAACAATTAAATACATATGTACATAGTAGGGGGTGACAAAAGAATCCGTTTATCAATCATCCATCCACTACAAAATAAAAATATTTAATGAATTGAATCTAATTCTTCCATTTATTTTATGGATGGTTAGTGATTCATTAACTATTTTTTGTAAATCTATCGGATCATATTAAACAAGTAATAAAATCTATTGGAAAAAAAATATTTTCTGAAAATAAGTCGAAAAGAAAAATTTTGAGAAAAAATTGTTTGACAAACTTTTTTTTTAGCAATTTTTTCAAAAAAAAATATTTTTTGGGAAAAAAAAATTTTAAAACTAATTTTTTTAAAAGAAAAATAAGTATAATTTTTTTTTTGTTAACATATGTGATCTAGCTTCATACATACATAAATGCAAAAGTCCAATGCAATTAATATATGATATGTCTTCATACATATAGATAACTAGTTTTTTTGACGAGTGTATATCCATCATTACAACAGAATAATTAAGCGATGTTAGACCAGATTAATCAATCAATTTGATCAATGCAACAAATCTTGAATTACTCTTAAATAATCAACTCAATCATTACTTAATATTAAGAAATTATCAAATAAATGGGGAAAATGATTATATTTCCCTTTATTGATAGTACAAAGATATCAAACTATTTGTATACTACAAATAAAATAAACAATCAAGTTATAGTAATCACATCATATTTTGTGAAAAACTTCTTTGTGTATAATATTTTTAACAATAGAGCATTGTCTCACCATCATCGTTACAGTTTAAAATTTTCAAAGCGCTCTTACTTTTTATCCTAAATATAGCAACATATAATTGACCATAGGTGAAAATACCATGTGCCAATGATGAAGTTATAATTTTTATTAACTATTTTTCTAGAAATTTTATAACTACAAAAAAATATTTCAAAAAGATTATAATCAAGATATTTTTATAATAAAATATTTCAACTAAATTGTAAACTCTATTATAGTTATTATTCTGAATCTAATATACTTTTGTGTAAAATGTTCAATCCTAGTGTAATATACTTTTAGTCTGCAATTTAATTATAAATATAGTGTGAGTGCGATAAGTTAATTAGATAGTTTAATTAGATGGATGGTCACAGATTTTTAATTTGCCTACCCGACAAAGTTTAAACGTGACCATTTATATGGTTTTAATTTTTTGATATATGTATATATAAGTAAAATGGATTTTGAAATAAAGGTTTTCATAAATTTTCTTAATTATTGTTTAATTAATTAGTATATATATGTTATTAATCATATAATTAATTTATATATTTGAGCACAATAATAATTCTGTTAATAATCCTTTAAGTATATGTCAAAAAAAAAAATTCTCTAAGTAGTGATTTTATAATATTTGATTCAAAAAATAATTGTACCACTTACATCTTAAATGACACGTTTTTATGAATCAAACTTCTTATGAGTTTCACCTGGAAAAAAAACTGGTTATGAGTTTAAAAAAAGTTTTAAATGCTTCGTTCCACAGTTATAAATCACAATGCTTAGCTTTACAATAGTGATATGATAATTGAATAGAATAAAAAAAACATATAGTCATGAGTTTAAAAATGTATTAAAAGGAAGAAATTAAAATTTAAGAGTGAGAAGGAAATCAAATGAGAATTACTTTTGTTTTAAAATCACACTCTCAATTTTCTTTATAATAGGGTGGATGCTTTTTTCTCTTAACTTTGGCATAAACTTTGAGACCATATTTTAAATCAATCCTTTTACGAAGGTAGGTAAACACATTTTTTTTGTCAACAAGGTAAGTAATCACATTTTTGACCTTTATATATATATATATATATATATATATATATATATATATATATATATCCTTTTGTTTATATATTAATTTCATATGCATAAAGTAAGAAGTTATAATACATAAAAAAATTTCCATAGCTCACAATTTTAAATTTTAAATTTTTACACTAATCAACTAATTCAGTTGGTTCTCTAAAAATGAATTAATCAAAATTAATTTGATCCTATAAATATTTTGCGTATCTAGTAAATTCTTAAAATAATAAAAGATACAAAATTTAATGTCACCTATCCCAGGGGTTAGTATAGTGGTGACTGCTTAGATTTGTAATCTCAATGAACTGTGTTCAAATCTGCTCGGAAACATTTTGTATGGATTAAGTATCTTTCTCTCCCCCTATTAATAAAAACTCCCTCCCCCACCCCTTTTAACCAGCTCACCAAAAAAAATAATCCATAACCACTTTTTTTGCAGATCCATATGTAACCACTTGAAAAAGGAAAAAATACTATACCAAAAAAAGTAATATATAAATAAAATATCAAAAGATCCCTCTGTTAATAAAAATCCCATCCCCCACCCCTTTTTTTAAAATAAAATAAAATATCAAACAACAAGACAAATTGTTATGAATGAAATGCTATAGCTCAGATTTCCTCACAAAAAAAAAATTTATCACAAGGAACAATATCTAAAATAGGAAGATGACATCTTATGCCTAAAAATCAATTGTTTACAGATCCATTCGTAACCAATTTTTTATGGGAGCAAAATTTACGGGAGCAAAATTAAGCCATTTCATTCATAAATAAATGGAGAAAAAATAAATAAAATATCAAATGACAAGACAAATTGTCTTAACAATTATCACAAGGGACAAAATCTGAAAAAAGAAGATGACATCTGATGCCTAAAAATCAAACGCACACTCAAAAAGGGAAAGGGTAGGCTTATTGGCCATGAGTTACATAATGTACCTATTTTTGGTTGTAATTTGCTGCTCGAGCAGGACAGGAAGGGAGTTGGTTTCCCTCGAGCTGTGATGGCTTTGGCCCTTTATTTTACCAACAAAAAAAGGGGGGGGGGGAGACTGCACCAAAAAGAGGGAGAGAGGGGAACATGCTATGCAGATCGCGAGAAGAGAAAAAATAGTTGGCTTTGTGTGTGTGTTGTGATGGGGAAAAAGAGATCAGGAGAGACCAATCGCCTGGAAAACCACTGCAAGTGGCAGTGATGAAGTGCCATGCAGATCTGCGACGAAGTGCCTTGGGGACGAGCTATAGAGTTACAGTTGTGTGTGCGGTTTGTAGATCTACAATAGGTCCATATGGTCGTTACGGAAGACGACAGAGTATCTCTGAGGGGATCGTCAGTGTTGCCATTCCCGGAGGGTCGTGTAATTTTTCTTGGCTTCCACCAATCATCCACCAGTACCAACATCCACAGCTCACCCACCAACACCGCAACCCACCATCACCCGTAGACAATTAATCGTAGAAGAAAAGGAAATGGAGGGCGGTGAAAAAAAATTGGAAGCTAGAGAAAAAGTCTCAACGGCAAAGAAACAATTTATAAATTTCAAACAAAAAATATGAACAAAATAATCTAAAAAAGTTGGAGACGCCACATACCCCACTAATGTTGTGCTACAGTAGAGAATGAGGACAATAGGGTACTTAATTTCTAGTCCATTAATTGAGATCGATAGACTACGAAAAATTTCTCATGAGTTCTATTCTAAAATATAAATATAAATATGCATAGTGAGAAATTAAGATGAATAGAAGGCTAAATACATACATAATGTGGCAAGCAAGAAGATAGCCAAATGAGCGAGCTTAACATAAGCCATTTAATCGAATGAACCAACCACAATTGTTATAAGCTAGCTTCGTGTTGTGTTCATTAGTTCATTCTTGTATGCACCAACTTATAGAGAAAAGCTTCTGTCTCTTGTGATCAGCTAATGTAAGCATAAATAAAAATATGACCTTATGTACTATGTAACATGCAACAACTCGCCCTTTGAGTTCTATATATCATAAATAAAGGTAAATTATTGTACTAGGAATCTTTTATGATGTGACAAAATTGGCATCATGTCATACGTTCAATCTTCATTAAAAAACCCTTTTTTAACAGCTCATTAGTAGACTTTTATTGATAGGTTATTTATAAGCCTTTACCCGCAAAAATTAGAATGTGACAATCTCCTCACCCTAAATATTACCACAGTTTTTCTTTGCATAAAATGCCCTTTATTATTAGAAAATGCCCTTTGTTGAATATTAAGAGGTAATATTGTATTTTAAATCACATATATATATATATATATATATATATATTAATGAAGAGAATATTATAATTTTTATACCGCTTACAAGAAGTTGCAAAACCGAGGGCTAATCTTACCATACTTGTTTTCCCCCATTGTTTTTTCAATAATATTAAATTAGTATATTGAGACTCCAGATGATGCATAGACATAAAAATAGATAGAGGGAAAGAGAGAACCTGAATAAGTGGAACCCTAGGGGTTATTGTAGAGTGTTGTAGGGAGATCCAGTCTCCTTACTCTCAAACTTTCCAGATGAGGTGGGAACTAAGGATCTATGGAAGTTTTTCTCTAAGTTTGAGAGAGTGGTCGATGTATTCATTCCTTCGAAACATGACAAGTTGGTGGCAAGTTCAAGACTATATGATCTCAAAGTTTATGCTAAAGTTAAGAGAAAAAAGCATCCAGCCTATTATAAAGAAAATTGAGAGTGTGATTTTAAAACAAAAGTAATTCTCATTTGATTTCCTTCTCACTCTTAAATTTTAATTTCTTCCTTTTAATACATTTTTAAACTCATGACTATATGATTTTTTTTTATTCTATTCAATTATCATATCACTATTGTAAAGCTAAGCATTATGATTTATAACTGTGGAACGAAGCATTTAAAACTTTTTTTAAACTCATAACCAGTTTTTTTTTTCCAGGTGAAACTCATAAGAAGTTTGATTCATATAAACGTGTCATTTAAGATGTAAGTGGTACAATTATTTTTTGAATCAAATATTATAAAATCACTACTTAAAGAATTTTTTTTTGACATATACTTAAGGATTATTAACAGAATTATTATTGTGCTCAAATATATAAATTACTTATATGATTAATAACATATATATACTAATTAATAATAATTAAGAAAATTTATGAAAACCTTTATTTCAAAATCCATTTTACTTATATATACATATATCAAAAAATTAAAACCATATAAATGGTCACGTTTAAACTTTGTCGGGTAGGCAAATTAAAAATCTATGACCATCCATCTAATTAACTTTTTTTAAACTATCTAAGTAACTTATCGCACTCACACTATATTAATAATTAAATTGCAGACTAAAAGTATATTACACTAGGATTGCACATTTTACACAAAAGTATATTAGACTCAGAATAATAACTATGATAGAGTTTACAATTTAGTTGAAATATTTTATTATAAAAATATCTTGATTATAATCTTTTTGAAAGTTATAAAATTTCTAGAAAAATAGTTAATAAAAATTATAACTTCATCATGGGCGCCTGGTATTTTCACCTATGGTCAATTATATGTTGCTAAATTTCCATAACAAGCATCATTTTGTTTCTTAATTTATCACCTAAATCCTAAACTACATAAGCATTTTACCACACTTCCTTCTCCACTACTCTTTCCTGTTCGTAGATAATTGCTACTCATCTGAAATTTTTGTTTCTGCAACATTATATGCAACAAACATTAGCCAGCCCAAGAGGTTCAAGGCAAGTTATTATACTTACACATTTCAAGTCCCCACTCCCCACTGCCCCTCCCCTGAACCCCATCCCAACCCCCCTGGTTTTGTAACCTTCTGGCAATTAGATGCCACACAACAAGAAATAATGCAAAATCGCTACTGTATTTTTGTTGAGCTCCACCAGATCTCGCTCCGTCTAGATCTCGCTCCCTCCATCTAGATCTCCTCTCCCTCCGTCTAGTTCTCGCTCCCTCCATCATCCACCAGATCTGATTTCTATGCGATCCACCACCACCTCTCAACTTCTCACTCGCTCACTTCCTCTTCTCAGCGATCTTGTCTCTGCGATCAATTTCAAGGAACCGCCCTCGGTCTCATCACCATCTCCCTTGGTCGTTCTCATCTCCCTCCTGCAAGATCTCTCTCGGCCTCATCTTCCTCCGTCCAGATCTTGCTCCCTCCATTTCCCTTCGTCCGATTTCTGTTTTGCAAACCGATTTCTGTTTCGTCTGATTTCAAGGAATGCTTGTTCATGTTTTCTGGTTTTGGAAGAATTAATTGGTGTTTCTGAAGGGGAACAATTTTCAGGCATTTAACTAGTTTTGGAAACGAGAGAGATGAGAGAGAGAGGGAGGAGAGATGAGAGAGAGAGGGAGGAGAGAGAGGATGGAGTAGGTGGGGAGTGGCAAATTGTGACTAGGAGGAAAAGAAATTACGGCGGAGCGCGTAACCATGTTGATGTTTCCACAGCTGGGCTCAAGCATCAAAATGTTAGAACAACAACATTTTACTTCACCCAGATACCTGACAACTTTGGTGCCAAGGAGATGTGGGAGCTGTTCCGCAAGTACGGTGACATATCTGAGGTTATCATACCAAACAAAAAGAACATGGATGGCAAATGATTTGGCTTTGCGAGATTTGCTGGCGTGAAAGACCCGGAAAGGTTCGTTATTTATCTTGACAACATCATCATTGGCAACAAGAAGATCTTCGTTAACCTACCTAGGTTCGAGAGAGATGCTGCTAGGTTCTATGTAAATAGACAAAGGAAAGATGGTGGTGCGCCCTTGAGAAACATAGCAGATCCATCTGTGGGGAGAAGAAACGATAATCAGACAACCGCATCACAGGGAGTGCCCCATGGATCTCAAAAGCAGGTTGATAGTTGTGAGGAGGGTGAATGCAGTAAATCGGTCCCGATAAAACAGTATACTTCATATGCCCAAGCGGTTGGAAAAGGTCTATCACGGAGAACGCATCCTGGAGGACAAGGGAACCAGACCTTTCAAAAAAAGGGTGGCCCAAGGAATAGAATGAAGGAGGTATGGAGAGCGAAGAGAAGGCAAGTTGATACTTGTGAGGTGGAGTATCAGGTGGAGGAGGCGGTTATCAAGAATCTGGAAAATATGATGGTAGGGAAGATGGTGCATCCTGGCCAGACTTACCATATTCAAGAAGAATTCCACCGTCAGGGAATTTATCACATCAGGATCACGCCTATGGGTGCAAATTTGGTTCTCATGGAATCTAGCGAAGAGGGGACATACAATCTCTGGGCCGAACGCATAAAGGAGTGGTGATGGAATGGTTCGAGGAACTTCGACCATGGAGCACAAAGGATGTCGACAACGAGAGTAGCATGGCTGCGATGCTACGGGTTCTGTTCACGCATGGTGCACGGAATTCTTGAAAAACTAGTGTCGCTGTTTGGGCGGTTCATCTCGCACCGATGACAACACAATGAAAAACGCTCTATTGATGTGGCGAGTGTTATACGTAACAAAGATCCATGACGTGGTGAACCGGGTGGTGATGGCAACCATAAATGGAGAGTCGTTCTCGATCAAGATCCTTGAAGATTGGTATGGCCCCTTCAAATAATGGCCAAAAGCAATGCGGGTTCGAATCCGATTCTGATTTTTCCGGCGATGATTTGTCTGACGATGACGGCGGCCATGCCCGGCCGGTAGATGAGAGGGCGATGAAGTTGGGGAGAGGATGGCTACCATTATGGCGAGACAAAGATCATTCAATGTAATTGATGATATCAATAATGGGCCGCTAATAATAAGGAAAGCGATGATAGGGTGAATCATGAGGGTTGGAATAATCAGAGCACATATCAAAATTCAAATGGCACATTTAATGTCATGCAGAATTGGAATGTTCACGAGCCAGCAGCTTGCAAGGATATAGGGTGTCACTTAGTTAATCATGAAGGCACGCACGGCGGGCACTACCTCTACCAAAGAAATCGTTGCAATTCGGATATCGTGCATCACATAACTCTGTTGAGGCCCAAACCTCGGTATTGGAGTAAGCCATCAACCCATTTGCATTGATCACCTCACTAACATCACGGCCGAGAAAGAAACAAAAACCTCGACACCAGGCCGCTCGGCGATGTCAGTAGAATCAACTTCGACAAAGACGAGCGGCTCGGCGATGTCGCACTACAACCAACTCGTGACCTTTCGAACTAGAACCAACTCGACAAATGAGCGGCTCGGCGATGTCGAACTACAAACAACTCGACACCTGTCGAACTAGAACCACCTCGGCGGCTGTGCCGCTCGACGATGTCGAAGTAGAATCAACTCGACAGAACGAGCAGCTCGGCGATGTCGAACTACAACCAACTCGACAGCCTTTCGAACTAGAACCATCTCGGCAGCCCGAGCAGCTCGACGGTGTCGAACTAGAAACAACTTCGGCGGCTGTCGAACTAGAACCAACTTCGGCGACATGAGTCGTTCGCCCGATGTCGAACTAGAACCAACTCGACATCCCGACCCGACAGCGTTGTCGAACGAGTAACCAACTCGGCGGCTGAGTCGCTCGGCGTAGGTCGAACGAGCAATTCCTCTACCCATTCTTCACACTTCTCTGGCGGATCCATCCTGTGTTGCGACTCCCTTTCATCCTCCAATTTTCGAAATTGCAACAATATATTTTGGGACAGACAAGCCATGAAGAAGGCTACTCAGGTCTGGAGTGGGGCGCAGAAATTGGGGATTGGAGGGGAAGAATCTGATGCAGTGTATATTGAACAAATTAAGGAGATGGAAAACGCTCTTTTAGATGCAAAAAACAAGAAGGAGAACAAAAAAGTACAGGGTTAATGATCCTTACACTTAATGTTAGAGGGCTGAGAGATAAAGCAAAACAGAGAAGGATACGAGGCCTAGTAAGGTCAGGTAATTTTTCTTGTTGTCTTTTTCAAGAAACAAAAATGGAGTTGATTAATAACTTGTTGGTACATAATTTGTGGGGTGGGTCTGATGTCTCTTGGATAGCTAAACCATATCTTTGGATTATCGTGGGGTTTGCTCACCATTTGGAAAGAAGGGCTCTTTCTTTGTTAAATTTCATTTCTCGATCGGTTTTATTGGGTTGTGCATTGAACAAGAGGATAATTACATTGTGTATGTAGTCAATATATATGCTCCTTGTAGTATGGAGGGGAAGAGGCAGATGTGGAGTGAATTTCTGATGTCTAAGTATGGTTTCACGGAAGGTAAATGGTGCCTTGCAGGTGACTTTAATGCAGTATTGTCAAGTAGCGAGAGGAGAGGGAAGAATGGGGTCACAGTGATTTCGAGGGAGATGGATGAATTTCGTGAGTTCATTGATAAAATGGAGGTGATAGACTGTCCACACTTGGGTAAGGAATTCACATGGTTCGAGGGATGGGTGTTCTATGAGTAGAATTGATCGTTTTTTGATAAATGACGATTTAATTTCTGAATGGAAGATAGAGGCTCAGTGGATTGGCAAGAGAGACATTTCCGACCACTGTCCGGTATGGCTGAAGATCGCAAATAAAAATTGGGGACCAAAACCTTTCAAATTCAACAACTGTTGGATTGAGCATAAGGAATTCCTGTCATTTATCAAGGAGAGCTGGCTGGAACATTTTATTGAGGGGAGGCAGGGGTTTATCTTGAAAGAGAAAATGAAGTTCCTTAAGGAGAAATTAAAGAAGTGGAACAAAGAAGTGTTTGGTATCATGGAGTTATCAATTGATAGGGTGGTGGATGAGTTGAATCATCTAGATGAGGTGGTAGCGGGTGGGGGTGTGGCGGATGCAGAAAGAAGAAGGCTTGTCTCTACGGAGTTTTGGCAAAAGGTGCATATGAAGGAAAGTCTACTTGCTCAAAAATCAAGGGCAAAGTGGGTTCTTGAAGGTGATTGTAACTCAAAATACTTTCATAATTGTATCAAAACATGGAGAAGGAGAAACGGGATATCAGCTTTGAATATTGGGGATGAATGGATTGAGGAGGTGGCGGAGGTAAAACAAGAAGTGAAGCGATATTTTAAGGACAGCTTTTCTGAGGTTTCATGGAAGCGTCCGGTGTTGGATGGTATTAATTTCCCACAAATCTCTGCTGAAGATAACGATTTTCTTTTGGCGCCATTCTCGGACTTAGAAATCAAAGAGGCGGTTTGGAGTTGTGATGGAAACAAGAGCCCAGGCCCGGATGGCTTCAACCTCAACTTCTTTAAAACTTGCTGGGAGACTATTAAATCTAATGTTTACTCTTTTATGTAGGAATTTTACAGTTCAGCTCATCTACCCAAAGCTATGGTCGCTTCCTTCATAGCTTTAATCCCTAAGAAAGATAGCCCGCATGGACTTAACGATTTTCGTCCAATTTCTCTTATAGGAAGCATCTATAAGATTACCTAAGCCGTTAGTGCAAGATTGAAGAAGGTCTTTGGACAAGGTTATCTCTAAGTGTCAAACGGCTTTCTTACATGGTAGACAAATGCGGACGGCGTGGTAACGATAAATGAAGTATTGGACTTGGTGAAGAGAAGAAAGCGAAGTGCTTGATCTTTGAAGGTTGACTTTAGAAAAGCTTACGACTCGGTATCTTGGAGTTATCCGGACTACATGATGACAAGATTGGGATTTAGCCAACAATGGAGAAGGTGGATGATGTCATGCGTTTCATCGAACTTCGCCTCGATTCTAGTGAACTAAGCCCAACGGATGAATTTCTTATGCAAAAGGGTTTAAAACAAGGTGACCGCTTTGGCACCGCTTTCTTTCCTCATAGCGGTGAGGGTGGCCGGTCTTGTGAATCAAAGTGGATATTGGGTGGTTCAAAAAGTATAAGGTGAGTGAGCAAATTTCATATCCGATTCTTCAATATGCAGATGATACAATTCTTGTTGGGAGGATTCTTGGGACAATGTTTGGTGTATGAAGACTCTTTTGAGAGGATTTGAGTGGTATCTGGTTTAAGTATAAACTTCTTCAAAAGTAACCTCATTGCTGTAAATGTCGAGGAGAGCTTCCTGTTAGCTGCTTCGACATGCTTAGGATGTGCAATAGGAAAGAATTCGTGCAAGTTTCTGGGTATCCCAATTGGGGTGGATCCGAGGAAAGGAGCTACCTGGAGGCAGTGATTTCTTCCTTTAGCGAAGACTATCTACTTGGAAGAGTCGACAATTATCTTATGGAGGTAGAGTTACTTTGATTAATTCAGTGTTATCTAGCTTACCGTTATACTTCTTTTCCTTCTACAAAGTGCCAAAGAAAGTACTCAAGGTTCTAGTTGCTTTGCAAAGGAAGTTTCTGTGGGGAGGTAGTGCAGAGTCCAAAAAGATTAGTTGGGTAAAGTGGGAGCAAATTTGTCTTCCGAAAGATCGTGGTGGTGCTGGGATTAAGAATTTGGAGTTATTCAATAGAAGTTTCTTTGGCTAAATGGAAGTGGAGGTTTTTAAATGATAAAGAGGCAATTTGGTATGAGTCGCTATCGAATAAATATGGTAACATCATCGTAATGGATCGTGCCTGTATACTCATGGCCCGACATCTTCGTTATGGTGGAGGGATCTCGTGACACAAGACTCGGCCTGGTTTCTTGACTTGGTGCAGCCAAAACTTGGTAACGGCTCAGAATTTTGTTTTTGGACTGTTGATTGGTCAAACGAAGGAAAGTTAATGGATCTATTTCCGCGTCTTTATTCGGCTGCAGCAAATAAGGAGGCTTCTGTTTCTGACTTGGGGGCTTGGGTTGATGACGTTGGCAGTGGAGTGTCGCTTGGCGTCGGAGGATTTTCGGTTGGGAAGAAGCTCAAGTTCAAGCATTAAACGATATCCTGAACAGGGTATCTCCAAAGCAAGACACGGATGATGAATGGCTTTGGAAACTTGAGGAAGGTGGCCGGTTTACAGTCAAGTCTGCATACAACAATTTGCTACAGGTAGCTTTCATTGGAGAATGCAACTCTGAGTTGGACAGCATTCTAAAAAAGGTATGGCATACTTCTATGCCTTCTAAGATTTTGTTCATGGCTTGGAGGTTATTTCTCAATAGGTTACCCACTTGTGATCATTTACAACGGAGGGGCTGTGATCTTGGTACTCAAGCTGGGATTTGCGTTTTGTGCTCTATGCATAATGAGGATAGAGATTACTTGTTCTTTTCTTGCACTTTTTCACTTGGTATTTGGAGTGCAGTCTTGAATTGGTTAGGGGCCGATGGAGCTTTGTCAGGTAATTGTATGGAGCATTTTATACAGTTTGGGAACTTTGTCCGGGGTAAGAAACTTGGCAAAGTGAGATATCTGATTTGGTTGGCTGTTGTTTGGAATATCTGGAACCTTCGCAATGCGGTCATCTTTAGAGATGAGGGTAAGGATGCTAGCAAGTTACTGGCTCAAATCAAATATAGCTCATGGGGGTGGTTTATCTTTAGGGAAGGCCGTAAGAGGAGTTTTATTTTTTCTAATTGGTGCATGAATCCTATTCAATGTCTTAAACTTTGATGATGCTACTGTTGTTTGGCCTTGCTAGGGTTGGTTGTCGTACTCTTTTTCCCCTTTCGGTCTTTTTCCCAATGGGTTTTGGCCGTCGGGGTTTTAATGAGGCACTTCCTCCCTAGACCATTTGTAAATATGGGTTCGGAGTACCCCTTGTACTCCATTTTTTTATTAATACATCTTCTTTGCTTATCAAAAAAAAAGTCCCCTTGTAACCGAATCCTTAATTGATTCTTAGGTTAACATACCTTCCTAAGTATCTTTGTACCTTATTGTTTCGTATAAGCATGCTTTTAACATTAGCAATTTACATATTAACTCATATAATGGATGCTAACCTTCATATTTGCATATTAAACCTATAGTCAAGTATTAAGAAGTCATCTCGCAAATGTATCATTTTAATTATCACAACTTAATCTCCACCATCTTGTACTTAACTACCGTCAAACATATCAAGCATATTCCAATCATCGTGTAACAATATCAACACTATATGCACACACAAATTCAGATACATGGAGTAATAACATTACTTGCAAGTAAGTACATATATAGCAGTACCGCACCCATGCAAACACATGCATTATTTATTGAAATTTAGATATCTAAGAAATCTAGTTGATTAGTAGGAAACGAAGACTGTCGGAGCAATTTTATTTAAAGGAGTAGATCGATCAATCATAAATGGTCGTTTTTTCTTGGACACATCGATATTAAGTCACGGGCATCTTGAAGAGGCCTTTTGCTTCCGAGTTAGAGGCAATCTCGAAAAAGGCTTCCGCTTTGAGTTAGAGACAAAACACCAGCCATATTGGATATCAGGATTAGTATAACGAGCACAGGAGTTGCCACTTCCCTTCTTCATGTAGTCAACATGAGACTGACATAAGTTAGGATGTTCCTCCACTATCTTCATAACAGGTGATTGACTGCAGAAACCCGAAGTTTTTTAAACAAGTACGCAATGACAATTTGAGCCACCACAGTGCGTGTACGTCGAACATGAGCCACCACAACGTGCTACCTCCTTCATTGGGAAAATTAATACTGCAAATGGCGATGTCAAAGTTAATTGGAACAATTAAATACATATATACATAGTAGGGGGTGACAAAAGAATTCGTTTATCCATCATCCATCCTCTACAAAATAAAAATATTTAATGAATTGGATCTAATTCTTCCATTTATTTTATGGATGGTTAGTGATTCATCAACTATTTTTTTAAATCTATTGGATCATATTAAACAAGTAATAAAATCTATTGGAAAAAGATATTTTCTAAAAATAAGTCGAAAAGAAAAATTTCGAGAAAAAATTGTTTGACAAACTTTTTTTTTAGTAATTTTTTCAAAAAAAATATTTTTTGGGAAAAAATTATTTTTAAAACTAATTTTTTTTAAAAAAAAAGTATGACTTTTTTTTTATATATATGATCTAGCTTCATACATACATAAATGCAAAAGTCCAATGCAATTAATATATGATATGTCTTCATACATATAGATAACTAGTTTTTTTGACGAGTGTATATCCATCATTACAACAGAATAATTAAGCGATGTTAGACCAGATTAATCAATCAATTTGATCAATGCAACAAATCTTGAATTACTCTTAAATAATCAACTCAATCATTACTTAATATTAAGAAATTATCAAATAAAAGGGGAAAATGATTATATTTCCCTTATTGATAGTACAAAGATACCCAACTATTTGTAAACTACAAATAAAATAAACAATCAAGTTATAGGAATCACATCATATTTTGTGTAAAAACTTCTTTGTGTATAACATTTTTAACAATAGAGCATTGTCTCACCATCATCGTTACAGTTTAAAATTTTCAAAGCACTCTTACATTTTACCCTAAATATAGCAACAGGGCCGGTGATTCCCATGTGTAAGCTGTGCAGTTGCACAGGACCCAATTTTAGGGGTCCAATTTAGGGGCCCAATTTTATTATATATTTTAGGTTTAAATATGTTTTTAGTCCCTATAAAATCACGACTTTTCAAGTTTAGTCCTTATAAAATTTTTAGGGGCCCAATTTTATTATATATTTTAGATTTAAATATGTTTTTTGTCCCTATAAAATCACAACTTTTCAAGTTTAGTCCTTATAAAATTTTGATACCTTTTTATTTGGGGCCTAATTTTTAAGATTAGAACAGGGCCCCCAAAATGTTTAAGACGTCCCTGCCAGCTTGGAATATTAGGGTGTGTTTGGGAGCTTGGAGATAAGGGAAGGGGAAGGAAGGGAAACCTATCACTTTGTTTGGGAGTTAAAAAATGAAGAGGGAAGGGTAATGGATGGTTTATATGATAAATTTACTGTTTTACCCTTTTCTTTAGTAAATTAACATTTGGCCTTTTAATTTTATGATTTATTTATTTTTTAATTTTGTAAAATGGTAAACTTTTCAAAAATTGATAAAATAATAATAAATTATACTTCCTATTTCTCAAAGTAATTTTTAATTTTTTTTTCTTAATTTTTAAAAAAATACAAACATATTGATAAGATCTTAAAAAATGACAATCTTTTTTTAAAATTAATAAACTAGTAATAATAATTTAAAGAATTCAAAATTTTGACATTATTTTTATTTTTTTAATTTTTTAATATTTCCTTATATTTTGTAATTTTTAAAATAAGTCAAAATATTGATAAATTTTTAAAAATTGACAATCTTATTTTTAAAAATGATAAAATAGTAATAATTATTAAAAAAAGTCAAAATTTTGACAACACGAGAAAAATGCAAGTTTAACCGCTACTCTTTCATCATTAGATAAACTCTACATCCTGGAATTTGTATCAGAAGACTTTTTGGTTTTGAGAATTGTGAATCACCTAAAGGGGTGGTGGTTTCCATTGGTGGCAGAGTTTTGGAGCCATTGCAACCCATCTTTGTTTTTGTTGTGTTTGTTTTTTAGGACCAACTTGGAATATTAATGGTGAAAGATGTAGTAGGAAAAGTTTTTTTCTTTTTGTTTGTAGCTTTATTATGTTCCTTGTTATTGGTGAATCACATGGTATCAAGGTAATGTCACTTTCAGTGGTGGCCCTGAGGGTCTGCGAGCTATACGACCGCATAAGGTAGAGTGATAAGCCTAAGATAGAGGAGTAGATTATAGTCTTTGAACTATAAGAGTTCCAAGCAAAGCTAAGATAGTGGAAATCCAAAGCTATCAATGTTTGCATTTGATCTAATTGTCCAGTACATGAAGTGAATCCATTTGACCAATTATAGACATTGTCTGAACCAAATAAGAATCTTATTTGAAATTACCTAGTTCTCTGGACAATTAGCTCCTCTGTAAAGGTTGATTCCTTCCTAGGTCTTCAACGATTCAGAATGAGTAATGAAGGTAGTTTAAGATAAGTGAGATAGATTATTCCCAAAAATCTTCGAAATTTATTTTCTAGATGTTAGCTGGTCCATTGGTTATTAAGTTTGGTGATAGACACATCAGTCCATGTGAAGATCAGTCATGGCTGCGTGGATTCCCAGTTTAAATCCAATTGAACCAACAAGGGGAATAAATCCATCAAGTTGAGATGAGTACTTGTAAACTTCAACTAAGAATGTACTAGTTTGGGTATGATTAGTCTGCTGACATCTAAGGTTAGGAGTTATGACGGGTAAGATTCGTTGGGATGTGTTTGATGTGATTCCACTAGTCACTTACAAACTGAGTTTCCAACCGAGTGAGACTTAGACCTCGCGTGGGACAAAGTTTTATAACCGATTGGTGAAAATTAGGTCAGTCAAACCAACGGACGCCTTACAGGGGTTTAATAACCTTAGAGTTCCTAATTATCTAGACCAAGTTGGAGATGAGACCAAGTATAGTGAAATAAGAGATGAGTACCGATTCTGTATGTTATGTAAAAGGTACTTAAGGAAAGAACTTCCAAAGCACCATTAACACATGTTCAAGGCCATTTCCATGGAGAGAAGCACCTTGCACAGTGCTGATTGAAGCAGATTCAGCAAGATATTGCTGAAGTAGGAGTAGTTCTCAAGCTCACAAAGCTGGGAGCCAGTTCTGCTACTGTTTTATTCAAATTCTGTGATAGATTCTAACTCTTACTCTAGTGCCATGGCATCGGTTTTTGGCACCAGTTTCTGTTGCTTTGTTTTCAAGCTCATTACAAGCTAATTTTCTTAAGCTAGAATGATGTGATTTTGTATTGAAACCTGGTTGGTTAATGTCTATTAGTCTTTACCTTGTTACTTTTGTCTCATGCGAATTTATTTCTAATATGCTTGACTCAAGCCTGATCAACTTTAGTTAGGTACTTGTATGTTAGATGCTAAAAGGTGATAAGATGCTGAATTCATGGGTCAATATAAGGGGTATCAATTCAAAGGACACTTTAATTGATTTTGATTAAACTAGACATAGGAAATCTGTCTTATTGGCCACACTAATTAGATAAGGGGGAACATAATGAGGGCTTAGACATAAGGTATCATTTACTTAACCCTGGTGAGAGTGCTGAAAGGTATACACATTAGTGCCCTGCGCCCAGGTGCCATATGGCACTGAAACCAAGTTAGTGAAAATATGAATGAACTGATTCCTAGCTGCTTTTATCCAAATTTTCTCTTAATTACTTGCGTATTACTGTTCTGTTCATTCATTAAAATCACAAAAAATTGATGTTTGTTTTCGGTTTTTATTATTTACTCACTAACTCACTTGCTATTGGAAAAACTTGTGAAAGAAATTAATCAATCCTCGTGGGAACGATCTCTCTTACTCTTTATTACTTGTTCACAATTGTGTACACTTGCACAACATCATACATTTTTACACAACACCCATCTCGGATCTGCTCAGGGCAACCTAGCCCAGATGCATCAGATTATAACGGTTAACCCTAGCTCAGGCATAAATTAACTCACAATGATAAGATCACTTCCAAGAAGTTCGGAAGGAGCGTACCCACGCTCCCCAAATATTCGGTTGGTTGGATAGGTTAACTTGGCAGAGAATTCACGCTTCAACGGCTTGAAGTTAGTTCCTCGATACGTGCAAGAAAATTAGTATAAATAGGAACCTCACGAGGTAGGATAGGTTCACTTTCACCTTTATTTTTCACTTTCACTAGACTAGCAAACAGTGGCTACTAAGTTCTTTAGCTTTCTGTATTCACCCATATTGTAATCGGGCTTAGTCCCTCATTCTCAGTGCAATAACATTTTGGCGTCCACCGTGGGGCCCGGTAAAACTATCCCAGACGACACCCTGAAGAACTCACTTCCGTGGCTAGGACACGTAGCCGCAACAATGATGGAGAGCATGCTGCCAATGGACGTCCGAACGGAGAACAACCACTACAAAAAGGGCTATTAGAGACCGAAAAATCGGTCGCTAAAGTCAAAAAATCGGTCACTAAATACATTAGCAACCGATTTAAATCGGTAGCTAAAACCTTAGTCGCTAATTGTTAGTGACCGATTAAGCAACTGATTTCGTAGTGACCGATTTAGCGACCAAATTTAGTGACCGATTTAGCGACCGAATTTAGAGACCGATTTAGTGACCGATGTTATCAAATTTTAAAATAAATTGGTCACTAAGTCGGTCTCTACTTTGTGCACAGTTTTAAAAAGAATGTTATAAGAAATCTAATTTTTAAACCCAATAAACAAATAGATTATCATTATGCATAACGAAATACATTAAATACATTGATATAACTTTATTTGGGAAAAAAAATAGAAATCATCACCATGTAAGATGTCACAATACAACAGTAATTTCATTCAAACTGAACTATTACAAAAAATAGTACAATGTCATCATTTACTCTAATACACAAATGTCTCTGCAACAAGCTGGTCAAGATGACTAACTTCTGATTTTATGAGTCCCATAATTCGAGCACTGCTGCCTAAGCTTGTGGATGCTTTCTAAGGCATAATCATCAGCCTTAATTTTCAGAGATGTAATGTATGATTCTTTATCACATCACAAATTTGTCTCTCGCCGTCAACAGTTCCATCTGTAACTAGGAAAATAATTGGAATTGAACTTCAAGCATCGGATAGCATTTCTATTGCCTGAAAAGAAAAGGCAAGGTAAATATATAATAAACCTATACTCAACAAAGAACAGAGACGGACTATGGTGATCATCAATAATATCTAATTGCTTGTCTGAGGGTATATAAGGATGAAACATAACACTTTGGTTCTACATGCATCAAGTGGAGCATATATTGATTTGTTAGTTCAGTACATGACACTATGGTTCAGTAAGTAACCACTTTTCAATAATCTTTATGGTGAATGATGAAGATTAGAACCAAAACATTCATTTGTTGCTAACAAGACATAAATAATGGTGTTAAATATAAAATTCAACAAATTAAATATTCAACATAAAATAAACTCATCTCCAAGAGAAAAGGAAAATTTGTATGAATATTTAAGTTACCGCGTTTAATGGATCCAAAAGATTAGTATCACCCCAGTAACAAAGTTGATGTTGATCCACTCAATGGCCCTTTCAACAGCATCCTTCGAAGCCAATTCCATTGAAGTCGAAAATAGATATTGCTCTCTATTAAATGCAATAACACTAAATGAATCATCAGGATCAAGCTTAGAGTTAACTTCTATTTCTCAATTGTTTTAGAAGCTTTTTCTTATTTAAATTCTCCATGAACTACTATAAGCTTATAAGAAGTTTTGTCGCAACCATGAACTTATTTCAATTGAGAAACTCGTATAAATTAAAAACTAATTTTATCCGGGACTAGGACCAATAATGCCAACAAAAAGACAATTACAAATAAGTTTTCAGAGACTTTACCAACCTTCCTACTTTGAATATTTCCAGGAGAACGGTACATGCAGAACACCTTTCTTTGATCAACATTATCCACAGATGCAGATTCCAAAAGAACCCCACCATGTATTTGTTAGTCAAAGAAGCACCTCCCTAACAACCTTATTAATGGCACCGATTGAAATGAAGAAAAAGTGGTGCAAGTGTGGTGCAAGTTTTTCAACACACCCATTAACTAAATGCATTTTTTTCTTTGGCAGAACCAATTATTCAAAGATGGTGCAGCCATATTAGTAGGTGTTCACATTACCAATGGCTTCTATAAATAGGGGCATTGTAGGAGAGGAAATTCATTCCAACATTGAGTGCATTCCAAGTTGAGAGAGTGAGCACCGAGAGAAAATTCCAGTGAGGGAGTTTTTGTGAAAAATATTTAGAGAGAAATATTTTGGGTGTAATTGGGTTGTGGGTTTTGTGAGAGAGTGTGAGTGTTTGTAAACACAGTGTGTATTTCCTTTTTCAATATAAGGTCTGCAGCAGTCCGGAGACGTAGGCATTATTGGCCGAACTCCGTTATCAATTTTTTGTGTGTGCTTCCGCATTTATTTTTCGCTCTTCCACTAATCTGACTATGGGGAAATTTTGCGTAGTTACCTAACAACTGGTATCAGAGCTAGTTGGTTATTTCTGCTAAATCTTGTTGAGGATACTGTTCACGTGAATAGTAAAATTGGTCGGCACTACCAATTTGTCCACAGAGGTGTTCTAAAGCACGGTAGTTCGCAGAAATTGTCAGAAACGATCCTGAGAAGTCAGACTCGAGTGGGAGTGATGGCCGCAGATGAAGGAAAGGTGAAAATTGAAAAGTTCGACGGTGCGGACTTTGGCTTTTGGAAGATGCAGATCGAGGATTATCTGTATCAGAAAAAGTTGTATCAACCTCTCACAGGAAAGAAACCAGCGGAGATGAAGGAAGATGAATGGATCCTTCTCGATAGACAAGCCCTCGGCGTTATCCGGTTGACGTTATCCCGTAATGTTGCGTTCAACATTGCAAAAGAAAAGACCACGACGGATCTTATGAAGGCTCTTTCCAACATGTACGAAAAGCCGTCGGCCTCAAACAAAGTTCATTTGATGAGGCGGTTGTTTAACTTGCGGATGACGGAAGGCACATCGGTGGCACAACATCTCAATGAACTCAACATAGTCACAACCCAGTTGAGTTCAGTTGGAATCGAATTTGATGATGAGGTACGAGCATTGATACTTTTGTCTTCTCTTCCAGAGAGTTGGAATGCTACTGTCACAGCTGTGAGTAGCTCAACGGGAAACAATAAGTTGAAATCTGACGATGTTCGTGATCTGGTTCTCAGTGAAGAGATCCGACGAAGAGAGTCGGGCGAATCTTCATCCTCTTCAGTATTGCATACAGAGTCAAGGGGAAGAAATTCAACCAGAGGAAATGGACGTGGCAAATCAAAGGGCAGGCGGTCCAAATCCAGAAATCATCATAGTTCTCAAAACTCCAACTCGAAGACTATCGAGTGTTGGAATTGCGGGAAGACCGGGCACTACAAAAATCGGTGCGAGTGCAATCAAGAACCAGGAGGCGAAGGGCGAGGCAAATGTTGCTTCCACCTCGGGAGGAGGTGGCGTTGATATGCTCTTTGGAGAGCAAGGAAGAGTCTTGGGTATTAGACTGGAGCATCTTTTCATGCCACTGAGAAAAGAATTCTTCGAGAACTATGTACCCGGAAACCTTGGTAAAGTTTACCTTGGTAACGAACAATCTTGTGAGATTGTCGGCAAAGGTGTGGTGAAGATTAAGTTGAATGGGTCTGTATGGGAATTGAAAAATGTCAGACATATTCCTGACCTGACGAAAAACTTAATCTCAGTAGGCCAGTTGGCCAGTGACGGCTACACAACAATCTTCCACGGCGATCATTGGAAGATTTCAAAGGGTGCAATGACAATTGTTCGCGGCAGAAAAAGTGGTACTCTTTACAAGACAGCAGGAGCATGCCATTTGATTGCAGTTGCAGCAAATGAAAATCTCAATCTATGGCACCAGAGACTAGGCCATATGAGTGAGAAAGGGATGAAGATCATGCACTCGAAGGGCAAATTGCCATGTCTTCAGTCAGTAGAAATTGACATGTGTGAAGACTGCATACTTGGAAAGCAGAAAAGAGTTAGCTTTCAGACAAGTGGAAGAACCCCAAAGAAAGAGAAACTCGAGCTTGTTCACTCTGATGTTTGGAGTCCAACGACTGTCTCATCCATCAGTGGGAAGCAATACTTCGTGACTTTTATTGATGATCACTCTAGGAAGGTATGGGTATACTTTCTGAAACATAAGTCTGAAGTATTCGAGGCTTTCAAGATGTGGAAAGCCATGGTAGAAAACGAGACAGAATTGAAGATCAAAAGCTCAGGCATACAATGGTGGTGAATATGAAGACACCAGATTCAAGAAGTTACGCTATGTGCACGGGATCGAATGGAGAGAAGCGTGCCAGTGCGCCTCAACACAATGGTGTAATGAGCGTATGAATCGAACGTTGACAGAGAGAGCGAAGCTTGCGGGTGCGGTCAGGCTTCAAAGGCGATTACGGCGGCGATCAACACGGCGACTTACTTGATCAACCGAGGTCCATCGGTACCATTGGAGCCTGAGTACGGAAGAGGTATGGAGCGGAAAAGAGGTAAAACTCTCACATCTTAGAGTTTTCGGTTGTGTAGCATATATGCATATCGATGATCAAGGCGAGAATAAGCTTGATCCCAAATCGAAGAAGTGCACTTTCATCGGTTATGGTGAAGATGAGTTTGGCTCTTGTCTTTGGGATGATGAAAACAAAAAGGCGATCCGTGATAGAGATGTGATCTTCAATGAAAGAGTGATGTACTGAGGCGGGCATAGCACATACACGGCAACTTCGAGCGAGTGGGCGGTGTATGCAGAGGTGGACGATGTCCTAGAAAGTCCTATGGTTGAGAATCCTCAGTCAGAGGAGTCAACTTATCCAGGTAGCGGAACAACAATTTGACACAAGAGAGCATCCTACTCCGGCTCATTAGTGAGAAAGTCTTCTCAAGTTCCTGTACCCAACAGGAGATACATGGACTACATGTTGTTGACTGATGGAGGGGAGCCTGAAGATTATGCAGAAGCTTGTCAGACCGCAGATGCTAGCAAGTGGGAGCTTGCCATGAAAGACGAGATGAAGTCTTTGATCTCCAATCAAACATGGGAACTAGTTGAGTTACCCGTGGGAAAGAAGGCACTTCACAACAAATGGGTGTATCGGGTGAAGGAGGAGAATGATGGCTCCAAGAGACATAAAGCCCGACTAGTTGTCAAAGGATTCCCGCAAAAGGAAGGAGTTGACTACACCGAAATTTTTGCTCCAGTTGTAAAGTATTGTTGCCAGTGAAGAGCTTATCTTGAGCAGTTAGACGTGAAGACTGCGTTTCTTCACGGAGACTTTGATGAGGAGATCTACATGCACCAACCTGAAGGCTTTTCAGAGAAAGGCAATGAAAATATGGTGTGCAGATTAAAGAAGAGCTTGTATGGCCTGAAACAAGCTCCGAGATAGTGGTACAAGAAGTTTGATAGCTTCATGCACAAGGAAGGTTTCCAGAAGTGCAACTCCGACCACTGTTGTTTCTTCAAGAGATATAAGTCCAGTTATATCATTTTGTTACTTTATGTCGATGATATGTTAGTAGCGAGTTTAGATATGGACGAGATCGAAACTTGAAGATGCACATTGTCAAAAGAATTTGACATGAAGGACTTGGGTCCAGCAAAGAAGATCCTTGGAATGCAAATCACGAGAGATAAGCAAAAAGGAATTTTGCAGTTATCTCAGGCGGAGTACATCAACCATGTTTTGCAAAGATTCAACATGGGCAACGCCAAACCGGTTAGCACACCTTTGGCCAGTCATTTTCGCCTATCCAAGGAACAGTCACCTCAGACGGAGGAAGAAAGAGAATCCATGGCTAAGATTCCGTATGCTTCAGCCATTGGAAGTTTGATGTACGCAATGGTCTGTACGAGGCCAGACATTGGCCATGCAGTGGGAGTAGTTAGCAGGTTTATGTCAAATCCAGGAAAAGCTCATTGGGAAGCAGTGAAATGGACTTTGAGGTATCTACGAGGCACCACAGAGAAGTGTTTGTACTTTGGCAAAGGAGAAATAAAAGTACAAGGCTACGTAGATGCAGACTTTGCAGGTGAAGTCGATCACCGAAGAAGTACCACTGGTTACGTATTTACTGTTGGTACTACAGCAGTTAGTTGGATGTCGCGGATACAAAAGATTGTTGCTTTATCCACTACAGAGGCTGAGTATGTAGCAGTAACAGAAGCCAGCAAAGAATTGATATGGCTTCAGGGATTGTTAACAGAGTTGGGTTTCATACAGGAGAAGAGTGTTTTGCACAGTGATAGTCAAAGTGCAATACATCTGGCGAAGAACTCAGCATTTCATTCCAGAACGAAGCACATTGGTCTTCGTTATCACTTCATCAGATCTCTGCTTGAGGATGAGGTGTTAATGTTGAAGAAGATTCAAGGAAGTAAGAACCCAGCAGACATGTTAACAAAGGTGGTGACTATCGACAAACTGAAGTTGTGCTCAACTTGCTTGCCTGCTGAATAACAGACCAGGAAAGGCTGCTGCATGATCGAGGTGTGAAGACCGATTGAAATCAGTCTTCAAGTGGGAGATTGTTAGTCAAAGAAGCACCTCCCCAACAACCTTATTAATGGCACCGATTGAAATGAAGAAAAAGTGGTGCAAGTGTGGTGCACGTTTTTCAACACACCCATTAACTAAATGCATTTTTTTCTTTGGCAGAACCAATTATTCAAAGATGGTGCAGCCATATTAGTAGGTGTTCACATTACCAATGGCTTCTATAAATAGGGGCATTGTAGGAGAGGAAATTCATTCCAACATTGAGTGCATTCCAAGTTGAGAGAGTGAGCACCAAGAGAAAATTTCAGTGAGGGAGTTTTTGTGAAAAATATTTAGAGAGAAATATTTTGGGTGTAATTGGGTTGTGGGTTTTGTGAGAGAGTGTGAGTGTTTGTAAACACAGTGTGTATTTCCTTTTTCAATATAAGGTCTGCAGCAGTCCGGAGACGTAGGCATTATTGGCCGAACTCCGTTATCAATTTTTTGTGTGTGCTTCCGCATTTATTTTTCGCTCTTCCACTAATCTGACTATGGGAAAATTTTGCGTAGTTACCTAACAGTATTTGACTTGAAGAAACCTAAATTTATGTAACATGCCAATAAGCACAGCTTTCAACAGCTGAAGGGGATAATGAGTCTTACAGCCATATGAAAAGCTAAAATCAAATTTTAACCACGAGAGAACATCAGTGTCATATGAAAAACCGATACTCCCAGCATTGCGCCTCACTTCCTATGCAGTCAGGGAAGAGAACCACATCATACATATGGTTAATTGGCTACACATAAAATGTCAACTGTAATCCCACAAAAATTGAACCAAATATGAACCTTAAGGGGATGACTTATTGTCTTGCACAGAATTATTGATGATGATGGCGATGCTTAAAATAACAGTCCCTCTCTTGCCAACAGATGTTCCCCTCTCTTGTGGCCATGTTCCTCCAGCAATTTTTCGGTAAATTCTTCAATTTTGTCCTCTCCATCTTCCTCATCTCCCTCCGCACCTACCGTTCCTCCCAACCACATTGAAAGGATTACCCCAAAAAAGTTCATATGTCAAATCTAAGGATCCAGTCCAATTACAATGGCACATCTATCAAATAAGACAAAGCACAACTCGAGAGAACATCATCCTCAATGAGTCATTCAATTTACTGAAACAAGCACCAATAACTGCAAACAAATACAACAAGCAAGTCCATTGCTACTAAAAGCTACCACCCAGCTCTACCAGTATTCCACCAGAAAATGAAAGATTCTGGCCAAATGAAAATAAGAAAGAGTACCCACCCGAGTCCCAAATTCTCCTTATAAAACCACACATTAAAAAAAGGATTAATTTTGTTCTACAACAACAAGTGACAAAAACAAGCAAGTTGCTAAAGGAGGGAGAAGTATATACCAAGCTTGACTTAAGTTTCTCGAGAAATTCACTATTATTGAAGCCATCAAAAATTTCCTTAGAAGAACTGCACTTCTCAAACTCTTTAATTATTGTTTTCAAGGCTCGAATTGGCTCCCAATCCCTAGTTTCACCCTCTCCAATTTCCACTCTTCCCAGAAGCTTCCTCTCCTTCCCCTCTCAAAATCCACCATCTCATCCTCCGCGGCGGAGCTCTGACGAACAGCTCTGATCACAGTTCCGTTTGAGGGGTTTTGATGTGGATGTTAAGAGTAAGAAAATGATCGGTTCAATTTTGCCATTGGAGGCCCATGGTGGCCGGAATCTAGCTCCAAAGGCGGTAACTAGGGTTTTTGGATTTGGCCCCTTTGTTTCGAAACTATTATGGTTTTGTAGAGAATGAGGAGAGAGAAAGAACTGTGGTGGTGGTGTGACCATCCGAGTCCGGACGGTGGCGGAAAGGCTGCACAAAGTGGTGGTGGCAGCGCTTACGAGAGAGAAGGAGAAGGGGTCTTGGAATTTTACCCTGTGTAGCATCGGCTCTTTGTTTGATTTTTAGGAGAAAAGGTCTTATGTTTATATTAGTATATTAGTGACCAATTTAGCCACTGATTTAGCGACCGATATTTCGGTTGCTAATTATCGGTCTCTAAATCGGTCGCTAAAATTGGTAAATCTTTTATAATTTTTTTTGTAGGGAGCGAAAATCTAGTTTAGAGACTGATATTTCGGTTGCTAATTATCGGTCTCTAAAGCGGTCGCTAAGTTATTTTTTGCAACCGATTTAGCGACCACACTTTTTTGATCAATAATTTTAAGAATTCAGTCTCTGAATCGGTCTCTATTTTGACCAATTTTTTTCGGTCTCTAAATCGGTTACTAAATAGCTAATTTCTAGTAGTGAACACTAGGCCGACCAAGCCCAAGCAGATCAGGTACATGGGCAAGACGAGCATGATCCAGGAGTAGACCTGACCCTCCAGGAGATACTTGGATAGCTGGACAGAATGCAGCAAGAGAATAAAGAGCTCCATCGCCGACTGGAAGTTCTCCAGCAAGAACCGAGCACTCCTAGGCATCATAGACCGACGAGGGATGGACGTGACCGAGAGCGCAAACCACGATGGAGCAAGCTAGGAACGCAATAGCGAAAGTCGACGCGGAGCCTAGCCAACCAAAAGAGCACTTGGGCCCCTTCACCGACGCCCTCATGGCCGATCCCTTGTTGGACCACATCAAACCTCCACCCATCAAGGCATATGATGGAAGTTTCAACCCAACAGCCCACCTGAAAAAATACAAGAGCCACATGTTGGTAACACGGTCCTCTGATGCGGCCCTCTGCCACGCATTCGCAGGAACATTGGTGGACCCGACATTGACTTAGTTTTCCTATCTATCGGTTGGATTGATCAGCTGCTTCGCTGAACTCGCCGCCAAATTCTCTGCTCATTGGTCCACCGCTAGCGTATAGGGAAAAACTTTGGCCGATCTCCTGTGCATCAAACAACACCTGGACAAATCACTGAAAAACTTCATGACTAGGTTCAACAACTAAGCCAACCAGATCCCAAATTTATAGGATGATGTGCAGCTGTAATATCTTTTGGCAGGGCTGAAGCCTAGCACGTTCTCTGACTCGTTGGTCGGAAAGCAGGCCAAAACCCTGGACGAGCTCCGCGTTCGAGTCTCAGAATTCATTTCCATCGAAGAAATTGACCAAGCAAAATGTGCTGAGTGGGGCCGATATGAGATGGTCGTCGCTCAAAAGAAGAAGCGATCGGACAGGACGAAGACCGATCAGAGGGCAAAGGGAAATCTACACGCCCCTCACAGTCTCCCGAGCGAGACTCCTACAGGAGGGTCATAGCACTAACTTAATACCGCTATCGCCGCGAAAAGAACCACTAGAAAATGTCGACCGAACCAAGTATTGCGCCTATCACCAGACGATAGGCACTACAAAAAAACACGGGATTACCGACGACCTAAAGCCGTCGGTAAGCGATAAAAGCCGTCGGTAACCCACTTTTACCGACGGATAACCGACGGCCTAAAACCCGTCGGAAATATGGTCGTCGCAAAGGATTACAGACGGACTATTCTTCGCCGTCGGTAATACCGACGGTTATACCCGTCGGTAAATGACGTCGATTACCGACGGGCAAAGCCGTCGGTAAATGACGTCGATTTCCGACGGACGTGACCGTCGGTAAATCTGAATTGTTTCCAACGGCTTAGGCGTCGATTGCAAACGGACGTGACCGTCGATAAATCTGAATTGTTTCCGACGGCTTAGGCCGCTTGTCGAGAATTTTTTTAATTAAATTTATTAATAAATTAATTTTAATTAATAACCAATTTAATTTTATTCTTTAATTAATTAAATAATTTAATTATTTATTTGTTTAATTATAAAAATAATTTACTCTCATATTAAAAATATTTATTTACTAATTTAATTAAAAATTACTTGTAATTTAATTTAATTATTAATTGATTTTCCATATATAAAAATGTGATAACGTAAACTAAAAAGCAAATTAAAAAAAGAAAACAAAATAAATAAAAAAATTCAACAAATAAAAATCATTAACTAAAATAATATAAAACGAAAAAAATGATATCCAAAAATATGAAAAATATAAGTACAAAGAGAACTAATAGTCTGGTACTCGATCATGATCGAGATGCTCTACATCATCTGCATCATCGACATGACCATGAGTACGCGGAGGCGAAGGCGGAGGCGGAGGCGGAGGCTGAGGCGGAGTAGGCTGCTGGCGAGCTAGCAACTGGTACATCTGCTCCTGTCATTGCGGCTTGAGTCAAAGCTCCTTCTTTGGGCCACGGCCCGCTTCAACTCGGCTATCTCTTGGTCATCCGGCAGAGCGACCGGTGGCGACACTACTACTCGACGACTCTCCGGTGTGTGGCGGCGGGCCCCTTTGTAGTTCTTTGGCAAGGTCGCCAAAGACCATATAAGTGGCCGCTTCTTCTTCCGCCAACCACTTCCGCCAAACCCTCGGCGGTGTAGATAGATCGTCAGGGCTCGAGATGGAGAACATGATGAGCTCGAGATCTAAGCCGAGACATCCTCGCCTCAAACTCCTCTGTTAAACAAACAAATAAGTCAAATCTTTTTTTAACAAAACAATATAAACATTATTAAAAATATTTATTATATTTTATAATTACCTGAGTCCGCCTCGACGCTCATCAACGAAATCACCAGTACTCCTCTTCGTATGAGTAGCAAGATGAAGCTCGTGCAACTGAACTTCTCCCCCCAACCTCCTAGACTGAGATTGTATTAATAAAAAAATTTAAATAAATAATAATAATAATAATAATAATAATAATAATAATAATAATAATAACAATTTTATAACACGCATAAGTCTAATCGCTGCGTCTTTGCGCTGACCGACATCGCCTCCCGGTGTGCAAGCCGCCACCCTTCTCAGAGGCCCAATTCTTCTTGGCCTTGCTGGTCGCCTGGAACTCGGGGAGTTCGATGCGCTACCACCGCCAGAGCTCGTCCCTATCCAACTGGTGGCGATCACGATGCGGCATCTCAAGCATGTCGAGAAAGCGGTGGGAGGCCTTCATATGAAAATTCTTCTCCATCGCCTCCTCATCTTTTTCCTCCCAAGCAACCCTAAATGCGTATCAATATAAGACATTATTAAACATAATTGAAATTTACGAAAATAAAATATGCAATAAAATAAAAATTGCAGCTTACTCGGAAAGAATTAAACATATGGTCCCGCTCAAAATCCTTGATGTCCCAGGGTGGGCCAAAACTCCTGGTAATTCTCCTCAATTGTTCTTTGTGATAGCTAACGCATGAGGCTTTGAGGAAGAAACCTGAACAATAAAAACATGTTAAATAAAAATATATATATATACATGTAAATTATTAATAAAAATTATTAATAACTCAAAAAATTGCAAATACTTACCCTTTACGGATGGCCTGATAAGAACTTCGACCATCATACAACATCTCAAGAGTGTCGGGCTCCTGGCCCTCCCCGCTCAAGAACCTCCTCTGCTGAACCTCCTGCTCCTCCCCGCCCCGCCCAACATTAGTGTCATCGGTGTATGGGTACTATAATCATGGTCGGACTGATGAGCATCGACCACCGGATCAGGCACAACATGGGAACTCGAGGCGCCATGTGCAAACTGGAACCCCGGGGTGGGGATCATGTCAATGTGAGGCAAAGGTACCGAACGTGCCAGTCCTGTGTAGCTGGTGTCCAATGTGCCTGAGTGTGTAGGTGGTGCGAAGGTGTCTAGGTGCGAGAGGTGTATCAGTGTCTCGGCGTAGATGTACTAGGACGACGTGTAGATGACAACGCCGAAAACCCGATGAGGTCACGCCTAATGATGGTCGGCCTCGACGACGAGGGGGTCGAGGCGATCCCCTTCCCTTCCATTTACCACCACCGGGTGGTCGGGGTCTGCTCCTGAACCTTGCGATGCCATATTCTATAGAGCAATTGAATAATACTTGATCATGAAATATTATATTTAAACATAACAATATTACAAATGAATTCCATAAAAATAAACAAGTTATGAAAATAATCGACAAATTAAAATATATTGTTACACATTAATTTCTCAAATTGTAAAAAGTTAAACAATATCAATCGCCCATTCGCCCACTCAATTTCAAAGATCGTCTTGAGATCTTGATGGTTTTGCCACTTCTTCATTTAATTCCTCATCCCCATCTACATCTTCATATGTGATTGGATTGTCACGTAATCGAGTAATGGGTTCAAACCGTTTACTACATTGACATGAGACATCTCATCCACTTGATAAGCCACTTCTTCCTGTGTGTCATCTGCTTCAATGCGACCCCGTGGTTTTATCTTTATTGCGACACACCAACCTTGTTTGTCCCTTCGAGTTGATGGATAAGGGACATAATACACTTGTCTTACATGTTGTGCCATGATAAACGGATCAAACATTTGGTATCTTACGCTTCATGTGTATGTCAAGCGATATTATATTTTTGATCCACTCTTGTGCCTCTATTTGATGGATCAAACCAATTACAATAAAATAGCACTATTTTTTTAGTATAGTCTAAAGTATTGTACGTCAGTTCATATATATGTTGAATCACGCCGTAAAAGTCATCTTCACCTCCATCTGTGGCACCTTTTACATAAACCCCGCTGTTAACTGTTTTTGACTGGGTTTGGAATTTGTATCCATTTACAAAGAATGTGTGCCATTCTTTTACACGTGATTTAGGACCATGAGATAAATTTCTCAAGTGTTGGATTTTAGGGGATTCTGCCTCGCTATACACCTGTGTACACACCATGTGCAAACAAATTATGGTTCGTATTTTCAAACAATAAATAATAATAATAATATATATATGACGACTCAAAAAACATACCTGGTTCTTAAACCACGTTGAGAAATATTCATGAATATAGGCAGAAGAGTCTTGTACGCTTGTGGGCTTAGTTAACAAGAATCACTACAACAAATTCTAAAAAAGATGGCGCTCCTTTAAGCAGCGCTTAAAATAAAAAACGCTATTTTATGTCATACGTAAACAATAAACAGCGCTTACTAACTAAGCGCCATCTTGTTTAGTACATATAATAAGCAACGCTTAGTCCTTTAAGCATTTGTTTTATCTTTAAATAATAAAAAGCAGCGGCACATTAAGCAGCTTCAAAACATGAAGCTGTTTTGACCATAGAACAATAAGCAGCTTCATAGTAAGGCTGTTTTTTGGTGTTAGAATAAGCAGCGCTTTTAGACTTAAGCGCTGTTTTCTTACTAATAGCGCCGCTTTCTTACTAAGCGCTGTTTTTGGTCAGTTTATTAAATATATGTATTTCCCTCTCTCATTTCGCATCCGAAGCCTTTGTTTCTCTCTGCGTCACAACTCTCTTCGCAAACTCCACCGTCGTCGCCTCCATCTCTACCATCGTCGTCCCCCTCAACGAGATCGTGTGCTTCAAAAGCCGGAGATCGTGAGCTCGTCCAAAAGCCTGAAACCGAGCTCGTCCAAAAGCCGGAAACCGAGCTCGTCCGTCGTCCTCCAAAAGCTGAAATCCGAGGTCGTCCAAAAGCCGGAAACCGAGCTCGTCCGACGTCCTCAAAACCTGAAATCTGAGCTCGTCCAAAACTCGTCCGTCGTCCTCCATCCGAGCTCGTCCGTCGTCCTCAAAACCTGAAATCTGAGCTCGTCCAAAACTCGTCCGTCGTCCTCCATCCGAGCAAAAGCTGCTGGCGGCGCTCGTCCTCCGTCCTCCCCCCGCCTCCATCTCCAAACTCCTATTTGCGTCCATTTCCAGGTATGGCCACTTGTCTCCATTTTGTATCTCGATTCCACGTTGGTTTACATTGTTGGTGGTTCGTTAGTTTTTTGTCTCGCTCGATTTTGTTTGATTTTGTTCCTTTGTTGACAGTTTGGAATCGAGAAGGGTTTGATTTTGTTTGATTTTGTTCACTTTGTTGTCCAGAGATAAATTAGAAGTGTTAAAGATGCTTGGAATCAGTTTGTTAAAATGTCTGATTAGTAAATATATATGCATATCGGATGGGAATCAATGGAAAAATGACCAATGAATTTTGTTGTGGAACCTGATTTTGGTTTTTGGTTTGAACAATGAATTTTGGAATGTTCACTGTATTGTATATATTTTGGAATGTCCATATTTTAGGGAGACTACGCCAAAATTTTGTTAGAATTTTGATCTAGTCTGTGTGTTGATTTTAAGAGCGATGATAGTTTTAGTCTTGCTTTATTTAAATGGGGTTTTTCTGTTGTTTTACCTCTCAATCCATAGGTAAAATATGGATCGAAAGTGGATGTCCGCCAATCGTTTGTCGAAGGAATATAAGGATGGAGTGAAAGATTTTATTGGGTTTGTAGTTGGGCATACAACGGACCATAGTAGAATCATATGTCCTTGTTTAAGTTGTTGTTATACAAACAAAATTAGTGTTCTGAATTGGAATGGCATTTAGTGAGCAATGGGATTGATCAAACTTATACTGTTGGACAAAGCACGGCGAGACAAGAGGTGAATCTTCTAATATGGGGAATAGTGGGAGATATGCGTCGAGAGGACACCGCTACAAATACATATGATGGTGACCGTTTTGAAGATATGTTAAATGCGGTTGAAGAAGATCTTCGTGATTGTCCTCAAATGTTTGAGAAGTTGATGAGTGATGCGGAGAAGCCGTTATATGAGGTTGTACTAAATTCACAAGATTGTCGGCAATGTTAAAGTTGTTTAACTTGAAGTCGGGCAATGGATGGGTGATAAGAGTTTTACGGACTTACTCACACTTTGTTGAAAGATATGTTGCCTAATGATAATGTGCTTCCTAGTAGGACATATGAGGCTAAACAAATGTTACTCTCTATTGGCATGAGCTATGAGAAGATACATGCTTGTCGTAACGAGTGCATTTTATTTCGTAATGAATATGCATCGTTAAAGTCGTGTCCAAAATGTGATGGCTCACGGTATAAGAAGGAAAAGTCGGCTCAGAGAAGGTATTGTGGTATTTTCCCATAATTCCCAGATTCAGCGTATGTACCGTAGTTGAAGATGCAAAAACTGACATGGCATGAGGATGAAAGGATTCAAGATGGCAAGCTACGGCACCGTGATTCTCCTCAATGGAAAAAATTGATATTGATTATCACGATTTTGGGAATGAACCAAGAAACTTACGACTTGCATTGTTTCTTGATGGATTTAACCCACATGGTGTTCAAAGTAGCTCTCATGATTACATGGCTTGTGATTTTGGTGATTTATAACCTACCTCCATGGCTATGCATGAAGCGAAAATATATGATGTTGTCTTTGTTAATTTTACGGGCGAAACAACCAGGAAATGATATCGATGTATATTTGGCTCCTTTAATTGAAGATTTGAAGCAAATGTGGGAGGCAGGTGTGGTGGTGTATGATAGGTATAGAGAAGAAAGTTTCACCTTGAGGGCTATGATTTTCGGCACAATTAATGATTTTCCGACATATGGTAATCTGTCGGGATATAGTACCAAAGGTCGGTGTGCATGCCCTATATGTGAAGATAGTGCAGATTGGATTCGGTTGGAACATGGTAGGAAGAATGTCTTTCTTGGGCATCGCAGATTTTGCATCCAAATCATCATTATCGGTCATGGAGAAAGGCATTCAATGGGAATCTGAGAAGAACGGAGAGCTCCTTTGCCTCGACGGTACACAACTGTTAGAAAAAGTAAAAGATTTGAATATTAAATTCGGTAAACCTTTGCAGGAGACCTTGCCACGAGGGTGGAAGAAAAGGTCGATTTTCTTTGAGTTGCCATATTGGAAATCATTATACGTAAGACATTTCGTTGATGTGATGCATGTTGAAAAAATATTTTTGATAGTCTCGGTGGTACCTTACTTAATGTGCGGGAAGACTAAAGATGGCATCAATGCAAGGTGGACTTGGTTAGTATGGGATTGAGGCGAGAGTTGGGACCCAGGTAAAAAGAAGGAAGCGTCGTACATATCTACCTCCTACCGCTCATACTCTATCTAAAAAGAAAAGAGATTTTTGTAAGTTTCTTGATGGAGTTAAGGTTCCGGAGGGTACTCTTCAAACATTAAGAACCTCGTATCGATGAAAGATCTCAAGTTAAAGGGTCTAAAGTCTCATGATTGTCATGTTCTCATGGAGAATTTGCTACCCATAGCTATACGATCTATTTTGCACGACAAAGTGCGGAATACCTTAAGTAAACTTTGTTTCTTCTTTAAGGCAATTTGTAGTAAAGTGATTGACCCTGGAAAGTTGCCACCTTGCAAAAGAAATTATTACGACTTTGTGTGAGCTTGAGATGTATTTCCGCCTTCATTCTTTGACATAATGATTCATCGGCCAGTTCATCACGGTTAGGGAGACACAATTGTGTGGGCGGCTTATATGAGATGGATGTACCGTTTGGCGTTACATGAAGATATTAAAAGGGTATGTGAAAAACCGATCACGACCAGAGGTTGTATTGTTGAGCGGTATATAGTCGAAGAAATTTGTTGAATTACTGCAGTATGTATCGATATTGAACATTCTATAGGTCGCCGCGGTCGTCACATAGGAAGAAGCGCTATAGCTAGCAAGAGTGTTGGCAAGCGACCAACAAATGGGTCATTCACATCTCCAAGTGAAGAAGGTCATGGTATCTCAGCCTCCTACAGCTCCTGCTACAGATTTTACAATTTATCTTAGAGTCCATATGGCAACAAAGATGGAGGCAGCAGATACCATTAAAGTACCAATGGATGAATCAATTTTGGGTTATGAGCACGACCTAAGAGCTGGTGTTGATGGTGCACTTCAAGAAATTCTTAATGACAACCTATGGTTAAGTGAAGCGTTATTAGTGTATATCTCAGTCTTGCATTAAATTTTAAAGTATCCAATGATTTTTATTTTTCACACTAAATATTTATGTTATTGTTAATGCATTAATTTGTATGCATGTTTTAATTTAAGGTACTTGTATCAAGAGATATTGATCCCACAAGAACAAACTCAAAGGTTTGTATTTTTGTGCCCACAACGGACACATATGGGATCATGGAATGCTGACATGTCCGAGTATGTCATTCACCGCTTGACATTAGCAAATCCTGACTTTGAGACTTTGTTTTTGTCACCTTGCAACGTAGTGTAAGTCATTTAATTTAATCAATATTACTAAATTTATTGAAATGTGTTTACTTTCTTATATTTTTTTGTCCAACATTTTTGTAGGGATCATTGGTTATTGTTAGCGATTAACTTGAATCAAAACGTTGTGTACTATCTTGATCCATTGCGTGTACATATCAACATGCATAAAACAATGAAAGAGAAGTAAAATCAGTAAGTGTGTATAAATGATAGATATGTATATATATATATATATGTATGCAATTTCTTAAACGTTTAAGTTACTTGTAATATTGAAGTGTTTATTTGTTTATGTTTGGCCTACGTGACATCTTGTCTTTGTTGTTGGTATTTGTTTAAGTTATGGTGTTTTATAAATTTTGGAATGTCCATATTTTAGGGAGACTCTGCCAAAATTTTGTTAGAAATTTGATATATATAGCCATGTGGCCATATTAAATGATTTTGTTTGATTTTGCACTTAGGGCAATCCTACTTTATCGAAGAAACAAGTCTCTGTGTTCTAAATTTAGTCCACCTAAATGGATACCGATAAAGGTATTTATATCAAATTTTTATGCAATTATTCAAATTACCAAAAATAAAAACAATTAATTTCATATTTTTGGTTTTATAGTGTCTCGCCAACCTAACTCACGATGATTGTGGCCGATATGTTTTAAAGTTTCTCAAGGATATTGTCGTTCACAATCAAGCAGAAATTCCAACAGAGGTATGTTTGTAACAATTTCAAAGTTTATATAATTTTTTCTTTTTACGCATACCATTTGAATGCTTATGTTCAATTCTAACTTCATTTAATTTTTATTTAAAGATCTTATCACGATTGTCAATTCGACACATACATCGATCATCTGAACTCAAAGAAGAGTGGTGTCGATATTTTACTACAAATTTTATCATTTATAAGCGAGATAGAAGAAGATTAATATTAATGTTTACGTGAGTTTTTGTTAAATTTGGTTTTTTTAGTTTAGCATACTTGAATTGGAAAGGTTCACATGAAATTAGGAATAAAATTCCTTTTATGTTGGCTAATATTTTATATATTTTATGTTGGTGGCTGGTATGATATGTTATGTTTCTGAGGTATTTTTATATTTTGGAATGTCCATATTTTAAGGAAAACTCTGCCAAAATTTTGTTAGAATTTTGACTTTATGCATGTTTAGTTGCGTGTGAGAAGAAAAAGATATTACTATTTAGGTAGGATTTGTAGCATGACATGTGCAATATTTTAGTGATCTATTCTGTATAATTGTAAATTTGACTATGAAATATATTGTACTTTATTTATGTTAATGTAAGGATATGTAGGAATTTATGAAAAAATTACATTATAATGTTAAATTTTGATGTTGGGGAATGTTGATGACAATTTTGATTGCATTTTGTGTTATCACTATCATGCAACAGATATAATGTAAATGTGAGAGAACTAAATTTAATAAAAAAAAAAAAGAGAATAAACAGCGCTTCAATAATGAAGCGCTGCTTATTGTATAAAAAGACAGCGCTTCTAAAAGGAAGCGCTGCTAATTATACAAAATAAACAGCGCTTCAATAATGAAGCGCTGTTTATTGTCTATACAATAAACAGCGCTTCATTATTGAAGCGCTGTTTATTGTCAGACAATAAACAGCGCTTCCTAATTGAAGCGCTGTTTATTGTCCATTTTCAGCAGCGCTTCATAAACGCTGTTTTTTTGAAATACAATCAGCAGCGGCTTAATTTTCAGCGCTTTTAAGCGCTGTTTTAAGCTAAAAATAAGCGCTGTTTATTGCCAATACTTGTTGTAGTGAATGCCCTGATCAAGTCATTATCAAACAAATGATCAAGAGCAATTGTGGATTAAAGAAATTGAAAGTGGTCAAAATGATACATACGTTAGATACGGTGATACTTCTGCACAGTTGATCAACACGTGAACGTGGGCTGACTTCCACACTTCGCCGCGTTATCGATTATCCACCTCTTTTCCACCATGACGGTAGGAAGGCAAAATAATCGATAAGGCAAGCGGGTGTCTTTCACTTTCAATTTCTACTTCGTTCCTACTATTTGTTGGTGTCAACATGAAGTTCGTAAAATAATGGGAACAGAAATGGATTGTCTCACGGTGTAAGTAAGTTGCACAAATAGATCCTTCAACCCTGGCCTTATTTTTCACCGACCGTTTTGAGTCACCCATAAATCTACAAAATAACAACGTTGATGATAAAAATTGATACATTTAACCCTTCAAATCACTATTTATTTTAGAGAATACTTTATTATAGTACCTTTCGAAAGGATACATCCATCTGTATTGAACCGGTCCACCAAGCCTAGCTTCATGTGCAAGATACACTGCTAGATGCTCCATAGAATCAAAGAAAGCAGGGGGAAATATTCTCTCCAACTTACAAAGAATGGCGGTATGTTCTGCTCCATCCTTATGAGATCATCCTCTCTCAATGTCACAGAACACAAATCTTTAAAGAATTGGTGAGTTGATCGGTGGATTTAAAACATTTGTGGCAAGGAACTAAATGCAATAGGAAGTAAACACTCCATGAATACATGACAATCATGGCTTTTCATCCCAATCATGGTTCCTTTGTTCACATCGGCACATCTTGCCAAATTAGAAGAATAACCATCTGGCATCCGAAGTTCTTTTATCCACCGACAGACTGACTTGGTTTCCTCAGCAATTAAAGAGTAACAGGCTTTGGGTTTCAGGGTCTTCCCATCCGGCTGATTCGTCAAATGCAAGTCCTTTCGCCTACAGTAAAGTGGTAAGTCTAGTCTGGCCTTCTCATTGTCTTTTGTTTTTCCTCTGACGTTCATCACTGTGAGAAAAACATTGTCAAAAAAGTTCTTCTCAATGTGCATAACATCAAGGTTGTGTCTCAATAAATTATCTCTCCAGTATGGCAGATCCCAAAAAATACTTCTTTTTGTCCAATTATGCCATTGTCCATATCCTTCATATCGATCCAACTTGCCAAAATCTGTGATTTTGGGCAGTTCCATAACCCTTTCCCAGATCTGTTCTGGCGTCAACCTTGGGGGCGGGCCATCTAATTCAACTTCCCCCTTCTTGAAAGCGTTCTTATTCCATCTAAATGCATGATCATCGGGTAAAAACCTGCGATGTGAGTCAAACCAAGAACTCTTCCCCCCAAATTTCAAGGTAAAGGCCTTTGTATGCTCCATGCAATGCGGACATGCCATTTTACCATGAGTACCCCAACCAGACAACATGCCATATGCAGGGAAGTCATTAATGGTCCACATAAGCGCTGCCCTCATTGTAAAATTCCTCTTTCGTGCAATATCGTACGTCACAACACCATTCCACAACCTTTTGAGATCGTCAATAAGAGGCTCTAAATAGATGTCAATACCATCTGTCGGATTATCTGGACCCGGTATAACACAGGTCAAGAACATATAAGGCTTAGACATGCACATTTCGGGAGGAAGATTGTATGGGGTAACGATAACTGGCCAACAAGAATAAGGTTTCGCCGTAGATTGAACATCTGAGGGTAAAACCACCAGAGCATAAGCCAAGTCGTACATTACGTGGATCTGCTGCAAAATCAGGATGCACACGATCAAAGTGCTTCCAAGCTTCACCATCAGAAGGGTGGCGCAACATACCTGAAGTGCTTTTATTCTCATAGTGCGATGTCAGTTTGTCTGCGATGCGTGGTGATGCAAACATTCTCTATGACCTTGGAATAATTGGCAAATAAAACATTGCCTTCACTGGAACTAGTTTTTGTCTACCCGTCCGATTATTAGTATGTGACATATACCTAGGCTCACCACAAAATTTGCATTCAACTAACGCACCATCCGTTTTAACAAACTCATTGTCGTAATACAACATACACCCTCTCACACAACAATCAATCCTTTTAGATTCCAGCCCCAACTTGGACACTAAGCTTTTAGCCTCGTAATAACTTTTTGGCAAACCATCTTTGATAGGTGACGAGTCCAACATCATTTTCGTTACGAGATCCAAGCACACTTCGGTAGCACCACAGTTGGACTTAAGAGCTAAGAGCCTCACACACATTGATAACTTAGAGTCTGTAGACCCTTCAAACAACGGCTTATTTGTTTCTAACAATAGATTATAAAATTTTTGTGCTGTCTCATTTGGAAGTTCATCTGTGTCATCATACTGTTGCTCCTCGAATAACATGTTCACCCCCAAGGCATCACAAACCATATCTTGCATCAATTCAATCTGCTCACCACATCCCGAATCTACGTAACTGCTTGAAGCACCTTCGCAATTATCACCAACCCCTAAATCAACGTGAGGCAACTTTTCACCATGTCTAGTCCAAATCCAGTAATTAAGCCTAAATCCAACTGAATACAGGTGGTGTGTGACCTCACTTGGGCTCTTAATCCTTCTGCAATCGCAATTAAAGCACGGACATCTAATCCCTCCATTAGTTTTGAAATCTTTATGTGCCATTGCGACTTGGACAAAGTACGCAACCTCAGTAGCAAAAATCTGGTTTCAAACCCCTCTCCTGATACAACCTATCGTACATCCAACTACGACTCGAAAGATAATATTCCATCTTACGCATGTCAAAAAAATCACAATTTCAGCAAGACGACGTTCTTACAACCGCTCTCTTTTTTTAAATGGTATGACCCACTCCCATTCGAGAAAAAACTTTTTCAGAACTCGTATAATAATCATTCCTTAATTCTCGTATCTTATACTTGACAAAATTTTGGCAGCATTTCCCATTGGTCTCTGAGTACACAAAATGAACGCAGTTATGAACACCGCAATCAAGTATGCACCCAGAGAACAAAAGGAAATGAATCGAATCGAAATTTCATCAAATATAAAGATACGAGAATTAAGCAACAACTATTATACGAGTAAAGAAAAAAAAAATTCCCAAACTGTCCGACTTGGACAATTCAAGGTTCAATATACAATGACCACATGGTACCCTAAAAGAGTATATGAACTCAATAATATATTAAACCTCAAACGGGAAGCTAAGGCTTCTCTCCGATACTAATAACAAATATCAAACATCCATTCGATCAATGATTAACATAACAATTAGACAAGCAGAAGTGACAAGGGTAGAAACTCTAAATAAGAAATCAAGGAATTCAACATAAATCAAGGGTAGAAACTCTATAAAATTCAAAGCGCGTGAAATCAGAGTGACAATCCTCATATTGAGAGCATTTTCTATGCAACAAAAATAGCATTAAAACTCTAAATAAGAAATCAAGGAATTCAACATAAATCATTACTATGAATTTAGGGCTCTATGTCAAGCCTCAAAACTTACCAACATAATGGACAACACATAACCACACTCATACCTTTGGAGCTCAATGGAGCACACAAAGGAGCAAACATCAAACATATAAGTTGTGGGAGGTTGGGGGCAGGAAGCCAACCTCTTTACCAGACTCACTATACAATCAAATCAATAATAATAAACTTTAGTTTATAAGAGTATTCGAAATCCCTAACTTGAACCTAAGGTTCACATGTTACTAAAGGAAAGGAATTAATCCATACTTGCAGAAGAGAAGAATGTGGCGTGCTGCAGCCCTGGAGGAAGGAAGAGGCGGAGCTGTGTCACTGCAGTAGTAATCGCAAACACAAGATTAAACTCAAAGAACTACACAAGAACAATAAAAGCATATACTAACAGAAAAACAAAATCATTACCCAAACAGTGCAGTGCCGGCGGGATTGTGAATCGAAGGGGGAGGTAAGAACCGAGCGCTTACTAAAGCTCAGACTGTGCAGACATAATTGGAAAACCAAATTAAACTCATAACTCACAAAGGATAAAATTAGACAAGCAGAAGTGGCAAGGAAAAGAAATACAGAGAGAAGTGCAAAGCAAATTGCGGCCAACTTGTAAGCAGTTTACGACCATCTTGTCCCTTATCGCTTAGCAACTATAAAGTCGTAACACTTTCGATGAAATAGCCACACATAATCACTTAAACTATCCCTCAAACAAAATTGAATTTTTCAACCAATCAGTTAAAGATTCAACTAGCCATCTCACAAAAAACATACAAATTCAATAAGAATAATAAAAAAGGAACCAACATTATCAGTATAAAGTGTAAACCACAGTTTATGCATCAAAAAAACCTAAAGATCATACTGTTAGGTGAGTTAGTATAGTAAATCAGAGCTTCTAAATGTCATTGTTATAAAAAGCCAAATGTTCAAATTAGAGTAGTTAATCCCTTCAAAGCTAAAACACTAACGAAATCACGCACACGCAAGATCACAATAAAAAGCATTAGCAACAGTTAAATTAGGAGTTTGAAGTGAGAGAGGAAATGATTGGAGTTAGGAATAGGTAACTGGAGACAGCGAGAAGGAACTGCACGAACAAAATAAAGTAAATATCTCACGAAACCAAACATTGGCAGTGTCATACACACTAGTGTCCTAATATGAAATCCATCACACAGGAACATACTAAGGCAAAGATAAAAAATTCAAATATTTCAATTTGAAAAGGAAAAAAAACACTCAAGGGAAAATAAAGTGGGACAACTAAAAAGTCCTTATACTACGTTTCTAATCAAGCAACCATATCCAGATTTCTAAAGTAAAATAAGTGGTTCTATTCTATTGGAAGAGAGCTCATTCTAACTCATAAATGTATTTCCCCCAATAGAGCACATACATATTATGGTTTAAAGCGTAAAGCTTGTTTGAACAAGAGAAGATTTTAGACCAAAAATTGCTTCATGCTTGCTGACAAAGACAAATGGAAGGTTGTCAAAACAAGATAACAAATGAGCTAAAAACTAATAAAGAAGAAGCAAATTCAAACTTTTCAATTGGGGTTGACTACATGAATTAAATGATACCATAATTTCCTATACATACTAAGTTTAAAGGTAGACAATTATGAATCTCTGTTAATGGTTTAACCTACACTTTTTATTGGTTTCTCTTCACGCCTAACTATTGAATTATCCTCCACCCCCTTTAAAACTCACCACAAGACTTCCACCATCTTTTTAATAATGGGAGCAATCCCAATTTTTTCTAATTACTGTAATTATAATCACACTATTTTGTGTAACCATTCATCCAACTTAACATTCACATCTATGTGATGAGTTTACTTATTTGGCATTACCGCCCAACATTCAATCTCATACAACATCATAGGTTAGCTATATATGGTGAATTTCCCTCTAAGCTTGAGATTGTTCATGCGCTTTTCACCAACACACACAAACACACTCCAATCCGATCAAACCAAACAAGACCTTTCTTGTTCAGTCACCATCTAAAGCATACACTCTTTTCATATATATATATATATATATATATATATATATATATATATATATCCACACACATGCCAATCAAACTGAACAAGGCCTTTCTAGTTCAGCCATCATCTAAAGCATCTCCCTGTTGTCTGTAGTTCTATAGAAGCACACTATAAATCATATCATAAACAAAGAACATAACAAGAAGCGTAAAATAGTCCATGCTCATATTTTTTAATTTCTATAATTTATCCCATTCTTGAGAAGCAATATAAAAATTGAGAATGCAAATCAATGGTATTATCCCTCACGAAGCACCCACAAACTCGTAAGAGCCTCCAAACAAAGCAGGCCAAATCCAACCAAATAGAATATCTGCAAGAATACCAAAATGTTATAGAAGTATAGAACTTTTTTTCCCATATTGTAAATAAGAAATTAAAAATTAAAAAAACCTAAGGAAATTTTCATTTTTCAGCTACTTCAACAAGGTACCAAATGTCATAAAATGTTTTTATCCATACACCCTGGTTGTTCAAGCGCATCTAACCAGATCATTTTGAGCTAATACCCATGCCTCACAGAAAATTTGGACACCACTCAATCTAGTTCCATAAATGTCCAATTCCCACAAATGTTACATCCCGTCATCTAAATTAAAGGTCCTATAATTAATTATTTGTTTATCATTTCATTTGGTTTCTAGGCGAAGTCAAGTACCAACAATTACATGGACATCAAAAATTAACTTAAACCGTCTCCATGAAACATATTGTCACTCATGCACACATAAGGTCATAATTCAATAACAGAAAGGGGCAATCAGCTTGAGAAAACTAATAGCCTTCATGTCTATTTATATTTAAATTACTGCACATGTTAAAAGAAACAGAAAGATTATGTTAAAAGGTCTAGAACAGATTTAACCAGAGAGTAAAGATATTTATTTATGTATATATCCAAAGTTTATGGGGTTGAAGCTCATTGTATTTTTACGTAAGCAACGTTAAAACACACTTTGCTTCAATTATCTCAATCCTTTGAAGCCAACAATGACAATTACTATACATGAACATAAAAATAAAAATAAAAAATTCAAGGGAAGCATAAGAAACCAAACATACCAGTATGCCTTGTGGCTACAGGAAAGTGAACAAGATACAAATCCAGATAATCTAACTGAAGCTTCTTGAGACTGTCTTTGCAGGCTTCAAGAACATGTCCGTGATCAGAATTCCAAAGTTGAAAGCAAATTCAAATGCCAAGGGTAACTCACAAGACAGTAATTATCAGACTAATCACTATTACAATTATAATCATCAGTCCACAACCGTAAAACTATTGAAAACAAGCCAACTTTGTCCAAAACCAAAACTACCAAAATACAAGAGGAGAATTGCAAAGAAAGAAATAAAAGTACCCCACCCCGATACATAATAAAAATGCAGTTTGATGGTTACATTGGTACAACTAAATATCAGGCCTCTATGCTTTGAAATTGCAAAGAAAGAAATAGTTCAAATAAGACAAGGGCCATTATCCATTCTTAGCGAGTTCAAGAGCTACCACACATTATAATCATAAACTGCATAATGCATCATGAATTGTTATTCTACAATTGTTCAGTTAGACTTCAAACACACAAATCCATGGTCATACATATTTGATACCCACAAACATTCCATTCACACTGCCATTAATTGATAGGCATAGCCATCCCAGAAACAAATTCAAATTAAACGAACTCAGTTGCTAGGCCATACAATGAAAATCATCAATTTTTCATTGCAGATAATGTGTAACAGCCATAAGAAACTAAAATCACCTTAACATTTTGAAAACAAGCCATCAATTACCTCTAATCTTCTTCCTCTTCCGAATCAAATGCAGTATGTGGACGGCAGTATCCTCTTTCCGAATCAAATGCAGTATCCTCTTCTATCAAATGGACGGCAGCGACAACGTCAACGAGGGGCGACAACGGCGGCAACGACAACGTCAACGAGGGGCGACGACAACGAGGGCCGACGACAACGACAACGAGGGGCGACAACGCAATCACGACGGCAACGACAACGTCAGCGACAACCGGCAAATGACAGAGCATAGGCCAAAGCTAGGTTTTTGGTTGGTTGCTGGTTGTCGATGGAAGAGAGGGGCGCCAAAGTTCTTGTCTGTGGAAGCTAGGATGGTGGCGGCGAGAGAAGGAAGCGGTGCTTGGCGGCGAGCGAGAGAAGTGAAGCGAGGAAGGGAAGAAGGGGCTTTCGTGTAGTTGTATCTGGACTTTACCGACGGCCATATTAACCTTAAAGCGGGTTTGACCGTCGGCAAATTTCGGGATTACCGACGGTCTTTTTCAAATACCGACGGGTTAAAGCTGTCGGTATGTAATAAAAGCGGAAAACGAAAACTTACGACAGGTATACCGACGACGACACGGATTGTCCGACGGTGTAGGCCGTCGGTAAGTGCACGGTTATACCGATGGCTTGAGGCCGTCGGCGATAGGAAGGATTTTCCGACGGCTTAGCCCGTCGATAAGTTCACAGTACGCCTCATTCTATTTATCGACGGTCAGAGCCGTCGGAAAGTCCGTCTTCTCGCCGACGGCCTCAAGCCGTCGGTATAAGGCCGTCGGTATACCCGTGATTTCTTGTAGTGAGGGCATTCCTCAGAGGATTACCGAGCCCTAAAGGATCGCATTGAGGAGTTAATCAGATGAGGTTACTTTTCTCGGCACGTCACGAGGGAAAATAAAGACAGAAGACCTGACAGGGGAAAAGGAAGATCCCACGACCCACCACGAGAAGGAAGGCAGGAACATAGACGTAGTCAGACTCTAAGACGCAAAAGTAGGAGTCGAGATCAGCCCGACCGTCAGAAACAATTAGACAACACAATTGCAGGAGGATTTGCCCGGGACGGAGCATCCAAGTCGGCGCAGAAAAAATACCTGAGAGAGGTCATGACAGTGGGGCTGGCTCATTTCGACTGTCCAAGAAGGCTTCCCCCATGATCTTCACGGATGATGACATCACGGGAATAGTGTTCAGCCAAGATGACCCTACGGTGATCTCAGTAGAGGTGGCCAATGCTACCATTAAGCGAGTTCTTGTAGACCAAGGAAGTTCGGCCGATATCATGTACTTTGAGGCATACAAGCAGCTTAAGTGCCCTGCTTCTGTACCAACCATTGGATTTCCTGCCACAAAATCACAGCCATTGATCCATTTCAAATAAAAAAATAGAAAAAATTGTGAGTGGAGAGAGAAAGACTAGACTGACTGTTGGTAATCACATTCCATAAAAATGATAACACTTAACTGTAGAGAACAAATAAAAAAGGGAATAAAAACACTAAATAACGAACAAAGCCTAACTACCATGTTTGTAAAATATACTCAACTTTTGTTTTTTTTTTTAAAAATTGAACCACACCAAATAAACATAAAGAAAATGAAAAGGGAACCATGCAACCTTAAACTTCCTCTAAGCATCAAAATAGTGCGAAGAGGGGGAGAGTTACTGAGGGAGAAAGGAAGAGGTAGGTGGCCTCCTTCCTGACCACTGACAATAAGAAATGGCGATGGCCGCTGGTGGCCTATGTGGTGGTTGCCTGAACGAAGCTTATGAGATTGAGAGAGACGAGAATGTTGCGGTTGTTCACTGTCGAGGAAGAGAAACCATAAAGGGAGATGAGAGTGTTGGGACTTGGGACAATGATTGCAAAACTTAACAAAATGAAAAAAAAAACTAGGTTAGTAAATAGAAATTTAAAAATTTGAGTGGGGGCATGCGCCTACTCTAAGCCTAATGTAGATCCTACCCCGGTGCCAAAAGAAGTAAGAACTGGTTTATTAGCTTCCCCCACGACCTTTAGTACTGATGTAAGGTAGCATGTCAAGTTTCGTAGCCAAACAAGAGGTAGAACTCGAAATGGCCACCTATAGCAAAAGTTACCAAATGACTTTTTCAAGCCCATCTTTGAATAAGCATAACTTCCAAATGAAAAATGATTTTGACATGGGATATGTTCTTACCATTTTCATTTTCCAAAATAAAGTGTTACTTAGGAAACTTAATTTGACAACTAGAACTTAGCACTACAGCATTTTTTACTTTAGGCCACGCTCCCCATGTCCACGGCTACAAAAACGTGGCCTAAACACTGAATAGGCCACGTTTCTAGAACTGTTGACAATAAGTAAGATATTAGGCCACGTTTGTGTTAACTTGGTGATAGGCAACGTTTTGAAACTGTATAGACCACGTTTGCAAAAACGTGGATATTTAAAACCACAGTTGTATAAACGTGGCCTTTAAAAATTCAATACGCAACGCGAGTAAACGTGGCCCAAAAGATTGACTGGTTGCCTTTCCTCTTTTATGCGGAATCACTTAAAAAATGTGAAAAATTTCCCCTAAAAATGGCGGCCTCTTTACGCGCAAGAATCACTCCACTATTTTCTTCCCACTTTCTTCTCTTTTTATTTAGGTTTTCCCACTGAAATGGCTAAAGCTCTCTTCAATCCGAGAACCCGAGGACGCTAATCTCTGCGCATGTGTCTCCCCAAATTTTCTTCACGCTCTCTTCAACCCACTGCGCGATTGACCCAGAGGCGCAACAAACCCTAACCTCTGCGCAACAATCTGTAACGGAAGCTCTGTGTCTGAGAGGTGTTTCATCTACGCGATTCAGAAGCTTCAAAGGCCCGATTCAGAAGCTCTGTGTGCTAGAAGATTCAGAGGCGCGATTCAGAAGAGAAGCCCGATCGATCTCCTCCGTGTGAGACGCGTTTCATCTACACGATTCAGAAGCTCTGCGGGCGGCACCATCTTACCGTGACGCAAGACGTAATCGGCCTCTGAACGGAGAGGCTGTGTATTTCGCGGAGATCAGCACCTTCAATTCGCCAGGTATTTCGTTCTCTCCTTACCTGCATTTTGCTGTTTCATTGTTCTATTTCCTTCAATTTTGGCTGTGTATTTCTCTGTTGATTTCTTGTTTCTGTGTATATAGTTCCTTCTCGTACACTGTTGAAAGCGTGGAATAAACCCTATCGTCCGATTCAAGTCGCTCACCGGCACCACCGTGGTGACGGAAGACGCCTCCGCCGTGACTGTAAGTGTACACTCCCTCTCCCTTTCACCCTTCCTCTCTCTCCCCTTCTCCATTTTTCTTGGAAGCTTTTTTTGTCTCCATACTTCTGAATGCTTAATATATGCAAAAGATAAAAAGGTACATATATCATCTTTTGCTATGATGTATGATTGAAACTAATTTTAAGGCAACATATCTATTTGTAAACTCTCTTATAATAATTGCAATGCTGAACTTAATACTTGCATGGTTTATGTAAAGCATACTTCTTGAGAAATACTATAGATTATTTTATTTCTTTTGTGATATGCTTGAACTGAATGCAATATCTTTCACAATCTTAACTATTCCTCAAATCAATGTATGAAGACTAAGACTGATAGATGAGCATGATTTAGGTTTTTGTCATTGGAGAATATGGCATCTTGAAGGAGCTTGAGCTTGCTGGATATCAGTACCTTGATGGACCGGTATGTATTGGGTTCCAATATGCAAATGCTTCTGCTTGCTCTCTTATTATAAGCTATCAAATCTGATCACTTGGTTGATACTGTGCAATATGTAGTCCTACTCGCTCAATCTTAAATGTCTTTTATCTTACTGGTTTAATGCTTAATATATGCAAGTATTTTCTCCATACTTCTTGTTTTCTTTTTAATTTTTCACATACATGTGGCTAAAGCATGCACCTCCTTTTTTTGTGTATTTATGATGTGATCTCTGATATGGTTGGTTTTGTGCTTGGTGAAATGATTGAACTTCAATTTGGTAGTTATATTGATCCTTGAAGGGAAACCAATTGACCTAAAACATGACACCCTCCCAATTATGATATATTTAATCACCAAGGTCTGCTATCTTCATTTGGTTTCATGTTGAGTGCTTGGCTTGAAAAATCACATTTGAGAACTAATACTTTCTATTTGGCTTTCTATTGTTGATGTCCTTTGTGGCTGATCAGTGGTTTCCTTTATTTGTTAGTACATCTATTTCATCTTGGTTGAGCCTTCATTCATAGATGTTTTTGTTTATGCAGTGGCTAAAGCATATTGTCTTTTTGTACTTTTGTGCCATTTTCTTTTTGATTAAAGAAGAAAATTGCTTGGTAGTTTCTAATAATTATTTAAATGGCTAGCTAACCATTAGGTGATTGGTACTGTGAAACACACTACATCATAACTGACTTCAAACAGAAAATATATCCAAATCTTTGTCACTAACTTAATTGTGAGAGCAGCGAGTGACTCTGTTATTTTATTCCTCATTTCTCCCTAACATCCTTTTGTTCTCATGTCCACACACTTATTATTTTGTCCTCTTTACACACGTGTGTGTTCTTCTGTTTGGTTCCTTTTTCTGTTTATCCACTGTTTTTATTGTTTTAATGGAAGTGGGTCAGGCAAAAAAAAAAGGAGATTGGACTGTAGTTACATTATTTTTTTAGGGGTAGAATTGAGCACTGGTTCTATTGAATATGAGTGCTGACATTTTTATGCTGTTTATGGTCAATGTTCTTTTGTCATAGAACAAGTGGAAAAAGGCATCGCACCAGCTCCCACCCCCAATATAATTGATAACTTTTGGTGTTGCTATGGGGTATTTTTCAGTCAAGTTTACTTTACCTACAAATTTTGAGTTGTACTATTTATTTGTTTAAAATCATTTGGAAAATTCTTGCTCGGCATTTTCCTAGCAATTGTTGTTGGAGACTCTACCAAGTCAGATTAACTTATTCTACGTGATTTCTAGTCTGCAAGGCACATGATGTTCTTTTTGTGGAGAAAGTTTGGAGTTAGCTCTTCATCTTTTTTTCTCTTGTTTGTTTTCTTCTCAAGTATGGTATTCCATTTATGCTTGGACTGGATTTTCAGCAATTTTTCCTTACATTGCCCTCGATCATTAAATGTTGGGAAAAATATACATTTGGTCCCTGTAATATATCTACCCTTCAGTAATTGTGAATATGTTAAAAGAGTAAAATGTGAATATTATCCACCTCTATAGCACCAACTAAATACTGTGACAAGATTGATATCCATGCATTGATGAATAAAAGCCAGACTATTTATTATGTTTATAATGTTCATGAAAAGTAATGGATATGTAATTTTCGTACTGATTTCATATTTCAGGTTGGAAACGAAGATGATCTTGAAGGTGATTTTGAAGAGTGATGTTGGTATCAGTGGGGAAGACTACATTTTGGATTTAAATATGTTACAAGTATGAAAGACTATTTTTTGGATTTTTTTTTAATTAGAGAAGACACCTAGTAGTTTATATTTTGGATTCAATTTAAGAATCTATGTTTTTTTTTTGAGTTATGACAATTGACATGATAAAATGATATAACTTACATTTGCTAATTTGTTTATCCTTCGTTAGTATTATGTATAAACTAAAAATTATTGAAAAATATTGTCTAATATTTGTTATTACCGTTAAATAATGGTGATATATATATATATAACTAAAAATAACTTTTAAGCTTAAAATTATGATTTTTTATACAATCTTAATAAAAAATCATGGTTTAAATAATCTCTCGTAGTTGGAAAAAAAGTATTGCTTAAAAACTGTGGTTATTTAGGCGTTGCGTTAATATAACACAAAAACCGTGGTCGCAAATTGGATCATAAAACAGTGGCTTAAACATATAGGCCACGGTTATTGAAGCGTGGTGTAAACAGAGCACAAAAACCGTGGCCGCAAATTGGCTAATACAACCGTGGCTTAAACGTATAGGCCACGGTTATTGAGCGATGGCGTAAAGAACACAAAAACCGTGGCCTCAAAACGGCTCACAAAAACCGTGGCTTAAACGTATAGGCCACGGTTATCGAAGCGTGGCTTAAACAGAACACGAAAACCGTGGCCTCAAAACGGCTTACAAAAACCGTGGCCTTTTCCATAATTCAGGCAACGGTTTTTATGTCCCGTGGGCTAAAGTGAAAAAACCGTGGCCTATTCGAATTGGCAACGGCCACCTACTCCACGCACGAAAAACCGTGGCCGAACCGTGGCCTAAGGTTTCGGCCACGGTTTTTCTGCTTCCAGCCACGGTTTTTAGGCGTTGCCTAAAGCGATTTTTGTTGTAGTGTAGATTGGACCCAGAGAATTGAAATCATGACTTTAAGGCAAAAATAGGTGGCTTAAGGTGTGGAATCTCAAATCTGATGTAAAATCTCCTCAGACCCTTTACCAATAGATCCTATAGGTAAAAATTATCTTGGATGCAAGTGATAAATCAATCCAGAAAATAGAACTCAGATTCACCCTAAATTCCAAAGCAAAGCTAATTAAGCCTAAAAACAGGCATAGTGATACGACTCTCAAGCCTTAAAGTGTTTTCGAACGAGATCTTTTCCCACAATTTCATATCATCAAATTATGCTTAGATATTGAATATAAATTGTTCATTAGAGTATGTCTCAAATTTCTTGAAAATCGCAAAATACCCAAGTAATAATCTCAAACTGAAATGTGAGTAAAAAGGGTAGTTAGAAATTGAATCTGACCTAACTATTTGGTATATAATTTACCTATACTATAAGAATGCTTAATGTCAAAAATAAAGTTAAAAGAACTGAGGGAGCTTGATATGAGCTTAGAGGGATAGAAGTAAGCGAATATGCTTCAAAAGAGGAGTACTAATATGTTTTCTGTATATTGGATGGAGACTAGAACTTTTTCACAGGTTTTGCATCCTAAATTAAGGTAGCATAAAAATTTCCAAAGGGATTGTATGAGTATAACTTTTGTTGAGCCTCTAGAACCCAATGGAAAACTTATAAGCCCTTCAAATTGACCGAAGCAGGCATGCCTTGTCAATAACAATTAGATTTTCCCCATAGCTGGGCACAAAGGCTATTTGTCAACACCTATAGCGATGGAATCTAGCCACTCTTCTTTTACCAATGACAAGATCTTCTTATTCTTCCCCCTCCCCCAACCCTCTTATATTTATCGAGCAAATTATCATTGCATAACATCTTTTATCTCACAGCCTATTGTAGCCAATCTATCTCTAACCTCTATATCCACTAACTTCTTAACCACTACCTCCTTGACGTGCTATTTGGCACTTAAAGGAAAGTGCACCACATCGCAAAAGTAATAAAGGAGTATTTAGGACTCCGAGTATTGTACTCACATGAACTATCGGTAACTACTAGTTCGATTAATATCTTTATGTTATTTAGACAATTGAGGTTTGAAAATAGTTGTGACTCGATATTAATTCGCAAATTAAAGAGCACTAAGTGAGTAACATGAGAGAAAGATTCAATTAATGGGAAACTTAGGGTCGCCGGTTTCACCAGTGTCAATACTCTAAATATTATTAATTAATTAGCAGAATTGTGTTTTCTTATTGGTTATCAATCACTTATTCTAATGTTATTACTATTTGTTATGGCCAACGCAATAGTAATTGTCTTCCCCTTTATCAACTTCCTTCATTATCATGCAAGACAACCGTTAAGAAAAGCATTAAGACACAATAAGCTCTTCGATTTAACTACTGATTGAAATAACACAATTATGCCATCATCCCTCTTAAAGGTGGTGACATGAAAAATTCAGTAAACAACACAACTATCCTTAACTGTAATTCATGGCTTTAGAATATAATTAATCACATGTTCAATGAGTATTGTGGTATGTGTCCAGTGTGAGGTTTTGAATACGGCTTGAGGTTTTCGTTAATGTTGTTGTTCTTTGTGGCACCAGCAGTCTTGTTGCTCATACTTTCTCTGACCATGTCACCATTTTTCTTATCTGAAGCACCATTTAGGATAGCTCGCCCTCCTTTTTGGACCTGATTTTCAAAACAAGTTTTAGATGAAAAGCATAATGATTAATAAATGATATAAAAAAAGAAGGGAAAAAGTAAAAGAAAAAAAAATCATTCAAAAACTAGGTTTACTTTTTAGTTATAATCCAACCCAAAAACTAGGCTATTGAGTAAAAAACTTTAGAATAAAGGCCCAAATCCTCGAAGAAAAACACGGAGGCCTATTTGGTCTCCGAGAAATATAAAGTATCAATCTGGTCCTTAAAAATCTCAAATATCGGCCAAATTGGTCCTAATGAGGACTAAAATGTTCGTAACATTTATCCTAAAAATGATTAATTTGGCTCTTGACAGAGACATTTGAGATTCTTCTTGATCAAATTAGTACTTTTTATTTCTCAGAAATCAAATAGGTTGTTGTGTTTTTTGTTAGGGACCTATTTAGGCCTTTACTAAAAACTTTATAGCATCTTTGGTTTTGCATTGGGGATCTCTCAAATTGAAGGTTTTGGCAAGAGCTACAACCTGTACCTTTTACCAAAACTATGGTTTTGAATATCTCACACAAGGCCAAAGATGCACCAAAAATCAAACTTTTCCTTGTGAAGAGAGAGCTCGAGCCCATATAAACCCATATCAGAATCTCATAATTCCTATGTGGGTCAGAAATTTCATACCTTGCAACTTGACTTTGACACAACAAAATCAATGTTTCAGTACTCACAGTCAGAAACATGGATTTTTGCTAGCTACAAGAAATCACAAGGTTCATACAAAAAGGACTTAGAAGTAGAACTAAACCTAGTTTGTGTAAGCATTACTACACATCAAGATACCCTCAACAATCTGACCAGTTCCTCCAGCAATTGCCTTAGCCAGAAAGTGATTGTAATCTTCAACCCTTGGAGAAAACTCCTCCCAATCAAGACCACTCTTATTACTCAGTTTCAAACCAGAAAAGCAAGAGAACTCCTTCAGAAAAGAATTCAACAAAACCATGCTTCCAGAAAACTATTCTGGAAAGGTAACACGATAGCTAAGAGGCTCACCACCATCTTTCACAGGTAATGAAAACAAGTAATGGAGATTATCCACCTTCGCTACTGGCTCATCTTTTGTCAAAGGAAACTAAACATCATTTCCTACCTTAATGATTGTAGCTAAAGACATATTCTCATCCACTGTCGACACTCCTTCATCCATTAGATGAACTCTACATCCTGGAATTTTTATCCGAACTTCTTGCGTGAGACTTTTTGGTTTTGAGAATTGTGAATCACCTAAAGGGGTGATGGTTTCCATTGGTGGCAGAGTTTTGGAGCCATTGCAACCCATCTTTGTTTTTGTTGTGTTTGTTTTTTAGGACCAGCTTGGAATATTAGGGTGTGTTTGGGAGCTTGGAGACAAGGGAAGCGGAAGGGAGGGAAACTCTCACTTTGTTTGGGAGTCAAAAAATGAAGAGAGAAGGGTAATTGATGGTTTATATGATAAATTTACTGTTTTACCCTTTTCTTTTGTAAATTAAAATTTGGCCTTTTAATTTTATGATTTTTTTTTTAATTTTGTAAAATGGCAAACTTTTCAAATATTGATAAAATAATAATAAATTATATTTCCTATTTCTCAAAGTAATTTTTAATTTTTTTCTTAATTTTTAAAAAAATACAAACATATTGATAAGATCTTAAAAAATGACAATCTTTTTTTAAAATTAATAAACTACTAATAATAACTTAAAGAATTCAAAATTTTGACATTATTTTTATTTTTTTAATTTTTAATATTACCTTATATTTTGTAATTTTTAAAATAAGTCAAAATATTGATAATTTTTTGAAAATTGACAATCTTATTTTTAAAAATGATAAAATAGTAATAATTATTAAAAAAAGTCAAAATTTTGATGACACGAGAAAAATGCAAGTTTAACCGCTACTCTTTCATCATTAGATAAACTCTGCATCCTGGAATTTGTATCAGAAGACTTTTTGGTTTTGAGAATTGTGAATCACCTAAAGGGGTGGTGGTTTCCGTTGGTGGCAGAGTTTTGGAGCCATTGCAACCCATCTTTGTTTTTGTTGTGTTTGTTTTTTAGGACCAGCTTGGAATATTAATGGAGAAAGATGTAGTAGGAAAAGTTTTTTCTTTTTGTTTGTAGCTTTATTATGTTCCTTGTGATTGGTGAATAACATGGTATCAAGGTAATGTCACTTTTAGTGGTGGCCCTGAGGGTCTACGAGGTGTACGACTGCATAAGGTAGAGTGATAAGCCTAAGATAGAGGAGTAGACTATAGTCCTTGAAATATAAGAGTTCCAAGCAAAGCTAAGATAGTGGAAATCCAAAGCTATCATTGTTTGCATTCGATCTAATTGTCCTGTACATGAAGTGAATCCATTTGACCAATTATAGACATTGTCTGAACCAAATAAGAATCTTATTTGAAATCAGCTAGTTCTTTGGACAATTAGTTCCTCTGTAAAGGTTGATTCCTTCCTGGGTCTTCAACGATTCAGAATGAGTAATGAAGGTAGTTTAAGATAAGTGAGATAGATTATTCCCAAAAATCTTCGAAACTTATTTTCTAGATGTTAGCTGGTCCATTGGTTATTAAGTCTGGTGACAGACACGTCAGTCCATGTGAAGATCAGTCATGGCTGCGTGGATTCCCAGTTTAAATCTAATTGAACTAAAAAGGGGAATAAATCCATCAAGTTGAGATAAGTACTTGTAAACTTCAACTAAGAATGTACTAGTATGGGTATGATTTAGTCTGCTGCCATCTAAGGTTAGGAGTTATGATGGGTAAGATCCGTTGGGATGTGTTTGATGTGATTCCACTAGTCACTTACAAACTGAGTTTCCAACCGAGTGAGACTTAGACCTCGCGTGGAACAATGTTTATAACCGATTGGTGACAATTAGGTCAGTCAAACCAACGAACACCTTACAGGGGTTTAATAACCTTAGAGTTCCTAATTATCTGGACCAAGTATAGTGAAATAAGAGATGAGTACCGATTCCGTAAGTTTTGGAAAAGGTACTTAAGGAAAGAACTTCCGAAGAGCATTCTTAGAATAGTACCTCCCAAGGAGTATAAGGAGACGAAAGGAACAAGAGTTCTTGCAATTGACTCAAGCTAAGAAATTTCCAAGCAGAGAATCTGCATTCTAATGAGAGGTTGGATTGTATCAGTTAGTGAATGTGTTTCATTCTAGTTAATGGTAGTTAAGAAGAGAATACGATCCTCATTAAGAATAGAAGTATCCTTAGATAGGCCTAAAATGAGGATAGGAGTTTACCTATTTGAAAGGACGTAGGATTTCAGTGCACAGCAAAAGTGCCGAACACCAATCCTACAGGAGGATGAGATAAGAAAGTAAGGTGAGTTTTGGGGACAAAGTTCCAAAAAGGTTTAAAGTTCATAAGGAAGTAAGTTGCCACCAAATCGATGGAAACCTAAAGTTATTCATGATTACAAGTATTTCCTCAATTGGTATTGAGTGTGATTCCACCTAACCAGTTACAAACTGTGCCCCAATCGATCGAGTAATATCTCTCAGTTATGGCCTAGTTTGTGACCGGTTAATGTTATCACGATTAAGCTAATTGATTAATGCCTTGTAAGGATGAATCACTTCTAGGATTTCCAATGAGTGAAAATTGGCTATGAGAGATATTCGCAGTTGTAGTTACGATGTTAAACGTAGCAATTTTCAAGGACAAAAATGTTTAAAAGGTGGGTAGTAATGTAACGCCCCAATTTTCCTAAGCTTAGTAATTAAATTTACTAAGCGAATATGAGAATTTAATCCCTAAAGATTAATGAGGTTAATAACCTCTAATTTGGGGTTTTAACGCAAAATCAGGATTCAGGGGTAGAATGGTAATTCTTTCCAGTAATTAAGGAAGTGTGGGACTACTTATTCATAAGTAGTATTTAACTGATTAATTTATCTGAGACTCCTATGAGGACCAAAGAGTAAATTATGATAATTAAATATGGGGTTTAATGGTCAATTTTTATTAAAACTATGCTTTGCCCCACCATACACCACTTTTTCCTTGCCTCCACCTTAGCACCCTCCCATCCCCCACTTACTCCCTCCTTGCGTGACTTCTCCGCAGAAAAAAGAAAGAAAGAAAGAAAGGAAACGAAAAATAGAGAAAAGGGAAAAAGACGGAAAAAGAGAAAGAAAGGGAAGAAGGAGAAGGAAGCTTTCCGTGGAAGCAGAGGAAGGAGGGGGCGTGGCACCGGCAGTGGTGGCCCTGTGGTGCTGCGCTGGTGAGAGAGGGTGCACGAGAGAGAGAGAGAGATCGCGAGCTAGAGAGGGAGAATGCGAGCTGAAAGAGAGAGAGACCGAGCTGAGAGAGACAAAGAGATCGAGTGAGATAGAGAACACGAGAGCTCGAATTAGAGGGAGAGGAAGGAAGAAAAAGGAGGTTCCACTTCCATTGAAGCTCAAGGAAAAAGCAGGAGCAAGGATTAAAGCTTAAAATCAAAGAGGAAAGTGGAGCTCAAGCCCTAAAATTTGGGGGTTTTCATCCCAAAGCACTTGGGAACAATGTAACATAGATTTCCCAACTTTAAAACCTCTCTTAGGGTGTGCTAGGGTTTTTCGTGATTTAATCTCTAAATTTGAATGTATGATAGTTAAGTGGGTTTTGATAAGTGCCAATATTGCATTATTTTATGAGGATATTTGAGTGTGATTTGGAATAATTATTAATTATTACCATATAAAATTCACTTTCTTTTATTCGACTTTGTGTAGAAATAGAAAAATAAGGAATATCGTTGAAAATCGCAATTTTGGGCATGAAAATTGGGCCTGGAATAGGCCCAGCATGATATGCAAGGCCAAGAAACCAAGAAACACGACTAGAAGCAAGCCGTGCATATATCGGCAGCAGCCAGAAAAAGCAGAAACACGGTTATAGCTAAAAAGGGAGATGCATGGTCGTGCATACCTTCAGCAAGGCCGTGCATATGGACAATGTCGGCAGAAACAGCCTGGAATTGTCAAAAACGCGTGGAACACAGCTATAAAGTCATGCACGACCGTGCATGTCCAATAAGCATGGCCGTGCATAATGCAAAATTTTGGCTATAAAAGGAGAGCTGATGCACAACAAAAGAGAATCCCCCGGAGCGAATTTTCCTCCGTTTTTCTCTTCTCCCTCAGTTTAATTCTATTCTTATTTTATGTTTAGTTTATTTTATAATTATGTCTAAGTAGTTTATTTATTTATAGGATTTTGGGCTCTGCCCATTGATGATTCTGAGATAAATAATTGTTACTCTCTATAATTAATTTGCATGAATTGATTTGGTTATTATCGTTATTATTGCTTGTAAATTTACTGATCACTTATTTGCATGTGTTAGATAACTAGGGATGAACTAAAATGAGAACTTGGTTATTAGATTTATAATAACTGAACTTAGGATTAAAATCACGAAAGTAGTTTTTAATCCTTCGAGGATAAAACAAGTTTTCAAAGACCTTAATGTGTTTTGCTGAATGAGATTACCACGAAAGTAGGGATTGAATTCAACTTAGCATGCTTTCATACCACGATAGTGGACGTCTAGTATTTTCGGTTAACTTTCCTTCAAATTATTTCAATATCAATGTTAGATTTATGATTTTGAATTCTAGAGTATCATTGTGATAATACAGGTCCTAGGAAACTTTTATTTATAAAAACAACAAAAAGTATCTTTTTATCATCTTTTATTTATTTTCTGTCACTACGTTCCAACTACATCCGTTAATCAAATATTTTCTCACTATTTAATTTAAATTAAGTAATACCGAATTAATTTATTTAGCGTAGCCAGTCCCTGTGGTTCGATATCTTTTTATTACTTGCCGACAAAACCGTACACTTGCGAATTTTGCCCACCAAGTTTCTGGCACCGTTGCCAGGGTCTGCATCTTACGTTATTTATTTTAATTTATTGTTATTTGATTTTTATTAAATAGCTCTATTCGTATTTTAGATAAATTTTTATTTTCTTTATTTTCTATGTATTTATGAACTATTATGATGAAAATCCTAGTCTTCTGGACCAAATTGACTATATCGTTTGATTGCATCGTGAATGAGCAAGCAAAAATATATTCCAAGGAGGAATGAGAATCTTATCTATTATCTTTGCTATTATCACCACCACTTAACATAAAGTTGAATCCTGATGTGTTGGAATCTCTTTTGGAGATAGACGCACAACTAGTGATCCAAAGCATAGAGCGTCAAAATTCAAAAATGAGTGCTCAACTTCATCGTTTAAAAATGCAAGCAGCTAAGCATTCTACAAAAAAAGCTATGCAAATGAGTGATATGATGCAGAAGTTGGAACAGCAAGCTATGGAATGTTCTAAACTTCTAGTAGAAGAGCCTCATGAAACACTTTTTTAAGAGAGTTGTTCACGGGGATAGACTTTATCGTTGGTGAAGTAGATGAAGGATTTCCTCTGTTGCTTAACGGTAGACATGATATTGTTGATTTGGTTAACGATGATGGTTTGGATGCGTATATGGATGCATCAAAGTCAGCTCCAAAAGGTAAGCCTCTTATACTTCATATAGAATCTATGCTTGAAAAGATCAAAAGAGGAGCTTGTCATCAGCCGGTAGAAGAGGCCACAATGCTTCTCAAGCCTTTTCTCCTGCCATCGCCATGCTTTAAGCCATGGGATCTGGATGGAAGCTCTTATATGTACAACATCACTTGGCCCTTTTTCCATAAGTTATGGGATCCGGGAGGAAGATCTTATGTTGGCAGCACACCTTGGTCTTTCTACCACAAGCTATGGGATCCGGGTGATTTCTAAACCTTTCTATTTTTTTATTTTCTGCTTTGAATAATTTGGTTACAACCAATGCTTCTGTGCTTTTATTTTTGTGTCGTTGAGTTGATGTTGATATTATGAATTAAATTGTGTTACGTCTAAAATAAAAAATGCCATGCCACTAAAACCATCTTGCATGTTTATTTCTTTTTGATGAACTTGAAGCTATTTAAGATTGCCCTTAAAGTTACAAGTTTCATAACTTACATGCATGATTCAAGATAAGTTTTGGGTGTTGGAATTCTTGGTACAATTAATATTAGAATGGGTCTCTAACATGTGTCCTAGTGAGTTGTTTTGAGCCTTCAACATGACTTATTCTTGTGAGAATCACTATTGAGTTGCATGCTCTTAGGTTTGCTTAAATCTCATCAATTTTCCATGGTTGCATGTTACACGAGTATGACTAAGGCATTTTCTTGGAATAACTAGTTTTGGCCAAAAAGACTTCCTAATGCTAAATTTTCCATTGTTAACCCTCTTGAGCCTTAAGCCCATTCTTTGTTTGCCTACACACACAAAGGATTAAGTGAGCACTGGATCACAATTATTTGCTTAAGGGCAAAGCAAAGTTCAAGTGTGGGGGAATATTTTTGCCGCATGTTTAGGAATACCGTTAAAAAAATGTTTCTCTTTCCTCTTTCTTTTCCAAAGGTTCTAAAATGTGAAAGAAAATGAATTGTATTTCAGAAATGCATTCTTATTTCCTAAGGGTACTTAGCCTTGTTTATCTTTTTTCTTACTTACCTTTCACCTTGGCCCCATTACAACCTCGACAAGTCCTTTTGACTCTTGCATGCATGTGACTGTGTGATTATATGATTGAGATGAAGATCAAACTCATAGAGTGTGTGCTTGGTAAGTGAAAAACTTGAGAGAAAACACAAGCCTAGACACTTTAGTGATTGAGTGACACATTTCCCTTTGTGAGGTTTTGAGACCCAATATTTTGTGATGAAAAGTGCTAAATTTTTCAATATTTCAAACTTTGGTCGATGATTGCATGCTTATATGATTCTCTCTTTGGCTACCTTTGAGTGCATCTTTCTAGTTGATTGTTTTGATTTTAGGAAAACTTTGTTAGATTGAATATTTACGGCAGCGGCGTAAGTTGGGCATACATAATTTTTAGTCCATTGGTATTTATGTCAACTCATTTGTTTTTGTATTAGTGGAGTCTTTATTTGCTTGAGGGCAAGCAAAGTTCAAGTGTGGGGGTATTTGATAAGTGCCAATATTGCATTATTTTATGAGGATATTTGAATGTGATTTGGAATAACTATTAACTATTATCATAAAATTCACTTTCTTTTATTCTACTTTGTACATAAACGGAAAAATAAGTAATATGGTTGAAAATCGCAATTTTGGGCTTGAAAATTGGGCATGAAATAGGCCCAGCATGATATGCACGGCCAAGAAACCAAGAAGCATAGCCCGAAGCAGGCCGTGCATATGTCGGTAGCAGCCAGAAAAAGCAAAAATGCGATTACAGCTAAAAAGGGAGATGCACGGCCGTGCATACCTTCAACAAGTCCGTGCATATGGACAATATCGGCAGAAACAGCCTGGAATTATAAAAAATGCGTGGAACACAGCTGTAAAGTCATGCACGACCGGGCATGTCCAATAAGCATGGTCGTGCATAATGCAAAATTTTGGCTATAAAAGGAGAGCTGATGCAAAACGAAAGAGCATCCCCCGGAGCGAATTTTCCTCTGTTTTTCTCTTCTCCCTCAGTTTAATTCTAGTCTTATTTTGTGTTTAGTTTATTTTATAATTATGCCAGAGTAGTTTATTTATTTCTAGGATTTTGGGCTCTGCCCTTTGATGATTCTGAGATAAATAATTGATATTCTCTATTATTAATTTGCATGAATTGATTTGGTTATTATCGTTATTATTGATTGTAAATTTGCTGATCACTTTTTTGCATGTGTTAGATAACTAGGGATGAACTAAAAGTAGAACTTGGTTATTGGATTTATAATATCTGAACTTAGGATTAAAATCACGAAAATAGTTTTTAATCCTTCGAGGATAAAACAAGTTTTCAAAGAGCTTAATGGGTTTTGTTGAATGAGATTACCACGAAAGTAGGGATTGAATTCAACTTAGCACGCTTTCGTACCACGACAGTGGACGTTTAGTATTTTCGGTTAACTTGCCTTCAAATGATTTCAATATCATTGTTAGATTTATTAATTTAAATTCTCAGAGTATCATTGTGGTAACCCAGGTCCTAGGAAACTTTTATTTATAAAGACAATAAAAAATATCTTTTTATCATCTTTTATTTATTTTCTGTCACTACTTTCCAATAACATCCATTAATCAAATATTTTCTCGCTGTTTAATTTAAATTAAGTAACTCCGAATTTATTTATTTAGCGTAGCCAGTCCCTGTGGTTCGATATATTTTTATTACTTGATGACAGAACCATACACTTGCGGATTTTGCCCACAAAGTTTTTGGCGCCGTTGCCGGGGACTGCATCTTATGTTATTTATTTTAACTTATTGTTATTTGATTTTTATTAAATAGCTCTGTTCATATATTAGATAAATTTTTATTTTCTTTATTTTCTATTTATTTTTGTTACGTTGATTTGCTTTCTTTTGAGTTTTGTTCTTGCTAAGAGGTGCATCTATGGACTATTATGATGAAAATTCTAGTCTTCAGGACCAAATTGACTATATCGTGTTTGATTGCATCGTGAATGAGCAAGCAAAGATGTATTCCAAGGAGGAATGGGAATCTTATCTGTTATCTTTGCTATTATCACCACTGCTTGACATAAAGTTGGATCCTGATGTGTTGGAATCTCTTTTGGAGATTGACGCATAACTCGTGATCCAAAGCATAGAGCGTCAAAATTCAGAAATGAGTGCTCAACTTCATCTTATAGAAATGCAAGCAGCTAAGCATTCAACAAAAAAAGCTATACAAATGAGTGATATGATGCAGAAGTTAGAATTCCAAGCTATAGAATGTTCCAAACTTCTAGTAGAAGAGCCTCATGAAACACTTTTTGAAGTGAGTATGTTCACAGGGATAGACTTTATCGTTGGTGAAGTAGATGAAGGATTTCCTCTAATGCTTAGCGGTGGACATGATGTTGTTGATTTGGTTAACGATGATGGTTTGGATGTGTATATGGACGCATCAAAGTTAGCTCCAAAAGGTAAGCATCTTATACTTCATATAGAATTTATGCTTGAAAAGATTAAAAGAGGAGCTTGTCATCAGCCAGTAGAAGAGGCCACCATACTTCTCAAGCCTTTTCTCCTGCCATTGCCATGCTTTAAGCCACGGGATCTGGGAGGAACTTTTATATGTACACCATCACTTGGCCCTTCTTCCATAAGTTATGGGATCCGGGAGGAAGATCTTATGTTGGCAGCACACCTTGGCCTTTCTACCACAAGCTATTGGATCCGGGTGGTTTCTAAACCTTTCTATTTTTTTATTTTCTGCTTTGAATAATTTGGTTACAACCAATGTTTCTGTGCTTTTATTTTTGTGTCATTGAGTTGATGTTGATTTTATGGATTAATTTGTGTTAAGTTTAAAATGAAAAATGCCATGCCACTAAAACCATCTTGCATGTTTATTCTTTTTTGATGAACTTGAAGCTATTTAAGATTGCACTTAGAGTTATAAGTTTCATGACTTACATGCATGATTCAAGATAAGTTTTGGATGTTGGAATTCTTGCACAATTAATATTGGAATGGGTCTCTAACATGTGCCCTAGTTAGTTGTTTTGAGCCTTCAACATGATTTATTCTTGTGAGAATCACTATTGAGTTGCATGCTCTTAGGTTTGCCTGAAACTCATCAATTTTCCATAGTTTCATGTTGTACGAGTATGATTAAGGCATTTTCTTGGAATAACTAGTTTTGGCCAAAAAGCCTTCCTAATGCTAAATTTTCCATTGTTAACCCTCTTGAGCCTTAAGCCTATTCTTTGTTTGCCTACACACAAAAAAACTAATTACCTACCCGAAAGGATTAAGTGAGCACTGGATCATAATTATTTGCTTAAGGGCAAAGCAAAGTTCAAGTGTGGGGGAATATTTTTGCCGCATGTTTGGGAATACTGTTATAAAAAATGTTTGTCTTTCTTTGTTCTTTTCCAAAGGTTCTAAAATGTGAAAGAAAATGAATTGTATTTCAGAAATGCATTCTTATTTCCTAAGGGTACTTAGCCTTGTTTATTTTTTTCTTACTTACCTTTCACCTTGGCCCCATTACAACCTTGACAAATCCTTTTGACTCTTGTATGCATGTGACTATGTGATTATATGATTGAGATGAAGATCAAACTCATGGAGTGCGTGGTTGGTAAGTGAAAAACGTGAGAGAAAACACAAGCCAAGACACTTGAGTGATTGAGTGACATATTTCACTTTGTGAGGTTTTGAGACCCAATATTTTTTGATGAAAAGTGCTAAGTTTTCAATATTTCAAACTTTGATCGATGATTGCATGCTTGTATGATTCTCTCTTTGGCTAACTTCGAGTGCATCTTTCTAGTTGATTGTTTTGATTTTAGGAAAACATAGTTAGATTGAATATTTACGGCAGCGGCGTAAGTTGGGCATACATAATTTTTAGTCCATTGGTATTTATGTCAACTCATTTGTTTTTGTGTTAGTGTAGTCTTTATTTGCTTGAGGGCAAGCAAAGTTCAAGTGTGGGGGTATTTGGTAAGTGCCAATATTGCATTATTTTATGAGGATATTTGAGTGTGATTTGCAATAATTATTAATTACTATCATATAAAATTCACTTTTTTTAATTCTACTTTGTGCAGAAATGGAAAAATAAGCAATATGGTTAAAAATCGCAATTTTGGGCTTGAAAACTGGGCCTAGAATAGGCCCAGCATGATATGCACGGACAAGCAAACAAGAAGCACAGCCAAAAGCAGGTCGTGCATATGTCGGAGCAGCCAGAAAAAGCAGAAACGCGGTTACAGCTAAAAAGGGAGATGCACGGCCGTGCATACATTCAGCAAGGCCGTGCATATGGACAATGCCGGCAGAAACAGCCTGGAATCGTCAAAAACACGTGGAACACAGCTGCGAAGTCATACACAGCTGTGCATGTCCAATAAGTATGGTCGTGCATAATGCAAAATTTTGACTATAAAAGGAGAGCTGATGCAAAACGAAAGAGAATCCCCCAGAGCAAATTTTCCTCCGTTTTTCTCTTCTCCCTTAATTTAATTCTAGTCTTATTTTGTGTTCAGTTTATTTTATAATTATGTCTGAGTAGTTTATTTATTTCTTGGACTTTGGGCTCTGCCCTTTGATGATTCTGAGATAAATAATTGACACTCTCTATTATTAATTTGCATGAATTGATTTGGTTATTATCGTTATTATTGCTTGTAAATTTGCTGATCACTTATTTGCATGTGTTAGGTTACAAGGGATGAACTGAAAGGAGAACTTAGTTATTGGATTTATAATAACTGAACTTAGGATTAAAATCACGAAAGTAGTTTTTAATTCTTCGAGGATAAAACAAATTTTCAAAGAGCATAATGGGATTATCACGAAAGTAGGGATTGAATTCAACTTAACACGCTTTCATACCACGATAGTGGACGTTTAGTATTTTCGGTTAACTTGCCTTCAAATGATTTCAATATCAATGTTAGATTTATTAATTTGGATTCTCAGAATATCATTGTGGTAATCCAGGTCCTAGGATACTATTATTTATAAAAACAACAAAAAATTTCTTTTTATCATCTTTTATTTATTTTCTGTCACTACTTTCCAACAACATCTGTTAATCAAATATTTTCTCGTTGTTTAATTTAAATTAAGTAACTCCGAATTTATTTATTTAGCGTAGCCAGTCTTTTTAGTTTGATATCTTCTTATTACTTGACGACAATACCGTACACTTGCGGATTTTGCCTACCAAGTTTTTGGCGTCGTTACCGGGGACTGCTTCTTTCGTTATTTATTTTAATTTATTGTTATTTGATTTTTATTAAATAACTCTGTTCATATTTTAGATAAATTTTTATTTTCTTTATTTTCTGTTTATTTTTGTTACTTTGATTTGCTTTCTTTTGAGTGTTGTTCTTGCTAGGAGGTGCATCTATGGACTATTATGATGAAAATCCTAGTCTTCAGGACCAAATTGACTATATCGTGTTTGATTGCATCGTGAATGAGCAAGCAAAGATATATTCCAAGGAGGAATGAGAATCTTATCTGTTATCTTTGCTATTATCACCACTGCTTGACATAAAGTTAAATCCTAATGTGTTGGAATATCTTTTGGAGATAGACGCACAACTCGTGATCCAAAGCATAGAACGTCAAAATTCAGAAATGAGTTCTTAACTTCATCGTTTAGAAATGCAAGCAGCTAAGCATTCTACAAAAAAAGCTATGCAAATGAGTGATATGATGCAGAAGATAGAACTACAAGCTATGGAATGTTCCAAACTTCTAGTAGAAGAACCTCATGGAACACTTTTTGAAGAGAGTATGTTCACAGGGATAGACTTTGTCGTTGGTGAAGTAGATGAAGGATTTCCTTTGATGCTTGGCGGTGAACATGATGTTGTTGATTTAGTTAGCGATGATGGTTTGGATGCGTATATGGATGCATCAAAGTCAGCTCTAAAAGGTAAGCCTCTTATACTTCATATTGAATTTATGCTTGAAAAGATCAAAAGAGGAGCTTATCACCAGCCGGAAGAAGGTGCCACCATACTTCTCAAGCCTTTTCTCCTACCATCGCCATGCTTTAAGCCATGGGATCTGGGAGGAAGCTTTTATATGTACATCATCACTTGGCCTTTCTTCCATAAGCTATGGGATCCAGGAGGAAGATCTTATGTTGGGAGCACACCTTGGTCTTTCTACCCAAAGCTATGGGATTCGGGTGGTTTCTAAACCTTTCTATTTTTTTATTTTCTGCTTTGAATTTGAATAATTTGGTTACAACTAATGCTTCTGTGCTTTTATTTTTGTGTCATTGAGTTGATGTTGATATTATGGATTAAATTATGTTAAGTCTAAAACGAAAAATGCCATGCCACTAAAACCATCTTGCATGTTTATTCCTTTTTGATGAACTTGAAGCTATTTAAGATTGCACTTAGAGTTAGAAGTTTCATAACTTACATGCATGATTCAAGATAAGTTTTGGGTGTTGGAATTCTTGGCACAATTAATAATGGAATGGGTCTCTAACATGTGTCCTAGTGAGTTATTTTGAGCCTTCGACATGATTTATTCTTGTGAGAATGACTATTGATTTGCTTGAATCTCATTAATTTTCCATGGTTGCATGTTGCATGAGTATGATTAAGGCATTTTCTTGGAATAACTAGCTTTGGCCAAAAAGCCTTCCTAATGCTAAATTTTCCATTGTTAAATCTCTTGAGCCTTAAGCCTATTCTTTGTTTGCCTACTTTAATGCCACACAAAAAAAAACTCATTACCTACCCGAAAGGATTAAGTGAGCACTGGATCATAATTATTTGCTTAAGGGCAAAGCAAAGTTCAAGTGTGGGGGAATATTTTTGCTGCATGTTTGGGAATACCGTTAAAAAAGTTGTTTCTCTTTCTTTGTTCTTTTCCAAAGGTTCTAACATGTGAAAGAAAATGAATTGTATTTCAGAAATGCATTCTTATTTCCTAAGGGTACTTAGCCTTGTTTATCCTTTTTTCTTACCTATCTTTCACCTTGGCCCCATTACAACCTTGACAAGTCCTTTTGACTCTCGCATGCATGTGACTATGTGATTATATGATTGAGATGAAGATCAAACTCATGGAGTGTGTGGTTGGTAAGTGAAAAACTTGAGAGAAAACACAAGCCTAGACACTTGAGTGATTGAGTGACCTATTTCCCTTTGTGAGGTTTTGAGACCCAATATTTTGTGATGAAAAGTGTTAAGTTTTCAATATTTCAAACTTTGATCGATGATTGCGTGCTTGTATGATTCTCTCTTTGGCTACCTTTGAGTGCATCTTTCTAGTTGATTGTTTTGATTTTAGGAAAACATAATTGAATTGAATATTTACGGTAGCGGCGTAAGTGGGGCATACATAAGCTTTGGTCCATTGGTATTTATGTCAACTCATTTGTTTTCGTGTTAGTGAAGTCTTTCTTTACTTGAAGGCAAGCAAAGTTCAAGTGTGGGGGGTATTTGATAAGTGCCAATATTGCATTATTTTATGAGAATATTTGAGTGTGATTTGGAATGATTATTAATTATTATCATATAAAATTCACTTTCTTTTATTCTACTTTGTGCAGAAATGGAAAAATAAGCAATATGGTTGAAAATCGCAATTTTGTGCTTGAAAACTGGGCCTGGATTGGGCCCAATATGATATGCACGGCTAAGAAACCAAGAAGCACGGCCAGAAGCAAGCCGTGCATATGTCGGCAGCAGCCAGAAAAAGCAAAAACGAGGTTACAGCTAAAAAGGAAGATGCACGGCCGTGCATACCTTCAGCAAGGCCGTGCATATGGACAATGTCGGCAGATATAGCCTGGAATCATCAAAAACGCGTGGAACACAGCTGTAAAGTCATGCACGGCCGTGCATGTCCAATAAGCAGGGTCATGCATAATGCAAAATTTTGGCTATAAAAGGAGAGCTGATGCAGAACGAAAGAGAACCCCCGGAGCGAATTTTCCTACGTTTTTCTCTTCTCTCTCAGTTTAATTCTAGTCTTATTTTGTGTTTAGTTTATTTTATAATTATGTCTAAGTAGTTTATTTATTTCTAGGATTTTGGGTTCTTCCCTTTGATGATTCTGAGATAAATAATTGATACTCTCTATTATTAATTTGCATGAATTGATTTGGTTATTATCGTTATTATTGCTTGTAAATTTGTTAATCACAAAAGTAGTTTTTAATCCTTTGAGGATAAAACAAGTTTTCAAAGAGCTCAATGAGTTTTGTTGAATGAGATTACCACGAAAGTAGGGATTGAATTCAATTTAGCACGCTTTCGTACCACGACAGTGGACGTTTAGTATTTTCGGTTAACTTGCCTTCAAATGATTTCAATATCAATGTTAGATTTATTAATTTGAATTCTCAGAGTATTATTGTGGTAACCCAGGTCCTAGGAAACTTTTTTTTATAAAAACAACAAAAAATTTCTTTTATCATCTTTTATTTATTTTCTGTCACTACTTTCCAACAACATCCGTTAATCTAATATTTTCTCGCTGTTTAATTTAAATTAAGTAACTTCGAATTAATTTATTTAGCATAGTCAGTCCCTGTGGTTTGATATCTTTTTATTACTTGACGACAAAATCGTAGAAAAAGAGGTTGGATGGCTGCCCCCAACTCCCCAAAAGCATATATATGATGTTTAATCCATGGTGAGTTCCACATAGCTCCCAATGGAAGTGATGTATAAATGTTTATGTGTGATTTTTCAATCTCAAAATGTGGCAACGACAAGTCACCGGATAGGAATGACAATGAGGTCCTTTCCCTAAATAATGTATGCTCTTTGTGTTTTGGAGTTGCATGCTAGTGTTCCTTCAAAGTCTGGAGTAAAGGTTTTCCTTATGTGTTCATTTGAGGTCAGAAAAGTTATGGATGATTGAATTAAATTTGTATACTTCCTCCATTATGAGATTGCATTTCAAATATGCATAAATCAATGTTCAAAGATGTATGTTAATTTAGAGTTTAATAATTGTTTTAGTTTGTGAAGATTAAGAGAAATAAATTAATTTAATGAAGTTAAGCTTATGATCGTTGAAAATGGCATATAAGTGTTTTGTTTTGATTATGTGATTTTAATAAGATGCATGATTTGGATAAATGAGGTTCAAATGCATGCTAAGTATGATTTCTTGGTTTTAATGTAGACTTCTTGAAATAGTTAGATGATGATGAGGATTAAAAATCCTAGTCTGCTACTTTACTTGATTGTAAACATGCATAGAAGCATAAGCATTGTGATATATAAAAATCGCTTAAGGCCCGGGAAAGACTCCATTATTTATAAGAGAGATCGGTGTGGTTAGTCTCGTGGGACGCCACTTGGAGGGTTAAAGACGTCTAACCACCATATCGAAAGCGTGTTGATTGGGGTCTATGGGCCAAAGCGTATGACACAAACTAGACAACACAAAGCAAAGAAGAGCAATAGGTTCTGATGTTTAAGCTGCATTGCATTTATGTTTCCAGTCTTTTCCTGAATGTAGCAAGTTACGAGATGAACTGCGTGTTCTATTTTCATTAGTCTTACAAATGTGTTTATGTTCGTATGAGTTGAGTGATTTGGCTTAAATGCCTCAATCATATTTAGTATAATAGTAAGAATTGAAGAGAGGAGTTTTTCATACGTAGCACATCACGTATGGCTGGAAACAATGGTAAATATTTTTAGGTTAAAGTCTATGTTACTGAGTTTTATAAACTTACTATGTTGGGGGGTTGCTTTCAGGTACAAGCTTGCAAGAAAAGTTCAGAGCATGAAGTTACGCTCGGTCTCGCTGCCAAGCGAGACCTTGAGTACCGGATCACGTGTCAAAGTTTTGTATAGTCTAAAAGTATTTTCCTTTGTTTATGAGTCTATATTAGAAATTTGTCAGATTCTGTAATTTATTTAATGAGATTAAGTATTATTTGGAAATATTTTATCAAAGTTGCGAACTCTGGTAATTTGTAAGTCTTTAGCGTATATCCATTGCGAAAATTATTATTGTATCATCAACTGTAATTCCAGTTAATTTAGCCGTTAATGCTCTAATTAGAGTTAGGGTGTTGCATGGGACCCATGAGATATGGTGTTGTTTTGTTTATTTGTGAGATATGTGGAAGATATATGAAAGATATGGTGCAGATATGTTTTTCCATTAAAAAGAGGAAACAGGGAATAAATGAAATATTTATATCTCAATAAATATGAAATAAATCAGTGACATATCTCAACATGATCAGACCAAAATACATTGTTTGTATTTGTTGCTTTCTTCTATAAAGGGTATGGCATAAGAGAGAAAAATGTGGTGCAAATTGTAGAGAACACCCGGGAGAGAGAGAAGGGTAGCCGTGCAACACAAGCACGAGAGAAAAAAAATGTAGGGTAGGTTTCCAAGTTTCAGACCAGAAAACTTGTATTGTGTTGAGTGAGGATTCAGGTCTATAAGGTGATACACATTTTGGGGTGGGTTTTTCAAGTTTGTGCCAGAAAACTTGTTATATTGTGGGATGGGTTACAATACTATCTTGTAATCTTTTTTTTATGATAGTGGAAATTTTGTTGAAGTGTTCCGTAGATGTAGGCAAGAGGTGCCGAACCACGTAAATCTTTGTGTTCTTTATCGCTTTCTTTGTGTGTGTGCGTAGAGATTCCCTAACACTGGTATCAAAAATCCTTGGGTGTGTGTGGGTAAATCAGAGTGCCGTGTTCGTATTTTTCCCAATAGTGGTATCAGAGCTAATGGTTCAAACAATGATGCAACTATAGGTAACTGGCTCAGAGCCATTGGTGCAACCAGATGACTAGCTGAGATGATGAGATGAGCATTAAAGAGCACGTGGATCCGTGTGTGGATCCTTGTGCCGAAAGTCTCCCTGACAATGGAGGTTAGGCGGCGTGTCCCGTTAATGCTAGATCACGGTGGTGCAAGTACAAGTAGTGTCACCAATGAAGACTTCAATATTCGCAGACGAGGGATGTTGGCAGAAAACACACAATGATGGAATTTTGGATTGAGGGGGAGCTTATGTCTATTGTAGGGGGAGCTGTGAAGGAAGAAAGCAGGCATGGTTAAGGTCCCACTTGAGTCAAGAAGGGGAGGTTTGTTGGGTGCGTTCTCTCCTAAGTGGGACCCACGAGATATGGTGTTGATTTGTTTATTTGTGAGATATGTGGAAGATATGTGAAAGATATGGTGCAGATATATTTTTTCATTAAAAAGAGGAAACAGGGAATAAATGAAATATTTAGAAAGAAGAAATAAGGGAAAACATATCTCAATAAATATGAAATAAATCAGCGACATATCTCATCATGATCAGACCAAAATACATTCCTTGTATTTGTTGCTTTCTTCTATAAAGGGAATGGCATAAGAAAGGAAAAGGTGGTGCAAAATGTAGAGAGCACCCGGGAGAGAGAGAAGGGTAGATGTGCAACACAAGCACGAGAGAAAAAAAATGTAGGTTAATTTTTTAAGTTTCAGACCAGAAAACTTTTATTGTGGGGTGAGTGTTATCGTTCTTTATAACTCTTGAGTGAGGATTCGGGTTTGAAAGAGTATACACATTTTGGGGTGGGTTTTTCAAGTTTATGCCAGAAAACTTGTTATATTGTGGGGTGAGTTACAATACTATCTTGTAATCTCTTTTTTATGATAGTGGAAATTTTGTTGAAATGTTTCGTGAACGTAGGCAAGAGGTGTCGAACCATGTAAATCTATGTGTTCTTTATCGCTTTCTTTGTGTGTGCAGAGATTCCCCAACACTGGTATCAAAGATCCTTAGACGTGTCTGGGTAAATCAGAATGTCGCGTGTGTATTTTTCCCAGCAGCCCTGAGGGTGTGCAACCGCACAGAGCCCCAATTTTTAAGGGACACCAATTTTTTTACTTACACACACACACACACACACATACATACATACATACATACATACATACATACATACATACATACATACATACATGCATACATACATACATATAATTTATATATTATAGTTGAGGGCCCTACTTATTTTTAAATTTTAGATTCTAATTGGTAATATTAATATATATCATTGTACACACCGTGTGTGGTTGTCATGGTCTTAACTTAAAACTTTGTGACATTGCGAATTCCTGTACTAAAGCTAAAGATTTTTTTTGGAGTGCTACAACGTATTTACATTGTATTTTCTCATTCCACACAATGTTGGAAAATTTTAAGAGATAATGTGAAAGATTTAACTCTTAAACCATTGTCACAAACATGTTTGGAAAGTTATGTGAATAGTATAAATGCAATTAAAACTCAAGCTTCAGACATAAGAGAAGCTTTACTTCAATTAGCTGAACAAGATAATGATCCAAAAATTAAGAGTGAAGCTGAATCTTAGCAAATAATGGAATTGGGAACTTTGAGTTTTATTGGCTATGGTTATTTGGTTTGAATTGTTATCTGCTGTTAATGAAATTAGCAAAAATTTGAAAGAAAAAAAAAAGACATGCGTATTGATGTGGCTATAGAACTAGTAAAAGGTTTGATTAATTATTTGGAAAAAATATAGAGAATCTGGATTTGCAAATGCTATTGTTAGTGCTAAAATAATTGCGAATAAAATAGAGATTGAATGTGTGTTTGTTCATAAACTATAGTAACTGACATGTGCCATGCACGAGTTATTGACATTAGTAGAATATGGATACCTGATGTTAAAAATAAATTATTATATTAAATCGGATTTATTAATTGTGGATATAAACAATTAGAATAATATGAGTTAACCATAATTATATAGAGCAATAGTGAACAAGTTTTTGTGTAAAATGTTGTGTTAAATGTAATTTCTTTATTTTTTTCTTGTAAAATGTCTACCCCGTGTCATATGTTTTATATACTTTACTAAAATAAAATTGAGTTTTTCTTAGATAATAATGTTTATTCTATTGAAATATATTAATGTCTTATTCTATTAAAATATGCATCCATAGTAAATAAAATAATAGCTTTCTTTCATGTAAAATGTTCAATATCTTTGTCATAAATTTTTAATGTCTATGTGTGATATAACTTTTACTCTCCCTTAGGTTATCATGTTTTATTAATATAATTACTTCTATGATTTAGACACTATTTTGCCTTCTTAGTAATTAAGATTAAAAATTAAAATAATTTAAAATAATATTCATATTAAATAATTTATATTACACTAAATATTAGTAACACCATATCTACAATATGATGGCCTGCGCTAAACATAGTGTACCATATTAAATTAACGTGTTAATTCTTTTAAAAGAAAATTTGACAAAAATTTGGCAAAGAAATAAATGGTGGAAACTCTTTTATGAAATAAAGTTTTTGATGTAGATATTGATATGCTTTCATTTAAAATATTCATCTCTGTGTGGTATACCATTAATCTTAGTTTATCATATTTTTATTTATAATAATGAATTAAAAAAGTACCAAAATTATAATAAATATTTTCTGTAGCAATTCATAGGTTAAGGTGATTTTATGTAAAATGTTCATCCAAACTTCTTAAGTATAATTTACCCTTAAGTGTACATTCACTCTATTATTTTCACGTAAAATATTCACTATTGTCTGTTATGTTTTATATATAATATCTATATTGATCCATTAACATATATATATATATATATCAAATTCTTATTTACTATCTTTTCACCTAATTAATTTATTGAGGATTCAAATATTAATTTGTAAAATTCTTATATATATATATATTAATTTGTAAAATAAGATTCAAATCCACTTAGAATAAAAAATCCTCAATAAATTAATTAGGTGAAAAGATAGTAAATAAGAATTTAATATATATATATATATATTGTATATTAAAAAAATTATATTACTATGCAAAGATATTATATTAATATGCAAAAATTATATTAAAAAGATATTGTATATTGATATCATTTCATGTAAAATACTTATCTCTGTGTAGTATATTTTTACTCTTAGAATATGTTTGGATAGAGGTTTTGGAGAACTAATATGATAGATAATCATATAACATTTCAATCATATTTTATTTGTTTTTGAAAATATTTTATAGCTTCCTTAATTTAGAAAAGAAAAATAAGCACCCTCCTCCCCTCCCCTCCAAAACACTTCACCCAAACATATCTTAGGTTAACCTATTTTATTCTATCTTCTCGGTGTCCTAGCTACCAACATCGCTTTCCAAAGGTATGGAGTTTGACCAGTTGGTAAAAGAGGTTCAGTTGGCCTTTTACCAGTTACCAGCTCCATTAAGACAATTACAAAATTGTAAACATCACTTTTCTTGTTCACTGTATACGTGTAGCCATATTTTGCTCCCAATCCGACAACACACATCACACACTATTAATCATATTAATACACTATACACTATTAGTAAGAGATGCATAAAAATAGAAAAGGAAATTATATGTGTGTGTATACATACATATAGTGTTAGTCACTAATTGAGAGCAATCTAGCTGTGAGTTTTGACAATGATATGAGTAGACTTAATAATTATTCCAACTGAATTGTTCTTACAGATTAATAAATGCAGCATAAAAAATCTTTTAAGTCAAATGTTTAGTTCATATGGAAAACTTGAGTAAACTTCAATTTTGGTTGAATATTTCTCCAAATCTTAGCTTTTGGCAGATTATTCTCATTTCTGCATGTTTCTGTGAAATGCAATGGTACAATTAGCTGGAAACTTAATTTTTTTATTTGCTATATTTTTTATTAATGACATGGCCCAATAAATAGAAAAATTCAATGCTTTACTAATGAGTTGCTGATAAAAAAACACAAAAATGTTATAAGACAGCAGACACCAAAATGTAAAATTAATTAAAAAAAGGGGGCGTCTAGGGTGGACTACTTTGTTGGTGGTCCACCGGTGCATTTTAGTTTATGGCCACTGGATTAAAGATTTTGTAAATTGACGATCGAGATTAAAAAAGGCAATATAGGAAATTAAAAATCATTCTCTCTCGCACTTTTGCTTTTGTGTTAGTCGAGATTGGAAATCACAAGACACCTTTTTTTAATAAATCGTGAATATGATTCACGAGACAACTTTTTTTTTTTCAATTTTTAATTCAATTTTTAATTAAAAATATATATATTTGAGGATCTATGTGCGTACTGCTGATGAACCACCTTTTTATATTTATTTCAATTTACTTATTTCATTTCATTGATTACTCAAGAGAGGATCCGAAGATGACGAATAGGGACTTCAAAAATGGTTTCTGATTTCTAGAGATTGAGTTCACTTGCATTCTATTTCTATGCATGCAGACTTTACCCATTGGCCATCGGCAATTCTCATTCGCACCTTGTGCAATTTTCACTTAAATCATGGTTAACGGTGTCCATATGTGTTTGTATACTGTTTTAGCATGCGAATAAGCCAAAGAGAGGGCGTGCACTACAAGAATTTTGTTCATTACCTACAAAAATCTTCTAAGACTTGTGACCCCAGAAAATTACCTATAGGGTCACAGCTCTAGGAAAATACCCACGTAAAAATTTCTAAGGGCTTTCTGAAAATGAGCCTCGGAAATTAAAGATCTGCCTTTTATTTCTATTTTTATTTTTTTAGTTTAGGCATTTCCAAGAGAGAAGCTCTCGGAATCAGCAAAGTGTTTTTTTAATTTTTAATATTTTTAGTTTTTGGGCTAACCGACGAGTTGGCTCTCGGTTATTGTTTGATTAGTTAAAAATCTTTTTATTAAAAGAAACTGAAGATTAAAAGAAGCAAAAGCCTTAGCACCAAAAAAACAAAGAAGCAGAAGCCTCTCCCTCGCTCCCTCTTCTGCAGCCAACAGAACCGCTGTCGTCACCTTCTCTGGCCTCCACCGCCGTGCTCCGGCCAGCTTTGGCCAAACAAATTCAATAATTTTCATACTCTCACTCTCCTCTTTCTATCCATCCAAATAGATTCCTAAAAGGAGCAACCTTGAAAATGGGTTACCCTTTGGAGCTCGTTTTCCGGCCGCATGCTCCGTCGTTATGCCGCACCAGACCTCCACTACACTACCATCTCTCTCGTCTCTCTTATTTTTGGTCTTCTTACGGTCACGCTGTGGTCCCTTCAGAGCCTTGATAACGAGCGCCGCCGCGACCTCCCTCCCTCTCTTCCTCTTCTTTCCTTTTTTTGAAGAAACGGAATCACACCATAAAAAAGACTCCAAAGCTAGGGTTTCTCGTCTTCAGATCTGTTGCGTGTGTCTTCCCCAGTTTACTTGTTGAGGATGGTTACTATGGTGTGGAGGTTAGGGTTACCCCGATGCACACTGAGATCATCATCAAAGCCACTCGGACCCAGGCCGTTCTTGGTGAGAAGGGAAGGAGGATTAGAGAACTTACCTCAGTGGTACAGATCTGGTATTGCTTCTCAATTTTTTTTTCATCTCTTTTTTTTTATTTCTCTTTTCTTTGTTTTCCCTTAAAAATTGTTTCTTTCTTTTTTTTTTAGACTATTAATCTCGCTGCCATTTGTACTCCTGCTAATTACTACACGCGCCCTTTAGATACCATTTACAGTAGTTTTTGTTTCTATTGAAATGTGATGTGAAGCAGATACTGGAGTTGGTGTTGTTTCTGTTTTTGGATTGAAATTAGTCACTTTCTGGATTCTGTTTGGTATCGTTAATTTTGTTTATTTTGGCTCTTTTGATTCTGTTTCTGGATTGAAATTAGTATCGTATCTGTAATTTTTTTTATTATGTTTTTGGATTTTGTGAGGAGAAGGACGACGGATACCAATTATTCAATGAATCAATATATTCTTTCATTTTCGTTTTACCATTTGTTTATATTTTGGGTCACTGAAGTTGTGAAGGATTGGTATTTTGGGTTTGAATCAAATTGGATGATTTTTTCACTTTCCCTTGTCTGTTGATTAGTGTCATTTACATTTCCCTGGGTTCTTCAATGGTGGAAATAGCGACGTATTTGCTCATCAATTTTGATTAATTTTTGTATTTACTTGTTGCAATTTCCTAGGGCTCAAGCCGTGGGAAATTTCCTAGGGCTTTTTTAAAAAGACCATCGGTTCCCGTTTCCTACCAGCGAATAACCTACCGCCTTGTGGCCCTCGGTGAGCCCTCAAAAATTGTGACATTTCCCACAGCTTTTGCTCATTTCCTAGGGTTTTTGGCCCTAGGAATTGCCAAGTATTCTTGTAGTGGTGCATGGGTGTAGCTATGAAGGAAATGAGCTTGAAGAGGGGTGATACGAGGACCAGGAAACAAAGGGAAGGATGTTGACAAGAATGTAGAGGGTAGTGGAAGAGGGACGGAGAGATGGAGCAACAGTGCTTTTAAAATTTTAAAAAATTAATTATTGTGCAAAGTCGTGGTTCTAAGACCTGAATTTGCTTTTCAATTTAAAAATAAAAATAAAACGGATCTCATTCACAATTTTGTCTTTAAATATATATTTTAAAAAATAAACTAGAGATAAGTCGTGGATAATAGGTACAACCTACACTAAATCCGTAATTTTTTAAAAAAAAATATACACTAGATCTGTAAATACCATTCCAAATTACACTATAATGATAAAAAAAAGTCGTAAAGTGTCTGTAAATTAAAATTATATTTTCAATAATAATATATAATTTAAATTTAAATAAATTATATTTTAAAAGTTAATTTTAATAATTAGAGAAAATTACACTCCCCTCACTTGAGAAATGCTTAATTTACACACCCCTAAGGGTGTAAAGGAGTAGAGCTATTTGTGAGCTATTCGAGTTCGGCTCGTTAAATGATCGGTTAAGCTCGTTTGTTTAGTTAAATAAACAAACATAAGCTTGAGATCGATATTAACGGCTCGTGAATAACTCGTTTAATGGTATAACTGTCTTTTTCAATTTATGTTTTATTTTTCGTGTCATTTTTATTATGCAATTCATTGAATTTTGAAAATATGCTATAATGCGCTGCTGTATTTAGTTCAAACCATTTTTCTAGGTACCGTGCCAAGAGACACGTTTCGAATTTCGCCAATGTACATTGTGCATTATTTAAGAATCCTTATTGTCATTATGGTTCAAAGAAATTTTGTTAACTATATATATGCTAATTGGAATGAGTACGTCTCTTCCTTCATCAAATCTCTCTCCCCCCATTCGTAAATATCCAATAGTGTTTTCAGATTTGTTTCTCAACCAACACCACATGGTAAGGAAATGTAATTTTTAGAAGAATTTTAAACATATTCAGTTAAAATGCAGAGTTTGAGTATTTACTAAATAGAATTTCAGTATTCTCTAGTAATGAGAATACTATTTTAGGAAACTAAAACTCAATAATTTTTATATTTTATTCCTTTTGGTTGAGAGGTGATTAATATTTTTGAATTTCACATACCACATGTTAAATACATTTTATTTATAGATTGTCACATAATATTAAAATCTTTATTAACTAAAAAAACTTTAAAACAATTTAAGAAATTTTTTCATAAATAAATGCAAAATTATTTAACTAGCGTGTTTTGTATAGGTTTTGACAAAAAGATTTTGAAAAAATTTTAAAATCACAATTTTTGGCACTTCACGATTCTTGTGCCACCACACCCTCAGATGAAGTACATTGACCCATTAGAGTCCTCTATTTATGCATCCCTACATTAAGAATATCGTTGATGTACAAGGACCCACCGCCCCAACGTCCGCCATGACTCTGCCACCTGCATAATCGCGACCCAGCTATAAGCTAAACCTATGCGACTAACCCCTATGTTTGATGTTGTCGTCGCCGGTCTTTGTTGTTGGCCATTGGCAGGATGAAAAAGGCGGTCAGTGAAGAGGGGCAGGCAGAGGGGAGGTTGAAATCACGGTGTGAAGAAGTTGAGTTTTTATATTTAGAGATGGTTTCTCAACGTTGAGTTTCAAAAAAAAAATTATAAAAACACAATAAAATGATTTATCGAAATTACAGTAAGATAAATTCGAAATAAGTAACATGAAAAAGAAATAATCAATTATCTATGTTGGATAACAAATAAATCCTAGAATAAATTTTGGTTTTTTCTCGTGTATAATAGTGAAACTTTAAGAAGGAAAAATAAAAATACATATTGATTTTGTATTTATCATAATTACAATTTTTTTTGACCAAATTTATTATAATTACAATTAAACACAAACAATCATGTGAATACTAAAATGCTAAAAATATTTATATTTCAATGGAATGCTAGAAATTTTTAAATTTTAATAATATGTAAGAGATAAAATATACAAATTATGAAAAAAAAATTAAACTTAACATTATATAGTTATGATTTTTAAATTAAATTTTATGATGTGCATAATAAAATTAATCATTCATGAAAAACTGTAAAATTAAAAGTGTAAAATTAAAAGTAACTAAATTTGTATGGTATGGTAAAATAACGATGAATAGTGTTAGCAAACAAATAATGATGAATAGTTACTGATAATTGATATAATTAATAAATAAAAATAAATAATTCATTTACGGGAATATATTAATTGTTATGGGTCGGCCTCTGAGCTGAGCTCCAGGACATCCGAGTAGCATGGACCAAGCCCATTAATCGAGCTGGAGTCTAACACCCGAGCTATAGTGGGCCGAGCCCATTAACCGAGCCGGGCTCTCCTAGGAAGGAGACCGATCTGGACCAGATAAGTCCCAAGTCTCCCGAAAGTAGGGATGGCAAAATGGGTCGGCCCGGCCCACCAAGGGATTATGGGTTGAGATGTTGAGCCCGACCCGATCTATGACGGGTTGGGCAGGCTGACCTGTCAAAAAATAAAAATAAAAATAAAAATCTAAAATTTAGACTAAAACACGCTAAAATGGGCCAACTTGTCGGGCTGGCCTGCAAGAGCCCACCCAAAACAGGCCATAATAGTGGGTTGGCTGGCTAGCTTGCCCGAAAATATTAAAAAAAAAATTGTTTAAAAATAGGAGAAAAAAAATTATATGTATATTGGCCCGATGGATTGGCCCAACCTAGCCTGCTCGTGGCTCATAGGATTGGCGGGTTAGATGGGTTGGGCTAAATGAGCTAGTGGGTTGATGAACTGCTACCAACCCGGACCATTTATATGGGCTGGCGGGTTGGCCCAACGGGCCAAGCCTGTTTTGTCACCCTTACCCGAATGAAGAGTGATAAAGGATAACGATGATATCCAAAGTTGTTATGATCTCTAAATATTGAGGAGTACGAAACCAGTACAAGATAAGCCCTGAACCTTATCAGATGCGAGATAGAAGGAGAGATAAGCTCCTCCCAATGACTTGCTGAGGAAGAGAGCTATGCACATAACTCGGAGCAGGCTTGCCTATATAAAGGGGCTTGGCCCCTCAGGTTACTCACTCTCTCTACACCATAAACACTTAACTCATCTCATCTTTACATGCTCCTCTTCTCTCCCTCGTAAAAGCCTTATCTAACTTAGGCATCAGAGTGCCTTTTTTAGGTACCTCCCACCGAATCCAAGGATAAGGACACTGCGCCTAAAGGAGCAGAGCTCTCTCGAGTTCGTGCATCAACATTAATGATTTACATTGTGAATTATAGTGTAATATATTTAAGACTCTGAATGTCGAACTCACAGGAAATGCGCGAGTACCAACGTAATAAAGACTCTATGTTATTTAGGCTAACGAAGGTTGGGATTTACGAAGGTTGGGATTAAGGAATTGTACGGATTAAAACTAAAAGTAAAATAAAAGTCAAACGATGCACAAGAACGAGTTAACACTATTATGGAAGGCATAGGAGAATCAGGTTCACCAATACTTAGTTCCTGAATTTACTAATTAATTATTATGAAATCTATTTCCTAGTTGAAAGCTAATCACTCACTCTAAAATTACTAACACCCAATGATCATACAATGTTAATAGTCTTCTTCCTAAAAACTACCCAGTTTGAACATGCAAGACAATTAAAGGAAAGAGCATTAAGCAACGGTGAGTTTGTTAATCTAATAACTGATTAGAAACAAGCAATTATCCTTGATCCGGCATAAAATGCGAGTTCTTTTATTCCTAAAGTTTCGTTAACTAACTTTGGTACGATCGCTTCCAATTAAATTAACTAGTTAAAGGTTGATTAGACCATATAAAATTAAGTACACTAGAGATAAAACAATCAACAGGATAATAGAAACTAATAAAACTAATTAGAAAAATATCAAAAACATAACAAAGGATCCCTCATCACCCCTTAGTGATGGATTTATCTACTCATGATAAATAAAAATAACATAAACACGTTCACAAAGCCATAAACCTGTTCATAAAGCCATAAGAATCCATAATAAAAGAGTATAAGTCTAAATCGGGACAACCTTTCGATATGACGACGGTCCTTAAGCACGTTCTTTGCGCTCTCACGAGCTCCAACAGCAAAACAAGATTGGCAAGAGGCTCCAAGAATTCAAAGCTCAATAATATAGCAAGAGGTTTTTGAGAGACTATCTAAAGGTGGGCAAAGAGTCAAAAATTGTTTAAAGGGTCAAAGGTGCTCAAAAGGTTGCTAAGACTGCCTGTTTATAGGCTGGGATGCGAATTAGGTCAATGGCTTCAAATCTGTGCGTTCTAGGGTTATGTACTATGTGAAGTGTCTGTAAATTAAAATTATATTTTCAATAATAATCTATAATTTAAATTTCTTAAATTTAAAAATACAGATGCTTAACCATGGCACTGTAAGATACAAATTAGTACTGATTCGGACGAGATTGGTCCATAATTGTACTTCCAGACAGATTCGTGAATTGGTTTTTAAAAACAACCATCTCTACAATTGTTTCCCACAAAAGTTTACCCAACCCATTTAGACATTAAGGTTGTGTCTGCGTTTGTTTTACTTATTACATCTATGCTACTAATACACAGATTGAGACTTACGACTCAATGTTTGTTTTAACTAGCGTATTTTGAATAGGCTTTGACAAAAAGATTTTGAAAAGTTTTTAAAATCACAATTCATGGTACTTCACGGTTCTCGTGCCACCACACCCTCAGATGAAGTACATTGACTCATTAGAGTCCTATGTTTATGCATCCCTACATTGAGAATATTGTTGATGTACTAGGAGACGATAATTGTGAATTTCGTGCAGTTGTAGCACTAGTTGGCAACGGTGAAGAATCATGGTCTAGCATTCGCAGAGCTAAATGCCAACCATAAGGTTCATGTTGAACTATATGGGGAGATCAACGACTACAAGTGGTAATTCAAGCATCTCCTAGGGGAGGGGAGTGTAATTCAAGCACCTCTTAGGGGAGAAGAGTATAATTGGGAGAAGAGTATAATTTATTCTACATATTTACTTCTCAAGGTAGGGAACTACAGATCTTAACATAAAAGGGGAAAGGAGTGTAATTCAAGCTTCTATTAAGCAAGGGGAGTGTAATTTACTCTAAAAATCACTACAAGAAAGATGGCCAGCGGTGGCGGTCAGTTTGCGACGGTTGCAGCATGAACCGCCGGTAGTTGAACAGCGGTAGTGGTGTAGGCGGTTATTCTTATAACCGCCCTTAAATACTTGAATTTTGCAGCAGTTGATGGACACCGGCGGCGGTTGAAATTAAAAGAAGAGAAACCCGTGTTTCTGACTGGCTTCGCAGCGGTTGACTGGAAAATCGCGGCGGGTGAAGCCTAATTCCCCAATACCCTAATTTGTAAACCCCTAACTTCACTTGTCATTCTCATTTACGGCATCTCTTCTCATCTGTAACTCCTCGCGTGACGCGTCTCTTCTCTTTCTCTCTCTCTCTTATTCGTCTTCTCTGCTTCTTTCTTTAGGTATGGCTTTCTTTCCCCTTCAATTTCGATTCTCACTCATCGATCGTAACCCAAAATTTTTACCATCAACCCTAACCTTTGTGAATTGAGATGCTAATTTTTTCCATCACTGGGAGGTCGATCTCGAAGATTGAAGGGAGGCGGAACCGTCTTCATCGTGTTCTTCACCATCATTGGCTCTGTCCTCGTCTCCGCCCTCATGCTTGGCGTCGCCATCGTGTGCCTCCACGGCGCGTTTCGCACTCCAGAGGATCTCTTCCTCGATGAACAGGAACCATCTCAGACCACCAGCTTCCTTTCCTTCCTCCACTGGTGCCTCCTCCACCATCCCTTCCGTCACTGGCCGTGTTTGAATAACTTCGATCTGGTAATGATAACGGTTTCTTTTGTCTGATCCGTTGAATTTTGGTACTATGACAAAACTGATGCAGAAAAAAAATATTCTCTCTTTTTTTATTTTGAATTTTCTTGATCTGTATTAACAAATTATGGTACTGTGGTGAACATGGATCGTTATCATATATGTACGAATCTTTGTTATTTTGATTTTTTTATACAGTATTTTCAAATCTTGTTAATGGATTGGAAGTTCTTTGCAACCAGAAATACAAAGCAATGCCACAGATGATAATATAGAGATTTCTTATTGTGATTTTGGGGAGTTGGTGCTTTGCCCAATGGCATGTTTGGTTGTATAACCGGAAGTACAACTTCAATATAAGTTTAGCCTAATTTTTTCTGTGATTTTATTTCTTGAATGCTTGGTAGAGGTTTGTTAATTTAACCAGTTAAAGGTCGTTCAGTTCCCTCATTGTATAGTTTCTATTGGCACCTATTCCTACTGCATGTGGTCTCATTTTTATAGCTGGTTGACAGGGTAAACTGTATTTCGTTGGGCCTCTCCTTCATCTGATTTTTCTGATTATGCATTACTCTTGTTTTAGGGAAAATGATGGTTTATTGGCATTAACAAGAGTAGCATCACATTGATTAATCTTTCCCTAGATAATTGTTGGCATGAGTGAACTGTCTTTGCAGATTGTACTTAAATGATTTATTTCTTTTCTTTGATATAAGGCTTTGGGATGAAGAGGCCATTGGCATGTTCAGATGATGAGGCCATTGGTATTTTTTTTTTTGGACTTTTTCATTTTCTGGTATTAATTTATTTATTTGAAAATTGCATTTGATATGGTTGTATGGTTGTTGAATCAGGGTTGAATTTTAAGGAGTTTAATATAGTTGCCACTGAAAGATTGGAGCTTTGGTTGTTTAAGAGGAGGAAGGGGTTAGGAATTTTGTTCCAGGTTGCATTTGGTTTGTTTATTCAAAAATTTGAAATGGCTGCTTAAGGCAAGTGTATTTTTGTAGTTTTGTCATTCACCCGATCAGTATTATAACAAGAACAGCTAAGAAATATTATTGTCATAATTCTACATGTCCTTATTATAAGTACTGAGAAATATTTGGTTTTGCAGGCAGAAGTATTTGGTTTAATTCTTAAAGTTTTCTTAAAGTTTGGTTTAATTCTTAAAGCTGAGAAATATTAGGTTTAATTCTTGAAGTTTTCTTTCCTTGCACTCAATAAAACTTCTTAATTTTATTTTGCAGGCAGAAGTAATTCTTAAATAAGTGTTGAGTTTGCCTCAAGTATAACAGCAAACACTATCAAAGTGCAGATGCCACTACCAAAATATACAACCAGGTATTATGATATATTATCTATATCAGTCAATAAATGACAAGAAAGCATATTTGACGGTATTAATTATAATCTTTGACAGAACTTGTTGATTCATTCAATAATTGAAGCCTTCCAAATATTGGGCCTTGGTTTTGTCTTACTAAAGTATACCTTATATAGGTTTTGAACAAGAGTAGAGTTTGGTTTAGAACTCTGGAGTCTGGATGAGATTGTTGACCAATAAAGAACTAAACTATTTAGGAGGAACTAATTGTGGATATAGTGTTGCTTCCCCAGTTATCCAATGGTTTTGGGAGGTTGTTCAAGGTTTCAGCAAAGAAGACAAGGCTAGACTGCTTCCCCAGTACTGACTTGTTCAAGGTTGCACAGAGAATTAAGGGTGGAAATGTGATTTCTATAGTATCAGTGGATTGGAGAAGTGTTATGCCTATTTAATTATAGTATCTATTGTATTTTTTTAGAAGTATTGTAGCATTAGATTGGCTGATTTATCACTAACTATCAGGTAGGATTTCATTTAGAATTACTTATTTTTTTACAGCATTTGTCTTCTTCACACTACAATCGTATTATTCCTTTTATCTTGTTGGGCATATACAGAAAGTTGCTTTATTATCTTAATTAGCTATCCATTGTAATAGACTATTACTTTGTTGAAGATGATTGCTCAGGGCCGTTTAACTGCCTGTACAAGCTGTGCAGTTGCACAGGGCCCCAAATTTTGGCAAATTTTGACGGGCCCAAAATTTTGAGTATAACAGTAAACAGAGACCATAACAAACAAAAACTAGTTTGGATTCACGGTTTCAAAAAACTTACATAACCTGATAAGTCCACTCCTAAGCCCACTTCCAAAAACCCAATATTTTAAACACACTGAATTGAAACGCGAAGAACGGAAGAAGCGAACTAGAACTGAAGAAGCGCACTGGAACCCGAAGCGCGACGGTGGTGCGAGGCTGCGAGTGACGCGCGAGCTTGTGAACAGTGCGTGTTGTGGTGGTTTGCGAGGCTGCGAGGAGGTGAGGAGCGACTTGCGAGTGGCGAGCTTGCTGTGCTCTGGTTTGTCGTTTGCGACTTAGCAGTTTGCTGAAGCCTGAGCCCTGAAGGTCCTCTCTTTATTTTACTTTCATTTCATCATTTTGTTTTGTCCTTTTGTTTTTTTTTTTTTGTTTTTTTTATTTGGATTTCTTTATTTTTCAGTGTGTGAGTCAGTGGACTGGTTTGGGATTTGCGAAGTGGGAACTGGGAACCCATCCACGATTATTTTATCAAACATTATTATTTTATCATCTATTGACTATTCAGAATTTTAAATTAAAAATTGTCTTATTTTATTGCTTTTTTTTCCAACCTTCTTTTTACTATTGCTTTTTATGACAATGTTTTTATCAAAATTAATTTTTAGGTTGATTGGTTGAGACAAAGTAATGTACTAAGAAGAATAGCACCGCACGGAAGCACCGACACGGTGGAATAGGCACCGCCTCTTCTAAATCGAGGTCGTTTCTTTCTTTACCTTAGTCTTTTTTACTATGCCTCCTAAGATTAGAAAGTATGAATCTGAAAATGAGAAACGTAAAAAAAAGGAAAAACTTGAAGCGTAAAATTGTCCTTTTTTTATTAGGGGCCCAATTTTTAAGATTAGAACAAGGTCTCCAAAATGTTTAAGACGGCCCTGTGATTGTTGACTGGTTTTTAGAAAAAGTATCAATAAGCAATTATTGTTAAGCATCAATTTCAGTTGGGAGTCTTTTAGGCTTAAAAGATGTCGTGTACCTTACTAGCAACGTATTTTTTATTTTTTTATATGGTTGCCACTGAAAGTAATAGTCCATTTCAATTTTGAATGTGGTAGTAACAAATTTTTTATTTTTTTTATTTTTTTAATCATTGCGGCGGTTTTCAACCGCCCCTAAATAATTTTTTTTATTTTTACTTATTGCGGCGGTTTTCAACCGCCTCAAATTTTTTTAAAAAAAAAATTTTGGTGGCATTTTGAACCGCTGCGAATTGACACCGACACCAATAACTGCAACGGTTTTCGAACCGTCGACATGTGTATTTCGCGGCGGTTAGAACCGCCGCAGAATGCCTTCAAAACCGCCGCAATTTGCCAGAATCTTTGTAGTAAATTAATATTAAATAAGAATTGATGAAATGAATATAGTGTTAACGGGTGCCATAACAAATTTTTTTTATATAGATATAATAGATAGATAGAACAAAATAGATAATAGATAGACATAATATAATAATAGATAGATAATAGATATAGATAAATGCATTAAAATTCAAAATTAAATATTTTAATCTTTATATAAAAAAATATTTGCCTTAAAATTAATATTTTAGAACACACCAGACAAAATTGAAATAAAAAAAAATATATAAAGGCTTAAACATGAACATTAAGATAAATGACAAAAAACCAACGAAAGTCGATCCAGTTGGTAAGGATTTGACTCATATCCCAAACGGACGTGGGTTGAAATCCCGCTGTCGATATGGGGACCTCATTGGTGGACAATATGTAAGTAACTCTGTTAGCCTTGAGGCTTTCTCTGACACTTGTGAGCTTTTTTACCGAACTCACCTAAATTTTTATTTATAAAAAAAAAAGATAAATGACCAAAATAATTTATTATTTCTTGTCAAAAAATTTATTTAAAAATAAAAATTGAAATAGAATAATTCTACCTGTTATTCATTATTTTAAAATTAAGTCAAAATTGAAACAGAATAATTTTACCTATTATTTATTATTTGTAAAATCAAAATAACTGTTTTTTCTACTGAATAATTAGTCGTTTTAAAAACTTCTTATATACTATAAAATAATGTATATATAAGTATGACATTTACCACACACAAAAAAGTGCAATCAAATTTGTCAGTTGGTCTCGTGCGTCAACTTCTATGAATAAATAAATAAAAAAACTAATTAATTTGTTTTCCAGGAAAAAAGGTGGACAAAGATAAAAAATTGGTTTACTAATATACCCCCATGGTGCATCGGTGCACTACTTCACAGATGGTCCACCAGAGACAAACCCTTAAAAAAATCACCATAAAATTTTACCTTGGAAAAATTGACTAAGCCTACCATTTCAAGAATAAAAGATGTGGATTTAAGGGCGAAAAGACTTCCAACCATGTGCCAAAATCAATGAGAATATCATCTGCTTGAATAAGTTGTGTATCTCGATGTTCAGAGATCTTTCCTATATTAATTGTTTGCTTGATGGTACTTCCTCTAAATGCTTTCTCTAGATTGATATGCATCAACACAAATGCACATACAGAAACCATTTTATAAAAAAGAGCTCACAAGGAAAAAGTTGGTAGTACATAACATCAAGGCCATAAACGAAATGAGAGGAAGAGTGGAATCTTTCAATTGTCATATGATGCAATGCTCAAGTAGTATATTAATTATATTATTGTGGATGTTCATCCGTACATAAGCAATGTTGTATATCTCTATATCAGTTGCAGCAAATGGTTTCAAAATATTCGCGCACTACTTATCAGAATAACACTAACAGTAAATAATAATAATAATAATAATAATAATAATAATAATAATAATAATAAATTATTGATATATCATAACATGGACAACGACAAATTCTATTATTAATAATAATATGGAAATCGATAATAAATATAAGGTAAATTCTTCCATACCCAGGAAGAAAAGTGGGTATCGATACCCATCTGTTAAATAAACAAAAATAATCTCAATAAAAATAAAAAAACTATAATTCAAATATAAATTATAAATAACAAAACAAATAAAACCTACAAAACAAACTCGAAATAAAAAAAAATAAATTGAAATATCAAAAGAAATTGAAGTCGTGTATGAAATAAGTAAAACAATAGAAGAAATTAACAAAAATATAATTTTATTATTAGGAATGAAATAAAAAAAGAAGAAAAAGGCAGGAGTGAAATTAAATAGCTTACACAAACATTAGAATATTATTTAAGCAGTGATCCAAATAACAAAAATAGAGAAAAAAATTTATAAAAGATGAAATAGAAAAAGAATAAAAAGACTCCTTAGAGAAAATCAAAATTTATTAATAAATATAGAAATTTTTTCAGGAAATTTATCCTATACACTTACACTAACAACAGGTATGAAAACTAAGCATTTATTTTTACTTTAAAAATGCTAAAAACTGATGTGACATCACATAATTAGTCATTGGGTATTCATACCCAATAAAACTGCTGGGTATGGGAGTTCTCACCTAAATATAATAACCCATACATGTATTTCAGTTGTCAAAGATGACCATTCAAGTAATGCGGGCATGATATATGTTATAGACTACGCATGCACTGAGGGATTGCTAGACATGCCTAATATAATTTCTTCAGCATCATCGAAGTTCATCAAGAGACCAAAGTTTTTAATCTCTAATCAAACTTCATGAATAACAAATACCATAAAGTTCCTCAAAGAATGAGATTAAGTTGAAAAGTGTCATCGCTATCGTGTACAACTATACATAGATACAGAACGCTTCGATTTTCATTGCACACATTCCCCTGTAAGTCTGTAAAAGATCACTCAAAACCTGGTATAAACCTGGTATGCTTCCCCCAAAATCTGCCAACATCATAATCTGTATCTTTTTTAAAGAGACATCATAATCTATATCTATATTATAATAACAACAACAAAGTATTACGTCAATTATATTACTCAGTGGTCACAAGTGAATAAATAAATAAATAAATAAAAACAGATATTCTTTACCTGAGATACCAAGATATCTAGAACTTCTCGACAGCATGGAGATCATTTGGAAAACTATCAGATTGAACTTGCTTTGCCTTTAGCAGTAAGCAAGCATCAAATTCATATCTGCAGTTGCAGTTGCAATGTTCATAATTTCAAGAGTGATATATGTGGAGTTTTTTGGTGCCTTAAAATCAGTTTTGGAGATCATTGAAAGCCATAGAAGTGATTTCCACACATGTGAATCAAATCATGGTTCATGGGAATCGATTCATGGAGCAGCATTGGAGCCTTGGAGGAAATCAACACTATGACAGATTATTAAAAAAATGGTGCCATCTTAAACAACGCTTCTTTCTGAAAGCGCTGGCTAAAATTATCTGTGAGCCTTTACTAGAGTATTCTAGAATAAGTGCTAGTTAAAATGAACAAATAGACAGTGCTTCTTCGGTGAAACGCTATTAAAAATACCCATAAGGATATCGCTAGCGCTTCCTCCAAGAAGTGCTATTAATTATCTGATCTTCACTAGCCCTTCCCTAGAAAAGTGCTATCTATGATTTGTGACTGGCCTTTGCTAGCGCTTCTCCAAGGAAGCGCTAGCTAGTATCCTTACCTTTATCAGTATATTTTAACATTCCCTCCCACGTGTTCCCTCATTAATTTTCTCTCTCTCGCTCTGAAATCCTATTTCCTTCCAAGCGTTCCCTCTTAATCTCTTCCCTCCCACGCCAACTCTCCCTCGACCTCCTCCACTCCATCTCCACACCCTCAATGACGTCATTTCCCTCCACTCCGCAGAGCCTACTGACTCCCTCCTCGCCACCCTCGACCGCCATCTCACCAACTGTGATGTCCTCTTCCGCAGCGGCGTCCTCCTTATCTCCCGTTTGCAAATCGGGTCCCTCGAATCCAGAGCCACTCCCCCATTTTCGGATCCTTCCTCTTCTTCTCTCTTTCCTTCATCCCTCCACCATTAAATCCTAACCTAGGAGATGGTCGTGGTAGCCACTCCTTCTTCCTCTCTTCTCCTCCTTTTTTCTTCTATCAACTCTAACCCAAGAGAAACAACGCATCTTTGATTTGAATAAAACATGTGGAAGGCCTAATGAAATATAGGAATTGTGTCTTTTTGGCTAAAACTGTTAGAATTTTACAAAAACATGTTCATGTTTTAGACAACAAGACACAATTGCCTATATTGCATGTGATAGGCAGTTTATTCAAATTTAGGTGATAAGCATTCGCATTATTCTTAGCTTGGGATTCGTCTCGTAGCTTTGGGTGGATACCACCTATGTGAGTGATAGTAGCAATTTGTTCCTTTGTTAGCTAGTTTGGTTTCTTTTTTTTGGGGGAGGATTATTTATTTGTTGGATTAAGAAATTTTCTTGTTTTATTTCCAGTGGATGCTGTGAGAAACTGACCACAAGAACCCAACTCATGTGATAGGCATTCGCTCTGTTCTTAGCTTGGGATTCGTCTCACAGTTTTGTTGGTGGACAACACCTCTGTGAGTATCTAAATGCCTTTACGTTTTACCTTATAGGTGTTGTTTGTTGATGTTTTGGTATGTAGGTAACACATCTTTGTCAGAAGCTCCTTGTTTCATTTTATTATATACTTGCATATTTATATACTTTCATATTTTGGGTTTAGACATTGTTGATAGCCTTCTTAGAATAGTATAAATAGGGCATCGTCCATGAATGCATCGTCCAACTAAATGCACCGCCCACCCCCTCCACTTAAATAATGCACTGTCCACCACTTTGAACTATTTCCAGAATTTTCTTGTAATCACTAAATGCTTTAAATGATTCTAGATTTTTCTGTATTTTGATAGCCCTCCTAGAATAGTATAAATAGGGCTCACCACTTACTACTTCTTGTGGTCACAGGTACATATCAAATCCATATTATATCACAGTGTTCTACCCTGAGTTGATTAAGTCTGTTCCTCCACAAAGCTGGAATTACATTTTCATCATCATCTATGTTTCATATACATTTGTTTTTTATGCTCAGCATTTTTAGAATGCAGTTGTTCCCTGCATTAGTCTAAAAATGTTGAGCATAAAAAGCAAATGGATATGAAACATAGATGATGATGAAGATGTAACTCCAAGAAGTGAAGTTTTTCATCTACGAGTGCAACCTGTTCCAAGAAGTGAAGTTTTTCATTTATTCTCTGTTAGAAGTGGAAAACCTGCAATTTCTGAGGGCATATGGGCTCGCATAAAAAGTGTTGTAAATACAAGGGGGACTTGGCACATGTACTAAATTAGTACCTATGCTAAATCCCCCTTGTAATTACCACTATTTATACATGTATCAATATTTGTTGTTAATTAAATGTAATTTATGATCTTTATAATTTTAGTTTAATATAATTGAAACATTTGTTATAATTTGTTATACAGCTAATTTTGTTATACAGCTATTTATGTTATACTGCTACTGTAAAAAAAAGGAGAATATTAGCGCTTTCTTGAGAATGCATAACCTATTTTTGACAATAGATAGCATTTCCTTTAAAAAGCACTATCTATTCTATAAAATAGATAGCGCTTCCTTGAAAAAGTGATATCTATTCTCAAACATAGCTAGCGCTTTCTCAAGGAAGTGCTAGCGATTCCAGCTTTCACTAGCGCTTTTAAAACGCTGTCTTTTCGAACCAGGATCGCTAGCGACTGAATAGGTAGTGCATTTAAGTGCTAGCGAAAGCAAAAAATAAGCTCTATCTATTTTGTTTTAAGTTGTAATGCAAGCTCTCTGTGAGTCAAAGTTTTTCTCTGGGAGTCTAAGTGGTGAATCAATTCACCACTTCCAATCACGTGTTTGAATCGATTCAAGAGTTATGTGTTGGAGGCTTGATTCGGATCATGAAAAGGCACACGCATGGGCTGAGTTTTTGTGAATTGAGTCGATTCACTGATTCCTTGAATCTATTCAAGCTCGCGGTTTATAAACCAGCAGATAGAGAAAACAAAGCAAAACGCGAAACAGATTGGGAGACACAATTTGAGTGGTCTAGGGTGCGATTTCTAGGGTTTTGGGAAACACATTTAAACACTTGGGCTTAGGGTTTCATAGAGGGAGGATTCAAGCTTTCTCTATTGTAATCTTGAGGGAATCATTGTGGGATTAAAAGTTTTGTAATTGTGAGAGACCTAGGGATTGTTCATCTTGAATAATTGGAAGGGGTTGTGAAGAACAATTGTAATTTCTCATTGTAAAGACTCATAATGATAGTGGATATAGAGGGCTGCTCTCTCCCGCAGACGTATGTCATCTTTTTGGGACCGAATTACGTCAACAATTGCGTTGTCATTCCTCTACTCTCTATCTTTGATTTGTTTGGTTTTGAATTAGGGCTTTTATTGCACATTGATTTATATTCTGCTATTGGTTGAATTGTTTGATTGATGGGCTGTTTGGTTATTGGTTGCCTTTGTTATTTATTCCATTATCTTGTTCAAATCTCAACAAGTGCCACCGTCTGTGGGAAAAAAGGAACAAATCTTCAAGTGTGCACCATGGGTACTAAATGGGATATTAAGAAATTCTTTGGAAATAATGATTTCGAGTTATGGAGAGTGAAGATGGAAGCGATCTTGATTCAACAGAAATGTGCGGATGCCTTAAAGGATGAGGCAAGGATGCCGGTTACCCTATCTCAAACGGAGAAGACGGAAATGATAGATAAGGCAAGAAGTGCCATTATCTTGTGTCTATGTGACAAGGTGTTGAGGGAAGTCGCAAGAGAGAAGACCGTGGTGGAAATGTGGGCAAAGTTAGAATCGCTATACATGACCAAGTCATTGGCTCATCGGTTATATCTGAAACAACATCTCTATTCGTTTAAAATGGTAGGGACGAAACCTATTATGGAGTAATTGACGGAATTCAACAAAATTATTGATGACCTACAAAATATTGATGTGAATCTTGATGACGAGGATAAGGCTCTACTCTTATTAAATTTGTTGCCTAAGTCCATTGAACACCTTAAGGATGCACTCCTTTATGGGAAGGAGTCTACTATTACCTTGGAGGAAGTCCAATCATCCATTAGGACCAAGGAGCTTACTAAGCTTCAAGACTTGAAGATGGAAAATAGTGGTGAAGGCTTAAGTGTATCAAGGGGAAGAAGTGAGAGTAGACGTAAAAGTAAAGGGAAGCCTAGGTCAAAATCTAAGTCGAAAGGGAACAATAAAGCAAATTACAAGTGCTTTAATTGTCATAAGACCGGTCACTTTAAGAAGGATTATCCCGAGAAGAGGGGCAACAAAGATTTCATAGAAGTAGTGATTACTTTGGAAGGTTATGAGGATGCGGGGGCTCTTGTGGTTACGAGTTTAGAAATGGAAAGGAGTTGGGTTATGGAATCCGGATGTTCCTTTCACATGTGTCCTAGGAAGGAAAACTTTGAGACCTTGGAGCTTAAGGAAGGTGGAGTCGTTCGCCTTGGTAACAATAAGTCATGCAAAGTGGAATGGGTTCGATTCGTCTTAAGATGTATAACAACCGTGAATTCCTTTTACAAGATGTGAGATATGTTCCTGAACTCAAACAAAATCTTTTATCTATAAGCATGTTTGATGGATTAGGCTATAACACTAGAATTGAACATGGTATGATTAAGATTTCACATGGTGCATTGATAATAGCTAAAGGGACTAAAATGTGTGGTTTGTACATATTAGATGGTTCTAGTATTATTGGGCATGCAATGAGCTAGCCAAACTCTGCATGTTAAAACCAAACTATGGCATTTAAGGTTAGGGCATGTTAGTGAGAAGGGTTTAGTTGAACTAGCTAAATAAGGTTTGCTAGGTGGTGATAAATTGGATAAGCTAGAATTTTGCGATAATTGAATACTAGGCAAACAGCATATGGTTAAGTTTGGGAGTGGCATGCATCATTCTATTAAACCCTTTGAGTATGTTCACTCGAATCTTTGGGGTCCTTCAAGACTGATAACTCATGGAGGGGGTTCCTATTTTCTCACCATGATTGATGATTTCTCTAGAAAAGTGTGGGTCTACATTTTGAAAAGCAAAAGTGACACCTTTGAAAAGTTTAAGGAATGACACACTCTTATAGGAAATCAAATATGAACTAAACTGAAAGTTTTAAGGACTGACAATGGCCTGGAGTTTGTTTTAGAGCAGTTTAATGAGTTTTGCAGGAAACAAAAAATTAAGAGGCATAGGACCATGGCAGGCACACCGCAACAAAATGGCCTAGCTGAATGCATGAGTATGACCATCTTGGAGTGGGTGAGGTGTATGCTTTTGAGAGCCAGGTTGCCTAAAAGTTTCTGGGGTGAAGCTGTGAGTACTGCAGCTTATTTGATCAATAGATGTCCATCGACGGCGTTAGACTTCAAGGCCCCTATGGAGGCTTGGAGTGGGAAACCGGTAGACTACTCCAAGTTAAAGGTTTTCAGGGCTTTGGCGTTTACGCATGTCAGGCAAGACAAGCTTGAAGCTTGGGCTATGAAATGTGTCTCCATCTATTATTCGGAGGGTGTGAAGGGATACAAGTTGTGGAAGTTGGAATCTGGAGGGTCAAAGTTTATCATCAGCAGGGATGTCACTTTCAATGAGACCTGTATGGGGATAAAGTGCAAAGACCTGGAGGATAGTAGCTCAGAAGCGGAGGTGGAGAAAACTCAGTTTGAGGTGGAGTCTACCACTAGTGATACCAGCGATGACAGGGAATATAGTCCTCCACCATCAGGTTCTATAGGAAGACAACAAACAATGGATCCTGGCTATCAGTTGGCAAGAGATATGGAAAGGAGGAAAACCGTGGCACCGAAGAGATACGGGTATGCCGAACTTATTTGTTATGCTTTGATTGTGACTAAAGAGGTTCGAGACTCAGAACCAAGGACCTTCAGGGAAGCAATGGGGAGCAAGGAGAGTAAGAAATGGTTGAAGGCAATGAATGAAGAAAAGAATTCATTGGATAAGAACAGGACATGGGAGCTTGTGTATCTACCGAAAAAGCATAGGGTAGTTGGATGCAAGTGAAACTTCAAGAAGACAAGAGGTATTCCGGAGGTTGAAGAACCATGTACAAGGAAAGGCTTGCGTATAAGGTCAATCTTGAGTTAGAGATTGTGAATGATATTCTAAAGACAAGTTCTAGCAAGGAGGGGATTGGTATGCTCAAGGGGAATTAGCTTCTGGATTTGAGATAAAGGATCTCGGCATTGTGAAGAGGACACTTGGAACGGATATTGTGAGGAACTGAAAAAGGAGGGATGGATCTTTGAAAAGCAGTTTGAAGCATATGAAGACAACTCAAGGTGGAGTCGCAATGAAGAGTATGATTGTTGGATTGGGAATTACACATGGTTGTGAGATGTTCACCAAGTACCTTCCTTCCTAGATCAAGGTTCAAGCATCACTTGGACTTGATCATTGGCGTTAAAGCGTAATTCTATTTTTGGAGAGAGCAACAAGTTGATGATGAGTTTATTGTTGAGCATCATCACTGATTTAAAGTCAAGGTGGAGAATTGTGGAGTTTTTTGTGCCTTAAAATCAGTTTTGGAGATTATTGAAAGTCATAGAAGTGATTTCCACACATGTGAATTGAATCATGGTCCATGGGAATCGATTCACGGAGCAGCATTGGAGCCTTAGAAGAAATCAAGCTCTCTGTGAGTTGAAGTTGTTCTCTGGGAGTCTAAGTACACAAGGTATATATGTGAGATCTAATATATATTTTAATTAATTTCATTCGAGTGACTGATTTGATCATATATATAATATATATGTTTATCCTTGATCCTTTCTTGAATTTTTCTAGAAGGATTCATTTCCTACTGCGAAAGAAAATGTAGTCAACTCCATTTATTAGAATAGCTTCCATTGAGTCTCTGCACCTATCATTTTTTTATTTTCATTTTCCCTATCTATCTAAGGGATGGAAGGGCAGAGGTCTTTGGTGTCCCCTCTAGTAAAGAATTAAGACCTCACACTGAATAGTCAATATGCTTTTACCTCATTCCTTTTTTCGTTCATGATTTGTTCTGGGGTCCTAGGCGTAGAGGAACCACACCAATCCATCCCGAACTTGGTGGTTAAACTCTGCTGCGGTGACGATATTGTAGGGGAGGTCCTGCGAAAAAATAGCTCGGCGCTAGGATGATAAAAAGCTTAACACCTTTCATTTTTGCTTTTACTAGACGAAATTTCTATGAAGTAGATTCACAAGAACCAACTAACTAGCTTTTCAATATAAAGTAAAGTTTATCCATAGTGGGTGAGAAAATAACCCGGTTGATCGAATATGCTACCAATCAAATTTTACCTCTTATTATAGTATGTGCGTCCAGAGGAGAGCGTATGCAAGAAGGAAATTTGAGCTTAATGCAAATGGCTAAAATCTCTTCTGCTTTATATGATTATCAAATCAATCAAAAGTTATTCTATGTATCGATACTTACAGTATTTTCTTCTCCTGATGGTTGGTCAAGTAACAAAAATGTTGTATTTTCCGGTACATCATTATGGATTGGATTAGTATTTCTAGTGGGTATTCTTAATTCTCTCATCCCTTGAAACTATTCATTCTAGATCAAAAAACGAAATGACCCTCGTATCACTGGAAAAGCGAAAGGATCAACCGGTCAAGTTTTACTTCAATTACTTGAAATGCGTTTGGATAACATACTTTTTCGATTAATCGATTCACCATTTCCAATCACGTGGTTGAATCGATTCAAGAGTTATGTGTTGGAGGCTTGATTCGGATCATGAAAAGGCACGCGTAGGGGTTGAATTTTTGTGAATTGAATCGATTTACTGATTCCTTGAATCGATTCAAGCTTGCGGTTTATAAACCAGCAGATGCAGAAAACGCAGCAAAACGTGAACCAGATTGGGAGACGCAATTGGAGCGATCTTGGGTGCAATTTCTAGGGTTTTGGGAAACACATTTAAATACTTGGGCTTAGGGTTTCATAGAGGGAGGATTCAAGCTTTCTCTATTGTAATCTTGAGGGAATCATTGAGGGATTGAAAGGTTTTGTAATTGTGAGAGACCTAGGGATTGTTCATCTTAAACAATTGGAAGGGGTTGTGAAGAACAATTGTAATTTCTCATTGTAAAGACTCATGATGATAGTGGATATGGAGGGTTGCTCTCTCCCGCAGACGTAGGTCATCTTTTTGGGACCGAATTACGTCAACAATTGCGGTGTCATTCCTCTACTATCTATCTTTGATTTGTTTGGTTTTGAATTAGGGCTTTTATTGCACATTGATTTAGATTCTGTTCTTAGTTGAATTGTTTGATTGCTAGACTGTTTGGTTATTGGTTGTCTTTGTTATTTATTCCATTATCTTCTTCAAATCTCAACAATATGGAAAATAAGGAAAAATTAAATCAATAAATAAATATTCAAATAACCTTGTGCTAATAAGCCCTGCAAATTTGGTCTTCAAAAGTAGAGTGAGGGACCGGGAGGAGAGCAAGCGAGAGAGATGAAGAGCAAAAAACGAAGAAAAAAAAGGGGTTTGGGCTGGACCAACTGAATATTGATTGACATGTTTTTGGAATTTAGATTCTTTCTTCTTTTATTTTTCATTACACAACTGGTATAATTGGTAATTGATCACAAAAAATGAAATGAAATTAGCAATTACATTCGTGCAAGGCATGAAATTGTTGATAGACATGATTTCGTTCAAGTTCAAAATGAGGAGTTCAAAATCAGCATTAATGGTCCATTAAACTACATGATTCCTTTGTAACGTACGTTTCCTTATTTTGTGTTTCCATTTTTTGAATTTTGTTAACATAGGATATTTTTAATTAAATTATTGCATGTTTTGAATTGGAATCAATTTGAAATTCATTGCAATGAGAGAAATTTATTATAATTGAGTAGCTATTTATGTTAGATTTATGGTAAACATTTTTTAGGGTTGGAACCGAACCATAGAGATACAAAGCTATGTTAGATTTATGGTAAACATTTTTTAGGGTTGGAACCGAACCATAGAGATACAAAGCATGAAAATTTGACATGCGTAATCCGAACTGTGGTAGTTACCATGTATTCAACATGTGTAATACAAATCTTTCAAATCATTGTTGAACTGACATGTGTAATCCTTACCTGTTAAAGGATTCTTAAATATATTATTTATGATGATGATGTCAAATTTGTAGAAAGAAACTATGTGATGAAAATCCCTTTGAATGAACACAATCAAATCTTGAGTTTGATAAGGAGTCTTTTAGGATTCATTATTTTTTATATATTGTAGATCAAACAATTGACTCGTTTGATAGAGGATTTGAGCAATATAGCACATTTGAAGAGATTTTTGGATTTTTTTTTTTTGTAGTATTGGAAGACTTAGGTCATTTTCTGATAAGATTTTCAAATCTTATTACAAAAATCTTGAAACTTATTTGAAACATGGTAATTATTATGATCTTGATAGTGAAATTATATTTGAAGAACTAAAAATCATTAGAGAGGTTTTAACAATTGAATCAAAAACAAGCTTTGTGATATTGAATTCTGTGAAGACATTTAATTGTTTTCGTAATGCACGACTTATAGAATAATATTAACTATCATTGTTACTTGCATTTGCTAAAAAGAGTCTGAAATTGTTAAAATCTTATTTGCGATATGCAATATTGCAAGATAGATTAAATAGTTTTGCAGTGAATTCTATTGAAAATGGTTTTTAAAAGAACTTTTATTATGAACAAATTATTAATTATTTTACAACAACAAATGCAAGGAAGATGATATTCAACGATTAATAGAGATGTTACTACATGTTTGGGTTCATAGATACACATATAATTACTTTTGCTATAATTCTATTGTAACTTGCTGGTTTGGTTTGAACTTTTCGATATTGTAGTAATCTTTAAATTTTCTTCTGCAATATTTTATTTTAAGGTTGTATTAAAATAATTAATGGTTAGCTTTTTGCACTCTTGTGTGCTGAAGGACATGCTTTTGATTAGGGGTGGCAAAATAGATGAATTGGATGGATTTCCTTATAGATCTTAATGGAAGGATTGGAAAAATTCATTTATCCATTTACCATCCACTAAAATTTCATCAAGAAAATCCAATCCATCCATCATCCATTTAAAAAAAAAACCATCAAATTCATCCGTTAACAAATTTTTTATAGATGAATATCCGATCCATCCACAAAAAATATTTTTAATCACAAAAAATCTTTTTTAATCATAAAATATATTTTTAATTATAAAAAATATTTTAATTACAAAAAATATTTTTAATCATAAAAAATATTTTACTTCCCTCTCTCCTCTTTCTCCCCTCTTTCTCCTCCCTCTCTCTTCTCTCTCCGATATCTCTCTCCTCTCTCCCCCCCTCTCTCCCTCTCTATCCCCTCTTTCTCTCCCCTCTCTCCCCTATCTTTCTCCCCTCTTTCTCCCCTATCTCTTTTTATCAATGGGTTAACAATGAACTAAATTTCCTTTTTATCAATGTGAAAAAAGTTAACTCAACTTATTTAAAAACAGTTCACAGTTAACTGAAAAAAAAAAAACAAAAGAGTATCACAACAGCAAGCGTAATAACATATGGACCACCGAAACAACCCATTCACCAATTAAAAGTAGTTTAACCAATAAACTTCCCAGCAAGGCCGCAACTAATACATGAAAGTCATTTTGCTTGAATGAAAACGCAAAAAAAAAAAAAAAAAACATATAAGAGTGAACAATAGTTATCACCAAACAGAAAAATGCCAGAATCACGGAACATACGTATGCGTACAATTATTAAGGGATTTTCTTCAACAGAAAATAATCACTTGGCAAGCACGGCTTGGTTTTCTTGCTGCTGAAAGTTCAAAAGCCTTCTGAAAGGCATGAAAGGGGAGAGGGAGAGAGAGAGAGAGAGAGAGACACAAGAGAGAGAGAGAGAGGAGAGACGAGAGAGATGAGAGAGAGGGAGAAAGATGAGAGAGAGGGGGGAAAGATTGGAGAGAGAAGGGGGAGAGAAAAATATTTTTAATTAAAATCTCTATTATATACAAATGAGAATAATCTCATTGAATGCACCTCCAAGTGTCAATTTCTCACGAAAAGCGTATTTATTACTAATCTAAGTGTCATCATATAAGCCTCATAATCAATGACGTGGAAAAATTAAAATGATGTGTAACATATTGTCAGCATTTTATGATTATGTGTCATAATCATTTAACAATGAACCTCATTGATGACTGTCCATGTGTCACCCTCTCAGAAAAATATCATTTAATGATACTCCAAGTGTTGATCTACGTGTCAATATTGATCTATGTGTCAACATATCTCATAAATATTATCACGTGTGTCAACCATAGTCAACAAAAAATATTTGATGTGTCGCCACCTCTTACAATTAATGCATTTAATTTATTATTTTGAGATCTCCATGAAATATTTCGATCTGCTATAAATGCATTTGCAAAATTCATATGGTACACGATTTAGTCTACATACATTTAGTTTAATACATCATAATACAAGATATTATTTATTTAAAAAAGTTTGAATTCATATTGATTGAAATTATTATGGAATATACGATTGTGATGTGTATCAATTTATTATAAGGGTAAATTGTGATGATGTGAATCAATTCTTAAAAAAAAAAATTCTTAATATTTTGAAGATATATAATAAATAATACTATGAGGTATATGTTAATTGAATAATAAAAAACGAGAATCATTATATTTTTTTGGGGACTCGAATCATTATACTTTTAATATATGAGATATAATATTTTTAAGATATATAATAAATAATACTATGTGCATTTATTTAAAAAAATCCCTATTTCTTTCATTCAAAATGTACAATTATTATTTCATCAAAAAAAAAAATCTACAATCATTATTTTTTATGAGAAAATCTAAACGACAACTATATATATTGAAAACCACACTAAATGATTTTATGCTCTTTTTTAGCACATCACAAAATTATGCTTTTTAGAAATAAAAAATGTTTTGTACAAAAAAAAAGTCTCTATAATTATAATAATTATTATTAAATGTGACATTAATTGTGCATTTTGAAAACAGAAATAGAATATTCAGTCATTTTATACATATTTGAATTTGTAATTAATCATTTTCAACGTTTATACACATCACATTTATTATGTGATCAATAAAAATCGTAATCAATTCTAAAAAAATATGTATAACTGATGTAATAAAAAAAATATACGCTCAGAATATGTGAATCATGACTGAAGAAAAAATGAAAAGGTTACCAATGAAAAGACTCAGAATATTAATTAAAAAAATCGTAATCAATTCTAAATATGTGACCAATTGGCACTTGATACAGACGCGATAATTCACGTGATGTGCTCTCTTCCATTAATATGTATTTAATTTGTAAGGAATTCCGGGTGTTATCAACTTTTGAATTTGAATATAGGTGAGTTAATAACATACCATGGAGAATGAATGCTCAAAATTAGGATGATTCATGCATAATTTGTGCGGTTCATGTAATGGGTGATGAGTTTTAATTAATGATGATTTTCAAATTTCAAAATCCAGATTCCATACAAATGTTTGTGAAATCAATTGTAGATATCCGAATTTTTCCCCTCTCTAAGTCCACGTCGCTAACGCTTTCTCTCCCTCCCGGTAGTCCTAACAAATTGTTTTTTTTTACTCCTGATTTGTGATTCTCAAGGTTCATCGGGTAACACATATTCTCACCTTATTGCTTTTTCTTTTGATTTAGTCTATTATCATTTTCTTCTTCTTGGTCTTTTTGTGGGGAGGAGACTGAATTGATGGCTTCTCCTTTATATTTCCACCTTTAGATTTCCATAATTAGAAAAACATAATAATTTTCTAATTCTGTAAAGTGAATAACTTATTAACTTTTGCGAAAAAAAATGCAAATGAAAGAAATTGAATAGTGTAGTTATTTGATAGGAAGAAATTGAATACTGTAGTTATTTGATAGGAAGAAATTTTGCAAATGATGTTTTGTTTCCATTGTGTTGATGTTTCAAATGCCTTCTTTTGAATCCGAGATATGTTTCTTGATTATTTGGGTCTGGCAAATGATTTTTTATGTTATTTCTTTTAGTATGGCATTCAAATGCTTATGTATTAGAGTCAACATTTGTTGATTTGCGTTGTTGCATGAACACAAACATGTTACGAAGGCTGGAGTGGAAGATGAAGTGCTTAATAAGTAGAGAGCCAACAAGATGAAATATTAATTGGACAAGCTTCATCAAGTGAAAGTCAGTAGGACAAAAGACTTGACAAGGTTGACAAATGGAAGTCAGCATGTGAAGAAGGTCTTGAAGACTATAAATAGGTACTTATATATAATACACCATCTTCATTATGTTTTTGGATAAAGTTTCATTAACTCCATTATTCTGAATTTTCTGCCAAAAATTAATGAATCATTATTCCAAAAATTTTGACTTGCTACCTCTGTTTATCTACTTTTTGAAGAGTGATGACGGGCTTTGAAAGATTTATTATGTTATTCTATGGCTTTCTTTGCTTTATAATTTCTTTTGTCATTTTGAATCGTGACTTTTTGTGCGAATAACGCGTAATTTTTCTCTTAAGGAAATTATTAGATGTGGTTTTTGATATTCTCTAAGCTGACTGCAAGGAAAACAATTACCTGCACCTAATTACTTCAACCATTTTGTCATGACTCCTGACAGGTTGTTCAAAAGATAGTCTAAGAAGGGTACGTTTTCAGTTTTTGCACCCCATCTCAGGGAAGTACCACCAACACCACCGACCAATGAATCTCTCTTGCCTCTTTGATCTCCTTCTTAATCTGCTTGCGCTTCAAGTGGGTAGAATCTTCAATGCTACCACCAACAGTGTCAAAAGCCCTTTGATCAATGTAGAATATTTTAATTCCATCTTTTTTGAGGTGGCGAACCAGAATAGTCTGCCTGAAGATAGAGGCCATTTTTATTCTCAATTTCGAACTTTGACAACATCAACTCTTTGAGATGGAAACGAATTTTCTGACTGAACTGGAATTTCAATATCAGGAAGGGATTGCTGAGGAAATGTAGTTGGATCTATCTGAGTAAGATTATTGTGACAAAATGAGCAAAAAGTGGATATAGATATCATTGCCTAAACATGGCTGTCAACTCACAACAAATCACATACTATGTGTCAGAACAAATCTAAAATTGAATTCTTTACACTATACATAATCGCATAACACCTGATGACTGTGTGTACAAATAGCATGTCATGTTTATTGGAGAAGTGATTTTTTAGATATATTCAAGAATCCAAACCTTCAATCATAAAAAGGATTTTCTAAATGTGCATGCCTTTCTACCAGCACCATAATAAGAAGAGGACAAAAGGTAAAACGAAAAGGTCCACACTCCACAATGAGATATGACATTTTTTTAACCTATTCTAGATACGGTTTTTAACCTATAGAATAACTTTGGTTTATGGGCACATATTCTCTCCAAATTCACGCCAAATAATTTGCATCGGGCTCAAATTTCTTATAATCATGGCCTTTGCCTCAAATCATTAACTCATATAATACAAAAATTTAAAAATGAAATTAATATAAAATATAAACATTTATAAAATATAAACCTTCAATAAAATTCAAATCAATTTAGGAAATCTAATATCTAATATAATATTAATAGCAATAGTAAGATTTTTTTAATTTTAACTACGTGTTACAATTATATATATTATTCATTCTCTAATATTATTTTCTAATGTTATTATATTTTTAGTAATTAATAAAATATTAATTTAAAAAATCAATAATGTATATATTGAAGATAATATTTAAAATTAGAAATAACATCATATTGTGCATATAGAAAATTTCAATGTAAATTTCACAATTGATTAATTGAAAAGATGATATTGAGATTTTATTGGAACAAAAAATATAAATTAATTAACTAATTGAAAAATTAATTTGTCATGATTTAATTTGAAACAGCATTCATGGAGATTTATTGTAATATGAGGAAATTTAATTAGAGATTTATATTTTCAAACAAAATTTATAAAATTCCACCATGACCATTTGTTGAAAATCTAAGTTTTAAAACCTTAAATATCAATATCTAATTGATTTTCTGAAATATTAAAATTTAATTTCAGATTTACAATAATAATAGATATTTTGTTTATGATGATATTGTATTTTCATAAAAAAATAAGAAAATAATATCCATTCAATGTATTTTAAGAAATTCAAATATAAAAAATAATGTTGTTTACCTTATTTGAAGAAATTAATATTGTTTTAAATAATAATATTTTAAATAATAATCATTAATGTAGAATTTATAGATAAATATAACACTCAAATATTAATATTTTTTTATGAAACTATATAGGAAAAATTACACTTAACACACGATAATGAATATTTTATGTAAAATCATATTAACATCCTAATTATAAGGAAAAATACTTATAGTTGTATTTTTTTAATATCATACTTAGAGTTTTATTTATTGTAGAAGTGGGAGTATTTCGAATCATATACATATAATTATTAGTTGTATTTTTTATCTAATTGTATATAGAATGTTGCTTCTTCAAAATATTAGGTGTATGATTATAATTTTTTTTAAAGTATATACGGCGCGTAGCACGTCACTATAAATATATTTGTGAAAAAATTCAAGAAAAAAGTAAAAGAAATTTTTTTTGATGAAAAAAATTTCACACAATTTTTTTTTAATATCTATATGTAAATTAATCAAATCATAGATAAAACATTACATGTGATAATAAAATTTTATATGAAGCCAATTAGGTGATATACACTTAAAGATAATTTTCAGTTCATTCACGAGGATTAGTATTTTCCGTACAAATTTGAAATCTAAAACTTTATTAAGTTTTATACAAATTACTGTTCCTTATTTCTTATTAAAAACATTGTTATATATAACAACTTAATTTTCACATCAAATGTCATATTCTACGAACGTCATTTACTCGTGCATGGCACGGATCAATATATAGATTGATTAATATGTAAATATAAATTATATAAAAATATAATACACGGAAATGAACATATTACATGAATATTTATATGTAAATATAATATTTTTCTTTAATATATTATATGTAAATATAAAATATTATATAAAAAGTATAATATTTTTCTGACACAAAAAATACAAATATTTATATGTAAACTGTCTAATATAAAAATCAAAGAAAAAATTACATGTTGGAATAACATAAAATTCTACATGAAAGTAAATGTAGGTTTTTTAAGACAGAAATTTAAATTTAGCAAGTTTAAATTTAAATATAGCAAATTTAAATTTTTATCAATATATAGATTGATTAATATATAAATATAAATTATATAAAAAGTATAATATACGGGAATGAACATATTACATGAATATCTATATGTAAATAAAATATTTTTCTTTAATATATTATATGTAAATATAATATATTACGGTAAAAATATAATATTTTACTCACACAAAAATTATTAATATCTATATGTATATTGATTAATATAAAAATCATAGAAAAAGAATTACATGTCGAAATAAAATAAAATTTTACAAGAAAGCAAATTTAGATTTTTTAAAATATAAATATAAATTTAGCACATTTAAATTTATATCAATATATAAATTGTTTAATATATAAATATAAATTATATAAAAAAATATAATAAACGGGAATGAACATATTACATATCTATAAGCAAATATAATATTTTACTTTAATACAGTATATGTAAATATAATATATTATATAAAACATATAATATTTTACTTAAGAGAAAAAATATTAATATCTATATATAAATTGATTAATATATAAATCATAGTAAAAACATTACGTGTTGGAATAAAATAAAATTTTACATGAATGCAAATTTAGATTTTACATGATATAAATTTAAATTTAAAAAATTTAAATCTATATCAATATATAGATTGATTAATATGTAAATATAAATTATTTAAAAAATATAATACATAGGAATGAACATATTAGATGAATATCTATATGTAAATATAATATTTTCCTTTAATATGTTATATGTAAATATAATATATTATGTAAAAATATGATATTTTACTCACACAAAAAGATATTAATATCTTTATGTAAATTTATTAATATAAAATTTATATAAAAAATTAAACTTTGGAATAAAATAAAATTTTACATGAAACCATATTTAGATTTTTTTTTAAGTTTTAGTTTAATCTAAGCTTATTTAGATTCTCTTTTAAAACTTTATATCTTTTTATTGAAAGAATTTTAATTTATATCAATATATAGATCGATTAATATATAAATATAAATTATATAAAAATAATAATACACGAGAGTGAATATTTTACATGAAAGCAATAAATATAGATAAAATATAATACACGTGAATGAATATTTTACATAAAAACAAATTCGTTAAAAACATTTTATGTACATTTTAGATAATTTCTTATGAAATTCTCTGTGATTTTTTTGTTTATATATTTTCAGTACGAACGGGTCAACATACAATAGATATGTTGTTACTATATAGTACATCTCATTCGTACCCCGATATATATCCCGTGCATCGGATGGCTCATGTCTATTATACTAAAAATTTATTTTACTAAATATTGTTTTATTTATTATTTTGTTTGTACTAGGAACTCCCACATTTGTTTGGTAAGAATGTAAGTTCATAAAATTTTTATTCTCTTAAGTCAGCAACAATTTATATTTTTTCCACTATATTCAATTTTAAATATGATAATCACCTATATATTTTATTGACTCTTTATAATTGACAATAGTCATTATTTTTTTTTGACACAAAATAGTAATTAATATTTTAAAGATTCCTATACTTTGTGATGCATAATTGAAATTAAATTAGTCTTATATAATTTTTCATAAATAATGCCTCAAAGTCATTTTAACAAAAAAATATATAAAAAAATTAAATTAATTTATACAAATATTCAAAAGGCAATATATACCCGTGCATGGCACGGGTTACTATACTAGTATTTTTTTAAGATTAAAATTATTTTTTATGATCAATTCAAAAAATTATTTATTCCATTCATTTGCCACCCCTAGTGAAATCCAATAGATTTAGAAAAATAGTGAATAGATGACTAACCATCCATTAAATTAAATGGATCGATTTTATCCCATCCATTTAGATTTTTTGTTTGTAATGAATGGATTAAATGAATTTCTTTATAGATGAATTGGATAGATGATGGATAAATGGATCATTTTGCCACCCCTACTTTTGATAATCAATGTGTGTGTATAGACTTATAAAAAAATAGAGCACCAATTTATCAGTTCACATAGGAAACCTGAAATATCAAGGATGGCCTTGGTCACCTTGGTTGGAACTTGGAAATGCAACGTGTGAGAAAAAATAAGCTTGTTGAACAATCTGTAATTGCATCACAACATGCCCTCCAGATGTAACACGAAATATTTTTATTTTTTTTGACAAAACGAAATACTTTATTATAATGTGCATTCCTCCACTACTAATACTATCCTCATATTCTTAATTTAGTGACTAAACCTATAAATAATTTTTTAGGTAGACATCCCTACAAATAATTTTTTAGGAACACATCCCATCATATTTCACATTGTTTTGAAAAATAGTATTATGATGTGACAAGATGGTGAATTTTTATTTAACATAAATTTGTTTACACCAAAATATATAGTTATTAAACTCATTAGCATCTTACAATTCATGTGATTCGTATCTCGATTCAATACGAAATCAAACAAAATCAATATTCGGAATGCAAATCTCTTTTGCACCTAAATCTCATTATGATTTCCGGTTCGCTCTTTTGAATCTCACGATTAGGTATGAGAATAGATTAAGATGTCTGACAGGGGCCTAGGCCTGGCCTATTAAAGGCCTGGTCTGTTTAGTAAATAGATCGGGTTTAGACTTTTTTAAAAATCTACTTAATTAAAAATGTCAAGCTTAGACTAATAAAAAAAAAGTCTATTGAGCCTGACAGGCAGGCCTACATCTCTATTTTTTGTTAATTACCGAAAGTGGGCCATAAGCCCAATATAAACACAAGAAAAATCTTCAAAACGGACACGCTGGAAACTACCAATTAATTAATAGAGACTACAAATAATAAACCCTAAGAACAATTTACTCACCAGACCAGAAACACTAGTTAGCACCTCATTAATGACAACAACCATTGATTATATATACTATTTCATTAATTTTGTCATATATACAATAAAAATAAGGTAAGTTCTTCCATACCCAGAAAGAAAGGTGGGTATAGATACCCATTTGTTAAACAAACAAAAATAATCTCAATAAAAATAAAAAAAAAACTATAATTCAAACATAAATTATAAATAACAAAACAAATAAAACCTACAAAACAAACTCGAAATAAAAAAATAAATTGAAATATCAAAAGAAATTGAAATCGTGCATGAAATAAGTAAAACAATAGAAGAAATTAACAAAAATATAATTTTATTATTAGGAATGAAATAAGAAAAGAAGAATAAGCTAGGAATGAAATTAAATAGCTTACACAAATATTAGAATATTATTTAAGCAGTGATCCAAATAACGAAAATAGAGAAAGAATTTTTATAAAAAATAAAATAAAAAAAAGAATAAAAAGACTCCTTAGAGAAAGTCAAATTTATTAATAAATATAGAAATTTTTCAGGAAATTTCTCTTATACTCTTACACTAACAATAGGTATAAAAACTAAATATCTAATTTCACTTTAAAAAAGTTAAAAAATGATGTGGCATCACATAATTGGTGATTGGGTATTCATACCCAATAAAACTCCTAGGTATGGGAGTTCTCACCTAAAAATAACTGCTTTTGTTTGGGGTTTATCGAAACTTTTGATTATACATGCACTAGAATCGATCAATATGAAGCAACACAATTATTTGATTCAACACACTTTCTATTGTTTGTTTCCTGTGTCCATCATTTGCTCTATCTTATGTTTTCTTTCCCCTGGTTTTAGGAGGATTCTGATTCCCCAGAACCATCGGACGATGAATGAAGCCTAAATGGGTGTCTTCTCCAGCTCCTATGTATCCATTACTTAAAAATGGTTTTCCACCATTTCATTTTGCATGAGAAACTGTTCTGAAGGAAGGTATCAATGCCCCCAGTCAGCCTCCCCCTCGTTTTTTTTTTTTTGCTTGTTTCTTTCTCTCTATTTTCACAGTCCATGTAGTTGAATGAATTTCAAACTATTTTCACAATTAGACATCTTGTGCATGAGCAACGTGGAACAGGTTATATATGTACAACTAGTTTTTGTTATCCTGCAGTAGTTTCTGTAAGCTCTAGTATTAGTCTCACAGTGTATTAAGCTTCACATAACCAAAGAAAAGGCAAATACAACAGCAATTCTTATTACTATATATCGATTTCAAAAGTTGGGTACCTGCATTTCGAATAATCAATTTAATAGAATGCTGCCAAATATACTGTGATTCCTTGAGAGAAACTAAGGATCTGTTTACTTTGTAAAACTGTTTTTATTTTCTAAAATTAATGTTAATTTTAACTTGCTAATAAGAAGATAAGAGACTCTTTGAGTGAACAATTGTCTACATTTTCGAAAAAAATGAAAATACCAAAAAAACTATTTTTATTATTTCCGGAAATGCATCCTCCTGAAATGCATCCTCCCTATCTCACCTTTCATCTTCTCTCTAACACAATGACTCGCTTCAAGAACATCTCATTCTCTTGTTAGCAAGTTAAATTGAATGCAAGTTTTAGAAAATGAAAACAGAAAATGTTTTTGTAAAGTAAACAGGCCTTGGATCAATGGGATACTCGAGTAATTGGAATAGCGCAATTAGGAATGAGTGATAGATATTTGGCAATGTATTGCAACAAAATATTGACACAAGTTTTATCTCTTTCAACTTTTTGTAACACGTTTCATCACTTATGTTAATGTCATTTATTTCAAAATGGAGGTGAAAATTTCATTATTATCTTTTTAATATAAATAGTATTCTTTTTCTTTACACGCATGGTTTATTTGTAACTTTTTTTTTTGAAAATATGTTTTAATTAAAAGATTATTTAGAAAATTATAAGAACTAAGTAAAGCATTACAAAATAAAACCATTTTAATATTTTTTTAAGCCAAAAGTAATAAATGAAAAAATTATTATAAAAGGGGTATTTTTTGAAGTGAGAAAATGCTTTTCAATTAAGCATGTCATGATAAAAAAATTACACATTACGTATATGGCATGGGACACAAATCTCTATTCAAATAAATCATTGCTAACGATTGTTAATCCAGCCGGTTTTGATGAGACTTGTATTTCACATCGACAAGAATTAGCTCAAGTTAGAGCCGTCAAAAAGCCCAAAAAAATTTGGGAATCGCTAAGGGCACCCCACAAATTACTTGGGCCCCCTATATTGGACTGTGTTGATCATTATACCTCTCATTTTTTTGTTCAACTCGCAGAAATAGTTTTTGCGAGTGAACAAAATTTAATTTTTGTTCACTCGCAAAAACCATTTTTGAGAGTTAAGTTTTTTTTTAACTCATAAAAATGGTTTTTGCAAGTGAACAAAATTAAAACTTTTGTTCACTTGCAAAAGCCATTTTTGCGAGTGGAAAGAACAAATTTTTTTTTTTTGAAAAATATCAACGGATGAAATGCGACCGACCCACTTTTAACGGTTCAGATCTCATCAAGCGTTCTATAATAAAACCATTTTCACACACCCAAGAGAGTAGCATAAACCCTAAATCGATTTCATCATCCCTTACTCCGCTCGTGAGTCATGTCAGACACTCAGCCAACCCAGTTCTCGATGGATTCGAGCCTTGTTGTTGTCTATCACGGTGGCAAAATTACAACAAGTGTTGATAGCGTGGTTTTTTAATGCAATGTTCCAAAAATATTTAAGATTAAGACATCCATCACCATTGAAGACTGAAGCAAAAGATACGACGAAAGCTCGGAGCTGGATCATGTATAGTAGCAGATCTCTACTATCGATGCCTTGTTTCGGTAGGTGGTAGGCGTGTTCAGTATATGCGTATGACACTTCTAAACGACGGCGACATACAACGTATGTGGGAAGCATTCAATGATCATTCTAGCCATGGCCCAATAGAGTTATATGTTGTGCTTGGTTGATTGATCGACGAGATCATTGCAAAATGTCGTGCACTAAGAATAGTTGATGAGATCCTTGCAGCGTGTCGTCAACCATAGCCAAGGATTAAAACTTGTGACTAGGTCATGTACCGTTTGTTTTGTTGTTGCATTCGGTGATCATGTAATGTTGTTTTCTTGTTGTTAAATGAGTAGTTACGTTTAATAAATAGTCACGATCAAGTTTGTTTTTATTATTTTGCTTTGTATTTCTAAACTTACTAATAATAAATAATAACAAAACTACTACAACAACAACAATAATAATAATAATTACATTCATAAAAAACAAGTGTTCGCATAAAAAAAATACATCAAAAGAAAACTACTCAGCGATCCTGATCCTTCGCTTTCCGAAGCACTGCCCGAAGGTAGTCACACTTCTGACCGGTATGCCCAGTATGCATGACACATCATCCAGCGTGATGGTCATCTCTCCAACTGGAAGGTGGAACGAGCTGGTCTCTGCGTGCCACCTCTCAGAAAACACAGGCAACAGCGCATTGTCAATCATCGTGTAGCTGCAATACATCAGATGACTGAGACCAAATCGATCAACATGCTCCCGTATTGCAGCTGGTAATGTGTGACGTAGCTCAAACCACTTCTGCCACTTTTGGCTGTGAGCAAAAACCCTAAGAGGTACCGGCCGATCCTGCACACATAAAAATAAAAGCCTTGTCATTAATTACACAAGTAAAAAAGAAAAACCTTAAATGTTTTAAAACAGTAAATAATAATTACCTCTCCGCTACACAACTGGTAAGCGATGTGGTCCCTGAATGAAGTCAGCAGTGATGTATCGGAAGGTCCTCCTGGAAATGATCCCTCCCCTGCCTGTGCATATATATACATCTCAACTGGTTCCTCGTGAGGAACCTCATGCTGATATCCCTCGTCCTGATATCCATCGTCCTGATCTCCCTCATACTGAGTAGCTCGTACTGAGGTTGTCATCTATGTCGTCTATGTCCCTGTCTACTCGGACCAGGTCTATTGTCAACCATTTCTATACGGTGTGATGCAATCATGGCCTCCCAATGCTCTCGATGCTGTCGCTGAGCCTTTCTCGCAGCCTCAACCCCCTGTCCAGTAGCCTCTATCTCAACCTCCTTGCCAGCCAGCCAAGCTGTTCCTCTCGTGCGTGGCATAATTGAAACAAAAAACAAAAAAAATTAAAATCAAAACTTAAAAAAAAATTCACAAAAGTGGTTTTTGCGAGTAAGGAAAATTTCCTTCACTCGTAAAAACCACTTTTGCGAGTGAAGGAAATTTTCCTCACTTGCAAAAATGGCTTTTGCGAGTGAAGGAAAAATTCTTTCACTCGCAAAAGTGGTTTTTGTGAGTGAAGGAAAAATTCCTCACTCGCAAAAGTGGTTTTTGCGAATGGGCTTGGTTTTTGCGAAAACCTGCCTCAAATTTGTGAGTTCCAGAGAAATTTTTGCGAGCTGAAATTGAAAAATTACGAGTCAAGGGGAAAATGGGAAAATTGTTTTTTTTTTAACTTTTGATATTTTTAGTAGGGGTATTTTGGGAATTGTAGGGTGCCCTAGCAAATTGTGGGGAGCCCTTGGCAATTCCCAAAAATTTCTGTCTTAGGCAATATTTTTTAGCCCGAATTGTAATTAGGCTTTTTTTGCCTAATTAATAAAAGTATGAGCATGTGTTGGGCTAACCCGGTTAGGATTTTGGTGGCCTAGACGCATCTATATGTTATTAATTAATAAAAAAATGTTTTTATGATTAGGTTGTGGGAGTAATATATATTTTCGTTATATAGTACTAGCAACAAGACTCTTGTGCCCGACTTTCCGCATTTTTGTTGTACTACAACATGTATTATTTTATCCCGTTTTGTTGTTTAATATCGGTTTTATATTGATTTCTTACTTCCTGTCCCCATAAACATGCACTTAGATATCAGTTGTAAAATTGCAATCAATACTGCATCTAACAACATCGCCTGCAAATGTCCAATTCTCGTTACTTATTTCTTTAATGCATACTATATAATATTCAGCAATTGCAATAAACGACATCTACCATTGCTACAGTTCATAACCCCATAGCACTGACTTCATTCATAAGTATTACATCACTTGTGTTTCTTTTGATAGTGAAGAAGACAAAGATCAATAATACGATGAATATACTCCACCAACTCACTCGATTCCACCTCATCTTTTGCTTTTAAATCAAATAGCTGCAACTCAGAACATCTTGAGAAGCCATTCTACAACATAAACCCATTTCTCAAAGTCACAACTGACCAATGGTTTGGCTGCCATTGTGTCGGGATGTCCGGTAGCCCGGTCATCCTGATAGGGTACTGTTATACCATTGTCCATAGTGCCGACCCTGAGTGTCGCCCCGACACCTGTTCCTATCGTCTAAGTTGGGGAGCAGGGTGCACTCTTAGAGTACGTTAAGCGGGATATGGGGATGGACAACTGACTTAACCTACCCACACATCGGTGGGAGGTAGCCATAAACACAAAGGCTAAGGTGGGGCCGCTTCTGCCGTACTAAGCTGTGTGGCCACGTAGGCATCTAGTTCTAGGTTGCATGGGCAGGGGTAACTAGGTGATGATCCAAATCGTTGCTCGGGAGATGTGTGGCCTATTCTTCCACATATTCTATTATCTTACTTTCCCATTTACATGGTGTATGTTGTGTTCTCATCTCCCATATCTTGTCTTGTTTTTCTTTTCTTTGCTATTCTTTATATGATTAGGTTCTGAAGATTCTCGAGATCTTGGAGATGTATATCCACCCATCGATGCTGAAGGAGCCGAGCATCCCAGTCTAGGGTGACTTCGAGGTTTATTATCACGACATGGATGAGGATTACTGGGAGATTGATTATTGCCGCCATGTCGTGATCTACACCAGATTAGTTAGTGTTTTCTTCCGTTTGTTAGGGTCACCGAGAGCCTCCCTTATAGGTGTGACTACAGGATAGCGCAACGGTTGCCTTTTAACTGCATGAAGTAGGAGCCTAAGTCTAGACACCGTCACTCTGCTGCTTCTTCTTCTAGTTCCTATAGTATGGCTTGGGATAGTGTCGGAGATTGGAAAGTGCGTCGTAGGCAAGAGATGACTTTCCCTTCATCTCCTGTTGCTCCCTTGGCAGAACCTTTGAGGGTTTACCAATCTAGGTTCCAGGTACGACCTACTGCTATGAGTTCCCGTTTACCACCACGACCACGTGTTATGTTTCACAGGACGAGTCAAATGTAGAAGGCTTTTGTTATACTTTTGACTGATGATGATTAATTTTGTATACCCATACGGGTTTTTGTATGTTTGTATATTATTCTTTTGGTAGTTCATAGGAGGGAACCCTATTTGTACAAAACTTTTATTATATAATGCAAAAATATATGTTTCTTCCGCTGTACTTTGATGTTGTGTTATTATTACTATTATTCGTAATTAAATAGTAATATTATAAATGGGACAAGCGTGTCTCACTTTCTACCCTGTCATGACATTTTAACAACGTAAATAAGAAAAATATGCTGAAAAAATTATTTAATAAAGAAATAAATACAAAAAGGGCACGCATGGAATATAAGTGGAAAACCTCTTTTTAAAAGAAATGGGTCAAAAGCCCAGTCCTTCATGAAAATCAAATTAGGAGTCAAAAGTGAACTCTAAGACCAAATCCTCATTCCAAATTTTATTAAAAACAAAGAACTATTATTTTAAAAAATAATTATTGCCTTTTTCAAAAGAGAGATCTAGAACTATCCTTTTATTTATTTTAAAATTTTTTGTTATTATATTTTTTTATCAATTTATGAACACTAATTATTATTAATTATTAATATCACTAACACTAATTATTATTAATTATTAATATCACTAAGTGTCAATTCCTAAACTAACCGAGACCTTCAAATTGTGCTCTTTTACACTTAATAAAAATGAATGAAAATAATTATCTACATTTTTAACTTTTCAATTTCAGTAAATAAAATATAATTTTATTTAGGACATATCTGATTGGGAAAGAAATAATAAATAAATAAACAATTGACTGCTTTGGAAACCCTAATAAATATTGGAACCTTGAACACTAAAATGCGATAACAGTGGCCAAAAATGTAGTTCTGGCCAAGACTTGCGGTGGCCAAAGGGGAACCAGTGGTCAAAGGGGAACCATGGGTTCCCTTCCTTGAGCTCAGACAATGCATAAATGAAAGAAATAGTATATGAAAATTGCAAAAATAAAACAGATAGAAGAAAAGACGAATTTATTTGTGATTCAGATTTAGTCCATATTATACATCAATACAAACCAAACTCGAGATAAAAAGATACAAATGGAGAAAGAGGAGAGTCAATAACCTGGGTTTCGGCTTTTCCTAGAAAAAATATACAGAAGAGGGAAAATATTGGGGGAAAAAACCCTAGATGTTTGTTTTGGTCTTTTTTGGGTGACCTCACGGGTTCTTGGCTGCAGTTTCTTCCTTCTGCCTCTGCCTATTTTTGTTCGTCCTCTTTGTGCTCTTTTTCGGGTCCAGTTTGCTTTTCCTCTAATTTGAGTTTGAGGCGCTCTTTTATACCCTCCAGTCCTTAAAAAAACCGAAATAGCAAGGATTAATAGTAATAAATAGGAAAGTAAGAACTTTGAAGAAAATATGAGAAATAAAGGAAAGAAAAGGCTCAGATACTCCCTAATTTACGCCCAAATCTGTACGAATCCTTGAGATATTGCTTGAATCTGGACCGGATCTTAGAGAATGGAGGAGATTTGGTTCGATTTTTAGTGATTTTGAGAGGAAATGATGAGAAGGAGAAAAATGAGGAAGGGGCCGAGAAAGGGGGAGAAGAATGAGGGTTAGGGTTTAGAGAAAAGAGAAAAAAGAGGTTAATGGAGACAGAGAGTGTCGCGGCGGCCACTCTTCTAGGGTTTGAGGGATGAAGGATCAAGGAATGTAAGAGGGATAGAGATGAAAGGGGGAACAGCCGCCGGGAGAAATGAGGGAGGAGTGTGTGTTTTTAGGGTTTGGAGGACTGGGTTGTTGGGTCGCACGAGTTAAACGATTGTGGGCTAAAGGGGTGTGCAAAATAGAAGGAAGGTGTGAATAACAGGGCGTGAGAGAAGAAGGAGTTGTGTGCATGAAAGGAGGGAGGTGCGCGCGGGGGGAAGGGTTCATTGGGCTGGTGGGATGCTGGGCTGGGGTGCTGTAGTTGGGCTGCTATTAGCACCACCAATATTGCTAATTACAACCATCATCTCCCTTTTCTTTTATTCTTTTTCTTTCATTTTTCACTTCATTTCTTTTTTTCCTTCTTCTCTTTATTTATTGAAACCAAAAATATTATTATTTTTTTTATTTTTTATTATATTATTAATATGCTAATATATAAATATACCCATATGTATAATAAGAAAAAACTTAAAAGAAAAGGGGTCAGACAAAATTGGGGCATGACAGTTGCGTTGTTGTTGCAGGCGGTGATAAAAAACGGATACATTCTAGTGTCGGCCACGATGGGCATGATACCCGGCCTTAGAGGTCGATCAGGATAGGGGGTCTTATGTAAAGACGGGGCACCGTTGGGACGACCCCGTTATAAATTGGATCACCTTGACTTGCCACTATTCGTATTCAAGAGTGACAGCGGCGCTTTCACCCACTCACTAGCTTTTAGTTGGATCCACACGCATTCCGAAGTAGGCATCGGTTTAGGATTGCGTAAGATGTTGATGTTATGCGCATTACTTAAGTTTTTTTCCTTTGTTGTTAAGTGCTATTACAAAATATATATATATAAAAGAAAAAAGCTCGCTGAACTGAAATCTCGAAAGGGCAGTCTAGGCAAAACTTAGAGCGACCGGTTAGGTTGAAAACTGCAAAGAGCAGCCTAGGCAATAGTTAGGTTCAAATTCAAGAAATGGTCAACCTGGGTTGTACCTCACCAACCTAAGCAGAAACCAAGAAGCTAGGGGCAAAAGCTATGCCCATCATCAATAAGCTTCACATTGAAGATTTCATCCCAATTTCAGAAATACACAAAGTGGCATGTCTCGTAACATAGATCCTACCTCACCTGGCTGAGCAAAGGCTAAAAAGACACAGAAAAATCTGAGGATCGAAAGTAGCCAATCCAAGTCCTCTCAAGAGCATTCAAGGCGTGAAAAGAAAATTGAAATATCTTGAAAGATAGGCAAGATCATCTTTCAAGTGGGAAATATGCAAATTTTATGCATTGCAAAGTCAAACATTTGGGCAAGCGAACCAACAGAAAGTTATCAACCCATAAGTCTAGCGGTAACGTCCTCGAAGGGATTCAAGAAAAGCAACAAAAAACAATATATCTTTCAAAACAAAACAATACAAATGCATAGTTTACTGTTCATTGCATTTCGCATGATTATCAATAATTTTGGGTCCATCGCCCAACTTGAAAAATCATCATTTCATTAAAAAACAACATTCATGCAAGACATATCATCTTGCATGACCATCAAAGTTTTTGGGGCCATCGACCCACCCTCTCCAATATTGCATACAGTTGGGCTGTTGTTACTCAGTAAGTACTAGTACTCAACCAACACAAATCCACTTATTAGCAAGAGTTAGGAACCTATCCTACACTTTGTCGAGAATCTGACCCAACGAATTCACTAGGAAATCAAACCTAGAATCTCCAACCCAAGGGAATTCACTAGGAACCGAATCTAGAATCTCCCATCAAAGATGTAAGAGTTAGGTATCAGACATATCCTTGCTCATAATTCTCTAGGAAAACGAACGTAGAATCTCTAACCCATAGGAGTTCACTAGGAAATCGAACCTAGAATCTCCGACCCAAGGAATTCACTAGGGAATCAGATATTAAATCTCTGACCCAAGGAATTCACTAGGAAATCAAACTTAGAATCTCCAACCTATAGAAATCCACTAGGAATCAATACTTTTGGGTCCACCGCCCACCTTAAAAAATCATAATCTCTCTAAAAAAACAACATTCATGCACGACATATCATTCTGCATGACCATAAAAGTTTTTGGGTCCATCGACCCACCCTCTCTATTATTGCATACAGTTGTCTATTGTTACTCAGTAAGAACTAATACTCAACCTACCCAATCCAATTATTAGCAAGAGTTAGGAACCTATCCTACACTTTGCTAGGAACCGAACCTAAAATCTCTCACCAAAGATGTAACAGCTAGGTATCAGACCAATCCTTGCTCGGAATTCGCTAGGAAAACGAAACTAGAATCTCCAACCCATCGGAATTCATTAGGAAATCGAACCTAGAATCTCCGACCCAAGGAATTCACTAGGTAATCAAAACCTAGAATCTCCAACCTGTATGAATTCGCTAGGAACTAAACCTCGAATATCCAATCCAAAATGAATCAAACCTATGTCCTTTCAGGGAATTTACTAGGAACCAGACCTAGAATCCCTCACAAAAATCGGGAACCAATCTTGCATTCTCAAACCACTTGTTTCGGACAAAATTAGCATCCACTATTCTTAATTACCTTTACACTACTGAATATGGCCTTGAGTAAAATATACTTAAAGAGGGGCAGATATCATACCCTCATTTTGTCCGGCCTCTTTTAAATTTATTTTTGCTTAAATAATGATAAATAAGTAGTAATAATTTATATATAAATAAAATAAAAAATAATAAAAATAAAAATTTTTTGGTCTCAAAGTAGGATAAAAAAAGAAATAAAAAAGAAAAAGAAAGAAAATAAGTAAACGGGGCACAACTAGCAGTACTGGGGGTGCCAATAGCAGCCCAGCCCAGCGCTCTCGTTCGCGTACCCTTCTCCCAACGCCGATCTCAGTCTCTCTCCCTCCTTCTCTTTTCTCTCCTTCCCTCATCTTCATCCTTATTCCTCCAAACCCTAAACCTAAAAGGGCAAAACAGCGACAGATCTGTGAAACCATCACCAGTCACCGCCGTTTCTTTGTTCTGCAACCACCACGTTCGGCTTCCACTGGTTCTGTAACATCTTGCTTCATCATCAGCTCCGGATCTCAGTTCTGTTCCTCTATGTGAAACCCTCACATCCGGATCTGTTCCTCTCGTGGCTGCGGCGACGACGGCGGAGGAGAGCCATTCTGTTCCTCTCTTCCACTGGTGTTGTTCTATTCTTCGGTATTTTTTGGTATTTTTGTGGATCTCAGCTTTTGAGTTTTTGCATCTGGAATTGTTGGTATTTTTTGAGAAGATTTTTCTGTATTTTTGGTATTTTTGTTGATCGGATGATATTTTTTGTTTCTATAATTTGTGTGGATCTGGATTTTTTGGATATGCTGAATTTTTGGTTGAGATTGTATGAATCAGTTATCATCTTCTATTTCTTGTGCAAAAGACGTTTCATAAGATTTGTCTAGTTGAAAAATAAGGGACGTGCACTCATGGGTTAAGAGACCCCATAAGGGTGACCGCGTTGGAGTTGCTCTAACGTCAAAGAGAGCTTCCAAATCTATTCTTAACTTTATTTATTTATTATTGTTATTCATATAATTTTGCAATTTGTTTTGCAGAGTTCTTCAGTCTACAAGACTTTGCTCTCTGAATAGAGTGGTTAAGTTTGTTGCTCCTGGTCCTAGTCACCTGGTGTAGAGGATGGAAGATGAAAAGTTGGATCTTCACCCCAAAAGTAAGCCCTTACATTATAACCCCAGTTTCGTGGATTCTGTGGGTGGGGCGGGGTTGGGCATCATTATCCATATTATCCATATCACTAATAATAATAATAACAATAATAATAATAATAATAGACGAGGGATTTTGTAGTGTTTTCAAAGAATCAACCTGTTCAGAAATTGACTTTGCATTCTGTAACATTATCTATGGAGTTTGGATTTGCTTCTATCTAGCTAGCCAGCCAGACTGTGAAAGCTATAGTTTATGGTTTTTCATTCATGGAAAAATCTTATAGGTAGGAAGGGAGGAGAAAAATTTTAGAGAGTTTTTGAAAAAATCCAGATGCATGCATAAACTAGTTTTAACTTGTACAGAAAAACTATTGTTTAAATATTTAACCCAGTTCATTTAATAACAAAACCACCATATTGGTTTTGTTCTGTGTTCTGATGTCCTTTATCTTTTCTTCTATTAGAGGCTAGCCTGAATGTCAAGTCGAAGAAGAATTTCAAGACATGTTGGAAGAAAGGGACCAGAGGTCGAAAAGCACCAAAGGATTTAACAAAAAAAGCACCACTTCAAACTGAAGCCTCGAAGAAGAATTTCAAGACATATCAAAAGAATTTCAAGATGCATGCATAAACTAGTTTTAACTTGTACAGAAAAACTATTGTTTAAATATTTAACCCAGTTCATTTAATAACAAAACCACCATATTGGTTTTGTTCTGTGTTCTGATGTCCTTTATCTTTTCTTCTATTAGAGGCTAGCCTGAATGTCAAGTCGAAGAAGAATTTCAAGACATGTTGGAAGAAAGGGACCAGAGGTCGAAAAGCACCAAAGGATTTAACAAAAAAAGCACCACTTCAAACTGAAGCCTCGAAGAAGAATTTCAAGACATATCAAAAGAAATGGACCAGAGGTCGAAAAGCACCAAATGATTTAACAAAGAAAGCACCACTTCAAATTGAAGCCTCATCGACGGACTCATTGGCGGAGATGACTTTGTTAAAGTACGGGATAATGAGTCGAGAGGAATTGAATTTTTTAAAGGAAAAGATGATGAGGAAAGAGGAAAAGAGTGTTTGGCGTTTTGCTGATAAGGCTTGGGAAGCTCATAGCAATTGTTGGGGTGAGCATGCTGAAGAGGAGGTATTGTGTTCTGCTATTCCTTTTATACTTTTGGTTATGCTTTGATGACAACAACCATTGATTATATATACTATTTCATTAATTTTGTCATATATACAATAAAAATAACTGCTTGTGTTTGGGGTTTATTGAAACTTTTGATTATACATGCACTAGAATCGATGAATATGAAGCAACACAATTATTTGATTCAACATATTTTCTATTGTTTGTTTCCTGTGTCCATCATTAGCTCTATCTTATTTTTTCTTCCCCCCTGGGTTTAGGAGGATTCTGATTCCCCAGAACCATCGGACGACGAATGAAAGCCTAAATGGGTGTCTTCTCCGGCTCCTATGTATCCGTTACTTAAGAATGGTTTTCCACCATTTCGTTTTGCATGAGAAACTGTTCTGAAGGAAGGTATCAATGCCCCCAGTCAGCCTCCCCCTTGTTTTTTTGCTTGTTTCTTTCGCTCTATTTTCACAGTCCATGTAGTTGGATGAATTTCAAACTATTTTCACAATTAGACATCTTGTGCATGAGCAACGTGGAACAGGTTATGTACAACTGGTTTTTGTTATCGTGCAGTAGTTTCTGTAAGCTCTAGTATTAGTCTCTCAGTGTATTAAGCTTCACATTACCGAAGAAAAGGCAAATACGGCAGCAATTCTTATTACTGTATATCGATTTCAAAAGTCGGATTCCTGCAGTTCGAGTAATCAATTTAATAGAATGCTGCCAAATATACTGTGATTCCTTGAGAGAAACTAAGCGTCTGTTTATTTTGTAAAAGCATTATCTGTTTTTATTTTTTAAAATTAATGTTAATTTTAGATTGTTAATAAAAAGATGAGAGACTTTTTGTGTAAACAACTGTCTATATTTTCGGAAAAAATGAAAATGCCAAAAAAACTGTTTTTATTATTTTTGGAAATGTATCCTCCTTATCTCACCTTTTGTCTTCTCTTTATCACAATGATTCACTTCACTAGCATCTTATTCTCTTATAAGCAAGTTAAATTAAATACGAGTTTTAAAAAATGAAAACAGAAAATGTTTTTGTTTAAATGTTTTTACAAAGTAAACAGGCCCTTGGATCAATGGGATTCTCAAGTAATTGGAATAGCAATTAGGAATGAGTGATAGATATTTGGCAATGTATTGCAACAAAATATTGACGCAAGTTTTATCTCTTTCAACTTTTTGTAACACGTTTAATCACTTATGTTAATGTCATTTATTTCAAAATGGAGGTGAAAAATTTATTATTATCTTTTTAATATAAATAGTATTGTTTTTCTTTACACGCACGGTTTATTTGTGACTTTTTTTTTGAAAATGTTTTAGTTAAAAGATTATTCAAAAAAATTATAAGAACTAAGTAAAGCTTTACAAAATAAAACTACTTTAATATTTTTTTAAGCCAAAAGTAATAAATGAAAAAATTATTATAAAAGAGGTATTTTTTGAAGTGAGAAAATGCTTTTCAATTAAGCATGTCTTGATAAAAAAATTACACATTACGTATATGGCATTGGACAGTAATCTCTATTCAGAGAAGTCATTGCTAATGAAGGTTAATCCAGCCGGTTTTGGTTTTGACGAGACTTGTATTTCACATCGACAAGAATCGGCTCAAGTTAGAGCCGTCAAAAAGCTCAAAAAAATTTGGGAATCGCTAAGGGCACCCCACAAATTACTTGGGGCCGCCTATATTAGACTGTGTTGACCATTATACCTTTCTTTTTTTGTTCAACTAGCAGAAATAGTTTTTGCGAGTGAACAAAATTTAATTTTTGTTCACTCGCAAAAACTATTTTTGCAAGTTGAGTTTTTTTTTTAACTCGTAAAAATGGTTTTTACGAGTGAACAAAATTAAAATTTGTGTTCACTCGTAAAAGCCATTTTTGCGAGTGGAGAGAACAAAAATTTATTTTTTTTTTTTTTGAAAAATATCAACGGATGAAATGCGACCGACACACTTTTAACAGTTCAGATCTCATCAAGCGTTCTATAATAAAACCATTTTCACACACCCAAGAGAGTGGCATAAACCATAAATCGATTTCATCATCCCGTAGCCCGTTCGTGAGCCATGTCAGACACTCAGACAACCCAGTTCTTGATGGATTCGAGCCTTGCCGTTGTCTATAACAGTGGCAAAATCACAACAAGTGTTGATACCTAGGTTTTTGAATGCGATGTTCCAAAAATATTTAGGATCAAGACATCCATCACCATTGAAGAACTGAAGCAAAAGATACGACGAAAGCTCGGAGCTGGATCACGTATAGTAGCAGATCTCTACTATCGATGCCCTGTTTTGGTAGGTGGTAGGCGTGTTCAGTATATGCGTATGACACTTCTAAACGACGGCGACATACAACGTATGTGGGAAGTATTCAATGATCATTCTAGCCATGGCCCAATAGAGTTATATGTTGTGTTTGGTAGATCGATCGACGAGATCATTGCAAATTGTCGTGCACCAAGAACAGTTGATGAGATCCTTGCAGCGTGTCGTCAACCATAGCCAAGGATTAAAACTTGTGACTAGGTCATGTAACGTTTGTTTTGTTGTTGCATTCGGTGATCATGTAATGTTTTCTTGTTGTTGAATGAGTAGTTGCGTTTAATAAATAGTCACGATTAAGTTTGTTTTTATTATTTTGTTTTGTATTTCTAAACTTACTAATAATAAATAATAACAAAACTACTACAACAACAACAACAACAATAATAATAATTACATTCATAAAAAACAAGTGTTCGCATAAAAAAGATACATCAAAAGAAAACTACTCAGCGATCCTGATCCTCCGCTTTTCGAAGCACTGCCCGAAGGTAGTCACACTTCTGACCGGTATGCCCAGTATGCATGACACATCATCCAGCGTGATGGTCATCTCTCCGACTCGAAGGTGGAACGAGCTGGTCTCTGCATGCCACCTCTCAGAAAAAGCAGTCACAGCGCATTGTCAATCATCGTGTAGCTGCAATAATAAGATGACTGAGACCAGATCGATCAACATGCTCCCGTATTGCAGCTGGTAATGTGTGATGCAGCTCAAACCACTTCTGCCACTTTTGGCTGTGAGCAAAAACCATAAGAGGTACCGGCCAATCCTGCACACATAAAAACAAAAGCCTTGTCATTAATTACACAAGTAAAAAAGAAAACCCTTAAATGTTTTAAAACGGTAAACAATAATTACCTCTCCGCTCCACAACTGGTAAGCGATGTGGTCCCTGAATGAAGTCAGCAACAATGTATCGGAAGGTCCTCCGGGAAATGAATCCTCCCCTGCCTGTGCATCTATATGCATCTCAACTGGTTCCTCGTGAGGAACCTCATGCTGATATCCCTCGTCCTGATATCCCTCGTACTGAGTGGCTCGTACTGAGGTTGCCATCTACGTCGTCTATGCCCCTGTCTACCTGGACCAGGTCTACTGTCAACCATTCTCCGACGGTGTGACGCAGTCATGGCCTCCCAATGCTCTTGATGCTGCCGCTGAGCCTCTCTCGCAGCCTCAATCGCCTGTCTAGTAGCCTCTATCTCAGCCTCCTTGCTAGCCAGCCAAGCTGCCCCTCTCATGCGTGGCATAACTGAAACAAAAAACAAAAAAAAATAAAAATCAAAACCTAAAAAAAACTCGCAAAAAGTAAGGAAAATTTCCTTCACTCGTAAAAACCACTTTTGCGAGTGAAGGAAATTTTCCTCACTTGCAAAAATGGTTTTTTCGAGTGAAGGAAAAATTCTTTCACTCGCAAAAGTGGTTTTTGCGAGTGAGGAAAATTTCCTTCACTCGCAAAAGTGGTTTTTGCGAAAACCTGCCTCAAATTTGTGAGTTCTAGAGAAATTTTTGTGAGCTGAAATTGGAAAATTGCGAGTGAAGGGAAAAATGGGAATTCTTTTTTTTTTTTTTACTTTTGATATTTTTAGTAAGGATATTTTGGGAATTGTAGGGCGCCCCAGCAAATTGTGGGGTGCCCTTAGCAATTCCCAAAAAATTCTGTCTTAGGCAATATTTTTTAGCCTGAATTGTAATTAGTTTTTTTGCCTAATTAATAAAAGTCTGAGCCTGTGTTAGGCTAGCCCGGTCAGGATTTTGGTGGCCTAGAAGCATCCATATGTTATTAATTAATAAAAAATGTTTTTGTGATTAGGTTGTGGGAGTAATATATATTTTCGTTATATAGTACTAGCAGCAAGACTCTTGTACCCGACTTTCCGCATTTTTGTTGTACTACAGCATGTATTATTTTATCGCGTTTTGTTGTTTAATATCGGTTTTATATTGATTTCTTACTTCCTGTCCCCATAAACATGCACTTAGATATCAGTTGTAAAATTGCAATCAATACTGCATCTAACAACATCGTCTGCATATGTCCAATTCTCGTTACTTATTTCTTTAATGCATACTATATAATATTCAGCAATTGCAATAAACGACATCTACCATTTCTACACAGTTCATAACCCCATAGCACTGACTTCATTCATAAGCATTACATCACTTTGTTTCTTTTGATAGTGAAGAAGACAAAGATCAATAATATGATGAATATACTCCACCAACTCACTCCATTCTACCTCATCTTTTGCTTTTAAATCAAATAGCCGCAACTCAGAACATCTTGAGAAGCCATTCCACAACATAAACCCATTTCTCAAAGTCAAAACTGACCAATGGTTTGGCGACTATTGTGTCGGGAAGTGGGGTAGCCGGCCATCCTGATGGGGTACTGTTGTAACATTGTCCATAGTTCCGACCTTGAGTGCCGCCCCGACACCTGTTCCTATCGTCCAAGTTGGGGAGCAGGGATGCACTCTTAGAGTACGTTAAGCGGGATATGGGGATGGACAACTGACTTAACCTACCCACACATCGATGGGAGGTAGCCATAAACACAAAGGCTAAGGTGGGGCCGCTTCTGCCGTACTAAGTTGTGTGGCCACGTAGGCATCTAGTTCTAGGTTGCATAGGCAGGGGTAGCTAGGTGATGATCCAAATCGTTGCTTGGGAGATGTGTGGCCTATTCTTCCACATATTCTATTATCCTGCTTTCCCGTCTACATGGTGTATGTTGTGTTCTCATCTCCCATATCTTGTCTTGTTTTTCTTTTCTTTGCTATTCTTTATATGATTAGGTTCTGAAGATTCTCGAGATCTTGGAGATGTCGCACTATTTCCATCCATCGATGCTGAAGGAGCCGAGCATCCCAGTCTAGGGTGACTTCGAGGTTTATTATCACGACATGGATGGGGATTGCTGGGAGATTGATTATTGCCACCATGTCATGATCTACACCAGATTAGTTAGTGTTTTCTTTCGTCTGTTAGGGTCACTGAGAGCCTCCCTTATAGGTGTGACTTCAGGATAGCGCAACAGTTGCCTTTTAACCGCATGAGGCGGGAGCATAGGTCTAGACACCGTCACTCTGCTGCTTCTTCTTCTAGTTTCTACAGTATGGCTGGGGATAGTGTCGGAGATTGGGAAGTGCGTCATAGGCAAGAGACGACTTTCCCTTCATCTCCTGTTGCTCCCTTCGTAGAACCTTTGAGGGTTTACCAATCTAGGTTCCAGATACGCCCTACTGCTATGGATTCCCGTTTACCACCACGACCGCGTGTTATGTTTCACAGGACGAGTCAAATGTAGAAGGCTTTTGTTATACTTTTGACTGATGATGATTAATTTTGTATACCCATACGAGTTTTTGTATGTTTGTATATTCTTCGTTTGGTGGTTCCTAGGAGGGAACCCTATCTGTACAAAACTTTCATTATATAATGCAAAAATATATGTTTCTTCCGCTGTAGTCTGATGTTGTGTTATTATTACTATTATTCGTAATTAAATAGTAATATTATAAATGGGACAAGCGTGTCTCACTTTCTACCCTGTCATGACATTTTAACAACGTAAATAAGAAAAATATGCTGAAAATATTATTTAATAAAGAAATAAATACAAAAAGGGCACACATGGAATATAAGTGGAAAACCTCTTTTTAAAAGAAATGGATCAAAAGCCCAATCTTTCATGAAAATCAAATTAGGAGTCAAAAGTGAACTCTAAGCCCAAATCCTCATTCCAAATTTTATTAAAAACAAAGAACTATTATTTTAAAAAATAATTATTGCCTTTTTCCTTTTATTTATTTTAAAATTTTTTGTTATTATATTTTTTATCAATTTCTGAACACTAATTATTAATAATTATTAATATCACTAACACTAATTATTATTAATTATTAATAACACTAAGTGTCAATTCCTAAACTAGCCGAGACCTTAAAATTGTGCTCTTTTACACTTAATAAAAATGAATGAAAATAATTATCTACATTTTTAACTTTTCAATTTCAGTAAATAAAATATAATTTTATTTAGGACATATCTGATTGGGAAAGAAATAATAAATAAATAAACAATTGACTGCTTTGGAAACCCTAATAAATATTGGAACCTTGAACCCTAAAATGCGATAACAGTGGCCACAAATGTAGTTCTGGCCAAGGCTTGCGATGACCAAAGGGGAACCAGTGGTCAAAGGGGAACCATGGGTTCCCTTCCTTGACCTCAGACAATGCATAAATGAAAGAAATAGTATATGAAAATTGCAAAAATAAAACAGATAGAAGAAAAGACGAATTTATTTGTGATTCAGATTTAGTCCATATTATACATCAATACAAACCAAACTCGAGATAAAAAGATACAAATGGAGAAAGAGGAGAGTCAATAACCTGGGTTTCGGCTTTTCCCAGAAAAAATATACAGAAGAGGGAAAATACTGGGGGGAAAAACCCTAGACTTTTATTTTGGTCTTTTTTGGGTGACCTCACGGGTTCTTGGCCGCAGTTTCTTCCTTCTGCCTCTGCCTTTTTTTGTTCGTCCTCATTGTGCTCTTTTTCGGGTCCAGTTTGCTTTCCCTCTAATCTGAGTTTGAGGCGCTCTTTTATAGCCTCCAGTCCTTAAAAAAACCGAAATAGCAAGGATTAATAGTAATAAATAGGAAAGTAAGAACTTTGAAGAAAATATGAGAAATAAAGGAAAGAAAAGGCTCAGATACTCCCTAATTTACGCCCAAATCTGTACGAATCCTTGAGATATTGATTGAATCTGGACGGGATCTTAGAGAATAGGGGAGATTTGGTTCGATTTTTAGTGATTTTGAGAGGAAATGATGAGAAGGAGAAAAATGAGGAAGGGGCCGAGAAAGGGGGAGAAGAATGAGGGTCAGGGTTTAGAGAAAAGAGAAAAAAGAGGATCAAGGAATGTAAGAGGGATAGAGATGAAAGGGGGAACAGCCGTCGGGAGAAATGAGGGAGGAGTGTGTGTTTTTAGGGTTTGGAGGACTGGGTTGTTGGGCCGCATGAGTTAAACGATTGTGGGCTAAAGGGGTGTGCGAAATAGAAGGAATGAGTGAATAATAGGGCGTGAGAGAAGAAGGAGTTGTGCGCATGAAAGGAGGGAGGTGCGCGCGGGAGGAAGGGTTCATTGGGCTGGTGGGATGCTGGGCTGGGGTGCTATAGTTGGGCTGCTATTAGCACCACCAATATTGCTAATTACAACCATCATCTCCTTTTTCTTTTATTCTTTTTCTTTCATTTTTCACTTCATTTCTTTTTTTTCCTTCTTCTCTTTATTTATTGAAATCAAAAATATTATTATTATTATTGTTGTTTATTTTTTTATTATATTATTAATATGCTAATATATAAATATACCTATATGTATAATAAGTAAAAACTTAAAAGAAAAGGGGTCAGACAAAATTGGGGCATGACAGTTGCGTTGTTGTTGCTGGCGGTGAGAAAAAACGGATACATTCTAGTGTCGGGCATGATACCCGGCCTTAGAGGTCGATCAGGGTAGGGGGTCTTATGTAAAGACGGGGCACCGTTGGGACGGCCCCGTTATAAATTGGATCACCTTGACTTGCCACTATTCGTATTCAAGAGTGACAGCGGCGCCTTCACCCACTCACTAGCGTTTAGTTGGATCCACACGCATTTCGAAGTAGGCATCGGTTTAGGATTGCGTAAGATGTTGATGTTATGCGCATTGCTTAAGTTTTTTTCCTTTGTTGTTAAGTGCTATTACAAAAAAATATATATAAAAGAAAAAAGCTCGCTGAACTGAAAACTCGAAAGGGCAGTCTAGGCAAAACTTAGAGCGACCGGCTAGGTTGAAAACTGCAAAGAGCAGCCTAGACAAAAGTTAGGTTCAAATTCAAGAAATGGTCAACTTGGATTGTACCTCAACCTAAGCAGAAGCCAAGAAGCTAGGGGCAAAAGCTATGCCCATTATCAATAAGCTTCACATTGAAGATTTCATCCCAATTTCAGAAATACACAAAGTGGCATGTCTCGTAACATAGATCCTACCTCACCTGGCTGAGCAAAGGCTAAAAAGACACAGAAAAATCTGAGGATCGAAAGTAGCCAATCCAAGTCCTCTCAAGAGCATTCAAGGCATGAAAAGAAAATTGAAATATCTTGAAAGATAGGCAAGATCATCTTTCAAGTGGGAAATATGCAAATTTGATGCATTGCAAAGTCAAACATTTGGGCAAGCGAACCAACAGAAAGTTATCAACCCATAATTCTAGGGGTAACGTCCTCGAAGGGATTCAAGAAAAGCAACAAAAAACAATCTATCTTTCAAAACAAAACAATACAAATGCATAGCTTACTATTCATTACATTTCGCATGATTATCAATAATTTTGGGTCCACCGCCCAACTTCAAAAATCATCATTTCTTTAAAAAACAACATTCATGCAAGACATATCACCTTGCATGACCATCAAAGTTTTTGGGGCCATCGACCCACCCTCTCCAATATTGCATACAGTTGGGCTATTGTTACTTAGTAAGTACTAGTACTCAACCAACACAGATCCACTTATTAGCAAGAGTTAGGAACCTATCCTACACTTTGTCGGGAATCTGACCCAACGAATTCACTAGGAAGTCAAACCTAGAATCTCCAACCCAAGGGAATTCACTAGGAACCGAATCTAGAATCTCCCATCAAAGATGTAAGAGTTAGGTATCAGACATATCCTTGCTCATAATTCTCAAGGAAAACGAACGTAGAATCTCCAACCCATAGGAGTTAACTAGGAAATCGAACCTAGAATCTCCGACCCAAGGAATTCACTAGGGAATCAGATATTGAATCTCTGACCCAAGGAATTCACTAGGAAATCAAACTTAGAATCTCCAACCCATAGAAATCCACTAGGAATCAATACTTTTGGGTCCACCGCCCACCTTAAAAAATCATAATTTCTCTAAAAAAATAACATTCATGCACGACATATCATTCTGCTTGACCATCAAAGTTTTTGGGTCCATCGACCCACCCTCTCCAATATTGCATACAGTTGTCTATTGTTACTCAGTAAAAACTAATACTCAACCTACCAAATCCACTTATTAGCAGGAGTTAGGAACCTATCCTACACTTTGCTATGAACCGAACCTAAAATCTCTCACCAAAGATGTAAGAGCTAGGTATAAGACCAATCCTTGCTCGGAATTCGCTAGGAAAACGAAACTAGAATCTCCAACCCATCGGAATTCACTAGGAAATCGAACATAGAATCTCCGACCCAAGGAATTCACTAGGTAATCAAAACCTAGAATCTCCAACCTGTATGAATTTGCAAGGAATTAAACCTCGAATATCCAATCCAAAATGAATCAAACCTATGTCCTTTCAGGGAATTTACAAGGAACCAGACCTAGAATCCCTCACAAAAATCGGGAACCAATCTTGCATTCTCAAACCACTTGTTTCGGACAAAATTAGCATCCACTATTCTTAATTACCTTTTACAACGAATACGCGAAGGCCTTCGAGTAAAATATAATTAAAGAGGGGCAGATATCATACCCTCATTTTGTCCGGCCTCTTTTAAATTTATTTTTGCTTAAATAATGATAAATAAGTAGTAATAATTTATATATAAATAAAATAAAATATAATAATAATAATAATATTTTTGGTCTCAAAGTAGGATAAAAAAAAGAAATAAAAAATAATAAAGTCGAAAAAGAAAAGAAAAGGGAAAAAGAAAAAGAAAGAAAATAAGTAAACGGGGCACAACTAGCAGTACTGGGGGTGCCAATAGCAGCCCAGCCCAGCGCTCTCGTTCGCGTACCCTTCTCCCAACGCCGATCTCAGTCTCTCTCCCTCCTTCTCTTTTCTCTCCTTCCCTCATCTTCATCCTTATTCCTCCAAACCCTAAGGGTGTGTTTGGTTGGGGGTTTTGGAGGGGAGGGGAAGGGAGGGGAGGGGAGGAGATATTTTAAATTATGTTTGTTTGGTTCAATTTTTTTAATGGGAGGGAGGGAGGGAGGGAGCAAAATCCTCTAAGCCAATTTTGGCTCCCCTCCCAAAGTGGGGGGTTTTGGAGGAGGGAGGGAGATTAAATTATTTAAAATAAAATTGCTGAAATATCCTTATATATAATATAATATAAAACACTATAAGGATATACCAGTAAATTAATCCCTTCCCTCCATTAAAATCCCTCCCCTTCCCTCCTGAACCAAACAAACAAAAGCTTCCCTCCCCTCCCTTCCCCTCTTCTCAACCAAACACAAAATCAAAGTAAATACCTCCCCTCCCTTCCCCTTCCCTCCCCTGCCCTCCATTAAAATCCCTCCCCTCCCCTCCCATTATTTGAACCAAACAGACCCTAAACCTAAAAGGGCAAAACAGCGACAGATCTGTGAAACCATCACCAGTCACCGCCGTTTCTTTGTTCTGCAACCACCACGTTCGGCTTCCACTGGTTCTGTAACATCTTGCTTCATCATCACCTCCGGATCTCAGTTCTGTTCCTCTATGTGAAACCCTCACATCCGGATCTGTTCCTCTCGTGGCTGCGGCGACGACGGCGGAGGAGAGCCATTCTGTTCCTCTCTTCCACTGGTGTTGTTCTATTCTTCGGTATTTTTTGGTATTTTTGTGGATCTCAGTTTCTGAGTTTTTGCATCTGGAATTGTTGGTATTTTTTGAGAAGATTTTTCTGCATTTTTGGTATTTTTGTTGATCGGATGATATTTTTTGTTTCTATAATTTGTGTGGATCTGGATTTTTTGGATATGCTGAATTTTTGGTTGAGATTGTATGAATCAGTTATTTTCCCCTCATCTTCTATTTCTTGTGCAAAAGACGTTTCATAAGATTTGTCTAGTTGAAAAATAAGGGACGTGCACTCATGGGTTAAGAGACCCCATAAGGGGGACCGCGTTGGAGTTGCTCTAACGTCAAAGAGAGCTTCCAAATCTATTCTTAACTTTATTTATTTATTATTGTTATTCATATAATTTTGCAATTTGTTTTGCAGAGTTCTTCAGTCTACAAGACTTTGCTCTCTGAATAGAGTGGTTAAGTTTGTTGCTCCTGGTCCTAGTCACCTGGTGTAGAGGATGGAAGATGAAAAGTTGGATCTTCACCCCAAAAGTAAGCCCTTACATTATAACCCCAGTTTCGTGGATTCTGTGGGTGGGGCGGGGTTGGGCATCATTATCCATATTATCCATATCACTAATAATAATAATAACAATAATAATAATAATAATAGACGAGGGATTTTGTAGTGTTTTCAAAGAATCAACCTGTTCAGAAATTGACTTTGCATTCTGTAACATTATCTATGGAGTTTGGATTTGCTTCTATCTAGCTAGCCAGCCAGACTGTGAAAGCTATAGTTTATGGTTTTTCATTCATGGAAAAATCTTATAGGTAGGAAGGGAGGAGAAAAATTTTAGAGAGTTTTTGAAAAAATCCAGATGCATGCATAAACTAGTTTTAACTTGTACAGAAAAACTATTGTTTAAATATTTAACCCAGTTCATTTAATAACAAAACCACCATATTGGTTTTGTTCTGTGTTCTGATGTCCTTTATCTTTTCTTCTATTAGAGGCTAGCCTGAATGTCAAGTCGAAGAAGAATTTCAAGACATGTTGGAAGAAAGGGACCAGAGGTCGAAAAGCACCAAAGGATTTAACAAAAAAAGCACCACTTCAAACTGAAGCCTCGAAGAAGAATTTCAAGACATATCAAAAGAAATGGACCAGAGGTCGAAAAGCACCAAATGATTTAACAAAGAAAGCACCACTTCAAATTGAAGCCTCATCGACGGACTCGTTGGCGGAGATGACTTTGTTAAAGTACGAGATAATGAGTCGAGAGGAATTGAATTTGTTAAAGGAAGAGATGATGAGGAAAGAGGAAAAGAGGGTTTGGCCTTTTGCTGATAAGGCTTGGGAAGCTCATAGCAATTGTTGGGGTGAGCATGCTGAAGAGGAGGTATTGTGTTCTGCTATTCCTTTTATACTTTTGGTTATGCTTTGATGACAACAACCATTGATTATATATACTATTTCATTAATTTTGTCATATATACAATAAAAATAACTGCTTGTGTTTGGGGTTTATTGAAACTTTTGATTATACATGCACTAGAATCGATGAATATGAAGCAACACAATTATTTGATTCAACATACTTTCTATTGTTTGTTTCCTGTGTCCATCATTAGCTCTATCTTATGTTTTCTTCCTCCCTGGGTTTAGGAGGATTCTGATTCCCCAGAACCATCGGACGATGAATGAAAGCCTAAATGGGTGTCTTCTCCGGCTCCTATGTATCCGTTACTTAAGAATGGTTTTCCACCATTTCGTTTTGCATGAGAAACTGTTCTGAAGGAAGGTATCAATGCCCCCAGTCAGCCTGCCCCTCGTTTTTTTGCTTGTTTCTTTCGCTCTATTTTCACAGTCCATGTAGTTGAATGAATTTCAAACTATTTTCACAATTAGACATCTTGTGCATGAGCAACGTGGAACAGGTTATGTACAACTGGTTTTTGTTATCCTGCAGTAGTTTCTGTAAGCTCTAGTATTAGTCTCTCAGTGTATTAAGCTTTATATAACCAAAGAAAAGGCAAATAGGGCAGCAATTCTTATTACTGTATATCGATTTCAAAAGTCGGATTCCTGCATTTCGAGTAATAAATTCAATAGAATGCTGCCAAATATACTGTGATTCCTTGAGAAAAACTAAGCGCCTGTTTACTTTGTAAAAATATTATCTGTTTTTATTTTTTTAAATTAATATTAATTTTAACTTGTTAATAAGAAGATGAGAGACTTTTTGTGTGAACAATTGTCTATATTTTCCAAAAAAATGAAAATGTTAAAATTTTTCTTTATTATTTTTGGAAATGCATCCTCCTTATTTTTCCTTTCATCTTCTCTTCATCACAATGACTCACTTCAATAACATCTCATTCTCTTGTAAGCAAGTTAAATTGAATGCAAGTTTTAGAAAATGAAAACAGCAAATGTTTTTGCAAAGTATAGGCCCTTGGATCAATGGGATTCTCAAGTAATTGGAATAGCAATTAGGAATGAGTGATAGATATTTGGCAATGTGTTGCAACAAAATATTGACACAAGTTTTATCTCTTTCAACTTTTTGTAACACGTTTAATCACTTATGTTAATGTCTTTTATTTCAAAATGGAGGTGAAAAATTTATTATTATCTTTTTAATATAAATAGTATTGTTTTTCTTTACACGCATGGTTTATTTGTGGCTTTTTTATCGAAAATGTTTTAGTTAAAAGATTATTCAGAAAATTGTAAGAACTAAGTAAAGCTTTACAAAATAAAACTACTTTAATATTTTTTTAAGCCAAAAGTAATAAATGAAAAAATTATTATAAAAGGGGTATTTTTTGAAGTGAGAAAATGCTTTTCAATTAAGCATGTCTTGATAAAAAAATTACACATTACGTATATGGCATCGGACAGTAATCTCTATTCAGATAAATCATTGCTACTGAAGGTTAATCCAGCCGGTTTTTGTTTTGATGAGACTTGTATTTCATATCGACAAGAATCAGCTCAAGTTAGAGCTGTCAAAAAGCCCAAAAAAATTTGGGAATCGTTAAGGGCACCCCACAAATTACTTGGGGCCGCCTATATTGGACTGTGTTGACCATTATACCCTTCTTTTTTTGTTCAACTCGCAGAAATAGTTTTTGCGAGTGAACAAAATTTAATTTTTGTTCACTCGCAAAAACTATTTTTGCAAGTTGAGTTTTTTTTAACCCGTAAAAATGGTTTTTGCGAGTGAACAAAATTAAAATTTTTGTTCACTCGTAAAAGCCATTTTTGCGAGTGGAGAGAACAAAAATTTATTTATTTTTTTTGAAAAATATCAACCGATGAAATGCTATCGACCCACTTTTAACGGTTCAGATCTCATCAAGCGTTCTATAGTAAAACCATTTTCACACACCCAAGAGAGTGGCATAAACCCTAAATCGATTTCATCATCCCGTAGCCCGTTCGTGAGCCATGTCAGACACTCAGACAACCCAGTTCTTGATGGATTCGAGCCTTGCCGTTGTCTATCACGGTGGCAAAATCACAAGTGTTGATAGCTTGATTTTTGAATGCGATGTTCCAAAAATATTTAGGATTAAGACATCCACCACCATTGAAGAACTGAAGCAAAAGATACGACGAAAGCTCAGAGCTGGATCACGTATAGTAGCAGATCTCTACTATCGATGCCCTGTTTCGGTAGGTGGTAGGCGTGTTCAGTATATGCGTATGACACTTCTAAACGACGGCGACATACAACGTATGTGAGAAGCATTCAATAATCATTCTAGCCATGGCCCAATAGAGTTATATGTTGTGTTTGGTAGATCGATCGACGAGATCATTGCAAAATGCCGTGCACCAAGAACAGTTGATGAGATCCTTGCAGCGTGTCGTCAACCACATCCAAGGATTAAAACTTGTGACTAGGTCATGTATCGTTTGTTTTGTTGTTGCATTCGATGATCATGTAGTGTTTTCTTGTTGTTGAATGAGTAGTTGCGTTTAATAAATAGTCACGACTAAGTTTGTTTTTATTATTTTGTTTTGTATTTCTAAACTTACTAATAATAAATAATAACAAAACTACTACTACAACAACAACAACAATAATAATAATAATTACATTCATAAAAATCAAGTGGTCGCATAAAAAAGATACATCAAAAGAAAACTACTCAGCGATCCTGATCCTCCGCTTTTCGAAGCACTGCCCGAAGGTAGTCACACTTCTGACCGGTATGCCCAGTATGCATGACACATCATCCAGCGTGATGGTCATCTCTCCGACTGGAAGGTGGAACGAGCTGGTCTCTGCGTGCCACCTCTTAGAAAAAGCAGTCAGCAGCGCATTGTCAATTATCGTGTAGATGCAATACATAAGATGACTGAGACCAGATCGATCAACATGCTCCCGTATTGCTGCTGGTAATGTGTGACGCAGCTCAAACCACTTCTGCCACTTTTGGCTGTGAGCAAAAACCGTAAGAGCTACCGGCCAATCCTGCACACATAAAAACAAAAGCCTTGTCATTAATTACACAAGTAAGAAAGAAAACCCTTAAATGTTTTAAAACGGTAAACAATAATTACCTCTCTGCTCCACAACTGGTAAGCGATGTGGTCCCTGAATGAAGTCGGCAACGATGTATCAGAAGGTCCTCCGGGAAATGATCCCTCCCCTGCCTGTGCATCTATATGCATCTCAACTAGTTCCTCATGAGGAACCTCATGTTGATATTCCTCGTCCGGATCTCCCTCATACTGAGTGGCTCGTACTGAGGTTGCCATCTACGTCGTCCATGTCCCTGTCTACTCGGACTAGGTCTACTGTCAACCATTCTCCGACGGTGTGACGCAGTCATGGCCTCCTAATGCTCTTGATGCTGTCGTTGAGCCTCTCTCGCAGCCTCAACCGCCTGTCTAGTAGCCTCTATCTCAGCCTCCTTGCTAGCCAGCCAAGCTGCTCCTCTCATGCGTGGCATAACTGAAACAAAAAACAAAACAAAAAAATTAAAATCAAAACCTAAAAAAAAATTCGCAAAAAGTAAGGAAAATTTCCTTCACTCGTAAAAACCACTTTTGCGAGTGAAGGAAATTTTCCTCACTTGCAAAAATGGTTTTTGCGAGTGAAGGAAAAATTCTTTCACTCGTAAAAGTGGTTTTTGCGAGTGAGGAAAATTTCCTTCACTCGCAAAAGTGGTTTTTGTGAGTGAGGGAAAAATTCCTCACTCGCAAAAGTGGATTTTTACGAATTGGGTTGGTTTTTGTGAAAACCTGCCTCAAATTTGTGAGTTCCAGAGAAATTTTTGCGAGCTGAAATTGGAAAATTGCGAGTGAAGGAAAAAATGGTAATTCTTTTTTTTAACTTTTGATATTTTTAGTAGGGATATTTTGGGAATTGGGCGTCCCAACAAATTGTGGGTGCCCTTAGCAATTCCCAAAAATTTCTGTCTTAGGCAATATTTTTTAGCCCAAATTGTAATTAGTTTTTTTGCCTAATTAATAAAAGCCTGAGCCTGTGTTGGGCTAGCCCAGTCAGGATTTTGGTAGCCCAGAAGCATCTATATGTTATTAATTAATAAAAAATGTTTTTATGTTTAGGTTGTGGGAGTAATATATATTTTTGTTATATAGTACTAGCAGCAAGACTCTCGTACCCGGCTTTCCGCATTTTTGTTGTACTCCAGCATGTATTATTTTATCGCGTTTTTTGTTTAATATCGTTTTATATTGATTTCTTACTTCCTGTCCCCATAAACATGCACTTAGATATCAGTTGTAAAATTGCAATCAATACTGCATCTAACAACATCGTCTGCAAATGTCCAATTCTCGTTACTTCTTTCTTTAATGCATACTATATAATATTCAGCAATTGCAATAAACGACATCTACCATTGCTACACAGTTCATAACCCCATAGCACTGACTTCATTCATAAGCATTACATCACTTTGTTTCTTTTGATAGTGAAGAAGACAAAGATCAATAATATGATGAATATACTCCACCAACTCACTCGATTCTACCTCATCTTTTGCTTTTAAATCAAATAGTCGCAACTCAGAACATCTTGAGAAGCCATTCTACAACATAAACCCATTTCTCAAAGTCAAAACTGACCAATGGTTTGGCGACTATTGTGTCGGGAAGTGGGGTAGCCCGGCCCCCCTGATGGGGTACTGTTGTAACATTGTCCATAGTGCCGATCTTGAGTGCCGCCCCGATACCTGTTCCTATCGTCCAAGTTGGGGAGCAGGGATGCACTCTTAGAGTACGTTAAGCGGGATATGGGGATGGACAACTGACTTAACCTACCCACACATTGGTGGGAGGTAGCCATAAACACAAAGGCTAAGGTGGGGCTGCTTCTGCCGTACTAAGCTGTGTGGCCACGTAGGCATCTAGTTCTAGGTTGCATAGGCAGGAGTAGTTAGGTGATGATCCAAATCGTTGCTCGGGAGATGTGTGGCCTATTCTTCCACATATTCTATTATCTTGCTTTCCCGTCTACATGGTGTATGTTGTGTTCTCATCTCCCATATCTTGTCTTGTTTTTCTTTTATTTGCTATTCTTTATATGATTAGGTTCTGAAGATTCTCGAGATCTTGGAGATGTCGCACTATTTCCATCCATCGATGCTGAAGGAGCCGAGCATCCCAGTCTAGGGTGACTTCGAGGTTTATTATCACGACATGGATGGGGATTGCTGGGAGATTGATTATTGCCGCCATGTCATGATCTACACCATATTAGTTAGTGTTTTCTTCCGTCTGTTAGGGTCACCGAGAGCCTCCCTTATAGGTGTGACTTCAGGATAGCGCAACGGTTGCCTTTTAACCGCATGAGGCGGGAGCATAGGTCTAGATACCGTCACTCTGCTGCTTCTTCTTCTAGTTTCTATAGAATGGCTGGGGATAGTGTCGGAGATTGGGAAGTGCGTCCTAGGCAAGAGACGACTTTCCCTTCATCTCCTGTTGCTCCCTTCGTACAACCTTTGAGGGTTTACCAATCTAGGTTCCAGATACGTCCTACTGCTATGGATTCCCGTTTATCACCACGACCGCGTGTTATGTTTCACAGGACGAGTCAAATGTAGAAGGCTTTTGTTATACTTTTGACTGATGATGATTAATTTTGTATACCCATACGAGTTTTTGTATGTTTGTATATTCTTTGTTTGGTGGTTCCTAGGAGGGAACCCTATCTGTACAAAACTTTCATTATATAATGCAAAAATATATGTTTCTTCCGCTGTACTCTGTTGTTGTGTTATTATTACTATTATTCGTAATTAAATAGTAATATTATAAATGGGACAAGCGTGTCTCACTTTCTACCCTGTCATGACATTTTAACAACGTAAATAAGAAAAATATGTTGAAAATATTATTTAATAAAGAAATAAATACAAAAAGGGCACGCATGGAATATAAGTGGAAAACCTCTTTTTAAAAGAAATGGATCAAAAGCCCAATCTTTCATGAAAATCAAATTAAGAGTCAAAAGTGAACTCTAAGCCCAAATCCTCATTCCAAATTTTATTAAAAACAAAGAACTATTATTTTAAAAAATAATTATTGCCTTTTTCAAAAGAGAGATCTAGAACTATCCTTTTATTTATTTTAAAATTTTTTGTTATTATATTTTTTTATCAATTTCTGAACACTAATTATTATTAATTATTAATATCACTAACACTAATTATTATTAATTATTAATATCACTAAGTGTCAATTCCTAAACTAACCGAGATCTTAAAATTGTGCTCTTTTACACTTAATAAAAATGAATGAAAATAATTATCTACATTTTTTACTTTTCAATTTCAGTAAATAAAATATAATTTTATTTAGGACATATCTGATTGGGAAAGAAATAATAAATAAATAAATAAATAAAAAAACAATTGACTGTTTTGGAAACCCTAATAAATATTGGAACCTTGAACCCTAAAATGCAGTAACAGTGGCCACAAATGTAGTTCTGGCTAAGGCTTGCGGTGGCCAAAGGGGAACTAGTGGTCAAAGGGGAACCATGGGTTCCCTTCCTTGACCTCAGACAATGCATAAATGAAAGAAATAGTATATGAAAATTACAAAAATAAAACAGATAGAAGAAAAGACGAATTTATTTGTGATTCAGATTTAGTCCATATTATACATCAATACAAACCAAACTCGAGATAAAAAGATACAAATGGAGAAAGAGGAGAGTCAATAACCTGGGTTTCGGCTTTTCCCAGAAAAAATATACAGAAGAGGGAAAATACTGGGGGAAAAAACCCTAAACGTTTGTTTTGGTCTTTTTTGGGTGATCTCACGGGTTCTTGGCCGCAGTTTCTTCCTTCTGCCTCTGCCTCTTTTTGTTCGTCCTCTTTATGCTCTTTTTCGGGTCCAGTTTGCTTTCCCTCTAATGAGTTTGAGGCGCTCTTTTATAGCCTCCAGTCCTTAAAAAAACCGAAATAGCAAGGATTAATAGTAATAAATAGGAAAATAAGAACTTTGAAGAAAATATGAGAAATAAAGGAAAGAAAAGGCTCAGATACTCCCTAATTTACGCCCAAATCTGTACGAATCCTTGAGATATTGCTTGAATCTGGACCGGATCTTAGAGAATGGGGGAGATTTGGTTCGATTTTTAGTGATTTTGAGAGGAAATGATGAGAAGGAGAAAAATGAGGAAGGGGTCGAGAAAGGGGGAGAAGAATGAGGGTCAGGGTTTAGAGAAAAGAGAAAAAAGAGGTTAATGGAGACAGAGAGTGCCGTGGCGGCCACTCTTCTAGGGTTTGAGGGATGAAGGATCAAGGAATATAAGAGGGATAGAGATGAAAGGGGGAACAGCCGCCGGGAGAAATGAGGGAGAAGTGTGTGTTTTTAGCGTTTGGAGGACTGGGTTGTTGGGCCGCATGAGTTAAACGATTGTGGGCTAAAGGGGTGTGCGAAATAGAAGGAAGGTGTGAATAACAGGGCGTGAGAGAAGAAGGAGTTGTGCGCATGAAAGGAGGGAGGTGCGCGCGGGAGGAAGGGTTCGTTGGGCTGGTGGGATGCTGGGCTGGGGTGCTGTAGTTGGGCTGCTATTAGCACCACCAATATTGCTAATTACAACCATCATCTCCCTTTTCTTTTATTCTTTTTCTTTCATTTTTCACTTCATTTCTTTTTTTTCCTTCTTCTCTTTATTTATTGAAACAAAAAATATTATTATTATTTTTTATTTTTTTATTATATTATTAATATGCTAATATATAAATATACCCATATGTATAATAAGTAAAAACTTAAAAGAAAAGGGGTCAGACAAAATTGGGGCATGACAGTTGCGTTGTTGTTGCTGGCGGTGAGAAAAGACGGATACATTCTAGTGTGGGCCACGATGGGCATGATACCCGGCCTTAGAGGCCAATCAGGGTAGGGGGTCTTATGTAAAGACGGGGCACCGTTGGGACGGCCCCGTTATAAATTGGATCACCTTGACTTGCCACTATTCGTATTCAAGAGTGACAGCAGCGCCTTCACCCACTCACTAGCGTTTAGTTGGATCCACACGCATTCCGAAGTAGGCATCGGTTTAGGATTGCGTAAGATGTTGACGTTATGCGCATTGCTTAAGTTTTTTTCCTTTGTTGTTAAGTGCTATTACAAAAAAAAAAATATAAAAGAAAAAAGCTCGCTGAACTGAAAACTCGAAATGGCAGTCTAGGCAAAACTTAGAGCGACCGGCTAGGTTGAAAACTGCAAAGAGCAGCCTAGGCAAAAGTTAGGTTCAAATTCAAGAAATGGTCAACCTTGGTTGTACCTCACCAACCTAAGCAGAAACCAAGAAGCTAGGGGCAAAAGCTATGCCCATCATCAATAAGCTTCACATTGAATATTTCATCCCAATTTCAGAAATACACAAAGTGGCATGTCTCGTAACATAGATCCTACCTCACCTGGCTGAGCAAAGGCTAAAAAGACACAGAAAAATCTGAGGATCGAAAGTAACCAATCCAAGTCCTCTCAAGAGCATTCAAGGGATGAAAAGAAAATTGAAATATCTTGAAAGATAGGCAAGATCATCTTTCAAGTGGGAAATATGCAAATTTGATGCATTGCAAAGTCAAATATTTGGGCAAGCGAACCAACAGAAAGTTATCAACCCATAAGTCTAGCGATAACGTCCTCGAAGGGATTCAAGAAAAGCATCAAAAAACAATCTATCTTTCAAAACAAAACAATACAAATGCATAACTTACTATTCATTGCATTTCGCATGATTATCAATAATTTTGGGTCCACCGCCCAACTTCAAAAATCATCATTTCTTTAAAAAACAACATTCATGCAAGACATATCACCTTGCATGACCATCAAAGTTTTTGGGGCCATCGACCCACCCTCTCCAATATTGCATACAGTTGGGCTGTTGTTACTTAGTAAGTACTAGTACTCAACCAACACAGATCCACTTATTAGCAAGAGTTAGGAACCTATCCTACACTTTGTCGGGAATTTGACCCAACGAATTCACTAGGAAATCAAACCTAGAATCTCCGACCCAAGGGAATTCACCAGGAACCGAATCTAGAATCTCCCATCAAAGATGTAAGAGTTAGGTATCAGACTTATCCTTGCTCATAATTCTCTAGGAAAACGAACGTAGAATCACCAACCCATAGGAGTTCACTAGGAAATCGAACCTAGAATCTCCGACCCAAGGAATTCACTAGGGAATCAGACATTGAATCTCTGACCCAAGGAATTCACTAGGAAATCAAACTTAGAATCTCCAACCCATAGAAATTCACTAGGAATCAATACTTTTGGGTCCACCGCCCACCTTAAAAAATCATAATTTCTCTAAAAAAACAACATTCATGCACGGCATATCATTCTGCATGATCATAAAAGTTTTTGGGTCCATCGACCCACCCTTTCCAATATTGCATACAGTTGTCTATTGTTACTCAGTAAGAACTAATACTCAACCTACCAAATCCACTTATTAGCAAGAGTTAGGAACCTATCCTACACTTTGCTAGGAACCGAACCTAAAATCTCTCACCAAAGATGTAAGAGCTAGGTATAAGACCAATCCTTGCTCGGAATTCGCTAGGAAAACGAAACTAGAATCTCCAACCCATCAGAATTCACTAGGAAATCGAACATAGAATCTCCGACCCAAGGAATTCACTAGGTAATCAAAACCTAGAATCTCCAACCTGTATGAATTCGCTAGGAATCAAACCTCAAATATCCAATCCAAAATGAATCAAACTTATGTCCTTTCAGGGAATTTACTAGGAACCAGACCTAGAATCCCTCACAAAAGTCGGGAACCAATCTTGCATTCTCAAACAACTTGTTTCGGACAAAATTAGTATCCACTATTCTTAATTACCTTTTACAACGAATACGCAAAGGCCTTCGAGTAAAATATAATTAAGGAGGGGCAGATGTCATACCCTCATTTTGTCCGGCCTCTTTTAAATTTATTTTTGCTTAAATAATGATAAATAAGTAGTAATAATTTATATATAAATAAAATAAATAATAATAATAATAATATTTTTGGTCTCAAAGTATGATAAAAAACAAGAAATAAAAAATAATAAAGTCGAAAAAGAAAAGAAAAAGGAAAAAGAAAAAGAAAAAGAAAGAAAATAAGTTAACGGGGCACAACTAGCAGTACTGGGGGTGCTAATAGCAGCCCAGCCCAGCGCTCTCCTTCGCGCACCCTTCTTTCTGTTTTCGCGCACCCACGCCGATCTCAGTCTCTCTCCCTCCTTCTCTTTTCTCTCCTTCCCTCATCTTCATCCTTATTCCTCCAAACCCTAAACCTAAAAGGACAAAACGGCGACAGATCTGTGAAACCATCACCAGTCACCGCCGTTTCTTTGTTCTGCAACCACCACGTTCGGCTTCCACAGGTTCTGTAACATCTTGCTTCATCATCACCTCCGGATCTCAGTTCTGTTCCTCTCTGTGAAACCCTCACATCCGGATCTGTTCCTCTCGTGGCGGCGGCGACGGCGGAGGAGAGCCATTCTGTTCCTCTCTTCCACTGGTGTTGTTCTATTCTTCGGTATTTTTTGGTATTTTTGTGGATCTCAGTTTCTGAGTTTTTGCATCTGGAATTGTTGGTATTTTTTGAGAAGATTTTTCTGCATTTTTGGTATTTTTGTTGATCGGATGATATTTTTTGTTTCTATAATTTGTGTGGATCTGGATTTTTTGGATATGCTGAATTTTTGGTTGAGATTGTATGAATCAGTTATTTTCCCCTCATCTTCTATTTCTTGTGCAAAAGACGTTTCATAAGATTTGTCTAGTTGAAAAATAAGGGACGTGCACTCATGGGTTAAGAGACCCCATAAGGGTGACCGCGTTGGAGTTGCTCTAACGTCAAAGAGAGCTTCCAAATCTATTCTTAACTTTATTTATTTATTATTGTTATTCATATAATTTTGCAATTTGTTTTGCAGAGTTCTTCAGTCTACAAGACTTTGCTCTCTGAATAGAGTGGTTAAGTTTGTTGCTCCTGGTCCTAGTCACCTGGTGTAGAGGATGGAAGATGAAAAGTTGGATCTTCACCCCAAAAGTAAGCCCTTACATTATAACCCCAGTTTCGTGGATTCTGTGGGTGGGGCGGGGTTGGGCATCATTATCCATATTATCCATATCACTAATAATAATAATAACAATAATAATAATAATAATAGACGAGGGATTTTGTAGTGTTTTCAAAGAATCAACCTGTTCAGAAATTGACTTTGCATTCTGTAACATTATCTATGGAGTTTGGATTTGCTTCTATCTAGCTAGCCAGCCAGACTGTGAAAGCTATAGTTTATGGTTTTTCATTCATGGAAAAATCTTATAGGTAGGAAGGGACGAGAAAAATTTTAGAGAGTTTTTGAAAAAATCCAGATGCATGCATAAACTAGTTTTAACTTGTACAGAAAAACTATTGTTTAAATATTTAACCCAGTTCTTTTAATAACAAAACCACCATATTGGTTTTGTTCTGTGTTCTGATGTCCTTTATCTTTTCTTCTATTAGAGGCTAGCCTGAATGTCAAGTCGAAGAAGAATTTCAAGACATGTTGGAAGAAAGGGACCAGAGGTCGAAAAGCACCAAAGGATTTAACAAAAAAAGCACCACTTCAAACTGAAGCCTCGAAGAAGAATTTCAAGACATATCAAAAGAAATGGACCAGAGGTCGAAAAGCACCAAATGATTTAACAAAGAAAGCACCACTTCAAATTGAAGCCTCATCGACGGACTCATTGGCGGAGATGACTTTGTTAAAGTACGGGATAATGAGTCGAGAGGAATTGAATTTTTTAAAGGAAAAGATGATGAGGAAAGAGGAAAAGAGTGTTTGGCGTTTTGCTGATAAGGCTTGGGAAGCTCATAGCAATTGTTGGGGTGAGCATGCTGAAGAGGAGGTATTGTGTTCTGCTATTCCTTTTATACTTTTGGTTATGCTTTGATGACAACAACCATTGATTATATATACTATTTCATTAATTTTGTCATATATACAATAAAAAGAACTGCTTGTGTTTGGGGTTTATTGAAACTTTTGATTATACATGCACTAGAATCGATGAATATGAAGCAACACAATTATTTGATTCAACATACTTTCTATTGTTTGTTTCCTGTGTCTCATCATTTGCTCTATCTTATGTTTTCTTCCCCCCTGGGTTTAGGAGGATTCTGATTCCCCAGAACCATCGGACGATGAATGAAAGCCTAAATGGGTGTCTTCTCCGGCTCCTATGTATCCGTTACTTAAGAATGGTTTTCCACCATTTCGTTTTGCATGAGAAACTGTTCTGAAGGAAGGTATCAATGCCCCCAGTCAGCCTCCCCCTCGTTTTTTTGCTTGTTTCTTTCGCTCTATTTTCACAGTCCATGTAGTTGAATGAATTTCAAACTATTTTTCACAATTAGACATCTTGTGCATGAGCAACGTGGAACAGGTTATGTACAACTGGTTTTTGTTATCGTGCAGTAGTTTCTGTAAGCTCTAGTATTAGTCTTTCAGTGTATTAAGCTTCACATAACCGAAGAAAAGGCAAATACGGCAGCAATTCTTATTACTGTATATGGATTTCAAAAGTCGAATTCCTGCATTTCGAGTAATCAATTTAATAGAATGCTGCCAAATATACTGTGATTCCTTGAGAGAAACTAAGCGCATGTTTACTTTGTAAAAATATTATCTGTTTTTATTTTTTAAAATTAATATTAATTTTAACTTGTTAATAAGAAGATGAGAGACTTTTTGTGTGAACAATTGTCTATATTTTCGGAAAAAATGAAAGTGTTAAAAGAACTTTTTATTATTTTTGGAAATGCATCCTCCTTATCTCACCTTTCATCTTCTTTTCATAACAATGATTCCCTTCAATAGCATCTCATTTTCTTGTAAGCAAGTTATATGTTGAATGGAAACAAACCAATACTGCACTTTGGAGATTTTCTACTGAATGCAAAAGATGGCTAATTAAGACAAAAACAAACCGACAAGAATAACCAAATATTTTCTCTGTAATACCAAACTGTAATACCAAATACATATATTTATTTATTCCTTAAGTTAGATTTCCTCTGTTTATTTTCACCAACACAAACAAACATCATCTCTTTCATATCAACAAGAAGCAGAAGCACAAAAGTGACCCTTACCAGAGCCTCCCAGTGGATGCAGCAAACCTATGGAATCCGTATAACTTCTTCCTCCCAGAAAATCGAAAAAACCCTAATACCAGAAAATCCGATCATAGATTAGAGAAATTGAGATTGGAATCAAAACAATGGCGTCTGGAGAACGGCCATGAACTGAGGATATGAGAAAGAATCGCTTCCCAACCCGAGCTTGAAGAACGGCGAGCAAAACAATGGCGTCTAGAGAACGACGAGCAACCCGAGCTTGAGGCCTACGCGAGTTTGAAGAACAATGAACAATGGCCTCTGGCTTGTGCTGGTCGCTAACAAAGGCGAGCTTCCCAACCCAAGATTGAAGAACACGGCGCGGCGTGAGGGACTGTAGGGTTTTTTCTTTCTGTTTAATATTTTGACTTTTAAATCGGTGTTTTAATACGACCGATCTAAAAGAATGCTGTTAATTTTTTTTTGACCTTTCAAATCGGTTGTTTAGCAAACCCAATTTAAAATCTTTTTTCGTAAACGATTTTAAATCGGTTGTGATAAACAACCGATTTAAAAAGTGTAGCAAAATGTTAAAACTTCAATTTAATTTCAAAAATACCACCGCATTTCTTCTTAAATCAGTTGTTTAAAACAACCGATTTAAAATCCCTGTTCCGAAAGTTAACTTTGCAGTAGTGAATCATGATTCATAGTTAATGCAATTTATTCAATTAATTTTGTTATTTTTCCTCACCTTCAATTATCAAGATTCTTTGCTTTGCAGTGTGAGAGTGAGTTCAAATGAGAGCAAGGTGTGAGTGAAACACTAACTCCCACAATATAACAAGTTTTCTGGTCTGAAACTTGGAAAATCTACCACAAATTGTGTATCACCTTACAAACTCGAATACATCACTCAAGAGTTACAAAGAATGATAACATTCACACATTCGAGTGTTTCTCTATATTTTGCACTCTCTCGGGTGCCTCTTGTACCATCTTTCTCTCTCGATGCCATACTCATTTATAGAAGAGGAGCAACAAATACAACTAATGTATTTTAAGTCTGATCTTTTGAGATATGTCACTGACTTATTTCATATTTATTGATATATGCTTTCCATTATTTCCTCTTTGTAAATATTTCTTTTATTCTCTGTTTTCTTTTTTTATTCGAAAAACATACTTGCACCATATCTTTCACGTAGTTTTACCGATTTCATTCTCCAATTTCTTCTTTTATCTTGTGTGTCCCACTTAGGAGGAAACCCACCCAACACGGAGGAACTTCTTGAGGCTCATTGGAATGCTAGCTATTGGCGTGAGCCAATTGAAAGATTAAGCAACGGCGACTGACACAGAGCTGCAATGTGTCTGCCGGAGGATCGTGGCCGTCGGGAGTCCATTGGACGCCGAGGCCGATGACCAGACGGTTCATGTGGAAGTGGTAGCAGAGGAAAAGCGTGGTATAGATCCACCTTCTGACTAGAGAGGCTGCATTGGTAACGGTGACGGTTTTCTCGATTCCCTCAAGGTTGACTGTGTAAGTGTTGTGGTTGTTAAAGTGGTTACGGTCGACGGTGGTGGCCATTTTTCTTTGGTATCGGCATGTGGAATAAGAGTGAGGGGAGAGAAAATCTCTGCTGCGTCGATGATTCTTGCAGTGCAGTGCCTTTTTCGTGGGTGCACAAAGCTAAAACGGTTATGAACTATGCAAGAGGTAATCATGATACGACGGTACAAACACCTCATATTAGATGATACAGCGACCATTTATCAAAAGAAAGATGATTCAGCGAGCAATTGCTTCCTGTGGAAGTTTCAGAGTTTCTATGATGATTTTATTTAGAAATTAGAAAGAAAATGGAATAAAATTATTTGATTTTAGTTTGCGACTTTTACCATGTTTTTATTTCTAAAAAATAAAATTGCATTTGATTTTAGCTTGAGTTGCGAGAACTGAGGGTCTGTAAATAAAAGAGAAAGTAAAAAAATAATAAAAAGGTTAGGTTATAAGATAAGGTTAGGATTATATTTATCCAATCTAAATTTGAAAATTACTCTATTATATTTTCTGTTCACTACTCCAACAGTATATTAAGTATTGCAATCATCTTAAGTATTTCAATATTTTTAAAGCTATAGCCAACATATCATTAAATAATATTTTAAACAATTTAAATTGAGAATATGTCAAAATTAGATCCTAGTAAAATTAGTATGATTAATATTTTAAAGAACAGGACATGATCTATAAAATCAAATCTTGTATTACTGGGTAAAAAATTAACAAAATATATAATTTGAAGAAATTAATTGCTTTTATTTTACAAATACTATCTAATTTTCTAAGACTGACGAGCAAGGTTGTCAAACACGAGAGTCTAGACAGATTCGTGGAGCATAGGTAGACTCGACTTGTAAACTCGTACGAGTTTACGTAATATTTAAAATAATATTAATGAGAGAGTCTAGGCAAACTCGTAGAGCATAGGTAGACTCGACTCGTAAACTCGTACGAGTTTATCTAATATTTAAAATAATATTAAACAAATATACACATCAAAAATACTTACTATAATATCATCGAGACAAAAAAAAGTCAATATTTATTTGAGATTTTGTAGACTTGACTTGCTTCTATATCTCAAAAAAAAACATAATTTATTTACTTGCTTCTATATCTCAAAGTCACACTTAACTTGCTGTAGAATGAAAGATAATTTTGGTAGCATAATCAACATGCTAAACCAAAAATAGATGCTCATCGTTTTAGGGTTTTTTTAAAATGTCAACATTGACTCGCTGACTCGGCTCAGACTCGCGAGTCAGCCAGAGTCTACCATGAGTCCACCGAGTCCAATTGAGTTTGTGTACATATGAGTCAGGGTGAGACAACTCGTTTTGTCATGTAGAAATGTAAACTCGTATAATCGGACAAGTCGGCTCGCGAGTCTAACAACCTTGCTGGCGGGAATTGATTTAATTTAACATTTATGCACATAGATTGACCATTTTATCCTTATAAAAAGAGCTTACTTAACAAAATAAAATATAATCAATTCAATTCATAATAATTTTTTTAAGACAACAAATTTCATTAATAATTAATAACTAAATGCTGATATCATTTTTCATAATGAGTTATATGGACTCTATTCGTGTCATCGCCTTACTTTTTATGCCATTTATAGTTTATGATAAATTTAGTATTCATTTGCTTATCTTGAAATTAGAATGATAATAAACTAAAAATACTACGGTAAATCGATAAACAAAATGAAACTACTCATCTGTTTTTGTTCTTTCCTACTTTTCTTTTTTAAATTAATTTAAATAAAAAAAATGCACAATCTGTTTACATTAGTTTATTTAACTTTTAAAAAATAAAAAAATAAAATTTGACAGAAAAATTAAAAAACATATGTTATTGGAAACGAAAACAAAAAAAAATGCTGCAAAGATGAAAAAAGACAGAAGATAAGTCAACGGCAATGCTTGGGGATGGAGTTGAGTGCTCAGACATGAAAAGGACCTTATTTAGCACAATAGTAGTATGAAAGAAAAGTGATTTTATTACCCCAAAAGAAAAAATAAAGTGATTTGGTGGGATTTTCTGGCTGCTCTGCTGTAAGAGAATAACTAGACTATTACCCGTGCTCTGCACGGGGCAATAGCATGTCGAAATATCCATGTCGTTAATGCAAGTATGTTTCACATAAGTATTTTGGAACGTGTTTGTTTGTTCCAAACAATGTGGCCGATAAGTAACATAAAGTTGAGATTATGTTTTTATTGGACATAAGACATTAACAATTATGCCCCATATAACTGGATGACAGGTAGATATTGTTTTGTTCCATAATTGTAGTGCAACACATTAAATGAGTCTTAAATGAGTATGATATAAATTGTAGGAGACATATGTGTATGAGTAATGATTTGGGCAAAAGTAAGAGCCCCAAAAAACAAACCACATATAATACGCATATGAGTCAGCAACTGCATACACATTTTAATTTTTTTTTGAATTTACCTTAACTCTGCCCTCACCCGTAACTCTCTTTCTCATTCCCTTCTTCCTTCTTTGAGTCTCCACCCTTTCCCTGTTTCAGTGTTTTTCATCCCCTTTCCATCATCCCCATCTCCCTTTTTTTTTCCAACCTACTGGGCAAGATGAAAGGAGAGATATGCGTTCATATTCATCTTCTCCCGATCTCCCTCCTTTCTTCCTGCTCCATCTTCTCCTTCCATCTTGCTCTTCCTCCTCCGTTCACACCACCAAATTGGGCCCCTTATTTATTTCTTCACCATTTTCTTCATCCTTTTCTTCATCATTTTATTCTTCTTCTTCTTCTCCATCATTACTTTAAAAAACCTTCACTCTCTCCCATTTTCTTCAAATCGAACAGACTGCTCGCTTCTTCTTCTTCTACATTTGTGAGACTACTCCATTTCTGCATCTCCTAGGCTAACTCGGTGAGAATCGTTTCCAACTGCTTGTCGACAGCTATTCACACCTGTCGAGATCAAGCTCAAGCTATTGGTGCTCAACCTGTCGAGATCAAGCAGCTCACAACCTCCATCTTCCTGGAATCCTTGGAGAAGATAAAGACATGCATCTTGTCCCTCCATCTTCCTCACCATATGAGAAGCAACTCACACTTTTCCATCTGACAACTGAGGAGCATTGATCTCGACAGGTTGAGCTTGATCTCAATCTGGCCGAGATCAAGCCTGCCGCTGGTCCTCAGCTGTCGAAATCAAGATTGATCTCGAGATGCTGCGCTTGGTCTCGACAGGGTGAGCTTCACATGAAGCTGTTGATATCGACAGCTATTCACACCTGTCGAGATCAAGCTAAAGCTGGTGGTCCTCAACCTGTCGAGATGAAGCTCAAGTTGCTGGTCCTCAACCTGTCGAGATCAAGGTTGATGTCGAAATGTTGAGCTTGATCTCGAGATGTCGAGATGAAGCTCAAGCTGTCGAGTCCCCAGCAGTCGAAATCAAGCTTCATCTCGACAGGTTGAGCTTGATGTCGACAGCTGTTGATCTCGACAGATATTCACACCTGCCGAGATGAAGCTCAAGCTGTTGCTTCGTCACCATATGAGAAGCAACTCACTTTTCCATCTGACATCTCGACAGGTTGAGATTGATCTCGACAGGTTAAGCGTGACATGAAGCTGTTGATCTCGACAGCTATGCACACCTGCCGAGTTCAAGCTCAAGCTGTTGCTTCGTCACCGTATGAGAAGCAACTCACACTTTTCCATCTGACAACTGAGGAGCATTGATCTCGACAGGTTGAGCTTGATCTCAATCTGTCGAGATCAAGCTCAAGCTGTTGGTCCTCAAGCTGTCGAAATCAAGATTGACCTCGACAGGCTGAGCTTGGTCTCGAAGGGTTGAGCTTCACATGAAGCTGTTGATATCGACAGCTATTCACACCTGTCGAGATGAAGCTCAAGCTGTTGGTTCTGCTTCTTTTTCTTCTACATTTCTGAGACTACTCCATTTGTGCATCTTGTAGGCTAACTCGGTGAGAATCGTTTCCAACTGCTTCTCGACAGCTATTCACACCTGTCGAGATCAAGCTCAACCTATTGGTGCTCAGCCTGTCGAGATCAAGCAGTTCACAACCTCCATCTTCCTCGAATCCTTGGAGAAGATAAAGACATGCATCTTCTCCCTCCAGCTTCGTCACCATATGAGAAGCAACTCACACTTTTCCATCTGACAACTGAGGAGCATTGATCTCGACAATTTGAGCTTGATCTCAATCTGTCGAGATCAAGCTCAAGCTGTTGGTCCTCAAGCTGTCGAAATCAAGAATGATCTCGACAGGCTGCGTTTGGTCTCGACAGGGTGAGCTTGACATGAAGCTGTTGATATCGACAGCTATTCACACCTGTCGAGATCAAGCTCAAGCTGGTGGTCCTCAACCTGTCGAGATGAAGCTCAAGTTGCTGGTCCTCAACCTGTCGAGATCAAGCTTGATGTCAACATGTTGAGCTTGATCTCGAGATGTCGAGATCAAGCTCAAGCTGTCGAGTCCCCAGCAGTTGAAAGCAAGCTTCATCTCGACAGGTTGAGCTTGATCTCGACAGCTGTTGATCTCGACAGATATTCACACCTGCCGAGATCAAGCTCAAGCTGTTGCTTCGTCACCATATGAGAAGCAACTGACACTTTTCCATCTGACATGTCGATAGGTTGAGCTTGATCTCGACAGGTTGAGCTTGACATGAAGCTGTTGATCTCGACAGCTATTCACACCTGCCGAGATCAAGCTCAAGCTCTTGCTTCGTCACCGTATGAGAAGCAACTCACACTTTTCCATCTGACAACTGAGGAGCATTGATCTCGACAGGTTGAGCTTGATCTCAATCTGTCGAGATCAAGCTAAAGCTGTTGGTCCTCAAGCTGTCGAAATCAAGATTGATCTCGACAGGCTGAGCTTGGTCTCGACAGGTTGAGCTTGACATGAAGCTGTTGATATCGACAGCTATTCACACCTGTCGAGATCAAGATGAAGCTGGTGGTCCTCAACCTGTCGAGACCAAGCTCAAGTTATGTTATCGCCCTCAACCTGGTGAGATCTAGGTTGATCTCGACATGTTGAGCTTGATCTCGAGATGTCGAGATCAAGCTCAAGCCGTCGAGTCCCCAACCTGTCGAGATCAAGCTTGACATCAAGCTGTTGATATCGACAGCTAGTCACACCTGTCGAGATGAAGCTCAAGCTGGTGGTCGTCAACCTGTCGAGCCCTGTCGAGATAAAGCTTGATCTCGACATGTTGAGCTTGATCTCGAGATGTCGAGATGAAGCTCAAGCTGTCGATTCCCCAGCAGTCGAAATCAAGCTTCATCTCGACAGGTTGAGCTTGATCTCGACAGCTGTTGATATCGACAGTTATTCACACCTGCCGAGATGAAGCTCAAGCTGTTGCTTCGTCACCATATGAGAAGCAACTCACACTGTTGCTTTGTCATTGTGAAGTATATTATTTAGTAAATTAGTAATAATAACAATTGGTTGAAAATTTAGCAATAATGATTCATCCAAATGGATGGCAACCAAGCATTAACTATTACAGGTGGTGAAATACTTCTTTGTAGACTACATTTGCCGTTATGTTTGTGACAAAACCGTTGTCATTAGTAGGTAAGATTTTTAGACCCTCTCTAGATGTAACTCTCGAGACAGCAACATATAGTTGTCCATGTGAGAAAACAGGCTGTGGAAGGTACACTCCAACATTTTTCAAAGATTGACCTTGACTTTTATTGATGGTCATTGCAAATGAGGTTGTAATGGGAAACTGTCTTCGTTGAAATTTGAAAGGAATTCTGACATCTGAAGGAGTAATTGATAACCTTGGTAAGAAAACTTTGTCTCCAATATTGCTTCCTGATATAACTTTTGCTTCAATGATATACTTTCCCAGTTTGGTAATGATCAATCGAGTCCCATTACATAGTCCAGAACTTTGATCAATGTTCCGCAATAACATAATTGGGACTCCGACTTTCAATTTTATAATGTGATTAGGTAACCCTGAAGCCTTTATTGTGTTCAGAAACTCTGGAGTGTGCACATTATCAGGACTATCACTATTTGAAGCAACTGAGTAAGGAGAGTCATAACTGAAATATGTTTTCTCTTCGCCACTAATTGTAGACAACATGAATTCATTGATGACGTCAACTATGTCATTTGTAGGTGCTAGTATTGCCCTATCTTGAAAATAGGAAGGATCATCCATTTTGTCAGCGAAGGATGGATATGTTTGATTGACAATGGCCGACACAGGATCACCCGTGCATTTTATGAGTAAATCATCTGGTATTTGAACTTTCATATCTGGGTCATTAAGTTCCCCAATAGTTCCGTCACCAATCCCCAAAACCCAGTCGGAGAAATCTTTTATCTTATTCACATCAGATTCAGAAGTACCATTTTTAAGTCTCATGTTGGTAGTGAGTGTCAACAACTCGCAATGTTTCCAAAGATATGATGAGTTAATGGTAGCATGGACAATCTCTTGCCTTGTACCTTTCGGTATAACCGGAAGGATTTGTCGAAAATCTCCCCCCAACACAACAACCTTTCCACCAAAAGGAAGATCAGCAGCATTTGGGTTAGAGAATCGAAGGATATCTCTGAGGGTTTTATCAACTGCTTCAAAGCAATGTTTATGGGTCATCGGCGCTTCATCCCAAATAATGAGCTTTGCTTTTATTATTAATTCTGCTAACTGACCTCCTTGCTTAATATTGCATGTTGAGTCTTCATCCACATTTATAGGTATTGCTAATCGTGAGTGTGCAGTCCTTCCTCCAGGAATAAGCAAAGCAGCTATTCCACTTGATGCGACTGTTAAAACAATGTCTCCTTTTGATCTCAATTTTGCTGACAAAGACCTCCAGATGAAAGTTTTCCCAGTTCCACCATAACCATATAGAAAAAACAAACCAGGTTTATTGTCGACAATCCTTGTCATTATGTTATCATATATTTGCTTTTGTTCCGCTGTCATCGTAGACATCAATTTAATATGTTGTTGTTCCAATGAGACCCTGTCATAATTTAACTCATCAACTATAAGCCTATTTTGTCTCTCTGAAACAAATGACATATCTGGTTGAGGCATTGTCGGGAAATCACTTAAACTTCATTATTGCTTTGTAGTAATGTCTCAATTTCAGCTAGAGCAAAGGTTTTCAACTCCTCATCAGACAACACGAAATCTGCGATCATAACGTACACTTAATTTGTAATTATGCAACATTCATACACCGGCAAGTTTGTCATGAAATAAATGAAACTAATATACTGAAAGTTGACGAAAGTAAGATGGGAAAAACAACAATACCTTCAAAATCGAGCAACATTCTCTGCACGTGGAGAATATCGTCGCTCAGATACTCCCATGTCTTATTCCAAACGTGTTCTGGTCTTGTCAACTGGTTTGATAACAATAAGCATACAAAAAGCCTGCGTAAATAATTACTTGTACCCCAGTGGCTTGCCTCTGTGATCGCATCAATGTACTCTTTATCATCACTTAACAAACCCATAGCATAGCAAGCATCTTTGAATGTCGGATGGACCACATTGTTTATAGTTCTAATCTGTAGAAAACTTGTTGGTCCCTTGACATAATTGAGCAAAGTTCTCAAGTAATATAGCTCACCACTCCCGGGTGCAACAAAATGAAGCCTTCCAATAGTGAAACCTTTCTTACGTGGAAGCCATTCACGCTTTCCATCGTCCCACACAAACATCAAAGGGAATTCATTATATGTCAATTCTTTTGCTTCCTGATATTTGTTATTTGCATTCATCCAGGCAAGAAACTTTGTTGTTGTAATATTTGACTTCCCCACAACAGAATCAATAGGATCATCATCATTAAAAATAACATTTTGCTCATCAGGCAAATGAAATGACAACCTTTCAACTGATGGTTGTCTATAGTTAATTTCAAAACTAAATATTCGCCAAGCAGCCTCACATGATGACAGATATCTACAATCATAATACATCTTTATTTCATCAAAAGGTTTATCAGAATTCTGTTTTCCAGATGTACTGTAGAAACTTGCTGTGACTCTATCATGCCCCTTGTTTACATATTTAAAAAGATATTTGATCGATCGACTCTGGTTACACCATTCCACATTAATATGAGCATTGAATTTCAGCAGGAGACTTTTATTATAAGGGACCACAAATCTATTATCCACAAAAGACTCCCCCTTTTTGATGGACAACCCATTCGATCTTCTTTTATACACTGGATATCCATCAGCATCAACAGTTGTTTGGTCAACAAATTTTTTTGGAAAATACTTAGAACATTTTCCATTCTGCATGCATGGTGATTTTTTGTTTTGAACTCCGCATGGACCATGAATCATAAGCGATGACACTATTTGGAATAGTTCAGGATCGCTATTCTTATCAGGAATCTCAGCAGATATGACCCTATCTATATCATGAGGATGGACATACCTAGATTCAGGATGCAAGAATACCAATATGTGAGCATGTGGCAATCCTCGTTTCTGGAATTCTATAGTATAGATAACTGCCATAACAACGACACGCATATTAATCAGTTAGAGTAATATTTAGAAGGTAAGTTGATAATTATAATTTGCTTAGTATGACCAAAAATATATACCTGCTTTGACTCGACCAAAGATTTCTCCTTTCTTGATTTCTTTGATCATGTTATCAAGTTTGATTTTGAATATTCTTGAAACTAAATCAGGCCTGTCTTCTGATTTAAGACCATATTTCTTCAAGTAGTTGGTCACCTCTGGCCATTTTTGATTACACGTGAAAGTGATAAATAAATCTGGATAGCCAGCCCAACGACAGATTGCCATAGCATCCTGATAATTTTGAAACAAATATCGTGTTCCACTTATAAAGGTCGATGGCAAGATAATCCTGCGACCTGCTGTTGATGGATCAGTTTCCCCTCTAAGAATTGCCTCTTGCAGACCTTTGTACATTTCAGCTCTTAGTTCTTTTTGATGTGTTCTCACCCATTTCAATCTAGCTGATTCTATTGTGCTATATGCATCTACCAACAGTTGTTGAAATAAACGTCTTCCAAACAATAATGTGGAATTTTCAGATTGCCTTTGTTGGAACCTATATGCAAACCATTCCCTGACTGTGACTTTTTGTCTTTTTATTTTATGTCCACCAGAATCACTATAATCAATGTTCTCCATATAGCCGTCTTCACCTCGGGGAAAGAGAAGTGGATATTGTAATGGTAAGTATGCAGGTTCTAGTATTGAGATACGCTTCAGCAATCCTGACTTATACTCAACAATGATATCCCTTTCACAATCAGCTGCATCAAAGTCGCCAACAATTAAAGCAGCAACTTCTGACGCGTGTGGAACAGTGTACATTCTAGCATCACGACCTCTCTTGCCTAGCAGACGCAATCTCAAAGTGGGGGCATCATTCTCGTTAAGTGAATCTCGAATGTACCTATATATTTTAGCATAAGGATTATGTATATCCAACACTGTTTTGATGTCATCAACAATTGCCGCTTTAGTTGATGTTGCATCATCTTCCATCCTGTTAAAATATGACATAAATTCTTACCAGTGTTATATATATTATCAAAAACTATACTTTGCAAGTCATGTGCCTTTGAAACAGTTAATAATTGTATGAAATTACCCGACAATTGACATTCTGTTGGTGACTTCATTTTCAGTGTCATATATGTATAATTGAGCAAACTTAGGCTGGCATCCAGGTAGTGGAAGCAAACTTCCTATATGATGATAGTTCTCACCATTCATTACAAACATTGGAGGAGCTTTACCATTGTTTATGGACTTGTCAATCTTCCCTCCCATAGACGTAAAAGCAAACATACTATTGAAGGATCGTATATTTTGCTGAAAAAAGTTGCTCCTCTTATCATGATTGTGAAACAACTGATGCAATACTGGCGGAGCTTTCTCATACTTGTCTAGTACAACGCGTCCCTGGCTGCAACACAAAGCAAACTTCGGACTTGTTGCCTTGTAATGCTTTTGCAGTCTCTCTTCAAACCACATCATTGCACCACAATACGTACAAAGATATGTTGGTTCTCCAATATCCCAATAATGAGAGTTAGCTATTTGTTATAGTAGTGGATAAGTTAGTCTGCATTAGTGTAAATAAAAATACGTTAACATGAGAACACAATATTTAAATTCATCAAAACCTGGAAATTCTGGTTCGTCCAAAATACTGTCAGTGATGTCTGTTGATTGCGTTGCCTTTGACGTAATGACTTCTTCATTGGTGTTAACTGGAAATTTAAGGAATTGTTGCATGTTAATTAGTTTGGTACAAAAAATGGAGTCATAACTTTCGAGCCTACACATATAGTATAACGACTAATATATTAATTAAAATCACATAAATCCTTACGGTTAGTAATATCATGTAATGGATCCCTTTGCATGCCAAACTCAGTAGTCTGCTTTCCATAGCTTTGTGTATTGGTAGGTGGCTCAATACCACCATCTTGAAAAAAACTGCTATCTACATAGTTGGCATTTGAATAATTTGAAATCAATTTCAGATGCCATATTGTGTATTGTTTTAGTGGATACATTTAAATTATGTCGTAGTCAGGACTATATACCACCATTCGAGACTCCATGGGGAGGATGGGTGTTGACACCGAATGAGTCAATGACGTCGTATGCTTGTTCTTCTTCTAAGTTGATGGGTGGTACTGTGGAAAACGAATAAAACATTTAGTACTTTCGGTGTTATCTGAACGCCATTAACAAACTTGACAAAGAATTTTAAAAACAATCGCTTTCCTTCATGAATTATTTTTTCACGTAATCTTTAATGGATTTACCTGACACTCGGCACTTATTTGAACTTGGAAGACCACTTCGACAATTGGAACCATCATGCTCTGTAGTTGATGTCCTTTTAATTGTGTTCCCACGAAGGATATATTTTCCAGGACGAATAGGGGGTGATATTTGTTTCAACTTGTTATGCAAAACAGCTGTTTCATCCGATATATTATTTGCTGGACCACATAAACATATTAGTTAGAATACGAAGCCAGAAATGTGTAAAAGCAGTTTGGTTCCATTTGTTCCCATTAGATCTTACAAAATATATAGTTTTTCCATTGCTGCAAATAAAATATATAGTTAATCTAAATAAAATATTACCGTTCGTAATATCAGATAATGGCAAATTTCCAGTGAAAACTTCATTAGAATGAACTCTATTTGCTGGGGGCATCTGAATAACATCAACCACATCCTTCCCAAATATTGGATCCAATGTAACCTTAGCATTTTGCAATGAGTCTGTTGACGAATTTTCATTCGTCTTTTCATGTTCAACGAAGAGGTGGGTACTTTTTTGACGCTTACGCATTGTTGGAAACTTCATGGGATCTGTGACATTTAGCCAAAAAAACAAAGGGAAAACCCTGAACCAATTGTAGATACATTGACGCTGTAACCATGTAGTGATAAAAGCAAAAAAAACGGTGTAAAAGGTAAATAATAATACCAGGTGCCCATGTACAGTACGATTACAAACATTCCAAATATGTGTAGCATAAGAACGAAGTGGAAGTCATGTATCCCTTCATTTACCTGTAAGTATATGAGTAGATGAAGAAGTTACACACTGGTGATGACGTTGCACTGTTGTTATTTCCTGTAACTGATTATTTCTTATGCCTGCGTTTCTTCATAGCTTTGCATCGGCTGATACTTCTGAAAAAATGAAATTGGTGTTTGTGCGATTCTCAACTCTAAGTTAGATTGGTTGTATTTAGATATTCGAAATTTGGCCATTAAAGTAAATGACAGTTTGGTTTTTTTATTGATGGCTTATCCCTTGTTTTATGAAAAAATGTACGATGGTTAAGTAGTTTTCATACTTATTTCGAAGTAACTATTACCCATTTCATAGAAACACGTTGCAGTTAATATTTTTTTTTTGGGTGCATTCGATGCATTTAATATTTTAACAAATAGCCAAGCTTCTTTGTTTTACATTCAATATATACAAATTTGTGTTCCCCATTTGACTAACAACAAACTGTGCCATTAATTTGTATATTAAATGAAAACGACAAACTTTGCCATAAATTTTTTTTTCGTGTGATGAGCCAACTCTGCCATAATACCTATATATTATACTGAAATATATAGTATTCGAATAAGTTATATATATATATATATATATACTGTAAATTGTGGTACTGTGAACTGCCCTTGTGCCATGGTAATCCACCATAAGCTTTGGCTCCAGAAACATAAAGCTGTTTCTTTTGGAGTATTACCCATGTTGTTGTTTCTGTCATTGTTGTTGGTGTCCCAGTGTAGAATGTTGTTGTCTTTTTGCTTCAAATTTTCTTCCACCTTTAACAATATTGAGCCTGCTAATTTTGAATGATTTTGGTGGTATCTGTTTCACAAAACTAAGATTGAGAAAAATAGTAGATAATGGATGGAAAAAGTCAACTCAGATATAAAATTTTCTCTTCTTTAAGGGATTTAACATCTGTGTCCACTTTGTAAAAAGGTTGAATCTCAACCAACAATTGGTAATATAAAATATTTTATTAATTGATCATCTTTATTTAACTGATTAATTTCTTTCATCTGTTTTTCTATAAAATGAGGAAGTAATCTTGTTATTCCAAATGACTGTCATATGAGTCTAATTGTTAAAAAAAAAATTAATTAATTAAGTGGCACTTCGTTGGATATATATATATATATATATATATATATATATATATATATTACAAATAAGAAAGATTTTTTTATTTGGTAGAACAACTACCAAAGATTTGTTACTAAGGTAACAAATATTAGACATTATTACATATAGAATGACACATACAATTGTGACTTGGATTATAGAAGCCAGAATAATAATGATCACGAAAAAAGAAATAAAAAAAGGAAAAGAAATGCCATAAACTGTAATTCTTGTGACATCCAAAAAAGATGCCATATATATGATATCATACTGTATAAAAGTGTTTTCTTCAAAACATAGTAATTTAGTAAAAGAAAGGCAAGGCAAGAACAATTTCAAATCAATTAATGAATGGGGTGCAAGGACTACTACATATATGTAGTATATAATAATTTAGCAAAAACTTACAATCTTGTTACATACATACATGAAAAGATATATAATAGTATGAAGCAACTACTTTGATATGATTGAAGCTTATAGAAGAGAGATAGAGAGATAGAGAGAGAGAGAGAAGGAGGAAGTGTGCATCACGTTAATTGCTTTTGATGCCAACCTAGAAGAAGTGGAAATACTACTATAATATCAAGGTTGTGTTGGTTTGATTGCATATATATAGAATCAATTTGGTGAAGAATTTGAGTCCTCATGCAGCTTTGGAAATTAAAGAAAGAAAATGCCAGAATGGAACCGACCACGTGGCATTGAAAGACAGTTAGATAAAGCAATGGCACATAGTTGGCCACTTCAGATATAATAACCCTGTAGGTCAAAAAAATTTGGTAGTCTACATGTTACTATGATATGGTCACTGATTTCATTCCTGATATAGTATTTAGAGAGGCTTACACTAATAGTTTTTGTAATATGTATGTACATTTTCTCCTAATATTACATTTCCCAAATTTCCCAAGACAATAAAAATGGTATTCCCATAAGCACAACTTATTACCACCAACAACGTTGAGTTGAGTCCCAACAATAATAATATAGAAAAGAGTATTAGAACGGCATAATACCTACACATTGTATTGGAATAAGTATATATATATATATATATATATATATATATATAACCGTAGTCAATATTTTTATGTCCATGCATTGATTGGTAAGTGGCATGAGAATAAGTTTTGTGGCAAACATTAGTAACCCAACCAGGATTTTACATGCAACATTGAAAATCAGAAAAACGTTAACCACCAATTGAAAATACATATAATGGGGCATATAATATTTACATATAAGCTGATTAAACATCCTCCTGATTGAACACCCTCATTTGTAGCCAACCTATTTTGTAGTCACATTTTACTAACAGTGACAAAATTGTTAATACCGACATTGAGAAACTCAAACCTGAGTTTCATCCCTTTGTCGATTTTGTTCTGTTTAACAAACGTCCTCCAACCAAATCCTAACTTGACAGTGTTACGTCCATCCTTGCTAATCAGTATATCGCAAGCAGTTTCGACGTGAGGACCACAAAGATAAAGGGTATGAAAACCGAGTTTCGCTACAAATTTGCCGAACTCCTTTTTAAGAGGCTGCATAATTGAACATGAAACAATATAACAGTGAAAAGATGAACACACTGCATCAATTAATAGGCTCACAACAGCCTTTGCTGTTGTTATTGTCCAAATATGTAAACATGTGTAAGTATAGTATCTCACCAACTGACTTGCTGTAGTAGTGTACTTAGTGAGTGTAACATCAAAGCAAAATGTCCGACCCTTTGTGCTCCTAGTGTGGTATGATGGAAATGTGTGGGGTAACGCCTCTTCGGCTCGTACATCAATGGTAAAGATATCGTCTCCAAAGTAAGTTAAGAATACGACATGATCCCCAGTTAATTTGTATGACGTGCGAAGCTTTTCCCAACCTTGAGTTAGTATGGGATAATCTGCATACGCGCTAAATGCAACTTCATGATGTTTTCCATTCTTTTCAATCAAAGTCCACAATGGACCCAGTTCGTCCTGAAAGTCGATATAGAAGTCATTTATCGACCTCTCCATAAGGCTGAAATAAAATATGTAATCTATCCAAAATTAAAGTTCGTATATGTAACATGGATATGTGGTGTGGTAATAAGGAGGATGAGGTGTTGAAAAATGATTTGCCATGTACATTATGCAGGTGAGGTGCAGCAACAGTCACAACCATTACATTTGTGAATTTTTCGATATTTGAAGATATACTGCATTCAAGTGAGCTAGATGTCGTTAAAATAATCCTGCTTTTTCGAAAACATACCTCATCGCTAATGTGAACAGTCGTCAAGTAGCCTTTCTCCTTCCTACCGAGTAACATTGACTGTGTGTGCATGTTGGATGGTGCCTTTGAACTGGACATCGTAGAACAATATTGTATGTGGTATAGTGGAAATAGTGAATATTGTTTGGCTTTTTTAAACGCCAGATTGCAAAACAAAGAAATTTGTCAATATATCTGAATTTTACAGTATGCGATAAGCTGGTAAAACTACAAAGACTTGTATAAATGCATATACTTTCGATATTAGGGAAAGGACAAATTATTATAAAAATGTTGGTTATTTTGCAGTTTATGTAAAAAGTATTCAATCCCAGTAATGGTCGAACTAAAGCAGGAAACCAAACGCAGTGGGTGTGCATCCTTTACACCGACACACAATTAAGTACAGTGTAAGGAGCAAAGTGTGATATGTTACCTGGAGTTCGAACTGGGTTCCAGTTTTGGCCTTCGCCTAAGAAATGTCGCTGGGTAGGTACTTGCCGATGAATATAGGCGAATATAGAGGCCTGGGTGATGAAAAGCGGGTCAGAGAGGCGAAGATACGTATCACTCTGTATCGAGCACTGTCAGGAAAAGAAGAAGTTGGAAAGTTAAAAGCAAATGACAGCTTATTTTTTAACATACTACACCTGTGTACCAGAGGAATCTCATTATGGTGAGGTGCAGGCTTTTTCTTCGAAAACTATTTTTAATAAATCGTCGACAAAATTTGGTAACTGAGTTGTCTATGTAACTGGTCGCTGTGGTTTTGGTAAAAGTGGGCCTTAGTATGTGGATGGAGTTATATAGTTTTTAGTTAAATGTTGGGCCTAGCCCATTATAAGGTCTTTGAAGTTTTTTGTTGAGCACGAATTATTTGAACGTGGTGCAGACCCAAAATACGATTTCATTGTCTCCAGTTCGTTCGGTTGCGTGAGATTATATGCTTCCATTAATAATTGTCGCATTCTATATTGGTTCACCCAAATAAATTAATGTAAAAAAATAAAAATTAATGAGCATGGGTATAAAAGATACATTTAACATGGAAAATGGGTGTTTCACATAAGTTGCCAGATTCATGATAGATGTGGATCAGTTCCATCAGGATTGTAAATATAAATAATACAACACGTTAAACACAACAACAGGACGGGGGATTAGGAAATTACAACACGACTTAAACTTACAAACTAAAATACTGAACGGAAAAGATCAAGTTTGCAACTAATGTAGTGAAGTCGCAGATGATATTGGATTACGTCAAAATGCTCATTATTGATTAATAATTTAGTCAGTTTTCTCAGCCTTAACACGAATCATCTTGCGGGCTTTGGTTGCAACAGGCTGAATGTCCGGTGTGATCTTGGAGGATTTTGTGGCAGATGACTGAGTGTCTCCAAGATTAATAACTGGGTAATTAGGTTCTTTAGCTGCGCCTCTTTTACCAATTGCTTTGCTGGTTGGGGTTTCATTCACATGAGCCTCGGTTTCATCAACCTTGTTATTAGAATCACCGCATTCTGCCGGTTGTTCTTCGTTGGTATCAGCATTAACAACATCAGCAGCCACATCCCCTATGTGCTGGTGTGCCTAACATTAGAAACATTATTACCAATTGTTTAATGTCGATGGTTACACAATATAAAGGTGGAAAAAAAAGTGACATTGTCAACCTGCAGGTGATGATTTTCAATAAATTCATGGACAATTACACTATCATCAGTCATTTTCCTAACTGCATAGCTTTGCCAATGTTGATATATGTGTCCATCAGTAACTTCCACCTTGAACAATAACTGTTTGTTAACTAAGGCCTTCAGCTCCGTAGGAAAATCTAAGGCCTCTTTTGACTACAGTTCAACAATGAAACACAAAGATAATCAATGTGACTGTAACATTGAATTAGTTTGATGAATGAAATATAAAAATCTTCAAATCTTCTAATCAGGCATACTTTTGGGTCTATGAAATCCTTTGCTGCCTTTCCCAAATAAGTAGAAACAACACGATCAAACAGAACGAACGTGGCAGAGCCAGTGTGATCCATGACTTGAAGCTGGACCTTGAAACTGGTAGTAGATATAATAAATATATTGTCCTAAGTTGAACAGAAATATTTAAAATGTATAGAATCACATGCATTAGTTTGGAAGATGTTCGTAATGCAACACAGGTTGATTGATTGACCTAGTGACGGGAGAAACCATCTTTTTGCATTTGTCACAAAAATGCTTGTTTCCAAGCGCATCAACTCTTTTCATACACTTGAAGCATGCATCATAGTACCATCCATAGTCATTGTCAATGTCTATTATTGTAGCAAGAACAGAACCAAAGCACTTCTGGATGTAACAAAGGCATATATGTGAGGATGGTTTTTACTATTAATGACTTTGTGATAGGCAAATGTATGATCTAAATTAAATATGACCTGACGTGCTTCATACAAATCCGCAATAGTCATCATAGGAGTCTGCATTAATTCTTGGTGTAATGTTAAGGTTATTTGACCGGTGATTTGGCTAACGACCTGAGTTATTTGTGATCCTGTCACTTCCATACTGTATAAAGCAATTGAGTTTTATTAGGTTGAGTTAAACTGTTATTCTGGTTGGCTGGTAATATGGTAGAATGAAAGTTAAATGAAGACAACAACATGATTAGTACTTTTGTATATACTGATTGACCTCAGGAATATCAGCATTCAAGAGAAGGTTGGTGCCAAAGAATGCGTTTGAGACGCCCATTATTCCTGGACGCAAAAGAAATTGCAATATTCACGTGCAACTTAATTGGATAAATTAATACTGTTAAAGTAAAAGTGTAGGGCAGTTTGTTCCAGATAATATGTACCACTATATTTTTTTAGCTTTCCAAGTTGCAAGATCAATATAATAGGGCCGTTAGAATCATGGCGTTGCATAAAATTTTCAAATTTATGAGCATACTCAGACCACAGAGTGCAATGAACAGTGTCAGACCTACACAGAATCAATTAATAGCGTTTGTTTATGAAGGGGGAATTGTTTGAATGAGAGTAATATGTTCACAGGTCTTACTGCAAGTCCTGTAAAACAATATCAATAAGCTTGCTCTTAGTTCCACTTTTGTCAGTCTCCTTAATGTCACCTTTCTCGACAATATGGCCTATAACATCTGCAAGAAACAGGAATTACGTTAAATGAAGGAGGTTATACATATTATTGGCAAAACAACTCTACATCCAAATACAGACATGTATTACAATATTGAACAGACCAATAAGTTTGTCCTCTTTTGGTGCCTGGAGGATGTCTCTCAGATGCAACAAAGTCAAAGTGATTTACGGGAATGTGGTCAGCATCCGTTTTGACACATATGGTGTTCCCAATGAAACCAAGTTTATATTTATGTTTTGTTGTTCGAAATTTGGCATCATTCTGAGCAACCAACACATTCTTAACAAAATAAGTAGAACCTTGTTCTAAGATAGGCTTGAACTTTGCAATTAGCGCTTTCCTCACAGTTGCATGTATTTTACCAGACTGTAGGTTCCCATTATATACGTATTAGTTACACCATCATGTTTTAAAAACAATGACACTATAAGTGAATGAAATTGAGTAGAAAATATGGAAACCTCTTCATCGATCCAAATCATCTCGATAGAACTTGTTTCATGCTGGTTCTTAAATTCAGGCAGGGACCAAAGTAGAATAACCCGAACCTTCAAACTCCAGTCAACCTTACCAGCCAGTATTTGAGAAATAGGGGTAATCGGCTTAGCCATGGCTGCAATGGAAAAAATATGTCATTAGTTACGTTATACGTTATTATATTATAAATATCATACTCTTTGTATAATTAAGCTTGGGTGATTTACTACTCCTACATAGGAGACATAACATACCTGTTACTGAGAATAGTGAGATGAGGTTAAGAATGGCAAAGTTGCACACGTATAGGATGTATATATATGGTTTACCCAGTAACCTGGTTGGATGAGGCACCAGCTGTAATAATAAAAAAAACAATAATAATAATATTATTTAATAACCACAATAATAATAATGGGTTACATTGATACTTCATTAGTAGTTCAAGTTGAACGTGAATTTAAATGCTGATTACAATCCAACCACCTGCAATAGTCTAGTGGGTTGGTTAATAATGAGACATTTGGCCGAAAGATGGACTGGCTTCCATCTTCGAAGCTACCTCTTATTAATGTGAAATAGTGATTGACCACATGGTTGGTAATTCACCAATTATGGAAGAGTGTTGTTGTCTTCCTACGATTCAACCTTGCTCATGGGTTTAGAATGTTAGTGTCTGCATAATGTATTTAATACAATTGGGTATAGTCAGCTTTAATTGGTGAATTAGCAAATTCAGGTGTAGAGGTTTGGCTAGCCTTAATTGGAACAGCTGTGTGATATGACTTTAAAATATTGTGCAAGAATTTATCTGTTGCATCATGTAATGGTACATGTTGCATTAGTCATTTATTGCTGCAAGTGAAACACTAATTTCAGATATGCATAACCAAATGGTTTAGGATAAATAGGGCTAAAGATGGTGGGTCATTAAATAAATTCTGCTGAGTTCAGGTTTACAATAAATGATGGATTGCAACTGGGTAAGTATTACAGTTTTTATTTGATAACTTGCAACCCAATTCAGCAATAAATAACTATATTGGTTATCTGGATATGTAGGTTGCTGTGGTCCAGGCATTGTTTAACTCCTTTTGACACATATATACTCAATTTATTTTTGGTACATCAGTAATTTTAAACCTTTATTAATTGGTAAAGTACGAAATTGATTTCTAAAGGTTTGGCTGGCTTCAGTAGCTCAACCTGTGTGTTACAAATGTAGAATCTTGGGATAAGTTCCCTCTCCTCCAGTATTAAATGGTGAGTTTTTAAATTTAAAGATAAAGGTGTGGAGCAGGTGTGTGTTATGAATGTAGTATCTTGGGATAGATTTCCTATCCTCCAGTATTAAATGGTGAAATGTTAATTTGAAAGATAAAGGTTTGTCTGCCCTTAATTGAAACAACTGTGTGTTATGAACGTAGATTCTTGGGATAGATTTCGGTGTCCCAGTATTAAATGTTCCAGGTGTCACCATCATATCTGTATTATATTATATTTGTTTCCAATTTTACGATCTGCACAATCAGTATTAATATGTACTTAGGGAGGTGTGGACAGATTTGGTTACTTCATTCACAAAATGAGTGGTATGATTACGGCAGTCCATATCTCATTCACAATTGAATAACATACCACAGGTTTGTTTTCGATGGATCGATTCACGAATAAAGGATCTGTCTATGTTCATCTTTTATTTATGTCTAAAAGGCAGTACAATAATTGATTTATTTGTCAAGTTGAGGTGCTTTGCATATGTTAATTGTTACTACTACTGATCCTGGAACATAAATGATTACTCACTGGATCTTGTCTGCCAATCATTAATTTCAGATATGCATCTCGAAGGAGCTTCCTTTATTAGGGTACAGATGGTGTGTTAACCTTTGGTTACTTAAGTTTCGAATTCTGTGGTATAGTTCCAGGATCAGCCGATTGGTATACAATCCAATGATGTACAATAGGTATGGTTTCCATGGAGCTAAATAAGCAATAAAGGATTTGCCTATCTTTATCTTTCCTGTTGTCCCCTTCCCACTGACAACATTTTAATTGTTTTGTTGGCATCTTTCGCAATCTTTAATGGTTACTACACTTGGGACATATCTATTCACATCGATTGTATCTTTGCTGTCAATCACTACTTTTAGATATGCATAACCACAGAGCTTCTTTAAATAGGGGTAAAGTTCTGTGGTCATTAAATACATTCTATCTTTGAGTCTGGGTTTACAATAAATAGTTGGGCCACCTTCATGTCTCTTTATTACGCTTTGATTTTGATCTGATAACTTGGAACCCAACTAAACAATAAATGTATTTCAGTTGCAGGTCTATGTAGTCGACACATTGCTCCACTTATACATGATAGTTTAACTCTTGTTACACCTTTTAATGCATTAGTTAATACTTAAGGCCTTCAGTCCCTTGGGTGAGCTTGACATGAAGCTGTTGATATCGACAGCTATTCACACCTGTCGAGATGAAGCTCAAGCTGGTGGTCCTCAACCTGTCGAGATGAAGCTCAAGTTGCTGGTCCTCAACCTGTCGAGATCAAGCTTGATGTCGACATGTTGAGCTTGATGTCGAGATGTCGAGATGAAGCTCAAGGTGTCGAGTCCCCAACAGTCGAAATCAAGCTTCATCGCGACAGGTTGAGCTTGATCTCGACAGCTGTTGATCTCGACAGCTATTCACACCTGCCGAGATCAAGCTCAAGCTGTTGCTTCGTCACCATATGAGAAGCAACTCACGCTTTTCCATCTGACATCTCGACAGGTTGAGCCTGACATGAAGCTGTCGATCTCGACAGCTATTCACACCTGCCGAGATCAAGCTCAAGCTGTTGCTTCGTCACCGTATGAGAAGCAACTCACACTTTTCCATCTGACAACTGAGGAGCATTGATCTCGACAGGTTGAGCTTGATCTCAATCTGTCGAGATCAAGCTCAAGCTGTTGGTCCTCAAGCTGTCGAAATCAAGATTGATCTCGACAGGCTGAGCTTGGTCTCGAAGGGTTGAGCTTGACATGAAGCTGTTGATATCGACAGCTATTCACACCTATCGAGATCAAGCTCAAGCTGTTGGTTCTGCTTCTTTTTCTTCTACATTTCTGAGACTACTACATTTGTGCATGTTCTAGGCTAACTCGGTGAGAATCGTTTCCAACTGCTTCTCGACAGCTATTCACACCTGTCGAGATCAAGCTCAACCTATTGGTGCTGAGCCTGTCGAGATCAAGTAGTTCACAACCTCCATCTTCCTCGAATCCTTGGAGAAGATAAAGACATGCATCTTCTCCCTCCAGCTTCGTCACCATATGAGAAGCAACTCACACTTTTCCATCTGACAACTGAGGAGCATTGATCTCGACAGGTTGAGCTTGATCTCAACTGCCGAGATCAAGCCTGCCGCTGGTCCTCGCCGTCGAAATCAAGATTGAGCTCGACAGCCGCGCTTGGTCACGACAGGGTGAGCTTGACATGAAGCTGTTGATATCGCCAGCTATTCACACCTGTCGAGATCAAGCTCAAGCTGGTGGTCCTCATCCCGCCGAGATGAAGCCTGTTCTGGTCCTCAACCTGTCGAGATCAAGCTTGATGTCGACATGTTGAGCTTGATCTCGAGAGGTCGAGATCAAGCTGAAGCTGTCGAGTCCCCAGCAGTCGAAAGTTGAGGTGCTTTGCATATGTTAATTGTTACTACTACTCTCTTTGGCACATAAATGATTACTCACTGGATCTTGTCTGCCAATCATTAATTTCAGATATGCATCTCGAAGGAGGTTCCTTTATTAGGGGTACAGATGGTGTGTTAACCTTTGGTTACTTAAGTTTCGAATTATGTGTTTCGAATTATGTGGTATAGTTCCAGGATCAGCCGATTGGTATACAATCCAATGATGTACAATAGGTATGGTTTCCATGGAGCTAAATAAGAAATAAAGGATTTGCCTATCTTTATATTTCCTGTTGTCCCCTTCCCACGGCACAACATTTTAATTGTTTTGTTGGCATCTTTCGCAATCTTTAATGGTTACTACACTTGGGACATATCTATTCGCATCGATTGTATCTTTGCTGTCAATCACTACTTTTAGATATGCATAACCACAGAGCTTCTTTAAATAGGGGTAAAGTTACTGAGGTCATTAAATACATTCTATCTTTGAGTACTGAGTTTACAATAAATAGTTGGGCCACCTTTATGTCTACTGTTACAGTTTTGATTTTGATCTGATAACTTGGAACCCAACTAAACAATAAATGTATTTCAGTTGCAGGTCTATGTAGTCGACACATTGCTCCACTTATACATGATAGTTTAACTCTTGTTACACCTTTTAATGCATTAGTTAATACTTAAGAGGCATAGTTTGTTCCTCCTGTCTAGCAGAAACATTCACCTTTTATCTGCCATATCCCATTGGAACACAACATGACTCAACTTCCTCACACTTATGACTACAGTTAGGCCATGAGAATGTATCTACTTAATAGTGCATGGATGACAATGCAAATGAATACATTGTATCTGTTATTTAATGAGCATAAGTGTGAGGACACAAATATTAATTTAGCATTTATGGTTGCCAGCTAGTTGAGTACTTTGTAAGCCCATTCCAAAAGATAATTGAGTACTTTGTAATGGAACCTTAAGTACTTTGTTGGCATCTTTCGCAATCTTTAATGGTTACTACACTTGGGACATATCTATTCACATCAGTGTATGCTGCCTGTCAATCACTACTTTTAGATATGCATAACCACAGAGCTTCTTTAAATAGGGGTAAAGTTACAGGGTCATTAAATACATTCTATCTTTGAGTACTGAGTTTACAATAAATAGTTGGGCCACCTTTATGTCTCTTTATTCTGATTTTGATTTTGATCGATAACTTGGAACCCAACTAAACAATAAATGTATTTCAGTTGCAGGTCTATGTAGTCGACACATTGCTCCACTTATACATGATAGTTTAACTCTTGTTACACCTTTTAATGCATTAGTTAATACTTAAGAGGCATAGTTTGTTCCTCCTGTCTAGCAGAAACATTCACCTTTTATCTGCCATATCCCATTGGAAAACAACATGACTCAACTTGACCATTTATGACTGCAGTTAGGCCATGAGAATGTATCTAATTAATAGTGCATGGATGGCAATGCAAATGAATACATTGTATCTGTTATTTAATGAGCATAAGTGTGAGGACACAAATATTAATTTAGCATTTATGGTTGCCAGCTAGTTGAGTACGTTGTAAGCCCATTCCAAAAGATAATTGAGTACTTTGTAATGGAACCTCAACTATGGCTACCCCCAATGACATGGTTTGACATCAGCTAATCTAGTTGCCTACAAAACAGATCCTCATAAAAATTAGAAACACTCAGTTAGACATCGACTATATCAGAAGCTGTAGTCTGTTAGGAAGGAGTATATGAATACTTTGATCTGCGTGTTCTATTCCAGTCTATGTCCCAAAATTATAAGGTGATTAATGTATTAACAATTCACCACTGGACCTTTCACGTAAACAGACATTATCCTTATGTTACATAGACTGGAAATGTACACCTTGTTTCGAATGAATTAACTCAACTAATCGGGTTTTAATTAGGCTCTCCACAGCGTGGTATGCGTGTGTAAGTTGTTTTGAAATTTGTGTAGTTGTCTCCCCACAATTTCCGATCAACTAAATGCATTCCTCAACATGTGGAGTATTTTGGAAATACTGGTGATTGTCAAGTTTATGTTGACAATGCTTTTTATTTCATGTGTGAACCGATATCCGTTTGTGATGAAGGCAACATACTAATACCTTGAAAAGATACAATTCCGCCAATTGTTGAACATTCTCTTTGAAGAACATAACAACCACATTAATTTCCTAATGTTGTAACCCGTGTGTCGTCATCTTCTTGATTCAAATTGAACTTGTTGCATCCATTGAAGGATACCTGGTTGAAGCCACTTGTTAATGATATTCAAAATATGAACGTGTTGATCCCACATTGGTTTCAAATTGGAGTAAGGCTTTAAAAAAATCCAGCAATATGAGGCACATATGTTGATAAAGATAATATATTTAAAAAGGTAACTCATTACATTCCCAGGTGATTACATCGCCAAATATTTACTTACGCAGAAATTCCCAAAAAAAGTGGCTGACTATAAGTTTGGAGTTACATTTGATTCTGCAAAACTACTTTCTACTTTCATTGACATTGGTGGTTACCTGAGACCTATTTCTATATATATAATACTACAGCTTGCTAAGCAAACTTGAAGAAGAGGTGATCAGCAGCATCAAGTGGAAGACCGAGAATGATCTTGTTTCCTGCTTTCAAACCACGACCATTGACAAATTTCAACCATCCTCCTGTAACCTTGCACTTGGATGCATCAATTCTGTCCCACTTGACCTTGCATGGCCAAAGTTTGCCTGAGTCGTCAACAATCATCATCTTGCTAATTGTCTGGTTCAATGCATGTTCCACAAATCCTCCTGACAGGTGCTGTTGACATGCACAACACATAGTACAAACAATGTTATCCTGTTTAAGTTTGCCATAGCTGAGGAAGATACGATTTTTTTCATATATGATTTTCACTTACCAACTCATCTCGGTGTACATCATTAACTTCCAACTGCACTATCAGAGAATGATAAAAAGATCCTTCAGGTACTTTGATAATGGGTTCAGGAGGATAAGTTATCTTGTCATTATCAACATTAATAGGGTGACTACTATCTCCAATATAGAAACACCTTATTGGAGTAGGATACACAACATGTTCATGAAGTCTATCCTTGACTTCCATCAGCATTGTTTTCTCGTTAAGATATATCAAAGTTAACCACCCACCATTAAAAAGCTTGTAATAAGGTCCAAGTCGTTCAGTCCCTTGGGTCAGGAGAATCCTACTTTTCTGCTTTTCAACTAAAACTTCAAATTGATTACCTACTGGATCGATTAGGGTAACAGTGTTGGCTACATGTTCATATACATCGATGCTTAAAAGCATGGGGAGTACCAACTTCGTCTGCATGAAGAAACTTATAGTCAGCAAATATGGCACAAAAGTTGTGCTACAATAATAGGGACAGTTTAGGTGTACAATCTACGGTTCATATACATGGACGAACTTCGCATATATATGACTATGACTTCATTCGAATAAGATTAACATATAGCTCGGGTGACCTTTGCTTGTGGTGGAATCCTCGATAACATGAAACCAACAACAAACAGATTTAAAAATGATGAGCATGACTAAAAAAAATAAAAAGAGTAACACACCATTGATGTTCCACATTTTAGGTTACATTATCCATTCGAAGGATCAGTTACAGGAAAGGAAAGGACACATGCAACTTGTTATTTTGTAGCATAACGGGTTACCTACAAAAGCATGAAATTAGAACGACTTGGGTTAAGAAAGAGGAAATGCGATGCAAATAAAATACGATGATGATAAAAGAATGTTGGAAAAGAAGGGATCGATTCTGAGAGAATGGAAGTACTCAAGGTGGATGGTGTAAATATGCCACTTGCAGATTTGAATTATTTTTGTGGGTGTTGGCTTCCTTAAATAGCAGTCTTGTTGATGGGTTATTAAATGCATTGTTTTATTTGTTGAGTTTGACAATAAATGAGGTGGTTCGCATATTTCCCTCTGCTGGAAGTTTGTAGGCGTAAATTTTGTAGGATTTTGGGCGGGATTTGCTTTTGGGAGACTATTTGGGATTTAGAGATAAAAGATGAGAGAAAAGACAAGGGAAGAGAGGTTAACGAGGGATGAAGCATGCAGCAAAGATTTTTTTTTTTCCATTTTTTTCCCTCTCCCTCTCTCTCTCTGTTGATATTTCTGTCTCTCTTTTTTGCTCCCAAGGAAACGGGATTTGAGAATGTCTTCTCTTCCTGGGACATTCAGTCTGGAACATATATAATGCAAAGGCTTGGTTAATTTGAGAATTTTTATTTGTAAAAAAACCTACTCTTTTTTTATTTTATTTCTCGTAGATATTTATATTAAAACAGTGAAAGTAGCCCTTTTTTTCACTATTATATATATATAAGACAAGAAAACTTAGGTGAAAATAGTATGTTGTTTTTCTAATGAAAGAAGTCCTTAAATTGACGATTTCATTTTTTTTTTGGTGAAATAAATTGACGATTTCAAATCCTTAGGATTACATCGTAAAGGGGTCTCCCTTAAAATTTAAAAAATTAAATATAAAACGTAGAGTTTTGGCCGATAAATAATCACAATTACAATGACAAATTTATTTCTTGTTACAATGTTTATATTTATTTATCGCAACTTTCCGGCAGTCTTTGCAACAACTTGATCAATTTTAACATGATCTATGTGATACTCCCCTCGGTCCTATGTATAAAAAATATTTTTGTGATAGAAAAGTGTCTCTTATATATAAAACCGGAGGGAGTATATATATATATAGATTTGATTAGTTTTGGCTAATCACTTCAACTTTCTTATTAATAAACTTCAGTTTATTCTTCGTTTATTAGTCCGTGAGCCATCATCAACTGATGACGCTTATGTCCCCAAAGTGTAGTTTGAGTGGTTGAGCTGAGATATTTGAAGGAGTTAAAAAAAAGAGATTTAGGATTTAAATTCTGACTACTAACCTAACTTATTAACAACTAATATTTATCTATAAAAAATCTGATTATGCTTTTCAGATGAACAAAAATAATAAAGATAAAATAAAAAGTATACAGTAACTTTGTTAAATAATACTACTATCTGTTATTTTTTTCTTTCTAAAAGTGTTTAATTTAAATTAAACTATTTAACATGTAAAAGTGGAATGATGACCACTTTTACTTTTTGAAGTGGGCGTGTGGGAGCATGGAGAAGAGTAATAAGGGAAGAGAAAATATCTGCTGCGTCAGCGTCGATTTGTGCAGTTCACTGCAGTGCTTTTTTGTGCAAGGTCTAATTTGTACGGGAGACCGGGAGGATGTACGAACCCGCCCGCTTTGTGGATATTATATGGGAAATTAAAGCTGGCAATTCGGGCTACTCGACCCATAGCGGGCCAGCCCGCAACGGGTTCAAATTTTATAGGGCTTGTCTAAAAAGTTTTAGATAAAATTTGAACTCACAATTTACAGCCCAGTTCAGTCTTACGTGGGTTGCGGGCTTTTTGGGTTGGCCCGACATATATTAAAAAAAATTTGATCATAAAAAATAGAATCTGACCGAGCACAAGTGACAATACATAATCTAACATTTTTCAACCAACAAAAAAAATACAGAAACCCCCAATACAATCCAATCAAAGGCAATAAACGAAGACAAAAAATAAAGCTGGATGTGCGCTCTTCCCCTTGCACCGCCGTGGTGACACACCCTCCCCCTAACACAGATCCAGTGGCGCAAGCAAAAACAAATACCCAAAACGCAAGAGGAAAAAAAAAGAGATAGATTTAGCAATAGCAGAAGACCATTAACTCTGCAAAACAATGATTAACTAACAGAGGCTTCCCAAAAAATAAAATACCCAACTTAAAAAATCCCCAAACCCACTTGAGTTGTGGCCAAAATAAAACAACACAAATCCAGTGGCACACAGATCCGATGATGACGATCTGGTTCTTAGAACGATGAACGGCGACGGTGATGCACAGATTCGGTGGCGGCGATCTTGTTCTGAAGACAAAAAATGGAGACCGTGGCGCATAGATCTGGTGGCGCCGATCTGACTCTCATCAGAACAGGTGTTAGCAACATCCAAGTGGGACAGGAGAGTGACGCGAATCTGCAAGGGGAAGTAAGGAGAGAGAACCAAGAGTGATGAGAGGTGATTTTCAGGGGAATAGTCATGGAGGAGGGAGAACTGAAAGTGACGAGATAGAGTGGTCTTTTGGACTAATAAATGTACTATTAGAAAGACACACTTTACTGCTCCAAAAGAAAAGAAAGACACACTTTACTTTTTGTCTTTTTGATCAGTCAAGATACACTTTACTTTAAGAAAAGTTAATAATAAAAAAAATACTAACACCAGAGACACACGTTACTTTAAGGGAAAAAAAGATTTAGAGCAAGTAACTTATACGATGCGTTTTTAATTTTTGAAATATATGCGGGCCATTGGGCAGCTCGAAGCCCAACCGGGTTATCCCAGTTAGGGTTCGGGCTTTATAAGGCCGGGCCAAAAAGCCCAGATAGATAAATGTGTTTGATTTTAGTTGTCTAAGTCTTGTGTTTTATCCGGCGAGTTTGGGCCGGCCTGGCATGCTCGGCCATTTTGCTAGCTCTATGAGAAATGAAGCGAACACCTCCATACATTTGGGTGGCAAAAATATGACAAAGAAGTTCAGTAAGGGTAATAGTGTAAAATGAGATAATTTTTAGGAGGGTCCAAATACGGATTTGTTACTGCTTTACTATTCCCTCGTTTCATTTTAATTGTGGTTTAAGGTCATATCACAGATGTTAAAAAAATTATTTATTATGTTTATTTCTAAAGTAGATTCTTTTGGTTTAAGAAAAATGATATTTGAACACCTATTTTTAGGACACCCATATGGACACCGTATGTCCGTATGGTACGGATATGTACAGAACCGTAAGGACATTTGTACGATTTTTTTTTTACAGATTTTTGGAAGTAGTTAATGCAGTTCGTGTAAGTGGTTAACGCAGTTCACTAATTGGTTAATACAGATACATATTTTTTTTAACTGGTTAACGCATTTCATGTAAGTGGTTAACACAGTTCATGTAAGTGGTTAAGTAGTTCACTAACTGGTTAACGATTACTCTGTGTCTATTAACCAGATAGTAGACTACATTAACCACTTACATGAATTGTGTTAACCAGTTAAAAGTCTGTATTAACCAGTTAGTAAACTGCGTTAATCACTTACATGAGCTGCGTTAACCACTTACAAAAATTCGCAAAAAAAAAAATTGTACGGATGTCCGTACGGTTCCTTACATGTCCGAACCGTACGGACATACGATGTCCATACAGATGTCCCAAAATGTGATATTTGTGTATCATTACTCTTGATTAAAATACTCCTATTGTAATACTCACTCCGTTTCTTTTTTAATTGTTAGTTTTTTGGGGAAATTTTGTTTCAATTTATTAAAATGGGGCAAACAAAATTTTCAAAAAGTTCTTATATTAAGGAATAGAGGGAATACCTTGAGATTTTAAATTGACAAATATTTTAAACATGACATATAATATATAATATATAATATGAGACAGATGGAGTATTTTTTTTTTTTAAAGATGGAGTACTTTTTAGCTTCCATCATTCTCAAATATAAATTTTTATTTGTCTTCCTCTTATTTTTTTTTCTATAAGTCACTTTTTACTTCTATCGTTTTTTCTTTATTTTTTTTTAACTTTTTCTTACCATTTTGGCTCTTTTTAGTAAATAGTTGCATATAGTGGATAAACTATTTATAGCTGATATCAAATAAACTATAAAATTAAATATGAAGTGTTTGGTAAAATTTGAGATTAAACTATAACTAATAAATATAAAATGACATAAAATGATATTATAATTAATGCTTCAATTATCATTATTATTTAATAGAGGACAGGAAATAAATTTATGTAAAATAATGAAAGTAAAAAGGAGAACAAAAGTAATATGCTATAAGCTAAAATCTTACTTGAAGTAATGTCTGAAGAAACACAAAAAGCTACTGGTTACCAAAACAACTACATTTTTTTGAATTTGCTATCTGCTAGTCAAATCTGTTATAAGTTAGTAGATTCGACTTACCAAAAGAGAGTCTTTGGCTCTGTTTGACAAAAAGTAGTGGATGAGCTTATAAGGGATAACTAATGGAGGATAAACTGACAGATTGAATTTAAAGTGTTTGGTAAAATTGACGGGTGAATTAATTGATAAATATAAAATGACATAAAAGAACATTTTTAATTCATATTTAAATTTTCCATATAAGCCTAAAAAGCAAAGCATAATTCATTTTGAATCTTTGATCTCAGATGCTCCTCAAAGACAATGAACATTAGAATTTTCATGGCTTCAAGTTCTAAATACAGTATTAACTCATTACCTAAATACTGCACACAATTCCATAGAACATCCAGCAATATCTCTCAAGTTAGCATACTCAAGCTATTAAGAAAAGATCGCAAATATACCACAAGCAGGGGACGACAGTAACACTCTTTTGAAAATGAAATATACAATAATTCATTTTAGAAAACTGGTCATTACAATGTGCATATTGCACACTGGTGAAAAATAAAATGCTCAGGCAATCAGACAGTGTCAGTTTTGCTGCCTCACATTTAGTCATTTACGGTTAAAAAAAAAAAAATCAATGCACAAAAGTATCGAATTTGAATGTGTAAGAAACATAAAAAGGGATATAGCTAGCTACCCCGTTGTTTTATGTACTCAGAAATGGTGAGAGCCTGAGAAGTTTCTACAGACAAGTACAGCACATGTAAATAGCATTATTATAAACCCCTAAGCCGACGGTGCCATTAGAAGGAGAAGAATAACCCCCCGAGACAACAACGATGACTCTTAGGGTATGTTTGGATGGAGGGTTTAAGAGGGGAGGACTTATTTTTCTTTTCAAAATTAATGAAGCTATAAGATGTTTCTAAAAACGAATGAAGTGTGATTGAAATATTATATGATCATTTATCATGTTGTTCTTTCAAATTTTTTAAAATCTCAAATATATATCAAAATATAGATTTAGTCATCTCCAAAACCTTCTAAAAACCCCAATCCAAACATAGAGCCTGAGAGTTGAGGTTGTGGTTGAAGTGGACCTCGAGGGTGAATACGCATTTGCCGTAGTGGACCGTGCCTTCGCTGTTGTGCTTTCCCGTGATCGTCTCCACTCAACCTGCGAGCACATCACAGCACCGTTAGTGAAGCCGCATCGTCCCGAATTACCGCAGGGCACGGCTCCTTCGTAACTGCTCGTGGCACTACTCCGACGCTCTTGCATCTGTTCCCCTTCGCCGTCTGAGGTGATGCTGGCATCTACTTCATCGATAAGTGTGTGGTCTTGCGGGTGTGGACTCTTGCAGGTTTGAGAGTGATTTCATCTTAGGCCAAAAAAAGAGGAGGGAGTGGGAAATTTGAGAGCAGCGGGAATTTTAATTCTTTTATGATTTATTGAATTATTTAATAAAAAATAAAAAGGAATATTTATAATGAATATATGCAAATTTAAATTCATTATATTATATTATATATTGATATCTCAAAATTATAAAAAAAGTATTTAATGTAATAATGTTAAATTATCATATTTTTATATATCTTAAAATGAATTATTTAAATGAATTATTTAAATATGGCATATAGATATTAAAGAAATATATGTGATGAAATTTGAGAATAAATAATAATTTAAAGTTACTCATAATAATTTGACCATGATTCATCTAAGGTGATGGAAGATCTCACATTTCTTAATTATGGCACTAGACATGCATGGTTCACATGAGGTGAGGGAATACTATTACACTGTAATTCATCTGAGGTGAGGGAATGTCTCACCCTTCTTAACATTGACACTAACAAAGAATTATTTAGGTTTATGAAAAGGTCTCATCTTTCTTAACTATTGCACCAACCATGGTTCAACTTAGGTTAGTGAAAGGTCTCACCTTTCATAACCATGACACTAACCATGGTTCATTTGTGTTGAAGAAAGGTGACTCATCTTTCTTAACTATGACACTAACCATGGTTCAGCTAAAGTGAGGGAAGGTCTCACATTCTTAACTATGGCACTAAACATGGTTCAACTTAGATCAGGAAATGGTCACACATTATAACTATGGTACTGAGCAAGGTTAAACCTAGGTCAGGAAAATGTCTCACTTTTTTATATGGAATGCTTTTTAACATTTTATATATTAAATAAAATTAGACATACTGAGTATTATTACATGATTTTGATATAAAAGAAATAAATAAAGTCAGTGGGATCGAACCCGAGAAGAAAATTTGCAAGTGAGGCAGCGTTCCGCTGTGCCGAAGAGGTTTTAATTGTAAGCTAGCGATGTCATCCATTGTTTAGCGTGTCCCAATACATGAATTACAACAAACAAAAAGGAGAATTGTTATCTTCTACCTTGAGCCAGGTCAGCCGGTTACAAACAACATACCCGAATAGAAACCCGATGGTTTCCGTCAATTTTCAACACAAAATTAACTTTTAGGAACACAGAAAGCTTAGACAATCAATTTCTATTTGATTTTCCATTTTAGTTTGAATTAAAAAAGTCTGAAACACATTGCCCAAATTCTAAATCGAAAACTGTAAATACGCAAAGCAGAGGCATATACGTCTCTAATACCAAACTCAAACACTTCCTTTCTCTGACACCATTCTTCCCAATATCAAACATTAATTAGCTTTCACTCATGCTCCAAGCCTCCAACACTTCCTCCCTTTTGTTGGTAACATCGCTTGGCCCCAAAACTCACCCCACCCATCGTCAACTATGTCACAGGTGATTCAATCACCTTCACAGTCGCTGAACCTTCAACCACTTATGTTCCAATCTTTGTGATGTTGCACAATGCTACCCCTTAATACCAAGCTTGAAAATTTACCATGAAAAAGTATCAATTTTAGCACGTCAACTCAATTTTTTCCAAACCATGGATTTTGTATTGGTATAAACCACACACCATACAGCCGTTGATGGGAAATCTTCAACATTTTTTTTTTCGAAAGAATTTGAAAGCTTGCAGTCATCTGGGACTCGAGTCGGGTGGCTCCAGCGGCCGGACCGCCACATGTTTGGGGAAGTGGGTATGAATAATGAACCCTAAAAAGCATGCTAAACGTCAAAAGAAAAACAAGCAGATGAAAACAAAATTTGTAAAACATCATTGGACTAACAAGATAATTATCAATAAATTTACTGCTTACTTTTTAAAAAATAAGAAGGGGTCTTTTTGTAATTACACAAATTAACTTACTTAAACTGTAAACTACCTTCTTATTAGTGACATGGCTAGTGGGTGACACATGTCTGATTCTGGTTAACAATAACTCACCTGGATAACTTTACCCAACTTTTCTCAGAGGTAAAGAAGATTTTACCTTATTTGATTGCATTTTAGACTCATAATTTAAATATTTTATCACACAACTATCTTACATTAACTGTTGAGATGGACTCATTTTTATTAATTCTATTGTTGATTGTTGATGTTGAAAACAAAAGAAAACAATAAGATAGTTGGACTTATTTCTATCCCACGTGCTTTTTTTTTTTTGGGGGTCAATCACAACACAAAATTTAAAAGATAATAAATACAAAAAAAAAATGAAAGATAGAAAAAAAATTAAAAGGTGCTACAAAATAACATGCAAATAAAAAAAAAAGAAATAAAACCAACAAATAGTAGCGACGTGCCTTGCCAATTGTGGCATGTAGCAGGGGGAGCCTCCTTGTCCCTATATATATATATATATATATATATATATATATATATATATATATATATATATATATATTTTTCCATATCTTCCCAGGCCACAGGTACAAAGGAGCCACCGCCACAGACCTTTACATTTGTCCTCTACCTCTAACAAAGACGCAAATCTCTGCACAAACGACTTCGTACACAGCAAACACATAGTCACGTATCGCTAGCGGCGTGCACCACCATGCGAAGAGGCGGACCTATTTATTTAGTTCCCACTCTCAAAGTTTAAAATTTTTATTTACACTCTTGTATAATTTTTTTTGACCTCACTCAATTTAAATTTTTACACACTCTGACTTATATATTTTTATCTCTCAACAGTGGCATACCAGGACCTTGAGTCAGGAAGGTGCAAAAAAAAAAAAAATTCATTATCAAAATTGTTGGTTCATAAGATTGTTGGTAATTTTCTCTTCAAATATACTCATTTGCTACATTGAAATTAAGAAACTAAATTATTTAACTCCAAATTTATTTAAGAGTAAACTTTCAATTCAGTCCATAAACTTACACCCTCTCTCCTATTTAGTCTCTAAAGTATATGAAAATAATAAATAGTCTCTAAAATTTGAGAAATCAATCAAATTATTCCTTAAAATTTTATAAGTAGTTTCTTACGGGACTAATGAGGCGCATTTCTTAAAACTTTATCAACTAATTTAACGGATTTCACAAACTTCAGGGATTACTTATTATTTTTAAATATTTTAGGGACCAAGTAAGAGAGAGGGTGTAAGTTCAGAGACTAAATTGTGGGTTTACTCTTTATTTGATTGACAAGGCTAAAAGAGCTTAGGCTACAAAATTTTAAACTCAGAGGGGTCAAAATAAAAATTATATTGAGGGGTAAGTGAAATTTTTTAATTTTCAGGGAGTGCAAGTGCACACCTTCAGTCTCAAGTAGCTCCGCCTATGGATGATATGACAAATCCGGACAGTGGGTGCAAAATATTAGAGTGAGAGGGGTCAAAATAAAAAATATATAAGGTGGTATGTATTATTTATAAATTTTAGGGTGTGCACTAATGACCAAGTATGTCCGCTCCTGTCACTCAGATAATATTTGGTTGGAGGTGAATGAAAGGGAGGGGATGAGAGGGGTTATTTTTAACTTTTTATGTTTGGTTCAATTTTTAGGAAAGTAGGGGAGCAAAATCTATCCTAACTCAATTTTTGCTCCCATCCAATATTGAAGATTTCTTGGAGGAGAAGGGAGGGGAGCTTAAATCATTTAAAATAAAATGAGTTAAATAACCTTATGTAATATATAATATAAATTAATTATAAGGATACGTAAGTCATATAAATGATGGATTTGTTTTTTAAGACACGCAATAAAGTTGTAATCTAATGCAATTTTGCATAGCTTAATCATTTGAGAATATTATTATGGTTTTACTTTTCGTTAGTCCCATAATTTTTTAGCACTAATTTGTTATTAGAAATTTTTTAGCAATAATGATGGATAATTTTAAAAAATTTTGTACCCCCAACCCAGGGTCCTAGGCTCGCCACTGACCATGCCTGCCCCATCTCTAGTTGCAAACGCGGTTTACCTAGACTGCGTGACATCTCCCCCTTGTTTCCCTGTTGTCCCACACAACATTCTTCCGCTGAGTGCTAGGACTATGTGTGCAACGGGTTGGTTTGGTTCGATTTTAGGGAGAGAAAAAAAAATGCAAACCAATCAAAAATAGTGGTTTGGTTTGGTTTTTGTAACTTTTTTCGCAAAATTCAAACTAAGCCAATCCAATAAAGAACGAGTTAATTCGGTTTGGTTCATCGGGACAACTATTTTGAAAATACAAAACAAACACCTCACATATTCTTTGTTCCCATCACATCAAAATATTGTACAGATTGTAGTGTTAATTTATTTTGTTGACAAAAATGGAATGTCAAAACAAAGTTTTTATGCTGAATGTTAAAAATAAAAAGAAGAAAATTAAATTTTCAATATGAAAATAGTGTTCTATTATTCTATTATCTAACCTCTTCATAACAATAATATAATGGAGGTTTGTAGTTGAAATTAAGTTTAATACTTGTTTAAATTAACTTATTCTAATATTAAGAGATCAACATCTGAGATAATGAGATTCTAAAAGGGATCTAGAATAAGTAAATTTTAAAATAAAAATAAAAAATAGTGGTTTGGTTCGGGTCTTTGGTGATCGACTTTGCAAGTCACAAAACTGATACCCGACCAATAGACATCGGGTTTGTTTGGTTTGGATTTGATCCGATCAATGTTAAAAAACCAAAACAACTTAATTGATTTGATTTGGTTCTTCAGGTTCGTCAGGTCATTGGTTCGGGTCTTACACCCCTAGTTAGGACCCTATCCTTTTTTTTCTTCTTCACTTTTTTGTTTTGTTTTTTACTCATTCCTCTTTCTTTGTTTTTTTTTTTGGTTTGAAGTGTAATGTTTCATTAAAATAGGGCAAGGCCCAAAACAATAACTCATTGAAATGTCCAAATGGAGAAACATGGGTGAACTTCCCAACATAGTTATAGTGAGTTGTGCCATGGAAGGTAGGAAAAGAGCGCCCGGGGGGAGGGGTCTTGCTTGCCTTTGGAAGAACTCCATCAAGGTGGATGTAAAAGGTTTAAATCTGCATTATATTGATATAATGATTTCATATCTAAATAGTACAGAAGAATGGTGAGGTACTAGTTTATATGGTTTTCCGGAACAACAGAATAAAGAGCTGACTTATGAACTGATCCAAGATCTTAAGAGGGCTAATCAGGAAGCAAAATGGCTTCCTTTTGGATATTTCAATTTGGTCTTCTCCAGGACAAGAAGAAAGGAGGGAACCCTATCTATTCTGGCCTCATTAATAAGTTTAGAGACGTTCTTTAGTTCTGTAATTTGTCGGATCTGGGTTTCATTGGGGACATTTTCACTTAATATAATAACGAAGAGGAGGCCAATCACATTAAGGCTAGGTTGGACATATTTGTGGCTTCCCCTTAATGGAAGTTGATCTATCATATTGTTAATGTTCATCATCTTATAAGTTATGCCTCTGACCACATGCCTATTGTAACATCCCAACTTTCTTAAGCTTAGTAATTAATTATACTAAGTGTTAAGCCTAGTTGAGTTTAAGAGGTGGGAAGTTGTGTGATTATGTTTAACTTTAACTTGAATCCAAGAATGAAGTGAATATAATTACATAGAGTTTTGGTGTGTAAGTCATTGATTTTAAGTTGAGAATTAAGTGGGATTTAATCCTAGAAATGATTGAAAGTATTGGTTAGGAATTAATTGAAGTTAGATTGGGTTGAAAGGAGTTAAGATTGGATGAATTAGAATGAGAAAAGCATGAGTTACTGCAGGAGATTCGCTTAAGCGAGGAGCTCGCGCTCAGCGAGTTCCAGCTTCTGCAACAGCGTTTGCTGCTGTCCCAGATTCGCTTAAGCGAATCCGTCTCGCTTAAGCGAGCCTCTGCGGATCTGTTTTACTTAAAACGTGAGTTCTCTCATTTTCTCTCGCTTTCTCTCCCATTTTCACGACCTAGGAGAGGAGAGAAACCTAGGGTTTCATCATTTCAAGGGAAAATCATGGATTCATGCTAGATTTACCTTCAATCTTAGCTTGAATCCATGTTTGGGAGTGTTGGTTCCTTGATTTGAGAGTTGGAACATCCCTAGGAGAGAAGAGGAAGAAGAAGCTCGAAGAAGGAGCTGGGACTTGGTCTTGGAGCTCGAAAATGGAGATGGGAAAGCTTGCTTGGAGCTTCAATGGAGGAAACCTAGGGTTCAATCTTGGGGGTTTTCACCCAAAGGGTTTTGGAAGCTCAAAGGTAACATAGATTCCCCTCTCAAACTCCCAATTAGGGTGTGCTAGGAATTATTGTCTAATTCTAGAAGTAGATAGTTATTGTATAGATTATTACGATCTTGTATGGGGTTTGACTGAAATAGGGTTGGATTCTGTCCCCAATCCCCCTAAATCAATGTATGATTGTTACTCAATTGTGAGTTCCACTGAGCTTCAATTGGGAATGTTTGGTTTAGAGTGGTCATTTGATAAATTGAGTCTGAATTAATGGAGGGCTTTATGTCTCCTTAAAATTAGTTCCATATTCCTATGATTTTGGGAATTGATTATAGTTGATGTATTGATGAGTTATGACCTTAGCATCAGGTTGTGTTGTGGTTTTAACGTCTAATGAAATAGTTCTTAATCTTGTTATTATTAATGTTTGGTTTTTGAGTCTTTGGGAGTATCTCGTGGAGATGGTTTAAAATGTGTTCATACACTTTAAAAGGACCTTTGAAACATTTGATTTGAATTCATGTTAATATGTTGTGTTAAATCCATTTGTTTCTTGATTGAATGCCCTTGGAATGCCTATATTAATGGATAAGATTGGACATGAATAAACTTAATAATGTGTTAAGGTTCATTGTATATTGTTTATTGAAGAGCTCCATGGAAAGTCACTGCTATACTTTCCTGGACTCATTGTGTATTGTCTATTGAAGAGCTCCATGGAAAGTCACTGCTATACTTTCCTGGACTCATTGTGTATGATTTATGGGAAGAATTCCACTGTGAGTCTATGTTATACTCCCCTGGATTCATTGTGTACTGTTTACCGAAGAATTCCATTGAGAGTTACTTGGGTACTTTCTTGGATTCATTGTGCATTTTAAATGCTTATTGGATTGTGATAACATTATAGATTTCTTTATTATGAAGTTATAATGTTTGTATTGTTAGGAATTGTAACATGCATGTCTAATCTTTTACTATTGAATGTAGTATTATGGTCTGACATAGATGTCAGTGATTGTGCTTTTTTGGGAGAAGTTTTCTATACGTAGCACACCACGTATAGCTGAAAACATCGGCAAAGATTTTTATGAAAGTCTATGTTACTGAGTTGTGATAACTCACTATGTTTGAAGTATTTGTTTTCGGTACTCATTGATCGGAGGATTAGAGAGCTCTTTTGGATGCTCGACATTATAGTTACACAGGACTCTCGATGTCTCAATATCGGATCAGATAGAGCCTGGTCCGAGTTTTTCTTTAGTTAACTCTATTGTAATTATTTGTGGAAAAACCCTTCGGGGAAACTTTGTAATTAATGTATTTAAATTTTGAAATGTGCACTTTATTTTAAGTTAAAGGATTTTCTTTTTAAACAGATTCTAGTTTATCACGTTTTATCTAATTACCTGAATGGTTATTAATTAATTTTGACTTAATTAATCTTAAATTGTCGTAAGTAATACTCTGATTAGAGTCAGGGTGTCACACCTATTTTTTAAAATTCTGACACTAACTCAAATTACAGTGTAGGAAGGCATCTATTAAAAGATTTGAAAAAGTGTGGCTGTGAGATGATACATGTGATAAGATTGTGAGGGAATCCTGGACAGCTATAGATTTTCCTACGCATCAAAAAATCATTCATTGTCTGGACAAGTTATCTAGATGGGGCTACAAAAAGTTCGGGGAAGTGCCTAGAAGAATTAAATCGACTCAAAGAGTTGAATGACCTTTATGAAATCATCCTTGAACCTTACATTATTGGCAGAATAAAAGTTTTGGAGGATAAATTAAATGACTTTCTTAAATGTGAGGAAGCTTGGTGGAGTCAAAGCTCTAGAACCCTATGGCTACAACAAGGAGATAAAAAACACTGGTTTCTTTCATCAGAAAGCCTCTCAACAGAGAGAAAGAAATTGGGCTGACTCTATAAAAGTTGAGGAAGGTAGAGAGATCAATGACGAAGAGAAAATTGGTGGTATTTTTTCAAATTATTTCAAGGAGTTGTTTTCTAGCTCTAATCCCCATTCCATTGAAGAAGCTACAGAGGTGGTGAAGAGGAGACTTTCTGATGATCTTAAAAATGTGTTGGGGAAATCTTTTCTGAAGAAGAGATTTGTATGGATCTTAAGTACCTTAAACCCCTTGTTGCCCCGGGTCCGGATGGGATGCCCGCTTTGTTCTTTCAAAGATATTGGGAGGTTATTGGTAAGGATGTTTCTAAATTAGTTTTGGAAATTCTGAATAACAATGCTGACCCGGGTAATATAAATTCTACTATTATTTGCCTCAATCCGAAGGTTAAAAAACCTAATTCCCCTAGTGAGTTTCATCCAACCTCTCTTTGTAATGTGGTTTACAAAATTAATTCTAAAACTATTGCTAATAGACTTAAAAGTTCAGATCACCAAAAAGAAAAAAAGACTTAAATTAGTTCTTCCTAAAATTATAGGTCAATATCAAAGTGCTTTTCTTCCGAATAGATTAATCACTGATAATGCCTTGATTGCTTTTGAAAGTTTCCATTACATGAAAAAGAAGAAGAAAGATAAACATGGAATTGTTGGTCTTAAACTCGATATGTCAAAAGGTTATGATAGAATTGAATGGACTTTTCAAAAAGTCATGGAATCCAATGATTTCCCTGTATTTTGGGTTAATGTCATTAAGAAATGTGTCCAATCGGTCTCTTTTTCTCTTTTGTTAAATGGTAAAGCTTGTCCTTGTTTTAAACCTAGTAAAGGGCTAAGACAAGATGATCTTTTATCTCCTTACCTATTCATTGTATGTGCAGAGGTGTTTTCTTGTTTAATCCTTACAGCTCAGGAAAAAAGGCTCTTCATGGGATTAAAATTGCTAGAACAGCCCCTGAGATATCACATCTTTTTTTGTTGATGATAACATCTTGTTTTTCAGGGCCAACCAAGGAGAAACATCTCATATTAATCAAATTCTAAGCCTATATCAAGTTGCTTCAGGTCAATTAATCAACCAGAACAAATCATAGATCTCCTTCAGCTGAAATGTGTCAAAAGAAAGGAAAATATTGGTCCAAATTTGGATGCAAGTAAAGGCGGTCTAGAGTCACTCTAAATACCTCGGGCTGCCTACTTTTGTAGGTAGATCTACAAATCAGGTTTTAAATTTTGTTCTAGATAGAGTTTGGAAGAAACTAATGGGTTAGAAGGAAAGAAGTCTATCCTTAACTGGAAGGGGTGTTCTTATTAAGGCTGTGGCCTAAGCTATTCCAACCTTATAATTTCTTCTTCCTAAGGGTATATGTGAGCAACTGGAAAGTATTATTAGTTAATTTTGGTGGGGAAGTGATAAATCTTCATCACATGAATATTTATATAGCTTAAGTTGAGTTTTGCATGATGAATGAAGAACTTTTGAAGTCATTTATGTGCTTAAATTGATAAATTCATTGGTTCTCCTTATTTGCTCCCAAATCTATAGTGTGCAGAGTTATGCTGGGTCTCTATCTTTGTTTTTTTTTCACAGGAATTCAAGCATGAACGTTGAGCAAAAATGCCAAGAGGGAGGAGATCAAGGAGCAAAGACCAATAGAGCAAAGCCCTTCACAATACACAAGATTCTGCTCAAAATAAGTGTTCCTGTGCGCTTGAGAGCACCAGAAGAGCACTTGAAGAGCAGGAAATCATTCCCTGCTGTGTGAACGCGCGTGAAGAGCATCGTAAGAGCACCAGAAGAGCACTTGAAGAGCAGGAAATCATTCCCTGCTGTGTGAACGCGCGTGAAGAGCATCGTAAGAGCAACTTGCGCGCGGAATTAAAATTGTTGCTGTCTCTCCGCGCGCGAAGAGCATTTGGAGCGCGTTTGGAGAGCAAAAATTCATGTCTTTCTGTGTCAGCGCGCGTGAAACGCGCGTGGAGCGCACTTAGCGCGCACCTGTTGTGCAGTATCAGTTAAATATCGCGTTTTTCAGAAACAGAACCACTTTTGGACGTGGAGAAGACCTAAAAACGCCGTGGGAACCAGGGAGCACGAGAGGGGTTCACTATTCTCCATCTCCAAGGAAGATTCAAGCTTGGGAACAAGGTTTTGAATCAACCATGGAGTCTTCTTCTTCCATTTATCAATTTTTCTGTTTTTCTCTTTTGTTTTCTATGAGTAGCTAAATTCCTTAGGCTAGGGAAGATGAATCTTGTGAACACTCTTATGTAGTTGTTTTACTTATATCAATGCAAGTTTATTTCAATTATGATTGAGCCTTCAATTCTATTATTAATGCTTTTTGGTAACTGATCACTACCGAATCGATTTTGGGTTATACTCACCATTGGGAAATTGGGGATATGAACTTGAATTGAATTGTTGGTCATGTTTAGGAGGATTATAGGAATATAACCTTATGAGCATGTGTTCTTATGAATCATTAGTCTTATTGCTTAATCTAGCTTTAATTCACCTAAGGGATTAGGGGATTTTAGTTAAAGTAAAGGGTTTATGAGGTAAGGAATTGTCCTTAAACTAATTTTGTTGATTCAAACTTCAATCATATGGAATAACTTGTGTTGGTTGTAAATTGATTGCATAAGAGTGGAAGCAAGAGGATTCGATCCCTAGTCGCTTTTAATTCTCCTTAAAATCCAAATTTTTGTTTAGTTGCTTACTGTTTTTGTCTTTTGATATAAGTCACAAATATTTCAAACACATCACTTGGTTCAATAGTTCAAATTATTACAAGTTTGTTGAGTTAAATAATTAGTTACAATCCCTGTGGATTCGATCTTTTTATTACTTGACGACGAATCGTACACTTGCGATTTGCTTAACAAGGGCTAGTTCTTCAATTTTTTTCTTGCATCCTTACTGCATCATTCATCGAGTAAGTCACGTTCACACTTTCTTGTCTTATATTCATGATTCTCTCAAATGGGGAAACAAATTTTTGAAAGAAAAGAAATGATGTGGACTGTGAACTCTTGAAATTCAAATTGTGGGTTTGCTATTTTCTATATATGCCCTTTGATGTTGAACACTAAGTTTGGGGTGTGTTAGAGTTGTCATTGCAATTTTGCCATGAATGAACAAAGTTATGCACACTGCATGTTTGATAAAATGCTTGTGAAGGATTAGGGAGTAGAAATTAGGGACGGTTTATTACGTGCATGCTATATGTTGATGAATGGTTTGAATGAAAAAGTTGGTGCTCAAGAACTTGATTGTTTCATTAATATGTGAGCACCAACATTCGGAGACAACATATGTACCCAAATGACAAACATTCATGCTTTTTGAAAGGATTTTTCTTAATCCCCTGGATCTCCTTGTTTAGATGGGTGTGGACTATTATTGCCTCCCAAGTCATGGTTTCCTTTGGTGTTTGCACTGTTTATGATCAAGAGGAAACCGTGGCAATTGAGCTTGTGCTACTGCTAACCTTTGAAAATTTTTGTACACTTTTGATTGCTTTTGAGCAGGGAACATGGCAAGCAGACAAGGAAAGAGGAAGAAGACTACTATTGGTTCGGCTTCACAGACTTATGACGGACATTACTTCCGTTCTCCAGGGTGCAAGCAAAGACATGATTTAATTCCTGGAAATAGAAAATTCGTCAAAGAAAGAGCATTGGTGCTAGAAGGAGACGAATTCCCTGACATACAAGAAAACATCAGGAATAGAAGGTGGGAAAGTCTGGTATTTTACCCGGAGAATGCAAGCAGACAATTGGCAATAGAATTTTTTGCCAATGCATATCAACCTCCTGATGAGGAGAGGCCCGCCAACATGTCACCATACACCAGCTATGTGAGGGGAGAGTTTGTTCCATTTGATGCCGGGACCATCAATGACATGTTTGGGCTACCAAACTTACCAAATTGCGGTTATGCAGCCAGGCTCCTGAGAAATCCAAAGACAGACAGTAGTAATCGAACTGAGATTAGAAATGCATTATGCATGCCTGGCAAGGATTGGTTTTGGAACCAGGATGAGTCACCTAGGAAGATGTTGATTTCTGCCCTTACTCTTACGCCAGAGGGTGGGCTGATTTTGTTCTACACACGCTGATCCCGCGGCGCAAACTCTTCCGGAAATAACTTTCAAAGAGCGGTTGGTAGCTTCCATCATACCGAGGAAGCCTATAAATGCTCGGGAGTCTTTTAGCTCTGAAATGTTGGCTATGGCCAATCTTGACATGAGACAAAGGTGGATACAACATGCTAGTCTGGTTGCCAAGCTTTGTGCGAGAGTTGGGGTAGTTGCATCTGAAGACGAGATACAAGTGAAAAAGAAACAAGCAATAACCGGAGGCTGGATCAGAGCAAACACATTACCCATCCAGGGTCAGGCTCATCAGCAGGCACCCGCAGCAGAGGCACATCCAGAAGAACATTTTGATGCCTTTGAAACTGATCCCCAGCCAACCAGGGGAGACTTTCAGATGCTGGAAGTCAGAATGGACACCCTCGCCATAGAGCACCGAGAGGGAATGAATAGACTGGCTCAGGAGCACCAAAGTGCAATAGAAAGACTGGCGCAAGAGCACCAGAGTGGAATGGAAAGGCTAGCTGAGAGGTTGACTCAGGAGCACAGAAGTGGGATACAGGCTCTCTATAGAGCCATGCATGCAATTCATAGAGGAGAGCAACCGGACCCTGGGGCAGATATTTATTCTGTGCATTTTCCCGGACCTGGACCTTCGGGGCAGCAACCTTAGTCCCCTGTTTCAGTTCCTTCAGCAGTGGCGTCTGGCGGCCCACCTGTGTCACTTCACTCAGTGGTTGAGTCGGGCGGCTCACCACTTCGGTTTTGTGTTCCTTATCTCTACTTTCCGTTTTGTATTTGCTGTTTACTTCATTCTAGTTTTTTTTGTTTTACTTTCCCTCTACCGTTGTACTAAATTCTTTATGGCTGAGAAGTATTGTTTTGTGAGTGACTTCCCTTGGGTGTGGTTTTCATCTTCTATATCATATGCATGCTCATGAACTGTTACACCAGCGATTGGATTGTGACTTGCCATGCTTCTTGTTGATCTAAAATTCCGTTAAATTAAAACTCTTAGAAGCATGTTTTTGTGACTTTACACTGCATGACTCTTTTGTGCTTGACTGTCTCTCATCAATAGCCTGTGAGAATTTTGGGCCAAACAGATAAGTTTCTTCTTGTGTGTTACCATTGCATGTGACATTCTTCAGAACTTGACTAGGTTCTTAGTGATATTTACTTGCATGTTCTTACACACTGAGGCAAATCTGTGTTAATAGCTAGAGACTAAATAGCCTACCTGAATAATATTGTCTTTTGCTAGCCCCTTTGAGCCGTTTTACCCATTCTTTGTGATACAACCTCATTACAAGCCTAAGATCGAAAAACCAATTGTCCCCATCTACTCGGAGTTAGGTAAGGGTCATTTTATAACATGTCTTGGCACATTGATTAAGTTTGGCGTTGCTTCAGGAAAAGGTTGCTTGAGGACAAGCAAACATTTTAAGTTTGGGGTGGATGTGAATTAAGTTTGAGGTTTATATTAGAAAAAGGAAAACAAACAAGAGGGAGGATTAAAAAAAAAACACTGTGGATTAGAGCACCCCTTTTGGTTTGTAATTCAAGTGAATAAAGAGCAACCCTTTTGTTTGTAATTCAAGTGTGTTGGAAGGTGTCTTGGGAAACTATGGATTCAACAATATGGGAAGTGGATTGTGCATGTATAAAATGACTTAAGTCTAACTCCAAGTGTGAAAGCCCACTATCCAAATGAATTCCTACCCTTACCTAAGCCCCATTACAACCCAAAAGTCCTCTAAAGTGTGTTGTAGCATTGCATTGCATTTGTCTCTTCAAGAGCTTTTTCAAGCCTATGGTAGGATGTCGCATTGTGATGTGAATGAGAGAATAACCGTACAATCACTTGAGTGAAAGAGCAATACTTGTGGTGAGGATACTGAGAGAAGTTGAGCATATTTGATGATTGCATGTGTTGCTTATAGAGCTAAATTGGGAAAAAAGTGTTTCAAGAATGGCTGAGTGGTCACTCTCTGAAAAATGTGAGAGAAAAAGATAGATTGAGCATGAGTTGATAGTGAAGATGGAGACCCATCAATTAATTTCACCCCAACCCCCTTTTTAATTAAGTTTGCTTGAGGACAAGCAAAGAGCTAAGTTTGGGGTTGTGATAAATCTTCATCACATGAATATTTATATAGCTTAAGTTGAGTTTTGCATGATGAATGAAGAACTTTTGAAGTCATTTATGTGCTTAAATTGATAAATTCATTGGTTCTCCTTATTTGCTCTCGAATCTATAGTGTGCAGAGTTATGCTGGGTCTCTATCTTTGTTTTTTTTTCACAGGAATTCAAGCATGAACGTTGAGCAAAAATGCCAAGAGGGAGGAGATCAAGGAGCAAAGACCAATAGAGCAAAGCCCTTCACAATACACAAGATTCTGCTCAAAATAAGTGTTCCTGTGCGCTTGAGAGCACCAGAAGAGCACTTGAAGAGCAGGAAATCATTCCCTGCTGTTTGAACGCGCGTGAAGAGCATCGTAAGAGCAACCTGCGCGCGGAATTAAAATTGTTGCTGTCTCTCCGCGCGCGAAGAGCATTTGGAGCGCGTTTGGAGAGCAAAAATTCATGTCTTTCTGTGTCAGCGCGCGTGAAACGCGCGTGGAGCGCACTTGGCGCGCACCTGCTGCGCAGTATCAGTTAAATATCGCGTTTTTCAGAAACGGAACCACTTTTGGACGTGGAGAAGACCTAAAAACGCCGTGGGAACCAGGGAGCACGAGAGGGGTTCACTTTTCTCCATCTCCAAGGAAGATTCAAGCTTGGGAACAAGGTTTTGAATCAACCATGGAGTCTTCTTCTTCCATTTATCAATTTTTCTGTTTTTCTCTTTTGTTTTCTATGAGTAGCTAAATTCCTTAGGCTAGGGAAGATGAATCTTGTGAACACTCTTATGTAGTTGTTTTACTTATATCAATGCAAGTTTATTTCAATTATGATTGAGCCTTCAATTCTATTATTAATGCTTTTGGTAGCGATCACTACCGAATCGATTTTGGGTTATACTCACCATTGGGAAATTGGGGATATGAACTTGAACTGAATTGTTGGTCATGTTTAGGAGGATTATAGGAATATAACCTTATGAGCATGTGTTCTTATGAATCATTAGTCTTATTGCTTAATCTAGCTTTAATTCACCTAAAGGATTTAGGGATTTTAGTTAAAGTAAAGGGTTTATGAGGCAAGGAATTGTCCTTAAACTAATTTTGTTGATTCGAACTTCAATCATATGGAATAACTTGTGTTGGTTGTAAATTGATTGCATAAGAGTGGAAGCAAGAGGATTCGATCCCTAGTCGCTTTTAATTCTCCTTAAAATCCAAATTTTTGTTTAGTTGCTTACTGTTTTTGTCTTTTGATATAAGTCACAAATATTTCAAACACATCACTTGGTTCAATAGTTCAAATTATTACAAGTTTGTTGAGTTAAATAATTAGTTACAATCCCTGTGGATTCTATCTTTTTATTACTTGACGACGAATCGTACACTTGCGATTTGCTTAACAGGAAGCAAGGATGGTGAGAGGAAAATACATTGGACCAGTTGGAAGGTTCTTTCGAGAAAAAAGAAAGAATGAGATATCGGATTTAGGAGTATCAGGGCTTTTAATGATGCCATTCTTGCTAGACGGGGCTGGAGGTTTCTACATCAACCCGAGTCTACTGTATGTAAATCCCTCAAGGCTAGGTATTACCCTCATTTGGATTTCCTACAAGCTTTTGTTGGATTTCCTCCTAGTTATACTTGGCGTAGTATAAACCATGCTTCATGGATTCATAAAAACAATGGGTTTTGGAGGACTGGGAAAGGCTTTCAGATTGACATTCGGAAGGACAATATTATTAGCTACAAAAACAAAATGGTTACGAAGTGTGGAGCAAGAATTCTAGTGGCTGTGATATCAATAATGTGAGTCAACTTCTTACTGAGGATCGAAGTTCATGGAATTTGGCTATTGTTAATTCCCTTTTCCTCCCTTTGGAGGCAGCTCAAATAATTCAGATCCCTGTTGTTGCCTCTGCTAAATTGGGGAGGAGACAAAAAAAAGTATTTATTATGTTAAATCAGGATACAATAGTATCAAATTTTGGGAACGACAACATGAAGCCGAAGCATCTAGCAGAGGAATTGATGAAGATACTTGTTCTAACTTATGGAAATTGAGAATTCCCCCTAAACAGGCTCATCTTTGATGGAAAATTCTTAGGAAAGCTATCTATTTTTCCCTAGATGTGAGAAATTTGTGGAAACGATTGGTCATACTTTCAGGGATTGCTTTTGGGCATCCTATATTTGGTTTGGCCCCCTCCTTAGGGTTCCGGTTTCCTAATTCCATTGAACCTTTCATTTAGTGGATCAAAAATTTTGTCAATCGGGCACCTATTAAAGCTATGGAACTAGCAATATCTATTATCTATAGCATTTGGTGGTCAAGAAATAAAGCAAGTTTTGAAGGAAAGAGTATACCGATTATGGAATTAGTGTCCAAAGCGGTTTATCTCCTTGAAGAGTATCAGCGTGCACCTGTAATCAATCCGCAGCCTGGATCCATTCGGGACACAAGCAGCAACGGCAGTTTGCAACCATACCAGGCGTGTTCGAGCAAGAGGTGGAAAGGACCGAGCCATGGAGTTTCAAATTAAATGTTGACGTTGCGTCTTCTGAGAGTGGTAGATGAGGTTATGGCGCCGTGATCGGAGACGAGACTGGGGAGGTGCTCGCGGCGGCTACAGGTGGTTTCCACTGCTATGAGGACTCTCGGGTGGCGAAGACTTTGGGAATTAGGGCTGGTTTGCATTTTTCTTTTGATATGTGCTTTTGAAGTTTAGAGGTAGAAAATGACTCATTGGAAGCTATTACTCATTTGCAAGGCAAAAAAGATGGATCTGAGGGATATTTGGGCTTAGTGGTTGGGGACTGTAAAAATTTAGTGGCCTTATTTCATTATGTACCTTTTTTGCATGTAAATAGGGTAGGCAACCAAGTGGCCCATTTCCTAGCAAAATTTGGTGTAGACAATCCAGATTCTATGTGGATTGAAGAGGCTCCCCCTATGGTTGCTAAGTATGTTGTACATGATATCATTCACATAAGTGATTAATGAGGTATTTTTCAGTAAAAAGAAAGACTCTCCCTCCCTCATCTCTCTCTCATCTCTGTCTTTTACAACTATCTATATATCTATCTATCTATCTATCTATCTATCTATCTATCTATCTATCTATCTATCTATCTATCTATCTATCTATCTATCTCTGGTTCCGTTCCCTCATCCTTCTCTCTCAAGCACCACCCACCGCCTTTCACCCATATCATCTTCCCCCGACACAATTTGAATCCATGGCAGCAGGTGTGGACAGCGTGAAGGAACAACGTCCGAAAGACAAAAGCAATGATGGAGACCAGAGCATTCACAATTGTTTAGGAGCAATAGAGACATGTATATTTTTGGAAGAACACAAACTTGGGCGACTTTCATCGTTATCGCCACGGAGCGAAGGGTGGCTTTTAACAAAGTCGAATGAGAAATTTGTCCATGATGAGGAAATGCATAAATAACCTACAATAAACCAGTGCTATTCGGTTTATAGAAATTAAACATTGCGCCAAAAAATATCTTGTAATGTTACATTGCGTCTCCTTTTATTTTGTCCTTATTCTATTAGAGTGCAATGTTAGTGCAAGAATACACACAGTCACAAAGAATAGGAAGCATAGGAAATAAACATATAAAGAGAGAAAGTAAAAACTGAAAACTTTACTGAATGAATCACTACTTACACTTACTTACACTTTGCACACATCTATTTGTACACATCACTATAATAGGCCCAAAGCCCACAATAGCTTTTGGCCCAATATACCAAATACACTAACACACACTTCTTGTAGTTACAACTAACTAACAAACACAATTAACACTAATATGAATTAATTCCAACATCCAACACTCTGCATCTTTCCTTCCTTTCCCGACATCTCCCATTACATCCACAACTACAGCCTTAGTGCTTCCATTGCAGTCATCGTCTATATTCTCTCTCTAATACTCCTTGTAGTCGTTCCCAATGGTGGTTTTTGACCGCTTTACCAGAACAGATCTGCAGCTCTTAAGAACGAGGTCGTTGGAAATGGAAGTAGTTTTTCTTACCAAATTTTTTTTGCCTACATTCTCCCTGCAGCTAAACCCAACACCAATTACTCATTCTCTGTCTTTGTCCTTTTCATTTTTATCCGTAACAATTATTTTTTAGAAAATCAAAACCAGTGTTTTAAATTGCGGACCGCATCACGTTTTGCGGCCGCAACATTGCGGATGCGGACGGCGCCGCAACCGCATCGGTCCGCAATTGCGGCGTTATTCAAAATCACGCGATACGGCCGCAACAAAACCGCAATTCGTCCGCAACAAGACGGCATCGCGGCCGCAATACGCCGCAATAGGCCGCAATATCGTTCCGTTCAACAATTCTTTAAAAAAAATTCCAGATTTCTGACATCAGATGGATTGAACTCGCAAGATTCGGCGTGATTAGAATAATTATAGGTTTTTTTTTTTTTTTTACATTTTTGCGAACTTAAAATTATTTCACGCCGCAACGGCCGCAATGCGCGCTGCAGCGACTGCAATATCCACAACCGCAGCGACCGCAACCGCAACTGCATCCGCGACCGCAACCGCAATTTAAAACCTTTCAAAACCTTGCCTTGGCTTTCGAAAAATTGCAATCTTGAAAGTTAAAACACTCCTTAATACCCTCTTCCTTTTCGGTGTTTCCCTTCAATTGTTAGTGATAAAGTTTCTTCCTTTACCAGATTTTTAACTACACGAGTTCTTCCTTTACGTTTTAATTTCTCATCCCTCTCCCCCCCTGTTTTCTTAACGTGATAGTTAATGTAAAATTACGGATTGCGGTTGTGGCCGCCGGCGGAGGAGATTGTGAAGAGACGGGGATGTAAATAAATTTACTTTCCTGATGAAAATAGAACTTTAAAACGTAAATATATTTGTATATTTAAAGTCTGTGACTTATATTTTTTCCCAATTGTAAAACAAATACAATTTTTTTTACCAAAACAAATAAATGCAAATTCAAACTATTTCATTTTTAATCAATATATCCATCCCTCTTTATATTATATACTACGCATGATGAAAATAAAGTATAAAGGGTATAAATTTTTTCCAATTTTTTTTTTTACAAATATTCCATAAATAACGAACATCTGTAATTGTAACTATTCTAACAATAAAGAAACAAGTGACGATGTGAGCTTCTGCAAATTAATCAAGTGGCTAAGCATTCATGCGAGTGGTAGTAGTTGTGGTCATCACATCACCTAGCTTTGTTCAATGTTATATTTTGGTTTGGTTCAGACGTTGGTCATTAGCGTTTTTCGACCAAAATCAAACATAATATTTTTTTTAATTTGTAATTATATATATTGTTCAACAGGCCCCAATATGTAAAATGTAAGAGATGTCCACAGACAGGTCCTCTTCTTGCATCTCATCCGTTGAGTTTTTCACTAAGAAGGATATTTGACTATATCATGGGAACATTTAGCATTGGTGATGAGGACATAGGAAGAGGCATAACCAAGGAAGGCAGCATAGAGAACTTACAAAGCCTTGGAGCTCCAATGACAAGGGCAAGATCCAAGAAGGTTAAAGAAGCTCTAAATAGTCTTGTATCCAGTTTATTTGAAGCGGGTCCTAATCCAAAGAAGCGAAGCCCAAGATGGTGAATTGCTTAATCCAGTTGAGGAATAAAGGCATGAAGGCATTGGTGTTGGGACCAATGCATCTATATCGTGTTTATGTTATTTGTTTTCTTTCTTTAAGTTTAAATTTGTATTTGGGCTAAATTAGCAAGTATTGGGCCCATTTGTTAGAGACTTGAGTTGGGCTAGGGTTAAGCATGACTTGTAAGAGTGCCACTATAAAGGCTCTTTCAAGTTCTTTGAAATCAGTTTTGGACATTGAGCATATTGCTTGTGAGTTTGTTCTCTAGAGTTCTTGAGAGAATTCATTTTGAACTTATCAAGGGTGTTGATCCTTGTGTGGCGTTCATAGGGCTTATCAATCCTTGGATTGTGGCGCCTTCAGTTCTTGTTTGAGTGTTTAATTTTGTTTCAGTTTCCATTGCATCAAACCCCAACCCCCAAAATTCCACGATTTTCGTTTTAGCTATCTTGAGTCATATCTTACATTATACACGGTCTTTTAGGTGATTCTTGAGCCTAAATCGTGTTTTGAAGCGTTAAGTTCGTTCTCCTCGTTTTGGAATCACACAATTAGAGTTCGTGCTTGTCGGATACATCGAGTTTTAGCAGGAACACGTTTTGGTTCCAGTTTTTGAGTTTCCAACCTAGAAGGTCTTGAATTGAATCATGTCAGGAGGATTACATCGGGTGGTATCAAAGCTCGGTTCTAGGGTTGGAATTGAGTTTGAGTTCTCTTGCTACAATTTATTGGTAAACCTAAATCCCTAATTCTATTTGTCATTAGTTTGAATTGTTGGTCTTGTTTCTTAGTTGAGTTGTTATTTTAGTCGATTAGTGCTTCTTTTTTTTTCCAATTGCTAAAATATCAACTTTGATTCAGATGGTTAGTTTTATGTATTAGAAGCATCACATGCGAGAAAAGTAAAAAAAAAAAAAAAAAACAAAGAAGGAAGAAAAAAAAATTGTTCAAATTGTGGTTGTTGCTTCTTGAAATTACGTAAAAAAGTATAAAAAAAAAAATTTAGAATATCAGCTCTGTTCTCCTCAAAGTCATTGTACACACTTGTTTGACAAAATTCCTAAGAGACATCTTGAGTCATTTTCATTCTGTTTTTATTTTGTTTTTGTCTTGTTTGTGTTTTCTTGTTGTCAATTGTGGTTCAACACTCTTGTGTGTTTTGTGATTCAATTAAGAACTCAAGAGAGCAATTGAGTGGAAAAAGGCAAGAGAGCTACATTACACAAAGCCTAATTAGAGAGAAACAAACCACGGCGATACATCAGTGTAGACACGTTGAGAAGTGTGGTGAGTCCTTTTGCTTTCACTTTCGTTTTTGTTCCTTGTTTGAATAAGCGAGAGCAGGTGGTGATGGTACCTCCTCGTCTTGATGGAGCTCAAGGTTGCTACTTGATGCTATGACTACCTGAAATGCAAAAGGATGATGAGAGAAAACAATGAAGAACTCTATGGAAGAATTGAGCTAAGAATCAATTGAATAATAATGAAGGTGATCGAATGGAGATAGGAGGAGACAAGATAGAAGGAGAAGAAGAGACCTTGAGAAGGTGATCGAGGGAGGAGCGAATTGGGGAGTCAAAATAAAAATTCCCTCGTTCAAAGGAAAAAGTGATCAGGAGGCCTATTTGGAGTGGGAAATGAAGATTGAGCAATTATTTGCATGCCATAACTATCACGGGAGGACAAGAAGTTGAAGGTGGCACCATGGAGTTCACTTGATTATGCTCTCGTTTGGTGGGGCCATTACAAAGGAGAGAGCAAGATATGGAGATCCAATGGTAGGTACTTGGGAAGAGATGAAGAGATTGATGAGAAGGAGGTTTGTTCCGTCCATTACCAAAGGGATTTGCACAACAAGCTCAAAGACTTACCTGAGGAAGCATGGGGTGTAGATGAGTATCATAAGGAGATGGAGGTGGCCTTGATTAGAGCTGACATCCTTTGAAGAGCAGAAGCGACTTTGGCAAGGTTTTACATGGGCTGAATAGTGACATTAGAGATGTTGTGGAGTTACAAAATTATGTTGAATTGGATGACTTGGTGCACCAAGCAATCAAGGTGAAACATGACTCAAGAGAAAAGGCAGACATGAAAAAGAGTTCTTCCAACTTTAATTCTCGAGTTGGAAGGATAGAAATAAGAAGGAGGAAGTGCTTCATCGAGCACATCCATGGTAGCACCTCCTAAGATCCAAAATAAGTCTAATGAGGCTCACAAGAAAGCGAGTAAGCGAGATTAAATGTTTCAAATGTTTGGGGAGAGGTCCACGTAGCCTCCAGATACTTGACCAAGAAGACATGCTACTTAAGGAGAATGGGGAGATTACTAGTGGTTCATCTTGATTACGCCCCACCTAGTGATGAAGATAATGAGGAGAGTCACTGAAGGAGACTTGTTCATGGTTAGAAGAATGTTAGGAAGCCAATCAGAGACTTGGATGAAAGTCAAAGGAGAACATTTTCCATACTCGATGCCTCATCCAAGGTAGGTGTTTCTTTAATTATAGATGGAGGAAGTTAAGCTGTCTTTGCTAGTGCAAGGATGGTCTCAAAATGAACTTGGTGACTAAACTCCATCCTGACCATACAAGCTTCAATGGCTTAGTGAGGGAAGGTGAGTTGATAGTGAATCGGCAAGTGGAGGTGGAATTTCTCTATTGGGAAGTATGAAGAATCTGATTCTATGTGACGTGGTGCCAATGGAGCTTGTCATTTACTTCTTGGGAGGCAGTAGCGGTATGATAAGAGAGTCATCCATGAGGATATACAAACAAGTTCTCTTTTGTCCATAAGAGCATAAAATTCGCTTGCTCCTTTGTCTCCAGAGAGGTTGGTGAGGATCGATCAAAAATGAGAGAAAGAAGCAAGAGAGAAAGAAAGGGAAAGTGAAAAGAAAGAGAAAAGAAAATGAGGAGTAAAAAAAAAAGAGAGAAAATCACAAAAATCTGTTTTTAAAAGAAAAAAGAGGTGAAAAAGGCTATGCATTCAAAGAAGCCAATACTCTTGTTCTTGAGTAAGAAAGTAATTTAAAGGATGTATGTCTAATCACCCTCTTTCCTAGTGAAGTTTCCTCTTTGTTGCAGGGAATTTGAAGATGTCTTTCCCAGGAGGTACCTACGCATGACCTACCACTATAAGAGGTATAGAACACCAAATTGACCTCATTCCAGGTGTTTCACTACCCAATAGAGCTGATATAGGAGCAATCCCCAGAGACCAAAGAAATCGGAAGCAAGTTGAAGACTTGATGCAAAGGGATAGGTCTTGAGAGAGCCTAAGTCCATGTCTTGAGTCAGTCATTCTTGTGCCTAAGAAAGATGGAACTTGGAGAGTAATATGCTTGTTGTCGAGCCATCAATAATATCACGGTAAAATATAGGCATCCCATTCCTAGATTAGATGATTTGTTGGATGAATTGCATAGGGGCTTGTGTGTTTTCCAAAATTGATCTTAAAAGTGGATATCATCAATTAGGATTAGAAGGAGATGAATGGAAAACAGCCTTTAAAACAAAATATGGCTTGTATGAGTGGTTGGTCAAGTACCATTTGGCTTAACAAATGCTCTAGCACTTTCATGAGGTTAATGAACCATGTGTTAAGGGGAGTTTAAAGGAAATGTGTTGTAGTTTATTTTGATGACATTTTGATTTATGTGAATCCCATGATGATCATCTTGTGCACTTGGGAAGTGTTTTGGAAGCTCTTGGCGTGAAAAATTGTATGCCAACATGGAAAAATGTGTCTTTATGAGATCATGTAGTTTTCCTTGGTTTTGTTGTTAGCTCACAAGGAGTCTTGGTCGATCAGAGAAGGTGAAAGCCATTCAAGAGTGGCCAACTCCTAAGAGCATCTTGAGGTAAGAAGCTTTCATGGCTTAGCTAGTTTCTATAGGAGGTTTGTCAAGATTTTAGTACATTGGCTGCACCTTTGAATGAAGTGGTTAAAAGACATGTGGGATTTAAATGGGGTGAAAAGCGAGCAAGCCTTTTACATCCTCGAGAAATTAACTGCATTTTTATTTATTCTTGCATTGCCTAATTTTGCTAAATCTTTTGAAATTGAATGTGATGCATCCAATGTGGGGATGGAAATTGTTTTGATGCAAGAGGCATCCATTGCTTATTTTAGTGAGAAATTGAATGGAAATTTGTTCTTAATTACCACTACATATGATAAAGTTTGTATGCATTGGTGAGAGCATTACAAACATGTGACCTTACCTTTTGCCAAAGGAATTTGTGATACATAGTGATCATGAATCTACGAAGTATTTAAAGGGACAAGTTAAGCAACAAGAGACATGCCAAGTGGGTTGAGTTCCTTGGCGGTTTCCTATGTAATCAAGCATAAGAAAGGTAAATCTAATGTGATCATTGATGCACTTTCAAGAAAGGTATGCCTTGTTTTCTACTCTTGAAACTAAGTTCATTGGTTTCGAGCAAATTAAGGAATTGTATGAACATGATCGAGAATTTTCCTCGAATATATGAAGCTTGTTTGCATGCCTCTCAAAATGGGTACTTTAGGCTTAATGACTATTTGTTTCATGGCAGTTGTGTGTGCCTAAAAAGTTCCATTAGAAGTTACTTGTGAAGGGAAGCACATGAGAGGATTAATGGGACATTTTGGAATCCAAAGACTTTAGACATGCTTTGCATGAACATTTTTATTGGCCACACATGAAAGCGTGATGTACATAGGTTGTGTGAAAGATGCATTGTGTGTAAGTCTAAATCTAAAAGCAATGCCTCATGGATTGTATACTCCTTTGCCAATTCGACTTTCCTTGGATTGATATTTCTATGGATTTTGTTGTAGGTCTTCCTCGATCTAAAAGTGGCAAGGATTCAATTTTTGTGGTGGTGGGCAGTTCTCCCGAGATGGCTCACTTCATTACCATGCAAGAAAGTGGATGATGCTTGTCCGTGGCGGTTGTTCTTTAAAGAGGTTGTAAGACTTCATGGTTTACCTAGAAGCATTGTGAGTGATCGGGACTCTAAGTTCTAAGTCACTTTGGAGGACACTTTGGGGTAAGCTTGGAACCAAACTTCTCTTTTCCTGACTTGCCACCCCTCAGCCCGATGCTTGGCCAGGTAGTGAATAGAACTCTTTCTTCTCTTTTAAAAGTGTAATAAAGAATATTAAGTCATGGGAAGAATGTTTGCCCCACGTTGAGTTTGCATACAATAAGGCAGTTCATAGTACTACTAGTTATTCTCCTTTGAAATTGTCTATGGCTTTAACCCTCTCACTCCTCCTTGATTTAATGTCCTTGCTACTTGAGTTCTATTACGACACACATAAGGATGGAAAAACTAAAGTGAATATGTTGAAATTACATGAAAGTAAAGGCACAAATTGAGAAAAGGTGGAGGAGCTACGAGGCAAGCTAATAAAGGAAGGAGAAAGGTTGTGTTTGAGCAGGGTGATTGGGTTTGGATTCACTTAAGGAAGGAAAGAGTTTCCTTCCCAGCGAGAATCTAAGCTTCAACTAGGGGAGATGGGCCTTTTCAAGTGTTGTCGAGGATTAATGATAATGCCTACAAAGATAGAACTTCCCGGTGAGTATGGTGTAAGTGCTACTTTTAATGTGGGTGATTTGTCCCCTTATGATGCTTGGTGAAGAAGATTCCAATTTGAGGACAAATTCAGTTCAAGAAGGAGGAATGATGAGGACATAGGAAGAGGCATAACCAAGGAAGCGACATAGAGAACTTACAAAGCCTTGGAGCTCAATGACAAGGGCAAGATCCAAGAAGGTTAAAGAAGCTCTAAATAGTCTTGTATCCGATTTATTTGAAGCGGGTCTAATCCAAAAGGCTGAAGCCCAAGATGGTGGTTGCTTAATCAGTTGAGGGGAATAAAGGCATGAAGGCATTGGTGTTGGGACCAATCGCATCTATATCGTGTTTATGTTATTTGTTTTCTTTCTTTAAGTTTAAATTTGTATTTGGGCTAAATGTAGCAAAGCTGTTGGGCCCATTTGTTAGAGACTTGAGTTGGGCTAGGGTTAAGCGAGCTTGTAAGGAGTGCCACTATAAAGGCTCTTTCAGGATTCTTTGAAATCGATTTTGGACATTGAGCATATTGCTTGTGAGAGTTTGTTCTCTAGAGTTCTTGAGAGAATTCATTTTGAACTTATCAAGGTGTTGATCCTTGTGGCGTTTCCTTAGGGCTTATCAATCCTTGGGTGTGGCGCCTTCAGTTCTTGTTTGGTGTTTTAATTTTGTTTCAGTTTCCATTGCATGAGCCCAACCCCCAACTAATTCCACGATTTTTCGTTTTAGCTATCTTGAGTCATATCTTACATTATACGGTCTTTTCGGTGATTCTTGAGCCTAAATCGTGTTTGAAGCGTTCGTTCTCTCGTTTTGGAATCACACAATTAGGGGAGTTAAAATGCTTGTCAGAGATACATCGAGTTTTAGCAAGACACGTTTTGGTTCCAGATTTTGAGTTTCCAACCTAGAAGGTCCTGAATTGAATCATGTCAAGGAGGATTACATCAATTGGTCCATGTTAAAAGCTATCGGAAGACTACAAAAAGCTGCTTCTGAGTGTTTCCAAATTTGTTGCCCTAAGTCCCCTCTCTCTACGGTATAGCTACTCACTGTCCCATGCAGCTGGTTTTTCCTATTCCTTGCAAGACACACATATTATAGCACATAACAAAAGGCACTGGAAAAAGCATCCATCCGCTCAACTCAACATCAAGTAAGCAAGCATTTCCATTTTGCCTTGCAGCTTGCCACCAGGAAAGAGAGGAAAAAAGGACAAGTTTTTACTGGGTTTTTTGTGGATAAGAGAAGAAGAAGAAGAAGAACGGTCAAGTTTGTGTCTTGTTGCAAGGTAACTAGTGCATTCACATATATTAGTTGATTTTGTTATGCTTCTGGAACTTATCATAGGTAACAGCGCTGACATTACTTTTGTACATGAACTCCCCCCTCCTTCTCTGGCATTACTTGTGCCAGTGAAGCTTTCTCTCTTTGATTAATAAAATTTTGGCCTTTTCAAAAAGGAAAAATAAAAATAAAAATAAAAATAGAAGAAGCACAGAAGAAGCAGAACGGAGGCTCATGTTTGTGTCTTGCAAGGTAACATAGAAAAAGGACACAAGAAGAAGAACGGACGGCTCTGCTAGGTAACATTTTCTTAGTCTTATATTTGGCTTTTCCCCCATTTCATATTTCACATTTCATGACATGACAAGACCTTGAGCATCATGCTGACCTTGAACATCATGTGAAATGACGAGAGGGAATATTTCATGGTCTAGGTATTTCATTGTTGGTTTTGTTTCTCCTAAAACTTCACTTGATTGGAATGCCGAATATATCATTTTTTTTTTTATGAAATAAATATCAAGATTTTTTAGCATCAATTCTACTATCACGTTAATTATCATAAAGTTTAGCATAAATTCATATGTTTCATCATTTACTATTTATATTATTATGGTGCCTTTCAGCATGGTCTCATCAAAGATTTGTCCATCATGTGCCAATGAGTTTGCAACTTGGAATAGGCAATATCTGTCTGTTTATTGTAATTGTACTTTCACCCCTAACAAAAAATAGAAATTATTTTTTGACCCAAATATTACTTAACTGCTGTGGTTGGGTAAAAACCATCATTTCCGTTACATATGAAAACCCTACTTTCTTCTTGGAGAAACAGAATACACAACATAACTTCATCTTTAACCCCATTTTCGTCTCTGAGACATCTTCTTGTTAACATTTCTGCTTGTTTTGCTCAATGTGTTTATTTTGCATGCTAAGCCATAATTATTGGGCCCGACCCTGCATCCCAGGCTTTTTGGTTATCTTTCAGTGGGTGTAATGGCAGTGAATTACCGACATCATTTTTTAGTTTCCCCTTTAACTATAACGAGCCTTAATTAATTATTGTGTTCTATCGCGATAAAAAGTTATGGTGTACCCTCGTCCTCGTCACTTTTGATGCTTAAATATCAGTGCTTTTAACAGCTTAGAAGTAACATTTTATTAAATTGATTACTACGATTTTAAACTGCCAACTATAGTCATTGACATTAAAAAAAATTGTCCTATTTTATCTGGAATTGGGGATGGTAACGGGGCGTGGCGGTACCGGGGAGTGCTCCCCCATTCCCCGCCCCGCCCTCCAGATTTTCCCCCGTCCCCGTCCCCGATCCCCGCCATGGGGAGTTTTTCTCCCCCATCCCCGTCCCCACGGATCCCTGCTCCCCACGGGGACCCCAAAAATTTAAAAAAATAAAAAAAACACTGAAATTCAATAAAATTGAAAAAAAATATAAAAATATGAAAAAGTTTCAAAATTACAATATCAAAATCAATTTTCTATGTCTAGTCCAATATGTGAAGTCATTATGATCATGATTTGTGAATCTGATGAGTGATGACCTTTCTTTTGTTTTATTTTACTAAAACCATTATAGTTTTTAAAAATTAAAAAAAGACATAAAAAGACCAAAAAAACCAATCATTATAATACATATATATATGTATTTTTCAGGGATAGTTATGTAATATGTTCGGGGCGGGGGGTGTGATCCCCGTCCCTATCCCCGAATCGGCTGCAGGAGGAATTTTCTTCCCCGTCCCCGTCCCCACGGGGAAAAATTCCCCATCCGTGGGGCCCCGACTGGGGTAGTCCCCGCGGGGATCCCCACACACAGGTGGAAATTGCCATCCCTATCTAGAATACTCTAACCGAAGAACAATTAATTAGTAGAATGAGTTTTAAATTTTTATTTTTATTTTTTTTATTTTTTTGGTTTTGGAACCACCCTAATTAGTAGAATGAGTTTTAAATGCTACCCATGAATTGATTTAATTTTTTTTTTCTAAAGATAATATACACTGACTACACCTCTTGGTCTGGATTACCAATGTTAAATACACAATAATAGAACTTCTTACTATATCCTCTTTAACTATTTTGATTAGATGGTTTATAAATCTAAACATTTGGTAATCATAATGACAATTCTCAGTGTTCCGATTACAAATACGGTAAAAAAAAAAAATTACCAGTACCTTTCCTATTTTTTTTTTCACCACTCATGTGTAGTTTTATAAAACTAAACTTTTGTATGCCCCGCTCTACAAACGTTCGGAGTTTCATGTCCTTCATTTACACCAATAGCCATCAAACAATCTCAACCCTTGGACTTTTTTTAAACTTAAATCCACGGCTCACAAAGAAATGGGCGCATGATGGACAAATCTTTCATGCGACCATGCTAAAAGCCACCTTATATTATACTTATAGGGTCAAAAGTAGTTTACCACCCTAATTTATAAATATAGTTACACTTTCCACCCCAATTTTTAAAATTAAGCATTGTACCCCCCTATTTTAATATTACTTAAAACACTTTATCCCTAATTTAATTTTACTGTTAAAATTAACTGAAAATGTTTAAAATATTATCTAAATGACAAATTTATCCTTCAAATTTATGTTCATAAATCCATCTTTTTAATCTTCAGATCAGTCAGGAATTTAATTTGCTAGCTGCCTCATGGTTCACCGTTATCTAATTACTTAAGTTTCTTCATTTCATTCTTTTTTTAATCAATTATTCATCTCTATATTGCCTGTGATCTTTAACTATTGTTGAAGTCCATCATTTACTCATTTCTTAATCATGAATAGCACGTGCAGAGTCAAAAACCTTCACCATTACGTAGATGCAGAGTCAAAAACCTAAAGCAATCGAACTTTAAGGACTCGGAGCTCCTGTTGATGCTCCAGTCTTCAAACCCCACCATAGACATAAATGAAATGTTCATCAAACACCTTGAACTGCTCTTGCGCAAGAATGTCTCTTTGCGCAACATGAACAAGCGTTTCAGCATGATTATAACTTTTAAACCCTTCTTTATGAATCTTAACTTTTTAACCCTTCTTTTCTAACTTATATAAATTATCTAACTTATGTTTAGTCCAAATTAAAAAGCGTAGGTTGCTAGGATAAGAGTGAGAAGAGACACAAGACCGACAAGTGACTAGGTTAGAATAAGTTTTTGAAGATTAAGACTGTCTTGTTTATTTAAATATTTTATGTAGGTCAATATGCTCAAATATTTAAAAGTGTAAATATATATATAATTTTAACATATTATAGAAAAAATTATAGCAGTAACAATACAATTTATATTTATTTAAATTGGTCAATTTGTTAGGCCTAAAAAACTTTTTGGAGGGCCTAAAACCTGACAATCAACTTTTCACAAAAAGGCTTAGCATTGCAAGTTTGACATGTTACCTGTTATAGGCTTTTTCTGTGGCCTGGGTTGACCTTTTTAAAAGTCTGGCCTAGCCTGTTAGTATACTTAATGGCTTACTTCATATTAACGTCTTTGAATAAGTCATTCTACCTATCTTTAAATAGACTAACAAGCTAATATGTCAATGATGTTAAATTCTATTTATAATAAACTATATAAAAAATAAAAACAAACTACAGCTAGGTGTGGAAATAGGTAGGATGGATCATTGAGTTTTATAAGATCTGATTCTGATATATTCGTATGATATAAATCTTTTTCAAGGTCTAACCCGACCTTTCAGAGAATGTGATATTATATGATAGCTTATTTAAATTTTATTTTGCAATAAGACATTTAAATATGTCAAAAATTTATGTAAGACAATATGTTTAAATTATTAAAAATGCCAGCAAATATATTTTTTCAAACAATGTACAAAATCTAATATAATAATAATAGTAATAAAAATTATTATTTGAATTTAATTAAATAGGCAGGCGTGGTAAGCCTAAACGACTTTTTCAGTGGCCAGAAGTCTAACCTTTTTAACTAAATAGGTTTCTCAAAAAGGCCATACTTGTCTATTTAAAAAAAATCTGATATTGTCTTGGCCTAATGTAGGTTAGGCCGTATGCTCCTATTAGGTGGTCTGGCCTATTCCCACCACTACACGCTTGTCAAAAAATTGTTTGTGCTTTATCTCGAATTGGTGGCACAGGGCGATGTGGCAATGTTTAAGTGATTGGTGAGGAGGACTTATGGCCCATTTGTTATGGATTAAAAAAAATGATTTTGACCTCCAATAATTTAGAGATTTTTAAGAAAAATAGAAGTTATTTTGTGTTTGTTTACGATCATAAGAATCATTTTTTACATAAAAATAATTTTTAACTTGTTTAGATATAATAATGTAAAAGTGTTTTTTCCCTTCAGAATTACCATGAAGAAAATGAAAAATCATTTTCAAGTAAACATCTTTATTGGAAAAACTACTTATTATGTATATTTGAATATAATTAATTTTACTTTAAATTAATTATGTAATGTTAGTAAGGAAAATTAAATTAATTTAAGTCAGGTAAAAAAGTTACTAATATATATAATTACTAAAATTGTCAAAGAATATTTTTAGTATACTGAATTAGTTAAGTCACGGAAAAATCCACTACTAAAATTTTAATGAAAAATTGCCCATAAATTAAAAGAGAAAATAGAATAGCATGGTAAAGTAAAACAAAATGAAAAGTTGAGACACGATCACTTCCATATTTGCAGTCCTGCATGGCAGAGCCGTTCTTCAATTGTGCAACGGTGACAGAGTGTTTTTGGCCTGCCTTCGTTTTTTATTTCTCACCTTTTTTAACATAGAAAAGTACATCTGTTTTGAAAGAGCAAGGCAACACCACTCTTTTGCAACACCGCTCTTGAACCTGCATTTCGCTCATTTCCACCACTTTTGCAGCTTCTCATTTATGCCCATTTGAGGCGGGGAAAAATACCATGGAAAGCAGATAGCTAGAGAGGAAAGAACATTGGAGAAGTAAGGTCTCACCCAGAAGGTAATTAAAAACCTGAGCTTTTTTTAATGTGGTTTAGCCATTAGTTTTGAGCAAAACACATTCTTGCTGATTCACTGAAGCACACTCACAAACGCACACCGTCACTCTCCTCCGCCACTCTCTCGTAACATAATGGTTACCATACCCTCCCAAATGCACTGTTAACTTACCAGTGATTTTTTTTATTTTTATATTTCTTCATAAAAGTACCTCATATCATACACAATGCCTCAAAGTTTTTTTTTTTTTGACAAAAATGCCTCAAAAGTATTTGAAACCATGTTTTGACCTGTGTGAAAGCATATTTGAAATCATGTTTTTGTTCCTTATTCCCTCATCACAGGTCAGCTTTGAGCCTCGACTTAGTTAAATATAAAGCTGTGACCTTTGGAATCCCTTTGGTAAAAACTGGGGCAGTGCGTGGGTCGTGACAGATATCCACCATTTGTTGAGCAAGGGCTTGAGTGTAGTAGCACAGATCCCCCTTTCTCAAGCACATATACAGCGTTGAAGGAAGCTTTCAGCTCGCAACATTTTCGAAAAGAAGCATAAAGTTTTGATAAAATTAAGTAGGGTCGACCTCACCATTCATTGGTCAACCAAGGGCACTGGATACTACTGCTGAGAGTACAAAGGTTAGAAGTTGCGATAAATGATTTTTATTGTTGCTTTCGTCTTACGTATAACCCAGTTTTTGGAATTGTTGCTTTCGATTTATCCCAGTGTTACGAAATAGATTTCGTTTTAAATAAATAAATGGTAATATCAAGTATCATTAATCTCAGTATCCTACGTATGATCATTTGAAGGACAAATTATGTGAACGGACATTATTATTCGCACATCATAAAAATTTAAAATTGGTAATTACGTTTTGTAAAAAAAAATAAAAAATAAAAAAATAAAAAATTTGGTAGTTACGTAAAGTGGTAGTGGAATAAGAATTATTACTAAATTATGTACAATAACACCATAAAATTGTAACATGCTATATTTATTGGATAAATACTAGTAACCCCTATTGTTCTGAACAGAACTTCAGAGGATGACCGGAGGGAAGCAGTGCGGTTGTGCTCGCGACGGATGACGACGGCGTGTTGGGTGGTGTACCTGCAAACACTCCGACGCTCAAGTCAGTGTGTGTCGAGGTGAGTAAAGAGGTGGTAGAAAAATCATTACCTCGACCGTTCGACGCGGTCTTCTTTAAATATGAGTTGAGGGCCAGTTCTTGTCGATGTGTAACCGTCCTGTGAAACCCGGAAGTAGGCATTAAATTCCTTTAATGCACAAAGCCGTTGGGTCGGCCGCGTTGAGGGAAGGCGGAGAGGCATGCGGACGACGTGGCATCGAGGGAAGGTGGATCGACGAGCGGAAATGGGCCTGTGAATGCTGGATCTCCGGATTGGGCCTCGGCCCAGTCCGGAACAGTTGCCCCCCAAGTCGCTAGCTCGAATGTCGAGGTGGAGACTTGTTGAAGTTCATTGATGTCGACGTTCGACGTCTTTGTTCGTAAGGAACTGCAAACGTCGTCGGGTCGTGCTTTGTTTATCAGTTCGTTTGGGACCTTCGTGTTCCACCTCTGCTGAGGCAGTTCTCGACACGAGGCTTGACGTGCTTGTGCAAGGTACAAGGCTTTATCACGAGTTCGTGCACGCGGTCTCGGCGCGAGGTCGATCTCTTCGAGCTCGTGCACGCGGTCTCGGCATGAGGTCGATCTCTTCATCAGGTGCTTGTGCCCAGCGCACAAGGCTTTATCACGGCTCGTGCACGCGCGGTCTCGGCACGAGGTCGACAAGGCTTTATCACGAGCTCGTGCACGCGGTCTCGGCGCGAGGTCGATCTCTTCATCAGGTGCTTGTGCCAACGCACAAGGCTTTATCACGGGCTCGTGCACGCGGTCTCGGCACGAGGTCGATCTCTTCATCAGGTGCTTGTGCCAATGCACAAGGCTTTATCACGGGCTCGTGCACGCGGTCTCGGCACGAGGTCGATCACGGTGCTTGTGCGCTAACGCACAAGGCTTTATCACGAGCTCGTGCACGCGGTCTCGACGAGGTCGATCTCATCATCAGGTGCTTGTACTAACGCAAAGGCTTTATCACGGGCTGCGTGCACGCGGTCTCGTGACGAGGTCGATCTCTTTATCACGAGCTTGTGCGGCGGTCGACAAGGCTTTATCAGGTCGATCTCTTCATCGGGTGCTTGTGCGAGGTCGACAAGGCTTTATCACGAGCTCGTGCACGCGGGTCTCGCAGACGAGGTCGATCTTTTCATCAGGTGCTTGTGCCAACGCACAAGGCTTTATCACGGGCTCGTGCACGCGGTCTCGGCACGAGGTCGATCTCTTCATCAGGTGCTTGTGCCAACGCACAAGGCTTTATCACGAGCTTGTGCACGCGGTCTCGGCACGAGGTCGATCACAGGTGCTAGTGCCAATGCACAAGGCTTTATCACGAGCTCGTGCACGCGGTCTCGGCACGAGGTCGATCACAGGTGCTTGTGCCAACGCACAAGGATTTTTCATGAGCTCGTGCATGCGGTCTCGGCACGAGGTCGATCTCTTCATCAGGTGCTTGTGCCAACGCACAAGGCTTTATCACGGGCTCGTGCACGCGGTCTCGGGACGAGGTCGACAAGGCTTTATCACGAGCTCGTGCACGCGGTCTCGGCATGAGGTCGATCTCTTCATCAGGTGCTTGTGCCAACTCGTGCACGCGGTCTCGGCACGAGGTCGATCACAGGTGCTTGTGCCAACGCACAAGGCTTTATCACGGGCTCGTGCACGCGGTCTCGGCACGAGGTCGATCTCTTCATCAGGTGCTTGTGCCAACGCACAAGGCTTTATCACGGGCTCGTGCACGCGGTCTCGGCACGAGGTCGATCTCTTCATCAGGTGCTTGTGCCAACGCACAAGGCTTTATCACGAGCTCGTGCACGCGGTCTCGGCACGAGGTCGATCTCTTCATCAGGTGCTTGTGCCAACGCACAAGGCTTTATCACGGGCTCGTGCACGCGGTCTCGGCACGAGGTCGACAAGGCTTTATCACGAGCTCGTGCACGCGGTCTCGGCACGAGGTCGATCTCTTCATCAGGTGCTTGTGGCAGCGCACAAGGCTTTATCACGAGCTCGTGCACGCGGTCTCGGCACGAGGTCGATCTCTTCATCAGGTGCTTGTACCAACTCGTGCACGCGGTCTCGGCACGAGGTCGATCTCTTCATCAGGTGCTTGTGCCAACGCACAAGGCTTTATCACGGGCTCGTGCACGCGGTCTCGGCACGAGGTCGATCTCTTCATCAGGTGCTTGTGCCAACGCACAAGGCTTTATCACGGGCTCGTGCACGCGGTCTCGGCACGAGGTCGATCTCTTCATCAGGTGCTTGTGCCAACGCACAAGGCTTTATCACGGGCTCGTGCACGCGGTCTCGGCACGAGGTCGACAAGGCTTTATCACGAGCTCGTGCACGCGGTCTCGACGCAGGTCGATCTCTTCATCGGTGCTTGTGCTAACGCACAAGGCTTTATCACCGGCTCGTGCACGCGCCCTCGCCGCGAGGTCGATCTCTTCATTCATCAGGTGCTTGTGCCAACGCACAAGGCTTTATCACGAGCTCGTGCACGCGGTCTCGGCACGAGGTCGATCTCTTCATCAGGTGCTTGTGCCAACGCACAAGGCTTTATCACGAGCTCGTGCGCGCGGTCTCGGCACGAGGTTGATCTCTTGATTCATCAGGTGCTTGTGCCAACGCACAAGGCTTTATCACTCTGTTCCTGTCAAAGTATAGACAATTTGCAACAACTTGATGTAATAAAGTTAGCATTAATTTTTATGCTGAGTAAAGTGCTCGTAGTCGAGTTTTATACTTCCCTGTGAGAGTAGTTGATCTGGCTGTCCAGGCGGCAAGGTTGAGGTCATTAAATAATCAAGGTCAACGTTTTAGCCGAGTTTAAAGCCGTCTAAATATTGAAATTACAGAGGTGGGCCTGGTAGGTCGCCCGAGTACTGGACTGCGTATCCACCTGTTGCAGAGGTGCTTGTGCAAGCGCACAAGGCTTTATCACAAGCTCGTGTACGCGGTCTCGGCACGAGGCTCGATCTCTTCATCAAGTGCTTGTGCAACGCACAAGGCTTTATCACGAGCTCGTGCACGCGGTCTCGGCACGAGGTGGATCACAGGTGCTTGTGCCAACGCACAAGGCTTTATCACGAGCTCGTGCACGCGGTCACGGCACGAGGTTCCATCAGAGGTGCAAGGTTTTGATAGTAAATAAATGCTGATTGCGTATTTCTTCAATCATACTTCACTGCTTCACATTTATGTGTTTAGGATACATTTGTTTTAACTATAATATTTCTTCATCTTTGCTTGTCAGTGTTACTCTGGGGATTTGTCTTTGGCTTTTGATGCCATCAACTTCTCTTCGTAATTCATAAATTTCTGAGCTCGCTTCAGGAACTCGTTCAGGGTCTTCGGTTTGTCGACACCAACGTCGACGCTGAATAGATTTCCTTCGATCAGGCCTCGCTCTAGCAAGTACAGCTTCATCTCGTCAGAGCATTTCTTCACCAAAATGGCTTCTTTGTTGAAGCGCTCGACGTAGTCTCTGATAGACTCATCTTTCTTCTGCTGAATTGCGGCCAGTGCCGCTGTCGACTTGGGTTGGACTTTAGACGCAATGAAATGCGCGGAGAACTGGTCGACGAGCTCAGTCCAGGAACCAATGGAATTTTTCTTAAGAGTCTGGAACCAAGACAACGCTGCCTTCTTCAGAGTGAGGGGAAAGATTCTGCACTTCACCGGCCCTTGGGCGCCTCGATAGCCCATGACAGTATCAAAGCAACCAACATGCTCGTCGGGGTCGGTGGTGCCGTCGTATGAGTCAAAAGCGGGTGGTTTCTGAAGATGCTTCGGAATCGGGAATTTCATGATCTCGGATGTAAAAGGACCAAAGGCCCCGCTTGAGTCACTCGTGTCATTGCTCCGAGAAGGAGTTGATGAAACAGAATGAGCACGGCGGAGTGCTCTATGCTGAGCGGCGTGGAGTCGTGCCACGGTGGTGGCGATGAACAGATCTGAGACTTTCGGACTCCTTCGATCTCCGAGGAGAACGAGACTTCGATCTTTCTGTTTCGATCGTGTGGAAACGCGAGCGGAGAGTTCTTTCGCGATTCTCTATTCGATCGGCGTTGATTCGAGCCTGCATCAACCGGCGGCCGAATGAATCGCAGAACTCGCGAATGAGAACGGCGGTCTCGTTCCAGATCGGTTTGAGTAGCAACGTCGGAACGGCGTCATGCGATGTGGAGCGGAAGGTTATTCCTCATCCCTCGTACTCACCGATAAAATTAACAGGTTCATGGTGAGGTGGTTCGAGATCTGCGTTCAGGAGTGGAGCGCTAGTCGCGACCGATGCTTCAACCCGTCCATCGTCGAGTGAAGAAGGGAGACTTCGACAAAGAAGATGAAATCAGAAACGATTCCCCACAGACGGCGCCAATGTTCTGAACAGAACTTCAGAGGATGACCGGAGGGAAGCAGTGCGGTTGTGCTCGCGACGGATGACGACGGCGTGTTGGGTGGTGTACCTGCAAACACTCCGACGCTCAAGTCAGTGTGTGTCGAGGTGAGTAAAGAGGTGGTAGAAAAATCATTACCTCGACCGTTCGACGCGGTCTTCTTTAAATATGAGTTGAGGACGGTTACTGTCGATGTGTAACCGTCCCGTGAAACCCGGAAGTCGGCATTAAATTCCTTTAATGCACAAAGCCGTTGGGTCGGCGGAGAGGCATGCGGACGACGTGGCATCGAGGGAAGGTGGATCGACGAGCGGAAATGGGCCTGTGAATGCTGGATCTCCGGATTGGGCCTCGGCCCAGTCCGGAACACCTATGATTATATGTCAGGTATTGGAGCAAGCCATCAACCCACTGCATTGATCAGCCTCACTAACATCACGCTGAGAAAGAAACAAAAACCTCGACAGCCTGTGCCGCTCGACGATGTCGAAGTAGAATCAACTCGACAAAGACGAGCGGCTCGGCGATGTCGCACTACAACCAACTTGACAAATTTTCGAACTAGAACCAACTCGGCGGCCCGGCGGCTCGGCGATGTCGAACTACAAACAACTCGACATCTGTCGAACTAGAACCACCTCGGCGGCTGTGCCGCTCGGCGATGTCGAAGTAGAATCAACTCGACAAAGACGAGCGGCTTCGGCGATGTCGAACTACAACCAACTTCGACAACCTTCGAACTAGAACCATCTCGGCGGCCGAGCGGCTCGGCGATGTCGAACTACAAACAACTTCGGCGGCTGTCGAACTAGAACCCACTCGGCGGCTGAGTCGCTCGCCGATGTCGAACTAGAACCAACTCGACATCCCGAGCCCGACAGCGTTGTCGAACCGTAACCAACTCGGCGGCTGAGTCGCTCGGCGTGGTCGAACGAGCAATTCCCTCTACCCATTCTTCACACTTCTCTGGCGGATCCATCCTATGTTGCGACTCCCTTTCATCCTCCAATTTTCGAAATTGCAACAATATATTTTGGGACAAACAAGCCATGAATAAGGCTACTCAGGTCTGGAGTGGGGCGCAGAAATTGGGGATTGGACGGGAAGAATCTGATGCAGTGTATATTGAACAAATTAAGGAGATGGAAAACGCTCTTTTAGATGCAAAAAACAAGAAGGAGAACAAAAAAGTACAGGGTTAATGATCCTTACACTTAATGTTAGAGGGCTGAGAGATAAAGCAAAACAGAGAAGGATACGAGGCCTAGTAAGGTCAGGTAATTTTTCTTGTTGTCTTTTTCAAGAAACAAAAATGGAGTTGATTAATAACTTGTTGGTACATAATTTGTGGGGTGGGTCTGATGTCTCTTGGATAGCTAAACCATCTCTTTGGATTATCGTGGGTTTGCTCACCATTTGGAAAGAAGGGCTCTTTCTTGTTAAATTTCATTTCAGATCTTGGTTTTATTGGTGTGCATTGAACAAGAGGATAATTACATTGTGTATGTAGTCAATATATATGCTCCTTGTAGTATGGAGGGAAGAGGCGGATGTGGAGTGAATTCTTGATGTCTAAGTATGGTTTCACAGAAGGTAAATGGTGCCTTGCGGGTGACTTTAATGCAGATTGTCAAGTAGCGAGAGGAGAGGGAAGAATGGGGTCACAGTGATTTTGAGGGAGATGGATGAATTTCGTGAGTTCATTGATAAAATGGAGGTGATAGACTGTCCACACTTGGGTAAGGAAATTCACATGGTTGTGAGGGATGGGTGTTCTATGAGTAGAATTGATCGTTTTTGATAAATGACGATTTAATTTTTGAATGGAAGATAGAGGCTCGATGGATTGGCAAGAGAGACATTTCACCACTGTCCGGTATGGCTGAAGATCGCAAATAAAAATTGGGGACCAAAACCTTTCAAATTCAACAACTGTTGGATTGAGCATAAGGAATTCCTGTCATTTATCAAGGAGAGCTGGCTGGAACATTTTATTGAGGGGAGGCTGGGGTTTATCTTGAAAGAGAAAATGAAGTTCCTTAAGGAGAAATTAAAGAAGTGGAACAAAGAAGTGTTTGGTATCATGGAGTTATCAATTGATAGGGTGGTGGATGAGTTGATTCACATAGCTGAGGAGGTAGGGGGTGGGGGGGTGGCGGAGGCAAAAAGAAGAAGGCTTGTCTTTACGGAGTTTTAGCAAGAGGTGCCTATGACGGAAAGTCTACTTGATCAAAAATCAAGGGCAAAGTGGGTTCTTGAAGGTGATTGTAACTCAAAATACTTTCATAATTGTATCAAAACATGGAGAAGGAGAAAGCGGGATATCGACTTTGAATATTGGGGATGAATGGATTGAGGAGGTGGCGGAGGTAAAGCAGAAGTGAAGCGATATTTTAAGGGCGACTTTTACGAGGTTTAGTGGGCGTCAGGTGTTGGATGGTATTAATTTCCTGAATCTCTGCTGAAGATAACGATTTTCTTTTGGCGCCATTCTCGGACTTAGAAATCAAAGAGGCGATTTGGAGTTGTGATGGAAACAAGAGCCCAGGCAGGATGGCTTCAACCTCAACTTCTTTAAAACTTCTTTGGGAGACTATTAAATCTAATGTTTACTCTTTTATGTAAGAATTTTTCTGATTCGACTCATCTACCCAAAGCTATGGTCGCTTCCTTCATAGCTTTAATCCCTAAGAAAGATAGCCCGCATGGACTTAACGATTTTCGTCAATTTCTCTTATAGGAAGCATCTACAAGATTCTATCTAAGTTTGTTAGTCGCAAGATTGAAGAAGGTCTTTGGACAAGGTTATCTCTAAGTGTCAAACGGCTTTCTTACCTAGTAGACAAATTACGGGCGGCGTGGTAACGATAAATGAAGTATTGGACTTGGTGAAGAGAAGAAAACAGAAGTGCTTGATGCTGAAGGTTGACTTTAGAAAAGCTTACGACTCGGTATCTTGGAGTTATCTGGACTACATGATGACAAGATTGGGATTTAGCCAACAATGGAGAAGGTGGATGATGTCATGCGTTTCATCGAACTCAGTCTCAGTTCTGGTGAACGGAAGCCCGACGGATGAATTTCTTATGCAAAAGGGTTTAAAACAAGGTGACCCTTTGGCACCGTTTCTTTTCCTCATAGCAGCTGAGGGGCTGGCTGGTCTTGTGAATCAGGCGGTGGATATTGGGTGGTTCAAAAAGTATAAGGTGAGTGAGCAAATTTCATATCCGATTCTTCAATATGCAGATGATACAATTCTTGTTGGGGAGGATTCTTGGGACAATGTTTGGTGTATGAAGACTCTTTTGAGAGGATTTGGTGGTATCTGGTTTAAGTATAAACTTCTTCAAGAGTAACCTCATTGGTGTAAATGTCGAGAGAGCTTCTGTTACCGCTTCGACATTCTTAGGATGTGCAGTAGTAATTAATTCGTACAAGTTTCTGGGTATCGCAATTGGGGTGGATCGGAGGAAAGAACCTACACTGGAGGCGGTGATTTCTTCCTTTAGCGAAGACTATCTACTTGGAAGAGTCGACAATTATCTTATGGAGGTAGAGTTACTTTGATTAATTCGTGTTATCTAGCTTATCGTTATACTTCTTTTCCTTCTACAAAGTGCCAAAGAAAGTACTCAAGGTTCTAGTTGCTTTGCAAAGGAAGTTTACGTGGGGAGGTAGTGCAGAGTCCAAAAAGATTAGTTGGGTAAAGTGGGAGCAAATTTGTCTTCAGAAAGATCAGGGTGGTGCAGGGATTAAGAATTTGGAGTTATTCAATAGAAGTTTCTTTGGCTAAATGGAAGTGGAGGTTTTTAAATGATAAAGAGGCAAATTGGTATGAGCTGCTATCGCATAAATATGGTAACATCACTGGTAATGGATTAGGCCTGTATACTTATGGCCCGACATCTTCGTTATGGTGGAGGGATCTCGTGACACAAGACTCGGCCTGGTTTCTTGACTTGGTGCAGCCAAAACTTGGTAACGGCTCGGAATTTTGTTTTTGACCGTTGATTGGTCAAACGAAGGAAAGTTAATGGATCTATTTCAGCGTCTTTATTCTACCGCAAAGCAAATAAGGAGGCTTCTGTTTCTGCCTTGGGGGCTTGGGTTGATGATCGTTGGCAGTGGAGTGTCGCTTGGCGCCGGAGGATTTTCGGTTGGGAAGAAGCTCAAGTTCAAGCATTAAACGATATCCTGAACAGGGTATCTCCAAAGCAAGACACAGATGATGAATGGCTTTGGAAACTTGAGGAAGGTGGCGGTTTACTGATCAAGTGCATACAACAATTTGCTCTGAGTAGCTTTCATTGGAGAACGCAACTACGAGTTGACAAAGATTCTAAAAAGGTATGGCATATACGTGCCTTCTAAGATTTTGTTCATGGCTTGGAGGTTATTTCTCAATAGGTTCCCCACTTGTGATCACTTACAACGGAGAGGTTGTGATCTTGGTACTCAAGCTGGGATTTGCGTTTTGTGCTCTATGCATAATGAGGATAGAGATCACTTGTTCTTTTCTTGCACTTTTTCACTTGGTATTTGGAGTGCAGTCTTGAATTTGTTAGGGTGATGGAGCTTTGTCAGTAATTGTATGGAGCATTTTATACTGATTTGGGAACTTTGTCAGGGTAAGAAACTTGGCAAAGTGAGATATCCGATTTGGTTGGTCGTTGTTTGGAATATCTGGAACCTTCAATGCGGTCATCTTTAGAGATGAGGGTAAGGATGCTAGCAAGTTACTGGCTCAAATCAAATATAGCTCATGGGGGTGGTTTATCTTTAGGGAAGGCCGTAAGAGGAGTTTTATTTTTTCTAATTGGTGCATGAATCCTATTCAATGTCTTAAACTTTGATGATGCTACTGTTGTTTGGCCTTGCTAGGGTTGGTTGTCGTACTCTTTTTCCCCTTTCGGTCTTTTTCCTAATGGGTTTTGGCCGTCGGGGTTTTAATGAGGCACTTCCTCCCTAGACTATTTGTAAATATGGGTTCGGAGTACCCCTTGTACTCCATTTTTTTATTAATACATCTTCTTTACTTATCAAAAAAAAAACTAGTAACCCCTATGAATAATAAGCCAAATGCAATTTGGACCTTGTAATTAAGGAAGCAATGGGCACATGTCAATGATTTATCAAGGTAAAAAAGTTATTCACTGTTTAATAATTTTTTTTTCTTTTCACAATATAGTAGTATTCACTATTTCATGATTAGTTAAAAATAAATTCTACAAATCATTCTTTATTACACGTGGGAAACTTAATCGGTGGCAGGTCATGCTGGGGACACTAAAAAATATTATTTCTAGTTAACATTTGGCAGCATTACTGCAACGCTTCGTTTAACAATAATTTATCAGCAACATCAAATTATTTTTTATTTAATATGTTTTTTTTTTCAAAGGATTTAATATGTTTTATAATGCTTTATTTTGCAATATTTTATCAGATTTATCAAATAGATAATGCTTTTTTTGCTTTGTTAGGTGTGGGGCGAGTTACCCCTTTAGAAGATGAGGGGCAAAATTAAGTGACCCTGTGCGAGTTACCTAGTTAGTGGTAGGGAGTTTAAATCTTCTTAATTATGGGCCATAAGCATAATAATCGCAAGTATATATATTATAAAAATCTGTTGTCAGCTTTTGCAATATCATTATTTTGCAAGCCCTGATATGCAATCTACTTAAAAGCGGTAGCACTTCTTTACAACGAGTTGCCCTTAAAAGATCCTTACCACTGGAGTTTTAAATTGTAAATCATTAATGGCTAACACTGCATTTGGGTATGGTACACAAATTTAACAATTTGTGTACCTTAAAAGCCACGCCACCTTATATTATAGGGTCAAAAGCATTTTACCACCCTAATTTATAAGTGTAGTTACATTTTCTACCCCAATTTTCAAAATTAAGCATTGTACCCCTATTTTAATATTGCTTAAAACACTTTACCCCTAATTTAATTTTACTGTTAAAATTGACTGAAAATTTTCAAAATATCTAAATGGCAAATTTATCCTTCAAATTTATGTTCATATATCCATCTTTTTAATCTTTAGATCAATCAGGAATTTAATTTGCTAGCTGCCTCATGGTTTCCCGTGTTCAATTACTTGAGTTTCTTCATTTTATTCTTTTTCTCAATCAATTATTCATCTCTATATTGCCTGTGATCTTTAACTATTGTTGAAATCCATCATTTACTCATTTCTTAATCATGAATAGCACGTGCAGTGTCAAAAACCTTCACCATTACGTTTTTGTTCTTCTTTGTATTCAACGATATAGATTAGTCAGTGCAGTATAAGTATATAATCGGTTATCAAAGTAAGATAAAGAGGTAAAGACAAGAACACGTCTCTGTTTTTTTCTTCTTCTTTTTGGGCTAACATAAGCATGCATTTTACACTGAATGTTTTTGGCTCTGTGAGTTCTCACCAAAAGGAAAAGAAAGAATTTTTTTCGCAAATCATAATTAGTGTCAGAGCAATCAAGGGTTAAGAGGCATTTTGTAACTAAATAGACACAAATATCAACTTCTGATAAACATATAAGAGTTGTGACTAATTTTAACTAACTTGTCTCGCAGGTCAGCAAATCAAGTAGATGGATTCAACAAAGAAATCGAACCTTAAGGACTCGGAGCTCCTGTTGATGCTCCAATCTTCAAAACCCACCTCAGACATAATTTTAATGTTCGTTACGCACTTGGAACCGCTCTTGCGCAAGAATGCCCCCTTGCCCAACTTGAGCGAGCGTTTCAGCGCCTTTCTCGACCGGTCCTTTGACATTCTCAGTGAACGTCTCAAAGAACCTTCCATGTTTAAGTACACCAAAGACGAGCATTTGCAATTGATCATGGTGTATACGACATGTTTGGATGCCATGGAACAGCTGCTTCCTATATGCGAACAGCAAGACAAGCGTTGGTTATCTCTCCAAGTTCAATACCTATTTTGCTTGGAGGCTTGCGACTTCGGGGATAATGCCAATGCTGATGGGCGAACTTTGTTAAAGAGGGTGGAAGAGAAAGTCAACATTCCCGATGATTGTCATCAATTCGTCATTAATATCTACATGGTTTTGATAAGGAATGCAGCAAGAAACACGAGGGAAGATATGGAGAACTTGCTCGACTTGGTGAAGCAAGCAAAGAGATGGCTTAGGTAAATCCTTTTTCATTATTAATCTTTTTCATTTTCTAGATTTAAACTCTATTAAATCTTACTTGCGCTATTTATCCAGGTCAAATTGCACTAGTGTTAAGAATTCTTACGAATTGTTAACACATGAGTTAGGCAAATGTGCTCTTACTTTTATGAAGGGGTCACTGACCAAGGAGTTGAAGTTAAATTTCATCAAGTTTACTTTAACTGAATATTTAACCTATCTAGAAAATGAAGCTGCTTACGAGGTACGTAACCTAATTCTTAACTTTTGAATATATATTTATATTTTTTGATAGTCATACTCATAAAAATTTTAAATGCAGATTGCAAACGAAATGTGCTCCCATGCTTTGCAACCAAAAAATGACTTGAGTCTCGATGACATATTGGAGTGCATTGCACCCGATGACAAGGTAATCACACACACACACACACATATATATATATATATATATATATATATATATATATATATATATGGGATTGCTACACCCACTAGTTTTTATGAAGGTGTATTTTAGCCACCTTCTCTTTTGGACCAAAAAACCACTTCATTCTTTTTAAAAGCAATTAATTTAAAAGGGTGTAATTGTAATTTTAAATTCACTTTTTCACAAATCCCAACTTTCTCAATTTAATGCATCTCTTTCCTATTGCATGTGTAATTGTATAGAATTATTGGACCACCCCGAGACTCATCCACAATTTTTTCAGAAAATTGTTGCATTTGAAACTTCATCACGCCAACATAAAAAAAGGTTTAATTATCTTGGAGGTCTCTGAACTTTTTGGGGATTTTAAAATAGATCTCTGAGCTATTTTTATTTTTAATTGGGTCCTTGAACTTATTTTTCGTTTTTTTAGTCAAGAACATATTTTTCGTTTTGAATTAGGTTCTTCCATTAACCATCTGTTAATGGGCTGTTAACTAGTGTTGACGTGTACTATGATATAGATTTTAAAATAGGTTCTTAAACCATTTTTTTTAAATAGGTCCTTGAACTTTTTTTTAAATAGATCCCTACCACTGGAATGTTTTTTAATTCCTGCACTCTTTTATTCCAAAAAAAAAACTTCCCCGAATCTTTTATTTTAATTTGTGCTGACGTGGACTCTTTTACTATATTTTAGTTCCTGTATGAAAATTGTCAACAAGTAAAAAAAAAAAAAGAACATTCATTGGTTATAACACGATTCAACAATACTTGTATGGGTGTTCAACATTGTATAACGGTTCGAACTGGCAATAGGTGTTCTTTTTTAAGTTTGACATGAAAAAAAGTCATCAATTTTTTTATAAGTTTGACATGCATCATATAAAATTAGTGATAGGAATTATCATAACGGCAAAAATTGAAAATAATAAATGAAAAACATGATATTTTTTTAAACTATTATAGTGAAAACAATTTTATTTTTGATAATATAGTGAAAGCAATATTTTTTTGATGGGATAGTGAAAGCAATTCTAATCTTGAAAGACTAAATAATGTTTATAGTGAAAAGATAAGATGAAGTGATTATTTTAATTTAATTTAATTTAAAATAAAATAAAAATCAAGGTATACTATAAACGTATATATCATGTTATACGGTAGATCACCATATTATTTTCAAAAAAAAAGATTACTCTCTTTTCAATTTTTGATGAACACTTTCTATCATTTTCTCTCATGTATAACGGTTCGAAGTGCAGGAATAAAAGAGCAGAAATTAAAAAAAGTTCGAAGTGCAGGAATTAAAAAAACAATCTAGGGGTAGGGATCTATTTAAAAAAAGTTCAGGAACTTATTTAAAAAAATAGTTTAAGGACTTATTTCCAAATCCATGTCACAGTCCACGTCTGCATTAGTTAATAGCCTATTAACGAATAGTTAACGGAATGACCTAATTCAAAACGAAAAATAAGTTCAGGGACCCAATTAAAAAGAAAAATAGTTCAAAGACCAATTTCAAAATTCACAAAAAGTTCAGAGACCTCTAGAATAATTAAACCTAAAAAAAAAAGGTTTCAGTGATTAAAAAATCACGGCAATATTGTTCCGGACTGGGCCGAGGCCCAATCCAGAGATCCAACGCTTCAGGCCCATATCCGCTCGCCTCTCGGCCTTCCCTCGATGCCACGTCGTCCGCATGCCTCTCCGCCTTCCCTCCACGCGGCCGACCCAACGGCTTTGTGCATTAAAGGAATTTAATGCCGACTTCCGGGTTTCACGGGACGGTTACACATCGACAGTAACCGTCCTCAACTCATATTTAAAGAAGACCGCGTCGAACGGTCGAGGTAATGATTTTCTACCACCTCTTTACTCACCTCGACACACACTGACTTGAGCGTCAGAGTGTTTACAGGTACACCACCCAACACGCCGTCGTCATCCGTCGCGAGCACAACCGCACTGCTTCCCTCCGGTCATCCTCTGAAGTTCTGTTCAGAACATTGGCGCCTTCTGTGGGAAATCGTTTCTGATTTCATCTTCTTTGTCGAAGTCTCCCTTCTTCACTCGACGATGACTGGATCGAAGCGTCGGGTCGCGACTAGCAGTTCCACTCATGCGAACGCAGATCTGGAACCACATCACCATGAACCTGTTAATTTCATCGGTGAATATGAGAGACAGAGGAATATCCTTCCACCTCCGCATCAGCATGACGCCGTTCCGATCGTTGCTGCTCAAACCGATGCCGGAACAAAGACCGCCGCCATCCTCATTCGCGAGTTCCGCGAATTCATTCGAAGCCATGCCGAAGAGATGCATGCTCAGAATCAACGCCTCGATCGAATGGAGAATCAGCAGAAGGAACTCTCCGCTCGTGTTGCCACACAGATCGAAAACAGAAAAGATCGAGTCTCTCATTCTCCTCGGAGATCGAAGGAGTCTGAAAATCTCAGATCTGTTCATCGCCACCACCGTGGCACGACTCCACGCCGCTCTGTGCATAGAGCACTCCGCGTGCTCATTACATTTCATCAACTCCTCGGGCGATGACACGAGTGACTCGAGCGGGGCCTTTGGTCCTTTACATCCGAGATCATGAAATTCCGATTCAAGCATCTTCGAAACCACCCGCTTTGGACTCATACGACGGCACCACCGACCCCGACGAGCATGTTGGTTGCTTTGATCTTGTCATGGGCTATCGAGGCGCCCAGCGGTGAAGTGCGAATCTTTTCCTCACTCTGAAGAAGCGGCGTTGTCTTGGTTCCAGACTCTTAAGAAAAATTCCATTGGTTCGTGGACTGAGCTCGTCGACCAGTTCTCCGCGCATTTCACTGCGTCTAAAGTCCAACCCAAGTCGACAGCGGCACTGGCCGCAATTCAGCAAAAGAAAGATGAGTCTATCAGAGACTACGTCGAGCGCTTCAACAAAGAAGCCATTTTGGTGAAGAAATGCTCTGACGAGATGAAGCTGTACTTGCTAGAGCGAGGCCTGATCGAAGGAAATCTATTCAGCGTCGACGTTGGTGTCAACAAACCGAAGACCCTGAACGAGTTCCTGAAGCGAGCTCAGAAATTTATGAATTACGAAGAGAAGTTGATGGCATCAAAAGCCAAAGACAAATCCCCAGAGTAACACTGACAAGCAAAGATGAAGAAATATTATAGTTAAAACAAATGTATCCTAAACACATAAATGTGAAGCAGTGAAGTATGATTGAAGAAATACGCAATCAGCATTTATTTACTATCAAAACCTTGCACCTCTGATGGAACCTCGTGCCGAGACCGCGTGCACGAGCTCGTGGTAAAGCCTTGTGCCTTGCACAAGCAACTGATGAAGAGATCGAGCCTCGTGCCGAGACCGCGTGCACGAGCTCGTGATAAGCCTTGTGCGCTTGCACAAGCACCTCTGCAACAGGTGGATACGCGATCCGAAGACTGAGCGACCTGCCAGGCCCACCTCTACAATTTCAAAATTCAGACGGCTTTAAACTCGGCTACGTCATTGACCTTGATTATTTGATGACCTCAACCTTGCCGCTTGGACAGCCAGATCAACTACTCCCACAGGGAAGTATAAAACTCGACTACGAGCACTTTACTCAGCATAAAATTAACGCTAACTTAATTACATCAAGTTGTTGCAAATTGTCTATACTTTGACAGGAACAGCGTGATAAAGCCTTGTGCGTTGGCACAAGCACCTGATGAAGAGATCGACCTCGTGCCGAGACCGCGTGCACGAGCTCGTGATAAAGCCTTGTGCGTTGGCACAAGCACCTGATGAATGAAGAGATCGACCTCGTGCCGAGACCGCGTGCACGAGCTCGTGATAAAGCCTTGTGCGTTGGCACAAGCACCTGTGATCGACCTCGTGCCGAGACCGCGTGCACGAGCTCGTGATAAAGCCTTGTGCGTTGGCACAAGCACCTGATGAATGAAGAGATCGACCTCGTGCCGAGACCGCGTGCACGAGCTCGTGATAAAGCCTTGTGCGTTGGCACAAGCACCTGATGAATGAAGAGATCGACCTCGTGCCGAGACCGCGTGCACGAGCTCGTGATAAAGCCTTGTGCGTTGGCACAAGCACCTGATGAATGAAGAGATCGACCTCGTGCCGAGACCGCGTGCACGAGCTCGTGATAAAGCCTTGTCGACCTCGTGCCGAGACCGCGTGCACGAGCTCGTGATAAAGCCTTGTGCGTGGGCACAAGCACCTGATGAAGAGATCGACCTCGTGCCGAGACCGCGTGCACGAGCTCGTGACAAAGCCTTGTGCGTTGGCACAAGCACCTGTGATCATAAAGCCTTGTGCGTTGGCACAAGCACCTGATGAAGAGATCGACCTCGTGTCGAGAACTGCCTCAGCAAAGGTGGAACACGAAGGTCCCGAACGAACTGATAAACAAAGCACGACCGACGGCGGCTTGCCGTTCCTACGAACAAAGGCGTCGGACGTCGACATCAATGAACTTCAACAACAAGTCACCACCTTGACATTCGAGCTAGCGACTGGGGGCAATCGTTTGGATCGGGCCGAGGCCCAATCCGTAGATCCAACGCCAGGCCCATATCCGCCGCCTCTCGACCTTCCTCGATGCCACGTCGTCCGCATGCCTCTCGCGCTTCCCTCCACGCGGCCGACCCAACGGCTTTGTGCATTAAAGGAATTTAATGCCGACTTAGGGTTTCACGGGGCGGTTACACATCGACAAAGAACCGGCCCTCAACTCATATTTAAAGAAGACCGCGTCGAACGGTCGAGGTAATGATTTTTCTACCACCTCTTTACTCACCTCGACACACACTGACTTGAGCGTCGGAGTGTTTGTAGGTACACCACCCAACACGCCGTCGTCATCCGTCGCGAGCACAACCGCACTACTTCCCTCCGGTCATCCTCTGAAGTTCTGTTCAGAACAAATATTAAACTTCGTCACTACTAAAGAAATTATAAGACCATTAACTCACCTTAATTGGTCCAATGTTTGTTGTGAAGCTGATAGATGGAATCTATTTGAGTAAAAAAAATGAGCATTCTTTCATTATACCCGAAAAAGAGGTCTACTTGATGCATCTCACTTTGCAAGGATACCTTTATGGATTTTAAATTGGGCTACGTGCGTCTTCCCTCTTCTTATTATGCCACTAATTTGGTCAACAACAGGCTCAGCTTACAGCAATAAAATGGGTGATATAGTTGATGTAAATTGGCCTGTAATCGTAAAAAGGTCTCTGGTGAAGAGCAGAGAAAAATGGAAAGGAGAGAAATCGTAGCACCAGCAGCCAATAGGAAAGATATGCATTAAATTGAGAAAGTTGGGATTTGTAAAAAAGTGAATTTAAAATTGCACACTTTTAAATTAATTGCTTTTAAAAAGAATGAAGTGGTTTTTTGGTCCAAATGAGAAGGTGTCAGCGGCTAAAATATACCTTCATAAAAACTAGTGGGTATATATATATATATTTGACCATTTTTTTCATATTGTAGTTTGTTTTCCATCTAAATAATAATGTTGGTATTTTCTTGCTCGAGTCCTTGATTCTATATAATAGATTTACATACTATTTTTGAGTGAGACAATTTTTTCAATTAACAGTTTATTTTGTTTTCCATCTAGATAATAATGTTGGTGTGTTCTTGTCGGAGTGATTTATCTTTATATTCATTAACTATATTTATGCTTTTTAGGTTGAACAACACAATATTGGATTAGTGTGAGTCAAAGTTGTATCCAATATTTGTGCCAATAGTGTATGTTGCGATACAGATTTTCGTTCCGCATATATAGCATACCTCAACCAAAAATCAAAACAGTATCAAAAGGTATTACTTTTTTCAATACTTTCTTATCTGCACTTTTTATCTATGCAGCTATTATTCATTTTTAGTATAGATTAATCTCAAGAAACCAACATGAAAGACTTCCAGAGAGAAGAGAGAAATTTCAATATGAACAATGTCATTCATTGAATTGAATGATTGAATATTAACAAAGAAGGAGCCAGCTTTATATAGCTGCGAGATAACCTAACTACCCAACTATTAACTACTAATAACAAACTAACAGACTAATTAACAAATAAACAGAATCCTAACTAACTCAGTGAAAGAAATACAAAGGTAAAATAGCTTGTGTAACATGCCTACGCAAATAACATTGAGTTAGCTAATTGGTTAACAAAATTAACTAAGAATTCTAATCAATTCTAATCCTAATACCCCTCTCAAGGTGGATAATATATATTATGTATTCCCAACTTGCCTATCAAAGTGGAAAAAGAAGCATTGGGCAGTGCTTTGGTAAACAAATCCGCAAGCTGGTTTGATATGGACCAATTTGATCTTGTGGGCTTGAACCAACTCTCTTATAAAATGATAGTCAGTGTCTATGTGTTTAGACCTTTCATGATGAACTGGATTTGAAGCCAAATGAATGGCTGATTGGTTATCACAATAGACCAAGCAAGAATCAAATTTAATCTCAAAATGGAGAAGCAACCAAGTCAACCACACCACTTCACTAGCAACATAGGATAAGGCTTTATGTTTAGCCTCTGCTGAAGACTTGGAGACGGTAGGTTGCTTTTTAGACTTCCAATATAGAAGAGCATTACCAAGGAAGATACATGATTCTGAGGTGATCTTCTAGTGTTAAGACATCCTCCCCAATCTGCATCTGCATAAGCAGAGAGATGCAAGGAATTTTTTGCAGGAAACAGCAGCCCTTAGCCGGGAGTAAACTTGAGATATTGAAGCAAATGATGAAGAGCCTGTAAATGAGGGGTGCGAGGATCCTGCATGTATTGGCTTAATTTACAAATAGCAAAAGAGATATCCAGTCTAGATATGGTTAGATAAATAAGCCTACCAATCAATCTTCTATAGATAGTGGGATCGGGTAAAGGGATCCCCATCTATTTTAGTAAACTTTAAGTTAGAATCCATAGGTAATTTAAGGGTTTGCAACCAAGGAAACCCGTATCATCAAGTAATTGCAATGTATATTTTCTTTGAGAAAGAGAAATACCTTGGCTTGATCGAGCTATTTCTAAACCTAAGAAATATTGCAAATTACCAAGAATCTTGAGCTTGAACAGCTTTTGAAGAAGTTGCTGGACCTGCAGAACATGCTTAGGATTCGGACAGCAAGCAGAATGTCATCCATATAAACTAAAATAACAACAAGTGAATCACCAGCACCAATGGTAAATAAAGAATAATCATTTTTAGATTGTTGAAAACCATTAGTAAGGAGAGTGGTAGAAAACTTACAAAACCATTATCTAGAGGCTTGTTTTAAGCCATAAATAGACTTGTTAAGCTTGCAAACAAGGTTAGATTGGGAGTTTTGTAACCTTTGGGTAATTCCATATAAACCTCCTCAAAGAGGTCACCACTTATAAAAGCATTATTAATATCAACTTAGAATAAAGTCCAATTCTTAGCAGCAGAAACAACTAGCAAAACTCTCACAAAAGTAAGTTTATATACAGGTGAGAATGTGTCAGAGAAATCTATGCCAGCCTGTTGAGTGTAGCCCTTGGCAACCAATCGGGCTTTGTATCTATTAACATGCCATCAAGATTGAATCTAATCTTATAAATCCATCTACAACCTATGCATTTTTTATGAGAAGGAAGAGTGACAAGTGTCCAAGTATTATTAGACTCCAAAGCTCTAATCTCAGAATTCATAGCTTGCTGCCAATGTGGATACTTGGCAGCTTGGTGAAAAAAGGAAGGCTCATAAGTAGAAGAAACTTGAGCCACAAAGGAATGATATGAAGGGCCAAGCTTGTTAAGAGTATGAAAATATTGTACAGGGTAAGGGGAAGTCATGGAATTGTGAACATAGTCCCTTAAGTAAGGAGGGGGATTTGAAGGTCTAGTAGAGTGTCTAAGAGGCTGTTCAGCAGCAGGTGGAGGTGAATGTTCCGGAGGACAAGGTGAAGGGTCATGAGGGTCATTGGGAGGAGGGTCCTGTAGTGGAGAAGCAGGAGTGGTAATAGAGGAATCATCAGGAAGGGGATTTGGAACAACAACATTAAGAAATAAATCGGTTATCTGATCATGCTGAAGAGGAACAGGAAGATGGTGAAAAGGAAACACATTTTGATGAAAGATAACATCCCTAGAAATAAAAAAATTTCTAGTAGGTAAAGAGTAGAGAAGATAACCTTTATATCCTTGAGGATAGCCAAGGAAGACAGTTGGAGTGGCTCTCTCAGAAAATTTGTTTCTTGAAGATGGTAGAGTAGCCGCATAGGCTAAACAACCAAAGGACTTAAGTATTTGATAGTCAGGGTTAGATACAACACAAAATATGGAGACTTGTTCTTCGACAGGGGAGTGGGGATCCTGTTAATTAAAAAGGAAGCAGTGGAAACACAATGTCCCCAAAAGGAAATAGGGTCCTTAGATTGAAAAAATAAGGACCTAACTACATTTAAAAGATGTTGATGTTTTCGTTCAGCAACATAATTTTGTTGAGGCCTTTCAACACAAGAGAATTGGTGTAAAGTACCTTGTGTCTTAAGAAAATCATGGAGGTTTGTTGGAACACAAGCAAACAGTATTCTAAAGATAAACTGAGAACGAACACACACACACACACACACGCACGAAGAAATAAAGGATACACGATTTATGTGGTTCGGCAAGTTGTGCCTACGTCCGCGAAAGCTGTTGCGACTGTTTTCTATTATATCAGAATAGGGTTACATAAGCGTAGTATTTATACTGCTTAGTAGTGCGATGTAAATTACATAAATAACCCTGAACCATACCGCGGGGGCTTCGCCCCCCACACCCCCAACCCTTCTCGTCACACCCCAACACAACGAATGGGCCAAGCCCAAGGGGCTGACGCTCAACTTCCAGCAACAATATGAGCCATACTCAACAATCTCCACCTTGGTGAATATCAAGCCCTTTTGAAGATAATAGCTCTTACCGGGTTGGGGGTCACCTCCTGCTTAGCACTGAGAAACATGTAACAAGTTTAAGCAATGCTTGAACTTGTCAACAGTGACTGGCTTTGTGAACATGTCAGCTGTATTCTTAGAAGTGTGAATCTTTTCAAGTAATATCTGTCCAGATGTCTGCAACTCCCTGATCTTGTGGAATCTCACATCAGTGTGCTTGGTTCTGGCATGATACACCTGATTCTTTGCCAAGAAAATGGCACTCTAACTATCACAATGCAACCGAACTCCACCTTGCTCAATGCCCAACTCCTTCATCAGCCCTTTACGCCACAAGGCTTCCTTGGATGCTTCAGCTACTGCCATATATATATTCAGCTTCAATTGTTGACATTGCCACTATAGTTTGAACTGTCGATTTCCAACATATAGGCCCACCTACAAGGGTGAGAACATGCCCAGTCATAGACCTTCTGTAGTGCCCTTTAGATATCTAAAAATCCACTTGACTGCCTCCAAATGCTGCTTACAAGGATTAGACATAAACTTGCAAACTTGGCTTACTGCTTGTGCCAAGTCTGGTCTAGTGCAAACCATAACATACATCAAACAACCAACTGCACTGGCATAGGAAACCTTCGACATGTAATCGGCTTCTGCCTTTGTCTTTGGACACTGTTGCACTGAGAGCTTAAAATAATTTGCCAATGGGGTACTCACAGCCTTAGCATTGTTCATGTCAAATCTGTCTAACACCTTCTGAACATAGCCCTGCTGAGAGAGCCATAGTTTTCTTGCTCCCCTGTCCCTGTGAATATCCATCCCAAGAATCTTCTTAGCATCCCCAAATCCTTCATGTCAAACTCCTTCCCTAGCAGGATTTTCAGCTCATTCACATCACGCAAATTGTTAGCTGTAATCAACATATCGTCAACATAAAGTAACAGAAAAATAAAAGAACTATCATCAAGGCTGTTCACATAAACACAGCAATCATACTCACAATGCCTGTAGCCAATCCTAAGCATGTAAGAATCAAAGCGCTTGTACCACTGCCTTGGAGACTGCTTTAGCCCATATAGAAAACGTTTCAATTTACAAACCAAATGGCCCTGTCCAGTTGTACTGAACCCTTATGGCTGCTTCATGTAAATCTGTTCCTCTAATTCACCATGAAGAAAAGCTATCTTCATATCCATCTGTTCTAAATGCATATCTCGACTGGCTACCAAGTCTAGCACTGCCCTGATAGAAGTATGTCTCACGACCGGAGAGAAAATCTCATCATAATCAATCCCCTTCTGTTGTGAATACCCCTTTGCAATAAGACGAGCCTTGAACTTTTGCCCTTCTTTTCCTGATACTGCATGTTTCCACTTGTAAAATCATTTGCACCCAATAACACATTTTCCTTTAGGAAGCTCAACTAACTCCCAAGGTTGGTTCTTATGTAAAGACTTCATCTCCTCCATCATGACACTCATCCATCTGTCCTTCTCTTGGCATTAAACTGCCTCTTTAAAAGTAGACGGATCACTTAAACTGATGAAAAGTGCAACAGAAACCAACTCTTCATAACCATATCTAGTGGCTGCCTTAGTAGTACGACGGTATCTATCTCTGGCAAGATTATAGTCCTACAAACCATTAGGGCTGTCTATGTCAACATGAGATTCATGCTCCTACTCATGTATAGACTCATGCACTGGCTCAGCCAGAGGCACTAGCAAACCGTGAACCACTGATAGCTCTTCCACCTCCACTTGAACTATCTTGGAGCTAGACTCAACTCCATTTGTCACTGCGGCAGGAGCATCTGTCGTAACTTTTTGCTTCAACATGAACTGCTCATCAAAAACTGCATCCTGCTGACCACCATTTTCTTTGAAACTGGATCCCAAAACTTGAACCCCTTCACGCCTTTGGCATAACCTACGAAAATGCATTTTTTTGACTTTGGATCAAATTTAGATCTTTCATCACTGGATATATGCACATAAGAAGGACACCCAAAAATTCTTAAATTATTAAAATCAATTTGGTTACCTGTCCATACTTCCTCTGCAAAATTCCCATCCAATGAGGCTCGTGGTGATCAATTGATGAGGTAACATGCCGTACTGATTGCCTCAGCCCAGAATCCCTCTGAAAGTCCAGCATTCAATCGCAGACATTTGACCCTTTCTATGAGAGACCTGTTCATCCTTTCTGCAACACCATTCTGTTGTGGTGTTTTCTTCACTGAGAAGTGTCGCTAAATATCGTGTTCTGCACAAAATTTCTGAAACTGCTTATGGGTATACTCAGTGCCATTATCTGATCTTAGGTACTTGATTTTTATGCCTGTCTGGTTCTCTACCTCTGCCTTCCATAACTTGAAGTTGTCAAAGACCTCTGATTTTTGTTTCAGAAAATAGACCCAAACTGTGCGAGAAAAATCATCAACAAATGTTACAACATACCGAGATCCTCCCATGGAGGGTTCATGGGTAGGCCCCCATACATCAGAATGCACATAGTCTAAGATACCATCGGTTTTGTGCTTTTCAATCTGAAAGCGAATTCGAATCTGCGTCCCAAGTACACAGTACTCACACAATCCCAACGTGCAACTTCGAACACCCATTAACTATTTCCTCTTATGAAGTTCTGCCATCCCACGTTGACTGAGATGACCCAAACGCATATGCCACAGTCTAGTAACATCAACATCCGACTCAACACAAGCAACTCCACCTACAACTGTACTTCCCAAAAGTGTGTATGTATTCCCTGTAGTCCTCCTAGCTTTCATCACAGTCATAGCGCCCTTAGTTACCCTGAGAATGTCCTTATCTCCATCTGCCCTATAGCTGAAGCCATTTGCTTGCGAAGTCCCCGAGGAAATCAAGTTCTTTCTCAGGTCAGGAATATGCCTAACCTCACACAACGTCTTGACACCACCACCATCCACTACAACTCGGATTTGTCCCATGCTTACAATAGCACAAGCTTTATCATCGCCCAAATAAACAAAACTAAAATTACCTGACCTGTAGGTAGTGAACCACTTCCTGTGTGGCGTCATGTGATAGGAGCATCCTAAATCAAGTATCCACGCATCTGTGCACTGAGCAAAGGAGACTGAGAGCATGTCGCCTTCACTAAAGTCCGAGTCATCGAACTGTACCACATTCGCAGCACTGGTTGTGCCCTTCTTCTGGTTTGGACAGTCCCTCTTCCAATGCCCAATCTGCTTGCAACTAAAACACTGAGCTGTTTTCTTGCTCTTGGATTTCAACCTCTTCTTCTTCGAGCCATCTCTGCCTTGTTGTCTCCCACGATCCTGACTCCCATTCACATATGGACTCTCCCCCTGAGATGGACCCTCCCCTGCATTATGTTTCCTCTGACTGTGAGACATAATTGCAGTGGTAATATCCTCCAGTTTAATAGTGTCTTTCCCGTACGTGAGAGTGGTCACCAGGTGTTCGTAAGAACCCGCCAAAGAGCACAATAGAATAATTGCCTTATCCTCGTCATCAATCTTCATTTCAAGATTCACCAAATCTCTGATGATTTGATTGAAGGTATTGACGTGCTGTTGCAGATTCGAACCCTCCTGCATCTTCAGGTCGTAAAGCCTCTGCTTGAGATACAACTTGTTTGTAGAGCTCTTAGACATATACTGACTCTCCAATTTCTCCCAGACCTTTAGCGGACATGTGAAATCCATGACATGATACATCACCTCGTCTGCTAAACAAAGTCGAATAGTCCCTGCAGCCCTCTCCTTCATCTTTGTCAAATCCAGTTCCTCCATTGCAGCAGATTTTGCCTCACGCAGCAACTTTAGTAAACCTTGTCAGTGCCAACAAATCCTTAACTCACCTCTACCATAGCCCGAAATTTCCAGTCCCATCGAACTTTTCCACGTCGAACTTCGAACTGGAATTAAGACTCATCTGATACCAATTGTTGGAACACACGCAAACAGGATCCTAAAGATAAACCGAGAATGAACACACACGCACACACGCCAACCTCTTTATGTTTTTCATCTTGGATGATTAAAGAAAACACTTTGGTTATGGGTGGGATAGGATCCATGGAAAGGATTTGGCCTCTAATAGAGGAGAAAGAATCATTCAATCCCATCAAGAAATGCATGACATATTCAGTTTGGGAAACTGAACCCAGGGTTCATTGCCATTGCAATTGCATGTATGAGCAGGTTTAAGATCAATCAAAGATTCCCATAAAGTTTTGACCTTAGAATAATAGTGTTGTAGGGTGGCAAGCTCACGCTTCAATTGGAAGATCAAGAGACCATTCTGTTGGTCGGATCTTTCTTTTAGGTATGTCCAAATGGCTTCAGCAGTTGTGCAATGTAGAACGCTAGACTGCATCTCCTTTGAAATCGAGTTCAACAACTAGGATGCAATAATATTGTTGTTGCGTTGATATGGAGCGAAATTAGCATCCTCAACTGCAGGTTCTTGAATGGTTCCATCGACATACCTGAATCTGTTTTTGCTAAGAAGCGCCATCCTCACTGTTTTGTGCCAGGAGCTGTAATTCTCGTCGGTTAAAGGTTGAGATACCAAGATGATGTCGGGATTGTTCGATGGATGAAGGAAGAAATGGTTGGCATATTGATCGATGGCCGCCGTGTTGAAAACGGGAAAACCAGGAGAAAGTGGAAAAACAAGAACGAAATCGCGGAAAGGAAGAAGACCGCGAAAGGGAAAGAGGATCGCAAAGAGAATCAGAGTAGGCAGGGATAGTTACCTGCTGATACCATATTAGAGATTAATCTCAAGAAACCTGAACAGGAAAGACTTCCAGAGAAAAGAGAGAAATTTCAATACAAACAATGTGATTCATTGAATTGAATGATTGAATATTTACAAAGAAGGGGCCAACTTTATATAGCTGCGAGATAACCTAACTACCCAACTATTAACTACTAATAACAAACTAACAGATTAATTAACAAATAAACAGAATCCTATCTAACTCAGTGAAAGAAATTCAAAGGTAAAATAGCTTGTGTAACATGCCTACACAAATAACATTGAGTTAGCTAATTGGTTAACAAAGTTAACCAAGGATTCTAATCAATTCTAATCCTAATAATTTTGTATTCTTGTTAGCAGGTTATGATACCTATCAATTCAATATTGAGGCTCTGTGCTACAAGGTTGCTCCTTGATGGTTGCAAGAGTAGAGATTTTAAACTTCTGGTTAATATTTTAGAAGAAAATTATGATGGCCTATTGAGTTCACCGTCTGTGTTCATCTACAAACAAGACAAACAACTTCATGAGGCTTACCAGTTTCCTTACATAGATTCATTAACATATCTATGTTCTCTGATTGGTTCATCATTACTCTCTACACTGAAACCGTTTATAACCGAAGAGTATCATCTTTCTTCCGGGATGCTTAACAAAGTCAAAACCATGTTTGACGAGATTTTTCAACTGGTTCATTCTAATCCAAGGCATATTCGGTGGATATCCAAACTATTTTGGTTAAACAAAGTTGTGCATGCTGGCCTATATATCTTTCTATTTGATTCTATGTTGGCTATTCACTTTAACATAAGAAGAGTTATTCCTCTTGTCAATTGTCTTATACGTGGACATTCTTTCCTGTACATTATTATTTTCACATGTCATCTTAGTTCTAAAGAGTAGTTTCTAAGAGTATTTTTTGCCATACTGTTTATAGATGACATTTCTCAACAATTTTGAATGATTAGATGCTTCTGTTTATTTCATTTTGTAATATTTGTGATGATATTATAAATCTCTGAATTCCACTTCATCATTCCACTTCATCATGGATGCAGGTACATTGAGAGTGGAGATAAAATTTACAAAATGGATTTGTGTGCAATTTAGCTTTGGCAGCTTTTGCACTTTCCATCAGAACCAGTATTGACTTCCAGGTTCTCCCTGTTGTCGAAATGCTCTTAGTTGTTATCATTTCTATTCAAAAACTAATGTTTATTGCCCCTGTTTCAGAGGAGTACAAGCACAGTGAAAAAAATCATTGCCATGGAAAGGTTTGAAAAAAAAGAAAGACGCATAGTCGAATGTCTCGATCAGATTGCAAAAATTTCGCTAGAAAAAGGCAAAAATCGAGAGGTATTCCAATCCTATTTTTTTATTAAAATCTGTTATGTAATGTAATATCTCACGGAAATGTCTTATATTTGTCCAAAAAATAAAGAAGGAAATGTCGTATATTTGCTTCTTAAGATATTTCCACTAGCATTTCACGAGCTACTGATAGATATTAGATAGAATGATATAATTGTTCCATGAATCTTATTTTATACATGTTGTTAAACAACCAGTTTAGCTTGAAAGCTCTAGCTAGGTATTCTGTAAGGGCCCACAAATGAAGCTTTTTAACTATACTATGCTCCCTATGAAATGCCAGGTACTTTACTGTTGCTCTTATCTGATGTATGTATCACCACAGGCTTCAGAGGCTCTAAACCTGTGCTGTGAGGCATTATGGGTCTGTATTAAATGTAATATGGGCAATCTGTCACAAGCTCGTTTAGAAAAACTTGTATTGGAGACACACAAAAAAGGAGCTCAACTTTTAAATATTCTTCGTGACATGAGCCATTCTAAGGTGAAAGAAAAATTGATTGAATATCTCACAAATTGGTCCACTCTCTTCGATCAGTCAGAGAATCTTCCAACTCCTATACTAGTTGTGAAAACTTGGGTGAAGGTAGCATGTTAAAGATGCTGCAATTTTCTAGAATTTTCTACAAAAGCCTAGGATAGCTTATGCCTAGAAATAGCCATATAAGGCTAGAAGTATCTAATACAAAACAATGTAGAAAGACTAGAGAATTCCTAGAAATATCTACCATAATCAAATGCCTCTAGAATAATCAAATGTAAAAATAAGTCAAGAAAAGCCTAGAACCATCTATTGCTAGAACCATCTTCAAGCACCTATAAATAGGCAAGTTTGGGTGCATTTGTAATTAACCAATTTGAGAGTAATACAAACTACATTCTAGCTCCAAATTGTAAAGCCTCCTATCTTCTAATACTATTCGACTACATTCCACAACTTACCTCTACTACTTTTCTACTTCAAATACTATCAGTGGTATCTAGAGCCTGGTTCGGTCATATACCGGGCGTAAAAAATTACCCAACTATTTTCCAAAAAAATTCCTCCTTACATTTTATACTAGTCCCAAAAATTTTCTTAACTCATGGCTAATACCATTCAATCTCCATCTATTACCGTTCTGTTTTTCTGGTGAAAATTATGATTTTGGAGCATTAAAATGAAGACATTTTTTGCTCCCAAGATTTGTGGGGACGTTGTAGAAGAAGATTTCTTATCACATCTGCGGACACTTCAACTCTTCTTGCCCCGGCAAAGAAAAGAGTTGAAGGCAAATAAACAAAAAGAGCGCCAAAGCGTTATTTTTTCTACAACAGCGATGAGCCGACGCTATTTTTCGAGAGAATAATGGGAGCTACAAGTGCCATAGAAGCATGGAGCACACTACGGTGAGGAGTTTCAAGGAAGTGACAAGGTGCGTGCCGTCAAACTTCAAACTCTAAGGCGTGAGTTTGAGTTAATAAAAATGAAGGAGTCGAGACCGTAAAGATTACTATTCTAAAATAAAAGAAATAGTTTCTCAAATGAGAGCCTATGGGGAAAATATTCTCGAAAAGAATTGTTGAGAAAATATTAATTTCTATTCCTGTAAGTATGATTCAATCGTGACTACGATTGAGCAAACAAAAGACACATCTACTTTATCGGTGAAAGCCCAGAGCTAATGGGCTCTCTTGAAGCTTATGAGCAAAGATTGAGTAGGCATGAAGATGACTCAATAGAAAATGTCTTTCAATCAAAGCTCAAATTACGGTCTCAAAATAAAGGATATGGAGGGAAACAAAAATAGTGGAGAAAATTCTAGAAACAAAGAGAATTCTAGAAATTTCTCAAAGAAAAATCAAGATGAGTATCCTCCATGTGTGGCATCGCAGAAGGACAAATCATGTCGAAAAAGGCCTTAAGCTATCGTGGAAAGACACAGTGTCGACATTGCAAGAGATTTGAGCACGTGGAGAAGAAGCTTTCAGACAAAATAAACATCAGGCCAATTTCGTTTGAAGAGCAGTGTGAGCAAAATCCACATGGCCGTGAGCAACATCTATTCTATAACCCAAGATTCTGGTAATGAAATGTGTGGAGCGGTACTTGGATAGCGGTTGCAGAATCACATGGCGAAAGATGGGAGCATTTTCAAGGATATTGATGACTCGTCAAAGTAAAGGTTCGACTAGGAAGCTGCAGTACGTGGAGTCAAAAGGAAAAGGCACTTTGTCATGGTGGAGACAAAGAAAGGTCTGAGATTCATTAAAGATGTCTTACTAGTTCCCGATCTTAAAGAAAACCTCTTGAGCATTGGCCCGAATGATGGAGAAAGGCTATGCCCTTCACTTTGAAGGAGATAAATGCCTGATCTATGATAGCAATAATAAAGCGGTTGAGATAGCCCAAGTAAAAATGGAGAAGAGGAGCGAGAAGTTTCCGGATAAACTTTAAATATACCACTAACATTGCCATGAAGGTGCAAGTTGATGATTCTGGCTATGGCATCGGAGATTTAGCCACTTCAACACTCAGCCTTGAAGTTGTTATATCGAAGAATATGATGAGAGATCTCCCAGCTTGGAAGAAAATAATGGAGTTTGTGAAGGATGTCTTCTTGGGAAGCAACCACAGTTACCGTTTTCAACGATCCGGTATGGAAAGCAAAAGACTTGTTGGGCTTTCATCCATACTGGCGATGTGCGGACCAATGAGGACACCATCACTTGACAACAACAGGTATTTCATCCTCTTTATTGATGACTTTTCTAGAATGACTTGGGTCTACTTCATCGAGAAAAAAATCAGAAGTCTTTGGAACATTCAAGAAGTTTAAGGCCCTTGTCCCGAAAAGCAAAGCGGTAAACATATAATGAGGCTTAGAAAGTGATCGCGGAAAAAGAGTACAACTCCCACGAATTTGATAAATTCCAAGATGAAAGGCATTGGCGGCAGCTTCTGATGCGATATTCTCCACAACAAAATGGAGTGTGCGAAAGAAGAAATAAATGCGATCATGGAGATGGCGAGATCAATGCTAAAGGAAAAAGGATTACCAAACACCTTTTGAGTTTGACGATCTACAACTGCGATCACATACTCAGCAGATGTCCAACTAAAGGCAGTTCAAGACAAAACTCCTATTGAAGCCTGGTAGGCAAAAACCATCGGCTAAACATCTAAGGCGGTCTTTGGATCCATATGCTATATTCATGTGACAGATCAAAGAGACATAAGCTTGAAGACAAGGCGATGCTGAGGAATCTTCTTGGGGTACAACCTGCAGCAGTCAAAAGGCTCTAGGAGTCTCTGAACTTACAAACAAAGAAGCTCCTTTGTCGGTCGAGATGTTGAAGTTGATGAAGGTGCTTCTTGGAACTGGTATAAAGAAAAAATTGAGAAAGCGGTTTTTAGGCTAGGTCTAACAACCTCAAGAAGAAGTCGAAAGTAACTACGAGGTTCAGTCGCCCCTTCATCTCCACGACAACGACAAGATTCTTCACGAGAATCTACTCAGATAAAAAGAAAAATCGTTGGTGGATATATATCAATCTTGCAACTTAGGTATACTTGAGCCTGAAAGCTATGAAGTAGCTTCAAGGCAGAAAGTATGGAGTCAAGGCAATGGAGGAAGAAATAAAAATGATAGAGAAAATAACATGGGGAGCTAGTACTGTCCAAAAATAAAGATATTATTGGAGTCAAATGGGTTTATAAGACAAAGCTTAACCACGATGGCTCAATACAAAACTCTGAAGGCTAGGGTAGCAAAGGCTACTCCATGAACACTTTGGGAGTCGACTACAATGAGACATTTGCTCCAGCTTGCTCGAATGGATACAATAAGAGCTTTAATAGCTCTAGCAGACTCAAAAAGGCTGGAATATTTTCGATTAGATGTCAAATCGACCTTCTCAATAGGGTACTACAAGAAGAGATTTATGTGGAGCAACCACTGAGGCTTTGTCGACAAAGGCAATGAAGGCAAAGTGCTAAGACTAAGAAAAGCTTTATATGGTCTAAAACAAGCTCCTCGAGGCATGGTATAGCGAATTGATCGATACTTAGCCCGATCAAGGATTGAGGAGGAGCAAAGTGAGCCAACACTATCGTCAAGACCCGAGTTACGTGAAGATACTCTCATTGTCTCCTATCGTAGATGATCTTATCTACCACGAAACAATATAGAAATGATAACTAAGTTCAAAGAAGACATGATGAAGACATTGAGATGACCGACCTTGGCTTGATGAATTATTTCCTCGGCATAGAGTAAAACAACAAAGAAGGGATATTCATATGTCGGAAGAAATACACGAAGCATTATTAAAAGAAATTCGGGATGAATGAGTACCAAGCGATCATTACTAGCTGTAACAAATGAGAAAATTTGTTAAAGGAAGATGAAGCACGAGGAAGGTGATGCATCGACCATAGAAGCTTAATTGGGGAGCCTATTATATCTTACTACTGCGACCACGGACATCATGTATGCTACAAGTCTTATCAAAGGTTCATGCTGAAACCAAGTCGAGTTCACTATGGAGTAGCTAAAAGAGTTCTAAGATATTTACAAGGCACGAAGGAGTTTGATATATGGTATAAAACCATGACTAACTCAAAGTTGATCGGCTATACCGATAGTGATTGGCGGAGTTCGGTGATGACATGAAGAGCACATGGCTATGCCTTCTACTAGGATCGAGGTTTTTCTCATGGGCATCAAAGAAGCAAGCGATTTGCACAATCAGCAGAGGCCGAGTCACGTGGCAAGCGGCTGAGCAAATCAAGCTATATGGCTTCGGGAGAATGCTGGAGACATGGGTGAGCAATGGGATGACCCTACCATAATCTGCGACAACAAATCCAATAGCAATGGCAAAGAATCCAAAGGCATCACAACGAACAAAACATATAGCAATCAAATATCACTTCATCGAAGCGAGAGGCAACTAAAGAAATCGAGCTCAAGTATCTTTGTCGAAGACCAAAGTGCGGACATATTTACAAAGGCATTGCCGAGTCAAGTTTGAGAGCTGAGGACAAAGCTCGGAGTTTCCGAAAATCGCATCAAGGAGGAGTGTTAAAGATGCTGCAATTTTCTAGAATTTTCTACAAAAGCCTAGGATAGCTTATGCCTAGAAATAGCCATATAAGGCTAGAAGTATCTAATACAAAACAATGTAGAAAGACTAGAGAATTCCTAGAAATATCTACCATAATCAAATGCCTCTAGAATAATCAAATGTAAAAATAAGTCAAGAAAAACCTAGAACCATCTATTGCTAGAACCATCTTCAAGCACCTATAAATAGGCAAGTTTGGGTGCATTTGTAATTAACCACTTTGAGAGCAATATTACAAACTACATTCTAGCTCCAAATTGTAAAGCCTCCCATCTTCTAATACTATTCGACTACATTCCACAACTTACCTCTACTACTTTTCTACTTCAAATACTATCATAGCATTACAACACGTTTACTTTATAGTATTCAACATGTTACTGTTTAGCTTTACTTCTTATACTGATTGTTATATCATATGATATGTATGTAGATTGAATGTGAACGTACTTCTAAGGATAAAAGTGTTGATTCTCCTACCTTATACAATCTTTTGGATACAAAATTGTCAGAGAGGAACATTTGGTCAATTTGCCAACAGGTTCAGCCTCTTAGTGAACATTTCATTTGCATAGAAATTTTATCACTTTCAATTGTTATGTGAATTTTGTGTGTATTGACCTGTTTTTCAAATGTGTATTTTTATTAGGAACTTTTAACATATATGGAAGTGAGGGATCAATACCCAAATTTTTGTGACAAAGTGATACAGAAAATCAAGGCCAGCTTCCTACAGATTGCATCTAGACTTCCGAATAGTTATTTGCATAAGTCACAAATTGAAGAGGGACAGGCATCAGGAGTTGTCGAGATAGATACTAAAACTATTCAATGTTTGTCCGAAGCAATGTGGGAAGCAATAGTGATTATGGTTCTTGTGCCTCCCCTCACATGTCTAACTTGTAAATTATTTTATATTTGATATTTATATGCCCCTAATATGAAGTATGTCAACAGGAGAAAAATTCTGTTAAGATGGAGGCTAAGGAGGGTCCCTTCAATCATCAGATGTGCGTGGCATATTGTCTACATGCACTATGTAACATCAAACCTGACCCTTATTTTGAGGTATTAAAATATATGCTAATAGTTTCCACTTTGTCCTTAAAGAAAATTTTTTATTTTGTTTTTTGGGACGGGGATTTTATAGAAATATAGGCTGGAATGAATTGTTTATTATTCACATAACTCAGTACATAAATACATGATGCAAGGCAACGAGCCATTTCTATAATCATGGCATGAAGTTACAACTAAATTACAAATTCAAATACAAGTTTAAAATATACATTTGAAACATTCAAGGTTGGCGAGATATGTGGCTTATCACATGAGTCAGCATGTTATCCATTAGATTTATCATTTATATGTTAAGCCATTGCGTTTTTTTTTTTATCAGGACATTAAGCTGAGAATTTTTGGAGATGTCAAGAATGCTTCTGCGGTGTTTGAAAGCATATTATATCTCCTTTACAACATATTTGACTTATTACAGTTGAAGGTATGTTTATTTTCTTGAATAATCTTATTTTCTATTGTTTTAGCATAAGATCTATAATAATGGTCTTTTGATTTGCATTTCTGCAGGGTTTCATGGAATCCTCCCATAATGTTTATGAGCAGTTGAATAGAATATATAAGTTGAAGAATTTCTCAACTCATAAACGGTTCAGCAAGATGTGGGAAAGCAGAAGGCTGAGTCATCCCCTCTGTGTTTTACCCGTGGATATGTCATTCATCCAAAAATATTTATTGGATGACTCTAGCAAACTGGAAAAAGTTGTATCCTATATACAGTGTCTTGAAGAAAACAAAGCAGACAGTGTCTTGAAGAAAACAAAGCAGCATCATTAGGGTTTCAACAAAATTTTTCTTTTTTACTTGGAAATTCCCCTTCTGATAGGGATATCATTTTCCAAAGAAACATTACAGTTGATGAAGTTCATAAAGCTGCATATGAATTGATTTCAACCGTAAGGTCCTTCTACAACATTTATCGTTTTTTTTTTTTTTAATTATCACTCTACTTCTCATTCAATCTTCTTGTAGGAACCTGTCCCGAGCCATTCTACTTTTCTTGCTGGGAATATTTTTCTGGATTTGTGCCAAAGGCACATTGCGAATGGGCAGTTATCAAAGGTAAGAGCAATAGTTTTGATTTAAATTTTACCAGTTAGCTTAACTAAACTCTGTTGTTTGAAACATGTTTCAATGTTGTTGTTTGTGTGGGAGATTGGATTTTTAGATGTGATAATTATCGATATTTTTTCTCCTGTGATGGAAAAAAGATATGTGTTGTTTAATAGTAATGTTTGTGCTGTTCACAACGTGGATAAATTGTTTACTTTAATTTGAATTCAATATCATAATTCACTCTCTCTTCTTATTATGTGTTAATATTCCAATTCCTCCCCTCTAACGCACGACACATGCCTCCTCAAATTGTTCATCTCTATCTCCCACCTCATAATAAAACTTTGATAACTCCTATTTAAGTCTGGTAACTCCCATTTATTTATTTAGCATTAAAATCTTCAGCCCTCTAGTAACTGCAAATAAAGAGAAATAATCAGATATAATTCTCATTGCCACTGAGGTATTTATATACATCATATTCACGAAGATCCTTTCCTAAAGATCAGCAGCTAATTATATAGAGAGATATTCTAGGAGCTAAATATGTATAAGAGGTATACTAGGAAATATGCTATCTGATACTGCTAATTATTCCAATATATGTATAAGAGATATTCTTGAAGATATGTTATTTGATACGGCTAATTATACTGCTAATTATCCCAATTGCATCATTCACTCCAGTTTTTCTCTTCTCCATATCCCATATGTTAAATTGCATTGCAAATTATTCTTGGTTCTGTCAGCCTTGAGTCGCTTTGGTTATGTAGATGCTCTGGTGCTGGGTAGTTTTCTATGGCAAAATAAGCTTCACTCCGCATGAGTTTCTCCCCATGAACTCATGCAATGTGATTTGGATGTAAGGGTTGCCAAAAGTCACTAATGATTGAGTGTATTTCTCAATTTGGATGCAAAGTTGATGAGAAAAATATTGTTGAAACACGTGTCACTCGGTTTCACTTTTCAACTTCCACTTCATTCCCCTTTTCAGCTCTTATATGTTTCTTTCTTATGTAGAAGATGGATTCACAAATGGTTTTCTGGTTTTGTCTTATATAGAAGGTGAAGGATATGTGATAATGTTTCTTAATGCCTACTTTGTAAACCAATACCATCCTCCCAATGATGCAATTTTCTCTCAAGTATCAATGATATTTCAAGTTTCTAGGCATAGATGGAAACAATTAGATATTCGTAATTGGTATAATAGAGACAAAATGATAAGAACTCTGAACCATCATTTTTCCTTTTCTTTTCTATTCATGGCTAATGATGCATCTAGAAGTTTGACTTGTATACATTAATCAAGTCAGAATTGGTTACCCGTCACTTTAGAATTTTTTTTTTTTTTTTAATAAGATAGCACTTTAGAATATTAAAATTTCATAAAACTGAACGGCAAATGTTAGATCACAAGAGGTTGAATTCTAATTGAAGTTAACTTTTCAATTTACCGTATTGTTTAAACTACTTACTAATAATCCTATTGTGAATTTCAAAATGCATCTGCTGTAGAAAAAGATCGTGTCTGTTAGCAACTTCAGCTACTTGTACTCTGTTCAGGGAAATATCTAAGGGTTAAAGCACATCCTCATTATTTTTTTACAGTAGTCTACTTGTTTTATTTTCAATAACGAAAAAAATTAAGGGGAAGGGAGGCTACCCCATCCTAAGGTCAAGACATACCACAAGCCCAATCAAAGGCTAATGGTGGTACTACATACTGATGACCTACCATTGAAAGAAATTCTGATCTTAATTTTTTTTGTTCTAATCTTTTTAGGTTCTGGTATCATTTTTTAGTTCTACGTTTTTTGGCCTTAACATTGTTCCGACTTATGGTATCTCGTCTTTTTTTTACTTGTTAGGCTCTTTCATCTGCAAAAGAAGCCCAAAGATTACATGGCCAACTCTTTAACAGGAAATTTGCACATAATGTTCAGAATCAAAATGAAGAAAATAACATAAAGTTTGATTACTCAAAGATTGCCATGGAGATTTTTCAATTCGATTCCATCTCAAGCGACTTAGGGGACACATATCTAAGTCCCTGGAAAATTCTGCAGTGTTACCTTGAGAGCACTCTTCAGGTTTGACTCATCTTTCTCCTACATGGAATTAATTAAATTATTCTAAAGATGCCTGCTATGCACCACATTTCAATTTCATATCCGCATGCAGGTAGCAATTATCTTTGAAAAGGTTGGAAATGGAACTGAGGCTGAAGTCCATCTCCTAAGGGGGGAAAAGATATCCCGTTTCCTTAAGTTACCCTTGTTTCAAGTTGCTTTTTCTTCTCTTTTAGGTATACTTGTAGCCTTAACCCTCGGATTGATAAGTTTTCATGCATTGGTATGAACTTAATTCGCTTTTGTGTCTGGTTTACTAGGAAAAATTTATGCTCAGCGACGATTGAAATCGGGAGCAGCGAAACTTAAACTTGCTCGGAGGAATATAAGTGATGGACGTTGTTGCTCAATGTGCAACTTACTTCTTGATGTCACTCTGGATGAATATTTTGGGGAAATGCATGAAATTACTTCTATGGAGGAAACAAGAAAATTCTACGAAGGTGCTTTGGCAAAATTAGATATGCCTAAATGGAAAAATAGCTTTGGCTGTCCTGACATTGCAACAGAGGATTCAACATGTACTTGCTCTGCAGCAGTGGCAAGATCAAAAAGAAAAAGAGAAGAAGGGGAAACAGGATCCAGTGTAAGGGTAACTCAGGACCAATGCCCATACTCGAGGATGAAGTGTTGGCCGAGTCTTCCTAATAAAATAGTGAAATCTAGATCATTGTCTGATCTTATTGATCTGAAATGGGAGTTCCTTAGAAGGAAACTCTATATGGAGTTACTTGCAAAATTAGGTATGAGCGCCGTTTCACATTTTCTGCTTTTTACTTGAGTAAATGCAACAATTTGACATCTAAAAAATTATGAGTAATGTCTTCGAGTATGTCATGTATTGGAAGAATTGTGCAAAAGAATGAGTTTTATTCTTGGGAATGTTACCTGAGTAATATAGGGATAAGGATAACATCTTCTGTTTAAATTATTCACTATCTATTTCTGTTGTATACTTCAAAGTATGGCCGTGGTTTTATAGTGTACTTGATACTATTTCTTCATTAAATCCCTCTATTTGGATTGTTATTCCTAGATTTAATTCTTGAGTTGTCCTAGACTCTTGGCGGTCGACCTTATTCTTTGTATCATGTTGGGAGTAGTGTTACTTTTTGTGAAAATTGCAATGCTTGTGACTGTGACAATTATACTGGATAGCCAAAAAAAAACATGTAGCATGTTCATGTCCTGTGATATTTTTGAAGTATTTACAGATAGAAATCCAAAGAAACATTATAGGATACTTTTAAAGGCTCATATTATTGGAGTTTTATCTGCAGAAGCATACATTCCTTCTGTATACATGCCACACATTTTCTATGTTAAAAAAAAATCTATGCATACAGTGCCGCAAGCTTTACTTATTTTAGTCTCTGTACACCAGTTAGTTGGAAAGTTTACATTTGCTCTTAAATAGGATGAGCGGATTTCAGCATTTTTTGTCATTAGAAAGTTAATTCTATCTACAATCGAGTAGATCTGCAGCATAGCGAGCTACATTAGTGGAAACTACAATTGATTGTTAGAGAAATTACTGAGAGCTTGATTAAAGCTTTCTTTGTTTGAATTAAAATATGGGGTAATTACCATCATTGTTCTTCAAATGCCTTATTACTGTGAACAACATGGTATTGGGTTAATTACTATTAATGTGTTTATAGGGGTTCTAATTTTTTGTAAAGTTAAGCTTGAGTAGCAACAATCATTTGAACTGATTGATTATAGACAGGAGTAATTTCCAAGCATAAACCATAACTTCACTAGATTGAAAGTTGATTCAGAACTAGCTTGCCAATATAATCGGGCAATATTTGTCTTTATGGAATTGCAGGAATGTGAAAGTGCAAACACGTAGGCATGTAACTTCCTTTATATTATATAATTGAGAAATTCCCGCTCCTCCTTTTTGAGTTCCGAGCCTTGATTTATTTATGGTTGTTCATTCACAGTGAAAAATTTTGCAAAGTCCGATGAACTTGATGTAGTACATGTAAATCTTCTCAGAAGCATTTGGGTTATGGTTGACAGAAACCTGTTCTACCACACAAATTCACCTTTCCCTCTCCAACACTTTCACCATTTAATTGTAAAGGAGACCCCAGGTGATGTGTTTGTTATTGAACGAGCAGAATTGATACATAACATATGTTGGTATTGCTTGAGGTGCTACCACCATTCTTTGCCAAACAGGTATTTGTGCTATCTAGTATGTCTCATACGTTGAGCCTTGCTTCATTTTTTTGGGAAAACATATTTATAGGCAGACATTGACCTCCAAAACATGCTTTGTCGTTAGCTCATCCCTTGTTCAAGCGGTAATTTAGTTCTGATTGATAAACTGGCAATTTATACGGTACTTTATGACGCGCTTTCTGAAATTGTTTGGGTTTTTCAAATAAATATATCTTCTTAACATGGAGTATCCTCTAGATTGTAACAATTAAGTCTTAGTTATAAACTTCTTTCCCTTGAAATTGTTGTTTGAGATGTTTTAGGGAATGTTCTTTATTTTTATCACTTTTGTTGCACGCTCATTGTTGATTGTCTTTGTCATTTTATTTCCTCATATCGTGTCTTGGAAAAAGATCCTCTAAGTGCAAGGTGCAATTTAAGGAGAAAGTGCAAAATTGATACTTATTGACAGATAACTAGTGGATCATACCAGAATTCATTGATTTTTTTAGAATACACTTCCTTAATTTTCTAATAAGCCAGATCCACTATGCTCTTGTGCAAATCTTTATTGGATTATAAATATTTGCTTTATTTTACTCCTACAATTGTATCTCCCCATGGACTATATTTATGAAGTTTTAGCATGTTGCTGCTTCGGAAACATAACATTTTGTAACTAACTTTCATATACTTTTTCCCTACAGGAACATTTTCACTAATTTATCTTCCATGAAGTTTGAAGACCTAGCTTCTTGGCTGATGCAAGCCTTTATATTATCTCGTGAGGTTCCGCGAGTTTTGCAAAAGGTCATATTCTCTATCTTCTTGCTACTATTTGTAACAGTTTTTGCTTAATTGGTTTAATTTTTTCATGTTGATAATTGAAACTTTAGTAGAAGTTCCTAACATAACAACCCAGATTGGTTGTTGAAAGTATCCAATCGAGCAAGTTATGACCTTAGTATGCTGATGATATTGCAACAGGTGTCGAAATTACTAGCCGTGATGTATATAGTTTCTGCCACGAGAGAGCAATATTCGTTGCCGGATAGCAAAAATTTGCCGTATTGGTCTGCTTATTTTATGCAAGCTTCAATGGGAACCGATCTTACGTGTGGGTTCCTTTCACGTTTACCTGGGAGACACGAGGTTCAATTCCAGATTTCTTCTGCAAGATTTTATTTCTACTTGAGCGAAAATCATGTGCTTCCAAGGATTTTCTTTATGTCTCTAAGTTTCTATTTATTTCTTCTCTCACTGATCTATTAAGACTATATCATCCACAGAAAGTCTGCACCGGGGGGCATTGCCTCTTGGACATGTTCATCTAGCACATGTAAAATCAAAATAAAAAAGATAAGGTCTCATAGTTAACCCCATATTGTGTTGTTATGGTACTCAGTGAATCCTTCTTACACATATTTGGTTCCCAAGTATAAGCAATCCAAACCCATTTCTTCTCTAGAGCCTTTCATAAACCTCTTGGAATCCTAACACAATACACACCCATGAGGCCATGAATAAATGCTATGTTTTGAGCAAGCATTTGACATACAAAATACTGTAGGTCTTATGGATCTTGACCCGTATACACTCATCGTATATTATTGTTGATTGTCTGTATTAGCATAAGGATGCACTTTAACGCAAGTAGAACAACACAATACAAGTAGTAGTTTTGGAGGAGTTAGAGGTTGTGCTGTGTAGGACTTTAATTGGGCTAGTTGGTTGTTCTCTATTGGTGTTGATGGTGTTTGGCCAATTTGATAGGTATTCTTGACTTTTGGATGGTGGTGTGCATGGACAAGAAATTGCTCCCTAGTATTTTCGGTAACAAATATAAAGACTTATGTTTACATGGACAATAAGTTGACCCCAGGTGTACATGGATAAGTCATGTGCTTCATCTTTTGTTTTATTATATTCCATCATTACTTTAATAAAAAAAGGGAATAAGTATTTTTATGCTTTCTAGTAACTCAATTGCTCGTTAAGATTTCTTGCTTTTTGTTCAATGTTGTATGATACTTTTGTGGTATATGAGAAGCACATCCCATTAAATGTTTACAGTTAGTAATATAAGTTCAATTTCAGATTCCAAATGTTAGTGGGTCTTCTTGCATAAAAGGAGACACCTTGGACTTACTCAGGTAACAGTCGTACTTATTGCATTGTAAAGCAAAGAATCAGTTCATATACAACCTAAACCAATGCTCTTATCGTCTGTGTTGCTTCCAGTTGTAGCCGTAGGCTTCCTTCAACCACTGTAGACCTTGAAGAGCACATGAAAGATTTTTTGGATGATCTTCCATCCACAACAGTTGTCTGTATTAGTTTGCTTGGATGTGATTATAATAGTTTACTAGAAGAACTGTTATTATCTCATAAGAGTGTTGTTCAAGCATGGACTTTGGTATCACGACTGAGTGCTAAAAGGGAACCTATTGTCATGTTGTTACCAGTCAATTCTATTTTACCAGGTACTTATACACAGATTATTTGTATTAACCTTGTGATATTTAACAGTAACACGGTTATTTATAACTTTTTATCACTTTCAGAATATGAGCTGGGTATTGATCAAGATGATTTTGAAAAGTATTGGAAACAACCTATTGACGATTGGTGTTGCCCATGGGGTTCTATGGTGATTGATGATATTGCTCCAGCCTTCAATACAATTTTCAAAGAGTTTCACTTGGCAGGGAGACCCTTCGTTAAAGATATAGTACAGGCTTGGAACTTAAAGAATAAATGGATAGCGATCCTTGATGAACGTCTTAAAGGATTGCTGAGGTGCACGACCTTTGTTCGATTTTATAAGTCAATTTGCACAAACTTTAAGGATATATTCGTGCATATTTTGCATCATTTCTGTGTGGTTGAACAGCTTGTACTCAATTAGACACTATCTAATTTTTATCAAGGAACTTAAAATTTAAAAATAGCACTATTTACATGGCATCGTCATTGACATGGTAGAAGGAAATACTTTAGATTTTAAGAAACTAATTGTCAGCTCTTCTTGTACAATCATTGTACCTTATCAGGGAGATTGAAGATTTGTGGTTTGGTCCATGGAAATTTTTGCTTCTTTGAGAATTCGTGAATTGCAAAAATTTTGACTCGGTGGTTGAAAAAATTGGGAAGGATCTAAGATCTAAATTCAATTCGCAAGTAAATGAGGGGCTTCTTGAAATTATTCTAGGAGGCTCTAAATATGTTTATGATAAAGAAACATTGGTTTCAAATCTATGTTTGAAGAAAGAATGCTATATTGCTAAAGTAGGCCGATGTGATGAAGCAATGAGCTGGATATTGTCAGAAGCAGCCAATGAATCCGGTGAGCTGTCAAAGGATGATTTGCAACTATTAAATGAGGCATTAAATTCGCTGGAAGTGGATGATTCTACACAAAGAGCACCTATAACACTTGTGTTGGATTATGAGGTGCAGGTAAGTGAATTCTTGACTTACTATATAGTTATGAATTTTAATCATTAAGTTTACTGTTGGTATGATTTGGAATTACATCATTTAGTGATAATATGATACATGAAATTATTAGAATGCTTTTAATTTTTTTCCATTCATTTCAACCTTCAGTGTAAAAATGAGTATTGGTTTTTATTTCTTTCGGATCATTTATTGAGATTCATGTGCTCTATGACTGACATCCTACCGCATTTAATCAGATTGTATTTGTGTATTTTTGGTTTAACACTTAGTCTAAGATTTTTTAACCGTCTTCAATAACAAGCTACATTGCTGCGACAGATGCTCCCTTGGGAAAGTTTTCCAGTGCTAAGTAACCAGGAGGTATATCGCATGCCTTCAGTTAGCAGCATCCATGCTGTTCTTGATAAAGGCAGCAACACTCAGGAGCAACTAGGACAGAATTTAGTGCCCTTTCTATCGATAGATCCTCTGAATGTTCATTACTTGTTAAATCCAAGTGGCGATCTTTTTCACATGCAAAATATTCTTGAGAAGTATTTCACAGATAGAAACCTTGAGGTATTTTATATGTTTGAATTTGATAAGAATCTAAATACTAAAAATATTTGTATATTCCGCTAGTAAATATTGATGTCATTTTTTTACCATCCTGTTTGTTACTTTTCAGGGAAATGCAGGTTCTAAGGCAGTACCCACCATGAAAAAATTGGCTGCCATATTGGAAAGTCATGACCTTTTCTTGTATATTGGGCATCACAATGGTAAAGTTTAATATATTAAATAATATATAATAATATATTTGTCGTAAGTCCTACTGATATATGGGTCTTATATTTATATGGGTGATTGAATATGTCTTCACAGGAGAAAATTGTATATTCCCAGCAGCGAGATTCTTAAACTAAAGAAATGTGCTGCTGCAATTCTGATTGGATGCAGTAGTTGTTCCTTAACCCTGCGAGGGTGTTATGCACCAGAGGGGACTCCTCTGTCATATCTGTTGGCCGGTTCTCCATTCATTGTTGGCCATCAATGGACTGTGACAAGCCTTGACATGATTGCATTTGCTAAAATGTTAGTTTATTTGATGCGGGAAGAAATGTCACAGAAATGCTTGCAATGTGACTTAAGAGAGTTGCCCGAGAGTGATTCCCCTAACAACAACAACTGTTGCCTGTTAGGAAACTACGCAAAATTTCCCCATAGTCAGATTAGTGGAAGAGCGAAAAATAAATGCGGAAGCACACACAAAAATTGATAACGGAGTTCGGCCAATAATGCCTACGTCTCCGGGCTGCTGCAGACCTTTTATTGAAAAGGGAAATATACACTGTGTTTACAAACACTCACACTCTCTCACAAAACCCACAACCCAATTACACCCAAGAATTTCTCTCACAAAATTCTGTCACTAGAATTTTATCTCACAAATGCTTATCTCTCTAAGCTTTGGAACTCACTTGGTTGGAATTCTCTCAATGTTGGAATGAATTTCTTCATTGGCAATGCCCTATATTTATAGAAGATTATGGCAATGTGAACACAATGAGAATTTCAATTTTGCTTCTTCTTTGTGGCCATCATTGAACACATAAAGAGAAGTTAAATTTTGCTTCCTCCTTTTCTCTTGGTTGGTGGCCATCTTTCTTGACTAAGAAATATGGCACCACTTGTTTGTTCTAATATGGTGGGTAGCCTACATTTTTGAACAACACATAGCCACAAATTATTAGCCAACATATTTGACTAACAATCTCCCACTTGAAGACTGATTTCAATCGGTCTTCACACCTCAATCATGCAGCAGCCTTCCCCGGTCTGTTATTTGAGCAGCCAACCAAGTTGAGCACAATTTCGCTTTTTCGATAGTCACCACCTTTGTCAACATGTCTGCTGGGTTCTTACTTCCTTGAATCTTCTTCAACATTAACACCTCATCCTCAGCGGAGATCCGATGAAGTGATAACGAAGACCAATGTGCTTTGTTCGAGTGAAATGCTGAGTTTTTGCGGATGTATCGTGACTGACTATCACCGCAAAACACTCTTCTCTGTGTGAAACCCAACTCTGTTAATAATCCTCAAGCCATATCAATTCTTTCTTGGCTTACATTCTTTACCTACATACTCGGCCTCTGTAGTGGATAAAGCAACAATCTTTGTATCCGCGACATCCAACTAATCTTTGTAGTACCAACAAGAAATACGTAACGGTGGTACTTCTTCGGTGATCGACTTCACCGCAAACCGCATTCACGTAGCCTTGTACTTTTATTTCTCCTTTGCCAAAGTATAAACACTTCTCTGTGGTGCCTCGTAGATACCTCAAAGTCCATTTCACTGCTTCCCAATGAGCTTTTCCTAGATTTGACATAAATCTGCTAACTACTCCCACTGCATGGCCAATGTCCGCATCGCATGCACCATTGCGTACATCAAACTTCCAATGGTCAAGCATATGGTATATTAGCCATGGATTCTCTTTCTTCCTCCGCCTGAGGTGACTGTTCCTTGGATAGCGAAAATGATCGCCAAAGGTGTCTCGACGGTTTGGCGTTGCCCATGTTGAATCTTTGCAAAACACGGTTGATGTACTCACTTTGAGATAATCGCAAAATTCTTCTCTCGCTTATCTCTCGTGATTTGCATTCCAAGGATCTTCTTTCTTTGGACCTAAGTCCTTCATGTCAAATTCTTTTGACAAGCTGCATCTTCAAGTTTTTAATCTCATCCATATCCGAACTCGCTACTAACATATCATCGACATAAAGTAACAAAATGATATAATGGACTTATATCTCTTGAAGAAACAATAAAGGGTCGGGCGTTGCACTTCTGAAAGCCTTCCTTGTGCATGAAGCTTTCAAACTTCCTGTACCATTGTCTCAGAGCTTGTTTCAGGCCATACAAGTTCTTCTTTAATCTGCACACCATATTTTTGTTTCCATCTTCTAAGAAACCTTCAGGTTGGTGCATGTAGATCTCCTCATCTAAGTCTCCGTGAAGAAACGCAGTTTCACGTCCCAACCGCCAAGGTAGAGCTCTTCGCTTGCAACAATACTTAACACTGACCTGATAGTATTGAGCTTCACAACTGGAGCAAAAATTTCGGTGTAGTCAACTCCTTCCTTTTGCTGGAATCCTTTAACGACTAGTCGGGCTTTATATCTCTTGGAGCCATCATTCTCCTCCTTCACCCGATACACCCATTTGTTGTGAAGTGCCTTCTTTCCCACGGGTAACTCAGCTAGTTCCCATGTTTGATCGGAGATCAAACACTTCATCTCGTCTTTCATGGCAAGCTCCCACTTGCTAGCATCTGCGGTCTGACATGCTTCTGCATAATCTTCAGGCTCTCCTCCATCAGTCAACAACATGTAGTCCATGTATCTCCTGTTGGGCACAGGAACTTGAGAAGATTTTCTCACTAATGAGCCGAGTAGGATGCTCTCATCGTGTCAAATTGTTGTCTCGCTACCTGGATAAGTTGATTCCTCCGATGAGTGATTCTCAACCATAGGACTTTCTAGGACATCGCCCACCGCATACACCGCCCACTCGCTCGAAGTCAGCCGTGTCTGGTGCTATGCCCGCCCTTGTACATCACTCTTTCATTGAAGATCACATCTCATACTGCGGATCGCCTTTTTGTTTTCATCATCCCAAAGACGGTAGCCAAACTCATTTTCACCATAACCGATGAAAGTGCACTTCTTTGATTTGGGATCAAGCTTATTCTGCCTTGATCATCGATATGCACATATGCTACACAACCGAAAACTCTAAGATGTGAGAGTTTTACCTCTTTTCCGCTCCATACCTCTTACGGTATTACGTGCTCCAATGGTACCGATGGACCTCGCTGATCAAGTAAGTCGGTGGTTGATCGCTTCGCCGTAATCGCCTTGAAGCCTGATCGCACCCGCAAGCTTCTCGCTCTCTCGCCAACGCTCGATTCATACGCCGGCTACACCATTGTGTTGAGGCGCACTGGCACGCAGTTCTTTCCATTACGATCCCGTGCTCATAGCGTAACTTCTTGAATCTGGTGTCTTCATATTCACCACCATTGTTTGTTCACGAGCTTTTTGATCTTCAATCTGTCTCATTTTCTACCATGGCTTTCCACATCTTGAAAGCCTCGAATACTTCAGACTTATGTTTCGTAAAGTATACCCATACCTTCCTAGAGTGATCGTCAATAAAGGTCACGTAAGTATTGCTTCCCACTAATGGATGAGGCGGTCGTTGGACCCCAAACATCGAGTGAACAAGCTCGAAGTTTCTCTTTCTTTGGGGTTCTTCCACTTGTCTGAAAGCTAACTCTTTTCTCGCTTCCAAGTATGCGATCTTCACACATGTCAATTTCATCGATCAAGATATGGCAATTTGCCCTTCGAGTGCATGATCTTCATCCCTTTCTCACTCATATGGCCTAGTCTCTGGTGCCATAGATTGGGATTTTCATTTGCCGCAATCGCAATCAAATGGCATGCTCTATTTGTCTTGTAAAGAGTACCACTTTTTCTCGCCGCGAACAATTGTCATTGCATCCTTTGAAATCTTCCAATGATCGTAGTGGAAGATTGTTGTGTAGCAATCATCGCCAATCGCCTACCGAGATTAAGTTTTTCGTCAGTCGTGAATATGTCCGACATTTTTCAATTCTCATACTGCACTCCATTCAACTTAATCTTCACCACACCTTTGCCGACAATCTCACAAGATTGTTTGTTACCAAGGTAAACTTTACCAAGGTTTCGGGTACATAGTTCTCGAAGAATTCTTTGCGAAGTGGCATGAAAAAGATGCTCCAGTCTAATACCCAAGACTCTTCCTTGCTCTCCAAAGAGCATATCAACGCTGGCCACCTCCTCCCGAGGTGGAAGCAACATTTGCCTCGCCCTTCACCTCCTGGTTCTTGATTGCACTCTGAACCGATTTTTGTAGTGCCGGTCTTTCCCGCAATTCCAACACTCGATAGTCTTTGAGTTGGAGTTTTGGGAACTTTAATGATTTACGGATTTGGACCGCTCGCCTTTGATTTGCCACGTCCCATTTCCTCTAGCTGAATTTCTTCCCTTGACTCTGTATGCAATCTTGAAGAGGATGAAGATTCACCCGACTCTCTCCGTCGGATCTCTTCACGAGAACTAGATCACGAACATCGCCGATTTCAACTTATTGTTTCCCGCTGAGCTACTCACACCGTGATAAAGAGCATTCCAACTCTCTGGAAGAGAAGACAAAAGTATCAATGCTCGTACCTCATCATCAAATTCGATTCCAACTGAACTCAACTGGGTTGTGACTATGTTGAGTTCATTGAGATGTTGTGCCACCGATGCGCCTTCCGTCATCCGCAAGTTAAACAACCGCCTCATCAAATGAACTTTGTTTGAGGCCGACTGCTTTTCGTACATGTTGGAAAGAGCCTTCATAAGATCCGCCGTGGTCTTTTCTTTTGCAATGTTGAACGCAACATTACGGGATAATGTCAACCGGATAACGCCGAGGGCTTGTCTATCGAGAAAGATCCATTCATCTTCCTTCATCTCCGCTGGTTTCTTTCCTGTGAGAGGTTGATACAACTTTTTCTGATACAGATAATCCTCGATCTGCATCTTCCAAAAGCCAAAGTCCGCACAGCCGAACTTTTCAATTTTCACCTTTCCTTCGTCTGCAGCCATACTCCCACTCGAGTCTGACTTATCAGGATCGTTTCTGACAATTTCTGCGAACCACCGTGCTTTAGAACACCTCACCAAGATTTAGCAGAAATAACCAACTAGCTTTGATACCAGTTGTTAGGAAACTGCGCAAAATTTCCCCATAGTCAGATTAGTGGAAGAGCGAAAAATAAATGCGGAAGCACACACAAAAATTGATAACGGAGTTCGGCCAATAATGCCTACGTCTCCGGGCTGCTGCAGACCTTTTATTGAAAAGGGAAATATACACTGTGTTTACAAACACTCACACTCTCTCACAAAACCCACAACCCAATTACACCCAAGAATTTCTCTCACAAAATTCTGTCACTAGAATTTTATCTCACAAATGCTTATCTCTCTAAGCTTTGGAACTCACTTGGTTGGAATTCTCTCAATGTTGGAATGAATTTCTTCATTGGCAATGCCCTCTATTTATAGAAGATTATGGCAATGTGAACACACAATGAGAATTTCAATTTTGCTTCTTCTTTGTGGCCATCATTGAACACATAAAGAGAAGTTAAATTTTGCTTCCTCCTTTTCTCTTGGTTGGTGGCCATCTTTCTTGACTAAGAAATATGGCACCACTTGTTTGTTCTAATATGGTGGGTAGCCTACATTTTTGAACAACACATAGCCACAAATTATTAGCCAACATATTTGACTAACATTCCATCAACTAAAAATCGGGGATATCATTGTTCGTGCCCGTAAAGTATGCAAGTCATTTCTAAATGAAGCATCTGTAGTATGTTATGGCATTCCAACGGGAATAAGGAAAAAGAATATTTAGCGTCTTACCTGCTCGTCGCCTCCCCACACAGCCACTGTTGGTGTTGAATCTCAGCAAAGGAGTTCATCTACGCTAAGCAGATTGGGCATACAAACTTTGTGGATGAACGCATCCCTTGTGCGTATTGAAGATAATTTTGAAGATGTCAAACACACGAGGTATTTGGTTCTACTAGTTATATTCTTCAGTTTTATATTTTATTCTAGTTAGAATACATTGTAAGAGTCTCAATGTGATAGTGGATTAAAAGTTAGAGAATGCAATTTTTCAAAATGAATTGAATCATGCATGCATAGTATTCTTAAAATATTTAAATTGCTTTTGACCAAGTTGGGCATGTTTAAACATTATTTTTATCATTTTTAGACTCAATAATTGATTTTCAAAGTGTTAAATCATTTCATATAATCAAAACAAATTTTCTATGCATTTTAGCAAGTATGAATCGATTCACACAATGCGCCCAGAACTTGATTGTGATTCTGTGAATCAAATTAATCTTTGGTGAATCGATTCACAAATTGGTGAATCGAATTCAATTTAAGTGGATGAATTGATTCATGATGTTGGTGAATCGATTCACAAGCGTTTTTTCTGCAGAATTTTCAGTTTCGTGAAACCAGTTTGAGCACCATATAAAAAGCTCGTTTTAGGGTTTTCATAATCACTTTTACACAATTTTCTGAACCCAACAAAGAGCATTCTCTTTAGCTTTCTTCTTCCCCCAAATTCATTGAGACTCATAGGTTTTCATTTGTATATCTACACTACAAAGAGTGTAATTTCAGATTTCAATTTCTTTTCTACCTTCATATTTTTCTATTGTAAGGGTGAGGTATCCCTAGTGATTCTTGAGTGTGGTATCTCAAGTGGGTAATTTCAAAGTGTGGAATCTCTGGTTGTAAATTCAAGAACGGTGTAATTCTTTGAATTGATTAGTGGAAGAAAATCTCAAGCGAGGCTTGGGGACTAGACGTAGGCCACAGTGGTTGGTGGCTGAACTAGAATAAAATCCTTGGTTTGATCTTCTTATCCCTTAAACTCTTTTAATTTCTGTTTTTAGGGTTCTTGTAGATTTAATGTTGTGGTTATCTTGGTTATTATTTCTGGTGTATTAGTCAATTGATTTCTTGGGTAAATTTCTCTCATATCCAATATAGATAAAACCTTCACAAACCAAATTTTCATAAAGTTTTGCGATAGTTTTTGATACTTAATTCATCCCCCTCTTGAGTATTCTGGCCACCTGGGTAACAAACTTAATTTCAAGACTTCATTCTTCCCTTTTCAATCTTGTAGTAGACCTTGATTACTAATTGAGCCTTTGCATTCAGGGGCTGTCCATTAATGACTTGTAAAAGTTACTAACTGTGGGTTTTCTTGATGGAATCATAAAGATAGATCCACACGTTTATTGCCAAACATACCACCCGAATCCCAACTAGTGTTCATAAAAACAGAGAAATCAAGAAATTTATGCATTGTAATATTAACATGACTAGCTCACAATTCAGGAGTTGTAAAAGGAAACAACAATTGTAATTCACATTCTAAATTATCTATGATTTAAGTAGAAATTGGTTAGTAAACGGATGCACAATAAAATTTAATTGTTATTATACTCCTCTCTCTCTCTCTCTCTCTCTCAAGAACCATCACCGCTCTCTCCCTGCATGACACCGTTTTCCCTCAAGCACCATCACCTGTTACCAACACACAAAAAAACTCTAAATTTGAAGTGATGAATATTTTTTTTTCTCTGATATAAATAAAAGGCCATTTATAGGTACCATATAATACCGAAGTTCCATCCGTCTAGCTTTCAGAAATTGACACCCTTTTAGCTGGCATTTTATACTACTATGTTATCAGCAGTCGATGATGTGCTTTCTCAGTGATATATTTCAACATTTTGGATTATTATTTTTTTTTGTTTTTGTTGGTATAGTATTCCCTTTTCTTTTATTCATTGGATTACTCCCTTCTACTTAGGACAAACAATGAATTCCTTTATCCCTTATTTTTTTTCCTTTCTAGAAACTCTTAAATTTTTTCTTAATATATATTTACCACGCTATCATATTCTATCTTTTTTTTTTGTCAATATCATATTCTATGACTATATTTATTATTCTGCATTGAAAGTTTTTTTTTTTTTTTTTTTCAACGGTGCAACAATTCATTTATATTGGACAAACGTTACAAAACATTACACCAGGAACAAACTAGCAGTCCACTAAAGAGACACGATACAAGATCTCTTAGATGAAACCTTAAACACATCTGACATTATAATTTACCAGACAACCCCAATCCAATGGTTTTGCCGTTGGTCGTATGATTGGCTCTAGAGAATAGCACCACCCACTACGACCTTTACCTCTAAAGCAAGGTGCTCCATATTGAAGCAATTCTTTGATCTTAGCAAGCTTTAGATAAAAGCCCACATCAAGTGTTTCTACATTCTTTCCTTGCTCAAATTGTCCACTTCTTGGTCCCTTAGGCATTAGGCTCCATTTTCATTTGTCTGTACCAAGAAGGGAAGGAGCGGAAGGCAGTGGCTCACACATAGACATGGTTGTTGGAAATTCTGATCAGTAGCACGGAAAATCACGAACAAGTCATGAACAAGACAATCACGATCTCACGAATAAGGTAGCCACGAACACGATTACGAACCACGAACACAATAACATAGCCTGAGGCGTGTGAAATTACACTGTCCTGAAGGATTTATTCGCCTAAGACGATAATCCTCAGGATTCAATGAATAAACATCTGTTGTCCCAAAAAATAGTGTCTCCCTGTCTCCCACCAATCAAATGTTGGGGATATATGCATATGTGTTAATAAGTTATAATTTTATTTTATTACGTGACAAATTGTTATTGGTGAGGGACAGAGAATGTGATATGAAAGTGAGACAGGAGTTTTTCATCTGGATTCAACAGCCTTTTTGAGAATAATCTCGGGTAATAAAACTACGAGAAAATTATTTTCATTGCTAACCCATAAGAAAAAAGATGGAAAATATTATTCACCTAAAAGTGTAGCAACTAGTAAGAAATACCTTAGGGCTCGTTGAGCACTTACCAAGGAGTTTACATATCGCCCACCAACAGCGCTCTCACATCGATTCCAGGAATCGAACCCAGGTCCTAGCCCGGGCCGCTACCTTTACCAACTGAGCCAACGCTTGTTGGCTAGTAAGAAAAATACATATTCCAAAGAATAATCAAACATCTGCTGACCCAAAAAATGGTGTCTCCCTGTCTCCCACTAATCAAAGACTTAAAATATGCCTATGTATTTTACAAAACTTGAGAGTGTGATTAACATGGAGCTACTTGAGAGGTACAAGGGGCTTGGGCCCCAGCATTAATTTTTTTAAATTTTTTTTCACCTTTAATATTTAGGCACAGTTGCACAGTAATCTGATGGATGGATGGAGCTGATTTCGCTAGGTATTTTACAAAACTTGCTTGCTCTAGGGCTCTCTACTTTCATTCCCAAAGGATGGTGTGGGATTCGCTCTTAAATGAGAAAGAAAAACTTAGTAATAAAACAAAACATATTATGAAATGCTTTGATGGCTATTAAGTTTGGAAACGTTTAGCAATTAAATCATTCGCTACAAAGGATTCTATCAACACTTGACCGTAAAGCCAATTAGACCGTAAAGCCAAATTCAATGTGAACTAAAATTATTTTAAATTGCCATTAAGCAATTCACCAACAAAAAAAATCGCTATTAAGCAAAAAACGTAACAATTGAAACGATAATAGTATAGTCAATTAACAGGGAGCTACTTGAGAGGTACAAGGGGCTTGAGCCCCTGCATATATTTTTTTAAATTTTTTCACCTTTAATATTTAGGCACAGTTGCATAGTAATCTGATGGATGGAGCTGATTTCACTAGGTATTTTACAAAAGTTGCTTGCTCTAGGGCTCTCTCACTCTACTGCTTTTCTAAGCCAGTAATGGCAGGGTATCAGTGATAAATTTTAATTTTAATTTTAGTTTTTATACTCATCCCTTGCCCCCCAAGCATCCCATTCTAACTCCGTCCCTATCAATTAAATACAATCAGACTAAATAAAATTAAATGCTATAAATTCAAAAAATGAATTAGTAAGAATAAATTTAAATGGTTAATCAATCAAAACAAATATCGTAAGCCAATAAGCAAATCAAGGTAAATGTATAACTAATCAAAAATAAATTACTCGTATGACTTTTGAAATAATATATTATCTAACAATCCCCACATATTTCAAAAGTTTTATGAAAACATTTTAAAACTTTGAAAAACAACTTTTTGGGTTAACAACATGGATGTAAATGCATTGAATCTGGTGTCTTTGGACTATGAACCAAAGACATTTTGCGTATGTTAGAGGTCTACCAATCACACTACACCCCCACAATTCTCGTTCTTGACGCTATGTGCGCAAATAGGTCGTGCGCCTGCCTCATATTCATGAGTGCTCTTAAGATTATGCCATAATCTCGTATAAGCGGCCCTACTTGACACTCATATAGGTGATTTCATCAAGTATACGCTGCAATTCATACACCACCCATAAGGAATATGAAAATCATTAAAAACTTTTACGCCTATCCCTCAATAATGCAGCCTAGCACAATACAAAGGCAAATAAGTTCTAGTCTTCACATGAGAAAAATGGATAAACTCACACATGGGTTTAAAGTAAAAATAATGTGTTAACTCATATCCCTTTGTTTAAAAAAATTGCCCATGCTTCATCTTAATTTTTTTTTCCGGTCATAAAAAGTAAAGGAATATACCCCAAGGTAATACTTCCAATAAAATATGTAGTTCCAATGAAGGAACAATCATAACCCATGGTAAAAAAAATTTTGAATGGAAAAATATATTAATGGAGGTACAAGGAGTACCCCAACCCAAAATGCAAAAGAGAATCACAGGCTCTAAGATAGTAGAAATTGTTGGTCCATGATACATAGCATTGCTTATTGGGCCTCTCCTCTTGATCCTTTGATACTCAGGCCCAATGCTCTTTGTTCCTGCCTCGGTTGGTTTTGTTATTGACAGTTAAGTTAGTTATGAGGGTTTCATTGTAACTAATTTCTGTTTTGGTGAGTTGGATTAGTTAGCCATGTATATAAGGCTCCATGTTTGGGTTGTGTAGATAATAACTCATTCATGAATTCATTGTAACAATAGAGAGAAAAGATACAGAGAGTTTGGAGAGTGAAAACAAGGGAAAAAAGAGTGAAAAGAGAGAGTTTGTGAGAACTTGGAACTTGCTCAAAGTTCCAGAGAGTTTGTAATCAACCTTGTAATCTCTTTGTCCAGATGTAGGAGGAAACTCTAAACTAGGTTACCAATCTCGGGTGTCTTTCTATTCACTTATCTCTTGTTAATTCCTTTTGATCATAGCTTGTGTTAATCAATTTCTGCATTGATCAATTCTGTTTCTTGCATTCTTTTTACATTGCAATTCATATTTCCAAGTCTTGGTACTGCAGTGTGTGTGTGTGTGTTCTTGATTGTTTCAGGTTTCTCATATTGATTAATTGAACATTAATCACGACAAATTGGTATCAGTAGCAAGGTCGAATCAATCTTGGAAGGATGACATCCATGATGTTTGGTATGGAGAAGTTTAATGTCAAGAATGATTTCCGGTTATGGAGGCTCAAGATGCGGGTTTTTCGGTACAACAACGTCTAGCTAAAGCATTGCTTGGAGACAAGTCTCTTCCAGTGACTTTATCAGACAGAGAGAGGAAAAGATCATGGAAAAAGCCCATAGTGCCATCATCTTAAGCCTGGGTGAGAATAGGCTCGGTCAAATTGAAGTTTGAAGATGGGACTGAAAGAATTCTTACTGGTGTCAAGCATGTTCCTCAGCTCAAGAGGAATTTGATCTCTTTGGGAATGCTTGAAGAAGCTGCCTGCACTTACAAGGCAGAAAAGGGTTTCTTAAAGGTGTTCAAGGGGGCTCTTATGGTCATGAAGGGCTATAGAGATCATGGAATTTACATTTTCAAGGGCTATGTTATCACTGGATCAGTTGCTGCTGTCACTACTCAAGATCACAAGGCCAATCTATGGCACCAAAGGTTGGGCATGTCAGCCTAAAGGGAATGCAAATCTTGGGAAAATAAGGTGTTCTAGGTGGAGACAGCATTCAAAACTTACCTTTCTGTGAGCATTGCATCTATGGCAAAATGCATAAGGTCAAGTTTACCATTGGTCAACACAATACCAAAGGTATTCTAGACTATGTCCATAGTAATCTATGGGGGCTTGCTAGAATAGTTCTCATGGAGGTAATAAATACTTCATCACTTTCCTTGATGACTATAGTAGGAAAGTTTGGATTTACTTACTCAAAAGTAAAGATGAAGCATTTAAAACCTTCAAGCATTAGAGGGCTATGATTGAGAACAAAACAGAAAGGAAAGTGAAGAATCTTAGGATTGATGGTTGGAGTTCTGTGGTGAAGAGTTTACTAATTACTACAAGGATCATGGAATTAGTAGGCACAAAGCAATGAAGAAAACTCCTCAATAAAATGGTCTAGCAGAGAGGATGAATTTGACCCTACTTGAAAGAATGAGATGCCTGTTGTCTTATGCTGATATGCCTATCAAGTTTTAGGGGGAAGCTGTCCATACAACATGCCATCTCATTAATTTGAGTCCTTCAACAGCTATCAACCTCAAGACACCTCAAGAGATATGCTCAGGTAAACCAGCAAACTATACTAACCTTAAAGTTTTTAGAAGTGCTACCTATTTTCATGTGAATGAAGGAAAGTTGTTCCTAGAGCTAGAAAAGGGTACTTTGTTGGTTATCCAGAAGGGGTTAAGGGATATAAAATCTGGTGTACAGAGTTAAAAAATTGCATCATTAGCAGGGATGTGAAATTTCATGAAACCGATCTGTACAGAGGTGTTATAAGTCCTGAAGATCAAGCTGCAGATAAGAGGGATTTGGAGGTATTTGATCTTGAGGTGGAGTCCAGGAAAAAGAAGGAAGGTCAACCAAAAACTTCTCATGAATCTGCATCCACTCAACCTGCATCTGTTGAAGCTGATGATGATGCAGAATCTGCAAAATCTGTCTAAACTGAAGAGCAAGACTACCTTCTTGCTAGGGACAGAGAAAGGAGGGAAACAAATGCTCCTCAAAGATATGGATATGCCGATATGATCAGCTATGCATTCCATATTGCAGAAAAGGTGGAAAATTGAAGATCCAAGGACTTTCACAGAAGCTGTGAGCAGCAAGGACAGCAGTCAGTGGTTGCTGGAAATGGGTGAGGAATTAAGCTCAATGGAGAAGAACAACACATGGGATATGGTCCCTAAACCAAAAGGGGCTAAAATCATAGGAAGCAAGTGGATTTTTAGGAGGAAGGAAGGTATTCTAGGAGTGGAACCACCTAGATTCAAAGCAAGACTTGTTGCAAAAGGTTTTGCACAAAGGGAAGGAGTTGATTACAATGAAATCTTCTCACCAGTAGTTAAGCACTCTTCAATCCGGATAATCCTTTCCATGGTAGCTCACTATGACATGGAATTGGAGCAAATGGATGTGAAGACTGCATTCCTACATGGAGACTTAAAGGAAACCATCTTTATGCAACAACCAAGTGGTTTTGAGATTCAAGACAAGGAAGATTGGGTATGCAAATTGAGCAATTCTCTATATGGCCTTAAACAATCACCAAGGCAATAGTATTTGAGGTTTGATTCATTCATTCTAAATCATAATTTTGTTTAGAAGCAAACATGACTGCTGTGTTTACTTCAAACAAGTTACTGCTCATGATTACATATACCTTCTATTATATGTTGATGATATGTTGCTAGCTTGCAAGAACAAGGTTCAAATCAGTAAGTTGAAGGAACAACTGAAGGAGGAATTTGAAATGAAGGATCTTGGGGCAGCCAAGAGGTTATGGGAATGAATATAATAAGGTTCAGAGATCAGAAGAAATTAATCATATCTCAGCAGAATTACCTAAACAAGGTAATGAGAAAGTTCAATATGATTAATGCTAAGCCAAGTAGTGTTCCTTTGGCACCTCATTTTAAACTCTCATCAGTACAATCTCCTGTGACCAAGGAAGATAAGGAGTGTATGATGAAAGTCCCCTATGCTAGTGCCATAGGTAGCATCATGTATGCGATGGTGTTCTCTAGGCCAGACATATCTCAAGCTGTGAGTGTTACTAGCAGATTTATGGCTAATCCGGGAAAGCAACTTTGGCAAGCTATGTAATGGGTTTTAAGGTACTTAAATGGAACCTTAGACACTGGTTTAGTGTACTGTAACAACAAGGATACTGCTCAACCTGTCCAAGGCTATGTTGATTCCGATTATGTTGGAGATTTAGATAAGAGGAGGTCTCTTATAGGTTATGATTTCACTATTTTTAGCAATGTAGTGAGCTGGAAGGCCTCTCTTCAGCACATTGTGGCTCTCTCCACAACTGAAGCTGAATATGTTGCTCTTGCGGATGCCATCAAGGAAGCTATTTGGGTTCAAGGGTTGGTTTCAGAATTGGGATTGTCTTAAGACTCGATATGTGCACATTGTGATAGTCAAAGTGCTATCCATTTGAGCAAGAATCAAATGTACCATGAGAGAACGAAGCATATTGACATACGACTCCACTATATCAGGGATGTTATTGAAAGAGGGGATGCCAAGGTTGTTAAGATTCACACCAGCAACAACACTACAGATATGACTACAAAGCCTGTGCCTCTTAGCAAGTTCAAGCACTGCTTGGAACTGCTAAAGATTGGAGCTGCTTGATGTCTTGGACACCTAAAGAATCCTGCTTGTGATGTATTTTGAACTGCAATGGTTTGTACCAAGGTGGAGATTTGTTGGTCCATGTTACATAGCATTGCTTATTGGGCCTCTCCTCTTGATCCTGTGATGCTCAGGCCCAATGCTCTTTGTTTCTGCCTCGGTTGGTTTTATTATTGACAGTTAAGTTAGTTATGAGGGTTTCATTGTAACTAATTTCTGTTTTGGTGAGTTGGGTTAGTTAGCCATGTATATAAGGCTCTACGTTTGGGTTGTGTGGATAATAACTCATTCGTGAATTCATTGTAACAATAGAGAGAAAAGATATAGAGAGTTTGGAGAGCTAAAACAAGGGAAAGAGGGTGAAAAGAGAGAGTTTGTGAGAACTTGGAACTTGCTCAAAGTTCCAGAGAGTTTGTAATCAACCTTGTAATCTCTTTGCTCATAGTGGATCATCACAAGTCGGATTCTGTCCCCCAGATGTAGGAGGAAACTCTGAACTGGGTTACCAATCTTGAGTGTCTTTCTATTCTCTTATCTCTTGTTAATTCCTTTTGCTCATAGCTTATGTTAATCAATTTCTACATTGATCAATTCTGTTTCCTGCATTCTGTTTACATTGCAATTCATATTTCCAAGTCTTGGTACTGCAGTGAGTGTGTTCTTGATTGTTTCAGGTTTCTCATATTGATTAGTTGAACATTAATCACAACAGTAACAAAAGACCTAGGAGAGCCTACCTACACTCAATACACCGTAGTGGGTCGACAAACCACTCATAGTACAAATACGGTGCAGATCGTGGTAAATATTTACGCAAGATAATATATTACACCAAATTGTCTAAATTTAAAAAAATGAAAGTTGGACAAATAAAATACTCACAATAAACTAAGTATTTCAACTCTAGAATCAGCTACGAGATAAACAGTTATATCAATTTAACATGTAAATGAATTTTTGGCTTAAATACTATTTTGGTCCCTTAACTTATTTTTGAGGTTCAATTTAGTCCTTTAACTATTTTTTGAATCAAATAAGTCCTTTAAGTTTTTAAAGTGGGTCAAATAGGTCCTTTTCGGCTTTAAGTTTTTAAGTTGAGTCAAATAGGTCTTTAAGTTTTTAAGTTGGGCCAAATAGGTCCTTTAAGCTTTTAAAATAGGTCAAATAAGTCCATTAAGTTTTTAAGTTGGGCCAAATGAGTCATTGCTACGTAGGACCTATTTAGCCAAACTTAAAAACTTAGAGGACCTATTTGACCCAACTTAAAAACTTAAAGGACTTATTTGCCCCAACTTAAAAACTTAAAGCTGAAAATGACCTGTTTGGCCCACTTTAAAAATTTAAAGGACTTATTTGACCCAAAAAATAGTTAAAGGACTAAATTGAAAATCAAAAATAAGTTAAGGGACTAAAATGATATTTAAGCCTAAATTTTTCCACACACAAAGTGCATCATTGGATGAAATGACATACCAGAGAAGACTCAAAGAAGACTTCAATGATTCTAGCTAACTTACTATTACTCTCAAATTGCACATTGGCAGTAACCCATCTCCTCATCCAAGAGTTTTAATTTCACCACTGGCTCCCACCATCTCGCTAAGACTCTCGCGAGATGCTTAAACGTCTGTTTGGGAAGCGGTTTTAGGGGGGGAGGAGAGGGTCTTAGAAGGCTAAGTCTATATGTTGATATATATTTGAGATTTAAAAAAAAATAAAAGAACAATTTGATAGATGATCATATAACGTTTCAATCACACTTCATTCGTTTTTAGAAATATGTTATGGCTTCCTTAATTTTGAAAAAAAAAATAAGTCCTCCCTTTCCCTCCCCCCTAAAACTCCTTCCCAAACAGACCCTAATGGATTAAGCTTGCATTCGAATCCAACACGTGCAAACATATACAGGGCAATAAAGAATATAGCACATTGGGACTCTTGTGTATCACGTACACAAAATCAAGGTGAGAAACATATATACTCATATTCTTTCCAGAGATATGCAAAATTGAGAAATATATAAACGTTGAAGAACCGTGAAATAAAAGACCATGTGGGGTACTTGTAATTTACCCGTCTTTTCGTATTTCTATTGCATTACAATATATATTATTTTATCACGTTTTGTTATTTAATGTTAGCTTTAAGGAATGTGATTATGCATTTCAAGTATTTCATTATACTAATTTTTTTTGACTCAATACTAATTTTTCACAATAGCATGTTATTATTAACATATCGATATGTATATTCATATATTAACCAAGCAAATATTTTGTAAATTTTCAATTCTCAAAATAACGATAAGTCATACTTGTCTCACTCAAATCATCAAAGTAGGACGCATACAAAATCTATAGTGTCTATCTATGTTATTTATTTTTTTCATTGTATATATTTTCTTTTGATTATTTTATTTACTATTTTGGCAACTTGAGTAAGACGTTTATGATTGATTTGAGTAAAAATAAATGTGTCTTTCGCATAAGATTGGTCTCTTTGTTGTAAATAGAAAGAAACTAAATTTTCTTGTGGTTGTGTTTCATATAAGAATATCAATATTTAATATTAGGTGAGAACTCCCATACCCAGGAGTTTTATTGGGTATGAATACCCAATAACCAATTATGTGACGCCACATCATTTTTTAACTTTTTTAAAGTTAAATTAAATACTTAGTTTTCATATATATTGTCAGTGTAAGAGTATAAGAGAAATTTTTTGAAATTTTTTTATATTTATTAATAAATTTTGACTTTCTTTAAGGAGTTTTTTTATTCTTTTTCTATTTCGTTTTTTATAAAAAAATTCTCTATTTTTGTTATTTGGATCACTGCTTAAATAATATTCTAATATCTGTGTAAGCTATTTAATTTCATTCCTAGCATATTTTTTTTTCTTATTTAATTCCTAATAATAAAATTATATTTTGTTAATTTCTTCTATTGTTTTACTTATTTCATACACGATTTCAATTTACTTTTGATATTTCAATTTATTTTTTTATTTCGAGTTTGTTTTGTAGATTTTATTTGTTTTGTTATTTATAATTTATGTTTGAATTATAGTTTTTTTATTTTTATTGAGATTATTTTTGTTTGTTTAACGGATGGGTATCGATACCCATTTTTTTTGGGTATAGAAGAATTTACCTTAATATTATTAAAGAGGTAGAAAATTTCATCGTAAAAAAGGACAAAATTTAACATTATTTGATAGTATAAAAAATATAAGTCATGCAGAGAGTAATAATTCGATAGCTACAATATTATTATACTTTGGTTCATCAAAAATATATTATTAAACTTTGTGCTATTGTGATGCATTATTATAGATTAGTTATATTGTGTACTGCTATTTAAGATTATCCAATAGAAAATTTTCTAAATAAATTCAGTGGGATTATAGGCTCATCCAATACTGTTTTCCCCCCCTCGATATAACCAATTCTGTTGTTTTTATTATAATGAGTAACAAAAGAGTTAATTTGATAAATAATAGAAATATGTATTTTCTAAACTGCTTGAAAAAGACAACAATTCCAATAAATGTATCGTGATGATATAGAACAATGATATATAGACACCGCCTAAATGTAGATCAACTTCGTGTACATACTCAGAAGCAAAAAGTCAAAATTAGATTAGATTCCATCATTGAGCTCCTCATAAGCCATGCTAATTGGCATATGAATGCGAAGGGATGAACGCAACAATGAAGCTTTATAAAGCACATCTTCAATTGTAGTATCAATATGATTTTGAGTACAAATTTTGGGGGAAAAAAACGAACGCAACTACACAAATATGAAAGAAAAAAAATGGATAAAACTACTACTAACGGTTTGCAAGCATTGGACTACCATGGTCACATTTTTGTATGTCATCATGCTAAACAGCACCTTCATTCCATTCCTTGCTTTCCATTCCGTTCCGTTATGAGGCCACTCCTTTCCATCCTTTTCGAATCTCCCAAACTGACAACCTTAAACGACCAAAAGGAGCACATGATTCAAGTGTACAGATTACCTCTTCAGTTGATGGTGAATTATGTACTCTAGAAGTTGTTTCCTAAAAATAATATCAGTAATTAAGTATATTTACAATCACTCGCAGTCGCATACATACAATGGTTAGTGCTTTTAGGAAAAGGAACAAAGGGAGAGATAAATTATGAAGTTCAACATCAAAAAAATAGGGGGTTTTCATCTTGGGGTTCCATTGCGTTTGATACACCATTCCTCTTCTTTTCCTTTCTGTTTCATGATTTTTCAAACTTACAACGTATGGGCATGAAAATAGCATACACATAGTTGATCAGGAGATGCCAATAACAGAAAATAGCAAACTTCCGTACCAGGAGATGCCAATAACAAAAAATAGCAAACACATGGTGATCATATTATTAAGAATGAATAGAGGGAATGGAATAGTCTTACTACTTTGGAATTGGTGGTTGATCACCACGTTGAAACTTGAATATATAAGAGTTTTTTTTAATGACTTCTTGTCATTGGTGGTTGATCGCCATGTTGAAACTTGAAAATGATAATGTTTGTGTGTTTTAATAACACATTGAAGTTGATCGATATATGTTTTTTTTGTATTCTTTGTCTTTAGTGTTGAAAGTAAGACTTGATTTGACATGGATTTTATCATTGTTCTCTAATATTTATTCTATGAGCCATTTGAGAAATTATATAAAGTTGATGATGTACCATTAAGTTGGCTTCTGCTTTTGTTGGTCCTACACACAAGAATGAGTGATACACCCTTAGAGGTTAGTTATAAAATATATATTTTTTAGTTAATTGATGATAGAGAAGTTTCTTCTTAATGATCAGCTCTTAACTCTCTCTCATGTTTGTGTTTGGAGTATGTATTTATATACGAGTGTGACATTCTTTTAGAATGTTGTGACATGGAAATTATTGAACTCTTGAAAAATATTTTCGATGCACGTGATGTTATTTTCCATTAATGGTGATCATTGTTGCTATGATTGTTATAATTGTTTGAAAAGACAATATATGATATGTGTTGATTTGTGCTCTCTTTGAGTGGTACAAATTGTATAAATTTAGAGATATTTATTGCATGATTAATTCAACAAGTGAATTGTTGTGATAATATATCTCTATTGGAAAACGATTCGAATATGTGTATAATATATTTATTTTTCAGCTGATATTTTATAAATAATATATTGGAAAGATAATATACCATGATTTAGATATGTGCATGATGTATAAATGCTTGGATGGTGTCATGAAAGTTAATACTTTTAGCCTATATCATGCATTTTAAGGTGTCTGTTTACTTAATTGTGAACTCTTGTCTCAATTGTGAATATATTTATTTTCCAGCTGATATTTTATAAATAATATACTGGAAAGATTTTTTTTTTCTATATAGACAAATGTTAGTTGTTAGTAATTGTTAGAAGTGTTAATTTCCCAGGTTTGAACCCGGGACCTCTAGCTTATACTTCTTCAGCATCCCTTAGCTCACCAGCTGAGCTACTTAATATACCATGGTTTAGATATGTGCATGATGTATAAATGCTTGGATGGTATAATGAAAGTTAATACTTTTAGCCTATATCATGTATTTTAAGGTGTCAGTTTACTTAATTGTGAACTCTTGTTTCAATTGTTGTAAGTGCAAAAACTTGTACAATGCTAATGGATTTAAATTCATTATCAGTAGGGGTGTTTATTTTTTAATGCACCTTCTTATGGACTGCAGCATGGCTAAGGGCAAGAGATATTGATTCATGGGTAAAAATATTTCACTAATTATAGTGGGGATTCCCGCCAAAGTGGGATTACTCATTATTAACTGGTGAAATTTCTTTTTATCATTAGAGGAATGATTCTGATTGTCACGTATAATTTTCTGCCCAAAGGGGGTTATTGTATGCCATGATTAGAAGCCGATTTGCGATATAGTTATTGGAGGTACACTGGTCTAAGAGATTTGTCTGCCCAAAGGGAATAGATCTCTAAACCCAATGTATGCTCATTGAGTAACTTATTATCGAATATGTTGGGTGAAGTTAATAGAGGTGCGTTGGTGTAAGAGATTTGTCTGCTCAAATGGGACAATTTTCTGAATCCAGTATATGCTCATTGATTAACTCATCTGAGGTTCTGATCGTGGTTGTGACCTTGGTTACACATTCTGCCCAAAGGGAAATGTGTTGTTATGATGACCTCAAAATAGCTTGATTTAACTTGAAGTCATGTCTTGCTCTGTTGCTTATTTTAAGCATTCCAAGTTTTGCTTAACAATAATTTTTCAATACAACTGTATTGTTTGGTTTGTTATGGATCATCATTATTCCTAATTTTTTGAAGGCACGTGTCTGTGAAAATAAGTTTTTCCTATTATAAACTCCAAAGAAAAATGCATGATGTTAAGTTTACTTTGTTTTGGTATGACATAAAAGATACTTTTAATTTGACCAAAATATTATCAGCATTATTGCATTTATTTGTAGATCTATAGATCGCAAGAATTTTATTATATGTCTCATCTTGGTTGATTTCGTACTTGAAATCACGATTTACGACCAAATTTATTTCATGAAAGTTCGTGATAAGCTTTTAGATGTTTATGTTAGTTTACTATAATTTTTTTGTAAATTTAACGTGGTTGGATCTTGACATCAATAGGAGGATTTTGACTTTAGTCATTATTTGATGTCAAGAATGGTAGTAAAAATAATTTATTGAAATATATCTTTTTGGAAGCTTTTGTTTGTGGAATTGAAGAAATTGTTGATCCAAAGAGCTATGAAGAAACTTTTTATCTCTCAAATCGATTTCACGTTGGTTGATCCCTTGACCATGAGACTCAGGCTCATAGTTATTTATTTATCATTATTGTTGTGAACACTGGCACTATGAGTTCGTATAATATGCTTGGTTAGTAGGAGTTTGAACTTTATGTTGTTTTCTGGTGATGTTGGATAGCTTATTTTTAACATATTTGGTGTTTTCACAACATTTTCCATTAGATTTCGAAAATTAAATATGAATTGAATTAAGTTGTTATATACTTTTGTATATGTATATCAAATGCGAAAATGTTGAAACTCGGTGTCGTTGGGACCACTACGCCCGTGGTCGACACCATGTAAGAGTTGTGGCATTATGGTTTTGTTAAACCATGAAGCTCGGTGTCGTGGGACCACTCTGCCAGTGGTCGACACCATTTGGAGCTGAGGCATTGTGGTTTTGTTAAACCATGAAGCTCGGTGTCGCTGGGACCACTCTGTTGGTGGTCGATACCATGTTGGAGCTGAGACATTGTGGTTTTGCTGAACCATGTAGCTCGGTGTCAATGAGATCACTGTGCGGGTGGTCGACGCCATGTCGGAGCTGAGACATGATGGTTTCTTATGAACCATATAATTTCTCTGGCTTTAATGCATTTGAAAGAAATTGAGGACTGACAAAGAAAATAACAGTATGGCTATAAGATCACATTGACATGTCATTTTCTTGTTACACTCCACATAGATGACTAGTCAACGGAGTTGGTGGTATTTGTAACCATGGAAGGTGTTATGTCGACATAAGATATGACTACCGCCATGATTCGGTATCATTTAGCTTTTGTTGGATGGAGTCTTAATTAGGTGTTGCATCTTGGGATCATGTGTCTGTTGGCTACGTTAGAAAGTATGTTATTAGCCCGAGAGCCGTTTTCAAAATGTTTTCTACAAATTAAAATTGTACAATTGATTTTTCCCAAGTAGAAGAATGTTAGAATTATTTCTAATAATTCTTGTGGCTACAATCAATTGTAGCCTTTTTATTTTTCTAAGAACGGGCTAATGTTATGATCCAATTGATGATGCTCAAGCCCGCAAATAAGTGATCAATTGTAATGGTCCTTTGGACACCTAATTCAGATTTATATTGGAGACAGTGTAGGCTCAACCACTAGGCACATGATGGGAGGTGCCTAGGGTTGACAAATAGAGAGGCTAGGTCCTCTTTGCCGTCACGCTATTCATACGCTCGTCTACAGTTTGCCCCATTGAGAACAGAGAACCTGGAGTTTGTGACCAGACAAAGGAAGACTTAGTTCGTGATTTCAGGAGCTCTAAAAGACAGAGGCAATTTTCGGTAATCGTGATCATGTCTTCAACAAATAAGTGCTTTAATCGGTGTTCTAATTTCATATAAGAGATCCTGTTAATTCTTACATCTTGGGTTCCATTGTGTTTGATACACCATTCCTCTTCTATTCCTTTCTGTTTAATGATTTTTCAAACTTACAATGTATGGCCATGAAAATAGCGTACACATAGTTGATCAAGAGATGCCAATAACAGAAAATAGCAAACTTTCGTATCAGGAGATGCCAATAACAAAAAATAGCAAACACATGGTGATCTTATTATTAAGAATGAATAAAGGGAATGGAATAGTCTTACTACTTAGGAATTTTCAGCAGAGCACTCTATCCTTCTTCACCTTTGACTCTGAATTATCTCCCCATACTTTGGTCCTATTGATTTTTCTGAATATTTTCTGTATTGTAGACTCTAATTTCATATTTTCATCCCCTTCTGTCTTTATTTACTCTCTCTCTCTCTCTAGGATAGACATTTTACACACACATCACTTTTATAATATTAGGGTCGCTAAGATTTATGTAATTGATGTAACTGCTTCATGTATGATGAATGATAGTAAACCAGTGCATAATTAATAGTCTTGTTGATTAAACAGTTGCAAATTAATTTATTTTGAGAAAAAAAAATTAAGGGAAATTGTCAAATTAAAAATAGTTTTTGTGTGAGGGGGCATGGTCTAGGCTATAAAGGAATAAAATTTTTCTTGACCACCCTATAATGTTCACAACCTACCTAAGTGTGCGGTGGCGAAAATTGATTTTAAATGAATTGATTTTATAAAATTGATTTTAGGTAAAAGTTAGTTGAATGTAAAACGATTTATGTTTGGATATATTCACATAAAAGAGAGTTGGACAATAAATTTGTGAGTAAAAATCACTTTTGGAGGCAAAAACTACAAATCCTAGCTTCAAGTTAAAATCAATTCTAGAGGCAAAATCAATTCTACTCGAGAGCAACCAAACATGACAAAATCAATTTTTAGTATCTAGAATCACTTTTAGCTCTCCCAAAAGTGAAACCAAACATGCAACATTGAATAAAAAATAACTACAGCAAAGGATAATATATCAGCAAACCATTTTTCACAACATGTCCTATACCCACACAATAAGGAGTGAGGGGAAGAAACGAAACAGAAGTTTGAAGCATCTTTGAAGCAAATCATACAATACCCAATTTAGCCAAATCATATGAACCACTGTTTGAAGCGACAAAATAACAATTTGCGGATCTTTGAAGCAATACACAAGTTTGCAAGAAATTGTCAATATTCAATGCTACATTTTTTTTTGGTTGGTTGTATTCACCTTTGTTTTTCTCCCTACATGATTATTGCACAACGACGAAGAACGGAAGGGACAGCAACAAAAGCCGAAGAAGATCCATGGTGTAGACCCACCCATCTCTCGCTCTTCTCTAGCATCTTCTTCTTTTCCATTCTCTCTTCTTTATTTTCTTATGTTTATGCTCTCTATTTTGTTAACAGTGTTGTCCTTTTGGTTTATAGGGTATTGGTCTTGGGCTAGGAGGATGCTTGCTTGGAGACTATTATGAATTTTAATTTGTTCTAATTTTTCTATTATTTCATTTGTTCGTTGGTTGGATTGCAAATTTACAATAAACACTTGATATGGTGATGGTCTTCAAGCTTTTGGAAGCCAAATGCTTATCAATACTGCATAATTAACAACAGTGAGGGGATGAAAACTATTTTATTAGTAGTTCACAATTTTTTGGTTTGTATGTTATGTATAGTTTCTACATTTTTATGGCCAAATGATAAGTAATTTCAAGGTTTCAACTAAATGAATTATCTTTTTTTATTTTGGGTATGTTACTTTTTCTCACAAATTAATTAATTATATGGGTATTGTTATCTTATGTGTTGGTGACTACAGGAGGATACTTCTATGGTGGTCCAGTGACCAGGTCACTGCAGAATCTTGCAAAGTGACTGATGTCCCTGAATGAGGTAATGTAAACTGGACACATAGCTTCTCCTTTTTTTTTTTTTTTACGGTTTTTCTGTCTCTAAGTATGCAAGTTTTTTTAAAAAAAAAAAATTGGGTATCTGGCTTGTATTTTTCTGACTAATGGTCCTGCAGGAGATGAAATGATGCCATGGCAAGGCAATGCTTGCTAACTTTTTGCTTACATAGTATGACATAAATAATGGTAAGTACCAAATCAACTTTGTAAATAATAAAACTTAATTCAATAATAATGAAAATTATGCAATTCTGCGTTTGGTTGTCTGAAATATAGCAGCTTTGTACATTTTATTCATTGTAAAATAAAATAAAATAAAGAATATTGATAGTGCTACTTTCTTTCCACTTTTGTACATAATCATATCTTTGATTCACCATCAAATTAATTGTAGAATCCTGCTCTTGCTCTACTGGATGCAACAATTTTTAACTACTCATTCATTTATTTACTTTTATTCATCGAAACTCATTAGTAAAAGTGCAAAATTCTCCAGCTTATTTTGCATGGGTTTTGGTTTATGCCCCTCATGATTTTGTTTTCTTTTTCCCTCTTTTTAATAAATTTACGGTGACTTGTCACCTTGCTTAAAAAAAATGCAAAATTTGGATGCACCGAGTTGTTTTTCATCTGTGACAAATTGGGCAGTTCATTTCCAAACCTTTCTCCAGGCACTTAATCTATTGCAATGTGGCTTTGGGAATGGTTTGCAATTTAAACGGTGTGCAGAGTGAAGAGTGCAGCAGATTCAGATCGAGATGAGGGCAGTGACTGACAATTGCAGTTCCTGGAATCCTCCTCTGCTGGAACTGGAACTGACGAATCCATGGAGCAGGCTGCTTAAAGGGAGACCATACAGACAGGAAGCTGGGGTTGCGGGCAACATCAAAGTTAGTAATAATCTGCAAGAATCACGATTTTTGGCTTTGGTTTTTTTAGCAAATATAATATTGCACCTGTGTTTCTTACTGCTCTTCAATCAAATTATATAAATTTGTAAATTTGAGTCATTTTAATGTTATCTTATATTCTTCATTCATTTTGGATTGCAGACTTCTTCTCGGTCCATAAGGAACTTCGCTTCTAATGGAAATACTGGTACAATGAATATATCATCTCCTTCTTTGCAATTGAGTTCTTTTGAAATGGACTATTTTTCTCTTGATTTTTTTTTTTTTTTTTTACTTTTACTTTTGTGTCACTACTTTGTAAGTTTTATGATGTTTGATAATGATGACATGATTAGTTGTGATGAAGATGAAATTTTATATTTAATTTCTATGCACTACAACTATAATTATGAGGCAAACATCATTGTAGGGAGCAGCAGCAACATGCTGTGTAGCACTGCACCCACAATTGAAGGGAATTAGTGGCAAGTATTTTTCTGACAGTAATCTGGTTGAACCAAACTCACACTCTGTATTTTTATTTGTACTTTTTACTCTTAGACCTTGGTGGAAGTGAAGGGCTACATGCATATGTCCATACTCTTGATGATGTTTCTCATATGGTAATTCTGGAACTGGAATCTACAAGAGTTTTTTTTTAAAACAATGTATACGTAAGTGGTTTTTTATTTGTTTTTAAGTATGCATAATGGGTTAGAGTTAGAGGGAGATGCAGTTGGTAGGAACTAGTAACATCTTTAGATTTTATTGCTAACTGAAATATCTCTGTTTTGATAAAGAATCTTATCTTTTTGATAAACAGAAATATTTTGTTGTGCATCGGACCAAAATTTCAAAGAATAGTTTTCATACCATGATTTATCTGATGATTGTGTTGCAACTTATTTTAGAACTCTAGATCCATGTTGTCATTAGCTAATGTCTTTCAAGCAGTGGATTTGATGCAGTTGCAAGCAACCTTCTTATCCTCTGAGGTTGATACAACAGATTCAATAGAGCAGCTCCAGAATAACATGCAGCTGGCAGTTGCCCACTTCCACTCACTAAGTAGCTTACACAAGGTATCAGATCATCCATCACATCGCTACAGAAAATTGCAGCTTCTAAAGTTGAGGCAAGTAGGATGAGAAGCACAATAGCAGCAAATACAACTGAAGAATTCATGGTTGTTGAAATGATATGAAGTTAGTCTGAATTTTCACTGAATTTTTTCACCATTTATATGGGTTTGAAATGTAAAGTAGTTTTTTTATTATTGAGTGAATGTGGGGTACAGCAAGAAAGAAGAAGCATATCATTTTGATATTCCCTTGGATTTATCAAATGTTAGATTACGTGGAAGTAGTGAAGAAGGGGTTATTCAGTTTCAACAAAGTTCATTGGAGAAATCTGTTATATTTTATTTCATGTTTTCAATTCCTCTAAAGAATTTGATCAATTAACCTGCTAAAAAAACTATTACTTGTAATGGAAGTAAACCTTATTGGTGGTGTCACTCTTACAAATTCTACCATGATAGATGTTCTATTCAGGAACAAAATCAAGGTAGCATCAGATAATGAGTTAGCTCTAAATTTAGTTCTAATAGGCAGTAATATACCCTCAATTGGATATCTCAACCATACATTATTATAAAAATAATAATATTTATATTATATCTATTGGTCTCAAAAGGTATTTCTATCACAATACCACTAGCTATTGCTTTTAAGAGATACATTTGCTTCGCTGTTCACCACTTCCGTAACTACTTCCATCATTTTGGCTTGATTGAAACATGTGAAACTGTTTTTTTTTGGAAAAATTAAACTCGGCTAAAATAAGACTTTTAAAGTACAAGGTATATGCAATGCACCCTTAAATTTCACTGGATTAATTAAATAAAAGATGAATAGACAAACTGATTTGAAAAGATTTTCTTTTCCTTCATTTTTCCTTATATATATTGTCATTGATATTGGCAATTTTTTAATGATGTGTTTGATTGGCTATTCTATACACATGATATCAGTATGTTAATAATATCATGTTGTAATAGTGGCAACACGGGCACTGCCAATATGTGTGTTTTAGCTCATTGAATATTAGTTATTTTGACATTTATAAATTTATAGAATATTTGATTGATTAATATATACATGTCAGTATGTGTTAATTAATATGTCATTTTTAAAAATTAGTGTGATGAAATTTAATTCCCTTAAAACCAACATTAAACAACAAAACATGATAAAATAATACATATTGTAGCGCAATAAAAATGCGAAAAGATGGGTACTCTAGTATAACATAAAGTAAGATCATCTAAATAAAAAGTGCAGTCAACTAAAACCATCCTATGCATCACCTTTTCATTTTAGATATCAATATCAAATTATATATGATTCCTCGAATTTACTAAGTCAATACAGTGCGTTAAAAGCAAAAACAGTGAGCATAGGTTGAGTAGCATTAAAGGAAAGCACTTAAGAAGAGATAGAACCTGGAAGAGAAATTGTAACCAAAGACGAAACAACGCAAGCTCAATAATCATTTTTGTCGTACTAGACAAGCGCATCACGTAGATATTGACCGTAGCTATTGCACCCCTCTAATATTTGCATTGCATGTCATGAGTTGATGTTGCTGCATGCCTTCAGCTTTCTTCATCTCCATTATAATACAATAATAAATCCTTAAAATTGTTGGAAATTTTGGTCAGCAGCACGAAAAATCACGAACAAGACAATCACAATCTCACGAATAAGGTAGTCATGAACACAATTACGAACCACGAACCATGAACACGGTAACACAGCCTGAGGCGTGTGAAATCACACTGTCTTTAAGGATTTATTCGACTAAGACGATAATCCTCAGGATTCAACAGGCCATTCTGAGAGTAATCTCAGATAACAGAACTACGAGAAAATTATCTTCATTGCTAACCCATAAGAAAAGAAATGGACAATATTTTTCACCTAAGAGAAATATTCCCGAAAACCAAGTCACTACAAGAAAAAAATCAAATTGGGACGGAAATATTTTCCGTCCCAAAATAAATTGTTTGTGACGGAATTTGCGACAAACCTCTGTCGCAACATTTTTTTTATCACATTTATTTATAAGTTTGGGACGGAAGGCATATTCTGTCTCGATTTCGGGACAGAGTTTGGGATTCTGTCGCATATTGGAGACTGAAAATCTATTCCGTCGCAAAATTATTTGGAAAATTTTTGGAAGGAATATTGGCGCCAACATTGGGACGGAATAGTTATCACACTTCCGTCCCAATTTTGTTATCATTGTTCACCGTCCAACATTATTTATTGGTTTAGGACGAAATTGATATTCTGTCTCCATTTTAGGACGAAAGTTGAATTTTCGTCTCATAGTTGAGACAAAATTTTTATTCCATCTTAAATACATTCAGAAATATTTTGGAGGGAAGGTTTACGCAAAGTTGGGGACATCCATCCCATTTCTATTATTATATTTAATATAATTTTTATGATTTTATTTATTTATTTATTATATTTTTGATTCTTTAATATCATTTTATTTTATTTTTCATAATATGAAATAATTTAACTAATTTATTTATCATTTAAATAATTGTTTCACTAATTTTTAAATAAAATAGATTTCTCAAGATATTTATAGTAATTAAAGTTAGTTTGATGAAATGAGAAATAAAAAACAAAGAAAATTATTGAATGTAAAATTAAAATAATATTTATATAAATTTATTAAAAATTATATGATACACTCATAATATAAGATGGTGCCTTACTTTCTTTTCCATATTGGCGCCGCTGAGAACCCTTGGTTGCTAACTCGCTGCTACACTCACACTATCACAGCTCATCAGTGTTGGTTCTCTCAACCTCTCTCTCGTCTCACTTCATCGCTGTCGGCTGCTGGTTTTACTGCTGTCGGCCACTGGTTTCGTTGCCTCATTCGCAGCCTCAAAGCCTCTTAATCACGCATTACCCCGATGGGATCCGTTCGGCATGCGTTCTCTCCCCCTTTGTGAATGCGTCCATTGTCACCCCCATCACACGCCGAGTCAGATATGTGAAGGTTGCCGCTACTGCTCGCTACCTCAGCCACTGCGCCTCCACCGCGCTTGAGTGTGCCTCCGCCATGGTCTTCCTTCTCCACCCTAAGTCCAATATATTCTTCCCCTAGACATGATATAAATCATCAAGTGAAATGACGTTAGCAAATATTGGTAAAAGGTCCAATATATCCAGCCCCTGTAATCATTCTTTTGTGTTTTTACTCTTGCCAACGTTGATCGTTAGCAAATAATGGTAAAAAGAAAAGAAATTATTGATGAAATTCGTTTAGAATCTATTAAAAGCTTTCATTTTTTAAGAGTTTTTTATTTAAATTTCTTAAAATATAATTGAAAGGTTAGCATTTTGTTCTATCATCACTGAAGTTTTGGCTTGCTGATTAATTGGATTTGCATATCCTGAGTAAAATACAGAGTAGGTGTCTGGTGTGTTGTGCATATCTCTATTACTTTGCCGCTAAGTTTTGCTGTTTGATACAAGGTATGTTACTTTTTGCAGAAAACTTGCAAAATTTTTGGGCTTGATAAGTGTCTTTGTTTAGTTGTGCTGGTCCTGTACACTTAGTATTGTCATGATAGTATCCAACCACAACTACTGTCATGACATGGGTGGTGAAGTACCTATGATGAGTTGAAACTTTTGTAGTGTGTAAAGGTATGATCAATAGTGCTTCCATGATCAATTAAGAATGTGTAATTGTATGTTATAATTTTGTAACCTCTTTAGACAGAGCAGAGACCTTGTGCCTCTTTTATCATGTATGCATGATTTACATGTTGTTGTTTTATTGCAAGGAGAACCACAAATTCATACTCTTCAATAGTTTTGGCTGAACTGTTGAAGATTGAAGGAACTTATGCATATTCTTATATTCCTTCTTTTGAAGGGGCTACTAATTAACTGTTGAAATGGACCACTTAGCAGTCCATAAGGTGATTGATTCTTTTTTTTTTTTTGTTAACAGGAAAACTTTGAAAAACTATGTTCATAAGTTGAGTCTCAACCACTTCCGAGTCTGGTGATAATGGGAGTTGTGCTCAACACAAGCCTATTGATTATAAAGCTATAATGATTGAAGTTCTTCGAGGAAGAAATGAAAATAGAAAGATGATGATGATGATCTATGTTATGACTTTGGAATGTAGAACCTTAAAACTATTAGATCTTTGATCTTTTACTTGTATTGATATAAACTTGTATATTTTGGTTTATCTAGAGATACATACATTATGCTTTATGATGAGACAATTGTTGTGTAGTATGGACATGTGGTGTAGTTGCATATTAATTTAATGGAAGCTCATTGTTAGTTATGAGTTATTATATCAATTCCTTTTCAATTATTGATGTTCATTAGGAAACTAATGTAAAGCAAAGAAAAAGTATATATTTTTTCTAAATAAAAATTTGGACAGAATATAATGTGAAATATTTCGTCACAACATTAACAAATTTGCGATGGAATATTTTACACTAGTCTGTCCCAAAATTTGGACAAAAGAAAGGAATTCCGTCAAAATATTAAATTAGTTTTCGTTTTCAAATTTTGTCCCAAATGTGTGACGGAATGAAAAATTTTGTCCCAAAATTGGGTCGAAAGGAAGAAATTCCACCAAAATATTTAATTACTTTTCGTCACAAATTTCGCCCCAAACGTGTGACGGAGTCAAAAAATCCGTCCCAAATAATTTGCGACAAGCAAATTGCGACAAAACATTTTTATCGCAAATTCCGTCCCGAAAAAGTGTTGGGACGGAATTTTCAACTGTTGTGCAACGAAAATTTCCGTCTCAAATTGATTTTTTTTCTTGTAGTGAGTGTAGCAACTAGCATGAAAAATATATATTCCAAAGAATGGTGTGGGATTCGCTTTTAAATGAGAAAGAAAAACTTAGTAATAAAACAAATCATAAAATGCTTTGATGGTTATTAAGTTTCGAAACGTTTAGCAATTAAATCATTTGCTACAAAGGATTCTAACAACACTTGACGGTATAGCCAAATTCAATGTGAAATTAAATTATTTTAAATTGCTATTAAGAAAAAAAACGTAACAATTGAAACGATAATAATATAGTCAATTAAATACAATCAGACTAAATAAAATTAAATGCTATAATAAATTCAAAGCATGAATTAGCAAGAATAAATTTAAATGGCTAATCAATCAAAACAAATATTGTAAGCCAGTAAGCAAATCAAGGTAAATGTATAATTAATTAAAAATAAATTACTCATATAACTTTTGAAATAATATATTATCTAACAATGGCTTGCCCTTTAATTTAAGCTAAGCACATGTTTGGAGCTGAATTATGGAAGGGATAAGTGAGTAGTGAGAAGTGAGAAATTAAGAAAGATAACTCTACTTCGAGGCGCAGAAACTTCCTAAGAAAATAATAAGAGAAAGAAATTGACTAATTTCTTCATTCATACCAATCATGAGGTCATACAATGCTTATATAGAGCTGATGCATACACACAATAAAATACCTACATCAACTACACCATAACATTTCTACCAAACAAACTAACAAAATGTATAAAAGATCATTCTAGAATAAGATGAGTCATCATTGCTTCTAGAACTAGTTGAGTTATTATTCTTTTGGCTTCTAGGATCATAACATTACTGACCCCTTCAAGATCAATCTTGTCAAGGTTGTGAAAATTGCTCCCTTGAATAAATTTCCCTGGGTCCCATTGCTTGAATTGGGACGACCTATCTGTCGTATGTATCTAAATATCCACTAAGGTCCCATTGTTGCCCTTTTTCAGTTCCCAATGGAAAAATCAACACACATAGCTGACGTGCCTTTTGAACGTGAACATAAGAAAGGGGTTAAATTGTGTTAAAAACTTTTCGCAAACTATACGTAAAAACTTCAACACAGGTTTTTCAAAAACTGTTTGTATATCAGATGCAGAGAATTAAACCGGATGCAGAAATTAAACAGTTTATAAAGACTTGTTTTCCTGAGCAAGGTAAAGATAAATGTAAAGCAGTAAAGGTTGAGACGCAGAGATTTATACTAGTTCACCACCAACTGGTAGCTACGTCTAGTACCTTCGTTCCTGAAGGATTTTTCACTATAATCAACTGATTACATTTTTCCTCAAGAGTATTCTTCTGTCACAAACGTGACAATACTCTCAACTTCTCAAAACGACTTAGTGCAGTCGAGCCTTTGAGGAACAAAGCCTTCACATGGCTAAAATACAGTTTACAAAAGAGATTATACTTTTGAATACAATCAAACTAACTCTCACAGAGAGAATGAAAAGATTAAGCTCAAAACAGAATGGCTTTCTAAAAGAAAGTATAAGACGCTGAGTTCAGTTCTATGTAGACCAGAAACTTGGCACTAAACTTGATTGCTCACTTGAGTAATATTGCCTTCAGAATGAAGTTTCTTCACAGTTTTTCCAACTCATCTTCAATGAATACCTTGGGGTATTTATAGGAGTCTTCAAGGGTATTACCGTTGCAGTAAAAAATATCTCCTTTCCATTGAGTGAGATAATTTGAAATGTAGTCTTTTTCTTCCTTTCCAGGGAATATCATAATAGTACACATTACCATTTTCGTACTATCTGCTATTTGCAATAGCCTTGTACGATTTTTGTCTTATGCTAAAGGTGTCACCTTTGCTTCCTCGTACATCAAAATGAGCGCATAAAATCAAATTCGAATTCCGTTCCAGAACAGTCTGAGGTTAAGAGCAAAAATGTGATCATCACGTTCTTTATTAAAGTGATCAGGCCTTCGCTCGGAAACGAGAGGACTGACGCCGCAAAGAATTTGAGTATTTCACGTGTCAAAGAGTAACACTCTTTGGATGCTTCTTTGTTAACAAGGACGAAGTGAGTTCAGATGTTGACACGAGTGGATTGTATTCAACTCTTTTTGCGAATTTCTTCTTCTTCTTCCTTGAGTGTTTTGTACATATATATGAAACTTTGATACCTGTACACTCAAAGATATGTTAGAAGATAAATTGTTCTCTTGAGAATTACTTTGTTATCATCAAAATTAATAAGGGTCTAAACTTCTCAATCGTTTATGTTCCAATAATCTCCCCCTTTTTGATGATGACAAATATCCAAGATTGATGAACAATTTAATTTCAAAATAACATCAAGGGTCTCCCCCTGAATTTAACAATTAAGATGTATAAGACAATTCTGGTATTAAGGTGATTATTGATAAACAAATTCATTTAAGTGATCGCAAAAAAAATACGTAGATGTATCAGAGCATATTTTTAACAAAGTGAGGTCGGATGCTAATTTTCATTTTATCAAAAAGATTTTCATTATGCCAATTTTATTGATCATTGTTAGATTATTGGGTCAATGAATATCAATGTATTAATAGATATTAGAGCAATGAATAACCATACAAATGCTATGTATGAAATGATATGCATGATACTTTCTGTTTTAGTGTATTCATTGGACGGTGAATTTGTTAATCAGAATTTGTTAATCAGACTTTCACGTATTCATCAGACCTTTCTTTTACTCCCCCTTTTGTCATCAGACAAAGAGAGTGTAAAGCACATCATAGTCAAAAAATGGCTTAGAAAAAAAATTGAATATATATAAACAGATAATCAGATATAGGTATGTATAGTCAAATAATCAGAGCAAAAACACTGAATATATATATAAATATGAGAGTACCCAAAAAAAAATTATATCACACAAAAGGAATAAATTTTTTTTTAAGGGTTTGGTGGAGGTGGTGGAGGTATGTTGAGACGTTCATATAACAGCTTTAGTGCATTCTCCAGCTGAGTGACTTTCAGGTTAGTGTCTTTCATTTCTTCAAACTCTGCTTTAGGAATGGTGACCATTTCAACTGTAGGAGTAGAAGTAGAAGGTCCAGCTTCTGGTGCAGGTTTCATCTTCTGATGCTCTGCTAGCACCCAGTTGGAAAGCTTCAGTCTCAGTTCCTTCTTTTGTTAAGCCTTTTGAAAGAACGCATCATTTGGTATAAACCATTTGATGAGACTTCCAAGTTTCCTCTGCTCAGATTCTGACTGAATTCTTCTCCTTTTCTCCATCTCTTTTGGATACAGCAAATCCATGAAGATAGTTGTAGTACCCTAATTTTGTCCGGTCTTTATTTTATTTTTATTATTTACTTAATTTTTTTTTAAAATTAGTAGTAGTGGTAATAATAAGTCAAATAATATTTTTGGTTAAGGATAAAAGGGATTTTTTTTAAAAAAAAAGAAGAAAAAGAAAAGAGGATTTTTTTTTATTATTTGAGAAAGGGTGTGCAAAAAATAAATATGGGTGGTGCATATAGCAGCACAATCCAATTCCAGCCCACTTCCTCTTTTACTTCATGCACCCTTTCTTTCTATTTTCACAGCCCCTGCATCTCCCTCTTCCTCATGCACGCATCACACACCCACGCGGCCCAATACCTAACCCAGCCCACTTCAATCACATAACCCTAAAAAAACCTAACCTGATTCACTCTCCCTCTCTCATTTTGATCCGCAGCGTCCCTCCTCTCTCTCCCTCGCGGCGCTCACCACACCCTTCCTCTTCATCTCCTTCCCATCCTCTCCTCCTTCTCCCCAACCATAGCTCCCACGCCTCCATCCTCTCCTCCTTCTCTCTAACCCTAGCTCCCAAACCCTAAGCGGCCGCACCACCTCTTCCTTCCCCTCGGTCCCCTTCCTTCCTTCAATCTCTTCCTCACCCTAACCCTAGCCGTGGCAATCCTCACCTTCTCCAAGAGCCCTATCCGTAGTACTAACCTTATCCCCACGTTTTCTCTTCATCTCCCATCTCTCTCACCAAACCAAACCCTAAACCGTCCCCTTTTCTCGCCCCTAATCCCGCAACCTCATCTCTTTATCCCATCCACCATCATCTCCATCAAATCCAAACAAGATTTTCGTCAAAAAGGAAGTATTTGTTTCCTTCCTTTCCCTTTATTTCTTTATTTTTCTTTCTATTTTTATTAATCTGATCGTTTTGTTTCGCAGGTACTTTGGCTATAAAAGCCACACAAAACGCAAGTCAATGGAAGAAGACCCTAAGAGTAACCTAGAGCAAAAAACGAGACGAGAACCCGAGAGAGAAACAAGAGAAATCGGACCCTGGAGAGACAGAGAACAAGAGACAGAGGAGAAGTAGAGGATGACGACGAAGGCAAGAACAAGAGGACGGAATTGTGACTGCAAACCTGTGAGGCTACCATAAAATTAAACACCTTTTAGTCTTAGGTTTTTTTTATCCCCTTCTCTTTACCTCTGTGATTTTCTGGGAAAAGCTGATACCCAGGTTTCCTCTTATTCCTTCTACTTCTCTCTGAATATGATTATGTAACAAAGACTTAATTAATTTCTACTGCAATTTTCTTAGTTCCATTCTTTTACTTTTGTGATTATTGGGTTGTTGTTGTCGTTGCTGGCGTTGTTGCTATTGTTATTGCTGTTGTTGTCGTGATTGTCATTTGTGTTATTGCTGTCAGTGTCCACGATTGAGGTTGTAATTAGGTTAAGGGTTTGGCCTTCCAATGGGGCCGAACCCTACATAGGGACTAAACTGCAAATATATCCTAAATAAGGACTAAACTGCAAATATATTATAAGTAAGGACTAAACTGCAAATATATTATAAAGAAGGACCGAAATGTAAATATATGGCAAAAGGGGTCAGAAAGTAAAGGAATTAAAAGGTCTCCCTTTTTTATTTTTTGTTCATACACGTTTTACGATTTGGTCTTCCAATGGGGTCAAATCCTAAATGGGGCTTATTTGTAATTCACTTATTATTATTTCATAAATACTCAGAAATAAACAAAGATAAACGAAGGTATAAAAGCAAGTAAGAGGCTCCTGGAACTTTTCCTATTTATTTGCATGTCCCTTCTCTAAAATGAACAAAGTCATGTTTCTAAAGTAAATTAGATTTATTTTCTAAAGCTCATACTTTCTTTTTGTGTTATTAAAAGGATGATATAATAATAAATAGATGTAAAAGCTTTTTTTTATATAGTAAAATATTTCCTTTATTTTTTTCATAAATTAGTTTTTAGACAATAATAAAAATAAATATACAAAAAATAAATATTTCTTTTTTTACTTTTTTCTCATAAGGGTTAATAATAATAAAAACAAAATGGGAATCAATTTTAGGCAAACATCTTTTTTTCTAAATAATCAAAGGGTACCATTGTAAATGGGCGTTTTAGGGGTGCTAAAACCTTCCCTATACGTAACCAACTCCCAGACTCAAATCTGGTTCAAAGACCTTTTTCATCATTAAATTGAAAAATATTCAAAAATTAGGTTTTCCAATGTTTCCTATAAAAATAAAATATTGGTGGCGGCTCCATTTAAATTTTAAAGGTGGTTGTCACAGCTGGCGACTCCACTGGGGACTTTAGAGAGTTAGGCCCTATGATTGTTTATATGATTTGTTTGCCTTATTAAATGAATTATTCCCTTTTTGTTTTTATTCCTATTCGTTCATTTGTATATATGTTTGTATACGTGAATCCTAGGATAGAAAACTTGCATAAAAAAAAAAATTCGTTTGTGATTTATTCTCTTACATTTGTTCTTTCCTTGTAAATATTATGTATGTTTATGTATTTAAAACCTTAGGGTAGAAGACATGTATATATATTGTATTTTTTATTTATTTTGCAGCGAGTAGTTTTAAGTTTGCTCCTTCACACTCTTCACTTAACACATTTTCGCACACTACGAGTGGGTGCCCTATACCCGGGCCCGAGTGAACCTTAAGTTAGGAAAGGCTGTGTAATGGGTGCTCTGCTGGACGTACGGCTAGTAGGTTCCTATGAAGGCTTCACCTAGAGTTTGGCTCATTTGAAAAAAAACCATCCTTTAATAATATACTTATTATTGGTGGTAACATTTTCAAATGGAACCCTTGGCTCTAGGGACCTTTTTAGATTGGTATCTTAAATCCACCCAATGGAAAGGCACTTAATATAAACCCTAGATCCTTTTAAAGAGTTACCGGCCCATATCACGAAAGGAGCATACCTTGTCCCACTATCCACGTGACAAAAGTCCTATGACCTAAGATCTTAGGAAATACCGGCCTACATCATAAGGGGCACACTCTACCTATTTTTCCATCATCCATTTATTTTGCATTCACATTTCAAAATTGTGAAAAATAATAAATGATATTTTTCTCCAAAAATATTATTTGTTGCTCTTCTTTGCAAAAAAAAACATAGTTTAAAAAATACTTTCCCTTCTCATTCCTTTTTCCCTCTAAACAAAAAATTAATCTTCAAAAAAATGCATTTTCTCTTTTTTAGCAACATCATTGCATTCACTTTAATTTTGTAAAATAAATAAATAAATAAATAAATAAATGTTTCTCCATTATCCATCATATTATTTTGCATAAAATGTACGTAAAAAAACACATTCATGACATGCATAATCATGGCATCTACATAACATAACTCATTTTTTTTTCTCCCCAACAGAAAAATAGATACAAATAAGCTTTCCCTACATCCCTACCGGACTCGAGCCCAATCTAGACTCATGGACTTGTTGGAACAGAATCAGCAAGCGATGAGAGAAGAACTCGACCAAATCAATGGTAAGATGGACAAGTTATTTGACCTTCTGCAGAACTTGGATCCAAAATTGACCATTGATGAGAACCATTCCACCAGCACTAATGAGTATCGAGAGGCTTCCAATGGCCCATCAGGAGACTCCCTAGATCAGAAGAGACTCCAAATTATGGAAGATAGGCTGAAAGCCATTGAAGGGGCAAATCATATTGGGTTTAAAGCTTCAGAAGTATGTTTGGTCCTGGACGTGGTGATTCCTCCAAAATTCAAGGTTCCTGAGTTCGTCAAGTATGAAGGCTTAACTTGTCCAAAAAGCCACCTCATCATGTACTGCCGGAAGATGCCCCCTGCTCCAGTAATGATAAGCTCTTAATCCACTTCTTCCAAGAGAGTCTTACAGGGGCATCCCTACGCTGGTATAAGCAGTTAGAGCAGGGTAAAATCAACTCCTGGAATGATTTGGCCAAAGCTTTCATCAATCAGTATAAGTATAATATGGACATGGCTCCTGGCCGCTCTCAGTTGCAAACCCTGGTAAAAGGGGGTAGTGAAAGCTTCAAAGAGTATGCCCAAAGATGGAGAGGGATTTCAGCCCAAGTGGAACCCCGACTATCGAAGAAAGAGATGGTTACCATGTTCATTGACACTCTTCAACAACCCTTCTATGATATGATGATGAGAAATATCTCTTCAAGCTTCTCAGACCTAGTTGTTGTTGGAGAAAGAGTGGAAGCAGAAATAATAAGCGGAAGGATCGCCAGTCAGCAGCCATTGCGCAGTATAGGTCAAGAGCAGGAAGAAGATACAAACGATGATACAAATGATGCTCATCACGACATGCACTGAGGCAGTGGGCCACTCCATTGAGAATTGTTGGGCTCTGATTAACACCGAGTGATAAAACTTCAAGGAATAGCCCTATTTAAGCAACCTTCATTTACTTTTATGCTTTGCCCGAAGCCTTGGGGCATATCTTGTAAAGGGCTCGTTATGTTTTCATCTTTTCATCAATAGAACTGCAATTTGAATTTCTTTCTTTTTCAATCTTAGCTCATAGAATAATGGTAAAGCAAATGCACAAATCATCAAAAAAATTGAGTTTTGTGAAAATTTGAGCAATAAGATTTTGGGATGAAGTTTGGCCGTTTTTCTTTCTCCAAAAATATAAATACTTATCCCTTGCTACCCCTTTTGAGCCTAAAACGAAATTTTCTTTCAAATACCCTGAATAAGGATCGTTCATACAATGAAGAATAACACAAGTCTTCAATCGACTTTGTCTTTTCAGAAAGAAGAAGAGCAAAGTAAGCAATAAGGTATCAAAGACAACTCAAAGAAATGTCAAAAACGTGTCAAAGACACCTGCGAAGATCAAAAAGGAAACCACAAAGGTGAAACAAATGTGCTAGCAAAAAATGAAGTGAATCTTTACTCTAAAGATCCTTGTTTTTATAAACCATTAAACACCTTTTGGGCCTAAAATATCCTTTCTTTCATAACCCTTTAACCCGGGCCACGTTACAACCCTAATAAAGTCCATTCTGATCAAAGTCAAATTGCTCATATTTTCTTAAAACTTGATTTTTGAAAGAGGAGATCCATATAAACTCCTCAGTGCAGTTGCTTTACCTAAAAAAAAAGTATAAATAAAATGCTCGCTAGGCTGAAAACCCGAAAGGGCGGTCTAGGCAAAAGTTAGAGCGACCCGCTGTGACACCCTCTACCCCGCATGTTATCGTTACGAAAATAAATTAAGAAAAAATGTAACTGCTGAAAAATACAGTCATATAAAATTTTCATAAATAAAGGTAGAGTCGTCACACTCTCATAAAATTGCGGAAATAATCAATTGACGATTACGAATAAAATTCACATGATACAAACACCCCGATGTCACAACGTCTCAGAGCTGACCCTAAGCATTTACTTCAAAAATAACAACATCGATAATAACCAAAACATCGAAAATCCTAATCTACGGTGACCGCGCCCATAGATCACTCCTCAGCCACGTCGTCATCGTCACCTGCAGTCTCATCATCTAAACATACACAATGGTGTATGAGTAGCCACAGCAAAAAGGGGTTAGACATCATATACAATCATAGCACAAAACGGCAAAGGACATAGCTTAAGCAATGCGCATACAACACGTTAACTTAATCAACACATAACATGAATGTTTGACTCAACGAGTACTTATGCAATCCTAGACAACGTCTACTTCACCGAACATGTGGATTCAAACCAACTCAGATGAGCGAGTGAGAAAACATCATCACTCTTGAGTACGAACAGTGTCTAGTCAGGGTAACCGGTATATTTATTGGTCACGCCCCAGCTGTGGTAGCTATCCACCGCCTTTATATAAGACGCTCCTACCCGATTGACCCCCAAGGCCGGGTACCTTGCCCATCATGGCCGATACTATATCGCATCATCGTTGCTCACCCCAAAACGTTAGCTTAACAAGACACATATGATGCATGAACACAAACCAAGCAAGTGTCTAACAACAACAACAACAACAACTCACCAACCATCTCATCAAGCGGCCGGCTATAACAACGATAACAAGGTACTACTCGTCAGTAAACTGACAAATTTCCCACAATCTTGGAACAAGTCCAAGTTATCAACCTACCTCACCATACTAAGTCTAGGCTAACTTAACTAAATTTCCAACTCTTAACTCAAGTGTTTCAACTTACTTATTTGACCAGACGTACCGTACTACTCCCCTAAAATTATAGGACACCATCCAAGAGAGTTTGGGTCAATACTTATTATATCCTGAATTTAAAAATTCAATTAGTGAGACTTTGCTAAAATAATTCTAGACTTAGTCATCTTTCTGCATAATTTTTCTGTATAACTATTACTCTAAGTTGTCAACTAGGCTGAAATACTCATAACACAAAATCTTGCTTCTAAAGCATTTAAACCATCGACACCACAATATGACCATCATATCCTAGTCCTAAGACTTGCTTGTACCATAACTTAAACGCTAAAAATATCATTATACCTTAGTTAACTCCTAACAATTACACCCATCATCCATACTTTATCCTTTCACATAACCATGATATACCGCCTAGAGAATCTAAGTGTAACAAACCACACTCTATGATAATCTGGCTCTCACTCAACACAACAAATCCAGAACATCAAATAGCAACAAGCAATCTCATTTAAACACATTTACGTACATTTATCAATAACAAGCCAAGACAACCAAATCATCATATGATCCATACATGACATTTCATCGTAACACATCAATTCAAACAACACCTTATAAGACAATTTCAATTAACATTAACATCATGACATAATCTAATATCAAATTTTCCCATCACAGTGGCAATGGTACTTATTTTGCACAACCGCGTCAAGTCTAGGGACCATGGGACGTCCCTATTGCCTAATTATATCCATGAGCCCACTAATCTTGTATCCATCTACCCCCCTTACCTCAATAAAAAGTTTGAAGTATTCCAAGGCGAAGAAAACTGGTTACAACGACAATTTGAGCACCAACCGAGCACAGGATAAAATTTACGGAAGAGCGAAACACGGCTGGAAAAAATAACAATTAGTATAATATATTTTTTTAGAATTTTTAAGGCTAAAACGAAATTAAAAGGAAGCAAAAAGAGTGACCGGAAAACGCCATACCGAGACAAAAGGGTTACAAGGGGTCCAGCGTCAACTTCACCAAATCGAGCAAAGGAGTAGTGCTTCTTGAAGGTTTCGACGCGAGGAATCCGAAAATGGCGTCCGTTTTTCGAACCAAAAACTGTGGTGGCCAAAAAAAGGAAATTACAGCTCGCCCCACCAAAATATACGCAACGAACGGAGTCGCGGTTGAACGAACAGAGGCCGGAAACGTGTTCTATGGTCGATTTCGAGTTGGGTTGTAAGTTTTGGGATTTTTTCGTGGTCTGACGAAGGAGAACGAGAGGAGAGAAGAATGGAATAAGGGTTCGTATTTTTTTTTCCAGCCGAATGAGTGATGAAGATGATGAATAGGAACGCGTAATAGAGAACTGCGTAGGAGAAGAAACGTGGTCAGGCCTAGCCCAACTTCTTTCTATCATCATTTATAAAAATAAAATAATAAAAATTAAATAAAGGAAAGAAGAAGCAAAGCGCTGCACTAAGATTATTACTTAAAAAAAAAATCATTTTTATACTAACTTCTAAAATATACAATTATTCTAAAATATCTAAAATAAATTCAAGACCAATATTTAATAAAATAACGTAAAATAATATAATTAAAATATACTAATTATTAAGGCAAACACACTCAAGTTGTCACAAAATTACCAATATTAGCACACAATTTATAGGATCTTAATAATTCAAATTTGAGGGTGTTACAATTCTCTCTTAACAATAGTACTAAGAATAATAATAAAATATCATTCCAATACTCCTTAAATTTAAATAATTATTAACAAGATAATATTAATATTTCAAACTAATGTTTTACAAAAATAAAGATAATAATAAAACAATAAAGCATTACTAAAAATACTAATTTCTAAAGTAACTTACATAAAAATTATCACAAAAATTATTAATATATTCAAGCATATATACATATGTATTAATACGAAAATCGGGGTGTTACAATTCCACCCCCCTTAAAAAAAAATTTCGTCCTCGGAATTTCTCTGGGTGCTATTAAACGATACGGTTCATGTCCCTAAAACATCATGCAACCTTCTTCACTATTGCTATATATATTCCACACAATTCTTTCTTAAGAGGGTCAACTAAGGTTACTAGCTGGAGAACTTAGTCCTTTTAAAGGTCTAGAATTTTAAAAGTTCTAACTTAAATGTCTGGTGTACTAACCAATCATGCTCAAGTGACTTTTATGGCTCTTTCTAGGATTAACTCTTTAAACTAAGGAATACTAAAACGTTACTATCTTAAGGCTTCAAAATTGCAACAACCACAACGAATTAACAAGGCTAACATCTAAATCCTTAAGAACCACTTCATGATCTAAGGTTCAGTTCTTAAGCTAAGAATTAGTTTCCTCCTACTCAAACAAAATAGTCTTCCTAATCATGACAATTGAAATAAGCAATGATTTTTTTTTTAGGCATTAATCACTATGTCTGATCTTTCTTATAACATGCTACAACTTAAAAGCACTATTTCATTCTATTCTCATATGTCTATACTGTAAGACGCCTAGTTTCATATCGCTACGCATTCTATATCAGGTTCCATAAAGGCAATGTTTTCTCAACCTTCCAAACCAAAAGCTATGAGTTCCAACTCTTTCCACGAATCTCAACTTAAAGGTGTTGATTACCGATCCTTATTTCGCACAACCACGTTCTTTAAACTTTAATACAACACATCGTACAAGGTCTATTAAGGTCAGGTGGAACTAAAATGAGATTGAGGTTAACTATCTTATGGTAAAATCATGCGAAGCTAGACACACAACCTTTATAAAACCAAATCATAATTAAAGCTATATATATACATTTAGTAACATATCATAAACAACAATTCAGCAATCAACATTCACTTAAACATAATATACAAAAGTTAACGACCAAAGTACGACAGACTAAAGCGTCAAGTAAAATAAATAAACGTATATGTAACATCTTTAATATAATTTTTTTTTTGAAAGAAATAATATGTTTGTATGCTATATTTAACAGAGAACCAAGTGAAGCATACAATATAGAAAGATCAATTAACCGTATGTCAATGAATATAACAAAATAATTTTTTTTTAATATCATATCATAAATAATTCAGCAATCATGACTTTGTTAAGCACAATGCACACACAAAAATTAATGGCTAAAGTATGTTAGACTAAAACGTTAAAATAAAATGAATAAACAATTATTCATCATTTTTAATCCATTTATTCCAAAAAAAATAGAAACTTATTTATCCTAAAAGAAGTAACATGTTTGCATGCAATGTTTCATAGTCATTAAAGTTAAGCACACAATATAGCAAAAGTAGTCTATCGCAAATTAAGGCATGACTAACTACAGTATTTATCGTAAGGTACCCTACGCAAAACCTTTATTACTCCTACTGCTCAACTTACTCTAGGAAAAACATTCTATAGGGTGCTACACAATGATAGACTCGGTTTCTGTTAGAACATCTAAAATCGGTTTTGTGGTCTTATCAGAAGGCAAAACAATATATTTCCCAAAGATTAACTAATGTCCCCCATTACGTTCTACTTCTATCCTCACTCTAAGCTTGTCTCTACGCCTAGGAAAAATTACTTTCCACCTTTAGAATCTACGGTTTCAAAGCCTTATGCCTATCCGAAGCCCTTAGAATTTAACTGCAATGTAGATAATCTATGCCCATAACTAATTCTAGTAGCTAAGGTAATTCAAAAACTAATACTATCCACCAAACTGATTATCATTGCTTTTCTCACCGGCGATAAGTGATTGGGTTGCGATCCTCCTACTGCTTAGCCAAGTAATCCAAGCAATAATAACCATGTGCAACAATCACCTATTCTTCCATAAGGTTCTCTGATAGGGGCTTAAGCGTAAAGATGTCGACGCCACATGATTACCCTCAAGCTCTACAAAAGATCCTTCCTATAGCATAGCCACGATTCCGCTGCGCTACTCTGATAACATATTTCCCAGCTAACAATGTTGTAAATCTAAAATAAGGTCAGCTTATCCTCTCTAGTTAAGCTACTAGCCCATTGTACTTACTAGGTTTCCTTTAAGGTAATGGATAAAAGTCTTGCACCTTAAGTGCAACAACTAAGGGTTAACCTGCATCTCTCAGTTCTGGGTTGATCCTTCTCAATTCACTAAGCGTAATTTTAAACAAGATACTAAGAAATTAACAACTTAGGAAATTGCTAACCCAAGATTCATAGCTAATAGTTCAGGTACTTACTATCTTAGCTCTATCTATCATATACTCCTGTGAACTTAGCCCACTGAGAATTGTTCGTGTACTAGAACAAACAAAATTAAACAAGTAATGCATGTAACTCAACTCAGAGTTCACGCACTGAAACACAATAGACCACACACAAAGTCCGGTTAGAACCAAACTGCTCTGATACCACTAATTGTGACACCCTCTACCCCGCATGTTATCGTTACGAAAATAAATTAAGAAAAAATGTAACTGCTGAAAAATACAGTCATATAAAATTTTCATAAATAAAGGTAGAGTCGTCACACTCTCATAAACTTGCGGAAATAATCAATTGACGATTACGAATAAAATTCACATGATACAAACACCCCGATGTCACAACGTCTCAGAGCTGACCCTAAGCATTTACTTCAAAAATAACAACATCGATAATACCCAAAACATCGAAAATCCTAATCTACGGTGACCGCGCCCATAGATCACTCCTCAGCCACGTCGTCATCGTCACCTGCAGTCTCATCGTCTAAACATACACAATGGTGTATGAGTAGCCACAGTAAAAAGGGGTTAGACATCATATACAATCATAGCACAAAACGGCAAAGGACATAGCTTAAGCAATGCGCATACAACACGTTAACTTAATCAACACATAATATGAATGCTTGACTCAACGAGTACTTATGCAATCCTAGACAACGTCTACTTCACCGAACATGTGGATCCAAACCAACTCAGATGAGCGAGTGAGAAAACATCATCACTCTTGAATACGAACAGTGTTTAGTCAGGGTAACCGGTATATTTATTGGTCACGCCCCAGCTGTGGTAGCTATCCACCGCCTTTATATAAGACGCTCTACCCGATTGACCCCAAGGTCGGGTAGCTTGCCCATCATGGCCGATACTATATCGCATCATCGTTGCTCACCCCCAATAACGTTAACTTAACAAGACACATATGATGCATGAACACAAACCAAGCAAGTGTCTAACAACAACAACAACAACAACAACTCACCAACCATCTCATCAAGTGGCCGGCTATAACAACGATAACAAGGTACTACTCGTCAGTAAACTGACAAATTTCCCACAATCTTGGAACAAGTCCAAGTTATCAACCTACCTCACCACACTAAGTCTAGGCTAACTTAACTAAATTTCCAACTCTTAACTCAAGTGTTTCAACTTACTTATTTGACCGGACGTACCGTACTACTCCCCTAAAATTATAGGACACTATCCAAGAGAGTTTGGGTCAATACTTATTATATCCTGAATTTAAAAATTCAATTAGTGAGACTTTGCTAAAATAATTCTAGACTTAGTCATCTTTCTGCATAATTTTCTGTATAACTATTACTCTAAGTTGTCAACTAGGCTGAAATACTCATAACACCAAATCTTGCTTCTAAAGCATTTAAACCATCGACACCACAATATGACCATCATATCCTAGTCCTAAGACTTGCTTGTACCATAACTTAAACGCTAAAAATATCATTATACCTTAGTTAACTCCTAACAATTACACCCATCATCCATACTTTATCCTTTCACATAACCATGATATACCGCCTAGAGAATCTAAGTGTAACAAACCACACTCTATGATAATCTGGCTCTCACTCAACACAACAAATCCAGAACATCAAATAGCAACAAGCAATCTCATTTAAACACATTTACGTACATTTATCAATAACAAGCCAAGACAACCAAATCATCATATGATCCATACATGACATTTCATCGTAACACATCAATTCAAACAACACCTTATAAGACAATTTCAATTAACATTAACATCATGACATAATCTAATATCAAATTTTCCCATCACAGTGGCAATGGTACTTATTTTGCACAACCGCGTCAAGTCTAGGGACCATGGGACGTCCATATTGCCTAATTATATCCATGAGCCCACTAATCTTGTATCCATCTACCCCCTTACCTCAATAAAAAGTTTGAAGTATTCCAAGGCGAAGAAAACTGGCTACAACGACAATTTTAGCACCAACTGAGCACAGGATAAAATTTACGGAAGAGCAAAACACGGCTGGAAAAAAAATAATTAGTATAATATATTTTTTTAGAATTTTTAAGGCTGAAACGAAATTAAAAGGAAGCAAAAAGAGTGACCGAAAAACGCCATACCGAGACAAAAGGGTTACAAGGGGTCCGGCGTCAACTTCACCGAATCGAGCAAAGGAGTAGTGCTTCTTGAAGGTTTCGACGCGAGGAATCCGAAAATGGCGTCCGTTTTTCGAACCGAAAACTGTGGTGGCCAGAAAAAGGAAATTACAGCTCGCCCCACCAAAATATACGCAACGAACGGAGTCGCGGTTGAACGAACAGAGGCCGGAAACGTGTTCTATGGTCGATTTCGAGTTGGGTTGTAAGTTTTGGGATTTTTTCGTGGTCTGACGAAGGAGAACGAGAGGAGAGAAGAATGGAATAAGGGTTCGTATTTTTTTTTCCAGCCGAATGAGTGATGAAGATGATGAATAGGAACGCGTAATAGAGAACTACGTAGGAGAAGAAACGTGGTCAGGCCTAGCCCAACTTCTTTCTATCATCATTTATAAAAATAAAATAATAAAAATTAAATAAAGGAAAGAAGAAGCAAAGCGCTGCACTAAGATTATTACTTAAAAAAAAAATCATTTTTATACTAACTTCTAAAATATACAATTATTCTAAAATATCTAAAATAAATTCAAGACCAATATTAATAAAATAACGTAAAATAATATAATTAAAATATACTAATTATTAAGGCAAACACACTCAAGTTGTCACAAAATTACCAATATTAGCACATAATTTATAGGATCTTAATAATTCAAATTTGAGGGTGTTACAATTCTCTCTTAACAATAGTACTAAGAATAATAATAAAATATCATTCCAATACTCCTTAAATTTAAATAATTATTAACAAGATAATATTATTATTTCAAACTAATGTTTTACAAAAATAAAGATAATAATAAAACAATAAAGCATTACTAAAAATACTAATTTCTAAAGTAACTTACATAAAAATTATCACAAAAATTATTAATATATTCAAGCATATATACATATGTATTAATACGAAAATCGGGGTGTTAGACCCGCTAGGTTGAAAACTCGCAAAAAGCGGCCTAGGCAAAAGTTAGGGTCAAATTTACAAACATGTCAACCCAGACTGTACCTCACAGATCTAAACATAAACCAAGAAGCTAGGGGCAAAAGCTTTGCCCATCGCTTACAAGCTTCGCATTCAAGATTTTGTTCCAGTTTCAGGACTACACAAGATGATCTGTCTCTCAACATAGATCATTCCTGTTATGGCTGAACGAAGGCCAAAGGGACACTGAAAAGTCTCTATGGATCAAAGTTGTCAATCTAATCCTTCCAACAGCATCCAAAGCATGAAGGTGAAAATTTGAAGAACCACAAAATGATCTATCAAGGGGCAAATATGCAAACCTGATGCAGTACAAAATCAACCATTCAGACAAGCAATCCGACAGAAAGTTATCATCCCATGAGTCTAGGGGCAGAACCCTCAAAGGCATTCAGGGAAATCAAAATATTTGAAACAATAATAACATTCATGCGTAGCATATCATTCATCGCATCTAGCATGATCATCATTGCTTCTGGGCCTCAAACCCACTTTCAAAATCATTTCTCTAAAAAATAAAAATTTCATTTCATGCATGGCATACTCTTCATCGCATCCTGCATGATCATCAATGTTTTTGGGTCCATTGACCCCCCCTCTCAAATATTACATATAGTTGGTCTGTTGTTACTCAGTAAGAACTAGTACTCAGCCTACCCAATCTCTTTATTAGCAAGAATTAGGAACATGTCCTATACTTTGTTGGGAATCTGACCCACTACCTTGGGAATCTGACCCAAGGCTTTAGTCGGGAACCTGACTCGCGTCTCGAATCTTCCTCAATTCAGGGAAATCGATCCACACCTTTTTAACAAGAGTTAGGAATCTGACCTACACCTTGTCGGGAATCTGACCCGAACTGTTTCGAGTGACAGAGAAGCTCGTACACTGGACGTTCATCTGCAATAGGAAAACCAGTCCATACTTTAGTAAGAGTTAGGAATCTGACCTATACCTTGTCGGGAATCTGACCCGAATCCATATTGAGTGACAGAGAAACTCGTATCACGGACAATCCTTAAAGTAAGATAGTCAATTCGTACTTTTTAACAAGAGTTAAGAACCTGACTTACCCTTGTTGGGAATATGACCCAAATTTGTGTAGAGTGACGAAGAAGCTCACACCCCAGACTTTCCCTAAATAGGGAAGTAATTAATACCAAAGATGTAAGAGCTAGGAATCAGACCTATGCCTTACCGAGAATTCACTAGGAATCAAACCTAGAATCTCTCACCAAAGATGTAAGAGTTAGGGATCAGACCTATGCCTTACAGGAAATTCGCCAGGAAACCAGCCTTGGTATCTCCGACCAATTTTATAAGGGTTAGGAGTCAGACCTACGCCTTACAGAGAATTCACTAGGAATCGAACATAGAATATTTCACCAATTTTGTAAGAGCTAGGAATCAGACCTATGCCTTGCCGAGAATTCACTAGGAATCGAACCTAGAATCTCTCACCTATTTTGTAAGAGCTAGGAACCAAACCTATGTCTTACTGAGAATCCACTAGGAATCAGACCTAGAGTCTCAAAGCAAAGTCGGGAGCTAATCTCGCATCCTCAAACAATTTCATTCTAGACAAAATTAGAGTACTTTATCCTTAATTACCTTTTACAACGAATGCACGAAGACCTTCGAGTAAAATGTAATTAAGGAGGGGCAGCTGTAGTACCCTAATTTTGTCCGGCCTTTATTTTATTTTTATTATTTATTTAATTTTTTTTAAAATTAGTAGTAGTGGTAATAATAAGTCAAATAATATTTTTGGTTAAGGATAAAAGGGATTTTTTTTTTTTAAAAAAAAGAAGAAAAAGAAAAGAGGATTTTTTTTTATTATTTGAGAAAGGGTGTGCAAAAAATAAATATGGGTGGTGCATATAGCAGCACAATCCAATTCCAGCCCACTTCCTCTTTTACTTCATGCACCCTTTCTTTCTATTTTCACAGCCCCTGCTTCTCCCTCTTCCTCATGCACGCATCACACACCCACGCGGCCCAATACCTAACCCAGCCCACTTCAATCACATAACCCTAAAAAAACCTAACCTGATTCACTCTCCCTCTCTCATTTTGATCCACAGCGTCCCTCCTCTCTCTCCCTCGCGGCGCTCACCACACCCTTCCTCTTCATCTCCTTCCCATCCTCTCCTCCTTCTCCCCAACCATAGCTCCCACGCCTCCATCCTCTCCTCCTTCTCTCTAACCCTAGCTCCCAAACCCTAAGCGGCCGCACCACCTCTTCCTTCCCCTCGGTCCCCTTCCTTCCTTCAATCTCTTCCTCACCCTAACCCTAGCCACGGCAATCCTCACCTTCTCCAAGACCCCTATCCGCAGTACTAACCTTATCCCCACGTTTTCTCTTCATCTCCCATCTCTCTCACCAAACCAAACCCTAAACCGTCCCCTTTTCTCGCCCCTAATCCCGCAACCTCATCTCTTTATCCCATCCACCATCATCTCCATCAAATCCAAACAAGATTTTCGCCAAAAAGGAAGTATTTGTTTCCTTCCTTTCCCTTTATTTCTTTATTTTTCTTTTTATTTTTATTAATCTGATCATTTTGTTTCGCAGGTACTTTGGCTATAAAAGCCACACAAAACGCAAGTCAATGGAAGAGGACCCTTTGAGTAACCTAGAGCAAAAAACGAGACGAGAACCCGAGAGAGAAACAAGAGAAACCGGACCCTGGAGAGACAGAGAACAAGAGACAGAGGAGAAGTAGAGGACGACGACGAAGGCAGGAACAAGAGGACGGAATTGTGACTGCAAACCTGTGAGGCTACCATAAAATTAAACACCTTTTAGTCTTAGGTTTTTTTTTATCCCCTTCTCTTTACCTCTGTGATTTTCTGGGAAAAGCTGATACCCAGGTTTCCTCTTATTCCTTCTACTTCTCTCTGAATATGATTATGTAACAAAGACTTAATTAATTTCTGCTGCAATTTTCTTAGTTCCATTCTTTTACTTTTGTGATTATTGGGCTGTTGTTGTCGTGATTGTCATTTGTGTTATTGCTGTCAGTGTCCACGATTGAGGTTGTAATTAGGTTAAGGATTTGACCTTCCAATGGGGCCAAACCCTACATAGGGACTAAACTGTAAATATATCCTAAATAAGGACTAAATTGCAAATATATTATAAGTAAGGACTAAACTGCAAATATATTATAAAGAAGGACTGAAATGTAAATATATGGCAAAAAGGGTCAGAAAGTAAAGGAATTAAAAGGTCTCCCTTTTTTATTTTTTGTTCATACACGTTTTACGATTTGGTCTTCCAATGGGGCCAAATCCTAAATGGGGCTTATTTGTAATTCACTTCTTATTATTTCATAAATACTCATAAATAAACAAAGATAAACGAGGGTATAAAAGCAAGTAAGAGGCTCCTGGAACTTTTCCTATTTGTTTGCATGTCCCTTCTCTAAAATGAACAAAGTCATGTTTCTAAAGTAAATTAGATTTATTTTCTAAAGCTCATACTTTCTTTTTGTTTTATTAAAAGGATGATATAATAATAAATAGATGTAAAAGCTTTTTTTTTATATAGTAAAATATTTCCTTTATTTTTTTCATAAATTAGTTTTTAGACAATAATAAAAATAAATATACAAAAAATAAATATTTCTTTTTTTACTTTTTTCTCATAAGGGTTAATAATAATAAAAACAAAATGGGAATCAATTTTAGGCAAACATCTTTTTTTCTAAATAATCAAAGGGTACCATTGTAAATAGGCATTTTAGTGGTGCTAAAACCTTCCCTATACGTAACCAACTCCCGGACTCAAATCTGGTTCAAAGACATTTTTCATCATTAAATTCAAAAATATTCAAAAATTAGGTTTTCCAATGTTTCCTATAAAAATAAAATATTGGTGGCGGCTCCATTTAAATTTTAAAGGTGGTTGTCACAATAGTTTCCCTATGCAGAAGCACGTCAGCAGTGAAAGCATCAAACTTATTCCCAGCTTGTTTTCCCCATATTCTTCTGATGAAGTCACTCAATGCTTCAGAAGCAAAAGAGAGTCCTTCATTTTCTGCCAAGTATAATCTTCTCAGATTTTCCCTGTCATCTTTTGTAAGCACTAGGGGGACGAGGCATGGTAACATAGCTTTGTCTTTCCACGACTTCGACCATTGACTCCAAGTAAATCCAATGTCAAAGTGCTTGGTCGCAACAGCCCATTGGATATATGTCTTCATGCAGTCGAGTGGTCTGATTACTGAGCACCTGAACATATCATCAAAGTAGACTGTTCCCAGATTGGTGTCAGTAATTCTGCTGATAGTGCCAACTATTGGAATTGTGGCTTTCTCTGCATTGCAGCAGTTTGAGGAGCCAGTTCTCCATTCATCTTCCTTCAGAGAACTCGGGTAAAACCATCTGGCGTGATCCTCAGTGATCTTGGCAATCAGAAGCTTAGAGAATTCCTTAAGATTATACTTCTTGGGAGCCTTCTCATATTCTATGAGCCCGATTTTGCTGAATGGCTGCTTGCCAGGAGCAGGTTCTTTCCTTTTCCCAGGGATAGACCAAGGTAGCCACTTTTGTGCATGCGGTACAATCTTCAACGTCTGCACAAAGGATCCCTGAACTGTCTGATTACTTCAATCTTCTTCATCTCAAAACAGTGTGCCATGAAAGCAGCTTCTTCATCTGTGATCCACCTTCCGCACTCCTCTAGTGTGAGAGGTTCAGTTTGAGGTAGGGATTTAGGAAGGTCAACAGAGAAGGGAATTGCTCTGCTACGAGGTACTGGTCTTAATCTTCCTTTAAATGACATCTGAAAGTGGTCTTCTCCATCCTTGAAGGTAGCATTCATCGGAGAGGCAATCTCCAGTCTGGCAGCTCCAGAGGTGAAGGTTTTCAAATGCCATGTAGAGGGACGATTGTAGATGCTGTGATATGACTCATACTTAACAAACCGTGGTTTGTTAATACATGAGACATTCTTCCTTCCACCAAAGTCTGTAGGTTTATGGGTAATGGTGAGTGAAGTGGGAGTGGTTTTTGGTGATTGAATAGGTTTTAGGTGTGTAGGGTTTGAAGGGATTAATGGGAGGTACTTTGAATAGTAGGTTAAAGGGATGAGAGTGAAGTTTAGAAATGTATGAGGTAAGTGAAGTATTTGAAGAATTTTGTGGTAGATCAAGGTTGAGTGTATAGGATGATGGTTGGGTAGGTTTAGAGAGGGTAGAAGTTTGTCGGAGGCTCATTCTGGTTTTCTTGGTTTGTGGTTGTGTTTGTGGTTGTGAAACAGACAATGGGGGTGCAGGAATAATATCATGAGCATCAAAGACAGATACTGACTCATCTGCAGCAAAGTCAAGTACCTTTAGGTTAAGCTCTGAAGACTTAACCAACCTTCTTTTTGTTCCTCTCGGGGCAACAACATCAGGAGGAGGAGGAGGAGGGACTTGCTTCCCTTGACCGGACGCTGAAGCATCTTTTTCAGCTGCTGGCCTATGCTTTTTCTCCAAGACCTTTCTGATGGGAATTCTATCCTCATCTTCTGGTTCCTCAACAGTAGGTGCAGGAGCAACCTTCTGTTTCGTTCTTCTTGTCTCCCTTGAAGGAGATTCAGCGGGTCTCTTCACACCAGCCATTGAGCTTCTGGTTGTTTTCTTTTCAGCTTCTCCTTCCTGTTGCTCTAATTTCACCTTCTTGATCATAGAGCTAGTTATCAGCTGCATTCTGACTAAACTGTTGACTCCAAAAACTTCTGGACGAACAACAGCGCCAACACCAAAGTATTTTTCTTTTTCTTCTGTGTTGATAGAGTCAGTCAGTTTTCTCACAATACCGTCTTTAATCATCATTATGGAGAGAAGAACTCCATAAAGGATAACTTTGATGATATTTTTATTATCGACACTCTTCCTTGAGAAGACAAGAGCATTTATCAGATTGTTGATAATCAACCTTGGCAGATTGATTTTCTTCCTATCCATGTAGTTTCTCATAATGAACTTTTGCTCGTAGTTCACTATGTCACTTGAGCCAGCCTTCAGAATCACGCTCTTAGCGATGATTTTGTGCAGTACTCTGTAGTGGCTTTTTAAGTATTTGGCAGTGGGAGTAATGTTCTTCTTCTTCAATTCACGGTAGTTTTCAAACAGGGCTTCGTTGACGTTTTCCAGTCCTCTGACATCAACCCAGTTAGCATGATAACTGATTCCTTCACAAGGGCACTTGATCGTCTGAGTAATAGAGTTGATGGTGAAGCGTAGCTTGAAGCCTCTGATGTGTCCTTCTATGATTTCTCCCGGAAGTAAGTAAGCGTTCCTCCAGAACTCATTAATAGCATAGCTCAGTACGTCGACTGGTTCCCAGATGAAGTAATTTTTCCAGCCTAGTTTCTCCATACCTTCTTCAAAATCAAAACCGTATAGCTTGAAGTTCTCAAAATCAATCCTATTCTCATTCATGAGTTTTGCCTCAGAGAAGACATCGAAGGCAGCAGTGTATTGTCCAACCATTCTGTCGGCCATGGTAGCAGTTGCAGAGAGGGTGAAGGAGGTTTTAGGGTTCGAAAACACACACACACACACACACAGAGAGAGAGAGAGAACAATTTTTGCAAGAAAATGCAGAGTGAAGTGATGGAGCAAAAAATGTGGAGTAGTGAGAAAGTTGATAGAAAATAGTACAGTTCTTTTTCAAAAAATCGCTTCGTATTTCCACACAAAAATTAAATCAAAAAGAAAAGAAAATGAAGATTCGCCTTTTCATTAAATGCAGACGCCAAAAGAAAAGTAAGATCAAGTAAAAAGATTTTATCGAAAGACATAAATAATTATGACTCAGTAGATGTGATGAGACGCTTAAGTCCTTAACACGTGTGGGTGCGCTCGGACGCACGCAACCGATTCACCAGACGATGAGTTATGATGCACATGACAAATAATATGCTTATTCATATACATGCTTATGTCATACCAGATGCTGAGATTGTGCATATTATCTGACGCTGAGATTAATCATTCTTCTATAAGATGAAAATTTAAATTTCTTCTTATAAAATTGAATCTATCTTCAACAAGGGGTTTTGTAAATATGTCAGTCCACTGATGATCAGTGTCTACAAATTTTATTTCGAGAATACCCTTCTAAACATAGTCTCTTATAAAATGATGCTTAATCTCAATGTGCTTGGCTCGTGAATGCAATATGGGATTTTTAGTGAGACAGATTGTAGAAGCATTATCACAAAAGATAGGAATGTTACTCTCTTTTATCAGATAGTCTTCAAGTTGATATTTCATCCACAGAAGTTGAGAGCTGCAAATTGCTGCTGAAATATATTCAGCTTCTGCTGTTGAGAGTGCAATCGTGCTTTGCCTTTTGCTTGACCAAGATACAAGATTTGCTCCAAGGAATTGGCAGCCTCCACTTGTGCTTTTTATTTCAATTCGGTCTCCAGCAAAGTCAGCATCACAGAAACCTACTAACTTGTAATCTTTTGATTTCTTATAAAGCAAACCAAGATTAGTATATCCTTGCAAATATCTAAAGATTCTTTTAACAGCACTCAAGTGTGATTCTCGAGGATCTGATTGAAATCTAGCACACAGACAGACGCTGAACATAATATCAGGTCTTGAAGCTGTAAGATAAAGTAGAGATCCAATCATACCTCTGTACATCTTCTGATCTATCTTTTTACCAGTTTCATCTTTACCAAGAATGCATATGGGATGCATAGGAGTACACATAGGTTTGCAATCCACCATTTTGAATTTCTTTAGCAATTCCTTGATATATTTGCTTTGATGTATATATATACCTGTTAGCGTAATTCATACACTACTTTTTAAGGCAAGTGCACCAATCGCAACCAGTAATATAGTAATGAATAGAGTATCGTCTCCACAGGGATTATGATGGTTATCAATAAGAATAAGTGTGTAATTACTTAAAACGGAAATGATTTGGATATTTTGATTGTAATTGTAACGTTGAACAAGTTAAAGTAAAAATAGAATTGACTTGGTTGGTTGAAAACGACTAGGATTTGAATCCTCTTGTACTTGCTCTTATGTAACTAGTTCATCATTAACTGAAGTAATTTCATATAAGTTGAAGTTGAATCAATGAATTAGCTTAAGGACAATCCCTTGCCTCATAAACCCTTTATTCTAGCCACAATCCCTAATCCCTTAGGTGATTAATGATTAGACTAAGCAATAAGATCCATGATTCATTAGAACACATAACCACAAGTTATATTCCTATAATCATCATGATTATGATTACTAATCTCAGTTCAAGTTCATTCATCCTATTTTCCAATAAAGATGAAAAACCCAAATTCAATGCAATAGTGATCAAGTATTGAAAAGCATGAAGTATAGAGATTAGAAACTCAATTTACATAACATAAACTTGTATTAATATAAGAGAACTAACTACATAAGAGTTTGTACATGATTCATCTCATCCTAATCTAAGGTATTTAGCTACTCATGGTAGTAAAAGAAGAAAACAAACATATGAAAGAAAACAACTCCATTGATGATCCAAACCTTGTTCCCAAGAATGAATCCTCCTTGAAGATGAAGAACAATGGAACCCTAGCACTCCTTATCTTTCTCTTTAGTGTTTTTGGCTGTTAGCAAAGGTCCAAGATGATTAAAAAGTGAACAAATATCTAATTATACAGATTCTGCGACCGATGCGGCGTCGCGGCAGATTAAGCGATACAAATGCGGCGTCGCGTAGGCGGCTTCCAGATTGCAGCGATGCGGCGTCGTAGCGCAGATTCTTCACGATCAGCGGCGTCCGCGGCGATGAAGGCGAGCGGTTTACATAAATGCGCGTCACGCGCATTCCTTTACTTTGTAAATGCGCGTCACGCGCGCATACTCGATTACTTGGCTAAATGCATTTTTGGCTGCCTTCGAATCTTATGCTCTCACGAATCATCTTCTTTGCCTTTAATTGAATTCTTGAGAGTGTCTTCTTTTGGTTTTGTTTCCATTCCTAGCAATTCAAGTGCAATATACATGAGAATAATGTAAGAGTTAAAACATACAATCAAACAACCAAGTGTAAAGAATTCCAAAGTTTAAGCTCAATATATATTCAACTCTCTCAATTCCTCATGTATTTAATTCAATTAATCACTCTAAATTAACATAAGATGAAAACTTATCACAACCCCAAACTTGGCAATTTGCTTGTCCTCAAGCAAAAATTAATTTAAAAACATGGGTAAAAAAAATTGAAATTAATGGATGTATTTTCAATCTCCACCATAAACACATGCTCAATCAACTTTCTTTTTAATCACACTTGTCAAAGGTGACAATTCATGCCTTCTTATATCACTTGCTTTCTCAATTCCAAATTCTCCCAAATAAACAAATCAAGCAACATAACGTACAATTATCAATTATGCTCAACTTATCAGACTTTCCTCACAAATGATATTTCACTTTCACTCCGGTGTCATTGGGATCGTTCTCTCAATCACATCATACATAACACTCTACCATAGGCTTGACCAAGTTCTAAAAAATTAAATACAATGCAATGTAATACACATTTAAAAGGCCTTTAAGGTTGTATGCAGGGCTTAGGTAAGAGCGGGAATTATTTGGATAGTAGGCTCATAATCTTGAAGTAAGAAATAAACCACTTCCACGACATTGATATCAAACCCTTGTATTCATTCACATAAATCTCCTGACATAATTGATTAAGAACAATAGGTAATATTTACACATTAATGACTTTTTTTTTTTTTTTTTTTACAATGAACAAGTCCAAATTCTATACCAAATTGAACAATTTAGTTCTTACATCCACCCCAAACTTAGAATCTTTGCTTGCCCTCAAGCAACCCCAAACTTAATCAAATGCTAAGACATGTCGTAATATGGCCCTCATCAACTCCAAGTAAGTAGTGGACAATTGAGATTCCTGGTCTTAGGCTTTGCAATGAAAATAGATCGCAAATAATGGACAATTAGGCTCAAACGGGCTAACAAAGGATTAAATGAATTAGGTGGTAAATTTAGGCTCTAGGTATTAGAAAAAATTGCCTCAATATGTGTAAACATGCAAGTATAAAATCCTAAGAACGAGGTCAAATTCTCAAGATCATTACATATAACTAAGCACACAAGAAGAAAAAGTTCTGTTGGCACAAAATTCTCAGTTAGAGAGGAAATTAAGCATTAAACGAATCTTGCAGCTTAAATGTTACTTAACATGCTTCAAAGGGTTATTTGTGAACTTTTATCAAAAAGAGGCATGCAAAGTCACAATCCAATCAGTGTATCCATTACAATTCATAAGCATGCATATCATGGGGATTCGAAATAAAAACCATAATTCCACTTATCAAATCAACATCTTAACTCAAAAATTCATTTAACACAAGGTACAAGAAAAGGAAATTAGAGTTCCTCAAAACAAACAATCAACAAAATACATTGAATATTGATATTTAACATTGAATATTGATATTTAAACAGAAAAATAAAAGAAAACAAAAGATAAAGTAGAAACCAAAACGGTGAGCCATGGGACTCAACCGCCGAGTGAAATGATGGGGCGGGCGCATGACGCCATACCGGGCCGAAAAGAAACTAGGAGCTGGCTCTGAAGGCCCCGCTCATCATCGTAAGGCTCTGGAAAATGTCTGGCCCATATTCACGAATCGGCCACTTTGTAAGCACCAATAGCTCAGAATAGCTCAGATCCTCGCCTTTGAGCTCGTGCTTCTTCCCGCTGGTACAAGGCCATACTTACCCGACTCCCAATCCTCCGACATCAGGCCATAATCTCTCAAAATCAGCCATCGAAGGGTAATTTTGAACCTGAGGATCTACAAACATACTGGGCCTCCCCATTTCCTCCGCTTGGTGATGTCTTTGAGGAGGTTGAGGTGGCTGGTCAAGTGGGATTGAATTCCTCCAATCCAATCACCCGCATGAGGGTCCCAGGGATGTATTGGATTTTCTTTAATTTCCTTACTTGGGATCTTCACACGGGCCCTTTCACATAGGAGCCGAATGAGAGTGGCGTGCTCACCAAGATCTGGTGACCTTTTCATTAGCCGCATTGTATAAATTGTGAGCTAAAATTTGGCCCACATTTACCGGCCACCATTCATGATGGCATATACCAGGGTAGCCCTATATGGAAGTCAACTCGATACATTGGGCGCAAGGAGGAAAGATGAAGTACAAACACGCCCCATGCCTGCGGTGGGAGTCAAATTCGCCGCTTCTATTTTTCCTGGGTGACCCATCTTGGTTCTCACCCAATCTTGTCCCTGCCTCGATTAATAAATGCCAGATGGCTCGTTGATCGCCCGCCCAAGACACTCGCCGATAGCCACGCTTTTCAACATCGCAAACCAAACAGCCGGTTGATTGTATGGGGATCATATGGAATTGTCTTCCCCTTACATAACTCACATATCTAGCATCGCTTGAAGGATGTCACCATCTCCACTGATAAGCATTTGCAAAAATTCCATTGCTAGTCGCCTTGGGAAAAGAGGTAAAGGCTTCCCTAATGTCTTTGCCCAATGTTATGTTGGATCTCCATGAAGTCATTGCACTTAGCTGAAATGCCTTCTCCTCACAAATTCCTTGTTTGTAAGAATCGAGGCATAGCCTTGGCACGCCAAAGACGAACAAGTGGGAATCAAAACTTCCACAAAGAAGAGAGCTTGTTTCTATGCGTTTCTCCCGGATTACGAGCCATAGTTCCTGGCACATGAAACGAAGATTTGTGCAAAAATTGTTTTCTATGTTAGTATCAACACAAACATCTTAAAATTCTATGAACATTATCACTTCACCACTATGGTTTTCCAACAAAGAGATTACCAATGCAATTCATATTTTCATATTAAAACTCTTGCAAAAAGTCGACAATCTTCAATGGTTTGTGATTAAAAAATTCCTTATGCACTAACTTGTAATTAGACAAACCTTTGGTCATCTAATAATTTTCACAATTATTTGATTGAGGACAACCAAATTTTGTCATTTGAACAATGTATGGCATAAACATGAAGTATGGCTTAGCTCATTATCCGGCTTCTATTCCCTATACTCTCATAAGCATTTTATCAAACACTTTGTGTGCACACAAAGCATCTAACAAACCAACAATGGTTTCATCATGCAAAACTTCCCAAAATAAGAAAAATTCAAGGCTTCACCAATCACATAAGAAATAAATGTACTCACAACAACAACATCAAATTTCGCAAGAACTTCAAATTTTAGACAACTTTCTTCATAGAGATGAAGGCAAACGAAAAATTAGAAAAAGGGAAGTCATGAAATCACTTACTGATGATGAATGATGTATGAAGTGAAGAAAATGTGAAGATTAATCTCTATGCAAGTTGTGCTTGAGTGGTGGTGAAGTTTTTAGAGTTAGGGTTGGTTAAGAAATGATTTTTGAGTGAGTGAAATGGTGAGCCGTGCGAGCATCTCCGCTTTATTAAAGCCAGTTACGCTGGTCGCAATAATTCATTTGTATTTGCCACACGCCGCACCCGGTCACGTGAAGCTAAAATAAAAAATGCGTCGCCGCGAACAATTCAAGTGTAAATGCGTCACACGCACTCATCGACAGAGACAAAATTAAAAAATGCGCGTCATGGTAAGGTTCGCGTCGCGCATCACCGCCTGCTCCAAGTTCACTCATCAGGGTGCCATGGCGCGCACGCAGATTACGCGATAGGCAAATGCGCGTCCACGCGATGGGTCACGAGGCAAAATTCAAAAATGCGCGTCATGCGCGCACTACTTGCACGCCACGCCGCATCACCCGCAGCATTTTTTTTTTGGGTAAACTTGTTGCCATGGGCGCTTCTTTAACGCCACTAGCTCGACGCTTGGTCATTTTATGGATCCCGCAAAACGAGGGGCTACTCTTGCCCCTGAGACTTCTCCTCCAAAGAATGGCTTCAATCCTTGCCCATTAACTTTGAAAGTTCTTGTGGAGCCGAGATCTTCTAATTCTAATCGCTCCACGTGGAAAACTTCTTACACAAATGGTCCCACCACTTGGACTTCAACTTACCCGGAAAAGTTTCACCTTGAATTGAAGAGTAGAACTTGTTGGCCTTTGGCTGGAAATCTCTTCTCACCAAATGCTTGTCATGATAAGCCTTGGTTCTGTTTGTAAATGGTTGCATTCTCATAAGCCATCAACCTCATTTCATCCAAATTTCATTCAATTTCAAAGAATCGCTTTTGTCCACCCAATTTGGAATCAAAATTCAGAAATTTTATGGCCCAAAATGCCTTGTGTTCCAACTCCAATGGTAAGTGGCATGACTTCCCATAAACCACCTGATAAGGAGAGAATCCTAATGGCGCTTTTGAATGTCAGTCCAGAGGGCCCACAAAGCATCGCCAAGCTTTGACCAATCCTTCCTTGAAGCACCAATCGCTTTTCTCCAAAATCTTCTTTATCTCCCTATTGAAACTTCACTTGCCCACTAGTTTGTGGGTGATAGGGAGTGGCAACCTTATGCTTTACATCATACTTGTTCAAAGAATGTCTCCAAGTACTTGTAAAAATGCGTGTTCTCATCACTTATGAGCACTCTAGGTACTCCAACCGGGAAAATATGTTTTTCTTCAAAAAATTGACCACTGTCTGGGAATCATTGGCTATAGCTGCACATGCCTCAACCCATTTGGTGACATAGTCAACACACACCAAAATGTATAAATTGGAATAAGATGATGGGAAAGGCCCCATGAAATCAATACCCCAACAATCAAATGGTTCAATTTCCAGAATGCTATTGAGGGGCATCTCATTTTTCCTGGAAATGCTTCCTGTGCGCTGGCACTTATCACATTGCTTGACATATTCATGACAATCTTTGAAAAGCGTTGGCCAAAAGAACCCACTTTGTAACACCTGGTCGCAGTTCTTTCTCCACCATAATGACCTCCATACGGTGAATCATGACAATGTTTCATTATACTTTGCCTCCTGATGTGACACACCTTCTCAATAACCCATCAGGGCCCAGTTTAAACAAAAATGGATCATCCCAAATGTAGAAATTTGCATCTTTGAAGAGTTTCTTCTTCACGCTAAGTATAATCCTCACAGTATCACACTTGTATGCCTTAAAGTTAGCCATATCAAAGAAACCATGGCCTCTCAGATACCATCAACAAGTGCTCATCGTGAAATTCTTCGTTAATCTCTTTCTCCTTAATCGTTATTTGCATTTTCCAGCCTTGATAAGTGGTCGGCTACCACATTCTCACTTCCTTTCTTGTCTTTTATTTCCAAATCAAACTCTGCAAGAACAATATCCATCTAAGCAGACAGGCTTAGAATCAATTTTAGTAAGGTGTATTTGATGGCAGAATGATCAGTATAGACAATGACTTTCGATCCAATCAAGTAAGATCGAATTTCTCCAAAGCAAATACTATAGCTAGCAATTCTTTTTCAAAGTGGCATAATTCACCCGATTCTCATTCAAGACCTTGCTAGCATAATAGATAGCATGAAAGAATTTTTACTTCTTTGTCCCAAAACAGCTCCGATTGCATAATCACTTGCATCGCACATGAAGTTCAAATGGTAAACTCCAAATGAGCTACTATAATCGGAGAGGAAATCAGCTTTCCTTTCAACACATTAAAAGCATTCAAACAGTCTTGATCAAACTTAAAATCAGAATCTTTAACTAGGAGTTTGCACATTGGCTTTGCAATCTTTGAGAAGTCCTTAATAAATCTTCGATAAAAGCCCGCATGACCTAAGAAACTCCTCACTCCTTTTACATTCACAGGTGGTGGTAACTTCTCAATTACTTCAATTTTTGCTCGTCCACTTCAATTCCCTTTGCTGAAATTTTATGTCCTAAAACAATCCCTTCTTTAACCATAAATTGGCATTTCTCAATTTAACACTAAATTGGTGTCCACGCACCTCTTAAGAACGTGGCTAGATCGATAGACACAAATCATAACATGAGCCAAAAGCAGAGAAATCATCCATGAACACTTCTATTGAGCTTTCAATCATGTCGTAGAATATGGAGAGCATGCACTCAAAAGTCATAGAGCATTGCATAATCCAAATGGCATCCATGCACGCAAAACACACCAAAAGGCGGCAAGTAAAGCCGTCTTTTCTTGGTCCTCCTGATTAACTGCACTTGGTTATACCGTAATAGCCATCATGAAAACAATAAAAGCTTGGCCCGCTAACCTTTCTAACATTTGATCCATGAAAGGCAATGGAAAATGGTCTTTCCTCGTGGCATTATTGAAGCCATGCGGTAATCTATGCACATTCTCCATCCGTTATCGTTCTTGTAGGGATGAGCTCATTCTTTTTCATTTTTTGACCACCGCCATCCCTCCTTTCTTGGGAACAACTTGCAATCGACTCACCCATGCACTATCCGAAATGGGATAAATCATGCCCCGCATCAAGAAGCTTCGTGACTTCTTTTTCGACCACATCCTTCATTGTCGGATTTAATCTCCGTTGAGGTTGCACCACGGTTTAAATTCTTTCTCCAACAGTAATTTTATGCATGCAGATCGTCGGCTTATTCCTTTCAAGTCGGAAATAGACCAACCTATTGCGCCTTCTTGTACTCCTCAACACTCTCATCAATTTTTCTTCCTCCAAGTTCGACAATGAGTTGCTTCACAATAATCGGACTTCTCTTCCTCATCATCAAGGAATCAGACTTAAGTGGGAGGGAGTGGTTTCAACTCAATTTTCTGCTTTTTCTGGCCGACCTCTTCTTTTTCATTTCTTCTTTTTCAAATTCACAATTGTTCTCAGACTTAAGCCGCTAACTGCCTCACACATTCTGCTATTTCCCTTCATCCTCCTCACAAAGATTTTCAACAATTGCATTTGTACTAGTACTTTCTCAAGAGGAGTTGAAGGATATTGAGAAAAAGTTTCCTCCACCAAGTAATTGGCGGTGTCTACACGCCATGTGTATCTCTATCGTTGGATGTTGCATTGCCTTCAAACAAATTGAAGGCCACCTTCTCATCATGTACTCTGAGCATTAGCTGGCCTTTTTGCACATCCACAAGAGCTCTACCGCTGTTAAGAAGAAAGTGGTCTTCCCAAGAGAAGAGGAACTGCATCTTCCTCCATGTCCGTAATAACAAAGTCACCGGAAAATGAACTTATCCACCTTCACCAAGACATCCTCCATAATACCGTAAGGATATTTAATTGATCGGCTCACTAATTGAAGCGACATCCCTGGTAGGCTTCACATCATCCTGGTCCCCAACTTCTTCAACATAGAAAGTGGCATACGAGGTTGATACTTGCTCCTAAGTCACATAATGCCTTCCCAATAGTTATATTCCCTATAGTGGGAAATTGTGGAAACTAACTGGATCTTTGAGCTTTGGAGGAAGTTTCAGTTGAATTGCATTGCACCGCATTCCTCACCAAGGTGATTTTTTCATCTCTAAATTTTTTCTTCTTTCAGTGAGAATTTCCTTCATGAACTTGGCATATGTAGGCATTTGCTCAAGAGCCTCAAAGAAAGGTATATTAATCAAGCAACCTCTTAAAAATGTCCGGGAAATTTTGAATATTGCTCCTCCTTTTCTTTTTCTTGTTCTCCCTTTGAGGATAAGGAAGTCTCACATATGGAGGAAGAATTTGAGGCTTGTTTCCATCCTTTAAAATTTCAGCTTTTGTTCTTCTGATGATAGAACCTTCATCCACCAATCTCGAACTATTTTTATCATCATTTTCTTTTCTCACTCTCCTTTTCAATTTCTTCAACATCATTCACCTCATTTTTATTTTTCAACTCCTCATCCAACATCACCTTGTTATTTTCATCATTACATTCAGTGGACTAATGGTTCCACCATAGATGGTGTTACCACCTTTCCACTTCTCGTGAGTAACAAAGATTACAAGACTCATTTTTTGGATTGTCTACTGATGTTTGCATAAAACTTACCCTTGGATTGCTCCGCGAGTTGCTTAGAAAGTTGTCCAACTGATTTTCAAGATTTTTGATGGATGCATCTTGATTCTTGAAATGAGCTTCATGACTTTGGAGGTTTGTTTGAGTCATCTTCATAAACCGAGTGAGAGCATTTTCTAAGTCGATTAGCTTATCTTTTTGATTCTGGTCATGAGGTCATTTGATCGAGGGGCATCATTTTGCTTCCAAGAAAAGTTGGGATGATTCTTCCCACCTGGATTATAAGTGTTGGAATATGGATTCCCTCCTTGCCTTTGGAAATTTGCCATGTATTTGGCTTCCTCACTAAGCTCACCTCGGGCTTCACATTGCCCATTTTCATGCCCTCCACCACGTAAATCACACTTCTTTTGCATCAGCCATCGCTTTAGCTTGTGGCGGTTGAAGAAGATCCTGCTCTAAATCTTTAAGTTCTTTGTAAGGGCTTCAAGTTGTTGTGATACTAATTTGTTTTGAGCCAAAATAGCATCACTTGCCCTAGCGCAAACATGCCCTTTTTTGCTTTGTGCGGCCTCTATCACGGGTGGACAAGATAATCATTTGAGACCATTGCTCAACTAGTTCTCTCTTGCTTCAAATGTCTTTGAATTCATTGAGCCTCCCGCAGTAAGCATCAAGCATCATTCTTGTGTTAGGCCTCAACCCATGACAAAACATTTGCATTTGGCACAAGTCATCATAACCATGACCAGGACATCTCTTCAACAACACCTTGAATCTTTCCCAAGCATCACAGAGGGTTTCACCATCTTTGTTCAAAGCTTACTCACTTCACTCTCCTCTTGACAAACTTGGCGCTGGGAAAAACCGATCCATGAATTTATCCTCTAAGTCATTCCAGGTATTAATACTTCCCTGGGGTAATAAACTTAGCCACCCTTCGCCTCTATCCCTCAAAGTAAAAGGAATAATCTCGCTTTTTGCTTCATCTCAGAATAATCACCCAGCTTCAAAGTTCCACATATTTCAAAGAAATTCACCAAGTCTTGGGTTTCATTTTCACCCGTAAAACTGATTTTGCTTGAGTGCACTCGTGGAGAGAAGTCACGATCTCAAATGCATTGGCCTCTACCCATTGGTAACCAATACCAATCTTTCCCCGTTGTTTCGCGCCCAAAATCACCAAGAGTACGCTAGGTGGCTGGTCGCTTATTTCTTCCTCTACCCGAGTATGAGTAGAAGTAGAAGCTTGAGATTGTTGATGTTCTTTCTGGCCTCGCTTCCTAGCCTTCTTCCTATTGTTGCTTTTTGTCGTTTTCTATCTGATCAAACACCAATCTGTGATCCTGCTTTCCCTCGCATACATAACAACTAGAAAGATGATTACACACAACCACCTGTATTTTGAAACAAGATAAAGTATATCCACAAAAAACTAACTAACTAGATATAAAACTTAAATTGTTCAAAGTAAGTAACTCCTTTGCCTTGGACAATCAAATCAACAATCCCTAGAATCCAAAAAACTTGTTAGCGTAATTCATACACTACTTTAAGGCAAGTGCACCAATCGCAACCAAGAATATAGTAATGAATAGAGTATCGCTCCACAGTGGATTATGATGGTTATCAATAAGAATAAGTGTGTAATTACTTAAAACGGAAATGAGTTGGATATTTTGATTGTAAGTGTAACGTTGAACAAGTGAAAGTAAAAATAGAATCGACTTGGTTGGTTGAAAACGACTAGATTTGAATCCTCTTGTACTTGCTCTTATGTAACTAGTTCATCATTAACTGAAGTAATTTCATATAAGTTGAAGTTCGAATCAACTGAATTAGCTTAAGGACAATCCCTTGCCTCATAAACCCTTTATTCTAGCCACAATCCCTAATCCTCAGGTGATTAATGATTAGACTAAGCAATAAGATCCATGATTCATTAGAACACATAACCACAAGTTATATTCCTATAATCTTCATGATTATGATTACTAATCTCAGTTCAAGTTCATTCATCTTATTTTCCAATAAAGATGAAAAACCCAAATTCAATAGAAAAAGGATCAAGTATTGAAAAGCATGAAGTATAGAGATTAGAAACTCAATTTACATAACATAAACTTGTATTAATATAAGAGAACTAACTACATAAGAGTTTGTACATGATTCATCTCATCCTAATCTAAGGTATTTAGCTACTCATGGTAGTAAAAGAAGAAAACAAACATATGAAAGAAAACAACTCCATTGATGATCCAAACCTTGTTCCCAAGAATGAATCCTCCTTGAAGATGAAGAACAATGGAACCCTAGCACTCCTTATCTTTCTCTTTAGTGTTTTTGGCTGTTAGCAAAGGTCCAAGATGATTAAAAAGTGAACAAATATCTAATTATACAGATTCTGAAGACCGCATGCGGCGTCGTAGCAGTTAAGCGATAAACTGGCGTCGCGTGAAGGCGGCTTCAGATTTGCAGCGATGCGGCGTCGCGCAGATTCTTCTGATCAGCGGCGTCCGCAGCATGAAGACAGACGGTTTACATAAATGCGGCGTCCGCGCATTCCTTTATTTGTAAATGCGCGCGCGCATACTCAATTACTTGGCTAAATTCTGCATTTTTGGCTGCCTTCGAATCTTATGCTCTCACGAATCATCTTCTTTGCCTTTAATTGAATTCTTGAGAGTGTCTTCTTTTGGTTTTGTTTCCATTCCTAGCAATTCAAGTGCAATATACATGAGAATAATGTAAGAGTTAAAACATACAATCAAACAACCAAGTGTAAAGAATTCCAAAGTTTAAGCTCAATATATATTCAACTCTCTCAATTCCTCATGTATTTAATTCAATTAATCACTCTAAATTAACATAAGATGAAAACTTATCAATACCATCATTGCATTGTTTGATTTGAATTCCAAGGAAAAACTTCAGTTCACCCATCATGCTCATCTCGAATTCAGCCTGTATTAGCTTAGAAAATTCTTTGCAAAGGCTTTCATCAGTAGCTCCAAAAATAATGTCATCAACATATATTTGAACAATTATAAAGTGCTTGTTTGATGTTTTTCTAAAAGGAGTAGTGTCTACTAGACCTCTGGTAAAGCCATTTTTCATCAAAAATGTACTCAGTCTTTCATACCAAGCTCTGGGAGCTTGCTTAAGACCATACTTGGCCTTTTTTAGCTTGAAGACATGTTCTGGAAATTCAATGTCTTCGAATCCAGGAGGTTGTTTTACAAAGACTTCCTCAGTTATAAAACCATTCAAGAAAGCACTTTTCACATCCATTTGATAAAGAATTATATCATGATGTGCAGCAAAAGAAAGCAAAATGCGTATAGGTTCTAACCTTGCAACAGGTGCAAATGTTTCAGTAAAATCAATACCTTCTTCCTGTGAGTAACCTTGAGCAACCAATCTTGCCTTGTTTCTCACAACCTTTCCATCTTCATCAAGCTTGTTTCTAAATACCCATTTAGTACCAATAGCTTGCTTATCTACTGGTAAAGTAACCAGCTTCCATACATCATTTCTTTGGAACTGATTCAACTCTTCTTGCATGGCCAGAATCCAACCTTCATCTTTCAATGCTTGATCAATTGTTTTAGGTTCCATTTCTGAGAGTAGTGCCATATCTGCATGCTCTTTAAAAGAGGATCTGGTTCTTACACTATCTCCAGGTTTTTCTATGATTTGATCTTTAGGATGATTGGCTTTGTACTTCCAGCTCTTTCTGAATTCAGCTTCTGAAGATTCTTGTGTCTGGTCACCACCGGACGATGAAGATATAGGTTCATTTTTTGTAGTATTACCTATAATTAATTCTGAAAATAATTCATCTAGCTCTGACATGGCTGTGTCAGGCTTCTTGTCATCAAATTTGACGTGAATGGATTTTTCCACTGTCATAGTTTCTTTATTGTATATTCTAAAAGCTTTAGATCTTTCAGAATATCCCAAAAAGATTCCTTTGTCAGCGTTTGAATCAAACTTACCAAGCTGATCCTTAGTATTTAAAATGTAACACGTACATCCAAATAAATGAAAATATGATATGTTTGGTTTCCTTCCTTTCCACAGTTCATATGGAGTCTTCTTCAAAATAGGTCTAATAGAAATTCTATTTTGAATGTAACAAGTTGTGTTTACTGCTTCTGCCCAAAAATGTTTTGCAATGTTAGCCTCATTGATCATGGTCCTGACCATTTCTTGGAGGGACCTATTCTTCCTTTCTACAAACCATTTTGTTGAGGTGTTCTAGGAGAGGAGAAATTGTGGGAGATGCCATTATCATTGCAAAATTTTTGAAAGCTTTCGTTTTCAAATTCTCCCCCATGATCACTTCTAATAGAATAAATGAAAATTCCTTTTTCATTTTGAACTGTTTTGCAGAATACAGTAAATACCTTGTATGACTCATCTTTGTGAGCAAGGAATCTAACCCATGTCCATCGAGTAAAATCATCAACAATGACTAACCCATATTTCTTTCCAGTTAAAGAGGCTGCCCTTGTTGGACCAAAAAGATCAAGATGCAAAAGCTCAAGTGGTCTAGAGGTTGAAACAACATTTTTTGAATGAAAAGAAGTTTTAACTTGTTTTCCTCTTTGACATGCCTCACAGAGAGCATCAGATTGATACTTAAGATTTGGTAAGCCTCTCACAAAACTGTGCTTGTTTAATTTTGAGATTAGTTTCAAATTGGCATGACCCAATCTCTTGTGCCAAATCCATTGCTCTTCGTCAACAGACATGAGACACTTGACATCTTGTTTTGCAAGTTCAGAGAGATCAATTTTGTAAATATTTTGTTTCCTCTTAGCAGTAAAGAAAGTAGAGCTGTCTTTCTTGCTTTTTACTAGACATCCAGTTTCTGTAAAGATGACTTCATAACCATTGTCATATAATTGACTTATGCTCAATAAGTTATGTTTAAGTCCACATATAGTACATTATCAATAGAGGGAAGAGAACCTTTACCAATACGACTAATTCCAACTATTTTACCTTTCTGGTTTCCTCCGAAACCAACGAATTCAGCTTCTTTAGGCCTTAGTTCTTGGAACATATGCTTTTCTCCCGTCATGTGACGCGAGCATCCACTGTCTAAGTACCAAGATAGGTGTGTTGACTTTGTTGCTAAGCATGTCTGCAACATAAACTATTTTATCTTTAGGTACCCATATCTTTTTGGGTCCTTTCTTGTTAGTTCTTGAAGGAAGCTTATCCTTCACAATTTTAAAAACAGTAGATGCACTTTTCAAATGACCAGGTTTATTGCAGTAAGTACAATGCAAGCATTTACTATGATTATTGGATTTATCAGATGCTGAATTATTTTCTAAAAGAGGTTCATCTGATATATAACCAAGACCATGAGTTGTCGCTTTACTGACACCCCAAATCATTGAAGCTTGCTTGCTACGAGTTACACTCTCTACAAGAAACTTTTGAAAAGCATATTCATAATCATTTGATTTGCATTTAGAATTGCCTGTAACTTTAGAGCTTTCAGCTTGAGAGCTCGTAGCTTTTGGTTGCTTGTTAGCGGTCAGACGCTGGTTATCCATCAGATGCTGATTTTCAGTTTTCAGCTTCTGATTCTCTTTATTGAGTACAGATTTTTCTTTGTTTAAAGCTTGAAAGTCTTGTGATAATTTTGAAAATTTCTTTTTCAAATTCTTATACTCAATAGAGAGGGTAGCAGAGTCCTTAAGAAGATCATCGAATGCAAGTTGAAGTTCAGAATAGAAATCATATACTATTACCTCTTTAACTTCTTCTTCTGAATCAAGGTCAGTGTCTGCCATGAGAGCGAGTTTTGCTTCTACATCATTATCTTCCTCAGATGAGGATAAATCTAGATCTTCCCATGTAGCCATGAGGCTCTTCTTCTTTTTCTTGAAAGAACTTCTTGTGGACTTCTCCTTAAGATTAGGACATTCGAACTTGAAATGTCCAGGCTTTTTACATTCATAGCAAATGACTTGAGCCTTGTCCTTGCTTTCCTTCTTGTCCTTAGTATCTTTCTTCTGAAACTTCCTCCTGAAGTTTCTCTTCTTCCATATTCTTTGTATCTTTCTGGATATAAATGCGAGCTCATCTTCTGAAGTGTCAACATCTCCTTCTGAAGCTTCATCTTCTGATTCTTCTTCTTCAGCCTGAAGGGCTTTAAAAGAACTGGCTTTATGTTGAGCGACTTTCAAAGCAATAGACTTGCCCTTTTTGACATATTCTTCTTCATTTAGCTCAAGTTCATGAGCTTTTAACGAACTCATAAGATCTTCAAGTCATAGGACATTTAGATCTTTTGCTTCCTGAATAGCAGTGACCTTGGGTCTCCACTGCTTAGTCAAGCTTCTTAAGATCTTTCTAACATGGTCAGGTGTAGTGTAACTTTTTCCAAGGGCCTGTAACCCATGAACAAGTGTTTGAAATCTTCCAAACATGGTTTCAATGCTTTCACCATCTTCCATTTTGAACAACTCGTATTGGCGAACAAACATGCTAGCTTTGGTTTCTCATACTTGGGCAGGGCAGTCATAAGATAAAACAAGTGAGTCCCAGATTTCTTTGGCAGTATCAAATTTGTCACATTTATCATATTCTTTTTCTGTCATAGCACAGATAAGAATGAATCTAGCCTTTTGATTGAATTGATATCTCTTTTTATGCTCATCATTCCAATCTTCTCTGGTTATAGCAACACCACGAGGATTAGTGGGAGGAATGTAACCATTTTGAACTATATCCCACAACTCAAGTTGTTGTGTCTCAAAGAAAGCTTATATCTTATCTTTCCAGTAATCAAATTTTTCTCCATCGAATAGAGGAGGACGGTTCATATGACCACCTTCAGTAGACATGTTCACAGTATATGATACTTTCTCTTAACACTGTTAAGTACTCAACCAAGAGGTCGAGCTCTGGTACCAACTGAACGTGAACACAAGAATGGGGGTTGAATTGTGTTAAAAACTTTTCGCAAACTATGCGTAAAAACTTCAACACAGGTTTTCCAAAAACTGTTTGTATATCAGATGCAGAGAATTAAACCGGATACAGAAATTAAACAGTTTATAAAGACTTGTTTTACTGAGCAAGGTAAAGATAAATGTAAAGCAGTAAAGGTTGAGACGCAGAGATTTATACTAGTTCACCACCAACTGGTAGCTACGTCTAGTCCCTTCGTTCCTGAAGGATTTTTCACTATAATCAGCTGATTACAATTTTCCTCAAGAGTATTCTTTTGTCACAAACTTGACAATACTCTTAACTTCTCAAAACGACTCGGTGCAGTCGAGCCTTTGAGGAACAAAGCTTTCACAAGGCTAAAATGCAGTTTACAAAAGAGATTATACTTTTGAATACAATCAAACTAACTTTCACAGAGAGGATGAAAAGATTAAGCTCAAAACAGAATGGCTTTCTAAAAGAAAGTATAAGACGCTGAGTTCAGTTCTATGTAGACCAGAAACTTGGCACTAAACTTGATTGCTCACTTGAGTAATATTGCTTTCAGAATGAAGTTTCTTCACAGTTTTTCCAACTCATCTTCAATGAATACCTTGGGTATTTATAGGAGTCTTCAAGGGTATTACCGTTGCAGTAAAAAATATCTCCTTTCCATTGAGTGAGATAATTTGAAATGTAGTCCTTTTCTTCCTTTCCAGGGAATATCATAATAGTACACATTACCATTTTCGTACTATCTGCTATTTGCAATAGCCTTGTACGATTTTTGTCTTATGCTAAAGGTGTCACATTTGTTTCCTCGTACATCAAAATGAGCGCATAAAATCAAATTTGAATTCCGTTCCAGAACAGTCTGAGGTTAAGAGCAAAAACGTGATCATCACGTGCTTCATTAAAGTGATCAGATGCTCGGTCAGAACAAAGGACAGACGCTCGCAGCAATTTGAGTATTCCACGTGTCAAAGAGTAACACTACTGGATGCTTGCTGTTAACAAGACGCTGAAGTGAGTTCGGATGTTGACACGAGTAGATTGTATTTAACTCTTTTTGCGAATTTCTTCTTCTTCTTCCTTGAGTGTTTTGTACATATATATGAAGCTTTGATACCTGTACACTCAAAGATATGTTAGAAGATAAATTGTTCTCTTGAGAATTACTTTGTTATCATCAAAATTAATGAGGGTCTAAACTTCTCAATCGTTTAGGTTCTAACACCTTTTGAGTCACTGTTGTCTTGACTTTACCAATATTCCCTTCAACCAAATGTTCATAAATGAAGTCCCGTGCCATAATTTTTATTAGCATCATAACATTACACGGAACTGCAACACTACTTGTCCAAGGCTTATATGCTAGGGCTGGATATCGGTCGGGCCAGCTTGGGTTCGGGCTCAAAAATCCTAATCCGGCCTAAACCACAAATTGCATTGTGTGGCCCAATTCCGACCATTTAATAATTCGATTATGGCGGGTGCGGGTTGGCGGTTTACTCGGGTTCATGCGCTGGATTGGTTCGGGGTGGGACACTATTTGCTTAACTTCAAATTTTTGGGCCCAAGTATTTTTCAGAGCTTATTTTTGTTATCTATTTTTTATTGAAAATTACTTGATTGGGCCAGTTAAAAAAATTGATCATACACTTGATTGGGCCTAAATTGGCCCAGTTAAACAAAATTGATAATACATTTGAAATGAAACGTTACTTAAATTGGGCCATTTAATTACTTAAACTGGGCCATTTTTAAACAATAACAACAGTCTTTAATATAATATCAGATGAAACATAGTCAGCAATCAAAAGCACACTTCTTGCTTATACAACCAGTAACACAACCAGTAACCTATTAGCCCAATCTAATTACAATGCTGATAGCCCAGTTACAAAAAAAGCAAACATTCTTACATCATACCCCAAACATTAACTACATTCTGTAAAAACTTTCAATTCCGCCCAAGAAATCACAAGCAGCAGCAGTGCTATTACATTCAGTAAACAAGTGTAAAAACAGTCCCACAAACAGCACTAAACTAAAGCTTCCACAAACAACACTAAACTAAAAACTATCCCACAAGCAGCAACAGTGCTATCACATGAATGACTCCAAAAAAACAGCAACAGTAGCGGTGCTGTTCCCATAAGTCAAGACAACATTCCAACCTACAAAGCCTCCAAAAAAATGAAAATATTAGGAAAAGATCCCATAAACAAGCTCAACAGCATGTAAAGTTTCAATGAAAAACATTAAAAACAAAAAAATCAACCTTAACACAATCAGATTGATAAAAAGCAACATCAACAACACTTTGCATATATACCAATGCATCACATTGATTTTCAGGATCCTTTGCTACTGTAATGTAACACCAAAACAGATTTATAAACAGCAACAAAATGACAAGCAGGTTGATATGCAACAGTAGCAACAAATATACCAATCAGATTGATAAACAACAGCAGTAACAATCTGATTAATAAGCAACAGCAGCAACACTTTGCTACTGCAATGCAACACCAAAATTAAATCAGGATCCTTTTTTAAAATGAATTAGAAATTCAGCAAACAGAATTAGCAAATTAGGAACCAAAACAATGCATACCTTAAAAAGGATCATTGCATTAATGCAATTACAAAACCTGGGCCTCAACATAGGTGTTCAAGATCAAGTTCAGCAAAAAGATAATCCATCTCATCTCCAAAAAAGGCAAAAAGCCATAAATTTGAGTCATTTCGCATGAATGACACCAAAAAACAGTTGACTCCAAAAAAACAGTTGTGTTATAACTGCAAATAATTAAACAAAACTCAATTACTACACAAAGAACACATTTTATAAACTTAAATTAAGAAATACAATAACAGTGGAAGGTACTAACAATTAAAATTTTCTCAATCACAACCAGTTAGCTGAGATTGAGATGATGGTCCAACTCTAGCTGCACCAGTCCCTCCAAAAGCTGCTGAGCGTCCATGAAATTTTGTAGTATAATTGGAAAAAAAATACAAACTTAACTCATATACAAAGACACAAATAATAAAAAATATGAGACAAAAATTTTAAGCTTATTTAATGTTTTCCTTAAAGTTAATCAAGTAATAGTAACAGAAACAGAAACAGAAACAAAAACAGAAACAATTAACAAAAAATGAAAAACAAAAATAAAAACAGGAAAACAGAAAAAATGTACAAGTAACAGAAACAGAAACAAGTAATAATGTACAAGTAATATTAGAAACATAAATATATTGTGTTAATCCAACTCAGCATACAAATTAAACAAGCATACAAACAAATGACAGACATGCAAGCATATGGAAAAATATGAGCATATAACAAGTATATAAGCATACAAGCATTTAAAAACACTGTATATATTATACAAGCATACAAGCATTTAAACAGTATACAAATTAAAGCATTAAACAGTAAAACATGCATACAAGCATTTACAAACATTAAAAAGTAATTACAAGCAACAGAAACAGGCTTTTACAAGCATTACAAAAACAGAAACAGAAAAAAAAGAAATAAAAACACAAGTTTATTCATTACCAACTCACAGTTCCTCCAAGCCTCTAACTCACAGGTTCCTCTTTACTTGCCCCTTACTTGCTCCAGCCTCCAAGCCGCATCCACACTAAAGCTACAATACAATCATAAAAGTAGTTAGAAAAATTAACGTTCTGCAATTTTTAAACCCTAAACCAAAAGAAGCACAAACCCAGAACCCCTAACCCAAAAGCCCTAGGCCAAAAAAATAAGCAGAAAACCCTAACCTTTGAAAATAAATGTTGAGTTTGTTCTTGCTCTCACTTAATCCAAGCCTCCAACGCAATCAACAGAGAAGAAGAAACCCTACAAATACGAAATAAGAGGGAAAAACAAGTTAGTGAAATCCTACTACCAGAAACCCTAAACTCAAACCGTAAAAATGTTTAAAACATGTTAAAAAATTGAAACCCTAAACCCAAAAGCAACAAAGAAGAAACCTTACCATATCTGATCTTCAAATATCACAAGACCCAGTTATCCCATATTCTAACAGGGAGTGAACCAAGATTGAGAGAGGGATATGAGATGGGAGAACGAGACGAGAGAGGGATGGAGAACGAGCGAGAGAGGGACGGAGAACGAGCGAGAGGATGACTGATGATGGAGGAGAAGACAGGAGCGAGCGGAGAGGAGAGGGAGAGAGCTTTCAAGTTTCAACGGCGCTAGGGTTACAACTTACAACATAATGAACTGAAGATGTGAGATTGAATGTAACCCTCCTTTTCTCCCTTCTTCATCCCATAAAAATTGGATTGGGCCTAAATGCTTGTTCTGTTGACTACTGGGTCAATTTTTTTTTAATTTTTCTCACATCCCACTCAGTCGAAATTGGGTCGTCATGGGTTTAAAAACCAAAACTAGGCCCGCCCATTTAAATCCATCTGTGCCCAGAATTTTGACCCGTTGACCCAAATCACCAACCCGACCTGGACCACTGATGCAATTTCAAACGGGTTTTTCAGTTTTCGGGTCAGTTTTTTTTTTCTATCCCTATTATTTGCAAGGTTGGTCAACAAATCAATACTCAAAGCATATTCAGTCAAACCCAAAATCTCAAAAAAAACATGTAGGTTTGTTGCATCATTAATGCAAAGCTTTGGATTTCCTCCCATCGGAAGTAGTTGGCGTACTGAGCGAAGCACAAGTGAGAAAGCGCATGAGTCAGCGTGGGTGGAGATTGGCCAATCACATGGAAGCACACAAATTGTGCTTTTAGTAGACGGTGGGGATCGCATCAGAGGAAATTGTGGGGGATCGAACGCTGGTTAAAAATGGACAGTTGGGGATAGTTGGTTCCAACTTTCTTGCGAAATGGATGGGCTAAGCTAAGTGTGGTGTGAAGTGCGCGAATAAAAAATCAACATGTGGCTAACAACTGTGGCCTGGAAAGGAATCACACAGATGGTGCCTTTTTGGAACGACTGTGATTTACAGATTGATGGGCTCTTTGGATCGTGCAACTGGTAGGTAAGCTGGGAAATAGCTGGCGAAATTGATGAACGCACATGTGTGGCTGAGAGAGATACAATTGAAGCTGTTGGCTTTTGTGTGCCCTTTTTTTCATCCTCATCGTTTCTGTAGATAGTGACTATGATGGTTGCGGACATGGTGATGGAGGCCCGGTGTGTAACCGTGGATCCAGTGGTTTAGGTGGCGCCGCTGATAGTGGAACTGAGATTTTGTTTGGTGGTTTTGGAGGCTGCCGCGGCAGAACTCGGTTGGTGAAGTCGTAACTGCAAGGAAGGAAGGCTGAGTAACTAGGGTTGAAAGGAAAATTTGCAGCGCCGTTAAAACTCTGCTCTTGTAATCAGGCTCGGATAGGTGAGTCAAAACAGACACAGAGCTGGAAAAGGGAACACAGTGGTTGTCGAAAAAAAACAATTTCGGAGCGATCAAACACTAAATCTGGTTGAGTCAAACTGAGGGATGAGTAGTGAGAACCATTACCGGTGTTTTCAGTGTGGCTCAAAAATGGCTCGCGAGAAGGTAAGCAGAGCTGCTCCTATCTTGGAATTGGTGGTGGAGCCATATCTGTCTGTTCGTTAGTAGAGGCAGGGACTGGATCAGCGATGAAATCGTCATGGAGGAAAGGCTCATCTGCAGATTTTAACGATTCATAATCTGGCTCTTCTTCCTCATCTAATATCGGTAGAATTTGCTGCCATTCAGGCTTGAAACGCCACAAAAGGGCAGTGGTGAACGTGTCCCAACTCAACGCTGGGTGATGGGGAGACCCCTATAGCCACCAGTGGAGAGCATAGCCACGTAGTACCGCCACCACTTCTACTACTTTCACCTCCTCTGATGTGTTGTTCGCCTTGAAATGTTTTTCGGTGCAAAGCTCCCACCAGTATGCATCTTCCTTGTTGTCGTCAAAAATCGAAATCGTCATCTTCAGTCTCAGATCAGCGAGAATGAGATCGAAATGAAAGCACCAATGTTAGGAGGTGGATTATGGAAGGGATAAGTGAGTAGTGAGAGAAGTCTGAAATTGAAAAAGATAACTCTGCTTCGAGGTGCAGAAACCTCCTTATAAAATAATAAGAAAAGGGAATTGACAAATTTCTTCATCCATACCAATCATGAGGTCATACAATGCTTATATAGAGCTGATGCATACACGCAATAAAATGCCTATACCAACTACACCATAACAGTCCTACTAAACAAACTAACAAAATGTACAAAGGATCATTCTAGAATAAGATGAGTCATCCTTGCTTCTAGAACTAGCTGAGTCATTATTCTTTTAGCTTCTAGGATCATAACAGCATAGTCCTTGTCTCGGGCTTATAATGCAGGCTTCCAAAACCCAAAAAATTATACCAGCAACTTGAATCCAGATTGCATTCTAACAAACTAACAAAATGTATAAAGGACCATTCTAGAATAAGATGAGTCATCCTTGCTTCTAGAACTAGCTGAGTCATTATTCTTTTAGCTTCTAGGATCATAACAGCATAGTCCTTGTCTCGGGCTTGTAATGCAGGCTTCCAAAACCCAGAAAATTATACCAGCAACTTGAATCCAGATTGCATTCTCATTAAAACCAACGAAGCATCATATACCTTGTATGCTTGAGTCAGCCCAATGATTATTGTAGATAGAAGTTGTTCCGGACTGGGCCGAGGCCCAATCCGGAGATCCAACGTTCTCAAGGCCCATTTCCGCTCGCCTCTCCGCCTTCCCTCAACGCGGCCGACCCAACGGTTCTCAACATTAAAGGAATTTAATGCCGACTTCCGGATTTCACGGAACGGTTACTCATCGGTAACCGTCCTCAACTCATATTTAAAGAAGACCGCGTCGAACGGTCGAGGTAATGATTTTTCTACCACCTCTTTACTCACCTCGACACACACTGACTTGAGCGTCGGAGTGTTTGCAGGTACACCACCCAACACGCCGTCGTCATCCGTCGCAAGCACAACCGCACTGCTTCCCTCCGGTCATCCTCACGAAGTTACTGCTCGTAACATTGGCGCCGTCTGTGGGAAATCGTTTACGATTTCATCTTCTTTGTCGAAGTCTCCCTTCTTCACTGACGATGATCGGATCGAGCGTCAGGTCGCGACTAGCAGTTCCACTCATGCGAACGCAGATCTTGAACCACCTCACCATGAACCTGTTAATTTCGGTGAATATGAGAGACAGAGGAATAACCTTCCGCTCGCAGACATGATGACGCCGTTCGATCATTGTCGCCAAACCGATGTCGAACAGAGACCGCCGCCATCCTCATTCGCGAGTTCCACGAATTCATTCGAAGCCATGCCGAAGAGATGCATGCTCAGAATCAACGCCTCGATCGAATGGAGAATCAGCAGAAGGAACTCTCCGCTCGCGTTGCCACCTGGTCGAAAAGCAGAAAAGATCGAGTCTCGTTCTCCTCGGAGATCGAAGAGTCACGAAAATCTCAGATCTGTTCATCGCCACCACCGTGGCACGACTCCACACCGCTCTGTGCATAGAGCACTCCGCCGTGCTCATTCTCTTTCATCAACTCCTTCTCGGAGCAATGACACGAGGGACTCGAGCGGGGCCTTTGGTCCTTTTACATCCGAAATCATGAAATTCCCGATTCCGAAGCATCTTCAGAAACCACCCGCTTTGGACTCATACGACGGCACCACCGACCCCGACGAGCATGTTGGTTGCTTTGATCTCGTCATGGGCTATCGAGGCGCCAAGGCGGTGAAGTGCGTAATCTTTCCCTCACTGAAGAAAGCGGCGTTGTCTTGGTTCCGGACTCTTAATAAAAATTCCATTGGTTCGTGGTGAGCTCGTCGACCAGTTCTCGCGCATTTCACTGCGTCTAAAGTCCAACCAGTCGACAGCAGACCGGGCCGCAATTCGCCAGAAGAAAGATGAGTCTATCGGAGACTACGTCGAGCGCTTCAACAAAGAAGCCATTTTGGTGAAGAAATGCTCGACGAGATGAAGTTGTACTTACTAGAGCGAGGCCGATCGAAGGAAATCTATTGGCGTCGGCGTTGGTGTCGATAAACCGAAGACCTCGAACGAAGTTCTGGCGAGCTCGTAAATTTATAAATTACGAAGAGAAGTTGATGGCATCAAAAGCCAAAGACAAATCCCTAGAGTAACATTGACAATCGTCAAGATTATACGAGAAGAACTTCGACCTCCTTGACGACGCAGGAGCTTGCAAAGACTCGGCCGAGGTCGCAGTGAAACGTAAAAACGCAGCAAAGATGAAGAAATATTATAGTTGAAACAAATGTATCCTAAACACATAAATGTGAAGCAGTGAAGTATGATTGAAGAAATACGCAACCGGCGTTTATTTACTATCAAAACCTTGCACCTTTGGTGGGACCTCGTGCCGAGACCGCGTGCACGAGCTCGTGATAAATCCTTGTGCGTTGGCACAAGCACCTGCGATCGACCTCGTGCCGAGACCGCGTGCACGAGCTCGTGATAAAGCCTTGTGCGTTGGCACAAGCACCTGATGAAGATATCGACCTCGTGCCGAGACCGCGTGCACGAGCTCGTGATAAAGCCTTGTGCGTTGCACAAGCACCTGATGAAGATATCGAGCCTCGTCGAGACCGGCGTGCGAGCTCGTGATAAAGCCTTGTGCGCTTGCACAAGCACCTGCAGCAGTGGATACGCGATCCGATGCTCGGGCGACCGACCAGGCCCACCTCTGCAATTTCAATATTCAGACGGCTTTAAACTCGGCTACGTCGTTGACCTTAATTATTTGATGACCTCAACCTTGCCGCTTGGACAGCCAGATCAACTACTTTCACAGGGAAGTATAAAACTCGACTACGAGCACTTTACTCAGCATAAAAATTAATGCTAACTTTATCACATCAAGTTGTTGCAAATTGTCTATACTTTGACAGGAACAGCGTGATAAAGCCTTGTACGTTGGCACAAGCACCTGATGAATCAAGAGATCAACCTCGCGCCGAGACCGCGTGCACGAGCTCGTGATAAAGCCTTGTGCGTTGGCACACGCACCTGATGAATCAAGAGATCAACCTCGTGCCGAGACCGCGCGCACGAGCTCGTGATAAAGCCTTGTGCGTTGGCACAAGCACCTGATGAAGAGATCGACCTCGTGCCGAGACCGCGTGCACGAGCTCGTGATAAAGCCTTGTGCGTTGGCACAAGCACCTGATGAATGAAGAGATCGACCTCGTGCCGAGACCGCGTGCACGAGCTCGTGATAAAGCCTTGTGCGTTGGCACAAGCACCTGATGAAGAGATCGACCTCGTGCCGAGACCGCGTGCACGAGCTCGTGATAAAGCCTTGTGCGTTGGCACAAGCACCTGTGATCGACCTCGTGCCGAGACCGCGTGCACGAGCTCGTGAGAAAGCCTTGTGCGTTGGCACAAGCACCTGATGAAGAGATCGACCTCGTGCCGAGACCGCGTGCACGAGCTCGTGATAAAGCCTTGTCGACCTCGTGCCGAGACCGCGTGCACGAGCTCGTGACAAAGCCTTGTGCCTTGCACAAGCACCTGATGAAGAGATCGACCTCGTGCCGAGACCGCGTGCACGAGCTCGTGATAAAGCCTTGTGCGTTTGCACAAGCACCTGTGATCGACCTCGTGCCGAGACCGCGTGCACGAGCTCGTGATAAAGCCTTGTGCGTTGGCACAAGCACCTGATGAAGAGATCGACCTCGTGCCGAGACCGCGTGCACTAACTCGTGATAAAGCCTCGTACCTTGCACAAGCACGTCAAGCCTCGTGTCGAGAACTGCCTCAGCAGAGGTGGAACACGAAGGTCCCGAACGAACTGATAAACAAAGCACGACCCGACGACGCTTGCCGTTCTCATTTAACAAAGTCGTCGGACGCCGACATCAATGAACCTCACCAACAAGTCCCCACCTCGACATTCGAGCTAGCGACTTGGGGGGCAACTGTTCCGGACTGGGCCGAGGCCCAATCTGGAGATCCAACGTTCTCATAGCCCATTTCCGCCGCTCCGCTTCCCTCAACGCGGCCGACCTAACTGCTTCTCAAAGATTAAAGGAATTTATTGCCGACTTCCGGATTTCACGGAACGGTTACTCATCGGTAACCGTCCTCAACTCATATTTAAAGAAGACCGCGTCGAACGGTCGAGGTAATGATTTTTCTACCACCTCTTTACTCACCTCGACACACACTGACTTGAGCGTCAGAGTGTTTGCAGGTACACCACCCAACACGCCGTCGTCATCCGTCGCGAGCACAACCGCACTGCTTCCCTCCGGTCATCCTCTGAAGTTCTGTTCAGAACAGAAGTGGAATTGAGGTGCTCAGAAATTGCCTCTAAAGGATGAATATTGTCATTGTCCATGCTCGGCGTAAACAGAGAAACCGCATAAGCCATGATGCAGCAACAGAGGTGACACTGACCTGTTCGTTTCTGGTGAACGCAAGGTCGGAGCTTGTTCAGTCATCAAATTGCAGTAAAAAAAAATCGCTGCCACTGCCATGAGATACTTCGGCGCACTAAAATGGGGATGAGCTCGTAAATGTCCATGGCGAGGAGTTAAAAAACAAGCCTCCCTTTTGGGCACAAAAACCTCTAGCAGGGGAGGTGAACCTCCCCTTCGAGAAGGACGGGATTCCAGCAACCAGGAATCACATGGCCTTAGAGAAAAACTTCTTTATGTACATATTGGTAGTGGTGGTCGTAGATTTGCACTGTATTTAGAACAGATGAAATGAAGGCAAAAGTTTGAAGGAAGAAAGAAAACACGTAGTATATTAAAAATCTTTCAGTGGTACAGAATAAAAAAATGGAAGGAAAGAAGAATATTTTGTGGGGCCCACTTGAAAATTCCCCCCCCCCCCGAATTGGGAAGAAAGAATGGCGGATCCGGATCCGGATCCTCTTTTAAGCCTTTTTTCTCCATCCCTCTTAGGGGTGATAAATGGATGGATTGGATAATTTTTTGAATGGATCTTAATAGATGGATTGGAAACAATCCATTAATCCATTTATTATCTACTAAAAGTTCATTATAAAAAACCAATTCATCCATTATCCATTTAAAAAAAATATTCAATCCATCCATTAACAATTTTTTATGAATGGATATCCAATCCATCCATAACACTTATTTTTATTCACTAAAAATATTTTTAATCACAAAAAATTATTTTTAATCATAAAATATATTTTTAATCATAAAAAATATTTTAATTACAAAAAATATTTTTGATCATAAAAAAATATCTTAATTAAAAATATTTGACTCTCCTCTCTCTCTCTCTCCCCTCTCTATTACAAACAGCTAGCCATGGATTTTTTTTTTTGGTAATAATACGTGAGATTTTAGTTATACTGGTGGGAATGGCAATGGGTACCCTCTGGGCAGGGTACTATAGTGTCCGTCCCCATACCCGCATTTGAAAAAAGTGCCCGTACCCGAGCCCGTACCCGCGTGGGCAGCAACTTTAGTGCCCATTCCCTTGCGGGCTTGGTACCTAAGTGCCCGTATCCGCACTTTAACTATAAAAAATCAATAAACAACGAAAAGAACATCATTACTTAATTAAAATACGATCCAAAAATTTTTCAAATCAATTCTAAAATATTACAAATCATAGTATTTAGCCAAATATTGGACCATCCTACATTTAGTCTATGCTTCTTACTATTGCTTCTTTGGGTTGTTCAATATAGATCAAAATAAAAAATTCAAATTCAACTAGCAATAGTCAATTGATGAAAAACCCCAATAATAGAAGACAATATATATACCATCCAGAAAAATATTACTACAAAAATTGCAACAAGAATTTTGTGGTTCTGTTGTTGAAGGTTTTATGTCCGCTGAAGTATCCTTAAAATAAAGATAATATTATTAGACTTGAAATTCCAAGCATCCACAGGTCATGAGATTCACAAAAAAAGGACAAAAAAAAACACTTCCATAAAAAGCCAAACAGATCCTGAGATTCACAAATGTAGGCTTGCAGAACATGGATATACCTGAAAGTGAGAAAAAGAGAGTGATAATCAAAGAAGCAGAAGAAGCGCGATCAGAAGAAACTCATCAGAGGAACTCGCGACCAATGTGTAAGAACAGAAGAAGCAGCGCGATCAGAAGAAGCGGCGGCACGCAGTGCAGAGTAGAAGAAGCAACGGCGCAGTTAGGGTCGATGGGGAAGGAACAAAGAAGCAACAGCGCAGTGAGGGTTAGATTTTAGTAAATTTTTAGTTCTAAGTTTAGAAATATTGGTTTGGTTTTGAAATTGGAAGCAGCCCTAGGTTTAGAAATATATTAATTACTTAATATGACTATATATATATGTGTGTGTGTGTGCGCGCGCGCAGGGGCGGGCCGCGGGGCGGGCTGGGCACTAGAGTGTCCGTACCCGCACCCATACTCACTCAAAATTACGGGTAATTACCCAGGCCCATAATGCGAATAATTACTCTACCCATTGCGGGTTTTTTTGCGGGTACCCAGTGAGCCTGGGTCTAATTGCCATCCCTATATACAGGGAATCAGGGATGGCTCTAATTATATAAACGTAGTTTCCATATTTTTTCCTTCTGCAAAATTTGGAGGACTACCAATATCATTGGGTATTAACGGTCTTTACAAAATTCCTTTCAAAGTGGAACAATAGAATGTCAAAATCTAAACTTGAGTTTAACTCGAGTAATTACGCAGCTAAAATATTCTGAAATATATCGCATATTTTTCTTGTGGGAGTAGGGAGACATCAAGCATTGTCTATGCGTATAGTAGTTGAAAGTTGAAACGCATTGGTCTCAAATAATTTGCGATGGAAATTTGAATCTGAATTTAAAATAAAAATAAAAATTAAATAAATAAAAGATGACGGTCATAGGAGTCAGTAGTCCATTGATGTTAATTTGTGCATCATCATTTTTATGGACCCAGTTAGTTCTTAATTAATTTGGCCCATATTACCCACATCCCCCACCTGATTCCCACACCCCTCAATTTCCAAAAACCCCAAAATACCCCTCCTAAAATAAAAAAATTCCAATCCAGTTATTCTCATCCCCGCTCAATTTTGGAAATCCGAAATTCCAATCCCAAACCTCTGCACTCTTTCCAGAAATTCCAATTTACAGTAAGTGTTTTTTTTGTTCTGAACATGGTACCGTAAATAATGAATTTATGGTATGAGTTTTCATCTGTAAATTAAGTAATTTCTTTGTAGGAATCATTGATCTTTGGAATTGGTAGGTGTTGATGCGGGATTGGCGAGGTTCTCTTCCTCCTCAAAGGATTGGGCGTTTTCTCCTTCGGTCAAACGGCCGAGGTGGTGGTACACGCAAAACACTCAGCCCCAGTTAAGGCAGGGGATTTGGAGGAAGCGCGAGGATGTATTAGGGTTTTAGGGTAAGTCAGCGTATCGAGCACAGGGAGTCTAGCCCCTTTATATAGTGGAGTTGCCCGGAAGGAAGGAAACCTCGTCAGATTTCTGGCCGATAATCCTCCACGATAATTCGGGTTTAGGTGATCTCTTCACGATATTTGGCGACACAGTGAATGAGCTCGGTTCCTTTCTTGCGAGAGCTCGACAAATTGCCTTGACCTGAGACACGAGGACCGGAGCACGGTACAATTTTAACGGCGATGACGTCGAGCTAAGGAAGAGGCGAGCTAATCTGCAGCAAAGCGTGCTAGGACTGGCTCGGGGCAGGTCCATAACACAAGCCCTGAACTCTTCGCGCGAAAGGGCGGAGGAGTACAATGTCGCGGGTCGGTATCAGAGTCGAGTCACCAAAGTCGGGAGTGTGTCCCGAAGCTTGTTTGTCTGAGGGTTACGCTCACGTCTTTGCACCTTTACTCGGCGTTACGCCCGCGTGATGGGACTGGATGGGGCGTCGCTCGGCAGTTCCTCTCTTCCGCCGTCGATCCGGGATGCGGCTGAGCCGCTAGAACTATATCAGGTTCGTAAATGTAGAGCTTCGGATCGGTTCGACTCGGTGATCGATTAGGAGGCCCGGCTTTCGGAGGAGTCGACGTAACAGCCCTAGACTTGTTAACTTGAAAAGTTAAGAAGTCTATATTATTTGTTCTTTTTTGACCCGATGCATGAGGGCTATTGAATGGGGAGTGATCCGTTGTTGATTTTGAACCATAAGTCCCTGAGACTTGCTTAGAGTGGTCGAGCAACTTTGTCGAGTAGTAGGTCGGGTTGGACCCATCTAAGCGCCCGAGCTAGCGGACCTCTTTGCCGACTGATATTTTTGGGCGCGAGGGTTAGTCTTTGTCATGTGTTTGAGCTACGGCGTCTTTATCTTTGACATGGTGTCTTTGAAACCACAATGGTCTTGTTTGCTCGACATCGACCTTAGTAGAAATGCTTTGGAGCTTGTAGGACTTTATCTTGAGCACGGAATCTCGGGAGAACGCGAGGTGTTTGCAGTGAGCTCACGACCTTTATCTTGACTTGGGTTTAGGACCCGAGCCTTTATCTTGACTTGGGTTTAAGACCACGGGAGTCGCTGGGCGAGCTCACCAAGCCTCTATCTTTGACTTGGGTTTAGGACCACGGGAGTCAGGCTGCGGCGAGCTCACGAAGCCTATCTTTGACTTGGGTTTTAGGACCACGGTCGAGTGGCTGGCGAGCTCACGAAACCTCTATCTTGACTTGGGTTTTAGGACCACGGTGGCTGGATGAGCCCACGAGCCTTTATCTTGCCTTGCTACTCGGTCAAGAGACCAGAGCTTAGGGCTCGATGACTTAGTTAAACACCACTGAATGCGATATTAAAACACCACGAATGCATGGGATTGACTTTATATTAAATGGGGAAGAAAGAAAGAAGGATGCGCTCGTTAAAGCCTTTCCAAACCAAAAACCCGGTGGGAAAAAGGGTTTGCAAAGGAAAATCGTCATCCGTTTACAATTGTTTAACTAAAGTAGAGCTTGAGGTGCGTGGCATTCCAGGTCACCATTATTGCCTTCCAGGATAATTCTTCACAGCCCCATATCGCGCGTGTAGGGTGTTACGATCCCCGATGCGGTATGGCCCTTCCGTATCGGCCCTAGTTTGCCACCTTACATCTTTACGGCGATTCGACTTTCAGGAGGATCAGGTCTCTACCTTGAAAGTTCTTGGTCGGACTGGAGTTGTAGTGCTTAGGCGGCCTTGTTTAGTTGCAAAGTTTTGCACCGGGCAAGTTCAGGGTTTCTTCCAGGAGATCGAGCTCGACTCTTGCTTCCCTCTGGCGTCGGTCTTTGGCGTGTTCTCTTCTCGCTGATGTGGAACCAGGCTCTCGGCACCATGGCCTCCAAATCCCGTCGTTAGCCGGGAAAGGTGTTTCATTTGTAGCCGGCCGGGGGGTGGTGTGGTATGCCCTTAGCACCGCGAGTTCATCCGCCGATCGCCCTTTGTCTCTCCGGTAGCTTGCGAGGCCATTGAGATAATCACATTTTGCGGCCTCAACGACCATTGGTTTGTGGATGCTCGGCGGAGCGTAGCAGTCGGATTCCTGAACCTTTGCGAGAAGTCTTTGAGCATGTCTTTGGTGAAGCGTAATGCCGTTATCTGTGATGATGGTATGGTGCAGGCCATGGCGCGTAAACCAGGCTTTCGGACAAATTTTTTGCGACCCTCTCGGAAGTGATGGTTGCGGCGAACACGCCTACATCCACTTGGAGAAGTAGTCTATGGCGACTATGATGAACTTGAGTTGGCGGTCGCGAGAGAAGGGGCCAAGTATGTCCAAGCCCCGGTATTGAAAGGCGAGGCGACCACTCCGTCGCGAGGACTTAGGTGGAAGATGGTCTCGTTGGCGAATCTCTGGCACTTATCGCACTTCACGTGTCCCAGGCAATCAGGCCTGGCGTCGGCTGATGTAACTTTGCTCGTGGGATTTTATTTGCCAGGGTCCTAGTTCGCGATGGTTCCATAAATACCCTCGTGATTCTCTCATGGCGTGCTCGAATCGACTTTTCACGCGGTGAGTAGTGGCTGCGAAACCTCTCCTGTAAAGTCATCTCCGATTAGAGTGTAGTGCGCGGTGCCGGGTTGGACCTGCGTGATTACTGGTCTTCGGGCAATCTCCACTGTTTCAGTACTTTCGGCGATGTTCTTCATCCAAGAATCGGTGATCAACTGCGTAGTTTCAGAAATTTGTCGCGATGCTTGGTGCCTCTAAAGTTTGGGCGACCAAGTATGTGGGCTGTCCCTCGGTCTTCATACTAGCCAATTTTGCCGGCGAATCGCCTTGTTGTTTTTTGTTCTCGAGGGATGTGCTCGAGTTGGACCTCTTGGAAGTTACGGATCATGGCGTTGACTTTACGAGCGTCTTGGGCAAGTATGTCGTCTCGACAACGGTACTACGCCCTTGACCAGGTTGATCATCGATTGGGTCGCTCTTGACTCGGGCGTCTGGGCTCCCACTCGCAGCTTGAGACCGAGGTAATAAAGCCTCATACTCGGCTTGGTTGTTGCTAGCTTTGAATAGGAACCTGAGTGCCTGTTCGGCCGGTTCAGCGAGCTTTCAGCGATGATTCTGCTCCATTTGCCTTTGGAATTGGAGGAGCGTCCACATATAGCGTCGATGCTCGACCTCGGGGTAGGTGTTAGCTCTTGCAATAAAGTCGGCTAAAACTTGTGATTTGATGGGTCCTGCTGGCTCATGCCTGATTTGGAATTCGGAGAGTTCTCACGAGCCATGCCACCGTTAAGCCCTGAGAGTTCAGACCTGAGGATCCTTTTGATTGGGTAGTCCGTTTGATTACCACCGTGCGTCTTGCCAGTAAGGCCTCATCTTCTCGCGGAGGTCACTGCTCGGGGCGCCGGTTCTCCCACCTTACGGTACCTTAGCTCGCCCGTGGAGGACTTTGCTCCGCAAGTAAGCGAAGCGGCGCTAAACGGCTTCTCTCTTATTAAAGTGAGCTGATCGAGGTGTCGGTGGCGCCAGGTAGAGGAGGAGGAGCTCCTTTGGTGGGCGATGTAAGGCCGTGGTGACGCCCGAAACTCCTTGAGCTTTTGGAAAGCGGATTCGATCGTCGGTCCATTCGAGCAGGGTCGGTTTCACGAGTACCTGGTAGAAGAAGCGATTTGTCGTGAGGCGGAGTGAACATGGAAGGGCGCGATACGACCAGCGAGTCTTTGCACTTCCTTGATAGAGCTCGGTGCGCTATCTCCAACACTTGCTGGCACTTGTCGGGGTTGGCCTCGAATGCCTCTGTGGGTGATCATGAACCCAGGAATTTGCCTCAGAGCACCGACGAGCAACTTCTGAGGGGTTTGGCACTGATGTCATATTTCTCATGTCAAACACTTCTGGAGGTCCGGTGGTGTGCCTCGTGGGGTTTGACCACCATATCGTCCATATACACCTCGATCGTCTTCCGATCTGCTTGGCGAAGACCTCGTCCACCATCCTGCACGGTAAGTTGACCGGCGTTCTTGAGACCAAAGGGCATAGTGGCGTTGTAGAAGTTGGAGGTCTCCGTCATGGCCGTCTTTGGCGGCGTCGGCGGGTGCATCTTGATCCCCGATTGTGCGGTCTGGCGTCCATGGCTGAGCACTGGTACCTGGCGTGCGTCCACCTGAGCATCGATGCTAGGAAGAGAGGTATGGATCTTTAGGAAGCGGAGACTTTGTTTAGGTCGGTGAAGTCGGTGCACATCACTCACTTCTGGTTGCTCTCTTCTTGACGATCTGACGTTGGAAAGCCAAGTTGGGTACTTGATTTCCTTGATAAACCCGACTTTCAAGAGCTTTGATGTCTCTTCTCTGTTGTACTGCTTCTTTTCCCTGTGAGTCTTCTTTTGAGCTGAGCAGGCGAAGCCAGTGCTCTATGGCCATTGGCGAGGCCACTTTCTGAGTCTATTAGGGCATGTCCTCGGGCCCCATGCAAAGCAGATCCGGCGTTGTCGGCGGGACCTCCGTCGAGGGCAGCTCGCTCTGCGAAGCGCGTCCCAATCGTATGCTCTTTGCGACCCTCTTACTTGATCTCTTTGATGTCATCGGCCGACGGCGAAATCACTCTCCCTCGGGTCGAGCTCAATCATGCTTGATTCAACTTGGTGACCTCTTCTCTGTCATCCTTTGTTGACATAACAACATCTCGCCTCGCCACGGTCGGCGTGTATCGTAACAATCGCCCATCGGATAGGGAACTTCATCGCCAAATGGGGGTGGAGACAATGGCGCCGATCCCATTGATGATTCTCACATTATCATATTGTAGAAGCGGTGTCGTACTGAATAAACCACCACCAGGAGGTGGAAGCTTGATCGTCTTGACCCGACGTCGCTTTGAAAGGTAAGCAACACGTCAAAGTACCGGTCACCGAGCTTTAGCACTGAAACCGACTAACGATACCTCGATAGGGCACGATAATCGAGCTCGGTAGCAGGTCGGTCGAAGGCTTCTTTGTAGATCACGTCTGCGAGGCTTCAGCGGTCGCGAGTACTCTCTGACGTTAAATCGCGAGGTGCACGGTGATCACCATTGGGTGCGTCTTGGCATCGATCTATTCACGATAATCCTCTCTGAAGGTTATGGTTAGTGAGCCTCGGCGGGCATGTTGATGTCATTTGTTGGCGGATCTCGAGTGCCTCCTCCGGCAGATTGCTAGATCCGCTGCAAAACCACACCCAATTAAATTGGTGAGGGGTAGCCGTCTCGACCCTTCACTGCATTGGCCAGGCGGGTGAGCGTCTTTCTCGCCTCTCCAGGGCAGATCGGTTCTTTCTGCGCTGGCGAACGGGATCTTCTACGATTTGTTTCGTTCTCACGAGGGTTGCCCACGTCCCCTTTGTCCACGTGCCGGCTAAATGTCCTTCTGTATGAGTTTTTCAATTTTTATCTTGGTACGCTTGACATTCATTGGTGGTGTGCGTAGATCCGGTGGTATTCGCGGTATGTCTCTGGCGTCGCATCGGTGGGGAGCCGCCCAGAGGGCAAGGTTATGAGGTTGCCGGTGTAGGCCTCCTTCAAGACTCGGTCCCTACCCACGGTCGAGGAGTGAGCGAATCCTCGTAGTCTTAAGCTACCGGCACTTTCGTTCTATCTGCGCTTCTCTGGCGGATCCTACTCTGTCTTGCAGGTCTGGTTTCCCTTTTGGCGGCGAACCTCTTCCATGTTGATATACCCTTGCTTTCGGCGTCTCGGCTAGTCAAAGATCATGCGGGTCGTGGCGAAGTCAGAAGGGACCAGGTTTTAGTCGACCTATGGCGTGGGCGCCACATCGATCTTGAGATTTACGATTTGGTAGTTTAGTTGTTGGCGCTACATGAAGAACGGCGCGTCTCGTCCGATCTCTGTTTGAGTCAGGCCAGGCAAAGTGGAGTTTTTCGGAAGGCTCGGCTCGTGGTGAATCGGCCACAATTGCTCGGCGAGTTACTGAAGGAGTGGATGGGCGTTGTGGGAGGTTAGAGAACCACATCATGGCCAGGTCCGCCCGAGTGCGGGGAAAGGTCAGGCATTTCAAGCCCCCGGATGCGTCGATCAGCTGACATCCGGCCAGCGTTGAAGGAGGTAATGTGCTCTTGAGGTGGTCTTGCCCTCGTAAATGGCGTCCATGTTGGGGATTTGGGCAACCGGGACCAGGTGCGTAACCACTCTCGTCGAAGGGGAGCAAGTTAGCGATTTGGTCGATTCTCTCATTGGCGCTGACGTGACCCTCTCGCCTTGGGCTCTCAGTATTATTTGATCACGTTCGATCTGGGCAGTCTGGCCATCTCTTCTAGTCGCGAGGCGTCTCGTGGCCTTGTCTTTCTCGCGATCGCCGGGCCCGCGATCGGCGCTTAACTCCTCGTTTTCCGCCCTGAGAAGCTCCAAAGCGGGATTACGGTGGTGGGTGTCAGTTCGGCCCGGTGAGTGATGACTTGTGGCGCGGCGATCGTGAGCCGTGCTCTGGTGCGCGCCATCGGCTAGGGGTTTCTTGAGGCTGGGTTAGTTTCACGGGCCCCACGGTGGCGCCAATGTTGATCTTTGGAATTGGTAGGTGTTGTTGCGGGATTGTGAGGTTCTCTTCCTCCTCGGGATTGAGCGTTTTCTCCTTGGTCAGCGGCGGCCGGGTGGTACACAAACACTCAAGCCCAAGTTAGGCAGGATTTGGAGGGGAAGCGCGGGATGTATTAGGGGTTTTAGGGTAAGTCGGGCGTATGTCGAGCACAGGGGAGTCTAGCCCTTTATATAGTGGAGTTGCTTGGAAGGAAGGAAACCTCGATCCGATTTCTGCGCCGGTAATCCTCTCCGATAATTCCGGGATTTAGCTGATCTCTTCACGATATTTCGGCGACACAGTGCGGATAGAGCTCGGTTCCTTCTTGCGAGCTCGACAAATTGCCTTCGACACCTGAGACCCGCGGACCGAGCTTACGGTACAATTTTAACGACGATGACGTCGAGCTAAGGAAGGGGCGAGCTAATCTGCACAAGGTCGGCAAACGTACTAGGACTCGGCTCGGGACCGGTCCATAACAGAATCTATTTTTAAAAATTTTTCATATTGTAAATATGAATTGACAGTATACATCTTTGAAATTTCATACCGTAAATTCAAATTTACGATATGGATTACATACGTAAATTCATAATTTACGGTATGAAATAAAAAATCTTCATACCGTAAATTAGTAATTTATGGTATGAACATTTTTTATTTCATACTGTAAATTCATAATTTACGGTATGTATTTTTTTAATTTATTTTTTATTTAACTATGAAATTTAATATAATTTGTTTAAATAAATAAATTTATTTTTTTTTAAAATAAAAATATTTTTATTTTATTATTTTAAAATTGCAATACTAATTATTTGGATTTTTTTATGGTTTCAGATATGCTCAGGATGAGAGGAGCTTCTATTGCTGCTAGTGCACCTACCAGAGAGCGGGTGCCTATGATCGCGTCTGTGCGTAGGAGGCATGTTGAGCATATACAGCCTCAAGACGAGGAACTACTACACGAGGAACCATATGCGGATGTGAAGCTCAGGATGAGAAACCTCGTATTGCAGATGAGGTCCCATTGGATGTAGCTGGAGCCCAGGATGCCTTCCCTAGAGAACCTTACGATAGGTTGCTACTTACAGACTTCGAGCACCACGTTGCCTATCAGATATGGCACGGACAGGTATAGACCTGGTTGTTGTTTGAATTTGATCAAATGTTTATTTATTTGTATGATAAATGATGTTGAGAAAGTTTATTTGTGTGCAGGCTCGTGATGCGCTTATGGTGGCCGCCCACGGCCTGAAATTGCAGAAATGGTTGGGGTCGCGTATACCACTGCCTCCTCAGATAAAGGAGGTAGTCAGGCGAGCTGGCCTGTCATCTTGATGTACTGCAGCTCCAGGATGGTTGACAAAGCATTATTGTCCACTTTTGCTGAAAGGCGGCACCGAAAGATGAGCACCTTCCATCTGCCATTCGGAGAGATGACCATCAAGCTTGATGATGAGTCGTGCCTTCTAGGTGTACCGGTCAGTGGCTCATTCTACGTAGCCCCAATGATGGATGTGGACATTGTTATATCTTATATAGAGACATTGTTGGGGTGTACATATGCGGAGGCATTCGAGGAGGTGGACTATTGATAACATCAATATTGCATCATTTTATTAGGGATAGTAGAGTGTAATTTGAATAATTATTGAATGGTTTCACATATAATTCACTCTCTTTTCATCTTAAATGTGCAGAAACAGAAATTAAGCAATATGATGAAGAAATGCAAGTTTGGGCTTAAAAGTGGGCTAAAAGAGGCCCATAATGCTAAACACGGCCTTCGCATAATATAATAAAGCATGTCCATGTTTATCTGAAGAAGCAATTAGCCACGAACGCGCCTCACGCGCGTCCATGCACTCCCCGAATAGCTGGTTGGTATTTTAATCATATCTGGAGCTATAGATATCGGATTAAGGCGTTCTTTGTGGCGTTGGAAAGCTAAGAGAATTTCCTACAATTTTGTCAAAAATTGAATGGAGTATGGCCTTGTCATCATGGAGCACGGCCTCTTCATTATGGAGCACGGCCGTGCTCAACCAAAAATATCAGAAAATCATGTCGGCAAGGTCGGTGACGCGTAAAACAGGTGTACATGGAGCACGGCCTTGGAGCACGGCCGTGCTGGTGTTGTGCTGACCCAAAATTTTGCCTATAAAAGGAACGCTCAGCAGAACATTTGAAACTACTCCGGGATCGACTTTCTCCCAAATTCTTTTCTTCCCCTGTAATATTTCAGTCTTATTTTACTAGTTTTAGTTGTTACTCTGTTTGTTTTTATATCTAGTTTATTATTTTCTTCTACTTAGTAGTGGAATAAAACCCCGTCACTGAGGTGATGGGGGATCTAATGTCGTATATGTGATCATTAAATAATTTATAATATTAGTACTTAATCTCATCTATGATTAAATTATTCCTAGTGAATTTATTCTATAAGAACTGATCATTCTTTACTCAGCTAATTAATTGTGTGGCGATCGTACCTTCAATTAGTTAACGGAACTCTAGGGATAATTGAATCTGCATGCTCTGCCGAATCAAGGATTGTGTGTTCATTTTCAGTCAGTCATTAAATTGGTAAATCTATTTGTACTTTATGCTCTTTCTATTTACTTGCTTTGAATGATCAAACAAAGTAATAAATTAAAAAGAAGACTGTTAACATTGCATGATCATTGGGTGTTAATAGCTTTTGAATAGAGATTGGTAATCAGTTAGAATTATTGCTCTTATTATAAATTGGCCAAACACACAGATATACGCATTAGTGATCCCGTTACCTTGGTGACATTTATTTTATTTGCTTTCTTTTTATTTATTTTTATATGACTTATCTTTTACACACTCTTTGTGTAATTTCACTTCAACCATTTGTCTAAATAATAAATTAATCTAAGTAGAGCAGTATTCGTTTCAATTCCCTGTGGAGACGATAATCTTATATACTATAACTTGACAAGATCGTATACTTGCGATTTTGACCGAACAAGTTTTTGGCGCCGTTGCCGGGGAATTGTTAATGATATTGATCGAAATGATTAATTGTTAATTTAGACGCTTTTCGTAATTATTTTATTTTCTATTATTTTCTATTATTTTTATTTTTATCTTTTATTTTTCTTTTTCTTTCTTGCCATTTAAATTCCAGTATAAACCGCCTACAGAAGGTTCATCCTACTATATGGACGGTTATATTTTTTCTTTTTATTTCTTGTCATTTAAATTCTAGTATAACCGCCTACAGAAGGTTTTACCTACTACATGGACGGTTTTATTTTATTTTTTTCTTTCATTTTATTGTTGTATAGCATCTCCTGTTGGAAGATTAGATTTTATTTTTCTTTGTTTTAAATTTTATTTCTATTTTCTTTTCTTTTCTTTTAATTTCTAAAAAATTAAAAAAAAAGGATAATGTTTCCTAATTTAGAACTTAATTGATCTGGATTAGGAAAGTGTACTTCTGACATTTATTTGTTGGAAGGTCCCCTTGAGGTGTACCAAGAGCTGGAAGTGATTGCTGGCAAGGATTGGGTAAACTCGAGACTTTGAATAGACAAGGTTGAGCCAGACGCTTTGCTCAAGAAAAAGGATCGTGTGCTACCCTTTACAGAAACGCTTCTTCTTATGGAAGTAAACATATGAATGATTTGTGGGTAATCATGCTGAGAAACCCTCTGGCTTTTGTCATCTGTAGCCACCTAGGAGGTAAGACTCTGGGTTCCAACAAATGGAGCATTGTGATTAAAAAAAATACACATTCATCTGTGACAAACTGTCAGTTTTGGGAAGAAAATGCCTACTGCATCTCCTCCAGAATATGCTTGTGACATTTTTCACAGGGGAGTTCCTTTCCACTCTTTACTTTTAACACTTAAATTATTGTTATATCTTTATATGCTTATGCTGTGATTACTAGCATTGAGGACAATGTTAGAAATAAGTGTGGGGGGAGAACAACATGACTCATGAATTCTCAAATAAATTGAAAATTTGAAGTTAATTAATTTTTGGGGAAATTAAAATTTTTAGACAGCTTTAAATTTCTTAAAAGAAAATATTTTCTGAAAAGCTGAGAAATTTGAATAAGCCCTTCATTGACAAAATCTCCAAGAAAAACTTCTATATGTGAGAATTCGAGCCTAATCTAGGGGTTATATTTAACGGATTGATTTTTAAAACCTCTATTTTTCATTTGAGTGTTTTCGGTAACAATTGTGTTTTAGAACTTCACATGTGACCATTCAAAGCGAAACTAATTTACAAAATTTTTTGAAAAATGATTGAGGCACATAGGATTGTTTCTAGCCTCCAGCACTTTGAATTGGAAATTTTTACCAACTAGCTGTCCACTTCAAGCCTTCAAGATAAAATTCATTTGATACCTCATATTCCTTTGAAAGAACTATAAAATTAGTTATCATTTAGTTATAAAGAGCAATGTGGCATTGGTATATATATATATATATATTTTGAGAGGAAAAAGAAAAAAAAAGTGCGATGAGGAAGTATAAAAAAAAAAAACAAGTTTATGAAATTGTGGTTTTCTGCACTTAAAAATGCCAAATTTGTAAAACAAGGATTTATGCTCAAAAAGAAATAACTGAATTCTCCAAAGCCCTTGCAAAACCATTTTTCTGGATCTTCATACCATGAATTTCTACCCTTAGTCTCATTACAACCTTATGCCAAGACCTCTTGATTTCAAAATTTTCTGTGAATTGTTAGTCGAGTTTTGGTCTATTGTCAAGCCTATGGTAATGCATTGTTTCTGAGAAAATTGTGTGAATTCCCCTTAACCATTGAAACACTTGAGAGATTGAAAGGGAGCGACATATTCTTGGTTGATTTAAATATCAAAGTGCTTATCTTTTTAAAAGTTTCAATCAAGTGGAAATATTTTTTTTCAAAGAGATAAAAAGCTGTCTTTCAGAAACATTTGCTCTACCCCATTCATTGTTAGCTATTGTTGAAAAATTATTGAGAATTCATAAAACCAATTTGCTTGAGGGCAAGCAAAATTCAAGTGTGGGGGTATTGATAACATCAATATTGCATCATTTTATTAAGGATAGTAGAGTGTAATTTAAATAATTATTGAATGGTTTCACATACAATTCACTCTCTTTTCATTTTAAATGTGCAGAAACAGAAATTAAGCAATATGATGAAGAAATGCAAGTTTGGGCTTAAAAGTGGGCTAAAAGAGGCCCATAATGCTAAACACGGTCTTCGCATAATATAATAAAGCATGTCCATGCTTATCTGAAGAAGCAATTAGCCACGAGCACGCCTCACGCGCGTCCATGCACTCCCCGGATAGTTGGTTGGTATTTTAATTATATCTGGAGCTATAGATATCGGATTAAGGCGTTCTTTGTGGCGTTGCAAAGCTAAGAGAATTTCCTACAACTTTGTCAAAAATTGGATGGAGTACGGCCTTGTCATCATGGAGCACGGCCTCTTCATTATGGAGCACGGCCGTGCTCAACCAAAAATATCAGAAAATCATGTCGGCAAGGTCGGTGACGCGTAAAACAGGTGTACATGGAGCACGACCTTGGAGCACGATCGTGATGGTGTTGTGCTGACCCAAAATTTTACCTATAAAAGGAACGCTCAGTAGAACATTTGAAACTACTCCGGGATCGACTTTCTCCCAAATTCTTTTCTTCCCCTGTAATATTTCAGTCTTATTTTACTAGTTTTAGTTGTTACTCTGTTTGTTTTTATATCTGGTTTATTATTTTCTTCTACTTAGTAGTGGAATAAAACCCCGTCACTGAGGTGATGGGGGATCTAATGTCATATATGTGATCATTAAATAATTTATAATATTAGTACTTAATCTCATCTATGATTAAATTATTCCTAGTGAATTTATTCTATAAGAACTGATCATTCTTTACTCAGGTAATTAATTGTGTGGCGATCGTACCTTCAATTAGTTAACGGAACTCTAGGGATAATTGAATCTGCATGCTCTGCCGGATCAAGGATTGCGTGTGCATTTTCAGTCAGTCATTAAATTAGTAAATCTATTGGTACTTTATGCTCTTTCTATTTACTTGCTTTGAATGATCAAACAAAGTAATAAATTAGAAAGAAGACTGTTAACATTGCATGATCATTGGGTGTTAATAGTTTTTGAATAGAGATTGGTAATCAGTTAGAATTATTGCTCTTATTATAAAGTGGTCAAATACACAGATATACGCATTAGTGATCCCGTTACCTTGGTGACATTTATTTTATTTGCTTTCTTTTTATTTATTTTTATATGACTTATCTTTTACACACTCTTTGTATAATTTCACTTCAACCATTTGTCTAAATAACAAATTAATCTAAGTAGAGCAGTATTCGTTTCAATTCCCTGTGGAGACGATAATCTTATATACTATAACTTGACAAGATCGTATACTTGCGATTTTGACCGAACAACTATCAGAGGGGTTTCCATATGGATTTAGAGTTCTTGCAGAGGACCTATGATCAGCGCAGGAACGCAGGACAGTGGGACTATGCAGCCAGGGCCTTCATTATGATGTTGCTGGGCTGTACCATTTTGGCAGACAGGAGCCAGGTATACATTAACGTCAAGTACCTGGTCTTGGTACGTGACTTATAGGAGGTTGACAAGGTGTCATAGGCTATTTTTGCACTGTCTATCTTGTATGGCTATCTGGATGACACTAGCCTATATACCACTAAGCAGATATGAGGATATATGACACTATTTCAGGTACATGACGTATTTTTGTAAACAATTATTTATTTAAAATACTGGTACGGGGGTTGATTCGTTATTGTTGTCACAGGCATAGATATATGAGTATTTTCCTACTATCTGCCCCCGAAGGGATACAATGGGCAATGGCTATAACGAGAGCATGGCACGAGCCATGAGGTGGTCGCCTATTAGGGGTATAGGCCAGGTGGAGCCCATCAGGAAAGCATTGGATGCGTTGACACCGGATGGTGTTTGTTGGACACCGTGGACTACCCACAGGACGCATTATGCTCTTCAGGATGTGTCCTTGTTTTCAGGATACATCCGCTGTGCTTCCTACATTGTGCTGCACCTGTCGGAGAAGGTAGTCAGACAGTTCGGATAGAGGCAGGACATTCCCCGGCCCCCACCACGACGTCTCGCGACTAAGGAGATTATTGATGTGTGGATATCTTTTCCTTTGCACTCTATTCGTTCCACTGTTGTACTACACGCGGCCTCTCATCCAACAGACTGCACCGAGAGATACACCGGGTGGTATCGCAGGATCTCGCATCTACTTCTAATACCTCCGGCCACAGATGTTCTAGAAATATCACAAGGTTCAATTTTTTCCTACTTGGTACTGTAGTATACTTTGTATTTTATTGATCTTCCTTATTTGATATTGTAGTATACTTGGTGATCCTGTCTTCTGTATAATTCTGTTGTTGAAGAACTGAATCATTTAGGATACAAGTAGGTTATTGATTTTGCCTTTAGGGAGATTCTGTCTTTTCAAGTTCTAACCACAAATAAAAACATGTTTTCACTCTCTAATATTGCAAGTGTTCAATTTATGCAACATTAAAATTTCATAACCTGCTGGAGAAAGTGAATGAGTCAACACAAACACACACGAGCTACATGGAAATAGCCTGATAATATAATATGAAAGCTCTTTTTTCCCCCCTGAAAACTATCAGGCATTGCAAATTAAAACATTGTAATCGTTTCTTTAATGGTAACTGACATTTCAAATCAAGTTGTATCACTTTTTATATTATGAATCATGTCTTTTTCTATCTTTTCAATGGCCTCCCTTTCTAATTGCTGCACAATGGATTTCTATCCTTCCCATAATGCATCAATGGATTTCAATCATCTTTGGTTGTCTTTTTTCTAATTTTATGTCATGGTGGATATATACAGGCACTGAATGATCATGAATGTACTCAAGGCCTTTTGCTATATCCTGAGCAATTTGCACCCTGGTGGACCATGGTATATGTTCTCTCTCTGCATGCAGTTTTACTTGATCATTTTATGCTCGAGACTTCATTGTTTTCATATTAATGCTAAAGATATAGGAATGATCAGAACTTAGTTGATCCTCCTTCGTTTTATTTGTGGGCTCATCATAAGTGTTATGTACTATATAATGGATTCATTTTCAATTTTTTTCATTTCTTTCTTCTTTCTCTTTGGGCTGTAGTTATCAAGCTAAATGGTTCCTTTTCTTAAACTCATTTGAGTCTTTTTGGATTAATCATGCTGCTTTTGATGTGTTTATTGGGATAGCATTTAGCATATTTTGTTTCTGTTATATGTTGGGTTTGCACATTATGGTGGTCGATTTTTACTTTTTTGTTTATGCTATTTTAGAGCTGGTTTTGCCACTTCTTGTGCTACGGTCCAGCTCTCATTCATTATTAATGAATTCCCTTTGTCTATAAACAATTAGCATCATATTCTCTTTAATCCGAGAGATACAACAATATCTTTACTATTGTGTCTTTATATTCAATTTTTATTTAAATCAAAACATTAATTATATTCAACATAAGTAAAGCTTTCTCTATAATCATAGCTCTGAAGTTATTTTCTATGCAATGTTGTGTTGCCTTAACCCATTGACAACTAGCACATTGTTTTCCATTAAGTCCTGCTTCCTATACGTTTGTTTTGTTTCTGCCAGCTTCTCATTTTCTCCATGCTCCCTTATCATATAACCGAGACGTGTGCCAATATCTATGCAAGCATGTTCTGCTACCTCATTCCTAATATCAAGTATGCACAGAATTTTAATAAAATAAGTTTTTTTTTTTTGAAAACCAATAAAATAAGTTAATATAAGATGAGGGATTGGGGTTTGGATATATTGGGTTAAATAAAATACTCTAGCAGAAGTGTATTTTACAATTTGCAAAGTAAAGCTTGGAATGGTAAATTTACAGGTCTTTACAACCGTGCCTTTATTTTATAACTCTTAACCAAAGTTATCAAAACCGGACCGGACACTGAATCAGTATAGGCACTAGTTCAAGGTTCAAAGGTCGGACCGGAAATGAATTAAATTATATTTTTAAAATTTTTAATATAACATATAAAGCACTAATAAACAAAAAATAACATAATATTCATAACATCACGACATAAAAAATTAGACTATGCTTAAAATGTTATAATAACTTTCTAATATTCAATGATTACAAATACTATAATGTAAGTATTCTCATAATTTATATTAATATATAAATTAATTTTAAATTTTATTATAATATTTAATTTAACCCATCAACGTGAAAAAATAGATATAAAATCTCTTATGTGTCAAAAATAATGTCATTTATCATTTTTAAAAAAAATTAAAAATTAAAAATTAATTTTTGTTGAGCCGCCCGGTTCCCGGTTTTGTCTGGTTTTTTTTTTCCGATTTTGGCCCTTTTTTACCGGTTTTCTGGTTTTTAGGCCGGTTCGACTACAATTCAGTTTTAAAGTTCAAACGGACCAGACAGAGGTCCGGTTCCCGGTTTAACCGATCGGACTGGCCGGTCCGGTCCAATTTTGACAACTATGCTCTTAACCATCAACAGTTAACAATTACGCACTAGAGTTCTGTCAAAAAAAAAAAACAAAAAATTTAAGCACTAGAGTTGAAAGTTGAAAATCATGAAGATTACGATGACAACATTTGTCAAATTCATTACTCCTAATTTTAATGCAAGACAATCATTAAGCCAAGTATACTACGATCTATGTTTGGTGCATATATTTTCCTTTTTAAATATTTGTTTATATATTTATAATTTTTTAATATAAATTTCTTAATATACAAATAACTCAATTTAACTTTTAAGTGTTGGAATTAATACCTTATTAATTACAACAACAAGAACAAGCATGTTCAAATCTCATAGAAGAAATACCTTAGGCGGAAGCTATAAAGACATACAAGCATGCTCAACAAGAACAACATGTTCTCTACCCTTAGGATCTACGACATGTTGGATTATTAAGGATTAGAAGAATACCTAGATCCATAACAATCAATCACCTGAAGCAGAATACTAAAGGAATGATCATGAACACCCAACAAACAACTGAATCCATAGCAACGAGCATGTTAGCAGTGGCTTTATGGTTCTTCCTCAACCGAATCTTCTTGAGCTCTCTCACGAGACTTTATGTTCTCTTCAGATGGGGAGAAGAGAATGGATGACGGCGATTCGGTATATTGGGGACCATAGCCTTCTTTATAGTGTGTTAAACTTAATAGGATACTCATTATTCCCTTATCGGGCCACACTAACATCTACTCATATAAGGCCCATATCAATTAAATTAGGAGTCCAATAAGCTTACTCTATTTTAACTTTATTTGATCACATAAAATATAGCTCATTTACGATAAATAGCTAATATAATTATTAATGATATTAGCCCACATTAATTATTGGAATCTAAAATTCTAACAATCTCCCATTTGGGCTGCATATCGTAATAATTATAGCAGAATTCCTTAGTGCGCATATCTGAATGCTATTTATCATTAGACTTCCTCCTTAAAATTCGGTCCACCTCATGTATCAATAATGAGACCACCGCGACTTTTGTCACTTCCGTAAATTGCGACTAAACCCCGACGATCACCACACCAATACATTTGATGACATAGATCAATATGGATGAGTAGCATGGAAATTACATGGAATGTGATCTCAATCATGCCTATTTCCAACTGGTCCTACTTAAATCTTTGGTGAGATCAATTTTGCAAAATTTACTTTTGCAAAACAAAATCCTTAATGTGCAAAATAATTTTGCACACAAGATACAAACATGTTTATAATATATTCATAAACATAATCTTTATTTCTGCAGAAAATCCGAAACAACATAAAGTTTGTATCTCAACCATAGAACACAAATAAAGACTCCCACTAAGCTAAGGCAACCTTAATGACAACACACCCATACAAGCAATGTGCTCATGAAAAACCTTAGGTGTCAAACCCTTAGTCAGTGGATAGCTAGTATGGAATCAGCCTCTATGTGCTCTATAGAAATTATTTTATCCTGAATTCATTATTTCAACAACGAATACCTTTATGTCAATAGACATTGTATCATTCTTTATTGTTGTTGAAGTATGATACAACTAACTTATCTGTCACATTGTAACTTAAGTGGTATTTTAATATCTTTTACTATATACAACCTAGTGACATAGATATTTCAGTCATATCCCATAATTTGATGTCTATATTATTAACATCCCGAATATCAGAGTCAGAGTTCTTAATGATCTCTAATCTTTCAGATCTCTAATATGTGGGCATACAGACTTTTGTTCTTCTTGATGATTTTTATGGTTGCCTTTTGTAATAATTCAAACTAGAATTGCTCAAGTATCTGCCACATGATCCCACGATGTATGCCGTTTCCTGATGCATACAGATGAGATCATGTATCAGACTTCCTATAGCTAGAGCATAGGGAAATCCCAGTATTTCCTGAATTTCCAGATTTTCTTTTGGGCAAAAATTGAGACTAAAATGGTCTCCTTTGTAACTGAGGTATCCTCTAGTTTACTATATTTCATGTCGATTTTATTTAAACTTTATCGATATAACTCTTTTGTGATAATCCCAGAATACCCCAAGAGCGATCTCTCAGAATTTTGGATTCCAAATACAAAAGAGACGTCCCCAAGATCCTTCATCTCTAAATTTTCATTAGAGATTTCTCGGTTTCGTGCAATCAGCCTATATCGCCATTGACTAGATAAAATATCATCGACATATAACAACATGAATATAAACTTACTCCCACTAACCTTGTAATACCCACAGTCGTCCACAATACTCATCTCGAGACCAAATGAGACAATTAACTGTTGAGACTTTGTGGTATCACTAATGAGACAACTTCTTTAGCTAATTGGTGGATTCTCTCAGTTCGCAAACCATCTTTGGGTCTATGGACACAAAGTATCTCGGTTGCATCATATACATTTGTTTCATTAATGTTGCCATTAAGAAACACCTGTAGCTCCAAAGTTATAATGAGCAATGAGCGTTGTGTTTGACTAAAAAAAAAGTCTTTCAATAAAATCAAATAGAATGACTATTTATAGTCAATCATTTCTTTCATGGCTTCTAATGCTCTAGTTCTTGAGGGTGTTGAGTTTGATCTTCATGAATAATTTCCTTAACTTGATCAGGAGGAAGAACAATAATGTCCTCACGAGGATCCAAATTTGCTACACCAATAGCAACTGTATGAATTGGTTCAATAATTAGAACCGCTTATTTCCTCACTCAATTTTGTTCTCTAATCTTATCTCTACCCCAAACTCAATATCCTCAAAGAACTATATATGCAATTCCCGTCTCAAAAAATTTCTTTGACTTGGGACCAAAGTTTATACCTCTCAGACCTTTTATAGATTGTCACAAGTCATAGCTCAATTGACTCCAACAGTATTTGAATTTAAAAGACAAATTGAATCCATTGTTAAAAAAAATAAACCCAAAATCATTTTAATTTGTTCAAAGAGAAACAAAAAAACCAAACTTTATCCCAAAATTTGATTCAACCAAATTGTTTTTTAATTTCAAATATAAGTCAGTAACAACAATCTAAAATGCCTAGAGTCTCAATCTTCACGGACTTTGCCAACTCCTATATGGATGCATTTTTCAGCGTCACTTGACCTTTGTCAGTTAAGACAATCTTAGTTGTTTCTTTTGAGAGAGACACTTAACAGTTTCATCATTTATTTTCTTTATTTGCACTTATCTTTTGGGGTATTTGCCAAATGAGCACTATTTTATTTTTCTCTTGCTTCACCATTTATTTTCTTGCACACCTTATGAAATAATCTTATTAAAGATTATTTTCTGATTTAATCTGATCTAATTGTGCAAGAAAGAATACAAATGTTAAATGTTTGAGCAAGTCATTAGATTGCTCAAGTTTTAGCGCCTTGAGTTTGAAGACAAGATTTGAATATTCTCATAATGTGCTCCTCATATTCCCTTTACTTTCATACTTAATGAAAATTAAACTCTCCAACGAGTGCTTATTTTCGCCTCATTGCCTTTTGCAAGCACTTTTAATTTTAGCAAGGAAATTTACAACATAAATTATATCATCAAAAATAACACTCCTAAATGTCTCTGAAATATTATATTTTATGATCATCAGATTTATGCAGCTGAAGCAGTCCTACTTCTCATACTTGATTCTCACTTCATAGATACCGAATTGAGTGAGAGAAAGTGAGTTTCTCCATTCTTATGCTAGGTCTAGATCCAAAACTTTCTTTAATGTTCTGCCTTTAATCCTAAAACTCTATACTTTTAAGGATTAAATTTAACTCAAAACAGCCGATACACAAACTATTATAGTTCAAAGAGAACAAAAGTACTAAAATATACTTATCAAAATATCCGACGCAACATTAATACCAAGTCTTTGGACAATGATATCAATTGCTATTGGTATTTTGTTGTAATGATCAAACACCGTTTATAAGTCCTGTCAAACAATGGTTGTCTTTAGACACCCCATTGCTCACATGGAGAAATTATCCTTATAATCGCCACAGGTTTATCATTACAAGTGTGAATGCAACCTGGCTAAATATTAACCTTCCTTTGGGCTGATTAATATTCGCATGGACACGCACCCACACAACATCAATTGACATGTCAAATTAAAATAATTAATAAGACATGCTCAATTATTCTTTATCTGTAAATTAAATACCCAAACAAGATACCAAACGCACCATTAATCTTCAATCTTTGGATTGTAAGGACCAACTGCAAGCGGTACTCTCAATGCAACGATCAAACATTGACGATAAGTCCTGTCAAGCAATGGTTGCCTTTGGGCATCCCAATTGCTTACATGGATAAATTGTCTTTATAATCACCACACATTTATCATCGCAGGCATGGAATTATGCTGCCAAGTTGCGCCTTTCTTTGGGCCGACAACAACTCGCATGAATAACTCCACGCTACATCTTTTGTAAATTTAATTAAACTAGTCTACGCAATAGAGGTTACTTTGGCAACATGTTGTTTCAATCAACCCAATTAAAGATACTAGACAGTTATTAATTAAAAAATGGGAGGGCCTTAGTTTACATAAATTCCACACCTAGGTATAGGAATATCCATAACTGTATGTTTACAACACAACATATCAGTCAAAAGACCACTTAGCAGTCCTAAAATGAGAGAAGTATCTCACACATCACCGCCTAGTAGTGTTGTTAGCCGCTCAATGGCTCAAATACGACAAGATGACAAGCTGAGACCACCGCCCAGTGGCCTGCTAAAATCGGCACCACCGCCGAGTGCTGCCCTTCATTGCCCAGTGGTTGGGGGGCGGAGAAGTTCTAACTATGTGCGACATTTAGCATGTAAAACATACATAGCATACATGCATACACTTCATACGTCACATGCATAATTCATAAGAGTTATAGTGGTATGGTTATGGCCTCCTAAACAAAAAAGAATTAAATAACTATTTATTACAATTCTTTAACCCAAAAGCCAGTTGCTTCAAACCGGCGTCCATATGGTGTTATCCCCTCTTTCGTTTTTCTTGATCATTTATAATATTTTTAAAAAATAAAATAAACTAAAATAAAGAGAAAACCACGACACGCAGGTCGTATTTAAATTAAATCACGATACACAACACATCTCCCTTTCATCTTGTCAATGTTAGTGCAATAAATTGTTCTTGAGCACATCTCCCTTTCATCTTCAGACTGAGAAATACAGCACCATTACAAAGGTAAGAATGAAAAGAGATAATTTATTAATTCCTTGATTTATTATTATAACTTTTTTATATGACTTGTAAAACCAACATCACAGACAAGGGGATTTAAACTGACGCAATAGAAGGGATTTAAATTTTCAATTCACAAATGAACATATTGTATAGTATAGATAGATATCAAATGAAATGTATGTATACTGAACAATACACTCATTGAGTCCAAGGAGGAGTTGAGTTGATTTCACTTAACAAAACCTACATGTAGAAAAATATGAAGAATCAAAATCATACACAACGCACCTACACAACTGTCATCGTGTGTGTACAATGGGAAGTTTTCTCTGCTTTCCTCTACTTGCCTGCCTCCCACTCTGCTAATCCTTCGAGATCTACAAGAAATTATTACTGTAAAACTGTAAAAGGAGCAATGAGACAACCGCTATGAGACGGCGGCGGCGACAAGACCAAAACAACCGGAGAAGTGAGAAGTGAGAACAACAGTGAACAACAGCAAAGATATAAGTGAAAGACGGAGGACAGGGAGGAAGGAGAAACGGGGTCGAGTGGGTGCGACGGATGAGCAACGTGGTGGACAAATGAAGTGTTGCGAGGAAGGAAGGAAGGAAAGGCGCAAGGGTTTCAGAAACGAAGGCTGAGTGGTATGAACAAATGAAGGAAAGAACGGCGCGAGGGTTTCAGGAAGGAAGGAACAGTGCGAGGGTTTCAGAAACGAAGGAAGGTATGAACCAGATCATGTGAGAGATTATTAGCTTTGGAGTTAAGATATACGACCGCGGTTTTTTCAAACAACCGGCGCCATAAGTTTCACATAAGATACGACCGCAGTTGTGAAAAAAAACCGGCGCCATAGGTTTCACATACAACAGCGGTTGTTCAAAAAACCGGCGCCATATCTTTTGGCTTGATTAACCTTTTCACAATATTTTTGAACATCTAACTCCGGTTTTTTTATAAAAATCGGCGCCATAGCTTTTAAATGCGGTTCTATCAAAAAACCGGCGCCATAGGTTCATTATTTAACCGCGGTTTTCAAAAAACCGGCGTTAAAAGTTACGCATTAATTTCAAAAATACCACCACGTTATATGTTACACCGGTTATCCCAAAAACCGGCGTTATAAGTCTATTTTTTAGTTATATTTCGCACTAGTGCTCCTCTAGCAAATGTTGAATTGAATTATCATCTCCATATAATGTTTAATTTTTGTAATCTCTAATTTTATGCTTTAACACGATAAGTAGAGTCTTTTCTCACTGTGAAGTCTGGCACTAGTTTACTATCTAACCGTAAAATTTTAGGGGAATACCCAATTTAGAGTTTCATCAACCCAAGCTAATTCAAGATCATCTAAAGCCCAATCAACAGGGGGAAGAAGGCTGCTACCTTTCCCATTTTCCATATTACACATAGAACTAGTGTCAAAAAACTGAGACCGATCATCGACTCGGTTAAGCAACATTGCCATTTCATCCAAATAAAGATCATGACCAGCCAATGAAGGCACATTTAGCTCCTCTAGCCAATGTTGAATTGAATTATCATCTTGGTTCCAATTCCACTATATTGCCTTTGTTTTCACCACTTGTTTCAGCATTGATATTTTCTCTAACTGAATCATTAATTTCATTAATATCTAGTGCAACTTTTGTAGCTGTGACATCAAGCACAGATGATGGAGATGCCCGAAACTGAAAAAACACTTCTTTGACATCTTCTGAAACCAGTGCATCATCCCTTTTACTCAAAACCAACAATGAGCTTCTTTCAAATTCATTTTTCTGATTCTCATAAGTCATAGCAGCCTCTTCTTCAGTATCAAAAGTACCAAGCCTAAGTACTCTAAAAGGGTCTTTGATTTATGCTACACATTTCTCCCATTTCCTTTATTGAACACCTTTGTACATGCTTGATTATTTCTTGTATCTCTTGCTGGAAACAAGTCTATGACTTGCTTTGATTTTTACACCATTGGAATCCTCTTGTGAAGAATTCTCTGTACATGATTTGGTTGGCATATATTGAACCAAAGTTTCCTTCACAATCCTCTTAGGACCATCTAACTGATAGTCATTGTTCAAAAAGTTTTCTTCTTCTTATTCACTTGAATAATTTGTAGCATCTGGATCACTATACATAATTCTAACTTTCCTCAAAGTGCTCAAGTTTTCTTCTTTGGCTTGAACTCTCTCTTTTCCTCTCTTACACTCTTGTTCAAAGTATGCTAGGCAAGTCTGACATTTTGATCCAGAACCCAAAATCTGATCAAGAAAAAATTCTAAAAAAATGGTGGAAAAATCAAGAATTTTTTGAACATCAAAAGAAAACCAAAATCACAAAACAACTATTCCCCTTAATTCAAAATGAGTGTCAAGGGAGCCAAAGCATTCAAACCCAATACAAGTCATGCATTAAAATCGAAAGGGGAAAAAAATGAACATTTTCTAAGTGAAAAAAAAAAATTAAAAATGTAAAACCTCTAAACCCATGTCATAAATTCAGCTACGGATATCAAAGTGAACCAACATACCTTTCTTTTTTTTTTTTTTATAAGCAAAAGAACTTTATTAAGGGAGTACAAGGAATACTCCAAACAAGTGGGAGTGCCTTGTTAAAACCTCCCAAAGCCAAAACCCATTGGGAAAAAGACTAGGGGAGGAAAAAGAGTACACACCCACCGAATTACAAGAGAACAAATATTACAAAACAGACCAAGAAGAGACAAACCACTCCTTCTAACATAACAAGAACAACCTACTATGCTCAGACCATACATAAAACCAACCACAAGCTCATTTCACCACTTTGCAGCACTCGATCGGACAAACACACCAATCCGAATAAGACCATTTTGAAAATCTACCTTCCCGAGAAATAAACCACCTCCAAGAAACACATTTAATCCGTGACATTATTTCAGTAACATCCAGCTTTCCACCATTGAATATAATATTATTTCTAGTCAGCCATAGAGTCCATACTACGGCGCACCAAATGACATGGCGAAGCTTCCTCCAATGCTTACCTGGGCCTTTACCGGGGATTTTAAAGGACAAAAAATGCTCCAAGACATAATTGTGACCGGCATGACATATTCCAATCCAAGCAAAAACATGACTCCATACATTATATGAGATATCGCAACTACAAAACAGATGACCAACCGACTCAGTATTGTTGGAACAAAAAGGACACCCTTGTTCTTGAGCAGAAAGAAAGACACCCCTACGCAAAAGCATCTCTCGTGTTGGTAGCCTGTTTAGCAACAATCTCCACACAAAAACCAAAATCTTTGATGGAACCGAGACCCTCCACAGCAACCTAGAAGCAACTTCCCAATTTGGGACCCCGCCCACATCAAAGTCAACCAACAAACCACCATAAGCAGCTTTGGTGCTAAAAATATGATCTACACTACTATTCCAACACCACAGATCCAATATAGATAAAGAGGGAGTAAAATCAACAATAACCTGCTGTAAATCACGTAAACATACCTGTTCGGTAGCAGTCAACTCGTGTTTCCATTGCCAATTCCAACACCAACCCAGATTAGACGGTTACCGCCTCAAAGAATCGTGCCATTTGGAGAAGCTGCAGCCTGAAATAACGTAGGAAAAATGTCCTTAAGCGGTCTCCCACCCCTCCACTTATCAACCCAGAAGCGAGCAACCAACATACCTTTCTGATCTCACTCTCGTGCAAAAGGCTTTGACACATCCGTTTGTGTGCCTGATCATGTGACCAGAGTTGCATGCAATAAGTTGTACCGCCTCTGTAGCCTAACTTTTTTTTTTATTTACCCAATTAGCTCACTTTTTAGATTATGTACCGAAGTAACACACTTTTTAAGCTATTGAGAAGTCATTTTTAGGAAGTACGATTTCTCAACGTATTTTTTTTTAATTCCTATTCAGAAGTCTCTGCTTCAAAGGGGATTTTTCATAGTTAATTTTTTTTTTTAAATGTAGAAGAGAAGTCGCCCCTTCTATGGGGAACTTCCAACTTTGCTTTTTTTTTTGTAATTCGTTTCTGAAACCATTTTTAATTGATTTAAAAAAAATGAGAAGTGCCCTTTCCCAAGGGTGATTTCTCTTCTATATTTAAAAAAAAAATTAACTATGAGAAGTCCCTCAAGGGATGACTTCTCAATAGGAATTAAAAAAAAATAAAAAAATTACGTTGAGAAGTCGTACTTCCTAAAAACGACTTTTCAACATCTTAAAAAATATGTCATTTTGGTACATAATCTAAAAAGTATGCTAATCTCTTTTTAATATAAGCCCCAACATGACACACAATATTACTAAAGTGGACTCTTATATTTTTGACACATCAACAAAATAAGGTTATAATTGTAAAACACATGTATTTCAAAGCAGATTCAAAAAATACCTGGTTGTTTACTGGAGGACACAGGTTTTAGGGAGTGTCTGACTCAGACTCATGGGTATTAACCACTACCTACTTTCTCAAAAGGAAGATAAAGGAAGACCTATTCATTCAGCTTCTCAGCTGCTGCTTTATACTCCATAGGCGACTCTTCTTCACATCCTGCTTCTACTTCATCTGCAACTCTCTCACAGGTAATGACTCATCCTTCTTCTCTCGCACGATACCAGCTTTTATTTCTCCTGAAGTTTCTGCTTCTCATAATATCTGTTGTTTCCTTTGAGACAATCGATTACACTCTTTGAAGAGCAGTAATCTGTTTAGCCGTAGGTGAATAATATGTAAAATCTATGTTTTGAAAATACTTTGCTAGAAATGTTGTTAGGCTACAGAAAAATACTTTGCTAGAAATGTAAAATCTCAGTTTTGAAAATACTTTGCTAGAAATGAAGAAAAATTTCGCTTCCATTCTCTACAGCAGCTACAGAAAAATATGGGGTTAGGCTTAAATCTGTGAGGTAAATCTGTTTATTTTCTGAACTTTGCTTTGCACTCGCAAAGACACCATGTTACACGATTAGATGTGTGAAGTTTCTGTTTGTACAAGTAATGTATTGGAGATTTTTATCTGTTAGAAGTTAGAAGTATCTGTTCTGCTTATTTAGTTGATGAGGTTTATTTGAAAACAGAAATTTTTAGTAACAACATCAATTGTTTACTGCAGCAGTGTAAAGTAACAATGGCACGAAAATGCGAGCCGATCCTGGACTTAAATGACAGCAAACCAGTCTGGAAAATTGGTGTCAGAATTTTTGATCTTTGGTATGTCCAGTAAAACCCTCAGCAAGGTCATCTTGGAATGATAGTTATGGATGAAAAGGTATGAAACTTTTATGCTAAATGAAACCTCATTTGTTGATTGTGGTTATATTTGTACATTGATTACTGTTGTTACTTTTTATTAGGGAATTAGGATACAGGTTGGAGTAAAAAATGAGGAGTTTGTTGAATGGAGTCCAAAGCTTAAAGAACATAGTACTTATGTTATGCAGAATCTTTCTGTAGTCCCCAATAAGGGTAGGTATAAGGCTTGCGAACATGAGTACAAATTCTTCTTCACAGATTGTACAACTCTGAAAGAAATAGACATTCCTGCTATACCTCTATTTTAGTACAATTTCAAGAAGTTCTGTGATATAAACACTGGGAGTTACAACAAAGAGTATTTAGTAGGTACTATTGATGCCACTCCTCTTGATAACAGTTTTATGAAACCTGGTTTTTTTTTGTTTTTGAAAAAAACTTTTTCCTTACTCAGATATCATTGGAGCTGTGGATCAAATCATTACTACCCACCCTGTTGGAAAGCTACAGAAAGCAGTTATCACCCTTAAAGATCTTAGGTACTCTGCTTCCAGAATTATTTTTATGTTGCTGTTGAATTGCATTTGAGATATATTGTTCACTTATAAGTAACTTTCCATGTCGTTATAGTGGGGATGTTGTACAATGCACTCTTTGGGAAGAATTGGCTATACAGTTTGTAACCTATTTGAAACAAAGGACTGATCCAACAAGGACTATTATTATCATACTTACAAAAGCAAAAATCAAAGAACCCGAAGGTTATAATGTAAAACCCCCTTATTATTCTTCTAACTAAATTTGTGCCATTTAAATTAATTCAGTATTATGGTTATATAGGCAATTTTCCCGCAGAGATGTCCAACTCATGGAATTCATCGAAACTGTTGATAAATGAAGAGCGCATTGAGATCCAAAACTTCAAGGCTAGGTAAGTTTGAATGGTTTAATGCATATATTTAAGGACTTTGCTATATAATCATGAGATTTAATCTGACAATTTCTATTTCTTAAGCTTTGTTCCTACTGAGACTCAACAACCATCGAGTCAGATGGTTAGTCAAATGTCTGCTAGATCTTCACAGTTTATTGAACAAGATAGATTTTTATATAAGACACCGGCGAAGAGTGTTTTTGATAGATGTGGAGTTTAGAGTGCCTTAAAATCAGTTTGGAGGATCATGGAATTGCTTGAAAGTGTTTCTTGAACACTGGGAATCGATTCCCTAGCTATATGAATCGATTCAAGCATGTTTGGGACTCTGTGAATCGAAGTACGCCTCTGTGAATCGCATGGAAAGCCTGCAGGAATTGATTCATTTCATTAATTCGTGCAGGGGAGGCTTTTTTAACTAGGTGAATCGATTCACCTATGCCTGTGAATCGATTCACAGTCGGGTTTTATAAACCTGACGCTGCAGAAACGTGTTGTAAGATGTGCAGTCTTTCTAGGGTTGTGTGCAGCCATTCTTGAGCGTCTTTGTGAGGTTTTAGAAATTTGGAAACACCGTTAAACACCTTGGGGTCTTAGGAAATCATAGAGGAAGGATTGAAGGCTTTCTATTGTTGTTCTTGAGAGTTTTTCATAGAGGAAAAGAGAGAGGATCGGGAACTCTTGGGTTTGTTCTTCTTGGACATTGTAAAGGGTTCAAAGCAATTGTAATTTCTTGTAAAGACTCTTTGATAGTGAAACGGATGGTCGCTTCTCTCCCACAGACGTAGGTCATCTTTTGGGGGCAGCTGCGTAACCAAATAGCGGTGTGATTCTTCCTACTCTACTCTTTGTTTGATTGACTTTCTTTGCATTGTTTTGGTTGCTATTAAAATTTAGTATTGGTTGCCTTTGATATTTGTTCATTATTCTTGTTAGTAACTCAACAAGTGGCGCCGTCTGTGGGGAGGAACAAATAATTCAATTGTGCACCATGGGTACTAAATGGGACATCGAGAAGTTTTCCGGTAATAACGACTTGGTCTATGGAAGGTGAAGATGGAAGCAATCCTTATTCAACAGAAGTGCTTTGAAGCCTTGAAGGGTGAGGCAAGAATGCCGGCCACCCTGTCTCAAACGGAGAAGAAGGAGATGATAGATAAGGCAAGAAGTGTCATTATCTTGTGCCTTGGCGGTAAGGCATTGAGGAAGTTGCAAGAGAGAAGGCATGGCGGAGATGTGGGCAAAGTTAGAATCGTTGTACATGACCAAGTCATTGGCCCACAGGTTATGTCTGAAACATCTCTACTCATTCAAGATGGTAGAGACCAAACCTATTGTGGAGCAACTAACGGAATTCAACAAAATTATCGATGACCTACTGAATATTGATGTGAAGCTCGATGACGAGGATAATGCTTTACTCTTATTGAATTCATTGCCTAGGTCCTTTGAACACTTTAAGGATGCACTCCTCTATGGCAAGGAGTCCACTATTACCTTGGAGGAGGTCCAACAATCAATTAGGACTAAGGAGCTAACCAAGCTTCAAGACTTGAAGGTGGAAGATAGTGGGGAAGGCTTAGTGTCTCAAGGGGAAAGAATGAGAGTAGAGGAAACAGTAAAGGAAAGCCTAAGGCGAAATCCAAGTCGGAAGGGGACAATAAAGCTAAGTACAAATGCTTTAATTGTCATAGGGTTGGTCACTTTAAGAGGGATTGTCCCGAGAGAGGGGGCAATGAAGATTCCGTGGAGGTTGCGATTGCTATGGAGGATGGTTATGAGGATGCAGGGGCTTTAGTGGTTACGAGTTGGGAACCAGAGAGGAGTTGGGTTATGGACTCCGGGTGCTCTTTTCACATGTGTCCAAGGAAGGAATATTTTGAAACTTTGGAGCTCAAGCAAGGTGGAGTAGTTCGCCTTTTTGACAACGAAGCATGCAAAGTTCAAGGTATGGGTTCAATTCGTCTTAAGATGTATGACAACCGTGAATTCCTTTTACAAGATGTGAGGTATGTTCCTAAACTCAAGCGAAATTTAATTTCTATAAGCATGTTTGATGGATTAGGCTATTGCACTAGTATTGAGCATGGTATGATGAAAATTTCGCATGATGCATTGATAATAGCTAAGGGGACTAAAATGTGTGGTTTGTACATATTAGAGGGTTCAACTATTATTGGGCATGCATTATCAGCTAGCCAAACCTTGCATGATAAAACCATGTTATGGCATAATAGGTTAGGGCATGTTAGTGAGAGGGGTTTAGTTGAACTAGCTAAACAAGGTTTGCTAGGTGGTGATAAATTGGATAAGCTAGAATTTTGTGATAAGTGCATACTAGACAAACATCATAAGGTTAAGTTTGGGGGTGGCATGCATCATTCTAGTAAACTCTTGGAGTACATTCACTCGGATCTTTGGGGTCCGACTAGAGTGAGTACTCATGGGGGTGGTTCCTATTTCCTCACCATGGTTGATGATTTCTCTAGGAGAGTATGGGTCTACATTTTGAAAAGCAAAAGTGACACCTTTGAAAAGTTCAAGGAATGACATACTCTCATAGGAAATCAAATAGGAACTAAACTGAAAATTTTAAGGACTAACAATGGCCTGGAGTTTCTTTCAGAGCATTTTGATAAGTTTTGCAGGAAACAAGGTATTCAGAGGCATAGGACCGTGAAAGGCTCACCACATCAAAATGGCCTAGCAACATGCATGAATAGGACCATCTTGGAGCGGGTGAGGAGTATGCTTTTGGCAGCTGGGTTTCCTAAAAGCTTCTGGGGCGAGGCTGTGAGTACATCAGCATATTTGATAAACAGATGTCCATCAACGGCGTTAGACTTCAAGACACCTATGGAGGTTTGGAGTGGGAGACCGGCAGACTACTCCAAGTTGAAGGTTTTCGGAGCTTTGGCATTTGCTCATGTCAGACAAGACAAGCTTGATGTTAGAGCTGTGAAATGTGTCTTCATCGGATATCCGGAGGGTGTGAAGGGATACAAGTTGTGGAATTTGGAATCTGGAGGGTCAAAGGTTATTATAAGCAGCGATGTCACTTTCGATGAGACCCGCATGGGGATGAAGTGCAAAGACCTGGAGGATAGTAGCTCAGAAGTGGAGGTGGAGAACTTCGGTTTGAGGTGGAGTCTACCACTAGTGAGACCGGAATGATGAAGAGGAGGATAGTCCTCCACCATCGTTCTAGAGGAAGACAACAAACAGTGGATCTTGGCTATCGGTTGGCAAGAGATAGGGAAAGGAGGAGGCGTGGCACAGGAGAGATACTGGGTATCTTGATCTTGTTTGTTATGCTTTGTTTGTGATCAAGAGGTTCAAGACTCGGGACGAGGACTTGATGAAGCAATGGGAAGCATGGAGAGTCGAAGCGGTTGAAGGCAATGAATGAAGGTGTGAATTCATTGGAGAAGAACCTGACTTGGGAACTTGTGAATCTAGGAAAAATCAAGGGTAGTTGGATGCAAGTAGAACTTCATGAAGGCGGAAGGTATTAGGAGTTTGAAGAACCAAGGTACAAGGAGAGGCTTGTGTATAAGGTCAATCTTGAGTTGGAGAGTGTGAATGATATTCAAAAGGCAAGTTCTAGCAAGGAGAAGATTGGTATGCTCGAGGAAGTTAGCTTCTGGATTTGAGATGAAGGATCTCGGCATTGTGGAAAGGACACTTGGAACGAATATTGGGAAGAACCGGAAAAGGAGGTATGGCTCTTTCAAAGGCGGTTTGAAGCATGTGAAGACAACTCAAGGTGGAGTCGCAATGAAGAGTAAGATTGGTGAATTGGGGATTACGCATGGTTGTGAGAAGTTCATCAAGTATCTTCCTAGATCAAGGTTCAAGGATCACTTGGACTTGATCATTTGCGTTGAGACGTAATTCCATTTTATGGAGAGAGCAGCAAGTGGTTGATGGCTAAATGTTGAACATCACCACTGATTTGAAGTCAAGGTGGAAAATTGTGGAGTTTAGAGTGCCTTAAAATCAGTTTGGAGGATCATGGAATTGCTTGAAAGTGTTTCTTGAACATTGGGAATCGATTCCCTAGCTATATGAATCGATTCAAGCATGTTTGGGACTCTGTGAATCGAAGTACGCCTCTGTGAATCGCATGGGAAGCCTGCAGGAATCGATTCATTTCATTAATTCGTGCAGGGGAGGCTTTTTTAACTAGGTGAATCGATTCACCTATGCCTGTGAATCGATTCACAGTCGGGTTTTATAAACCTGACGCTGCAGAAACGTGTTGTAAGATGTGCAGCCTTTCTAGGGTTGTGTGCAGCCGTTCTTGAGCGTCTTTGTGAGGTTTTAAGGGCTGGGAAACACTGTTAAACACCTTGGGGTCTTAGGAAATCATAGAGGAAGGATTGAAGGCTTTATCTATTGTTGTTCTTGAGAGTTTTTCATAGAGGAAAAGAGAGAGGGATTGGGAACTCTTGGGTTTGTTCTTCTTGGACATTGTAAAGGGGTTCAAAGCAATTGTAATCTCTTGTAAAGACTCTTTGATAGTGAAACAGGGTCGCTTCTCTCCCAGACGTAGGTCATCTTTTTGGGGCCGAACTGCGTAACCAAATAGCGGTGTGATTCTTCCTACTCTCTACTCTTTGTTTGATTGACTTTACTGCATTGTTTTGGTTGCTATTAAAATTTAGTATTGGTTGCCTTTGATATTTGTTCATTATTCTTGTTAGTAACTCAACAATAGATTTTCACAGTTTACTGAACAAGATAGATTTTTATATAAGACACCGGCGAAGAGTGTTTTTGACATAACCAACCATATCAAAGAAGAGGTATATATTTGGAATTTCTACAAACTAGTTGTCTTTTTTCATATACAAAATACACATCTTTAAAACTGTATGTATTAGCCCTAACATTACACTCTTAACTCATGGATATAGGTATCAAATATAGTGACAGTGGGGACAACTGTTACGTTACTGCCGAACAAGAATGGTTGGTACTACAAAGGATACTCAAGCTGCACAAGAAGAGCTGAGGCATTGAATGGTCCATTCACATGTCAATCGATGCACTACAGTGAAAAGTCAGTTCCAAAGTTAGCAAACAAAACATTTCTTACATTAGTTGGTAATAGTCTGGTGTAAATCATGTCTCTAACTTTGGTAATAGTCAAATGTGGATCATTTGTATAACTTTCACTACTACTATGTTCACAGATATAAGTTAGACATTTAGTTCATAAAAATGGGAGTGAAAAATTTGTCTTTTAGGACCAACAATGTACTGAGTTTATAGGAAAGTCTGCACTAATTCTAAGGAACGAAATGCTTACTGTAAGTTATTCAACTTTATATACTGCATATATATGAACATCTCAACTTTAATCTTAACTGTGTAACATATCAATTGGCTAGGCGGGTGAAGACGACCCAAAGGCATACCCATAGGATTTGGATAGAATGTTAGCTAGGACGTTAGCTCTAAGAGTCAAAGTGAGCCCAAAGTATAACAATTCATCTGTGATGAAACAATCTGAAGATCCAGCAATAATCCAAGCCATCTTAGACCAATTGCCAACTGATAAGGTACACTTATTGATTTCAAATAACCTTACAATAGGTTATATAAATCCTGTAAGCAGAATAGTATTAACATATCTTATTTTCAATCTCAGGGTACATCTAAAGTTGAAAAAGTGATGTCCAATAAAGAGGATTATGTCCACTTTGACACTGTAAGTCATATATTCGCATTCAGTACACTTTTGTAGGCTTATGTATTCGTTAAATACTCATATTTTCATTCAACTTGACTTTTTTTTTTAAATTTCATTCTACAGCAGTCTTTGTCTGCCACGGTAGAGAATGATCCCGATCTTATAGCTTCAATTACACCAGCAAAGAGAATCTCTCTTGATAATACATGTGATGAATATCAAAGTCCAAATATGGGTTCTGTACAACTTTCAACTACAAAGTTGACCAAGCATATAAAGAAGGAGTGATGATAAGCTGTAAAGGAGCAATGGGACAATGAAATTTATATATCATGGATTTGTATTTTGATATGTGGAAACTACACTAATATGTATTCAGATATATGAGAAGGAGGGATTATGAATATCATGGATTTGTATTTTGATGAAGTGTTAACTAAACTAATTTATATGGGTGACATATTAGAAGCAGGGATTATTAATATTTTGTTGTAATATTTTGTTGCATGTACTGCTACAACATATTATATGACTAAATGTATCAGGTTGTCTTACTTTCCAGCAGGTCATGTGTCCTGTGTGTTAGAATTACTCTATTTCATAATCACAAATTATAAATATGCCAACATGTGATGACTTACGGTGGTGTCAACATGGTGTCTTGACCATACTTTGTCTGCAGCGGCTAGATTAAAGCAAATAAATCTTGCATAAAAATTGCCTACACAACAGGCAGTAGCTATTCTTTGTTAGCCATAGGGGTATCATGCCCAGCGTGATAACTAAATCCTGAACCATATGTATCCAAGTTGTTTGGTATCAGGCCCAATGTGATAAAGTGATAGTAACTATGTGTCCTCACCTATTAATGAATTTAGTAACCATATGTGTAACCAAAAACTTATAAAGGCATCCAGCTCGAGAAAGTAACATAAACTGGACTAAGTGCCTTCCTCAACAATAGAGAAATAATTAACAATGACAATGTGACCATACTTTCCCTCATTGAACTTTCTGAATGTGTTGGTCAATGTAGATAGGACTCACATCACTGAAATACTGATGTATTGGCCAATGTAAAAGAGGGAAACCAATGGAAGACACTTAGAGGTTACTAGGATAATAGGATACGGCTGCAATATGACAAAGGGCACTCTAAGAATAATTACAAGATGGATAACCAAGTTAAAAGTCCAACAGATAAAAAAATAATTCAGCAGATTGTTGATGGACTATATTGGTTTTGACAAACACGAATAAAACATAAAATATAGGCAACTTACCATATGTTCTTATTAAAATGAATATAATTTCCTTTGTCCTATATATTCTAACAGTATATAGTGTTTACCTAACAGATAAAAGACTCTGCCACACATGCTGTGACAAGGAAATGGACTAGGAAATCTGCCCACACAGTAAACCGTGCAATGTAGGCCAGGCTGTCACACAATGTAGAAAAAAGGGGCACTGCAGTTGGCCGAACTTTGGCTGCAGAGTCTTCAATTTCAATCAACAAATTGGTGAAATTCAATGGGAAAGTCTAGGCAGTGACTGTGTGATAAAAATACATGGGCATTTATGAGTGGCAGTACAAAAAGCCAAATCAAAGTTGACCTATAAACCAATATAACAGATGCTGTTATATCTTTTGGCTAATAAATTCTTTTTTCCTCAAATTAAGCATTGGAAAGATGTCACAGTCACAAACAAAGTGTGCACTGCCTAACATCGATTGGACAACAAAACAACAGGTAACTTGCCAAAAAAAAAATGCAACTTAATGGCACTTTTAATCAGTAAAGAAAAACATGTTTATCAATTTAAAATGCTTTGCTGGATGGTAAAGTTGTTCATAGGCTATCCATGGGCACATTCGAATTGGATGTTCTGTGACTGCCTGCTGCAAATATATGGTTTATGGAAATTGGATGTTCATAGGCCATCCCATGCATATGCTTTATGGAAATGCTCTCCACCATGAAATTTAAGGAACCATTTTTTTTTTCACTATATCAAATTAACATTAGGATTTTTTTAGCTAGCTAGGTATTGAATTAAATATTGTTGTTTCTAATTTACCCAATAAAAAGAGCCATGATAAAAGTAATGGAAGGGACAGTGCTTATGGTTTCAGCAGCAAATGTTATAGAGGTATAATTGATTGCAACATAATAAAGGTTTGAACTTGCTGTTAACCTATGTATTTAGGCACAAATAAAAATATTAGTTAGAATATAGAATATAATATTATATATTGAAAGTATTAGAACATAATAATAGTTAGAGCACCCACATCGCTAGTGGCTTAAATTGGGTTGCTTTATTTTCCTTGAGACTTGGGACAAATCACAACGATACACATAGCACATGGGTAGCTTTAATTTTGAGATGCGGGAGCTCTTCAGCGCAACTCTGAGCAAATTTTGAGATGCTGTTGCTTGCCACATCAGCTTCGGCAAGCTTCGGATTAGCTTCGTTTATTTAAAATGCTAACATTAAAGATGCTCTTAGAACATAGACTATGCCACACGATTTGTGACAAGGAAATGGAGTAGGAAATCTGCCCACACAGTAACCCGTGCAATGTAGGCCAGGCTATCACACAGACCAATCACCAGTCTCAGGGCACAGAAACAAAACTTAAGTTGGTTATCCCGTGAACATATCCCGTTATGCTACCATCTCCGATCACCGTAACAATACTACCATATCCGATTTCCGGAGTAAGGTACCGTCCCGTGCACTAGGACGACATTCCCTATACAGAGAATGGCCAAGATTGTCCCTCTGTCAGACGTGGAGTCTAGGAGACTCGTCGAATGATCGAGTCCACACCTTTGGACTGATCACCAGTCCTCAGGTCCCCTCAAGGTCATCGACTATCTCCATACTACTCCGTACTTTTGGTCCGACCACCAGCCCTCAGGTACACAAACCTCAGGTACACTGACCCGGCTGTCACCACTGACAATAGGATATCGACGGTAATATGTTATCACCGCCTAGGGATTTGCAAACCTCTAACTAGAGGGCATCACCTTTGACTCTAACATCATGCATCAGATTCACATGTATTATATACAACCAACACATAAATATCAGCATGTTAATCAGATTATCATCCATCCTCAACCATCATAGAGATCAATCCTGGTGTCGGTTAGGTAACCTACCACTGCCATGTTATCAATTAGCACACCAACGATCACACAATCATAAAACATTCATATCAATCAGCATCCATCCGTAGATTTCAATAGATCATTCTTATGGTTGATAGACCTCTGACAACTGTCATCAGTTATCACAGGTCACAGCCCCTCTCCTGAGGTGCTGCTGTTATCAACTCCTAGTAGGGTTAAAGTCCCCTACACATGCTAATAGTATGTAACATCCCAATTTTTAAGAACTATTACTTTAGCAATAAAATTCCAGTTACTTGGAAGTAAGTCATAGAGACTGATCACCTTAATGATTTACTAAGAGTACGATAAACTACTTTGGCTAATTTTGAATAATTTATTTATTATAAATAATTATTATTCATGATGTCAATTCAAATTAATAGATAGCGTAGACGTATGCAGCTTTTAAAGTGAATTCATCAATTATATTTATTATAAGTTTTCTACGTGACGCGATAACGCGTATTTTTGTTGTCTAAGAAATTGATTGAATTAAACCAAGATAAAATTTAATTTAAGAATTAATATTTTATATTAATTCATGGTTCGAATATCGTCGAAATATTCTAACGAAGTTTCGTCGCGTTTTGGATCACTGGGTAGTTTTTATCCGCGAATAAAATTTTAAAACAAACCCAATTTCGAAGAAAATCGAATTGTAACTTGTTGTGATTATTTTTAAGTGTCTTATATTGCTTTTATTATTTATGATAATTTATTATCATGCGGTGAATTAATTTCTAAACAAATTAATTTTTGCCAATTACTCGGCGAGAGAATTAATCGGTAACGCGATTACTCAATGTCGTAATTTTGGCATGCTTTAGACTCTAGGACTAGAGGGTAATCATGAGAGAAGAGAGATTTGATAGGTTAGACTTGTTGATGAGATTAGGATCTTACTTTTTGGAGGTTAGTCGTCACACTTTTGGTGACTAATTATTTTAATCTTATCCTAATTTATTCTTGACCAAGTATTATGCTCGTTCATTTAAGTTTTTTCCTCCCTTGTTCAGCGTGACTTCCTCCCCTTTTTCCATTTACTCTTCTTTATTTCATTTCCTACTAATTTTAATTAAGTGAGAATAAAAAGGCAAGGAGTTAAATAAATTTTTACTCCCTCCCCTTGTTGTTGTCTAGGGCCGAGAGCCCTCTCCTCTATCCTCACCTCATTTTACTTTTTCTTTCTAGTTCTTCTTGAGAGAGAAAGCTTGAGGAGCTCCCATGGCTTCCTTGCTTCATCATTTTTGGCTTATTTCCTCTCCAATCTTCACTCTTTCTTGCTTCTATGTTCCATCTTCTACTTGAATCCTCTCTTCCCAACCTTGTAGGTGAGAAGAAAATCAAACCCTTTCTCCCCAATTTTTCAGCTCTAGGCCGTGGGCCTCATTTGTAGTATAGGATGAGCTTTTTCTTGTTTGATTCTTGTTTTATGCTTTGATTATTGATTGATCATGACCATGAAAGAAATGAGCACTTAAATCCCCAATTTTATTGGAACCCTAGGCGCTAAACCTAAGGAGAAATAGAGGTTGTGTGATCTATTTGAGAATCAATTTAATTAGCTTGTGTTTCTTGATTACTAGATACTATTTTTGTTATTGTAGTCATTAGTTTTAAGTTAAATCAAAGGATTGAGGATTTTGTTGAGAAACTCCATTCTTGAAGAACATGACTTGGGCATTTGAACTTGATTAATGTGTGTATTTGAAGTTGGTTGTTGTTTTGGTGGAAGAATAAATGATTTGAAATGGTATTACCATGAATTAGCATAAGTTTGGAAATTTTTGGGAGAAAAGGGGGGGGGGGAGTAGCCGTGAACCCATTTTGGGTGTAGGAATTGTTTTGTTTTGCTTAATTCTTGTTCAAATGCTTAAATGAGATGTTGATAATGATCATGAGTTAGATGATCAAAGTTTCCCCCAAATTTTGGGAACTCTAGATCAATGGTCTAGGGAAAAGGAGATTTGTGATTTCTCAAGTGAATCCCTCAATTGATTTGTGTTCCATACTTCTTATTAATTGTTATTGATGTTGTAATTGTTAAATTTTGACTTGAAACAAGATTTTAGAAGATTTGATGAAACCCTTGATTTTTGGTGAAGTTGTGATTTGTCCTTAGACTTTGTTAATATTTATTTTGGGAAGCAAATTGTTGTTTTGTGAAGGAAATAAATTGATAGAGTGGTGTTGTTTTATTAGTTAGAGGGTTGCAAATTTTCTTTGGGAAAAAAGGGAGTATGGCCGCGAGCTTTAGGAGCTTGAGGGGAGATCACCTTTGTGTTTCTTTGACTTTTATTAGTTATATGTAATTGCTGTGTAAGTTTGAAAATTTAGGAAGAAAAAAAAGAAGAAGAGATTTGGATTGAAAATTGGACTTGTTTTAGATTCTTGAGGCTATGAAACACTTAAGGTAAATTGGGTTCCTTGAGACCCAAGAAACCAAGTGGAGCCTTGACTTGAGTAAATTGAGAAAAAGATTTTGATTTTGATTTTGTTCATGTGTTGATTTAGAAAAATGAGATTTAGTTTCAAAGCTTTATTATTTTAATTTTTGGTGATTTTTAAGTATGTGTAATTCTTTCAAAAACTTGTATTTCAAATTGTGTATTTTAGTATAAGTGGTTTGGTTAGTAGGAGGTTTCGGGTTTGAGAACCTAGGAAGTTAGAGTTAGTGTATGCTTAGGAATTGTGCTAAGTTTTGTTGTGGCGCTAGGACTTGTGAAACCGAGTTCGTGCCGCGTGAGACCGAGACGTGCGTTGGTTTGAGACTTGAGACTATGGTAAGGGCACTTCACATTATATATTTTATATAGTGTAGTGTGAGTAAGGGCAACTTTAGATATTGCATAGGATTTAATTTTAAGTCTTAAAGCAAAGAAGTCTGAGAACCTCAGGGTTCGAAGTGAGAGTCTCGTACCCCTTTGTTTTTTTTATTGTTTGATATCTATACTGATTATTTAGTGGGCTTGTCTGCAAGTGGTTTGGTAGCTGTCCCCAACCCCCCACACTTGTATGATTACCTCTTTGTAGCTCCACCGAGTTGCAAAGGGATGAATTGTGTTTGGATGCTGATGTTTGAATGTGACATGATTTTGATTGGATTGAATGGTGTTGTTGAGAGATTGCTGATTGAATAATTATTTAATATGAGATTGAATATCTATTTAATTATGCTTCTTTGAATTATCATATGAGTTGATTTATTCATTGGAGTTGTGAGAGTTTGGTCGTGACATTTGTGAGCTTTGAGCCGATTAACCTAGGGAGCTGGGATCCCCTAAAAAGTTACGACCAGTTTTTTGGTAGAGTTAGCTAGGCGTCGTAACGTCAAGGAACTTGAGCTGAACGTCCTAGGGTGAGAGGAGAGCCCAAGGCTACGGCTGGAATTCAGTGGATTGTTCGGTGTTACTTTCCGAAAAATTGTAGAGAGTGTCTTGAGTTGCATTATGGGGCATTTATGCATATTTGTTGTCTCTTGTTAGTTGTATTATGTTTTGTTGTATCTGCTACTTTTGTATTATCTGTTTTCTTTAAGAAGTTGACCCTTGTCCGTGGTTCTTTCAATTAATGAATGTAACCCAGATGACAAGCAAGCGAAGTGTTTCGCATTGCTGCCAAGCGTAGTGGAGAATGGTTCTACTCGGCTATCTGCCTTTGGTGTGGTTTGAACTTACTAGAGGTCTAGTAAGGACGATAGCGCGTCGACCAGCTATAGGGTTTTGTATTCATTTCAGTGTTGTAATAAATGTATATTCTGTTTCCAGACATGTATTGTCATATATGAAATGATTGAGTAACTTGATAAGTATGGTTAATATGGTTTTATTTGGTGTTATTTTTATTCACCGCCATGTTTCTAAAATCGCTGTAATACTCTGACTGCCCTTTAAAGAAGTCTAAAAAAAAATAGAACCATATTTTCGGAAAACATGCAATGCAGAGTATCTCGCCTTTCAGAAATATGTCAACTTTTGTCAGAATATCTACTTTAGTGGCGCCCCAGAAACGGGGTGTTACACAGTACTACTCTACTACCTATTATCCCTAGTGATTAAGGTATCATCCCCTTACCTGGCTTAGAAGACTGCCGCTGCCCGTGTCCCATCCCCATGTCCTGTCATGCCTCCAAAGCTCCTCCACGCGCTCCCAAGAATGCCTTGGAAGAAGGTGAGGAGAATGGAGGGTGGTATTTATAGTCATTTTGGGTCCATCGCGTCACGATGAGGGACACATGTCAGCAATCCCATGCTCAGATCCACCGACTTAACTACCGACATATATCGCGTCGCGACGGTGTCCTTTACATTCTCCATCGACCATAAAGGGAAAGATTTTATTTTCATCCTTCTAAAAGATTCTAGCGTATTCTATGCTTTTCAAAGGGTTTCTAACTCCCATTTATCACTTAATTACTAATCTAATTATTTTCTAATACTGTTTTGAAAATCAGGATGTCACACCAATTCCTGTCTCAATCCCATACTAACCAAGTCCCGCCTTGCATTGATAACATCTTTAGTCTTCCCGGGTACATTGAGTAAGGTACCAATGATACTATTAAAGACATTTTTTCAATATGCATCACATCAATGAAATGTATCACATATAATGAACTCCAATATGGCAGCTCAAAGAAAATCGACATTTTCTTCCACCCTCGTGTGACAAGCTCTCCCGCAAAAGGCTTCCCGAATTCAATACTCAAATCTTTTACCTTTTCAAATAGTTGTGCACCCGTCAAAGGCAAAGGAGCTATACGTTCTTCAGTATGCCCATTAAATGCTTTCCTTCACGACCGATAATGATGCTTTTGAGGCAAAAACCTACGATGCCAAGGAAGACATTCTTCTTACCATGTTCCAACCGCATCCAATATGTACCATCTTTACATATAGGGTACGCATACTGGCCTTTGGTACTGTATCCAGAAAAATTACCGTATGCTAGAAATTATTCATTGTGCCGAAAATCATAGTCCTTAAGGTGAAACTTTCTTCTCTATACCCATCGTACACCTCTACACCCGTCTCCCATATTTGCTTCAAGTCTTAAATTAAAGGAGCCAAGAATATGTCTATATCATTTCCTGGTTATTTGGGGCCAGAAATTAACATAGACAACATCATATATTTGCGCTTCATGCATAGCCATGGAGGTTGGTTATAAATCACCAAAATCACAGGCCATATACTATGAGAGCTACTCTGAACACCATGCGGGTTAAATCCATCAGTAGACAATGCAAGTCTTAGGTTTCTAGGTTCTTTCCCAAAATCAGGATCTCAATATCAATTTTCCTCCATTGAGGAGAGTCTGCCGGGTGCCGCAGCATGCCATCCTTAATCCTTTCACCCTCATGTCATGTCAAGTGTTTTGCATCTTCTGAACTGTGGTACATGCGCCTGAATATGAGAATTACAGGGAAATACCACATAACCTTCTCTGGAGCCGATTCTTTCTTCTTATATCGTGATGCATTACATTTAGGACACGACTTTAACGATGCATATTCATTTTGAAATAAAATGCAATCGTTAGGACAAGTGTGTATCCTCTCATAACCCATGCCAATAGAGCGTAACATTTGTTTAGCCTCGTATGTCCGACTAGATAGCACATTATCAGCCGGGAACATATCCTTCAATAAGGTGAGTAATTCCGTAAAGCTCTTATCAGTCCATCCATTGCCCGATTTCAAGTTATACAGCTTTAACATCGCCGATAATCTCGTGAATTTCGTACAACCCTCATACAACGGCTTCTTTGCATCACTTATCAACTTCTCAAACATTTGAGGACAATCACGAAGATCTTCTTCAATCGCATTTGCCATCTCTTCAAAGCGGTTGCCATCATATGTATTTGTGGCGGTGTTATTTGACACATATCTCCCACTATTCCCCATGGTATTAGAAGATTCACCTCTTGTCTCACCGTGCTTTGTCCAATAGGTATAAGTTTGATTAATCCCATTACTCACTAAATGTCATTCCAATTCCTTAACACTAACTTTGTCTGCATAACAATAACTTAAACAAGGACATACGATTCTACTATGGTCTATTGTATGCCTAACTACAAACTTAATAAACTCTTGCACTCCATCCTTATGTTCCTTTGACAAACGATTGATAGACATCCACTTTCGATCCATTCTAACTTCAACCTTTAAAAAAACTAAGTTAATCCTTGAGTAATTTAACATCATATTAGTTAGTCTTGTTAAGTAATACAACATCACAACAAAATATATTCAAAACTTCTTTTCAAAACTTTGTACATATTTTCTCCAAATTTTGACATGACCTATTTGTAATCTCAATAACTTCCCACTTCCAATTATGATCTAAACATATATAGTCAATATTTGATTATCTAACGCATCGGGCTATAGCTAATACTATGCCATCAAACCACAATTCACAGTTCGTATTCAATTACATATGCAATTTGCATCACCTACAACATCCCTATTACACCACCCTTCATCATACAAATAAAATAAACTCATGCAACACAACCAGAAAGTAAGGAATTGTGGAACCCTCTAGTTACAAAATTCTTCAGATTACCAATTTCTCGTCACCTGGTAAAGATAATCAAAACCATTACCCCTTTTGTAAAAAAAAAAGGTATTTGATGTATTTTAGGCACACTCTCTACATATAAGATAAGCTTGGAAGATTATTATTTGTTACCTTGCTACGCTAAAGCAAGGATTTCTTTTCCTTTGTGAACTAACGTGAATGATTCAGCTTCTGGTCTGGTGAATGTTGTTTGAGGGAGTGTCACTGAGTCAAACTTGCTCAATCTCTGAATGAAACAAATATATGGAAAAATTAAAAAAAACTGAGATACAGAGACATGCAAGAGCAGAAACGAGACATGAGATCTATACCTTGCGAAACAGAGAGACCATAAATGAGACATGCAAGAGCAGAAATGACAGCGTGAGAAAGAGAAAGCAGAAATGGCATGCAAGAGCGACAGCGAGCAGAAACGACGGTGGAAGTACGACGGCAACGTGAGAAACGGCGAGCAGAAACAAACAGCACAGACAGCGAGAGAAAGGGAGAGGATGAACGCGTGAGAGAGAAAGAGCAAACAAGAGTGATGAAACACAGGAATACTGCTTAGGGCGCGGATATTTTGTTATTTACTTTTTGAAATAGACAACGCTTTCTTAGGAAAGTGCTGCTGAATTTTGACAAAAGACAGCGCTTTCTTAAGGTTGATTAAAAGACAACGCTTTCTACAATAAGCATTGTCTATTCTCGATCTGTATTACTACAAGAAAACTCGGGATTACCGACGGCCAAATGCCGTCGCTAATATCAAAAAACCACCGGTAATGCGTTTTTTCCGACGGATTACCGATGGCCACCAACCCGTCAGTAAAACGGGCGTTGCAAATCCCTACCGACGTGTTTGTTTTTACCGTCGGTAAAAGTCCGTCGGAAAACGTCGGTACATTTGGACGGGTTAAACCCTTCGGTATATTTCCGATGGGCATGCCCGTCGGTAAAGCCGAAATTTTTTTTCCGATAGTTCAGGCCGTCGGTAAAGCCGAATTTATTTTTTTTATATTTAATTTAATTAATTAATTTTATTTATTAAATTAATAAATTTATTAAATTAATAAATTTATTAAATTATTAAATTTATTAAATTAATTAATTAAATTATTAACTATTAATTTAATTTAATTATTAAAAATAATTTATTCCCATATTAAAAATGTTTATTTATTAAATTAATTAACTATTACTAGTAATTTAATTTAATTTAATTTAATAATTTAATTTAATTTAATTAAATTGATTACTTTTAATTATTAATTTATTCCCATATTTAAAAATGCCATAACGTAAACTAAAAAATAAATTAAAAAAAGAAACGTAATAAATAAAATAAAAAATCTGACAAACAAAGATCAGTAACTAAAAAGATATCCGAAAATATGAAAAAAATATAAGTACAAACAGAACTAATAGTCCTGGTAGTCCTGATCATGATCGAGATGCTCTACACCATCTGCATCATCGACATGATCATCAGTACTAGGAGGCGGAGGCGGAGGCTGCTGGCGAGCTAGCAACTGGTACATCTGCTCCTATCGCGCCAGCACCTGAGCCAAAATGGCACTCGTCCGGCGGGACTCCTCCTGCTGCTCGGCCACGACCCGTTGCTGCTCGGCCATGACCTGCTTCAGCTCGGCTATCTCCTGCTCATCCGCGGCAGAGCGACCAGTGGCAGCACCACTACTTGACGACTCTCCGATGTGGAGGCGACCCCCTTTCTTGTAGTTGCTGGCAAGGTCGCCAGCACCGTATAGGCGCCCCTTCTTCTTGTCGCCAACAACATCTGCCCAAATCCTGAGCGGTGTAGATGGATCCTCAGAGCTCTAAGAGGGGGAACATGATGATGTCTAAGACATCATTTGAGACATCCTCGCCTCAAACTTCTCCTGTCAAACATAAACAAATAAGTCAATTTTTTTTTGTAATAAAACAATATAAACATTATTAAAAAAACTATTCATTATATTTTTATAATTACCTAAGTCCATCTCGACCGCTCATCAACGAAATCATTGGTACTTCTCCTAATATGAGTTGCACGATGGAGCTCGTGCAACTGTACCTCTCTACCTAACCGCTTCGACTGTAATTATTTAATAAAAAAACCTTAACTAAATAATAAATAATTAATAGTAATTAACAACTACTGCAACAACAACAATAACAACAACAACAATAATAATAATAATAATATAAAACGTACAAGTCGAGCTGCGTGCTGCGCCTGACTGACCGAACCTCCGGTGTGCAAGCTCCCACCCTTCTCAGAGGCTCTATTCTTCTTCGCCTTCTCGCTTAACGCCTTGAACTCAGGAGAGTTCCAGTGCGCTTGCAGCTCCTGCCAGACCTGATCCCCTATCCAGTGGGGCTATCCATTGAGGCGGGCATCTCTAAGCATATCAGAGAGGCGGTGGGAGGCCTTCATATGGAAGTTCTTCTCGATCCGCTCCTCATCCTCTTTCTTCCAAGAAACCCTCTCCTGTATGAATATAATACATTATTATTTGAATTTTATGAAATAAAAAAATAATATGCAACAAAATAAAAATTACAACTTACTCCAAAAGATTTGAACATATGATCCCCGCCTCCTCCTTCAACTTCCCCCAGGTGGGCCAAAATGTGTGGTAATCATCCTCAATTATCCCTGTGATAGCCGTCGCAGCTGGCTTTGAGGGAAGGAACCTGAACAATAACAAGATGTCAAACAAGATAATATATATATTAACAACTCGAAAAAAAATGTAAATACTTACTCTTTACTAGCCGGCCTGATAGCAACTCGGCTATCATGCAACATCTGAATATCATCAACGACCTCCTCGTCAACCTCCTGCTGCTCATCCTCGTCCTGCTCAACCCCAGTCTGATCAGGTGTGTGACCTGTACTTAGAGCTGTCAAAATAAGCCCAACTCGACGGGTTGGCCCAGCCCGCCTGGAGCAAAAGGTGGGTCACAAGAAACCTTAGCCCGAAATTCTAGCCCACCTCACCGCCGAAAATTTATTGGCCCATTATGGGCTGGCCCGTGATGGGCTGGGCCAACCCGTTGGCCCGAATTACTTTTGGATTTTTTCCTGATTATATTTTTTAATTTTGTTACATGAACCGAAGATTGTGAACAGACTAACCCATTATGTGTGAAATTATTTATCCATTGATTCTATATAGCTGTTAAACTGTATTAACATATCAATGTTACTTTTTTTCCTCAATATTTTGAATTTTTAATAAAAATCACAAAGACACGCAAAAACGATCTGTACAAAATGTCTTGGCTCTAAATTCTTTTGATTCAATAGAGGTGGCACAATTCTTTTTGACAAGAATGTAGGTTTGCACATTTCATTCACGCACGGAATTGGAAGCTATGGTTTAGCATTTCTCTGCGAGAGCACGAGAGGCGAGATCGGCCGTTTTATCGAGCACAATTAAATATAAATGTTCAAAATTAATTCTGTTGAGCACAAGTTCTTGGCCCATGGGCCATCCCATTTAGCCCGTAGCCCGCATAGGGCTGGGTTGGGCTAGTAAAATAGGGGCCTGAATTAATGGCCCAACCCAGCCCAACCCGAAATTGTCTTTGGCCCAAATGGGCTGGCCCGAAATTGTCTTTGGCCCAAATAGGCCGGGCCAGCCCGAATTGACAGCTATACCCGTACTATACTCATGATCGAACATATGAGTATTAGGCACCGTCTCACGCACAAAATGGGAGGAAGAAGCGTCAAGTGTCTGCTAGAACCCCGGGGTAGGGACCATGTAAATAGGAGGCAAATCGGGTGTCGGTGCAGAAAGTGTTGGATGTTGTGCATGTGCTGAACGCACTGGAGGTTATGTGGGGGCCGAACGCGTTGGAGCCTGTGTAGGCGTAGATGTATGTGGACGCTGTGTGGATGACAACGTCGCATAGCCAGCATCGTCAATCCTAATATTATTCGGCCTCCGACGACGAGGGAGGTCGATAGCGATGCCCCCCCCCTTGTTTACCACCAGGGGGTCGGATCCTGGACCTCCTGATGCCATATATGTCTATAGAGCAATTCAACAATAACAGTCATGAAATATTATATTTAAACATAACAATATTGAAAACGAATTCCATAAAAATAAACAAGTTACATCCCTTTATATATCAGAAACAAACTGACCTAACAAATATTCATGCAATATGTATTCAGTAAATCATTTTATAGTTTGAAACTAAAAATTAGATTTAAATACACTTTATTTGTCTATGATTAATTTATGCAACGATTATTTACACTAACTATAGACTTCGATCAGTCCATCATTACTTAAATTGAGTTAATCTGGTAAAATATATGAATAGTAACTCAATTTTATGTTTTGATTTTATTTGAGGTTCCAGTACATGGCTCATGGCTGGATAAGTTAATGGCTGCAGAACTTTCGATGACATCAGAAAATGATTATTATGCATATTTAACAATTTACACACTGAAAATTAAAAAAAATATTTCAAGTGATGTTTTAAGTTGATTTTACTTAATATTTATGCTACCAATATCTTTTTCAATGTCTCTTTATAATTACAGTCTATACTATGCTGCTAATTATAGTCTCTTTATAATTACACACCGCTAACTTTTGCCGTATCATTTTTAAATTACATACTTTTATATAAAAATTAAAAATATACCCCGTGCATTGTACGGGTATACATATTACTAACTGACAAATTAAAATATATTGTTAGACATTAATTTCTCTAATTGTAAAAAGTTAAACAATTTCATTTTGCTCACTCTGCTTCGACATCATCTTCAAAAGCACCGGTTAACCTAAGACACGTTAAAAAGTAAAAGTTTTCGTATAGAGTTTTTTCCTACCAAAATTACCCTTCAAAAGTACCAATTAACTCAAGATATGTTAAAAGGTAAAAGTTAACTGCATAATAATACAGTTTCCTATTGGTTTTTTTTTTGGCAATACACATTAACATCCCAGTATGGTAACCATCAAATAGAACTTCATGCAAATCCCCCAACTGTATAAAACATGTCCTCTCTGTTACTTCACATTTCCCAATAACAAAAACAAACGCATCAACGAAAGAAAGGAGCAGCGATCAAGCGAAGAGGTTGGCTTTCAATTTTAACCATCATTTTTCATTGAAATTGGCAACAAAATCTGACGCCAAGGAGTGTCTTTTTTTTTCTCTCAATTTTTTCAATAGATACATAAACTACGATATTGAAACTACGGGGAAAGAAGAGAGAACATCAGCGGGAGAGAAGAGACCCAGAAGGGGAGAAGGTACCAGAGGGAGAGAGAAGAGCCACTTCGCGATGGCGGGTGGCAGTCACGGCGACAAATCCCTAATTTTCTTCAATGGCGCTTAACAAACTCACTGCATATGAATGCAACTGCTAGCGACTCGGAAGCGTTCACCGCAAAGCGTACGAGGTCTTCTTCTCCTCTCTTTCTTTTATTTATCTCTCTTTACAACGTTGTTTTCTTTAAATTGAACATTTGTTATTGTTTGTTGTTGATGGATATGCACTGGCAATTGGGACTTGACAGAGTCGTAACCAGATCGTTCAATATGAAAATAGTAACCAACAACTGAAATCTTGGATGTCATCAGGCGCTCCATTCGAACCAAAGGTATTCCACCCGGATTCCAAAGGTCTGCATCTAGATGCTACAGATTTCAACACTTTATTTTTTTTGAGAGAACAGATTTCAACACTTGAAACCGCTGTTGTTTTGAAATAGCGGTAAAGGTTAATCCCTTGAAATTTGCTAACAATCCTTTATTCTGTAGATATTTTTTCATTCTTTACTTCTAATTGAACAGAGAGAGAATGCGGTAGGAAGAGTACTACACCAATTTTCATTATTTTGAAATTAGTTTTATTTTGTTTATGCTATTGTTGTTCGACCCCTTCCTTCACTTAGTTTTATTTTGACTTTAATTTGTTTGACTACTGTTAGGAGATCCAATGTGATTTTAACGGTATATCATTTCCTTACCTTTTGTTTTAAGGGTTCCGTCTTACAAATTTGAAGAAGGAACATCTACACAGTTATTATTCTCTCTTCACAGTTGTTAAAGGGAATCTCAGCTTTTATGGGAAAAAAAAAAATTTAGTTCCAAACCTCTTACTACTTGGCTGCACAGATTCCATGGTATGCCCCTCATTTGGATTCTACAAGGAAAAATATTCAAAATTCACTGTGTTGCTAATTTGATTAATCCCTTTGAGGTATATGTCTCATTGCTATCGATTTATTTAATTGTTTACTTTCGCCAATTTAGTATCATCGCTATGGTGTGAATAGAAGAGACTTCCTACTTGCTTCTAATTCCTTTTCCCTCATACATAATGGACACTCAGAAACAAAAACTACACTATATTTTCCTGTAAAGTGTAAACATCCTTAAGGTGAGCACGACAGGATGATGATGCTACCATTGAAAAACAAAGGAGATATTAACAGAGGAAGTTCCTGATTCGGAAGCATGTCTTGGTATTGAATTGTTTCCCCTCAGCTGTTAAAATGTCTATGTCTCCTGCCATGTTCGATATTTATATTCTTTTTTGTAGGTTGATTGATGCTTAACTGATGTGATTATTTCTGCAGGTTGAAATACCCTCTCAAATTGCATTCTTCCATATGCAAACAGCAGACCCGTTATCTTGGGTGATCCTTCACTCATTTTGTTTTACCATTAGTAGAAAACTGTGGTAGCTTCCCAGGTACCAATACATCTTTTTGCATTGGCTTAATAATTGATAAGTCTTTCCAAATAATGAACAATAATTCTACCTATTCAAGCTAGATACTCTATTTTTTATTTTTATCAATTTGTTTTACATGTTGCTTCTACTGATTGAGGAAACTATATGTTCACGATTCAGGTTCCCCAGAGCTGTATGCTTCTTTTGTAGCAACAATTTATAAAGGAAAAATAAGAAGCATGCCATTTTATATGTTATTGCCCCATTTTAAATCTTAAAATATGACAGAAATATATTACATGAATGATATATTATTGACTCTTTTTTGGGATCAAACATATTAGGGGATTTTTAGATATAGAAGACTCGAATTAGGTATTGGGGGAAGGGAGGGAGAAGAGGCGCAACTGGGGGCATGCACTGAAGCATTGGTGGTTTTTTTAATTTTTTTGATTTTCTTTTAGTTGTTTTCCATTCTAGAGAAGAAAACATCCTATATGTCTGATTTTTTCTGCAGTATGTCTCTCGATATCTGTCTGGGAGTGGAGCTTGATCTGATAATTGAGATCAATAAATAATACCTCATTCTTCACACTAAATAAGAGGGATTTCGCAAATGCTAAAATTTGACAAGTCCATAACTCAGGCAAGGGCAACCAAACCTATGCCAATGGTAGGTAAGACTTTGTCCTCTATATTTGAACTCTCTTTTTCCCCCGCTTGAATGAAGCTTGTTAATTAGAGTATTAATCAATTTTGTTGGTCTCTGGAGATTGAAGGGCTTCTTAATTTGTCCCTTGAAAAGGTTATACTAAAATGGATGAATTTTAATCTCTAGAGTGGAGTTTACTAGAAATCTGTAAACAATATTTGTTCTGTTGGATCAGCACTTTAATAATATTTTATGGTTACCAATGTTTTGTAATGTTTTCACTAATATATAATTTGTTGATTTTGTTTGTAATTATTTGTTTATATACTACATTACTCTACCAGGACTTGATAAATGTAACTTTAGGAAGCAAGTGTTTATTGAATCAGTGAGGTTATCATCTTTCACTTTATTATACTCTGCATCTGTCCCACTTGATTTTTAATTCTTTTTTATGTGTCTACTTTGGCAGTTAACAGATTTTGGGCACAGAATAGTATGTGGCATTTTGTTGGGGATTCATGTTCTAGATGATGTTCCAGTTTCACATATCAAGATATGATTTGAAGAAAAAATTAGACGTACAAAATATCATGTGGAGATCCAAATTTTTTGCATTGCTGCAATTCTAATTCCCTTCAATTGTTTTTTATCGAGTAAAATAGTCATATAAGAGGTTTTCAATACTCTCTTTTGTGAATCGTGATTTCAATGCTTCATTGTGTAAATTTTTTTTTTTTTTGAGAGATTTTGTAACGGGTGCTAACCAAGTTAGATTACAATTCTATAACTAAGTTGGAGATATTTTCGTATATTGCAAACATAGTAGTTTGTTTGAAATTGGTTTCAAAACTGGATATTTTATACTCTGCATATCAAGGCCTAACCCAACTAAAATTCATGAGTTGCTTTGACTGTTCATCACATTCATTTACATTTAACGGCCTACCTAGAATTCCCTTTTTTTTTTTTTGGGAGTTCTTATATATGAATGAATAAATGTCATCATATATGAACTATCTTTATTCACTGTTTTCTTTTTCTCATTTTGCATTATATCATTCTAAACCTTACTAATTAAATACCTAATTGTATTGTATAAGAGATTTTATATTTTAAAAACTTATACAGAGTCCTAATGTAATATATTTATGGATACATACTAGTTAAAATGGAAGAAGTTTAAGTCTTTTGAAAATGTAATCATTTTTCTAATTAAAGGGATTGGTTTGAAGATGAGCTTCGAGCTTTTCAAGGTGGAAAAGATGGCATCATGCCCAGTGTATGGGAGAACGAAATTTCTAGCTTTTCTTAGGTATTATTTCTAGCTTTCCTTAGGAACAATCAACTACATGTTTAGTTAATAATATCCAAATATTTTTTAATGGTTAGCTATATGAATAGATCTGTTTCTCTACTGACATAAAACATACCTCAGACAAAATTTCCTTTGTGGAGAGAACTATACATCACTTCAACATAATAACTTTTTGGCAGCAAAAAAACACACATCACTTCAAAATTCTCTCTATGGAGAGAACTATGAAACAAAACAAAGAAATATGTCGGTGTGGGGGTTAACAGCCCACCCTTTTCCACCCAATGAGTCAACCGATATTTTGTTAGAGTACATACCCCGATCGCAGAGTAGTGTAGAGGCACGAGTGGTGGTGGCGGTTGTGGTGGTGCGGCGGAGTGGTGAAGGTGGCGGTCTCAGAGGCCTATGAAACAGAGCTTCTTCTGTTAGCAGAAACTAATAAGCTGTAAACAAGAATATCAAAACCACACCAGAATATCAAAACCATCTAAACAACACACCTAATCCTCAAGAAATTGTCTAACAAAATGCAGAATATTCCAAACACAACAGACCAAATAAGTTTAAAGCTTAATGCAGTAATTTCAATACATATACAAACTCAAAATCAAATCCAACAATGCAAAAATTAACTACAAAATCATAAAGAGCTCAATTTCTCATCAGGAATATCATTAGTCCATTACTACTGATTAAAAAATATTCAAAACCTTAACAGCCTTTTTTAATACACAATAAATCCTCTTGACATGTCAACCTAAATTCGTATTCCATTCTACCTACTCCAATACCAACATGACTTAATTCAAATACATATTTATTTTTGGGACATTAAAAAACAAATAAAGTATCACCAAGCAAAAATCACCTATTCATTTAGTTGAAAAAACCATTGACCATGACTATGCAATACAACTGACAATCAGTATACCATATCTAAGCTCACATACTCATTGAATCATAATCAGTATATCATAAATCAACTCACATAAATCAGATCATTTGGGGACAATCAATATACCATAAATCAGATAATTTGGAGATAATCAGTATACCATAAATCAGCTCACCTAATTAATAAAAACTTATACTAATTACAGAATATATCTCGATAAATCTTAGATCATACAAACTATAACACGACATTTCCTAGATCATACAGACTATAATTAAAGCACAAAATCACTAACCACAAAATATGTCCAACAAAATGAGAAATAGCAATGACAACACCGACCTCGGCACGACAACGATCTAACAATGATCCCGACAGGTCCCTGAAATTTTCACAGCCAATTACAAATAAATAAAGATTTTTTTTCACAGCGAAAATTCAAAATACGAAACAAAAAATTTCAAATTACGTTAGAGAGAAGTGGTGGCGTGGTTGGCAGTAATGGTGGTGGCAGTTGGTGGTGCGGGGTGGTGGCTTGGCAGTAGTGGTGGCGACTGGCTTGGCAGAGAGACAATGAGGCAGTATTGGTGGTGACTTGGCAGAGAAAGAAAGAGAGTGCGAGAGAGTGGGTAGTGCAAGGGGAGGTGGCGTGGTGGAACAGTGTCGAGGTCGAGAGGTGGTGTTGCGCGGCGGTGGAACAGAGGAGAGGAGAGGTGGCGCAGCCACATAGTGGAGGTGGCGGTCACGGTGGCCGAATCAGTGAGAGAAAAAGAGAGAGAGCGAGAGAGACGTGGTGGAGGACCAGTAACAGAGGGGCAGTGGACGCGAGGTGGTGGCGGAGGCAGACGCGACGGCGCTACAAGGGGAGATAGAGGAGAGAAGACGAGAGAAACAATGCAAAAAAGGGGAATGGGGAAGAAGCGTAGTTCTCATGTTGTATCAGGACTTTACCGACGACTTAATTTAATTTACCAACGGTCTCCACCCGTCGGTAAACTTACTCGGCCTTACCGACGGTCACGTTCAAATACCGACGGTTCAAACGTGTTGGTAATCTCAACAGCCAATTGACCGGCGAGCTTACCGACGGCCTAGCCCATCGGTATTTGAAAACCCGGCAGGATTCTTAAAAATTTGCCAATTTACCGACGGGCTAAGGCCTTTGGAAAATCCAGAAGCGGGTATATTGATGGCCTAGCCGTCGGTAACGATTTACCGACGGCTAAAGCCGTTGAAAATCCTAGTTTTTGTTCGACGGGTCGTGACCATCGGTAATAGGCCGTCGGTATGTGCGCTATTTCTTGTAGTGTATATTTAGCAGCGCTTACTCAAAGAAACACTGTTTAAAGTGGTTCAGCTTTCCTTTTAGCCAGCGCTTTAGTGGAAAGCGAAGTTTAAGTGGCACCATTTTTAAAACAATCTATTGTAGTGTTTACCATAGAAACAATAGACTGCTTTGTAGAGACCATGACCTGAATGTTGGCTACATCTAGTCTCTCTTTGTTCTTCGTAGATTTCCCCAGGCTTAAGAACTTTCCGAATATGCATCTAAGGCTTCTGAAAAAATCATCTTCCCATGCGTGTATGGGTATCCCATAGCACCTTAGCCATACCATCTTTCCTTTAGGAAAGAGGGAAGTAGACTAAGGAGCTACTTGAACCATTGTGGAAACTAGGATTTGTTTGCATAGGTCACCTCCATTACATTTCTCCTCTAATTCACAGACAATAGCATCATCGCCCCACCCATAGAAATGGCCCTAACATAAGTTATACTCTTAAGGAGAACATAGTTTTGCATCCCAAATGCTTCTTTTTCCTCATACAATAATTCCACTACACACTAATGCATCCTTTGGAGTTTGTCTAAATTGACCGCATACTCCATAACATTTCCATTGCTTTGCTTAAACAAGCCCCTCATGTAACAGCTCAGATTACTTTCAGGATTGCCGACTGTCCTCACAAACCAACACGAGTCTTTTCAACGTGTTTTGTCCTCACTCGTGCGCTTTCTGGAAAACTTCCTAGAAGTTCACTCATCCCAATTGAGTGCTCCAAGTCAAGCACGGTTAACTAAGAGTTCTTATGTTCTGGGCTCTTGAAAAGAAAATGCATCTTGTTGGTATAGGTAGTACCTATCAATTCTTTTTAAGTCATCCTTCGACTGTGCAGTCCCATACCTGCACAACCTCAGGACCCCTTTCATTCCTGTGTGAATTTGGTTCATTCACGTGTCCCTTTGCTTGTCAGGTGCTTCCAGCACCGGCAGTCACTTTGCCACCGTCGTCAGCCTCAGGCGTCACACCTCAAACCACTAATGTCTTGGTTACCCTCTCCCATTGATGGTCTCCCTTCTTCCCTATCAGAAACTGCTTGGTTAAATGATTTGCCAAGCACTAGGGGACTTCCCCTTCTCACCAAGCCTCTCCCAGCTGACCTCCTTGGAATATTATTTCCTAGTTTCTCCTCTTTGGAACTTTAGAGAGTTCACTCTCACCTTATAAGACCCAATTCAGATAACTCTTAGCTTTCTCTCCAACACCCATTTATGTGCCACCTCCTTATATTGCACAATCTTGAACTTGCCGCCAGCTTATCATGTTTCGAAGGAATGAATACATCGACCACTCTCTCAAACTTAGAGAAAAACTTCCATAGATCTTTAGTTCCCACCTCATCTGGAAAGTCTGAGAGTAAGGAGACTGGATCTCTCTACAACACTCTACAATAACCCCTTGGGTTCCACTTATTCAGGTTCTATCTTTCCCTCTATCTATTTTTATGTCTATGCATCATCCAGAGTCTCAATATACTAATTTAATATTATTGAAAAAACAATGGGGGAAAACAAGGATGGTAAGATTAGCCCTCGGTTTTGCAACTTTTTGTAAGCGGTATAAAAATTATAATATTCTCTTCATTAATATATATATATATATATATATATATATATATATATATATATATGTGATTTAAAATACTATATTACCTCTTAATATTCAACAAAGGGCATTTTTTAAATAATAAAGGGCATTTGTTGCAAAGAAAATCTGTGGTAATATTTAGGGTGAGGAGATTGTCACATTCCAATTTTTGCTGGTAAAGGCTTACAAATAACCTATCAATAAAAGGCTACTAATGAGCTGTTAAAAAAGGGTTTTTTAATGAAGATTGAACATATGACATGATGCCAATTTTGTCACATCATAAAAGATTCATAGTACAATAATTTACCTTTATTTATGATACATAGAACTCAAAGGGCGAGTTGTTGCATGTTACATAGTACATCAGTGCTGTTAATTGAACACAGCACTCGACAACAATACGCGACACCACCTCGTCCGTACTGTACGGACCACGTGTCCGTACAGTACGGACCCCACTTTTTTTTTTCCCAAAAAAATTTTTTTTTCAATTTTTTTTATCTGGTTAACGAAGTTCATTTATCTGGTTAATAGTTCTCATTATCTGGTGAATGCCAATACTGAAACTTAACACATTCCATTTATTTATCTGGTTAACGAAGTTCACTTATCTGGTTAATGGTTCACATTATCTGGTGAATGCCAAACTCACATTCCATTTATTTATCTGGTTAATCAAGTTCAAATATCTGATTAATGCAGTTCATTATCTGGTTAATGTCAAACATTTTTTTAACTAGTTAAAAAAAATCTAAAAAAAATAATAAAAAAAAACTTTGTCCGTACTGTACGGACTGTATGTCCGTACAGTACGAACCGTATGCTATACGGTGTCTGTGTTAAATATTGTGTTCAAAAATCATTTCTCTAATACATAAGGTCACATTTTTATTTATGCTTACATTAGTTCATCACGAGACAAAAGCTTTTCTGTATAAGTTGGTGCATACAAGAATGAACAAACGAACACAACACGAAGCTAGCTTATAACAATTGTGGTTGGTTCATTCGATTAAACAATGGCTTATGTTAAGCTCGCTCCTTTGGCTGTCTTGTTGCTTGCCACATTATGTATGTATTTAGCCTTCTATTCATCTTAATTTCTCACTCTGCATATTTATATTTATATTTTAGAATATAACTCATGAGAAATTTATCGGAGTCTATCGATCTCAATTAATGGACTAGAAATTAAGTACCCTATTGTCCCCATTCTCTACTGTAGCACAACATTAGTGGGGTATGTGGCGTCTCCAACTTTTTTAGATTATTTTGTTCATATTTTTTGTTTTGAAATTTTTAAATTGTTTCTTTGCTGTTGAGACTTTTTCTCTATCTTCCAATTTTTTTTTTCACCGCCTTCCATTTCCTTTTCTTCTACGATTATTGTCTACGGGTGATGGTGGGTTGGGGTGTTGGTGGGTGACCTGTGGATGTTTGTACTGGTGGATGATTGGTGGAAGCCGAGAAAAATTACACGACCCTCCGGGAATGGCAACACTGACGATCCCCTCAGATATACTCTATCATCTCCCGTAACCACCATAAGGATCTATTGTAGATCTACAGACCGCACACACAACTGTAACTCTACAGCTGGTCCCCAAGGCACTTCGTCGCAGATCTGCATGGCACTTCATCACTGCCACTTGCAGCGGTCTTCCAGGCTATTGATCTCTCTTGATCTCCTTTTCCCCATCATAGCACACACACAAAGCCAACTATTTTTCTCTTCTCGCGATCTGCACAACGTGTTCCCCTCTCTCCCTCTTTTTGGTGCAGTCTGCCCCCTCTTTTTTTTGTTGGTAAAATAGAGGGCCAAAGCCATCACAGCTCGAGGGAAACCAACTCCCTTCCTGTCCTGCTCGAGCAGCAAGTCACAACTAAAAATAGGTACATCATGTAACTCATGGCCAATAAGCCTACCCTTTCCCTTTTTGAGTGTGCGTCATCAGATGTCATCTTCCTTTTTTAGATTTTGTCCCTTGTGATAATTGTTAAGACAATTTGTCTTGTCATTTGATATTTTATTTATTTTTTCTCCATTTATTTATAAATGATATGGCTTAATTTTGCTCCCGTAAGTTTTGCTCCCATAAAAAAATTGGTTACCAATGAATCTGTAAACAATTGATTTTTAGGCATAAGATGTCATCTTCCTATTTTAGATTTTGTTCCTTGTGATAATTGTTTTTTTTTTGAGGAAATCTGAGCTATAGCATTTCATTCATAACAATTTGTCTTGTTGTTTGATATTTTATTTTATTTTAAAAAAGGGGTGGGGGAAGGGATTTTTATTAACAGAGGGATCCTTTGATATTTTATTTATGTATTCCTTTTTTTTGGTATAGTATTTTTTTCCTTTTTCCAGTGGTCACATATGGACCTGCAAAAAAGGTGGCTATGGATATTTTTTTTGGTGAGCTGATTAAAAGGGGTGGGGGAGGGGATTTTTATTAATAGGGGTAGAGAAAGATACTTAATCCATACAAAATGTTCCCAAGCAGATTTGAACACAGTTCATTAAGATTACAAATCTAGGCAGTCACCACTGTACTAACCCCTGGGATAAGTGACATTAAATTTTATGTCTTTTATTATTTTAAGAATTTACTAGATATGCAAAATATTTATAGGATCAAATTAATTTGGATTAATTCATTTTTAGAGAACCAACTGAATTAGTTGATTAGTGTAAAAATTTAAAATTTAAAATTTAAAATTTAAAATTGTAAGCTATGGAATTTTTTTTATGTATTATAACTTCTTACTTTATGCTTATGAAATTAATATATATAAAAAAGGATATATATATATATATATATATATATATATATATATATATATATATATATATATAATAGTCAAAAATGTGATTACTTACCTTGTTGACAAAAAAAATGTGTTTACTTACCTTCGTAAAAGGATTGATTTAAAATATGATCTCAAAGTTTATGCTAAAGTTAAGAGAAAAAAGCATCCAGCCTATTATAAAGAAAATTGAGAGCGTGATTTTAAAACAAAAGTAATTCTCATTTGATTTCCTTCTCACTCTTAAATTTTAATTTCTTCCTTTTAATACATTTTTAAACTCATGACTATATGATTTTTTTTTTATTCTATTCAATTATCATATCACTATTGTAAAGCTAAGCATTGTGATTTATAACTGTGGAACGAAGCATTTAAAACTTTTTTTAAACTCATAACCAGTTTTTTTTTTCCAGGTGAAACTCATAAGAAGTTTGATTCCTATAAACGTGTCATTTAAGATGTAAGTGGTACAATTATTTTTTGAATCAAATATTATAAAATCACTACTTAAAGAATTTTTTTTTGACATATACTTAAAGGATTATCAACAGAATTATTATTGTGCTCAAATATATAAATTACTTATATGATTAATAACATATATATACTAATTAATAATAATTAAGAAAATTTATGAAAACCTTTATTTCAAAATCCATTTTACTTATATATACATATATCAAAAAATTAAAACCATATAAATGGTCACGTTTAAACTTTGTCGGGTAGGCAAATTAAAAATCTATGACCATCCATCTAATTAACTTTTTTTAAACTATCTAAGTAACTTATCGCACTCACACTATATTAATAATTAAATTGCAGACTAAAAGTATATTACACTAGGATTGAACATTTTACACAAAAGTATATTAGACTCAGAATAATAACTATGATAGAGTTTACAATTTAGTTGAAATATTTTATTATAAAAATATCTTGATTATAATCTTTTTGAAATATTTTTTGTAGTTATAAAATTTCTAGAAAAATAGTTAATAAAAATTATAACTTCATCATTGGCGCCTGGTATTTTCACTTATGGTCAATTATATGTTGCTAAATTGATTCTTAGGTTAAGTACTAACATACCTTTCTAAGTATCTTTGTACCTTATTGTTTCGTATAAGCATGCTTTTAACATTAGCAATTTACATATTAACTCTTATAATGGATGCTAACCTTCATATTTGCATATTAAACCTATAGTCAAGTATTAAGAAGTCATCTCTCAAATGTATCATTTTAATTATCACAACTTAATCTCCACCATCTTGTACTTAACTACCGTCAAACATATCAAGCATATTCCAATCATCATGTAACAATATCAACACTATATGCACACACAAATTCAGATACATGGAGTAATAAAATTACTTGCAAGTAAGTACATATATAGCAGTACCGCACCCATGCAAACACATGCATTATTTATTGAAATTTAGATATCTAAGAAATCTAGTTGATTAGTAGGAAACGAAGACCGTTGGAGCAATTTTATTTAAAGGAGCAGATGGATCAATCATAAATGGTCGTTTTTTCTTGGACACATCAATATTAAGTCACGGGCATCTTGAAGAGGCCTTTTGCTTCCGAGTTAGAGGCAATCTCGAAAAAGGCTTCCGCTTCTGAGTTAGAGACAAAACACCAGCCATATTGGATATCAGGATTAGTATAACGAGCACAGAAGTTGCCACTTCCCTTCTTCATGCAGTCAACATGGGACTGACATAAGTTAGGATGTTCCTCCACTATCTTCATAACAGGTCCTTGACTGCAGAAACCTGAAGTTGTTGAAACAAGTATGCAATGACAATTTGAGCCACCACAGTGCGTGTACGTCGAACATGAGCCACCACAACCTGCTACCTCCTTCATTGGGAAAATTAATACTGCAAATGGCGATGTCAAAGTTAATTGGAACAATTAAATACATATATACATAGTAGGGGGTGACAAAGGAATCCGTTTATCAATCATCCATCAACTACAAAATAAAAATATTTAATGAATTGGATCTAATTCTTCCATTTATTTTATGGATGGTTAGTGATTCATCAACTATTTTTGTAAATCTATCGGATCATATTAAACAAGTAATAAAATCTATTGGAAAAAAATATTTTCTGAAAATAAGTCGAAAAGAAAAATTTCGAGAAAAAATTGTTTGACAAACTTTTTTTTAGCAATTTTTTCAAAAAAAATATTTTTTATGAAAATTTTTTTTAAAACTATTTAAAAAAAAAATAAGTATGATTTTTTTTTTATTAACATATGTGATCTAGCTTCATACATACATAAATGCAAAAGTTCAATGCAATTAATATATGATATGTCTTCATACATATAGATAACTAGTTTTTTTGACGAGTGTATATCCATCATTACAACAGAATAATTAAGCGATGTTAGACCAGATTAATCAATCAATTTGATCAATGCAACAAATCTTGAATTACTCTTAAATAATCAACTCAATCATTACTTAATATTAAGAAATTATCAAATAAATGGGGAAAATGATTATATTTCTCTTTATTGATAGTACAAAGATATCAAACTATTTGTAAACTACAAATAAAATAAACAATCAAGTTATAGGAATCACATCATATTTTGTGAAAAATTTCTTAGTGTATAATATTTTTAACAATAGAGCATTGTCTCACCATCATCGTTACAGTTTAAAATTGACCCTAAATATAGCAACATATAATTGACCATAGGTGAAAATACCATGTGCCAATGATGAAGTTATAATTTTTATTAACTATTTTTCTGGAAATTTTATAACTACAAAAAAATATTTCAAAAAGATTATAATCAAGATATTTTTATAATAAAATATTTCAACTAAATTGTAAACTCTATATTTTTATAATGTCACCTATCCCAGGGGTTAGTATAGTGGTGACTGCCTAGATTTGTAATCTCAATGAACTGTGTTCAAATCTGTTTGGGAACATTTTGTATGGATTAAGTATCTTTCTCTCCCCCTATTAATAAAACCCCCTCCCCCACCCCTTTTAACCAGCTCACCAAAAAAAATAATCCATAACCACTTTTTTTGCATATCCATATGTAACCACTTGAAAAAGGAAAAAATACTATACCAAAAAAAAAGGAATATATAAATAAAATATCAATAGATCCCTCTGTTAATAAAAATCCCATCCCCCACCCCTTTTTTTAAAATAAAATAAAATATCAAACAACAAGACAAATTGTTATGAATGAAATGCTATAGCTCAGATTTCCTCACAAAAAAAAAAAACAATTATCACAAGGAACAAAATCTAAAATAGGAAGATGACATCTTATGCCTAAAAATCAATTGTTTATAGATCCATTCGTAACCAATTTTTTATGGGAGAAAAATTTACGGGAGCAAAATTAAGCCGTTTCATTCATAAATAAATGGAGAAAAAATAAATAAAATATCAAATGACAAGACAAATTGTCTTAACAATTATCACAAGGGACAAAATCTAAAAAAAGAAGATGACATCTGATGTCTAAAAATCAAACGCACACTCAAAAAGGAAAAGGGTAGGCTTATTGGCCATGAGTTACATAATGTACCTATTTTTGGTTGTGATTTGCTGCTCGAGAAGGACAGGAAGGGAGTTGGTTTCCCTCGAGCTGTGATGGCTTTGACCCTTTGTTTTACCAACAAAAAAGGGGGGGGGGGAGACTGCACCAAAAAGAGGGAGAGAGGGGAACATGCTATGCAGATCCCGAGAAGAGAAAAAATAGTTGGCTTTGTGTGTGTGTTGTGATGGGGAAAAGGAGATCAGGAGAGACCAATCGCCTAGAAAACCACTGCAAGTGGCAGTGATGAAGTGCCATGCAGGTCTGCGACGAAGTATCTTGGGGTCTGTGCGGTCTGTAGATCTACAATAGGTCCATATGATGGTACGAAAGACGACAGAGTATCTCTGAGGGGATCGTCAGTGTTGCCATTCCTGGAGGGTCGTGTATTTTTTCTTGGCTTCCACCAATCATCCACCAGTACCAACATCCATAGCTCACCCACCAACACCACAACCCACCATCACCCGTAGGCAATTAATCGTAGAAGAAAAGGAAATAGAGGGCGGTGAAAAAAAAATTGGAAGCTAGAGAAAAAGTCTCAACGACAAAGAAACAATTTATAAATTTCAAAACAAAAAATATGAACAAAATAATCTTAAAAATGTTGGAGACGCCACATACCCGACTAATGTTGTGCTACAGTAGAGAATGGGGACAATAGGGTACTTAATTTCTAGTCCATTAATTGAGATCGATAGACTCCGATAAATTTCTCATGAGTTCTATTCTAAAATATAAATATAAATATGCATAGTGAGAAATTAAGATGAATAGAAGGCTAAATACATACATAATGTGGCAAGCAAGAAGATAGCCAAAGGAGCGACTTAACATAAGCCATTTAATCGAATGAACCAGCCACAATTGTTATAAGCTAGCTTCGTATTGTGTTCATTAGTTCATTCTTGTATGCACCAACTTATAGAGAAAAGCTTTTGTCTCTTGTGATGAGCTAATATAAGCATAAATAAAAATCTGACCTTATGTATTATGTAACATGCAACAACTCTCCCTTTGAGTTCTATATATCATAAATAAAGGTAAATTATTGTACTAGGAATCTTTTATGATGTGACAAAATTGGCATCATGTCATACGTTCAATCTTCATTAAAAAAACCCTTTTTTAACAGCTCATTAGTAGACTTTTATTAATAGGTTATTTGTAAGACTTTACCCGCAAAAATTGGAATATGACAATCTCCTCACCCTAAATATTACCACAGTTTTTCTTTGCATCAAATGCCCTTTATTATTAGAAAATGCCCTTTGTTGAATATTAAGAGGTAATATTGTATTTTAAATCACATATATATATTAATGAAATGAATATTATAATTTTTATACCGCTTACAAAAAGTTGCAAAACCAAGGGCTAATCTTACCATCCTTGTTTTCCCCCATTGCTTTTCAATAATATTAAATTAGTATATTGAGACTCCAGATGATGCATAGACATAAAAATAGATAGAGAGAAAGAGAGAACCTGAATAAGTGGAACCCTAGGGGTTATTGTAGAGTGTTGTAGAGAGATCCAGTCTCGTTACTCTCAAACTTTCCAGATGAGGTGGGAACTAAGGATCTATGGATGTTTTTCTCTAAGTTTGAGAGAGTGGTCGATGTATTCATTCCTTCGAAACATGATAAGTTGGTGGCAAGTTCAAGATTGTGCAATATAAGGAAGTGGCACATAAATGAGTGTTGGAGAGAAAGCTAAGAGTTATCTGAATTGGGTCTTATAAGGTGAGAGTGAACTCTCTAAAGTTCCAAAGAGGAGAGACTGGGAATGATATTCCTAGGAGGTCAACTGGGAGAGGCTTGGTGAGAAGGGGAAGTACCCTAGTGCTTGGCAAATCGTTTGACCAAGCAGTTTCTGATGGGGAAGAAGGGAGACCATCAATGGGAAAAGGTAACCAAGACATTAGTGGTTTGGGGTGTGACGCCTAAGGCTGACGACGGTGGCAAAGTGACTGCCGATGCTGGAAGCACCTGACAAGCAAAGGGACACGTGGATGAACCAAATTCACACCGGAATGAGAGAGATCCTGAGGTTGTGCAGGTATGGGGCTGCACGGATGAAGGGTGACTTAAAAAGAATTGATAGGTACTACCTATACCAATAAGATGCATCTTCTTTTCGGGAGCCCATAATATAAAAACTCCTAGTTAAGCGTGCTTGACTTGGAGCACTCAATTGGGATGAGTGAACTTCTGGAAAGTTTTCCAGAAAGCGCACGAGTGAGGACAAAACACGTTGAAAAGATTTCTATTGGTTTGTGAGGACAGTCGACAATCCTGAAAGTAGTCTAAGCTGTTACATGAGGGTCTTGTTTAAGAAAAGTAATGGAAATGTTATGGAGTATGCGGTCAATTTAGACAAACGCCAAAGGATGCATTAGTGTGTAGTGGAATTATCGTATGAGGAAAAAGAAGCATTTAGGGTGCAAAACTATGTTCTCCTTAAGAGTATAACTTCTGTTAGCGCCATTTCTATGGGTGGGGCGATGATGCTATTGTCTGTCAATTAGAGGAGAAATGTAATGGAGGTGACTGGTGCAAATAAATCCTGGTTTCCACAATGGTTCAAGTAGCTCCTTAGTCTACTTCCCTCCTTCCTAAAGGAAAGATGGTATGGCTAAGGTGCTATGGGATACCCATACACGCATGGGAAGATGATTTTTTCAGAAGCCTTAGATGCATATTCGGGAAGTTCTTAAGCCTGGGGGAAGCTACAAAGAACAAAGAGAGACTAGATGTAGCCAACATTCAGGTCATGATCTCTACAAAGCAGTCTATTGATTCCGTGGTAAACACTACAACAGATTGTTTTAAAAATGGTGCCACTTAAACAACGCTTTCCACTAATTAGGCTTCTCCTTTAATGATAGTGATGGTTCAACGAGTTGGGCAGTTTGAGGCGATTTGACCAAAACCTTGACTCTTGAAGCACTTTGTGGCCTTATTCTTATTGTCGGTAGTGTTTTTACGGGTTGGTGGTATGGATGTGCTTACCTTGTCGGTGGTGGTTTTGCGATTGAGGAAGGGGTTATCTGTGTTGGTAAAAGGACGGTAGGTGGATTTTCTGAGTAATTTTTTTTCCACTTTGATGGCTAGTTATACAACATCCTCTAAGGTCCAGTATTGTTGGAGTTCGACTGGGTTGGCAATATTGGTGTTTAATCCTCCGAGGTATCAAGCTATGGTTTGCTCTTCCCTCTCTTGAACATCACACTTCATTATCAACCTTTCAAATTCTCTTGTGTATTCTTCTACAGTCAAATTCCTTTGTCGAAAATTTTGTAGCCGAATAAAGGCATCTTGATAGTAAGATGAAGGAAGGAACTTACAGGTTAGTTCTCGCCGCATCTTTTCCCATGTCTTTATCTTCTTTTTCCCATCACATTCTTACTTCTTTATAAGATTCTCCCACCATGTTGAAGCGTGCTTCTTTAGCTTCACAGCAATGATCTTGGCTTTCTTTTCTTCTGAAAGCTCCTTGTACTCGAAGACTCGCTCTACCGTTTGAAGCCAATCAACGAACTCATCCGGGTGAAGTTTCCCTTCAAAATCTGGGATTTCTACCTTGATGTCATCGTTTCTAAAAGGCTGTCTTTGCGGGCGGCAGTGCCTAAATGATGATGAATCACTGTTGGATTCGTCAACATCCGATGGTATTTGCCGTGCAATATGGCTTGCTGCGCGTTCACGGTTTTCAATAACTGTTGAATTTGTCTTCTCATTTCTTCAAATTGAATATCACGGGGAGTTTGATCATTTTGTCTTCTTGGAAGCATTTTTTTTATAATCCTCTCTTTTCTTTCTTTCTTTCTTTTTTATTCTTTTTAGGTTCTCTTTTAGTTTTTTTTTTGGATCAGAAAAGAAGGGAAAGCAAAAATGACATAGGAGTAAAACAGTAATTTTACAAATTTATAGGGGTTAAACTGTAATTTTATGAAAATTTTAGGGGCTAAATTGTAATTTTCTTGAAAATTTTACGGGCCAAATTACAATTTTAGAAATTTTAGGGACCAAATTACAATTTCAGAAACTTTAGGGGCTAAATTGTAATTTCTGAAAGTTTGGTGTCAGAAATGTAAATACATTAAATTCTAAGGGCTTATCTGTAATTTAGAAAAGAATTGCTGACGTGGCTGTCTGGTCAACGCTGACTGGAAGGTGACATGGCTATTTTGGCGCGTGGCAGTCAATGGTTGGACAGACAAGTGACGTGTTGGATGATGTGGACGTCGATGTGGCTCGTCTTCTTCCTTGGATTGGCGGATGCAGCGCGTGAAGAAGCAGAGGCGGCACGTGGGACTCCGGTGATGGCGCATGAGACCGCGTGGTTTGTCCTGTCGCCGTGAAATTTCGTACCTGAAAGGTTTTGGACCTTCTAAACACGATGACAGTGTTAGTTTTGGTAAAATCGGATCGGAAGTGGAGGTTTCGAGGCTTTTGGTTTCTATGCTTCTCACTCAAAAACTCCTCTCTTCTAAGATAAATTCTTCTCACTCTTTCACTCAAAACTCACTGAACCTGAGCTCTGAATACCAAAATGGTACAGAACCAGTAATGAAACAGAGAGCACTCTGTTTACAAAGAGAACACACTCAATTCATATAAAACTTGATTGATCAAAATGCATACATATGAGCCCCTATTTATACTACTAAGCAGGGTATAATTGGCTTAAATTATGATCATGAAATCAAGCTAAAGATTCAGATCTTGCAATGGTTGGTAGAGATTAATCTAGATGGGTGGTGATAGGGTGGTAGGGTGACATCATGGGTGATGTCTTATTCTTCCAAGTTGTTGCTCAATGGAGTTGGGCCATAGAAGTTGGGCCTGGATCATATAATTATTGTGGTATCTCTCAGGATGTTGACTTCTCTATAGTTTTAGTGGCTAGAAGAATTCTTTTCTGCAACAAATGCTCACACTTCACAATGACACCAAGCTAAAAAAGCCAGTTCAACAAAATCAATTCCACACACTTGCAAAGAACACAAGTGGTACTACATTGAAGCAAAGAAACACATCACAAAAACAAAAACAAAAACAAAAACAAAAATGTGATAACTAAAGAGTGTGCGTTATCCATAGAAACAATGAATAAACACAAACACCAGCAAAAGAAATACATTAGATCACCTCAAAGTCTTTTTTGCACCATTAACAACAACAATAACAAAAAAAGTAAGAAAGAAAATGTTGTTTTGTCGAGGCAATTCTGTTTTACTTCCGAAATTTGAATCACAAAACTCATAATCACAACTAAAAAGGATTTCCACTTTACTAATGTACAAAATGCATAACTTCTAGGAAGTTTTTATCAGACACCAATACACACTTCATATTGAGATGTGCAATAATCAACTTCCCACTTTACCTATATCATGTAAAATGGAGAAGGAGCATATATAAGTTGTACTCCATCCGCCTTTTGTACATTACCTATGTCATGTAAAAAGATGTGTAGTAAAAAGAATATATATTGAGAGTAAAAGGCGTGCAGTAAAAAGAAAGTTGTGAGCTGAGCTAAGCAGCAAATCTGACTTGACAATTTTAGTTTTTGGCTTATAAGTTATAACTCACGACATAATCTCTGCATGTGGCAAGACCAAGTGTTTGATTATTTAAACCAATTAGTTAATGGAACTCTCCTACGTTTATGCTTATTCTTTCCATAATTTTAAAAGAGCAAACATTATTTCTTTAACAGACATTTAATATTGGATTAGCACATCTTACTATCAAAGTAAATATATATTGAGAGTTCATCAAAACATGAAAATTGCAAGGAAGATTACACCATGCATAATGAAAGCATAATAAAACACCTAATACTTTCAGAAAAGACTGTTAAGTCATTAGAAAGGTGCAAAATCAGCCAGTGAATCAACCCCAGCAAAATCAGCTAACACTTTCCGTGAGTTAGCCCCTTAATCCTATTAGCATGCTTTCCTATTTTTTAACACTATAAAGCATAAGAAGGAAACACAAAAAACAACAATAAGTAAGACTAACTTGTAACAGCTCAGATTTTCATCCTCCTAGATTATGACATGTCGTATAGAATTAAAATATGTTAAGAGTTGTTTGGGATGGGTTCCACATGTTTTACCATGTTTCCACTCGACTGAGTATCTAGACGCACCTCTATTCCTATGTTTAGTACAATTTGGTCATTGTATTCCTCGTTTTTGAACCCTCTAACAACTTAATTAGATTTAAGTTCCTTCAAGAAAGTTGTAGCCTTACCTCTTGTCTTCCAATTGGCTTTAGTTTGACTCAATTTTGATACCTACAACTCTAGATATGCTCTATCGAGTCAATGCAGCGCAAGTGTAGCACTTAAAAATATTCACTACAACAAATTCTAAAAAAGATGGCGCTACTTTAAGCAGCGCTTAAAATAAAAAACGCTACTTTATGTCATACGTAAACAATAAACAGCGCTTACTAATTAAGCGCTACTGTTTAGTTCATACAATAAACAACGCTTAGTCCTTTAAGCGCTGTTTTATCTTTAAATAATAAAAAATGAACTGACACATTAATCAGCGCTTCAAACATGAAGCTACTGCTTTTGATCATCTGAACAATAAACAGCGCTTTATAGTAGGAGTATGTTTTTGGTGATACAATAAACAGCGCTTTTAGACTTAAGCGCTTGTTTTGTGAAACAATAAACAACGCTTTTTATTAAGCGCTGTTTTTGGTCAATTTATTAAATATATGTATTTCCTCCTCTCTCATTTCGCATGCGTAATCGCTTTCTCTCTCTGTCACAACTCTCTCTTCGCAAACCCTCCGCTGCCGCCTTCCATCTCCCAAGTCCCGTGCTTCTTCCTCAACGAGATCGTCCGTCCGTCCGTCAGTCCCTCCAAAAGCTGAAACTGAGCTCGCCCAAAAGCTGAAATGAGCTCGTCCCGCTGCCCTCCAAAAGCTGAAATCCGAGCTCGCCCATCGCCCTCCAAAGCCGCCGGGCGGCGCCGCCTCTCCTCCTCGCCTCCATCTCCAAACTCCTTTTGCGTCCATTTCAGTGTATGGCCACTGTCTCCATTTTGTATCTCGATTCCACATTGGTTTCGTTGGTGGTTCGTTAGTTTTTGGTCTCTCGTCGATTTTGTTTGATTTTGTTCATTGTTGACCGCTTTGGAATCGAAGGGTTTGATTTTGTTTGATTTTGTTCATCGTTGTCCAGAGATAAATTAGAAGTGTTAAAGATGCTTGGAATCAGTTTGTTAAAATGTACAGTTAGTAAATATATATGCATATCAGATGGGAATCAATGGAAAAATGACCAATGAATTTTGTTGTGGAACCTGATTTTGGTTTTTTTTTGTTTTGAACAATGAATTTTGGAATGTTCTGGTGTATTGTATATATTTTGGAATGTCCATATTTTAGGGAGACTACGCCAAAATTTTGTTAGAATTTTGATCTAGTCTGTGTATTGATTTTAAGAGCAAGTGATAGTTTTAGTCTTGCTTTATTTAAATGGGATTTTTACATTGTTTTACCTCTCAATCCATAGGTAAAATATGGATCGAAAGTGGATGTCCGCCAATCGTTTGTCGAAGGAATATAAGGATGGAGTGAAAGATTTTATTGGGTTTGTAGTTGGGCATACAAATGCACCATAGTAGAATCATATGTCCTTGTTTAAGTTGTTGTTATACAAACAAAATTAGTGTTCTGGAATTGGAATGGCATTTAGTGAGCAATGGGATTGATCAAATTTATACCGTTGGACAAAGCACGGTGAGACAAGAGGTGAATCTTCTAATATGGGGAATAGTGGGAGATATGCGTCGAGGACACCGCTACAAATACATATGATGGTGACCGCTTTAAAGATATGGCAAATGCGGTTGAAGAAGATCTTCGTGATTGTCCTCAAATGTTTGAGAAGTTGATGAGTGATGCGAGAAGCCGTTATATGAGGGTTGTACTAAATTCACAAGATTGTCGGCAATGTTAAAGTTGTTTAACTTGAAGTCGGGCAATGGATGGGTGATAAGAGTTTTACTGGACTTACTCACACTTGTTGAAAGATATGTTGCCTAATGATAATGTGCTTCCTAGTAGGACATATGAGGCTAAACAAATGTTACGCTCTATTGGCATGAGCTATGAGAAGATACATGCTTGTCGTGAACGATCGCATTTTATTTCGTAATGAATATGCATCGTTAAAGTCGTGTCCAAAATGTGAAGCCTCACGGTATAAGAAGGAAAATTCGCCCGAGAAGGTATTGTGGTATTTTCCCATAATTCCCAGATTCAGCGTATGTACCGTAGTTCAAGATGCAAAAACCCGACATGGCATGAGGATGAAAGGATTCAAGATGGCAAGCTACGGCACCACAGATTCTCCTCAATGGAAAAAAATTGATATTGATTATCCTGATTTTGGGAATGAACCAAGAAACTTACGACTTGCATTGTCTACTGGTGGATTTAACCCACATGGTGTTCAAAGTAGCTCTCACAGTACATGGCCTGTGATTTTGGTGATTTATAACCTACCTCCATGGCTATGCATGAAGCGAAAATATATGATGTTGTCTTTGTTAATTTCTGGGCCGAAACAACCAGGAAATGATAGTGATGTATATTTGGCTCCTTTAATTGAAGATTTGAAGCAAATGTGGGAGACAGGTGTGGTGGTGTATGATAGGTATAGAGAAGAAAGTTTCACCTTGAGGGCTATGATTTTCGGCACAATTAATGATTTTCCAAAGATATGGTAATCTTTCGGGATATAGTACCAAAGGTCACAGTGCATGCCCTATATGTGAAGATAAGATGATTGGATTCGGTTGGAACATGGTAGGAAGAATGTCTTTCTTGGGCATCGCAGATTTTTGCATCCAAATCATCATTATCGGTCATGGAGAAAGGCATTCAATGGGAATACGTAAGAAACGGAGAGCTCCTTTGCCTCCGACGGTACACACAACTGTTAGAAAAAGTAAAAGATTTCAATATTAAATTCGGAACCCCTTTCGCAGGAGACCTTGCCACACGAGGGTGGAAGAAATGGTCGATTTTCTTTGAGTTGCCATATTGGAAATCATTATACGTAAGACATTTCGTTGATGTGATGCATGTTGAAAAAAATATTTTTGATAGTCTCAGTGGTACCTTACTTAATGTGCCCTGGAAGACTAAAGATGGCATCAATGCAAGGCTGGATTTGGTTAGTATGGGATTGAGACGAGAGTTGGGACCGGTAAAGAAAGGGAAACGTCGTACATATCTACCTCCGGCTGCTCATACTCTATCTAGAAAAGAGAAAAGAGATTTTTGTAAGTTTCTTGATGGAGTTAAGGTTCTAGAGGGGTACTCTTCAAACATTAAGAACCTCATATCGATGAAAGATCTCAAGTTAAAGGGTCTAAAGTCTCATGATTGTCATGTTCTTATGGAGAATTTGCTACCCATAGCTATACGATCTATTTTGCCTGACAAAGTGCGGAATACCTTAAGTAAACTTTGTTTCTTCTTTAAGGCAATTTGTAGTAAAGTGATTGACCCTGGAAAGTTGCCAGCCTTGCAAAAAGAAATTATTCTGACTTTGTGTGAGCTTGAGATGTATTTCCCGCCTTCATTCTTTGACATAATGATTCATCTGACAGTTCATCTGGTTAGGGAGACACAATTGTGTGGGCCAGCTTACATGAGATGGATGTACCCGTTTAAGCGTTACATGAAGATATTAAAAGGGTATGTGAAAAACCGATCACGACCGGAAGGTTGTATTGTTGAACGGTATATAGTCGAAGAAGCTGTTGAATTCTGTACCGAGTATGTATCTGATATTGAACATTCTATAGGGCTGTCGCGGTCTCGTCACACAGGAAGAAGTGCAGGGAGGATTCTTGGACTTGAAATATTGACTATATCAAGGAAAGAATGGGAACAAGCACACTTATATGTTTTACGCAACGCCGATGAAGTTGAGTCATATGTTGTAAAACACAAGGACATACTCAAGAGCTTGTACCCAAATAAGAGTCAAAATTGGTTAACAACAGAACACAATCGGTGTTTTATAAAATGGCTGAAAGAATACATTTCTGCAGAGTTTATTGCAAATCCTAGCTCGGTTTCAGAAAGATTGAGATGGTTAGCTAAAGGTCCAGATATACATGTTAGTTCTTACACCGGTTATCTGATGAATGGGTACACTTTTTATACAAAAGAACATGATGATCGGAGGAGAATACAAAATAGTGGAGTGACTCTTGTAGCTGAAGCTATGCATATATCAAGTGCTAAAGATAGAAATCCCATATATGCGAATATGTCATACTTCGGGGTCATTGAACGCATATGGGAGTTGGATTACAAGATGTTTCGAGTGCCTGTGTTCCAATGCAAGTGGGTTGATAATAACAACGGTGTACAAATGGATGAGTTGGGGTTCATGCGGGTGAATTTTAATAAGTTGGGATATAAGGATGAGCCCTTTATTTTAGCATCGCAAGCTCAACAAGTGTTCTATGTCACCGATCCAATTGATATGAATTGGTCCATTGTTCTATTGAATAACAAAAAAATTGTTAATGAGATTGATGATGAAGCACATAAATATGCTGACATTGAGGATGACCCTTTCTTCGGGACATCACAATCATTGTTTGGGGCAAGTACACCTACAGAGGATGATGTGTATATTAGAAATGATCATAATGAAGGGCTTTGGATCAATCCATTATTTCATAAGGGATGCGCAAATCTGAATAAAACGAGAAAAAGGAAAAGAGTTGCTTAAATGTACATGTATGTAGTGAATGCTATTTAATTTTTATTAATTTATTGATCAATTAAATGTGTATACATTGATTTCTTTATTATTTTTATTAATAACTTATGTGTATAATTTTTTTCAGGTAAATGGCATCTGAAGGTGATGATAGTGCTCCCGAGGCCCCCCAAAAGGGGACGGCGTCCCGTGGACCGACTTTTAAGAAGAAACTCATCCGTGAGAGGAGTAAAGGAGTTGCAAAACGTGTGGTAAGATACTTATCGCACTACAAGAAATAGCGGGATTACCGACGGCTTTTGGTAATCCACAAATACCGTCGGTAATAAAAAAATTCCGACGGATTACCGACGGACATTAGGCTGTCGGTAAACTGCGCGTCGCAAATACATACCGACGGCTTTAACCCGTCGGTAAATTTCCGACGGTTTTCTCCGACGGTTTTAACCCGTCGGAACTTCCGATGCCATTTCCGACGGCTTTAAGCCGTCGGTAAGTTTCCGACGGTTTTTCCGACGGTTTTAACCCGTCGGTAATTGCGATGACATCTCCAACGGACATGACCCTTGGTAAACCCGAACTTAAATTTTTTTTTGAAAATTGTTTAAATATTTATTTTTATTAAAAAATTATTTACTTTTTAAATTATTTAATTTTAATTTCTGTAATCAATTTAATTTATTTATCCATTTAATTAACGACATTACTAGTTATCACATTTAATAATTAATTTCTTTCTGTATTTAAAAATGTAATGCGATAACATAACTATAAAACAAATTAAAAAGAAACGTAAAAATAAATAAAAAGTTCGACGAACAAAACAAGAATAAAAAATATCCGAAAATATAAAAAATATCAATACAAACATAACTAATAGTCCCGATAATCATGATCATGATCACTATCACTATCTACATCATCGACATGATCACCGATATGAGGCGAGGCGAGGCGGTGGAGGCGGGGCGAGCTAGCAAATGGTACAGATCCTCCTGCGTGGCCGCAAAGACTGAGCCAAAATGGCAGCCGTCCGGCCTCCTCGCTGGACGGCCGCGATCCGCCGCCGCCGACCGCTAATCGCCGCCGCCGACCATGGCCCGCTTCAACTCGCTATCTCCCGCCATCCGCGGCAGAAGACGATCGGGCCGGATTTACTTCCAGCAGAGAGGGCCCTTTTTGTAGTTCTTTGGCAAGGTCGCCAAAGACCGTATAGGCGACCCTTCTTCTTGCCGCCAACAACATTCGCCCAAACCATCAAGAACGCACTGGATCCTTTGGGCTCGAGACGGGAACATGAGGATGTCCGAGATCTAACCCGAGACATCCTCGCCAAACTCCTCTGTCAAACATAAACAAATTAGTCAATTTTTATTGTAATAAAACAATATAAACATTGTTAAAAACTATTCATTATGTTTTATAATTACCTGGTCCGCCTCGACCGCCATCGACAAACTCACCGGTACCTCTCCTAATATGAGGTGCACGATGGAGCTCGTGCAACTGAACCTCCCTTTGCAAATCACGAGACTGTAATTATTTAATAAAAAGCTTAACTAAATAATAATAATAATAATAATAATAATAATAATAATAATAATAATAATAATAATATAAAACATACAAGTCGAGCGTCTTTGCGCTACCGACCGACCGAACCTCCAAAGATGCAAGCTCTCACCCTTTTCAGAGGCTCTATTCTTCTTCGCCTTCGCTTACGCCTTGAACTCGTGGGAGTTCCAAAGGCGCTTGTAGTCGCCGCCAGATCTCATCTCCTATCCAAGTGGGCTGCCCATTGAGGCGGGCATCTCTAACCATATCAGATAGGCGGTGGGAAGCCTTCATATGGAAGTTCTTCTTGATCCGCTTCTCCCGCTCTTCCTTCCAAGAAACCTCTCTCTGTATGAATATAATACGTTATTAAAAATAATTGAGATTCATGAAATAAAAATAATACGCAATAAAAAAAAATAAACAACTTACTCTGAAAGAATTGAACATGTGCCTCCGCCGCCACCGCCCCCCAGGTGGGCCAATAGCTGTGGTAATTTTGCTCAATTACTTCCGTGATAGCCTTCGCAGCTGGCTTTGACGGAAGGAACCTAAACAATAACAACATACCAAACAAGTTAAAAATATATAGGTTAAACTGTAATTTTCGTCCCTTATCCTTTTTTTTTAGTTTTCATTTAAGTCCATTAAGTTATAAAAATTACTTCAATTTTGTCATTTCTTTTTAATTATTCTTTTTTTGTCTTAGACGAAATACCATCTTACACGTGGCAGTTTGTTTTATTTTATTTTATTTTTCTGCCACATGTCAGATGGTGATTCGTCTAAGAAAATATGAATAAATAAACAGAAAAGACGAAATTGATGTGATTTTTGAAGTTTAAAGGACTTAAATGAAAACTAAAATAAGATAAGGGACGAAATTGAAAATTAAAAAAAAGATAAGGGGCAAAAATGTGTATTCAACCTACATACTCACCCTCTACCAGCTGGCCTGATAGCAACTCGGCCATCATGCAAAGATCCGAATATCATCAACGACCTCCGCTTCATCCCGCCGCCGCTCAACCTCCTCGTCCTGCTGAACCCCGGTCTGATCAGGGGCCAGGCCCACACTATACTCCCGAGCGGACACATGAGTGACGGGCACCGCCTCAAACACAAAACGACACGAAGAAGCGGCAAGTGTCCGCTGGAACCCTGGGTGGGCATCATGTAAATGGGTGTCGATGCGAGAAGGTCTGCATCTTTGTGTAGGTGCCCAATGTGACGTAGGCTGCGTAGGGGCCGAACTCGCTGGAGCCTGTGTAGGCGTAGATGTATGCAGACACTGTGTGGATGACAACATCGCATAGCCAGCATCATCAATCCTAATAATGTTCAGCCTCCGACGACGAGGGGGGTCGACAACGATGCCCTTCCCCTTCCGTTGACCACTACTGGGTGGTCGGGGGGGTCGGAGCCTGAACCTCCTGATGCCATATATGTCTATAGAGCAATTCAATAATAATAGTCATGAAATATTATATTTAAACATAACAATATTAAAAATGAATTCCAAAAAATAAACAAGTTATATGAAAATAACTGACAAAATAAAATATGTTGTTAGACATTAAATTCTCTAATTGTAAAAAGTTAAACAAATTTATTACGCCCATTCTCGCCCACTCGCTTGGCATCGTCTCCAGATCTTGATGGTTCTCCCACTTCTTCATTTAATTCCTCATCTCCATTTCCATCTTCATATGTGATTGGATCGTCACGTAGTCGAGAAATGGGTTCAACCGTTTACTACGTTGACATGAGACATCTCATCCACTTGATAAGCCACTTCTTCCTGTGGATCATCTGCTTCAATGCGACCCCTTGGTTTTGTCTTTATTGCAACACACCAACCTTGTTTGTCCCTTCGAGTTGACGGATAAGGGACATAATACACTTGTCTTACATGTTGTGCTATGATAAACGGATCAAACATTTGGTATCTTCTGCTCATGCATATGTCAACAGTATTATATTTGCGATCCATTCTTGTGCCTCTACTTGACGGATCAAACCAATTACAATAAAATAGCACTATTCTTTTAGTATAGTCTAAAGTATTGTACGCCACTCATATATATGTTGAATCACGCCGTAGAAGTCGCCTTCACCTCCCTCTCGTGGCACCTTTTACATAAACTCCATCGTTAACTGCTTTTTTCCCTTTGTTTTTGACTGAGTTTGAAATTTGTAAATCAAGCATTTAAATACGTGTGCCATTCTTTTACACGTGATTTAGGACCATGAGATAAATTTCTCAAGTGTTCGATTATGGGCGATTCTCGACTCACTATACACTGCGTATACACATGCACAAGTGATTTAGGGTTCCTTTTGCAAACAATCTTTTGTATTTTCAAACAACAAATAGTTGAAATAGGACTAAAAATACATACTGCTCCTAAACCACGTTGGGAAATATTCATGAATATAGGCGTAAGAGTCTTGTTCGCCAGGGCTTAGTTAACAAGAATGCCACTGAACAAGTCATTATCAAACAAATGATCATGAATAGGTGTGGACTAAATAAATTGAAAGTGGTCAAAAGTATACATACGTAAGATATGGTGATACTTCTAAGACACGCTTGATCAACACGTGAACGCGTGTGCGACTTCCAATCTTCTCCAGTTAACCAGGACTTCACTCCTTTCCAAAGATGACGACGGAAGGCAAAACACCGATAAGGCGGCGGGTGTCTTTCACTTTCAATTTCTATTTCATTCCTATTATTTGTTGGTGTCAGCATGAAGTTCGTAAAATAATGGGAACATAAATGAATTGTCTCACGGTGTAAGTAAGTTGCACAAATAGATCCTTCAACCTTGGCCTTATTTTTCACCGACCATTTTGAGTCACCCATAAATCTACAGAATAACAAGGTTGGTGATCAACATTTCAACATTTAACCCGGGGCAGTGAATAATTATGTTAAAGAATATTTGATTATATTACCTTTTGAATGGATACATCCATCTGTATTGAACCGGTCCACCAAGCCTAGCTTCATGTGCAAGATGCACTGGGAGATGTTCCATAGAGTCAAAGAAACCAGGGGGAAATATTCTCTCCAACTTACAAAGAATGACTGGTATGTTTGCTCCATCTTGATAAGATCATCATCTCTCAATGTTGCAGAACACAAATTTTTAAAAGTTGGCCGAGTTACGTAAGTGGATTTAAAATATTTGACTACAGGGAACTAAATGCAATAGGAAGTAAACACTCCATGAATACATGACAATCATGGCTTTTCATCCCAATCATTGTTCCTTTGTTCACATTAGCACATCTTGCCAAATTAGAAGAATAACCGCCTGGCATTCAAGTTCTTTTTATCCACCGGCTGCATCGACATAGCTTCCTCAACAGTTAAAGAGTAACAGGCTTTGGGTTTCAGTGGTTTTCCCATTCGACCGAGTCGTCAAATGCAAGTCCTTTCGCTTAAAGAAAGTGGTAAGTCCAGCCGCCTTATCATTGTCTTTCGTTCTTCCTCTAACGTTCATCACTGCGAGAAAAACATTGTCAAAAAGTTCTTCTCAATGTGCATAACATCAAGGTTGTGTCTCAACAAATTATCTTTCCAATACGGCAAATCCCAAAAAATACTTCTTTTAGTCCAATTGTGCCATTGTCCATATCCTTCAAATCGATCCAATTCACCAAAATCTGTGATGTTAGGGAGAGCCATAACTCTCGTAAAAATCGTTTCGATGTCAACCTCGGCGGGCCATCTAATTCAACTTCCCTTCTTGAAGGCGTTCTTATTCCGTCTAAATGGATGATCTCACTGGTAAAACCTGCGATGTGAGTCAAACCAAGAACTCTTCCCCCCAAATTTCAAGGTAAAGGCCTTTGTATGCTCCATGCAATGGGGACATGCCATCTTACCATGAGTACCCCAACCAGACAACATGCCATATGCAGGGAAGTCATTAATGGTCCACATAAGAGCTACCCTCATTGTAAAGTTCTTCTTTCGTGCAACATCATAAGTCACAACGCCATTCCACAACCTTTTGAGATCGTCAATGAGAGGCTGTAAGTAGATGTCAATACCATCTGTTAGATTATCTGGACCCGGTATAATACAAGTCAAGAACATATAGGGCTTAGACATGCACATATCGGGAGGAAGATTGTATGGGGTAACAATAATCGCCAAAGAAGAATAAGGTTTCGCCGTTGATTGAACATATGGGGTAAAACCATCGAGCATAAGCCAAGTCGTACATTACGTGGATCTGCTGCAAATTCGGATTCACACGATCAAAGTGCTTCCAAGCTTCACCATCACAAGGATGTCGCAACATACCAAGTGCTTTTATTCTCATAGTGCCAAGTCATTTTGTCTGCGATGCGTGTTGACACAAACATTCTCTGCTGACCTTGGAATAATTGGCAAATAAAACATTGCCTTCCGTGGAACCGGTTTTTGTCTACCCTTCCCATTATCAGATGTGACATATACCTTGGCTCACCACAGAATTTGCATTCAACCAAGGCTTATCGTTTTTACCAAATTCATTGTCGTAATATAACATACACCCTCTCACACAACAATCAATCCTTTTAGATTCCAACCCCAATTTGGACACTAAGCTTTTAGCCTCGTAATAACTTTTTGGCAAACCATCTTTGATAGGTGACGAGTCCAACATCATCTTCGTTACGAGATCCAAGCACACATCCGTAGCACCACAGTTGGACTTGAGAGCTAAAAGTCTCACACACATTGATAACTTAGAGTCGGCAAACCCTTCAAACAACGGCTTATTTGTTTCTAACAAGAGATTATAAAATCTCATTTGGAAGTTCATCTGTGTCATCATATCGTGGCTCCTCGAATGATACGTTGACCCCAAGGCATCACAAACCATATTTTGCATCAATTCAATCTGCTCACCATATCCCGTATTCACGCAATTACTTGAAGCACTGTGCAATTATCGCCAACCCCTAATCCAACCCGAGGTAACTCTTCACCATGTCTAGTCCAAATCCAGTAATTAGGCATAAATCCAACTCTCTGCAGTGCAAAGATGACCTCTTCTGGGCTCTTGATCTTTCTGCAATCGCATTTAAGGTACGGACACCTAATCCCTCCATTAATTTCGAAATCTTTGTGTGCCATTGTGACTTGAACGAAGTGATCAATCCCATCGCAAAAAGATTGTTTCAAACCCCCTCTTCCGGATACAACCTATCATACATCCAACTACGATTCAAGGAAAAAATTCCATCTTACGCATGTCAAAAAAATGACAATTTCAGCAAAGACGACATTCTTACAACCGCTCTCTTTCTTTAAATGGTATGACTTATCCTATTCGAGGAAAAACTTTTTCAGAACTTCGTATAATAGTCATTCAGTAATTCTCATATCTTATACTTGACAAAATTGTGAAGATTTCCATTGGTCTCTGAGTACACAAAATGATCGCAGATTAGGAACAAGGCAATCAAGTATGCACCCAGAGAACAAAAGGAAATGAATCTAACCGAAATTTCATCAAATATCAAGATACGAGAATCAAGCAACAACTATTATACAAGTAAAGAAAAAGTTTTTTCCCAAATCTGTCCGACTTGGACAATTCAAGGTTCAATATACAATGAACACGTGGTATCTAAAAGAGTACACGCACTCAATAATATATTGAACCTCAAACGGAAGCTAAGGCTTTTCTCCGATACTAATAACAACAATCAAACATCCATTTCATCAATAATTAAAAAGTAACATGTTGAAAGTTGACATCCTCTTAAAGGATAGAATTAAACAAGCATACCGATGGCAAGGGAAGCATAAATCCTTTTAACAATTTTTGTTTTCATAGTGGTTTGGCTTGGTATATGCCATGTAATTAGAGCTCCTATATGGTCACATCTACCATACATCCTAATCCATTAATTGGCCAAAAAACAATCATTTTCTGTTTCTGCAGCTTAAAAACTAGCCTAGCACCGTAATCTACTACATTAACCAAGGCAGTTGATGGTATCTCTAAACAACATAAAATTGGTTACTTTATTATTTTTAAAAAAGTAAGATCATCACATAATTAAATTCATCAAATATAGGATTTTAATAGTTTATAATTAGTGTCTGATACGATTAATTTGGGAATCAATTTCCTCGTAATTCATGTCTTTGTGTAATAATATGTCTTTCATATGTTAAATGTTTTAGTTTAATAAACGTTGTTTGTATTTACAAAGATAGTATATAGTTATAATCTGTAAATATTTTGGAGATTAATATGGTTACTATCTCAATATAAATTGGTTTCTATAACTATAGTGAGACGTAGCATGAACATAGGATCGTAGATTCACTTCTTGAAATTGAGTTTATGTGTTGCTTGCTAAATGAATAATCTACATGCTACCTTACTCTAACATAAAATATACATCAAACAAAATTCTCTGTGGAGAGAAGTAAATCGAGTGATTCCTTCTCTCTTTTACTTTTCTTTCAACTTAAAAGAAAAAGTATCGACATATATTATCCGTAAAGAGGGTTTTGAATCAATTAATGAAGTTCATTTTTCAAAAACATCATTAAAAAAATGAAATGGGATTTTTGAAACATAGGAAAAGGTGATCTATTGAGTCATTTATACGAATCCAAAATATTATGATTATGAAGAACTCAACGGGACCCTCAATGTCAAAAATATTATCTAGACGCGTGAATAGATTGACCTTAAAACAACAACGATTAATTACGATTGCTATAAAACAAGCTCGTATTTTATCTGCATTCTTTCTTATTCCTGTACCTTTTGTTAATAATGAAAAAAATTAAAAAAGCGAGTCGACCACTAGAACTACTCTTGCTTTTAAAAAAATATGTTTTTAAAAAAAAAAATAGAGTTACTCTTCAATTGAATTCAATTTTGAATCGAAAATCAATTTCAATGTGGATTGATATCTTGTTCAAAAACTACGACAACTATACATCACTTCAACATAAAACATCATTTGTTAGCCAAAACACACGTCACCTCAAAATTCTCTCTGGAGAGAACTATGAAGCAAATCAAATAAATATGTCGGTGTGGGGGTCAACACCAACCCTTTTCCACCCAATGAGTCAACCGACATTTCGTTAGAGTGCATACCTAATTCTCGTAACAAGAGAGTGTCCACGCCCTTCGATGTGAGTGGCAGTCTCGAGCAATGTCGTGGCCTCGAACTAAAAATACAGGAAAACATAGAAAATTTTAACTAACAAGCTACCAAATAGCAATCAACAAAAATGAGCAGGATGCCAACCAAACAACAATCATGTTATAAAATAATTCCAAATAAACCCCAAGTAAGCTTTTTGGCTTTCACTATTTTTATCAAATCATGAATTCTCAAAAGCTATTTAACCTCCTCATGTAAAACATATAATAGAGCATAATAGAGTGGTGGTGGTGGTGGTGGCGGCCTGGTTTCGCGAACAATCGTTGAAACGTTGGAATAATTGGAACTTAGGCTTAAGACAAAAATTAAATAGAAAAGCACAAATGTAAAGACATACATCATATATTATCCTAATACATTTATCCAATTAAAATGTTAAAGTAGTCAAATACTAATGTACATAACATGCATAATATAAAATAGAGGCTAGCTAGTGGCGGCTCCTTGTGGGGTCCCCAGGACAAAATCGGGCGGTAGAATCCTCCGAAGGAGTCGATGGAGTGTAATCTGCTACGGTGGGAGAATATTTTGGTGTGGACGGAGTGTAATCCTCTCCGATTGGAGAATACTCCAGTGTGGATGGAGTATACTCCAAGATCTCATCGTCATCGCTGGAGACCTGAACGATGTATGTCCCTCGATGAGCATCACCGGTAGCTACAGGCCTCCTCGGGATCACCATCCGGTTCATCAAATCACGATCCTCAAGACGATCCTTAGTCCCGATGACAAAGCTATTTCGATACTCCTCGCAGACATCATCGGCCTCTGGAAGGCATAGGAGGGTCGCGGTGGCGAGCATCGCGATCCTCGATCGTCACCAAGCTATTCCGATACTCCCTTGCAGACATCATTGGCCTCCTGGAAGCCCTACCTCGACCACGGTTTCCATCTAAAGACATTGTCTGTTTGTTGTCAACATTGGTCACCATGAGCATATAAACCGAAAATAATCGAATTACAACAAAACGAACAAAGGCATAGGTTTGCAGATTTAAGACTTTATTCCAATATTTTTTCAATATTTTTTCAAATCATGATGCTAACCGAGCAGATGCGCCAACTAGAATTGTTTTTTCCCTTCTAATTAGCATGCTTAAGACAAACTTTTAACCTTGGACATAATATAAGTATCCTAAACTTTTAAAACAACAAACAATCCACAAAATCAATAAGAGCAGAGCAACCGTCAAACAACTAACAATCCACAAAATCAATAACAAAGAGAACAACCATCAAACAACTAATAATCTCACGCAAAGGCTACTCTTGCAAAGCTACTAAAACAAAAATCAAATACCAACAACAGGAATACAAACAAACCTTAGTTCCCAAAATCACGTAACACAAAATTGGAGGTTAAGCCACAAAAGAATACCGTGATGCACCAAAACCTTCAAAATCACGTCAAAAACCTTCAAATCACTTCAAGAACTTTCAATCGTTCCTGAAACATCGAAAAGGAACACCAAATCAATTTGGGATTCGGAAGAAAAAAACACGAACAAAGAAGGACAGAATAGAGACAGAGAATAGACGGTGGTGGCAGAGGTGACGGCAGACCACGGTGCTGTGGAGGTGGCCGCGGAAGGTACTGTGGAGGTGGTGGCGGCGGACGCGTGGTGCTGTGGAGGTGGCGGCGGCGAGATGGTGTTCTGTGGAGGTGGCGGCGGATAGAGAGAGATGAGAGACAGAGAGAGAGACAGACACGGTGGTGGTGGTGGTGGTGGCAGAGGAAACGCGGTGGTGGTGGCGACTAAGACGTGGTGGTGTGGGCGCGGTGGTGGTGGTGGTGGTGGAGAGAAAGAGTGAGAACAGTGACAGAACAGAGAGAATAGAGAGAATAGAGTGGTGGTGGTGGTGGCGGCCTGGTGGTGGTGTGGGCGTGGTGGTGGTGGCGGCGTAGTGGTGGGGGCGGAGGAAGAGAGGGAAGTGAAAGAGAAGAGGGATGAAGATGGAGGAGAAAGGGAAGGCCTGGCTTCTGATTATTATCGCGCATTACCGACGGCTTTTTACCGACGGTCTAGGCCGTCGGTAAACTGTTCGGCATTACCGACGGGTTTTTTAACTTACCAACGGTATAAGGCAGTCGGTATTTGAAAAATAGGCGCGTAAATGAAATATCTTTGAAATTACCGACGGGCATTGACCGTCGGTAAATTTACCGACGGACTTGTTGTTTTACCAACAGCTTGGCCGTCGGAAAATCCAACGTTTAACCGACGGTCTCTGACCGTCGGTATATGCCCGTCGGTAAATCCGAATTTTCTTGTAGTGTCGATTAATCTAATTTTTTTTTAGTTGAGTATCTAAATTTGTACACTAATACTATTTTTTTATAGGTTATATGGAATGCTAAGGGTCAACCAATTGGTGAAAATGTTAATGACTTTATTCAATTCATTGGGGCCATAGTGCGGAAGACGGTCCCAATTAGCCGCGATAATTGGAAGGATAAGGATCCATATTTGAAGGAGCTAAAAGATGAGATATGGACTGAGATACAGGTATATAAAAATGGGATTAATTAACATTGGTTAGTTGTATTGTTTTTTAATTTATCTAAACATACTTATAGTCTACCATTTTGTTTATAATGTTCTTGTAAGCATTTTGATGTTGATGAGACCGAAAGGATATTACACTTAGGTTAGTTGGAAGATCACACCGAATTTCCGAATCAAGTTAGCGTAACAAGTGGTTGAGAGACCAACACGGAACATCGACATCGACCTCCAAAGAAAATATGCATCGCTCATAGAACAGGATGATTGGAGCGCTTTTGTAAGAAGACGCACGTAAGATGAAGAATATATAGTATGTACAATAATATTTATAACTTTTATATATGACGTTAAACCATGCATTAATATATTCTTATGTTTTTATGTAGAGAATAAGCAATGAAAATTCAAAGAGCGTCAAATCCTCCATACCCTTACAGAGGAGGGGTTAAAGGGTATCCTCAAGCATTGAGGATGAAATGGTATGTCCAATATCTTTAGTTATAACTTGTTTTAACGCATCTCTTGGTATGTACAATTTCTTTCTTACTTTCTCTCAATTTGTTTGTTCATATGTATATTTGTTGGAGTCGGGAGAAGATGCAACTTCTCAATCCATTGATCGATCTTGTTTGTGGATAGAAGCCTGACGTAAACAAGAAGGGTGACTTTGAACATCTACCCAATAGAGAAGTGGCTGACAAAATTGTAAGTATGATAACATTAATTAATGTTTAAATTAATGATATTATTTAATAATATTTAATAATATTTGTGTCTCGCAGAATGAACTGTCAATGTCTATGTCAGATTTGTCTCAGTCAAGACATCCTTTCCCAAGCCATACCCATCAAGGAGTATCCTGGTCGGGTAAGAGGTGGGATTTGGCGCCTCCTGCATGCTATCTTTGGATCACGAAGCGTAGAGACGCCATGCCGATGCTAGTGAAATAGAAGAATTGAGGAGAATGGTAACTCACTATACCAAAAAGTTCAGAATTGGAAGATAGCAAGAAGGATAAAGATGAAGTGGATAGGAACGAGCATCAGTCACCTATCCCTAACCCAAAGAGTGTTAGAGATAGTTGCACTATTGTGAGTCCCGAGGTAATAATCGTTACATTTCTTTTTATACTTTCTCACCTAAGTATTCAAAGATTTAACATATTAATATTTCGTTTATCATTGGTTTAGGGCATTTATGAGTGCAGTCTAAATTAGGTGATCACTCACTAACTAGTCAATATGTTGGAATGCAAAATATGTAGGTATCTCCAACATCCAAAGCCAAGGACAAAGGCAAGGGCAAGCTGCCTATAGCTAGCAAGAGTGTTGGCAAGCAGCCAACAAATGGGTCATTCACATCTCCAGTGAAGAAGGTCATGGTATCTCAGCCTCCTACACCCTCTACATGATTTTACAATTTATCTTAGAGTCCATGTGGCAACAAAGATGGAGGCGATGATACCATTAAAGTACCAATGGATGAATCAATTTTGGGTTATGAGCACGACACGAGAGCTGGTGTTGATGGTGCACTTCAAGAAATTCTTAATGACAACCTATGGTTAAGTGAAACTGTTATTAGTGTATATCTCGTAATCGTGCATTAAATTTTAAAGTATCCAATGTTTTTTTATTTTTTCAACTAAATATTTATGTTATTGTTAATGCATTAATTTGTATGCATGTTTTAATTTAAGGTACTTGTATCAAGAGATATTGATCCCACAAAAACAAACTCAAAGGTTTGTATTTTTGTGCCCACAACGGACACATATGGGATCATGGAATGCTGACATGTCTGAGTATGTGATTCACCGCTTGACATTAGCAAATCCTGACTTTGAGACTCGCTTTTGTCACCTTGCAACGTAGTGTAAGTCATTTAATTTAATCAATAGTACTAAATTTATTGAAATGTGTTTATTTTCTTATATTTTTTGTCCAACATTTTTGTAGGGATCATTGGTTATTGTTAGCGATTAACTTGAATCAAAACGTTGTGTACTATCTTGATCCATTATGTACATATCAACATGCGCAAAAGCAATGAAAGAGAAGTACTATCAAGAAGTGTGTATAAATCATAGATATGTATATATATATCTGTATGCAATTTCTTACTCGTTTAAGTTACTTGTAATATTGAAGTGTTTATTTGTTTATGTTTGGCCTACGTGACATCTTGTCAGGCCGGGTATGATATTTTCTGTTGTTACGTGTGTTTTATAAATTTTGGAATGTCCATATTTTAGGGAGACTCTGCCAAAATTTTGTTAGAAATTTGATATAGTCTATGTGTTGATGTTAAGATAAGTGGTTACCAATGTATTGGAATGATATTTTTGGTAGGTAGAAATTATTATGAGTGTGGTTCTAGATATTGAATGATTTTGTTTGATTTTGCACTTAGGGCAATCCTACTTTATCGAAGAAACAAGTCTCGATTTTCTAAATTTACTCCACCTAAATGGATACCGATAAAGGTATTTATATCAAATTTTTTATGCAATTATTCAAATTACCAAAAATAAAAACAATTAATTTCATATTTTTGGTTTTATAGTGTCCTCGCCAACCGAACTCTGATGATTGTGGCCGATATGTTTTGAAGTTTCTCAAGGATATTGTCGTTCATAATCAAACAGAAATTCCAACAGAGGTATGTATGTAATAATTTCAAAGTTTATATAAGTTTTTTTCTTTTACGCATACCATTTGAATGCTTATGTTCAATTCTAACTTCATTTAATTTTCATTTCGCAAAGATTATCCTCGATTGTCAATTTGACACATACATTGATCATACCGAACTCAAAGAAGAGTGGTGTCGATATTTTACTACAAATTTTATCATTTATAAGCAGATAGAAGAAGATTAATATTAATGTTTACGTGAGTTTTTGTTAAATTTGGTTTTTTTTTAGTTTAGCATACTTGAATTGGAAAGGTTCACATGAATTTAGGAATAAAATTCCTTTTTATGTTGACTAATATTTTATATATTTTATGTTGGCTGGCTGGTATGGTATCTTATGTTGTTACAGGTATTTTATATATTTTGGAATGTCCATATTTTAAGGAAAACTCTACCAAAATTTTGTTAGAATTTTGACCTTGTATGCATGTTTAGTTGCAGTGACAGAAGAAAAAGATATTACTATTTAGGTAATATTTGTAGCATGATATGTGCAATATTTTAGTGATCTATTCTGTATAATTGTGAATTTGACTGAGAAATATATTGTAATTTATTTATGTTAATGTAAGGATATGTAGGAATCTATGAAAAAATTACATTATAATGTTAAATTTTGATGTTGATACAATTGGGTGTTGATGACAATTTTGGTTGCATTTTGTGTTATCACAATATTATGCAACACAGATATAATGTAAATGTGAGAGAATTAAATTAAAAAAAAGGAGAATAAACAGCGCTTCAATAATGAAACGCTGCTTATTGTATAAAAAGACAGCGCTTCAAAAAGGAAGCGCTGCTTATTGTTCAAAATAAACAGCGCTTCCTAATTGAAGCGTTGTTTATTGTCCAGCCAATAAACAGCGCTTCCTAATTGAAGCGCTGGTTATTGTCCATTTTCAGCAGCGCTTCATAAACGCTGTTTTTATGAAATACAATTAGCAGCTGCTTAATTTTCAGCGCCTTTAAGCGCTGTTTTAGGCTAAAAATAAGCGCTGTTTATTGCCAAAACTTGTTGTAGTGATTGGAGTAAACTTCAACTACATTTTTTTACCATTAGAGCCCTTTTTTATTAGGCCTATTAGAGAGAAAATTGTACTAAATTATCTTATCGATCCAACTCCAACAAGAACGCCTCCATCGACATTGTACTAAACATCAACTCCTGCTTTTAAGATTAAGAAGGACAAGTATCCTTCAAGAACTAACAAAAAAGGACCCAAGAAGATATGGGTACCTAAAACTAAAATAGTCTATGTTGCAGACATGCTTAGCAACAAGGTCAATACATCTATCTTGGTACTTAGACAGTGGATGCTTGTGTCACATGATGGAAGAAAAGCATATGTTCCAAGAGCTAATAGGGACGGATCCAAGAATTTTGATTATTAGGGGCAAGATTATATACTATAAATATTTATATAAAAAATACATTAATACATAAGTGATAAAATAATGACATACGTTATTATTAAGCAAAAAATTAGAGATTACAAAAACTATAACATTATACACTAAAAAAATTGAAGACATCTCAACGTCTACAAATTATAATTGCTCTCTACGTGTCTTTATATTTTGAAATTATTGTATATTTTTTTATTTTCAACACTATATATGTCTCTATGTGTATGTGATTAAACAATCATTTAACAATTCATCTCTCAATCATATCAAAAAAGAGTAGCTCATTTTCTAAGGAGTAGCTTATTTTTTTTATAAACATTTATAACATTATATACTAAAAAAAATGAAGACACCTGAACATCTACAAATTATAACTGCTCTCCCCGTGTCTTTATATTTTGAAATTGTTGTATGATTTTTTTGTCTTCAACACTATTAAAAATATGTCTCTCTGTGTATGTGACCAAACAATCATTCAACAATACATCTCCCCAATCATATAAAAAAAGAGTAGCTCATTTTTCATTTTTTTTTCCTTTAGTGGGGTCAATACTAAATTTTAAGTGGGGTCAAAAATAAAATTACTCAATAGTTAGTGACAAAAACAAATAAATCAGTGGGGTCAAGTGCCCCCAATTAGATCCAAGTGGATCCATCCCTGAGAACTAAGACATAGAGAAGAAGGATTTGTAGGTTTCAGATGAAACCAAAAAGATAAAATAGTTGGAATTGGTCGCATTAGTAAATGCTCTCTACTCTCTATTGATAATGTACTTTATATTGAAGGACTAAAGCATTTCTTATTGCGCATAAGTCAATTGTGTGACAATGGTTATGATGTCATTTTTACATAAACTGGATGTTCAGTAAAAAGCAAGAAAGACGGCTCTGTTTTCTTTAATGCAAAGAGGAAACAAAATATTTATAAAATTGATCTTTCTGAACTTGCAAAATAAGATATCAAGTATCTCATGTCTATTGAAGATGAGCAATGGATTTGGCATAAAAGATTGGGTCATGCCAGTTTGAGATTGATCTCAAAATTAAACAAGCATAGTCTTGTTCGAGGCTTACCAAATCTTAAATTCCAATCTGATGCTCTCTGTGAGGCATGTCAAAGAGGAAAACAAGTTAAAACTTCTTTTCATTCTAAAAATATTGTTTCAACTCTAGACCACTTGAGCTTTTACATCTTGATCTTTTTGGCCCGACAAGGACAACCTTTTTAACTGGAAAGAAATATATGTTAGTCATTGTTGATGATTTTACTAGATGGACATGGATTAGATTCCTTGCCCACAAGGATGAGTCATTCAAGGTGTTCACTGTTTTTCTCAAATCAGTTCAAAATGAAAAAAGAATTTGTATTTCTTCAATTAGAAGTGATCATGGGGAAGAATTTGAAAATGAAAGCTTTCAAAAAATTTGTGAAGAAAATGGCATCTCCCACAATTTCTCCTCTCCTAAAACACCACAACAAAATGGTGTTATAGAAAGGAAAAATATGTCCCTCCAAGAAATGGCCAGGACCATGATTAATGAAGCTGATATTGCAAAAAAAAATTTGGGCAGAAGCAGTAAACACGGCTTGCTATATTCAAAACAGAGTCTTTATTAGACCTATTTTGAAGAAGATTCCATATGAACTGTGGAAGATTAGAAAACCCAACATTTTTTATTTTCATCCCTTCGGTTGCATATGTTATATTTTGAATACTAAGGATCAACTTGGTAAGTTTGATTCCAAAGCTGACAAAGGTATCTTTTTGGGATACTCTGAAAGATCTAAAGCTTTTAGAATATACAAAAAAGAAACTTTGATAGTGGAAGGATCCATTCATGTCAAGTTTGATGATAAGAAGCCTGACACTGCCATGTCAGAGCTAGATGAGTTATTTTTAAGTTTAGATATTGGAGGTACAACAAATAGTGTACTTGCATATTCAGCGTCCGGTGGTGACAACCAGACATAGGATTCTACTCAGGCAGAAGTGAAGCAAGAAAGAGTTAGAGATACAAAACTAATCACCCCAAAGATCAAATCATAGGAGATACTGGAGACCGAGTGAGAATAAGATCCTCTTTCAAAGAGCATGCAGATCTTGCACTTTTCTCTGAGATGAAACCTGTTGGGCAAAATCGCAAGTGTATGATTCGTCGTCAAGTAATAAAAAGATCGAATCCATAGGGATTGTAACTAATTATTTAACTTAACAAACTTGTACTAATTTGAACTATTGAACTAAGTGATGTGTTTGAAATATTTATGACTTATATCAAAAGACAAAAACAGTAAACAACTAAACAAAAATTTGGATTTTAAGGAGAATTAAAAGCGACTAGGGATCGAATCCTCTTGCTTCCACTCTTATGCAATCAATTTACAACCAACGCAAGTTATTCTATATAATTGAAGTTCGAATCAACAAAATTAGTTTAAGGACAATTCCTTGCCTCATAAACCCTTTACTTTAACTAAAATCCCCTAATCCCTTAGGTGAATTAAAGCTAGATTAAGCAATAAGACTAATGATTCATAAGAACACATGTTCATAAGGTTATATTCCTATAATCCTCCTAAACATGACCAACAATTCAGTTCAAGTTCATAACCCCAATTTCCCAATCGTGAGTATAACCCAAAATCGATTCGGTAGTGATCAGTTACCAAAAAGCATTAATAATAGAATTGAAGGCTCAATCATAATTGAAATAAACTTGCATTGATATAAGTAAAACAACTAGATAAGAATGTTCACAAGGTTCATCTTTCCTAGCCTAAGGAATTTAGCTACTCATAGAAAAGGAAAAGCCAAACCAGAAATTCATGAGAATTGATGAAGAGATCGTTCCCAATCCTCCACCGTGCCTCCAAATAACGAATTTCGAACCCTAGACACGTCTCTAAAGTGTCTATTTATAGTCTAGAGTGAAAAGGAGTAAAAAACAGGTCCAAAACATGTAAAAACGTAAAATTATGCGTCCAGGGTGCTATCGTAGCACGGCCGTGGTGTGAGGCATGGCCAGGCCGTGCTTCATTCTCGCTTTCGACAGCTTTAGGTGTCACGCAACACGGCCAGTAGCTTGACACGGCCAGGCCGTGTTTCATGTTGTTTTGTATTTTTCACCTCTTTAACGTCCGAATTAGCTCAAGGTGTCTTCATGAAAGTTGAAGCTATGGATCTTAGCTTTCCAATGGCACCAGTTTCATCTCATTTGGACACCTAAAACTCCAGATATGATTAAAACACTGAACAAGTGTCAGGCTAAGATAGCATTACATTATCAACTTGTAGCACAAATTACCCCAACTTATTCCAAGTGATTTTTCTCCTTTTTCCTAGGACAAATACCTTCCTTTAAGCACAATTGAACCAAAACCAAGTGCGTTATTCAAATCAAGCCAAATGCATAAATAACATGGATAAAAATGACTAAAATGACTAAAATGTGATGCAAAACTAACACTAAACTATATGCTATTTCGAACGCATCAAATTACCCCAAGCTTAGAATCTTGCTTGTCCTCAAGCAATTGTTGTGGCCAAAGATAAAATGGAAATAAGAGATGCAACAGATAAGGAACCCGAGATAAAAACAAGATCAAGCAATAGGCTAAAGGACTATTAAACACAATAGAGACAATCAAGATCAAGTCCAATTAGAAATTTAAGTACTCTGAAAACATGTCTCTCACTGATAGGGGCACTCTCCTTACCACTCTCAAAGTGTTTACAAGTTAAGACAATTCGCTCAAATCCATCTATGAAAGTGCTCTACCATAGGCTTGACTATTAATCAAATCTCAGCAAATAATTAATGAAATTACACAAGAATCAAAAGGTCTTCAAAAGGTTGTAACGTGGCCATGGGATTTTAATTGTAAGGTGGGATAAAAACAAGAAAGGGGAAATTCAAGGGCTATAAACATGAACAATCAAAGCAACTCTTTTAAAGCAGCATAAGTGGAGCAATCAATTTTTCTCTTTTTGCTTTCAAAACCTTTTTATTATTGCTCATCTTCTGTTGTTTTCCTTTTCTATTTTTTTCTATTTTCTTTTTTTTCATTCTTTTTATTTTTATTTTGTTATCCCTCATTTGAGATTTTTCAATAATTATTGGGGATGAACTAAATAACAGAAGAGATTCCCAAGATCAAGCATCAAAACAACAAGATTAAGGACTCAATTGCTCCCTTAAACATACTCTAAAAGGTACAATAAACTGGGTACCAAAAAAAATCAATCAAGGCTCAAAAGGGGCAACTAATGGAAGCTTTCATTCAGAAATCAGAGGCTTGAAAACATGCCTAAAATGCCTTAATCATATTCAAGTGTGTAATCAAAAAATTTCAAGTTTTGAAATGGTTTCAAGTCAAGTTCTAGAGAGCATAATCAAGAGGGATACACTCATACAAGGAGAAGGGGCATAAAAACATGATGAAGTGCAAGCCCCAAAGATAAGCTCAAGTCTCACATTTAGAAGTTAAAATCAGTGAAAAACATTAAATCAGAGCGCTACATTCTAATCATCAACTTATCAAAAGATTATCCCTATGTACATTAAGAACACTACCTTCAAGCCCATCACAAGAGAAAATAATTGGGTTCCAAATCATTACAATCTCAAATTTCAACAAAAATGTGGCACACATAGAAAAATTAGGAGGGCAACAAAGCAATTGGGGGATAAAATGATGCAAACAAAAACAAAAATTAACACAAAAAGCAAAAACTAAAATGAGATGCAAATCTAAATGCAAAAATGCAAACCCCTTACCCCAAGCTTAAAAACTTACATTGTCCCCAATGTAAAAATTTAAGTTGAAGCTGGGGTGAGAAGGAAAGAACTCACCGAAAAAAAAAAAACTTGGATTGCCTTCCAAGAAGCGCTTCTTTAACGTCGTTAGCTTGACACTTCAACACCCATGTTAGGGTGGATAATATGACAAAAAGAATATTTCATCCTTCAGCTTCCTTCTTTTGGGGAGAATCCCCATGTATTTGGCATAGGGATGTAAGTGTTCCCATGCCCCAACAACTAGACAATTGGGATATTGTTTCCCCCAGTCTTTCTCTTGAAGCACATCAAATTCATCTTGCGGAGGACGGTTCTCTTCAATGCCCAAGAGTTGAGCTATCACTTGAATCTCTCCATGCCTCAACCTTAGGTCCTCTTTTATGTCACTATTTTTGTTTTTCCATTCTTCTTCCAATGCCACCATGAAGTTATGTTCACTCTCTATCTCCTCTTTTTTCTGCTCAAATTGGGATAATTGTTCTGATAACCACTCACAACGAACCTCAAAGCTATAAAATGAAGCTTGGTTGGCTCTCATGAATTTCACCCAAACATTGTTAAGGTAAGAGTCTCTGTCATGGGATTCTTCGAATTGAGTTTGAGGATGTGACTCTTTGGTTTGCTCTGCAAGTTGCTTTGAGAGTTGCCCAATTTGATTCTCCAGATTTTTGATAGAGGCCTCTTGGTTTTTGAAAAGAGACTCATGATTCTGGAAATTGGATTGAGTCATCTTCATGAACTGAATAAGAGCATCTTCTAAGGCACTTATCTTCTCTTGCTTTTTAGGATGTGACTCTTCTTCTTCCAAGATGCTTTACATGCAATAGTCCTCTTCTTCTTCCACCATGACTAAGAAATCCTCACAATAGCCATTTCTATGCTTTCCTCCACAAAAGTCACATCTAAGAGGCTGCATGTAATAATCCTCTTCTTCCTCCGCCATGACTAAGAAATCCTCACAATAGCCATTCTTATGCTTTCCTCCACAAAAATCACATCTAAGAGGCTGCATGCTACAGAAGCTAAGAGAATTGTGAGCAACACAACAACTTTATAAGAAGAGAAGAAAAAAATTAAATTTTTGGTTTTTTTTTTATAAACAAAAAATAAATGTTCAAAATAACACTAGTTTGCCTTGTTAAATATCAATTCAACAATCCCCGGCAACGGCGCCAAAAACTTGTTGGGCAAAATCGCAAGTGTACGATTCGTCGTCAAGTAATAAAAAGATCGAATCCACAGGGATTGTAACTAATTATTTAACTTAACAAACTTGTACTAATTTGAACTATTGAACTAAGTGATGTGTTTGAAATATTTATGACTTATATCAAAAGAAAAAACAGTAAACAACTAAACAAAAATTTGGATTTTAAGGAGAATTAAAAGCGACTAGGGATCGAATCCTCTTGCTTCCACTCTTATGCAATCAATTTACAACCAACGCAAGTTATTCCATATAATTGAAGTTCGAATCAACAAAATTAGTTTAAGGACAATTCCTTGCCTCATAAACCCTTTACTTTAACTAAAATCCCCTAATCCCTTAGGTGAATTAAAGCTAGATTAAGCAATAAGACTAATGATTCATAAGAACACATGTTCATAAGGTTATATTCCTATAATCCTCCTAAACATGACCAACAATTCAGTTCAAGTTCATAACCCCAATTTCCCAATCGTGAGTATAACCCAAAATCGATTCGGTAGTGATCAGTTACCAAAAAGCATTAATAATAGAATTGAAGGCTCAATCATAATTGAAATAAACTTGCATTGATATAAGTAAAACAACTACATAAGAGTGTTCACAAGGTTCATCTTCCCTAGCCTAAGGAATTTAGCTACTCATAGAAAAGGAAAAGCCAAACCAGAAATTCATGAGAATTGATGAAGAGATCGCTCCCAATCCTCCACCGTGCCTCCAAATAACGAATTTGAACCCTAGACACGTCTCTAAAGTGTCTATTTATAGTCTAGGGTGAAAAGGAGTAAAAACAGGTCCAAAACATGTAAAACGTAAAATTCTGCGTCCAGGGTGCTATCGTAGCAGTAGTGGTGTGAGGCATGGCCAGGCCGTGCTTCATTCTGCTTTCTCACAGCTTTAGGTCCGTCCGCAACACGGCCGTGCTTCCTGACACGGCCAGGCCGTGTTTCATGTTGTTTTGTATTTGTCACCTCTTTATCGTCCGAATTAGCTCAAGGTGTCTTCATGAAAGTTGAAGCTATGGATCTTAGCTTTCCAATGGCACCGGTTTCATCTCATTTGGACACCTAAAAATCCAGATATGATTAAAACACTGAACAAGTGTCAGGCTAAGATAGCATTACATTATCAACTTGTAGCACAAATTACCCCAACTTATTCCAAGTGATTTTTCTCCTTTTTCCTAGGACAAATACCTTCCTTTAAGCACAATTGAACCAAAACCAAGTGCGTTATTCAAATCAAGCCAAATGCATAAATAACATGGATAAAAATGACTAAAATGACTAAAATGTGATGCAAAACTAACACTAAACTATATGCTATTTCGAACGCATCAAAACCTAAAAAGATTGATCAAGCATTGGAAGATGAAGGTTGGATTCTGGCTATGCAAGAAGAATTGAATTAGTTCCAAAAAAATGATGTTTGGAAGTTGGTCACTCTACCAAAAGATAAACAAGCTATTGGTACTAAATGGTTATTTAGAAACAAGCTTGATGAAGATGGTACGGTAGTGAGAAACAAAGCAAGATTAGTTGCTCAAGGTTACTCACAAGAAGAATGTATAGATTTCACTGAAACCTTTGTACCTATTGTAAGGTTAGAAGCTATTCGTATTTTTCTTTCATTTGTTACACAACATGAGATAATCCTTTATCAAATGGATGTGAAAAGTGCTTTCTTAAATGGTTTCATAACTGAGGAACTCTACGTGAAACAACCTCCTGGATTTGAAGATATTGAATTTCCTGAACATGTCTTTAAGCTTAAAAAGGCTTTGTATGGTCTTAAGCATGCTCCTAGAGGTCCAGTAGACACTACTCTATTTAGAAAATCATCAAACAAGCATTTTATACTTGTTCAAATCTATGTTGATGATATCATTTTTGGAACTACTAATGAAAGCATTTGCAAGGAATTTTCTAAGTTAGTGCAGGCTGAATTTGAAATGAGGATGATAGGAGAATTGAAGTTTTTCCTTGGATTTCAAATCAAGCAATGCAATGTTGGTATTTATATACATCAAAGCAAATACATCAAAGAATTGCTCAAGAAATTCAAGATGATTGATTGCAAGCCAATGTGCACACCTATGCATCCCACTTGTATTCTTAGTAAAGATAAAACTAGTAAGAAGGTAGATCAAAAATGTATAGAGGTATGATTGGATCTCTACTTTATCTTAATGCTTCAAGACCTGCCATTATGTTCAGCGTCTGCCTGTGTGCTAGATTTCAATCTGATCCTAGAGAATCACACTTGAGTGTTGTCAAAAGAATATTTAGATATTTACAAGGAACTACTAATCTTGGTTTGCTTTATAAGAAATCAAAAGATTACAAGTTAGTAGAATTCTGTGATGCTGATTTTGCTGGTGACCGAATTGAATGAAAAAGCACAAGTGGAGGTTGCCAATTCCTTGGAGTAAATCTTGTGCCTTGGTCAAGTAAAAGACAAAGCATCATTGCACTCTCAACAACAGAAGCTGAATACATCTCAGCAGCAAGTTGCAGTTCTCAACTTATGTGGATGAAATATCAACTTGAAGACTACTTGATAAAAGAGAGTAACATCTCTATCTTTTGTGATAATACATCTGCAATTTGTCTTACTAAAAATCCAATATTGCATTCTAGAGCAAAGCACATTGAGATTAAGCATCACTTCATATTCAGAAGGGTGTACTTGAAATTAAATTTGTAGACACTGATCATCAGTGGGCTGACATTTTCACAAAACCCCTTGCTAAAGATAGATTCAATTTTATAAGAAGAAATTTAAATTTTCATCTTATAGAAGTAGGATAATCTTAGTGTCTTGTGAAATGTATCATTTAGCATCTGGTAGGACATAAACATTCACACGTATAAGCATATAATATGTCATTCACATTGCATAACTCAGCATCTGGTGAACTCATTGCATGCATCCGGGTACACACATGTCGCATGCGTATGGGACTAAAGTGTATCATCACACTTACTGAGTCATGATTAAAATTTGTGTTCTCAATAAAATCTTTTTGTTGATTTACTTTATTTTTGACAACTGCATTTAATGAAAAGCGAATCTTTACTTTTATTTTCTTTTTGATTTAATTTTTAACAAGAGAAATACGAAGCAGTTTTGCAAAAAGTAACTGTACCATTTCCTTTCAAAACTTTCTCACTACTCCACCACTTCTCACACTTCTTCGTACACTCTGTTTTTCGCTGAAAACTGTTTTCCCTCTTTCTCTTTGTTTATTGTTAACACATCAATTTGTCTACTTTTATAGGACATTTTTAGTACCTAATTATATCATTTTGCACTAATTAAAGCACAAAGGTACTCATTTATGTCTTATTTTGCAGAATTATCATGAAGACGCCACTCAGAGCAGAAGATGCGAAAATAGACCAAAAACTGGCTAGTTTTGGAGAGTTTTAGCACTACTGGACAAGCGGTACGACCTGACCTACATGTGGTACGACCGTACCTAGATCAGAATCGTAGTACGGGCGTACCCCCTCAGTTTGTACCACCTGGCGCCGATAAAAAAGCCTAGTACGGCCATGCTAAAGGTAGTACATCAATACACAATGATGTCATGGGTACGAGCCAACGTCGCAAAGGAAATTCGGTACGGCCGTGTATATATGCGGTACGGCCGCACACCGTTTTAGAATGTGTAGATTTGAAAGCCAGATGACCTAGTTCGCAGCCTAATCTATAAATAGGGGCTCTTAACCTTTTTAAAATACCCTTTGACGAATTCCCAAGTCAAGAGCCCCTTTTTAAGGTTTATTCATAAACACCATACGATTGGAGTGAGTCTTGGATAATTGGAGCTTCCCATTAATTATGAATTGCTGCTGGAGTTCGTGGAGATGTGAGGAACACACGAGAGGATCACCGTCTTAACGCATGGGTGTCCCGGTTCTATTTACTAATGTCTTTTAGGAGTTTGGATTTATTTTACTTTCTTTTGTTGCAAAACATTATGAGTAGCTAGTTCCATCACTAGGAGTGATGGGGGATCAAATATAATGTTCTTAATTTCTATTTAATTGCTATTTTGAATTCCTTATTATCCTTATGAATGTATTGATCTTAGCATGCTTAATTTCATAGGAAGTAGCTAATCCTTATCAAATTAGTTAATTGTGGTAACAGGATCATAGTTAACTAGTGGAACTCTAGGATCACAGAACTCGCTTTATACGCCGGAGAGGTTATTGCTTATTTCCAACCAGTTATTAGATTAACAAACTTGCCTGTTCTTAATGCTCTTTTCTTTAATTACCTTCTAGGACCAAACAGAGTAATTAGTTAGAAACTGGTAATGACAAATGCTGAAAGTCAGAAACAATTGGCAGAGCAATTAGCCATCTTGATAAACTATTTGTCCAAGATAAAGGAAAAGACACCTACCCAAGAAATGCAATCTAATTTGATAACTAAAAGGGAGGAACAGTACTCGCAAGGCCATTTGAGGAAAGCAAAGAAAAAGCTACATCAACTTAGCCCTAAGAAAAGTCACCTACTCCGACCGAAGAAAGAGAAACAAGGAACAAGGAGCCTGAGAAAGAACAGTTAACTGTACCTGTCAATCCACCCGACTTGAAGAATGACTTGCAGGACCCCCAATTTGTAAAATTTTTAGAAGTCCTAAAGCAGCTAACTATTAACATACCGTTCATGGTAGCTGTTTCTCAGATGCCTAAATATGCTAAATTCTTGAAGGATATCTTGGCCAACAAGAAAAATTTAGAAGAATTATCCACTATTCTGTTAAGCGAGGAATGTTCAGCCATAATCCTGAGGAAGTTACCTCCTAAAATGAAGGACCCATGGAGTTTTACAATACCATGCACAATTAGGAATTCTTACTTTGAAAAAGCTCTCTGTGATTTAGGATCTAGCATAAATTTAATGCCTTTATCTTATTTTCAGCGGCTTAGTTTAAAAGAAGTCAGACCCACAAGACTTCAATTACAACTGACAGACAGGTCCGTAGTGCACCCAAAGGGGATAATTGACGATGTCTTGGTAAAGGTAGAAAAATTTATTTTTCTGCTGACTTCGTAGTTCTAAACATGGATGGAGACAAGGAAGTACCCCTTCTTTTGGGAAGACCGTTTTTAGCAACATGAAAAATAATCATTGATGTTCACCAGGGAAAGCTTACATTACGACTTGACGATGAAGAAGTTGTCTTCAACGTGTTTGATTCGTTAAAAACACGTAGTTCTCACTCTTGCAATTTTATAGATACTTTAATAGAAACTTTTCTAATGTCTCGTGATTCGCAGGTACACTTACTTACAGACCCTCTTGAAAAAATTTTAACTTGCAGTAAAGAAGTCATCGCGGATGAAGAGGAAATTAAGAAGGAAGTTCTAGCACTAGAGGCAGGTATGGAACCAAGACCTTAGAATGGGGTGCAGCAATTTGAGAGATTAGATAAACCAAAAAAGACTACAGTCAAATCGTCTTTAGAAGAACCACTTGAGCTAGAATTAAAACCGTTACCCGCTAATCTTAAATATGTATTTTTGCATCCACAATCATCCTTAGCAGTTATAACTTCATCTTCTTTAATAAGTTCGATGGAAGAAAAGCTTTTAAGGGTTCTGCGGGAAAACAAAACATCATTTGGATGGAGCATTCATGACATAAAGGGAATAAGTCCCACGATTTGCTCCCATAGGATTTATATGGAGACGAGCCACAAACCTAAAGTGCAACCTCAACGAAGACTCAACCCAAATCTGAAGGAAGTTGTCAAATAGGAAGTTATTAAATTACTCGGTGCTAACATTATTTATCCTATTTCTGACAGCCCTTGGGTCAGTCCTGTGCAGGTAGTTCCTAAAAAGGGAGGAACCACAATTATGGAAAATGAGCAAAAGGAGTTAATTGCAGTTAGGAAAGTAACTGGCTGGCGTATGTGCATCGATTACATAAAACTAAATGAGGCCACCAGGAAAGACCATTTCCCTCTCCCTTTTATTGATCAAATGCTTGAAAAATTATCTGTTCATGAATTTTACTGTTGCCTAGATGGATATTCTGGTTATATGTAAATTCCTGTAGCTAAGGAAGATCAAGAAAAAACTACTTTTACATGCCCCTATGGGACATTTGCATATAGAAGAATGCCATTTGGTTTATGCAATGCTCCTGCAACCTTTCAAAGATGCATGATGTCTATCTTTTATGATATATTAGAAAATTGCATCGAAATTTTTATGGACAATTTCTCTGTGTATGGATCCACATTTGATGTCTACTGCATAATTTAGAGCTTGTACTTAAAAGATGCATAAAAACAAATTTAGTTCTAAATTGGGAAAAATGTCAGTTTATGATTTCGGAATGCATTGTCTTAGGACATAAAATTTATCGAAAAGGCATTGAAGTTGACCCAGCAAAAATTGAAGTTATTTCGAAATTACCGCCTCCGAACTCAGTGAGAGCTATTAGGAGTTTCTTAAAACATGCTGGCTTTTATAAAAGATTTATAAAAGATTTTTCGCAAATTGCAAAACCTCTTTCTAACCTTTTAGTAAAAGATGTACCATTTGAATTTACTGAGGCATGCCTAAAATCTTTTGAAACCTTAAAATCTATATTGATAAATGCTCCTGTTGTAATAGCACCTGGTTGGTCTATTCCATTTGAGTTAATGCGTGATGCTAGTGATGTCGCAGTTGGTGCAGTGTTGGGACAAAGGAAAGACACAATTTTTCACTATCTATTATGTTATAGGACTTTGGACGAAGCACAGCGAAATTACACTACTACTGAAAAGGAACTACTAGCGGTTATATTTGTAGTTGATAAATTTCGTTCCTACTTAGTCATGTCTAAAATTATAATTTATACTGACCACTCTGCTATTAGACATTTACTTGCCAAACAGGATGCAAAACCAAGATTAATGAGATGGATTCTACTGCTTCAGGAATTCGACATCGAAAGCAAAGATAAGCAGGGCGTAGACAATGTCATCGCAGATCACTTTTCAAGGATAGATGCAGCAGTCAGACCACCGAAGAGAGAATAAATTGAAGAAGCCTTTCCAGAAGTGCATCTATATATGTTATTTCTACAGCACCATGGTAAGCTGACTATGTTAACTATTTGGCAGATAAGGTGCTTCCACCCAATTTAACATATGCTCAGCGTAAGAAATTCTTTTATGATGTTAAACATTATTTCTGGGATGAACCTTACTTATTAAGACTTGTGCCAACAGAATAATTAAAAGATGCATTCCAAAAATAGAATATCAATCTATATTAGAGCACTGTCACTCTAGAGAAATAGGGGGCCATTATGGACCCACACGAACAGCTCAGAAAATCTTACAATACGATTTTTTTTGGCCTACCTTATTTAAAGATGCTTATAAATTTGTCAAAGCTTGTGACCTCTGTCAAAGAAGCGCAAATATCTCTAGAAAACAAGAAATGACTTTAAATAATATTTTATATTGCGAACTTTCTGATATATGGGGCATAGACTTCATGGGACCATTTCCTAAGTCTAATAAAAACATGTATATTTTAGTGGCAGTAGATTATGTCTCTAAGTGGGTTGAAGCAGTAGCGTCGCTCGAAGGGTAGTAAGGTTTTCAAAAAAAGAATATTTTTACTACATTTGGAACTCCCAGAGCAATAATTAGTGATGGCGGCAGTCATTTTTGTAATAAACAATTTGACAGCCTCTTAGCAAAATATGGAGTAAACCATAGAGTCGCTACACTTTAACATCCCTAAACCAGTGGCCAAAAGAAATATCTAACAGGGAACATAAGAAAATCCTAGAAAAGACTGTTGGTGCATCAAGAAAGGACTGGTCTTTCAAACTTGATGATGCTCTATGAGCATATAGAACTGCTTTCAAAACCCCTATAGGAATGTCACCATATAGGCTAGTATTTGGAAAAGCTTGTCGCCTCCCTGTCGAATTAGGGCACAAAGCTTATTGGGCTACCAAATTTCTAAATTTTGATATGCAGATGGTAGGTGAACATCGATTATTACAGATCAACGAAATGGACGAATTTCGAATGGAAGCCTATGAAAATGCAAAATTGTACAAGGAGCGTACTAAGAAGCTGGACGACCAACGCATCCAAAAGAGAAATTTTCAAATTGGAGACAAAATATTAGTTATAGCTCTTGACTTCGATTGTTTCCAGGAAAACTCAAATCCCATTGGTCAGGTCTCTATGAAATAATGCAACTCTTCCCCTATGGGACAATAGAAGTGGTTGCTAAAGATGCTTCAACCTTCAAGGTGAATGGACAGCGAGCTAAAATCTATGTTGTAGACACACCCAGGGACACATATACCATATCCCTACAAACCCCAACCACTTGAGGCAACACGTCAGGCTCGTGAAGATAAACAAGCGCCTTACAGGAGGCAATATGTAGACTGTTACTTAGTATTTGCCGTTTATTTTTAGTAATTTTAATTCTGTTTACTTTTCCAGTTTGATTCTCAGTCTTCAAGACTCTCAATGCAGCCAAAGATAAATGACATGGAAGCATCAAATTCCCTTGCAATTTGTTCATGATATTTTTCAGAAAGGAGTCTCTTTCCACATTTTGTTATTATAGCACTCATTTTATTTCATCTCTTTGTGCTTGTTTTAAATTAGATGCAGTGGGGATACTGCTAGAGATAAGTGTGTGAAGGGAATAGTATATTATGCTTATTACTTGGCTGTGCTTATAGCAATTTATAATGAAGAACTTAAATTTTTGCTGATTTAGGGGCTACAAAAAAATTTACTTCCTGACAACATGCGATTGAATCAATTCTTTGCTAGTATTGGAATTTGCTGAAAATTAGCATTGAAGTTCTATGAGTTTTAACTATCCTGTGTAAGCTTCTAAATGTGAGATTTGAGCTTGAAATAAGAGGCCACAATCATGCTTTTACCTCTTTTCTTTGCATGAGTGATATTTTTCTATGAATGTGCATTCTAGAACTTGTACTGAGACCATTACGAAGTGAATATGAGTTTATTTTCATGTGAATTTGGAAAGGACAAATTTTAGGAATTCTTTAGGCCACTACCGCTTTGAATGTATTATACTACTAGTTGCCCACTCTTGTGCCAAAAAGTATTTTATTTAATTTCTTTGGTACCTTTCCTGTTACTATTGGTTATTTTATGAGAAGACAACTTTGGAAAATTTTATTTGAGAGCAATTAGTGGCAAAACCAAAAGAATAATGTTATGAATTCCTTTTATGTTTACAAAAAGAAGGCTTAGCAAATATTTTCACTCCTAGTTCTTAAAAATGATTGATTGTTGCATAAATGCATGAAGGAAGGAAATGAAGAGAAAAGAAAGAGCATTGAAAAGAAAAGAAAAATTATTTATCCTCCTCATGTCTTCATAAATTGCAAAAAGAAAAATATTGATTGAAAAATTTTGGGATTCTTGCCTGCTCTTTAAAGTGAAGAAGAAATAGGTGCTTGTTTTGGTTGATTTGTTTCTGACCCTTCGCATGACATTTTCTTTCTTTTATCATACCAAACATTATTACCATAGCCCCATTATAACCAATGAAAGACCCTCATTCCTCTTTTGCATGATATATAGATTCTAATAGTAGAGTTTTGATTAATGTACAAGCTTATGGTAATGTCACTTCATTTGAAAAATCTGAGCATTAATGACTATACCTATAAACACTTTGAGATTGGTGAGGGTGTGACTTGAAAATCACAGGTTGTTAGCTTATTTGAACTTGCACCTCTAATTGGGCATTCCTTCTATTGGCATGTGTTGTGACATCATGTTGTTGTCTTACTTATGTTTTTGCCCCTATTTAGTGGAAATAATTTTTCTTACTATAATCACCCAAGTAGTTTGCTTGAGGGCAAGCAAAGCTCAAGTGTGGGGATGTGTTAACACACCAATTTGTTTACTTTTATAGGGCTTTTTTCTTACCTAATTATACCATTTTGCACTAATTAAAGCACAAAGGTACTCATTTATGTCTTATTTTGCAGAATTATCATGAAGACGCCACTCAGAGCAAAAGATGCAAAAAAGGACAAAAAACTGGCAAGTTCCGGAGAGTTTTAGCACTACTGGACAAGCAGTAGGACCTGACCTACATGTGGTATGGTCGTACCTTGATCAGAATCGCAGTAAGGTCGTACCTCCTCAGTCTGTACCACTTGACACTGATAAAAAAGCCCAGTACGGCCATGCCAAAAGAAGTACGGCCGTACACAATGATGTTCGGGATGCAGCACGCATGGGTACGAGCCAACATCGCAAAGGAAGTTCGGTACGGTTGTGTATATATGCGGTACAACCATACCCTGTCTCAGAATGTGCGGATTTGAAAGTCAGATGACCTAGTTCGTAGCCTAATCTAAAAATAGGGGCTCTTAACCTTTTCTAAAGACCCTTTAACGAATTCCCAAGACAAGAGCCCCTTTTGAGATTTATTCATAAACACCATACGATTGGAGTGGGTCTTGGATCATTGGAGCTTCCATCAATTTTGAATTGCTGCCGGAGTTCGTGGAGACGTGAGGAACACACGAGAGGATCACCATCTTACCACAATGGTGTCCTGGTTCTATTTACTAATAATGTCTTTTAGGAGTATGGATTTATTTTACTTTCTTTTGTTGCAAAACATTATGAGTAGCTAGTTCTATCACTAGGGGTGATGGGGGATCTATTACAATGCTCTTGATTTCTAATTAATTGCTATTTTGAATTCCCTATTATCCTTATGAATATGTTAATCTTAGCATGCTTAATTTCATGGGAAGTAGCTAATCCTTATCAAATTAGTTAATTGTGGTAACAGGATCATAGTTAATTAGTGGAACTCTAGGATCATAGAACTCGCTTTATACGTTGGATAGGTTATTGCTTGTTTCCAATCAGTTATTAGATTAACAAACTTGTCTATTCTTAATGCTCTTTCCTTTAAATACCTTCTAGGACCAAACAGAGTAATTAGTTAGGAGGAAGGCTATTACAAGCTAGGTAGCCCTTAGTAATTTAGAGTGAGTGATTGACGTTTGATAAAGTAATACAATTCATGATAGCAAGGAAATAGATTCAGGATCTAGTATTAGTGAACCCAGTTCCCCTAGGTTTCTCCTATTCGATCTTGCTCTAATCACTTTAGTTCAAATTTTTATTCTAATTTCCCTTACTCTTCCATTCAATTCGAATCCAGTTATCTTGTTAGCTTAAAGAATTTAAGATTTTTATTACGCTGATACTTGCGCATTTCCTATGGGTTCGACATTCAGAGTCTTAATTATACTCCACTTTATTACGAGTTACGATCAGGTGCACTTGCCTGAACAGCAACATTTACCCTCTCTAAAACCCTAATCCTCCATAACTTGTTCCTCTACTGCAATCATGTCTGATGTTAGAATCTGGGAAGACAATGCTATTTACAACACTATGGCTGAAGGAAAAGTCCTAATTGAAAATAGGATTGATTTGGTGAATTTTAAGCTTTATGGTTTTGATTTCGATGACGGATTAAAGGCTATGGGATGGTCGAACTATTTCTTTTGGGAACCAATTGAAGTTCTGGTCACTGCTATCAAGGAACTCTGGGGAAACATTTGTATGTTTTCGGGTGGTATTGTCGAAGGCCATGTTAAAGGTTATAAAATGGTGTTTACTAACAGTGTTGCTGAAATTATTAGGCGTCGATGTGAAGGAATCAGTTTCTACACTGGTTGGGAAAAATCCTTTAATGGAATGGAGAATGTTAATGAAGCTCTGTTTGAGAACTATCGATTGTTGAAGGAATCTGGGGAATCTCCATCTGCTAAGCATCTTAAGAGTCACTATAGGGTGCTTCATAAGATAATCACCAAAAGTGTCATACTGAAGGCTGGGTCTAGTGACGTTGTGAACTATGAGCAAAAGTTCATAATGAGAAACTACATGGATGGTCACAAGATAAATCTACCTAGATTAATCTACAACAATCTAGTCAATGCACTTATTAGTTCGAGAAAGGGTTCTGCTGAAGTGAAACAAATCTACAAGTGCATTCCTTATGAAGTTCTTCTTACTGAGATAATGATTAGAGAAGGTATTGCAAGAAAGCTTGGAGCTTTGCAACAGAAAGTAAGGGAAAAATATTTTGGAATAGGTGTTGTTGTTCTTCCTGATGTTTTTGGAGTCAATAGTTTGGTGAGGATGAATCTGGTTACTGGGGATATGATTAAGCAAGTGAAGCTAGAGCGGGAAGAAGTAGCTGATGCTACTATTGGTGAAGTTGTGAAGAAACCCATCAGAAGCTTGGTATCTGGTGTGAAGAGAACTGGTCAGTCTCCAGGCAAGGAGACAAGAAGCAAGAAACAGAAGGTGCCTCCTGCACCTAGAAGGAAAGACGAACTAGAAAATGGTGAGGATAGAGTCCTCATCAGAAACATCCTGGAGAAAAAGAGAAAGACAGAAGCTGAAAAGCCAATCTCAGCGTCTCCTCAAGCTGATTTCTCTCAAGGAAAAAGAAGGAGATTGTTTAGGCTCTCTGAGAAGCCTACTCCTAAGGTACTTGAATTTACAATTGATGACTCTCTTATTGCCTTTGGTTCTGATGATCCTATCACTGCTCCTCCACTGTCTGTTTCCACACCACAAACTCACTCTACACAACCTCCATCCACCAAACCACAATCCTCCAAAAGAATCACAAAATCCAAATCACAAGCCATTACCCTTATCACTGAACAACCACCACTTCCTCTATGTTTCCAAAACAGATCCATAAAACCCTACATCATTCCCTCAGGAACCTTTCCCTGGTACTTGGGAAACCAGTCACCCAAACCTACCCAAACATTAGGCCCCACATAAAACACTTACATTACCCAAACCACTCTCCTCTACCTCCTCAAACACTTCTCTCACCTCAGATATAGCCATATCTCACTCTCACCCCTTTTATCAGCTATTCAAAATCACTCCCAATAAGCCTAAAACCTACAAAGTCAAGGTGATTTCCACTCCCATTTCCACTTCCTCATCCAAAACCATATCTATTACTCCCTCATCAGATACCACTTACTTTTGTGCTTTAAAGTCTATGTTGAATGCTAATAGACCAGTGCCTGTTAGAGAAGAAGAGTATCGTTCAGTATATGATCACCCTTCTTTCTGGCATTTGAAGACATTTACTTCAGGGGTAGCTAGACTAGAAATTGCCCCATTCAGCTACAATGACAGATTGAAAACGACATTTAGTGGAAGGTTAAGACCTCCCCCAAACTGTGGAATTATTCCACTGTCATTTGACCTCCCTCAGAATCTGCCACAGAATGAACCTCTCACTCTGGAAGAGTGTAGAAGGTGGATTATTAACGAAGAAAAAGCTTTTATGAACCATTGCCTGGAGATGAAGAGGCATGAATTGGCTCTTCAGTATAGAGACCCCTCTCTGGCCTCTGTCAAGATTGTGCCCGATAGGCAAAGGTGGCTGCCATGGTCTGTTCCTGAAAAGAGAAAAAGAAAGCCTCCTCCAAGACTTCCCGAGATTATGACCATCAAGGAGTTTGAAAAATCCCCCAAGGTATATGACACCACTTTCTTTTCTTTAGAGAAAGTTAGTGATTTGACTGAAAACCACGCTATGGAAGTATATCACACAAAGCTGGCAAGCGACTCCAAAGATACTGGTTCTTCAGGGTGTTGTGATGTAGAGAAGGCCACTTTTGAAACCATTGAATCAATCAACAGAGTATATGACACAAATCTTGTCATGCTGCAGTGTTCTGTAATTAGGCCTCCCAGTGTTTTGAAACTGCAACAATAATGGGGAGCAATTAGTGAACAACTTGAAGCTGCTTTTAATTGGAAACATATTTAATTTAACATGGCAAATTAGTGGTATTATTTCTTTTCACTTTTATTTTATTTTATTGTATATTTTGTAACCAAAATTTTTCATTGCATATCGATTTTATGTATGCATTTATTATTTATAAATAATTGTTTCGTTTGTAAGTCCCGACGTGAAAACATATATTTGCTAGAGTTGAGCTTGTTGGTATAGTTTTTTTTGGTGATAAACACATCAATGTTCTGCAAGTATTTATTATTTACATGTATGATGTATCTATTCACAATCTTGAATCCTGACGGATAAATGTATAATGACTTGGATTGAGTTTCAGAGTATAATTTCGTTATCATTTAGCACGTTTTAGTTTTATGTATGCATTTATAGCAAACAATGATTTACGTAACATAACAAGTTAGAATTTGGTTGAGTTATTTGCATTGTGAACGTGAACACAAGAAGGGGGGTTGAATTGTGTTGAAAACTTTTCGCAAACTTTAAGTTAAAAACACTTAGAACACAGGTTTTCAAAACAGTTTGTTGAACGGACGCTGGAAATAAACCGGACGCTGGAAAAGCAGTTTGTGAAAACTTGTTTTTAACACAGCAGGATAAAGATAAATAGAAAGTAGTAAAGCAAGAGACACAGAGATTTATACTAGTTCACTACCAAACTGGTAGCTACGTCTAGTCCCTTCGTTCCTGAAGGATTTTTCACTATAATCAACTGATTACAAAACCTTAAGAGTATTCTACTGTCACAACCTTGACAATACTCTCAACTTCTCAAAACGACTCAGTACAGTCGAGCCTTTGAGGGAACAGCCTTAACTAGGCCAAAACAACTTTTACAAGTAAGTTGAATACAAGTATAAATAACTCTCTCAGAGAGGATAAAAATTAAGCTCAATATAGAAATGCTTTCTAAAAGAAAGTGTCGGACGCTGAGTTCAGTTCTTGTAGTCCAGAGACTTAGCTCGAAACTTGATTGCTCACAGAAGTAGTGCTTTCAGAGTATTGACTCTTTGTAGTGTATAGCAACAGTGCTTGTTCTCAGTAAATGAAGCAATATTCTCTTGTAGAGTTTCGGCAGTTTCTTCAATGGATACCTTGGGGTATTTATAGGAGTTATAAAGGATATTACCGTTACAGTAAAAATGGCTCCTTTCCATTGAGTGAGGTGATTTCAAAAAGTTGTCTCTTTCTTCCTTTCCAGAGAATATCTCAGTAGTACACACACTACAAGAAATCACGGGTATACCGACGGCCTTATACCGACGGCTTGAGGCCGTCGGCGAGAAGACGGACTTTCCGACGGCTCTGATCGTCGATAAATAGAATGAGGCATACTGTGAACTTATCGACGGGCTAAGCCGTCGGAAAATCCTTCCTATCGCCGACGGCTTCAAGCCATCCAGATAATCATGCGCACTTACCGACTGACCTACACCGTCGGACAATCCGTGTCGCCGCTTCGTCGATAGCCGTTTTCGTTTTCCCCGCTTTTATTACATACCGACAATTTTAACCGGCCGGTATTTGAAAAGACCGTCGGTAATCCCGAGAAATTTGCCGACGGCAGCCGTCGGTAAGGTTAATATGGCCGTCGGTAAAGTCCGGATACAACCACACGAAAAGCCCTCTTCTTCCCTTCCTCGTTTCACTTCTCTCGCTCATTTGCCAAGCACGCATTTGCTTCCACCATTTCGCCACCATCCTAGCTTCCACAGGACAAAGAACTTTGGCGCCTCTCTTCCATCGACAACCAGACCAACCAAAAACCTAGCTTTGGCCTATGCTGCGTCGCTGCTGTTGCCGACGTTGTCGTTGCCGTCGTGATGCGTTGTCGCCCCTCGTTGTCGTTGTCACCGTTGTCGCCCCTGCGTTGACGTTGTCGTTGCCGCCATTGTCGCCCCTCGTTGACGCGTTGTCATAGTCCATTTGATAGAAGAGGATCGCATTTGATTCGGGAAAGAGGATCACATCGTCCACACATCACGCATTTGATTCGGAAGAGAAGAAGATTAGAGGTAATTGATGGCTTGTTTTCAAAATGTTAAGGTGATTTTAGTTTCTTATCATATCGTTACACATTATCCGCAATGAAAAAATTGATGATTTTCATTGTATGGCCTAGCAACCGAGTTCGTTAATTTGAATTTGTTTAGGGATGGCTATGCTATCAATTAAAGCGTGTGAATGGAATGTTTGTGGGTATCAAATATGTATGACCATGGATTTGTGTGTTTGTAGTCTAGCTGAACAATTGTAGAATAACAATTCATGATGCATTATGCGCTTTATGATTATAATGTGTGGTAGCTCTTGAACACGCTAAGAATGGATAATGGCCCCACTTGTCTTATTTGAACTATTTCTTTCTGCAATTTCAGCATAGAGGCTCTGATATTTAGTTGTACCAATGTAACCATCAAACTGTACTTTTATTATGTATCTGGGGTACTTTTATTTCTTTCTTTGCCGGTCTCCTCTTGTATTTTGGTAGTTTTGGTTTTGGACAAAGGATTGGCTTGTTTTCAATAGTTTTACTGATTTGTGGGTAAGTGATTATAATTGTAATAGTGATTAGTCCTGATAATTCTTGTCTTGTGAGTTACCCTTGGCATTTGAATTTGCTTTATTTGAATTCACGATCACGGACATGTTCTTGAAGCACGCAAAGGCAGTCTCAAGAAGCTTCAGCTTAGATTATCCTGGATTTGTATCTTGTTCACTTTCCCCGTAGCCCTACAAGGCATACCGGTATGTTTGGTTTCTTATGCTTCCTTGAATTTTTATTTTTATTTTTATGTTCATGTATAGTAATTGTCATTGTTGGCTCAGAAAGGATCGAGATAAGCGAAAGTGTGTTTTAACGCTACAGGAAAAATACAATGAGCTTCAACCCCATAAACTTTGGATATATACATAAATAAATATCTTTACTCTCAAGTTAAATCTGTTCTAGACCTTTTAACATAATCTTTCTGCTTTCTTTTAACATGTGCAAGATAATTTAAATATAAATAGACATGAAGGCTATTAGTTTTCTCAAGTGATTGCCCTACATTTATTGAATTATGACCTTATGTGTGCATGAGTGACAATATGTTTCATGGAGAGTTTAAGTTAATTTTTGATGTCCATGTAATTGTTGGTACTTGACTTCGTCTAGAAACCAAATGAAATGATAAACAAATAATTAATTACAGGACCTTTAATTTAGATGTGGATGTAACATTTGTGGGAATTGGACATTTATGGAACTAGATTGAGTGGTGTCCAAATTACATGGAGGCATGGGTATTAGCTCAAAAATGATCTCAGTTGGATGCGCAACAACGAGAATATGGATAAAAACATTTTATGACATTTGGTACCTTGTTGAAGTAGCTGAAAAAATGAAAATTTCCTTAGGTTTTTTTTTTAATTTTTAATTTCTTATTTACAATATGGGAAAAAAAAGTTCTATACTTCTATAACATTTTGGTATTCTTAGCAGATATTCTATTTGGTTGATTTGGCCTGTTTTTTGTTTGGAGGCTCTTTCCTAGTTGTCAGGTGCTTGGTGAGGATAATACCATTGATTTGCATTCTCAATTTTATATTACTTCGGCAATGGGATAAATTATAGAAATTAAAAAATATGAGCATGGACTATTTACCTTCTTGTTATATTCTTGTTTTATGATATGATTTATAGTGTGCTTCTATAGAACTACAGGCATAAACAGGGAGATGCTTTAGATGATGGTGAACTAGAAAGGCCTTGTTGATTTGATTACATGTGTGTGGATATATATATATATATATATATATATATATATATATATATATATATATATATATGAAAAGAGTGTATGCTTTAGATGGTGAGCAACAAGAAAGGTCTTGTTTGGTTTGATCGGATTGGAGTGTGTTTGTGTGTGTTGGTGAAAAGCGCATGAACAATCTCAAGCTTAGAGGGAAATTCACCATATATAGCTAACCTATGATGTTGTATGAGATTGAATGTTGGCGGTAATGCCAAATAAGTAAACTCTGTCACATAGATGAGAATGTTAAGTTGGATGAATGGTTACACAAAATAGTGTGATTATAATTACAGTAATTAGAAAAAATTGGGATTGCTCCCATTATTAAAAAGATGGTGGAAGTCTTGTCATGATTTTTAAAGGGGTTGGAGGATTATTCAATAGTTAGACGTGAAGAGAAACCAATAAAAAGTGTAGGTTAAACCATTAATGAGATTCATAATTGTCTACCTTTAAACTTAGTATGTATAGGAAAATTATGGTATCATTTAATTCATGTAGTCAACCCCAATTGAAAAGTTTGAATTTGCTTCTTCTTTATTAGTTTTTAGCTCATTTGTTATCTTGTTTTGACAACCTTCCATTTGTCTTTTGTCTTAGAAGCTGAGCATGAAGCAATTTTTGGTCTAAAATCTTCTCTTGGTCAAACAAGCTTTACGCTTTAAACCATAATATGTATGTGCTCTATTGGGGGAAAAAGATTTATGAGTTAGTAATGAGCTCTCTTCCAATAGAATAGAACCACTTATTTTACTTTAGAAATCTGGATATGGTTGCTTGATTAGAAACGAGTATAAGGACTTTTTAGTTGTCCCACTTTATTTTCCCTTGAGTGTTTTTTCCTTTCAAATTGAAATATTTGAATTTTTATCTTGTCAAGCCGTAGATGTTCGGTGTGTGATGGATTTCATATTAGGACACTAGTGTGTATGACTGCCCAGGTGTTTGGTTTCGTGAGATATTTACTTTATTTTGTTCGTGCGGTTCCTTCTCATTGTCTCCAAAGATTACCTATTCTAACTCCAATCATTTCCTCTCTCACTTCAAACTCCTAATTTAACTCATTGCTAATGCTTTTTATTGTGATCTTGCAGCGTGATTTAGTTAGTGTTTTAGCTTTGAAGGGATTAACTACTCTAATTTGAACATTTGGCTTTTTATAACAATGACATTTAGAAGCTCGATTTACTTATACTAACTCACCTAACAAAGTATGATCTTTAGGTTTTTTTGATGCATAAAACTGTGGTTTACACTTTATCTCGGTAATGTTGGTTCCCTTTTTTATTATTCTTATTGAATTTGTATGTTTTTTTTGTGAGATGGCTAGTTGAATCTTTAACCGATTGGTTGAAAAATTCAATTTTGTTTTGAGGGATAGTTTAAGTGATTATGTGTGGCTATTTCATCGAAAGTGTTACTGACTTTATAGTTGCTATAGCGATAAAGATGATGTAATTAGAACTGTTTACAAGTTGTGCAATTTGCTTTGTACTTTCTCTGTATTTCTTTTCCTTGCCCATACCTTGTCTAATTTTATCCTTTGTGAGTTATGAGTTTAATTTGGTTTTCCAATTATGTCCGCATCTGAGCTTTAGTAAGCGCTCGGTTCTTACCCTCCCCTTTGATTCACAATCCCGCCCGACCTTGCCTTGTTTGGGTAATGATTTTGTTTTTCGTTAGTATATGCTTTTATTGTTCTTGTGTAGTTCTTTGAGTTTAATCTTGTGTTTGCGATTACTACTGCGGTGACATGACTCCGCCTCTTCCTTCCTCCGTGGTCACGTGCATACATTCTTCTCTTCTGCAAGTATGGATTAATTCCTTTCCTTTAGTAACATGTGAACCTTAGGTTCCAAGTTAGGGATTTCGAATACTCTTATAAACTAAAGTTTATTATTATTGATTTGATTGTATAGTGGAGTCCTGGTAAAGAGGTTGGCTTCACCCAACCTCCCACAACTTATATGTTTGATGTTTGCTCCTTTGTGTGCTCCATTGAGCTCCAAAGGTATGAGTGTGGTTATGTGTTGTCCATTATGTTGGTAAGTTTTGAGGCTTGACATAGAGCCCTAAATTCATAGTAATGATTTATGTTGAATTCCTTGATTTCTTATTTAGAGTTTTAATGCTATTTTTGTTGCATAGAAAATGCTCTCAATATGAGGATTGTCACTCGATTTCACGCGCTTTGAATTTTATAGATATGAGTGCGTGTTTGGTTCGCGTGCTTGCATCTCGTCAATGTTTGTCACTTTTGTAAAAGAACGAACACCAAGAGAAAATATTGAATGAATCAAGAAGGAATAAGAAGAGGTTTTTTTTTAATAGATTTATACCATGAACTTCTTGTAATAGATTTATACCTTAAACTTTTATAGTTTAGATTTCTTTTAATCGACATCAAGTATTATCAACATGCAAGTAAATCAACATGAGATAGCTTATCACGAATGTGATTTAAACAAAAAGATAGTTGGAAGAAATCCAATGATATCCACATGTCTTTGCCATTTTAAAATCTACAATGTCGCTTTAAGTTTACAACTAGATAAAATTTCTTCAATTTAAGAAGTTTACATTGGTGATGTTGCTTTGCAATTTGCTTTGCACATCTCTCTGCATTTCTTTCCCCTTTGCCATACCTTGTTTAATTCTATCATTTTTAAATGACCTAGTATATTTTTCTAATTCCAGTTGTTGTTAATCGAGGATCGCGAAATATAGCGTGAAAATTGGTAGCTAGGATAGCGTAAAATAAAGAGCAGATAGCGTAAGTTAAATAGCGGGTGAAATAAATAAAATTATAAAATTATATATTAAAGAAGTGACATATAATATTTAACGCAAGACACAAAATCTGAAATGAGATAATAAAATATTTATTTAATGAGCTATTTTTAGAAACTTAAGTGATTATTTATTCATAAATTACTTTAGAGGCTTATTAAAATAAAATGAAGAGATAATATTCAAATATATTTTTATGTTGATATATTTGAATATTAATATCAGCATTTATTTTAAGTGATGTAAAATAAGTTTAAATAAACCCTGAATAAATAAGTAGCTCTTCCGTTTTAAGAAAATAAAATATATAAATTAAAATTGCAATATTGATTAAAAAATAGATTTAAAAAAAATAATTAAAAAGCAGAATTTTTAAGAACAATAGAATAAAAAAGAAGATTTTAAAAAAGAAATAAAGAGAATAACAAAAGCGAAATGAGATAGAGTTGAAAAATAACATAATTAAAAACTAGGCGGATTGAAAAAGCAATTGTAAAAATAATTACGAGATGAGTGAATTAAAAGAGAAACAAGGGAAACAATCGTTAAAAATATGATATAACAAAATGAAAAAGATCTCAAGAAGTGAAGAAGAGAAGAATTAAAAAATTTCAATAAAAAGAAATAAAAATAACAACATTAAAAATTATCATATAAAATTAAATGAATATATATATATATAATAAAACTAATTCTACCCTTGTCATACCTTGTCTAATTGTTATGTTAATCATTGATCGAATGGATGTTTGATATTTGTTATTAGTATCGAGAGAAGCCTTAGCTTCCGTTTGAGGTTTAATATATTATTGAGTTCATATACTCTTTTAGGGTACCATGTGCTCATTGTATATTGAACCTTGAATTGTCCAAGTCGATCATTTGGAAAAAACTTTTTCTTTACTCATTATAATAGTTGTTGCTTAATTCGTATCTTTATATTTGATGAAATTTAGTTCGATTCATTTCCTTTTGTTCTCACAGGTATACTTGATTGCGGTGTTCATAATGCGTTCATTTTGTGTACTCGAGAGACCAATGGAAATCACTAAATTTTGTCAAGTATAAGATACGAGAATTAAGGAATGATTATTATCTGAGTTAAAAGTATTTTCTCGAATGGGATAAGGTCATACCATTTAAAGAAAGAAGGTTGTAAGAACGTCAGGTGCTGAAATTGTGAATTTTTTGACATGCGTAAGATGGAATATTTTCTTTGAGTCGTAGTTGGATGTACGATAGGTTGTATCAGGGAGAGGGGGTTTGAAACCGATTTTTCTTGTGGGGTTGCGTACTTTGTCCAAGTCGCAATGGCACATAAGGATTTCAAAACTAATGGAGGATTAGATGTCCGTGCTTTAATTGCGTATCATATGGATTAAGAGCCCAAGTGCGAGGTCACGCACCACTGTGATTGAGTTGGATTTAGGCTTAATTAATGGATTTGGACTAGACATGGTGAAAAGTTGCCTCACGTTGATTTAGGTTGGTGATAATTGCGAAGGTGCTTTAACCAGTTCACGAGATTCGGGATGTGGTGATGATTGAATTGATGCAAGATATGGTTTGTGATGCCTTAGGGTGAATGTGTTATTCGAGAACAGCAAATGACACAAGATGAACTTCCAAATGAGACTAAATGACAAAAATTTTATAATCTATTGTTAGAAACAAATAAGCCATTGTTTGAAGGGTCTACACTTCTAAATTATCAATGTGTGTGAGGGCTCTTAGCTCTTAAGTCCAACTGGTGCTACGAAAAGTGTGCTTGGATCTCAGAACGGAAAATGATGTTGACTCGTCACACCTATCAAAGATGGTTTGCCAAAAAGTTATTACGAGGCTAAAAGCTTAGTGTCCAAGTTGGGGCTGAATCTAAAAGGATTGATTGTTGTGTGAGAGGGTGTATGTTGTATTACGACAATGAGTTTAGTAAAAACGATGGTGCGCTAGTTGAATGCAAATTTTGTGGTGAGCCTAGGTATATGTCACATACTAATAATCGGACGGGTGACAAAAACTAGTTCCAGTTGAAGGCAATGTTTTATTTGCCAATTATTCCAAGGCTGCAGAGAATGTTTGCATCACCACGCATCGAGACAAAATGACATGGCACTATGAGAATAGAGCACTTCAGATATGTTGCGCCACCCTTCCGATGGTGAAGCTTGGAAGCACTTTTGATCGTGTGCATCCTGATTTTGGCACAGATCCACGTAATGTACGACTTGGCTTATGCTCGATGGTTTTACCGTATGTTCAATCCACGGCTAAACCTTATTCTTGTTGGCGATTATCGTTACTCCATACAATCTTCCTCCCGAAATGTGCATGTCTAAGCCTTATATGTTCTTGACCTGTGTTATCTAGGGTCCAGGATAATCCGACAGATGATTATTGACATCTATTTAGAGCCTCTTGTGACGATCTCAAAGGTTGTGGAATGGTGTTGTGGCGACGATATTGCACGAAGAGGAATTTTACAATGAGGCAGCCATGTGGACCATTAATGACTTCCCCGCATATGGCATGTTGTCAGGTTGGGGTACTCATGGTAAAATGGCATGTCCCGCATTGCATGGAGCATACAAAGGCCTTTACCTTGAAATTGGGGGAAGAGTTCTTGGTTTGACTCATCGCGAGGTTTTTACCCGATGATCATGCATTTAGGACTAATAAGAACGCTTTCAAGAAGTTGAATTAGATGGCCGCCCTCTAAGGTTGACGCCTTGAACGTATCTGGGAAAGGGTTATGGAACCCACAAAATCACGATTTTGGCAAGTTGGATCGATTTGAAGGATATGGACAATGGCATGGTGGACAAAAAGAAGTATTTTGGGATGCCCATATCTTGGAGAGATAATTTATTGAGACACAACCTTGATGTTATGCACATTGAGAAGAACTTTTTTGACAATGTTTTTCTCCACGCTGATGAACGCCGAGAGGAAAACAAAGAGACAATGAGAAGGCGAGACTAGACTTACCACTTTAAATGGCGAAAGGACTTGCATTTGATTTAATCAAATGGGATGGGAAGACCTGAAACCCAAAGCTCTGTTACTCTTTGCTAATCTTGAGGAAGCCCAAGTCGATCTGTCCGGTGGATAAAGAACTGGATGCGGATGGTTATTCTTCTAATTTGGCGAAGATGTGCCGGAGTGAACAAAGGAACTATGATTGGGATGAAAATCCGCGATTGTCATGTATTCATGGAGTGTTTACTTCCTATTGCATTTAGTTCTCACGTCAAATGTTTTAAATCCTTGTTGAATCACCAATTTCTTTAAAGATTTGTGATGCGACGTGAGAGAGGATGATCTCATAAGGATGGAAACGAACATACCGATCATTCTTTGTAAGTTGGAGAAATATTTCCCCCTGCTTTCTTTGATTCTATGGAGCATCTAGCGCTGCATCTTGCACGTGAAGCCAGGCTCGTGGACCGGTTCAATACAGATGGATGTATCCCTTTCAAAGGTACTATAATAAAGTATTCTCTAAAATAAATAGTGATTCAAGGGTTAAATGTATCAATTTTTATCATCAACGTTGTTATTTTGTAGATTTATGGGTGACTCAAAGCGGTCGGTGAAAAATAAGGCCAGGGTTGAAGGATCTATTTGCGCAACTTACTTACACCGAGACAATCCATTCTGTTCCCATTATTTTACTTAACTTCATGTTGACACCAACAAATAGTAGGAGCAGTAGAAATTGAAAGTGAAAGACACCCGCTTGCCTTATCGATTTTGCCTTTCCGAGCCGTCATGGTGGAAAAGAGGTGGATAAGCGGATAACCCGGGGCGAAGTGTGGAAGTCGACCCGCGTTCACGTGTTGATCAACCCGCGCGTATATCACCGTGATCTAACGTATGTATCATTTTGACCACTTTCAATTTCTTTAATCCACAATTGCTCTTGATCATTTGTTTGATAATGACTTGATCAGGGCATTCTTGTTAACTAAGCCCACAAGCGTACAAGACTCCTCGCCTATATTCATGAATATTTCCCAACGTGGTTTAAGAACCAGGTATGTTTTTGAGTCGTCATATATATATTATTATTATTATTTATTGTTTGAAAATACAAAAATATTGTTTGAAAATCTAACCATAATTTGTTTGCACATGGTGTGTACACAGTGTATAGCGAGGCGTAATCCCCAAATCCAACACTTGAGAAATTTATCTCATGGTCTAAATCACGATGTAAAAGAATGGCACACATTCTTTGTAAATGGATACAAATTCCAAACCAGTCCAAAAACAGTAGGGGAAAAAGCAGTTAATGGATTTATGTAAAGGTGCCGCACGATGGAGGTGAAGATGACTTTACGGCGTGATTCAACATATATATGAACTGATCGTACAATACTTTAGACTATACTAAAAAAATAGTGCTATTTTATTGTAATTGGTTTGATCCATCAAATAGAGGCACAAGAGTGGATCAAAAATATAACATCTGTTGACATACACATGGCGAAGATACCAAATGTTTGATCCGTTTATCATGGCACAACATGTAAGACAAGTGTATTATGTCCACTTATCCATCAACTCGAAGGGACAAACAAGGTTGGTGTGTATGCAATAAAGATAAAACCACGGGGTCGCATTGAACCGTGATGACAACAGTTGGCTTATCAAGTGGATGAGATGTCTCATGTCAATGTAGTAAACGGTTGAACCCATTACTCGACTACGTGACAATCCAATCACATATGAAGATGTAGATGGGGATGAGGAATTAAATGAAGAAGTGGCGTAACCATCAAGATCTGAAGAGGCGATCTTTGAAATTGTGAGCGGGCAGAATGGGGCGATTGATATTGTTTAACTTTTTACAATTTGAGAAATTAAGGTGTAACAATATATTTTAATTTGTCGCTTATTTTCATAACTTGTTTATTTTTATGGAATTCATTTGTAATATTGTTATGTTTAAATATAATATTTCATGATCTATTATTCAATTGCTCTATAGGATATGGCATCGCAAGGTTGAGGAGCAGACTTCCGACCACCCAAAGGTGGTGGTAAATGGAAGGGGAAGGGGATCGCCCTACGACCCCCGCCGTGAGTCGCCGCCATCATTAGGCGTGACCCTCTTTGGGGTTTTCGACGTTGTCATCTACGTCGTCTAGTACATCCAGAGACCTGATACACCCTTCGCACCTAGGCCCATACGCACCACCTACATGACATCAGCACATTGGGCACCAGCTACACAAACTCGGCACGCTCGGGCACCTTTGCCTCACATTGACATGATCCCCACCGGTTCCGGTTTGCACATGGCGCTCGAGTTCCCATGTTGTGCCTCGATCCGGTGGCCGATGCTCATCATCCGACCATGATTATAGTACGGGCCATACACTGATGACACCGATGTTAGGCGGGGCGGGGAGGAAGCAGGAGGTTCGGCGGGGAGGAGGTTCTTGAGAAGTGAGGGAGCGAGCGACACTCTTGAGATGTTGTATGATGGTCGAGTTCTTATCGTGCCATCCGTAAAGGGTAAGTATTTGCAATTTTTTCGAGTTATTAATAATTTTTATTAATAATTTACATGTATATATATATATATATATATATATATTTATTTAACATGTTTTTATTGTTCAGGTTTCTTCCTCAAAGCCTTTGCGTTATAGCTATCACAAGAATAATTGAGGAGAATTACAGGAGTTTTGGCCCACCTGGGGACAGAAGGATTTAGCGGGACCATATGTTTAATTCTTTCAGAGTAAGCTGCAATTTTATTTTATTGCATATTTTATTTTCGTAAATTTCAATTATGTTTAATAATGTCTTATATTGATACGGCATTTAGGTTGCTTGGGAGGAAAAAGATGAGGAGTGATGGAGAAGAATTTTCATATGAAGGCCTCCCACCGCCTTCTCGACATGCCGAGATGCTCGAGCCGTGATCGACCAGTTGGATAGGGGGCGAGCTGGCGGCCGGTGGTAGCGACTGAACTCCTCGAGTTCCAGGCGACCAGCCACAAGGCCAGAAAGAATAGGGCCTCACAGAAGGGTGGCGGCTTGCCTCGGAGGCGATGTCGGTAGCGACAGTTAGACTTATGCGTGTTATAAAATTGTTATTATTATTATTTTATTATTATTATTATTATTATTATTATTATTTATTTAAATTTTTTATTAATACAATCTCAATCGAGGAGGTTGGGAAAGTTCAGATTGCACGAGCTTCATCTTGCAACTCATCACGAAGAGGAGTACCGGTGATTTCATTGATGAGCGTCGAGGCGGACTCGTAATTATAAAATATAATAAATATTTTTTTAATAATGTTTATATTGTTTTGTTAAAAAAAAAAGATTTGACTTATTTGTTTGTTTAACAGAGGAGTTTGAGCAGGATGTCTCAGCCTAGATCTCGAGCTCATCATGTTCTCCATCTCGAGCCACCGACGATCTATCTACACCGCCGAGGGTTTGGGCGGAAGTGGTTGGCGGAATAGCGGTCGCCTATATGGTCGGCGACCTTGCCAAGAACTACAAAGGGGCCCGCCGCCTACACGCTGGAGAGTCGTCGAGTAGTAGTGTGCCACCGGTCGGCTGCGCGGATGACCAAGAGATAGCCGAGTTGAAGCGGACGTGGCCCGGCCGGCAGAGCTTTTGACTCAGGTGCAATGGGAGCAGGAGCAGATGTACAGCTGTTAGCTCGCCACCACTTACTCCGGCCCTCACCTCTCGGCCTCCGCCTCGCCTCGCCTTCGCCTCAGCGTACTCATGGTCATGTCGATGATGCCAGATGATGTAGAGCATCGATCATGATCCGTGAGTACCAGACTATTAGTTCTTTTGTACTTATATTTTTCATATTTTTGGATATCATTTTTTTTCGTTTTCAGATATTATTTTTTGAATTCTTGATTTTTATTTGTTGAATTTTTTTATTTATTATGTTTTCTTTTTTAATTTGCTTTTTAGTTTACGTTATCACATTTTTATATATGGAAAATCAATTAATAATTAAATTAAATTAAATTACAAGTAATTTTAATTAAATTAATAAATAAATATTTTTAATATGAGTAAATTATTTTTATAATTAAACAAATAAATAATTAAATTATTTAATTAATTAAAGAATAAAATTAGATGGCCCTTAATTAAATTTAATTTATTAATAAATTTAATTAAAAAAATTTCGACACGATTCTGACGGCCTAAGCCATCGGAAGCGATTGATTTATCGAAGGCGTCGGGCTTCAGAACGACGCGGCCTAAGCCGCGTCGGAAACAATTCAGATTTACCGGCGGTTACGTCTGGAAATCGACGTCATTTACCGGCGGCTTTGCCCGTCGAATCGACGTCATTTATCGACGGTATAACCGTCAGATATTACGGCGAAGAAGAGTCCGTCGGTAATCCTTTGCGACGACCATATTTCCGACGGGTTGTAGGCCGTCGGTTATCCGTCGGTAAAAGTGGGTTACCGACGTCTTTTATCGCTTACCGACGGCTTTAGGCCGTCGGTAATCCCGTGTTTTCTTGTAGTGACATTACCGTTTTCGTACTACCTTGCTTTTCACAATTGCTTGTACGATTTTTGTCTTTTAGCTAAAGGTGTCACCTTTGATACCTCGTACAACAATTTTGGCGCATAAGATCAAATTTGAAATCCGTTCCAGAATCTTCTGAGAGGAAGAGCGACTACGTGACCAACACATGATTTATAACGAAGTTCAGACGCTTGCTCAGAACGGAAGATCGGACGCTCATAGCAAATGGATAAGACTAGTGTCACAAGAAGATAATTCCAGACGCTTATGAGGACAGTTTACTAGGATGAGCCGGATGCTGACACATGGAGTGTATCCTTCTCTTGAGAGCTTCTTCCTTCTTGTTTAAGTGGCTTAGAAATATATGTAATATTAGTATCTGCACACTTCAAGAATTATTAGAACATAAATTGTTCTCTTGTGAATATTTTGTTATCATCAAAATTAATGAGGGTCTAAACTTCTCAATCGTTTAGGTTCCAACAATCTCCCCCTTTTTGATGATGACAAATATCTAAGGTTGATGAACAATTTAGTTTCAAAATGACATCAAGGGTCTCCCCCTGAATTTAACAATTTTGATATATAAGATAATTCTAGTATTAAGGCGATAGTTGATAAACAAATTCAATTAAGTGATCGTAAAAACATACGTAGATGTATCAGAGTAAGATCGGATGCTGATCAAAAAGATTGATTTAATCAAATTGTACCAAATTTGTTGATCATTATAAGAGCACTAGATCAATGAGTATTAGCGCATAAATAAATAACCACACAAATGCTATGTATGAAATGCTAAGCATGATACTTCAGTTCCAGTGTATTCATCGGAGTGTGAACATCGGACGGTGAATTAGTCAAATTTTCACGTGTTCATCATACCTTTCTTTTACTCCCCCTTTTGTCATCAGACAAAAAGAGTGTAAAATCACATCATAGTCAAAATAAGACTTAGAAAAATTTGAATATAAGTCAGAAGTAGGTATATATTAACAAATAATCAGAGCAAAATTAGTGTATATATATATATATATATATATATATATAAGTGTAACAACAAAACAAGGAAATAGTTTATATCACACAAAAATAAAAATAAAAAAATTCAAGGGTTTGGAAGAGGTGGTGGAGGGATGTTGAGACGTTCATATAGTAATTTCAGAGCAGTCTCCAGCTGAGTGACTTTCATGTTTGTGGCCTTCATTTCTTCAAACTCTGCTTTGGAATAGTGACCATCTCAACTGCAGGAGTAGAAGTAGGAGGTCCAACTGCACGGTGCAGTGCAGGTTTCATCTTCTGATGCTCTGCTAGCACCCAGTTGGATAGCGTCAGTCTCAATTCCTTCTTCCGTTGAGCTCTTAGAAAAAATGCATCATTTGGTATAAACCATTTGATGAGATTTCCAAGTTTCCTGAGCTCAGATTCTGTTTGAATTTCCCATTTATACCTCACATCTTCTGGATACAGCATATTCATGAAGATTATTTCTCTGTGTAGAACTACATCAGCAGTGAAAGCATCAAACCTATTTCCAGCTTCTTCTCCCCATATACTTCTGATAAAGACACTTAATGCTTCACAAGCGTAAGAGAGTGCTTCATTTTCTGCCAGGTAAATTCTTCGCAGATTTTCCCTGTCATCTTCTTCTAGCACTAGGGGGACGAGGCATGGTAACATGGCTTTGTCTTTCCAAGACTCAGACCATTGACTCCAAGTAAATCCAATGTCGAAGTGCTTGGTCACAACAGCCCATTGGTCATATATCTTCATGCAGTCAAAAGGCCTGATTACTGAGCATCTGAACATATCATCGAAGTAGACTGTTCTAAGATTGATGTCAGTAATTCTGCTGATTGTGCCAACTGTTGGAATAGTGGCCTTCTCGGCATTGCAGCAGTTTGAGGAGCCAGTTCTCCATTCATCTTCCTTCAGAGAATTCAGGTAAAACCTTCTGGCATGATCCTCAGAGATCTTGGCACCCAAGCTTAGAGAATTCCTTAAGGTTGTACTTTTAGGAGCCTTCATATTCCTTGAGCCCGATCTTCTTTGAATGGTCGCTTTCTGAGCAGGTTCTTTCCTTTCCCCAGGGATAGACCAAGGTAGCCACCTTTGTCTATCAGGTACAATCTTTACTGATACAGAAGAAGGATCCATGTACTGTCTTATTACTTCAATTTTCTTCATCTCAAGACAGTGTGCCATGAAGGCAGCTTCTTCATCTATGATCCACCTTCTGCATTCTTCCAACGTGAGTGGTTCAGTTTGTGGTAGGGATCTAGGAAGATCAACAGAGAAGGGAATTGCCCTGCTACCAGATGCTGGTCTAAATCTTCCTTTAAATGACATCTGAAAGTGGCCTTCTCCATCCTTGAAGGTAGCACTTATTGGAGGGGCAATCTCTAATCTGGCAGCTCCAGAGGAGAAGGTTTTCAAATGCCATGTGGAGGGATGATTGTAGATGCTATGATATATCACATACTTAACAAATTGTGGTTTGTATGAGACATTCTTCCTTCCACCAGCGTCTGTAGGTTTAAGGGTAATGGTGAGTAAGGTGGGAGTGGTTTTGGTGATTTTGTAGGTTTTAGGTGTGTAGGTTTGAAGGGATTAATGGGAGGTATTTTGAATAATAGATTAAAGGGATGAGAGTGAAGTTTGGAAATATATGTAGTAAGTGAAGTATTTGAAGAATTTTGTGGTAGGTCAAGGTTGAGTGTAGTGGATGATGGTTGGGTAGGTTTAGAGAGGGTTGAGGTTTGTTGGAGGCTCATTATGGTTTTCCTGGTTTGTGTTTGTGGTTATGAAACAGACAAAGGTGGTGCAGGAATAACATCATGAGCATCAAACATGATCTTGATTCATCAAAGAAAAATCAAGTACCTTTGGGTCAACTTCTGATGACTTGACCAACCTTCTTTTTGACCCTCTGGTGACAACAACAGCAGAAGGAGGAGAAGGGATTTGCTTCCTTTGACCGGACGCTGAAGCATCCTTTTCAGCTGCTGGTCTAAACTGTTTCTCCAAGACCTTTCTGATGGGAATTCTATCCTCATCTTCTGGTTCTTCAACGATGAGGTGCAGGTGCCTTTCGCTTTGTTCTTCTGGTCTCCCTTGAAGGGGACTCAGCAGGTCTTTTCACACCAGTCATTGAGCTTCTGGTGGTTTTCTTTTCAGCTTCTCCTTCCTGTTGCTCTATTTTCACCTTCTTGATCATGGAGCCTGTAATAAGCTGCATCCTAACCAGACTGTTGACTCCAAAAACTTCTGGACGAACAACAGCACCAACACCAAAGTATTTTTCCTTTTCTTCTGTGTTGATGGAGTCAGTCAGCTTCCTTACAATGCCGTCTTTGATCATCATAATGGAGAGAAGAACTCCATATGGGATTATCTTGACGATAATCTTCTTATCAACATTCTTCCTTGAGAAGACAAGGGCATTTATCAGATTGTTGATAATCAACCTTGGCAGATTGATTTTCTTCCCATCCATGTAGTTCCTCATAATGAACTTTTGCTCGTAGTTTATTATGTCACTTGACCCAGCCTTTAGAATCACGTTCTTGGCGATGATTTTGTGCAGTACTCGGTAGTGGCTTTTCAAGTCTTTAGCCGTGGGAGTGATGTTCTTCTTCTTCAGTTCACGGTAGTTCTCAAACAGAGCTTCATTGACTTTTTCAAGTCCTCTGTAAGCATCAGCCCAGTTTGAATGGTAATTGATTCCTTCACACGGACACTTGATTATCTGAGCAATAGAGTTGATAGTGAAGCGTAGTTTGAATCCTCTGATGTGACCTTCTATTACTTCCCCCAGAAGTAAGTATGCACTTCCCCAGAATTCCTTAATAGCGTAGCTCAGTACATCAACTGGTTCCCAGAAGAAGTAGTTTTTCCAGCCCAGTTTCTCAAGACCTTCCTCAAAATCAAAACCATATAGCTTGAAGTTCTCGAAATCAACCCTGTTCTCATTCAGAAGTTTTGCCTCAGAGAAGACATCGAAGGCAGCAGTGTATTGTCCAACCTTTCTGTCGGCCATTGTAGCAAATGAAGAGAAGGTGATGGAGGTTTTAGGGTTCGAAAACACACACAGAGAGAGAGAGAGAGAAGGATAGAGAGAAAGCACGGTTTTGCAGAAAACTCAGAGTGAAGTGATGGAGCGAAAAGTGTGGAGTAGTGGGAAAGTTAATAGAGAATTGGTACAGTCCCTTTTTCAAAATATCGCTTCGTATTTCCACATAAAAGTTAAATCAAAAAGAAAAGAAAATAAAGATTTGCCTTTTCATTAAATGCAGACGCCAAAAGAAAAGTAAAATCAAGAAAAAGATTTTATCGAAAGACATAAACAATTATGACTCAGTAGATATGATGAGATGCTTAAGTCCTTAACACGTGTGACACGTGTGGGTGTGCTCGGACGCACACAACCGATTCACCTGACGATGAGTTATGATGCATATGACAAATAAGATGCCTATACACATACATGCTTATGTCATATCAGATGCTGAGATTTTGTTTATTTTCAGACGCTGAGATTAATCATTCTTCTATAAGATGAAAGTTTAAATTTCTTCTTATAAAATTGAATCTATCTTCAGCAAGGGGTTTTGTAAATATGTCAGCCCACTGATGATCAGTGTCTACAAATTTTATTTCTAGAATACCCTTCTGAACATAGTCTCTTATAAAATGATGTTTAATCTCAATGTGCTTGGCTCGTGAATGCAATATGGGATTTTTAGTAAGACAGATTGCAGAAGTATTGTCACAGAAGATAGGAATGTTACTCTCTTTTATCAAGTAGTCTTCAAGTTGATACTTCATCCACAGAAGTTGAGAACTGCAACTTGCTGCTGAGATGTATTCAGCTGGTGCTATTGAGAGTGCAATAGTGCTTTGTCTTTTGCTTGACCAAGACACAAGATTTGCTCCAAGGAATTGACAGCTACCACTTGTGCTTTTTCTTTCAATTCGGTCTCCAGCAAAGTCAGCATCACAGAAACCTACTAATTTGTAATCTTTTGATTTCTTATAAAGCAAACCAAGATTAGTAGTTCCATCTGAATATTCTTTTAACAGCACTTAGGTGTGATTCTCTAGGATCTGATTGAAATCTAGCACACAGGCAGACACTGAACATAATGTCAGGTCTTGAAGCCGTAAGATAAAGTAGAGATCCAATCATACCTCTGTACATTTTCTGATCTACCTTCTTACCAATTTCATCTTTATTAAGAGTGCAGGTAGGATGCATAGGTGTACACATAGGCTTGCAATCTAGCATCTTGAATTTCTTCAATAATTCTTTGATATATTTGCTTTGATGTATATAGATACCATCACTGCATTGCTTGATTTGTATTCCAAGGAAAAATTTTAATTCTCGCATCATGCTCATCTCAAATTCAGCCTGCATAAGCTTAGAAAATTCTTTGCAAAGGCTTTCATTAGTGGCTCCAAAAATGATATCATCAACATAGATTTGAACAAGTATGAAATGCTTGTTAGAGGATTTTCTGAAAAGAGTAGTGTCAACTAAACCTCTTGTAAATCCATTTTCCATTAAAAAGGAACTTAGTCTATCATACCATGCTTTGGGAGCTTGCTTAAGACCATATAGAGCCTTTTTAAGTTTAAAAACATGTTCTGGAAATTCAATATCTTCAAAACCAGGAGGTTGTTTAACATAAACTTCCTCAGTTATAAAACCATTTAGAAAAGCACTTTTCACATCCATTTGATATAGTGTTATCTCATGATGTGTTGCAAATGAAAGTAAAATGCGAATAGCTTCTAGTCTTGCAACAGGTGCAAAAGTTTCAGTGAAATCGATACCTTCTTCTTGTGAGTAACCTTGAGCAACTAACCTTGCTTTATTTCTCACAACTTTACCATCTTCATCAAGCTTATTTCTAAATACCCATTTAGTACCAATAGCTTGTTTATCTTCTGGTAGAGTGACTAGCTTCCATACATCATTTCTTTGGAACTGATTTAGCTCATCTTGCATTGCTAGAATCCACCCTTCATCTTCCAATGCTTGATCAATCGTCTTAGGTTCCATTTCAGAGAGAAGTGCAAAATCAGCATGCTCCTTGAAAGAGGATCTGGTTCGTACTTTATCACCAGGTTCTCCTATGATTTGATCTTTTGGATGATTGGTTTTGTACTTCCAGCTTTTTCTTGCTTCAGCTTCTGCTTGAGTAGAATTCTTCGTCTTATCACCACCGGATGATGAAGATGCATGTTCACCATCTGACTTGTCACCGAGGTTTAATTCTGAAAATAACTCATCTAGCTCTGACATAGCAGTGTCAGGCGTGTTATCATCAAACCTGGCATGAAGAGACTCTTCAACTGTCAAAGTTTCTTTGTTGTATATTCTAAAAGCTTTAGATCTTTCAGAGTATCCCAAAAAGATTCCGTTGTCAGCCTTGGAATCAAACTTACCAAGCTGATCTTTAGTATTAAAAATATAACAAATACAACCAAAAGGATGAAAGTAAGAAATGTTTGGTTTTCTACCTTTCCACAATTCATAAGGAGTCTTATTCAAAATAGGTCTTATAAGAATTCTATTTTGAATATAACAAGCTGTGTTTACTGCTTCTGCCCAAAAATGTTTCGCAATATCAGCTTCATTGATCATGGTCCTGGCCATTTCCTGGAGGGACCTATTTTTCCTTTCTACAACACCATTTTGTTGAGGTGTTCTAGGAGAGGAGAAATTGTGGGAGATGCCATTTTCTTCACAAAATTTTTGTAAGTTTTCATTTTCAAATTCTCCCTCATGATCACTTCTAATAGAAGAAATACAGATGCCTTTTTCATTTTGAACTGATTTGCAGAAAACAGTAAATACCTTAAAAGACTCATCCTTGTGGGCAAGGAATTTAACCCATGTCCATCTAGTAAAATCATCAATAATGACTAATCCATATTTCTTTCCAGTTAAAGAGGCTGTCCTTGTGGGACCAAAAAGATCAAGATGTAAAAGTTCAAGTGGTCTCGAGGTTGAAACAACATTTTTTAAATGAAAGGAAGTTTTAACTTGTTTTCCTCTTTGACAAGCCTCACACAGGGCATCAGATTGGAAATTAAGATTTGGTAAGCCTCTAACAAGATTGTGCTTGTTTAATTGTGAGATTAACCTCAAATTGGCATGACCCAATCTTTTGTGCCAAATCCATTGCTCATCTTCAACAGACATAAGACACTTGACGTCTTGTTTTGCAAGTTCAGAAAGATCAACTTTATAAATGTTTTGTTTCCTCTTTGCTGTAAAGAATACAGATCCATCATTTTTGCTTTTTACTGAACATCTATTTTCTGTAAAGACAACATTATAACCATTGTCACATAATTGGCTTATGCTCAATAGATTATGTTTTAGTCCTTCAACATATAAAACATTATCAATAGAAGGAAGAGAGCCTTTACCTATGCGACCAATTCCAACTATTTTACCTTTCTGGATTCCTCCGAAACCAACAAATCCAGCTTCTCTAGGTCTTAGTTCTTGAAACATATGCTTTTCTCCCGTCATGTGACGCGAGCATCCACTGTCTAAGTACCAAGAGAGGTGTGTTGACTTTGTTGCTAAGCAGGTCTGCAACATAGACTATTTTATCTTTAGGTACCCATATCTTTTTGGGTCCTTTCTTGTTAGTTCTTGAAGGATACTTGTCCTTCTTAGTTGTAAACACAGTACATGCACTTTTCAAATGACCAGATTTATTGCAGTAAGTACAATGCAAACATTTATTATGATTATTGGATTTATCAGATGCTGAATCATTTTCTAAAAGAGGTTCATCTGATATATAACCAAGACCATGAGTTGTCGTTTTACTGACACCCCAAATCATAGAAGCTTGCTTGCTTCGAGTTACACTCTCTGCAAGAAACTTTTGAAATGCATGTTCATAGTCATTTGATTTGCGATTAGGATTGCCTGTAACTTCTGAGCTTTTAACTTGAGAGCTCTCGTCTGGTTGCTTGTTGGCTTCAGGACACTTTGGTTATCCACCAGGCTGATTTTCGCTTTTTAGCTTGGTTCTCTTCATTGAGTACAGAGTTTTCATTGTGTAAAGAATGAAAATCTTGTGATAGTTTTGAAAATTTCTTTTTCAAATTCTTATACTCAATAGAGAGAGTGGCAGAATCCTTTAACAGATCATCAAATGCAAGTTGAAGTTCAGAATAAGAGTCATATAATATTACCTCTTCAACTTCTTCTTCTGAATCAAGATCAGTGTCTGCCATGAGTGCAATGTGAGCTTCTTCTTCTTTATCTTCATCAGAGGAGGATAAGTCAAGATCTTCCCATGTTTCCATGAGACCTTTCTTCTTTTTCTTGAAGGAGCTTCTTGTGGACTTTTCCTTAAGATTAGGACACTCGGACTTGAAATGTCCAGGCTTCTGGCTTCTTACATTCATAGCAAATGACTTGGGCTTTGTCCTTGTCTTTGCATTCCTTCTTGTCCTTTATATCTTTCTTCTGAAACCTCCTTCTGAAGTTTCTCTTCTTCCACATTCTCTGGATCTTCTTAGATATGAAAGCTAGCTCATCATCTGATCCATCATAATCTCCTTCTGAAGCTTCATCATCTGATTCTTCTTCTTCAGCCTGAAAAGCTTTAGAAGTACTAGATTTATGTTGATTAACTCTTAAAGCAATAGACTTACTCTTCTTGGTAGGTTCTTCTTAATTTAGCTCAAGTTCATGAGCTTTCAAAGAACTCATAAGATCTTCAAGCCGAAGCACATTTAGATCTTTTGCTTCTTGAATAGCAGTGACTTTGGGTCTCCGCCGCTTAGTCAAACTTCTCAAGATCTTTCTCACATGGTCAGGTGTAGTATAACTTTTTCCAAGGGCTTGCAACCCATGAACAAGTGTTTGGAACCTTCCAAACATAGTTTCAATGTTTTCTCCATCTTCCATTTTGAATAGCTCATACTGGCGAACCATCATGCTAGCCTTTGTTTCTCTTACTTGGGCAGAACCCTCATAAGACAAAACAAGAGAATCCCAGATTTCTTTGGCAGTATCAAACTTACCACATTTATCATATTCTCTTTCTGTCATAGCACAGATGAGAATAAATCTAGCCTTCTGATTGGTTTGATATCTTTTTTTCTGATCATCAGTCCAGTTTTCCTTAGGTATTGCAACACCAAGGGCATTAGTGGGAGAAATGTATCCACTTTCAACTATATCCCACAAATCAAGATTTTGTGCCTCAAGGAATGCTTTCATCTTATCTTTCCAGTAATCAAATTTTTCTCCATTGAATAGAGGAGGACGGTTCATATGACCACCTTGTGGAGACATGTTCACGATGGGATCTTTACTCTTGCACGTTAAGTGCTCAGCAGAAGGCGAGAGCTCTGGTACCACCTGAGCGTGAACACAAGAAGGGGGTTGAATTGTGTTGAAAACTTTTAGAAACTTTAAGTTAAAAACACTTAGAACACAGGTTTTCAAAGCAGTTTGTTAAATGGATATTTGAAATAAGCCGGAATTTGAAGCGATTTGTGAAAACTTGCTTTTAACACAGCGAGATAAAGATAAATAAAGCGATAAAGCAAGAGACACAGAGATTTATACTAGTTCACTACCAAAGCTGGTAGCTACGTCTAGTCCGCCGTTCTGAAGGATTTTCCACTATAATCAGCGATTACAAAACCTTAAGAGTATTCTAGTCACAACCTTGACAATACTCTCAACTTCTCAAAGCGACTCGATGCGGTCGAGCCTTTGAAACGACCTTAACTATGCCAAAACAACTTTTACAAGTAAGTTGAATACAAGTATAAATAACTCTCTCAGAGAGGATAAAAATTAAGCTCAATATAGAAATGCTTTCTAAAAGAAAGTGTCGGACGCTGAGTTCAGTTCTTGTAGTCCAGAGACTTGGCTCGAAACTTGATTGCTCACAGAAGCAGTGCTTTCAGAGTATTGACTCTTTGTAGTGTATAGCAACAGTGCTTGTTCTCAGTAAATGAAACAATATTCTCTTGTAGAGTTTCAGCAGTTTCTTCAATGGATACCTTGGGGTATTTATCAGAGTTATAAAGGATATTACCGTTACAGTAAAAATGGCTCCTTTCCATTGAGTGAGGTGGTTTCAAAAAGCTGTCTCTTTCTTCCTTTCCAAAGAATATCTCAGTAGTACACATTACCGTTTTCGTACTACCTTGCTTTTCACAATTGCTTGTACGATTTTTGTCTTTTAGCTAAAGGTGTCACCTTTGATACCTCGTACAACAATTTTGGTGCATAAGATCAAATTTGAAATCCGTTCCAGAATCTTCTGAGAGGAAGAGCGACTACGTGACCAACACGTGATTTATAATGAAGTTCAGACGCTTGCTCAGAACGGAAGATCGGACGCTCATAGCAAATGGATAAGACTAGTGTCACAAGAAGATAATTCCAGACGCTCATGAGGACAGTTTACTAGGATGAGCCGGATGCTGACACATGGAGTGTATCCTTCTCTTGAGAGCTTTTTCCTTCTTGTTTAAGTGGCTTAGAAATATATGTAATATTAGTATCTGCACACTTCAAGAATTATTAGAACATAAATTGTTCTCTTGTGAATATTTTGTTATCATCACAATTTATGTTCTAACAATTCTTGAAGTGTGCAGATACTAATATTACATATATTTCTAAGCCACTTAAACAAGAAGGAAGAAGCTCTCAAGAGAAGGATACACTCCATGTGTCAGCATCCGGCTCATCCTAGTAAATTGTCCTCAAGAGCGTCTGGAATTATCTTCTTGTGACACTAGTCTTATCCATTTGCTATGAGCGTCCGATCTTCCATTCTGAGTAAGCGTCTGAACTTCGTTATAAATCACGTGTTGGTCACGTAGTCGCTCTTCCTCTCAGAAGTTTCTGGAACGGATTTCGAATTTGATCTTATGCGCCAAAATTGTTGTACGAGGTATCAAAGGTGACACCTTTAGCTAAAAGACAAAAATTGTACAAGCAATTGTGAAAAGCAAGGTAGTACGAAAACGGTAAAACGGTAATGTGTACTATTGAGATATTCTCTAGAAAGGAAGAAAGAGACAGCTTTTTGAAATCACCTCACTCAATGGAAAGGAGTCATTTTTACTGTAACGGTAATATCCTTTATAACTCCTATAAATACCCCAAGGTATCCATTGAAGAAACTGCCGAAACTCTACAATGGAATATTGCTTCATTTACTGAGAACAAGCATTGTTGCTATACACTACAAAGAGTCAATACTCTGAAAGCACTGCTTCTGTGAGAAATCAAGTTTCGAGCCAAGTCTCTGGACTACAAGAATCGAACTCGTCCGACACTTTCTTTTAGAAAGCATTTCTATATTGAGCTTAATTTTTATCCTCTCTGTGAGAGTTATTTATAGTTGTATTCAACTTTCTTGTAAAAGTTGTTTTGGCCTAGTTAAGGTCAAGCTTTCCTCAAAGGCTCGAATGTACCGAGTCGCTTTGAGAAGTTGAGAGTATTGTCAAGGTTGTGACAAAGAGATTACTCTTAAGGTTTTGTAATCAGTTGATTATAATGGAAAATCCTTCAGAACGAAGGGACTAGACGTAGCTACCAGCTTTGGTAGTGAACTAGTATAAATCTCTGCGGTTCTTGCTTTATCGCTTTCTATTTATCTTTATCCCGTGTTAAAAACAAGTTTTCACAACCGCTTTTCAGCCTGGTTTATTTCCAGCGTCCGTTTAACAAACTGTTTTGAAAAACCTGTGTTCTAAGTGTTTTTAACTTAAAGTTTGCAAAAAGTTTTCAACACAATTCTATCCCCCCTTCTTGTGTTCACATTCAGTTGGTATCAGAGCTCGGCCTCTTGGTTGAGCACTTAACAGTGTTAAGAGTAAAGATCCTACTGTGAATATGTTTGCTGAAGGTGGTCATATGAACCGTCCTCCTCTATTCAATGGAGAAAAATTTGATTACTGGAAAGATAAGATGAAAGCATTCTTTAACATCCCAATTTTGTTAAGAAAAAATTTCTTTAGCAATAAAATTTCAGTTACTTGAAGGTAAGTCATAGAGATTGATCACCTCAATGGTTTACTGAGAGTACGGGAAATTATTTTGAGTTATTTTGAATAATTTATTTATTATAAATAATTATTATTAATGATGTCAATTCAAATTAATTGACAGCGTAGACGTATGCTGCTTTTAAGGAGAATTCATCAATTATATTTATTATAAGTTTTCTGCGTGACGCGGTAACGCGTATTTTATGCTGACTGAAAAATTGAGTGAATTAAATCAAGATAAAATTAAAATTAAGAATTAATATTTTATATTAATTCATGGTTCGAAAATCATCGGAAAACTTTAACGAAGATCCGTCGCGTTTCGAATCGCTGGGTAAATTTTATCCGCATTAAAATTTTAAATGAAACCCGATTTCGATGAAAATCAAATCGTAGCATGTTGGGATTATTTGTGAATGTCTTATATGGTTTTTATTATTTATGATAATATTTTATCACGCGATGAATTAATTTTTCGGTAAATTAATTTTCGCGAATTAATCGGCGGAAGAATTAATCGGTAACGCGATTACTCGACGCCATGTTTATAGTACACTCTAGACTCTAGGATTAGAGGGTAATTACGAGAGATGAAAGATTAGATGGGTTGGACTTGATAATGGGATTAGCATCTTACTTTATGGTGTTAGGTGTCAAGTTTATAGTGGTTAATTAGAATTAGCTTTCCCTAAATCATTCTTGACCAAGTAATTTCTTTTATTAAAATTTGTTTCCTTTCCCTGTTTTGTTTTGTGTCCAGCGTGACCCTTCCCTTCCTTTATTTATTCACTAAATTCCTCTTTCACTTGGTCACCAATATATGCATGTAAGTATTATTTTAATCTAGATTAATTCTTAATCTTCCTTTTCTTTTTCTTATACTCGGCCGCAGCACTTCATTTTGTTTTACACACTTTTGTTTTCACTTTCAGCTTATTTCTATTGTGAAGAAAAGAGAGCAAGCAAGACAAATTCCAAAACCCTTTTTCTTTCTCATTTCCAGCGTCCACTTCCCACCTCCATTCACTCTTTATAATTTTTTTTCGTCTCCTCTCTTACTGCCCAACCAGGCCGCGTCCCCACATCCCTCTCATCTTCATTTTCAATTAATTTCCTTGTCTTGAGAGGGAAAGCTGAGGTGCTTCCATGGTGGTTACTTTCCTCTCCTTCCTTTGGTTTGTTTCATCATCATCCTTCAATCCTTCTTGTCCTTAGCTTCATCTTTTACTTGGATGCCTCTTCCACACCTTACAAGTAAGCTTGAAGAACAATTTCTCCCTTCCCTCGTTCAGCCCCAAAGCCGTGAGCATCTTCTTGGGGGGTAGGAGGTAGTTTCTTTCTTTTGATTCTTGTTTTGTGATTGGTTGAATGCTTGATTGTGATCATGGATGAAGTGAACCAACTATTCCCAAATCTTTGAAAACCCTAGGCGCAAGTCAAGAGGGAAAAGAGGGGTAATGTGATCTTGAGCTTCAATCTAGCAATTAAATTGTTTATTTGAGCTATTTGAAGTTGTTTGATGCTTGTTTAAGAAATAGTTTTTGATTTGGCATGTGAAACTTGTTGTTTAAGGGTCTAGACCTATTCTTTAATTTGGGGATAAGTGGGTCTATGTTGTAGAATCATGTATTTAATTGTTAAATGATATGTTTTGGGTAGTTTTATTGTTATTGGAATAGCTATGCATGATTAAGTAGGAGAGTTAGTGAATGTTTCATGAAAAATTGACCATTGAGGGACTAGAATGGCATGTAGGAATTGATTAAGTTGTTCTTTAATTTCTAGCATTATCATGGCCATGATTGTAGTGTCTTGAAAATGGTTTGATTTGAAATAACTCTTGAAGCTCTTGAACTAGGTGTTGGTTATAACTTGATGTTTAGATGTTTTGGGATTGTTGGAAGGTGGCTTAATTAAAAGAACTCTTGTTTTTGGAAATTGCTTTTGGGTAAGTGAATTATGAGATTTTATGAATTGAAGTTGAGCATGACTTGCTTTCAAAAGGAAAAAGGCTATGAGACAATTAAGGTGAAAAGGACTCCTTGAGGTCCTAATCACCAATTGGAACCTTGACTTGAACAAATTGAGGAAAAGAATTTTGATTGCGGTTTTGTTCACGACTTGGCTTTAAAGCTTTATTACTTTAATTTTTGGAAATTTTCAAGGGTATATAATTCTTCCAAAAAAACATGTATCCAAATTGTGCATTTTGGGCATAAATGCTTTGATTAGTTAGTAGGTTGGGTTTTGAGAGCCTAGGAAATTAGAACTAGTCTATGCCTAGGTTGCGTTAAGTTTGTTATGTGTAATAGATTCAAGTGATCGAGACCGTGGCGTGGAATCGCGGAATACGTGGACGCGTAGCATGGAGTTCGATAAGGCGCTTCACATTAATACTTTTATAGTATGCTAGCGTAAGGGCTACTTCTAGAAATATCTAGGAATTTATTTTATGTGCTTATAAGTAAGGGCACTTCTAGACATTTGTAGGCTTTATCTTTGTATGTCCTTGTGTAAGGGCAATTTTGAATATTGTTAGAATTTAATTTCAAGGGTTTATGCGAAGAAGTCCGAGAACCTCAGGGTTCAAGTGAGGTCTTGTACCCTTCGCTTTATTTTTTGATATCTCGATTATTTAGTGGGTTTGTCTGCAAGTGGTTGGCGGCTGTCCCCAACCCCCCACGCTTGTTTGTTCCTCTCTGTGAACTCCATTGAGTTACAGAGGGATGGATTCTATGATTTGATTGTCGTTTGTTGTTGTTGAGCTGTGCAATTATTTAATATGCGGTTGAATAATGCTGTGAATTGTCTATACTGTTTGTATTGTTGAATTGCGTTTCTTCATGCAAACTGCTTTTATTGCTTAAGTTGTTAAATTGCGTTTCTTCATATTAAGCATGCTTTTATTATTTGATATGCAGTCGAATAATCTTGCGTATAACTCTTTGAATATCGTATGCGAATTGTTCATCGAGTCTGAGAGCATTATCGAGTCGTCGAGGCGTTTTTGAGCTGTGAGCCGGACAACTGAGGGTGCTAGGTCCCCTTTGTTCATGGTGGATTAGCTAGGCGTGGCAGTCAGAGGAACCGGGCTGCTTACCTAGGAGAAGCGAAAGATCCCAAGGCTACGGCTGGTATGTCGATTGATGGATCTGCGTCGCTTCCGGAAAAATTGTCGAGTCGAGAGAAAATGAGTCGTGAGATGAGTCATGAGAAAGTCTTGAGTTGCATCTTGAGAAGCTGCATACCGTTGTTTGCCTATTATCACGATTTGTTATTTCCTGTAATATGTTGTGTTATTACATATTTTGTTGTCGAATAGGCGTATATGCTCTTTATTTTTAAGAATTTGACCCTTGCGGTGGTTCTATCAATTAATGATTGTAACCCAGGATGGCGAGCAAGCGAGAGGATTGGCGCAAGGAGGAGCAATGTAGATGGTCATCTAGCTTGACTTGTACTATGTTGAAGAGTCTACTAGCAGCCTAGTAAGGAATGTATTGTCTTGAGCCAGCTATAGAATAATTGTCGTTGTTCAGTATTGTAATAAATGTCTGTCATGTTTCAAGATATGTATTGTTAGACGTGAATTGATGGAACATTTGAATGTGGTCATGTAATGTCTTAAATTATTTTCCGCCATGTTTCTTAAAGTCGCTGTGATGCTCTGACTGGTTCTTTAAAGAATTTAAAAAAAAAAAATAGGACCACATTTCTCGAAAACCCTACGAGCAGAGTATTCCACCTTTCGAAAACATGTCAACTTTTGTCAGAATGTTCACTTAGTAGCACTCCAGAAACAGGGTGTTACAATGGTGGTATCAGAGCAGTTAAGTTCTAACCGGGCTGTGAGTTGGGAAACTATAGCTGATCATGTGTCGGGTTTTGTAGAAAACAATTGTTAGAGATTAAACTGGGTCTTATGGTGAGTCAAACCATGCTTGTGTGCTTGTTCCTCAAGTGGAGTAATTCCGCTTGTAATTGTTTGAAATTGTTTCCTAATTGAAAACAATAGGTGCTGAGACACAAAATTGTTGTGGGGTTCTGACTAGGTTGTAAGACCCTATGGGAACCCAGTATCTCAGAGACGAACGATCTTTTTGTTAAAGTTGAGAGTTCAAGAGATGGATCGGAAGATTCAGGTAGCCCAAGAAGTGGTAGGGATGGCAGTTGTTGCTCAACGGACTACTACGAAGAATCAATGTGAACTGCTGGGACAACAGTGAGAAGAGTAAGTTGCAGAGACCATGAGATTTATTGACCTTCGTCACCAAGACTCCCTTAAGTCCTTCGGGAAATAAGAAATGAGATTCTGGGATTGTACAGGAGACGTTGTTATTATATTTATGATCATTATTAATATTATTGCTCAGTGTGATCTTTGAAATATTAGTGATCCTAGATATAGATCACGTAAATGATTGGTGTTTGAAGTATTTTAATATGTATTTTATTTGAAAATCAAAAGTATTTTATGAATTTGTGAGTGTGACATGTTTGCCACTAACATTTGTGTTCCCGTAATAGCTTATTCTTGCACAGCTGCGAATATGTGTGATTGACTGTGTGATTGTTAATTGTGTAAGCGTATTCTTATTTTCCAATGAAAATATTAAACGCGATTATTTTCTTCCTATCAAGCCTTAATTAAATGCCTTATGACAATTTAATTCGAGTGAGATCCATTTGACCTAGTTAAATGGAATCTAGAGGGATGGTGGGAATTGCCGGTAGTAACGTAGTGCGTGACGACTTGTCCATCTAGTAATGGGTAGTACCAAACATTTTTACCAAACCCTATCCTTATTCTTTTGAGTCATGGGAGATTATCCTATAAGATGAGCCAAGCATAGTGGGATGACTCATTTTCCACTTCTCTTCCTTACATGACCGGTTACTCGCCCACAATAGGTGGAGCAGAGCATATTCCATTTAGCCTTAGTGTTAGTCGGTGATCCTCTTGTTGCCTGTCGGCCACGAGCGAAAAGAAAAATAGTGGGGAATAATTGGTCTAGTGGGGAGTGATTGAGTGGAAAGAAAATTGATTCCCTTTATCCTTCCCTTTGGGTGCGTCGCAAGCCACTCATGTTCCAGAAGCCTATTTTCTTCAACCCTCCTCATAAATATACAAAACCGTGTGGTGGTGGGTAGTGTGAGGGATCTTGAGAGGCTTAGAGAGTTGCATTTCCTTCTACTTCCCTCTTAGAAAACCGAGAGCCTTAGGATGATTTAGGAGGAAGATCCCCTCTTCGTTTCCTGTTACTTGTTAATGTGGGAGCTGTTGTTAATGTTGATAATATTGAGGGTGTTGATGTTCTGCTTCTGTTAATATCTTAGCACCACGAGTTCTTGGAGGAGCTCTAGGTGAGTATTTTAATTCTTGTTTTCAATTCCTGTATTGTTTGTTAACGAACTTGTTGAAAATGGTCCTAAGCTTTTAGATGATTTTGTTAAATCATGATTTAGTAGTAAAAGTTTGAAAATGATTTTGATTTCCTTTGTTGTAAAAGATGATTTCAAGGTATCTTAACTGAACTTTGATTTAAAGACGTTCTTGATCTTATCTTCTCATAGGAAACCGAGTTTTATGTGTGTGTATTGTTGAAATTTTTTTGGTCTAGTTAAATTGAAGTGACCACCCGTGGCCACCTATATTTAGGTGTGAGATATATTTCAAATCTTCCTGATTCCAATCCTTGATAATTTCGTGATTTCCAACTTGTTTCTTTCATAGTTAGGTTAGTGTCATAGTCTAGGAATTTTGAAAATTTAGATTTGAGTTAAAATTGTTTTAAGTGTTGCCAAGTTGGAAAATTTTTGAAAAGAAAGTTGATTTTGAAATCCTTGCACTTGAACCAAGTATGGCAGGAAATTGATTTTTGGACTTTAAGTTGGGCTATTGATTTAAAAGTTTTAGTATATTTGTTGTTTTGATTGATTGTGTTTAAGACAATGAAAAACCTAATGTTTAAGGGAATCCGTGTATTCCTAAACAAGGTGGAGTCTTAGAGAATTAAGTGTTTAAAGTTCTTGAGTCTTAGTGCGAGTTTTATGATTGCAAAAACTTTGAAAAAAGAAAATTCTTGGATATTATTTTATTATTTGAAATCGAGGGAGTATTTAATGTCTTGGTATTAATTTTAAATTTTTCCTTGATTACCTGTTAGTGTTGTTAATTAGGTATTCTAGAAGTTCAATAATTGCTTTAGTTTTGAAAGGAAAATGAATTTCTAGTGTTTTAGAGTTAAAAGATTGGTTATGAAAATTTTGAGAGAGTGTGTAATTTATATATATAGTTCTCTGAGAAGAGAAAAATGATTTCGAGTTTTGAGCACTTAGCTATTGGTGTGTGAAATTTTTTAGAAAAAGCTTTGGTTAAAAAGGATTTTAAAGACAAGAGAGAGTTATTAAGTTTGTTTTAATCTTTGAACTGAAGTATGTTTAATGATTTTGAGACAACGAGAACCTAATCTCAAAGGAACTCTGCTGTCCATGAGAATGGTTGAGTCTTAAAGGGAAAGTTGGATTATTAAAATTTTTATTTCCATTTAGGGTTTGGTTTAGAAAAATGTTGATCGGAGAAAAGAATTGTAATCTTTTTGAATGTTTTAAGTGGTTTTTGTATTCTTGGTATTTGTAACCGTAGTTGCATGTGAATAGAATAATATTATTTTCTTAATATTGACGCGTAGCTGTAGTCGTGTTCGTGTTCGTGCTCGTGCTCGTGCTCTTGCTCGTGATCGTGAATGAGTGGAACACGTAGCTCTGGAATAAAGCATCAATCAATCGTAAGGAATCCTTCGTCCACTAACTACACATACATTACGGTGTACTATAGATATATACTTAGTGTTCCTGAATGGGAGTGTTATTGTGCATGCTAGGTGGAGATTGTAATATTATATATATAGCTATAAATGTTATGGTATTATTCATATTAATATGTACTATGAATGTTTATGTGTGCAAATTATTTTTATAGATTTTAGGAAAGTAATTTTTCGTAATTTCATACGCGTGTAGTTTCGAGGACGAAACTATTTTAAGGGGGTGGTATTGTAACATCCCAATTTTGTTAAGAAAAATTTCTTTAGCAATAAAATTTCAGTTACTTGAAGGTAAGTCATAGAGATTGATCACCTCAATGGTTTCTTGAGAGTACGGAAATTATTTTGAATAATTTATTTATTATAAATAATTATTATTAATGATGTCAATTCAAATTAATTGGCGTGAGACGATATCTTGCTTTTAAGGAGAATTCATCAATTATATTTATTATAAGTTTTTCTGCGTGACTCGTGCAGCGTATTTTATCTTTGACTGAAAAATTGAGTGAATTAAATCAAGATAAAATTAAAATTAAGAATTAATATTTTATATTAATTCATGGTTCGAAAATCATCGGAAAACTTTAACGAAGATCCGTCGCGTTTCGAATCGCCGGGTAAATTTTATCCGCATTAAAATTTTAAATGAAACCCGATTTCGATGAAAATCAAATCGTAGTATGTTGGAATTATTTGTGAATGTCTTATATGGTTTTTATTATTTATGATAATATTTTATCACGCGATGAATTAATTTTTCGGTAAATTAATTTTCGCGAATTAATCGGCGGAAGAATTAATCGGTAACGCGATTACTCGACGCCATGTTTATAGTACACTCTAGACTCTAGGATTAGAGGGTAATCACGAGAGATGAAAGATTAGATGGGTTGGACTTGATAATGGGATTAGCATCTTACTTTATGGTGTTAGGTGTCAAGTTTATAGTGGTTAATTAGAATTAGCTTTCCCTAAATCATTCTTGACCAAGTAATTTCTTTTATTAAAATTTGTTTCCTTTCCCTGTTTTGTTTTGTGTCCAGCGTGACCCTTCCCTTCCTTTATTTATTCACTAAATTCCTCTTTCACTTGGTCACCAATATATGCATGTAAGTATTATTTTAATCTAGATTAATTCTTAATCTTCCTTTTCTTTTCTTATACTCGGCCGCAGCACTTCATTTTGTTTTACACACTTTTGTTTTCACTTTCAGCTTATTTCTATTGTGAAGAAAAGAGAGCAAGCAAGACAAATTCCAAAACCCTTTTTCTTTCTCATTTCCAGCGTCCACTTCCCACCTCCATTCACTCTTTATAATTTTTTTTCGTCTCCTCTCTTACTGCCCAACCAGGCCGCGTCCCCAAATCCCCTCTCATCTTCATTTTCAATTAATTTCCTTGTCTTGAGAGGGAAAGCTGAGGTGCTTCCATGGTGGTTACTTTCCTCTCCTTCCTTTGGTTTGTTTCATCATCATCCTTCAATCCTTCTTGTCCTTAGCTTCATCTTTTACTTGGATGCCTCTTCCACACCTTACAAGTAAGCTTGAAGAACAATTTCTCCCTTCCCTCGTTCAGCCCCAAAGCCGTGAGCATCTTCTTGGGGGGTAGGAGGTAGTTTCTTTCTTTTGATTCTTGTTTTGTGATTGGTTGAATGCTTGATTGTGATCATGGATGAAGTGAACCAACTATTCCCAAATCTTTGAAAACCCTAGGCGCAAGTCAAGAGGGAAAAGAGGGGTAATGTGATCTTGAGCTTCAATCTAGCAATTAAATTGTTTATTTGAGCTATTTGAAGTTGTTTGATGCTTGTTTAAGAAATAGTTTTTGATTTGGCATGTGAAACTTGTTGTTTAAGGGTCTAGACCTATTCTTTAATTTGGGGATAAGTGGGTCTATGTTGTAGAATCATGTATTTAATTGTTAAATGATATGTTTTGGGTAGTTTTATTGTTATTGGAATAGCTATGCATGATTAAGTAGGAGAGTTAGTGAATGTTTCATGAAAAATTGACCATTGAGGGACTAGAATGGCATGTAGGAATTGATTAAGTTGTTCTTTAATTTCTAGCATTATCATGGCCATGATTGTAGTGTCTTGAAAATGGTTTGATTTGAAATAACTCTTGAAGCTCTTGCACTAGGTGTTGGTTATAACTTGATGTTTAGATGTTTTGGGATTGTTGGAAGGTGGCTTAATTAAAAGAACTCTTGTTTTTGGAAATTGCTTTTGGGTAAGTGAATTATGAGATTTTATGAATTGAAGTTGAGCATGACTTGCTTTCAAAAGGAAAAAGGCTATGAGACAATTAAGGTGAAAAGGACTCCTTGAGGTCCTAATCACCAATTGGAACCTTGACTTGAACAAATTGAGGAAAAGAATTTTGATTGCGGTTTTGTTCACGACTTGGCTTTAAAGCTTTATTACTTTAATTTTTGGAAATTTTCAAGGGTATATAATTCTTCCAAAAAAAAAACATGTATCCAAATTGTGCATTTTGGGCATAAATGCTTTGATTAGTTAGTAGGTTGGGTTTTGAGAGCCTAGGAAATTAGAACTAGTCTATGCCTAGGTTGCGTTAAGTTTGTTATGTGTAATAGATTCAAGTGATCGAGACCGTGCGGCGTGGAATCGCGGAATACGTGGACGCGTAGCATGGAGTTCGGTAAGGGCGCTTCACATTAATACTTTTATAGTATGCTAGCGTAAGGGCTACTTCTAGAAATATCTAGGAATTTATTTTATGTGCTTATAAGTAAGGGCACTTCTAGACATTTGTAGGCTTTATCTTTGTATGTCCTTGTGTAAGGGCAATTTTGAATATTGTTAGAATTTAATTTCAAGTGTTTATGCGAAGAAGTCTGAGAACCTCAGGGTTCGAAGTGAGGGTCTTGTACCCCTTCGCTTTATTTTTTTTTGATATACTGATTATTTAGTGGGTTTGTCTGCAAGTGGTTGGCGGCTGTCCCCAACCCCCCACGCTTGTTTGTTCCTCTCTGTGAACTCCATTGAGTTACAGAGGGATGGATTCTATGATTTGATTGTCGTTTGTTGTTGTTGAGCTGTGCAATTATTTAATATGCGGTTGAATAATGCTGTGAATTGTCTATACTGTTTGTATTGTTGAATTGCGTTTCTTCATGCAAACTGCTTTTATTGCTTAAGTTGTTAAATTGCGTTTCTTCATATTAAGCATGCTTTTATTATTTGATATGCAGTCGAATAATCTTGCGTATAACTCTTTGAATATCGTATGCGGCGAATTGTTCATCGAGTCTGAGAGCATTATCGAGTCGTCGAGACGTTTTTGAGCTGTGAGCCGGACAACTGAGGGTGCTAGGTCCCCTTTGTTCATGGTGGATTAGCTAGGCGTCGCAGCGTAGGAACCGGGGCTGCTTACCTAGGGAGAAGCGAAAGATCCCAAGGCTACGGCTGGTATGTCAGTTGATGGATCTGCGTCTGCTTTCCGGAAAAATTGTCGAGTCGAGAGAAAATGAGTCGTGAGATGAGTCATGAGAGGGTCTTGAGTTGCATCTTGAGAACTGTGCATACTGTTGTTTGCCTATTATCACGATTTGTTATTTCCTGTAATATGTTGTGTTATTACATATTTTGTTGTCGAATAGGCGTATATGCTCTTTATTTTTAAGAAGTTGACCCTTGCCAGTGGTTCTGTCAATTAATGATTGTAACCCAGATGGCGGAGCAAGCAGAGGATTAGGCGCAAGGAGGAGCGGCTGTAGATGGTCATCTAGCTTGACTTGTACTATGTTGAAGAGTCTACTAGCAGTCTAGTAAGGAATGTATTGTGCCGACCAGCTATAGAATAATTGTCGTTGTTCAGTATTGTAATAAATGTCTGTCATGTTTCAAGATATGTATTGTTAGACGTGAATTGATGGAACATTTGAATGTGGTCATGTAATGTCTTAAATTATTTTCCGCCATGTTTCTTAAAGTCGCTGTGATGCTCTGACTGGTTCTTTAAAGAATTTTAAAAAAAAAAATAGGACCACATTTCTCGAAAACCCTACGAGCAGAGTATTCCACCTTTCGGAAACATGTCAACTTTTGTCAGAATGTTCACTTAGTAGCACTCCAGAAACAGGGTGTTACAATGGTGGTATCAGAGCAGTTAAGTTCTAACCGGGCTGTGAGTTGGGAAACTATAGCTGATCATGTGTCGGGTTTTGTAGAAAACAATTGTTAGAGATTAAACTGGGTCTTATGGTGAGTCAAACCATGCTTGTGTGCTTGTTCCTCAAGTGGAGTAATTCCGCTTGTAATTGTTTGAAATTGTTTCCTAATTGAAAACAATAGGTGCTGAGACACAAAATTGTTGTGGGGTTCTGACTAGGTTGTAAGACCCTATGGGAACCCAGTATCTCAGAGACGAACGATCTTTTTGTTAAAGTTGAGAGTTCAAGAGATGGATCAGAAGATTCAGGTAGCCCAAGAAGTGGTAGGGATGGCAGTTGTTGCTCAACGGACTACTACGAAGAATCAATGTGAACTGCTGGGACAACAGTGAGAAGAGTAAGTTGCAGAGACCATGAGATTTGTTGACCTCCGTCACCACGACTCCCTTAATTCCTTCGGGAAATAAGAAATGGGATTCTGGGATTGTGCAGGAGACGTTGTTATTATATTTATGATCATTATTAATATTATTGCTCAGTGTGATCTTTGAAATATTAGTGATCCTAGATATAGATCACGTAAATGATTGGTGTTTGAAGTATTTTAATATGTATTTTATTTGAAAATCAAAAGTATTTTATGAATTTGTGAGTGTGACATGTTTGCCACTAACATTTGTGTTCCCGTAATAGCTTATTCTTGCACAGCTGCGAATATGTGTGATTGACTGTGTGATTGTTAATTGTGTAAGCGTATTCTTATTTTCCAATGAAAATATTAAACGCGATTATTTTCTTCCTATCAAGCCTTAATTAAATGCCTTATGACAATTTAATTCGAGTGAGATCCATTTGACCTAGTTAAATGGAATCTAGAGGGATGGTGGGAATTGCCGGTAGTAACGTAGTGCGTGACGACTTGTCCATCTAGTAATGGGTAGTACCAAACATTTTTACCAAACCCTATCCTTATTCTTTTGAGTCATGGGAGATTATCCTATAAGATGAGCCAAGCATAGTGGGATGACTCATTTTCCACTTCTCTTCCTTACATGACCGGTTACTCGCCCACAATAGGTGGAGCAGAGCATATTCCATTTAGCCTTAGTGTTAGTGGGTGATCCTCTTGTTGCCCTGTCGGCCACGAACGAAAAGAAAAATAGTGGGGGAATAATTGATCTAGTGGGGAGTGATTGAGTGGAAAGAAAATTGATTCCCTTTATCCTTCCCTTTGGGTGCGTCGCAAGCCACTCATGTTCCAGAAGCCTATTTTCTTCAACCCTCCTCATAAATATACAAAACCGTGTGGTGGTGGGTAGTGTGAGGGATCTTGAGAGGCTTAGAGAGTTGCATTTCCTTCTACTTCCCTCTTAGAAAACCGAGAGCCTTAGGATGATTTAGGAGGAAGATCCCCTCTTCGTTTCCTGTTACTTGTTAATGTGGGAGCTGGTGTTAATGTTGATAATATGTAGGGTGTTGATGTTACCTTACATTAATATCTTAGCACCACGAGTTCTTGGAGGAGCTCTAGTTGAGTATTTTTATTCTTGTTTTCATTTCTTGTATTGTTTGTTAACGAACTTGTTGAAAATGGTCCTAAGCTTTTAGATGATTTTGTTAAATCATGATTTAGTAGTAAAAGTTTGAAAATGATTTTGATTTCCTTTGTTGTAAAAGATGATTTCAAGGTATCTTAACTGAACTTTGATTTAAAGACGTTCTTGATCTTATCTTCTCATAGGAAACCGAGTTTTATGTGTGTGTATTGTTGAAATTTTTTTGGTCTAGTTAAATTGAAGTGACCACCCGTGGCCACCTATATTTAGGTGTGAGATATATTTCAAATCTTCCTGATTCCAATCCTTGATAATTTCGTGATTTCCAACTTGTTTCTTTCATAGTTCGGTTAGTGTCATAGTCTAGGAATTTTGAAAATTTAGATTTGAGTTAAAATTGTTTTAAGTGTTGCCAAGTTGGAAAATTTTTGAAAAGAAAGTTGATTTTGAAATCCTTGCACTTGAACCAAGTATGGCAGGAAATTGATTTTTGGACTTTAAGTTGGGCTATTGATTTAAAAGTTTTAGTATATTTGTTGTTTTGATTGATTGTGTTTAAGACAATGAAAAACCTAATGTTTAAGGGAATCCGTGTATTCCTAAACAAGGTGGAGTCTTAGAGAATTAAGTGTTTAAAGTTCTTGAGTCTTAGTGCGAGTTTTATGATTGCAAAAACTTTGAAAAAAGAAAATTCTTGGATATTATTTTATTATTTGAAATCGAGGGAGTATTTAATGTCTTGGTATTAATTTTAAATTTTTCCTTGATTACCTGTTAGTGTTGTTAATTAGGTATTCTAGAAGTTCAATAATTGCTTTAGTTTTGAAAGGAAAATGAATTTCTAGTGTTTTAGAGTTAAAAGATTGGTTATGAAAATTTTGAGAGAGTGTGTAATTTATATATATAGTTCTCTGAGAAGAGAAAAATGATTTCGAGTTTTGAGCACTTAGCTATTGGTGTGTGAAATTTTTTAGAAAAAGCTTTGGTTAAAAAGGATTTTAAAGACAAGAGAGAGTTATTAAGTTTGTTTTAATCTTTGAACTGAAGTATGTTTAATGATTTTGAGACAACGAGAACCTAATCTCAAAGGAACTCTGCTGTCCATGAGAATGGTTGAGTCTTAGAGGGAAAGTTGGATTATTAAAAATTTTATTTCCATTTAGGGTTTGGTTTAGAAAAATGTTGATCGGAGAAAAGAATTGTAATCTTTTTGAATGTTTTAAGTGGTTTTTGTATTCTTGGTATTTGTAACCGTAGTTGCATGTGAATAGAATAATATTATTTTCTTAATATTGACGCGTAGCTGTAGTCGTGTTCGTGTTCGTGCTCGTGCTCGTGCTCTTGCTCGTGATCGTGAATGAGTGGAACACGTAGCTCTGGAATAAAGCATCAATCAATCGTAAGGAATCCTTCGTCCACTAACTACACATACATTACGGTGTACTATAGATATATACTTAGTGTTCCTGAATGGGAGTGTTATTGTGCATGCTAGGTGGAGATTGTAATATTATATATATAGCTATAAATGTTATGGTATTATTCATATTAATATGTACTATGAATGTTTATGTGTGCAAATTATTTTTATAGATTTTAGGAAAGTAATTTTTCGTAATTTCATACGCGTGTAGTTTCGAGGACGAAACTATTTTAAGGGGGTGGTATTGTAACATCCCAATTTTGTTAAGAAAAAATTTCTTTAGCAATAAAATTTCAGTTACTTGAAGGTAAGTCATAGAGATTGATCACCTCAATGGTTTACTGAGAGTACGGGAAATTATTTTGAATAATTTATTTATTATAAATAATTATTATTAATGATGTCAATTCAAATTAATTGACAGCGTAGACGTATGCTGCTTTTAAGGAGAATTCATCAATTATATTTATTATAAGTTTTCTGCGTGACTCGGTAACGCGTATTTTATGCTGACTGAAAAATTGAGTGAATTAAATCAAGATAAAATTAAAATTAAGAATTAATATTTTATATTAATTCATGGTTCGAAAATCATCGGAAAACTTTAACGAAGATCCGTCGCGTTTCGAATCGCCGGGTAAATTTTATCCGCATTAAAATTTTAAATGAAACCCGATTTCGATGAAAATCAAATCGTAGTATGTTGGAATTATTTGTGAATGTCTTATATGGTTTTTATTATTTATGATAATATTTTATCACGCGATGAATTAATTTTTCGGTAAATTAATTTTCGCGAATTAATCGGCGGAAGAATTAATCGGTAACGCGATTACTCGACGCCATGTTTATAGTACACTCTAGACTCTAGGATTAGAGGGTAATCACGAGAGATGAAAGATTAGATGGGTTGGACTTGATAATGGGATTAGCATCTTACTTTATGGTGTTAGGTGTCAAGTTTATAGTGGTTAATTAGAATTAGCTTTCCCTAAATCATTCTTGACCAAGTAATTTCTTTTATTAAAATTTGTTTCCTTTCCCTGTTTTGTTTTGTGTCCAGCGTGACCCTTCCCTTCCTTTATTTATTCACTAAATTCCTCTTTCACTTGGTCACCAATATATGCATGTAAGTATTATTTTAATCTAGATTAATTCTTAATCTTCCTTTTCTTTTTCTTATACTCGGCCGCAGCACTTCATTTTGTTTTACACACTTTTGTTTTCACTTTCAGCTTATTTCTATTGTGAAGAAAAGAGAGCAAGCAAGACAAATTCCAAAACCCTTTTTCTTTCTCATTTCCAGCGTCCACTTCCCACCTCCATTCACTCTTTATAATTTTTTTTCGTCTCCTCTCTTACTGCCCAACCAGGCCGCGTCCCCAAATCCCCTCTCATCTTCATTTTCAATTAATTTCCTTGTCTTGAGAGGGAAAGCTGAGGTGCTTCCATGGTGGTTACTTTCCTCTCCTTCCTTTGGTTTGTTTCATCATCATCCTTCAATCCTTCTTGTCCTTAGCTTCATCTTTTACTTGGATGCCTCTTCCACACCTTACAAGTAAGCTTGAAGAACAATTTCTCCCTTCCTCGCTCAGCCCCAAAGCTGTGAGCCTCTTCTTGGGGGGTAGGAGGTAGTTTCTTTCTTTTGATTCTTGTTTTGTGATTGGTTGAATGCTTGATTGTGATCATGGATGAAGTGAACCAACTATTCCCAAATCTTTGAAAACCCTAGGCGCAAGTCAAGAGGGAAAAGAGGGGTAATGTGATCTTGAGCTTCAATCTAGCAATTAAATTGTTTATTTGAGCTATTTGAAGTTGTTTGATGCTTGTTTAAGAAATAGTTTTTGATTTGGCATGTGAAACTTGTTGTTTAAGGGTCTAGACCTATTCTTTAATTTGGGGATAAGTGGGTCTATGTTGTAGAATCATGTATTTAATTGTTAAATGATATGTTTTGGGTAGTTTTATTGTTATTGGAATAGCTATGCATGATTAAGTAGGAGAGTTAGTGAATGTTTCATGAAAAATTGACCATTGAGGGACTAGAATGGCATGTAGGAATTGATTAAGTTGTTCTTTAATTTCTAGCATTATCATGGCCATGATTGTAGTGTCTTGAAAATGGTTTGATTTGAAATAACTCTTGAAGCTCTTGAACTAGGTGTTGGTTATAACTTGATGTTTAGATGTTTTGGGATTGTTGGAAGGTGGCTTAATTAAAAGAACTCTTGTTTTTGGAAATTGCTTTTGGGTAAGTGAATTATGAGATTTTATGAATTGAAGTTGAGCATGACTTGCTTTCAAAAGGAAAAAGGCTATGAGACAATTAAGGTGAAAAGGACTCCTTGAGGTCCTAATCACCAATTGGAACCTTGACTTGAACAAATTGAGGAAAAGAATTTTGATTGCGGTTTTGTTCACGACTTGGCTTTAAAGCTTTATTACTTTAATTTTTGGAAATTTTCAAGGGTATATAATTCTTCCAAAAAAAAACATGTATCCAAATTGTGCATTTTGGGCATAAATGCTTTGATTAGTTAGTAGGTTGGGTTTTGAGAGCCTAGGAAATTAGAACTAGTCTATGCCTAGGTTGCGTTAAGTTTGTTATGTGTAATAGATTCAAGTGATCGAGACCGTGCGGCGTGGAATCGCGGAATACGTGGACGCGTAGCATGGAGTTCGGTAAGGGCGCTTCACATTAATACTTTTATAGTATGCTAGCGTAAGGGCTACTTCTAGAAATATCTAGGAATTTATTTTATGTGCTTATAAGTAAGGGCACTTCTAGACATTTGTAGGCTTTATCTTTGTATGTCCTTGTGTAAGGGCAATTTTGAATATTGTTAGAATTTAATTTCAAGTGTTTATGCGAAGAAGTCTGAGAACCTCAGGGTTCGAAGTGAGGGTCTTGTACCCCTTCGCTTTATTTTTTTGATATACTGATTATTTAGTGGGTTTGTCCGCAAGTGGTTGTGGCTGTCCCCAACCCCCACGCTTGTTTGTTCCTCTCTGTGAACTCCATTGAGTTCTGAGAGGATGGATTCTATGATTTGATTGTCGTTTGTTGTTGTTGAAATTTGTGCAATTATTTAATATGCGGTTGAATAATCTTTGTGAATTGTCTATACTGTTTGTATTGTTGAATTGCGTTTCTTCATGCAAACTGCTTTTATTGCTTAAGTTGTTAAATTGCGTTTCTTCATATTAAGCATGCTTTTATTATTTGATATGCAGTCGAATAATCTTGCGTATAACTCTTTGAATATCGTATCTTAATTGTTCATCGAGTCCGAGAGCATTATCAGTCGTCGAGACGCTTTTTGAGCCGTGGAGGGACAACCGAGGGTGCTAGGTCCCTTTGTTCATGGTGGATTAGCTAGGCGCCGCAGTCAGAGGAACCGGGGCTGCTTACCTAGGGAGAAGCGAAAGATCCCAAGGCTACGGCTGGTATGTCAGTTGATGGATCTGCGTCTGCTTTCCGGAAAAATTGTCGAGTCGAGAGAAAATGAGTCGTGAGATGAGTCATGAGAAGGTCTTGAGTTGCATCTTGAGAACTGTGCATACTGTTGTTTGCCTATTATCACGATTTGTTATTTCCTGTAATATGTTGTGTTATTACATATTTTGTTGTCGAATAGGCGTATATGCTCTTTATTTTTAAGAAGTTGACCCTTGCCAGTGGTTCTGTCAATTAATGATTGTAACCCAGATGGCGGAGCAAGCAGAGGATTGGAACTGCAAGGAGGAGCAGCTGTAGATGGTCATCTAGCTTGACTTGTACTATGTTGAAGAGTCTACTAGCAGTCTAGTAAGGAATGTATTGTGCCGACCAGCTATAGAATAATTGTCGTTGTTCAGTATTGTAATAAATGTCTGTCATGTTTCAAGATATGTATTGTTAGACGTGAATTGATGGAACATTTGAATGTGGTCATGTAATGTCTTAAATTATTATCCGCCATGTTTCTTAAAGTCGCTGTGATGCTCTGACTGCTTCTTTAAATAATTTTAAAAAAAAAAATAGGACCACATTTCTCGAAAACCCTACGAGCAGAGTATTCCACCTTTCTAAACATGTCAACTTTTGTCAGAATGTTCACTTAGTAGCACTCGAAATGTGGTGTTACAATGGTGGTATCGAGCGCTTAAGTTCTAACCGGCCGTGAGTTGGGAAACTATAGCCGATCATGTGTCGGGTTTTGTAGAAAACAATTGTTAGAGATTAAACTGGGTCTTATGGTGAGTCAAACCATGCTTGTGTGCTTGTTCCTCAAGTGGAGTAATTCCGCTTGTAATTGTTTGAAATTGTTTCCTAATTGAAAACAATAGGTCGAGACACAAAATTGTTGTGGGGTTCGACTAGGTTGTAAGACCCTATGGGAACCCAAAGATCTCAGAGACGAACGATCTTTTTGTTAAAGTTGAGAGTTCAAGAGATGGATCAAGATCTGAGTAGCCCAAGAAGTGGTAGGGATGGCGGTTGTTGCTCAGCGGACTACTACGAAGAATCAATGTGAACTTTGGGACAACAAAGTGAGAAGAGTAAGTTGCAGAGACCATGAGATTTGTTGACCTCCGTCACCACCACGACTCTTAATTCCTTCGGGAAATAAGAAATGGGATTACGGGATTGTGCAGAGACGTTGTTATTATATTTATGATCATTATTAATATTATTGCTCAGTGTGATCTTTGAAATATTAGTGATCCTAGATATAGATCACGTAAATGATTGGTGTTTGAAGTATTTTAATATGTATTTTATTTGAAAATCAAAAGTATTTTATGAATTTGTGAGTGTGACATGTTTGCCACTAACATTTGTGTTCCCGTAATAGCTTATTCTTGCACAAATTAATATGGGTGATTGACTGTGTGATTGTTAATTGTGTAAGCGTATTCTTATTTTCCAATGAAAATATTAAACGCGATTATTTGCTTCGTATCAAGCCTTAATTAAATGCCTTATGACAATTTAATTGAGTGAGATCCATTTGACCTAGTTAAATGGAATCTAGAGGGATGGTGGGAATTGCCGGTAGTAACGTAGTGCGTGACGACTTGTCCATCTAGTAATGGGTAGTACCAAACATTTTTACCAAACCCTATCCTTATTCTTTTGAGTCATGGGAGATTATCCTATAAGATGAGCCAAGCATAGTGGGATGACTCATTTTCCACTTCTCTTCCTTACATGACCGGTTACTCGCCCACAATAGGTGGAGCAGAGCATATTCCATTTAGCCTTAGTGTTAGTGGGTGATCCTCTTGTTGCCTCGCTTACGGCCACTTAACGAAAAGAAAAATAGTGGGGGAATAATTGATCTAGTGGGGAGTGATTGAGTGGAAAGAAAATTGATTCCCTTTATCCTTCCCTTTGGGTGCGTCGCAAGCCACTCATGTTCCATAAGCCTATTTTCTTCAACCCTCCTCATAAATATACAAAACCGTGTGGTGGTGGGTAGTGTGAGGGATCTTGAGAGGCTTAGAGAGTTGCATTTCCTTCTACTTCCCTCTTAGAAAACCGAGAGCCTTAGGATGATTTAGGAGGAAGATCCCCTCTTCGTTTCCTGTTACTTGTTAATGTGGGAGCTGTTGTTAATGTTGATAATATTGAGGGTGTTGATGTTCTGCTTCTGTTAATATCTTAGCACCACGAGTTCTTGGAGGAGCTCTAGGTGAGTATTTTAATTCTTGTTTTCAATTCCTGTATTGTTTGTTAACGAACTTGTTGAAAATGGTCCTAAGCTTTTAGATGATTTTGTTAAATCATGATTTAGTAGTAAAAGTTTGAAAATGATTTTGATTTCCTTTGTTGTAAAAGATGATTTCAAGGTATCTTAACTGAACTTTGATTTAAAGACGTTCTTGATCTTATCTTCTCATAGGAAACCGAGTTTTATGTGTGTGTATTGTTGAAATTTTTTTGGTCTAGTTAAATTGAAGTGACCACCCGTGGCCACCTATATTTAGGTGTGAGATATATTTCAAATCTTCCTGATTCCAATCCTTGATAATTTCGTGATTTCCAACTTGTTTCTTTCATAGTTCGGTTAGTGTCATAGTCTAGGAATTTTGAAAATTTAGATTTGAGTTAAAATTGTTTTAAGTGTTGCCAAGTTGGAAAATTTTTGAAAAGAAAGTTGATTTTGAAATCCTTGCACTTGAACCAAGTATGGCAGGAAATTGATTTTTGGACTTTAAGTTGGGCTATTGATTTAAAAGTTTTAGTATATTTGTTGTTTTGATTGATTGTGTTTAAGACAATGAAAAACCTAATGTTTAAGGGAATCCGTGTATTCCTAAACAAGGTGGAGTCTTAGAGAATTAAGTGTTTAAAGTTCTTGAGTCTTAGTGCGAGTTTTATGATTGCAAAAACTTTGAAAAAAGAAAATTCTTGGATATTATTTTATTATTTGAAATCGAGGGAGTATTTAATGTCTTGGTATTAATTTTAAATTTTTCCTTGATTACCTGTTAGTGTTGTTAATTAGGTATTCTAGAAGTTCAATAATTGCTTTAGTTTTGAAAGGAAAATGAATTTCTAGTGTTTTAGAGTTAAAAGATTGGTTATGAAAATTTTGAGAGAGTGTGTAATTTATATATATAGTTCTCTGAGAAGAGAAAAATGATTTCGAGTTTTGAGCACTTAGCTATTGGTGTGTGAAATTTTTTAGAAAAAGCTTTGGTTAAAAAGGATTTTAAAGACAAGAGAGAGTTATTAAGTTTGTTTTAATCTTTGAACTGAAGTATGTTTAATGATTTTGAGACAACGAGAACCTAATCTCAAAGGAACTCACTGTCCATGAGAATGGTTGAGTCTTAAAGGGAAAGTTGGATTATTAAAAATTTTATTTCCATTTAGGGTTTGGTTTAGAAAAATGTTGATCGGAGAAAAGAATTGTAATCTTTTTGAATGTTTTAAGTGGTTTTTGTATTCTTGGTATTTGTAACCGTAGTTGCATGTGAATAGAATAATATTATTTTCTTAATATTGACGCCAGAAATGTAGTCGTGTTCGTGTTCGTGCTCGTGCTCGTGCTCTTGCTCGTGATCGTGAATGAGTGGAACACGTAGCTCTGGAATAAAGCATCAATCAATCGTAAGGAATCCTTCGTCCACTAACTACACATACATTACGGTGTACTATAGATATATACTTAGTGTTACTGAATGGGAGTGTTATTGTGCATGCTAGGTGGAGATTGTAATATTATATATATAGCTATAAATGTTATGGTATTATTCATATTAATATGTACTATGAATGTTTATGTGTGCAAATTATTTTTTATAGATTTTAGTAAAGTAATTTTTCGTAATTTCATACGCGTGTAGTTTCGAGGACGAAACTATTTTAAGGGGGTGGTATTGTAACATCCCAATTTTGTTAAGAAAAAATTTCTTTAGCAATAAAATTTCAGTTACTTGAAGGTAAGTCATAGAGATTGATCACCTCAATGGTTTACTGAGAGTACGGGAAATTATTTTGAATAATTTATTTATTATAAATAATTATTATTAATGATGTCAATTCAAATTAATTGACAGCGTAGACGTATGCTGCTTTTAAGGAGAATTCATCAATTATATTTATTATAAGTTTTCTGCGTGACGCGGTAACGCGTATTTTATGCTGACTGAAAAATTGAGTGAATTAAATCAAGATAAAATTAAAATTAAGAATTAATATTTTATATTAATTCATGGTTAAAAAATCATCGAAAAACTTTAACGAAGATCCGTCGCGTTTTGAATCGCCGGGTAAATTTTATCCGCATTAAAATTTTAAATGAAACCCGATTTCGATGAAAATCAAATCGTAGTATGTTGGAATTATTTGTGAATGTCTTATATGGTTTTTATTATTTATGATAATATTTTATCACGCGATGAATTAATTTTTCGGTAAATTAATTTTCATAATTAATCGGGCGGAAGAATTAATCGTAACGCGATTCCTCGACGCCATGTTTATAGTACACTCTAGACTCTAGGATTAGAGGGTAATCACGAGAGATGAAAGATTAGATGGGTTGGACTTGATAATGGGATTAGCATCTTACTTTATGGTGTTAGGTGTCAAGTTTATAGTGGTTAATTAGAATTAGCTTTCCTAAATCATTCTTGACCAAGTAATTTCTTTTATTAAAATTTGTTTCCTTTCCCTGTTTTGTTTTGTGTCCAGCGTGACCCTTCCCTTCCTTTATTTATTCACTAAATTCCTCTTTCACTTGGTCACCAATATATGCATGTAAGTATTATTTTAATCTAGATTAATTCTTAATCTTCCTTTTCTTTTTCTTATACTCGGCCGCAGCACTTCATTTTGTTTTACACACTTTTGTTTTCACTTTCAGCTTATTTCTATTGTGAAGAAAAGAGAGCAAGCAAGACAAATTCCAAAACCCTTTTTCTTTCTCATTTCCAGCGTCCACTTCCCACCTCCATTCACTCTTTATAATTTTTTTTCGTCTCCTCTCTTACTGCCCAACCAGGCCCGGTCCCCACATCCCCCTTCATCTTCATTTTCACTTAATTTCCTTGTCTTGAGAGGGAAGGCTGAGGTGCTTCCATGGTGGTTACTTTGCTCTCCTTCCTTTGGTTTGTTTCATCATCATCCTTCAATCCTTCTTGTCCTTAGCTTCATCTTTTACTTGGATGCCTCTTCCACACCTTACAAGTAAGCTTGAAGAACAATTTCTCCCTTCCTCGCTCAGCCCCAAAGCCGTGAGCATCTTCTTGGGGGGTAGGAGGTAGTTTCTTTCTTTTGATTCTTGTTTTGTGATTGGTTGAATGCTTGATTGTGATCATGGATGAAGTGAACCAACTATTCCCAAATCTTTGAAAACCCTAGGCGCAAGTCAAGAGGGAAAAGAGGGGTAATGTGATCTTGAGCTTCAATCTAGCAATTAAATTGTTTATTTGAGCTATTTGAAGTTGTTTGATGCTTGTTTAAGAAATAGTTTTTGATTTGGCATGTGAAACTTGTTGTTTAAGGGTCTAGACCTATTCTTTAATTTGGGGATAAGTGGGTCTATGTTGTAGAATCATGTATTTAATTGTTAAATGATATGTTTTGGGTAGTTTTATTGTTATTGGAATAGCTATGCATGATTAAGTAGGAGAGTTAGTGAATGTTTCATGAAAAATTGACCATTGAGGGACTAGAATGGCATGTAGGAATTGATTAAGTTGTTCTTTAATTTCTAGCATTATCATGGCCATGATTGTAGTGTCTTGAAAATGGTTTGATTTGAAATAACTCTTGAAGCTCTTGAACTAGGTGTTGGTTATAACTTGATGTTTAGATGTTTTGGGATTGTTGGAAGGTGGCTTAATTAAAAGAACTCTTGTTTTTGGAAATTGCTTTTGGGTAAGTGAATTATGAGATTTTATGAATTGAAGTTGAGCATGACTTGCTTTCAAAAGGAAAAAGGCTATGAGACAATTAAGGTGAAAAGGACTCCTTGAGGTCCTAATCACCAATTGGAACCTTGACTTGAACAAATTGAGGAAAAGAATTTTGATTATGGTTTTGTTCACGACTTGGCTTTAAAGCTTTATTACTTTAATTTTTGGAAATTTTCAAGGGTATATAATTCTTCCAAAAAAACATGTATCCAAATTGTGCATTTTGGGCATAAATGCTTTGATTAGTTAGTAGGTTGGGTTTTGAGAGCCTAGGAAATTAGAACTAGTCTATGCCTAGGTTGCGTTAAGTTTGTTATGTGTAATAGATTCAAGTGATCGAGACCGTATGCGGCGTGGAATCGCGAATACGTGGACGCGTAGCATGGAGTTCGGTAAGGGCGCTTCACATTAATACTTTTATAGTATGCTAGCGTAAGGGCTACTTCTAGAAATATCTAGGAATTTATTTTATGTGCTTATAAGTAAGGGCACTTCTAGACATTTGTAGGCTTTATCTTTGTATGTCCTTGTGTAAGGGCAATTTTGAATATTGTTAGAATTTAATTTCGAATGTTTATGCGAAGAAGTCTGAGAACCTCAGGGTTCGAAGTGAGGGTCTTGTACCCCTTCGCTTTATTTTTTTGATATACAGATTATTTAGTGGGTTTGTCCGCAAGTGGTTGGCGGCTGTCCCCAACCCCCACGCTTGTTTGTTCCTCTCTGTAAACTCCATTGAGTTACAGAGGGATGGATTCTATGATTTGATTGTCGTTTGTTGTTGTTGAGCTGTGCAATTATTTAATATGCGGTTGAATAATGCTGTGAATTGTCTATACTGTTTGTATTGTTGAATTGCGTTTCTTCATGCAAACTGCTTTTATTGCTTAAGTTGTTAAATTGCGTTTCTTCATATTAAGCATGCTTTTATTATTTGATATGCAGTCGAATAATCTTGCGTATAACTCTTTGAATATCGTATGCGGCGAATTGTTCATCGAGTCTGAGAGCATTATCGAGTCGTCGAGACGTTTTTGAGCTGTGAGCCGACAACCGAGGGTGCTAGGTCCCTTTGTTCATGGTGGATTAGCTAGCGCCGCAGTCAGAGGAACCGGTCGCTTACCTAGGGAGAAGCGAAAGATCCCAAGGCTACGCTGGTATGTCGATTGATGGATCTGCGTCGCTTCCGAAAAATTGTCGAGTCGAGAGAAAATGAGTCGTGAGATGAGTCATGAGAAGGTCTTGAGTTGCATCTTGAGAACTGTGCATACTGTTGTTTGCCTATTATCACGATTTGTTATTTCCTGTAATATGTTGTGTTATTACATATTTTGTTGTCGAATAGGCGATATGCTCTTTATTTTTAAGAAGTTGACCCTTGCGCTGGTTCTGTCAATTAATGATTGTAACCCGGATGGCGAGCAAGCAGAGGATTGGAATCGCAAGGAGGAGCAAATTGTAGATGGTCATCTAGCTTGACTTGTACTATGTTGAAGAGTCTACTAGCAGTCTAGTAAGGAATGTATTGTGCCGACCAGCTATAGAATAATTGTCGTTGTTCAGTATTGTAATAAATGTCTGTCATGTTTCAAGATATGTATTGTTAGACGTGAATTGATGGAACATTTGAATGTGGTCATGTAATGTCTTAAATTATTATCCGCCATGTTTCTTAAAGTCGCTGTGATGCTCTGACTGCTTCTTTAAATAATTTAAAAAAAAAAAATAGGACCACATTTCTCGAAAACCCTACGAGCAGAGTATTCCACCTTTCGGAAACATGTCAACTTTTGTCAGAATGTTCACTTAGTAGCACTCCAGAAACAGGGTGTTACAATGGTGGTATCAGAGCAGTTAAGTTCTAACCGGGCTGTGAGTTGGGAAACTATAGCTGATCATGTGTCGGGTTTTGTAGAAAACAATTGTTAGAGATTAAACTGGGTCTTATGGTGAGTCAAACCATGCTTGTGTGCTTGTTCCTCAAGTGGAGTAATTCCGCTTGTAATTGTTTGAAATTGTTTCCTAATTGAAAACAATAGGTGCTGAGACACAAAATTGTTGTGGGGTTCTGACTAGGTTGTAAGACCCTATGGGAACCCAGTATCTCAGAGACGAACGATCTTTTTGTTAAAGTTGAGAGTTCAAGAGATGGATCAGAAGATTCAGGTAGCCCAAGAAGTGGTAGGGATGGCAGTTGTTGCTCAACGGACTACTACGAAGAATCAATGTGAACTGCTGGGACAACAGTGAGAAGAGTAAGTTGCAGAGACCATGAGATTTGTTGACCTCCGTCACCACGACTCCCTTAATTCCTTCGGGAAATAAGAAATGGGATTCTGGGATTGTGCAGGAGACGTTGTTATTATATTTATGATCATTATTAATATTATTGCTCAGTGTGATCTTTGAAATATTAGTGATCCTAGATATAGATCACGTAAATGATTGGTGTTTGAAGTATTTTAATATGTATTTTATTTGAAAATCAAAAGTATTTTATGAATTTGTGAGTGTGACATGTTTGCCACTAACATTTGTGTTCCCGTAATAGCTTATTCTTGCACAGCTGCGAATATGTGTGATTGACTGTGTGATTGTTAATTGTGTAAGCGTATTCTTATTTTCCAATGAAAATATTAAACGCGATTATTTTCTTTCTATCAAGCCTTAATTAAATGCCTTATGACAATTTAATTCGGGTGAGATCCATTTGACCTAGTTAAATGGAATCTAGAGGGATGGTGGGAATTGCCGGTAGTAACGTAGTGCGTGACGACTTGTCCATCTAGTAATGGGTAGTACCAAACATTTTTACCAAACCCTATCCTTATTCTTTTGAGTCATGGGAGATTATCCTATAAGATGAGCCAAGCATAGTGGGATGACTCATTTTCCACTTCTCTTCCTTACATGACCGGTTACTCGCCCACAATAGGTGGAGCAGAGCATATTCCATTTAGCCTTAGTGTTAGTGGGTGATCCTCTTGTTGCCCTGTCGGCCACGAACGAAAAGAAAAATAGTGGGGGAATAATTGATCTAGTGGGGAGTGATTGAGTGGAAAGAAAATTGATTCCCTTTATCCTTCCCTTTGGGTGCGTCGCAAGCCACTCATGTTCCAGAAGCCTATTTTCTTCAACCCTCCTCATAAATATACAAAACCGTGTGGTGGTGGGTAGTGTGAGGGATCTTGAGAGGCTTAGAGAGTTGCATTTCCTTCTACTTCCCTCTTAGAAAACCGAGAGCCTTAGGATGATTTAGGAGGAAGATCCCCTCTTCGTTTCCTGTTACTTGTTAATGTGGGAGCTGTTGTTAATGTTGATAATATTGAGGGTGTTGATGTTCTGCTTCTGTTAATATCTTAGCACCACGAGTTCTTGGAGGAGCTCTAGGTGAGTATTTTAATTCTTGTTTTCAATTCCTGTATTGTTTGTTAACGAACTTGTTGAAAATGGTCCTAAGCTTTTAGATGATTTTGTTAAATCATGATTTAGTAGTAAAAGTTTGAAAATGATTTTGATTTCCTTTGTTGTAAAAGATGATTTCAAGGTATCTTAACTGAACTTTGATTTAAAGACGTTCTTGATCTTATCTTCTCATAGGAAACCGAGTTTTATGTGTGTGTATTGTTGAAATTTTTTTGGTCTAGTTAAATTGAAGTGACCACCCGTGGCCACCTATATTTAGGTGTGAGATATATTTCAAATCTTCCTGATTCCAATCCTTGATAATTTCGTGATTTCCAACTTGTTTCTTTCATAGTTCGGTTAGTGTCATAGTCTAGGAATTTTGAAAATTTAGATTTGAGTTAAAATTGTTTTAAGTGTTGCCAAGTTGGAAAATTTTTGAAAAGAAAGTTGATTTTGAAATCCTTGCACTTGAACCAAGTATGGCAGGAAATTGATTTTTGGACTTTAAGTTGGGCTATTGATTTAAAAGTTTTAGTATATTTGTTGTTTTGATTGATTGTGTTTAAGACAATGAAAAACCAAATGTTTAAGGGAATCCGTGTATTCCTAAACAAGGTGGAGTCTTAGAGAATTAAGTGTTTAAAGTTCTTGAGTCTTAGTGCGAGTTTTATGATTGCAAAAACTTTGAAAAAAGAAAATTCTTGGATATTATTTTATTATTTGAAATCGAGGGAGTATTTAATGTCTTGGTATTAATTTTAAATTTTTCCTTGATTACCTGTTAGTGTTGTTAATTAGGTATTCTAGAAGTTCAATAATTGCTTTAGTTTTGAAAGGAAAATGAATTTCTAGTGTTTTAGAGTTAAAAGATTGGTTATGAAAATTTTGAGAGAGTGTGTAATTTATATATATAGTTCTCTGAGAAGAGAAAAATGATTTCGAGTTTTGAGCACTTAGCTATTGGTGTGTGAAATTTTTTAGAAAAAGCTTTGGTTAAAAAGGATTTTAAAGACAAGAGAGAGTTATTAAGTTTGTTTTAATCTTTGAATCAAGTATGTTTAATGATTTTGAGACAACGAGAACCTAATCTCAAAGGAACTCTGCTGTCCATGAGAATGGTTGAGTCTTAAAGGGAAAGTGGGATTATTAAAATTTTTATTTCCATTTAGTGTTTGGTTTAGAAAAATGTTGATCGGAGAAAAGAATTGTAATCTTTTGAATGTTTTAAGTGGTTTTTGTATTCTTGGTATTTGTAACCGTAGTTGCATGTGAATAGAATAATATTATTTTCATAATATTGACGCTGAAATGTAGTCGTGTTCGTGTTCGTGCTCGTGCTCGTGCTCTTGCTCGTGATCGTGAATGAGTGGAACACGTAGCTCTGGAATAAAGCATCAATCAATCGTAAGGAATCCTTCGTCCACTAACTACACATACATTACGGTGTACTATAGATATATACTTAGTGTTACTGAATGGGAGTGTTATTGTGCATGCTAGGTGGAGATTGTAATATTATATATATAGCTATAAATGTTATGGTATTATTCATATTAATATGTACTATGAATGTTTATGTGTGCAAATTATTTTTATAGATTTTAGTAAAGTAATTTTTCATAATTTCATACGCGTGTAGTTTCGAGGACGAAACTATTTTAAGGGGGTGGTATTGTAACATCCCAATTTTGTTAAGAAAAAATTTCTTTAGCAATAAAATTTCAGTTACTTGAAGGTAAGTCATAGAGATTGATCACCTCAATGGTTTACTGAGAGTACGGGAAATTATTTTGAATAATTTATTTATTATAAATAATTATTATTAATGATGTCAATTCAAATTAATTGACAGCGTAGACGTATGCTGCTTTTAAGGAGAATTCATCAATTATATTTATTATAAGTTTTCTGCGTGACTCGGTAACGCGTATTTTATGCTGACTGAAAAATTGAGTGAATTAAATCAAGATAAAATTAAAATTAAGAATTAATATTTTATATTAATTCATGGTTCGAAAATCATCGGAAAACTTTAACGAAGATCCGTCGCGTTTCGAATCGCCGGGTAAATTTTATCCGCATTAAAATTTTAAATGAAACCCGATTTCGATGAAAATCAAATCGTAGTATGTTGGAATTATTTGTGAATGTCTTATATGGTTTTTATTATTTATGATAATATTTTATCACGCGATGAATTAATTTTTCGGTAAATTAATTTTCGCGAATTAATCGGCGGAAGAATTAATCGGTAACGCGATTACTCGACGCCATGTTTATAGTACACTCTAGACTCTAGGATTAGAGGGTAATCACGAGAGATGAAAGATTAGATGGGTTGGACTTGATAATGGGATTAGCATCTTACTTTATGGTGTTAGGTGTCAAGTTTATAGTGGTTAATTAGAATTAGCTTTCCCTAAATCATTCTTGACCAAGTAATTTCTTTTATTAAAATTTGTTTCATTTCCCTGTTTTGTTTTGTGTCCAGCGTGACCCTTCCCTTCCTTTATTTATTCACTAAATTCCTCTTTCACTTGGTCACCAATATATGCATGTAAGTATTATTTTAATCTAGATTAATTCTTAATCTTCCTTTTCTTTTTCTTATACTCGGCCGCAGCACTTCATTTTGTTTTACACACTTTTGTTTTCACTTTCAGCTTATTTCTATTGTGAAGAAAAGAGAGCAAGCAAGACAAATTCCAAAACTCTTTTTCTTTCTCATTTCCAGCGTCCACTTCCCACCTCCATTCACTCTTTATAATTTTTTTTCGTCTCCTCTCTTACTGCCCAACCAGGCCGCGTCCCCAAATCCCCTCTCATCTTCATTTTCAATTAATTTCCTTGTCTTGAGAGGGAAAGCTGAGGTGCTTCCATGGTGGTTACTTTCCTCTTCTTCCTTTGGTTTGTTTCATCATCATCCTTCAATCCTTCTTGTCCTTAGCTTCATCTTTTACTTGGATGCCTCTTCCACACCTTACAAGTAAGATTGAAGAACAATTTCTCCCTTCCCTCGTTCAGCCCCAAAGCCGTGAGCATCTTCTTGGGGGGTAGGAGGTAGTTTCTTTCTTTTGATTCTTGTTTTGTGATTGGTTGAATGCTTGATTGTGATCATGGATGAAGTGAACCAACTATTCCCAAATCTTTGAAAACCCTAGGCGCAAGTCAAGAGGGAAAAGAGGGGTAATGTGATCTTGAGCTTCAATCTAGCAATTAAATTGTTTATTTGAGCTATTTGAAGTTGTTTGATGCTTGTTTAAGGAATAGTTTTTGATTTGGCATGTGAAACTTGTTGTTTAAGGGTCTAGACCTATTCTTTAATTTGGGGATAAGTGGGTCTATGTTGTAGAATCATGTATTTAATTGTTAAATGATATGTTTTGGGTAGTTTTATTGTTATTGGAATAGCTATGCATGATTAAGTAGGAGAGTTAGTGAATGTTTCATGAAAAATTGACCATTGAGGGACTAGAATGGCATGTAGGAATTGATTAAGTTGTTCTTTAATTTCTAGCATTATCATGGCCATGATTGTAGTGTCTTGAAAATGGTTTGATTTGAAATAACTCTTGAAGCTCTTGAACTAGGTGTTGGTTATAACTTGATGTTTAGATGTTTTGGGATTGTTGGAAGGTGGCTTAATTAAAAGAACTCTTGTTTTTGGAAATTGCTTTTGGGTAAGTGAATTATGAGATTTTATGAATTGAAGTTGAGCATGACTTGCTTTCAAAAGGAAAAAGGCTATGAGACAATTAAGGTGAAAAGGACTCCTTGAGGTCCTAAACACCAATTGGAGCCTTGACTTGAACAAATTGAGGAAAAGAATTTTGATTGCGGTTTTGTTCACGACTTGGCTTTAAAGCTTTATTACTTTAATTTTTGGAAATTTTCAAGGGTATATAATTCTTCACAAAAAAAAACATGTATCCAAATTGTGCATTTTGGGCATAAATGCTTTGATTAGTTAGTAGGTTGGGTTTTGAGAGCCTAGGAAATTAGAACTAGTCTATGCCTAGGTTGCGTTAAGTTTGTTATGTGTAATAGATTCAAGTGATCGAGACCGTACGGCGTGGAATCGCGGAATACGTGGACGCGTAGCATGGAGTTCGGTAAGGGCGCTTCACATTAATACTTTCATAGTATGCTAGCGTAAGGGCTACTTCTAGAAATATCTAGGATTTTATTTTATGTGCTTATAAGTAAGGGCACTTCTAGACATTTGAAGGCTTTATCTTTGTATGTCCTTGTGTAAGGGCAATTTTGAATATTGTTAGAATTTAATTTCAAGTGTTTATGCGAAGAAGTCTGAGAACCTCAGGGTTCGAAGTGCGGGTCTTGTACCCCTTCGCTTTATTTTTTTTTGATATACTTATTATTTAGTGGGTTTGTCTGCAAGTGGTTGGCAGCTGTCCCCAACCCCCCACGCTTGTTTGTTCCTCTCTATGAACTCCATTGAGTTGCAGAGGGATGGATTCTATGATTTGATTATCGTTTGTTGTTGTTGAGCTGTGCAATTATTTAATATGCGGTTGAATAATGCTGTGAATTGTCTATACTGTTTGTATTGTTGAATTGCGTTTCTTCATGCAAACTGCTTTTATTGCTTAAGTTGTTAAATTGCGTTTCTTCATATTAAGCATGCTTTTATTATTTGATATGCGGTCAAATAATCTTGCGTATAACTCTGTGAATATCGTATGCGGCGAATTGTTCATCGAGTCTGAGAGCATTATCGAGTCATCGAGACGTTTTTGAGCTGTGAGCCGGACAACTGAGGGTGCTAGGTCCCCTTTGTTCATGGTGGATTAGCTAGGCGTCGCAGCGTAGGAACCGGGGCTGCTTACCTAGGGAGAAACGAAAGATCCCAAGGCTACGGCTGGTATGTCAGTTGATGGATCTGCGTCTGCTTTCCGGAAAAATTGTCGAGTCGAGAGAAAATGAGTCGTGAGATGAGTCATGAGAAGGTCTTGAGTTGCATCTTGAGAACTGTGCATACTGTTGTTTGCCTATTATCACGATTTGTTATTTCCTGTAATATGTTGTGTTATTACATATTTTGTTGTCGAATAGGCATATCTCGCTCTTTATTTTTAAGAAGTTGACCATTGCCGCTGGTTCTGTCAATTAATGATTGTAACCCGGATGGCGAGCAAGGCAGGATTGGGCGCAAGGAGGAGCAGCTGTAGATGGTCATCTAGCTTGACTTGTACTATGTTGAAGAGTCTACTAGCAGTCTAGTAAGGAATGTATTATGCCGACCAGCTATAGAATAATTGTCGTTGTTCAGTATTGTAGTAAATGTCTGTTATGTTTCAAGATATGTATTGTTAGACGTGAATTGATGGAACATTTGAATGTGGTCATGTAATGTCTTAAATTATTTTCCGCCATGTTTCTAAAAGTCGCTGTGATGCTCTGACTGCTTCTTTAAAGAATTTAAAAAAAAAAATATAGGACCACATTTCTCGAAAACCCTACGAGCAGAGTATTCCACCTTTCGGAAACATGTCAACTTTTGTCAGAATGTTCACTTAGTAGCACTCCAGAAACAGGGTGTTACACATTCCTTGAGGCACAAAATCTTGATTTGTGGGATATAGTTGAAAGTGGATACATTTCTCCCGCTAATGCCCTTGGTGTTGCAATACCTAGGGAAAACTGGACTGATGATCAGAAAAAGAGATATCAAACCAATCAGAAGGCTAGATTTATTCTCATCTGTGCTATGACAGAAAGAGAATATGATAAATGTGGTAAGTTTGATACTGCCAAAGAAATCTGGGATTCTCTTGTTTTGTCTTATGAGGGTTCTACCCAAGTAAGAGAAACAAAGGCTAGCATGATGGTTCGCCAGTATGAGCTATTCAAAATGGAAGATGGAGAAAACATTGAAGCTATGTTTGGAAGGTTCCAAACACTTGTTCATGGGTTGCAGGCCCTTGGAAAAAGTTATACTACACCTGACCATGTGAGAAAGATCTTGAGAAGTTTGACTAAGCAGTGGAGACCCAAAGTCACTGCTATTCAAGAAGCAAAAGATCTAAATGTCCTTCGGCTTGAAGATCTTATGAGTTCTTTGAAAGCTCATGAACTTGAGCTAAATGAAGAAGAACCTGCCAAGAAGAGTAAGTCTATTGCTTTAAGAGTTAATCAACATAAATCTAGTACTTCTAAAGCTTTTTCAGGCTGAAGAAGAAGAATCAGATGATGAAGCTTCAGAAGGAGATTATGATGGATCAGACGATGAGCTAGCTTTCTTTTTTTTTTAGCAAAAGAAAGGAGAGGGGCCTCGTTAAAACCTTCTGATGCAAAACCCTCCTTAGGGAAAAAACACCAAGAAGGAAAAAGAGTACCCCCACCTAAAATTTATTGAAAAAAAGAGAAAAGAAAACCAAAAACATGGGGGGACTAGGCCAAAACCCATGAATAAAACAACAAAAAAACCAGCAAGAAATGAAAACCCGCCTAAATAAAGGCCAAAACAGTGCTTGACATGCACAGGCATCACTATAATGACTATCATCCCAACTATGTTGGCACCAAAGTCATTAACAATCATATGCAGCACATTAAAACCTATCAGAGCAGCCCAAACTAGACCCAGACCCAGGAACATTACTGAATTCTATAATTTGGGAGACCCACTCTATTTCTAGAGAAATCATCCCAAATTATTCTAAGAACTGTATCCCACCAATGAAAACCAGAAACCGTGAACCCCAGAGAGGCAATCTTATCAGCACAATGATTGCCTTCCCGATAAATATGCGAAATTCTAAAACACATTTTCCTAGTGAGCCCTATACAGTTTAACCACCTATTCCGAAGCTGCCAAGGAACAATAGTGACTGAGTTGTAGGCAAGAATTACAAGTTGTGAATCACATTCCAGCCAAAAATTATGCCAACCCTTTTTGTACGCCAGCTCAATAGCAACCATAGTGCCCATTAGCTCTGCATGCAGAGCGCAAAAGTGATGCCCATATTAAGAGAAAAACAACCTAAAGCTGCTGCACTTCTGTCTCTAAAGATGCCCCCGCAGGCAGCATAACCCGGAGCTCCTCTTGTTGCGCCATCAGTATTACACTTAATCCAGTAACAAGGCGGCGGAAGCCACTGAACCTCGACAATCTTAGGAGCCTTACCAGGCTTTGCATCAATAGAGAAAGCCTTAAGAAGTACAAATTCCTGCAAAGAGGAAGAGATGCAACCTTTACTTGTTCTACCAGACAAGGAAACACTGGCTAAGATGGCAGTAACCACAGAATGGTAATGAATTCTTGTATTCTCAAATTTGAGCATGTTCCTGCATTTCCAAATCCACCAAACCACATTAAGAATTGCAGCAAGAATAACATCTGCAGCTTGAGAAGACCAAGTCTTCTCACAAATACTAAGAATAGCATGGAAGGAGGTAGTGTGAAGTCGCCGCCAATGACGCCACTAAGCCATCTCCAAAGCTTTTGAGCAAAGGGACATTCACAGAATAAATGAAGGCTAGTTTCGAAATTATTGCCACACAAACTACACATAGAAACCAAGAGACAACCCCTCTTCCTCAAATTCTCATCCGTTGGAACCTTGTTGTGCAACAATTTCCAAGAAAGAAAAGACTTAGCAGGAGGGATGACATTATTCCAAATCAACTTCGTCCATTTCACAGTTTGACTAATGGGGCGGAGATGCAAGAACGCATGCTTAAAGTGTAACTCACCTGAATTTGTTGGCCTCCAAATTCTATGATCTTGCGCGCTAAACTTAGGGATAAAGCAGCGTTTCAATTTCGTTTGCAGAATAGGAAAATCACCCAGAATAGACCGAGGAACAGACCAAATGCCATGGCTAATAAAATCCTTAACCTTGGCATCTAAATGATCATGGAGGTGGCCAGGAATATTTAGCAACTGAACCAAATTCGTTGAAGCCCAATGATCAGTCCAAAAATTAATACTCTCGCCATTACCAAGCTGCCAACTGCTATTGTCACTAACCACAGAAATTTTGCTCTTAATGCCAGGCCAGATAGTGGAGTCAATGTGATATTTGATGAAACCATGCTTCCTTAAAACTCTAGCTCTAAGCAAATTAGCCCATCACAGATCCGCATTGTAAAAATCCCAACAAAGCTTTAAACTAGCTGCTTCATTAACATCTCTAATGGATCGCAAACCCAACCCACCTTCAGAGTAAGGAGAACAAACTTTATGCCAGGCAACAATAACAATTTTCGCTTTATTAACATCTCCTGACCAAATGAAATTACGGATCCATCTGTCAATCTCATTTAACAGCGACACAGGCTAAGTGTAAACCAAAAAACTATAAATCATCATGCCGTGAATAACACTCTTCACTAGCTGAACACGACCCATGACAGAGAGTAAAGAAGCTTTCCAGGCAGTAAGTTTAGCCTTAATTCTATCAGCGATAGGCTGCAAATGAACTACTTCCGGCTTACCTTTAAAAATAGGAATACCCAAGTAAGTAAAAGGTAGCGAACCAATTTGAAAACCCAGAGTATTAGCAATAGCAGCTTGTCTACGGGGAGTGGTCGCACCCAGATAAAAAGTGGATTTAGCAGGATTAATAATCTGCCCCGAGACCATGCCATAACGATTAAAAAGATCCATCAAAACCGTAAGATTCTTTTGAAGCCCCTTACAGAGGATCATAACGTCATCTGCGTACATAACATATGAAGGAACATAGGCACCTCTAGCGCCTTGCATCAAATGCAATTGACCATCATCAACTAACTTCTGAATGCCTCTACTTAAAACCTCCTCTGCCAAACAAAATAACAAGGGGGACAGTAGGTCACCTTGCCTCACCCCTCTTTTACAAGAGAAGTAGCCGCAAGCTCTGCCATTAATAGAAATAGAGAGTTTAGCAGAATGAAGAATAGTTTCTATCCACATACAGAAAATAGGGTCAAATCCAAAAGCACGCAACACTTTCAATAAAAAATTCCAATCAATGGTGTCAAAAGCTTTTCTTATATCAATCTTCAAAGCCAAATTACCGCCAAATGATCTCTTATGCAACAGATTGATAGCCTCAGAAGTTAGGCAAATGCAGTTCGTGATTTTCCTCCCCTTAATGAAACCCCTTTGGTTATGCGAAACAATATGAGGAGTAATTTTAGCTAATCTATCAGCCAGAACCTTGGTGAGAATTTTAAACTTGAAGTTAGCAAGAGCAATAGGCCTGTATTGTTCGATTATATCTGCCTTAGGGACCTTCGGAATGAGCACAACACTGTTTGCATTCCAATTTGGAAGCATCCAACCACTAGAGAAGAATTGGACCACAACTTTAAAGACATCTAGAGAAACCACCTCCTATAACTGTTGAAAAAAGAAAGCCCCAAAACCATCCGGTCCTGGGGCGCCATCTGGATTCATAGAAAACACAGCTTGCTTTACCTCTTCCATGGAAGGCATGCTAGTGCGAAGAAGATTATCCTCCACAGTAACAATAGAAGGGACCACTTCCTCTACCAAACCATTATCAATGCAGGCATTATCAGTGCTGAAGATATTTTCAAAGTAATTAACCACATGATGCTGGATATCATTAAGCGAAGTCAACACAGCATCACCATGCTTAAGTACTGAAATTCGCTTGGTAACATGACGAACCTTAGCCATTTTATGGAAAAACTCCGTGTTACGGTCACCGTTAATATGCCAGTTTAACCTTGATTTTTCTTGCCAGAACTCTTCCTGAGTCTTCAAAGCCAACTCTAAATTCACCTGTACGATGTTCTCATGACCATTAAATCGTCGAATAACCATTCAAATCAGCCTCGGCTTGGATGGAGTCCAACTCCTTCTTAGCCGATTGGACTTTTAAATTAACATCACCAAAAGCAGTTATTCCAATCTTTTAACTTCATCTTCAGCAACTTCAACTTATGATTGAGCACAACCATAGGACATCCCACCACAGGCTCCTTCCAAACATCCTTAACCATATGCAGACAATCCGGATGAGAAGCCCACACTTTCATAAATTTAAAAGAGGAAATCCGAGGACAAGCATCTCTATTCATATCCAAAAGTAAAGGGAAATGGTCGGATTTGCTCTTGGTGAGAGTGCAACAAGATACATTATTCCAGAAATTAATCCACAGGTCATTACAAATAGAGCGATCTAACCTCTTTTCCGTAAAAGCTCTTCCCTTTCTACCATTACTCCACGTGTAAAAAACCCCTTTTGTAGGCAAATGAAGCAGCTTATTTTGATCTGTCCAATGCTGAAACTTCTCACAAGCTACCTTGGAAGGGGAACCACTCCCTCTATATTCATGAGCACCAAGTACCACATTAAAATCGCCAATAAAGCACCAAGGAATAGGGTGATTATTCTGCAACATAATTAACTCATGCCAAAGCAAACGCCTTGTCAAATAACAGTTAGAAGCATAAACAGCAGATAAACCAATAGTGGAACCATCAATATCAACAGTAAAAGAAACATGCTGTTCAGAAGCAATAACCACAGTGGGATTCCAAGTTTCAGCACAAGCACACCACAAATTAGGAGTCAAACTAGGATGGTTATTAACAGTAAAAATTTTCATCCGCAATTGTCGCCAGAAACGAGGAGGGAACTTATCAAGAAGCATCCAAGGTTCTGAAATAAAAACAAAATCTGGTCTATGAGAAAGACAAAAAATTTTAAGGGCCAACCTTGTAGAGGGGTTGGCTAAACCTCTTGCATTCCAAAAAAAGATCTTCATTTAGCAACTGGCTTAGAACCAGCCCTTCGGGTGTTGTAACCAGTAGCCTTCTTCCCTTTACTATTCTTTTTTTTTCAATTTCTTCTTCTGGGACTTTGACATTGCGACTTCGAACTCTCCATCCTCAGATTTTTGGGAGGCTACAACATCCTCATCCAAGTCCGCCCAGCTATTATTCAGGAACTGCATATCCTTGTGTACCACAACCGGAATATCATATAAATTATCAATGATCTGAATAGGATTATCACCTACCTGATCCTCGTGTGCAATAATAACTGGGGGAGTGGACGCATCATGCCCTCCACCCACAGAGGCAGCCATAGGCGTGTCTTGCACTATCTCCATATTAGAACTAGCCACTGGTGTATTAGGGACCAGCGTGGAACCGTTCCAAGAGTTGGGAGAGCCTGCTAGATTTTCCCCTGCAATTTCCTGATTGTTGTCTGCTTTTTGCACGTCATTATCAGCCACAGTCACTACAATTTTCGTATGCGGAGAATGATTGGAAGGTGCCGGTTCATCATATACAACCTCAACATTATCATCGTCAGAGAGACTAGCCACAGCAGGATTAGCGTTTTCATCATTCAAATTCCGAACGTCTTCATTACCTTGCTGAGGCTCCTTATCCTGCACAACTGCTGGCGGATTGAGCTCACTAGGACCTACGGCCTGGGGATCCGACTGGTTATCTTTTTTGCTGACAAAAACCTGTTGAATAGGCTTCCTTCTTGGCGCAACATGTTCTTTGGCCACCTGCGGAGGATGCTCCACTGCAGGTTTCCTTTTGCAAGCTGAGTCGGAATGGCCAATCACTTTGCAGTAGGCACAAAAATATGGAAGCTTCTCATATTCGATATAAACACCAATAGCAGCACCCTCTCTTTCAACCCATATTTCATCCAGCAGCATACCTGAAAGATCAATAACACGAGCTTAATGTCCAAAAACTCTATTTTTAGTAGCATCATCAATAGAAATAAGCGTACCTAAACCAGCAGCAATCTCGAAAAGAGTCTTAGAGCACCAATACTCTTGCGGTAGTTCATGGAATCGCACCCAGCACTGAGCATGCGTGTTACTTTGATTACTTGGCTTGAAGTCTTCGGTCCATTTAGAAAGCCGCAATAAACCAGGTTGCAAATTCCATGTGCCAACCGACCAAACACTGCGTAAATCTTCCAATGAAGCAAAACTGAATTCGTAGAAACCTTTCCCAAGAGGGGTCATGCGCCATTTACCCAACGGCTTCCATAATTTCAAAAGCTTGGCATGCAAATCAGCCGCCTTCAATGGTGTCGAACCTTTGGGTAGGAGGAGACGACCGTGAAGATTATTTTTGCATCCTTCCACACCACGTTTGTAATCCTCATCAGAAATCCTAATGGAGACTCGATCGCCTTTCAGGCAAGGCCGCGACAATTGGCTCACCGAGATGTCCAAGGAGTTGTTCAAGGTCTGCGCAAAAGATCTCAGTTGCTCAGCCGGTTGAGAAGGAGAAGGAGGCGGGCAAGGGGAGGGCGGTGGGATGCAGGCCCACGAACAGATCGGCGCCGGCGCCGCCATGCACCTTCACGCCAAGAAGAAAGGCCGCGCCAAGAGGACACGAAACAGCCTTTAAACCCAAACACCAGACAGCAACAGGAGGAGGATAGTGCCAAAGAAGGACTACGACAGCAGGTGGAGTCGGGTCAGAGAGCGCGAAGCAAACGCAGCCGGCCGAAAAAAGAGAGCGTGAGCACTCAAGCACAGCCGCGGTGAGGAGGCCACGCGGAGAGAATAACCCTGCACCAGCCGCAAGACAGCAAAAAGAAAGCGCCTGAGGAGAGACCAGGAACGCCGCAAAAGAAGGGGTGGAGGCGGGTGAGAATGGCAACCGGGCAGGCGGTGCTCACGCATGCACGACGGCATGACGATGAGCGAGCTTTCATATCTAAGAAGATCCAGAGAATGTGGAAGAAGAGAAACTTCAGAAGGAGGTTTCAGAAGAAAGATACAAAGGACAAGAAGGAAAGCAAAGACAAGGACAAAGCCCAAGTCATTTGCTATGAATGTAAGAAGCCTGGACATTTCAAGTCCGAGTGTTCTAATCTTAAGGAAAAACCCACAAGAAGCTCCTTCAAGAAAAAGAAGAAAGGTCTCATGGCAACATGGGAAGATCTTGACTTATGCTCCTCTGAGGAAGATAAAGAAGAAGAAGCTCACATTGCCCTCATAGCAGACACTGATCTTGATTCAGAAGAAGAAGTTGAAGAGGTAATAATATATAATTCTTATTCTGAACTTCAACTTGCATTTGATGATCTGTTAAAGGATTCTGCCACTCTCTCTATTGAGTATAAGAATTTGAAAAAGAAATTTTCAAAACTATCACAAGATTTTCATTATTTACACAATGAAAACTCTGTACTCAATGAAGAGAACCAGAAGCTGAAAATTGAAAATCAGCGTCTGGTGGATAACTAGCGTCTGGAAGCCAACAAGCAACCAGAAGCTGAGAGCTCTCAAGTTAAAAGCTCTGTAGTTACAGGCAATCCTAACTGCAAATCAAATGACTATGAACATGCATTTCAAAAGTTTCTTGCAGAGAGTGTAACTCGAAGCAAGCAAGCTTCTATGATTTGGGATGTCAGTAAAACGACAACTCATGGTCTTGGTTATATATCAGATGAACCTCTTTTGGAAAATGATTCAGCATCTGATAAATCCAATAATCATAGTAAATGCTTGCATTGTACTTACTGCAATAAATCTGGTCATTTGAAAAGTGCATGTACTGTGTTTACAACTAAGAAGGACAAGTATCCTTCAAGAACTAACAAGAAAGGACCCAAAAAGATATGGGTACCTAAAGATAAAATAGTCTATGTTGCAGACTTGCTTAGCAACAAAGTCAACACACCTATCTTGGTACTTAGACAGTGGATGCTCGCATCACATGACGGGAGAAAAACATATGTTCCAAGAACTAAGACCTAGAGAAGCTGGATTCGTTGGTTTCGGAGGAAATTACCAGAAAATGGATTTACAGAAAGGTTTAGTTGGTATAAGGCCGTCGGTATACCCGTGATTTCTTGCAGTGTGTGTACTACTGAGATATTCTCTGGAAAGGAAGAAAGAGACAGCTTTTTGAAATCACCTCACTCAATGGAAAGGAGTCATTTTTTCTATAACGGTAATATCCTTTATAACTCCTATAAATACCCCAAGGTATCCATTGAAGAAACTGCCGAAACTCTACAAGAGAATATTGCTTCATTTACTGAGAACAAGCACTGTTGCTATACACTACAAAGAGTCAATACTCTGAAAGCACTGCTTCTGTGAGCAATCAAGTTTCGAGCCAAGTCTCTGGACTACAAGAACTGAACTCAGCGTCCGACACTTTCTTTTAGAAAGCATTTCTATATTGAGCTTAATTTTTATCCTCTCTGTGAGAGTTATTTATACTTGTATTCAACTTACTTGTAAAAGTTGTTTTGGCCTAGTTAAGGCTATTTCCTCAAAGGCTCGAACGTACTGAGTCGTTTTGAGAAGTTGAGAGTATTGTCAAGGTTGTGACAGTAGATTACTCTTAAGGTTTTGTAATCAGTTGATTATAGTGGAAAATCCTTCAGGAACGAAGGGACTAGACGTAGCTACCAGTTTGGTAGTGAACTAGTATAAATCTCTGTGTCTCTTGCTTTACTGCTTTCTATTTATCTTTATCCTGCTGTGTTAAAAACAAGTTTTCACAAACTGCTTTTCCAGCATCCGGTTTATTTCCAGCGTCCGTTTAACAAACTGTTTTGAAAAACCTGTGTTCTAAGTGTTTTTAACTTAAAGTTTGCAAAAAGTTTTCAACACAATTCAACCCCCCTTCTTGTGTTCACGTTCATATTTCTCATTTTAAATTTTTTTTTTAATTTTACGGGTGAAATACCACACTCTTCTCAATCCTTCTTTTCTCTCTTAACGGGTAGATATTTCTCACCCGTTCCCAATTCTCTCTCTCTCTACTTCAATCAGACCCCAACCCTCATCTTCCTCCCCAATCCTCCACCCCCAACTTTACACTGTGTTTGTTTCCTGTGAAAGTTAGAGGAAAGAAGCTGGGAGAGGAGATTGCACAAATTCCAATAGCTTTTCCACCGTTTGACTGCAATATGAAAGGGAAAAGAAAGAAAATTATAACCGTGGGACCCACAAAAACATTTTCTCCCCACAACTGGCGAGAAAGCTCACGGACCAAGTAATGTCAAATGTTGTTCTATTTCTACCTCTGTGTTTGTTCTTTTTATTTTTATTTTTTTGGTTTGAGGTGGTGTTGTTCACTTTTTAATTTTTTATTGTACAATTCTGCAGACATATTTATATTACTAGTATTAGTATTATATATTTTTTTCTTGGTTTGCTTGTATTATTGTACGCGAGTTTGCAAATTATTAACATTACTTGGTTTGCTTTGCTATATATATATATATATATATTACCATTAATATATAAATATACTAATGTAATAACCCGTGCCTAAGGCACCGGCATGGATATTGACTATACAATATTTATTTTTTAACTTTTTAATTTTTTACTTGAGTTTTTTTTACTATTTTTATATTTTATAACTTTTTTTCTACCAAAAGTTTTTGAAAAGTAACTTCAATAGATATGAATATCAACATGTGAATACTTATATAATTTTATCTAACTAATACAATGTATATATGTCTTATATTATCCTAAGTGTTATAAAGATATTGTGTTTTAAAAAAAAAGACATATTTTTTAATAAGTTTAAAATTATAAAATCATATTAAATATTAGGGTTAAATATGTTTTTAGTCTCTATAAAATTGTAATTTTTTAAATTTAGTCCCTAAAAAATTTTATTCATTTTTATTCCTTATTTTAAAAACTTTTTTAAAAAAAAAAACGCTTTTAGTCCCTTTAGGGACTAAAAAAATAGTCCCTGTAAAAGAAAAATAGGGACTACAAATGAACAAAGTAAATTTAGGGACTAAAGTTGAAAAGTCGTTTTAAAGGATAAAAAACATAATTAATCCTAAATATTATAGATCTAATTTAATATTAAATAATATCGCATTTCCAACAATAATATCGACAATCACGTTATATCACTCTAGCCAAACAATTTCTTCGATGGACAGCCACGATATGACTGTCGTGATTTAGAGTCAATGTCATCTTACTCGTCTACTCCTAATGTGACAAAACGACCATCCTGCAATAAAAATATCATCATTTAAATATCAAATCCATTTAAAAATTTAATACTTTTAAGCTCAAGCATCTAATACTAAATTAAATAAAAGATACGATAATCTTGAAAAAATAACAATAAAGTATTAAATTGTTGAAGAGAAAATGCTTATTGCTATATAATATAAATGGTTTTTTTTTACTCCTAATATAAATGGTTAATAGTATAGATTTTACATAAATATTCATGATATAATAATATTCATAAATGTAAGAATTAAATGAAAAAATTTAAACAAAAAATAATTTCAAATATGAACAAAATCATACATACATTTACTTAAAGTCTTATTTAGTCATAAGTAAAGTTTTAAAAAAAGAAATCTATTTTTTGTGCTAACAAAAAGTACCTTATCTACTGTAAACAAAGGTACCTTATCTGTTTGGGGATAATTTTAAATAATTTTTTCATTCAAATAAAGTGACCTATTTGTAATGGAATATCTTTAAAAAAATAGGATTGTTGTATTAAAAAAATGGTTTCTGTAAAATTAGAATTAAATACGGTGACTCACATTGTAAACTGATTTTGTAGAATTGCATATTTAATTAGAGACTAAATATTCTGAAAATAGTATTTTTATCTGAAACAATATTTCAATATTTCATTTATTCACATTGTAGAAATAACTCTTTGATCTGCAGCCAACTTGGGTGGGTGTGTAAGACCTGTATTCTAAGTTGAGATTTAAATACCTAACAAAAGTTTCATTCAAAAATAAAATTTTAAATAAAAAAATAATATGTGAAACTGCATATAAGAATATGGTCTCTTGCATTGAATATTAAAACTAATACCTGGAACGGAGTTTTTGAACTTCGAGAACATCAATATTTATTAATAGTTTTGAATTTTAGGGTGTGCTTGATGCTCTCATATTTCCTAAAGGTCCAAAAGGTTACAATATTTAATGGACAACATATAGATAAACATTATAAAATATGATAGTAAAAAAGGCAAGATACACTTTTTAGAAATTACCATTATCTAATTTCATCTTAGCCAAGTGTAATATCAAAATCACTAGAATATCTGGATTTTAGAGAGATATTCTAGAAGTTGATTTGTAAATTCCTCCCATAACGTGCACCTTAGCTTCTCTCCTCCCCTAACGTAAAAAAAAAAAAAAGCTTCTCTCCTCCCTTACAAAGAAATTTTGAATCACAAAATAGGAAACTATGCTCAATTAAAATAAATAAATAAATAAATAAATAAATGAAAATACATGAAAGTACTACTTACTTGAGTTCATCCAATTCAACAACTACATAGTAAGTTGGCCTGCCATTTCGATTGTATTCTATGAGTTCACCTTTTGCAGCCAGTAGTCCAATGATACAAAACATATCATATTTGACATGAAAATCTATTGACTAATATTAAAAGATCATAAATAAATATACTTTAGATGTACGAACTATGTGTGAATCCTCCCTATTAACTTGTAAAATATCGATATAGGGTGTGAACTTGAATCCATGAAAAGGAACATATGAATCATCAACCGGTTTCACTGTCTTCATCATCTTGAAATCGAGTATGTATTGATGGCATGTTGGTTTGTATTTATAATTGTTAATAGTGTAACACCCTAACTCTAATTAGGGGATTACTTACCAATTTAACTTGAGTTAGCATATATACACTGGAAATTTTTCTAATACAGACGAATACTAAAGAATGATTCATGTTTTTCAAATACTACGCTATACTTTAGTTAGTAAAACTCCTGGATAGATACGCGTCGTACAAAAATACGTTACTAAAATAGTAAACATATTCAGTGTTTCTAAAGCAGGATTAACTTTAATTATTACAACTTCTGTTTCAAAAGAATAATAAAGCAAAACAATTACAATTACATCTTATTGACACATAATACTAGGACACAACCTATGACTTAGGACATGACTTGTGATCCGGTGACTTAGGTCTCACAGAAAAGCAAGACCGAGCACATCCCAATGCTCTGAACCTCTTCAAACAGCTATACCTGAAAACAACGCCCCAAAGGTGAGTTTATAAAACTCAATAACACAGACTTAGAATAAAAATACTTTTATCGTTGTTTTCAGCCATACGTGGTGTGCGACGTATGGAAAATCCATCCCATAAGCATAGGTATAAATATTTATACTACCTTAACAAAGCCTCAAGACATGATATTTCAAACATCAGTTACAGAGTCAAACATATGCCACAACAATCACAATGAATGTTCCCCACTTGATCCAGCTCAAGTACAAAATGAGTAAAACCCTGTTAAAAGGATAAAACCAAGGGGGCCCCCAACGGCACAGGTGGTAGCTAATCACTTACGATGGGGTTGCAGAGCGAATTGCAAACATTCCACACACAAACAATGCCTATTATTGTGACATCCCAAGCCATACTCACATTGAAGCCACAAGGCCTTACGAAAGGGTATGCCACTCACAGGACTTCACACACGCAATTCAATCAAGATCATTAATTCATAAAGCAACACACATCACTAGCATAATTCGATAATGTTTGCAGTTCAAGCGCAAACATTTCGAACATGTATAAGTTTCAATCAGTGGGAAACAACAAGCTAAATGCAATTACATATAGTAAACACTAATGAATGTACCCACTTGGCGAAGCCCAATGATCAAAATGAGCAAGAACCTATGTGTGGTCCTACCAAAGGGTCCCCATCAACGAAAGTGACTGAAGTACACATATGACAAGTTTGCCTTTCAAATGCAAACATCCAGACACATAAACCACCAAGTTTCAATCAAAACAAGAGTCAAAACAAGGTTTCACATGCATTTTTAGGATTCAATAATACATCAAATAATTATTCATTACAATTATCACCATCCCAATCAAATAACAATTCTAAGCAATTTACATGTCTAATTGGGAAGTCAAACACTTAGCAATATAACCACAATTTATTTAAAAGGGGCATAAAGCTCTTCACCCATTTCAGGAAATTATAACCACTCCAAATTAGGCTAGTTCAAACGCCAATCCTCCCAAATTAATTCAGGCATATTGATCAAGTGACCAATCAAACCAAACCAAACTCATATATATACACACCAATTGGAGCTCGATGGAACTCTCAACGGTACAAACATCATACATTGGTTTAGGGGGGTTGGGGACAGAATCCAACCCTATTTCAGTCAAAACCCCATACAAGACCATTTCAGAATAATTAATAGACTAATTATTGCACTAAAGAATCTAAATAACAAATCCTAGCACACCCTAAGGGAGGTTTTAGGGGAAGTCTATGTTACCTGAGAAATCCCAAGTTAGGGATTTCAATTCCAAAAATCCTCTTTCCCCTTCTTCCTTCACTTTGAGTCCATAATCATCATCCTCAACACTTAGAAGCCACATGCAAGCCTCTTTTCTTCTTGCCCAAAACCCTAACCTCCATTAAAGCTTGAACCAAGCTTCCAACTTCTTCAATCAACCCCAATCAAGCATGAATCATTCTTCACAACCATTTTCGAGTTCCATCTATTCTGAATCTCTCTCTCACGAAATCTCTCTCTAACTCTCGAGCTCTCTCTCTCTCTTTCTCTCTCTCGAGTTCCCTCTCTCTCTCGGCCTCTTCTCTCTCTCCCAGCCGTGAACAGTGGCGCGGCCACCACCATCAGCCACCACCGCATCCATTCTTCTCCCTCCTTCCTCCGACCGCCCCATTTCTTTTTCCTTTCTACCCTTTCTTTCTTCCTCTTCTTTTTCTGTTTTGGGAACAGGGGGTCACGATGGAGGGAGTATAGAGTTTGAAGAAAGGGCTCTAGGGTGGATTTAAGTGACTTGTGGTGTATGGTGGAGCTTATGTCTAAAATTAATTAAAACCTTGCAATTAAACCCTTATTTAGCCTCTTAATTAAATCCTTGATTCTTAACAATATTCTTGAGTAATTTTAGTTAATTAAAACTACTCCTAATTAATTAGTCTCACAATTCCTAAATCATTGGGTAAAATTACTACTTTACCCTTTAGCTCCTAATTGGTTTTAATTTACTAAATTAAGGCTATGAACTATATTTAATCCTTAGGGATTAAATCCATCTTCACTTAGGATTCCTAATAATTAGGCTTAGGGATTTTGGGATGTTACAAATAGCAACTGAAACATTTGCTATCACGTAGCATTTTCCCTCAACAAACATATGTTCAAATCTCTCTACATGGCTGCTCCACACGGTGCATTGGATTTTTTCTAGCTTTATAAACATGGAAAGAAGTTAACAAATAGATTTATAATCATGTTAGAAACATAAATAAAAATAGAATAATTTGATACATTCACTCTTATCCATGAATATCATGTCGATAAAATCTGGTTGGCCTGGTTGTTTAGAGTTTAGTACTCTCCATACCCGAATAATCATAACCCTAAACCTCAATAACTTTCGACTAATCTTAGTGTTTATGCTAGCAATTTGATCATATTTAGAAGATATAATTTATGGAAAAAAAATGGTTGCTATGCAGGGAGGAAAATGGTGATTTGAAATGTGAGGATGTAACATGTCTCTTTTCGTATTTATAGAGTCATAAGAATAGAATTTGCTTTAAAATAATAATTGATTTAGATAGCATAACCACTTGTAACGAAGCTTTAAATTTCAATTTCAATTTCAATTATATGTATCACACATTTATTTTTAAAACGTTTTAATTTATTTTAAAAATAATAAACTAATCTATTTGTTTCAATTTAAATTAAATTATTTTGATTTATTTTTAAAATTATAAAATAATTAAAAAATCGTGTTAATTTATTTTAAAAATATTAAATTCATCTATTTGTTTAAATTTAAAATAAAATATTTTGATTTATTTTATAAAATAGAAAAACAATTAAAAATTTATATTAATTTAAAAATATTAAATTCGTCTACTTGTTTAAATTTAAAATAAAATATTTTGATTTATTAAATTAATCTGAATAGAATTTGTTTTAAAATAATAATTGATTTCGATAGCATTTTTTTAGAGCAAAAGAAAGAAAAGGAGCCTCGTTAAAACCTTCTGATGCAAAACCCTCCTTAGGAAAAAAATCTAGAAGAAAAATGAGTATTCCCCCTAAATTTTATTAATAAAAAAGGGAAAAAAGATAAACAAAAAATATGGGAGGACTAGGCCAAAACCCATGAACAAAAACAATAGAGAAACTAATAGATATGAAGACCAGACCTATAAAAAGAAACAAGCTCTAAACAAAGCAATAATGACATGCAAAAGCATCACTATAATGACTTTAATCCCAATTAGATTGGCACTAAAGACATTATCAATCATTTGCAACACACCAACATCCAAAAATAAAATGAAATCCGAAAAAGCCAACAGGTGGGGACTGTCAATAAACCCAAGGAGAATTGAACATGTAACTAGGCAGACCTAATCTGTTTCTGAAAAAATCCTCAGCAATGAAACTAAGAATAAGGTCCCACCAAACAAAACCACTAATACTAGAGCCATGACCAACAAGCTTATCAGCGCAAATATTTCCCTCTCTATAAATATGAGTACAAATAAAGATAATCTGTTTGGTCAAGTAAATACAGTCGTTCCATCTATTTCTAAACTTCCAAGGAACCATGCGACTGTCCTTGAAGGGCGAAACCATCAACTGAGAATCACACTCCAACCACAAAAAATTTCAACCTTTGTTAAAAGCAATTTCTTTAGCCAGTATGGCCGAACAAGCTCTGCATGAAGCGCATAGTTGATACCAATGTTATCAATTGATTTCAATAACATAACCACTTGTAACAAAGCTTTAAATTTCAATTTCAATTTCAATTTAAATTATATCTATCACAGATTTATTTTAAATTATTTTTATTTGTTTGATTTAATTTAAATTTAATATTTTGATTTATTTTTAAAAATCCAAAATATAATTAAAAAATTGTACTAAATAATTATGTCTATCATGAATTTATTTTTATTTAAATTTAAAATAAGATATTTCGATTTATTTCAAAAAATCTAAAAATAATTAAAAAATCATATTAATTTAAAAATATTAAAACTTGTTTAAATTTAAAATAAAATATTTTGATTTATTTTAAAAGATTGAAAAATAATTAAAAAATCGTCTCAATTTATTTTTAAAATATATATCGTGAATTTATTTTTAAATCATTTTAATTTATTTGAAAAGTATTAAATTAATTTATATAGAATGCATTTTAAAATAATAATTGATTCAAATAGATTTTGTTTTAATAAACCAGTTGAAATAATTGTGGCGGTGACACGTGACATAACCGAATGTACAAAACCATCTTTTATATATAATTGATATAATTGATTGTTAATAGCAACTGAAACATTTTCTATCTCGTAACATCTACCCTAAATCAACATAGGTTTAAATCTCTCTACATGGCTGCTCCGCACGGTGCATTGAATTTTTTCTAACTACATAAACATGGAAAGAGGTTAACAAATAGATTTATAATCATGTTATGAACATAAATAAAAATAGAATAACTTAAGACATACACTCTCATTCATGAATATCATGTCGATAAAATCTGGTTAGTTTAGTTGTTTAGAGTTTGACACTCTCCATAGCCGAATAATCCTAACCCTAAACCTCCATAACTTTTGACCATTCTTAGTATTGATGCTAGCAATTTGATCATATTAGAAGACATAATTTATGAAAAAAAATGGTTGCTATTCAGGGATGAAAATGGTGATTTGAAAGGTGATGATGTAACATATCCCATTTCGTAATTATAAAGCCATAACAATATGTTATATGAACATGTAACATGTCCCGTTTCGTATTCAAATTAATTCAATTTTATCAAAGTTTACATTATCACTTTCGTTCAGCCCATTTTTTAGGAAAAAAGACAAAATAAGTTTAAAATACAACAATGATAAGTAAACCAAAAAAATAAAAAAGCACCAATAGTACTATACGTGTTGCTCGGCCATTTTGTAACATCAATAGGATTTAAAATAAAATATTTTGACTACAAAAAATCCAAAAATAAATAAAAAATCCAAAAATAAATAAAAAATCAAATTAATTTAAAAATATTAAATTCATATACATGTTTAGAAATATAATTAAAAAATGTTTTAAATAATTGTGTAATAATTGATTTAGATAACATAACCTCTTGTAATAAAGGTTTAAATTTTAATTTCAATTTTAATTATATCTATCACAGATTTATTTTTAAATCATTTTTATTGATTTTAGAAATACTAAATTAATTTATTTTTTTAGATTTAAAATAAAATATTTTGATTTATTTTAAAAAATTGACAAATAATTAAAAAATTGAAAAATAATTAAAAATATTAAATTTATCTACATGTTTACATATATAATTAAAAAATTTAAAATATAATTAAAAAATGTTTTAAATAATTATGTCCATCATGACTTTATTTTTAAATAGTTTTAATTTATTGTAAAAAATAAATTAATTTGAATATAATTTGTTTTAAAATAATTATTGATTTAGATAACATAACCGCTTGTGACAAAATTTTAAACTTCAATTTTAATTTTAGTTATATCTATCATAGATTTATTTTTAAATCGTTTTAATTTATTTTAAAAATATTAATTTCATCTACTTGTTTAAATTTAAAATCAAATATTGCAATTTATGTAAAAAAATAAAAAATAATCAAAAAGATTGCAAAATAATTAAATAATATATCAATTTCATAAAATATTAAATTCATCTACATGATTAAATTTAAAATAAAATATTTATATTTATTTTAAAAAATTAGAAAATAATTAAAAATCATATTATTTTATTTTAAAATTGTATCTATCATGAGTTTATTTTTAAATCATTTTAATTTATTTGAAAAGTATTAAATTAATTTAAATAGAATTCGTTTTAAAATAATAATTGATTCAAATATATTTTGTTTTAATAAAATAATTCAAATAATTATGGTGGTGACACATGGCATAACCGAATATAACAAAACCATCTTTTATATATATATAAATATATTAACAATAATATATAAATATATATGTACATTAATACATATATAAAATTTTATATATTTTTATTTGTTTATGTGTGTGTGTATATATATTATATATGTATCTGTTTGTGTGTTTTGATAAGGGCATTAATATAATTTAATAAATATACATCTTTCTTTCCTCTCACTTTCTACTCCACTTTCACTTATACCAAACAACCCAAAAGTCATATCACTTTCTACTCATTTTCTACTCATTTTCTACTCACTATCATTCCTTCAACATCCTTTCCTTCAACATTCTTTCCTTCCACTATCCAAACAAAGTGTTAATCTCCCTCAGTCCCTCTCTTTCTCTCAGCCTGCCCCCAACCCCCATTTCCCTGACTCAAGACCCACCGCCAACCTTTATCTCCTTCTCTTTGTCTCTCAATCCGCCCCAAAAAAGAAACAATTTGCTTACTCACACTTGAAATTGCATTTGCAACATGAACTCATTGTGAATGGAGTTAAGCAACGGCATAGGAACCACCGCCATTGTCGTCGGCGCCGTGCTCAAACCAACGATCCGCGCTCAAACCATTGCTGGTGCCACCCTCGTCCACCTCGAGGACCAATTCGGCAAGCCTCTCTACACTGCGAGATGTCGTTAACCTCATCTCCCTCTCTCTCAGTCCGCCCTTAACCCCCATCTCCCTCATTCATGACGGTTCGTGGATCTTTTTTTTTATTTGTAAATTTTCATTTTTTTGGATTTTTGGTTCTAGATCTTTGTTCTTTGGATTTGTAATATGGTGTAATGTGGTCTGGATTTTTGGATCTGTTTCATTTCTGGATCTTCAGCTTCATTTCTTCTTTGATCTTCAGTTTTTCTGTTTCTTTCCCTCTTGTTTTACCGAACGTGATTGTGGGTGAAGTGGAGAGAGAAACAATTGTTTTAAAATGGGACGGGACGCACCATTGCCGTCTCTTGTGCAAGAGACGTTCACTAAAATTTTGTTAAGGGACCTGCCACATATTTCATCCCCAACGGGGAAAAAATAAGGGACACCAACTAAGCGCTTAAGGGACGACTTTTTTAGTTGATTAGGTAATTCAGTTAGCAAGTGTGTTGTGTTAGTTAGTGATAATGAGAGGGAAAGTTAGTTGACATTGGTTTTAGTTTTGAATGTACCTGATGTGGGACTTGTATGAGTATGTGTATATAAACACTTGTGATCAATGAATGAATATACATTTGCATAATTCTCTCAATTCTCTTTTCTAAACTTCAGTGCTTATTCTCTGTTCTTTGCAAGTTCTTTCTTTCTCATTCTGAGTGATACACTGCGAATGTGTGTGCAATTGTGAATACCTGCTCCAATAGTTTGTATCAGAGCAAAGGTTCTTGGTGATTATGGCTCTTTCCAATGGTCATTTTCCTGGGAATCTGCCTGTGCTCGACGGGAAGAACTATGACAAGTGGTGTACTCCAATGAAGGTGTTGTTTGGGTTCCAAGATGTGTGGGAGATAGTGAAGAATGGAGTTGAAAACCTTGGGGAGAATCCTACTGATGTACAGAGAGCAACGCATAAGGAAAACAAGAAGAAAGATTTCAAGGCCTGGTTCATATTTCATCAATGTATCAATTCTGCGAATTTTGAAAGGGTCTTAGAGGCTGAGTTCGTGAAGGTGGCGTGGGAAAATCTGGAGAAAGCATATGCTGGAGCAGACAAGGTGAAGAATGTGAGATTACAAACTCACAAGAGGCAATATGAATTGCTTCAGATGGAAGAAAAAGAGAGTGTCACTGGATTCTTTACTAGGGTTCTCACCTTGATGAACCTTATGAAGAATTGTGGTGAAACTTTATCTGATCAATCAATTATTGAAAAAATATGTGATCCCTTTCACCAAGATTTGATCATGTGGTGGTAGCAATCGGAGAATCAATGGATCTTGCAACCGTGAGTGTTGAGGAATTGCAAGGCTCTCTTAAAGCCTATGAGCTTGAAATTAGTCAATTTTTAAAAAAATGTGTTCTACAACCTTAGGAAAGGACGATCTTATTAAGATGCACTACTGTAGTTTTGGCTTTTAACATCAGTTATAAACATCCTTTAACATTGGTTTTGAAAGCGTTATTGAAGCGAGCGATATTAAAAGTGGGAACTATTTACATCAGAAAATGAACCGATGTGCAAAACTTTTTTTTACATCGATTCCTGAAACAACCAATGTCAAAAGTACCATTTTCACATAGATTTTTCACCTAAACCGTTGTTAAAAATACCTTTTTCATATAGGTTTTTAAATAACCGATGTTAAAAGTTCCCTTTTCATATCGGTTTTCAAATAACCGATGTTAAAAGTTCCCCATTTACAACTGTTATTTTAAGAAATCGTGGCTAATTGTATTTTTTTTAATACCATGCCAAACTGACATTGAAGATCACTGTTATAAACAAAATGACAGAGACAAACACGCAACAAATAAATATTAACACAAAGACTGAAGCAATGAAGCCAAAAGGGTATTCAATATTAGACTTTTCCTTCATTAAATTGAATGCACAAAACCCCAATCTACCTACTACATACTCACTTTCAATAATATATTAATAATATATTTAAAAAAAATCAATCTACAGCTAAAAACAAGTGGAGCATTCGCTTCAATGATATCTCTTTTGAGAATTATTCTTTTGAACAAAAGAATGAACTATAACCCATGAAATCAAAAATAGCATTGAAAGAAACAAACGGAATTCTCAATCAAATTCAGATGTATCCTATGCGAATCAGCTAACAGATGCCGTAGAAGTTTCCAATCTCAACGCTAGCTCTGCAATTAACCACATCCAACAATTAATTTACATCAAAATTGAAATCAAAGGAGAGGGGGAAAAAACAACAGAGAAACAAAATACTTTAATCCATATAACCTAGAATTTAGTTCAGTTTTCTTCCTCCACTTTTCAACCTTAAATAGCAAATACTAATTTAACATCACGAGAAGTGATAGGTAACATATACATACCTTGCCATTCTCAGGAGTTTTGGGAACCTTGTACGAATCAGCAGCAACATCTAACAACCACAAGCCGGGGAAAAGTGTCTGCGCAAAAATCAAATCAAATCAAATGAACATTACATTACATTCAACACTAAATGAAACCATAAAATGAATAATACTCGTTAGGATTAGGAATCAACTTACTACCATTGCTCATGTAGAACAGCTTATCTCACAGTTAATGACTACTACATCAAAATTCTGCTTTTAACAAATCAAACAGATAATTTTCTCTGACTCTACAAATAAAATCAGATGCATATCAGTAATTTTTATATTTTTCAGCAGACATATCAGGGACCAGAAAAGTAAGGAAATAGAAAATGTATTAAATAAGAAGAAATATGTAACACCCTAGAGTAGAGTTCCTTTCCACAACTAACAGAATGCAAAAACTCACATGTCCTCCTCCACTACCTTTTCACCTATAAAGGAAATACTAGTTGGATCTCTATTTGCCACGGCTAATTCAGAAGAAACGCTCCAACTCCAGACTCCAAATAAGAAGAATTTAAAATAAAATAAAAAGAAGAAGAACAACTAACAGAGGTGAAGGTTAATTTTTTAGACTCAGAAGAAATCATTCCTAAATATACTGCAGTGCAGCCTCATTGTTTTCCATCGCCATCATGCACAAAACAAACCAAGACAACATAATATAGGATGAAAACTAAACAAATTGACTGAAATAAGAGAGAAATAGAAAGGGAGAAGAAAATAAAATGTTAGATATCATTATGTAGGATCAACAATTAGAGACGTCCCTGAGTCAACAATAGATATCATTTTATTGAATATTTCAAAGTACTAGACACGAAAAACTAATATTTAGCACTTGTAATCCTATGCAAATATATTTAATGCTAGCTTACATAATAAAGAAATAGAACTTGCTACCAACAGGAAATAATAACAAAAGAAAAATAGCATATGGTGCAAATCCATTTCCCTCTCTTTAGCTAATTAATAAAAATAACCTTAAATATGTGGCTATTCATCCATCTACTCATTCATATGACTTGTCTCAAACAGAAGGTAGAGGCAGAAGGGTTGAAGGTTTATTACTACCAAAACAAGCCTTACCAAGTTAGCATATTCTTAACACATCCATTACCATAATGAAATCAACTCTCACTAAATAGGAATTACTCATCTACTATAGCAAAGATGGTTATGACAATTGAAATCAAAAGGACTTCATGTAAAAGGATATGAGGCAAACCGATCTTACTCCTTATGCTTATCTTCATTGAAAATAAGAACGCCCATATTCAAATTATAAGACAGGATACTTGAAGGTAAATTGTCCTAAAACTTGTCTTTATAACAGGTAATAGCTTGAAAGTGCCCTTGGACATAGAATGTCTTATAAATTTTAAATTCAATGGGATTCACAAAATCACAAACAAAAAGTCCAGTATAGATAACTGAAAAGCATTGTTCCACAGTGGGAATCGAACAAGATATGTGAAAGTTTTAGCCCACACCCTGATACCAAACAAAGGGAATAAACAATTAAATGACAAATAGGTTTCCGTGGATACACTCTCCTTCCTTTCTTACCTTATATGCGAAAGAGGCAAAACCCTTTAGCAGCAATCTACCCCAAATTCAGCAATATTCGACAGTTTCAGAATAAATCTGCATCAAATCAAATTACTGATAGTTATAATACAACTCCCAACAATTGATAACTTCAAGAAACAAAAACGATACCGAATGAACCGCAAGCATGATATAACTGGGGTCGAAAGGCATCGATCGACGAGAGAGAATCGAATTGAAGGGGAAAGAAAGCCAAACCTAAAGGAAGAAGCAGAGAAAGAGAAATGAGAAGAGAGGAGAGGCGTCAACATTAGGGTTAGGGGTAGGGCTTGCCGCTGGCTTGTTCATTCCAGAAACATCTAATAAAGAGAAACAGTTCGACAACCTTTCATTGCTCTCATCTTGAATCGGACCCAATCCTTCAGTTCGATGATCGCCGATTCTTTGCGAGGAAGCTTCTTCGGCGGTTCCCGTTCGGCTGTGGTTTCCAGGGTTTTAGGGTTGTTAGGGTTTTTGAGGCGAGTGGAGAGCAAGAGGGAGTGGGAGTGGGAATGGGAGTGTGGGTGGGAGTGAGGTATTTTTTTCGTGTGAGATGATGAGGGGGATGGAGGCGGAGCGCGACATGACGCTGAGCGATGTCTGATCTTAGGACTGATTTTGGGGAGAGAAGGAAATGAAATGTAACGGGGGAAATTGGGAGCGAGAGCGAGGTTTCTCGATATTTTTCACAATTTTTTATCCACTTTCTACGTCGGTTACGATATTAACCGGTTTTAAAAAACAACTTTTCACATTAGTTAAAAAGACAACCGATATGAAAAGTTTTTTTCACATCGGTTTATGAACCAACTGATATAAAAACGTTCATGTTAATTACAAAAATACAATCGCCTTTCTTCTAATGTCATATATGATTTAACTGATGTAAATTTTTGTTATAGAATTTGTTTTTCACACTAGTGATGGAGTAAAACATTCCATTGATTCTATGCAAGTTTGAGATGATATTTCTCCCTGGTTTCTTTGATTCTATGGAGCATCTCCCAGTGCATCTTGCATATGAAGCTAGACTTGGTCCTGTTTAATATAAGTGGATGTATCCATTTGAAAGGTATATTTGCAACATGTTTCCTATATAAATATGAAATCTATACTTCCACTTTCGTCAAAGATACCAAATTAATTTGTTAACCTTGTTATGTAGGTTCATGGGTGATTCTAAACGATCGGTGAAAAATAAGGCTCGGGTTGAAGGATCAATCTGTTCGTCTTACGTACATCGTGAAACAACCCATTTTTGTTCATATTATTTCAACAGATCAATGTTATCCCCAGGGAATAGAAGGAATGAAGTCGTTGCTGAATGTGAAAGACATCTGTTAGCCTTATCAGTCTTTTGCCTGCCCGGTCATCATGCTAGGAGAGAATCGATTCATTGGTTAACGGATGAAGAGTTAAATTCAGCACATGTTCATGTACTGATTAATTACACCGAAGTGAAACCCTATCTAGAGTACGTATATCATGTAATAAACTTATTTTCTTATCCAAACACCTTACCTTGTTTGTTTATTATCCAATTTCATCAAGGCATTCTTAGCGGAACAAGGATCTTCTGTAGATATACATGCAAACTTTCCTGGATGGTTTAGGCAACAGGTACATACTTATAGACAAAATATCTGAGGTGTATCGCAATTTCACTAACTCCTCTTATCCAATTTCATCATTTTCATGCGTAGGTGTATTACAGTCCACTAACTCCTCTTAATCAACACTTTAGGAACTTATCTGATCATTCTCGTACATGTGTTAATGAATGGCACACATACTTTGTGAACGGGTACAAATTTCACACCCAGTCATGGACAGAGGGCAAAGAAACAATAAATAGTGGAGTTTACATCAAAGGTGACATCGGAATACGTGAAGATGACTTTTACGATGTCATTGAACACATATACGAACTAGCTTACACTACTCTAGACTATAGTAAAAAGGTGGTGTTATTTTATTGCATGTGGTTTGATCCACTGATAGAGGCACGAAGAGGAATCCAAAAATCTAATACAGTGGACATTAGAATGAGCAGAATATATCAAAATTATGATCCGTTTGTGATGACACACCATGTGAGACAGGTGTATTATGTCCCTTATCCATCAACACGAACAGATAAACGAGGTTGGTGTGTTGCAATTAAGACAAAACCAAGGTCTTGCATTGAAGCAGAAGGAGATCTGGAGGAAGAAGTGCCTTATCAGGTGGATGAAATATCCAATGTGGATGACGTGATTCTAGTTGAAGGCTTTAGCCGCCAATGTATGCCAAATATTGGTGAAGAAGTGGACGACGGTGACGCAGCGGATGTGAAAAACGAAGAACAAATCATGGAGGATGGGTTTGAATCCGAAGGGTCGTTCGAGGAAGAATAGGACGAATGATCCATATTGTGTAACTATTATTTGTATAATTTAGCATGTGTTTTATTTGTTATAGCATGTTAATTAGTACTGAATATTGTATTCATAATTTTTATGAAATAGTGCTGAAATGTTCTGATGATCCAAAGATTAATTTGTCTACAATTTAAATAATTAACTTGCATGCATATATATATATATACACATGGTTTCAGGAGGACGTGATCCAGCACCTTCCTCTGGTGGAAAAGGAAAGGAGTAAGTTTCTACTCATCGCCGTCGCAGGTAGGGGCCACCTCGCATTGTTGAGGATGCGAGTTTTTATCACCCTATACCCACCATCAACAAGCCATCGATAGCCCCTGCACATGAGAATTCTACCTTTAAGCATGGCGCTACTTCTACAGGCCCTAGTGATCTGCACCACACTAATGATGATGTTAACACTACTGATTCGCCCTCCTCCCCGGATGATGGTGATGAGGATGACACCCACGGTTCTAACTTACACAGTAGTGTTGATGACGGGGTGATGTATACGCCAGATATGCGAGTCGTTATTAGACCCGCGGGGAGCGCGTAAGTATTTATTAATTTTTTTGGTCATTTAAGTTTTATTGATTATTTTAGTTTTATTATTCAATAATTTCATTTTATTGTTAAGGTTTCTTCCCTCTAAACCATCTTCAAAGGCAATCACAGCTGTTATTAAGGAGAAGTGTCACCATCCGTGGACCTCATGGGGTCAGATTAAGGACAATGAAGCTGATGCAGAGATGATGTTCAACACTTTTAAAGTAAGTTATGATTTAGAATTTCATGCATAAGTAGTTTTAGGTGATATATTATCTTTTATATTTTAACCCATGTACGACGAGGAAGTCGAGCAAAACTTTCACCATAGACCCGCACGCCGCTACTCCGATATGCTTAGGAGCGTGCGCCAAAGGGGAAAGCGTCCAATGTGGATGGGAGGTAATGTTTTTAAAGCCTTGTTCGCATATTCGAGAAGCAAAGAGTACAAAAAAATTCGCTAATGGAGCAAGATTAACAGGGCATCAGAGAAGGGTGGTAGCTTACATACCGGAGGTTCCGTTAACACTGCACAGATCCGGGAACGCATGGCACATGCATATATACCTATTGTTATTTATACTTAATTAATTAATATTATTTATTATTGTTCACTGTTATATATTTTATATGTGGAGTTACTTATAGGAGAGGGAATTCGGGCGACTTGTGGGAGTGCATGAGCTACATCGCAGGGTCCACACTCGGAAGGCAGATAGCGAATTTACTGATGATCGGGCGTGGTAGGTCCAGGTAATTTCAATTTATATTATTTTTTTAAAATTTTAATGTTTATATATGGTTGTTAATTCGCACTCATTTATTTTTAAATGTAAAAATCATCAGGAGGCCTTTGATGAGTATTATTCTGAGGCTCAGGCTACTGTTGACTCGGCCACACCTACTAACCCAGATGACGTGAGTCGTTTTCAGCTAAAGAAATGGGTGGAGGTTGCTGGCGGGAAGAAGAAGGGACGGATGTACGGCACTGGGGTACTATCCCCATGTTACAAAAACTGGGTTTCTTACCTTGACATTAATGCTTCTTCTTCTTCTTCTTCTTCTTCTTCTTCTTCTTCTTCTTCTTCTTCTGCTGCCAGTACTGGACGATCTCGCAGGGATGATGCCTATGTCAGGGAGATCGAGAAGAGGCTAGATGATACGCAGCGTACGAAGATTGAGGCTATTAAGAAGAACGATGCATTACATGCAAAGTTCGATAAGATGGTAGAGCAACATTGACAGTTAATTGCTTTACTGTAGCAGCAGGGGAGGCCGTTGTCACCGCCACAACAGGTCAACGACATTACTCCCACCCACCGGCACACTTTTACAACTATTGGTAACCACCATCACAGTCATATACATTGACAGTTAATTGCTTTACTGTAGCAGCAGGGGAGGCCGTTGTCACCGCCACAACAGGTCAACGACATTACTCCCACCCACCGGCACACTTTTACAACTATTGGTAACCACCATCACAGTCATATCAGTAGCCACCGCCACAAACAATGCCACCTAACATCTACAGGCCACAACTACCTCAGCAACAAACCTAGTTCAGTAGTCAGGTGCAACTACCTCAACAACAAACCTATTTCGATAGTCAGGTGCCACATACTAGCCAGAGCGCCACTACAGACGCAGTGGCCGATGATTTTACTACCATGATATCGATGACAACTTTTTTCAACCCGTCTAATAATGAGCCACGAGATGGTGGGAACAATGGCGTTAATTATTACGATCGTCGACACGAGGATTAGACTTTGTGTATTTATATATATATGACATGTATGGTGTTTAATTTTTGGATTTAATTTATGTGTGCGAACCATAAGATTTTCGGTGTGTTTGTGTAGGACGTTACAATCTATGTTAGTGTCTTTCCGTTAAATCTATGCAGTAATGATTTATTTTGTCCGACCTTGTCTAAAATTTAAAAGCAATGATATTAAATAAAATAATGATAGTAATACTTTGGTCTCAAAGTGGAAAAGAAGAAGGTAAAAAAATAATAAAGTGTAATACCAAAAAAAAAAAATAGAGTGAAAATAGGTTAAAAAACGAAAATGGGGGGTGCTAATCCAGCCCAGCCAGCACCCTCCCTCTAAATTTTTATTTTGCGCACCCCCATTTCTGTATTGCGCCCCCCAGGCCTTCCTCATTCTGGCGCGGCCCAAAGACCCACCCGACCAAACCTAATCAGACCATAATAAAACGTAAAAAAAAAAAAAGAACCTAATCTCATTTCTCCACACCCTGCGCCGCGAGCTCCACACCCTCTTCTCCTCTCTCTTCTTTCTACCTCGTTCTCTCTTCTTCTCCACACCGCCTCTCCTTCTCCATCCCTCCACACCGCCTCTCCTTCTCCATCCCTCCACACCGCCTTTCCTTCTCCATCCCTTCACACCGGTCACCCTCTTCTCTTTCATCGTCTCGTTCTCACCGTTCTGTCTCTCGTTCTCGGTTCGTCCTCATCGTACTAACCGGCCACACCATCCTTCTCCATCCCTCCACACCGACCAGATCCATACATTCCTCACACTTTTGGGAAGTTTTTGCCCTTCTGCCCTTCAAAAATGACATCAACACGAAGGAAGAAAAGGACGGTGTGGAGATCTGCCCTTCGTTTAGATCCGCCCTTCTGCCCTTCGTTCTCATCGTTCTCTCTCCCGTTCTCTTCTAGTTTTTGTCTATTTCAAAATATTTGATTTTTTTTTGTCTATTTTTTGCCTTTGATTTTTGCAGAGTATGTAACTGGAGATCTGAGATTCGATGCAGAAGCTGAAGCGAGTTCGGACGAAGATAGATTTTGAGGGAGCAGAAGTGTTTGAACTGGCTTCTTCTATTTTTTTTTTTGTGTTTCGTTTTTATTTTTTTCTTCTCTGTAACCTTCTTCTTCTTAGCCCTTTTTTTTGTTTTTCATCTTCTTCTTCTCTGTAACGTAGCCTTCTTCTTCTCTGTAACTAGCTTCTTCTGCATATTTTTTATCTTCTCTGTTGGGCTTGTACATAACTGATGTATTGTTATTTTTATTTTATTTATTTAATTTTTATTTTATTTCTGTGAATTTGTGTGAAGAAGAAGAAATATATTTGTTAAAATTAAAAATATATTTTTTAGTTTTTCTTAGTTTTTTATATTTAATTGTAATGACAGTTTTTAGTAAAATAATAAAAATTGTCTCAAATAATGAGATATTTTAATTAAAATAACAGATTATCAGTTTAAAAGTTATCTCAAATTCTCTCTAAAAATTGTCTCAAAAAATTGTTTCAAATTAAAAATTGAATTTTTTTCAGTTTTTAACTAAGTAATTAAATTGCAGTAAAAAAAACTAATAATTAAATTTAATCAATTTAAAAACTGGTTAAATTTAATTATTACTATTATTTTTTAAAATGGTTTTTCATGTTATCGTGAGCTTTTTTCCATGGTAATTGTCACGTCAATTACCTGGGGAACTGGCCTATGATAATTACACACGGCCAGTGCTCACGTTAATTACATAGGGCCTATAAAAAATACCCATGGTAACAGTTACCGACGAGCAAATAACCTACGGAATGTGGCTTTTAGTGTGCACACGGTAACTTGTGAATTACACACGGCCTTTTGACTTCAGCGGAGGCTTTTAACCCGCGGTAATAGCAGTTTTTGTTGTAGTAACCGAAATTGAATATTTTCTCATCTGATAAATAAACAAAAACATGATTCGCAGTTCTTGAATCTTGACAGTCGACACAATGACAGTTTAGTGCTTAACTAACATTTGGTGAAATGACGCATGAAAGTAAGCATATATAGAAAGAATTAAATACAATTTTATTCTTTATATTTTCTAAAATATAACTTAAAATGTTAAGTACTTCAGTCGCTCTTAATATGATTTTAAACAAAATTTATGGGTCATAAATTGACGTTGGCCTTGTAGACTAATAATTGCGAGCGTCCAAAAGGATATTTAGGAGCATCATGTTATATGATAGTTTCTAAGAGCAATTTTAACGGGGTAATCTTAAATTTTTAGTTCACTCTAAAGTCTACGTGGCTGTACACGTTGCTGGGTGCGTCAACTAATTTTTTTTTTATCGTCATTTCTGCGGTTTCACTACAAAAAAAAGGTGAAATAGCAGCGGTTTTTCTTCAATTTGCGGGGGTTTTCAACCTCCGCTAAATGATTTACGGGGGTTTCGAAAACTGCCTCAGTTACGTTCGCTGCAATCTATTTGCGGAGGTTTTTGGAAACCACTGGTACGCAGCTTATATTGCGACGGTTTTATTGCAAAGGTTGATAACTTCCGCAATATACAACCCTGATACGCTTTATGCAGTTATTTTGTGGGGGTTTTCAACCTTCTCTAATTACCAGTCATGGGTTCTAAAACTCCTATTTTATATTTTCATTTGTATTCAAGTTTTTGAGTTGATTAGTAATTTTATTATTAGCTTCTTTATATTATATATCTTGTTATTTGTTACAAATTATATCTATTTTCTAATATTTTGTTCCAACAAAAAAGAAATAATTTGTTGCAATTGTAAAACATAAAATAAATTTTATAATAGTACTCAAAAATCCATTCAAAATATAACCATAATTGCACTCCAAATATAATATAATTCATAGTATATTGTGCTCCAAATATTTGTTGTTTAAACATCAAATGTGATAATACACAAAAAAAATAGTACTAAAGAAACCTAAAAGAAGTCTAATACTGAAAGAACTTAAACATCTTCAAGCGTTTCTAGCACCAGACGATCCTCTTACATCCAAAGGCGAATTAGGCTCACTTGCAGCATCTGTTGGCTGAAATAACAACAACAAAAAACTTAGTTAAAATACTTAAAATTACAATTAAAACAACAACCTTTTACGGTATGCAGGCTCTAATTAGAGCACAAGCAACAGTAGGTCTCATTCATTCAATCTTTGTGAGTTCAACATCTCTTCTCCTTTGATAATAAACTTTATTGTAAAATTTTAGGTAGACTGTTTACCAAAAAAAAAATCAGGTAGAAAATCCACTTAAGATGGGATATGCACGAAAAACAAAAACAGCCACAATAATCACATCAAAACCAAAAAAAGCCACATAATAACTAATAATAGCAGCCACAATAACAGCCACATACTGCCATAAATATTAGAGCAGTAACTATTTGCACCTAATGGGGCTGATTTGCCTATATTAGTGTCTTGTTGCCTATAATGACCAAATGGATCATTGACCATTGTTTCCATTAGATTTTCAGAATGAAATATCTCTTGCACAGTGTTATACCCCAATTTTGTTCACACATCTTGATTTGTTTTTTATTAGATTGAAATGATAAAGTAAATTGTTGCTTGGGCCTTTTTTTTTTTTTGCTAAATTTTGGTCTTAGTCCTTTGGGACTAGTTTAGGCCCAATGGCTGAGATATAAACCAATAGTCCATACAAAAGAAATTCTAGCATAAGTCCAAAATACAAACACAAGCCTAAAATACAATACAGTCCAAACCAAGCCCAAAAATCACAAAATCAAAAAAAAAACAAAGCAAAAAAAAAAGTAAAAAAACCAAAAAAGAAGAGTAAAAACAAACAAGGCAGAGCAGGGTGTCAAGGCCCCTCGTCACACCCCAACAACAACCAACAGTAGTAACAATTCTAGCAATAAGTCCAAGGTGCTTTCTTCCTGTTCCTTTGTTTTTTTTCCATTCTTGCTCCAACCAAGCAGCTTTGCAGGCACTACTCTGCACCTCCTGCATCCTTCAGCCCTCCCACAACCCTGCAACCAGCAAACCAGCATTGTCCTATTAGGCCTGATTAGCTCTATAAATGTCAATGCAAGAGAAAACAGAGGGGGAGGAAAAATTCTGGGCATTTTTACCACCAATCAAAGAATTAGAGGCTCCACACTGAAGCCCTAATTCACCAAGTCAGAAAAAATGCAAAAAAAAAACGCAAACATAGCAAAAAAAAAAAAGAAGAACAAAAGAAGAAGAAGGGGAAAGAAAAAGAAGAAGGTGCATCTCTCTCTCCCTCACCCTCTCTTCCCCCTTAGTCTCCTTCCCCCTCCTTCTTCCTCCCTCTCCCACCACTCTCTCTCACTTTCTCTTTTCTCTCCCCCTTCACGATCTCCCCCCTTTTCTTCTCCCTCTCTCGTCCCTTTCTTCCAGCTTCGTACATGCCAAGGATCATGCACGACGGCCGCGCCCCCTCTTCCCCTTCTTCCCCTCGCCATCCTTCTCTCTCTTTCTCTCTCTCTCTCCCTCTCCCTCTCTCCATTTTTTTTTTGGTCCCCAGCGGCGCTGCTCATCTTGTTCTGAATTAGTGGGTATTAATGTGTGTGTGTGTGGTTTTAGGTTTGATGTGTGTGGTTGTGTTTAAGTGCTGTTAGTGTATTTGTTAGTATAAGGGAGTTTTTTTGTTTTTTATTTGACTGGGCTTCCAGCCCATCCTTCCCTTTTTCTTTTTAACCCTCCAATCCTCTCCCTTTTTTTTAGTTCATACGCCCTGCATCTTTCTTTTTTTTTTATTTTTTTATTTGTTTCTTTTGTTATTTTTTTTAGTGGGCTCAGCCCATTCCCTTTTTTACGCTTTGGGCTTTAGCCCACTTAACTCCTCTCCTTTTTTTTTATTTATTTGCCAAACCCTTTTTTTCTATCATTTATTTAATAAACATGAACATTTTTTTTACTAGTCAAACTAGTATAATTTCACTCAACTAAATTTCACATACAAGTTTTGAGACCCTATTTTTCTTGAAAATCACATGATAAAAATCATGAAAATTAATTTACTAGTAATGATTACTCGAGATTGCTTCCCGTTTAGTCATTACAAATATCTTAATAAAAATGGGTTATTAGTGAGGACCATTCTTGATTGCTTCTTGTTTGGTCCCCATGAAAACCTATCCTCTTTATAAAAATAAAATCAATCTTTTTTTACTAGTAATAATCACTCGAGATTGCTTCTCATTTGATCATTACGAACACCGTTAATTTTCTAAACAAAATAGGTTGTTAGTGAGGACCACTCTTGATTGCTTCTTGTTTGGTCCCTACAAAACCTACCTTTTTTCATAAAAAAATATACAATTAAAATCGACCAACACACAACCATTTTTTTTTACCCAAGAACTACGTAGCCTTTGATTTCTCCACTGCACCCGGAGATACGTAGGAGCAGGAGCCCACTCCTGTCAAGCGCAAAAATAAACGACTTTTATTAAGTCCTTTTTTTTTATCTTGGTTAAATTTTTTTTTAAAATAAAAGGGAAATAAATATATTTTTTAGAAGTTAATAAATTTTGCACAATTAATTAGAGGTAACCTTTTTCGAAAGGATGTTGTAGGGTGCTAATACCTTCCCTACACATAATCGACTCCCGAACCTAAATCTGGTCTCAAGGACCATTTTTCTTCAAAAAAAGGTTTTTTTCTAATATTTTCCCTATGAAATAAATTATTGGTGGCGGCTCTATTAAACTCGAATAAATCCCTCCGGATTTTTCGGTCGCTACAGCTGGCGACTCCACTGGAGACATTTAGAGAGTCAAGCCTAACATGATTAATTGTGCCAAATAATTAACTTCATTTTTTTTAAATTCCCCTTCTTTTTATTTTTTCTTTTGTAAATAATTATTTATTATTTATTTGTTTATTTTTTATTTGTTGTGAATATTATGTACATGTCAATTATTTGTTTATTTTTTATTTGTTGTGAATATTATTTGTTGTATGCTTTGTTTGTTTTGCAGCTTGGGTAGTGTTAGGGTGCTGCCCCTCTCACACACCGCACCTACACGTTCGCACACACGTATGAGTAAGGCCCTATACCCGGGTCAGAGCAAAGCTTAAGTTGAGTGGAGGTTCGGTGGTAGTCAATTGGAATTTGCTTTTCCTTCTGGCTATTGCGAGAACTTTATCTAGAGTGTGCTCCCTCTGAGTATTCCGCACTGGATAGTTATCTATCGTTGTGGTTAATATTCAGGAGGAGACTTTAGCTCTAGAGGCCTTTGGTGAGAATGTGACTAGAGCCACTCGTGAGACCCATCACTCAATACAAGATTATAGACCCCTTAGGTTAGAAAATCTCTAATTTTAGGTTTAACCCATTTAAGACACAAGGGGCATCATATCATTTTTATTCTTCCACCAAAAATCTGTTATGTCATGTCCATGCACAAAAAGAGTCTACTAAATCCCATATCTTTGTGCATGCTACATGAATAGTCATCATCATCACTCAACATTATATCTTCATGCATTCATACTTCCAAAAAAAAATGTTGAATTTTTTTTTTAAAAAAAAATGTCATTCATTCTCATTTCATTTTGGGTGCCAGGGAAGCATAAGAACTCAAAGTTTGGCTGCAAGTATTTTGTGAGATAATATGGGATCAAGCGGCGAAACTGTCCCCTTAAAGAAGCACATACATCCGAGGATAAAAAAGCCTGAAGTAGAAAGCCTGAAGAAGTGTGCCAATTTAATGACGACGAGCATTCAGCGTATAACCTTCATTGGAAAGTATGGGAATATTCTCAAATTGTTAGAGGTGGATGTGCAAGTAAATGTCATTTCTGCACTTATCCAATTCTATGATTCTCCCATGAGGTGCTTCACTTTCAAGAATTTCCAAATGGCTCCCACACTGGAAGAATTTGCTCGGATTTTAGGATACTCGACCGAAAACATGAAACCCTACCAACGCACCCGAAATTTTGATCTCCTGCAAGAGGTTGCTATAATTCTGAAAGACAAGGAGGATGAATTAAAGAAAAGAAAGTTAAACCGAAATGGTGTCAAAGGATTTCCGCTAGAATATTTTGAAGAAAAGGCTGGTTGTCCTATTAAGAAGAAAAAAAGGACAGCTAATTGATGAGATTTTAGTTTGAATGAATTGTACTATTTGTCTTTCTCATCAATAAAGGATTTGTCACTTTGCTTATTGATCCCATTTTATTCTCCAAATTACTTAATGCTTTTAAAAAAAATAATAATGATAAACGGATAATTACAACAAAGCAATGAGGCCTATGGTTCCCTGGTACAAAATGAATAGACTCATACATCCACATCCATTCATTCATTTTTTTTTCTTACATACTCATATCATTTTTTTAATCACTCAGAAAATAATCAAACAAACTGGTTCCTCGACACCCTTATCAAACTCGCTCTCAATCAAAGATCATGGATGACCAAGAGATGAAAGAGGACGTCAACCAACTGAAGGAACAGATGAACAAAGTTTTGGAGCTTCTGCAGTCCCTAAACAAAGACAAGGCTGCAGATGCGGTATCTCCAACAGTGAATGATGAAAGTCAAGCTCCACCTTCCCACCCACCTGGCTTCGGTCCTACGCAGTTGCAATATGGTCTCAATACTCAAGGGATGATGGTACCTTTTGCAATTTACCTGCGGGGTCCTACACACTCACCAGTTAACAACCCTCAGAATCAAGTACCACAATTCCCACTTTACGGACTCCCGCCTGGTTACATGCCACCTATGGCCAATGATGATACTGCAAACCATAACCCTCAAGGCCCACAGGCACAACAGTTCCTACTATTTGGTCTCCCGCCCGGTTACACACCGCCAGGTGCCAACAATAATTCTGCAGAAACTGATTCCCAAGCACTTGTTGTGCAAGATGTAGCTCAAGGATCCGGCTCAGGTACTGAAACCATACCAGTTCAAAGCTCAACTCCTGGCTTCATGGCATACACCTTTCCACCTAATTATGCACCATTCCATGTCGGGAATACTCAAGGAGTTAGTACGCCCGTAGTGGCCCCCGTAGTGAATCCCCGACCATTTGGTTACCCCTATTATATTCAAGGAAATCCGCTGAATCCGCAGACTAACCGCATTGCCTGGTCTCCAGCTATGGGGGGACCCAATCTGAGCGTCCCAGTTGGGAATTAGTGGTCTGATACGAAGTTGCAAATCCTCGAAGATAGACTAAGAGCTGTAGAAGGAGTGAGTTATCTCGGTTCAAGTATCGCTTCAGATCTTTGTCTCGTACCGGATGTGGTTGTACCGCCGAAGTTCAAGGTGCCAGACTTTGACAAGTATAAAGGGACAACTTGCCCGAAAAGCCACTTGACCATGTACTGTAGGAAGATGGCGTCCTATGCACATGACGACAAACTTCTGATTCACTTTTTCCAGGATAGTTTAACAGGGGCAGCATCGAGTTGGTATACACACCTTGAACGATCTCATATTCGCTGTTGGAAAGATTTGGCGGATGCCTTTTTGAAGCAGTATAAGTATAACATTGATATGGCTCCTGATAGAATGCAGTTGCAAAACATGGCAAAAAGAGACAATGAGACCTTCAAGGAATATGCCCAACGATGGAAGGGATCGGCACCTAAGTGGACCCGCCTCTGATTGAAAAAGAAATGGTGGCCATGTTCATGGATACTCTTCAATCACCCTTCTATGACAAAATGATCGGAAGTGTATCATCAAACTTTTCAGATATAGTCATCATAGGGGAAAGAGTTGAAGGAGGAATGAGGAATGGAAAGATTGCCCAAAGTTTTGCTGGAACTAGTAACATCAACAGACCCCCAACAAACTTCGTAAAGAAGAAAGAAGGGGAAACCAATGCTGTGATGACGAGCCCGGGAGGACAAACACAAGGAAAACCACCCCAATTCTTTACCAATTTCCCACATCCTTTTCCATACCCCTACTTCCCACCTCCATACATTGCCACCGCCTCTCATAATCCTACCCCCCGGCCAAACCAACCAATGATGCCCTTTCGACCACCTTCTCCCATCCAAACACAAGCACAGCCAGTTGCTCCCACCCAACCAAACCAAAACCAGAAACAACCAAATGACCAAGAAAAGAAAGCAGTCCAATTTGATCCTATTCCCATGACCTATACGGATTTGTTCCAAAGACCTAATCACAATTCCTTGGTCTCTCCACGCTCAATGAAACCACTCCAACCTCCGCTTCCCAAGAGGTATGACCCAAATGCCAAGTGTGAGTTTCATGCGAGGCGAGGGTCACACAACTGAAAATTGCAAGGCTTTGAAGTACGTAGTTCAAGATCTGATCAATGCCAAATGGTTGAGTTTTAAGGAGGATGGGCCTAATGTGGGTAATAATCCCCTTCCAGGTCATGGAGGTTCAGCAGTCAACGCCATTATTGAAGAGTTTAGGAATCAGCCCCTGACAACGAAAGTGGAGGATATTCGTACTCCCTTAAGGGTCATTTATGCCAAACTCTGCAAGTTCGGTATAATTGGGATGAAATACAATGAGAAGGACTTGTGTAGCTTGCATCCTGATGACAATCATTGCATAGAGGAATGCGAAGAATTCAGGCAAATTCTCCAAGAATTGTTAGACATACACTTGATACAGGTAGGTTGTGTGAAAAAAGATGAAAACATATTGACCCTTCAGTCAGGTGAAGATAAAAACATGACCTTCCCAAAACCATTGGAGATTTATTACAACAAGCCAGTCCGAGGTGTGCCTAAACCGATAACTATTCATGTACCAACTCCTTTCCCTTTCAAGAACGTTAATGCAGTGCCATGGGATTATAATATGAAGGTCTTTGTGGACAATTTAGGGGATGACCAGTTAAAAGCGGCATCTGGATCTGGCAATCCTGCTATCACTAACATCTCGGGAATCGGTGGGATGACCCGAAGTGGACGAATTTATACCCTTATCGGACCCATGGACAAAGCTCGCAAGGGAAAAGATAAAGAAGAATAATCCATTGATAAAGATATGGGTAATAAGGCAAAGAAAGAAGAAGGAAACAAGAAAGTAGTGTCTGAAGAAGAGGTTCGTGAATTCCTAAAATTTATGAAGCTGAGTGAATACAAGGTGGTGGATCAGTTGAATCATACTCCTGCAAAAATATCTATGTTATCACTGCTGCTGAATTCTGAGCGCCATAGGGAATCATTGATGAAAGTGCTAAATGAAGCTCATGTCACCCATGACATCACGGTGAACCAATTCGATGGGATTGTGGGTAATATTGTTGCTAGTAATTACCTCACCTTCACTGATGAAGAAATTCCAGTTGAAGGAATGGGGCATAACAAAGCATTGCACATCTCTGTGAAGTGTGGAGACTATATCCTTGCTAGGGTACTCGTCGATAATGGGTCATCTCTAAATGTTATGCCAAAATCTACCTTGGCAAAGTTATCTGTTGACGGATCATATATGAAGCCCAGTACCATGGTGGTAAGAGCCTTCGATGGGTCTAGACGAGAGGTTATTGGAGAAATTGAGCTACCTATACAAGTCGGCCCTCGCACATTCGAGGTAGTCTTTCAGGTGATGGAAATCGTACCAGCATACAGTTGCCTCCTTGGAAGACCATGGATCCATTCAGCTGGAGTTGTGCCTTCAACCTTACACCAAAAGCTGAAATTTTCAATGGATAATAAGTTGGTGACTGTCTCTGGTGAATAAGAGATACTAGTAAGCAAGCCATCCTCCACGCGCTATATCGAGGCTACAGAAGAAGCTCTTGAGACGTCTTTTCAAACGTTGGAGATTGTGAATGCCACCTTCGCGGGAGAAGGAGTCCTAATGAAGAAACCAAAGCTGTCTGAAACCTCCATGATGATCGCTAAAGTTATGATGAAAGGAGGGTATCAGGCTGGATGCGGATTGGGATGATATGAACAAGGGATCGTGATGCTGGTAGAACTTCCAGATAACAGAAACAGATATGGGTTGGGATACGAACCTAACAGGTTTGACAAAAAGAGAATTGCCAAATAAAGAAAAGAAAAGAGGATAGCTAGATTGGAAGGCAGGGAGCCAAAAGATAAGAATATCCTTATCTGCGACATCAGGCAAAGCTTTCGGAGTGCAGGAATATTGAATCCGAATCAGATAGCAGCTATCAAAGACGATCGCAGTGCAGAGAACGACAATGTCAACCTTGTTCACCCTTGCTCACCGAATGAAGAACTTGGAAATTGGGAGATCGTTGAGTTTCCCGTGATCTTTGATTCAAAGTAATTATGTAATGCAAATTCTATTGCTCTGCCCAAGGCTTTAGAATAATTTATTGTCAAAAGGGCGCACATGTTTTATTTCAGTACCATCATCAATAAAATGCACTTTGAATTTTCCAATCACTTCTCTTTTCTTTCCTTTTCCATCTTTTCCATCTCTCTTCATCTTTTTCCGCTTTTCATTTCGTCATTTTTTAACTAATGCAGATCCAAAAACATTGTCTTTGAAAATAACGATGTCAGTAACTCATACTGTAATTTTGAATACCCCATTAATCATGCTGAGGAAGATAATGAGGACAATTGGGATACCCCTCCTGAATTAATGAAGTTGGTGGAACAAGAAGCTAAAGTGATTCAACCCCACGAGGAAGAAACTGAAACAATCAATCTGGGCACTGAAAACGACAAGAAAGAAGTTAAGATTGGCACCACAATGAAAAGCAGTGAGCGAGAAAAATTGGTTAAACTCCTATTTGAATACATTGATGTTTTCGCGTGGACATACCGAGATATGCCTGGGTTAAATAATAGCATAGTCGAGCACAAATTGCCATTAAAACCTGAGTGCCCACCGGTCAAGCAGAAGTTGAGAAGACTGAAGCCGGAGATGTCACTCAAGATTAGAGATGAGGTAAAAAAAGCGATTCGGCCGGTTTTACGTTTGTAGCAAAATACCCTCAATGGGTGGCTAATATTGTCGATCCCAAAGAAAGATGGAAAGGTCTGAATGTGTGTTGACTATAGAGATCTAAACAGGCCGACCCTAAGGATGACTTCCCTTTGCCACATATTGATGTCTTGGTAGATAGCACACTCAACACTCTGTCTTCTCTTTCATGGATGGATATTCGCTATAATCAAATCAAGATGGCTCCCGAGGATATGGAGAAAACCACATTTATCACTTTATGGGAACTTTACATTTACAAAGTAATGTCGTTTGGATTAAGAAATGCTGGGGCAACATACCAAAGAGCAATGGTGGCTTTGTTCCATGACATGATGCACAAAGAGATAGAGGTTTATGTGGATGACATGATTGTAAAGTCCAAAACAGAGGAAGATCATGTCATTAACCTACAAAAGCTTTTTGAGCGACTGAGGAAGTATAAACTCCGGTTAAACCCGGCTAAGTGTAGCTTTGGTGTAAGGTCAGGCAAGCTCTTAGGGTTTATAGTCAGCCAGAAAGGAATAGAAGTTGATCCGGCCAAAGTAAAAGCAATCCTGGAAATGCCGACTCCAGACCAAAAGAAGTTCGTGGGTTCCTGGGAAGATTGAACTACATCGCCAGGTTTATATCTCAGCTAACTGCTACTTGTGAGCCAATTTTCAAGCTGCTGTGTAAGAATCAGGAAACCAAATGGAACGACAATTGCCATAAAGCTTTTGAGAAAATCAAACAGTACTTACAAGATCCACCGGTTTTGGTACCCCCTGTGCCAGGGAGACCCCTTATCATGTACTTAACAGTATTGGACGAATCAATGGGTTGTGTGCTAGGACAACATGATGAATTTGGTAAGAAGGAGCATGCCATTTACTACTTGAGCAAGAAATTCACTAGCTGCGAGACGAGGTATTCATTGTTAGAACGAACATGTTGCGCGTTAGCCTGGGCCGCACATCGTTTGAGACAATATATGCTATCCCATACAACTTGTTTGGTGTCCCAAATGGATCCGATCAAGTATATTTTTGAAAAGCCTGCTCTCACAGGAAGAATTGCTCGTTGGCAAATGTTGTTATCTGAGTATGATATTGTGTATGTCACCCAAAAGGCAATTAAAGGCCTTAGCCGAATACTTGGCTCATCAACCTGTGGAAGACTATCAGTCAATGCAGTGTGATTTCCCAGACGAAGACATAATGGCTCTATTTGAAGGAAAAGAAACTCCTGACGATGAAAAATGGATCTTGTTGTTTGATGGTGCTTCTAATGCATTGGGACATGGGATTGGAGCTGTGCTGATTTCCCCAGAAGGTCATTTCATCCCATTTACTGCGAGATTGTGTTTCGATTGTACAAACAATATGGCAGAGTATGAGGCATGTGCCATGGGCATTCAGGCGGCCATTGAATCGAAGGTCAAAATTCTCGAAGTATATGGAGACTTGGCTTTGGTTATCCATCAGTTAAAAGGAGAATGGGAAACGAGGGATTCCAAATTAGTTCCTTACCACGATCACATCAAAGAATTGATGGAGCAGTTAGATGAAGTCACCTTCCATCACATTCCGCGTGAAGATAATCAGCTAGCTGATGCCTTAGCTACTCTATCATCAATGTTCAAAATCAGTAACAGGGAGAACCTACCGCTCATAAAAATACAGAATCACGACCGGCCAGCACACTGCCTAGCAATAGAAGGAGAGCCTGATGGCAAACCCTGGTATTACGACATCAAACGATACATCACAAGTAGAGAATATCCTCCTAATGTCTCAGAGAATGATAAAAGGGCATTAAGGCGGTTGGCAATGGGATTCTTTTTAAATGGCGAAGTGCTTTATAAGAGAAACCATGACATGGTACTTCTGAGGTGTGTTGATAAGACTGAGGCGGAAAAGATTATGCGAGAGGTTCATGAAGGTTCCTTTGGGACTCACGCAAATGGGCATGCAATGGAAGAAAAATCTTGAGGGCTGGCTATTATTAGTTGTCTATGGAGACTGATTGTTTTGGTTATGTGAAGAAATGTCACAAATGTCAGATTTACGCTGTTAACATCCATGTGCTACCAGTCTCTTTGAACATCTTAACAGCACCATGGCCATTCTCAATGTGGGGATTGGATGTCATTGGACCCATTGAACCTAAGGCATCAAATGGACATCGCTTTATTCTTGTCACAATCGACTATTTCACTAAATGGGTTGAAGCGGCCTCATATGTGAGTGTGACAAAAAATGTGGTTGTCAAATTCATCAAGAGATATTTGATCTGCCGCTATGGTTTACCAAATAAGATCATCACTGATAATGGGACTAATTTGAACAACAAGATGATGAAGGAGCTGTGTAATGACTTCAAGATCCAACATCATAATTCCTCACCGTACCGCCCAAAGATGAATGGGGCAGTTGAAGCTGCAAATAATAACATCAAGAAGATTGTCCAGAAGATGGTTGTAACATTTAGAGACTGGCACGAAATGCTCCCTTTTGCCTTGCACGGTTATCGAACTTCGGTTCGCACCTCAACAGGGGCGACCCCTTTCTCGCTGGTGTATGGAATGGAAGCAGTGCTTGCCATTGAAGTCGAGATCCCCTCGTTAAGGGTATTGATGGAGACAAACTAGAAGAGGCAGAATGGGTTCAGGCTCGGCTGGATCAATTGAATCTCATTGAAGAAAAGAGAGTGATGGCCTTATGTCATGGACAACTATACCAGCACAGGATGAAGAGGGCTTACGAAAAGAAAGTTCGCCCTCGGGAATTTCAAGGAGGAGACCTAGTGCTCAAGAAGATTTTGCCCATCCAAAAGGATTCTCGTGGAAAATGGACTCCGAATTATGAAGGCCCGTATGTTGTGAAAAAAGCTTTTTCTGGAGGAGCCGTAATCCTCACAAGGATGAACGGAGAAGATCTCCCGCTCCCAGTAAACTCTGATGCAATCAAAAAATATTATGCCTAAAAAATATATGAAAAGCTAAGCAAAAGTGAGCTCACTAGGTTGAAAACCTGGAAGGGCGACCTAGGCAAAAATTAGAGCGACCCGTTGGATTGAAAACTTGAAAGACCAATCCAAGCAGAAGTTAGGGTCTAAAATCGGACATTGAAGAAGGCTGGTGCATCAAGGGGCTCTTATCCAACTGGGGCAGTTCTGTAGTAGAGTAATGAGTAATCAAAGTTATGGATATGGGAAGCTGGCATTTGTTCCTACCAAGACACAAACTATAAATATCTGCTTAGTTATTGTCTTTCTTTATTTTTTCTTCTTCCTGCATTTTCCTGGATGTATCTTCAAGTCTGTGTAACTTCAGTCCCTGTACACATGACTCTTTTTTTTTTTGAATACCAAACACCTCCGTTCTCGTATTTCAAAATGTTGTTTTATGATAATAAGCACTGAATTGTGAAGCATGTGATGATATGGGAAAGCATTACGGTTATTATATACGTCTTAAGAATCACGAGGAAACGCCAAATCTCAACAAATAAGTTTCAAAAAGGGCAAAGGGATTACCTTTAAAAAATGACTAGCGCTGCATTGATAACTCGCGTTCCCTCCCAGTCGAAGGAAGGCATAGCATGACTAAATCCGATGAATCTCAGTCCGTCCCATATCTTTAAGCATTAGAGATCATACAGGACGAGGAATCAGTAAAAATAATAATTGCATTGCATACATGTATCACATACCATATATTCGTGCATCATCTTCATATCATCACCTTTTGGCCGTTTTGTTACACCTGGTCCGTGAACCAAATTTTGATCCTTCATTCTCGTTTACAGACAATGCGCCTAGCATTGGTCCTTTATTTTGCTTTCTGAGCGACACTCCAAGTATCGCTCACTCTTTATTGCTTTTCGATCACCGCACAAGACTGACCGCGAGATCCTTCTGTATAGTTTTCTGATAAACGCGCCAAGCATCACCCCTTTTATTGCTTTAAGATTACCGCGTCAGTACCCGACCTGGCAGTAGTCCCTCATTATTGCTTTTTGACCAACATATCAGTTCCGGACCTGATGTTGATCCTTCTTTATTGCTTCCCATCGACACGTCAATACCCTACTTGGCGTCGAACCTTCCGATCACCGTATCAGTACCCGACCTGGCGGTGATCCTTCTTTACGCTTCCCATCGACGCGTCAATACCTTATTTGGCGTCGAACCCTCATTATTGCTTTTTGATCACCGCGTCAGTACCCGACCTGGCGGTGACCCTTCTTTATAGTTTTCTGATAAACGCGCCAAGCGTTAATCACTCATTACCGCTTTTTCGATCACCGCGTCAGTACCCGACCTGGCGGTGACCCTTCTTTATTGCTTTCCAATAAATGCGCCAAGCGTTAATCCCACATTTTTGCTTTCCTACCACCGCCAAGACTGACTGGCGCGGCCCTTCTTTATTGCTTTCCGATAAACGCACTGCCGTTAATCCTTCCTGTCATTCCTCACCCCATCCTTTGTCTATCCTGGTTTGGGACAAAATTAGTGTCTTTATCTTTACTTCTATTTTACGACGAAAATATGAAAACCTTTGTTGTTCACATTTTCTAATAAAATATAACTAAAGAGGGGCAGCTGTTATACCCCAATTTTGTCCACACATCTTGATTTGTTTTTTATTAGATTGAAATGATAAAGTAAATTGTTGCTTGGGCCTTTTTGTTTTTTTTTGCTAAGTTTTGGTCTTAGTCCTTTGGGACTAGTTTAGGCCCAATGGCTGAGATATAAACCAATAGTCCATACAAAAGAAATTCTAGCATAAGTCCAAAATACAAACACAAGCCTAAAATACAATACAGTCCAAACCAAGCCCAAAAATCACAAAATCAAAAAAAAACAAAGCAAAAAAAAAAGTAAAAAAACCAAAAAAGAAGAGTAAAAACAAACAAGGCAGAGCAGGGGTGTTGCGTCCCTGCCTGCCACCCCAACAACAACCAACAGTAGTAACAATTCTAGCAATAAGTCCAAGGTGCTTTCTTCCTGTTCCTTTGTTTTTTTTCCATTCTTGCTCCAACCAAGCAGCTTTGCAGGCACTACTCTGCACCTCCTCAGATCCTTCACCCTCCCACAACCCTCAAGAACCAAAGAAACCAAAGATTGTCCTATTAGGCCTGATTAGCTCTATAAATGTCAATGCAAGAGAAAACAGAGGGGGAGGAAAAATTCTGGGCGTTTTTACCACTAATCAAAGAATTAGAGGCTCCACACTGAAGCCCTAATTCACCAAGTCAGAAAAAAAGCAAAAAAAAACGCAAACAGAGCAAAAAAAAAAAAAAGAAGAACAGAAGAAGAAGAAGGGGAAAGAAAAAGAAGAAGGTGCATCTCTCTCTCCCTCACCCTATCGTCCCCCTTAGTCTCCTTCCCCCTCCTTCTTCCTCCCTCTCCCACCACTCTCTCTCACTTTCTCTTTTCTCTCCCCCTTCACGATCTCCCCCCTTTTCTTCTCCCTCTCTCAAGGCCCCTTCTTCTCAGCCACACACAAGACCGCGCCCTCTTCCCCTTCTTCCCCTCGCCATCCTTCTCTCTCTCCCTCTCTCTCTCTCTCCATTTTTTTTTTGGTCCCCAGCAGCGCTGCTCATCTTGTTCTGAATTAGTGGGTATTAATGTGTGTGCGTGTGGTTTTAGGTTTGATGTGTGTGGTTGTGTTTAAGTGTTGTTAGTGTATTTGTTAGTATAAGGGAGTTTTTTTGTTTTTTATTTGACTGGGCTTTCATCCCCTCATTCTGTTTTTCTTTTTACCCCCCCAATCCTCTCCCTTTTTTTTTAGTTCATACGCCCTGCTTCTTTTTTTTTTTTTATTTGTTTCTTTTGTTATTTTTTTTAGTGGGCTCAGCCCATTCCCTTTTTTACACTTTGGGCTTTAGCCCACTTAACTCCTCTACTTTTTTTTATTTATATTCCAAACCCTTTTTTTTCTATCATTTATTTAATAAACATGAACACTTTTTTTTTACTAGTCAAACTAGTACAGTTTCACTCAACTAAATTTCACATACAAGTTTTGAGACCCTATTTTTCTTGAAAATCACATGATAAAAATCATGAAAATTAATTTACTAGTAATGATTACTCGAGATTGCTTCCCGTTTAGTCATTACAAATATCTTAATAAAAATGGGTTATTAGTGAGGACCACTCTTGATTGCTTCTTGTTTGGTCCCCATGAAAACCTATCCTCTTTATAAAAATAAAATCAATCTTTTTTTACTAGTAATAATCACTCGAGATTGCTTCTCATTTGATCATTACGAACACCGTTAATTTTCTAAACAAAATAGGTTGTTAGGGAGGACCACTCTTGATTGCTTCTTGTTTGGTCCCTACAAAACATACCTTTTTTCATAAAAAAATATGCAATTAAAATCAACCAACACACAACCATTTTTTTTTTTACCCAAGAACTACGTAGCCTTTGATTTCTCCACTGCACCCGGAGATACGTAGGAGCAGGAGCCCACTCCTGTCAAGCGCAAAAATAAACGACTTTTATTAAGTCCTTTTTTTTATCTTGGTTAATTTTTTTTTTAAAATAAAAGGGAAATAAATATTTTTTTTAGAAGTTAATAAATTTTGCACAATTAATTAGAGGTAACCTTTTTCGAAAGGATGTTGTAGGGTGCTAATACCTTCCCTACACATAATCGACTCCCGAACCCAAATCTGGTCTCAAGGACCATTTTTCTTCAAAAAAAAGGTTTTTTCCAATATTTTCCCTATGAAATAAATTATTGGTGGCGGCTCCATTAAACTCGAATAAATCCCTCCGGATTTTTCGGTCGCTACACACAGGATCTTCATTTCTAGAAGAGTGTGGTATTTGTCTCTCACCATGAAGATTCCATATGACGTAATATTTAGGGAATGGTTTGTACTCTAGGTGATCCTTAACTATATCTCAAGTTTTCCATTTCGTAAACCTGCATAAGGGACATGGACATCGTATTGTTTTCCCAACAGCCCTCTCCTTATCAAAAGCAAAATCTAAGAATTTATCTAAGCCAATTAAGTATTCATCGCTATTATGTGGCTTACCAATCCATGACTTATCCATAGTCAAGATACCTAAACAAATTAGCAATGAGAGTTCATAAAACCAAACTTCATAATATTCTAATACTTTATATATTATAAAAGAAAATACAAGCTCATATTAATATTTTTATCAATAAAATTAAAGAGGACAATAATTTTTTGTTTAAGTAAATAATTATACATAAAAAAGGGTATAATCATTTATAAAATTATCATGGATAATTAATACAGGAGCATATTGATGATAAGCACAACATACTTTGAAGTTTGAAGCACAATAGCAGGTTTAAGAAATCATCATGTAAGAGTTTATGTATTGCTTCCAAACAATTTCTAGTTGCAACAAATCACAATGCATTCTCAAAGGCAACAGACTAACCAAGTGTGCACAAGGACATTTTTTCAAACACATGGGGTGCAAAAAAAATGAACTGCTCCCTAGTTCTTCTTTCAATTTCATCCAATCCCCTTTTTAGCAAAATATTCAATAGCCAACACATTAAGAGAGAAAGAATGAAAGTAATTAAAACACGAAAACCAATTATCTATGCGCATACTGTCAACCACATTCACAAAAACCATTTCAGTGGCCTTTCTTCAAACACATGGGTCCATCATACATTTTGATCATAGGAAACAGAAGTGGAAGAGAGCATAGGCGTAAGAAATTGCGGGAAGAAAGAGAACACAAAACCACATAGAGCAAGATAACAAGCAGCAAAATCAAAAGAAAGGGAAGGGGTTCAATCACCTGTGACTGCAACTGAAGCTGCGGGCAGCACACACACACTGAGAAAGAGAGAAATCGGCATCTACTGAAGCTGTTGCACAACGCTGTGAAATCTGAGCCCCTTCACATGAAACAGCGCAGATGAAACATTGCAAATGAAACCGGTATGTGGCTGTGGCTTTTAAGAGAGAGACCGGTCTTGAGAGGGAAGGCGGTGGTGCACAGTCTGGAGAAAGAAACGGCGAGGACAGAGACGACGAGGGCAGAGACGCTATCGGCAGAGATGGAACGAGCGATGTTGAAGGAGGAAGAACAGAGGGATTAATTTTTTAAGGAGGAAAAACACGCTGTGGGAAAGGAACGCGCGATGTTTCACAGAACTGGGGAGATAGGGTTTTTGGGGGGGGGAATGTGAGAAAGGCGAAGGACGCGGGGTGTTGAATTAGAGGAGGGAATCAGCGAAAAACAAAGAAAAAAAGCGAGAGGGAGATATTCAATTAGAGGAGATTTTTAACCTCCTCAATTTAACCGAATTTTTTACACATCAAGTCAAGAAAGTGTCTTTTTTTAATTAATTTGCGGGGTTTTAAAAACCCCCGCAATAAAACTGCCGCTATTTTGCCATTCTTTGTAGTGTTTACGGTGCTTAAAGGAAAAAGGCGTGCCACTATGTGAGAGAGTGAGAGAGAAAATTAGAGGGGTGTCAGTCATGTCACTGTGCCGCAGCAAAAATACTTGACTTATGGGGATGTGGCCATATGGGCCCCTCATAACGAACGCAAGAGCGGCAACAATTAGACACCCTGATGTGGGTGCTCTAAGGAACCAGAATCATCCATCGTTTTTTAATTTCTGTTTTCTACTAATTGATGGTATCCTCCTATCTGGCTTTGCTTTAGAATGATAATTATATAAAAGTGACAATATGGCTTAAAAAGCTGAAGAGTTGTACATCAGTAAGTTAACATCTTCGGCATAACCTTGCTGCATTTCTAACACGTGATTTTATCCTCCCCTCTTCCTAAACTTGCAAAGCAAGCAAAGAATAAATAAATTATTCAATGTAGTATCAAAAAAAAAAAATTATTCAATGAATCACTCACCGAAATTTCCATTAATTTTGAAACTCATATAAGTTGGTGTCAAATTTAATGAGGTTGCATTGCCTGCTGTACGTACCAACTTAAAATTTCTTCGAAATGTTTAAGACTTTTGGCAGAAAATTTTGAAACAGAAATTCATAAAGAAATTAAAAAGAAGCAAATTAATGATCTGGAATGTTGACAAGTAAAGTTTGAGAAAAAATTGAAAAAAGAGAAAGAAGTGAAACTCTTTTCCACACCTTCAGAGATTGTGTAACTGCAAGAGAGGTTTGGGCACAACTTATTCCGAATATCCAAGCTTCATTTTTCTTTAATATTGGGAATGGCATACATGGTTATTTTAGACTTACTTGCAAAGGACAAATGGCGCTGCTAATGATTGGGATCTGGTCTTTGGAGTCACTATTGACCACCTATGGAGAGCCAGGAATGGTGTTTTCTCCAACAAAGAGTATAATAGTCTGTCTGTGAAAAAGCTATTTGTCGCTCTATTGATGTGATTCAAAAGACAAAAACATGGGAAATCTAAATTGGCTGGGAAACCTTATGCCACTGGTTGCGAGTTTTAGGGGATTTTGCCTCTTGTTGGCACCACATAAAAAGATGAGAAAGACAGTGAATTTAATGTATTATTTAGTATAAGAGAAAAATTAAAAAAAAAAAATTGATGAGAAATGTGTGATTTTATAGTTTCTCTTCATCATTTCTCTCCACATGAGTAGCAGTTTTTACTGCTAAGTAGGTCAACAAAATAAAAAAGATGATAGATTTTATAGTGATTCTGTAATAGAACCACTATATATGTGTATATCAACAACGTTCTTTTTGAACCACTACTATAAACGACATTAGGTATTACTATAAAATATCGGTTTTCAAAATGGAACTGTTGCCCAAAATGGTTCACCAAGATTTGTAGGTGTTGTCACTTGTGGCACATTGGTAGTTATTAGGTGAATTAGTTATTTGCTGACTTGGATAAGTTAGTTATTAACTAATTCTGTTTCTTCTGTTTTCTGTTTATTTCCCTCTAGGTTTCGGTTGTAACAACTTCTAGGCCAAGTCATCTATATAAGGCTTGGCTTAATAGTTGATTAGATTGATTCAAGGAGTCACACTTTTAATCTTTCTTGTGAGTTACTGATCTTTGAGAGTTTTAGGATCGGGTGTAATGGGAGAAAGGGTAGTGTGAGGCATAGACAGAGAGAAACACTTGAGAGATCACATTGTGAGTTGTATCTTGTTGTTGAGCTCTGGAATAAATCTGGATTGAGGCATTGCTCAATCCAGCAGATCTAGGTATATCTTCATTGGATCTGAATGCTGCGTGAACAATTCTTGTGTGTTGTTTTCCTTCTTTTTCTTTTCTCTGGTTTCTTTGTTCCATTGGTTACGGTTTGGTGTGATTGATTATTCACTGCTTGTTCATTATCATTGCTCATCACAGGAGTGAGTTTGTTTGGTTCTGGTGTTGCAAACTCAACAAATGGTATCAAGAGCTAGTTGGAGCAAGGAATCGGGAATCATGGCAATAACAAAGTTTGACATTGAGAAATTCAATGGCAAGAACGACTTTGCCTTATGGAGAATGAAGATGCGGCCATTCTTGTTCAACAAGGCTGTTAGAGGCCACGGAAGGAGTCAAGAAATTGCCACCACACCACTCGCAAACGAGAGAAGAAAGAGATCTGGACAAGGCACGCGGTGCCATCATCATTACGTGTCTTGGTGATGGGGTTCTCGGAGAAGGTCTCTAAGGAGAATTCATTTCTTGCATTGTGGCTGGTGGAGCATCTTTATATGACAAAGACATTGGCAAATCGGCTCTACCTCGAGAAATTGTACACATTCAAGCGACAGAATGTGTCAATTGATGATCACATAGATGAATTCAACGGGATAATTCTTGATCTCGAGAATATCGATGTCAAGGTGCAAGATGAAGACCAGGCCTTACTCTTGATGGTCTTTGCTTGACTCTTATGATCACCTTCTTTGATACATTGCTCTCATGGGAGGATTCTATCTCCACTAGAAGATGTGCAGTGCCGCTCTTATGGCTAAAAGCTGTCGAAGAAAATCTGAACAAAGAGAAGGTGAATGGCGAAGGTCCGTTGCTAGAGGAAGAAGTGAGAAGAGGGAATCAAAGGAAAGAACAAGGCAAGATCGAAATCTAAGGGCAAGTTTAAGTGCTTCATTTGTCATAAAGAAGGTCACTTTAAAAAAGGTTGCCCGAGAAGAAGAACAAGAAGAAGAACTTCAATGATGATGGAGGTAATGTCTCGGTTTAGCGATGATTATGATGACTCGAGATGTCTTGGTGGCGACAACAATAACCGGGATGAACTGAGTGGGTCATGGACTCGGGATGCTCCCATCATATGTGTCCAAATCGAGGCTGGTTCTATGAATACCAACCCTATCTTTGGTGGAAAGGTGATCATGGGAAATAATGCCACTAGTGCTTTGATTGGCATTGGATCAATTAGGTTCAAGCTAATTGATGGAACAGAGAAAATTCTGGCTCGGGTTAGGCATGTGCCTGACCTTAAAAGAAGTCTTCTATCTTTGGGAACCTTAGAAGAAGCAGGCTATAGCTTCAAAGCAGAGAATTCAGTAATGAAGGTGCTCAAGGGGTCAAGGGTTGTTATGAAGGCTGAGAGGAAGAAAAACTGTCTCTATGTTCTGAAAGGGAATGCAGTTACAGGTGCTTCATATGTTGCAGAAAAAGCAGATCGAACAAGGCCATGGTTTGGCACCAGAGACTTGGGCATATCAGTGAAAAAGTGGGTCAAGGCCGAAAAGCGGGCTGCTATGTGAGACAACGGAAATCTTGGCTTTGTGAACATTGTATTTTTGAAAGCAAACAAGGGTGAAATTCAACAGGGACTCACAAGACCAAGGACAAGGTGGACTACATACATTCAGATTTGTGGGGCCATCAAAGACTTGACACATGGAGGTAACAAGTATTTCATTACTTTCATTGATGACTTTAGTAGGAAAGTTTGGATCTATTTGCTTAAAAGTAAAGATGAGGCATTTAAAACCTTTGTTGAATGGAAGACTCGAGTAGAAAAACAATGTGATAGAAAGGTAAAAGCACTGGGGTGATAATGGATTAGAGTTTTGTGGGAATGAGTTTAACAATTCGCAAACAACAAGGAATCTACGAGAACCACACGGTTAAGGCACACCCTCAAGAAAATGGACTTGGCCGAGAGGATGAACAGAACCCTTTTAGAAAGAATAAGATGCATCTTGTCTAATGCTAACTTGTCTAAAACCTTTTGGGGAGAGCTGCTCTTCATGCTACATTATAAATAGATGCCACTTCATCAGTTTGAATTTCAAAACACCTCAAGAGGCATGGAATGGCGACCAAACTATGAGAACTGAGAGTTTTGGTTGCCTGCCTATTTTCATGTGAATGAAGGTAAACTTGAACCAAGAGAAAGAAAGGGCTTATTCATGGGATATCTGAGAAGGGGTTAAGGGTTCTGAGAATCGCAGTCATTGGAAGAAAGAAGTGTATTACCGGCGGGGATGTTAAATTCAATGAAACAGTCTTTGTTGAAGAAAAATGATACTGCAGCTATTGGAAACACGAGCGAGAATGAATCCAGTCCGAGGTGGAGTTTGAGGATAAGGACACTGATGAGCATGTGAAACTGATAAGAATCAGCGTAGAGTCACTGTCGAAGGGGAAGAGGAAACGAATGCGAGTGGAATGATGAGGAGAGTATCACATTGTGTAGAGGCAGAGAAAGGAGGACCATCAATCCACGAAAGAGGTATGGATATGAAGATGTCATTGCCTATGCCTTGAATCACGACCATAAGCCTAAGCAGTGATGAACCGAGTACTTACAAGGAAGCCATCAATTCAAGAGATCATGATAAGTGGTACCAAGCTATGGAAGAGGAAATGAAGTCCCGCAAAAATCAGGACCTGGAAACTTATCGAAGAGGCCTAGCAATGCTAAATTGGTGGGATGTAAATGGATATTCAAGAGGGAAGGAAGGAAGCAACTGTAGAAAAGACCACCTAGGTACAAAGCTAGGGTTGGTTGCGAGCTATACTCAAAGAGAATGGATTGATTTCGGTGAGATTTTTCTCCAGGTGGTGAAACATAGTTATATTAGAGTTATCTTGGAAATGGTTGCTCAATTTGGATTATGTCTTGAGCGAATGGGTGTCAATGACTTTTTTCATGGAATGCCAGAGGAAGAGATTCTCATGAAACTGTGAGAGGGGTTTGAGGTTGAAAGGTAAAAGAGAATTGGGTTTGCTTACTTGCCAAAGATCTTTGTATGGGCTGAAGCAGTCACCAAGACAATGGTATAAAAAGGTTTGACACTTTTATCTTGAGCATCAAATTTAGGAGAAGTAAGCATGATAGTTGTGTACACTTGAGCATTTAAGTGACAACAACTTCATCTATCTTCTCCTTTATGTTGATGACATGTTAATTGCTAGTAAAAACATGGAAGACATTACTGATTTGAAGAGTTTGTTGAAGAAGGAATTTGAAATGAAGGATCTAGGGCCAGCTAGGAAAATTCTGGGAATGGAAATCTGCAGAAATTTGAAGACTGGTGTGATGAACATAACTCAGCATGATTATGCAACTAGGATTCTGCAGAAATTCAATATAGCATGCAAGACCAGCCAATGTTCCTATTTCCTCGGGTTTCAAAATGTCTAGTGAAGATTGTCCTGTTACAGTGGCTGACAAAAAGAAAATGGAGCACATTCCCTATGCTAGTGCTGTTGGAAGTTTAATGTACTCCATGGTTTGTACTAGACCTTACCTTGCTTATGCAGTCAGCCTAATTAGTAGATATATGGCTAATCCAGGGATGCGACGGGGTCAGCTTGTGAAACATGTTTTGAGGTATCTAAAGGGATCAAGCAGGGTGGGACTAAGGTACTGCAGAGAGGACCCGAACTCAGATGGAGCTCTTGGATATGTGGATACAGATTTTGCTGGAGATAGGGACAAGAGAAGATCTCTCACTGGTTATGTATTCTCTTTGTTTGGCAACAGTGAGTTGAAAGCTACCTTGCAACATGTTGTAGCTCTTTCCACAACCGAGTCAATACAGGTGACGGATCACGATAAAAGAAGCAATTTGGTTGAAGGGCTTTGTGAATGAACTTGGCATAGTATAGGAGCATCGATGTCTTGTGGTGACAATCAGTGCTATCCACCTATGTAAGAATAGCTCTTACCATGGGAGGACCAAGCACATAGACACAAGGTTACATTGGATCAGTGACATTATAGAAGAGGGCAAGGTTCAAGTTCGGAAGGTGCAGCACGATCACGATGCTGCGAACTTCATCACAAAGGTCGTGCCTCTAAGCAAGTTCACTCCTATGCTTGTGACTTGCTCAAAATTGATCTGGTAAGCAAGCATCATGAAGTTGGATTGAGCATCTTCGATTCAGTTGACCAGGGTTCTAGCAATGTGCCAAGAGTAGAGATTGTTGTCACTTGTGGCACATTGGTAGTTATTAGGTGAATTAGTTATTTCTTGACTTGGATAAGTTAGTTATTAACTAATTACGCATTTCTTCGCTTTTTCTGCTTATTTCTCAGGTTTGGTTGTAATAACTTCTAGGCCAAGTCATCTATATAAGGCTTGGCTTAATAGTTGATTAGATTGATTCAAGGAGTCACAACTTTTAATCTTTCTTGTGAGTTCTTGATCTTTGAGAGTTTTAGGATCGGTGTAATGGGAGAAAGGGTAGTGTGAGGCATAGGCAGAGAGAAACACTTGAGAGATCACATTGTGAGTTGTATCTTGTTGTTGAGCTCACGGAATAAACTGGATTGAGGCATTGCTCAATCCATGGAGATAGGTATCTTCATTGGATCTTGAAGGCTGCGTGAACAATTCTTGTGTGTTGTTTTCCCTTCTTTTTCTTTCTGGTTTTTTACTGTTCCATTGGTTCTGGTTTGGTGTGATTGATTGTTACTGCTGTTCCTGTTATCGTGCTCATCCTAGGAGTGAGTTTGTTTCGGTTCTTGGTGTTGCAAACTCAACAGTAGGACCTGCACGTGGAGCTAAATTTTGTTAAAATTCGTACTTTGAAACCAAAAATTTCTCTTAAGAGGTGTAAAAGATTGAATTCATCAAGTGACACAACTAGAAAAAGTTGAGTTATCGACGGAAATTAGAGACGGAAAAATAGAACTTGGTCTCCAATTTTGGCGTCTTTAACACTTAGCAACGAAATAAAAGACAAATTTCATTTTTTTGTCTCCAAGCATTAGTAATTTAACTTTTTCTAGTAGTGTGACAGCATTGTCTGACGATGGTGTTCCAAGTCGAACCCCTTTAGGAGAAAAACAACAATCACATTGAAAGACATCAAGGAGAACAAAAGACCTTGTCATCAATTGACATTCATGTATTCCAATAAGACCATTGCTTCTTCTAAAAGGGTTTGGTCTTGGAACACCACTGTTGGACAATGCTATCAGTAGATACTTTTTATCTTTTGTCAACCTCATGAGAAATTCCTATTTACATAATATGAAACTTACTAAAAATCACCTTTGCAGATCTTAAATCTTGATGTTACATGCTATGTCAACGATATACACCATATGCTTGTACAAACATGTCTTTTTGGAAATATTTATTTTTACAAGCACATGGACTAAAATTTAATAAGGTAAATTGTAGTAAGCCGTTTAAAAATATATTGTAGAAGCACATGACATATATAAAAGTAGAACAAGTAATGCTATAAATAAATTAAAAAAAAATCATTAAAATAAGATTGTCAGTTAGTCTTTAAGCTTTTGTTGCTGTTAGTACTATATTTCACCATTTCATATCCAGAAACTCTCTTGACATTGAAAGAGAACAAGAATGCTTTCTTTCACCATCTCTTTTATGTCTTCAAAATCTCTTATGGTTGGGAACATGTTTTGAAAACCCTAGAAGTTCAATACTTTATTTTCAATTGTTTAAGCCTAACAAAAAAAGTTAGGGTTTAATAGAGGAGCTAGGAACTTCATAGAAATCAAGTTAGGTTTTGAAGAGGAAACACAAACCTAAATAGAGAGCGACACTAGTGCAGAAGAGGAATTTTACACCGGATAAAATTGACATTTTACACCGGTTGTGGTACCGGTGTATAAAGTCCCGGTGTTGTATGTTAGAGTTTTTACACCGGTTATTTAACCGGTATAAAAGGTGACGTTTTACACCGGCTGAATATGCGGTGTAAAATTCCAATTTCCACTTTTTATTTTTTTTTTGAAGGACATTTAACACCGGTTATTTATGATAACCGGTGTTGAAAATCGGTGTTAAAACCCTATCTTTTATCCCGGTTTTAGTTTTTGACTTTTTATGATAATGATTTTACACCGATTTTATGGATAACCAGTGTAAAAACTACAATTGTTTTAAAAAAATTTATGTTTGTTTTTTTTCCATTCCTGCCAAGAGGCACTCCAAAATGACAGTAAACAGGCAACAAATTTGCAAAAAATTGGCAGCAGAATTGACACCAAATGTGCCCAAAATTCAAACTATTTAAGCTATCAAATTTAATTTATAAAAATATCAACTATACACATAAACAAAGTTAAGGTATATATATAAACAATGTACATGACTCAAGTGCTATATACAAAGTCATTGTGTTCTCAGTCTTTTTGATTTTGTTCCTTGAGCTTCTCCCTTACAACGTCCCCCACGACCACGGTATTCATTTGAAGACATCGTCTGTTATGAGCAACCAAACTAAAGTTTAATGACAACAACATGGTTTATCTAGAATAAGTTGAATTTGAATTTTCAAATAATCATTGTGCCTTAAACATCAAATAAGCATTGCCTCATAAAAGAAGTTAAATAGAAAATAATCAAATTCAATATTTGTTTTGCCATAAAACTTTCTCATTGGATGGAACTTTGGTAGGCTATCCTATTCTATGTATCCAAGATATCATAATTGTACATATTATAGTCAAAATAAAAATAAAAAACAATTGTACAAATTATAAAACACAACACATCAAAAGTGCTTGATCATCAACCTTCCTCCCACAACACAACACAAGTGTGTCAAATTACAAAAAAATAGAACCAAAACAAAACAAAAACTGAACCAAAGAAACAAAATTGTTCTTTATAAAAGTTTTATTTTTATAAAATGAACACTGATTAACGGTAATAGGGAACACTAACATTGATCACAAAATATAGAAACAGGGACCACTAACTATGAAAACAACACCACTAACAGTGACCATAAAATAAAATAGAAAAGAGACTAAACATGGACCACTTACATGCAGGACCACAAACAGAAACAAAATAGGGACTAATTTCGCAAAGGACCACAAACTGAAACTGAAACCGAACAATAACAAATTGCAAACATGAAGGACCGAACAACAACAAACTAGAGAAATGCTTATCACCATGTTATTACCAATTGATGCCCATAAAACCACAGAACCAAAATCAACAATAACAGTGAACAAACACGCACCAGAAAAATAAAAAATCAAAATAAAAACCCAAAACAAAAATACAAAATATAGGAAAAAAAGGAACCTTGCCGGTTTTAATGGTGGAGCAAAGCTTGGAGATGGTGGAGCGAAGCTGTGAGATGGTGGCGAAGATGGGTGAAGCTACCTTTGTCTTCGTCTTCATCTTCCTTTTGCGAACGAGAAGGAGAACGGCAGCGAGAAGGATGAGAAGGAGAGGGATTCGAACAACGGCGAGAGAGAAAGATAATGACGAGAGTGATTCGCACAGAAGAATTGCGGCGAGACAGAAAGAGAAAGAGTAGGGTTCTCAAAAGAAATGAGAGCGTAACTAAGAATGAGAAAGAGAAAGTAATTTGAAACAAAAGAAAAGACATTTTACACCAGTTAGGTGAAAAAAATGGTGTAAAATGGGTGTTTTTAACACCGGTTAAATTTACACTCGGTGTAAAATGTCTCTACTTTTTTTTAAAAAAAAACAAGCCTTTTACACTGGTTGCTCATATAACCGGTGTAAAAAATGACGCGTTAATTTCAAAATTACCACCTTGTCATTTTTTATACCGGTTATTTGAGAAACTGGTGTAAAAGGCCAAATTATTTTCCGTTTCGTGTACTAGTGCGATGTTGTGATTGAGATATGGACACATTATCACAACAGAGATGCACACATTACAATCGTTAAAAGCTATGAAATAGTTTTGTATCCTTCTTTTAATAGCAAATAGATGTAATTAATAAATTTGAGCACAAGGAGTACTCCAACCTATTACAAGACAAAGGAAACACACAAGAGAGGCAGCAAAAGACCTTCCGAACAACAATAGACGCATTATAGATAAAATTCAAGGGAATTTACTGCTTTGGAACAAGCTCCACCCCAAGTAACACTAAACTCACCTACCCCCTTGAGAGACATCCCAGGGGGTTCACTCTCCACTCATAGAAAAGACAATGGGCATGATTTCCTCTATCCAAATACTAAATCAAAGAGGTTACCTTAATATGTTGCACCACCTCCATGAGGTCCGACACCCTGTTGGAGAAAATACAATCATTTCTAACCCCCCCAATCACCCATAATACAGAATGTCAAACAAGAGCTAGCCCCTTTCTAACTCTAGAATGAACTCTCACCCCCGGAAGATAAAGAAAAGGGTAACCAAGTTAGGGGTGAGTACCAGCACTAACTGAACACAGTATACCATACATTGAAAGAGAAATCACACCAAAGGAACAAATGCAATGAAGATTCGTATAAATTACCACACAACACACAACCAGAAGCTATGGTATCAAGTGTGACCCCTCTACGTAAAAAATTACCCCTAGTAGTGATCCTATCCAAAGTCATCTGTTGCAAAGAGAAGACAATTACCTTAGATGGTGTGAAGCTCCTCCATTGCTTGTACAACACGAAGAACTCCAAATTAGTGAGACCAACCTAGTGAAGAAGCATTCCTTAAAGGTAAGTATAAGCATATTTAACTGAAAAACACCCTGTCATCCTGAACCTCCCAAACAACACCTATCCTCTACAAACGGTAAGGTGACTGCTGAAACCAGGACATAGAACTCCCTAAACATTTCCTCCTCCCACACAAAGAAAGCCCTCCTCCAAAAAAATGACCATTCCCAAACACCTTCTGCCCAACTACCCATATTCACTACCATAGAATCCTTTTACTCTGAGATGGAAAGAAGTCTCGGGAACACCAACTAAAGCCCCATTCCCAATCTTTTTTGACACACACCACAAAAAACAAATCTGACACCAAGCCCAAGCAAACACCCACCAAACAAATATCATTCCACCACAATCACTACAACAAGTTTTGGCAATAAACAGCGCTTATTTTTAGCCTAAAATAGCGCTTTAAAGCTACTAAAATTAAACCACAACATCAGTATTTCATAAAACAAATATAGAAGGCCAAAATGGAACGGATAGACAAACAGCTCAATTAGAAGCTGCTTTTTGTTCCTGGGATATCAAATGCCGCTCAAAGAAGGGAAGCGCCGCTTATTTTGAACACAAGCGCCGCTTCCTTTTTGAAGCGTTCTTTATACAATAAGCGCCGCTTCATTATTGAAGCGTTACTTTATTCTCCTTTTTAAATTTAATTCTCTCACATTTACATTATATCTGGCTGCATAATATTGTGATAACAAAAATAAACCAAAATTGTCATCAACACCCAATTGTATCAACATCAAAATTTAACATTATAATGTAATTTTTTCATAGATTCCTACATATCCTTACATTAACATAAATAAATTACAATATATTTCTACCAAATTCACAATTATACAGAATAGATCACTAAAATATTGTGCATGTCATGCTACAAATACTACCTAAATAGTAATATCTTTTTCTTCTCACACGCAACTAAACATGCATACAAGGTCAAAATTCTAAAAAATTTTGGCAGAGTTTTCTCTTAAAATATGGACATTCCAAAATATATAAAATAATTGTAATAACATAAGATACCATACCAAATGTACCAACATAAAATATATAAAATATTAGTCAACATAAAAAGGAATTTTATTCCTAAATTCATGTGAACCTTTCCAATTCAAGTATGCTAAACTAAAAAAACCAAATTTAACAAAATTCACGTAAACATTAATATTAATCTTCTTCTATCTCGCTATAAATGATAAAATTTAAAGTAAAATATCGACACCACTCTTCTTTGAGTTCTATGATCAAGTGTATGTTTCTAATTGACAATCAGATAAGATCGCTAAATGAAAATTAAATGAAGTTAGAATTGAACATAAGCATTCAAATGGTATGAAAAGAAAAAACTTATATAAACTTTGAAATTATTACATACATACCTGCTGGAATTTCGCTTGATTATGAACGATAATATCTCGAGAAACTTCAAAACATATCGGCCACAATCATCGAGTTCTGGCGAGACACTATAAAACCAAAAATACGAAATTAATTGTTTTTATTTTTGGTATTTTGAATAATTGCATAAAAATTTGATATAAATACTTTATCGGTATCCATTTAGGTGGAGTAAATTTAGAAAATCTAAACTTGTTTCTTCGATAAAGTAGATTGCCCTAAGTGCAAAATCAAACAAAATCATTTAATATCTAGAACCACACTCATAATAATTTCTACCTACCAAAAATATCATTCCAATACATTGGTAACTACTTCTCTTAACATCAACACATAGATTATATCAATTTTCTAACAAAATTTTTGGCAGTCTCCCTAAAATATGGACATTCCAAAATTTATAAAACACTAGAATAAAACAGAAAATATCATACCACCAACACAAGATGTCACGAGGCCAAACATAAACAAATAAACACTTCAATATTACAAGTAACTTAAACGCTTAAGAAATTGCATACATATATATATATATATATATACATATCTATGATTTATACACACTTACTGATTGTACTTCTCTTTCATTGTTTTGCGCATGTTGATATGTACACGCAATGGATCAAGATAGTACACAACGTTTTGATTCAAGTTAATCGCTAACAATAACCAATGATCCCTACAAAAATGTTGGACAAAAAAATATAAGAAAATAAACACATTTCAATAAATTTAGTACTATTGATTAAATTAAATGACTTACACTACCGTTCAACAATACAACCCTCTGGTCGTGATCAGTTTTTCACATACCCTTTTAATATCTTCATGTAACGCTCAAACGGGTACATCCATCTCATGTAAGCCGCCCACACAACAGGGTCTCCAACTGCATGAACCGATGAATCATTATGTCAAAGAATGAAGGAGGGAAATACATCTCAAGCTCACACAAAGTCGAATAATTTCTTTTTGCAAGGCCGGCAACTTTCAAGGTCAATCACTTTACTACTAAATTGCCTTAAAGAAAAACAAAGTTTACTTAAGGTATTCCGCACTTTGTCGTGCAAAATAGATCGTGATAGCTATGGGTAGCAAATTCTCCATAAGAACATGACAATCATGAGACTTTAGACCCTTTAACTTGAGATCTTTCATCGATACGAGGTTCTTAATGTTTGAAGAGTACCCTCTCGAACCTTAACTCCATCAAGAAACTTACAAAAATCTCTTTTCTTTTTCTAGATAGAGTATCGAGCGCCGGAGGTAGATATGTACGACGCTTCCTTTCTTTACGGCCCCAACTCTCGCCTCAATCCCATACTAACTAAGTCCAATTTCAGATTGATGCCATCTTTAGTCTTCCCGGCACATTAAGTAAGGTACCACCGAGACTATCAAAAATATTTTTTCAAAATGCATCACATCAACTAAATGTCTTAATGATAATAATTTTCAATATGGCAACTCAAAGAAAAATCGACCTTTTCTTCCACCCTCGTGGTAAAGGTCTCCTGTAAAAAGGTTTACCAATTTAATATTCAAATCTTTTACTTTTTCTAATAGCTGTGGTACCCGTCGAGGCAAAGCGAGCTCTTCTTCTCAGATTCCCATTGAATGCCTTTTCCATGAATCGATAATGATGATTTGATGCAAAATCTACGATGCCCAAGAAAGACATTCTTCCTACCATGTTCCAACCGAATCCAATCTGTAGACTATCTTCACATATAGTGGCATGCACACCGACCTTTGGTACTATATCCCGAATAGACAATTATATATACCGGAAAATCATTAATTGTGCCGAAAAATCATAGCCTCAAGGTGAAACTTTCTTCTCTATACCCTATCATACACCACCACACTTGTCTCCCCACATTTGCTTCAAATCTTCAATTAAAGGAGCCAAATATACATCAATATCATTTCATGGTTGTTTCGCCCGTAAATTAACAAAGACAACATCATAAATTTTCGCTTCATGCATAGCCATGGAGGTAGGTTATAAATCACCAAATCACAAAGGCCATGTAATCGTGAGAGCTACTTTGAACACCATGTGGGTTAAATCCATCAAGAGACAATGCAAATCGTAAGTTTCTTGGTTCATTCCCAAAATCAGATAATCAATATCAATTTTTTTTCCATTGAGGAGATCCCCGTGCAGCCAAATGTAGCTTGCCATCTTGATTCCTTTCATCCTCATGCCATGTCAGCTTTTTTGCATCTTATGAACTACGGTACATACGCTCAACTGGGAATTATGGGAAAATACCACAATACCTTCTCGGAGCCTAATTTTTCTTCTTATACCGTGAGGCTTCACATTTTGGACACGACTTTAACGATGCATATTCATTACGAAATAAAATGCAGTCGTTATGACAAGCATGTATCTTCTCATAGCTCATGCCAATAGAGCATAACATTTGTTTAGCCTTTCATATGTCCTACTAGGAAGCACATTATCATTAGGCAACATATCTTTCAACATGAGTAAGTCCGTGAAACTCTTATCACCCATCCATTGCCCGACTTCAAGTTAAACAACTTTAACATTGCCGATAATCTGTGAGTTTAGTACAACCCTCATATAACCGCTTTCTCCGCATCACTCATCAACTTCTCAAACATTCGAGGACAATCACGAAGATCTTCTTCAACCGCATTTGCCATATCTTCAAAAACGGTCACCATCATATGTATTTAGAAGTGTCCTTCCGACGCATATCTCCCACTATTCCCCCATATTAGAAGATTCACCTCTGTCTCACCGTGCTTTGTCCAACAGTATAAGTTTGATCAATCCATTGCTCACTAAATGCCATTCCACCCCTAACACTAATTTTGTTTGTATAACAACAACTTAAACAAGGACATATGATTCTACTATGGTCTCGTTGTATGCCCAACTACAAACCCACAATAATCTTTCACTCAATCCTTATATTCCTTCGACAAACCATTGGCACATCCACTTTTCGATCCATATTTTACCTATGGATCGAGAGGTAAAACAAATGTAAAAACCCCATTTAAATAAAGCAAGACTAAAACTATCAATCGCCTTAAAATCAACACACGGCATCTAGATCAAAATTCTAACAAAATTTTGGCAAGTAGTCTCCCCTAAAATATGGACATTCCAAAATATATACAATACCAGAATATTCCAAAATTCATTGTTCAAAACAAAAAAACCAAAATCAAAGTTCCACAACAAAATTCATTGGTCATTTTTCCATTGATTCCCATCCGATATGCATATATATTACTAACTGCATATTTTAACAAACTGATTCCAAGCATCTTTAACACTTCTAATTTATCTCGACAACAAAGTGAACAAAATCAAACAAAATCAAACCCTTCGATTCCAAATCGTCAACAAAGTGAACAAAATCAAACAAAATCGAACAGAGACCAAAACTAACGAACCACCAATGTAAACCAATGTGGAATCGAGATACAAAATGGAGACAAGTGGGCTATACCTCGAAATGGACGCAAACAGAGTTTGGAGATGGAGGCGCAGGGGAGGATTTGAGGCCGAGGCGCCGCCACAGCACTTTGGAGGACTTCTGGATTTCAGTTTTGAGGATCTACTGACGAGCTCGGATTTCACTTTGGACGATTTGACGACGAGCTCGGATTTCAGCTTTTGGACGAGCTCTGATTAAATTGGAGGACGAGGACGATCTGACGATCTCATGGAGGAAGAAGCACGCCGGACTCGGGAGATGGAGGCTACGACTTTATGGAGGGTTTGCAAAGAGAGAGTTGACAGACAGAGAGAGAAACAGTGCTTCTGCATGCGTAATGAGAGAGGAGGGAAATACATATATTTAATAAATTGACCAAAAACAGCGCTTAATAAAAAAGCGTTGTTTATTGTTTCACAAAAACAATGCTTAAGTCTAAAAGCGATGTTTATCAGTATCACCAAAAACAACGCTTCCTACTATAAAGCCGCTTATTGTTCATGATTTAAAAACAACGCTTCATGTTTGAAGCTACCGAATGTGCCGCTTCATTTTTTATTATTTAAAGATAAAACAGCGCTTAAAGGACTAAGCGCTATTTATTGTATGAACTAAACAAAGTAGCGCAATTAGTGTTACTGTTTATTGTTTACGTATGACATAAAGTAGCGTTTTTTATTTTAAGCGCTGCTTAAAGTAGCGCCATCTTTTTTAGAATTTGTTGTAGTGAATGTTGCAAAATGTGGCATCCTCAGTCTCCCAAGATTAGGATTATTAACTACCCTGATCCACATTTATCCTTTAGGACCTCAATCCAAAGGGTGGGCTCACCTACCAGTAACTGCCACCACACTTCCCGAGCAAACTAAGATTAAACATCCTCAGGCTTTTAACCCCAAGCCCTCCCTCTGCCTTAGGCCTGCAGATGTCAGACCACTTAACCTAATGGATTTTCCTCCCACCCTCGAACCACCCCATAAGAAACCTTTTGGATTTACACCACCTCCTTCCAAACCTTCGTAGGCATCCTGAAAAATGAGAGGAATAAGATAGGAATACTAATCAAAACAAAATTAATCAGAACAACCTCTCTCAGACTAACAGGCATGTTCCCTCAAGATCCAAGTTGGCTACGGAGAACATCAAGCATAGGCTGCCAAGTAGATAATTTCCTAGGATTGCACCGATAGAAAGCACTAACTCAATCTAGCAATGCAATAACCCCAAAGGCCATATTAAGGAATGAATCCCCCACATTCACCCCTAATAGTTTGCTCTTTCAAAAACTAATCTTCAAGCTCAATATAAGCTCGAAACGCCGAAGTATAGTGTAATAGCCGGGAAATATCGCTATATCGCGATGGCACCCGCACTGCACTCACGACCTTCTCCGCCCCCCATGCGGAGTTTTTTGCCTTTGTAAGGACTCGAATCGTACCTGGGGTTTAAGTACACAGAAGCATCCTTACCATTACCATAGATGGTAATGGCAAGGATGCTTCTGTGTACTTAAACCCCAGGTACCGGGTTTGAGTCCTTACAAAGGCAAAAAAACTCCGCATGGGGGGCAGAGAAGGTCGTGAGTGCAGTGCGGGTGCCACCGCGATATAGTGACATGGTAATGGCAAGGATGCTTCTGTGTACTTAAACCCCAAGTACCGGGTTCGAGTCCTTGCAAAGGCAAAAAACTCCGCATGGGGGGCGGAGAAGGTCGTGAGTGCAGTGCGGGTGCTACCGCGATATAGCGATATGCCCCGGCTGTTACAAAAAAGGTGCATTTTTTTGTAACAGCCGAGGGTTATCCTTATATTGCCTTGTGCTTAAAGGCTTTCTCTCGCACTGCACTCACGATCTTCTCCACCCCCAAGGCAAGGTGCTTCTGGGTTACGTAAACCCCAGGTCCCGGGTTACTTAAGCACCAAGTCCTAGGTTCGAGCCTTGCAAAAGGTAAAAACTCCGGATGGGGGTGGAGAAGATCGTGAGTACAGTGCGAGGGAAAGCCTTTAAGCACAAGGCAATATATGTATAGCCTTGGTTGTTACATATAGTCTTTCATAGCCCTAATGTTATCCATATTTGGCTCACTAATGAAAAGAGTGTCATATGTATACTAGATATGGAATACCACCAGCCCTGATTCACCCACTATGAGCCTTTTAGAAAGCCCAAGATCCTCTGCCCTCTGTATAAGACCACCAAACCCCTCTTCCACCAACAAAAACAGAAAGGGTGCAAGTAGGTCACTCTACTTAAGCCTCCTTTGAATATTCACTACTAGAAAAATCAATTTTAGAGAGGGATTTTAGAGAGGGATCCTTATCTGTCGCTAATAGTGACGGATTTAATGACGAAAAACAAGGTTTCAGGAAAACTTAATTTAGATCATGTTTGTGACGGATTTAGTGACGAAAAAAATCGTCGCTAATTTTTTCCTCACTAAATCCGTCACTAATTGACTATTCAGGGACGAAACAATTCCTTCTCTTAAATTTCCGTCACCAAATCTGTCACTATTAGTGATGGATTTAGCAATCCTTCTCTAATTTTTTATTTTTATGTCTTTTTAACATACCACTAATTAAATCTTCCTCTCAACAAAAAAAACCCAAGTCACATTCAGAACTCACTCGCAACCCTCGTCTCTCTCGTAAGTCTCGTCTCCTCTCAGTCTCTCAGATCTGTAACCCTCGTCTCTCTCGCAATGAAGTAGCCAAAGCCCTCAGATCTTCAACCCTCGTCTCGTCTCACGCACGTAGTCTGCGATAGTGAAATCGCAACTCTCGTCTCACTCGCAACTCTCGTCTCCTCTTAGTCTCTCAGATCTGCGACTGGCGATCGCAAATCAGACCACCGCGTGAAATCAGACCACCGCGCCCTCTCCTCTCTCCTCTCCGACCGGCAACCACAAATCAGGAATTGGTGAGCCTAGATCCCCTTTGTTGCTGCTTCTCTTCTTCGTTGTGCCTTCCCTCTTTCTCATTCCCTGCTTCGAAACCCTTATACTCCCTTTTTAATAATTTTTAATTTTTTTTTGTGAAATGAATTTTTTGTAAATTCTCTTGGTTTTGGTGATTGCAGCTCTGAAAATCGAGAGGTATAGTTCAATCGACAAGGTGAAAAAGGCTTACGACAATCTTGAATCTAAATGGTAATTGATTTATGTCATATGTACCTTTGGATCTGTCACTAAATGATATTATTGTTGTTTGGCATTTGACAGTGTTAGATTTGAATGGCACTGTTGTTGTTTGATATAGTGAGTTGATTGATATATACTCATATGCAAATTGCAATTACTCTCTGTCAAATTATTGTTATACATTCCTTCTTTTTGTACTCACATTCCCAACAATCATTTGAATCCAATTAGCATTATTGTACTTAATAACATGTTTGGTTCAACTTTTTTCATCATGGAAATAATTGTTCTTATTTTAACTTTTTTTTTAAAGCTCTCTGGGAAAGCTGAAAACATGCAATTATTTTCTCAAAATAATATAATCCAAACTTGCACAAATCTTTTAGTGTTAACTTGATTTAATATTGTGTTGCCATTACAAAAATTACAGTAACTGCCATTGCTGAGTGCAAGGACTATAGCAATCCAATGATCACCAGGCATTGTGTTTTTTTAAGACTAATGCATAAGGAAGCTCCTTAATCTCTGCCTGAATGATTTCAAACATTTAGGTTGTGTTTTGTAACACCTGATGACGAGATCGACCTCGTGTCGAGACCTCGTACCAAGACCTCGTGTCGAGATCCCGTGCCAAGATCGCGTGCTGAGGTCAGATGTCGAGCTGATGGTCGGCGTCGAAATGAGCGAGGTCGCATGTCGAGGCGAGGAGGCGTGCGTGCACGAACTGCGTGTAGAGCCTTGGTGCGCTTGCACGCAAGCACTCTGTCGACCTCGTGTCGAGCGCTAACTTCGTGTTTTTCTGAGCGTTATTTAGGCGTTAATGATTATATTGTTTGTAATATTTATCTCATCGGTTTTGCGATTCTAAATCATTTGTGTTTGTTTTAGATCTTTAACCTATAGATTAGAGGGTAATCATGAGAAAGGAGAGATTAGATGGGTAGAATGATTGATGGGATTTGCATCTCATAACAGTAGTTACACGTCACTTATTAGTGTTTTTTAAAAAAGGAAAAATTCATTTAAAGGGGTTTCTTGACCAGCTGTATATTCGATCAGCCCCTCACAATCCTCACTTTCTCTTCTTTTCTTTCTTCTTCTCTGAGTTCCTCTTCCTCTCCAAACTTTCATCGAAGAACCTTGAGTTTTCATTGAGCTTCTGCACAAACCTTCTTCATCAATCTTGTTCCTCATCATCTCCTCGACATATATCACCATCTCGACCATCTGTGGAGGTATGAAAAACAGAATTTCTCTTCCTTCATGCTACTGTTTAGCGCCACTTCTTCCTTCCATTTTAGCTAGTTTTTATGCTTCCAAATCATGTCATATTGATGGGTTTTCTTCTTCATGATATTACCTACCTTTCTAACCATTTATTTGAGCTTGTAAAACAAATTGCTTTCTACATTTTTTCGCAATAGCGGTGCCCAAAACCCTCCCTTTATTTGGTTTGTTTTGATTTCTTGTTTTAGCTTGTTGTACGTTGCTTCTTGTTGATGTTTGTTGTTGATTTATTTGTTATAGAATCATATAACCTTTTTCATGAACTTTTGATCGAAAACCCTAACTTTGGTTAGAGGAAAAATGGTTTTGTCTGGTGATGTATGAAAGAAGTTTTTAATAAAATTTTAGAGAAAAGGAGTTATTTTGTAATGCTTGAATTCTGGTTGTATTTGTTTAAGTTCTTGAGTTTTAATATTTACTTGGGTTGTAGTTAAGATTGGGATAATGAGAGCTAAGTGTTATTAGAACCCATAGATAGAACTAAGTTGTGCTCGTATTAGGCAGTGTGACTTCCGAGATCGTGCTGCAAGGAGATCTGGGTGTATGAGAACACGAAACCGAGGTTGACTGAGAGCCGTACGTGTCGAGATCGAGTAAGAGAAGTCGTTGTCGAGCTCGTTTGAAGACAAGATGTCGAGTGTCGTTGTCGAGCGGCGTTAACGGAGTTGATAAGGGCACTTCTAGACATTCTAGGATTTTATTGTTATATTCATATGTATGGATTCCTTGATTTGTGTTGAGCTTGAAATGTTGTGATATGATTGAGTTATGCATTATTTGATATGAGATTGAATATATGCCATAGTGCGATATTCTTTCGGTGCGTTTTCTTCATATTAAGCATGTTCTCTTATTTGATGTACGGGCAAGTAATTTTAAGCGTCACTCTTTGAATATTGTAAGCGGAGAGCTGTTCATCGGTTTAGCGAGAGCTAGAGTCGTTATGGCGTTTTGAGCCGTGACCGGATGGCGAGGTGCTAGGTCCCCTTTGTTTACGGGAGATTGACTAAACGTCGCGGCGTAGGAACCGTCACTTGCATATCTAGGGAGAAGCGAAGATCCCAAGGCTACGGCTGGTATGTCGATTGATGGATCTCGCCTGCTTTCCGGAATAATGGTCGAGTCGAGAGAAAATGGATCGCGAGTTGAGTCGAGTTTAGAGTGAGAAGGTCGAGTCACGTTTGGTGATTGATAAACATTGTTGTGTTGCTTATTTCTTTATGTCGTGTTTATCTTGAATTGTTGAGAAGTTGACCCTTTCCCGTGGTACCTTCAATCCATGATGGTTACCCAGGCGATGTCGAGTGGGGAACTTCGGCAATGAGATGATTTACGAGAGGAGCTCGGCGAGATCGTGGCGACCTATATTTATCGTGATTGATTATGTTTGTTGGATGTTTTTGGGATGATTTGTACTTTGTTTTTTTGTGTTCGGAGGTTGTGACCAGTTTGGGCTAGATGTCATTTTGAGCACGAGGTAGCGGTTTACTTTTGGAGTAGCCCCTGCGTGGGTGTCTGCCGGAAGTACCCCCAGGTATGATTGCTCTCTTGAAGTAAAATCGCATACCTTAGGTGTATTTTCTTTGTACATTTACTACTACGTATTTTGTATACATTATCATTTGAGTGGTATATATGTATATTATGCATGTATGTTTTATTAGAATTTAAATCTTGTGGTCTTAGTTGCACCATATTTGAAAAATGTAATTACTACGATGTGCATACCGCAGTGGTCTTAGAAAAAAAAAAAAAAAAAATAAAAATATATACCGTAAATTTTTATAAGGCACAAGAGTACCGTTTTAAAACGCATCGCATATAGGGTAACTAGAGCTCGGTGTGTTGAGCTCGGTAACTTGAGCTCGGTGTATTGAGCTCAGATGCGGTCAGGAAGCTAGTCGTTACAATGTTGGTATCAGCAGCTTGATTCATTCGTAGCTGTGCATAGAAATTTAGATAGTCAACTTTGTGTCGGATATATATATATATATATATATATATATATATATATATATATATATATATATATATATATGTGTATTGGGTACCTAATTGTACTATGTTGATTGCTGTTTGATTATGTGAAGCACTTATTGCTTGTAAAATTGTTTAGGCTTGTTTCTTGATTGAAGCAGTGTGTTTTAACACATCCTTGTTGTGAGATTGCCAGGGGTTTTGAACTTTGTGGAATCTAATGCCACCTCGTAGGGATCTGACAGTGCAAAACGTCGACATGGAGCGAAATTCAAGCTATGGCCAGAGATGGCGGCCCATGGCTCAACAATGTCAGTGCAACTCAACAGCTAACGCGATAGCTCAACAGACGGCGGCGTTAACCCGGCAAAACCACAAGAACAACAACGAGCGGGCGAGTCTTTGAGCGAGAGGATTAGCGATCTTTAGGAAGCATGATCCGCAGAAGTTTTACGGTGAACCAATGACCAGATAAAGGCGATCTTTGGATGCAGAGATCGAGAAGATCTTGAGGCACCTCCATTGCCCAAACAGCGTGAAGGTAGACTATGCCACCTACTGGCTTGCTAGGACGCAGAGTATTGGTGGAAGGGAGTAAAGCAAGCACTGATAGCGGAGCGTCGGCGAGATAACTTGGGAGCTTTTCGTGGAAGGTTCTTGGACAAATACTTCCCAGACATCTGCAGCTGAGAAGGAGCAAGAGTTTCTTCAATTGCGTGAGCAAGGCTCGGCGGTGTCCGAAAGTATGCGACCAAGTTCGAGTCACCGGCGTATTCGATCCATTTCGTGATCGAGCTGACCAAGGATGGTTAGTGAGAGGTTCCAACGGGGATTAAGATTTGACATTAGAAGTCGGTGGTGTCACGAGGATCGTGGAATCTACAAGAGTGATAGATCGTTGTGTTGAGGTAGAAGTGTAAGAAGCCACAAGAAGAAAAGCTGTGGCGGACCGGGTGAGACTCGAGTGCGAGAGGTTTACAAGGAGAAACAGCTGAAGAAGCCAGGCAAACCTCGGCCTCGGGAACAACAATAATAGAGGGAGATGTCGTCAGATGACCCAGGAGCGAGTGGAAGTCGATCAGCGTCGAAGTGATTTGTTTACATTGTGGAAAGTCGAGGACATTATGCAAATATTGTACTCGGAAGGAGGATGTGTGCTACAAATGTTGTAAAGCCAGGGCATTTGCCAAGGATTGTCCCACACCTAAAATTTGAACCGCGCAATGCTTGCGGCAAGGCAAAGGAAGCGTCCAGGTAGCTAAAAGCGGAGTCTTACATGAGGCGGTGAGGAAGCGAGCGGTGATGATCTTATTGGCGAATGTGAGATTGGGGTAAATCCTATCCAGTTCTCTTTGATTCGGGTGCAACTCATTCCTTTATTTCCTCCGATTGTGAACCATTTGAACTTGGTGATCGCTGCACCGTTCAAATTGGTAGTTACACCCCATTTGCTAAAACCTTAGTCACAAACTGCATGTCTTAATTGTGTAGTGGTTATTGAGTAGAAAGTTTGTGGTCATTTTGGTTTGTTTGCCTCTTAAGGGCTTAGATGTCATCCTCGGGATGGATTGGTTGTCACACCACCATGTCCTCTTAATTTGTGCGGCTCAGAAAGCGTAATTTTCCCGGACCTTGGAGTTTCAATTATCTTCTGTGAGCGTGTTAAGTTTCTTTGAAAGAAGGAACTAGGGAATACATGTATCAGCTAGTTCGAAGTTTTCGGCGGTCAGTGAAGAATGTACCGGTTGGTGTGTGACTTTGTGGGCGTTTTTCCGAAGGCGTGCCAGGGTTACCATCGGTCACGAGGTCGAAGTTCTCCATCGAGTTGATTCGAGAGCAGGACCGATTTCAAAGCGCCATACAGGATGTCTCTGCGAGATGAAGGCGAAGTCCCGGATCGAACACTTGGAGTCAAAGCAATTCATACGACCGAGCGTGTCACCGGTAGAGCTCGGTGTTGTTGGTTAAGAAGAAGGATGGGCGATCAAGGTGTGCGTGGACTACCGCGAGCTCAACAAGGTTCTGCGGAAGAACCGTTATCCGTTACCGTATTGGCGACTTGATGGATCAACCGTGGGCGGCGATGTTTTCAAAGATAGACTTGAAGTCCGGGCTACCATCAGATTCGGCGTAAAGGAGGAAGATGTCTCCAAAGCGACGGGGACTAGGTATGGGCATTATGAGTATTTGGTGATGCCGTTTGGGTGACAAATCGCCCGGTGTGTTTATGGACTATATGCGAACAGGATTTTCCATTCGTTTTTGGATCGATTCGTTTAGTGTTCATCGACGACATCTTGATCTTCAAGAACCGAGAAAGCACGAAGAACACTTACGTCGAGTACTACAAATATGTGCGTGAGAAAGCAACTCTATGCCAACCCGGGTCCGAGTGAATTTTGGCTCGAAGTGAATTTTCTTGGTCGTGTGATTTTCGAAGAAGGGATAGCCGTGGATCCAACTAAGATTGAAGGCTGTGCTAGCGTGGGAACAGTAGGGGCGATCCGCGATATCGGGGAGTTTTGTTGGCTTAGCAGGCTATTATCGAAGATTCATTGAAGGTTTCTCGAAGATTGTCGCCTCTTTACGACTACGAGGAAGGATCAACCTTTTGCCTGGGCGAGAGTGCGAATCCGATTTTCAAAAGCGAAGGAGCTCTTGGCGGCGCTTTGTGTTGATTTTGCCTCAACACGAAGAGCCTTACGAGGTGTATTGTGATGCGTCACACGGGGTTTGGGATGCGTCTGATGCAACATCGGAAAGTGGTAGCGTATGCTTCAAGACAACTTAAGATTCACGAGAGAACTACCCCTACTCACGATTTGGAGCCGGCGATGGTTTTTCTTGGCGAAGATATGGAAACCTTTACCTTTATGGGAGCACTCTACTGTTTTCAAGCGATCACAAGAGCTTGAAAGTACCTGTTCGATCGGAAAGAGCTCAACATCGTCGAAGATGGGTGAATTTCAGGACTCGACTTTACGTTGGAATACCATCCTGGTAAGGCTAACGCGTGAGTAGCAGATGCATTGAGCAGAAAGAGCGTTTTAGCCTCAAAGAATGATGATCGAGTTGGAGATGCTCGAAGTTAGACTTGAAGTTGAGTGTGGAAATTTCACCTGGGAAGCCGAGATTTGGTATCTTTACCATTTCTAACCGATTGTTGGACGAGATCCGAGACCAAGCGGGTTCATGGCGAGCTCGCAAGAGAAGGTCGTTGATAGCGCAAGAAAGCTGACGAGAATTCCAAGTCGGGCGGACAACATTTTAAGGTGCAATGGCGTGTGTGTACCTAACGTAGTGGAGTCGAAAAGTTAATACTTGCCAGCGCATAAGAGCAATTTTAGTATTCACCCAGGAGTTACTGAAGATGCATCAAGACTTGAAGAAGCATTTTGGTGGTCAGGAATGAAAAAGCAAAGTGGCGATGCAAATCGTAGCCGTGTTTAACATGTCGAAGCGAAGGTGGAGCACCGGCGACCTACGGAATGCTCTGATAAACGGCGTACCCGGTATGGAAATGGGGCCGGTATCTCCATGGATTTCGTTGTAGGTTTACGAGAGAAGAAGAATGATTCGATTTGGGTGATCGCGTCGACCGATTGACCAAATGCGCTCATTTCTTATCAAAGGTGGTCGACATACAAGCGTGAAAAGGTGACCGAGATCTACATCGCGGAGATAGTGCGACTTCATGGTATACCTCTAATCGTGTCGGATCGAGATCAGTTCACGATCTCATTTTTTGGAGGAATTGCAAGCGATGGGAACAGAGCTCGAGCTTAACTCGACATATCATCCCCAAACTGATGGTCGGGTCGAGAGAGCGATCCAATCGGCAGAAGATTTATTCTGAGCGTGTACCTTAGATCACCGAGGAAGTTGGGACGACGTCTTACCATTGGTGGAGTTCACACAATACACGATTTTTCCATGCGAGTATTGGAATGGCACCTTTTGAAGCGTATGGAGGAAGTGTCGGCGCCTCTTTGTTGGTACCAGGATGGCGAGAGTTACGGTTGTAGGACCAGGATATGATCCGGCAGGACTTCACGAAGATCCGTTTGATCCGGAGATAGGATGCGAGCGTCTCAAAGTCGGCAAGAAGAGCTATGCGGACCAAAGGCGTCGACCACTCGAGTTTGAGGAAGGAGAACATGTATTTCTTAGAGTCACCCCACTCTTTGGGTTGGTCGAAACGTCGAGTCAAGAAACTTACCCTAAATTTATTGGACCTTACAGATTCTTTCGTCATATCGGTCCATTGGCATATCGTTGCCACCGCCACCCTTCTTGTCGAAACATTCATGCAGCTGTCTTCCACGTCTCACAATTCGCGGAGATATATTTCACCCCTCTCGTGTCATCGAGCGGATGTGATTCAAGCGAGACGACTTATCCTTCGAAGCATCACGGCAAGGATCGTTGGCGGAAAGCCAAGCGATTCTTGAACAAGAGATTCAACTTGTCAAAGTTGTGTGGGATCGAGAAGACTGGAGATGCGACTTGGGAGCTGGAGGAGAAGATGAAGACTTCGATGACCCTAAACTTTTCGCGGTAAGAATCTTATTTGCAATTTCGAGGCGAAATTTTTTAGAGGAGAGATTGTAACAACACGATGTGAGATCGACCTCGTGTCGAGACCTCGTCAAGACCTCGCGGTGAGATCCGTGCCAAGATCGCGTCGGTCGGATGTCGGTCGATGAGGTCGTGTCTGCAGAAGTGAGGAGGTCGCATGTCGAATGAGGGCGGCGTGCTGCGAACTCGTGTTAGAGCCGTGCGCTTGCACGAAGCACCTCGACGACCGTGTCGAGGCTGTAACACTCGTGTTTTACGAGCGTTATTTAGCGTTAATGATTATATTGTTTGTGGCCATTTATCTCATCGGTTTGCAGTTCTCGTCGTTGTGTTTGTTTTAGATCTTTAACCTATAGATTAGAGGGTAATCATGAGAAAGGAGAGATTAGATGGGTAGAATGATTGATGGGATTAGCATCTCATAACAGTAGTTACACGTCACTTATTAGTGTTTTTTAAAAAAGGAAAAATTCATTTAAAGGGGTTTCTTGACCAGCTGTATATTCGATCAGCCCTTTCACAATCCTCACTTTCTTCTTTTCTTTCTTCTTCACAGTTCCTCTTCCTCTCAAACTTTCATCGAAAGAACCTTGAGTTTTCATTGAGCCTTGCGACAAACCTTCTTCATCAATCTTGTTCCTCATCATCTCCTCGACATATATCACCATCTCGACCATCCATTGGAGGTATGAAAAGCAATTTCTCTTCCTTAGTACTCTTTGACTTAGCGCAACTTTACTTCCTTCCATTTTAGCTAGTTTTTATGCTTCCAAATCATGTCATATTGATGGGGTTTCTTCTTCATGATATTACCCACCTTTCTAACCATTTATTTTATCTTGTTAAACAAATTGCTTTCTCTGTTTTTACTGCAATAGGCGGTTTTCAAAACCCTCCCTATTTGGTTTGTTTTGATTTCTTGTTTTAGCTTGTTGTACGTTGCTTCTTGTTGATGTTTGTTGTTGATTTATTTGTTATAGAATCATATAACCTTTTTCATGAACTTTTGATCGAAAACCCTAACTTTGGTTAGAGGAAAAATGGTTTTGTCTGGTGATGTATGAAAGAAGTTTTTAATAAAATTTTAGAGAAAAGGAGTTATTTTGTAATGCTTGAATTCTGGTTGTATTTGTTTAAGTTCTTGAGTTTTAATATTTACTTGGGTTGTAGTTAAGATTGGGATAATGAGAGCTAAGTGTTATTAGAACCCATAGATAGAACTAAGTTGTGCTCGTATTAAGCGTGTGACTTGAGATCGTCAGCAAGGAGATCTGGGTGTATGAGAACTCTGAAAGCAGAGGTTGGTGAGAGCCGTGCGATGTCGAGATCGAGTAAGAGAAGTCGTTGTCGAGCTCGTTTGAAAGACACTGGCCGTGTCGAGTCGTTGTCGGCGCGTTGGCTTGGAGTTCGGTAAGGGCACTTCTAGACATTCTAGGATTTTTATTGTTATATTCATATGTATGGATTCCTTGATTTGTGTTGAGCTTGAAATGTTGTGATATGATTGAGTTATGCATTATTTGATATGAGATTGAATATATGCCATGAATTGCGATGTTCTTTGTCAGTGCGTTTTCTTCGTAATGTATTCTCTTATTTGATATGCAGACAAGTAATTTTAAAGCGCCTCTTTGAATATTGTAAAGCGGAGCTGTTCATCAGTGAGCGAGCTAAAGTCGTTATGGCGTTTGAGCCGTGACGAATAGCGAGGGTACTAGGTCCCTTTGTTTACTGGAGATTGACTAGACGTCGCGAGCGTAAGGCAATCTTGCATATCTAGGGAGAAGCGAAAGATCCCAAGGCTACGGTGGTATGTCGGTTGATGGATCTGCGTGCACGCTTCAGAATAATGGTGAAGTCGAGAGAAAATGGATCGCGAGTTGAGTCGAGTTAAGTGAGTGAGAAGGTCGAGTCACGTTTGGTGATTGATAAACATTGTTGTGTTGCTTATTTCTTTATGTCGTGTTTATCTTGAATTGTTGAGAAGTTGACCGCTCCCGTGGTACCTTCAATCCATGATGGTTACCCGGCGATGTCGAGTGCGAGGGAACTTCGACAGCCAGATGATGACGAGGAGGAGCTCGGCGGATCGGCGACCTATATTTGTCGTGATTGATTATGTTTGTTGGATGTTTTGGGATGAGCGTACTTTGTTTTTGTGTTGAGGTTGTGAGTTTGGGCTAGATGTCATTTTGAGCCTGAGGTAGTAGCGGTTTTACTTTTGGAGTAGCCCCGTGGTATGTGGAAGTACCCCCAGGGTATGATTGCTCTCTTGAAGTCGTCATACCTTAGGTGTATTTTCTTTGTACATTTACTACTCTGTATTTTGTATACATTATCATTTCGAGTGGTATATATGTATATTATGCATGTATGTTTTATTAGAATTTAAATCTTGTGTCTTAGTTGCACCATGTTTCGAAAAGCTGTAATTACTCTGATGTGCACGAGCTGGTCTTAGAAGAAAAAAAATAAAAAAAATAAAAATATATACCGTAAATTTTTATAAGGCACAAGAGTACCGTTTTAAAACGCATCGCATATAGGGTAACTAGAGCTCGGTGTGTTGAGCTCGGTAACTTGAGCTCGGTGTATTGAGCTCGGTAGCGGTCCGGAAACGGGTCGTTACATGTTTGGACTCCTGTTGCAAACGCACGCTTATGTTTGGCCAACTCTATAAATATTTTGTGTCCAAATCTACGTTTGCAGTTTTTCAAACATAAACCAAATACACACTTTGTCTTGAGCTGTATATATTGTGTAGTACAAGGGGGTTGATTGTAATTAATTGTTTGATTTCTGTTTGGCTTTGGGTTTTGTGTGGATGAGTTGTGGCTATGCAACGGGTGCTACTCGGTGCTCAGTCTACTTAGCATGGGTTCTGTAACATTGTTGTCTTATGTTTTATATTTTTCTCAAGTTACCATAGATGGTTGGGATTAGATCTGTTCTAAGTCTTAGGATTTGCTTTTAGTTAGGGTTTTATACTATGTAAAGGAATTTAATGGCTATAACATAGGGAGTTAAGATTCTTTTAGTAAAATAGCTCAAATAAAGAGCAATGATTTTTGCCTATGATGTAGTTTGTTAGTAATGGTTTGTTCTGAATGTAAAAGACATTTATATGGTATCTTTTATGACACTTTTTAGCAGCATGCTTGTTAATGATTGGTCTTTCAGGAATTCGGCTTTGGAAGTTTATGATATTCATCAGTTTTTAAAGGTTAGTTTTGAGAGGTCTTTTATGAGCTATCTAGTCTATCATTTAAATTGTTGTATTGTGCACAGAATCCTCAAAATAAAAGATCTTTAATACAGAATTTGTGTTTAGATTATTTCTGGATAATTCTTAACAAAGCCCTAAAAGAGGAATAGTTATGCCTATGTGATAATGTGAAATGGGTTTCTATTTAATATGGCTCAAACACTTTGATCAGGATAATTCTATTCAGTTTCAGCTTTGTCTGAGTCTAGTTTAAGTTTATTGTTTTGGTTTTCTGATTTAATTTATTTTCTTAGGACCAGTTTAATTCAAGCTGAATAATTATACTTTATTTCTTAAAGACTAGAGAGTGTTGAATTCATTTAAGCATTGTAGGAAGAGAGCTTTGCAAGTATATGCCAATGCCATCATTATGGTTCTAATGCATTGAATCTGCTAAAGCCAGAGACCTATAGTTACAGCCTTGACATTGTGAACTGCACCTCCCATAGTGGATTAGTAACTATTAGTATACAATGTAGAAACTGTCAAGCTGTCAAAAAAGTATACAATGAAGAAAAATCACATAATGATGAAACAAAGTGACAGCTAGGAATCCCTAGCCAACGTGGTGTTTCCAAAAGAAAACTAGCGCATTAAGAATCTCATATACAAAGTTTGGATGATGCACCAAATAAATTAGCTATACACTTGCACAATATAGAGTTGAAAATAACTTGAAACAGTGTAAGTTTGAATCAGCATTTCCAATAAACAGAAGGTAAACACACTCACAAGATGCTTGAACCACTGCCTCCCTTGAAGTCCATCAGTATGTAGGAAGCCTTTTTCTGCAAGCATTAATCTATCATTCAATGCTCGCTTTTTCATATCTACAAAATAATCTGTAGTTTCTTGCAATTTAAGTTTCTGCAGTTCAAAACAAAGACAGGTATAAATATAAGGGGATAAGGAATAATAGGTAGGGAGTGATTACAGAATTAAAAGATATATTAATACATGACCCCCATTGTGGTTAATTTTTGTTTCACCTTACCTTTATTTCATCATTAGCTTCTTTGGCAGCAGAAGCAAAGTCTTCAATTGACGTGGTTAATGGAAGCAGAGAAATTTTCTGGTCTAACAAGTTAATCAATATGTCCTTGTACAACTGTCCAAAGCAGGGGAAGATTATAAAATTAATATATGAATGCTCTGCAGTTGCAAAAACTTTCTTCAATTCACTTCTCAGTTCTTACTCCGTCTCTACCCTATAATAGTCTTCTATTCTTCATTATTAAATAAGAATAATACTTTTTTTAGATAGAAATCAATATCATTAATTTAAAAGAATTATCATAAATTCAATTTTATATAACCATCCTACTTTGTGTGTTGTATGAGTGATGTAAGAGATAGAGAAGGGATCATTTTGTGGCCCATTAAATTTAAATTGATTCTCATAGAAATTTTATATTATATATCATTTCAGGATCAAGGTTGGGCACATACAAGACATATTGCATATTTTAGTGAAGAGGGAAGTGTATTCCAGCAGGTGTGTGAACAATGATAATGTGTGTTTTCAGCTTTTACTACACTTGATTGGTGTAAAGCTCAGTGAAGATATTAGTTGAATTATGTAGTGATGTGCAGTTTACATTTGATAATGTGTGTATGAGTGTTGTGCAGTTTGCAGGTTTTAGGATTATGTAGTGATAATTAGTTGAATGGCTCTGGTTGTTATTGGGTTACTGTTAATGGGGATATTAAACTCCTTGCTTGCTATAAAGAAAGGGGCTTACTAGCTTAAGTATGGAAGAATGCCTTAGAAACGCTCTACAACTGATACATAGGCATTCAGTCAAGCCTATAGGGACTAAATTAGTTAAATGCCTCATGTATATGAAAGCACTTTTTGAAATGCCTAATTTTTATTTGGAAAACACTCTTGAAATGCCTTATGAATCAATGTTAGTCTTATGCATGTTGGTTATGCATCTGACAAGTTGCAAATTGCAAATAGCTAGGTTAATGAATTATTAATTGTTCCTGCTCCTTTAATATCTGATATACCAAATCAAGTTGCTACTGCTGTTTTTTCCTCAATTAGCTTAATAATTGAGTTCTTTTCATAAGTCTCTGCCTTTGATTTTGAATATAAAAGGATCATTGCTCAAATATTTGCTTTTCCGAAAAACAAAACAATTAATATTCAATTTTAGTTTTAGAAATATTCGTAGTAACTCACTGACGTCTGTATCGTATGCACGCCCATAGGACTAGTTTATTTTTAAAGATTTTGTAGTAGGTATTTTATTTGAAAAATAAGTTCTTTAATTAGAAAAAGAATAAAATGGTAATTTTGAACCCAAAAAAAAAGAATAAAATGGTAATTTAGAGAAGGAATTTGTCCCTCACAAATTAGTCAAGGTTTATTTTAACAAATCCCTCACTAATAGCTAGGGAACATATTCCTCACAAATCCCTCACAAATAGCGACGGAAAACATCCCTCACAAATTGGAAGGCAGAAAAATCCCTCGCAAATAGAGACAGAAAAAATCCCTCGCAAACAAAGATGGAAGAAATCCCTCGCAAATAGCGACGAAAACTATCTATCCCTTGTAAATAGCGACGGAAAAAATCCCTCACAAATAGCGAGGGACAAAATCTCTCACAAATAGCGACGGAAATATGACTTTTTGCTCTAATATGTTCCTACTTTTGGCAACGGAATCTATCTATCCCTCGCAAATAGTGACAGAAAAAATCCCCTCACAAATAGCGAGGGAAAAAATCACTCACAATTTGCGATGGAAATAAGATTTTTTCCTCTAATATGTTTCTATTTTTTGCGACGGATAAAATAAATTTGTGAGGGACAAATTCCGTCGCAATTTGCGATGGATTTAACTTTCCCTCTCTAATTTTTTTGCGACGCCAAAATCAGTTATGAATCTGACTCCGTCACAAAATTCCGTCGCTAATAGGTTTGTGATGGATTTTTAATGATTTAGTGAGGGATTTCTTCCCTCTCTAAAACTGATTCTTCTAGTAGTGATTAACTTCCTCAGTCGGGCTACAATTGACCAACCGAGAGCTTCCCAGCAAACACAGATGCCTAAATCCACTCTCCCTCCACTTCCCATCAAATCTAAACCTACCCATCATATAGTCCAAGAAGCCCCAGTTAACAGAGTCATAAGTCTCTTTAAAGTCCACCTTAAAAATTAAGTATTCCTTATCGATCCTCTTAGCACAATCCACCACCCCATTGACTACTACCACCCCACCCACAAGTTGTCTCCCTCGAATAAAGATTGGCTGCGTAGGAGAGAAAATGGGATTGATAACCTTAGCTAGTCTAGTTGCTAAGTTCTTGGCTACCACCTTATAAGGACATCCAAGAAGGGAGACCGGCCGAAAGTTCCCCAACTCAAAAGGGAAGTCAACCTTTGGGACCAGTGTAACGAAGTAAGAGGAAAAGCCCCTAAGCAACACCTGGCATGCAAAAGAAACTCATCAGACAACATCTTCACCTCCCTGAAAATGGCCCATGGTGAGTTTATAAAACAGTTCCATATCTGGCCGCTAAAACAATGGAGATGGATATGTCAACAATGGAGATCATGAGCACACTACGGTATAGTTTTTCCCCATAAAGTGATGGTTGCGTGTTTAAAAGCTACATTTTGGATGTTATTTTAGATCACATATGACTCAGTGAAATAAAGACAGAAATTTAATAGTATTAAGTAATTACTGAAATGTTAACATGAGAGGATTTAAATCTTTACATTTACAATAAAGCACATCTTCTTTAGGCAAATGCTAACCGATAATGGCCTAAGGAGTCAAAGATAAGGACATTTATTAGCTTGATCTCATATTTTAAGTTAGTACTCCCTCCAGACCAAAATATAAGCAAATTTGAGTTCATGTATTTTTTAATGAATATAAACAAATTTTAATTGTTTTCATCCTATTTAATGATAGTATCTCCAAAATACCCTTTAATGAATTCAACTTTTATTTCCAATGAACCAATATACTGTCTTGAGGCCCTTTGTCAGCAATAAATAACATGAAGAATAATTTAGGTAATGTAGTTATTTTTTAGATGAGATAAAAAAGATTAAATGTGATTAACTAACCATCCTAATAAGCGTTAATTAATTATTTTTTTGCTTATATTTTATTCTGGAGGGAGTATGCAATAGTTAGCACTACAAGAAAAACGGTATTACTGATGGCCAAAAGTCGTCGGTAATGCCAAAAGACCATCGGAAACGCACCTGGCTGACAGGTTTTCCAATGGCCAGTAGGCTGCCAAAAATTTGGCTGTCACAAACTTACCGACATCATTTTTTTAAAACGCATGTTGGTAATTACCGTTGGCCTTTTACCGATAGACCTTACTGACGGTCTTAACCCTCGGTAAAGGCCTCTTTCTTAAAAAAAAATTAATTAAAGAGAGAGGGAGGGAGATAGAGAAAATGTTGATAGAGAAAGAGAAATGAGGGAGAGTAAGAAATGTGACTGTGAAAGAGAAATGAGAGGGTGTGTTTGGGAGAGGGAGAAAAGTGGGTGTATAGATTAAAAGGATGAGGAATAGTTGATTGAGTTGCACACAGATCGTCATTACTGCCACGAATCTAATTCAACGATCCAAGGGTTGAAAATCAAATAATTAGGGAAGCACACAGATCGACATTACTGACGACATGAGGGGAAAGGTCGTCGGTACTGACCATTTTTATAAAATAACAAAAAATTGATATTACTGAGGGCCATGACAGTCGATACTAGCAATATGAAAAAAAAATTAAAAGTACTTTCCATGGCCATCGGTATTCAAAATTGCACATTACAGACGATAAATTAAGGCACCAAATGACATGCCTCTTTACCGACGGTCAATGATCGTCGGTAAGGTTACATTCTGAATACTGACGGCTGAGACCGTTGGTAATGTTTAACGCTGGCGAAAACCGTCAGAATTTTTTTTTTTTTGTCTAGAAAAAGTGTTTTTTTTAGTATAGTTATTCTTAATTTTGACTATGTACGAAAATTTTAATGCCGGCCAAGATTAATTATCTCACATTTACTCTTCTTTCTATCGGAGTTAGGATTCAAGATGCTCTCCTCCAAAGAAGCATTTGGGTTGTATTTTATGACAAGACCTCCTCTCCTTCCTTGATTCCATCGATTTAATTTCTTTGAGCATCAAACTGAATGACACTTCAACAATTAGATTACATATAGATACGATTTTTCTGTTGGTGCCATTCGCAAAGAACATGAAGCTTATAATAATGGGTGGAAAGTTTTGGAATACTAGAAAAGTCACGCGCTAATTGGCCTTTTACTTATATCAAAAATAAAAATCCTCATCACTTCAAGCAGAGAATATTCACCTGCAGGCAGGCTACAGCATGGTGGAAAAATTGCGTGCAAGCTTCATCGAAATATTATCACTTGCGTACATATATATGATCTCTCTCTCTCTCTCTCTTCCTTCTTTTTTTTTATTTTTTTTTTCAATTTTTCATAGAATTGAGAATTTACATTTCGTAGTGTCATGCCTTCCATAACTTTACCTTATTTTTAATTTTTGGTGCATGAGTAAATTGAATTACGTAAATTGCCTTTTTAGAAGGTACTGTACGTGTCATGCTTTAAGGTATTGCTATATATATCAACTGTCTTGTCAGGAGAACCTTCTAATATTAATGGGCTATAAATAGAAAGAGAGAGATAATGAGGATTTTTTTTTTTTTGATAAAGATATAAAGAGGATTTGATATATAACTTTCCACGCAATCTTATCTTTAAGCCACAAATTTCAAACCCATATTTCCTCCTCAGCTCCAGCTTGTCTCGAGGATATATATATATATATATATATATATATATATATATATATATATATATATATATATATACACTTTTTGCCAATGTGGTTTCTCCATACTCATGACTGGTCTGACAAAATTTCGGTATTTAATTTGGTCCCTAAGAATTAATAAGTAATGTGATAGTCTCTGAAAATTACAAACAAGGGACATGTTGGTCCCTCTGTTAGCCTACGTCCAAAAATGACCATTAAGGCGCTTATGTGTACTGTTAATTTGCTTATGTGTCCGTTAATGAATCTCAGCGTATAAGGCTTATGAATACGTGTAAATTTTCGGGCCAACTTAGTCCTCATATGCATATCAATATAACACATAACCAAAATGACCTAAATGAGTCCCTTCATTTTCAACCCAATTTAGTCCCTCATTTATCTTTAAGTCTCATTCATCTTCAACCACCAAACCCTAAACCCCATTGTTGGAGCTGGAAGTTTTGTCCTTGCTGCCAAACGTACTGGAAGTGGTGGTTCTCAGTGCTAATTTATCACTTTAAGGTTCCTATTGCAATCTCTGTCATCACAACATCTTTGTAAACAGCGTTTATAAAGAAAACTCGATGATTCACTATTATAAAAAGTAGACCAAAACAATATTACTCCCCCTTCCTCCTACACCATCTTGAAAATAGACACACACACACAAATAACCAGTAACTAGTAACCAGGGAGCATTTACAGTTTCAGTCATGGCGTTTCGTATGTTAGGGTTTTTTGTGGAGAAGACAACAATGGAAGACATTGAGTCATTTGAGGTTTTATTTGGATCTTTTTTAGATTTTGCTATTCAGGGACCATTTTGGGTCGTTTTCAATTTGATTCTATTTGACTTGGCATTATACTAACCCAGTGTAACAAAATAACAGTACACCTCAGCTTATAAATGGAGGTAACTAAACAGAGGCTAATAGAGGGACTAACGTGTTCTTCGTTTGTAATTGTCAAGGACTATCACATGACTTATAATTCTTAAGAACCAAATTAGGCACCAAATTTTTTGTCAGGACATATATATATATATACACACACACACACACACACCCACCCACCTCTCTTGAGTTATTGATTCTTTGTGTATATGCCTGAATGGTGCAGTTAGGCTAAATTATCCCTTCATAAATCATAGCCTTTTTTATTTCTTTTTATCTTTTTCTTTAAAAGAATTTCACTTCAGTTAAATTACAAAAAAAAAAAGTAATTGATGTAATATAGGACATGACTAGTCCGTAAGGCCTAGCACAACTGGTGTAAACGATATTATTAGGCTAGACATTTTCTGTAGTTTCCCGGGTTCGAGCCCGAGATCGCTACTTCGTGTGTGTGAGTTTACGAGTGGTGTTTGCCACTCCATCTGCAGAACAAAAAGAAGGTTTAAATATTATTTTGGTCCCTTAATTTATTTTTTAGGTTCAATTTAGTCCTTTAATTATTTTTTGCGCAAAATAAGTCCTTTAAGTTTTTAAAGTGGGTCAAATAGGTCCTTTTCGGCTTTAAGTTTTTAAGTTAGGCCAAATAGGTCCTTTAAGTTTTTAAGTTGGGCCAAATAGGTCCCTTAAGTTTTTAAGTTTGGCCAAATAGGTCCTACGTGTCAATGACTCTTTAGCTCAACTTAAAAACTTAAAGGACCTATTTGACCCAACTTCAAAACTTAAAGCCAAAAAGGACCTATTTAGCCCACTTTAAAAACTTAAAGGATTTATTTGACCCAAAAAATAGTTAAAGGACTAAATTAAACCTCAAAAATAAGTTAAGGGATCAAAATAGTATTTAAGAAAAAAAATAAAAGAAATAGGACATGATGAAAGAACATAATTTAAGCGTAAGTGATGTAATAGGAGAAAAGGGAACTTTTTTAAATTTGACTTAGTGATGTACATGCGAAAACTTTTTTATTTGAATTTTGTGAATTGAAATTATTAAAAAAAAATTGACTTTCATGTTATTTTTTTTTAAAGTTAAAGTCTGTTACCATTTTATTTTATTTTATTTTATTTTTGGTAAATTATTACCATTTTATCTATGATGGGATGAATAAACACCGCTATTACTCACCACCAATGAATAAAAGACGTAACGCGAAAGTGTTGTTGATCTGAATCCAAAGCCAAAGAAGGAACAAAGCAGACCAGGCCAACTGGGGAGCAACAGAAACCCTTTTTGACCACAGAACTAACTAAGGACACCTTTTAAAACCAATTAATAGATAGAAGCTAGATAATAGATATATGTCTTTTAATTCACCAAAAAAAAAAATATATGTCTTTTATTAAATTAATAATTTAGTTATTATTTTGACGTAAGGCCGCGATCATAAAACCTAATTACATATTTGAAATAAACTTTTATCACAAAAATTATTAATAATTTTTTTATAAATGATATTTACACGACAAGTCCTTTTATTTTTTTTTAATTTGGTTCAGAGAAACGGTCGAATTTTCTCTGTCTCATCAAACAGCTACTTTAGATTAAGGGTCTCAATTCGGCTCTATTAATTTGGTTGAGCCCATTATGTGAATTAAGTCTAACGCGATCAGCTCGTAACAAATTAAATAATCAGCTTGGCAAATACTAGTTTTGCACGGTTCTTGCCAAAAAAAAATTAAATTTAAATTTTGTTGGCTCTAATTCACATTTTATTAGGTTGTTTGAACTAACTCTTTGGTACCCTAATCTAAACTCCATCACTTACGCTTTGATTGGCAGCAGCAGAGAGAACGCGATAAAAGAGAAATCCGCGAGAGAAAACGTGAAGAAATTTTAAATCAGAGGTGATTGGTATGCAACGAAAATGGAACGAAAGAATAAAAACGTATGGGCCCGTAGTAAAATATTTTCTCGCCTAATGCGCGAAGAAAATCGATGGGTGAAGTGCAAATTTTCACTTTGTCAATTACGCCCCTCTCAAATAATATAAAATTGTGTTCTGTTTTTTTTAATTCAAGGATAATTTTGTTCTTTAAAAATTTAAACACATTTCTCTCTCTTTTATTTCTCTTCTCTTTCTCATAAGTCAATCAATACCCCAAATCTACTCTATTTCTCACCTCTTTCTCTCTTTTTTCACTCTCTCTTTACAGTTTCTCCTCGGAACCAATCAGAGCCTTACTCTTAAATTAAATTCCCTTCTCTTTATATCACTTGATTAACTACATTCTTTACACATGCCTGGGATCCGCCGTATACAAATCTAGTGTGCCTATGAGAACGTGAGCGTTGAAGCACACAAAAGATACTAAAGCTTAGCTAGGGATATACTCCATCCGGTTTAAAATATAAGTAAAAATGTCTATGAAATATAAGCAAAAAAAATCTATTTGACCAAATACATAGATTTTTTTTGCTTATATTTCATAGACTTTTTTGCTTATATTTCAGATCAGATGGAGTACCTTATAGGGATAAGAAGAATGGCTACAGCTGCATACCATTACAACTTCATTGCTAAGGCATAGGAATAGGAACCATATATATCTATGGCAACTACAACAATACTCCATGTCTTACATAATATAGCCATCTTTAGCCATCATCAAGATATGAAGTACCATACTGTAGCTATTTCCACCCTTGGAAACACCCGTCATCACTGAATGGCCGAAGTCCATCTTTGTATGTACCTCAATGAGGAAGAGTGATGATAAAAGCTATGTATTGTACAAAAAGCTAATTAAACGGTACTGCTCAAGTAATAATGTTGCAACTTTTTCCACACCTCATGCATTGTTTTTAAGTCATGGGACAATCATAAAGAGTACTCTTTCATAATATACTACCTCCGTAATAAATTAAAAGCACATGGAGCTAAATTTAGTTTATTGAATAATTAATGTCTTTGGTCCAAAGACATTAATTATTCAATAAATCAAATTTAGCTCCATGTACTTATAATTCATTCCAGAGGTAGTACAAAGTTTTTATCAACATTCAATCTTTCCTAGTCTTCTCTCATCTCTAGCCAGCTCCAAACACCATCACTAATCAATAACGGAAGGATCAAATCCCAAATATACTAAGCCCCAAATAAACTTGACGGCTTTTAGGGTGGAGAAGTGTCCAATGTGGTTAGCGGTGGATCAATGCTTGAAAAACATTTGAAACTTCAACAACGACCAACGCCGACCTTTCGAAAGTAGAAGCTCATGGTATTCCTCGTCCTCAGATCGAGACAGCGACTTAATCGGTGTCGGTTAGGCAATAAATAAGGAAAAACGAATATAAGTGTGTCAAAACTCAATTTATATTCGTTTCATCTCGTTTTTGTCGAATCAACATCGATCAGATCACCGTCTCAGCCATGAGAACATAGAGAACCTACGTGTGCTTTTACTCAATGTTGTTAATCGCGGATCGTGGAAAATCGCGGCGAGCCCAAAATCCGCTATGTGAAATAGCGGATCGCGTAGCGGGCAAATAGCGGAAGTCAAATAGCGGGTGAAAAAAATAAAATTATATATAAAATAGTGAACTAAAAACTCCAAAACAGTAACATAAACTGTCAAATTCAAGCAACATAAACTAAAATTCTCAAAACTGTGAACCAAAAAGCTCAAAAACAATAACATAAACTGTCAAATTCACTTACATAAACTCAAATTCCCAAAACAGTGAAATAAATTGCAGCAGAAGAGCACGTTTTTGTGAATTGTGAAGGGAAGGGAGTCTCTCGGTTTTTACTTATAGGAGTGGAGAGAGAGACATTTGGTTTTAATTGATTATTGAATGATGAATTGAATCTGATCACGTTTGATTTGATTTATTTTCTATTTTGATTGAATTTAAAAGAGTCGTGACTCTTTAGTTTTACATTTTAATTTTTGAAATTGAAATAACTGCCATTTTCAGTCCCATGATCCCCCAAAAACTAGGCATGATCATATTTCAAGCCTGATTTTTTGGTTTTGCTTCAAAATTAAACAGAATCATCATTATTTTCCGCTATTCCCCCCAATGACACTTATGGCATATAGCGGATTTGTGGTTTTCATCGCAGTTGTAGTGAAATGCATAGTAGATTGCAGTTTGCGTCGCGGATTGGCAAAAAATCACTATGGAATAGCGCTATAGCGCCGCAATTTCACAACACTGCTTTTACTTACAGGGTGGCCTCGGTCAATGTTGGAGTTTCAAACAATTTTTAAGCATTAGTTTACCGTAAACCACATGAGACACTTTCCCACCTTAGCAATTGCCATAAACCTCACCTTTATGAATTTTTGAGAGGGAAGACTCGGAGGCTAGAATATCATATGTCACCACAAGTAGATTCCAAATTTAGGTAAAACCCTAACCTCCTAACCCTAAAAATATTACTTTTTCTAGGTGAAGATGAATCCTGCCAAACAAGCTAGACAACATAAGAAAAAGAAGAAAAGAAGAACAATATAGGGAAACAAATAATCCATCATAGAATAAATCTCTAGCTACAAAAAATAGTAGTCCATTATAGGAACGAAAAAATAACAGTAATGAAATAAAACAAAATCAGAATCTCATGCCCCTCCATAAGCTACAAGGGCAATAATCATTTTAAAATCAAACTAACCTCCAAAAGGCTAATTCCATATAAACTCAAAACTATAGCTGAGCCTGAGGTGGTTTCTTCTACAACAACCTCTAAAACAGAAAGCCCCCTTCACTCGGAGAGAGGGTGCCATTAATTAACCATACCAATTCATATAAGCTGCATAGGCAATACAAAAAAATAATAATAATAATTTATATATAGTAATTAGCAAAATATGAATATAATCATTTAATGTGTCACCTAATGATCCTCTCCTTTTATTGAATCCTTTTCTTCTTTTCTCATCTGAATAATGTCCTGAAGCAACCCATTGTCTCTTAACAAAGCCTCGGACGGTCCAAAACCTCTATGATTCGCATGGTTGTGAACAAAACCACCAAACGACGACGTGTTCACGTAACTACCAGTGGAGCCACCAACACTACTACTTAAAGGAGGGGGTGTAGTAGTAGTAGTATTAGAGTTATTATACAACAAAGTCGCTCCGTGTTGAACTGCCACGTTCTGGCGTGGTAGCACAAAGTGTGAATACGGTTGTGAACCCGAACCACCAAGAGCACCGCCACCGAACCCACCAGGCTCGTGCAAGAACCCGAGGCTAGCACGTGACGTGGCAGGACACGGGTGGGTGTGTTGACCCTCGTAGGTTGTCACGACAATGGAAGGGTCTTCGGAAGAACGCTCAACGCGTTTTTTAACTCCGCATCCTGCTGTAGTGCAACGGTAGTAGCTCCTGTTTTCGTTTGAACGCGAACCACAAGGCACCAATTAAAATTTGCGTGTCCCGCAAGTTAAATAAACAAATAAATAAATAAATAATAAATTCAGTGCCCCAAATGTGAAAAATAATTAATTAATGAGAGGATTTCAGGGAATCAAAATTGAGAAATGAAATGACACTATGATATATACCTGGGATAAGGACTGTTTTTCACAGCTTTTTGACCGTACTTGCGCCACTTATAACCATCGTCTAGGTGATCAACCTCGCTCTTTGTCATGAAAGCAAATCTGGGTTCTCTTTGCTTTTTTTGCTTCTTCTTCTTCGCTTTCAGCCTGATTTTGTAATAGCAGATTTTGTACAAAATTACGAATAGTTAATATAAATAATAAAACAATTTTTTTTATATTTTAGTAATTGCAAAAATGAGTGCACTGACACAATTATTTATTTTGATAAAAAATATAGTTTTTTAAAATTATTATTATTAATGTATTAATTTTTTTTTACTTTTTAAAGGATTAATTAGCATAGACCCTTATTTATTTTACTATTTTCTTCTCAAATAACAATACCAATGAAAGAAATGGAAAAAAAAAAAAACAGAGACAAATGATGACAGGAGCAACGATAAGAGAAGAAGGCTATTTTAAGTTCAGTGAATAGAAACAGAAAACTGCTTCATGAATTTTCCTGAAATGTCTCCACTCACCACACCCTGTCTGCAACTGTAACTGTAACTGTAACTGACATCATCATCACCCCCTTTTCTTAATTGTCACACACAAACATAGAAAATAACAGAGAGAAAAACTAAATAAAAACAATTTTCAAGGAAAACACTTAAATAGATATTAATAAATAATTATTGTTATTTATTAGTACTCACTGTTTCTTAGTCTTGTCTTGATCTTGGTCTTCTCCTCTGGCTCTATCTCCCGCTTCCTCTGCTTCGTGTTCGTTAGGTTTGCTACTTTGCTGTTCAATGGCGTTGTTAATGGTGGCATCATTCGAGGACGACGAAATTGAAATTGAATTGGGCGACGTCGGAGTGTTCAACACCTCGGAGGAGTCTGGAACATTGGAGCTTGCGGGTGACGGAAGAGGGTGGTGGATTGTGGCGGTGGTGGGATGCCAATCTGATAGAAAAGTGTTGTTGTTGTAATTGTAATCGTGGGCACCCAACAAGTCCATGAACCCAAAAGATGAGGCTTTTTGGTCACACGAGGAAGATGGCATCGTGTCAAAGATGGTGGACATAGAAGGTTGAAAAGGGAATAAATTAAAGTTGTTGTTATTGGTGGTGGTGGTGCTCATGCCCGGAATCTCGTCGGAAAACGCCATGGTGGCGGTGGTGGTTGTGGATGATGACTTGGTGGGGTGTGCCTGCCCCTCTCTCTTCTCCTCCTCCATTGATTTTTATGCTGCTATGTATCAACACAAAGCACGGCACATATTCCTTTTTTTTTTTTTTTTTTTTGTCCTTTTTGAGATCTTCCTTTTGTGCTCAAAACTCAAAAAGGAAGTGTGCCCATTAATTCCTCAACTTATTATTACATAGAAAGAGGAGAGAGAAAAAGAGAGAAAGGGATGGTTTGGGGATTGGGGATGCGCTATCAATGGATTCAAATTTTGAGATTTTCATTTTTTGAGTAAATTTTGAGATTTCTTACGGCTTTTGCCCCTTTCTTTCACCAAATTTTTTTTTTTTTGAGATTTCTTAACGAGTGCTTTTACGTAATAATGTTAGTTAAAAAGTACTAGTAGATTTTTAATGAATTTTTAAATATATTTAAATTCGAATTTTACATGATTAATAATATTAATTAAGAACATTTTTTCTTTGGCTGGTATTTTTAGTGTAAAAATGAATAAGAGTATATTTATTTTTAAATTCAATAAATTATAATTATAATATTTTTAATGAAATTATATATATATATATATATAAATTCTTAAAAATAGTCAGAAAAAATGTGTCATAAAATATAATTTTTTTGATACCAAAAATAAGACTAAATATGCCACAAAATATTGAATGCTATATTGGAAAGTTTTGCAAATAAATAAATAAATATCTAAATTAATAAAACTAAGGATTGTGCGAAAAGAAAAGACATTTGATTGGGCTGGGAATTTGGACAACAGATGGGAGTGGGAGGTTATCCAATTTCCATCTAGGTATGACCGACACCTGCCGGTTTCCGAGCGTACGAAGAATGGCAGCACGACGTTGATGGCATTTATTGCAAAAGAGGACCGCTAATGGGGTCCACTGCAGCTTAACGCGGAGATTTGACTGGTAACCGGTGAAGGAAGCATCCTCGAGGGTTTACACGTGGGCACGGTGGGCTAATAGCTAGACGCTTTCTCTTGCCTTTTTTTTTCTTAAATATGATTTTATTTTCTCAAAAATTTAAAAAAAAATTTTTTAGTCTCAAAAAAAAATTGAAAGATTTTAATCCTCTAAATTTGAAAATATTTTTTCGTTAGTCCTGATTCTGACCCCCGTTATATAGTGTTTATGTGGCAATATTTTTAAGGATTAAAAATAAACTTTTAGAATTTTTGTAGAACCAAAAACAAACATTTAAAATTTTTTAAAGACTAAAATCATATTTAAGCTTTTTTTTTTTGGTAAATTGCTTTGTACTTTTCTTGAATTGACTGTTCAGTGTGCCCTCATCCCATTTCAGTTCCATTAGAGCACCAAAGCCGGTTTCTTTACCAAATACATACACATCGACACAAACAAATTTTTAAATTATTTGTTTCTCTCCTTTATGTGTCTGCCTCTCTCATCATTTTCTCATTGCCAAATTTTGTTACCTGTTGCCAATAGAAATAACTTGACCGATTTTCAAGCAACATGCACAGTGATATTGACCTGCCATTAGGAAAGAGAGAGTTTAAGATACGCAGGAAAAAATTAACTTCTCAGCGATAAAGATGCTCTTAGAATTTAGAAATCTAGAAAAATGACTCATGAACACCTCCGATGGAAAACCGGTATGAACGACATCGTATGTTTGTACAGTTTTTTTTTTGAAAAACTAATATTTTTATTTTTATTTATTTTAAATAAATTTTTTTTGGTTAACAGAGTTGATACTAGTAGCTAATACAGTATTAGAAGTGGTTAATGGGTGCAAGTGTAACTTAATTTGTGGCATTAGAGTTGTCATTAACCACTTAGTGAACTGTATTAACCACTTAGTAGCACAGCATTAACCACTTTTATAATGATTTGTGAAAGAGTTATTAAAGGTGAGAAATGACACTTGATTAACCGAATTGATATTACCGGTTAACACAGTGTTGAAAGTGGTTAATGGGTGCAAGTACAACTTGTGGCATCAGATTAGCTATTAACCAATTAGTAAACTGTATTAACCACTTTGTTGTAACACATTAACCACTTTTGTAATGATTTGTGAAAAAGTTATGGTGAATGACACTTAGCTAACAAGGTTGATATTAGTGGTTAATACAGTGCTGGAAGTGGTTAATGGATACAAGTGAAACTTGGCATCAGAGTAACTCATTAACCAGTTAGTGAACTGTATTAATCACTTATTTGTAGCGCATTAATCACTTTTATAATAATTATTTTTGGAAAAAAAAATTAAAAAAAAGGTTTTGTCCATACATGTACGGATATACGGTCCGTATATGTACAAACATACGGTGTCCCCAAAAGGGATGTTTATCTATCATTACTTCATGCCTATATCTCTCCAAGAACACATTTTTTGATTAGAAAATTATATATTTTTATATATTTTTAACATATTGAAGTTTTTAATTAAATATTATATTATTTACAGTTCTACACTTACTTCTAATTAAATTTAACGACGATTCATATGTTTTTGTGTACGCGTTGTAAAAACACAAACATATGTTTAAATTCAAACTATATTTGGCGACTTCTACCATGGGTAAGTAAGATAGGCATACCCACAGTGCACAACTTTTCTCAAATGTTGATTTCAGTGATTCCACAAATATTATGGTGGACCATCTGCACAAGATTTTTTTTCCTCTCCCTCCCAATCACAAGATCTGCGACCATGGTGTTTTTCGTCGCGGTGGTCCAGTACAGAAGTCGACAAAATAGTACTCCAGCCAGCAGGAAAAAAAGGGCTCGCTGAGCCCACCTTCCCTTTCTCCCAATTGCTCGATGTTGTGGCCTTGACGGGAAAGAAGTGTCCACCGCCGCCACTGCACTGGATCTTCCCCCCATGAGTTCATTTTTTAAGGAACCTTCATCTCCAAACCCATTGTTTGATGCAATGGGTTCCAAATCTGCTCTTAACGATGCCAAAAATACGACGTCGTGTGTCGATTTGTTCGGAGACAGAGGTTTCTTCAAATGGCGCGGTTCCTCTGGCAAGCGAGCGGGCAGAGGATGATGCGCGTCGGTGGTGGTTCGAGAGGCTGCGGCGGAGCAATTGGAGGAGAGGCAGAGCAATTGGGCTTATTCTAAGCTCGTTGCCATCCTTGACATCGTTTCGACCGTTGCCTTCGTCATTGTGGTGGCAGCGTGTACATGTGAATCTGACCACAAAGAGAACATTGCAAGATCTTGACCCGAAGAAGAAGAAGAAAAAGAATGTTGCAAGCACTACACAAAAAATTAACTCACGGTGAAGGAGTACAATCAGTGGCCAGCGATGGAGGCGAAGGGGTGGAGAGAATGGGTGACTAACGGTGGGAACTGTATATGGGTGGCTCCCTTTTGGGAGTGGTTGAGGAGAAATCCAGTGTTGAGGGTTTATCACATCTATGATATGATTCTATCATCTAACGGTGGGAAAACATTTTGCACTGTGCACAACCTAACTGGCTTGTGCATGGTAGAAGTCGCCATAGTATTTAGAGCAATTATACGTTTAAACATAAACGTATATTTGCAACGTAAATCCAAAACATATCATTTTTTTAAAAGCATCATATTGCTGCGTTGAGCTTTTTTCTTTCTGCTTTATCTTGAACACTTTTTTTTGAGTGGTTGTCTTGAACACTTTTAAATTTAGCTTTTTAATGAAATTAAAATGTAACATTATATTTATTTTATGATTTCCTTTCTAATGAAGATAAAAAAGGCCCTCATGATCAACCCAGCTGGAGGATTCGCGGTTTTAGAGAAGCCGTGTCTGATGTTGGACTTATTGATATTTCTTCACAAGGATACCCTTGGTGGAAGAGCAAGGGTAAGCACAATGAGGTTGAAGAGAGGATTGATAGAGCTATGGCTACCCAAGAGTGGTTGAATTTGGAACCCCAAGTCTCCCTGGAAAATTTAGTTGCCACTATCTCAGACCACTCTCCTATATTATTACGGTGTTGTCCCATGCGGGCCCACGTGAGAAGAAATTGCTTCAGATTCGAAAATTCTTGGCTCATGCAATCTGGGTTGGATGATCTTATTTGTAGTGATTCACTACAAGAAATGAAGGGTATACCGACGGTCTGTGGCCGTCGCAAAAAACACGGCTTTTCCGACGGCTTTGCCCGTCGGTAAGTCCAATCCGTCATACGCTCAATGTTACCGACGCCAGGCTTGAAAAAGCCGTGTCTTTTCGACGGGACCGTCGGTAAAAGGCGTCGGTATACAGATATTAGTTTTCAGTTTCATTGTTTTTCACATACCGGCATTAACCCGTTGGTATTTGAAAAAGCCATCGATAAACCGAAAAAGTTTCCGACGGGTTTAGGCCGTCGGTAATGTTAATGTGGCCGTCGATAAAGTCGGTCTGACCCAGGACAAAAACCGTTTCTTCCCCTTTTCTTTCGTTCTCGTTTTACTGCTCTTCTCTTGTCCTCTCTCTCTTTCGTTCCAAGCGCCGCCGCCACCACCACCTCTCTTCCGTCCTCCCTCTCCCAGTGCCGCGCAGCCACCACGTCTGCCTCCGCCAGGGCCGCACGTCCACTGCCCCTCTGCCAGGGCCGCCGTTACTGGTCTTCCACCACTCCCTCTCACTGAAGTTGCCTCCCATAGTGCGTCCACTGCCCCTCCCCGCGCCTCCACCAATCCGTCGCGGTGAATCTGACGCCGGAGAGGAGAAACCGCGACGCCACCACGCTGCCTCTCCTCTGCGTCTTCTGCGTCTCCTCTGCGTCTTCTGCATCTTACGCGTGTCCTCTCCTCTTCGTCTTCTTCTCTGTTGCTCCGGCGTTCTCCACGGCACATCAAGTAAGTATTGTTCTCGTTCTTCTTTGTTTACTTCGTTGTCTTATTTTTATCTGCTTTTGGTTTTGTATCCAAATCGGTTTGTATCTGTTGGTCTATCAAGTTCGGTACAAACTTGCTAGTCATCTCTGCTTTGATTTCATTTCGATTCGATTTCGTTTCAAAAAATGGGGTTTTGGAGTTTGATTCGATTTCATCTATGCTTTTTTTTTTGGGTTTCAATCGGTTTCATCTCTGTTGCTTGAGAGTTTTTCTCCCTCAAAACTGATTGCAGTATCTTCCTGGTAATTCCTTAATCATAGTACTTCTGCTTCATAACCTTTTCTGCAGTATCTTCCTGGTAATCCCTCAAAACTAATTTTTATCTGGTGATTGTGTGGTAACTCAAGTTATTGGCGGTTTCCTTTGTGTTTCTACTGAATTTTGTTTTTTGTTTTTGTTTTTCTTTTTTGGTGTGTTTAGAAGTCTTATTATTATTATTATTATTATTATTATTATTATTATTATTATTATTATTATTATTATTATTATTAAGTCACTAAAATTGGGGTTGCGTTTATTTGATTTTAACTGCTTTCACTGCTTCACCTTCTTTAGGCACCTGTGTTGATGAAATAAATAATTTGAACTGTGTTCTTTAGCTATTCAATTTTGGTGATGTTTGCTGTGAAACAGATTTACTTAAGAGGGAAGTTCAGGGTTAACTTAATTTGTCTTCAGATTATGCTATTATTGCCCGAATCTAGTAATGCAATGCACGACCTTTTGTTTTCAAATTATGAAGTGTTATTTGTGTTAGTAGCTGTGATGCTAAGTTACATAACATGTGGATCCTTATGATGTGTGGGTAGGGTGAGAGTAAGGTGCAAGTCATCTGGCCATAGTTTTGGGGTCAGTCATCTGGCCATAGTTTTGGGGTCAGGCTTGTATTTTATTCAACTTGATTTTTGTGTATATTTGAAATAATGCAGTACTAATCAGTTATGCCCTTTAGAAACGGCAAAGGGGTTCAGCATGCTTTGGTTACAGTGTTTCTGGATTTAATTTAATTAGGTGTCATAAAGTGTATTATAGAAAATTTACTTAACTCTTGATTTTGTTTTAAACTTGAGTTGCCACTTTTCATTGCTCATTTGAAATCATGACTTGGTGCTCAGGGTTTACATGTTCGAATATATTTTGTCGAAGCCCTTTTCACATTTATTTGATACGTGTTGTAAACTTGTAAGAAGTATTGGGAATGATTTGCCTTGTTAGAGGGTGGATGAAGTATGAGGGTATGATTTGATAAAATTGGAAATCAAAGGAATTATGGATGTTTGCTTAACTGAAGCAATAGCAGGAGCATTGATGTTTATGTGTGATACAGTCAAAGCAATTAACGATAGGTAATTTCATGTTGGTCAACCAACATGTAACTAGTTATTGATAGTTGATGATTATCCAGAAATGGTTGTTCATAGCTTTGAGCTGGTGATATGGAATAAGTTGTTGAAGGAATTCATGAAATATGGCACTTCTTTTTAGTTTTCTGGTGATATAATTTTTCAATTTTGGGCCATCATTGTGCTGTTGATATATCTTTCATTTTTCTTTGATCCCCTTCTCATTTTTTTCCCTATTACTGAGATAGAATGCACTGAACACTTCTTATGTAGCCTTGTCATTGTTGATTTTTTCTTTTTTGGTCTATCAATGGGAGCTGGTATTGATACTATGTCTATGTCTTTGTGATGAAGAAACTTCTGCTCATTAAAAGTTGTGGACAACAGTATATGCTTATGTCTATGTCTATGTCTATGTCTATGTCTATGTTGCTGTTCCAGGAGGCAGAACATGCTACCTGTCTGAATTAAAATCAGGAAAAGAAGTGATTGTGGTTGATCAAACAGTGGTCGGCAAAGAATTGCTATTGTCGGGCGTGTTAAGATAGAAAGTAGACCACTAATCCTTGTGGAGGCAAAGGTTTGTGTATCCATTATTGTAAACATTGATTGAAAATGTATTTCTTTATGTTTTTAAACTTCATTTGTTTTCATTGTGGTACATCTATTTGTGGAATATCATGCTATTCTATAAATATGTTCTTAAAACTATCAATAGTTTGACTATATCTTTGTGAGATTAGAAGTTCTGTTGAGGCATTTTCAAAAACAATATGTTTGCAATAGGCTTGTTTTTATTGTAAGATGTTTGATAACTTCTAAGTTTTTCTAAAAATGGTTCTGAACCACTTTTGAGGCAAAACTGGTTCTGAAGGAAACCATTTGAAAGTTGGTTTTTTTCCTTTTGCAACTTTTTCCATACTCTTTCTCTTCCTTTTCGTTCTCCCTTTCAGCTAGATCTAAGGGTGTATATTGGATAAGATAGAAATGTAGAAATCACTCATTCATCCAATGGTCAATATGTGTGCTATTTTTTTTAGATGCGAACTGTTTTAAAACAAATTTTAATAGAAGTTAACTAGTTACAAAATACTATGAATCTGAATGACTAGCTTTTCTTAAACAGTTCTAAACTAGTGTGAGATTTGCCAAACTGTAAAGCACTTGTAGTGAAATCAAGGCACTATAATGCATAGTATCTCATGGTATCATTGCTAAAGCTCTTGTATTGATGTATTGTATTTAATGTAAAATATTTCATAGTATTTAATGTATAGTATTTCGTGGTATACTTGTATTTAATGTATAGTATTTCATGGACCATGGTATCATCGCTAAAGCTACTTTAAATAGCACTATTAATATCTTGTATTGCTTTTTGGCCATAAAATTGCTTTTGCATATAGATTTTTAAAAAAAAAAAGCGCCATTTAAAATATGGTAGTTGTTTTAAATAATCTATATCTATCATTTAAAAATAAATGTATACTATAGAGTTACCATGACTTGCTCAGTCTATGCCATCAATAAAAGTATGAAAAAACCCTTAAGGATTGTATATTTTGATAGAACACTCAACGAGAATCTTTGCATTTAATCTTTGTCCTTATTGTGAAAAACATTTAATGAATACAATCATAATTCATCTTACCTGATAGATCTGTCATCTGAAAATGCAGAAGCTGAAGATACAACAACCACTATGTGTGGATTTGAAGCTGAAACATTGTTTTTATTATTTTTATTAAAAATTCCCGATTACCGACGGCCTAAGCCGTCGGAAATTTTTCAGATTTACCGACGGTCAAGTCCGTCGGAAATCTAACGACGGCTTTACCCGTCGGTAATCTACCTTATTTACCGACGGTTATACCCGTCGGTATTACTGACGGTAAAGGAGAGTCCGTCGGTAATCCTTTGCGACGCCCATATTTCCGACGGGTTTTAGGCCGTCGGTTATCCGTCGGTAAAACTGGATTACCGACGGCTTTTATGGATTACCGACGGCTTTAGGTCGTCGGTAATCCCGTGTTTTCTTGTAGTGATTGCACTGGAGCCAATGGCAGTAGTCTTGCAACAAGAATACAGGAGTGTACGAATAAGCTGGAGATGTGGGCTAAAAACATCCGACCCAATTTCAAAAAAGAAATAGCAAAATGCAAGAAACTCCAGGAGGAAGCCAGAGATGCTGGAGACCAGCTAAAAGCATTAGATTTTGAAGTTATCTGGAAGAGGCTTGGCGTTCTTTTTGCCCAAGAGGAAAGCTACTGGAGTTAGCGGGCCAAGGTGTACTGGACGCGCAAAGGAAATCAAAACACGACCTTATTTCATGCCTCTGATTCCACCCACAAATGCAAAAATAGAATTAAGAAGCTTACTGGGCCAGATGGTCAGATCATGGAAGCCCATGAGGACATAAAGGTAGCAGCAGTCCATTATTTTACAGACTTGTTTCAGCCCATTGAGAGCGAGTATGACCCAGCGATTGAAGTGTTGACCCCGTGTGTTACACCAGAAGATAATGTGATGTTGTTGGCACCTATAGAGTTAGGCGAGTTGAAGGAAGCTCTTCACTAGACAAGCCCAAACAAAACCCCTAGCCTAGATGGGCTCAACTCGGCATTTTACGCTCGCTATTGGGATCTGTTTGGTCCCGAAATTTTGAAAGCATCTAGCAATTGGTTGGACCGAGAGTTTATTAATGAGCCCGTTAATGACACACACATTGCTCTCATCCCCAAAGGTGACAATCCTCTCTCTATGCAAGATTGGAGACCAATATCTTTGTGTAATGTGGTATATAAACTCTTGTCCAAGGTCCTTGCAAATAGACTCAAACGTCTTCTTCCTAAGTGTATTTCCGATAATCAATCTGCTTTTGTGAGTCGGAGGTCTACTCTAGATAATGCCCTTATAGCCTTTGAAACCATTCATTTTAGGAAGAACAAATCATCCGGGAAGGTGGGAAATGTCGCTAATTTGAAAATTGATATTAGCAAAGTCTATGATTGCATAGATTAAGGGTGTCTCCGAGAAGTAATGAGAAGGATGGGCTTTGCTGATAAGTGAATTGGGTGGATAATGATGTATGTTGAGTCTGTTTCTTATAGGGTTCTCGTTAATCAGAAACCTATGGATCCTATCACATCAAGACGGGGGCTCAGACAAAGGAATCCTATTTCTCCATATCTCTTCATTTTGTGTGCGGAGGGCCTCACAGCTCTAGTTAACAAAGCTGAGAGGCAAGGCGATTTGCATGGCATTAGAATTTGTAGAGGAGTACCCTCAGCTACTCACCTTATTTTTGCAGATGATTGTTTTTTATTTTTCAGGGCCACAGAGAGAGAGGCACAGGTGATGAAGGACATTCTGAAAACTTACAAGAAAGCTTCGGGGCAAAATATCAACTACCAGAAGTGGTATGTCTTCTATAGCGAGAATGTGACTACGACATGCAAAGAAACAGTTACATCCATCCTTAGAGTGCAATCATGTTTAAGGACTGGTAAGTATCGTGGCCTTCCCTCCATGGTGGGAAAGAGCAAGAAAGCGATATTCAACTTCATCAAGGACAGAGTCTGGCAGAAGATAAATTCTTGGAGTGGTAGATCTCTCTTGAAAGCGGGTAGGGAAGTTATGATTGAACGTGGCAAAAAACACAAGAAAGGGGAGGAGGTTTGAATTGGGTTTTAGAAATCTTTTCGTAAAGCTTGTATGTTTATAAAAACTTTCCAACATAACTCTTTAATAAAATAAAGCAATAAGTAAATAAAGAGAAGAGAAAAGAGAGTGACACAGTGATTTATACTAGTTCACTATCACCTGATAGCTACGTTTAGTCCCTTCACACATTTGAAGGATTTCTCCACTATAATCAACCTGATTATACTTGAGAGTATAATACTGTCAAACTGGCTATATTCACAACTTCTTAGAACGATTTTGTGCAGTCAAGCCTCTAAGGAATGCAGCCACTACTGGGCTAAATACAATGTTCAAAAATGATTTGAAACAATATCAAAATAACTCTCACAGAGAGGATATACAATGAAAGACTTAAGCACAATGAATAACTTTCAAACTGAAAGGGTAAAAACAATTAAGTGCTTTGTTCAATGTGATCTCACATACTTGGAATGATTCTTGGTTGCTCATTTTGTTTCCACAACGTTAACATACTTCAGTGGGTGAAGTAAGGTATATATAGCTAGTGTTGTGAATAGTGTCGTTGTAACCTAACAACTCTTTTCACCCTAGGTCAAAGACTTTCAGATCCCCTTTTTGTGGCTTTAGCAAGTCACGTCGTTTTTCACTCTGTTCAAAGCATACTGACAAAGCAAACAAAATCAGAATGTTTGTCTTTTGTGAGCTTTTTGAATATTAGACCCTTCGAGAGCAAGTTTCCTTATGATTATATTCGTTGACATTCCCTTTGGCCTTTGATACCTCGTATATTAAAATGCTTCATCAATGAGGTCTCTTAAATAGATGAAGTAGCCTTAAATGAACTTCAGTCAGTTTTCCTATCAGAGCCACACTGTTCACCAGAGTGAGCTTAAAACAGAGGTAAGTTCTTCAGCACAAAATTTATTGGCCTTTCATATAAGAGAGTCATGAAGAATTGGACGAAGGCGTCTATAGAGTAGTCTAACCAAAGTCTGTTTATGCGTTGACTGAATACCAGAGTGTTGACCAGAAACAGAGTTTGTCTTAGCAGAGCTTTGTTAACCAGAGCATTGACTAATCAATCAGAGTTGACTAAGCCAGAGCATAGTCTTACCAATGTTGATTACCAACAGAGTTGACCAAGTCAAAGTATGGTCTTACCAGAGCGTTGACCCCCAACAGAGTTGACCATTTCAGGGCAAGACTTTCAGACGATGACGTCAGCGTAATTTCAGAGGATCAATGCCAGACATAGATTTATGGATCTAAGTGTGAAATTCACAATTTCACTAAGTCTTCTGAGACAATTTCTTCTGATGAATAGTGATTTACTGCACACTAACAAACACATCAGATGATAAATTGTTCTATTAACTATTTGCTATCATCAAAACAAATAAGGGTCATTGTTTCTGAATCCACTTGATTCCAACAATGATAAGATCTGTTCTTCAAGCCATCCCAGCCTATGTTATGAGCCTTTTCTTAATTCTTGAGTCTCTGAGATAGGAAATTTAGAGAATGATGAATCCCTTTTGGTGGGGTTACTCTCGGGTAGGTGATAGAGGCATTAACTGGCTATCATGGGATAAATTGTCTATGAGAAAAGAACATGGAGGTATGAGGTTTCATAACTTATATGCATTCAACTTATCTATGCTGGGTAAGCTGGGGTGGAGGCTCATGGAAAACCCGGATTCCCTCACATCTAGAATCCTCAAAGCTAAATATTTTCCTAGATGCTCTTTCCTGGAGGCACACCTTGGTAGCAACCCTAGCTTTACTTGGCGCAGTATTTGGAATGCAAGAACTTTGGTTGCTGAAGGCGTTCGTTGGAGGATCGGTATAGGAGATGACATAAATGTTTGGGGGGATCGTTGGCTTAGAGACAATCATAGACTTACGGCTCTACCTCACTTGAACCCCCAAGCCTTACCTTGGAGAGTGAGTGAGTTAATCATTCCTGGTGTTAAGTAGTGTAATTAGAATCTTCTAACCAACATTCTCTCTGTCACTGATACGAGGAGGGTTATGAAAGTGCCATTGCTGGACTCGGTGAGGGAGGATTGCCAATACTAAGGTCCAGATTCTCGGGGTATTTATACGGTCAAGTCTGCCTACAGGTATTGTATGGACTCTATGGCTGACTCCTCGCATCTGAGCAAACAAGGACACTGGAAGTATCTCTGGAATCTCAAGATCCTGCCCAAGATCAAGGTCTTTATCTGGCAGCTTGCTCGCGATTGGCTTCCTACCAGAGAGGCACTCTGGCTTCATGGTGTTAATTGCCCCACTCGCTACCTACGATGTGACCGATTTATGTAGAATTCTTTGCATTGCTTCTTGTCTTGCCCTTTTAGTCGCCATTGTTGGGCCTTAGCGAGGTTTGACTTAGAGGTAGACAGATGGACTACGGCAACGAGTGACATAACTGAGTTTATCTTTTTGGAATGTTGTAATCCCTAAGTGTTCCATGAGCTTACAAGTGGAGCACGCTATTGTGGAGCATCTGGTGGAGCCGTAACCAGCTGCTGTAGGACGCCATTGAAGAAAGACTCGATCAGGTTGTTCTTCGAGCTGAGATCAATTTGGAGAGCTTCAATCAGGCTATCGTTTCAACTCCCACTCGGTTTGCAATAGCAACTTTGCCAGAGACTCAGTGGAAATGACCGCCCAGGGGTGTAGTCAAGTGTAATGTTGACTAGGGATGGCAAAATGGGCCAACCCGGCCCAGCTCAGCCCAACCCGTCATGAGTCCGCTAAAAAATGGGCTGGCCTAACTCGGCCCGCCAAGGGTGATGGGTTGAGATATTAAACCCAACTAGACCAGTCACGTCCCGGCGGGTTGGGGGGCCAACCCGTTAAAAAATTAAAAAACAAAAAATAAATATAAAAACTGAAATTCAGGCTAAAACGGGACCAAAATGGCGGACCAACCCGCCTAAAACAGACCAAAATGGTGGGCTGACCTGAACGAAATAAAAAAAAAGGAAATTTGTTACTCCATCTGTCTCATTTTACTTGTCTTATTAGTTTATGCACACCTCTTAAGAAAATAATCGAGTTTACAAATTTTCATGATTAAATGATACTCTTTAACTAAAATACCCCTTATTAATTGGAGTAGTGGAGTAGTTAAGTAGAAAAAATTCATTAATATGGTTAGTTGAAATACAGGGGCATTGCTGAAAAAAAGTAATTAATACTTTTTAATTTTCTAGAGAGACAAGTAATTTGAGACAATGAAATATTGCAAAGAGGACAACTAAAATGAGACGGAGATAATAGAAAATAAGAAAATAAATAAATAAATAATATATGTTAACTCGACGGGTTGGCCCGACTCGGCCCACTTGTGGCCTGACTGGTTGATGGGCTAGCCAGGTTGGGCTAGATGGGTTGGTGGGCTGACAAGTCGGAGCCCAACCCAGCCCATTTAGGCAGGTTGGCAGGCTGGCCCGTTGGGCTCAACCCGCTTTGCCATCCTTAATGTTGACACGGCTTTTCGATCCCATGAGCAGAGTATCGGCATAGGCATTTGTGTTCGATATGATTCAGAAGCTTTTCTGAAAGCAAAGATCACTTGTTTTTCCCCAGCTTTGGCGGTCCCGCTTGGTGAGGCTTTGGGCCTCTTAATTGCTATCAATTGGGTTCGGGAACTGGGCTACACGGATGTCATTTTTGAATTAGACTCCAAATTGGTGGTGGACAATTTTAATAATGCTATAGAGGACCATTCAGAATTAGGGGCAGTCATCACGGATTGCAAATTGGCGCTGTCCTCCTTTATTTGCAACTCTTCGGTAGAGTTTACTAGGAGAGAGACTAGTGTACTGAAAGAAAATCCCCCTAATCTAGGCAAAAGGGCGTGTTAGCCTTCATATGTGGGTCAAGCCCTCTTCCTAGCGTCAATGTCTCGATCTTAAGTTCGCTACATCATTTTCTAAGGTATTGTCCGCTTTGACCCACATGTGGACCTTCACGATTTTTTTCCTTAAAAGGCGCATCGGTGGGTTTAGGAAAGCAAATGTTCATAAACTATCCTTGGCCTCGATTCCCAAGTAGTATGAGACTTTTTGGTGCACCGGAACAATGGTGGTAGAGTGATCGGAGTTGATGAGAGTGGTGTCCAGAGCAAATGATGGCATGCCGGCATGATAGCAGTGACAGCGGGGGTGTACCTGCAAGGACCCTGACTCCTAAATCAGTAACTGGGCAAAGGAGAGTCAAGAAGGGAATATAAATCATACCTAGGCCACTCAATGAGGTGGTCTTTTATAGAAGATCAAATTGAGTGATTTACGGGAAAACTAGTTTGTTCGTAATCAATCTCGCATCAATCACGGCTATATTTGCGCTTAGCCTTTGATTAAATCAGTGGCGATGATCACGGTCCGTGGGATGTCGACAAATGTACAATCATGATCGTGATCGCTGTGAGGTTGATTAGAGGAACGATCACGATCACGATTCATGCGAGGTCGTGTCTATGTGACATCAAGACCTTGACAATGCTACCTCTGGTGTATTTCTATAATGTGACTTGCGTGATACTCTGTTGAGGTGGGCTTCTGTGGAGGGTCTTTAAGCTTTGGCCCAATCCGGAACAATTACCCCCCAAATCGGTGACTTGTAGAAGATAAAGCACTAAGTTGATAAAGACTTTCCTTCCTGAGCTATTGAGTTGTTATTGAGGTCGGCAATATGCTAGTTCAATTACTTATCATGGTCTATGAGCTTCATTTGATGTCATGCAACGTTGATTCAGACCTCTTCAGTTGCCCCTCAATAATTAATATTGAATTTTGTTTGCTTAATCTAAAATTATATTTCTATTTAGGAATAAAGAAACCTTTAACATGGTTATTGTTTATAAAAAGGCATCCATTTCAAACCCTTTGATAATATCGTACAAAAATTGATTCAGCTCAAATATAATTAAAGTACGAGACTCGATTCCGAAATGTTATCCTATTCCGAAACGTTATCCTATTGTAATTTACCAAACTAATGAAAGTCAAACGTACTTCATTTACCAAATTGCTTACTTTTTTTTCCTAACTAATTATCTAGTTTCCTATTTTGTGAGTGAAGAGAGATTACATAAATGTGATCGTCAATACTGCTCTTTTCAAGACCCAATTGTGGTCCAAATTTGGTAAATGAAGTAGGTTTGACTTTCATTAGTTTGCGATTGATGTGTCATTTTCACTTGCCATTTACTACTTTATTTGTAGGATTATGTGGAGATTCATAGTAGGTTTTATACTTACTGGGAGAGGATACGATGAGTTGTGGTCATGGTTTTGCACAAGATTTGTAGGGTAACATTTTTCGCCTCTCCATTAGAAAACGCACGGACGATACTTATTTTCTTCATGAGACCAAAGCTATAATCGAGTTCCATGTCTCAAAAAGTCTGCACAACGTAATTTATTTATTTTTTTATTTTTTTTACAATGGATACAACAATTTGAACATAAGTATAAGTAGTCTTCAATACAAGGAGGGATATATAGATTACACACAGAACTCAGACTCATGCATTGGTAATGGACCTAGGGGTTACTATCAATTACTATAAGCCTGATTATTATCTCTAATTTCCAATAAAGGGCGAGGTTCCCGCTGATCTATTAATCAAGATGATGTTCATAGTCATTTGTTGATTTCTTGATAGTTTTTTGTTACTTTCATGTTGTTATATTGACCTTAAGGATATAAAGACAATTCTTTTACTACATAAAGCATACCCCTGTAGATGACCTTTAAATTTCTCTTGTGCTTCATTTCCGTTTCAGGTCCTAAGAATGAGTCCCCTCGCTTTTGCCGAAAATGATTGTCGGTACCAATCTTTTAGGGCTTAATTGTGGCCCAATTTGGTAAATGAAGTAGGTTTGACTTTCATGAGTTTGCGATTAATGTGTCATTTTCACTTACCCGTAAGATTATGGGAAGATTCATAGTAGGTTTTATACTTACCGGGAGGATAAGATGCATTATGGTCATGCCTTAAGGGCAATGTTTTTTGCCTTTCCATTAAAAACGTGCGGTTAGTTCTTATTTTTCTTCATGAGACAAAAGCTATGACCGAGTTCTATGGTCTAAAAATTTTGTACAGTGCAATTTTTTTTTTTTACAATGGAGATAACAATTGGAACGTAAGGATAAGTAGTCTTCAATACAAGGTGAGAGATATAGATTACAAACAGAAATCTGACTCACATACACTAGTTCATAGGTAATGGGCTGAGGGGTTACTATATATCAATTATTATAAGCTTGATTATTATCTCTGATTTTTAATAGAGGGTGATGGAGTAGTTTTAGTTATATGTTTACAATGACAACTGATTATGAGTATTGCTAAAGGAATTTTAGGGATCAACTTTTACATGATGAGGTTAGTTGAAGAACAATCATATAACTTGTGTAATTCTTTGATTCATAAATATTAATTACATTGAATATTAATTGTTATGCGTTTCCTAGATGAGATGGACATCGGAGACAATCTTCATTGATGGTGGAAAGGTTGTCTGAAACGTGGGAACTCATCTACAGCATACCTCTAGAAAAATATCCATTGTCTGGTAGTAGGAGAGACTGAATATGATGCAACTTTTAAATACACTGTCAAACAAACGGGTGTTTTTATGGCATAATATATGTGCACATGATCAATTTCTATTATAGGGTTAGTCAACTATTTGACTTAAGGATCTTTGGTCTGACTCTGGCGATGCCTCTGTCATGGATCTGGTCTTAGTACCCTTCATGCTGCTACATACTGCAACTAAATACCCTTCATTACTGCTACATACTGCCACCTAACACTCAATGGTTGCCATTTATCACCACCACTGCTAATTTGGATTTCTGTAGTCAAAATTTGATGCAATCGCACACAGTCAGACGATCTCGATCATCCGATTGAAACCAAATGGTTCACATTTTAATTTCGTAAAACTGGTACAAATTTCAAAAAGTAAAACATGAACTGTCATCTAATCTCAATCAGACGATCGAGATTGTCAACTGTGTGTGATTGCATCCAATTTTGTCAACACTGAATTTGGATTCCTACCACTACCACTGGCCATAGTTGCTACTACTTAATTGGCCCTTCAATCTCTATTTATTTTATTATAATTTTTGTGTGTGTTAAGTTGATTTTTTTTTTAATTTAGGTGCGGCGAAACACTACTAGAAAAATTAAAATTAGAGAAGGACAAAATCCCTCGCTAAACATACAAATATCTGTCACAAACCACATTAGCGACGGATTTTCTTCCGGACACGAATTCGTAACTAAATTTGCCGTCGCAAAAATTTTAGCGAGGAAAATTAGGATCCATCGTAATTTGTGACAAAAAATCTCCCTCACAATTCCATAATAATCCGTCACTAAAGAATAGGCACAAATCAAATAAAAAATCGCATTTTTCGTCGCTAATAGTGAGGGATCTAATTTCTCTCTATTAGTGATGGATTCATTCCCTCGCTATTAGTGACGGATTTGTTCCCTCACTAACAGTAAATGATCTAATCCCTCTCTATTAGTGACGGATTCGTTCCATCACTATGATTCACTTTTTTCACAAAAAAAAACACTGACTATTTAATAGTGATTAAATAAGTTAAATCATCTGAATGGCTGATCAGTAATAGAACCATACCAAATGAGTCGAAATTTCCTTCCCATTCTTCTATTTAACTATAGTGTCTATTGAGAAATCAACCAACTCATCATGATCATCCGAGGAGGCAACAACCAAGATACAAAGAAATGTAAATTATGGGTTACATTTTGCATAAAACTTAATAAAGCTAATACATAGGTACCAATCCACCAACAGGATAAAATGCAATGTAATTTTACATTACTGCAAAAATGTCTTGCCTCAGTTCAATATAGATTTCTGAGTACATAAGATTGTTGCCCTCTCTCTAAAACATCAAAGTGATTCCCAGCAAATAGAAGCAGCAATTAGAAAAAAAATAAGCCAACAGGATTGAGGAATCAACCAACTCATATGATCTCAATCATCTGAGGAGACAGCAACCAAGATCCAACAAGCAATTATATGATGCTCCAAATGAAACAAACAACACATCAATCACATCTGAAGGATCCCCTACTCATGTAGATAGGTAAGAAGGAAACAATATTCACAACACTATCCACAACAACTAAAAAAAAAAAGGACCACTAGAGCCATAGCACAAATAGAAAAACACAAAATAAATAAACCTCTTCTCATCCTCAGAAGGTGGCTTTTTCGAGCAAGTTCAACATTTTCGTCTATAGTTGCTATAAGGAACTTTAGTTTCCAATTTATCAGCGAAGGAACTTTAGTTGATGAAAAAAGAGTTTTGATTATTGATTATCCTCACCAAATCAATAATCATCTTACACTTCTCATTCTTTCTATCTCTCTCTTCTTATCATATCACCTACTTATTACATCTATCACTTCTCTCGCTTTTATCTCTATCTCTCTCAAGGTGTAGAATAGCTTTGGGTGTTCAAAAAACATTTTCCATGAAAAAATTATGCTCTCAAATCTCAAGAAATGTAATACTACTTCACTTCATCCACCTGAAGGAATGGCCTCTCTCTACCAGTATTGGCGTAATGGCATTACCGTTGAGGCATCCTAGTTCGTTTGGATCCTACGGTGTCAAATCAAACTGCTGGCTTTCACCGAGATAACACTTGAAAGCACGTGCACTTTACGCGGTTTTGGCATATTCTGCGAAGGTCTAGAAAACAGAAAATGAATACGATTAAAAAATAAAAGATATTGAAAGAAAAATATAAGAAAGTGTGAAAAAGAGTGTTTCAGATACACACGCAAGCAACGCTACATACCTCACCTGTTTGTTATCTCCAACGACCGTTGTTGTATGTTCTTTTGCTTTGCAAATTGCAATTGCGCGCCTTCTTGTTCATTTTTTAATCTTTTGCCCTTGTTTGTTGTTATCTTCTTTTCTTTCAACCTCTCCCTCATTTCCTATTCATTCCGTTCCATCAGCTTTCAATATCATTCTTATTAATTTACGGAAAAGCTATCACTATGTTAATTGCACGGCGATGATTTAAAATTGTGAACCGCGTGAATATATTACATGTTCTGACTTGTTGGGATAATATGAGACAAAGAAGCGTTTATTTAGCATGCCTTCCATACTTTCTCATTTCATCTAGACTCTAGAGGATCTCGGCTCCAATGTGTGTGTGTGTTTTGTCAAGTACATATGTTTAACGGGAAATGAGAGAAGTGAGCATTGCATCATGTTCCAACCTGCATTCAGTCTCCACACAATACTTACATATGTTTTATTATTTGGTTGTGTCTCTCTAGACAGTATGTGTCTATTTAATTAGATTATAATAAATAAAAGTGTAGCTTAATTCATACAAATTTTTGCCCATCAAACTTGCACTCAGTCTCTACACAATACTTATATATATTTTACTATTTGGCCATGTCTCTCTAGACAGTATGTGTGTATTTAATTAGATTATAATAAATAAAAGTGTAGCTTAATTCATAAAAACTTTCGCCCATTGTATTTAATTAGAACTTGTACGGCATCTAACCGAAAAAAAATGTTGCACATACCTTAAAAAATATTAGAAAAATATTTAAACATAAAATAATTTTTAAATTATTAATATATTAACTAATGTATTATTTAATAACTAGTTTTTATTTCTAATTTATTGCATTTATTAAATTAACGAATCAGTAGGAATCTATAGAAAAGTATTGCACGAGAGAAAAAATAGAAGATTTCAGAATATTATTAATTTTTTTTTTGACAAATCTAGAATATTATTAATTAAGTAAAGTCAAGTTATTATTCAGTTATTTGTAAGAAAAAATATTATAAAAAGGTTTTTTCTAACTCATTAATTGCACAATTTTTTCCTTATTAATGACTCATTTTTCTATTTATTTTATAGATTCATATTCATGTAATCTTCTTCTGTTCACAAAATATGAAACTAAGTAATTACTATCTCCGTCCCTAAATATAAGTCTCTTTTAAAAATAGTTGTCTCCTTTTTATAAGCCCCTTTCTAAATCACTAGATACATTAATTGGTTTTTTTACAAGAATACCCACAATTAATTTACATTGTTTTTTGCAGTCAATAGTAAATGAGGTGACTGTTTCTCTCTTTTAAGTCAATAATTGAAGAATAGTTTTGGAAAAACAGTACATATTGTAGACAAATTAAATGAGGTAACTAATTTTTTAATTTGTGTGTTTTGGTCAACCGGGACTTATATTTAGGGACGAATGGAGTAATAAGGAAAAATGAGCAGTTAATAATTAATCTTTAACGTGTACAAAGTTGCACACAATAGAAAAACCGTTATAATTAAGAAAAATGATATTTGAACACCCATTTTTGGGACACCCTATGGACACCGTATGTCCGTACGATACGAACATGTACAGACATATACGAAACCGTACGGACATCTGTACAATTTTTTTTTTTGCAGATTTTTGTAAGTGGTTAACGCATTTCATGTAAGTGGTTAACACAGTTCATATAAGTGGTTAACGTAGTCCACTATCTGGTTAATACAGACACATATTTTTTTAACTGGTTAATGCATTTCATGGAAGTGGTTAACGCAGTTCATGTAAGTGGTTAACGCAGTTCACTAACTAGGTAATATACTACTCTGATGCTAATTTGTCAACCTGCTATCATTAACCAGATAGTGGACTACGTTAACCACTTATACGAATGCAAGTAATCCGCTAAAAATCTGGTTCAGATAACTAGCTTAGTGAACTCAAGTAACCACTTATACGAATCACAAGTAATCCGCTTAAAAATTTTGCAAAAAAAAAAGATGTGCGTATATCCGTACGGTTCCGTATATGTCCATACCATACGGATATACAGTGTCTATATAGGGTGTCCTAAAAATAGGTGTTCAAATATCATTATTGTATAATTAAGGTGCAGAAAAATATATGTACAACAACATTAATAAAGTTATTTTTCCGTTAAGTAACGTCATTTAACCCGAAAATGGTTTCAGAATGATCCAATCCAAATAGTTAAAATAAAAAGCAAGAAATTAAATATAAAGATGAGAAAAAAGAACATGCACAATCAATATAAACTAGTTTTTTACTGTCGTTTAATGAGAATTTATCATTGTATATCTTTTTTTAAAATGCAGTTATAAAATAGAGTGATGTAATATGATGAAGTCTCATTATTGGTATAAAAATATTTTAGACCGACGATTTTATTAAACTCTAGAAAGATACAGAGGAAAACGCGTATTCATTTTAATTTTTAAAATGCAATCATTTTTAAAATTCGAAGATGCCAAGACGTGTTTCAAACAAACAATAATTAGTTAGTAGATTTCATGGTGGATGATTACTTAGCATTATAAGGTTGGACTAAGATTGGAATTCGAAAGGCGGTCTAGACTCTAAACTAGTACTAGAGGACACGTAATACACGACAGTAACAGTAGAAAATAAACATGTTATAGTATTTATTTTATTTGGTCTAAACTGAGTTAGGTTTTATTCTATCATTTTGTAAGGCTAAGCTAGTTAACCAAAGAAATTATGAGGTTAGTTTTATTAGGAGATAAATAAATTTTTTGACTCATATGCTTACGAGGGCCGTAAAATCCTATACTAGTCACCAAGTTTTTGATATAGTAGCAACTTGTATCGAGAAATTTAATATGTTACTTTAAAAAAAAAAAAAAAAGGAGAAGTTCGTTTCACATGCCGTTCACGTGGCAAGCATAACCCAGTGTCGTGGGCTCGTAGCTGGAGAAGAAAAATGGCAGCGTAACGGGTCTCGGCGGCGCTGTCGGTGATTGCCATTTCATTCTTCTCCTCGTGTTTATGTGACTCTGCAATGGAAAGTGTCACCGTAACCACATGGGAACAACCGACATGAGATACAAAGGTCGTGTTTGGGGTTTGAACAGAGAACAACCGAGATATCGCCGTATTGGGGGATGTGTTGAAAACCCTCATTCTGAAAACCGCATGCAGTAGCAAACACAGCCTATTCAACAGTCAAACCTTGTGAATATTTGATCTTTTTCCTTCCACCAACCACTCAAATACAAAAGAAAAACAACACCTTTAAATTTAATTTTTATTCTCTTATTATTTTTTTCCCAAACTTAGTACGATGTGGAGGTGCTGGCCCCTCCGCTACCATGCTGGAGTATAACCAAAATTCACAAAAGCCACACCCCTTAAAAAAATGGTCATATTTATTTAATATTTTTAAAATTTTTTTAAAAAAATTATATTTCCTAAATTATCCTTGATATTAATATTACAACTCTTTTCTTTTTTCACCTTGGAAAATACAATTTAAATTTAATTGAGAGTAATTTTGGGTTAACAGTATTTAATAAGTTAAAAGTAGTTGAGTTTTGCTTATATTTGATAACAACAATTTGAAAATTTTGTTGCTTAAGTATGGTAACACAAGGAGTACTATCATTCCTTTTTACTTGTCTTTTAATGTTGTTTCACATAAAACAAAGAAACCAATAAATTTTGTTGTTTTTAATAAAGTTGTTAGTTTTTTTCCTATGATACTCCTGATTGTTTATTATCCATCACATTTATTTCTCTCTACAATAAATAGTTAAGGGTATAATTGAAAAACAAGTAATTAATGTAACCTTAAACTATCAAAATGACAAATAAAAATGAACAAATTTTTTCTTAAAAACTGACAAGCAAAAATGAACAGAGGGAGTATAGATTTTTTTTTAAACCACCCTAAAAAGGAATAGAGCCTTTTTTAAACAACTTTAACTTTTTAGGATGATTGAGACTAATCCTCAACTCGAGGTTTAGTCACACTTAAAGCCGCTCGCCCCTTATCAAAAATGTATTTTGTGAGGATCAAATCTTGTAACCAAAAAGAGAGCTAGGAGACAAGTCTCACTAGTACTTTTCATGTGCATTTTGTAACCAGAAAAATCGCGAGTAACAGAGTAATTAACTAAACCACAAGTGGCACCCTTGGGATACCACAAAACCATTTGTATAGTGCATACTAGATGTTTTTTTTAAAAAAATTGATAGTTGTTAAGTGTGATTCTTTTGGAATAGCCTAATATATTGCACATATACATACACTAAACATTATATCTGACCTACTTGATGTTAAATACATTAAGGAGCCAATCATATCTCTGTATTTAGATATCGCACAGGCTTCCCCCTTCATCTTTGTCCAACTAGCAAGAAGTGCTCATGGGAGTGCTCTTTTCTTTAGTATTGTCCATCCTAAACTTCTTGAGAAGCTCTTTGCAATACTTCACTTGATTGACGAAGATCCAATTCTTTGTTTTCTATATTTGGAGTCTAAGTAAAATGTTGAGCTTTTCCTATATATCTCAAATTCGCTTTGCATTAACTTAAAAAACTCCTTACACAAATTTTCATTGGTAGATCCAAAAATAATGTCATCGACATAAATTTGTGCAAACAAGATATCATGTCCTTTATTTTTAATAAAAAAATGTCGTGTCAACCTTCCTTTAGTCAAGTCATTTTTAAGAAGAAATTTGTCCAACTTTCATACCAAGCTCTAGGAGCTTGTTTTGGCCCATTAAAAAACCTTTTTAAGTTTAAAAACATGGTTTTCAAATTAAAGCTTTCAAAGTCAGGGTTGTTCCACATGCACTTCCTATTGAATAAAGCCATTTAAAAATACAATCTTCATAACCATTTGATAAAGCTTAAAGTTAATGAATGTACCAAAAAAAAAGCTTAAAGTTAATGATGCATGAAAATCCAAGAAGTAACCTTATTGCCTCTAATCTAGCTACCAATGCACATTTTTCCTAGTTTTTAATGTCTTCATCTTGATTATATCCTTTAGCAACTAGCATATCCATGTTTCTTATATAACTCTGGTTTCATTCAGTTTGTTCCTAAAAATCCATTTGGTTCCAATCACGTGATCTAGGCATAAGTTCGCAAACTTCATTTCTTTCAAATTGGTTTAATTCCTCTTGCGTAGCCATTAACCAATGTCCATCAATAATTGCTTCATTAATGTTTTTAGGCTTAACTTGTGAAATAAATGATAGATGGTTACATACATTTCTAAGAGAGGATCGAGTTGTTACCCTTTTTGTTATATCACGCATAACATTATCAAGAGGAGGTTTGTTTTAGGGTGGTCAGATTGCCTAATTTGACCATGGAAGTCTAATCAACTTTGCGGCCGTTGATATATTATATTTTAAATGGATGGATGATATTATTGACGGCCACCTGTTGAACCCACTTCACATAAAATAAAACATAATTGCTATGAAGTACTTATAGAATGTCAAATTATTAAATTTGTATTTACGAAATTGGCATCAATTTTTCTGTTTATAACACAATTTTCAATATCAACAAGTTAATTTTTTAAGCTTTTCGTTAGGCAATTTTTAATAAAATGTCAGAGAAAGCTATTTTATTTTCTGATTAAAAGTAATTAATTAAACTTGATCGAGATTTGTGATTTAGGGTTTCCCCTCTTTCTCCCATTGATTTCTCCAGTGAATTCTCCAACTCCTCCGTCTTTCCTTCACCCCGATTAGGGATGCCCCTTCTTCACCACCTTCGCCCTAACCCTGTTAATTCGATCCACCCCCCAAACACGATCAATAATTTCCAGTTTCAAAATACCAATTTGGCCCAAGTTCATAACATGGTCGCAACAACGAAGCCGCGTTCGATGAAAGAACAGAAAACACAAACGGCGACGACAAAAACAAGGTGAGGCTCTGTGTGGTGGATTTTGATATTGGGAATGGGAAGCAATACACGAGCCTTCTTCATGAGCTCTACGTGCGTCTTAAAGGCAAGACGGCGACAATGAAGATCACGGCGGTGGCGAGAATGGTAACGATGAGAGGTTGAAGACGGCGACAGTTGAATTGAAGGTGGTGACTCAGAAAACGCATAAGCAGAAAATGAGAAAGAAGATGTACCCAAAAAAAAACTCTAGATTTGAATTCACAGACGAAAACTTTGCTGCGTAGTTCTACAAACAACCCGATAAATGTATGACAAACAGGGATCCATTGGTGGCTAGATCTGAAGCATAGGAGAGGAGATCATTTGTTCATGCAACATAGGGTACAACAGATCTGAATCATAGGATACGAGAACATTCAGTTTCGGCAATGTGGAGTACATTTCTCTTCAGGGAGTTTAAAGTGTGGTGTTGTAGCCATTAATCTTCTATCAGAACGTAGTAAGAAGAATGACTTTGTTTAAAAAATATAATCTAAATTTTTAATTTTAATAACAATGGGGGCACCTTTTACAAATAAGATAATTTTGTGGGGAGGAATTCTTGACATCCTGAAAACCGGAAACAACTTGCTATCATAGGTGGACACTCGATTTCCCTTGGATGGTCAAATTAACCAACTTGACCACCCTAAAAGACACTTAAAGAGGATATATCCCTTAAGAAGATTCATTCATGTGATAAGCTTTGATGTTGGCGCTCTTCTTGAAGGTTGAGCCTCATTCTCCTATTCATTCTTTGGTGCTTTCGTGTCTTCAAGATGTGTACTTGATAGTAATCCTACAACATCATAAAAAAAAAAAAATAACATTCCCTTCTTTTGGGTGTGAGATTTATCAAAATTTACATGGATGGATTCCTTTATAATCATAGTTCTCTTGTTATACACATGAAAGATTTTACTAGAGGGCGAATAGCCTAAAATTATTCCTTCATCAACTTTTGCATCGAACTTGCCTAAATTGTCGTTACCATTGTTTAAAGCAGAACACCTCCACCCAAAGACATGAAAATGAGAGATGTTTGGTAAGTCACATAGGGTTTTCTTTAAAGTTGGTCTTATCAAAACCCCGTTGTTACATAACAAACAATATTTACTACGTCTGCATAAAAGTACTCAGGAGAGTTGATTTCATTTAGCATATATCTTACTATTCAAATCAAACATTAAGTTGAATTAGATCAATGAAATTCAAATGAATTTGAATTATCTAATATAAAAAAATAATATAATCTAATAACAAAAATTCATTATAAAATAAGATTTCGACTTTTAGGTTCCAAAGAAAGTTGACTTAAGCTATAAATCAAATTGAATCATAGCTAAAATATTATTAATTATCCTATTAATAATTATTAGTTTATTATTATTATTGTTAATTAATAACAACAACAACAACAACAATAATAATAATAATAATAATAATAATAATAATAAAACAATATTTTGCCATTTTGAATATTTCAATAGAAATAACATATTCATATAATTTTCCACATATAAGACATAGAGTTTTCTAATATATAGCATGTGTAGCACAAACCATTATACTATAGATATATTGTTATTAATATTTAATGTCACATAAATTAATAAATAGGACTTTTTATAAGTTATATTTTTATTTTAGTTTTTATTATTAACTCCAACTATGGACTTAACCTAAAATCATATTACTATTTGTTATTATTACTGTTTGCGTAAACAAATCAGCCGAGGGGTCAGCTAATATTCAGTTGATAAATTGATTCCTGTCAAGCGATTACACTAAGAACGAAACTTTAATTCTCAGTTATGGGTTCCCCAACTATTCCAAAAAGCGTTGGGATTGATGAATCTACGCTAAACTAAGACTAAGAGACATTAAAATCGGCTAAATGAAAGCTGTAAATTTAGGAGAGAAAAAATATAAGTTGATTGATTGATCGGGTCCCTTTACAATTTCTCAGCAAGGTGTATATATATATATAAAAGAGAAAACAAAATTGTAACCGCCCCTTATTGACCACTAAACACCCCCACTACGCTATTAGTTGACAAAAAGCAGTCATGTGCCCCTCAACTACTACATTTGTGCTCTTCATGGAGTAATTGCCTTATCCTCGGCTGAAAAGAGCAGCTGCCATGTTTTAATTATGCTGAGGGCCCTCAAGAGTTGATTTCAAATCTTTTGGCGCCAAATTAAGTCCCATGATATTTATCTCAAACTCTTAGTCAAGTTCTATCGTTTCCTTGTTCGGTAGCTTTCAACCAGCCGATAGCCTTGTAACATTCAAGCACCTGTTTAAGCCTCCGTTGGTTAAATTTTTAGCAATTTGCCGACCTCATGATGCTCCTTGAGTCTTCAACAATTCTAAGTTTTAGCCTCAACCCAACAAGAGCACCATCGACTATAACTATGATCGGCTAAATCATGTATCGGCTATTGCCCTAATCGGCTTGCCCTTTGCTATTTTTTGGTGATAACAATTGCCCCATGCATCATTTTTGCTAATCGGATTTCTGAACCGTCAATCGTTAATCACGTCAATGCATTTAATGCTAGCCATAATGACTCTGAACGACTAGTTTATCTTCACCCGATGACTGCGCTGCCACCTGATAATGATTCAACAAACTTTGTCGCTAGCCACGCGTGGATTTCTCTTCAAATAGCCATGCTAGCCGTTTGAATAGTCACTTTGCATTCAAACTTGTTCAAACCTTGAACCCTAATCCTTGTTTCTACGCTTCCCTTTCCTGTAACCATGACTTCTGCATCCGATTCACAAAACCCCGAGCACAACTATGGTGGAGATGACTCTTTGGAGGCGTCTTCCCTGTCAACCGATTCATATTCCCCTCCTCAAGAAACAGCCCGATCAGCTGATGGTATCATACCAGCCCTCTACCCGATTTAGGACTCGTTCACCTTGAGGCCTTCTATTGACCTTCGAGATGGAAAACTGTTTCTCCAGGAATACTTGTCCCCGGACCTATATGGCTTACCAATCGTTTGTGATTGGTTTACCATCAAGAAGTGTCCAATCGAGATCAGGACTTGGCCACGCACCACTGTAGACTACTTAGGCTGGCACCCAAGGGTGGCCACGGCGAAGAGCGAGGAATGGAAAAGTATGGGTCTTTATGATGCCATTATGCTCTCGGCTAAAGATCTTACCCTTAACATCGGCTTGATCTTTGGCTTCCTCGGCTACTGGTCCGTTACTTCTAACACCTTCGTCTTTCCATGGGGGATGTGCACTCCAACTTTGATTGACGTGACTACTATCACTAGCCTACCCTTGGTTGGCCAAGAGGCCCCATCTCTATATGACACTCCCAGCCCCAACCTGAACATTGTTCATGACCGGAACAACTCCAGCTACTCAGCTTTTGTCTCGGCCAACCAAAAGGGAAGAAACGCCCCTGTTTCTCATGCTGAGCACTACGCTTTCCTCCTCTACTGGTTCAACAAATATTTCGTTTGCACTAGTTTTGTTGATTTGGTCTAAGAGCTTCAGCTATATGTGGCCCAAGCCATATAAAGACGAGAAGTGGCTGAGGGATCACTCTTTCTCTCTTACCTTTATCAGACTCTATTCATCATGCTGGATCGGTTGAGATAGGGTGCTGATTTAAAGAATACCTCAGGACCTCTTTGGTTCCTGCAACTTTGGATAACCCTTTATTTCCCTGACTTCATTGACCCCACCTTCAACATCAATACTCTCCCTGCTGGTGCAACAACGCTAGTCGAGACTCTTCGGCTAACCACCCTCAAGCAAGTGACTGCCTTTGATGTAGTGGAGAAACTACACAACATGACCCGAATCTCCTAAGATTGGCAGCCGATCTTTCAGAGAAGGGTCGGCCCGAGTTGGATTTTCAACACGGCTGACCCCAATCTTCCTGCGGCAGCACACGGGGACTTGGTGCTCGACTAGAGCAGGGTTCTAACCGCCAAGGATTTGCTTGGGGGCCTAAAGCCTAATTCCAGAAACAACAACCACAACCGAATTTTACACTCCCAACCATGTTGCTCGCTAATTTGGGCTACTGCAACATATGCCATAGCCCTATCTCAGCAAGGTTCCTCTATTGGGAAGGAACATTCTCTCGACTGAAGAAGTGAAGACTCTGGCAGCCTACAACCTGAAAAAGCTGAATAGTTTCCAGTGGGCCTCATTTGCTCCCTCGGCTGGGGAGATTTCTGCTTTTGCTAACTGGTGGCCTTCTGCTAAGGCTAAAATATTCCCAGATTCCTTGGAGAAGTACACCCTGAGGCTTTTTGTCCTACATGATAGTAGTGCTGATGACTCTTCCTCTGAGGAAGAGACCCAACCAATCACCGTTCCTCCCTTGAAGGTTGTGAGGTCGGAACAGGTACGCAGGACCAGGTCATCGGCTACCATGAAAAGTGAGTATCACTTTTTAACTCTCTTCATACTTCCTCTTTCACTTTTGCATTAATATTGGTTAACCACTTGTACTTTGGCAGCCAATCCTTCATCCAGGGTCATCAATTTGGATGACTCCCTACCCCCCAGCAAGAAGAGGTCAAGAACTGCGAGAATTCGCATTGAAGAACCCTCTCCTGTAACTCCAGCTCCCAAGAAATCCAGACAAGTATCCACTGACTAGGAGAAGCAGGTTAAAGTAAGTCCCTTTACCTCGGGTATTTCCTTGACTTGTTCATTAGGATCCTCTTGATTCTTAATCTTTTCCTTGTTCCAAAAACAACATCCTCCTGCTCCCATGTCCACACTTCATAAGGTTACTCCTTCATAGCCCTCAAGGCCACAGGGTCCTCCCTCGGCTAATCCCCCACCTGAGGCGACTCCTCAAAGGACTTCTGCCTCCCAGGTAGCCGAGGCTCAGAGCTCAGCACAGGTATATTGTCTTGTTTGGGCCTCTTTTATTTTAATCGTACATCCCTGTCGAGTCGATTCTTACCTCCTTTGTGCTTCATATTGCAGTTGGCTAGGGATGAATCCCCTATCGCCCATCGAACTCCTCCTCATCACCCATCTATTCAAGTCTCTGAGGAGGTCCTTGCACAGTATTTTGCTTCGGCTGACCCGTTACAAAGGGTTTCTTCGCCCGCCTCCACTCATTTAGAGAAGGTGGACGCAGCCTTGATGGGAGAAATCCCAACTGAGAAGGAATAGGTAGTTGAGTTGAGGGCATCTTTGTTCAAGTTATCTGACTCTCCAGACATACCCTCCGCCAACCGATAGTTGTACCAACAAATGGCCCTGCAAATTAATGATGTCTCCAGGGAGAATCATGAGCATGCCTCCAAAGAGATTTGCAGCACCTTCAAGAGCTTCAAACCCAGAAGACCTCTTTCCTGTCTACTTACCATGCTGTTGACAAGGAGAGGCAAGATGATATGATCAAGAGAACCGAGCTGAAGGAAAGATTGACTCGACTGAACCAGGAGCTGGCTCGTATTCAGAATGAAATTAAGGAAGTGACGTCTCAAGTAGAGTAGCTAGATATTACACTGGAATCCCATGCTGAGAGGCGCCTCAATCTCTATGTTTAAGCCACTTCTCTTGATGGGGAAATTTCAATCCTTGGCTCCCAAAAGGCTGTCCTGGAGAAGAATCTGCGGATTGCTGAAGCCAATCAAATGTGGGATCGGCTGCGCCTCATGCTGAACCAGGCAAAAGAAGGGCCTCCTACGCCCTCAGCTGAGGTGGCTATTACCCAAACAGGAGGATCGGCTAGTGCCACTTTAGAAGGCACTTCTGCTGATCCAATGGAAACAGAAGCTTTGGTTTCCAGCGCGCCAATCGAAATTCCTCAATCTGGGCCGGAAGCTATGGCCATTGATGTAGCCAAGATTGCGAAGGCAGCAGTCGATGAGGCTCAGACTGGACCAGCTGAGGCAGTCGATCCAAAGGAGGCAACCGATCCCAAGGAGGCATCTGGCCCAAAGAGGTAGCCGATCCCAAGGAGGTTACCGGTTCAATAGAGGCAGCCATTTCAGAGAAAGTACCTGATCCGACAGCCTAGTCTGCTTAGCTTTTCTTTTTATTGCTTTTGGTTTGTTGCTAAATAGCCGGTTATGGATATTCATTTGAACAAGTTTGCCAAATAGTAGGATAATATTTCTTTAAGTATTTGTCGTTTATGCTTTTGCTTAATCATTCACCTTGCATGTTTACTAGCCTATATCTGCAAATGTTTGGCTAACAATGAATTGGCCTTCCCAGTTTGGTGACAACTTCCCAAACTTGGGGTCCTTTACCCCTATTGGTAAAATAGTCTTCCAAACTAGGTCACATTCAACAAACTTCTTCAATTTAACATGTTTGTTGTAGGCACTAGTCATTATGTGCTTGCTTGCCTCAATTCTTTCTAAGGGCGTCAGCCGATCTTCATCCAATTGATCCAACTCCATGAACATAGCTTGTTGACACTCTTCTAGACTTAGGGAATTCTGTTTTTCCACTCTTAATGAAGTAACGTTAATTTTCAGGGGCAAAACTGCATCCTGGCCGTATGTCAGCCGATATGGAGTTGTCCCAGTGGCTGTTGACTTAGAATTCCTAATGGCCCACAAGGCTTCATCCAGAGTCTGGTGCCATTTCTTAGTCTTGGTATCCAAGTTCTTCTTGATTAGGTCAACAATGATCTTGTTGGTTGCCTCTGCTTGCCAATTAGCCTATGCGTAATATAGGGTTAAATGAATCAACTTGATCCCAAACTGCTAAGCAAAGGCAACCCCTTTTTCTCCTGTGAACATGGTTCCTTGATCCATAATGATGGTTTCTAGAATCCCAAACATGTATATGATATGGTGTTGCATGAATCGGGTGACATCATCTTGGTGTACTTTGACCATCGGCTGAGCCTCCACCCACTTGGTGAAGTAATCGATTGCCACAATAATGAAATTGTGTCATTTGGAAGATGGTGGATGGATCTTACCGATTAGATTCATAGCCTAACCCCTAAATGGCCAATGTTTTACCACTGGATGCATCAATTCGGCAGACACTCTTTGGATTGGGCCATGCAGCTAACACTCCTTGCATCCCTTGGCATATTGCAAGCAATCGGCTGTGATGGTAGGCCAATAATATCCATGGCGATAAATCAACCATTTCATGACTGGCCCAGCCCTATGTGAATCACATATGCCTTCATGAATCTCACCCATGACCCTTAGGGTTTCATTTTTATCTATGCACTTCAACAACACCCCATTCATGCTTCTTTTATATAATTCATGATCAATAAGCACGTACCTTAGAGCCCTTTTCTTAACTTTGGGGTCAGTGCATCTAGAGGGATCTTGCAAGTACTCAATTAGCTCATTCCTCCATGAGTTGATTTGGTTCATGGCTATCACCTCAGCTGGTGGCTCATCATAGTCCAAAGTCAACAAAGAGTCTCTGTATCCGGAGGCTTCTTGGGCTAAATCATTTGCCTTAATATTGATTCCTCTTGGAATGTATGACACATTTGCATCTGTAAAATAGTGCAATAATCTACTAGCCGTCTCATAACGGGCCAACAGATTTGGGTTATTGCACCCGTATTCCTTTGTTAAATGTTTTATCACCAATTGGGAATCGCCCTTTACGTGAACGTAATCAGCTTTCATAGTGGTCAATAGTTTTAACCCTATGATCAAGGCGTCATACTCCGCTTGGTTATTAGTTAAACCTGGGTCCAGCCGATATAAAAATCCCCCACCTTCCCATCTGGTTTGGTGATTGTCACCCCGGATCCGAATCCATTCTGGGTTTTGGACCCATCAAAAGTCAGAACCCAAGGCAATAGGTCTATACAAGTGATTAGAGATATCCAAGGTCCTCCACCTCCACACAAGGATGTTCTGCTAAGAAATCAGCTAATGCCTGACTCTTAACAGCTCTAAGTAGGACATATTTTAAAGCAAAGGCAGTGAGCTTAATGGCCTACTTCATCAATCGACCCTGTAAGACAGGTTTATTAAGCAAATATCTAACAATATCGATCTTGCACAAAACTAATATTTCATGTGGCATTAAATAATATTCAAGTACAAGAAGGAAATAATGACAAGCATAACTTCTCTAGAGGAGTATATCTAGTCTCAGCATCATTAAGTATTCGGCTAAGATAGTACATTGCCCTTTCTGTTCTATCTTAAGTATCCTATGCTAACAGGCAGCCGATAGATTCTTTAGTAGCTGCAATGTAAAGTTTCAGAGGTTTCCATGGCATGGGAGGCACTAAAACCAGTGGACTGGCTAAGGCATTTTTTCTTTGTTCAAAGGCTTCTTACTATTTAGGACCCCACACCAAATCCTTTGCATTCTTGAGCTTCAGCAAATGGGATAAAAACCTTCATTTTTCCAGCCGAATTAGCTATGAACCTCCTTAAGAAGTTGATCTTGCCCAACAAACTCTGCAACTCCTTCTTGTTCTTGGGTGATCTAGCCTCCATCACTGGATTGGCCTTATTTTGGTCTATCTCAATACCCTTTTGATGCACCAAGAAACCAAGGAAGTTGCTAGCTAATACACCAAACATGCACTTGGCAGGATTCATCTTCAGGTTATGAACTCTCATCCTCTGCAAGGCTTGTTCTAGATTGGCTAAATGGGCCTTGAAGTCCTTGGACTTCACCACCACATCATCTATGTTGACTTCCATAGTCTTGTCGTTTAGATCATGGAAGATAGCATTTATGGCTCCCTGGTAGGTATCCCCAGTGTTTTTCAAGCCAAATGGCATCACAAACCACTCATAAATTCCCAGTGCCCATGGGCACCAAAAGGCAGTCTTATGCGTATCTTCCTCGGTTACAAATATCTGTTTATAACTGGAGTACCCAACCATGAATGTCAGAATCCCAAGGGTGACAGCCGTCTCAACTAACATGTCTGCCACTGGCATTACATATTCGTCCTTTGGAGTGGCTAAATTCAGGTCCCTGTAATCAATGCAGACTCGAATTTTGCCATTCTTTTTTCATGACAGGCACTATGTTTGCTAACCAATACACATACCTAGCTATTATGATGAAGCCAGATTTTAGCAAACGCTCAATTTCTGCTTTGATATGTGGCATCAGCTGAGGATTGTATCTTCTGGGTAACTGTTTGTGTGGCTTGAAACCATCCTTAATCGGCAATCTATGCTCCACTAATTCACGAGCTAGCCCAGGCATCTCATGATAATCCCATGCAAAACAATCCCTATATATCTCCAAGAGGGCTACCACATCCCTTTTGTCCTCTTCCCTCAACAATCCGCTGACTTGCGTTAGCCGAGGCTCCTCAAGCGTCCCTAAGTTGATGTTTTCCAAGGGATCTTGGGATTCAAAGATTGGTAAATTCCTCTGGATGGGTGACTCAAATTCTATCTTATCTCATTCCCATAAAATCAACTTCTGGTGCATGGTGGAGGGTAGGCACTGACTGGTGTGAATCCAGTCTCTTCCAACAGCTCTATCAACAGGCATCACATTCAACACTGCCCCATTATCAACAAACACTCGGCTGAAAGCCTTGCCATTGATATAAGCTCTCACGTACAAGGGATTTAAGTGTTTTTACCATGTCCTCGATTGGCTTACCAAAAACAGTACTCAAAGCATCTTTTGTCGTGTTATCGGCTAAAGTTGCCCATTCTGCCTCTTCCACGCAATCATCTTCTTCTAAGTGTTCAATCTGTGGATAACCAGACAAAAATTCACTTGGAATTAGACTGACCACTTCAATGGCTGCCATCAAACCATCTGCCTGCTCATTGAAGATGCAATCCAATAAGGAGTCCTCTAGATAGTCAGTTTCTATATTTAGCTCATCTCCGTCACTGAAACCTTGTGTGAATATGGCAATGTGTTGTCTTTCTTCGTCAGGTTGCTCTATATCAACAACTGCAACTGTACTAGTCATCTGGGCCTCCTTAGTTTGTTTAGTCTCAACTTTATCAGGCCCTTGCCCATAAGGTCCAAAAGCTCTATCAATAGCCTCGGCTACTTTCGCTTCTGGAATCTCCTTCTTATTAGCTGCTTTGGCATCAGCTAGCATTTGCAATGTTTGTTTCATTTTCTGCAAGGCCCTGGCCCGCTGCAGCCTCCTCTTCTGAGTCATAGCCAACGTGATTGGCTTGACCTCCCTCTTCTTGGAAGGCTGGTTAACGACCCCTACCCTTCTCTGACATTTGCAGCTGGTTTGATCATCCTTTGTTGCCTAAGCTCTTCATCATTCCTTACTGTTATGCGAAGGGAAGACATTTTCCCTTCCATGTTGAACTCTGCTACTCTTCTTTTAGATTTTGGGAGAGGGTCCTCAGTGATCAACGACATAATCGGCTGGGTTTTAGTCGATGTCCCTAGCCAATTTTTCCCCCAGGCTTCTGAGCATGTTGCGCCCTTCCTATTGTTGAGCACATCTCGTGGTATTGGTTAATCAACTCACTGGTTAAACGCCCAAGTCTGGGAGGTTTACCACGAGATCAACTGGTAGATGGTTGGCCCATATTGCTTTTGGACAACACATGTGGGCTACCCAATCTGTCAAACACAGATACCCTAGTGACCTCATCATCCTTCCTGGATCCTTCTTTTGGCACCCAAACACTCCACATCGGCTGCTTTCCCTTTGATGACTTGGGCTGGTCAGGCCTTGAGAAAGATACCATGGCCACATTCATGGCAGGGAACGGGTTGCTGCCCACTGACATCTCAGCAATGCTCTTGTCAGCTAGCTTGAACCTACCTTCCTTGATAGCCTTTTGAATTGCTTTCCTGAAAACCACACAATTAGCTGTAGAATGGTTATAAGAGTTATGCCATTTACAGTATTTCATGTTATTCAGCTCTTCAGGAGGTGGAATTTGATACCCTTCTAGCAGCCGAATCTGCTTGTTCTTGAGCAGATAGTCAAAGATCTGGTCTACCTTGGTTATGTCAAAAGAGTGTCTAGCCCTATCCTTTGCTGACTCAATTTCCTTGGCCTTAGCTGCTTTCAATGCTGGGCAAGAATAACTCCTCCCTTTTGAATTCTCTTTCAATTGAGGATGCATATTGTTGATCACTATGGAGGTATATTCTGTTTCAGGGAATTGCATAGAATATTTATCTACCTTCTTTCTGAATCTCTCAATGTAGTCAGCAGCTAATTCATCAACCTGCTGCCTGAGGCTAGTAAGATCGGTTATAGTGACTTGTGGTTGAGGCCAATAAAATATATCATGGAAGCATCTCTCCATGTCAGCCCAATTTTGCACTGAGTTAGCAGGTAATGAAGAGTACCAAGTGACAGCTGTCCCAGGGAGTGACAAAGGGAAAAGTTAAAGCTTGTGGTACTCATTTTGACTACTTTCACCACATTGGGCCGTGAAGCGCCCTATATGCTTCATGGTAGACTTGACATCCTCCCTTGAGAATATTGTAAAATCCGGAGTTTTAAATCCCTGGGGAGAGGGATCATCCGATCCACCCATTCTGGATAAGGTTTCCTGTAAACAGGATGATCCAACGGCTTTAATTGCACACCAAAATACTTCTTAATAGTACTTGCAATCATCTCTGGGTATATAGCTGAGACACCCTTTGTCGATTATCTTGTGGACTCGGCTGAGGCACGTTCTGACCCATGGGTCTCCAAGGTTCTGACCCATGGGCCTCCAAGGTGAAGCCTGTTGGAACGAATTCTGAAGGTTGAAAGCATTTGGTGGAACATTACCTAGAGGTAGATTGATATTCCATTGATGCTCTTGACCAAATTCACCAAGACCTCCTCCCTGAGTTCCTGGAGCATCCGATGAATTGTGGGGAAAGGGTGGAATAGGGTTCCATGTCTGCTCTCCCACATAATTCTCAGCCATTCGTGGTAAATTTGAACTTACTGGCGGGTATGGCATGGGGACTGGACGTGGTTGGTAGAATGGTGGATTGTTGAGGTTACAATCCCTAGGTAGCATCCCTAACCATAACTAGGGCCATCGGCTGCCAATTCGACTGTCCTTAAGTATTCGCCTACATAGTAGGGCCATGTGTTGGGACATATGACATTACTGGCGACAAACCGATATGTCCAGCCGCGTTAACTGGCCTGCGGGCCATATTGACCGCCCATGCTGCAAATTTGCTTAATCAGTTGGCATAGCTTGCCCCCTTAGCATGAGATGGTATCCATGCGTTCGGTTATTCCTCAAACGTTTGGGTTGCTGGCCCACCTTGAACATTCGACTGTGCCTGGAAGGGCCCACCTTGAACCACATTCGGCTGAGGCTGCCAAGCCTGACGGCCTTGAGCGTGCTGAGTTTGCCCACTTCCCATGGATAGCGTAGAACTAGCTGAATGTTCTCTTTGCTGCCCTCGACTCGCCCCCGCGTCTCGTTCCTGCTGAACCTCGTTGTGCACCATAGTCTTAATAATGTCTGCTAATTGCCTCGAGACTTGGTACATGACGTCGTGAATTCCCATGTCAATATGTTGCCTGATGAAGGAAATGGTCATGACCACTGGGGCTTCAGTATTTTCAGGTCATTCATGGCAGTTGACGCTGGTGCAGAGACTGAAATATCTTCAATCGATGTGGGCATACCTAGGGTGTATGCTGGCTTGTTGTTCTTGCTTGGTCGGTTTTTCTTGGGATTGGAACTCGATTTCATGCTATTGTTGAGTTTCTTTCCAGACCTCAGGTGCATACGCCAAACTTGACCTTCGATTCACCTATGGTCCTACTGGGCGTGCCAAATTTGTTTGCGTGAACAAATCAGCCGAGGGGTCGGCTAATATTCAGCTGACAAATTGATTCCTGTCAAGCGATTATACTGAGAACGGAACTCTAATTCTCAGTTATGGGTTCCCCAACTACTCCAGAAAGCGTTAGGATTGGTGAATCTACGCTAAACTAAGACTAAGAGACACTAAAATCGGCTAAATGAAAGCGGTAAATTTACAAGAGAAAAAATATAAGTTGATTGATTGATCGGGTCTCTTTACAATTTCTCAGCAAGGTATATATATACAAAAGAGAAAACAAAATTATAACCGCCCCCTATTGACCACTAAACACTCCCACTACACTAGTAGTTGACAACAAGCGGTCATGCACCCCTTAACTACTACGTTTGTGCACTTCATGGAGTAACTGCCTTGTCCTCGGCTGAAAAGAGCAGCTACCACATTTCAATTATGCTGAGGGCCCTCAAGAGCTAATTTCAAACCTTTTGGCGCCAAAGTCCCATGATATTTATCTTAAGCTCTTGGTTAAGTCCTACCGTTTCCTTGTTCGGTAGCTTTCAACCAGCCGATAGCCTTGTAACATTCAAGCGCCTGTTTAAGCCTCCATCAGTTAAACTTTTAGCAATCGGCTGACCTCATGATGCTCTTTGAGTCTTCAACAATTCTAAGTTTTAGCCTCAGCCCAATAAGAGCACCATCGGCTATAACTATGATCGGCTAGATCATGTATCGGCTATCACTACAAGAAAACTGCATATTACCGACGGAATTTTACCGACGGCCACGACTCCGTCGGTAATATTTTAATTACCGACGGCCAAGCCGTCGCTAATCCGCCAGAAAAAAATCTGTTTACGAAATTATTTTTTTGCTACGTTACCGACGACTAAGCCGTCGGTAATTACAGAGGGCTTATGGGCCGTCTGTAATTACCGACGGCTAAGCCGTTGGTAACATAAAATATATGGCTGCTGATTTTTTGGCTACGTACCGACGGATTTTGGCTACTTTACCGACGGCTCGTCGGTATAGTTAACATATAGTAAAACATTTAGACCCACCATACTCCACACTTATGGTCCTTCCACCTTATCACTCCTCTTTCACCCCACTATCCCTCCCACTCGACCTGTTGCAGCAAAGAAAAGGAGGAGGAAAAAATCAGAAAGAAAGAAGAAAGAAGAAGAGAGGAGAAGGAAGAAAAGAAAGAAAGAGAAGAGAAGAAAAAGGAAGAGAAGCGATCGGTAGAGGAGAGGAGAGGGTGGTGGCGCGATGGCGCCACCGAGCGCCCTGTTCAGGGCCGAGAGAGGGACAGATCGAGAGAGATATAGAGAGTGAGACGCAGAGGAGAAGAGAGGCAGAGACGAGCGAGAGAGAATGGAGACCGCGAGAGAGAACGAGATGGAGAGAGAGGAGCCCACGGCGCGGCTGGCCGAGAGAAGCAGAACGCGATGTAGGGAGAGAGAGACGAGAACAGAGAAAGATCAAGAGACTGAAGAAGAATCTGAGCTCAAGATGATGGATGGATGAAGATGAACAGCAAGATTGAAGAAGTAAGAATCAGTTTTAGATTCAAGAGATTGAAGAAAGGAGATTGAAGCTTGAGAACCAATTTCAATGGAAAAGGGTTAGGGTTTTCAGATTCAAGAATTTGGGGTTATTCCGGTAAGGTGTTTGTTTTAATGCCATGCCCAACATGTTTGGTAATAGATTCATTCAATATTTAGAGGATATTGTTAGTATTTGGATTATTCAGCAGATATGCGTTTGAATGAACACTGAACAGTTAATTGACCGCAATGCCAGACACTACAACTGTCTCTATCTGTCACTCACACACACACAACACACACACACGGACCTTCTCTTTCTAGTATTGGTTGTGCTTGTCTAGGCTCTTTCTGATTGTTTTGGGAAGCGGTGATGATGATCAATTCAAAAAGACTTCTTTAGGATAATAACCGTTACTGTTGGTGTGAGGAAATTATTGTAAAACTAGAAATCAAAACAAGAATGAAAAAATTGGTCCTCTGAAGTTTCACATGTCACCACATTAGTCCTATAATGGTTTTCCTATAATGGTTTTTAATTTTTCATTCTAAATTAGTCCCTCCAAAATTTAAAATCTTACCAAATTTCTTCTTTGGACGAGGGACAAACAAGAAGGATGAATCTGGTGACTGTTTTGTATTTGAGGGAATAATTTGGAATACAAATCTTTTGAGGACTAATGTGGTGACTTGTCTAACTTCGGAGGATCAACTTGAGGGTTTATTCTTACAACAATTTCCTCGATAGGAGTGGAAACACATTCCAACAATCAAATTCAATTGAATTCCATAAATTACAATATCTGTTTCAAACAAGAGGATCCATTAAGTAAATGTAATTAAGTTTGAATACATGTAAAAGAATTGAATTGAATTGAATTGAATTTCTAATGGGATTGATTATGATTTATGAATGAAATGTCTTCTTCTTTGCCGCAAAAGAATTATTATGCTTTTAACCTTAGTGATTGCTTCTATGGACATGAAAACTCTAAATTGTAATTTCAAGCAATAAATCCATTCGAGTCTGCAGTGTTATTACATTTTGTCGTGTGAGGTCTGCATTTTCGAGTAACGAACGGCCTTTACTGGCGTACGAGGAAGGCTTCACCGGTCTAATGTGTAACTCTCAATCCAAATAAGACAAATTGTCATTCTTCATGGAAGAACTTGAGGAATTTTCAAAAGATGAGATTCTCAGTGTTGATGGCAAGGGGAGATGCATTATCACTGATCATGGTCACTTCGGTGCGTATCCTGCATATATGCCTATTATCAACATGCATCTAGTAAAAGCAAAAAAATTGAAAGCTGGCTCCCTTGTTTACTTAGTTCCCTTTTTCAGATGTACGAAGTCATATAGAAGTTTGTGTAGAAAGGATGATACATATTTTGTAGGAATCAATCGTACCTAGTTTTTTTATTAAAAAAGAAAAGAAAACTGTTATGTTTTCCTTGGATGTGTGGCAAGCAACGCCGATTTCTTGATGGATGTGCCAAAGAAACATAGGTATATTCTTTTCAAAGTTTTCCTTGGATGTGTGGATGTGTCTTTGGCTGTTATGTGTTGATATAGATTGAAAAGTATTATGGTTTTGTTGATTTGTGACAAGCTGAAAAAGAGCAAGATAACTCGTTGATTAGAGACTGATTTCCAAATGGGATGTTGAGAATTCTGTCAAATAAGAGCAAGATAACTCGTTGAAATCGTTGAGGAAAAGTGGCCAAGTTAATGTTACAGTATTTGTGGACTTTATCGGACTTTTTATGTACATTTTAAAGCTTTTCTGAATAGTGGTTTTCATTGTACAAGATTTATTTGGTTAAATTTGTTAGTTTTACTTTGCATTGGGTTGGTACTATATGTTTATGTCCACTTAATAGGCCATGATGTTTGGGAACTCCATTTCGTGATTTTGTAGGCAGCATTTTTTGTAATGTCCGCAAGGACTGTTAACCAAGCATTTTGAAAAGCTTATCCAGTGTGACAAACGTCTTAATCTCATGAACAATTTTTTTTTTGTTTTAATTTCTAGATTACTGTGGGCTTAGCTTGCAGACTTATCGACGCTATGCCGCTTCAGAACTTCAGATCTATTTTTTATTTTAATTTGTAGTTTACAGTGGGCTTAGCCGTCGGTAAAGTATAACAAAGAAAATGGTTGTTTTCGTGAATTTCTTGACGGTCATGTGGCGACTTTCTCGACGGCTTAAACCGTCGGTAATTACCGACGGCTTTTTGGCCGTCGGTAAATTTTACCAAGGAGGAAAATACCGACGACCTCGGCGGCAGAGTCGCGTCGGTAATATCGAATCGACGGTTTTTAGAATTACCGATGACTTTTGGCGTCAGAATGGCATTTAAAATTCTTGTAGTGTATTGCCCTAATCGGTTTGCCCTTTGCTATTTTTTGGCGATAACAATTACATTAGAAACTCATCTATACTCATTTTTCTATTTTCTTTTGAATATATTTTTGGCCGTTTAATTTTTTTTACGTGACTCGGTACTTCTTGAATCTCACACACTCATTTTACCGGTTAATACACTAGTTTAATAGATATTTTGTTGAGGGTTAAGTCATCAATAATTTGTTGAACATTTTAGCATTGGTTAAGCCGACGAAAGTTTTTCAAATTTCTTGGCAGCTTGTACGAAGATAATTGTAAAATTATTAAATTTACATTTTTATTTGTTTTAAATATTGTCAGCATGACCCTTAATAATTGGTTCTTTTATTGTCGGTGTCGTAGCCAACGACAATGGACCATTGATATACAATGGCTTTCGCATATTGTGGTCCACAATTGGTATTTCCCATGCAAAGAAAATTGTTACACCGTCTTGGATTTTATTTTTACTACTAAGAAGCTCATATTCATCTTTGGGAAAAAGTAGATTACAATTTTCGAAGGTTTTGAAAATGTAAGAATCAGTTAATATCCATTTACTCGTTCATGAAAGAAGTCATGCTCCGTCACTATATAGAAGGAGTCTTGTAAAGAGTTGAGGCATTCCAAATCAAAGAGAAGTGAGTGAGTCCACAAACAAATGCGAATGACTACTTCTGATGTGAGAATATCTCTTATGTGTACTTACTATTTATTATGACTCTTAAGTGGGATACCCAAGTTTTTAAGGTGTTACACATTTTGATATAGATTTTTCGAATTTCATATATAACTTGTATTCTTATTTTCAGATAGTAAATATTTTTTGTTGGAGTGTTTTTGTTGACATGGGAAGATGATATCGAATCATATAAATTATTGTGTGTTCCATTATTTTCGGTGAAGTATTTTGTCATTCTCATTCTCAACCTTTTGTGTGTGTTTAATATACGAAAACGTTTAATTTGAGCAAATCACTTTCAGCGTTAAAGGGTTTGTTTGGTGGACATAATATCATAAAGAGAGACAAGGTAGGAGAGTTGGATAAAAATATGACAATGTATAAGCCTGATAAGTATCTAGTGTTTGATTTACACTCGAATAATATTGTTCCGGACCGGTACAAGGCCCAAACACAATTTGATAGGCTCCAACTTAAGTTGGGCCCAATTTATATAGCTTCTCATGACATGGATATATATAACCCAACCTCATCACCTATCTGGGTACGTTTTATTCTAACTTCTCTGATCCATCTCAATTAGATACTAACTTGAGTGTCGGAGTATTTGTAAGTGGTCACGACCGACGTCGTTTACCGGAGCTCATAGCAGTTCACCACCATGACTAGGATTCACTAGTGTAAAATAGGGATTCTAAATCGGAGATTTTAAGTCGGTTATAAAAAAACTGAGTTAAAATTCTACGCGATAGCAATTTTGTAATTATTTATTTAACTGAAATCCTTTTAAGTCGGTTATTAAGAAAATCAATTTAAAAACAACACATTTTAAATCGGTTTTAGGAAAAGCTGATTTAAAAACGCAGAACGCTAATACCTTTTAACTCGGTTTTCTAAATAACCGAGTCACAAAGGTTTACACTCGCGCGGGTCAGTCCCAAAAAATCGTATTACTCCGCCAGGTCTGCGCTCCCAAACAGTACTCCCAAACCGTCTCTCGCATCTCTTCATCTACCCCGCCGTTCTCGTGTCTCTTCGCCGCCGCGCATTACTCCGCCGTCTCTCGCATCTCTTCGCCGCCCCGCCGTTCTCGCGTCGTCCTCCATCCCCTGTGCGAATCCGTTTGCTCCATCGTCGTCGTCCTCGTGCGAATCTCTTCGCCGCCGCCACCTTGTCGTCCTCGTCATCCGCCGTCGCATCTCTTCGCCGCCTCAGGTCGTCGTCCCGTGCGAATCTGCTCAGGTAAGCATTTTATAAGCCACATCTCTGAACTGGGTTTCACTCATTCTTCCAAGTTCATCACCCTAATCTTCCATTTAAGTTTCAACTAGTGAGCTTCGAGTTTTCTGTATTATGCCACTGAATGAAGCATTTTATTATCAATTTGTGAGTATCGTATAATCACTGAATGAAATTGGTTGGGGCCTGTACACCTCCATTCTGGTGCTTTTCAGAGGGCTGATTTCGTGGACCCTAAATCTGCCCTTTGTTCTCTAGGAATGCAGTTGTCTTATCCCTTTCATCATAATTCCTGAGAGTGAAAGAATGGAAGGAGAAAGGAGAGGTGGAATTTAAAGTGACAACAAAAGCATGAACCTCCCATTTGATGCCCAAAGATGGACCTCACTGGGCCAACTTCCACAACTTGCCTAAATATTCTGAATGTTTTTTGCCGAATAATAAATTGTTCAACCGTTATGCAACATTATTCTGCTTGATTTCATTATCTTATATTAATGACTATGGGACATACTCAAATTCTGTCTCACAACAGGCTATATGTTGAATTTAATTTCATTCTGTTACACGTACTGTCACTATAAAACATTTTTACATCATATATTTAATAATTTTGTGTTAATATCTCATTTAACACAAAATTTCTCATCTCAGTTTAGAAGTCATATCCTTTGAAAACAAAAATTCAAACAAGTGCTCTCTATCCCTCCCTATTTTATGGTAGCATACTCATGAAGTTAAGAAGTAGGTACGTATGCCTATTTTACGTTACTGTGGAAGTTTGGATACTTGTCATTGCTAGCAAATTTTCATTTTGCTACCTTGTAGCTTCTTTTTGATTTCATAGACATTTATGGAGCAGTGAAGCCCGGCACTTATAGAGTTGTGAGTGTTTCATTTCCTATCCACTTGATTTCTGGATTGAACCTTCATGTTATTTACTATGGCATCTGACAATTTTGTTGCTTAGGGTGTTGTTTAGTTGTGGCATATTCTGTTGTCTAGCGGTGGTATTTCATGTATAACTGATTTTTTTTTTTTTGTGGAATTTCATATATAACTGATTATGTTATGCTTTGTATTACCATATAATGTTTTTTATTAAGGACATGCATGATATTAGGATATGATAATGACTTAAGATGAATCCAAGTGGATATTTTTTTTGGGTACATGTCATGTGTTTTGGTTGCTCCAACCCACTAAGGAATGCATTCATTCATAGTGGTTGATAATATATTGTGTCTTCTCATCCTTATTTCTAACATCCTTCAAATTCAAAAGTTAATGGGAGTGAGGTTTTGGAGGGGAGGGGAAGGCTGATGGGTAGCCTTTTCCTTTGTTGATGAAATTGTGTCTTCTCATTTGCTGTGAATAACTTTTCTCATGTTTCCAGGGCTATGTCTATGTTAGTGTATTCATCTCCATGTGTATAGATTTTGTGCTCGTTTCATCTGGATTCGATTGTAGTTCCATATTGATGTCTTTGCTCTTCCCCGGTGAGGTTAATTGGTGTGGGAAAGTGAAGGAAATAAGACTGAAGAGATTTTTTTTTTTTTTATAGAACTGAATCTGCAATTCTTTGTATCAAGTTAATAAGACTATTATTGACTCTGTAGAGGGGCTGAATCAGCGCAAGTACATTATGTTAAAAATGATTTGTGCAGAACCAAGATATGCATCTAATGATTAAAAAACTGAATGGTCTAAGTTGTCTTGGTTTTTGGCTGTTAGAAACTGTCTTGGTTAATGTTATTGTCCTTTTTTTTAACATTCAAAATTGACTTTAGCATGTTGTGCAGTAATAAATCTTCATCACATGTAGATTTATAGTGCTTAATTGAATATTTATGTTGTGATTGAAGCGAATTCAAAGTAATTATTTTCTTAAATTGTATGATTTAATGTATTCACTTGATCCGGTTCTAACGTTTGTGCATTTGTGTTTTCTATGATTGTTTTTGTCTCTAAGCACAGGAATGGTAGCATAGCTAAATGATTGGACTGGTAGCGCGCCTAGACAAAAAAGATTCTAAAAGTTATATCTTGAGCCACACTAATCCAAATGAGATGATCTTGGTCTTGTTGGAAAGGTAGAAGAATTATCTACAACTTTGATGAAGGAATCGAAACCTAAATGAATCTCTAAGTTGGGGTAATTTGTGCTACAAGTTGATAAGGTGATGTTGTCTCAGCCTGACACATGTTCAATGTTTTAATCATATCTGGAGTTGTAGGTGTCCAAATGAGATGAAACCGGTTCCATTGGAAAGCTAAAATCCATAGCTTCAACTTTCATGAAGACACCATTGAACTAACTCAGACTTTACAGAGGTGAAAAATGCAAAACAACGTGGAAAAACGGGTGCAGGAGGGCACCCCGTGCACGCAGAGCACGCTTGAGCGCTCCTGGAGCGCCAAATCTGACGCCATTCTGTTTCTTAGCGCGCAGGTTGCTCGCGGAGCGCACCCGGAGCGCTCTAGTCGCGCTATTAGCGTTAAAAACACGAATTTTTGATGTTTGAATGACTCTTTATCATATCTAAGACCTAAAAACGCTGGGAGGTTGGTTTAGGGTGCTAGGGTTTCAATTTCTTCCATCTCCAAAGAGGATCCAAGCTTGGGAACAAGGATTGGAGTCTTCAATGGAGTGGTTTTCTCTCTTTTCTCTATTTTTCTGGTTTGGCTCTTGTTTCTCTATGAGTAACTAAGCTTTTTTAGACTAGGGTAGATGAACCTTGTGGAAACTCTTATGTAGTTTGATTATATTATTTCAATGCAAGTCTATTTCAATTATGATTGAGCCTTCACCTCTATTCTTAATGCTTTTTGGTAATTGATTGCTATCAAATTGATTTGGGGTTCTTCTCACGATTGAGAAATTGGGGTTTGAACTTGAACTGAGTTTGTTGGTCATGTTTAGGAGGATTATAGGAATATAACCTTATGAGCATGTGTTCTTATGAATCATTGATCTTTATGCTTAACTATATCATTGGTCACCTAAGGAATTAGGGATTTTTGGTTTAGTTAAAGGGTTTATGAGACAAGGAATTGTACTTAATCTAATATCGTTGATTCGAACTTCAATTTGTATGGAATAACTTGCGTTGGTTGTAGATTGAATGCATAAGAGTGGAAACAAGAGGATTCGATCCCTAGTCACTTTTAATCTTTTGATTTTCAAATCATTATTATTGTTATTTTGAGTTGTTACAAATATTCTAAATTTCAAATACCAAAATTTGGGTCCTCGTTCAAAATAGTTACAAAGTTTGTTAAGTTAACTAATCGATCACAATCCCTATAGAGACGATAACTCACTTACTCACTTTATTACTTATACGATTCGGTACACTTATCGAAATCCCAACATGCATTGAGGTATATTTGTTACTCCGCACTGAACTTCACCGCCTTTTGAGGTAGTAACTTTTTGTGTGCAAAATGCTGAGCAGTGATAGTTTCATCCATGGGGCTTATATAAACTGGTTATTAACAGCTACCATTCTGTTTTTTTCCCCTTAATCTTTCTTGTATTACAAACTCTAATAGTTATCAACAGGTAATGTGACAATGACAAGTATTCATTTCAGCAACAATATCAAATCTTATGTTGTTTCATGTTACGTACCAATAAATCACACAGAGAAATATGAGTGAAGAAGAAGGATATCTTTGTATTATTGAATGCGATTAAGGGTAACTACAGAGGAATAGGTTCCAATCCAACTGCCACAGAGCTGTAGCATGGAGTCCTCAAATAGATGATGGTTGTAAGGTTGACATATTTATGGAATTAAAATATCATCTTCTTTTGCAAATAATACTAATAATAATATTGTATATGTTTGATTCTTATGCATGTTTTTTCTATCCATAATACTACTTGCAAACAGATTGACTAATATCGTTCCTGAGACCGTCTTTCCTTTTGTTTATGGGTTTAGATACTTGGTAGATTCTTCTTCCCACTTGCTTCCTTTGCTCGAGCTGTACTGATTTGACAACCTTTCTGGTTCTGTTTGGTTGGAACTGTGGTTTAGTGGTCCTGCTGTCATTCTGACAAACGAAGTAATTTAAGGTATGAATCTATCTCGTTTGCTTTGACAAAATTAGCTTGCCTAACTATTTAATTTGTTTGATTTGTATCCATTACTGTTATTAGTTCAATGAATCAGAACAGTTTTGGGAAATAAAGTGACTTGTTTGAGTTATATCCATCAATGTTGTTAATTCAATGGGAAATTGTACGGGAACATTTTAAAGCATTATGCGTGGCATTTGATATAGATACTTAAGTTAGAAATATCTTCTAGAATAATGTGTTCAAGACTTGAATAGTTGGAGGACACATGAAGGAATTGAGGTTTGACCTTTTAAAGTGTTTGGACTTTTAGTAGATTCTATAGACTGATGTTTAAATTTCTTTTTCAAAGCTGCAAGTCAAGTAAAAGTTAGAGTCTTTGAGAGTATTGCAGGAAGAGGTGGGTGATCCAACCTTACTTTTAGAGCCTCCATCTCCACCGCGCTATGAGCAATGGAAGAGGGCTCGACAAAAGCAATCGGGAAGTTATACAAGTGAGGCTTCAGCCTCAATTGCTAACAAGATTGTAAGTAAAGAGCTTCCACATTGTCTCATTTCATCAATGTTATTGTTAAAAGCTCACACACTGTCAATTCATCAATGTTATATGTTGTAGGAGTCCTTTGTTGAAGAGAGCCAGCAGGGTACTTTTGTTCCGCATGGGCACCAAGATATCTTGACCACTGCCAAGATATTAATAAGATATCTTGACCACTGCCTTCAGGCAGGGCATCATAAAGGAGGTTACACAAAGTTTTAATCAACAGTTAGACAAAATTTTGGAAAAAAATATGTATAACCTAATGCAATGAAAATAAAATTACCAACTTTATAAATGTTATTAATTTAGGAAATTTGATGCAGAGGATGACGACTTTTTGTTTATCCCAACAAAATCAACAACCAGATCATTCTCCCAAAGATGTTGTGAATGTGAGCGCTAAGAGCACTAAGGATAGTTGTTCACCGGCAGAAGTGTATGAAGAAAATGTTCTAAGAGATTTGGCTGCACTGGCGATGGAGCTTGACGAAGGAAGTGCAAAAATAGAGTTCGAGCATAAACACCGTGAACATTTTTGCATTGACAAGAAGGACCTTTTGCACTTGTGTTCTGTTACTGAGTGGCTTGAGCTATCCCACTTGGCAGTATGGTGCACGTAAGTATTAATTATTTGATACCTTTTCCTAGCTTTCAATTATAATGAACATTTGTTTCGACATCTCAGGTATCTGCATCGCCTCTGTATTACGAAGGGCACTAGTCATTTGTATGGATTATTGGATCCATACCACATTAATGGTATTATCGTTACAAGTACCAATAATCGTGAAGAATCTATTCGTCAATACATCCAGAAAAAACTACTAACAGAACCGGCAAAAGATTGTTATCTAGGACCGTACTTGTTTAAGTAAGTACATGTGTGTTACTAACTGTATTGTCAAATTGGTAGCCTAGTTTCCTTTTATGTGCTTCTGATACATCATTGCTGTTGCAGTGGCCATTGGCAATTTTTTATCCTTTGTCCTAAGAGTAATTTGGTAGTCTGGATGTGTTTAATGCATAGTAAGGCAAATGGTTCCATTTCGCGCCAGTTAATGCATAAGCTTTTATTTGCCATACATTGTCTTTGTGGTATGTAATATTACTTTAGATATATAACTTACTGTTCATGGAGTGTTAGCTCAGTGGTAGGAGTTTAGCCTTGTAACCCCGAGGGACATGGTTCAAATCCCCTCGGGGACAGTTGTAACATGACCATTGATGTCACTGAAATAATAATATATCCACTTTCCAATCCTCTTTAAAAGAAAACTTACTTTCCATTAATATTATTTTATCAGAGCTATGGAAGGATATAATTTTATGCAAGGTTTTAGAAATAAGAAGCCTGAATGGCTGATTCCCGTAGTAAGTACCTTAAAACCTGAAATTAATTTATAGCTTACACTAGTTAATGTGTATAATTTTTACTCATTATATTTGTAGGTGCCTAAACAAAATAACAATTATGCACATGGGTACTATGTCATACAAACATTACATCATTTTTCACTTTAGCCCACGCTAAACTTGCCCACGGCTAAAAAACTGCGACCTAAAACTGAATAGACAACGGTTTTATAGGCGTTGATAAGAATGTACAAATTTCATCCGTCTTTTTGGATTTTGAACTTACAACCGTTGCCTCTTTTTTATCTAGCAACGTTTTAAAAAATGTGGGCATGTATAGGCCACGGTTATGAAAATGTTGCCGCTTGAGGCCACAATTTGACCACACTTATACAACTGTTGTCTATCAAAATTTAATAGACAAGATTGATAAAACATGGCCTAAAGTATATAATTGTTGCCTTTAAATATTTAAACAACATATACAAGACCGTGGGATAAAGATAGCCAATGCTATATCAAAAACAAGAAGTTACAAACAAATAAAATAATCCCCGGGAATGCTTTCACTAGTACAAAAATAGGCTTTCATATCGGATTTTAACATCGGTTATTTCACAACAGATGTAAAAAACAAAGCGGTGGCATTTTTGTAAATAAAACAAAAGTTTTATCTCGATTATTAAAAAAACCGATGTTAAAAAAAGTTTTCATTTCAGTTGCTTTATGGACCAATGCTAAACAAAAGGTCTTAGGATCGAGGTAGAAATTGTAAAACCAGATGTCACTTTTTTATTCTGGCCAACTCAACCCTAGAGAGGAGTTGTGCCTTCGCTTTCTCGGCCTGTGCAACAGGCACTTCTTCTCTATCGCCGCTTCTTGTGCTTCCATGGCTCTTGTTCGAGAGAGAGGGAGAGAGTGACTGAGAGGTGGAGCAAAGAGAAAGAGAAAGCAAGGTGTGTAGAATGAGAGATCGAGAGATCCAAAGCAAGAGCGATATAGAGGACAAGAGGAACGCGAGAGATGCAGAGAGAGTACGAGGGAGAGCAAGGCAGAGGGCAAACAGAGAGCAAAGAGGCCTTTGCTAAGAATGCGATTCAATGCATTGCTTTGATTTCGAGAATCGGGTGCCGTAGGTTTTAGTTTCTGGAAACGGCCGGAGAAAGCTAATTTTTTGATGCTATTTAGCTTATCAAATTCTTGGTGACCATGGCGATCGAGGGATTTGACTTTCTCGACACGCTTTATGGATGATCGGGACGATGGCGATGATGACGAAGCTCGCCATGGATATCGAATCTTTCTCGGTTCTTGATGAAGATTGTGGTCCTTCTAAGGTATGGCTACATGGACTTGGCTTTTTGTCGCTTTATGCTTGCATTGAGTGTGTAAAAACCCTCCTTCCAATTTTCTCAGATGTGACTAGAGGTTACCGTGAATTCCGATTGGGTAGTGGAATCGGTATATTCATGCTTCTGGTCGTTACATGTTTTTTTCATTGATTATATAGGATGAGGGGACTTGCAATGTTAATTTTGGTTATATTTTTCTTAGTTTCGATATATTACTTTGATTTCCTTTTATGGCAGGTTTTTTGATTTGTAAACTTTCGTATGGATAAAACTTAAAATCTCCACAGAGCTCCGAGGGCTATCATCCTCAATGAAATAATTATATTGGTGTAAATTCCTTTCCAAACAAGGACTTTTTGCGTAGCGAGAGTAGAGGGAGAACGCCATGAGATAGGGAGGGAGGTCATTCTTCTATTTTCATTTTTTTAATCTCTGGTCCACCTTCTCTGGACTTTTAATGGCTGTATCTTTTTGTTTTACAAGTTTGAAATATGTCAATAGGGTCATTGTTATAGAATCACAACTTATGAGACAGTAGGGAGAGTGTTCTAAACTTATCCATTTCTAATTGTTTTCTCCTTGTTCGTTATCTTGATTTAATCATACATTGTATGTATGCTTGTAACTTCACCAATATGCTTATTGTGGATGAATGTCTTTCTCTGTTTCTCCTCAGGTAGCCAACATCACAGATGTGATTGATATTTTGCAAAAAGTGATAAGTCCAGAAAGTTTTGCAAAGCTATGAAGACTCACTTGTTCAAGAACCATCTGTAATTTGAATAACAATAATTTTTTGAATGTGTTTCATACTTTCACATTTTTACGCTTATTCAATTGTGGAGAAAATGGATCATGTCTTGTTATGCAATGAAATGTACACCTATATAAATAAGTTATGTTCTGAGCTCTACTTTTTTAGTTATTATCTCAATGACTTTCATCTAATGTCATAGATGCTCACTTGAGTTAGAAATTCCTATTAATTATATGGCGCTTATATGAAATGTAGGGTCCCTAAGTTGAATCGAAAGCGAGTCGAGACAACCCGTGAAGATTTCAAGAATATCATTAATAGTTTTGAAAAGTGCACCATATAAAGGAACATCCGTCAAATGAGCCGAGATTGTTGCTGATTCTACTATTGTTACTTCTTGTCGATTGGTCAAATAACATGGAGATGGCCCTGTGGAAAAAGGTTTTCTCCTCTCCTTAAATCAATGGAAAGGAAGATAATAAGAGTCCCAATTCAACCGAGGAATTCTCATTTTTCAAAATTAATCATGCTAATTTTGTTTCTTATATACTTCAGATTGAGGCTCTATCCCATGTTAACCATAAGAACTTTACCAATCTTATTGGGTACTATCTAGAAATAAGCCACGTGAGTGAAATTAATATCATTTACTTTATCTTGTTTTGTCTTTGAAACACATGATGTTTTTGCTGTCGTTGGCTATAACTCCAGGGATCCCATCAATTCCTTCTTGAACCAGCTCTCAGGCTTCATTGAAGGTCTTCATTTGAATCAGATTTATATATTTTAGATTTTCTTCTCCTGATTATTTTTTAGTCAAGTTGATCATTGACTTAGTGCGACTGGCAACTGGTTTGTGTGTCTTGTTAATATATATATATATATATATATGTCTACTGTGTTGATTACCTTTCTTATCTTGATCCTTGTCTTGTTTGAAATTTTCAAATTATTCTCCCAAAGTTGTTAGTTGTTACCAACCCTCCAACTGAAATCTTGTTATATGCAAAGACATGTATGCCAATCTAGTTAAATCAAACAAAGTAGAATATGTATGTTTGAATTTCTTTATAGATGTTGGATTTTGGAAATGCAATTACTAATTAAGTAGCCTCTATTTGCAGTGGTATCTATCTCTATATATTTGCACTCCATCTATACATGTTGAGCCTCTCTATTTGCTAGTGAAAGCTGCTGATTTGACTTTTTGAGTGATCCATTCATATTAACTTGTTTTTATATGTGCAGTCTATACACGAAGATCATCCTGATGAAGATCATCCTGAAGATGAATGAAGTTAATTCGTGGAAGATTTAGATGTTTTTAGACTTACGATGACAAGATGTAATTATGTACTGGTGTTTTATGGTTGCGTAGTAGTGTTATAATATTTTGATATACTTAGACAAAGTTTTTAACCTTTGCTACTTGTATTAAGACTTGTTATATTAAACTCTTGTTTATTATTAAATAACTATAAAAAATTTAATGGTTTAGTTGTTTTAAATGATAGTAATTAATTATCTATATGGTTTATTCACATTTATAATTTACCGTATTTATTTAATTATGCGTTGAAATTATTTTATTAGTCGTGGCTAAAAAAGTATAACTGCGCTTAAAAATATAGGCAATGCTAGTATAACCGTGGCTTAAAAATATAGGTAACGCTATGTCACCGTGGTCTAAAACAAGACCCGAAAAGCGCTCTAAAAGCAGTCTAGAAAACCGTGGCCTGCTTCTTGAAGTTGGCAACGCTTTGCATATGTGTGGCCTAAAGGTATAGGCTACGGTTAAAATTTTGTTGCCCAAAAGACGACAACGCTAGTATAACCGTGGCTTAAAGTATAGGCAACGCCAGGTCACTGCGGTTCAAAACAAGACCAGAAAACCATGGTCTGAATCGTACGCAAAACCGTGCTGTTCTTGTGTTATAGGCAACTGCTATCTTTGTAAGCGTGGCGAAAACAAAAACCGTATGCAGAAAGGAATAGGCAACGGCCGCATACTCCACGCCTACAAAACCGTGGCCAAACCGTTGCCTAAAGTTTAGGCCACGGTTTTTTCATTTCTGGCCACGGTTTTTTGTTGTTGCCTAAACTGATTTTTGCTGTAGTGAAAATATGTTGACTATTGTCTCCGCAGATATTGTTTCATCGTGGAGGGAGGTAATAGAATTTTTAACCTTCTGTTATTCTTCACTTTTGGACTAATTATTACCTTCTTGGTTTTACTACTATTAGTTAATTATGTTATAACTTTGCAGACATTCAAAGACAAGTCACCATTGGAACGTGCTGTAATACAAAACCTTCAGAAAACTTGGGCACAATTTTTATAAATATATATGAGGCGCAGCCAATTAACTTGGTAAAACCAAGGCGATTAAGGAAATGATGACTACTTGATTCTTAGATATTTTTTTGTTGTTAGAAATGACTATTTGATAGTTACAAATGATTACTTAATGGTATTGTTATTTATATTACTTTGTATTTTGGTGAAGTATTATTTAGCTCACAATATTGTTTGAAATGTAGACTTTTGTCTGTTTTATAATTTGGCAAATTTTGGTGCCAATTTTGGTTATGACTGGTGTAGTTTACTATAGCTTGTTCTTCAGTTTGCTGTAACGAAAGCACGCTAGAAAAAAAAATTTAAAAAAAAATTAACTTTTTAAATCGATTATTAAGAAAACCGATTTAAAAAGTGTGACCATTTTAAGTCGGTTGTACAAATAACCGATTTAAAAAGATTGATATTTTAAATCGGTTTTAAGGAAAACCGACTTTAAAACTGACTTTTTAAATCAGTTTTATGGATAATCGATTTAAAATGGTTGCACTTTTTAAGTCGGTTTTTCAAAAAACTGATTTAAAAGGTATCTTTTTAAATCAGTTTTTTTAATAACCGATTTAAAAAGTGATTTTTAAGTCGGTTTTTTAACCGATTTAAAAACTTGATACGTAGTAAATCTGCTGAATATAAGTCGGTTCTAGAACCGACTTAAAAAGCCCATTTTAACCGACTTAGTATCCCAAAACTGCACTAGTGATTCCTCCATTATTCCACCGTGAGGTATCATCTTCATCCTAATTTTTATGTTCGTCCGGAACAAATATTATGTTATCATATATTCTATATTTGAGGTGGAATAGATAATGACATTGCATGATATAAATATGCAAATCACAACATTACACTTCTATTAGGCGATAGTTGTGAAAGGTGGCATGAGCTTGGAAGTTGTTAGACGATAGCGATAAGGAAATGTGGTTTGTTGGGTTGGAAGGTATTGAGGTGGTGACAACGACTGAGGTGCTAGGAGACAACAGTGGCGATGGTGGAAGTTGCAACGATGGTGATGGCAGTAACGACAACGACCGGGGGTACCTGGCAGTGGAAGTGGTTATGATGAACAATGTCGGAGGAAAAAATGGTGGTGGAAGGTGCCAGGCAATTGTGGCGGAGGTTGCCATATGGCAGAGATAGTGATGGGTGTTAAGTGGAGCGTGTTAGAAATGACAGAGGTTATGAAGGGTATTAGGTGGCAATGGTATATGGGTTGGGATGCTCAATGATGGTGGTGATAGTGAAAAGTGCTATCGAGTTACGGTGGTAGCATTAGGCAAAAGCAGTGGAGGATACTGGACAATGGCGACAAGGTTTCAAGCGATAACAACAGAGGATGTTGAGTGGTGGTGGGGGTGGTGATGAGTAGTGTTAAGCACAGAAGGCGAGAGAAGGCAGTGGTGGCAAAAGGTGTCTGGCAGTAGAGGTGATGATAGAGGGTGCCAGGAAGCAATGGTGGATGAGGCTACAAGCGACAAAGGCATTGGTGGAGGGTGCCAGACGACATCCCCACCATGCATGGAAGGAGGGAAAGAAAAAGAAGAGAGGGTCAAAAATAATCCATGTTGCTTATTTTTAACCTAACTATTATAAAAGATACGATAATTATTCCTAAAACAAACCTTAAAAATTTTGTATATAATATTGTGCCATTTAATTAATCATGCATTTTCAATGGCGGAAATGAAAATGACAAAATCATGTAGTACACCAACATCTACTATTTTTAGCTATAAAACTTCAGTTGTCTGAATAAATTCCTATATATGTTATCAACGTCTAATAGTGTGTCTGGGTTGGCTTGGGAGAGACCAAACTCCCGTTGAGTCCATAAGAACTATTTATTGCGTTGGCATTGAATATGCTTTAGAATGTGCTTTAACGGTAAATCAAACATAGTACAAATATTGAAAGGCTTGTCTATAAAAGACTCTGTTCCGGACTGGGCCGAAGCCCATTCCTCCTAAGACCACTTCCTTGGCCCAACTCTGCAAACTGATCGTGGTCGACCAATGGCTGCCGATCTGGTACGTCCATTACATCAATCGTCCCCTGATTCGCGTTGGTTTTATGCCACCGATCTAGGGCCATCGATTTGATCAACGGACTGAAGTGATCGATAAGGAATTCCCTTCCTGATCAACCGCCATGCCAATCTCAGAGAATCAACCCTGGTTCTTGCCCTCTGTCGCCTCAGATCGACGAACAACTGCTGTTTGTTACACCGGATCCGGTAACATTCCCAGTAACTGTGGAGGAAGTTCCACCATCACCATTTCCTCATGGCGAAGCTCCGCCAACTTCCGGTGTTCAACCATCACTCTTGGAGAACGTGATTTCGATCATCTAGAGACAAACCCAGATGATCGAGGACCAGAATCGCAAGATCGCCGCGATGGAAATGCAACAAGCCGCTGCGTGTGCCCCCGCGTCAACCAGATCTCGTCGCAGATCTCGGTCACCAACCAGATCCCGTCACAGATCCAGGTCACCATCCAAATCTGGGGAATCCAGAACCGAGAGACACCGTGAGAATCCCAGATCTGGAGGTTTCCACCGATCCACCACTGAAGGATACCGCACCGTTGGGTCGCCGAACCACAGACAATCAGGCAAACAATCTCCCCCGAGGAGGGAGACGCACTGCCGATCATCCCGTGCCCGCAGAACCACGAACCTGTTATCGACTAGACAACGCAACACTTCGCCTAACTCTCCGAGGAGATCGCCTTCTCGTCGATATCCATATGCGTCGTTAGCTTCCAACGAAAGCGCGTCACCTCGTCGCTCGAGGAGGTACGACGAAGATGATGATTTACTCCAAGCTGGTCCGTTCACCGAAGAGATCACACTATTTTTTATCCCAAATTCACTCGAGAAGCCCCCGACCATCGAGCTCTACGATGGGACTGGAGATCCCGATGAGCACATCGGACGATTCAATACCATCATGAGATACCGAAATGCTGGGGGACCAGTAAAATGCAAGATGTTCCCCCTGCTCTGTCGAAGATCGCGTTGCCTTGGTTTCAAGGACTAAAGCCAACCTCCATCGGATCGTGGGGCGAACTCAGTAGGAAGTTCACCTACCATTTCACCACTTCTCGCCCACAGCCTAAGTCGGAAGCAACCCTCACTGCTATTCGACAGGAGGAAAACGAATCCCTGTGGAAATACATCGAGCGGTTCACCCAAGAGACTATGCCATCTAGAGGGGTCCGAGAAGATATGAAGATGTACCTCCTACAGCAAGGGTTAGTCAAGAAGAACTTATTCCATGTCCACATCGGGGTCAATCGCCTGCGCGATTATAACGACCTCTTGCGCCGTGCTGAAAGGTTCATCGGCTATGAGGACGAGTGCATGTTAACGAACCACAGAGAGGTTCTGCAGTCGAAAGGCTCAACCCAGAAAGAGCCGAAATCGAGAAAAGAAAAAGATTCGAAGAGTTCTATGATCAAATTCGCCGAATACACGCCGTTAAACGCATCGCGAACTCGCATATTGGAGGAGTGTCTGCACACCGAATTCAAGGATGTCAGAATTAAACTTCTGAACTGGTTGAAACAAAGGCCGGATACGGATAAAACAAAAATCGCTAATGGCATCACAAAGAACGACACAACATCAAGACTGTTCGCTAAAGGATGTCGTCGAGTAACTGATAAGGGGAGGTAAGTTACAGAAGTACACCCGCGATGGTTCGGGCAGGAAAAGGTCGAGGTCCCCTTCGGTGCGCCCCCACGACACATCCACAAGCCGAGACCGGAGAAGAAGGACTGACGGCAAAGATGATCCGGATCAGACCGCGGCAATCGCCATGGTCATCAATGGAGGGCCGAACAAACCGGGAGGTCCATCCATTAAGACTGAAAAAAGGAAATACAAGCACATCGCAGTGGCTGCTGTGAACTCTAGTTACCCTCCTGTCAATCGCCCTGAGTCGAGTAGGCCACCCCTGGCTTTTTACGAGGAAGACATGATAGAAGGTGAGCCCAACAAAGACATTCCCCTCTTAATTCGGGCGAAGATGGCAAATGTCGACTTGAGGAGGATTCTCATCGATCAGAGAAGTTCGTTAGATATCATGTACAGAGGGTTATTTGATACTTTGAATCTATCAAAAGACCTCCTTATCCCTTACGAGGGAATGGACCTGTAGGGTTTCAGTGGGGCGAAGACAACTCCCTTGGGATATGTCGAACTGATGGTGACCTTCGGCACATACCCGAAGTCAAAAACAGTCAGGGTACAATTCTTGGTCCTCCCTTGCGACTACGATTACAATTGCATCATTGATAGACCTACTCTGGCTGACCTCAGAGCCGTAACGTCGACAATTCATTTGAAGATGCGGTTCCACATCTCCAATGGCGAGATCATAACCTTACATGGTGACCTGGATGCGGCCAGAAGATGCTTCGAGATTAGTCTGAAGAGAACTCAGATTTATCGGATAGGAAAGAGATCGGTGTCCGAAAAACCCTCATCCTCACACGGATGTCGATCCCCACTGTGGGGCCGAGGATGTCAAGGTTAAGACCAAGGATATCGGTGCTCCATTGGCTAAAGAGCTAGCGAAGAGAATTGAGAGACCGATCCCAGATGGCGAATCATCCCACGTCCAGATTGGGAAGGACACATTCCGAACAACAAAGGTAGCTGACGATCTCCCCAAAGATCTGAGGTCTAACTTGATCAAATTCATCCAGGACAATGTCGACCTGTTCGCTTGGACTGCAAATGAGATGCCCGGGATATCACCCAAAGTAGCATGTCACAAATTCGCACTTAACCCTTCGGTACGCTGGGTTGCACAGAGACGACGTCGTCAGTCTCCTGAGAAAGCCCAAGCGGCGGAGAAAGCTGTGGCGGATCTCATCAAGGCAAAATTTGTGACAGAAGCCAAGTAAACAACTTGGTTATCAAACGTGGTGCTGATGAAGAAGTCGAATGGAATGTGGAGGATGTGTGTCGACTACACCGACCTCAACAAAGCTTTCCCTAAAGACGCATACCCGCTGCCAAACATCGACAAGCTCGTCGATAACTCATCTGGATTTCGGTTCCTATCCTTCATGGATGCCTACTAAAGCTACAACCATATACCGATGTATGAGCCCGACCAAGGGAAGACTATGTTTATGACCGAAGGTGCCAACTACTGTTATAAAGTCATGCCCTTCGGTTTGAAAAATGCCAGCGCCTCGTACCAGAGAATGATGAACAAAATTTTCGAGAAGCAGATCGGGCGGCTGCTCAAAGTATATATGGATGACATAATAATCAAAACTGTCCAAGACGAAGACCACGTCGCCCACCTTGCCGAAGTTTTTTCTGAACTTCGCAAGCACAAAATGCGTTTGAATCCGAGTAAGTGTACCTTCGGCGTGAGGGGGAGGAAGTTCTTGGGGCTTTACCTAACCGAAAGAGGAATTGAGGCAAATCCGGACAAGTGTAGAACAATCACCGATATGAAACAACCGACCTCGAAGAAGGAGATACAATGTTTAACCGGAATAATGGTAGTATTAACCAGGTTTATATCAAGGAGGAGGTCCCTTTCTAGTGGACCACTGAATGCCAAGAGGCTTTCGCCCAGTTAAAAGAAATTCCCTTTACACCACCAATGCTGAGTCGACCTCAGAAAGGGGAAACCTTATACCTTTATTTGGACATGATTGAAGAAACCATCAGCGTCGTACTAGTGAGAGAAGACGTCGCCGGACAGAAACCGGTATACTTTGCCAGTAAAGCCCTCCAAGGGCCAGAACTGCGATATCAGCGAGTTGAGAAAATGGCTCTAGCTCTCGTCGTTTTCGCACGAAGACTTCGCCAGTACTTTCTTTCTCACCGCATCATAGTCAGAACTGATCAACCAATAAAGCAGATCCTATACAGGCCTGATTTAGCTGGTCGAATGATAAAGTGGTCGATCAAACTCTCTGAATTTGACGTTAGCCACGAACCGAGGAAGCCGATTAAGGCTCAAATGCTAGCAGACTTCGTAGCGAAACTCACTCTGCGCTCATCTTCATCGCCGGCTGACAAGTGGAAAGTCTTCGTTGATGGCTCTTCTAATCCTAAAGGAAGCGGAGCCGGTTTGATCTTGGAAAACGAGGACGGGCTGGTGGTCGAATACTCGCTGGCGTTCGGCTTCCCGACATCGAACAACCAGACAAAATACGAGGCCTGGATCACCGGACTCACGTTTGCTCACGAACTTGGTGCGGCACGCATTGTCGTTCATTCCGACTCACAACTCGTAGTCTCATAAGTAGATGGGGGTTACCAAGCTAAGGATCTCTTGCTACAAAGGTACCTCGCTCGAGTCAAAACTCTAATAGGTCGGTTCGTTCATGCATATATCGTTCAAGTTCTGAAGGAACAGAACGTCCGTGCCGACATCCTTTCTAAGCTCGCCAGTACGAAAATTCGGACCTCGCACCGGTCGGTTATTCAAGAGACATTAACCGCTCCGAGTGTCCAGGACCAGTTGCTCGAAAACGTTCCCGGGACCCAAGAATCACTAGAGGGTGCCAACGCTAACTATGTGCACAGCTTGTCGATTTCCAACATCGACTTTGGCGACACCGATCTTAAAACTTCTTTATTTGGGGGAAGCACCAACAGATTCGAGAGAAGCATCCAAGCTTCATCGAAAAGCTTGTTCATTTTGCATCATTGAAGGAAAGTTATATCGAAGAGGCTACTCCATGCCCCTGCTGAAGTGTCTCGACACCTCAGAAGCTCAATATGTATTGGTTGAAATCCTATTGAAACAAACTCTCAAATTCTAGTTTTGATGATCAACAAACTCTGAGAAAAGATGCTTAAGCTTATTGGCTCATTTATGTTTCTAACATTTAGTGTGAGTAAGTTCCAGCAAAAGAAAGAAAAGGAAAAGAAACATGTCAAGCAAGAAGACAATGGAATTAAACATAAGATGCAAAGAAATATGGTGAATTGACATTGGACATCATTCTTGAGAAGGAAGCTGTTAAACCAAGTGGAAAATAGCTAATTATAAAATGGCATTGGACAGCATTCCTGAGAAACAAAGCTGCAGTAACTAAAATCAAAAGCTAGCAAACTTACTCGAGAGTGAGTAAGTTCCAACTTACTCTCAACTGTTGTAGAAACAGATTCAGCAGCAAAAGGAACAAATTAAATGCATCAAATGATCACATTTATGAGCACACCATGTCATTAAATGAAGAACAATCACTGAAATCAAGAGTTAGTTGCTGCTACTGCTACAAGTGAGGAAGTTCAGTAAGAGAAGATTCCCAAAGCTGATGTGACAATGGAACAGAACTGACAGTTGGTAAAAGGGAAGACTGCTATGTGCAGAAAAATATCAGAACTCTGCCTAATGCTTCCTCAAGGATTTCCAACGGCTCTGCAACGGCTACGAGGCCAAAATCAAGCCTATAAATATCAATGTTGGAAGATTTGAAAGATTAAGAGAGCCAAATTCAACTGCGGAATCAAATTCAAATTTGCTAAACAACTGCCTCTCAACTCACTCAAAAGTGCACTCTGCATAATTTATTAGGGGATCCTTTTGTGCAATCTTCTCCTTGTAAACACAATGTTTTAGATCGTATTTTTCTCTGTGTAATCAAGCCTTAAATCCCAAAAATATCTTATCGTTATATTTGTTTTGTCTTAGTTGAATCCTATCAAACTACCTAGGATAGGTGAGTGTTGGTGAGGAGTTCTGCTAAGGGAGATAGTTCAGGAATAGGAGTAAGTTCCTGGTTATAAACAGCTTGAAGAGGTTAGGTGAAAGAACACTTGTACTATTTGAGAAATAGTGGAAACACTCACTAAGAGTGAGGAGTGGATGTAGCCCAAAGTTTGGGGTGAATCACTATACATCTGGTGTGATTTCTATTTATGCTTTTATATCTATCCACTTGTGACACTTCACACACTCTTCACTTAACATTTAGAAATGGTGTTCGTTAAGCATTCTATAAAATTGTCATCCACTTACTGCTCATTTATCACACATGTTTCTGATTGACATCATACAAGTTTCATCCTGACATTATACAAACTGTTCAAACATTCTGCATAAGTAACGCTGCAACCTGAGTAAGTTCACATGCTGCATCACAAACTTACTCAACTCCAAGAACTGTCTTGAGAGCAAGATTAAAATTGTTTTAGTGCAGGATTTTTAATAGGTCACAATTCAAACCCCCCTTTCTTGTGACATCTTTTCACTTCAAATCCACGAAGGTATATGTGGGCAACACTTAGGCGGGAGGACGCTAGCAAAGAAAGCACTAAAAGAAGGCTATTATTGGCCTACCATGGAGATCGACGCAAAGGAATACATGAAAAAATGTGACAAGTGCCAGAAGCACGCCGATGTACACATCGCACCCCCAGCCGAACTAACTACCCTGTCTTCCCCATGGCCGTTTGCCTAGTGGGGAATCGACATTGTGGGGCCCTTTCCCTTGGCACCGGGGCAAATCAAATTCCTAGCAGTGACAGTGGATTGCTTCATGAAATGGGTTGAAGCGCCATCTCTTGCGAAGATAACTGCGAAGAACCTCATCAAATTCTTCAACTCCCAAATCCTCACCAGGTTCGGGATCCCAGAGGTCATTGTAACCGACAACGGTTCACAATTCATCGACTAACAGTTTCGAAAAATGCTGGCAGACCTCAGCGTGAAACACCATTTCACATCCGTTGAGCACCCTCAGACCAACGGACAGGCCGAAGTAGCCAATCGCGTAATCTTGCGGTCTTCGACGATGCCTCGATGAAGCGAACGATTGATGGGTCAACGAATTGCCTCAGGTTCTTTGGGCCTACAGGACAACACCACACTCATCGACCGGAGAGACACCCTTCCGATTAACTTATGGGTCAGAGGCGGTGATTCTCGTCGAGGTCATAGAGTTAAGCTGGAGGACACTTCATCCACCTGAACCGAGGCTGAATTACCAGTACCTCCGAGAAGAATTGGATCTCTTAGAAGAAAACCAAGAAATCGCGGTACTGAATGAGGCCGCCGTCAAGCAGCGAATAGCTGCTAGGTATAATCACCGCGTAGTCCCACGAGACTTCACCGTTGGAGACCTCGTTCTCCGAAGAGCAGATGTCGGATTGAAAAATTCCGCGCAAGGGAAGCTAGCTCCGAACTGGAAATGACCTTACCGGATCACTGCAAAGATCGGCACGGGGGCCTATTACCTCGAAGATCTCCAAGGAAGATGCTGGGAAAAAACCAAGCCGCCTGGAAAGGGTCACTGGGAGCGGCGACTTCTCCGGAAGCGATGGCCTGGCAGTATGGACGCATAACAATGTCTTAACTTCAGATGAATTGTGTCACTATAACTCAGCTGCAGATAAGGTCTATCTGTCGACCTTATCCAGTTCGGCGCGTGAAGACTCGGTACTGGAGTGTTCGAGCTGGATGCTGCGGAGTTTGAGCCTCTTCGTTCATACTGTCGAATGCAATGCCGTGTTGGAGAAGGAGATCAAGAAGAGGGAGGCCAAGATGACCGACCTCGAGAACAACCTCTTGGACAAATCCGATAAGTCAGAAAATGCCAAGAATGAGGTCGCAGAGCTGCAGTAGAGGGTCATCGACCTTCAGAAGGAACGCGATGACCTTATCTCCGAAAAGAAAACTCTTCTAGCCGAGAAGGATGAAGAAAAGGAGAAGTTTGAGAAGAGTTTGGAAGAGGCTAGCACAGCTCTTACTTCGGCCTAATCAGAAGTTGAAAACTGGAAGGCCATAGCTGGTAAGTTCAGCGACCAGCAGTTCGAAAATGTCGTCGACCAAATCCAGTTGATGTACCCGAGCATAGATGTCGAAGTTTCCAAGCTGTTCAACATGGGTGTTGTTGATGAGGACGTAATCATCGATCCCAAGACTATGGAAGTCCTTTACGAGGTGGTGCCTTCAATGGGGAAGGAAGTGGGATCTGCCTCAGAAGTCATCAAGAAGACTGTCGAAGAGACTCCTTGAAGACCTGGGATGCCGGGGTTATTTATAACGTGTATAAATTTTGTAACTTAAATTTGTACCTCTTCGGAGGTCTGTTTCGTATTTGACATTTGCTTCCCTTTAATCCAAGTTAAGCTTCTTGCAATGTCTATGGCGATTTCTTTGTCTTTAAGTTCGCTTTTCAGGGTTGATTCCGATTCTTTTTGTTTCGGAGTAAAATTCGACTTAACTTCTTCGAAGTCGGTTCCGATTTTTGTATGTTTCGGAGTAAGATCCGATTTAACTTCTTCGGAGTTAGTTTCGATTTTTGTATGTTTCGGAGTAGGATCCGACTTAACTTCTTCGGAGTTGGTTCCGATTTTTGTATGTTTTGGAGTAAGATTCGATTTGGTTTCTCGGAGGGTCCACTCTGGCCAAGGAATAGTCCTCCTCTTCCCTGATCTTAGGGAGCTCGGTCCTTAAGATGGGTGAACGCTATTTCGGCGTGACCTACCCTAGAAAGACTGGCTAGGTCGATCAGGTGGTCTACCGCGTGGACGCCTCTTCAAGGATCTTCGGGTGTGTCGATTACGTCCCGAATTCCTTCGAAGTGTGTGTTGGGAGTCAAAACTTCGGCGTTGTTTGCAGAAGCATGGGGATAGTACGGGCTTCCCCAGGATGTTTCGATGTGCTTGTCGAGGTGTAGAGTTCGGCATTCGTCGGTGTGCTAACCGGCCATTATCACTTTTACCTGACATAGTAAATAGTCATTAGAGTTGCAAAGTTGTATGTAACTTGCATTAAAATTTGATGTCAAATTACAATTTGAAGGAAAATTGCAAGTAATTTAATTAAACTTCGACAGTGGACAGTTCAAGACTGTTCGAAACATGTGTGGCTTGTCAGGTACTGTCTCCGATCGATCTTCGTCGTAGAAACCTGATTCAACTGTAGTATCTCCAAAGCTTAGTTGCGTTCCAGGTTCGGGCGATGGCCCTTCCTTGGAGATCTTCGAGGTAATAGGCCCTGTGCCGGTCTTTGCAGTGATCCGGTAAGGTCCTTCCCAGTTCGAAGCTAGAAAGAGATCCGAACTGGGAAAGACCTTACCGAATCTTGGCCTCCCTCTTCTTAATCTCCTCAGCACGATTCTTCACTTCCTCGGCAGCCTTATAGAACTCGTTGTTCTCCTTCTCCAACGCGGCATTGCGTTCGACAATATGAACGAAGAGGCTCAAACTCCGCAACATCCAGCTCGAATACTTTAGTACGGAGTCTTCACATGCCGAACTGGATAAGGTCGACAGATAGACCTTATCTGCAACTGAGGTATAGTGATGCAATTCATCTGAAGTTAAGACATTGTTATGCGTCCATATTGTCGGGCCATCGCTTCCGGAGAAGTCGCCGCTCCCAGTGACCCTTTCTAGGCGGCTTAGTTTTTTCCCGGCATCTTTCTTATGCTTTTTTGAAACTTGGATATCTTGGTCAACTTCGGCATCCTTCCTCTTACCTTGGGAATTAAGGACTTGAACCTCTTCGACCTCCGATCCCTCCGCCTGGCCCGAGGTCGGGGTAGAAATCCAATGTGGGGCAGGTGACAAGGAGGCGGCCGCTGCCGATGTAGGTGAACCGGCCGAAGAGCTGGCCAAGGCAGCAGAAGTCGAGGCACCTGTTGAAGCAGCTTTCCTTTTCTTCTTTTCGAGGAACTCACTCAAAGCCACGATGTCCGCCATTGCACCTGAAATTACAAAAACAAAAGGGTTAGAAATAACGCATACAAGGTAAGCAAACTTATCCACACATACATATATTATTACCTATGCACTCCTTAACCTCTTCTTCCGAGGTACAGCCCATCAAGTACCGACTACTCACATAGCGGGCTGAAGTCTTTTGGCCTAACGGAGTGTCCTTCACTTCGGGAGCAAATCCATCTACAAAGTCTGTTAGCTTATTTACACAATCGACGTCTTGATCGTCTAACAAGTCTTCGGGATTGCTGAACTCCTTACGTTCTATGAGGAAGTGATCCTGGCTCCAAAAGGGTCAGACTAACTCCTCTATTCCTCCCTCATCCATTTTCCTAATTCAGCATTTCTTTGCCGACCAGTTTAAGGGTTTCAAATAGAAGTACTCGCGCTTGAATCCCTGAACGGAGTCGCTATATGCTTAAATTAATCTAACCTTCGGTTTCAAAGATAACCACCCCTGCGGAGCATCACCTTTTTCCGCTGACCTCATCGGGGAGAAGAAGTAGAAAAACACACTTCTAAGCGCTGGAATACCGAGGTAAAAGCAAACTAACTCAAAACTCCGGATGAAGGCCCACGCATTCGGATGGAGCTGAGAAGGGGCAACCCGCAGATGGTTAAGAACTTCGAGTTGGAAATCAGTGAACGGCAACCAAACTCCAAGTTCAGTAAAGTACACTTTGTGCATAGGCAAAAAAAACCCTCGTCTTCGCAGGTTCCACGCAGATCCGATCATTAACTCTAGGGGAAATAACTTCCCAGTTGTTAAGATTTCCTTTACCCTGGCCGATGTCCAGGTAGGGCAAGAATTCGGCCAACGTCCTCTGGTTGCTGAACACCGACTTGGCACACAAGGCATCGTCGGCCACCCATGCATATCGATCGACATTGGTCGGAAGGGAGTGCCCTTTCTTGCCTTTCGGATCCTTTGCTCTTCCCATTGTCGACCTGCCCAAGGAAAGGTCTGGTTTAATCATCGAACTCCCTAACTAACGAAATCCCGAAATTTCCACCCTCACCGAAAAACTCATATTTTACTGGAAAACTCATAATCTCACAGAGAAATTCTTAGCTAAACGCCAAAAAACTCGTAAAAGAGCAAAAACTAGGCAACAAAGCATGAGACCCAGGCAGATCTAAGAGCAACCGCAGGGAACAGGGATCTAGCCAGCCTTGAGGGCGGCCACGCCCAAAACAAATAAGGGTAAGAACAAGGAAGCAGAACGAAAAACTTTCGAAAAACTGAGAACCTCCAGGAGGAAAAAGAAATCCGGTCAGCCATCACGGCGGCCACGCCCAGAAACAGTGACAAATAATAAACTAGCAAAGGAGAAGAACATACCTTGAGTATTTAAGAAACCACCATGAACGCAGAGAAGCAAGAGGAAGAAGAAGAAGCCCAAGGCTCTCCAGAGATGCGAAACTCAGGGAAGGGAGGAATTGTAAAAGTGTCAAATGAGATCCATCCTCCTGTATTTATAGATGAAAACGCATCATTACTCGCATTTAATGGTACGCGAAACCAGGCGTCACCTCGATTTAATGATAGATACGCCACCTGTGCGTGAAACGAGGCCATTTTTCCAATTTGAAATGATTGAAGTGACGCGTCGATTAGGGTTTTTGACATAGAACACCCTAGAAACCGTCGTCAATCAATGACGCGTGTCGCGTACGACACTGACTTATCCGAAGTCGAACTTCAAAATGAATGCCGAAGTAACGCTATGTGATTCAACCTTAAGTCACTCTGCTACAGTTTGATTCGAAATCTCACTTCGATAAACGCCTGGAGTCGCTTTTTCTTGATTCGGACCAAAGTCACGCTTCGACATCTCCCGAAGTCACACTTCGACAAATTCAATCACTTGCTGATTCAATCAAAAGCATACTTCGACATCAAGCTTCGCCACATCATCTGTCACTGCCAACTTAAACGAAGTCATACTTCGGCTATATGATAAATGTCGCACTTAGGAAACATACGTCTACACTGCGACGTTTAGTTAATCATAATCTGAACAACGCACTACTTAAGTCGAACTCCTCAAACATCGGAGATTGACTTGGGGGCAATTGTTCTGGACTGGGCCGAAGCCCATTCCTCCTAAGACTACTTCCGTGGCCCAACTCCGCAGATTGATCGTGGTCGACCAATGGCTACCGATCTTGTACGTCCATTACATCAACGGTCCCCTGATTCGCATTGGTTTTACGCCACCGATCTAGGGCCGTCGATATGATCAACGGACTGAAGCGCTCGGTAAGGAATTCCCTTCCTAATCACCATCCATTCAAATCAAACCCCAAATGTAATCATATAAAAGGAGGACCCAAAAAGGTACAATTTACGTTTACATTGTATCATACTGACCTCATCAGAACTATACTGACTTGAGCGTCGGAGTGCCTTTTGCAGGTACCCCACCACCGTTCTCCGTCGTCATCAACCACAGTTCGCGATAGACTCAACGACTCCGACCACCACTTCGTTTTTTGCTCGAAACAGACTCTACTTCAACTAGATGCACAAAATTCCGGAGATGCATACCATCTCAAATTTCATATTTAATAAAACCCATATTTTTTTGACGAAAGAAATTTACTTGTCCTCGATAAGAAAAACCTTGCCTGGCTCATCCTCGTCATTATCATTATCGTATAAAAGAAGGGAATGATGCATGAAAGACAAGCTGCACATTAATAATTGTATGTTATTTGAAGGACATGATGCATCGGATATATCACCAAAGGACCGAAAAAATACCATAGAAAATCATGCATGTTGAGAATGATAAGGTCAAAAGGGAACGTTTATTATACTTAACATGTAATATACTACCTCCGTCCCAAATTATAAGCTACTTTTATAAAAAAAAAATTTGCTCCAAAATATAAACTCATTTTCAATTTACAAGTTAATTAATTCTTTACAAGAATACTCTTAGATAGTCTTGGGAGATGAGAAGCTAAAGTAGAGTATTAAAGATTTTGTCTCAATAATTAAAGGTAGTATGGAAAACTAGTACACTTTCTAGATAAATTAAATTGGTTAAATAGTTTTTTTAATCTCCGTATTTTGATCAAAAAGTGTTTATAATTTGGGATGGAGGTATTATGTATTGACGACGACATTCAAGGGGTCAACAGCCTGCTGATCAAAGAAGGGTTTGGGACCATCCTTTTGGGCACTAAATGGGCAAAGGTCCCGTCTAATAAGGTCAACCATAGTTATACCTTGAAGTTGAAGGGTTCTTTGAAAGAGATATATGTTCGACCCTGGCGATATATTTCAAGGCAAAATATAAGATACTTGGACCGGCATCAAAAGTTTGAATTACCAGCTTACGACACAAGTGGAATGTGATCAGAAACAATATTATAATGGTGAATTTAAAAATAATAATTTAATCAAATAATAAATAAAATCAATTTAAAAATATAAATTAGTGTACATGTTTTTTAAAAATTTAAAAGTACCATAGCAAGAACCAATTTAGCTCACCAAAATAAATTTTGCATCCTTCAAAATCATCAGACGTGATTTATGAAAACAGTAGTCTGATTCTGATCTATACAGTCAATCTCACCTAATATGAAAAAGATTTTAGTTGTTATTATTGCGTCTTCCAAAATTAAATGAATTTTACTTATGGCGGAATTATAATTTTTACCTGTGAACTAACTCAAACAAGATTCTACTTAGTTTTTTTTTTTTTGACATAAACAAGATTCTACTTATGGTTAACTCAATGTTTAGGAATTAGAATATTGTAATGAATAAATAGTTATGTATGAATTCCAGGTGGCTGCGTTGATGGGCAATACGTAAATTTCACCGTAAATCTTGACTCAGGTTAGTAGTTCTCCCTAGCCATACATGGGGTGAGTCTCCCCCAATCTAAACTTTTAGTCATCAGCAATAAATAGTTACGTATGAGATAGCATTAATAATACAACCATTATAAAAAGATGGAATACTCCGTTATAGAAAAGATGATAAAGTCTCAATGGAGGTTCAACCATATTTAGTAAGACCCAAGAAAATTGTGGTAAGAAACGTCGACCGGATGAAAGATAACCAAGGAATTGGAGGTGGAAGATAACTCAACAATTAGAGATATAAAAAAACTGAAAAAACCATAATTATTAAGAGAAATTTAGAAATGAGTCTTGTATCTTCAAATCAAATATAATATAATTAACCATGATAAGTGGGAAAACAAAATTAAAAAAGCTGAAATCAACTAACGTTATTGACTTTTCTGCTTCATACGCATGGGTTCTGAGCACGTTTTGGTGGTGCGACCGCACATAACCCCATATTTTAGGGGCACCAAATTATATATATATATATATATATATATATATATATATATATATATATATATATATATATATATATATATATATATATATATATATATTATATTTGAAACTTGAGGGCCCAATTATTTTTTTTAAATTCAGGCTCAAACCTTCATAAGCCTTATAAGACCCAAGTTTTTATAGGGCCAATTGGACAGTTAAACCTTATACACTTTTAAAATAGAAACCCTAAGATATTGACTATTGAGAAGATCTTGGAAACACTAAAATATTCCTTAGCTGCTGCAAAAAGACAATCTTGCTGTGCTGCATAACGCGGTAATGGATCAACTAGCACTTTGCAAGAGTATGTCAACAATTTGTTTAAATTTTCCAACCTCTCATTTTCTTTCCACTTTTTCTTTTCATTTCCCTCTTTTTTTAAACTTTGCGGCCAAATGGATTATAGGGTTCGTGTTCGTCACAGCTCATAACCATGACCAGATTATTTTACATCCTACAGGTCAATAATGGGGTTCATGAATTTTTTATATATTGTAGATCAAGCAATTGGCTCACTTAATAGAAGATTTGAGTAATATAGCACATATGAGGAGATTTTTAGGTTTTTGTTTAGTATTGAAAGGCTTAGGTTATTCTCTGATAAAGACTTAAAATTATGCTGCAAAAATCTTGAAACTTATCTAAAGCATGGTGATTCTTGTGATCTTGATAGTGAAATTCAATTTGAAGAATTAAAGGTCACTAGAGAGGTTTTAACAGTTGAGTCAAAATCAAGCTTTATGATATTGAGTTCTTCTAAGACGTTTTATTGTTTTCCTAATGCATACATAGCTTATAGAATAATATTAACTATCACTGTTACTGTTGCATCGGCTGGGAGAAGTTTTTCTAAATTAAAATTGTTAAAATCTTATTTGCGATCTACTATGTCACAAGATAGATTAAATAGTCTTGCTTTGATTTCTATTGAGAGTGATTTTTTAAAGAATCTTGACTATGAACGAATTATTAATGATTTTGCAGCAAAAAATGCAAGGAGGACAATATTCAAAGATTAATAGGGCATCGATTTCTTTCTTCAGTTCTTGTGATTCATTTGCCATCAGTGGATGATGCTGGTGTAGGTTGTTGTTACAACATGTTTGGGTTGATAGACATAAGTATTACTATATTTTTCTATAATTCAATTGTAGTTTGCTATTGTAATCTTTTCTTTTCCTTCGGTAGTATTTTGTTTAACTTGAGGTTGTATCAAAATAATTAATAACTAGTTTTTATTTTTCTCTAAGGGGGCAAAGTACTCTTTTTCCTTCTAGATATTTTTTTCTTAAAGAGGGTTTTGCATCAGAAGGTTTTAACGAGGCTCCTAACCTTTCGTAGAAAAAAACAATTAATGACTAATTTTTTGCACCCTTTTATATGTTTTTGATAATATATATATATATAAATAGGACACTAATTTATTCATTCAGACAGGGTACCCAAAATCTCAACGGCTATCAGGGACGGCCCTGATTATACGTTCGAAAGGTCGAGTCTGCTTTTGAATTCAGATACTCACTATCGTTGTTATGGGTCCCCATGTGAAGAGTCTATGCCGAAAAAATTAATTATTCTGCAAATCGTACGAGTATCAAGCCCATGTCAAAGACATATAATTACCCAACAGAGAAGCCTGTTTTGGCACATGAACAATAGTGCCACGGTGCCAATCAACCCAACTTTCACATCATCCACTCAAACTGGGAGAGCTTTCAGACTATATACCTTGGATTTCCCAGTTTTATTTTATCGCACTACTTTTCACAAACTGTATGAGTAGTGTGTATTTAGATTAACAGTGAGTTTGATAGAATCACGATGAGAAATCAATGTGAGACATAAGCTACATTTTGTTACTTCTTTAAAATCACGGTGAAATGAGTTTCAAATGTGAATTTAGTGAGTTAAATGCCAATCCAAACATATGCATAGAGAAGTTGACTAGAACATATGCATAGAGAAGTTGACTAGATCATACCGTATCAAACCAGGCATCATCTCATCCTTGACTAACATGGCAATATTATATTATTCATTAGAAACCATCCAGATCTACGACCCTTTTTAGGAAAGACAAGACAAGGGTGACATGCTTGGAGAGCAACTGAATATGATGTTTTGTCCTTTATTTATTTATTTATTTTGCGTAGTTTTGCCGATGGATTTCATTCACAAATTGAAACTTCTGTGGGGCCCTTCAGATTATCCCTCTAATCCAGAATTTAAATTTAAAACACAGCTTACTCGGAGACAATTAACATCAGCATCAGCAATATAAAATTAAACAAGTAAAACCAAATTGCAGAGTAGAATATACCCATATGATCACACCAGACAAAACTTTCCCATTAATTTTACAGATCTTCCAGAGACCAAGAGATCATAACCAACATATTATATTAAATGGTTCCTATCTTAGAATCTAATGTGGGAAAACCGGAAATAGGGGTAGGAAGCAACCCACAATTCATCAAAATTTTGAAATTGCCAAGAGAAGAGAATCGTACTCTAAACTGAAAGGTACAAGTGGCCAACTTCAGATCTAAGTGAGAGCAAATTCTCTTCATTACTACTACTCTTGAGCAGTCGTAGCAGCAACTTGTTGAGTTCTCCGTTGGTGGACATCCCAATTATACACACGAGCAATCGTAACCTGATTACAAATAGATAAACAATCAATAAGTAAAGCTAATTATTGTTCAGAATCTTATAGAAAGATTGGGTGATAGCTGATAAACATACCAGATCACATTAATGCAAAATTATAAAAAAAAAATAAAAAAGCAGTGATTCAAGTGACCCAGGGGTGCTCATGGTAGACATGAAGCTGGGGGAAATGAGAATAAGAAGGTTGAAGTGCCACTGCCTTTTATGGTTTGCATGCATGTGCGTGTATTTATTTATTTTATACCAAATTTAAGGTCAAAGTAAAAATAAAAATGCAATATCAAAGTCCAAAATTAAAAAATTTCATTCATTCATTTTTCTATTTTAAAATTTCTCATTTTCTCTGCCAAACGCTAAGCAGTAAATAGAATTTTTTTTATCCCTCCCTCTCATGTTCATTTCCTCTTTTGTTTTCTACCTCCTTGTGTCCTACCGTTCCTGCTAAGAACTCCCCTTAAAGGGAGTAAAGGGTTCAAGGTCTTCAGGAACTTCGTCTTGCCATATATGTTCAATGTCCTTAACTTTATTTACATTTTATGGGAAGGTGTGGAAAGCAGAAAGATGCCCTCATTAAAAATAATACTTGGTCTCTAGTACCTCTTCCTTCTCACAGAATTCCAATTTGATGTAAGGGGATTTTTTGGGTTAAAGAGAAACCAGATGGTTCTGTTAACAAATATAAAGCAAGATTAGTGGCAAAGGGGTTTCATCAAAATTATGGAGCTGATTATAAGGAAACCTTCTCACCTGTTATCAAGTGAGGACAATTCTGACCGTAGCAATTTCCAGAGGTTGGCAGCTTCTACAGCTAGATGTCAACAATGCTTTCCTTAATGGATTGCATGAGGAAGAAGTCTATATGATTCAACCACCAGGTTTTGAAGCCCAAGACAAAACACTGGTGTGCAGATTAAATAAGGCTCTTTATGGCCTAAAGCAGGCTCCTAGGGCATTGTTTGATAGACTTAAAGGCACCTAAGCTCAGTTTGGTTTTACTGCTAGCAAATGTGATCCTTCTCTATCTGTATATTCCAAGGGTCCAGTCTTGGTATACATGCTTGTCTATGTAGATGACATTATTGTCACGGGTAATAATGTGTCTTTCATCAAGGGTTTAGTTTCTAAGCTCAATGCCACATTTTCCCTAAAAGATCTTGGCTTCCTTGACTATTTTCTGGGTATAGAAGTTAAGACTCAATCTGATGGATCTCTGCTTCTCACTCAAGGAAAGTATATCAGAGATTTGCTGGCTAAAAACAATATGCAGGAAGCTAATCCATTTCCTATACCTATGATATCCGGGTGCAAATTATCCAAATCTGGTTCTGCATATTTCTCAGATCCTACTCTGTATAGGTTAGTTGTCGGTGCACTGCAGTATGCTACCATCACCAAACCAATTTTTTTTTTTGGTCAGCTAATAGAAATAGTAAACAACAAACACACATACACACATTCAAACGGCAACACCCGGGTTCGAACCCCGGTCCCGGCGTCTCCATGTCGCTGAAATTGACAAAGCAACCAACAGTGGGGGCCAAACCATATATCAGCTTCTCAGTCAATAAAGTGTTTCAATTTATGGCTAAACCTTTGTAAGCTCACTGGGTGGCTGTTAAAAGAATATTAAGGTATCTAAAAGGTACCATCTCTTAGGGTTTGCATCTGAAGCCTATTCCAACAGCTCATGTCTGTCTTCCAGCTTACTGTGATGCAGATTGGGGGTCTGATTCTGATGACAGATGATCAACTTCAGGGGCTTGTGTGTTTATTGGTACTAATTTAGTCTCTTGGTGGGCTAAAAAGCAATCAGTGGTGTCCAGGTCTAGCACAGAGGCAAAATACGGAAGGCTAGCCTTAGCCACTACAGAATTACTTTGGATTCAGTCTTTGCTCATTGAATTGGGTGTACCTTCTATCCCTTCAATATACTGTGACAACATAAGCACCATTGCCCTTGCACATAATCCTGTCTTGCATGCCAGAACTAAACCTATGGAGTTAGATCTCTTCTTAACAAAAAAGGTTCTTCAAAAACAACTTAAAAGTTTCTAATGTTCCTAGTCACTTGCAGTGTGCAGACATCTTAACCAAAGCCCTAAGCCCTTCCTCCTTCCAAGTTTGAAGATTTTAGAACCAAGCTCACTGTTTGTGACTCTTCCAAGTTCACAACCAGTTGAGCTTGCAGGGAATATTAGAGTATACATATCTTGTAGCCTATAGAAGCTATGGTAGACTATCCCATATTGTATACATTCCCGTGTAACTAACTAATTGATGATAATCAGTTAGTTAGACTTCCCCCCTTGCTGAATTATTGTTCTATAAATAGAACACTGATGTACAAGCTTTGCTCAAGAATCATTTTACAGATTCAATGAAAGATATTTCTGAAATTCTGTTCTAACAGAATTAGGGTAGTTAGAGATAGTTACAAAGTTAACAGATGTGGAGCATTTGATAGTTAGCAAACAGACCTGAGTAATTGTCACTTGGTCCCTTAAAAACAGTAGATCAGCAACAAGAACTTCTAAACTGGATCTAGCATTATCCAAGTTTTTCTTTAGAAGAGCAGTAGCCTGCAACAGAAATTTATATTGTACTTATGTAGGGTTCAAATTTAAAAGAAAGAAAAACCAGCTATATTACCCAATACTAGCATACAAGTACCTCTTCTAATGAATATTCCAACATAACATTTGCTCCCAGCCATAAACATACAGAATCAGTTTCCTCTATGCAAGCTCGTGAATATATGCCTTCTGACATTTCAAAATCAGCAATAAGTTCCTGCATCCAAAGTCAAACGTAAATCTTCCAGTTTATAACACAACTAATGTTTCTTAATTGCAGTATAAACATTTAAAATATTTTAAATAGGTGGCATCATATGGCTTATAAATGCATCAAAATTAAATCTTTTCACTATACACACAATGATGAGGAACTGATAATAATTACATAGGGCTCATAGCAACAGCTGAGCCTTTGTGTGCGCACCCATGGGGGTGTCGAGGGGGAGAGGGAGGATATTCCAAAAGGTATAAACAAAACAAAAGGAAGACAGCATATTTAGCAATATTATATAAAAAGCAACTTTGACCACTCACAAACTAGTTTTGAGGTTAACTGATGTGCAAGCAGTACATGTATGGCATTACAATATTGTTACCAGTGCCAAAATGTAATATTTGACATTTTGTAGCATGAGCAGGTTACGAAATATAATGCCCTATAGTCCTGGAAAAGGACTTGGAATGAACACATGACATCAAGCTGATAGAGACCCGAGTGAGGGCTTTTAAGGAAAAAAGGGGGATATGATGTAATAAGAGTGGGGTAAGGATATATGGTAAATAATGAGTGGAGTAGGATGCTTAGTTGGCATGTTGGTTATGCCTTAGTAGTATATATAGTGAGGTAAGGGAATTGTGAGGGTTATGAAAGAATATTGTAAGTGACCATTATGGTTAGGCAGAGAGAGAGTTTTCTCCTTCTCTGAGGAGCTTTGCTCTGGGGTAGATTGGGACCCTTTCCCTTCTACAATTTTCCTTTCTCCATTAATCAAATACTTTTAGTTTTACAGTGTTTAGTCCTTTTTTATACTTAATTTTTGCTTTTGATTTTCTGGGGTCCCATCACAAGCACACCCATTTATATTCTTCATTACAGATGTAACATCATTTACAATTATCCTAAACAAAATGCAAATTTGGGAGATAGACCATAATATTCAAACACTTGAAATTGACTTGGTTGAACACATGGCATCAAGCGCTCCCATTTATATTCTACATTACAGATGTAACATCATTTACAATTATCCTAAACAAAATGCAAATTTGGGACAGCCCATAATATTCAAACACTTGAAATTGGCTTTATTTTCATTTGAGGAAAAAAGAGTACATAATGGTATTTTGGGTAAGGTTATTAAATAATAAAATCATTAGGTTTCATGTTATTAGAACTTGGGTAGGCCAAACTCAACCCCAAAAGCTAGCTCAAAAGGTGTGGATTGTTAAGCCTTATAAAGACTAATTTGACCATATCTATAACTAATGTGGGATCGTAATACACTCCATCACGCCTAGGATTAGACATCTAGAGCATGGACAAGGTAGCGGATCTCAACACACAGCCCTCACGTCTAGAATTGGACATCTTGAGTGCGGACAAACACGGGTGCCCCAATAACAGATCTAGGATAGACTCTAATACCATATTAGAACTTTGGGCTAGGAACAATTCTTATGTCAACATTCTAGTGTTTATAGATACAAATAATCAAAAACTTTGAGTGTGACTATGAGTATTGTGCTTGATGCAATAATCATTCTTGAGAATAGTCTAATTTTCCTTAAAAGCAAAAGACGGCACTACGACACATTACCCTACCTTAATTACCCTACTTAGCCGATGACTAATAGCATAACACTTAATACAAAAACTACGTAGGTAACGAAATACGAACAGAAAAAGATACAGAACAAGAAAATGAGGAGGGCAAGCAATGACTCCACTGGAAAATCAGAATTTGCAGCTTGGCTGCTCTCTAAGGTTACTACTAAACAACCCCCTTGCTCAATTGGATCACATTGAATGTTACTCTTGGTTACAGCCCTAACCTGACAACTTGCCATTGTTATTATCCAGGAGAAGGTTAAAAACATCACTACTGTGCTTTTCGCAAAAGCCACGGCGTTGTCAATCAAACAAGAAACACAGCGTAACCAGAGAGAATATAGGGTGTTAAAAGATATGAAAATATCTTATAATACCTTAATATTATCTTATATGAAAAATATAATATCTTAATATGAAAATAAAGTTTCTAACTCAAAGGAAACATCATAAACAATAAAAAGAAGCTAAATTCAAAAACATTTAGTTAGGCTGGGCGGAAGACTTGGCAGCATTTACTGCTGCATCTTCTTCCTTCTCTGGTACTGACGCCCCATGAAGGCGTCCACATCACAAAAATAGAAAATTGAAACAAACAGAAGCATTGAAGTCCAACATTAACCATGGGGACCTGAGTCATCAACTTCTTCATGGAAGAGAAAAAAAGCAGGCAAAGGAAAATGTAATCACCTATATGCTAAAAAGGATATGTCTTAACAAAGGTCCTAAATTTTCAAGAAATCAGAAAATCTTAAGGATGTATTAACAGTATTAAAATCATGGCATACGTTGTAAGCACAACAAAAATATAAGATGCACAAATTTCAGATTTCAGCAGTCTGATAACAACTAATCTAAATATTTATTGCTACACATTTCTGTAAGATATTAAGTCCAAATATCGTCTATCTAAAACATATTTACTACTATAATTTGTCATAGAGAATCAGGCTCCGAACGAACCTCACCAGTACCCTTCTTAGCTTGCAATGTAGCAACAACGTCTAAGCACTTTTCAATATCTGGAATTTTTGCCTGACAAACACCACAAATAGTGTCAGGTGACGATCTGTTTATTGAGTACTGAAAGAAAAAGGACACGCACGTGCGCGCGCACAGAGAGAGAGAGAGAGAGGGTAACATTTGGATGAATCATTTCATGTTGGAATATGTTGACCCAAATATAATAAACAAAAAACATAGTTTTCTCGTTTTACTAAAAATTTTAAGATCAACAGCTGGTAATGAATCAATTAGAAAGATGATTGTTATGACTTTAATTAGCATTTTTTTATTAAAGTATAAAGCCAGGCAATTAGGAACGGCCAAAGTACAGAAAATACGACGACTTTGGATTGGAGTCTATATCTTATCATTGTAAATACAATGCAACTCAGTTTAGCTTTAAACCAAACTTGTTTTCAAAATGAAAAACTACATTGTGAAATCCCATGACACATGTCCCAAAACATAATATTTATGGCATGTTACTTAGCAAGGAGCTTGCTGTCTAAACAGGCAAAAAAAAGTCAAATTCATATGTGCTCTTTCAGCGGTTGAAATCTTACTCGATGCCATTGGTTCTCGCTTGAAATATAATAAGATTTTTTTTGTCTTATTATCCTCAATCAAAATATCGACAAACAACAATAACATATGAAACCTGGAGATCCCTTTGCTGAGCAAGAAGCTTCATTTCAACCAACTTGTATTGCTGAAGTCTGCAAAAAAATATGCTGGGTCATCATACACACAAACTTATGAATAAAAGTGAAATTCCATTTAAAGTGTGAAATAAATTCACACATGAGCGCTACTTTAAGTGTAAGAATGAACTTTTGGTTTCTCAGATGTCTAGTCAATGCAACAGTGTCAAGGACCTGTGAAACCTAGTTTTTTTGTTAAATCAACACATAATTACAATTCAAGGAGTTTCGTATGCATAAATAAATATACAAATAAGAAATGACTTAATTCTACAAATTGTATACAGCTAATGAATCTATAAAAAGACAACATAAGCACAATATATTCCAAAATTTTAAGAACATATAGCATCAATTACAGTCCAAATATCACATTACAAGCTACCACATTCATTAATCCCTATGAAGCACGGACACAGACACGGACACGACACGTAGACACCACTAATGTCCAAAATACAGGACACCGATACCGATACATATATATGTATACATATGTATATATATAATATAAAATAAAGTATGAGTATCATTTATAAAAGATCTAAATTAACAATCAAGGATGAAGTAGAGACTGGAGTAAAGGTCCAAGAGCGGACTTCGACTGCAAAGGGAGTGGAGACATCGACGAGATGGAGTGAAGATGTCACCGCAAACGAAGCATTTGATAGGGAGGGCGACGTCTACCGTGAACAGAAAAGATCGAGAAGGGAGACATCAACCGAAAAAGGGAATCCGGGAATGGAAAAGAACAAGGAAGATTGGAGAAGCTGAACATGCGTTATGACTAATTTATAATAGAAAACTAGCTTATGCGGGTATCCCTTCCCACCAAAAGGGTGTCTCATCCGTGTCGGAGAGGTGTCACTACGAAAAATATAATTGTTTTAATTGGACACCTAAATGAGGTGTCAGAGACGCGTCGTACGGGTGTCGGTGTTCGAAACATGTCGGACATGGGACACGCCTAAAACGAGAGGTGTTTGTGCTTCATAGATTAATCCAACTATGAAATTTATACCAGAGATGCAGAAGTAGTTTACAAATCTATTATTTATCCAACATTACTTCCTAATGACATTCAGTCACTCTTGATTTGCAGACAATTCGATGGCACTAATTTATTCACCATTCCAAAATCCAAACCAAATGATTCCGAGACCACGATCATACCGTCTTAGCCTTAACCATATATTTTGATCCACTTCACCTCATAATCACATTCAGTTGAAGTTGTTATTGATCCCTGCCACTACATGAAAATCTTAGTTTCTCTTCCTATTACCTAAAACCTACTGCCAGTAATTATACACTGACATCAATATTTGTAACTCTCTACACATTCTTTCGAACACTTCAAACCATAAAGTACTCCCATTCCATACAAACCCCACATACTCTTAACAAACATGCTTTGAACTAACTCATAACCAGAAAATGAACTTGCATCCAAAGTGACTCACCACACTGATCCAATCACAAAACTATATAAACGAAAAAAAAACTAGAAGCTCCTTTTCAAGATGATCTAGCAGCAAATAACAAGAAGATCCTTAAAATTTGAGGTTTCGAGAATTATGAAGTGAGAAAGGAGTAAGGATTAAGACCTTTCTTGGAGAAAAGCGAGGGCGGAGTTAACTTCGAGGCCTGACTGGGTGAGGTAAGTGTGGACATCCTCTACGAACTGAGCCCCTGGTATTCCTCTTCGCTCCGTCACCCCCGACGATGAAGACGAAGAAGCCATTGTTGACAAACTGCAATCGACCACACCGCACGACGCTTTATTGGTTGTCGTTTATATCTTGGACCTATCACTCAGCCCAAGTCCGCCTTCGGGTCTTGATAAGGGCTTTGATTTCCCCACCTCCCCCACTTAATTTTCCCACCTCCCCAGCTCATGGAAAAGACCAAAATACCCCTACAAATTTCCCTCCTCTCATCTCCCTCACCTCCCCAACGCAGCAATCTCACTTCACCTCACCTCCCACTCTCTTGAACCTCACTTCACCTCCGTCACGAGCTCTCCTCCCGCTCACTTCGAACGCCTTTCTCCCTCTTTGAAACGTGCATCTCCATCTCAGACAGCTTCCATGTCTGTTAATTTTTTTTCTGCGTGCTCTGAATATCCGAATTCTTGAATCCGGAGGTGTCCGGACTCAAGAATTCGGACGTGTAAAACCCAGTTGTTGTGCACTAAACGTCCGGATTCTTGAATCCGGAGGGATTCTTGAATCCGGAGGTGTCCGGACTTAAGAATCTGGATGTTTAGTATACAACAACTGGGTTTTAGACGTCCGGATTCTTAAATCCGGACGATTTTATACCTCCGGACTTTAGAATCTGGAGCATTCCGGACATTAGAATCCGGACTTGGGAAATAAAGAAAGTAAAAAACAAACATCCGGATTCTTATATCCGGAGTGCTCTGGTAATAAGAATACGGATTCTCTGCAATTTCAAAAGAAAAAAAGAGCCCAACGCACCTCAGATCGGCGGCAATGTGGAGGAGCTATGGCGAACGAATGCACCAGGGATGGCTACGACCTCCAAGGTGAGCAAAAAACCTTCAAAAAGTGAGAGAGATTGGGAGAGAAAGCTGCAAATCGAGAGAGGGAGGTGGCAGAGAAAGTGAGGGAACGAGAGGGAGGTGATACATATTTTGTGTTTTTTATTAAGGGTAAAATTGAATTTTCATAAATATGGGAGGTGGGGAAATTAAGTGGGGGAGGTGGGGGAATAAAAGGCCTCTTGATAAATCTCGGGCAGTGAATTGTTAAATGCACCCAAGAAATTGTTGGGTACACCCAACACATTCCAAAAATACTCTTGATAAAATCATGAATCTCAAATTTTTTATAACTAATCACAGTTTTTTATCACAATTTTTCTGAAACTCGCAAAAAACAAATTATGGTAGGTAAACAAGGAAAATTCGTGCAAATAAGCTATTTGCGAGTGTACAAATTTGTTCACTCGTAAATAGCTTATTTAAGCGTGGTATACAAAAATGTATATCCCACGTGCAAATAGGTTATTTGCGCGTGTACAAAATTTAAAAATTTGTACACGCACAAATAGTTTATTTGCACAGGTGACATAAATTTTTGTATACCACATGCAAATAAGCTATTTGCGAGTACAAAAATTGTGTACGCTCGCAAATAGCTTATTAGCGCGTGTATAGAATTGTTATTGATTTCAAATTTTTTTAATTTTAATTATATCTAAACTAATAATAATAATAATAATAATAATAATAATAATAATAATAATAATAATAATTAAATTCATGACAAACAGGTGTTCGCATATAGTTATTAAATAGCAGTGTTACAAACATAATAGTGAGTATGAAAACACAACTCCTCAATGACCCTCCGCTATCCGAAGAATTTCCCGAAGGTAGTCACACATCTCATTTTTCCCCGGTGCGTAATCAACGACCTGATGCAACATGGCGACGACTCTATCCAACCTGCGTATCGCATCAACACAACTCGCCTACAAATGAAATAAATGCATTATAGCAAATAATTAGATAATGTTACGAATGGACATAATATATATAGTGCAAGGACTTATTATTCCTTACCCGATAACACACATCATCATCATGTGGATCATGTGGAACATGTGTAGCTTATGGAGGTATCAACAGTGGATGCGAGACCCTATAGTACCACTCCATGTATCCCTCGACGCACTCATCTAGATGAGCGGCCTGCCTCAACTGAAAAATGTATCTAATAAAGTACAGGAGAGATGACATCCAGTTAAGACTAATATCCTTAGCCGAGGGACGTCGTGGTGGCTCTCGAGGAATGTCCTGCATGTACCTAAACTGTCGTAGTACCCTTTCCAACAGGTACGGCACTATGGTGTTCCCACACCGGATGTACCCCGAAAAGATTGTCACGTCAGCGAGAGTGAAATGCTGCCTATGGGTAGTCCACGGTGTCCAACACACGCCACCAGTGGTCAACACATCCAATGCTTGCCTGTATGGAAGCACATTCCCCTTACCCCTCTTAGGTGTCTAGCGGTTAGCGCGTACACGCTCATCACTGTAACCTTCAACAAGCCTCTGATCTACTATAGTAGGAAAATACTCGTAGATCCACGCCTGTCACAAATAACAATAACGAATCAGTTACGAAATCGTGTCAGAGTTAAAACAATTGTAAATTTAATTTTCTTATTTAATAACACAATGGTACCTGAAAGAGTGTCATGTAGCCCGCTAACCCATGGCACTCGAACATGCTGGCATTGCCAAGATTGTTGGAATCAAGTGGATTCAGAAACAATGACCCTTAATTGTTTTGATGATAACAAATAATTGTTAGAACAATTTACCCTCTGATGTATGTGTTAGTATGCAGAACACAGTGAGTAAGTCACTATTTATCAGATGGAAATGTCTTAGAAGACTAAGCTTATGTGTGCATTTCACCCTCCGTTTCATTCGTCTGAGTCCGATAGTGATCATCCGGAAAGTGCTGATGACGTCATCGTCTAATAGCCTCACTCCGATGATCATGCTCTGATAAGGTCAACACTCTGATGTTAACCAACGCTCTGATAGACCAAGCTCTGATTAGACTACACAGTGGAAACTTTCGTCCGATACTAAAAGAATCCTTTAAAGGCTACTTTAGTCTGTTTAGAAAATGCTCTGATTGGAAATCAGACTTAGAGTTCATTAAAGGCTACTTCAAATATTAAAGAGACCTCATTGTTGAGTATTTTAATGTACGAGGAATCAAAGGCCAAAGAGAATGTCAACGAATATAATCATCAGAAATAACTTGCTTTGGAAGTGTCTCATATTCAAAAAGATCACAAGGGACAAAGTTCCTGCAACAGTCTGCTGTGTCAGTGTACAGGAGCATAGCTGAAAGTGACAGGACTTGCTAAAAGTCACCAAAAGCGGATATGAAATTTTGTCCACTGGTGTAAAGAGCTGTTAGGTCACAACGGCACTATTTGCAACCCTAGCTATATATATCTTACTTCATTCACTGAAGTGGAAAAAAAGAAATTGGATCATACTTGCAAGACAGTGAGCAACCAAGAAATTATTCAAAGTCTCTGAGACTAAGTGAACAAGTACTTAAACGTTTTATTCTTTCTATTAGAAAGCTATTCTTTGTACTTAAGCATTTCATTGTAAATCCTCTCTGCTGAGAGTTATTGTTGTTGTTTCAAAGTATTTTTGAACTCTTGTATTTAGCCCAATAGTGGCTGTATTTCTTAGAGGCTTCACTGTACTAAGTCGTTCTAAGAAGTTGTGAGTATAGCCAGTTTGGCAGTAGTATACTCTCAAGTGTAATCAATTGATTATAGTGGAGAAATCCTTCAAGTGTGTTGAAGGGATTAGACGTAGCTATTAGGTGATAGTGAACTAGTATAAATCACTGTGTCCTGCTTTTCTCTTCTCTTTACATATTTTACACTGTTATTTTGTTAAAGAGTTGTTTTGAAAAGGTTTTCAAAAACATGCAAGTATATCGAAATGATTTATAAAACCCAATCCAAACCCTCTTTCTTGTGTTTTTGTCACGTTCAAAGATAACCGTACAACTAGCACAGGGCTAAAGCTCCCCTAATCACTGTTCAACCTGATCCAAGTGACGCACCAGCTCAAGATATCTATAATCAATAAGGGTTCTACTCTTGTCTGTCAGAATAGTCATGCCGAGTATCACCAACACGAACGCCCTCACTACCTCCTCCATCCGACCCTCATGCCTCCATCTATCATAATGGTTCTACAGCCAAGATAAACTCACAACAGCACTCCCCTGGCCCGTAATCTCCCCAAAGGCCTTCGCATATTATACCCCTAACAATGACTGTAGAACAGATATACCAATATATGTGTCCATCTGATGGGCTATGAACAAGGCGCCTCTGACCGGTATGCCCAATATGCATGCCACATCATCCAGCGTGATGGTCAAATCTCCGAATGGTAGGTGGAACGAGCCAGTCTCACGGCGCCACCTCTCAGAAAACGCAATCAGTAGCGAGTTGTCAATCATCTTGTAGCTGCAATACATTAGAGTCGAAAGACCAGCTCGATCAACTACCTCCTGTATCGCATGTGGTAGTGGCTGACGATCCCCAAACCACTTTTGCAACTTTTTACCGTGAGCAAAATCCCTAAGAGGACCCTCCCAGTCCTGCACACATAAAAATAAATGTCTTGTATGAATTACACAATTAAAAAGAAAACCCTTAAATGTTTTAAAACAGAAAACAATAATTACCTCTCCGCTCCATAAGTGATAAGCGATGTGGTCCCTAAATGATTTAAGCAGCGACGTATCGGAAGGTCCTCCAGGAAATGGTCCCTCCTCTACTGGTGCATCAATGCATCTCATCTGGTTCCTCATGAGGAACCTCATGCTGATATCCCTCATGCTGAGGTTCCTCTTACAGATGTTCCTCGTACCGAGGTTCCTGTCTACGTCGTCTACCCTATCTGTTCGGTCTACTTTGTCTACCGTCAATAAGTCTCCTACGGTGTGATGCAGTCATGGCATCCCGCTCCACAGGTTCTCGCGCAGCCGCTCTCGCACGCTTAACCTCCTGAGCCGTAGCCTCCATCTCAGCCTCCCTACTAGCCACCTAGCTTGCTCCTCTCATGCGTGGCATAACTGAAACAAAAAAAAATGTTTAAAAAAACAAAGTTAATTTTTTTTTAAACACTACTCACAAATAGCATATTTGCGCACGAAGGAATTCCATAAATTCCTTCACGCGCAAATAACATATTTGCGAGTAGCTAAAAACACGCGCAAATATGCTATTTGTGATGGAATTCGCAAATACCTAATTTGCGACTAAACAAAGCAATATGCGAGTGTAATGTTGAAATTTGCGAGTAATCAGAGAAATTTTCAACACTCTGAAGTTAGAAAATTGCGAGGAAGAAGAATGAGGGGGGAAAATGTTTTCACTTTCGATAATTTTACCAGGAATATTTTTGTCATCTCATGTAAATATTGGGTGTACCCAGCTATTTGCTAGGTGCATTTAACAATTCCCTCTCGGGCATGGGGCATGGGGCATGCTTTTTATTAATGGGCCTTGGATTGGATTTCCATCACGCTGATCATCCCAAATTTTCACATTCACACCCCTACTCTCTATTTTTATTCCCAAAATACCCCTACTCATAACCAATAAACACAAACCCATACATGTATCGCAATTTTCTGAAGACAAAATTTTCAGGTGTTTATATTTGTACATAAACGTCTGGAAACTAAGTTTCTAGAATATATATTTATTTGGTTTAGTATATTTTCAGAAACTCGGTTTTCGTACAGTGTTATGGAATTTATTTCGTTTGGAAACTAAGTTTTTGGAATTTATTAACATGGAATAATATCATTTTATACATTTATTTTCTTTTTTTAGTACTTTCCTGTATGTTTCCTTTTATTCTTATCTTACACACACAATTATAAAGTGGTTAAAATAAGTGTAAAACTGAAAAGGTTTGTCAATACAAATATGAAATATATATAGTCAAATATGATAGCAAAACAAAAAGACATCACTTATACATCTTCCTCCTCTAATACACTAGTTCTTCTCTGTTGAGATTGTTAGTGTTAATTCAGTTTTGTTAAGAGAGTGGTGGTTAGAGTTAGTTAAATGGTAGTTAGTAGTTGGTTGGTTGTTAAGTGAAAATTGTACCCGATGTGAGATATGTTGTATTGGTGTATAAATAGATGTATCATTGTTCAATAAAATGTGTGTATTCCACAACTGAGAATTTCTGCTTTTCTCTTCATTCCTTCCTCAAGGATGTAGTGTGCTGAGTTCTCGTGCTAATAAAGTGGTATCTAGAGCTTAAACCCGCCTGGGCCAAACAAAGGTTGTAAAAAAAGAGTGACACGTAAAGAGAGGGTGAGTGGTGCAATCATGTGTGTTAACCATGGAGAAAGTGAATGGCAATTTGGTGGAAATCTACCGGTTCTTGATTCCAAGAATTGGGATCGATGGAAGAATCAAATGGAGGTGATCTTCGTTTCAAGAAGTGATGGAGATAGTAAGAATGGGGTTCCAGACTGTGGCTAACCCCATCGATGTTCAAAGAACCACTCATCGAATCATCGAAGAAGGATTTCAAAGCCTTATTCTTGATTCACCAAAGGTGTGGATGCCGCAACCATCGAGAAAATTTCTGGCCGCAGCACATCGGGGACGCCCGGGAACGTTGGAAAGAAGCCATGCGGGTGATGGCAAACTCAAAAGGGTGAGGCTTCAAACAATAAGGAGACAACTTGAGTTCGCCGCAGATGGAGAATCGAGAAAAGGTGGGCGATTACTTTACAAGAGTTGACTGACGAATCACATGAAGGCATATGGTGATGTGATTTGGATCACAAATTGTTGAAAAGGTGATGAGGACCTTGGTTCCAAGATTTGACTATCATTGTTGTGGTAATTGAGGAAGCCAAAGACCTTACAACAATGAAGGTGGAAGAACTACAGAGTTCTTTGGAGGCCCATGAGCAACGTATCAATGAAAGAAGTTGATGATAAGGAGAGGAATACGTGGCTCCTCAGCAAATGTAACAATAAAGATAAGAAAGGGAAGAAGTGGAAGAATGGCAAGAGGAAGGGAAACTACAACAATGTTGGAAACAGAAACCATCAAGAAACTCAACTGGGAATGATCAAGTAGTGGAGGCAGGGTTCACGTGGAGGAACAAGGGTTCTCATAGAGGGAGGTGGATCAAGAGGTAGAGGTGGAAGAAAGAAGTTTGACAAAAGTGGCATTCAATGCTATAATTGTCAAAAAACGGGGCACTTTTGTCGATGAGTGCTACAAGGCACAAGAAGAACCAGATTGATGAGGCTCGGCTAGCTCATGAAGATGATGATTACGAGCCGCCTTGCGATGGTGACCACCAGAAGATGATCCGCAGATTAACCAAAGGTATCTAGACTGGCATTCGCACACACACGATCGAAAGAAAGATTGGTTTGTAAGCTGATCCAATCATGAAGAGTAAGGTTCGATTTGATGACGACACTCAAGGCGTAAGGTGTAGGTGAAGTCTTGATCAAGAGGAAGGATGGGAAACAATCTTTAATTACTGATGTCCTTTATGTGCCAAGGATGAAGAGTAATCTTCTTAGCCTTGGTCAATTGTGTGAGAAGGGATATTCAATGGAGGTGGAAAACAATTGGCTAAAGGTATTCGATAGAAAGAAAAAACTGATTTTGAAGGCACCTATGTCCAAAAATAGGACCTTCAAGATTCAAATTGATGTTATGGAGCATAAGTGCTTGGCCACAGCTGCAAGTAGAGAGGAATGGATTTGGCACTACAGGTTTGGGCATCTGAATTTCAGGGACTTAAACTTGTTGAGCAAACAAGAATTGGTGAAAGGACTTCCTCGCAATTCCACCGCCAGAAGCATGTGAAGACTGATTCTTGCCAAACAAAGACAAACCATTCACCCAGGTGGAAATCAAAAACCGTAAGCAAACTTGAATTGGTGCATTCGGGATGTGTGGTCCAATGCAAACAAACTCTCTTGGAGACAACAGTACTTTGTATCTTTTATTTGATGATTTTAGTAGGAAAATGTGGACCTACTTGATTAAGAAAAAGAATGAAGTGTTTAATGTTTTAAGAAAGTTCAAAGCCTCAAGCTGAAAAACAAAGTGGTTTATCAATCAAGAGGCTAAGAATGATGGTGGTGGAGAATTTGTATCAAGAGAGTTTGAAGAGTTATGTGATAGTGAGGGTATTGTGCATGAAATTACTCCACCTTACACACCACAACACAATGGCTTGAAAGAAGGAATAGAACTATAATGAACATGGTCAGAGCATGTTAAAGTGGAAGAACTTGCCAAAATTTGCTATGGGGAGGCAAGATCTACTGCAACCTACCTATTGAATAAAGTGTCCTACAAAGAAATTAAAGGATACTACACTGAGGAATGTTGGTCGTGTGTTAAACCCGATGTTGATCATTTGAAAGTGTTCTGGTCAATCAGGCTTTAAGCATGTTCATCGATTAAGAAGAAAGGCTGGATGATAGGGAGAACATTTGATACTTGTGGTATCATGTCACCGAGGATACATTGTTCAATCCAAAGGAGCAAACAAATTGAAATCAATGCAGAGATGTAATTGCTGATGAAGTGAGAACCTGGAACTGACCGGCAAAGGAAGAAAAAGATTCAAAGTGAGCCCCGATGTTCGATGAGATAAATGATGGAACTCCGTGCATTCAAAGGGAAGAAGTTGGGTTGAGATCTCGAAGAACGAGTGCGACCTCAAAGACTGCAGGACTGTGAAGTTGTGTCAGATGCTGTAGTTAACTCAGAAGGTGAATTTGTTCATTTTGCCATGTTTTCTCGGCGGCGTAACCAAGAAGTGGAAGAAGTTTTAAAGGACTCAAAGTGGATGTGTGCTATGAAAGATGAATTGAGATCAATTGAAAATCGAGACATATGGGAATTAATTGATCTACCTTCAAGAAAAGAGCAATAGGTGTGAAATGGGTGTACAAACTCAAATTGAATCCAAGTGGAGAAGTGGTGAAGCACAAAGCCGACTGGTTGCCAAAGGCTTTTACAAAAAGCATGGTGTAGATTTTGAAGAAGTATTTGCCCTCGCGGCTAGGCTTGAAACAATTCGAACGGTGGTTGCCCTCGCTAGTGCCAAAGGCTGGTTTTTATATCAAATGGATGTAAAGTCAAGATTCTTAAATGGACCTCTGGGAGAGGAGGTTTATGCAGAAGTACTGGTTTTTATGTAAAGCAACAGGAATCAAAAGTGTATAGATTGAAGAAGGCCCTCTATGGCCTAAAGCAGTACATTGGGCATGGAACAAAAGAATTGATGGATTCTTGAGTCAAATCGGGTTCATTAAGTGTGTCTCAACACGGGTCTATGTGAAACACAAATCCTCTTTGGTTTAGTGATTGTATGCCTATATGTGGATGACCTCTTGGTTACCGTGATAATATGCTGAGGTTGAGGTATTCAAGAGAAGAATGAGAGAAGAATTTGAGATGACTGATCTAGGCCACTCTTATTTCTCGGGAATTCAATTTCTGTAAGACAGAAAGTTGGCATTGTGATGCATCAATCTAAATATGCAATGCATATATTGAAGAAGTTCGATATGTCAATTGCAACTTAGCAAGAACTCCCCGCAGAACCGGGTCCGAAATTGAGCAAAGAAGCGCATGATGCAAAAGCGGATGCAACCCAAGATGCGAAGCGTATCAGTAGGATCTTTGAGATATCTATGCAACTCGCACTGATTTCATTGCTCGTGTTGGCTACATCAGGATTTATGGAGCGCCGAGAGTCCTGCATACATGCAAGGCAAACTTGAGAATACTCATGCGAAGTGGCACCTTGGACTATGGAATTCTATTTCCTTGTCAAGGAGCTTTCAAACAAGGTTGAGATGCATGGTTACTGACCGATTGGTGTGGAGACAAGGAGGATCGAAAAGTATAGCGGGCTATGTTTTCTTTCTTGGCACATCACCAATCTCGTGTTCAAGGAAGGAACTCGCTTGTTGCACTTTCCTCTTGTGAAGCAGTATACATTGCACCTCTTTAAGTGCATGTCAAGGTGTGTGGTTGATGAATTAATGCAGTGAGCTTAAGTGCAAGAAAAGTAAGCAGTGATTTTGAAAGTTGACAACAAATCTGGCCATAAACTCGCTACATCCAAGGTGGCTCATGGTCGAAGTAAACATATAGAAACAAGATTTCACTACTTGAGGGACCAAGTAAACAATGGAAGGCGTCGATTTTGGAGTATTGTAGAAGTGAAGAACAAGTTATCGATGTGACGACCAAACCACTAAAAGGAGAAGTGTTCAAAATTACGAGAGGCAAGTTGTGTGTCGATTACAAACCGAATTAAGAGAGTGTTGAGATTGTTAGTGTTAATCTGCTTTGTTAAGAGAGTGGTTAGAGTTAGTTAAATGGTAGTTAGTAGTTAGTTGGTTGTTAAGTGAAAATTGTACCCGATGTGGGATATGTTGTATTGGTGTATAAATAGATGTATCATTGTTCAATAAAATGTGTGTATTCCACAACTGAGAATTTCTGCTTTTCTCTTCATTCCTTCCCTGCGATTGTGAGTGTGACACTGAGTTCCCTGTGCTAACATTCTCCTCTACCACTACGTGTTGGGGGTGTGATTAGTAAAGCATGAATTTTATTTATAATTTCGAAAAAAAATGTCATTTATATACTATCAAGAAAAGTGGCATGTGCCTTTATTATTATTATTATTATTATTATTATTATTATTATTATTAGGTCGTAAAGCATTATGCGACTGTAAAATTTAATAAAATAGAAAAATAAAGTTTTTTTTTGCCGAAATAAACAAAAAGTTGATGCGTTCAGGAAACGCATGACATGCCATGTGTGAAAACAGTCATGCAATTGAGAAGCCCATAGATCCCCTGTTGAGATGTTTATGGGGCAGTTTGCTTGCAGTTATGGGCCCTGCCCCTTTTTATTGCTTTGTGCGGATAGCAGTGCTGAACTTTCCATGTAAACTAGACTGAGATACACGTGTTTATAGATCCTTGCAAACACGGGTGGCAAAAAAATAGAAGTATAGTTAGGCCTTTAGAGTGTAGTTAAACTTTTTGTAAAAAAATGATTTTTAGCGAAAAAATGGATGAATGAGCTTTCACTACGTGTTCTTAGTATAGTTAAGTTTCTTATATAGATACTCCCTCCGTCTCTTAATATAAGACCTTCTTGTAAAAAAAATTAGTCCCATAATATAAGACCCTTTACATATATCAAGGTGTATTAATTTTTTTTTTTTACAAAATTATCCCTCAATTAATGGAGGAAATTAAAAGACACACAATTCATCTCTCTCTCCCCTAATCATTAATTTTAAGGGTAATTTGGACAAAATACTACATAATTTGTACAAATTTAATATTGATAACTATTTTCTTAAGGGATATGAAATTTACAAGGAGGTTTTATATTAAGGGACGGAGGGAGTAATAAACTTCACCAATTCTACCAAAAAAACTTTCTCATAGTCATAGGCTCATAACCTTATAGGAAATGCTCTCACAGTCTCACTCCCTGATCCCAAACTCGATAATAAGATTTGTTTTTTTGGGTTCAACCAATGCTAAAAAATTGCACACATTGATATCACAGTTGGAGACTGATGACAGGTGTATAAAAATGCAATGAGAAAGACAGATTTATGGTCACAAGCAATCTTTTAAAGCTGGACCAGATATTGAATCAGTGAAAACACTGGTTTACGATTGAATAGTTCGACCATGGTTGAATTGTAGTCGAACCGGTGATGATAAAATATATTTTTTTAATATTATATTGTATTATATATTAAGTGATAAAATATTTTTTTTTAATATTATATCGTATTATATATTAAGTGATAATTTAATATAAATTATTAAGAAATCAAAATAAATGTAATTTTAAATTAACATAAAATAATCACATTTTGTTTTTTTGTACATAATGAAAATCCATGTATATGGATATTTACAACTTATCATTCGACCTATATTTGACAAAAAAAATATATTTCAAAGTTATAATGTAAAAACATTACAAAAAATGGAGAAAAAAAAACTCAAACTGTCCGGTTCAAACTGATTTTGATCACCGGTTTTCCTTGGTTTTGGTCCGGTCTGACAAGTTCTTTACTCGTTTCCACCATTTCTAAAGCCAGTTTTTTGGGTTAAATGAATGGACCAATAAGTGGAATATTTGGGGTGTCCCAACTCACAATTGGTTATGCCACCAATCCAAATTCCATGTGATTCCCAACTAATGCCCTTAACTGCTTAATTAATAGTCATGTCCTACATCTTCTTTCTGATTTCTTTTTTATTAGAAGGTCGCTCTCAATTTTATTTTATTTTTTAATGATTTTTCTTCGATTTCTATATAGTTTCATAGGTTATCTAACTGAAAGGAATTTGTCTCAGAGCCACAATCTCATCACATCTATGATTGTTCCATCATTTGTATTAAGGTGGCTTCATGATGTTGTTGGGAAAATGATAAACCTTACAATTAAAGCATAAATTTGTCCATTGCTTTGCTAACACAAGGGAATAATCTTATCTTCGGTGTTGGATTTGTTTTGCATTTGTTAAATGGACATCCTTTTCTCTATGACCCTGTGCTTGATAGTAGTTGATTCAATGTGCCCACGTTGTGTAAAGCCTCCAAGAAGACTACTCAGTGCAAGGTTGCTTAACGAAATCATGGGTAAGTGAATAAGACCATACCCTAATAATATGACACTTTATCTGCCAATGGCGGCTGGTGATGACACTACCATATGTGAACTCTACCATCAGCAATGAATTTGAATATTTATTCTTTATTCCACCCAATATTTAAGGCGGCCATATTTTCTTTCTTAATATTTATTCTTTATTCCACCCAAAATTTATTCTTTATTGAATTTGAATCTTTATTTTTAAATTATCATGAAATCGATTCATTATCTCTGGGTCAGGTCGTCCGATAGGGCTCGTGACCTAATTTTGATAATTGAATAAAAAACAGGTTTTTTTAAAAAGTTTATTTAACTATAAAAGGTCAAATTTTATGTCTTTCAAAAACTTTTTTAGGTCTAACCGGTTGATTTACTTAGGTAAACCGGTCGTTTCTATTTATAAGCCCTTTTTAGAAAATGGGTTTATAAATAGGAACATAGGGAGTAATATTTTTTTACTACTTGTATTATATTAGATTTTGTACATTATGTTAAAATCATATATTTATTGATCTTTTCAATAATTTAAGTATGTTGGACAACACAAAGGCTTAAACCTATAAACTTATTTAGAGATATTAATTTATGAGTTGTTTAAAGACCTTATTACAAAATAGACTATCATGTTATGTCAAAATTTTTTAAAGAACCGGGTTAGACCTTAAAAAGATTTAGACAAATCAGATTTAAGACATTATAAAACTCAGTTCAACCTACCTATTTTCACCCTCTATGTCCCATACATTTGAGTAGTAGTAGTTTTAATTTCCATATTTTATAATGGATATAGTGGATTATATATACAAATATATTTGTATGTCTATTAGCCTATTAGTCTATTTAAAAATAGGTTAGATGACTTGTTTAAATGACTTAATATGAAATAGATTTTCAAATAGACTAAAAGAACAAAACAGACTTTCAAAAAGGTCAAATCATGGTTAAAAAATAACTTATAATAAGTAACATGTCACACTTAAACTTTGAATTTTTCTAAATAAAACATACCTATTTAAGCAAAGCCTTACTTGGCTCAACCTATTTCCACCCATGATTATATGTCATTCACATAAAATCATAGGTCATTATTAGGTTATGATATATATTTATAGTTTTTATATTAAATCAAATTAATTTAATATTAGTTTCTCATTAATTAATTATTTGTTTAAACAAAACTTTAATCTCCTAAATTTTTACTCTTCTTCATTTCATCGATCAATACTTTCTCCAATTAAACAGTGAATATAGTAAAATACTTATAAATAATTATTAAATATATTTTTAATATATGTGTCTTATATTTAATTTATTTTTGTTATTAATAAAATATTTTTTATGAATTAAATTAATTTAAAAAAAATTAACTTTTTCCGTTTCACATAAACAATGATACATTGCACGGAATTATCACTTCATATAATAAATTATAGGTTTGATGAGAGAAAGAATATAAAATCACCTGGTTAAAGAATAATTCAGTGGTTAAGAGGTGGGTAAAACAGAGATAAAGTGTTGCAGAATTTTTTTCCCCCCTGTTCTAATCAGAGAGCCATTCTCCTACAGAGTTCTTAAGGCCACAAATTCTATTATTCCTTATACAATTGAGTGTTGTGGTGTGGAAGAATGAGGAGTTGGTGTCCCAAGGGCTAGCCATACCAATCTTGCCTTTTTGATTGATCCATATAACGCTTCCTCTTGCAATCTTGCTCTAGCAACAGTAAAAAAAAATAAAAAATGCTTGGACCGGTAACTCTTGACTCATGAGCCTAATAGCTAAGGGTGGTAAAACGGGTTTGGCCCATTGGGCCGACCTGCCGGACGCATAAAATGGGCCGGGTTGGGTTGGGGTTCATCAACCCACAAGCCCATTTAGCCCGCCAACCCTTGCGGGTCACGAGCGGACCGGGTTGGGCCAACCCATCGGGCCAGTATATATATAATTTTTTTCTATTTTTAAACAATTTTTCTTTCTTTTTTACATTTTCGGGCAGACTAGCCAACTAACCTACTATTATGGCCCGTTTTGGGCTTGCTCTTGAGGGCCGGCCCAACATGTTTGCCAATTTTTGCCCGTTTTAGTCTAAATTTTATATTTTTATTTTATTTTTGTTATTTTTATTTTTTGACGGGCCAACCCACAGCTGCCCAACCCGTCATAGATCAGGCCGAACTCAACATCTCAACCCATAATCCCTTAACAGGCCGGATTGGACTAGCCTGTTTTTATGCGGGCTTATGCTGGCCGGGCCTAGTTGGGCCAGGTTGGCCCATTTTGCCATCCTGCTAATAGTCTCCTTATTACAAAGGTCTTTTGGAACATGAGTTTTTTTGTACAAAAAGGGGCCGAAGCCCAAGGAACTCAATGAGTTTAAGAAGAGCAATCCTGTATACAGTACGAACCATTTGGCTACGAAATACTACAAGAATTCACACGCGTCCCTTTTTAAAAGAAAAAGGGATTGTTCACTGCTCGGCATTTGACGGAATTCACGGGCGAAGAGTCAATAAAAGGTTTTCGTATTTCTTCATCAGATAACTGTTCGTACTCTTAAGTATTTTCCAAAAAATAAATATGCGAACAAAAAACTCACAATGCGAGATAGATTTCGGTGAATAAATAGTACTCCATCCAGACTCAAATATAAGTAAAAAAACTTAATTTTACACTGATTAAAAATGTTAATTAAATTTATTTAATTTTTTTGGTAGAAACAAAAAACTAATTGCATTATCCAAATTATCCTTTCTTTCCATTTAATTTTCTATAGAAAATTATTCCATGATAACATTAAATAAATGGTATTTTAGTAATGATAATATTTAATAGGATAAAATTAGTTAGAATTTGCTTATATTTTATACCACTAAATATGGTTACATTTTTTCTTATAATTGAGTATAGAGAGAGTAAGAAATTGTAGTACTGATCCCTCATGTCCTTTTTATAAGGAATAAAATAAAGTTTATTTTCTTGGTCCTTATTATAAGAAAAACATCAATTTTCAAAAGCATTAAGTGTCTAATTTCTATTTATACTCTTATTTATAGCGAAACATATTAATAAGATACATTTATTTCCTATGCAAGCGAGCTGGTTTATAAAAGAGGTAATTTTGGAAAAAAAACACATTTCAATATAATTCATTGGTATGTGTGAATTAAAGTTTTATTTCTTATTTTTAGTTATATTTAGTGGCGATTGTTTCGTGAATTTTAGGTTTATTCCTAGGAATCTGAAGATTGAAATTATTATTACTGTGTTGTTACACTGGAATAAAAATTATTCCCAAGACCAAAATATGCCCAGGAACTTTTTTTTCCATCTGCACTGGATTTCTATTACCCCTTGAGAAGGGTGGAAACTTTCCTTCCTGGCTGGAATTTTGCTTCAAAATACCATGCTCCCCTCCCCCACTACGTTATAACAACGTGTTGGACCCCACCCCACACTGTTGTTGCGTAACTCCTTTCTAGGTGCAGTTCTGAAAAGTGAGAAGTTACACAATATTTTTCGATCTCGCAACCAATGTTTTCGGATTAGTATTCACTATATTTGCTGATCCTAAAACTCATGAATATTATGTACCAAAAAAAAAAAACTCATGAATATTGCTTGAATAATTTTTCTAAAAAAAAATTGGTATATGATGTTTTCTCAATATTTGTTTATAGAGATAATTTTTTATTGGATTAAGAGGATATATAATTTTAAAAACTTTAAGGTAGTGTTTGGTTAGAGGGGAATGGAGGGGAGCAAAATTCCTCCTAACTTAATTTTAGCTCCCCTCCAATATTGGGGTTTTTGGAGGAGAGACCTAGGGAGGGGAGATTAACTCATTGAAAATAAAATTACATAAGTATATTTATATATAATATAATATAAAAATCTATAAAGATATACAAGTAAATTAATCCCTTCAATAAAATCTCTGCCCTCCCCTCCCAAACCAAATAAGCAAAGGGTTCTCTCCCCTCGCCTCGTCTCAACCAAACACAAAATCAAATTAAATTCCCCCTCTCTCTTCGTTTGAACTAAACAGACCTTAAGTAATGGTTTACTATAGCAACAAATACTATATAACCTAAGCATTTTGTCTATTATTTATTTATTTTCATCTTAAAATTAATATTGTGTTAATATCATACAATATATAGCCATAATTATAAGACACTACCTCCGGTCCCATATATAAAAGACAAATGTATTTTCTAAGTTCATTGAGTAACTGATGTATCTGGTCTATAATATAGATAAGATACATCAGTTATTCAATGAACCTAGAAAGTGCATTTGTCTCTTATATAGGACCAGAGGTAGTATTATTTAAAATAATCATTAAAAATGTCCAAAATTTATTGAAAATAAAAAATATTTATTTTATATTATATATGATAATCACCTTAATTTTTATATTTTTGTTTCATCTTTTATCAATTAATTAAATTTGTTTTTTTGAAAGGAAATGATGGTAATTTGTTAAAAAGAAATAAATGAGGGTACTTTAATAATTACAATGTTTATTCCCAGAAATACACATGTTATGAATCAAACATGCTTGCAAATTATTCCTAGGAATTTGAGCCGTTAACTGAACATGTTTTAGAAAATATCCAACAATGACAATCCCAAGAATAGCATTACCGGGCATATGATTCCGAGAATGTATTTCTTAACCTTGAAACAAACGCCCCCTTAGTACCGGAGGGATGAGTAACACCGAATACCGATGGTACAAATGAGATACTTACCAAAAAAAAAAACAAATGAGGGTCTAACATTATTTCTATAGATGTAAACTTTAAAGATCCAAGACCAAATATAATAATAATAATAATAATAATAATAATAATAATAATTTTATGAGCTTTATGAGGAAAAAAATTGTGTATATTTCCTTCTCTTATTAAAAAAATGGTTGTGTATATATACCATTTTTTTAAATATAAAAACATTCATTTTTTAAATAAAAAATTCATTCCCTAAAAAAACATTCATATAGGTTTTTTTTTGGTTAGGATTCAGAACTTTTGAAATGTTTCTTTTTTCCAGTTTTCTTTCAAATATGATTTTAAGACTTTCGAAAATGTCACGATTATGATGCTCAAGATTTCGCTTACAAAACTAGAACCCTTCTGTCTTAGATTTTGAGTATAGCTCAATCTCATAAAGTCGGCTTGTAAGGCGATGAATGCACTTTCATTATAAATAAACTCTTTTGAAGTCTTATTTCTAGCTCACGTAGAATTTGGGTAATGAAGAAATATGGAGAGATGTACCTTCAATCAAGGTAATATATATGTGCATCCCCATAGCACTGTGTCTCTTTTTGATATACGAATTACAAAGAATGCAATATAACATCATCTAAACAGGTCTAGCCTTCTCTATAACAAGAAAATATCTCGTCCAACCAAGCATGAGTTCTTTCTACCTTCTAAACACCTAGGCAAGGGCACCCCTTGAGTAAAAGATGCTCTCTTTACTATAGCCAATTTTAATTACTTTTACTCGCGCGTTATAAAAATCGAAATATGTATTCTCATTTACTTTTTCTTAGTTGTGAAGGAAATCTAGCTAGGTTTAATTTAATAGTTAATTATTTTTGTGGTCATTCTCTTTTGGAGGTCAAGCATTTCTAGTCCTCCCATGTGTGTAAGGTGGGACAATCAGTTCGGTAAAAAGGTCATACTATGATATATAGGAGTGCCTGAGTTTTGGAGGTTGGTCCCCATCTTGATAATGTTTCAAACTTGAAAGTACCCCATGTTTGGCATTTCTTGTCTACAACAGTACGAGAAAACAATTAATAGTAAAGAATAAAGTCCACTTATATATAGTTAATAATTTATTACCTAAATGATTGATTGCATAGAGATTAATTGGCTGCTAGCTGGAAAATCTCTTCACTAATTGTTCTTCTTGATTGGGAAGATTAGTATCTATATCATGTGGACCAGTGGCGGTTCCTTTCAGACTGATGGGGTAGCATTGGCTACCCCAAAACTTTTTTTTTTTAAAAACTTTTTTATATAGAACATGCATATATACTTGCTTTTCCCCCACATCAGTTACCTTGACAACGTGCTTGAAGGTTGTCCCACTTGTAACTCATAGACAAACATGAGCAATTTTTTCATTTTCTGTTTTCAATAATTTACACATACTATGTTATAAAGATGACATCCAAAGTGAGATGATATACATAGGCAATGAGTAGCATATTTGGAAATGGCGAAAATGCTATAAAGTTGTTTTCACCATTTCCAAATATGTTATTGCTTCTTAAACCACAAATTCTCACTTTGTATATCATTTCATTGACAATGTGTATTATAATATGTGTATTTTATTGAAAACAGAAAATAAAAATTTGAAAACTAAGTAAACAGGTATCCAACTCAAATTCCATTTTGGAGGCTGAGCTAGGCTACTAAGATAAAAGTATCTAATGTTTACAAGAAAAGAAAATGAAAAATGACAGAACTTGACACATTTTAAGAAAAAAATATGTATGGTATGTCGTCACCAAATTAAGTTATTGCGATTATATATTATAAGCATCGTGGTAAATATGAATCAGCTTTGCCCAATTAGAGCAACTTTATCGCTCGGCAACTAAAAACGCGTTGCTTAATTGAAAAAGTGGGCCCATGAAGGACATCGCGGATTGAGCGTTGCTTAAACTCTGCTCCCGTCATTTTTATGGTTATCGGCAACTAAAATTAAAGTGACGATCGAGAGAGGTGGCAGCCACGGTGGAAAAAATGCTAGCGTCGAAATTTAAAGAGACGCTCACGCGAGTTTGGCAACCCGCGATAAAGTTGCTCTTATATAAACTTCTTTAAGTGCTGCTTTTTTGAATAAATAAAGAAACTAATTGGTTATTGTATATTTTACTTTCCTTGTTTTAATTTATTTATATTTTGTATAAATAAAAGTTATAGGGAATTTTTTGCTTATTGGTTAAATTTAATATATTAATTTTATACCAATACAAAAAATATGTAATATAATAATTTTAAAAGTATATTTTATTTACTCTTTATATTTGGTCTCCTCATAAAATCTAGGCTAGCTCAAACCACCGGACAAATAAACACTGCTGGATTTTGTTTGAATGGCAGTGCATGAATTTTAAATGTATAAATGCAGCTGGAGCCACCAATATTATATTATATAATTATATGGTCAATTCAGCTATGGCCAAACTCATCAAATTGAGTGAGGATAAATAAAAAGTTGGACCCAAGGAACTGTCCGATAAAGACATAAATAGAGATGAAAAAAAAAAAAAAAAAACCGAAACGGGTCGTTTCCTTTAGCAAATAAAAATATTAAAGCCATGCTATATAATGAGAGCTAGCTAGCTTTCATTCTATATAATCAGTTAGTGGAAACAAGGAATATGTCATTTATGAGAAACTGTTTCTTGTTTAAAGAGCTCTAGACTAGAGGTCTAGGTCTTTTTATTTTGTGTCTTAATTATCAATTATCATGTAACAAATACTAGATACAAAAGTCCAATTTTTATAGGGACCTCAGTTGATTAGCATTATATAAGTATCTATAGGTATGCGATTCAAGTTGTAATAAAACTATCATTCAACATGCTGTTACACTCACATACAAATAATTGTCAATAAAATCTTATCCTTAATCTCAATCACACAACAAGAAAACATAGAAAAGTCTTGGTAACACCACGTTTCTGACGCCCTTCGACGGCAGATACCTTACCAAAAAAAAAAGGTATCAAAAAACATTATCAATGAGTTTTTTAATGGCTAACAGTAATTAATGGCAGTGATGGCCGTCGTTAATTAAAGACGGCCTGCTCGTCGGTAATTTGTTAAATTTTTTAATTATTTTTTTATTAAATAAGTTTATTAGTTTGTAATATTTTGATTACTATTTATTAATTACATTTTTATTAAATAAATATATTTTTTAATTAATTATTTTAACTATAATTTTAATAATATTATTAAACATATTTATCAAAAGAACGATAAAAGAAATTAAAATTATGACTAAAAATAAAGTGAAGTCTACATAGCGTAATCTTATAATGTAAAATACAAATAAAGTCTAGTAAAAACACAAAAAACCTAAAATAATCATCTAATCTAATAACCCTCATATGGCTCATCGTGCCCAAGGTTGTTCAGATCATGCATGTCTTCCTCATTGATACGTTGTCCTGGATGTGGTTGAGGCTGAGGCGATTGAGTCTGAGGCTGAGTCTGTTGCATATGCGACATTGCCATAATCTCCTCCTATTGCGCCAGCACTTGCTGCAACGTCTCAGTCTTCCGACGAGGCTTCTTCTCAGTATCACCAATCTCCGCTTCAACTCAAAAATCTCCTCTGACTTCTAAAAGCGGTGAATGGTACCGGTGGACGACAATCCAATATCAATGTGTGTGGCCTCTTTCTTGTAGTTGCTAGCAAGGTCTCCAACACTGTATAGGCGACCTTTCTTCTTACCGCTAACAACATCAACTCAAACCTTCAGCGATTTCGCTGCATCCTTGGGGCTAGCCGGGGTTGATGAGAAACATGTGGATGATGACTGAGACATAATCTGAGACATCATTGCCTCAAACTCTTCCTGTTATGCATAATCAAACAAATAAGTCCAAATTTATATAACAAAACAATATAAACATCATAAAAATTATCATTATATGATAATTACCTGAGTCTGTCTCGATTGCTCATCTGCAAACTCATTGTTTCCCTTCCTAATAACTAATACTAACATAACTAAAATTAACATTAACTAAAATTAACATAAACTAATTAGAAACTAACTGAAATGCGGTGACTGGAGGCTACTACAACAGTGGCGGTAGTAGCAGCGACGACGACACCAACATAGCAACGACTTGAGAGAGGTAGCAGTAAGGGCGGCGGAAGAGGTGGGGGGACAACAGTTGTGAGAGGGGGAGGGAGAGTTTAGAAAGAGGGACAATGGAGAGAGACATGGAATTGGGGGCAATGACATGAGGGAGAGGGAGAGGGAGAGGGAGGGTGGCGACGTTGTGAGGGGTGGTGGGAAGACTATGACGACGGTCTGAGATCTGAGAGAAAGGGGAGTCTAGAGAGAGTAAGAGTAGAGAGAAGGATAGTCGCAAAATGGAGGGGAGAGGTCGATTCAGTCACCTAATGACAACATTTCCAACGAGGTATAAAAATTTAAAAAGACTGTTACAAAGTTTCCAACCGAAGTGACTGTTGATATAAAAGTATTATACATTTTCGACGATTTTTATGTTAGTAAATACCGACGGGCAGACTTGATTGAAACCTGCATATGATTGTTGAGCGTACCAATAGGCTAGTCTATCTATTTGAAAATACACTTATCGACGATCGAGGCTGTCAGAAACGTGTTGGGAAATAAAGGGCTTCAATATTAGCAACAATTCAGACTGTCAATGATCCTTTCTTCAAGGTATCGATAGACATACTCGTCGGTAACCTTGTTGGAACATGATAAATCTTCATCACATGTAGATTTATAGTGCTTAATTGGATATTTGTTTTGTGATTGAAGAGAATTCAAAGTGATTTTGTGCTTTAATTGTATGATTTAGTGTATTCACTTGGATTCATTCTAACATTTATGCATTTTGTTTAATTTGAATAATGCACTTGGTGTTGGCTCTTTTGTGCTTAAAGGAAGGTATTTATCCTAGGAAAAAGGAGAAAAATCGCTTGGACGGATGTTGGGACCAATTTGGAGGCCAAGGCATCAAAAATGAGAAAGATTAGTTGAAGCACAGCCTGCCCATGCTAGGAAGCACGACCGTGCTTCGATGCGCTCAATACCCCATTTCCTGCGTGAGAGACAGATTACTACACGGCCAGGCCGTGACACCAAGCACGACCGTGCCTCAGCCCTTCTATTTTGCGCTCATGCAGCAGAGTAGCACGGCCAGGCCGTGGCCTGAAGCACGACCGTGCTGCGTCGTTTCTCAGAAATCACTGTTTTACGTTTTTACGCATTTTTACTTAATTTTCACCCCTTTTGTGACCTAAACTATAAATAGGCATTGTTAAAACTTGCCTAGGGTTCGAACTTTGATATTTTGGAGGCACAGTGAAGGATAGGATTGAATCTCTTCCTCTCCTCTTCATGAATTTCTGGTTTGGTTCCTCGTTCTCTATGAGTAGTTAAACTCTTTCAGGCTAGGATTAGATGAATTTTGTGGAAACCTTTATGTAGTTGGATTCTATTATTTCAATGCAAGTTTATTCATATTAATTGATCCTTTGTCTATGTTCTTAATGCCTTTTGATAATTGATCACTATTAAACTGAATTTGGGTTATGCTCACGATTGGAAAATTGGGGTTTTTAACTAGCATTGAGATCATTGGACATATCTATAGGGTTATAGGAATATAATTCTATTGGTATGAGTTTGCATGAATCCCTATTCTTTATGCTTGATTTAATTAATTTGAACCTAAGGGATTAAGGCTTATTAGTTGAATCAAAGGGATTAAGAGGAAAGGAATTTTCGTTAATCTAATTTAGAGGATTTAAACTTCAATTGTTCATGAGTATCGCTTGCATTGGTTTTGAATTCAATTGCATAACGATGGAAACAAAAGAATTCAATCCCTAGTCGCTTTTAATCCATCGAAGTCAAATAGTTTATTATTGTTATCGTTTCTTGCTACAATTATTCGTAGTTTCAAAAACCAAGATTTGGCTCACGTTCAAATTGATACAACCTTTATTAAATTTTTAATCGATCACAATCCTCGTGGAGACGATACTCTATTTATCACTTTATTACTTGTACGATTCGGTACACTTGCCGAAATCCTTAACAGAACACAGCTATCGACCTACCTACAATTGAACATGGTAAGCCAATATATTTTATAATATTATGTCTTTGACATTAGAAATATGGAAGGATTCAACTATCAGAATAATACTGATATTTTGCATTGTGCTAAGATTGTCCTGCTTCTTTGTACATAATGTTTATCCATTTATTATATAATTGTTGCATGAAAAGACATGCATAATAGACTATTTAACATCATCTTATTCTTTCAAAAACTAAAGTATTGTTAGTTAGCAATTCTAAAGAAACAAGATGTTGAATATAAGGAACCAACTTTTATTTTTATTTGTTTCAAGCTCTTCAAAGTAGCTTTATGAATATCAACATGTGATACAATCTCATCTATGTTGTGTAATATATGTAAGTTTGTTTCTTCCTATCCTTCATTTTCCATTTCAATGATTTCCTTTCCGCTAATTCGTTTCCCTTCAGTTTTTCTAGTGTCAAGAAGATTTGAGAGGCTTATATATAGGATGTTTGACAAGTATTTAGTGAAAAAGTTAACATGTTCCTTAATTATGTATTGTTCAACAATGCAATCTAGTAATCTTCACTTTTCATATACCCTTTTAATATCTTCATATATTGATGAATTGGGTATACTATCGTATGCAAGTTGGCACACACATTTGCGTCTCTCTAAAATAAACAGTTGAATGAACCATTATATCAAAGAAAGAAGGTGGGAAATTCATATCAAGCTCGCATAAAGTTACAACAATTTCAACTTGCAATCTCAACAATCTCTAGGGGTCAATTACGTTACTACAAATTGACTTGAAGTATAAACATAATTTAGTTATGCATTATTGCACTTTTCATGCAAAATGAAGTTATAGCCACAAAAAGAAAATTGTCCATGAGTGTATGACAATCATTTGACTTTAGGCCTTTTAACTTAATGTATTTCATTGATATTAGGATTTTAATATTAAAATGGTTCCCTTCTGGAACTTTTCACACTATTAAGAAAGCCACAAAAGAAAATTTTCTCTTTGATGGATAATGTATAGAAAGCCAGATGTTGAAATTTATACTTTCGCTTCTTCATCAATCCCAATTCTGTTCTAGAAGCATATTTTTCAACAATGTAAGTCTGTGAAGCTTATATCAGTCCATCGATCCATTTCCTACTTTTAGATTATTCAACTTTAACATGGCAAGTAATCTTGTGTACTCGGTGCATCCTTCATACAATTGTATCATTGCATCACTTTTCAATCTCTCAAACATGTTTTGACATAATATTATCTACAAACATTTCTGCAGTATCTTCAACATGGTCATCTCCATACATAGTTATCTTAGTATCAATTGGTGTTGTTCTCACGGTAGTCCATAAATCAGTATACTCAACACTTGATGTCTCACCATACTTTGTTCAATGAGTGTAAATTTCATCTGTATCATTAACTAGTAAATGATCTTCTAGTTTTACAATGCTTACTTACCTTGTATTCGGTCATTATGAAAATGCACATAATATATTATCACAATTTCTTGTATTTTGAACTATAAAATGTAATAAAATCCTTCATATCACTCTCACACTCCTCATATAGACAATTGACAGACATGCAATTTTCTATATGTCCATGCTTTACTGATCTACCGTGTATGTTGTTAACGACTGTTATTTATAGTTACAAATGCACAACTACCCACACACAAAAACACACATATGGTGGGGATAAACTTACTCCAAGAGTAACTCTCGTCAGAGCTACTCAGATTAATAACTCCTTGCATGCATTAAATTTCACAAATCTAACTGTCAAATAAGAAGTTCTTATTAAGTAGATCGAGTCTGCAAATTTTCATAAAATTTTAAAAATGTTTGATACTTCATCAAATAACTTCAATTCAATGTATAATATACTTTTTAAAATACAAATAAAATATCGACTATAAGATTGTATAGTTACAAATATCCAATTTATCTACAATTTGGTATGCATGGTCACTAAGATAATATGACAATACTCAATGGTTGGAATGACAAAATTTAATGTCTATAAAGAGTTATTAAGTAGAGTAACTTTGACAAGAGTTACTCCTGGAGTAACTTGATCCTCACCCATCGTGCTATCCCATTTGAGAAGAAGCTTTTAATTCCCCTTGCTAATATTTCATCCTTGAATATCACATGTTATTATAGATGAAATTTCAAAAACATATATCTATAGTCTCAAAGTACATGACTCAAACATGGCAATAATTATCAACCACGATCAAACATGCACCCAAAGAACAAATATAAATGTTCTAAAAACCGAAATTTGTTAAGTGTGAAATATAATATTTAAGAACAAACTATTAACTAAGTGAATGAAAATTTTTCCCCAAAATTCAAGATTTAATACAATAAGGTATAGTACCATGACAAGGTACTATAACGCAATAATATTAATCTTCAACAAGAAACTAAGACTTAACTCAAATATAACATTATCATAAAGAGACATAATATAAAACCACATTATCATTTCTAACATCAATAAAGGGTACTTTAGAACATAACATAAGAAAAGAGTAAACAATATTACAGTTGTTACTTAATGTCTTTAACTAAAATCAACAAAAACCTAGTCATCAAGAGAAACCTATACCAACTAATAAACTTACACAGAAAAACCTTACAAAAAACCAAAAAGCAAAGAATAGGGTCGAAAGAAAGCAGAAAATAAGGCCACAAAATAAAATCCAAAAATTGTAGAACATACCAAAAATTGTCTAACTAATTGCTATAGTAATAACAATTTGATAGCACGATTTTTCCCCGGAATAGCTAACTATGTCTTTAATATTTTTAGTGTAAACATTTAGGCAATACACAGGAAGATTGCCCCCAACAGGACAACAACGACGAAGATGAGTTATAGCTCTGATACCAAGTTAGATTACATCCTAAAACCAATTATTGTTAAGTGGAATAGCTCAATAGGTATATAAACCGCACCTCAGGATTTGAGACAGACGACGTGTGACTTCCAACATAATGTTTGCATTTCCAAAGTAGTTAGAGACAAAGCCGCTACAAAAATCATTATTAACACCTCTGCCACTAGGCACCTCCACCATTCATGGTCACACACCCTCCACACCATTTTTAAACAAATTTACCAAACATTTTAAACAAATTTAAACACCCTCCACGCCATTGTCTACTCTGTTAATTTTAAACAAATTTATCAAACATTTTTTTTGTTTTATTTTGTCACCTTTCGTATTGACATTGTTATATAATTTTTCATTTCATTGTAAAAGACAATTTTTCAAAATTACTTTATAAAATGTCTTTTAAAAATAAAAAAAATATAACAAAGATGTCCTATATGATTCAATTCAAATCGCAACCGAAGAAAAACGAAAATCCCACATGCAAGTGTAGCGGTGCTTGTAACATCTAAACGGTTCTTTTCTCTTGTTATAAACTTTATATTCTTTATTTTTTGTCGGAACCCACTGTAATTAGGTATTTGGCACTCCAATGAGTCAACCAGGTATTCCCACAACTTCGGCCCTTTGGATCGGCTATGCGACTAATCTTCGATTCGGCTGATTGAACAGAATTTTACTCATTAGTTCTCAGTCTTCCAATATGGGTGACTCTATAAGAATTAATTAAACTCAGATTCTCCTCTTTATAGGTGCGAGTTGTTTTCACTCGACTAACACTATATTGGTATAAACTTTTAACTTAGTATTTTTTTGGTTACAAAACCTTTTAATTAGTATGTGATCATTAAAAGTGATATAGATAACAATTATTTTTGCCAACCAAGAAAATGAAAGCATATTATCCAAAGATACCCAATCGTTTTCTCAAGTCAATAATTTCCCTAGGTAGCTATTCTATAGACCAAAAGCGGATGTACATGTTCATTATATCAACGCCATTCACAATTATTAGGGGTCACTTGATCATTCATAATCCCATTTCAGGTGTGTCTTTAAAGGAAATTACGTGCAAGGTTAATTAGGTGACGAAGTGACACATCAAAAAAACCAATTACATCTATATACCCCTTCCCATACACAGTATCTTTATGTTCCAAATTCTACCAGAGACATTATTGGCAGTGTGCAAAACATACTCGTCTCTTTCTCCTGTACATCACACCTCAAAATATAACACCTAATTAATTGAAAAAGAAAATTGGTTATTTCTATATTGAGGAGTAGTAAAAGAGAATAACTGATTTATGTATTGTGTGTTGTACCCTTTATTCGGGTTTGTTTATTTGTTTGTTTGTTTGTTTTTTTTTTTTTTTTGCATAGGGTCAAACTTGCAACGTGGGCATTAGGGAGCTCTATCACCTGGGCACTACCGACCACGTCAACACCATGAGTTATTCGGGTTCGTTTGAATAAACAATTTAATTAAGTGTTTATTATATAATGATAAGTGCTTATGCATAAACTGTTTTTATAATATAAAAAAACATTGTTAAACTTTTTTTTTATAAAAACAAGTAAGTTATTTTTATAAGCTATTATATAGAATTTATTGAAATAAGCTGAAAACAACTTATTGATGTGTCATAAACTATTTCTAAAACCTTTCCAACTCATTTGCACAAATGTTTATGCCAGTAAATAAGTTTATATAAGTTATTCATAAATCAATCAAACTGTAGCCTAAATTGATAATTAATATTCTAATTTAAATGTAAATTAAATGATGACTTGTATGTGACTAGATCAATAAAAGCGCACAACACCCCTATTTTAAAAAAAACCCTAGAATATCAATGGGGTGTTGGTCGAGTAGAAGCAATCCGCCCCATAAGGAGTAGAACTTTGGGAACCTAAATTTCAATTCTTGTGGAGTCATCACCCACATCGGGAGGCTGAGAACCAGAAGTAAAACACTGCTCAATCAGCCAAACCGAGAATTAGTCTCATTGCGGTCCCGGAAGGCCTAAGCCGTAGGAGACCCTAGTAGACTCACTTGGCCCAAAGAGCTAATCAGGGTGAGTTCCAAACAAAAAAATCTTGGGATATATATTATCCTCAAGATGTCCTTTATATTTGTAATTGGTAATAACTTAAGGCAGAAAAACCCTAGCATTTCTTCCAAAATCTGCAAAATTTGTCGGTAAGGAAGAAGACGAACCAAATGTGTGCAATATTAAGGGATTATGGTTGGAAACTTACTCCTCCTATCCTCCCATCTGTATGTAGTGGAGGCCATATGGGGTAACCATCCACATACCTTTTTCTTTTTCTCCTTTGCCGCTTTACTAATTTTTCTTGGAGTTTGATGGACAAGCCATGACCCCTCCATGTGGGTTTAGAGAAAGCTTTTAAATAAATTACATATATTTTTCAAATGCTTGTCCTTTTCTTTACCTTACCTTTTGTTGTACTCACATGGCGCAGACCATATGAAAAGCAAATTAATATTATAAAAATAAAGAGAGAGGAATAAGTTGGAGGGTTGGTTTTGCTTACATGGCAAAGAGAATTGGGTAGTAAAGATGGTTTTGGTGTTGGAGTGTGCCTTGACATAGCACATGTGACTATGATTTTTCAACGTTTGTGTATCACCTTTTTCTCATATTAATTCATAGCCAAATGTATGTTCTACTTCATTTTCAGCAAACATGTTAGCTGAAAGAGTCCTCAAGGAAACAAAAGGGGAACAAAAGAAAGACTAGGGGGGAGGGAACACATGATGACCTTGTATTAATTACCTTGAAAGTGTGTGGTATCATTAACATCGTATTTTGTTTTTGGTACATCTAATGAACAATTGGGTGAAAATAATATATCTAAAATATTGATAAAAACAATTAAATTAAAAGTATTATTCATTATTTACCAAAAAAATTATTATTCATTAATTTTTGTTTATTATTTGTAAATTAACTTTAGAAATACTATAAAATATTAGATAGATTATCATTAAAGAACTTTTTGTAATGCGATAACCAAAAATATAGTGATACCAATTGTTTGCGTAAATTTTATATTACATTTTAAATAACTTAATTATATTTCACAAATTTGTTCACCATACTTTCGGTTATTTCATTAATTATATTTGAATCTAGCATTTTATTCCAGTTATAATTGGGGAAAATTTTCTCTTTTAGTTTCCCCGCATTTTTTTGGATTTTATATATTTTACTCTTTTAATCTTTCTCGTATATTTTCAAAATAAAACAATTTCATTTTCATGTTTTATTTTCATCCTTCCTCTTTTCATGTGCACTATCATTTCTTATCCGATGACATAAGGATTTTTGGTAGAACTTCCAATGATATTCAAGTCACAAAAGAAATGATAAAGAGTGGCAATATCAAAGCAATCGAGAACCTTAATGTTTCGGTTACCTGGGACAAAGATTTCGCATTCTCACCACCGCGTACGTTACCCACCAGTAAAATTTTACAAACATGATTAATTAAATAAGCCAAAACGGTTACGCAATCTATTCTTTAATCTTTGTTCTTAAAGCTATTCTAACTCACCTTTTCTGTATAGTTTGTGTAGTCATAAAGCATAAACTGATAGCTAGTATTGATTTTAAGTAACGGCAATTGCTTTGTGCCACGGTTGTATGCCACAAGCTAAGCACTAATAATTTGATGCTTAGTGGAGGAGCTATATTCTTATTTAATTATCATTATGTTTCGAAAGAGTTAGTGCTGCAAGTTTGGTTCAACACTTTAGTCTTGATGAAGGATCAAAATATTTCAAATCAAGTTCTAATTGCGGAATAATTAATTGTAAATGGCTGTCATGAACGACAATTTGCTTGTTTTGACAAAATATATTCTTCCTTTTTATTTATTTAATGAAGAATATAAAGAGAGAGGTACCCAAATATCTAGGCATTCATTAATTATTTAATCAATTACCTCCTCTAAACGTCAAATAGCATTATTCTTTAACAATCATATTTTGAGGCAGCTTCTAGTGTACTCCCTCCGGTCTAAAATATAAGCAAAAAAAATTTCACTATTCATGGTCTAAATTATAAGTAAATATTAACTACTTTTACTGTATTTAATGATGTTGTTCAAAAAAATACCCTTAAATTTATTGAGATTGTCTTTTCCAATAAAACTTTTTACTTTAAAGCAAGGGTACTTTAGGAAATAGAATTATTTTTTTGATAACATTAAAAATATTAAATGAGAATAACCAATTTTTTTATTAAGTGTGAAATATTTTTTTTCTTTTTATATTTCAGACCAGAGGGAGTATGCGACACCCTCATATTGCATACCGAGCGAGATTAATCTTCACCGTTTTAAAAAATGGTTGCATAGAAGATTATGGTGTACTATTTTCACCGAATCTTTTCTATTTTGTTTCTTTCCTCTCACACTTTCGATTCGTCTTCACGATTTTTTCCATGGCGATGGCTGACATGGTGGCACGAAGGCTGTAAGGTGGTAACTGCATGGAGGTTGCAACGCAGTGGAGAGAAGTTTGTAGACGGTCAATGCAGTGGAGGGGGAGAAATCGATCATCACCTACCCGGCGCTCTCCACACCCTTAGATCCGACAAAGGACCCTTCAACAAGACATCTCGTCATGAATCCCTACTTGGAGCTGAACCCCTTTAACGACAACCATAACCTAGCAAGGACCACTATTCCCAAAGTTGCGAACGAAAGCTTCAACCTTATGTTTGTGAAATCTCAAAAGAGGAACACAGTTTCAACCTTAGGTTGATTTCTTGAAGATTAAATCCCAATCTTGCTGGTTCTAGTTTTGAGAAAAAGGGACTTACGGTTTCAATCTCTCAATCGATGCCAATCACGAATTTTCTGATCAGCAATATCATTTTGATCTTAACCATTTTGTTCGAAGTTCCAAGGAATCATTACACGTAATTAGGGTTTGGTCATGATGAATGATCAATCGCAGATGATGAAGAATTTGAACCAGAATAGCCAGCCTCAGTTGCTCTCTCACACACAACCATGGAATGAATTGGCAACCTCAACCATAAATGAAGACATCAGAAAATATGATGGACCAGAATCATCCTTCGATGATGAATCGTGCATTTAAGATTTGGTCTTAGGAGCCTCCTCGGTGCATTATAGTTCGAAATATTGGTCAGGTAGGGGTTCACAGGGATGTCATAGGTTGTTTGGGATGACGCAGAGACGATGGGTAGCGATTTACAGTGGATGCTCGCGTGCAGATGTGATGGGTGACAGACAGAGAAGTGAGAGACAAAAAAGAAAGAATCGGAATCTGGTGTAGGCAAACCATGGAATGATTGTGTGGGGGTGTTTTGATCTAATGTGTGGGAGATGTATCGCACCATGCGAGGCTTGGTGAGCTCGCACACCCTAGCCAGAGCCTACGTTTTCATATTTAAAAAGGATAGGCTAAATTGTAGTTTTGGTCCCCTATTTTGACCAATTTACGATTTTGGTGCCCCCATTTCTAAATTCAGACATTTAGTTCCCTAATTTTTTAAAATTCAGACATTTTGCCCAACTGTTAAATTGATATCCCAGAGTCTGTGACGTGGCATCCCTTAAGCTTATGTGGCATATGCCACATCATTTAATTACGCCATGTCATTATTTAGGGGATTACATGTCACAAAATTGGTTTTATTCATATCAGAATTATAAAAAAAATATTAAAAAATATTAAATTTATAAAACTGAATAAATTAGAAATAGGATTGGAAATCATTGGAATTCAGACATTCTTCCTTCTCATTGTTCCTTCTTCTTCCTTCTCACCATTCCTTCTTCCTTCTAACCGTTTCTTCTTCATTATCACTGTTTCTTCTTCCTTCTTCATCACGGCTCTCTGTGTCCTTCATTTTGCGACAAGTGGTTATGGATAGAAAGAAGATGGCGACCTCTAGACCTAGTCCGAGGACTTTCGACCCACCACCCCTCTCTTTAGTGCACAAATCGGATGATAAGTATTGTGCTCGGTAGGTTTCCTCTAACTTTGTTGCTTTTTATGAAAGAGAACATTTTGGTGTGTGTGTTTGTCAATATTTATGTCATGACTGGTGGGAGGGAAGTCAGATGGTCCATGCATGTGTTTTATAATAGTCATTTGTTTATTCATATATGTCCAAAATGTATGCGGTTACTATTCTTATAGGGACCATGTGGTTGTTTTTTTTGGATATTTTGTTACTTTTCATATGTTAAGTGAAGTGTAGTGGTCCAACTTAAGTTTTGTCCACTAATCTTTAAACATATTATTCCTGATTTGTATAGGCCAACAGAGGTGCAGAGGGTGAAATTAACAATACACCATGGGGGTATATTTGTAAATTACTCTTCCAAACTGTACATCAAAGAATAGATAGATGAGATTAACTGGGCCTGGGATGTGGATCTAATGTCCCATATGGATGTGTCTAAATTGGTCAAAAGTCTTGGGTATGTAGCCTTCAAATCCTTATGGTACCAACACTCAATGTTATCCCTTACCCGTGGATTAAGACCACTAAATAGCGATGCCGATGTATTACAACTTGCCAAAGATTCAAAAGGATATGTATTACACTTGTCACAGAATTGCTAGAAATAGGCAGGCAAAGACATAATGGCTTGCCAAAAAATTCATACCTACATTGACTCATACACCTGGCATGAAGGTTAAGGGGTTGATTGTTGAGGGTATTCAAAGATGGGGTGTGAAGTTGACACATGAAGAAGCATATAGGGCAAAGAAAAGAGCATTAGAAAAGATACAAGGGGCTGGCAGTGACCAGTATTTACATTTGAGAAGCTATGCAGAGGAGTTGAGGAGGTCAAATCCTAATAGTACAGTGATTATTCAATGCAGGCAAGGAGAAAAAGGGCATGTTTTTTTAGAGAATGTATGTATGCCTTGAGGCATGTAAGGTGTAACACCCCGAATTTCTTAAGCCTAAGCGTTAGGAATTATAGAGCCGTTGGGTGTTATTTGGGGGTTGAATAAGTGTTTAGTACCCATTTACAGAAGGACATGTCTAGACTTAACTCTATCATTATGTTTAGTCAACCCAATCATCGTATTATTCCTTTTCTAACCCTTTAGGGACTGAATGGGAATTACGCATCTTCATGAAAGTTATAGCTTTATCCCTTATCTTTCAATTGGCTTTGGTTTGACTCGATTTTGATACCTACAACTCTAGATATGCTCTCCCGAGTCAACACAGCGCAAGGGTAGAATTGGAAACACCTGAGTTAACTTTAAATAGATTTTATACCATATTGGAGTCCGTTTTAGGAAAGGACCGTGAAACAAGATTTCGTAGGAAATTCTCTTATCTTTCCAACGCCACCAAGAACACCTCAATCGATTCACACGTACATGCATCGATTTACACCCGCTAGCAGCGTTTTTTTAATTAGCAGGTCGCCCCGTTTTGGCCCGTTTCATCCCCAAACATGATGAGACTCATAAATCACGACCCAAACCTAATCCTAGACCTATTAGGACTCTAAAACCTAGTTTTAAACATTGGTTAAGAGCTCTCAAGAACCCTAGAACTCTTTGGAGCTCTATTGTTGCCATTACCACCGTTTTCGCCGTTTCTCTCTCGTTTCTCAGCCAAATTCGTGGTTGTGATTGTAAGAACATTCTCTTGGTTTCTTTTCTATTTTTATGGATCAAAATTCGTGACCCTCACTGTTCTATGGTTTTTGCTCTCTTCCTCTCTTTTCTAATTATTGAACTTGGAGTTGTTGGATATCACAATGCTTAGAGTAGCAAAGAACTCAATCTCGGATCCTCTAGGACACTTTTGGAGGCTGTGACTATCATAAGGTATAGGGGTGGATGATCTCTTGGAAAGAGGCTTATGGCTTCAAATAATAAGTTAGGGATGTCCCATGATCCCTATGCCTCGTAGGGCAAAACTATTGTTGTGTAATCCTTGCAAGAGCATGGATTTGGATGCCTATGGTTTATGTTTTAACTTAATTGGAGGCCCTTGTATGAGCAAGGAGCCATAAGAGTTGTTGATTAAAATGTTTAAATGGATCAAAGTATGTTTATCCTTTAAAGGTTGATGTTTTATGTGTTGTTGTTGGAAAAGGCATGATTTAGGATAATTGGTATTGTTTGGATTGTTTAATGGCATGACTTGTAATATAAAGTTATTGTTTTGAATATTGATTAGGTGTTCTTATGCCTAGAATTAAATTAGAATTGATGATTAGCATGTTTTAGTAGATTAATGCATGTTTAATAACAAAAGGTTGATGCCTTATGTGTTTTGGAATAACTTTAGATCATTAGTTATAGTTGTATGGTTTAGTAACATGAATTGTGGTAAGAGGTTGCTATCTTGACAATTTAGTTAAGAATTCTCATGTTTGGAATTAATTTAGTATTGATAAATAGCATGTCTTAGTAAATTGGTGCATGTGTAATAACGAAAGGCTTGTGCTTTATGTGTGTTTATTAGCATGAGTACGATCTAAGATTATTGGGTCTATTTAATTGTAAAGAAGCAGGATTCATATGTTTAATTGTGTTTTAATGCTTGGCTAAGAGTTCTCATATTTTAGAATTAATTTGAGTTGTTAACAAGTGTTCTTATATGTCTATATGTACAATTGGTGTTGGTTGATTGTGTTGGAAGTGTTGATGTAGTAAAAGCATGATATAGGACTCAATAACGTTGTGACGATAATATAAATGCATGATACATGTATTTTAGTTACTATTTTAATTGTTAAGTATGTGCTCATATGCTTAAGATTAATTTAGAGTTAATAAATGTTATGTATGTAATGCCATGATGATTGGATAGTAGAAGAGCATGATTTGGGTGAATTGGTGTTCTTGATGATTGGATAACATGAGTTAGAACTTGTAACTAATATTTATGGCTTTCGTCTTGATGCTTAATTATTGGGATTTTTTGTGGTTAAATATAGATGTTTATACGTGACTATGTGTATACTATGTGTTGGTGTGCTCATAGTTGTAAATTTAACATATGAGTGTAGAGTTTGAGTTCATTGTAATAATCTAAAATGCATAATAATGAGTTTTGTTCACTGTTTTGGAATTGATGGTGTGCCCAGAATCAATGATAGTATAGTGAGGATACGTGCTAATACGGGAATTAGAATTTGAACCCTAACCGGGTTAAATGATATATTCGAAATTAGAATTGAAAGGCAAGATCATAATGAACTATAGATTTGTTTTAGTTACTGAAATTAGTAAAATAATGACGGACTAAATGGATTAAGATAAGTAGTATGAGCTAAGAGGCTAAAAAGAAGATAAGAGGCATATGTGAATTACTTTGAATAAATGTGGAACCATTAAAGATTAAGGGCATGAATGGAATCAAGGATAAATGAGTAGAAACCTTAAGGATAAGTTGGTAGTTGTCCCGGACCTTGAATTAGACGTGGGACCACTTAGGAAGGGTCCCCAATGTGCGAAGTTGTTCTGCAGGTCCTGTGAATCGATTCACAGCATTGCAATTCGATTCACAGAGTGACGTTTTGACCCTGAATTGATTCACAGGGCTTCTGAATCGATTCACACCCCTGTTTAATGATAACTTGATGTTTAAAAAATGATTTGTAGGAGTTAGTTAAGGGTAGTAACCACCTAGGCTTATTAAATGTTGAATGTGTGGCTTATCTGAAGGGGTTACTAGTTAGTGACCCCATATGCACGTTGTTAGGTTTGGTTGATTATTGTGTATTGGTCACGAGTTTAGGGCTAATTAATAGGTTGGTATCCAATGGTTTTATTGGGTACCGTGTGTTTGTATGATTCGTCTCTGGTTTGCGACGCAGTAGGTTTCGTTGTTTGTATTCGCGTTTTTAAGGTGGGACTCATCGACGCTTCACTAATAGAGGGGACCCCGTGGCTCATAAGAATTGATTTGAGGACGACGAATTACTATGATGGCACTCGGCGACGTTTCACTACTTGGGGGGACCGCATGGCTCGTTTGCCTCCGTTGTTCGTTAGTCGTTTGGGTGTAGATTTCAAGTTACTATGGCGGAACTCGTTGATGTTTCACTGACGGGGGGATCCTATGGCTCGTTGGTACTGTTTAAAGAACATTGAGTTACTATGACGACACTCGTCAATGTTTCACTGACGGGGGGATCGCATGGTTCAATGGGATGCCATTTAAAAAGAGTTACCATGGTGGCACTCATCGACGTTTCACTGACGGGGGGGATCCCATTGGTCGATGCATTGTACAGATGTTGGGGATGCTCGCATTCGCTCACCCGGACAAGGTAAATGATCCTAAGGTTAAGTTGAATAGTTGTAGATTCGCGTTAGCAGGTTGCCGACGTAGGATTGTGACTGGTTACGTGGTATTTGTTGGATTGTTGTATGCTTGTTGTTATACTCGTAACATGTTGAATCTAAGGTTATGTTGAATAAGTTATAGGTCCGCATTAGCTAGTTGCCGACTAAGGACTACCGGTCGTTTGATGATACACGACGACTTATCGTCGAGACTTGTTTGACCGTGATTGAAATGTTGTCTGACTGTTGACGCATCATATTATTTTGCCTATGTCGTTGTCTTTTCATTTGAGTATGATTCCTCACCCCCTTGTGCTTTGTGGCTACTTGTGCACCCCGTGTACGAGTAGACGATGAGTTTGTAGGTGATGACGTGGACGTTGAGGAGTAGACTGTGATGCTGCTTAGCTTTGGAGTTATTTACGTATTATATTGATATTACTTACCGATGTAAAACAAAGGGTCAAGCTTTGAGACATGTGACATCGGGTTGTTGAGTTTAATTCCGCAATTTGTTTTTATTCCGCAAATGAGTTATGTTGATGTGAAACTTCAACTCCGTGAAAGATTTTTGTAAAGCCATATTTTTATGTTATTCGCATACGTTTCTATGCATTTCTTGTACGACGGGGTAGAGGGTGTCACATAAGGCTGCATTTGCATATACATGCGGGCCTTTAATTGGGTTGGATGCTGGTTTTTTGAAGGGAGAGTTTGGTGGTTAATTAATGGCAGCTATTGGTAAGGATGGGAATAATCAGATGATTCTCATTGCATATGCAGTGGTAGAAGCACAAACAAGACAATTATGGTCTTGGTTCATTGAGCTATTGCTAACAGACCTACGTGGCATAGAGCACATGCAATATGCATTCATTTCAGACCAGCAGAAGGTAAATGCATTCTTTTCTTTTAGTTTGTATGTTTACTCTTAAATTGACTATATTGTTTGGCAATTTTTTTGAGAGTTGAAGGGATTGGTTCCTACAATTAAAGACTAGGTGATGGTGTGGAATACAGATTATGTGTAAAGCATCTATAAGGCAACTGGAAAAAGAAGTATCCCGGAGTAGAGATGAAAGAAGCCTTATGGATGGAAGCTGGAGCCACAACTGTTCCAGATTGGCAGAGGGCAATGAAAAAAATGAAGGAAATGAATGAGGCTACTTGGAAAGATATGATGGAACTACTTCCTAGAATGTGGACTAGGTCAGCATACAACACCAACACTCAGTGTGACCTACAAGTGAACAACAAGTGTGAGTCATTCAATAGTGCCATTTTGGAGTATAGAAACAAGCCTATAATTATATTACTCGAGGGGCTGAAATTCTACATCACATATAGGATTGTGACTCAAAAGTTACTCATGCAAAGATATAAAGGTAACTTATGCCCTAGAGTTCAAAAAGTTCTGGAAATGAATAAGCAGGATGCTGAAGGATGGACCCCAGTTTGGCATGGTGATGATGATCATTATGCTATTTTTTCTGTGGAAAATGGTGTTGATAAATATGTGGTCAATTTGATCCACAAAACTTGTGCTTGTAGAAAGTGGGATTTGACTGGTATTCCATGTTGCCATGCTATTGCTTGCTTGTGGCATAAGAATGTGGCACCAGAAGATTTTGTTTCATCATATTATAGGTATGCAGTTTACATCTATATGTCTTGGTAGCTTGATTTAATTGTCATGAATTCTGACTTGCTGTTTATGTTTTAAGAAATCTACTTTCTTGGCTACATATTCTCATCTGATTATGCCAAACAATGGCCTTAAATTATGGCCTATAGTAGACAGTGATCCTATATTTTCACTTTGTATGAGGAGAGCACCATGCAGGCCGAAAAAACAAACAAAGAAAGCTAATGATGAACTAAAGGATCCTTATAAACTACCAAGACATCTAACAACTGTTAGATGTAAAAAATATGGCAAGTTAGGTCACAATATTAGAACATGCAAGGGGAAAAACAGCTGTAGATAGAGAGATTCCAAAAGGAGGGAATAAGCAGAAGCAGAATAAGGAGAAGAGGACACCTGCAGTGGCTGCTACATCTCATGAGCAACATGCACCAGATGCACCAATAGTTTTAAGACAGGGATCTCAAGCACCTCAGCCAACTCAAGGATCACATGCACCAAATGTTGACAATTAGGACTTAAGAAGTGGGTTTGCTTATTTAGGATCACTATGTTGTGTTGTGGTTTAGGTTTATTTTGTATGTAATATTGTGAACCACTGGTTGTAATATTTTAGTTGACACTTTGGTTGTCATATGCTAGGTTATAGACCACATTTTGCTTGTTTAGGCTTTAACCTTTGAGGACCACATTTTGGTTGTCTTTAAATGGCAGTATTGTACTTTGTAAATGACATATGTGGTATTTATATGGCAGTAAAAATTCTGGCATGGCAGTATTAATCAAGCAGTGTCTTTTTTGCAATTTCTTTGTAAATTCTGGTATGACAATATTAACAGTGAAATTCATTTCAAATCACAATATTCTGGTATTTCACTGTTAATGATGGCAATATTAACAGTATGAATGATGGCAAACCATAATGAATGATTTATAACAGTGAAAGCATGATTTAATACAATTACACTAATTGGATGATTTAATACAAACACAAACACCAATTCATTGCACTAATTAGATGATTTAATACAAACACCAATACCACATACAAGGTGGATATATCAAAACAGAACACTAATCAAAACAAACCTAAACTCTAAACCACAAATTACATCAAAACAGAGCTTACATCAAAACAGAACACTAATCCATAACCCTAAACACTAACACTAAACACTAACACCTATTTGAGCAATTGTGTTGCCACTAGAGCAAACACAAGCACAATTACAATTACCCAAGAAAAAATCATCAAACCCAGATAAAACTTAAGCTCCATCTTTAATTCATCTTCAATCCTCTTTGACTATTCATCCTTTTTCTCCAACTCAGTGATCTTGGAGAGTAACTCCAACATGACGTTCTTCTGTTGTTCAGTCATATCCTCATCAACCCAAACAAAGAAATTGCAAACTTTCCTCCCATATAGCTGCAAATAGAAACAGATTAAGGTCTCACATTTTTGAAAAGCCAAAAGCCAAAAAAAATGGTTTTGCGTATGAAACTCACCTTAAATGTACCACATCCGTAAAATCTTTGGCCATAGTTCTCTAGGGTTTTGCATGTCAACAATGGAGATTCAACATCACACTTACGGCGATACTTTCTTCTTCGAGTAACTGACGAATGGCTTGAAGATGAACCCGAAAACTCCAAAACACCTCCCATGTAGTGTTGCGAACCTGACATTGGGCGACCAAGGCGCAATGAACAACCTCAGATTTGGGGATTTAGGGTTAACGAAAGGTAGAAGACGAAGAAGATGGGTCGGGTTCTGTTTCTGATTTCCAATTTCCAATCCTCTTTCTAATTTATTCAGTTTTATAAATTTAATATTTTTTTAATATTTTTTTTATAATTCTGATATTAATAAAACCAATTTTGTGACATGTAATCCCCTAAATAATGACATGGCGTAATTAAATGATGTGGCATATGCCACATAAGCTTAAGGGATGCCACGTCACAGACTCTGAGATGTCAATTTAACAGTTGGGCAAAATGTCTGAATTTTGAAAAATTGGGGGACTAAATGTCTGAATTTAGAAATAGGGGGACCAAAATCATAAATTGGACAAAATAGGGGGGACCAAAACTATAATTTAGCCAAAAGATTAAGTACATGACATTAATCATTATAGTAAGATATATTGTTATTTATGGATGGTAAGATATATTGTTATTTGTTGGAAAAAAACTAAACATATATTGTTACATATAGTAAATATTTTTTTTGAAGAGAAAAAAAATGTATTAATAGGGGAGCGCTAGGGTTTGTCCAACTTACTACAAATAGGAAAAAGAGAGACAGTCATCCCAAAAGGGAGCACAATACCCCACGAAAAGGACAACCACCTAACCAATTAGGAAGAAGAACGAAATCACGGCATAAAGGAGGCACCCAAAAACCATAAGGAACTACTAACCAACCAACTGGGTCAACAAAATTAATCATAAAATAGACATGGGTCAGACTTATCCCTTGCCAGAAACCACCTTACAAGGCTGTGATGCGATCTACCAACTAAGCAACATTTGGCCCCCTACCATAGAAAATGCAACAATTCCCACAGTACCCACGAAATTGTATGCCAAAACATAGCCAAGCCTTATTTCCTATGAGTCCTCGCCCCATAGGAGCAGAACACCATATACAAAGAAAAACAAACCGGGAGGCTACACAAACTTCCACCCCCAGCCATTTGACAATGTCGTACCACACCCGAGTGGAGAACTCACATCTAACAAACATATGAAATCTCGACTCTTGGTGGGTACCGCACAAGAAACAAGAGGTAACAATGATAATTCGTCTATGGAGCAAGTTAGTCTGAGTCAGAGCAAGTTAGTCCGAGTCGAAGCAAGTTTCTATTTTTAAGATGCCGAAAAAAGTTTGGAAAATGGTAGTCAATATACAAAGGGGGTTCCTCTAGGGGGCTTTAGGGGAGGGAAGACGATTTCCTGCATTATGTGGTTAGGGCTATGTAGGCCTAAATGTGGTGGTGGACTCGGGGTGAAAGATCTAAAGTTGTTCAATTTTAGCTTGTTAGCAAAGTGGAGATGGCTACTCTTATTGACATGACTTTGATCTAGCCAAGAACCATTACAGTGTCATTGTCTCTTTTATGAATGGTATGTCCAACTATTATATTGTATTCTTAGGAAGTAGTTCCTTTGTTTGGTGATGTTAGGATAGTTCGGTATTGCTCCCACTTTAGTTATCCTTCTTGGTTATGAGTTGGTTTTTTTTTTTTTATGTATATGGGATGGATACTCTCTGTACTCCCTTCTTATTAAAAGTTTCTTTTTGTTGTTTTAAAAAAAAAAGATGTCTTTAATTCAATAATGCTAAAGAAAAACACAAATAATAATACAAATAGTTGGGTTATTGCATACATATTTTTCATGATTGATGTTTAGTGGCTAATGCATGACACAAGTAAAGAAATAGAAAATTTTCGGGCGAAGTTCACTTGTAGAACAAGGGAAAAAAGAATAGGAAAAGAGGGTTGAGAGAGAGAGAGAGAAGAGAGTTTAAAGAAAAAGAAAATCATGAAGAAGTAGCAGAAAAAATAAAAAATAAAAATTTTGATTTTGACTTTAATACAGTGTTTATGCATGAAATTTGAAGTTGTCTTTTGATTTATTAATTATTACCTCTGGTCTCATATATAAGAAAAAGTTAAAAAAATTGGTCCTAATTATAAGAAATTGTCACAAGTTTTTAGATATATTAATTGCTAAAGTGACTATTATACTCTTATTCCATGTTTACTTTAAATCCATCTATTCTCCATATAAGTGGATGTAAAACATTTAATATGAGGGTTATATTTGGAATAACTTTTCAAAATTATAGCATTAAATGAACTTTCTTGATTTTGATGATTTTTTTCTTCTCTTATATATGGGACTAGAGGTAGTAATAAATTTGGATTTTAATTGTTTGGTTCGTCTTTTGTTGCACTCTTTGGTATTGCAGCAAGTTTTAAAATCAAATAGATATAAACCAGGAAAATGCTAACAAGTGCCCTTAGGGCAGTGGTTAAAGAATTAAAAGAGGTAAGTTTGTATGGAAAAATGATGTATTTATTACATCAAAAAGTGTTTTACTTGTATTTTCAAGACAAACTTTCCTTTTATAGAATCCTTAATCAATGCCCTTAGGACACTCGTTAGCAAGACCCATAAAACAAATGTTTTTATGTTGTTTCATAATGCACCCCTAAGCATATGCCATAAATGGTGAATGGTGACACGTGGTGGACTTCATAGCATGATGAGTTGCTCAACTATAATCCTACGTGGAGTCGAGTAAGCCATGTGATGCAAGGCCAATATATATATCCATCCACTAAAATATTTAAATAGAACCCCATAACCCTAAGATTACAGTATTGCACACTCATTGAAGGATTTCTCTCCTGGATGTGGATTAAAGAAAGGAGTTTGGTGTATGTGATGTGATCCCCATCACCTTGATCTATTGTTCAAACCAATGGTCAATAAAAATGCAAACCTACTTGACCTCTTCTTACTTGAACATCTTCCTCATACCCACTTCGGTTTTGTTTGCTCTCTTCAACCGAATGTAGTTCTTGAATGTTTCTATTAAATTAATTATAGAAGGAAAGGAAAACAAGGAATATCAATTATCCATGTGTGCAGATCCCTTTCATCATTTTTCATCATGAAACCTATAGAATTGGGTGTTATTGAGAGTTTAGGAATATGCCAATGGTTTTGATCCTTTTGAAGCTAATTAAGAAACAAAAAGTTTTATTTTTTTTTATAAAATGGAACAAACATATATCAATTTTTAAATATATTAAACGTTAATTTCAAATTATACCCTATAAGTAATTAATTACAAGTCATCGATTCACCCATAGAAGGGTATTTTGGGGAGAAAAAATATTAATGTGTATTAGTTAAAATTAGCTTATTTTTAAAAAAAATTTTAGTCTATGTGAATTATAGTTTTGTTTCTTATAATATACTTCCTCCGGTCTGAAATATAATAAAAAAGGTCTATGTATTGGTCCAAATTTGGACCAAATACAAAAATTTTTTACTTATATTTTTTAGATTTTTTTATTTATATTTTAAATCGGGGAAGTAGACAGAAGGGAATATGCTAGCTCTTAAAGAGGTTATTGAAATTTAGTTTAATTATCGGATGCAGTTGGATATGGTCATAATAAAGCAAACGACAATATGGTTGATGGCCAATAGATTTCTCTAACAATAAATTTATTGGGGAAAAATTGCAGTTCTCTTATTAAACCTGGAAATTCCCTTCTAGGAGTGTGACCTTTTTTGACATTTTACCTTTATTGTCCCATCTCTTCTCGGAAAACATTAAATTCAAGCTGAACCTATGCTTTAAATAAATAAATACAGATAGCTCTAGGATGTGGATTGCAGAAAGGGATTTTGGTTTTCTTTATCAAAAAAAAAAAAAAAAAAGAAAGGGATTTTGGTTTTGGTTATGGTTTGAGGAATTTGGTAAATTAGCCTTGAATAAGATGGCTTAACTTATTATAACTCCACAATATTGGTTGAGCACCACATGCCATTGAATTCACAACGTCACCATTTAATACACACCATATCAGAAAATGTGACACATCAAACACCTACAAAGACTTAATACGTACTACGATACGGATACGATGACACGAATACGATACTTGAACCCTCTTTCCAACTACAATATTTTATAATATTTGTACAAATAGTGCAATACAATAGGTGAGAATGAACAAGACATACAACATAACAATATTTTTGCGAGAATGAAGAAACACCCCACAACACTACTTCATTTGGAAAAAGAAAACCGGAAATGGAGAGACCTAAAACCACCGATAGGATGGGGATACCACAACTCCCGTAGGGATTGAAAGAAACGGATCTGTCGGGACACGGGACTTGGGAAGTATCTAAGGCGTATCGGAAAGTATCATCAACAATAAAAATGTTGAAAACATAAAAGATAACAGGATACTTTTGAAACATGTATCGAAAAGTAACCGAGGAGTATCCGATACAGGTACGAGACGAATACGTTTCCTAGTTTGGAGTATCTGAGCTTCATAGTCAAACACTGATTAAACGTATCAAAAAGTTATTATTGGAGAATCAAATTGATACCACAAATTTTTATAAGATCAAAATAAAGGTTTAATCAATTATTCATAAGCTAGTAAAAAAAACAATTATTCATAAGACCATGTGGTACCATCTATTCAATCGAATCTTAGGAATGACCAATTTAGAGGCTGAGTAAACAACAATTAATTCCATCTCGCTTCATCAGTTGAGTTGATCATGATTAGTCTCATAGTTGGTCCAAATGACTGAAACTTGTGGGAACACCTTGAGGTTCCACTAGAGAACCAAATATCCTAATTAGGGTGGTTTACCAAAAAAACGTACTACCTCCGGTCTCATATATAAGAGACAAATGCACTTTCTAGGTTCATTGAATAACTGATGTATCTGGCTGGTCTACCAGATACATCAGTTATTCAATGAACCTAGAAAGTGCATTTGTCTTTTATATATGGGACCAGAGGTAGTAATACACTACTAACTATGCAACGATTTGTTTACTTATTGATATTGGCAACTTCTTAACCCATGTGGTGAATTAAATTTAACCTAATTTTTAAAACGTGAAAGAGATAGTCGTGTATGAGAGTTACCTAAAAACAAAAAGCATGCAAGAAGTATGAAAAGCCTTTGAAATGATACATATCACTGGAGGTGGACGCATAGTGTGGAATACCCGACTAGAGCCAAGTACCAAGTTCACCTGATCTAAGAGGTGGTTTGGGTCTAGAGGGGTCCGGTCATAACGGTTACTTTCACATAATTTTGCAAAACATAGCTTCAATCATCACCATTCATTTCCTCCCTTTTCCCTCTTTCCTTTTTTTTTTTTAGGCAAAATAAACATTTTATTGATTAATAGTAATACTCACTCCGTTTTTATTTATAAGCCCCTTTTAGAAGAATTTTTTTTTTAAAAGTCTCTTTACAAATTATAAGATACATTAATTACTTTTTTTTTCTTTTCAAAAATACCACTAATCAATACTATTTTTTTAGTGCAGTAAATGTATTCCAAATAGACTTGTCTTGGGAGATGTCAATAAATGAAGGATAAATTGAGAAAAATAAACATATTACTGACAATTTTAATTAGACTAACTAATTTTCTTAATAAATATGTTTTTGTCTAAAAGAACTTACAAATAGAAACAGAGAGAATACTGGTCAACCTTGCTACAAGTACCACATGAAGCCACAAAAAAGCTGATTTATGAGTAAAGAAAATTAACCAAAAGTAGGCATGACAAGGGGTGGGTTGGGGGCGGGTTTTGGTCGGGTTTTCCCTCGGCCCCGGACTTCGTTCCATATATATAAAAAAATAAAAAAAAAATTATATTTATGATAAATAATACAATAAAATCAAAACAATTATACAATGATAAAATAAAATAAAAAACATCAAAATAAAATTTACTATTGAAAAGAGATTAAATTAAAAATAAACAAAATATATGAAACAAACGATGCTCGCGGATTGGATTGGATTGGTTTTAAGGGAAAAACCATCCGATCCAATCCTTTTGGTTTTTACTCTAATATCCAATCGGTTTGGTTTTAAAATCAAATCCGATCCGATTCGATCCGATTTACTTCGGTTTGGATTGGATTGGATTTCAGTTTCTCATTTATAATCTAATCTTCTCGTTTATATTTTTCTAAATGGTGAAACTACAACAATAACGATAACTTACATTTCATAACATTAAACTAATAGTATTGCAGTAGCCAATAGTAGGGCAATAACGACCCAACCTTTTTTCCTTCTTATAAACAAAACTATGAAATAATCCAAAGGAATCGTTGGCCCCAGGAATGCTTGCGGTACGACCATATCACACATTATTTTTCTGTATTGATATATCACGCATTATTGTATTAATGTGAAAGGGAATTATAAAATGGGAAAGAGAGGAGTAGATTCACAAATTAAGAAAAATATGTTTAAATTTATAAAAATAAGAATAAATAATTTATTTGCAAGCTTAAAAATGTACAAAAAAAAATGTATATTAAAAAAGTAAAATATTCTATATTATATAAAAATATACATGATTAATTTAAAAAATTAAATTTTATAATGTGTGAGAAAATATATTAAAAATAAAGTAATTATAAGTATAATATTATGTTATGTAATAATACTTTGGATCGGTTTGGATTGGATTGGATTGGTTCCCTTAGAAGGATTCGAAAACCGATCCAATCAAATCCAAAATTTGGGTTTTTTGCGGTTTTCGGTTTTTCGATTTGCGGTTAATTCGGTTTTCGGTTTTTTAGTTCGGTAGCTGCAGTTTGAATTGGATTGGATCGGTTTGTGAACACCCTTATATGAAACAAAATAAATGAGAATACATGCATAAAATAAAATAAAAATTAATAATTTATATTTAATCGGACGGGTTCGGATGGGTACCCACATGTTCGGTCCTGTTGCCAAGTATAACCAAAAGAACTCGCCATGACGGATAAAATTCAGAATCAACTCTTCGTGTTCATCAATGATTCATCACTTCCCATGTAAAATCAATGAAATTAAATGAAACTAACATTTTACAAAAATATATGTTTACTGTATAACTCATCAGTCAAAGATAATTTGTTAAAACGTGAAATCAATATTGCTTAATGAGGTTCCTTACGTCTCAAACAAATATTTTTGGTGGCATCAAACAAATTGGAATCTAATTGCTTTTCAATTCCATTAACAACGTGCCAACGTCCCTTGTCCTTTTCCTCACAGCTTTATCATACAGAAACCACTTGATCAAAGCTTAAAAGGGATAATAATACCCATAGAATTCCTAGGTAAATTAACTACTGGTCCATTAATTCTTGGGTAAATTAATCGAGAATATCTTTGTCAGAACAAACAATTCTAGAAGAAACAATTGAATTACGAAGGATAGGACAACACAAAGGGAATAAATTTGTTAATTTCATACTCACTATTCCCTTTCGCGAATTTGTTTTTGCTGTGATGCATGCACATTTGTGTTAAAGAGTTCATAACCAGTTTCATTAAAATAGTCATGCTTTTATGTGGTGCTCGATGTGGACAGATACAACTAAAGCCACTGTATTTTCATTCATATTTCTATTTCTTTTCTAGTGTTTTTTTTTTTTGGCCTTCAAATCATCCTTTTTTTGCGTCCTTTTTAACGATTGTCAGAATCCTCAATCGTGTCACTCTTAATGATGTAAAAAAGCAGGATTCAATAACCACATGGGAGCTATTGAATTCTTGTCACAACCTGTTACTGAAAATTTTGATATAAATGAATGGTACTATTATCATGTGATGAACTTTAAAGTTACTTACCTACAAATGTTGAAGCTTTTATCATGTGGTCCTCTAATTCAACCATTAATTATCTCTGCTAGTAAATTCATTCAAACTCCTTTTTTTTCTAATCCATTTTTTTATTTCTGATTGTGTGATATATGGTGTGAGGAGAAGGGCCACTACTGTTGATAGCGATGAAACTGAGGCACTCGTGTGCCTTAACTGACCCTCTGCCACCGAAAGGGAGAGGTAGTTCTTGTCTGAGCTTGAAGACAACAAAGACAAGTGTCAACCTATCAAAGAATCGACCCATGTGGAAGGGCATGTGAACCATTCAGCTGAATCACCTTTGCTTCTCAATACCCTTAAATTCAATTTTTTTTTTTACTCACATGTGCATAGTATAAGAGACAAAATTCTAATTCACATAAACTAAGAAAATGCTTTGAAATTAGCTAATTCTTACTAGTATTAAAACTCCTAAAAATATAATTTTTTTTTCCAAATATACCACTTTCATAAATGGTGACGGATAATTAATAAGAGTTACCTCACACAAATTCCACTAACTTACATAAGGGCATATTTGGAAGTTAGCATTTAATATATGTAAAAATTGATAATTATTTCTTATATTTTGGACAAAATATTGGACCCATTTATCTCTTATAATATGGACGAGGGAGTACTATCTTTATTTCTTTCAAAGTGCGAAAATTTTTAAGTCCACTTAATTAATTATTAAAAACATTATCAAAATATAATATTTTGAAGAGATCAACATGTATTAAAATTTAAAAATTTTCATATAAATAAAATGTTATTTTTTTAAAATTTATATAGAATGTTTTTAAATGACAACATATACACAATAATTTTCTTGGGACAAGAATTGCGTGCAGTCAAAAATCTCAACTATCAACGTAGTCAGCTATCCAAGTCATTGGATACAAATCGAACAACTTACATTATAAGTTCAGTAAATCAGGCTCAACCATTTGATCTTCATCAATATTCGAAATCATAACTATAGTGATGATCGACTGTGGGGAATCTTTTTCTATTTTCCATGTATTTTTTGGTGTCAGTTTTCTACGAAAACTAGATTCATTGGAGTCAAAATTTGATACAGTCACACACAAACGACGATCTCGACTTCCCGATGGGTCATGTTTCAAGTTTTTGAAGTCTATACTTGTTTTGTGAAATTGAACTGTGAACCATCTAATTTCAATCAGATGGTCGAGATCATTTGACTTCGTCAAATTGGGATAGTGAATCCAAAGTAGTTTTCTAAGGGAGGCTTTCGGGGCCTGGCTGTTACAAAAGGAGGAGGACCTAAATGTGAGTGGGGTTATAAAAGAAAAGAAGAGTGGTGATGTCAAATACCATGAGAGTTTGTACAAGGTGGGGGGCGACATGCCACATGGGGCCATAATATTGTATTGTATCGAATAAGCATGTTTTTGGTTTTTGGCACTTTCGGCAAGACTTCAGAAAAGTGGAGGTAGCAAATAGCAATTTCACCGTATGCAATTTCAAGGACACGCTTGTTACTTCAACCACAGTACCTTGACAGGGTAATACTGTACTGCTCTGTAGCCTCCTGTGCCCAGCTGAGTTTAAGATCTAAGACCAATAATATCAATACCAAGACACATCACGTGTTATGATATGCGTCTGCCGTTCAAAAACTCTTTGAAGGGAATTGAGTACCATAAGACCACACACCAATTAAGATAAAAGCTGCCGTGACCCATTTTGAGTTTCTCTTTCAGGACTATATTGGCTCAGTGTAGTGCAGTAGAGGTTAAAAACGTTACATACAACACAACTGCACACACAACCTAGCAAAACCTACCGGAGTACATTGCAAACCATGATTTCCTTTCCTTTATAAAAACATATACATTTATTACCCATTTCCAAGCTTCTTAGCTCTATGTTACCCAATTCTTCATCACATTAAATACATGTATCATATGGTACTATACTACTATAGTTTATATACATGATTAATAATTTTATTTTACTTCTTTTCAGAATCTAAGCAACCTAGATTATATGATCTATCACCAAATGTACCCACCGAAAAAAAAAACTAAGAACATGTAACTTTATGCTAAACTGGTACAAAAGCTTGCAATTGATGTTATCATTACAAGATATCATCCATGTTTAAGGAAGTTATAAAAAGACGAAATATTTCAAGCTTAGTATAAGATTGAATAGCTTGAAACTCAAAAGGTTAAAAAAAAAAAAAAAAGGAAAACAGAAGATATTAGATATCATATAACATGTATATGTAATTAACATAAACCTTTACTTGCAAGAAGAGTGAGAGAGTGAAACCGATGCAAATAAAAATAATAATAACAAAAATTAAGAAGAGAAAAAAAAAATATGACAGCTGGCATAGAAGGCCAAAAGTAAGTGTAATCAACACGGCGGCGGGAAGCCGGAGCCAGAGGCGGCGCCGCCGGAAGAAGAAGAGGAAGAGCCAAAGAGTAAATCAGAGAGAGCTGACATGGCACGAACTTGCATCTCAAGAGCCGGTATGTAATCAATAGCTTCTTCAAGAATAACCGGTAACGGTTCTTTCTTGCAACCGGGAACCAACCGGCCCAGGACCCTCAGTTTTCGCTGAACCGCTGGGACGGTCTTTCCCTTAAGCCGTAAAACACCGAACCGGACCTTCTTGGACCGGGCCGGCCCAACGGCCCTCTGTTGTTGTTTTCTCTTATGATGCTGTTTCCTGAACTTGAGCCTGAGACGGTTCGTGAGGATAGCCCGGCTCCAACGCGTCCTCCCCTTGGCGGCGACGGCGAGAGCCCTGTCGGCGGCTTCCCGGACGGCCTTCCCCCGACGAGGCCCGCCGCCGCTGCCGTTGAGGTTGACTCTCGCCAGCGCCTGGCGGAGCTTGGAAGAGTAGATTTGTTGTTGGGCCTGCGATCTCCATTTCGCGTGGCTTTGCTCTTGTTGTTGGGCCTGCTGGTGCTTTGATTGGGCTTTCTTCTTCTTCTTTGTCCTGTGTGATCGGTCACTGGTTGATGTTGGGTTTGAGATCAGAGAAGACGATGCCATGTTGTTCCAACGCCAAATCTGAAAAATGAGAAATTTCACAACAGAAAAAAAAAAAAGAGAGGAAAAAAAGATAAAAGTGCTTCGATTGGAAAGTTTGTGTGTTTTTGTGGTTTCTATTTGTGGTAGTGGGAGAGAAAGGAAAGAGAATGGGGAATGGTTGGGTTGGATTCAGATGGATACGGTTCAGGGAGTTATGGATTCGAATGAAAGGGGAGAAGTTACTGTTAGATTTTTAGATTCTAGAAAGAGAAAATTGTAGGAGTGAGGATTTGAGAGAGGGATGTGTATAAGATAGATATATATAGTAGGAGTTGATTCAGAGGAAATAATAGGACAGAAAAAGGAAATGAAGATGGTGGTGGTAACTGGGAATGAAAAGGAATGGCGTTGAAGATTGAGAATGGAACGGAACGGAACGGGGTAGAGAGTGGATGAGGTGTCCCTTCACTCGAAGGTTGAGTTGAAGGGATAGAGGAATGGTGGACAAGGCTTATATAAAGGAATCACAACACCCCACGCGTCCTTTTCCATTGTTTTTTATCTTTAAACAAATAAAGCACTAAACTCTTTATTGATTAATTACTAACTAATACGTAATATTTGTTTTCTTTTTCATTTTTTTTGTCAAGATTTTCTTTTTCATTTTAAAGCATGTTCGGATATTGGGCCTTTGAACTCCTTGCTTGCTAGGTTTGGTAATTTTTTTTTTTTTACTTTTGTGCTAGGTTTGGTAATTGAACACTTCAATAAAAAAGAAATTGGCGTTTCAGAAAACTTATATAAGCACCACAATCGAAAGGTCACCCTTCTGCTAGTGTTTTGGCACGACTTGCGCCGTTTTGGTCCTAGAGTATCTCTACATGGTGGTCGGCGTCGTATTACACTGTTGTTCTTCCATTCCTACTCGTCTGTCACCACTTCCCCACTAAATCTCTCCATTTCCATTTCGGCCCTCCTTCCAACAAGAGTCAGACACGGCGCCCGATTAAGTTTTCCACTGTGCGGATGTCTCCCAACGCCGTGATCCTCTCGGTCCACGACAGAGCAGGTAAGCCAACACACTTTTTAAAAACCTAGAGCTCCCTCTGCCCCTCACCAGAGCCCCCATCGATTCCTCTCATCTTCTTTTGTGCACCACCTCATCGGTCAAGCCCCCACCTTCACCAGTTCTGGAGTTTCAACCACCCCAACCGAGCCTCCATCGGACATAGCCATTTGGCACCAAAAGGTTCAAAGTTGAAACCTAACCATCCGACTGGAGATTAGTCTCATAACCGGTCCAAAGGTTCAAAGCTTGTGGAGATACTTTGTGGATCCACTAGGGTGCCAAAGGCCCTAATTACGGTGGATTAAATAAAAAGTAATATGAAGCTTGTTAATCACTTCATGAATATACTTAACCTTTGTAACCAAATAATCTTTCAAAAATTTTTAATGCAACTTATTAGTACATGGCATTTATAATATTAATCACACAAAAGCTCCCTAAGCTTTGCTTTTACTCCCCTCAATAAATATCATTTTATAATTGTGAATACATGCCTTGACAGGATGGTTTTGATGATTGACAAAAGGGAGCTTTGCAAATAGTCAACCGTGCAAAAAGTGGAAAAGAATACCAAGACGCGTATCAAGAATGATAGTTTCTCAAGTCTTTGAGTTTTGGGTATTTATTTATTTTTATTAAGACTATTTGTAAGTAGTAATAAAAAGCTCTCAATTAAAATAAAATCACACACTCACAAAATGATTTTTATTCTAAAATTGATTTTATGATAATTTTTCTTAAATTATTTTTAGGCACAAAGTATTTTGAAAAATTCTTAAGTTGTGCTCAAAATATTGTTTGGAAAATATTTCAAGTTTTCTTTGGAAAATATTCTCCGTGTCGAGCAGTGATATTTTGACATGCAAGTCGTGTGCCGAGCTGAGGTCGCGTACCGAACTGTGGGGAAGTCGCGTGCCGAGCTGAGGTCTCGTGCCGAGCTGTGTGGAGAGGTCGTATGTCGAGCTGTGTGGAGAGGTCGTATGCCGAGTTGGGGAGATTGTATGCCGAGCTGGGGAGAGGTCGTATGGAAATACGATGTCGAACTCCAAGTGTGTCCGAGAATCATTTCCGTCTCCGTGTTTTCAAATTCTTCATAATCAAAACGCAACGGGCAGATTTCCTTTTAATCTTTTAGCGGACAAATTATCCTTTTAATAATCAAAATGCAACGGGCAAATTTTTTAATGCTACACGCTCCTCCATTGCCTATAAAAGCAACATCACCGGAAGTTTTTAAACAATACACTCACTTACTCTTTGTGCCAAAACTCTATCAAATATTCTCCATCACTCGCACTTATTTGAGCACAATTTTTTTGAGAGTTTTTTTTATTCTACATAATTTGAGTTGTATTATTTGAGCTTCAATTTGTTATATCTGCACTATTGAGTGTATCTTTCTCATCTCATTTTATTTGCGAAAATCATTTCTTTTTGGGTAGGAATCCTAAGGTGTTCATAGAGAGGTGATATCTCTTGAACGTATTGCTCACAGTATAGAGTTGTAAAGGTTTCTAGTGAACCTGATTTAAAAGCTAGTGATTTAGTGAAAATCCCATAGTGCTTTGCTTTGGGGGACGAGGCGTAGGCCACGAGGGTGTTTGGTGGCGAACCTGTATAATTTCTTTGCGTGCTATTCTTTGCTCTCTGTCTCTTTATCATTCAAGCACTTTATTTATTTTTGTTCTTTATTTATTTTTCGGTCATTTATTTTCATCATTTATTTATTGCAATTTATTCTTCAAGTTATTTATCTTTTCGCAAGTTATTTCTTTCAAGTTTTTTTAATTCAGTAATTTATACTGTAATTTTTTTATAAGCACCGCTATCACAATTCACCCCTCTTGTGTTTGAAGTCACTTGGTAACAAGTGGCATCGAGCTAGACTCTTGTATAAAGGACTTAACCGCCTCAAGAGAATGACTTCAAACAATAACGAGGGAACCTCCATGAACAGACTCCCATTTTTCAATGGTGAGGGTATGGTTATTGGAAGGATAGAATGCAAATCTTTCTTGAGGGTGTTGATCTTGATATTTGGGATCTTTGTGGAAAATGGTCCATTTGTCCCCACTCAATCAATTAATGATGTAGTGGTAGACAAACCAAGATCACTTTGGACCAAGATGATAAGAAAAAGGTCCAATACAATTTGAAAGCTAAGAACATCATCACTTATGCTTTAAGCTACGATGAGTTCTATAGGGTCTCAAATTGCAAGACTGCTAAAGAAATGTGGGACACCCTTCTATTGACCAATGAAGGTACTACCGAGGTCAAGAGGGCTCGAATGAACACATTAACCCATGAGTATGAGTTATTTAGGATGAAACCAAGTGAAAACATACAAGATATGCAAAAAAGGTTCATCCATATAATAAACCATCTCAGAGCTCTTGGGAAAGTCTTCAAGAATGAAGATTTAATTAATAAAGTTCTTAGATGTTTAAATAGAAATCGACAACCCAAGGTTCTTGCTATATCTGAATCTAAAGATTTATCTACTATATCATTGGCAACCTTGTTTGGAAAATTGCAGGAACATGAACTTGAACTAAATCGACTCACCGAGAGTGACGAAAGTGATAAGAAAGAAAGGAATTGCTCTCAAAGCAATCGTAAATGAAAAGAGGAATCGACAACAATGATAGTCTAGATGAGAATGAGGAAGACATAAGTCCGATGGTTCAAGGTTCAAAAGGTTCATGAGGCAAAAGGGGAGAACGGGCAAGGTACAAAATCCTCAAAAGAAAAATGAGGAAGGAACTTCTTTTAATCCAACTTGCTACAAGTGTGGTCAAAAGGACATATAAAACCCGATCGCCTCATGGTGGAGTAAGAAAAGCGAAAAATTTGATAGAAGACCACAAAAGGAATCAAAAGGAAGAAGAGCCTACATTGCCTGGGATGACAATGATATGGACTCGTCTGATGAATCGTAAAATGAGGAGGCCAACTTATGTCTCATGGCAAAACACGAGGAGGATGAGGTAAATGCTCTTGAACTCGAATCTCCTTTAACTTATGATGAGTCGCTTATTACTTGTGAAGAATTAAATAATGAAACGACTAGACTTGAAAAATTATTTCTTCTTCTAAGAAAACCATATCTTCTCTTGAATCTAAAATTATTTTCTTAAACCAAGAGATGGAAGTTTTAAGGAAAAACAAGTTGTTGTGTTGAAGTTTCTACTTGCACCTTTGTGAAAACCAAAAGATTGATACTTTCAAGTGTGATGAATGCAATGTTTTGAAAAACAAGATTGAAGATTTGGAAAACACCCTTGCCAAATTTACCATGGGAAGGGATAACTTAAACATTCTATTGGGAAAACAAAAGGGTACTTTTGGAAAAGCCGGTTTGGGTTATAATCCACAAACGCATGAAAATCCTTTAAATTTGTCAATCACAACAACACTTCAAGCATTCTTTCATTAAATGCTTTCACTGTGGTAGAAATGGTCACACCGCCTCCATTTGCAATATTAGAAAGAACAAGAATGTGGTTGGCAAAAGATATGGATTCCAAAGGGTACTTTGCCAAAAACTAACTCATCTGACCCAACTTAGTTTGGGTACCAAAGGTTAAAAATTAACTGTTGTTGTAGGTGTGCTTGAAAGCCAAGGACTTAAATTGGTATCTTGATAGCATTGCTCAAAGCACATGACAGAGACAAAAGCAAGTTCTCCTCATTGGTACCTAAGAATAGTGGTTATGTCAGGTATGGTGACAACAACAAAGGTAAAATTCTTGGGATTGGTTCTATTGGTAAGAGTCCTAATCCCACTATTGAAAATGTTTTGTATGTGGATGGTTTGAAGCATAATTTGCTAAGCATTAGTCAACTTTGTGATAAAGGAAACAAAGTGGTTTTCGATTCTTCAAAATGCATGGTCATGGATTCTATAAATGAAAATGTTATTGTTATTGGACCTAGAATTGGAAATATCTATATGCTTGATTTAGATAAAATACCTTCAAATGATGCATGTTGTCTTATTAGTAAAGAGGATGAATCTTGGCTATGGCATAGAAGAATGGCTCATATTCACATGGATCATCTTAATAAATTGGTTCGAAAGGACTTAGTAATTGGCTTACCAAAGCTCCGCTTTGAAAAAGATAAACTTTGCGATGCATGTCAAAAGGAAAACAAGTAAAGGCTTCTTTCAAATCTAAAAATATTGTTTCAACAAATCGGCCTTTACAACTTTTACATATGGATTTATTTGGCCCTTCTAGAACTAAAAGCTTTGGTGGAAATTACTATGCTCTTGTTATTGTGGACGACTATTCTCGCTATACATGGACCTTATTTATTTCTCATAAAAATGACACTTTTGCTGCCTTTTCAAAACTTGCTAAAGTTATCCAAAATGAAAAAGGAATGAACATAGTATCCATCAAGTGATCACGGTGGGGAATTCCAAAATGAGGCATTTGAGGCCTTTTGTACTGAAAATGGAATTGAGCATAATTTTTCAGCACCTAGAACACCACAACAGAATGGAGTGGTGGAAAGGAAAAATCGGTCTCTTGAAGAGCTTGCGAGGACGGAGCTCAATGAGACCAACCTTCCTAAGTATTTTCAGGCGACGCAGTAAGCACCGCATGTTATGTAATGAATAGAGTCCTCATAAGACCTATTCTAAAACAAACGCATATGAAATTTACAAGGAGGAAGCCCAACATTTCCCACCTTCACGTATTTGGATGTAAGTGCTTTGTTCTAAATAACGGTAAAGATAACCTTGGTAAATTTGATGCTAAAGCTGATGAAGGTTTATTTCTTGGATATTCCACTTCTAGTAAAGCCTTTCGAATTTTTAATAAACGTACTTTAACTGTTGAAGAATCTGTGCATGTTTCTTTTGATGAATCTAACCCCAAATCTTCAGTAGAAGAAAGTGTTGATGATCTTGCAGAAGTGTTAGGAGATACCTATTTAGAGGAACAAGAGAGATCAAAAGTTCAAAAGGAGGATCAAGAGTCCTTGCCTCAACCCTCTCAAGAACTCTCTCACTCAAATCTTCCAAAGGAATGGAGAGTCTCAAAGAACCATCCTCTTGACAACATAATAGGTGATATCTCAAAAGGGATAACGACTCGAAACTCTCTTAATCATGCATGTCATCATATGGCCTTTGTCTCTCAAATTGAACCAAATGACGTCAATGAAGCCATCTTTGATGAGCATTGGACCCTTGCTATGCAAGAGGAATTAAATCAATTTGAGAGAAATGATGTTTGGGAACTTGTCCCTAGGCCTAAAGATCACCTAGTCATTGGGACCAAATGGGTCTTTCGTAATAAGCTTGATGAAAACGGTATCATTGTTAGAAATAAAGCTAGACTTGTTGCAAAAGGCTATAACCAACAAGAGGGCATAGATTTCGATGAAACCTATGCACCCGTGGCTAGATTAGAAGCTATTCGCATGCTTCTCGCATTTGCATGCATCATGGATTTCAAACTTTTTCAAATGGATGTTAAAAGTGCATTTCTTAATGGCTTTATTCAAGAAGAAGTATATGTTGATCAACCTCCCGGTTTTGAAAATTTTGAATTTCCAAATCATGTTTTCAAATTGAAAAAGGCTTTATATGGTTTAAAACAAGCTCCGAGAGCTTGGTACGAGAGGTTGAGCAAATATTTACTTGAAAAAGGTTTTGAAAGAGGAAAAGTTGATACCACTCTTTTCATTAAACACAAAAATCATGACATTTTACTTGTTCATATTTATGTTGACGATATCATCTTTGGTGCTACTAATGAGTCCTTATGTGAAGATTTTTCCAAAATCATGCAAAGTGAGTTTGAAATGTCCATGATGGGAGAGCTCAACTACTTCCTTAGTCTTCAAATCAAACAAACAACAGAAGGAATTTTTATAAATCAATCCAAATATTGCAAGGAGTTGCTTAAAAGATTTGGAATGAGCAACGCCAAAGAAATCTCAACTCCAATGAGCACATCATGCTATCTTGACAAAGATGAAGGTGGTAAGTCGGTCGAAGTAAGTAAGTATCGAGGTATGATAGGATCTCTTCTCTATCTCACTGCAAGTCGTCCGGATATTATGTCTAGTGTTTGTATGTGTGCACGTTTTCAAGCAAATCCTAAGGAATCACATCTCTTAGCGGTAAAACGCATCATGAGATATCTCACCGCACACAAACTATGGGTTTATGATACCCCAAAGGTGCCGATCGCACACTTATTGGGTACTGGATTGGGATTTTGCGGGTTGCAAAATGGACCGAAAAAGCACTAGTGGGACATGTCACTTACTTGGGAATGCCTTGGTTTCATGGCATAGTAAGAAACAAGCCGGTGTGGCTTTGTCCCTTCTTTGAAGCGGAATCGTTCTGGCGGTAGGTTGTTGTGCCGCAGATCATTTGGATGAAACAACAGTTGAATGATTATGGAATCAATCAAAACTGCTCCAGTCAAGTGCGACAATACTAGTGCCATAAACCTCACGAAAAATCTGGTTTATCACTCCCAGACCAAACACATAGAAATTAGGCACCATTTTATTAGAGATCATGTTCAAAAAGGAGATTGTGTGATTGAGTTTGTGGAAACATCTAAACAACTCGCAGATATTTTTACTAAACCTTTGCCTAAAGAAAACTTCTTTTTTATAAGAACCGAGTTAGGAATTTTAGATCAATCATGCATTGAATGACTGCGTGTGAGTGCATTTTATTATGAATAAGTTCTAACTTGGGCATTGGAGTGTGCTAACATTTTTATGCAGTTCCGTTACCAAGACTAAAAGTGGAGAAATGCAACCGCCCTTCCTGTAATCGTTAAAATAAAAGTTTGTGCGAGGTTATGTTAATCGCAAACAATTATGCGCTTAATATCGGTGAAGATGAGGAAACAATTGATGATGAGAATGAGTTGAACGAGCACTAGTAACTCTTATCCTAGTGCTTTATTTTTGCTATCTCCTGAATAATTTTTTACCAAGGATTTCTTATGCTTCATTGAACCCTTGATACTCTATTTTAATTATTTTTCGCCATCTAGTTACACGTATATGCATACGCTTTACATGCCTTTCCCTTTATCTTTTCCGCTTTTTGATGTTGCCAAAGGGGAGAGTTATATGATTCAGGGGGAGTGGTTTATTTTATGCATATTGTGAGGAGTTTTTCGATATCTTTTTCTCTAAATATTGTGAGGGGAGTTTTTCTAAATATTGTGCTTAAACTCGATATCTTTATTGAAAAACCATGCTTATATCTCATTGCCATATCATGATTATATTTTACTAAATTCCCTCCATGAGATATTTGTCATCATCAAAAGGGGGAGTCTGTGAATACATGCCTTGATAGGATGGTTTTGATGATTGACAAAAGGGAGCTTTGCAAATAGTCAACCGTGCAAAAAGTGGAAAAGAATACCAAGACGCGTATCAAGAATGATAGTTTCTCAAGTCTTTGGGTTTTGGGTATTTATTTATTTTTATTAAGATTATTTGTAAGTAGTAATAAAAAGCTCTCAATTAAAATAAAATCACACACTCACAAAATGATTTTTATTCTAAAATTGATTTTATGATAATTTTTCTTAAATTATTTTTAGGCACAAAGTATTTTGAAAAATTCTTAAGTTGTGCTCAAAATATTGTTTGGAAAATATTTCAAGTTTTCTTTGAAAAATATTCTCCGTGTCGAGCAGTGATATTTTGACATGCAAGTCGTGGTGCCGAAATGAGGTCGCGTGCATCAATCTGGGGAAGTCGCGTCTTGGTGAGGTCTCGTCTTAGAGGCGTGTGGAGAGGTCGTATGTCGAAATGTGTGGAGAGGTCGTATGCCTCTGGGGAGATTGTATGCCGAAATGGGAGAGGTCGATGGAAATACGATGTCGAACTCCAAGTGTGTCCGAGAATTATTTCCGCCTCTCAGTGTTTTCAAATTCTTCATAATCAAAACGCAACGGCAGATTTCCTTTTAATGCCGCAGAACGGACAAATTATCCTTTTAATAATCAAAACGCAACGGGCAAATTTTTAATGCTACACGCTCCTCCATTGCCTATAAAAGCAACAAAGACCGGATGTTTTTAAACAATACACTCACTTACTCTTTGTGCCAAAACTCTATCAAATATTCTCCATCACTCACACTTATTTGAGCACAATTTTTTTGAGAGTTTTTTTTGTTCTACATAATTTGAGTTGTATTATTTGAGCTTCAATTTGTTATATCTGCACTATTGAGTGTATCTTTCTCATCTCATTTTATTTGCGAAAATCATTTCTTTTTGGGTAGGAATCCCAAGGTGTTCATAGAGAGGTGATATCTCTTGAACGCATTGCTCTGGTATAGAGTTGTAAAGGTTTCTAGCTGAACCTGATTTAAAAGCTAGTGATTTAGTGAAAATCCCATAGTGCTTTGCTTTGGGGACAGGACGTAGGCCACAGGGGTGTTTGGTGGCCGAACCTGGATAATTTGCTGCGTGCTCTTCTTTGCTCTCTGTCTCTTTATCATTCAAGCACTTTATTTATTTTTGTTCTTTATTTATTTTTCGGTCATTTATTTTCTGTCATTTATTTATTGCAATTTATTCTTCAAGTTATTTATCTTTTCGCAAGTTATTTCTTTCAAGTTTTTTTTTAATTCAGTAATTTATCTGTAATTTTTTTTTATAAGCACCGCTATCACAATTCACCCCCTTCTTGTGTTTGAAGTCACTTGGTAACAATAATGTCTCAAACATTGTCTCATTAGAATGTGCCATGGGTACATTGTACCGGATCAATGGTGGGAATTGGCACATGCATATTTACTTAAAAATAATATATTAAAGTATTTTTAGCGGGACTTATAATTACTTTGATATTATTGGGGAGAGATCAAGTTACTTCAGGGGTAACTTTCGTCTGAGTTACTCCGGTTAATATCTCTCTATAAACATTGAATTTTATCGATCTAACCGTTTAATTTCGTCATATTATATTAACTATCATGCACCAAATTTTAGATAAATTGAAATTTTAGATAAATTGCAATTATAATCCAGAAAAAATTGACATCAGTCTCTCTCATGAAGATATACTTGGTCCTTGTACCTAAGAAGTGATATTATGATAATCCTTTCATCGCACAATGCTTTAACAGCCTATTAAAGTCTAAGGTCTTGTATACAACACATTACAGGGCTCTTATATATCTTGGTAGATCAAATACCATTATAGCTTTCAACTTAACATCCATGCAGATATTTTCTCTTTGTTTCATAATTATTCCACTTTCCTTCACTTCCTTCCCAGACCAGATCTTTTATGGCATGTTTGTATTTGGAAAAATCCCCACGCGTCAATCTAATTTATCCACACATGCTCAAAATTTTTGATACCAATGTTAAGAAATCTTCACATATACACAAGGAAAATAATAAAGGACACACAAATTTATTTGGTTTGATACCTCTTGACTACGTCTACGGAACACCATAAAATTATTCCACTGTCACAAGTATAAGATTAAAATTAACCTCCACAATCAATGACAAATAAAGAGGGTGGCACGGGTGGGCTCTAGCCCCTCTCTCCCTCTCTTCACAGTTTCTTAAAATGTGAAATAAAAAAAATTTAACAAACATGTTTCAAAAGTAATTAAATAATTTGTTTAATTCTCCATAAAATCTCATACTATATTTCAAAAGTATTCAATTTTTTTTTAAAAATATATGAAAATAGCACACTATATCTATCTTAATTTGTATAAATATTTATAAAAAGTAATTAAATAATGTGATATGTTTATAATCATTTCAAAAATATGAAATGAAAACAAAAAAAAATTAAACCTAATGTATGAAAAAAATTCGCCCCTGTTTAATAGATTTCTGGATCCGTCTCTGTCCACAATACTACAGCTTTTTGCCACAAACTTGAAAAACTCACTCCAAATTGTTGAGATATGGTGCTGATTCTGTTGATATGGCAATGCTTTAATTTATATTTACTGTGATATGATTTCCCTTATATCCTCTTTGTAAATATTTCATATTTCTTTGTATATAATTCTGAGATATCCTTTCAAATATTCATGCATTATTATATGTAGATTCCATCCGAATCTGCACCGCCTACAGTTTTCAAGTATGTACATGGACCTTAAATATTTTTTCTTGGTCGGACGCACATGGTTTGGCCCCACAATCTCCCACTCCAGTAAAAAAATAAAATAATCCTTCACAGCTTTCTCTACAAAAGACATAAGCTTCCCCTCAATCCAAACCTCCATCTTTGTGTGTTTACCGCTAACATCTCTCATCTACAAATATCTAAGTCTACATTGTACTTGCACCACTGTGTTCTGCCATCAATGAGACACTCTATCTGAAGACTTCGACACAAGGATCCACACACATATCCACTTGTTCTTCAATACTCGTCTCAGCTGGTCACCTGGCGCACCAATGGCTTTGAGCCGATCCCCTCTAGTTGCAGCACCATCATTTTAACCATTGGCTCTAACAGCACTGTTGGGAAAAATCTCCATGAAACACCACAAAATTATTCCACTATCACAAATATAAAATTACAATCAGTATTGTAACTCACCCAACAATACAACAAGATTTTTGGCACAAACTTGAAAAACCTACCTCAATTGTGTATTACCCTTACAAACTCAAATATCTCACTCAACAATTATAAAGAACGATAACACTCTCACCTCACTACACACTCAAGTGCCTCTCTACATTTTTTACCACCTTTTTTCTCTCGTATATCATGCCCATTTATAGAATAGGCACAATAAATACAACCAACGCATTTTGGCATGCAAATGTTAAGATATGACACATTTTATTTTATTTTTATTGAGATATACTTTCCCTTATTTTCTCTTTGCAAACATTCCCTATTTCCTTGTATATAATTCTGATGTACCCTTTCAAATATTTACACACTATTTTATTTAGAGCACTTACAATTTTCAAGCATGCACATTTACCTTCAATATTTGCTTCTGGCTGGATGCACATGGCTTGGCCCCACAGTTTGGTTCAAACGTGAAGAGAAAAATGATTTTAATGGAGGGAAGAGATGTTGTTTAATTAAATATTTTATTTAGTTGAGAATATGAGAGTAGGGATGACAAAAAAAAACCTGCACTCGCGAGTATCCAAGGGTAAAATCCGCCAAAGATTTTAAACGGGTAGCTTAACGGGTACTTGCAGGTTTAATGGAACAGGTTTTTTCTACCCGTGTAATAATTGGGCGGGGACATGTTTCATACTACCCATACCCGTGGATACCCGCATATGTTTGGTGTATTGTTTAGAGTTCGGATTTGTAATAATCTTATTAGTGTAATGCCTAGTGCTTTTGAATTTATATTTGGATTTGTGGAATTAGACTTGTGAATTTCAATTTGGATGTTGATTATGTTTAGTGCTAATGTAAAACAGTTTAATTTTTCATGTAAAAAAAGGTTAAAAGAAAAAGCATGAATTCCTTAGAAAAAGAATTCCTCGCTTCGATGCCTTCATGTTTCCTTGTGAGAATGTCAGAAAAAATAGCTACGAAATCAAATACTCCTAATAATTATAAATTTTTTATGTGTGTGTGTGCGGATATCTGTGGGTGCCACATATATTCACAAAATTCGCGGGTGTCTACTAAACAGATACTTGCGAAGGTATGAGATGGGCACATGGCGTATTTTCATCTTGGCGTCAAGTCTCAGATGCATATCTTCATACTCGCGTTGACGTTCTCATTGACGGGACATCCTGCAAATGATATGAAGTGGATTAGATGATATATAGACATACACAATAAAGCATCCATGACTAGAAACTCGGAAGGAAAAAAAAAAGATAAGGTACCTTAGATTTCAGTCCAAGACTACAAGACTTTAGCACCAGATATATATGACAATATGTTGGTTGAAATGAGAGAGACCAACTGATTGAACCAAAGGAAATAAGACTAACAATGATCAATGTTGAAAGTGGTGAAGACACTCAGTACCTTGATTAAGTCAAGACAGACTGATACCGTCATCGTCACTCAACTTCTCCCTTGGGCTCAATTGGTTGATTTTTTTTTTCATCCAACTAATTCTTGCGACACTTGGTGCCGAATTCCTTCCGTGATCTCTTTCGTTATGCTTGCATCATGCTCGACTTTCGATGAACTATTTTGTCACCTTCGGTCTGTCATGCTTAAACAATTACTTCATCGTGTAATTCACCTCATCCCGACAATTACTAATTTGGATGTGAAATCCTATGTGTAGCAAAGACTTCATCCATGAACACCACCTTGAAGAAACACTATTCATCACTTTTTAACGAATATTTCATTTAAGTTCTAACCACTATTTTTTTTGATTTAGTTTCTAATGAATTAAGCCTAATGAATTCTTGCATAACTCAGAATGAAACTATACACACTCAAAACATCAATATTTATACAAGAATAAGTACTATCAAACACACGCTTATGTATATACATACGGATTGAGTATCTATACAAGAATGGAAACAAACCAATACATACTCTTAATTATCTAAAAAAAATTGAAAATACAAGAGAGAGAGAGAGAGAGAGAAAGAAAGAGAGAGAGAGAAAGGATCTACAAGGGAGAAGCCACGAGGAACCTATCAGTGATAATGCCATGTTGAAGAAGGTTGGTGAAGAGGCTCCATAGTGACGAAACCACAGTGATGATGCTATTGAAAGACAAAGTGACGGAGGGAGGAGGCTGTGGAAACAAGGAGGGGGAACTATACCGTGAACGAGGGAGGAGGATGAGTGTTTCATTAATTTTAGGGTTTCGTTCGGCGGAGAGATCGAAAACCTTCATTGATTTTTATGCTGCGTATAAGTTTAGATAGTGATCCTAAAAAAGACGCTATTTAATCTCAAAAACTTTGATAGCGCTTCTTCAGAAATTCGTTGTCTCCATATAACTTTCTATAGCGTCTTTTCAAGAAAGTATTATATAATCTCACAAAGTAGATAACACTCCTTGGATAATGCACTATTTTTATTCTTCATATTTTTTGACACAGCACATTATTTGGTAAATATTATCAAATCGGCGATATAACATCCACAATCTAATATAGTACAGGTAGACGTATAGCTGAAGAACTTAATAAAAAACCTAACTTATAATTTTCTTAGAGTAGCCCTAAAAGGTACGACAGCACACACGCAATGCAAGTTCGACTTCCTGTGAAAAGCTCTCGATATGCAGTGAAAATGAACACAACCATATCCTCTGAATCACATCCAACGGATACCATCATAAAGGTATTTTGGAATTGTCTAGAAAAAGACATACACACAAAAACTTTTAAATTACGAGAAACGTGTTTCTTGAGCACCAAAGCTAATTGAATGAATTCTTTGTTTAAAAATTTTATCTAAATTTTTTGTGTCTTTTTATATTTCAAAAATATTTATAAATTTTGATAAAATTATTTGTGTTTAGAAAGAAAAACCTACATATAAAAAATAATGTGAAATTTTAAAATATGACTAGCAATGAATTTTTATTTTTGTCAGGTCCTAAACTCTAATGATTTATTGTTGTCTCCATAGTTTCAAATCTTATAGTAGACCGGAGTTCATTTTTGGGGGGGAGGGGGTAAAAAGAATATCACTTATATTAATAGTTGAAGAGAGAGAGTACAAGGAGTATTCTAACCCATTACAAAACTTCCATAAAGAAGGCTACCAACAAAGGCATCAAAAAGCCAACACAAACTGAAACAAGTAAGAATAAGTGATCAAAACACAATGGCCAAACAAAACAAGTAGAGGGGCATCTACATACAAAGGCACCCACATGGATCCACGAACCACCATAGTAAAGAAAAACACCAGACTTACCTCTAACCAAGAACCATCGGCAAGATAATACGTGGATCCTCTCCACCAGCTCATTATGGTTTGACACCTTATAGAGAAGATACAGTTGTTCTGAGCCTTCCAAATCATCCACAAGACTGAATGCCAAATCAATACAAAGCTTTGTTCCCTTCGGGACCCAAAGCCCAAGGAGCAGAAAAGTAGGTACAACTGAAATATGTTCCGAGGCAACACTAGCTCCCACCCTAACCACCTGACAATATCATAGCACATAGAGGAGGAGAAATCACAAGTAATAAACAAATGCAAACTGGACTCTGGATGGGCACCACAAAGAACACATGTAGTCCCTAAAACATCTAAAATAATCCTTCTATGAAATAAGTTATCTCGTGTTGCCAAGAGAAGACAATCACCTTTGAAGGAGCGAGGCTTCTCCATATATTACCCAAAACGAAGATCTTAACATTAGAGAGGCTAGTCAATCGATAAGAGCCTTCCAACAAGGAGGCATACATTGAGCTAACTGAATAGAGACCACTAGTATCTCGCGCCCAAACCCACCTGTCATCCTTATGTGACATGATAGTTGTGGCAAGGAGCCCCAACAGATCCCCAACTAAAACCTCCTCCCAAACAAAAAGCTTTCTAGTCCAGGTGAGACCTCATACCCATGCCTCTCCCTCCCGCCTCCCCTGCTTATCTATCCGACTATCCTGAGATGAGCTGACATTGAGTAAAGCCGCGGGAATAACTTCCTCAACAGCAATCGGCCCAACCAAGTATCGTTCCAGAACAAGGTGGCCCCCCGTTACCAATCCTCTTGACCATGCCGCCGGAGAACCAATCAACTTTTTCATCCCCAGTCACGCCTAACGAGCAATTATCCTTCCACCAAGCTGAGGCGAATAAGGAAGCCAAAAATGGTGTACACACCACACTCTCACAATACTTTGCTACTAGAACCTGCTTCCAAAAAGTCACATTTCCATCCAACATCCTCCACCTCCACTTCCCCAACAAGCTCATATTAAAGGAGCTTGAGATCCCTAACACCTAGGCCACCCTCATCTAGGGTTGCACACATTCGACCACTTCACCCAAGGAATCTTCTTCCCACCCTTAGACCCACCCCACAAAAATCAACGTTGTAGTTATATATATCACCAAGCGCCAAACCCTCACTAGCATATTTAGAAAAGAGAAATAGTAAATAGATATACTATTGAGCATCGAATTTAAAAGAACAAGCCGCCCCTCAAACTCTCTACCCAATCCCAAACATAGTTGTCATCCGATGTGGAGACAACTAGACTCTAAATATGGCCAGTAACTCGACCCTCCCCACAGTTCGGTTAGAACCGAACTGCTCTGATACCACTAATGTAACACCCCGCCGAGTCAGGGCATCACTTTATTCTGACACAGATGTTTAAAGCAATTACACATTTGACTCATCATCAAAGTGCGCAAAAGGACACACTGGCCGTGATGTAACACTGCTCCTAGGCAGTTTCCCCAACAGCGGTCACCTCCGCTAGGTCCTACTTCCCAGGTTCTAAGTATATGATCTTCTAGTTCATCTGCTATTCATCATAATATAGTATGGAAAACACATAAATAAAGGGGTAAGACACTCTTCAATCACTAACAAGCAGGAAAACAACATAGCAGAGTAACTGCTATCATGCACACCATAATAACATCATATCACAACAATCATTAACATGACTGTTACCACCGATACACACTCAAACTCTTGAGTACACAGTCACAGATCAAACCATATTGATACGTCATACTGACAATCCTGACCACACGGTCACAGACCACATCATACTCTGATACCACGGACTGACACGTGTGACTGGTCTTTCGGCTGATCACCGGCCCTGCAGACCCAATTAACACAGAATACCGAGCTTTCAGGTTGATCACCGGCCCTACTAACCCAACCACAGATCGCTGAGTATTGCGGGCCATTAACGCCTTCTCCCTAGACCGATCACCAGTCTCAGGGCATAGAACAAGATAATTTGGTTTTCCCGGAACATATCCTGTTACGCTGCTACCTCTGATCACCGGAGTGAGGTACCGTCCGTGTGCACAAATGGACGGCATTCCCCATATGAGGAATGGCCAAGATTGTTCCGTCAGACGTGGAGTCCTGGAGTCTCATCGAATGACCGAGTCCATGCCTTCGGACTGATCACCGGTCCTCAGGTCCCCTCAAGGTCACTGACTATCTCCAAACAACTCCGTACCTTTGGTCTGATCACCAGTCCTTAGGTACGCCAACCTTGGGTATACCGACCCGGCTATCACTACTGACAACAGGGTATCGACGGTAGTATGCGCTATCACCGTCTAGGGATTCACAAACCTCTAACTAGAGGGCGGCACCCTTGACTCTAAGACCATGCATTAGACTCACAAATAATATACCAAATTAACCAAGCACATAAATATCATCGTATTAATCAAATTATCAGCCATCCTCTATCACCATAAGGCTCAATCCTAGTGTCGCTTAGGCGATCTATTACTGACATGTTATCAATCAGCACATCAACAATTACGCAATCATAAAGCAATCATATCAAAACATCTCAACAATCAGCATCCATCATAGATTTCAATAGATCATTCCTATAATTGATAGACCTTTGACAACTGTCCTCAGCTATCACAGGTCACAGCCCCTCTCTTAAAGTGCTGCAGTTATCAACCCCTAGTAGGGTTAAGGGACCCCTACTCATGCTAACAGTACTACTCTACTACCTATTTTTCCTAGTGATTAAGGTATCTTCCCCCTTACCTGGCTTAGAAGATCGCTGCTGCCCGTGTCCCGTCCCCACGTCCCATCGTGCCTCCAGAGTCTCCCCCATGCACTCCCAAGAATGCCTTGGAAGAAGGTAAGGAGAATGGAGGGTGAAGGGTGGTATTTATAGCCATTTTGGGTCCATCATGTCGCGATAGTCTTCAGGCACAAAGGCCATTGCGTCGCGATGAGGGACACGTATCAACAATCCCACGCTCTGATCTACCGACTTACCCACCGACTTAGATCGCGTCGCGATCGATGCTCTCCTTTGTATTCTCCGTCGCGTCGCTACGACCCTTAAGGAGAAAAAATTCGTTTTCGTTCTTCTAGAAGATTCTAGCGTATTCCATGTTTTTCCAGGTGTTTCTAAGTCTTTTCCAAGCATATTTCATCCTTAATTAGGGTTTTTAACTCCCATTTATCACTTAATTACTATTCTAATTATTTTCCTAATATTGTTTTGATAATCAGGATGTCACACTCACCCTCCCTGGATTAGCTCCCACCAGTAGTCCAAAATACCTAAAAGCCACTGATCCCACCCTACACTTCAAAATTGCTTCTGCGCGGGACAAGAATAAGGCGTCCACACATTGACCCCAATGAGGTCACTCTTATGAACCTTCAAACCAAAAACAAGCAAAGCATAGTGATAGTCACCAAAGCATATTTTCCAGATGAGAAATGCTATCAACACACTCTCTAACTCTCTTTTTCTAATACAATCTCTTCTATTGGTTTAAATTTAATGGAACCCACATGATTTAGTTGGACTCACTTACATTTTAACTAATAAAAAATGGTATGTTGGGATGAGAGTGTGTTGCTAGCACTCCTCTTTTTATATTGGTGATTGGAAATGATCACAAGTGAATTTTCTTTTTATTTTTTTATTTGTTCATACAAATTATTTTTGCAGAAAGATGATTAAAGTTCCTTTTTATCTTAGCTATATGCTAAAAATGATATCATAAATTACGACAACCATTTCTTTTTAAGGTGCAACCTGACACTAAAATAACATCTCCTTTTTTTTTTTTATAATTACAACATCTCCTTTTTTTCTGATATGGTTGGACTGTCTGTTAAAATTTATTTATACTGTGAGTGTACAATAATTAAATTTATTTCATAATCATCATATGTCGTATAAGTGATGAATTGAAAAAAAAAATAGTATAGTTAAAATGTATTTATGATGTCGATAACATTTCCCAGTCCATCTCTTAATTTGACTGTAAAATGCAAATAATTGTCTACACTGTCAAGTTATAACCTGGATAAAATAACAACAATTTTAAAAATAATAACAAATTCAAAGAAGTTGTTACTAATTACAGCACATCGCAGCTGTAATAAGAAGTGTGATAACATAAGCATATCTCAGTCCAAAAGAGTTGTTATTCGATCCCTAGTTGTTTATTTGTTTTAATAACATTCGATAAACGTTAGGAAGATCTCTAAATAAAGTACTCCACATGGTAAAGATAACTCTCAAAATGGAGTTATATTTTTCTCCAAATAAAGTTACATGATAAAGATTACTTGCTGATTAATTAAATATTAATTTTTTTTTTATACTTTTGTCTCGTTTATTTAAATTTAAATATAATATAAAATTATCTTTTTTTCATTTTTTTTTTCCTATCATTTCATTTTCCAAGCAACCAAAGACAGCATTAATTAATCCAAATTTTCCATCAAACTTTGCCCCAAAATCAAAAGCAATATGGTGCCTGCCAATCAAGGTTAATGCCAAACGAGACCAACTTTGACAAATTCTGACAATTTTCGAGTTTCGGTGCAATGGTTTCTTTATGGATGGGCAATTCCATCACCCGTTCGGATTAATTGGGGCATACTGTTGTTGTCTTTCACGTATTGACCAAACTGAAAAATGAGGCCCCACAAATTATTTCTTTTCATTCCGTGCAATGATTAATGGGGTGATGAACTGTTAGCAGTAACAACAAAACAATAGAGGGTTGCATGTGCTATCCTTTATCAAAACCGAAAAAAAGAATAAAAGAAATAGAGGGATGCATGTACTTTGTGGGTTGTCTTTCTAGCACATGTCTATCCCCGCCCTTTAAATTGTTTTGTATTTGGGGCTTTGGATTTTTACCAATTTGAGGATGTGGATAGTTATGCTCCACAATTCCATAAAACTATGCAATATATAGAGAATATGTTTGAGTGCAAAATTCAAATTATTATTTCTGTATTACACCGATGCAAAACAGAAATAATAATTTGAATTTTGCACTCAAACATATTCTCTATACAATAAACATTTTATCAATAGTATAATCCTTAATTATTTCATAATTAACATATGAAACCAAGCAGCTGAAGCAAAAAATAGTGTCCCATCTTGCGTTTTTTCTTCTTACAAATTCATGTCAATGAATTTGTAATTTTGGTCGTCTTTAATTGTTGCAACCAGAAGGATAAAAATTGTTATTGGGTACTCCATATTTAAATACTATCTCTATCCCTATATATAATTCCTCTTTAAAAAAATGTGTCCATTTTTATAAGACTTTTTGTAAATTACTAGATGGATTAATTATTTTTTGACAAAAATATCTCTTATTAAATGAGATAATCATTTCTCTCTTAAAATTCTTGAGGAGATGAGTCATAACAATTGAAGGTTAATTATGAAGGAAAAAAAAATACACATTGTGGTCTCAAGTAGATAGCTCGGTTGGTGAGCTAAGGGACGCTGAAGAAGTGCAAGTTAGAGGTCCCGGCGCGGGTTCAAACCCAGGAAACTAACAATTCTAATAATTATTAACAACTAACATTTGCCTATAAAAAAAACAATACACATTGTTAACAAATTTAGTGCATTAACTAATTTTCTTATTATGTGTGAATTGTTCAAAATGAGTTTATATATAGAGACAGTGGTATTAATCAAATTAATCAATGAAATGTATATACCAAAATAAAAATATATCGGATGTACTTTTAATATAACTCGTAGTATAACTCCACACATAACTGAGGTAAGAATTTTTTCACTCTTGATGCCCATATCAAGTTGCCGTGTGTATGTCAACAGGGACATTGCACAGAGGCTGCCTCTCTTGGGAGCGACACAACATACAGTGAGTACCAAAGATAATGGAACATTAAATGAATAAGATACTCACTGCACGTAAGTGTAGAAGGGTAATCAAGATGATTCAATTATATCTCCCTCCAGCAAATGGTTCTGAATGAATTGTCCCACGGATTAGTTGTGCATATAATGAATGATATGATACTTTATACATCCTCTCAAGTTGCACATTACAAAATTGCAAACTTCACCCAATCCAACCAACTTGGCTAAGCCTAATTGAGAGCATTGCGCCTAGGTTAATGGCAGTTCTAATTGGTTCTATTACTAATCACATTGACATACAGCTTTCCTCAAACCAGTAATGCAATACTCTGTATATAATCATTTCCAAGGTTTTAAAACATGGCCCCGATTGCAATTGTGTCCGTAAAATCAAGGTTTTTTTTTTTTATGTCTCCTCGACTTTATTGTGGCTACATTAGTCATATTTGACTATACTTTTCTACAATATCAAGGAACTCGCGCAACTGCGACTACAATTTAAAACCATGATAATTATGTCGTAAGACAATCATGATATTGTGAAAAGTTGTTTCCGTTATTGATGATTGTTTGATATATGCAAGTTAATCACTGTTGGCGTTTCCAGCCAACTGCTTTGACTTTTCAAAGCAAATTTAAATTATGTGGTTGAGTAGCAATTATGAATGAAAGTGGTTGGTTGTTGGCTGTAACAATTCAAAGGCAGTGCAAACCAATGCGTTTTGCTTCAACGCGTATGCATTTTATTTCCTATAAATAGAGGATGTAGGACAGAAGAAAAAACACACCGTCCACAACTAAGTGCAATAAACATTAGTTAGAGAGAGCCTTAGAGAAAGTTTCTAAGAGAGAAAAATAGAGAGAACCAATTTGTGAGAGTTTTAGCCACAAATTGAGAGTATAATTTTATTGTATTATTTTGAGAGAGATCACCTAAGGGTGAAGTTTGTAATCTCATTATTGTTATAGTGGAAGTTTAAGCGGCTTACGGGTCCCGTGGTTTTTACCTTCACTTTGGAGGGTTTTCCACGCTAAAATCTCTGGCGTTATTATTGTCTATTTATTTAGATAATTATTCTGGGCTGGGAATTATTATTGGGCTGTGGTAATTTATTTTACACTAACAATATGCAGACTTTTCCCAACAAAGTGGTATCAGAGTCAGGTCTGTGTACTATTTATAAGAAAATTCTTAGTATGCTCTGTGGTTGCAGAATTGTCTGATCTTCCACATCAGAAAAGAATTGTTCTTGTTGCTGGAAATTAATTGTAGTTGTGAAAGTTGTGCATGCCTAGGAAAGTTACGCTAAGGAAAGATTTGGTATTTAATCGTGTCCATTGGAGACCCACCTCTCTTTCCGGGAACTTACCCGTGCACTCGCTTACACACTACTGCATCGCTCCAAAGATAAGTGATACTATTCACAGGGAACTATTCATTATCGAAGAAGTTTCAAAGCACAGCGAAACTTATTGACCTGCCATCCCAATGGAGGGGAGCACCGGTAATATGATAAAGTTAACTGCATTTAATTATGCAATGTGAAAGCCAAAGATGGAAGATCTTTTATACATTAAAGATCTATGGAAGCCGATCGTTACGCCGAAGGAGAAAGCAAAGAATCGGCAAAAACTTCGCCGATGAGAAAGCGGCGAAAAGGCAGAAAAACCACCTGACACTTCGACTAGCACATCAGACAGTGACTGGACAGTGCTAAAGTGTGTTGCTCAAATCCGTCAATGGATTGACAAGAGCATTTTTCAGAATTTTGCTAATGAACATGATGCTTACGATCTTTGGCAAAATTTGGAGAAAATATATGCAAGGACAACCGCACAGAACAAAGCCAATCTGATGCGACGTTTAGTCAATTTGAAGTACAGAGACAGGAATAGTGTATCGGAACACATGAGTGAGTTCCAAGGCATTGTTGATCAACTCAACTCAATGAAGATGACTATTGATGATGAGCTACAAGCATTGTTGATGCTAAGTTCTCTACCAAAGAGCTGAGATACCCTAGTTGTTTTAGTCAGTAACTCCGCTCCTAAAGGCACGCTTACCATGGATATGGTAAAGGATAGAATGTTGAACGAGGAGTCTCGACAAAAAGATGAAGGATACAATCCTGAATCTGAAGCGCTTGTCATTGAGAAGCAAGGCAAGCAAGAAGGGCGAGGGAGAAGTAAAGGTAGAGGTTCTCAAAACCAAAACTGGCAAAGAGGACGATCAAAGTCCAAATCGAGGCATGACAAGAAGTGTCATCACTGTGGCCTTCCCGGACATTTCATTCAAGAATGCCGGAAGTTGAAACAGTTGTAGAAGCAGGAAGCAGAAAACCGAACAAATGACACGACAACAGTCTCTGAAGATGTTACCATTGTTCGAGATGCAGATTATATCAATCTTGCATGTCAAGACCCTACCTGGGTAGTTGACTCAGGTGCTTCCTACCACGTTACCTCAAAGCGTGAGTTCTTCTCAACCTATACTCAAGCCGATTTCGGGCGAGTAAGGATCGGAAATGATGATGCATCCCAAATTATCGGCATCGGCAATATTTATCTGGAGACCAACCTTGGATGCAGGTTACTTTTGAAAGATGTGAGGCATGTTCCTGATATACGCCTCAATCTGATCTCCACCGGAGTACTTGATGATGGTGGCTACAACAGTTATTTTGGTGAAGGGAGTTGGAAGCTCACCAAAGGCAACCTGGTAGTAGCTAAAGGCAAGAAAGATACTTCTCTCTATTTAACACAAGCCAAGTTATGCAGAGGAGAAGTAAATTCCACTAAGAAAGAAGTTTTGACCGAGCTATGGCATAAACGGCTCGGCCACATGAGTGAGAAGGGTCTCAGAATTCTTTCCAAGAAGAAGCTCTTGCCAGAGATGAAAGGTACTTCATTACATACTTGTGTTGATTGTCCAATGGGAAAACAACACAGAGTTGCATTTCGAAGTACTCCACCATCTAGAAAGATGCATATTCTAGATTTGATACACACTGATGTCTGTATGATGAGTGATAAGTCACAAGGAGGTGCACTCTATTTCGTGACTTTCATTGACGATCATTCCAGAAAAGTTTGGGCCTTTGCTTTGAAAACAAAAGATCAGGTGCTAGAAGTTTTCAAGCAATTTGATGTGAAAGTTGAAAGACACCCTGATAGACGATTGAAGTGTGTGCGTGCAGACAATGGCAGCGAGTATCGCGGGCCATTTGAGGAGTACTGTAGAAGTTTCGGCATTAGACTGGAAAAATTAGTACCAAAGACACCTCAGCACAACGGTGTTGCTGAGAGAATGAACAGAACCATCTGTGAGAGAGTCAGATGTATGCTCTCAAATGCAAAACTGCCAAACTCCTTTTGGGCAGAGGCACTCAGAACAACAGTTGATCTAATCAACTTGTCTCCATCAGTTCCATTGAACTATGAAGTACCAGAAAGTGTATGGACAGGAAAACACATTTCCTACAAACACTCGAGGGTATTCGGCTGCAGAGCATTTGTTCACATACCAAAAGATGAGAGGTCTAAACTGGATGTAAAAACCAATCAGTGTATTTTTATGGGTTATGCCCATGAAGAATTCGGCTACAGACTTTGGGATCCTACTAGTAGGAAGATCATTAGAAGTAGAGACGTGGTGTTTTTCAAAGATCAAACAATCAAGGATTTCGAGAAATCAGAAAAGCCACAGTCAGATGAAAATCCAGTTGATTTGGAATCAGTCTCTCCACCAACAGATTCTGATGACGGGGGAGCTACTCCAGATACTGATGATAATGATCCACCATCCAGTTGTTCAGAACTTGAGCGAGTTCTGGCGGTGTCCAACCGAAGCACGGTGAGGAAGTCTTCTAGAGAGACAAAACCAAATCAGAGGTATTCTCCTAACGAGTATGTATTGCTCACTGACGGGGGAGAACCAGAGAGCTATGATGAAGCTCTTACCCACCAACACAAGAATGAGTGGTCAAAAGCCATGTTAGAAGAAATGTCTTCCTTACATGAGAACCACACATTTGATCTGGTGAAACTACAACAGGGAAGGAGAGCACTCCAGAACAAGTGGGTATACAAGATAAAAAGCGAAGAAGGCAACTCACAACCACGTTACAAAGCAAGACTGGTTGTGAAAGGATTCAGTCAGAAGAAGGGCATTGATTTTGATGAAATATTTTCACCAGTTGTGAAAATGTCTTCAATCAAAGTTGTTCTAGGCTTGGCAGCTAGCCAAAACCTGGAGGTTCAGCAACTTGATTTTAAAACTGCCTTCTTACATGGTGATCTTGATGAAGAAATCTACATGCAGCAGGCAGAAGGTTTCCAAGTCAAAGGTAAAGAGAAGTTGGTGTGCAGACTAAAGAAGAGTCTATATGGTCTGAAGCAAGCACCGAGACAGTGGTATAAAAAGTTTGACTCATTCATGGAGAAAAATGAATACAATCGAACAACGTCAGACCACTGCGTCTTCATCAAGAAATTCTCTGATGGAGACTTCATCATTCTTTTGCTTTATGTTGATGACATGTTGATTGTTGGCCGAGACAACGACAAGATTAGCAGGTTGAAGAAAGAGTTGAGCACGTCCTTTGCAATGAAGGACTTAGGACCCGCTAAGCAGATTCTTGGCATGACGATTACCCGTGACAGGAAGAATCACAAAATCTGGCTATCTCAAGAACGGTACGTAGAAAAGGTTCTTGAAAGATTCAACATGGACAAAGCAAAATCTGTTAGTTCTCCACTGGCTAGTCACTTCAAACTCAAAGTGAGCCAGTGTCCTTCAAGCAAGGAGGAGAGAATAGAAATGACCAAAGTGCCATATGCATCGGCGGTTGGCAGTCTAATGTATGCTATGGTATGCACTAGACCAGACATTGCGCATGCAGTTGGTGTTGTGAGTCGATTCCTATCAAATCCTGGTAAGGAACATTGGGCAGCTGTCAAATGGATACTTAGGTATCTCAGAGGTACTTCTAGTCATAGTTTATGCTTTGGTAATGGAAAACCTGTATTAGAAGGATATACAGATTCATATATGGCTGGTGATGTGGATACTAGAAAATCCATATCAGGGTACCTGATAACATTTGCAGGGGGAGCTGTCTCATGGCAATCACGCTTACAAAAGTGTATTGCTTTAAGCACCACAGAAGCAGAGTACATTGCAATCACTGAAGGTTGCAAAGAGATATTGTGGATGAAGAAGTTCCTACAAGAGTTGAGTCATAACCAAGAAAGCTATATTCTCTATTGCGACAGTCAGAGCACAATACATCTCAGCAAGAATTCAACATTTCATTCAAGGTCGAAACACATCGACGTGAGGTATCACTGGATCCGTGAAGTGTTGGAAGGTAAGCTGCTAAAAGTTGAGAAGATCCACACCGATGACAACGGGGCTGACATGATGACTAAAGCTCTGCCAAAGGACAAGCTAGAAGTCTGCAAAGAAGTTGCAGGCTTAGCATCAACCCCATGTTGATCCGAGAATATAATTTCCCCATTGGCTGGAGGGGGAGATTTGTTGGCGTTTCCAGCCAACTGCTTTGACTTTTCAAAGCAAATTTAAATTATGTGGTTGAGTAGCAATTATGAATGGAAGTGGTTGGTTGTTGGCTGCAACAATTCAAAGGCAGTGCAAACCAACGCGTTTTGCTTCAACGCATATGCATTTTATTTCCTATAAATAGAGGATGCAGGACAGAAGAAAAACACCACAGTCCTGACTAAGTGCAACAAGCATTAGTTAGAGAGAGCCTTAGAGAAAGTTTCTAAGAGAGAAAAATAGAGAGAACCAATTTGTGAGAGTTTTAGCCACAAATTGAGAGTACAATTTTATTGTATTATTTTGAGAGAGATCACCTAAGGGTGAAGTTTGTAATCCCATTATTGTTATAGTGGAAGTTTAAGCGGCTTACGGGTCCCGTGGCTTTTACCTTCACTTTGGAGGGTTTTCCACGCTAAAATCTCTGGCGTTATTATTGTCTATTTATTTAGATAATTATTCTGGGCTGGAAATTATTATTGGGTTGTGGTAATTTATTTTACACTAACAATATGCAGACTTTTCCCAACAATCGCTAGTATCTGGACTCCAGCACAGACATCCATTTTTTAAATGTTAATCAGATTTATACTTATAAAGTCAAGTAAACTATTCAATGGTCACTACTGCAATTCTACTTCCAGTGACTACACACATGCTGATTTACTTTAACGTTCCACCTTAAATTTAAAGGTGCTTGCTTATGCATTGAACTTTCTTCAAATGATGCATGAATGAGAGAGTTTTATTTTTATATTTTGGGTAATTTTATATGATATCTCCAACGTTTGGTTCATTTGAACCAACCCTAAGATAGATGTATGTTTGGCAATGAAAATACAGTTATGCTACTTTTATCATAAAATTTATTCAAACTTGTTATGCAACCATATCGGCTCGGTCGTTATGGGTGGAAAAACATGTACTCCATCTGTTACCCAATATAAGTAAAAAAAATTTAGGTATTTGGGCTAAATTTAGATCAAATACATATACCTTTTTATTTATATTGGGTAACAGAGAGAGCACAGGTAAACATAAAACGTGTATCCTGCACTAATTCCAATGTATTGATGGGGAATCAATTTGCTTTACTCTTGGGCATTAGCTAGTGTCAAATAACAGCCATTCGTCTCCCGGGGTTTAAGCAAAGGAGCAGAAACATTCGGTTAAAGTAGACACATACCCTCCCAATGTCCCCCCAGCAATTCTAAAGCCCAAACATAACATAGTAGGATTGTTATAATGCAAATTTTACTGATACACCAAATCTTGCTTTATGCAAAGCTAGTGCTGAATGTCCTACTCTCCCACATGCATTGGCTTAAAAAGAAGTACATTCATTGATTACATCAAGCTTTCACTTTTATGAGAATTAAATATTAGTGGAAGGCCATGGTATAACTCCCTGTTTGGTGATACCATAATTATTTTACCATCAGATAACCCAAGTGAATTCAAATTTAAAAGTCATTTTCCAACAAATGGTTTCAGTGGATCCTAGTGATAAGAAATATCTCTAATTGGATTCCCTTATTGAAAGAATAAGATCTATAAAATTTGATCAGTGCCACTATTCTTTCAGCATTCTGTACCATTCTCTCTTGTAACCTATCAGGTAACAGTTTCCGGTGGACAATAGATGAAGCAGGATAAGGCAGCAACAATATTTTTCATAAATTATAGTAATGCCTCAGAAAGACCGCAATTTAACCCATTAATTTCTTGCCCCCGTTTTCTCATTCTAAAAATAAAAAAGATGACCACCATCACAACTCACAACTCACAAGTAATCTCTACCACAAACTATCTGTATCAAAAAATTTCAGCTTCTTGATCGCATCTGGCTTGCTTCCTTGTTTCTTTGTTTGCCCCCATATTTCGTAACAAATCCAGGCAAAGAGATCTACATGATATATATAAATTATATATAATATACTATCTATAAAGTGTTGGTTTGTGTGTGTATGTCTTATTTTAATTGAGTGACCTTGTCCCCTAATTGAAGAACACCGACTCTTTCTGCCTTGGTGTCATTTACAACTACCAGAGGTATAATAACGTTTTACAGGATCAGTTAAATTCGAGTTTCTGTTGAATGATTTATTTAAAAATTATATTTACGTTTTTTAAACGTTAACTTTTGTCATCCGTTCCTCTGCAACAACAGTTTCTCAGACGCACAAAGTAGAGTTGGTTTTATGAATGTTACTATATATTGTAATTCTCAAAGTTATATTCGCATAACGGTTTCTGTGTAACAAATTGCTTTAAGTATCCATTTGATACCCCTTTTGATCCGGAGTGGGCCTCTGATCCGACCCAACTAGGAGGATTCATGCCGAAACACCAATGACCCGAAATGGCCCAAGGCCCACTTCGGACCACCGATCCGACTCGGCAGTTCCACCCTCGGAGTGATAAAACCTAGGGAATACATCGCCACGACGCGAAACCCTAGAATGCAAGCATTGCAGCGCTAGCCTTAAAAGCAACCTTCTCACAACACAACCCTAGAAATGACATTGACCGTCGGATACATCCAACGGCTGATGATCAATCTACGGTTACCTGAGAACATCCACACGTCAGCAACCTGACCTCATCTATAATAGGTCCATGACCTAATCAATAAAGGTACGCATTTTTCATTTCTTACCTCACCTTATTCCGATACTGATTTAGGCATCCGAGTGTATGCAGGTACACCCCCCACCGTCGTGCTCCGCCATTCGTGATCCTACTCCGGCCACCTCTGACATCCACTTCGGATCATTAGCGCCGTCTGTGGTAACGAGATTCTTGTTCATCCGTTAAATCCTTTGATTTACCATGGCCGGACCAAAACAAAACACCACGCGGAATACGACTTGCATACCCGCGTCCCCTGATGTTCCTGAACAGGACGACGGATCCCTGTCGCCGTCGAAATTGAGTCTCACTCAGTCCTATAGGGAGAGACCGCTCCCGACATCGAGCCAGAGACAGTACCGGCTCCTGAACCGCTGCCTAACCCCACTACTGCCGCCACTGTCAACGAGGTGCTCAATCTCGTTCGACAGCAAACAGAGGCCATGGCGGCGCAAAACCTCCGTCTCATCAACATTGAAGACAAGCAGAACGATTTGTCTAAAAGGGTAGACGCCTACCGTCGATCTCAGCAACAGACCCCTTCGGACTGGCAAGAAGCCTTTGAAGACCATGACACCACTCAAAGCAGATCTGACGATCGCCAAACTTCCAGCCCCAGATCTGCTACTCTCCCTTCTTCGGGAATAAGGTCTTATGTACCATCTCCTCCGAGTCGCAGTTCACAGCAAAGGTCTCAGACTCGCCACCGATCCGCCAACCGATCTTCTCTGCGATGTCGTTCCCCTTGGGGCTCACGCTTCCATCGGCATCGAACCCCGGAACGCTCGTCCCCTCATCGTTCACCACCATCCAGGACTCGGCACCGCCACAGATCTACCGAGTGATCTACACGCAGGCACCCCTTCTTCTTCCGTTCCGAATCCCCTTAAGGATCGCGAGAACACGCTCTCCACCACCGACACCGCCGTTCGACAAGCATGTCTCCTCGACAGCAAGACCGCCACGACGTTCGTGAGCAAGTGTCACTCCTCCAAGACGTTGTCGACCGTCGGCATCGCCTCCCCGTCGCGTTTCCGATTCTCCTACTACACTCTCCGGAACCTATGCTTCTGAGGACAACGAAGACCACTTCGCTTTCGGCCCCTTCACTACGAGGGTGACCCGATTCTTGATCCCAAAGGCCCTTCAAAAACATTCCTCGCTTGAAACCTACGATGGCACAGGAGATCCCGATGAACACATTGGATGCTTCGACACCATAATGGGGTTTCGCGGGGCCAAGGGCCCAGTAAAATGCAAGATCTTCCCGCTCACCCTAAAGAAAGCGGCCCTCACATGGTTCTAGGGAATAAAGAAAAACTTCATAGACTCTTGGTCTAAGCTCACCGCTCAATTCTGCTCTCATTTCACTGTTTCTCGCGTTCAACCCAAGTCGGTTGCTATGCTGCATGCGATTAACCAACGGAAGCAGTGTTCATCAAACACGCCTCCGATGAGATGAAATTATACCTGCTGAAACTAGGTTTGCTCGAAGATAGCCTCTTCAGCATCAACGTCGGGGTACCTAAACGACTTCCTTCGACATGCGGAGAAGTTCATAAACTTCGAAGAAAAACAAATTGCTTCAAGGTCGAAAAAGAGGACTTCCCTAGAAAAAAGCTCTGGATACAAGGATGATCGACCGCGCCGAGACAAAGACCTCAAGGTCCCCCTGGGAGATACGAAGAATATACCCCGCTGAACACCTCTCGATCTAGCCTCTTGCATGAGTGTGCCAGCGTGGAATTTAAAGACGCGGGAATTCGGTTCCCCAAACCTCAGAAGGAGCGGTCTGAAACTGATAAATCGAAGTATTGTCGGTTTCATAAAAGCGCGGGTCACAACACCGACGAGTGCGTTCAGCTTAAGGACGTCATCGAATCCCTTGTCCAGAAGGGAAAGCTACATAAATACACGAAGCCGAGGACCGACGAAGGACGAGCCCAATCTCGATCCCCCCGACCTAAGCGCGACAATCACTCTGCCCTGACCCAAACAGAAAGTCGCCCTCATCAGGCCGATGAAGAAGAAGCTAGGCCCCCACCTGTGGCTTTAGTAATTTCCGGTGGCTTGACAGGACGGGGTGAAGCTTCCATCAATTCTGCCAAACGGAAGATACGAGAGGCGATGTCCATAAAAACTGTCTATCCACCTGTCAACCGACCAAGATCAAGCCGACCACCTTTGGACTTTTATGATGAAGACCTACTGAACGATCACCCAAACGACCAAATTCCCTTGTTGATTTGTGCCTATATGGAAAATTTCGATGTAAGGAGAATATTGGTTGATCAAGGGAGCTCTGCCGCTATCTTGTTTGTCGATCTCTTCAAGACTCTGAAGCTGGTTAAAAAGGATATGATTCCGTATCACGGCTCCGATCTCTAGGGTTTCAATGGTTCCACAACCAAACCCCTGGGCTATATCGAACTGATGGTCACGTTTGGTGACAAGGCCGAAACTAAAACTGTCAAAGTTCAATTCATTGTCTTCCATGTTCATCGCCCTACAACTGCATCCTAGGACGACCTACCTTGGGAGAGTTAGGAGCAGTGACTTCCACCGTCCACCTCAAAATGAGATTCCACTCATCCGAGGGGAAGATAATCACGATCCATGGAGATCTCGAGGCAGCCAGACGATGTTACCTGCTGTCAATCAAGGGTCAAGAAAGCAAACCAACACCACCAAAAAAGAACATCGGATCATCCGATGTCAATCTCGTGGACATTGATGCAAGAATCGAACCTGAGGACGAGATCGAAGAAGAGACAGACCCTGTCGCAAAAGAACTTCAAAAGAAAATACGTCAACCCATTCCAGATGGGGAATTTCTGAGGGTTCAACTAGTGGAAGACCTGAAGAAGACTGTTCAGATCGGCATCGACCTTCCCCCCAAGGTAAAGGAAGACCTGATCAAGTGCCTCAGAGCCAACACCGACATCTTCGCATGGACCGCGGCTAACATGCCAGGGATTTCCCCCGACATCGCATGCCATCGTCTCGCCCTGGATCCCTCCGCGAAGTGGGTCACACAGAGAAGGGGGAAGCAATCTCCTGAGAAGGCCGAAGCGGCTAGGAAGGCCATTAGTGATTTAATTAAGGCTGATTTTGTAAAAGAAGTCAAGTACATAACTTGGTTCTCAAATGTAGTCCTCGTTAAGAAAGTGATAACATCAATATTGCATCATTTTATTAGGGATAGTAGAGTGTAATTTGAATAATTATTGAATGGTTTCACATACAATTTACTCTCTTTTCATCTTAAATGTGCGGAAATAGAAATTAAGCAATATGATGAAGAAATGCAAGTTTGGGCTTAAAAGTGGGCTAAAAGAGGCCCATAATGCTAAACACGGCCTTCGCATAATATAATGAAGCATGTCCATGCTTATCTGAAGAAGCGATTAGCCACGAGCGCGCCTCACGCGCGTCCATGCGCTCCCCAGATAGCTGGTTGGTATTTTAATCATACTGGAGCTGTAGTTATCGGATTGAGGCGTTCTTTGTGGCGTTGGAAAGCTAAGAGAATTTCCTACAACTTTGTCACAAATTGGATGACTTTAACATGCAGCACGACCTCTTCATCATGGAGCACGACCGTGCTCCACCAAAAAATCTCAGAAATTGATGTCGGCAAGCGTTGAGGCGGCGCAGACGCGTAAAACAGCCTGTAAAGGGAGATCGACCTTGGAGCACGGCCGTGCTCAGGCTGTGCTCAACCCAAAACTCAGCCTATAAAAGGAGCGCTCAGCAGAACATTTAAAAATACTCCGAGATCGACTTTCTCCCAAATTCTTTTCTTCCCCTGTAATATTTCAGTCTTATTTTACTAGTTTTAGTTGTTACTCTGTTTGTTTTTATATCTAGTTTATTATTTCCTTCTACTTAGTAGTGGAATAAAACCCCGTCACTGAGGTGATGGGGGATCTAATGCCGTATCTGTGATCATTAAATAATTTATAATATTAGTACTTAATCTCTTCTATGATTAAATTATTCCTAGTGAATTTATTCTATAAGAACTTATCATTCTTTACTTAGCTAATTAATTGTGTGGCGATCGTACCTTCAATTAGTTAACAAAACTCTAGGGATAATTGAATCTGCATGCTCTGCCGGATCAAGGATTGCGTATTCATTTTCAGTCAGTCATTGAATTGATAAATCTATTTTTTACTTTATGCTCTTTCTATTTACTTGCTTTGAATGATCAAACAAAGTAATAAATTAGAAAGAAGACTGTTAACATTGCATGATCATTAGGTGTTAATAGCTTTTGAATAGAGATTGGTAATCAGTTAGAATTATTGCTCTTATTATAAATTGGTCAAATACACAGATATACGCATTAGTGATCCCGTTACCTTGGTGACATTTATTTTATTTGCTTTCTTTTTATTTATTTTTATATGACTTATCTTTTACACACTCTTTGTGTAATTTCACTTCAACCATTTGTCTAAATAACAAATTAATCTAAGTAGAGCAGTATTCGTTTCAATTCCCTGAGGAGACGATAATCTTATATACTATAACTTGACGTTTAATCGTGCACTTGCGATTTTGTCGCAACAGGATGCTAATGGAAAATGGAGAATGTGTGTTGATTATACCGATCTCAATAAGGCTTGTCCTAAAGACGCCTATCCCTTTCCCAACATTGACAAACTCGTGGATAACTCCTCGGGTTTTCGATTACTGTCCTTTATGGATGCGTACTCTGGATACAACCAGATACCGATGAATCTTGCCGACCAGAAAAAGACTGCGTTTATCACTGACAACAGCAATTACTGCTACAAAGTTGATAAGTCTTCATCACATGTAGATTTATAGTGCTTAATTAGATATTTGTGTTGTGATTGAAGAGAATTCAAAGTGATTATTTGCTTAAATTGGTTGATTAATGTATTTACTTGATCTCGTTCTAACGTTTGTGAATTAGTGTTTTCAATGATTTTTTATCTCTAAGTGTACAGGAATGGGAGCATAGCCAAAGGATTGACTTGGAAGCGCGCCTGGAAGCGCTGTTTCTTGACAAAGAAGATTTTAAAAGCTATATCTTGTGCCTCACTAATCCGAATGAGATGATCTTGGTCTTGTTCGAAAGATAGAAAAATTATCTACAACTTTGATGAAGAAATTGATATCTAAATCAATCTCTAAGTTGGGGTAATTTGTGCTACACGTTGATAAGGTGATGTCGCCTCAGCCTGACACCAGTTTGATGTTTTAATCATATCTAGAGTTTTATGTGTCCAAATGAGATGAAACTGGTGCGATTGGAAATCTATGACCCATAGGTTCAACTTTCATGAAGACACCTTGAGCTAATTCAGACTTTACAAAGGTGAAAAATGCAACACAACATCGAAGAATGGGAGCAGGAGGGCACCCTGCTGTTGACGCCATGATCGCTTGCGCGCAGAGCGCACCTGGAGCGCAAAATCTGATGCCGTTCTATTTGTTTGTGCGTGGGGCGCACTTGGGGCATACTTAGAGCGCACTGGTCGCGCTGAAACATTTAAATATCAAGATTTTCACGATTTTGAGGAATTCTTTACCATTCCAATGACCTAAAAATGCTGGAGGCTTATCAAGGGGTGCTATGGTTTCATTCTCCACCATCTCCAAAGAGGATTCAAGCTTGGGAACAAGGATTTGAGTCATCAATGGAGTGGTTCTTTACCATTATTTCAATTTTCTGGTTTGGTTCCTCATTCTCTATGAGTAACTAAACTCTTTTAGGCTAGGGTTAGATGAATTTTTTGGAAACCTTTATGAAATTGGATTATATTATTTCAATGCAAGTTTATTCATGTTAATTGATCCTTCGTCTCTGTTCTTAATTCCTTTTGATAATTGATCACTATTAAACTGAATTTTGGTTATGCTCACGATTAAGAAATTGGGGTTTTTAACTAGCATTGAGATTGTTGGACATATCTATAGGGTTATAGGAATATAAGTCTATTAGTATGAGTTTGTATGAATTCCTATTCTTTATGCTTGATTTAATTAATTTGAACCTAAGGGATTAGGACTTATTAGTTGAATCAAAGGGATTAAGAGGAAAGGAATTTTCGTTAATCTAATTTAGAGGATTTAAACTTCAACTGTTCATGAGTATCGCTTGCATTGGTTTTGACTTCAATTGCATAAAGGTGGGAAAAAAAAGGATTCAACCCCTAGTCGCTTTTATTCATTCGAATTCTATTACTTTTTATTATTTTTAGTTGTTACAAATATCATCAATTTCAAATACAAAGGATTAGTTTCTGTTCAAAATTGTTACAAAGTTTGTTAAGTTAAATGATTAATCACAATCCCTGTGGATTCGATCTTTTTATTACTTGATGACGAAATCGTACACTTACGATTTAGCCTAATAAGTTTTTGGCACCGTTGCTGGGGATTGTTGAATTGATTTTAAAGGCAAACAAGTATTATTTTGAACAATTTTATTTTCTGTTTATTAAAAAAAATTATTGTTATAATTGTTGCTGTGCTGCTTACCTTTTCCCTTAGTGTTGTGCAAGCGATGTAAACAAACAGGTGAGCTGTTGTTTGACCCAGAAATAGAAAAGATAGCAAAGGCTAATAGGAAGAAGGCAAAGGAAGCAAGACAACAACAAAATCAAGCCTCTGCTTCTACTTCTCTCGTTACAACTCAAGTTGTAATGGGGGACGTACCACCACCACCGCGCACCTTGGGCGATTTTGGGAGAAGGAATAATCATCCAAGGGCCGTCATGGCCTACCAACAGGTGGAGGCAAATTCTTTTGAGATCAGACCATCTCTGTCGAACACTTTCAAGCAAAACCAATTCGCTGGGGATGAAATTGAAGACCTAAATCAGCACTTGGTAAATTTCTATGAAATCTGTGGCACCTTCAAGCTGGGTGGAGTGACAGAGGGGGCCAAGAAACTAAGGCTTTTTCCTTTTATCCTGCGAGATAGACCAAGAGATTGGTTGCACACCTTGCCTATAGGAAACATCACTACTTGGGATGATTTGGAGGATAAATTTATGAACAAATTTTTTCCACCCTCTAAGTTCATCAAAAGAAGAGGTGAAATTCATGGTTTCCAGCAGAACCAGAGCGAAAATTTGTATGAGGCATGGGAGAGATTCAAGCTTATTCTGAAAAGATGTCCTGGCCATGGGTATGATGAGTTTAATCAGATGCAGATGTTTTGCAATGGGTTGAGGCCAAATACAAGAATGATGCTGGATGCCTCAGCTGGAGGTACAATTAACAGCAAAACAGCTAAAGAAGCAAGAACTTTAGTGGAGCAAATGACTTCAAATGAGCAGTTGTGTCAGAATGATTGAGGCACGCAGGGTAGAAGAGCAGTCCTTGAGCTAGAAACACAAGATGCACTCTTGGCTCAAAATAAATTGGTCTCTCAACAATTGGAAGCTATCACAAAGGAGCTTAAAGCGCTGAAAACGGGAGCCTATATTCCTGCTCAGGTGAACCAGTTGAACAGGAACTTGAGATGTGATTTTTGTCAAGGGCCTCATGAGAATGGAGGTTGTGATGCTAAGGGAATTTCTAATGAGCAAGCCAACTACATAGGTAATTTTCAAAAGCAATGAGGGAATCCTTATTCTGACACCTATAATCCTGGGTGGAAGAATCATTCCAACTTCTCTTGGAAACAACAAGATAATCCATCATCAAGCAACCCTCCACAACCTCAAAAGCAAGAGAAGCCAAACGCATTAGAGGAAGCTCTCACTCAATTCATGAAGATGACTCAATCCAACTTCCAGAACATCCACTCTAACTTTCAGACTCATGAGTCTCATTTCAAGAACCAAGAGGCCTCTATCAAAAATCTGGAGAATCAAATTGGGCAAATCTCAAAGCAACTCGCGGAGAAATCCAAAGGTAAGTTTTCTGCTAGCACAATAGATAATCCTAAAAGTGAGAATTGTGGTGCTATTACTTTGAGAAGTGGAAAGATGATGTCTGAAGTTGAGGGAAAGAAAAAGAGTGAAAAAAGTGAGGTGGATGGAGTTGAAAATGAGAGAAGTAAAAATAAAGAAAAAGAAGAGAAAAAAGAGGTTGAGAAGAAATCCAACTCAGAAGAGGAAGGCCTTGTTATTACTGAACAGCTGCAGGTGGGAAATAAGCTCAAAGTGGTTCCTCCATATATGAGGCCGCCATATCCTCCTTTGAGCAAGAAAAATGAGAAGGATTAACAGTTTGCTAAGTTCATGGACATTTTCAAAAGCCTACAGATCAACATTCCTTTAGCAGAAGCTCTTGAGAAAATGCCCATATATGCCAAATTCATGAAGGAATTGTTGACCAAGAGGAGGAAGTTTAAAGAAAATGAGATTGTGGCTTTAACAGAAGAGTGCAGTGCTATCATTCAAAGAAAGCTTCCTCCCAAAATGAAGGATCTTGGGAGCTTCACAATTCCTTGCACCATCGGGAATTTAAAAATTGACAAAGCCCTGTGTGATTTGGGAGCCAGCATCAATTTGATGCCGTTATCTATGCTGAAGAGGTTTGGAGGAGGTGAAGTCAAGCCTAAAAAAATGACACTACAGCTGGCAGATAGGTCCATCAAATACCCTTACGGGATTATGGAAGATGTATTGGTGAGGGTTGGCAAATTCCTTTTTCCGGCAGATTTTGTGATCCTTGACATGGAGGAAGACAATGAGGTCTCTCTTCTTCTTGGAAGACCTTTCCTAGCTACAGGAAGAGCCTTGATTGATATCCAACAAGGTAAATTAATTTTAAGGTTCCAAGATGAGAAGGAGACTTTCAATGTATTTGAGGCTATGAGTCATCCCAATGACACCGAAAAGTGCTCTAGAATTGATGTGATTGCGGTGCCGGTTGGAGAAATTCTTAATCAAGACCGACCTTCCAAACCCTTAGAGAAGGTAACAGTGGATTCCATTGAGGAGATGTCTGAAGAGCTGAATGGTGGGATGGAAAAATTGTCAGTGCAGGAAAAAGGAAGAAAAGGAAAGACTAGTCTGCATATGGGCCATGGGAAACAATTCTCAAATTGCAAAATTCCAAAGAAGGCACATGCAGAACCTACTCTGTCCTATGAAAAGTGCACCAAGCAGGTGAGAGATGACACTGTCCACCCACATAAATTCAAGAGGAGAAAAAGGACACCAGTGAGAAAAAGGGAAGTGATTTCCATGCAAGCACTCAAGACTATGGATGTGCCTCTTCTCAAGGAAGGAAGTGCTTCAATCTTCTTTTCTTCCTTTAAGGAGCCTTGATCAACTCCTTCAAACGTCAAGCTAGTGACGTTAAAGAAGCGCTTCATGGGAGACAACCCATTGGCAGTGGCATCTGGCGGCCCTCCTTTCGCATTGCAGTTGGCGGTTGAATCAGGCGGCTCACCGCAAAGGTTCTATCTTTCTTTCTTTTCTTTTGTTATTTATTTTATTGTTGAATTTGTTTTCTTTTGTGTGTGAAGTTATTACAGTGCACCCTATGACTGAAAATTTTATTCCTCTATGACATTCCTTTTCATCTGAGAATTAGTCTGTGAACTGTCATCTTATTGTGTGCATGAAGTGTATAATCAAGGAGCTGAAACTTTTGTTGACATGAACCTTTTTAAGCAGCTTCTTGTAACTGTAAGTTTTGAGAATTTCAGTGGTCATGAATCTTTCCCATTACAAAAGCAAAATCTGTGAGTGTTTGAGCCTAAACAGAATATTATTTATTCTTGAGTGCTCCACCATTTGTATGAATTCTTCAGAACTCGACTTTGTTCTTGATTGCTTTTGCATTGCAAGTGAACACACACACAAATGATTGAGATCTTTATTTTTGTTTGAACAGCTAGAGCCTTTGATTGCCTATCCTTGTGATATTATCCTTTGCTAGCCCTTTTGAGCCTTAAGTCCTTTTTGTTGAACTAAGCACAATACAAGCCAATAACCGAAAAAACCAATTGTCCCTTTTAATTGGAGTTGAAAGATTGTTATCTAAAAATTGGTTATTTGGTTGTAAATTAAGTTTGGGGTTGCTTGAGGGCATGCAACAATCTTAAGTTTGGGGTGGCTACACAAAGCATGTGCATGTAGTCATTTCCAGGAAAAAAAAAAGAACAAGCCAGAGGAGAACAACAATAAAAAGATCCAAATTGTTTTGTCAAAAAAAAAAGAGAAAAGAAAAGAAAAGAAAAATTAAAGTGAGAAAGCAAGGAAAAAGTTCTCCTGTGGATTGTTAGTACTAAAGTTGAAGGTGATTGGGGGAAGTTTGTGAATTGATACAAGGTATGGATAAGAACTAATAGAGGCATCTCTTGACTCCAATTAAGTTAGCCTAGATCCAAAGAAATATCCTCCCTTACCTAAGCCCCATTTCACCTTTTGAAAAGATCTCATAATGTGTGTAGCATTTGTGTGTTTTTGCTTTCTTAGAATTTTGCCAAGCCTATGGTAGCTGATTGCATTTGGTGTGAATTGAGTGTAAACAGTACCCCTGAGACACTTGAGTGGAGTGAAACACATTATCTGGAAAGCTGTAATGGGAATTGATTTGTTGCTCTGAGTAAATAAATTCATTTTGGTTACTTGAGTTGTAATAATTAGAAATCATGAATTCAAAAGAGTAGGTGAATTGATTGTGCATGGATTGTCAAAAAATTTTATGAAAAGTTCACCTAGATGAATTGAAATTATTTGAAATCCAACTGTAGTACCCTAATTTTGTCCGGCCTTTTTATTTTATTTGTTATTTAAATTTTAATTAATTAGTAGTAATAATAATAAATAATATTATTGGTTCTATTAAAAAAAAGGAAGGCAAAAGGAAAGAGTGAATAAAAAGAAGGAGAAAAAGAAAGAATTATTTTTGAAAGAATGAGGTGTGTGAATTGTAAGTGGGGGGTACCAATAGCATTTAGTCAAAACGATGGACCTCAAAGGTGCCTATGATTCTTCCTCACATTCTGCGTGCACCCCCCACGTTTTTCTCCTGCGCCCTGTGCGCGCTTCCCTCAGTTATCCCCTGCGCAGCCCAGCTCTCTCTTGCTCTCTCACGCAACCCAATTCCAACCCAGCCCATATCCTTTTAACTTAAAAAAAACCCTAAACTTGAAAGCTATTCGCACAGCGTCTCACAATCCCCTCACCCTTCCCTCTCCTTCCTTTCTTCGTTCCATGCGGCGCCGTTCCCCTCACCATCAACCCCATCTCCTTCCCACGATTTCCTCTCCTCTTCGTCCCTCCTTAAACCTAGCTCCCTCACGCCGCATCTCTCTCGAACCTTCCATCGTCCCATTCTCTTCTTCCATCTCTTCCAACACTAACCCTAAAAAACCTAAACAGCCGCGGCACTTTCCCCATTTTTCCGCCTGAATTTTCTCTAAATCAAGACCGAATCGAGCTCATAACTTCGTCCAGATATATACATCAAGGGACAGATTCGCTGAGGACTTGAGAATAACGCATGGATTTCCACACCATCAGGGGAGTACTCTACTTTCCTCGCTATTTCATATTATTTTCGATTCTTTTTCCATTTATTACTCTGATACGTTTTCTATTTTGGTCACAGATCCTGAAACGGCTATAAAAGTCCTTGACGACCGAGAGGAAAAGGGAGAGCGAACCCTAGAGGCATTGAGCGAAGGGAGATAACGGACCCGAGAAAGACGAAATCAGAGAAAGAAGAAGAAGCACGTGAAGAGGCAGAAGTAAACCTGTGAGGCTCCTGTCCAAAAATAAACACCATTTTAGATCTAGGTTCTCTTTGAAGCCCCATCTCTTGTTTCTGTTCTATTTTTTTTGGGAGTCACTACGACCCAGGTTAACATTTTTCCTTTCATTCTTCATTCTTGGGTCTGTATCTGGACTGTAGTTACGAATGATTTTCATATTCTATTTGATTCGTTCTTCATCCCCTAGACTAAAAAACCTGAACAGCCGCGGCACTTTCCCCATTTTTCCGCCTGAATTTTCTCTAAACCAAGACCGAATCGAGCTCATAACTTCGTCCAGATATATGCATCAAGGGACAGATTCGCTGAGGACTTGAGAATAACGCGTGGATTTCCACACCATCAGGGGAGTACTCTACTTTCCTCGCTATTTCATATTATTTTCGATTCTTTTTCCATTTATTACTCTGATACGCTTTCTATTTTGGTCACAGATCCTGAAACGGCTATAAAAGTCCTTGACGACCGAGAGGAAAAGGGAGAGCGAACCCTAGAGGCATTGAGCGAAGGGAGATAACGGACCCGAGAAAGACGAAATCAGAGAAAGAAGAAGAAGCACGTGAAGAGGCAGAAGTAAACCTGTGAGGCTCCTGTTCAAAAATAAACACCATTTTAGATCTAGGTTCTCTTTGAAGCCTCATCTCTTGTTTCTGTTCTATTTTTTTTGGGAGTCACTACGACCCAGGTTAACATTTTTCCTTTCATTCTTCATTCTTGGGTCTGTATCTGGACTGTAGTTACGAATGATTTTCATATTCTATTTGATTCGTTCTTCAAACCCTAACAGGGACCGATTTGCAATATTCTTTTAAGAAGAGGGCATAACTGTAAATACATTAGGGATATTTTTGTAATTTTTCAAAAAATAGGGTTTGGCCTTCCAATGGGGCCAAACCCTATCAAGGACCAACTTGAAAATAATTTATTTTAAGGGTCATAAATACGAAAAATAAAAGCTACAAACCTTTATTATGAGTTTGGCCTTTCAAAGGGGTCAAAATCCAAATTAAGGACCAATTTGCAAAATAGTTTTATTTTTAGGGGCACAAGTGCAAAAATAAAAAGTTATTAATTTTATTTTATTTTATTACGGGAATAATTTAAATTAATGGCAAACGAATTTTTTGAATAAATTAAGGTACCATTTTAATGGGCGTTTTAGGGGTGCTAGTACCTTCCCTAGGCGTAATCAACTCCCGAATCCAGAAATCTGGTTGAAGAGACCTTTCTTACAAAGTAAATCCAAAATTGGGTTTTCCAATGTTTTCCTAGAAATAAAAACATCGGTGGCGGCTCCATTTAAATTTTAGGATGGTTGTCACACCAACCCATGTTTTTTATTGAGTTTGCTTGAGGATAAGCAAAAAGCTAAGTTTGAGGTTGTGATAAGTCTTCATCATATGTAGATTTATAGTGCTTAATTGGATATTTGTGTTGTGATTGAAGAGAATTCAAAGTGATTATTTGCTTAAATTGGATGATTTAATGTATTCACTTGATCCCGTTCTAACGATTGTGCATGAGTATTTTCTATGATTTTTTATCTCTAAGTGCACATGAATGGGAGTATAGCCAAAGGATTGACTTGGAAGCGCGCTTAGAAGCGTTGTTTCTTGACAAAGAAGATTCCAAAAGCTATATCTTGAGCCACACTAATCCGAATGAGATGATCTTGGTCTTGTTGGAAATATAGAAGAATTATCTATAACTTTGATGAAGAAATCGATACCTAAATCAATCTCTAAGTTAAGGTAATTTGTGCTACACGTTGATAAGGTGATGCTGCCTCAGCCTGACACCTATTCGATGTTTTAATCATATCTAAAGTTTTAAGTGTCCAAATGAGATGAAACTGGTGCCATTGGAAATCTAAGACCCATAGCTTCAACCTTCATGAAGACACCTTGAGCTAATTCAGACTTTACAAAGGTGAAAAATGCAACACAACATGGGAGAACGGGCGCAGGAGGGCACCCTATTATCGACGCCATGATCGCATGCGCGCGTAGCATACCTGAAGCGCACCCAGAGCACAAAATCTGATGCTGTTCTATTTGTTTGCGCGTGGGGCACTCTTGGAGCGCACTGGTCGCGCTGAAACATTTAAATATCACGGTTTTCACGATTTTGAGGTATTCTTTACCAGTCCAAAGACCTAAAAACGCTGGAGGCTTGTTAAGGGGTGCTAGGGTTTCATTCTCCACCATCTCCAAAGAGGATTCAAGCTTGGGAACAAGGATTTGAGTCATCAATAGAGTGGTTCTCTACCATTATTTCAATTTTCTAGTTTGGTTTCTCATTCTCTATGAGTAACTAAACTCTTTTAGGCTAGGGTTAGATGAATTTTGTGGAAACTTTTATGTAATTGGATTCTATTATTTCAATGCAAGTTTATTCATGTTAATTGATCCTTCGTCTCTATTCTTGATGCCTTTTGATAATTGATCACTATTAAACTGAATTTGGGTTATGCTCACGATTGGAAAATTGGGGTTTTTAACTAGCATTGAGATTGTTGGACATATCTATAGGGTTATAGGAATATAAGTCTATTGGTATGAGTTTGTATGAATCCCTATTCTTTATGCTTGATTTAATTAATTTGAACCTAAGGGATCAGGGCTTATTAGTTGAATCAAAGGGATTAAGAGGAAATGAATTTTCGTAAATCTAATCTAGAGGATTTAAACTTCAACTATTCATGAGTATCGCTTGCATTGGTTTTGACTTCAATTGCATAAAGGTGGAAACAAAAGGATTCAACCTCTAGTCGCTTTTATTCATTCGGATTCTATTACTTTTTATTATTTTTTGTTGTTACAAATGTCATCAATTTCAAATACAAAGGATTAGTTCCTATTCAAAATTGTTACAATGTTTGTTAAGTTAAATAATTAATCACAATCCCTGTGGATTCGATCTTTTTATTACTTGACAACGAAATCATACACTTGCGATTTAGCCTAACAAAAGTAATGCCTTTCGGTCTCAAAAACGTCAGGGCAACTTACCAACGCATGATGAACAAGGTCTTTAAGGACCAGATCAGGAACGTGCTCGAAGTATACATGGACGACATGATCGTCAAATCAGCAGAAGAGCCAAATCGTGTGGTCGACCTTTCAAACGTCTTCGAATAGGAATGCTGACACAACATGAGGCTTATCCCAGAAAAATGCACGTTTGGCGTCCAAAACGGGAAAATTCCTGGGCTTCTACTTAACAGAGCGCGGCATCGAGGCCAATCCCGATCAATGCCGCGCCATCACCGAAATGAGACGGCCGAAGTCGAAAAAAGATGTCCAACAACTAACAGGGATGATAGCTGCCCTAACAAGATTCATTTCCATGTCCGCCCAAAGAGCGCTTCCTTTCTTCAAATTACTGGAAAAAGGGGTACAGTTCGAATGGACTTCGGAATGCGAATAAGCTTTCACAAAGCTAAAATAAATAATATCAACTATGCCAGTTATGACAAGGTCCTGTGCCGGAGAGACCTTATACATATACTTAGCTGTCACTAAAGAGGCCCTAAGTGCCGTTTTGATTAGAGAAACAACTGAAGGGCAAAGGCCAGTTTACTTCATAAGTAAAATGCTCCAAGGCCCCGAACTCCGATATCAGAAAATCGAAAAGGTCGCTCTAGCGCTGGTCATTACAGCAAGACGACTACAGTAATACTTTTTGTTTCACCACATTGTGGTCTGAACCGACCAACTAATTAAACAATTCCTACGCCAGTCCAACCTGGCAGGACGGATGATTAAGTGGTTCATAGAACTCTCTGAATTCAGCATTTCCTTTGAATCTCGACAAGCAGTCAAAGCTCAAAGTCTGGCCGACTTCATAGCAGAGATGACTTCGACCTCCGAAGACTCGAGCACTGGATGGACCATCCATGTCGATGGGTCCTCAAATTCAAAGGGAAGCGGAGTAGGCCTAATCATGGAAAATGCTGAAGACTTGACAATCGAATTCTCTCTAGCTTCTCCTTCCCCACATCGAACAATCAGGACGAATATGAAGCATGCATCACTGGGTTGACGTTCGCTCGCGATCTAGAAGCCTTCGAGGCCAGTCTTCGCACTCATTCCTAACTTGTAGCTTCTCATGTTAATGGGGAATATCAAGCAAAAGACCCCCTGCTACAGAAGTACCTAGCTGTAGTCAAAGAACTAACGAAAAGCTTCCAGAAAATAGAGACCGTACACGTTCCTCGAGAGCAGAAATCGAGAGCCGACGTACTCTCTCAACTGGCAAGCACAAAGACGATGAGAGGCAACAGATCAGTCATTCAAGAGACCATTTCTCATCCAAGTATCATTACCACAACGAGGATTCCAGACGCCCCGAATAGGGTCGACCAAAACTTCGAGCGCCTCCTCATTACTCCTTCAGTGTGCACAATCAGTGACTTCAGTAACTCATAGATGACGCCGATTCCCAAATACATTTGTCAAGGCGAACTTCCTCTCGATGACAAAGCAGCATCAAAAATCCGCCGCAGAGCGTGTTCATACTCAGTCTTCGAGGATCGCCTATATCGGAGAGGTTTCTCAACACCTCTTCTGAAGTGCCTTAACGCATCCGAGGCCCAGTATGTACTTGTCAAAATCCACGAGGGTGTCTGTGGTCACCACCTCGGAGGTCAATCTTTGGCCAAGAAACCATTGCGAACCGGTTACTACTGGCCGACCATGAATGCGGATGGCATTGCCTATGTCAAAAAGTGCGAGAAATGCCAAAAGCATGCCGATATACATAGCACCCTCCTTGCAAGATGACTGCTCTATCTTCTCCATGGCCTTTCGCCTGGTGGGGAATCGATCTCCTCGAACCATTTCCTATGTCCCTAGGCCAGATCAAATACTTGGTCATGGCAGTATACTACTTCACGAAATGGATCGAAGCCGAACCAGTGGCAAAGATCACGGCCAAAAACATGATCAAGTTCTTCAAAAAGCAAATCCTTACAAGGTTCGGCATTCCCGAAGTCGTTGTGACCGATAATGGAAAACAATTCGCAGACAAGGGGTTTCAGAAAACCTTAGCTGACTTCGGCGTAAAGCAGAGATTCACTTCGGTCGAGCATCCCCAAACAAACGGGCAAGCCGAAGCAGCAAACAGTGTTATCTTAAGTGGTTTAAAAAAGAGACTTGATAAAGCCAAAGGAAATTGGGCAAAGGAGCTCCCACAAGTACTGTGGGCATATCGAACCACGCCCCACTCCTCCACGGGAGAAACGCCATTTCAACTTACCTATGGATCCGAAGCAGTGATCCTAGTCGAAGTCGGAGAACTGAGCTGGAGAACGCTCCATTCACTTTGCACTTCATCCAATCACCAATGCTTAAGAGAGGAGCTAGACCTCCTCGAATAAAATCGAGAGCTAGCCTCCCTAAACGATACTTCTATGAAACAAAGAATTGTAGCAAAGTACAATCAATGAGTCATACCTCATGAGTTCGAAAAGGACGACCTCGTCCTAAGAAGAGCTGATATCGGCCTTAAAAACGCGAGCCAGGGAAAGCTGGCACTGAACTGGGAAGGTCCATATCGGATCTCCTCGAAGACCAGTAATGGTGCTTACACCTTAGAAACTTTGCGAGGCCAAGCAATTCCTCGAACGTGGAATGCTGCCAAACGTAGAAAATATTTTAGCTAAATGCCCATGTAACTCCCTCATGAAAGGGAATCCACTACTTGTAAAAATCCAAGCATAATAAAACGAGTCTTTATCACATGAAGGTTTTATTATCATGATGTGGCTAAGGTTATGATACCATTTTTATTTTTGGTAGATAAGCGAACCCCGGTCAAAACGAGTTTTCACATTGTCACGCCAGTTATTTGGGAGCCTCAACCGATGTGCCTAGCCATCACATAGGTCTACAGACATTTCTATTACATCGTTCACCCGAAGCTTGACAACAAGTCCAAACTTATGGGGCAGAGGGAAGGTTCCCCTGGTCGGGCTCCCTTCCCGAGATAGCGACCACGTAAACAAACAAATTGCGTAATAACAAAGTTATATATATATCCACCAAAGCAGGTCGAAAAAACTAAAATTTTATTCAAATTTTTGTCAAAGTATAGAAGGCCCTTAGCACAAAAGAGAAAGTACAAAACAACAGAAAGTAATGACATCTTAAACGAAAAAGACAAGTTACAAAATACAAGGAAAGGAGCTAAACATCAGTCGAAGTGGGGGAAAGGCGAACAACAAGTATGGCTCTGGTTTCAGCAAGAATAATGTGGTCCCCTAAAACCACTCCAAGGTTCGTGACGCCCTCAGTCCAGACCGCCACTCCAGGATTCAGGAACACCACTTGTTGGACGCCATTCTCGAATTGTTCCGCCCCGATCTCCACCATGGTCTAGTCGCTGGCCACCTTTTCCTCCAAGGCAGTCTTCAGCTCCTGACTCTTCTCCTCCAGTGCCTTCTTCAGCTTGGCGACTTCGGAGCAATAAGCATCCCTTTCCTTCTGACAAGTATCTAATATCCCTGGCAGTCTTATCAGCATCGGACTTGAGACTCTCCTTCTCCCTTAGGAGCTCTTCATTTGCGGTAGTCAACTCATGGCAGTTCCTTTCGGCTTCGTCGACCCGAAGAGACTCATTCGTAAGTTGGGTCTGAAGACCCACTGCATTCTGCACTACAAGAAAAAACGGGGCATACCGACGGCCACCAACCGTCGGAAATAATTCGCCTTTTCCAACGGCCTAACCCGTCGATAATACTAACCGTCGTACGTGGAACTTTACCGACAGGCTAGCCCGTCGGTAGACTTTTTTGACGGCCCATGCCCGTCTGTAACATTGCCGCATTTTAGATTTTCGTTGCGATTTCAAATACCGATGGGTTGAGGCCGTCGGTAACTGAAAAGATAGCCATCGGTAAGGCCGCGTCAGACCGTTGAGATTACCGACGGGTTGAGGCTGTCGGTAAATTAAATGAGGCTGTCGGTAACCTCCAGTTACAACCAGATGATGAACCCTTCTCCCCCATTCCCAATATTCTCTCCTCTCTTATCTTCTCTCCTCTCTTTCGTCCTCCCTCTCCCCTTGCAGAGCCGCCGCCGCCACCCAACACGCCTACCTCCGTCCTCCAACACGTAGTCCGCCACCACCACCTCGCCACACCGCCGCTCGCATGCCTTACCGCCGCTCTGCTGTCCACACCACCACTCGTTCTTCCCAAGCCCGACGCCCCTGCAGTCCCGCTTGCACGCCTTACCAGCACCACCAATAACTACCAGTGGTTGACCCTGCAAACATACAGGATTGAAGGCATTGTGCAGGCATAAATGGTTTGGCTGTACTAAAGTCTGCAGTATTCGATGGATCTGATCATCTCTTCACTGGAAGCCGTGATGGCAAGCTAAAACGGTGGGCATTAGCTGAGGTTGCAGCGACATGCTCTGCTACCTTTGAGTCTCACGTGGATTAGGTAATCTTTATCTCTCTTTCTTTGTCTGCTATTTATCTATATCTATCTATCTATCAATCACACACACACTCCATTTGTCTGGTGACCTATGGTTTATTAAGAATAACCTTATGCATACGATAATGATTATTTTCTATGGTTACTGATGACGCTTTAGCTACAATGCTTTTTTTTGGTTTTCTCCAACTTTTTTCTAAGCTGGATATTTAAGTGAATTTCATGTTAATTTTGTAGTAACTTTCTTGCTTAAACACCAAATTTAGTGGTTAGTTTAGAAGGTGCATATGATGCAACATGGGAAAGGTATTCATTGTGCTATGTGCAAAATATGTGCTATTCTTGGGATGAGTGGAATAAATTATTTGGGCCCTGTATGTAAAGTCTGATTAAGATAAATATATTTTTCTTAACTTCTATCTTTTATCTGCAAAGCTAGTCTGCAATTGTCATCAATTGATATAAAATTTTGCTTATTTATGTTAGAAATGATGTAAATAGAGAAATTATGGACTTCTTTTGTGTTTTATGTTATTATGTAATTATGATAATTAGGGTAACTGCAAATCATTGTATCTATAACTCTTTGAATATACAATATTATTTAATGTGTAATTCAGACACATGAATTCACTCATATGCTCTCTCATTTTCCTGTCTCTTAAAATGGTATCGAAGCCTATTGAGAGGTAACCCTAATCCGTGCTTACCCAAACAATGCCCTCTTTTAGTTTCTGTTTTGCTCCACCTAGCCATCCCTTTTGGCGTGTAACACTTTCTGATAGCCAACGCAACTGCTTGCAGCCACTAGAGTTTTTTACTTACGAGTTTTCCTGCGAGACCACCACCACCAAAACCGTCGTTTACTGGTCTACTAAGCCGCAAAATCTTAGGATGATTAGGGCTTGCATGCGCTCTCATGCACAAATCTAATCTGCTGCTCTTTCACTCATGCGCAGCAATAGCCACATGTGGAGGCTTCTTTTCAACTTCCATTTGATTCACGATGGTTGCCAACGTCCTTATCATCTTACCTACCCTATTTGGAGTTCTTTCTCATCTTTGCCGACTCATGGTGATTTAAGACCCTTCGAAGGTCGGTCCTCCCATTATCACCAACCATGTCAACGCCCTACACTAAAATGACTAGTTAGATCGGAGAAGCTATGATACATGGGCCTCCAACATCAATCTCCAGACCTTCAATCATGTCTTGTCCTTTTATCTTTTTGCACATAAATCACCTTGCTTACTTGAAACCTGCTTAATTTCTATGTTTTAATTACTTATTTTGGTTACTTTCTTATTCTCATGTGAGTTCTTTCCACTCTCTCTCTCCCCCCTGCATTTCCCATTTTGGTTGCATGCAACTGTTTTTTCTTTCACTTTACTTTAGTTCTCTCAATTTATTTTTTTCTAAATGGTAATGTCGCTGCTACTGATTAGAAGTAAGAATTATTTTTAATTTATCTTTTTTTTTCCTACTAGTAATTGAAGTAGAGTGAAAGTTGGTCTCTGAGATGGACTAAAATTTGGAATGTGGGTTGATATTGATAATATTCAGTAATATATTTGAGAAATTTGTAATTAATGGTTTGCAGCACCATGAGCAAAGACAATCCTCTTGCTTGATCTCAGATTATCAATTCCCTTGCGGCATCTCACTTTTGATTATTTTTTTTTTATTTTTTATTTATTTATGTGTTAGGCGCCTGAGTCATTCGCTGCAATTTTTAAATTTTTGTTGTTTAGATATCTGTGGTTTCATGATTTTGGGTGTTTGTTGGGCAGGAGAAGCTATAATATTTTTATCTAATTTATTTACATTTTTCTATTTTTTTTCTAGGAAACAGATGCACTAACTTTGTTCAAAATGATTTGATAAGTAGTTTGGTAATGTGAATGTTTGTTGACTTGGTGAATGTGCTTGATTTATCTTTTTCACTAGTAGGGAAAAAAATCAATATGTATTAGATAATGTGAAATAGTGGTAAATTAGATAAGATTATCAATATGTATTACAAATCAGTATGCTTATAAATCAATATACTCACTTGTTGTGTTGTTGCTGTTGCAAAGTGTTGCTGCTACTGCTGCTTGTGTTGGTGCTCCTTCGCCACTTCGCCGCGCCACCACAGCTGCCACCACCACTCGTGCCTCTCCCACTTCGTCGAGTGAAACCAATTTTATTTGAATGCTAATTCATTAATAATCTTTAACTGAAAACTGTCATAATTTATCTTAATATGTGTAATTTTTTATAGACATATGTTCAGTGTTTTGCTTATATATTTATGGTATTTAATTGAAATTTTTTCAATTAAATAGGTTCAGTGTTTTGTGGTATGGTTCTTGTACCATGCACAACCCTAGTTATTGTTACACCATATGAACCTGAACTGGTTGCCTACTAAAATTAAACTGCCAAAGATCATATTGTTCTTTGTAATTTGTGAAATTTTTGTTCTTATCAAATATTATTACATACTATTTGGTTTCTCTTAAATGCAAGCACAACACATGCGACTTAGCTTAACCAACAAAACGTTTATATTTATGCATCATTGCAACCCCAGTGAATCTGTGACATATGGCTCCATGTTGCCAATGCGTGCTGGCAACTGGTAGTAAAGGGTATAAACAATTGAAGTATTACTTCTAAGAGCATGATTTATGAAACCTAGATCTGCGCCTATATCAACGCAAACCTCACATACGCAATTAAGATTACTTTGTCAGCATCACATTAGGAACCTAATACAGATCACTTAACAGCAGTAATCAACCACATCATCCAAGTATTCATACATGTATAAAAACTTCATTTATACAAATTCAGGACAATTCGAAGTTCCTCAAGTGTAAGAACAATACTATACCACTTACTTATCAGAGAATAGCATATCAACGTCAGCGGAATGGTTCAAGTTGGCAATGGTCCGCAATGAACATCAGAAGTGAAGAAAAGCACAGCCAATACTCCAATGAACCAAATGAAGACACATAGAAACAGCAATAGATTTTTCGCCGAAAGCACTTGAGCAAAGCGATCTGTTTCCTCTTGCACGGTATTGCTATTGAGATCATGTATGACATATTCAATTATTTCATCCATAAGCTTTCTATATTGCGGAGCAGCATTGGCCGAAGTGAGAACCTCAGGTTTAACATTTTTGAGAAAATTCACAGCAATCTCAGCCTCAACAGAAGCAAACTTGGAACTCTCCAACTCACAGACACCAAAGCTATTAGTAGAACTAGTTCCCGTCGTTTCAGTGATTTTTTTAGACGGTGTTATATCAGACGGAAGCAAGGTTACAGAGGAAGGTTCTTCCAACAAGAAACTCTGAAACAGAGAGATAAATCATTTGAATCAATGGAAGCCTCGACTCTACATGATTGCATATTTCTCGGAATCTAAACGGTATAAAATGCCTAATATATTCAAGTGATTGACAGTTACAATCATAGTTACATTGAAATTTCAAACACATATCAACGATATATATCAACACATCTAATTATCGTTTCTGAGTCTCTGACGCATAAATAGTAAATAGTTAAAGAAAACTTGCAGATCGAAAATTTTACTGAAGCTGAAATTAGATAAATGAACAACAGATTTATCAAAGAGTGGCGCAATTTTCAGTACCGATTTACAGTTTTGTGTCACAAATCGATATGAAACCAAATCGAACTTACTGTGACATCTTCGTTGCCATTTACATGTGTGATTTCTGAGATCGGTGATAAATCCACGGGATCTTCAGAAACCGATGTGAATGCTGAATTCAAGCTCTTGCTCGCGATCTGATGAAAGAGCAGAAAAGGAATAAACACAAATTGAATCGGAAAAAGGAAAAGGAAAATGAAGAAACAGTGAGAAGTTAGGGTTTAGGAATTGTGATGTGCCTTGTTAGATTTCTTGGACGGAAAATCCTTGAATCTGCCAATGCGATTCTCTGCGAAGCGAGCAGAGGCTTTGTGTGGCGTTTGATGCTCTTTCATTTGGCGGGAATTGAATAACAAACGGTTGTTTTGGCACTGTTCAATTCAATTTCTAAATATATATATATATATACACGTCGAAAATTCGAAACAATATAAGGGTAATTATTATTAATTTTTTGGGTAAAAAGGAGGGCATAAAGCCCAAGCTCAAGTAAACTACAATTTTTATTTTTATTGATTCTTAAATAAATGTACCCATTTGTATTAATAATTATTTTTTGATAATTGTTTTTGACAAGAGGATAATTTGTGATACTTTAAAAAAAAAAGATGATATTTTCTATGAAAAATTTATAAAGGAGGGAAGACTACTCCGTTTTATGGTTGTTCTGATGTAGAACTCAGAGTTGCCGGAAAAAAAGCGCTACGGTTGAATTCGCGGTGGTTGACAACAGTGTGGGGGTGATTGTACCTACAGAGACTGCGATGCCTAAGTCAGTTTAGGATCAGAAGTGAGGAAATCGATTATTAGTAAAAGCGTACCTGAGGTAGTGGTGGAGATCGCTTATATAGTGATCAGAAGCGGTTATCGAAGTGTAACCGTTCACGAGCAATCCGGGGAGTCGTTGGATCTCCGCCAGGCTGTAATGTGCCTGAAGGGGATCCGATGGTCGTTGGATCTACCATGTTGTCGTTCGCTAGGTGGAAGCGAGTTTCGCTCACGGAGTAGTCCTTTGGCGAGCGCTTGATTGGATTGGGCTTCGGCCCAGTCCGAAACAGTTGCCCCCTGGTCGGTAGCTCGTATGACGAGGTGTCGACTTGTTGAGGTGTATGTTGGAGTTTGTCAATTCGGTTAAAGAGAGAGGAACTGAAACGCCTTCAAAACCTTAGGCGCGTGAGCATTAAATTTGAAATTTCAAATTGTCACTTCAGCCGCCTTTGGGATTTGTAGCGTCACGTTCTCCCAAGGCAGGTCATGATTGCTCTCAGCCCCTTAGATTAATAGGTGTAACGTGTCACTGATCAGACGGTGAGGGAAGAAGAAATGTCACGTCCTCTGGAGTGGGTCTGGATATTATAAATACCCTTTCCCCTTTCCGATTTCTCTTTTTGCTTCGTCTCGCAAATTCTGTGACTTTCCCCTTTCTTCTTCTTCTCGTTCTTCTCCGGTGGTTCTGTTTCCAACAGTTCGGATTCTGCTATTAGTTCTGTACCTTGAAGTTTTCTCTCTGCGGATTTCATCGTTTCACAGGTATCTTCTCTTTCCCATTTCTGCTTTACCTTTCTTTATTCTGAAATGGGTAGCAAAATAGGAGTTTCTGGAGAAATTATTTGTTTATCTTCTTCTTCGTTATCTGGGTTCTCCTCTTCTTCTTTTGGTAGTCCTCCGGAGGGGCGGAGCGATTATGCCGATGGCGGTAGTTTGCCGGTGAACGGCAATTTCACTTCGTCGAGCTCTGTGGGAGAAAGTTCTTCCCCAGGAGTCCACCCTCCTCCGGGACTTTTTGAAAAAGATTACGAAGGTAAAAGGGTGTCCCGGGCGGATCCCCTAAAGATTCAAATATTTTCAGTAACATTGGAACACTCCTTCGGGCGTGTCTTTGACCAGAGGGAGGTAGAAGAGTGGTTAGTGAATATAGATAGGGCCCGACCTCATTTTCCCGGCACTCATTTGGCCAGGTCGGAGATGGGTAAAAAGGTACTGTAGCGGGATGATTACGACTTGCCCCCAAATGCTGACGACTTCGATTGGGTTACCGAAGATGCCCTCTGCACTCGCTCGCTCTACTCGTCGAAACAGGGATTTTTGCTGCTGTTACAATCTTTGGACGTTGCAAATGGCGTCAAAAACTTTGAAAATTGGAAGGTTTGTCGACCTTCTATAGATGCTCGAATCTGTTCTGACTTGGACGAGCTCTTATTCTTTATGTACGAGGTTCTTTTCAAAGATATGGGTTTTAGGTTTCCCTTCTCTGATTTCGAAGTAGAAGTCTTAAGCCACTTAGAAGTCTCCCCTTCACAACTATATCCCAATGCTTGGGCTTTCATCAGATGTTTTTAATTGCTATGCCCGTATTTGAAGCTTCAACCTTTGCTCGGGGTATTTTTCACTTTATTTTCTCCCTTATAGACCAATGAGAAGTCGTCAGAACGACAAGGTTCGGTTTCTCTGAAACAAAATGGTAAGGTTTTTGAGTTATTCTCGGATTCCCATCGCGGTTTCAAATATAAGTATTTCGTTATCGAAGCCGTTAATGACACTGCCGAGGAGAACATCTGTGCTCTAATAGAGGAACTATCCGAGGAAGGAATAGTAAATGTTTGGACAGAACGATTTCCGTTGTGCTGGAGTAACACTCACTTTTCTAGGCACAAAAGTGACTTCACGTTTAAGGCATCCGAGCTAGATGACAACAAACACTTTAGTTTGAAACGGATTCGAGACTTTGTCGAAAAATTCGAACCTCGGAATTTCGTAAACAAAAAGGGAGAAGCAATCTACAAAAAGAGGTATATCGACATCCGACAGCTTCTGCAATGCTAAGACCAAGCTACAGCTAATGAGTGTAGGTAATTATATAGAAATCTACTTTCTGGTAGTTTCCTTCTTATCCTTCTAACTCATTTTTACCTTTTGCAGATTCAACGGCGAGTTCCGCGTACTTGGCGAACTTGAAGAAGAAAAGGCAGGCTGTTGCTATGACGGCTCCTTCTACCTTGGTCGGATAGGGTTCTAGCAATACTGCTGCAATTCTTTCTCCTGTCCTTCAGGCATTTCCTGCCCTCAATGGTGTCGAGGTCGTCAACGTTCAAGATAAAGGAACTGCTTCTGTCGAGATAGCGGGTGCTGTCGAGCAGACTTCTTCATCTTCGAAGCAGGTTCCTGACAAGAGTATTGAGGAACCTTCAAGCAAGAGGTCTAAAACAACTTTTTTGCCAAAAACAACAACTCCTTTAGTGACGTTGAAGATTGGTTATAAAGCAGGTAAAGGGAAGGAAACTGTCCGCTCCACTGGCGAGGTTCCTGCAGTTTGGTCTTGTGGTGAGGTTCTGACCACGGACCAAATTAGGGCGTTGATTCCCCCTTTCGATGGAGCTTAATTGAATGACCTTTCTAAAACTGCTAAGGAGAATTCATTTGGAGGGGTTGACTTGGCTACTGCGTCATTTGGAACTTACCAACTGGGTTTTTGAGAAAAATCGTCATTTGGATGTCGAGCTCTCTAGCCTTCATGAAAAGTAGTTGGAGTCTGACAAGAAGATAAAGTCTATGGAGGATATCGAGGTGGACCTTCGAGATAAGCTAGAATCAGCTAAGAGGTTGTAAGGAGACTTGAATGCTGCGACGGTGACAGCCACCAAGGCTGAGGGCGAGGTGTCCAAGCTGTCTAAAGACATTGAGAGCCTCTCTGCTGATAAGAAGAAGTTGGTTGAAGAACAAGAAAAACTCTTGCAAAGGATTAAGGACCTCAAGAAGTCTGATCAAGACTCAAAGTTGGAGGTCGTCAACCTTCAACAGAAGCTAGAGGAGCTAAGTACTGAAAGTCAGTAACTCTCCAAGGAAAATGAAGCCGTAAGGGTCACAAAAGAGGAGGTAGACAACCTGTTTCTGAAACTGGGGAGGAGTTATTCGCTAACGCCATAGCCTAAGTTCAACTTTTGAATCCAGGGGTTGCTTTCAACTTGACTGGAGTTACCTCAGATGGAGAAGTCCAAGGGAACTCAATTGTGGATGCAGCAACAAAGGTTGTTCTTCTCACTGTGCCTACTCCATCTACCGAAGTGGCTCCTCCTCAAGATTCTTAATGTTTTTTCCAGTGTCTTTATTGTTGATTATATCAAAACAATGTGACATGGATGTAACTATATTTAAAATCAATTTTAACTTTGGCTGATTGTTTACCTTTGTTTGTTTACTTTATCGGTTTGTTCATGATGTCGTCAACTCAAGAGGGTTTACCAAGCCACGGGGTCCTCTTTCTTCCCTTCTGCCAAGGTTTTTTCCCTTGGTCTGAGGCGGACAAATGGACGATGTTCGTCGATCTGTTGGCGAGATAGAAAGCGACATCGTTACTCATTGAGTTTGACTCTTCGCTTCTGTTTTTAAAAAACAATTGAGGTCTTTTAACTATCGGAGTTCTAATGACTCCTATACGAATGCAAAGTAATGACTTTGAATGTGCTTTTATTGCATCGACACTTATGTTTCAACTACACTCGTGTTTCAGCTATAGTAACTCTTTAGTTCGGCTGCATTCTAAGTTCTTTGAATTGGTTTTCCTTGTAACGTCTCGAGGTGGTAGGCGCCAGTACCGGTCTTTGTTGTTACTCGGTAAGGGCCTTCCCAATTGGGTGCAAGCTTTCCTTGTGAGGCATTCTTCAAACCGACGTCGGCTTTTTGAAGGACGAGATCGCCTTGCACGAACTCCCTGGGCACGACATTTCAGTTATATCTTGCTGTGATCCTTAATTTGACTGCGACCTCGTTCAGTGCTACAAGTTCTCTACATTCGTCGAGGAGGTCAAGCTCTTCGCGTAAGTATTGAAAATTGTTGACTGCTTGTGGGAGATATGAAGTCCTCCAACTTAATTCGCCAATCTCAACAGGAATGACAGCTTTGGTCCCATAAGTGAGACGAAATGGTGATTCTCCCGTCGTCGAGTGCGGAGTTGTGTGATAACCCCAAAGTACTCGGGGAAGTTCTTCTGCCCAGTTTCCCTTTGCATCATCCAATCTCCATTTGAGACCTTGGAGGATGACCCTATTCGCGGCCTCAGCTTGATCATTCGTTTGGGTATGTTCTACCGAAGTGAAATGTTGTTTGATTCGGAGGTCTTCTAGGGTTTTTCGGAAACCGCGATTTGCAAAATGCGTTCCGTTTTCGGTAACAACAACCTCGGAACTCCGAATCTGGTTAATATATATCTCTTAAACAACTTGATCAAGTTTTTTGTGGTTATCTTGGCTAATGCTTCGGCCTCCACCTATTTGGTGAAGTAATCGACGGTCACGGCTAGATACTTTAACTGTCCAGGAGCCATTGGAAATGGTCCGAGGATGTCGATGCCTCACCAAGCGATAGGCCATGCAGCAGAAAGCGATGTTAACTCTGTTGGGGGAGCTAAATGGAGATCGTCGTGCTTCTGACATTTGTCGCATCTTTTAATGAACGACCTTGTGTCCTCCTCCATTGATGGCCAATAATAACCATCCCGCAGAATTTTCTTCGCGAGGGATCGTCCTCCGAGGTGTTGTCCACATATCCCTTCATGTACTTCAGCCAGCGCGTACTGGGCTTCCGTGCCGTCAATACATTTCAACAGGGGAGTGGAGAACCCTCTTCAGTACATGGTACCCTCGATAATGGAATAGGAGCATGCTTTCCTCCGGATTTTGGCAGCTATTTTTCCCCTCTTTGGGGACTCGCCAAGTTGAATGAATTTCTGAATGGGCGTCATCCAATTATCGCCTCGGTTGACTACGTCATTCACGCTTGGATAAGATATTCTAAAAATCTTGGAGAGATCTCCGCAAGGGGGACGGTGGTGAAGTCGACTACGGAGATTATGTTAGGCTTCGCCAGTGTTTCCTATATCACGGATTTGTTGTTTCCTGAGGTGCGCGTGCTAGCAAGTTTGGACAAGATGTCCGCTCTGGTGTTCTGCTCCCTGGGGACATGAGTGATCTCGATTGTCGTGAAGTCGCCCATTTTTTATTTCACCAATGCGGGGTATTTTTGAAGGAGATGATCTTTGGCCTAGTATTCTCCCTTAATCTGGGATACTACTAGCTGAGAATTAGTTCTGAGTTTAACCTCTATTGCTCCGAAATCTCGAGCTAATGTTAATCCCGCTAAGCATGCTTCGTATTCTGCTTGATTATTTGAGGTTAGGAATGAGAATCCCAAGGAGAACTCGACAATTAACCCGTCTTTATTCTCGAGCAGCAATCCAGTTCCACTATCCTTCGCGTTGGATGACCCGTCGACGTGAACTGTCCACTTGGAACAAGGTTCAACTGTCCCAGGTGTCAAATCAGCGATAAAGTCTGCTAGGCATTGGGCTTTAAGGGCTTGCCGCGACTCGTATGAAATCCCGAATTCGGACAACTCGACTGACCACTTAATCATACATTCTGCAAGGTCAGGCCTGTGTAAGATCTGCTTGATCAATTGGTCTGTCCGAACTACGATAGGATGTGCCAAAAAGTATTGTCTCAACCGTCGAGCTACGACCACCAGTGCCAGCACGACTTTCTCAATCTTCTGATACCTCAACTCGGGGCCTTGGAGTGCTTTACTCACAAAGTAAACAGGCTTTTGCCCTTCTTCAGTTTCGCGCACGAGGACGACACTGAGAGCTTCATTAGCGACTGCTAAGTAGACATAGAGGACCTCTACGAGGGAGGGTCTTGTTAACACTGGTGGTTGAGACAAAATTTACTTTAGATGTGACAAGGTTTCTTCACACTCTGAGGACCATTCAAATCGGATCTCCTTCTTGAGTAATCGGAAGAAAGGCAAGGCGTGCTGAGCAAATTTTGATATGAACCTTGTCAACAAGGCGAGCATTCCAGTTAATTGCTGGACGTCCTTCATCGAAGTAGGTTATCGCATCTCGGTAATGGCTTGATACTTGTCTGGATTTGCTTTGATTCCTCTCTCGGATAAGTAAAATCCAAGGAATTTTCCAGCTCGCACCCCGAAAGTGCACTTTTTAGGGCTGAGTCGCATGTTGTGGCGTCAAACCCCATTGAAAACTTCTTTTAGGCCGACTACGTGGTCGACCTCTTTAGGTGTTTTCACGATCATGTCGTCCATGTAGACTTCGAGCATCTTCCCAATTTGGTTCGCGAATACTTTGTTCATCATACGCTGGTAGATAGCGCCGGCGCTTTTGAGGCCGAAAGGCATTACTTTATATCAGTAATTGCCTTTTTTAGTCATGAAAGCTGTTTTTTCTTGATCAGTAGGGTGCATTGGAATCTGGTTGTAACCAGAGTACGCATCCATAAAAGATAACAATTGGAAACCCGACGAATTGTCGACAAGTTTGTCGATATTGGGAAGGGGATAAGCATCTTTAGGACACGCCTTGTTGAGATCGGTGTAGTCAACACAGATGCACCATTTTCCATTGGATTTTTTCACAAGTACTACATTGGAAAGCCATGTCATGTATTTCACCTCCGTAATGAATTCAGCTTTAATAAGATCATCTACAGCTTTGGCTGTGGCTTCAGCCTTCTCGGGAGCTTGTTTACGTCGCCTTTAGCAACCCAGCGGGCTATGGTGTCCAAGGCGAGCTGCTGGCAGGCGATATCTGGAGAGTTGTTGGCATGTCAGCAGTGGTCCATGCAAAGAGGTCTGCATTGGACTTCAGGCATTCTGTTAGTTGTAACTTGACCTGCTCGAGGAGGTTGGCGCCTGGTTTTACAGTCTTCTTTGGATCCTCACCCAGCTGAACTTGAACGAACTTGCCATCAAGAACGGGCCTTTTAATCTTCTATTGGAGCTCTCACGCTAGGGGATCGTCTTCTTTGATTTCTTCTTCGCGCTCTATTCTGACATCGAAGTCTATGAGATTGACCTCTGAAGTGGCATTTGCCTTGCTCTGCTTCTTCACAGGTGGAGGTTGTTTCTATTCCTCAAATCCATCCATTTTTAGCAATAGGAGATAGCACCTCCTAGCCGCTTCAAGATCTGTTCCTACAGTGATGACTTTGTCTTCGTCATTGTGAAAATGCATTTTCAGATGGACGGTCGAGGTTACTGCTCCAAGCTCTCCCAAAGTGGGACACCCAATTATACAATTGTAGAGAGATTTGCAGGGAAGTACAATAAATTGGACTTTGACGGTTTTAGTGGTTGGTTTTTCCCCAAAGGTCACCATCAGTTCCACATAACCCGTTGGTTTTGTCCGAGAACCGTTGAAGCCCTGCAAGTCGGACCATGTGTGTGGTACAAGGTCCTTCTCTGGTAATTTCAAGGTTTTAAACAGATCGTGGAAGATGATGCCCGCTGAGCTCCCTTGGTCGACCAAGATCCTCCTCACATCATAGTTAGCCATGTATGCTCTAACTAGCAAAGGGATCTAGTAATTTGGTTTCCCATTTACCAGGTCCTCATCGTAGAAGGCGAGGGGTGGTCTTCCCGACTTGTCCCTGCTAGTAGGGGGAAGGACAGCGGAAATCGTCATGGCCTCACGCAGCTTCCTTTTTGCTGAGTTGATACTAGCACCTCCCTTGTCGGAGAACCCTCCTGAAATGACCAATGCAACTGGGGCAAGTCGAGGTCTTTCTTTACTTTCTTCCGACTTGCGACCTCCCTCATTGAGTTGCGCTACAGCAGCAATCGAGGACTGATTCTTCTTCTATCGAGGTGATCGTGACCTCGACCTTCTTTCACTGGATCTAGGCTTTGAGCTGGTATACTTCTGTGACTTTGCTCTCTGAATCAGCTGCTCTATTGCGTCTTTTAACTGCACACAGTCATCGGTATGGTGTCCGGTACTCTTATGGAAACGACAATACTTCGACTTGTCAGTGCTAGGCCTCTCTTTGAGTGGCTTTGGGAGGCGTATTCCCGCATCTCAGAATTCCACGTTCGCGCATTCGTTCACAATACACATTCAGGAAGTGTTCAGGAAGTGTTCAGTGGGGTGTACTCGTCGTACTTTCCCGGTGGAGCTTGACTCTCTTTTTTCTTTGCGCGACTTGTCTTCACACTGTCCGCCAGCCTTGTCCTGTGTTGTTTTCTTTTCGACTTTTGTCGCCATCAATTTTTCTTCGTAGTTTATGTATTTCTCTGCCCATTTAAGGAAGTCGTTCAGGTTCTTCGACTTGTTGACTCCGACGTTGACACTGAAAAGATTGTCCTCTACCAGGCCTTGCTCCAATAAGTACAATTTCAACTCATCAGAGACTTTCTTCACAAATGCAGCTTCTTCGTTAAAGCGCTCGATGTAGTATATGAGGATTCATTTTTGTTCTATTGAATGCTAGCTAGCACTGCAGCTGACTTCGGTTGTACCCTAGATGCAATAAAGTGAGAAAAGAACTGGTGCATGAGATCGGATCACGAGTCTACCGAGCTCTTTTTGAGATTTTGGAACCACGTCAAGGTGGCTTTCTTCAGGGTAAGAGGGAAGATTTTACACTTGACCAGCCCTTTGGCACCTCGATACCCCATGATAGTGTCGAAGCAACCGATATGCTCATCGGGATCACCAGTCCCATCATACGTGTCTAGGGGAGGAGGTTTATGGAGATTCTTTGGAATCGGGAATTTAGCAATTCTGACAGTGAATGGACCAAAAGTCATGCATGCGTCGTCCTCTTCATCACTCTGGAAGGAAGTGGATGAAAGAGATTGGGCACGGCGACGATGAGAGGTGCATTCAGCAGATCTTGCACGACGTCGGGAGAAAGTCGATGTTCAATGAGGCGGAGTATCATTGCTTGCAGTTGCGTCTCTGCAGTGTGGCGAATGGCTTGGAGAGTGACGGCGGCGAGGAGAATGTTCAGGAGACTAGCAGTGACACGGCGGAGAGCGCCTTGCTCCTCGATGCGAGGATGAGCTGTCAATAGAGGCTCCATTTTGTTGTGTCCTGTTTACTCCACTTTCACCTCGAGGAGAACGGATCTGAGATCGCGCCTGTGACCGGCGGCACGGTGGAGAACGGTCTAGAGACCTGCTACGGTGAGGTGTGGCGCGTGGAGACCTGCGCGGAGTCGTGCTGTGCTGGAGTTAGTGGATGGATCTGCGAGTTTCAGATTCTTTGGATCGCTGTCGTGACAAAGAAATTTGTTCCTGCCGATTTTTGAACTGCATAGCAACGTGGACAGAGATCTCCTTCTACTGGTTTTCCATGCGCTCTAAGCACTGGTTCTAGACCTGCATTGCTTCGTGTGTTTCTGTACAAAGTCGCGAAACTCACGGAGGAGGAAAGCGGTTGCTGCCAGAGCGGTTTCCTCAGTTTCAGTAGTGGTTGAAGCGGTGACTAATGGAATTACGTCAACCGAAGGTGGAGGAAGGTTTCTTGGCCTCTCGTACTCAATGGTTACCGGCGCTCTTTCGATCTGAGGCGGATTCAGAGGAGCGATCAGAGGATTCGGTGGATTGAGATCCACGCGAAGCTGAGAACTGCGGGTCGCCACGGTGCATTTCGATCCGGTCATTGTTGAAGACAGATATGACTTTGGGAATGTTGAAGAGGTAGAAGTTTCCCACAAACGGCGCCAATGTACTGATTAGAACTCAGAGTTGCCGGAGAAGAAGCCCTGCGGTTGAACTCGCGATGGTCGACGACGGCATGGGGGTGGTTGTACCTGCAGAGACTCCGATGCCTAAGTTAGTTTAGGATCAGAAGTAAGGTAACCAATTATTAGTGAAAGCGTACCTGAGGTAGCAGTGGAGATCGCTTATATAGTGATCGAAAGCGGTTATCGAAGTGTAACCGTTCACGAGCAATCTGGAGAGTCGTTGGATCTTCGCCGGGCTGTAATGTGCCTGAAGGGGATCCGATGGCCGTTGGATCTGCCACGTTGTCGTTCGTTAGGTGGAAGCGAGTTCCGCTCGCAGAGTGGGCCTTTGACGAGCGCTTGGTTGGATTGGGCTTTGGCCCTGTCCGAAACAATGGTTAATTAAAGGGAAGACATCTCTACTTTTTTCAATTAAAAGAATATTATTAGCGGTGAGAAAAAGACCAAATTATTTCCAGTTATAAACATAGTGTTCAAATACCAAAAAATACAAAAATAAATAAATATAATGTTCAAGCAGTTAAAACCATACATCTTTTGATTAATGCTGCATTTTATCTAATTTAGACTAATCAACATTCATCAAGCAAGTTGTACTATCCCTAAAAAAGAAGTAAGTTTTGCTAACTAATATACATTCATAGATTAGTCATGTAAGATGCGTGTCTCTTTAACAATTTAAAAATAAAATGTAGGAGTTTGCACTATTAATTAAAGTCACCTACAAAATCTATAATTTACCTTTTAATTAAAGTCAATGCATTATTACAAGTTTATATTTATACTAGTAAGTCACCTACAAAAACTTGGTGTGTGTTTGCACTACGCCAAAAAGGTGCTTAGATTATGTCATTCACATGATGTTTTCAGACGGAAGTGTCATCTAAAAAACACCGAGCACACAGATAATGCATGCCCAGGCAAGTGTCATTTAAGGTAATAATGATAACAATTGCCCATACACATGTTATTTAAATGCTTCATTTTTTCCATATAACGCATTCTGAGATATCTATATTATTGCCATAGATGATGTTTGCTCAAACAAGCACTATCTAAATCATATTTCAGATAACGTGTGCATAGACACTCGTTATCTAGAGATTATTCATATAACGCTTATATGGATAAGTGTCATCTTAAATTTAGTTTATTTTGAAAAAAATTAACACCAAAACGACTCCCCGGCCCCTATTAGTTTCTCCCTCACATTACTCTCTCCCTCGCATGTTGCCCTCGCATGTCACAGTTGCCCTCCTTCTCCGTGCCTAGAAAGGTCTGCATCGAAGACAAACTCTCCTTTTCTATTTGTTTTTCTCTCCACTAATCCTAACTCTCAAAACTCTCCTAACTCACAAAGGTTTGCTTGCTATGCCTTTACACTACACATTAGATGTTTAGAGGTTTGCTTGTTCGAACCCTAACTATGTAACCATAACAACCTCAGTCACCCATATCTTTAGGGAGGGGAACACTTGTGCGGATAAGTTGGCTTCTCACGGCCTTCATATCCAGGGTTTTTTATGGTGGGACAATATCCCTCCTTTTATTAACGAGGATTTTTTCCGCAACAGGTTAAGCCTGCCGTTCTTTAGATTTCGTTGATTTCTTTCATGGGTCAGGTTCTTGCCCCCCCATGTTTTTTGTTTTATGTTTTGTTTTTGATTTTTAATAAACTATTGGTGTGCTGTAGATGATTGGTAGGCTTAGGGGTGCCAACATAGTTGAGATCCTTATCACCTACAGTGATGCTTTTGCATGCCTCTTTTTGCTTAAAAAAAAAAAATAACAACCTCAGTCACCCTGCTTATATCATTTTTCCCTTTTCCTTTGGGTAATTGCCATTGGTGTCTTCCAGCCTTCTTAGTAGTGTGAAGGACAAACTGAAACCCTTGGGTTTAAATAAGAAATTAAAGTTGTCATGTTGACAACCTAAGCTTATTGTGCAGTGGTAAGTTCTAAATGCTGACAACACGCGGTCTTGTACTTTGATAGAAGTTACTATTTCCATCGTTAGATGTTTGGTGGATGATCTTGGAGTTTGTTTCTTCATTTTCTTGTATTTTATTATTCGTAAATTGATTGAACTTCAAGTTAAACGCATTTCTTAAGTGTTATTGCCATGTGATGTCAATGAATTTTTTTTTTTTTTGGTTAAAATAGAATGACTCATATACAGGCTCTCCTATTTGTTATTAAATTTTATATGTAGAGGATGGAACCTCTAGTTTCTCCCGATTTAGATTGTGTCTACGACCAATTCAGAGCGTAATTTTGGCCTAATCAAGTGAATGTATAATTTGATTTGTGATTTTTTTGGCCTATAGGTTATTACTAATTTGCTTTGCTTTTTTTGCTTCTTTGGTAGGATCAGTTTGGAGATAAATAGTAAATTTTAGCAGAGTTGTAAAAAAAAAGGCTATGAGTCGGTAATTTCTCAGTGAAGAATCTGTGACAGAATGTTTTGACACTTGAATTAAAAGAACTAGGTAATGATGCTTTTTAAGGGTGTGACATTGATGATGAGGTTCTATGGCTTGAGAATTATGCATATTGTAGTATTTGTTTACAAGGCGTCTAACCAGTTTAATATGCGGATATATGATATTGGTCGACCTGACATGATAGAGATAGACTACCTATAAACCTGGGAGATAACATTTACCAAAGTTGTTTTTCTGGAAATAATCTGCTTGTAAGTGATAAGATGCTTTTTGCCATTATGTTATATATTTATCCCTATGTCTAACATGCACGGGTGTAAAAAACTTTCTATAACAAAAATTTATGTCGGTTAATTCAGAACCGATGTTAAAAATAAGGCGGTGGTATTTTTGTAATTAACACCAACTTTTTAACATCGGTTATTTTGTAAACCGATGTAAAAAACACATTTTATATCAGTTGCGTAAAAAACCGATATAGAACCGTATTTTGTTACATCGGGTGCTTGTCTAAACCGATGTTAAAAAAAAGTGTTTCTACATTGGTTAATTTTTAACCGATATAGATATAGAAACCACCTCTAATCTAATAGAACCCGCGTGGATTTCACTTTGTCTTTCGCGAGCTACATCCAGTTTTCTTCCTCTCTCTTGTCTCCCTCTCACGAGTCGCCTTCTTCCTCTCAAAATCCTAACCCTATGCCTCTGACCCCTTTTCACTTCCAAAATCCCACTCTCTCAAGTTCAAAATCCTTATTCTCTCGTGAATCTGAAGCCCTAGAGGTGATATCGACCTATCTGACCGTTGGAGTTAGGCGTTCCTTCCATCGCTGGTCAGATATTCCTCTCCTTTACGTTGACGAGACGCATGGGGATTAGACGCGGAGGTGGGGATCGTCGTCCACGGCGGTGGTCATGGTTGGGGTTAGCGATGACGCAGAGGTGTGAGCCCACGACGAAGCGGACTCGCGATGAACCTTGAGGCAGAGTTGTTGGTGCTCGCCTTTGAGTCAGATCTATGAGCTTTCGAGAGAAACTCCAACCTCTTCTGGGCTGAATGTTTCGGCAAACAGTTTCTCGGCATGAACGATTTGTGGGTCAAACACTATGGTATCAGGTTTTTTCTTCTAAGCTTCTTTGATTGTTGAGTTTTTTTTTTGTATTTTTACTCGCCGGAATTTGGTGATTTATGGAGATTTGACTTCGATTTTGTAAGTCTTCGGTTTCTAGTTTTCAAGTTCGCTTCGATGATAATGAAAAATTTTGTCAATATTTAATGAAGATTTTTTAATGAAGATTTGTGTTTTCACATTCTGAGATGCGGTGATTTGTGAAGAGAGCAAAATTGGAACATGAGTATCTGAGTTATTGTGAGAATTATATGAAAAATCATTGATGAGTTGTTTAGGATGATGTTGTTTTTAGGTTTACTTTGACTTCACTTTGTGTGTGTCTTTGGTTTCTGGTTTTCAAGTTCATTTCGATGATAATAACACGTTTGTTTGCTTGGTTTTTATCACATTGAAGTGCTGGCAAAAAACTAGGTATTTTGCTGCTTAGTGTAAGAATCCAAGAAATGGGAAGCCTTGTGTTATCAAGTTTTGTCACAAATGCCTCTTGAACAGGTTAGGTTCACCACTTCACCTTGTTTATTTCCCTTTCATTTGAATTTGTTTTCAGAATTGTTCTGTTTTGTTATTCATGATCGCATATCTGGTTCGTACACTTCACAGTGTTCGTACTAATTTAGCCTCTATGATATGTTTTTCCTTTTCTAGATTTTTTTCAGGTCTTCTACTTCTATGATATGTTGTTGACTATTGCTTGATTACTGGAAATGGAAAGTAATTTTAATTTGCTGTGAATTTTGAATTTGGTTATGGCCAGTTGAATAACATCTGACCTTTTTTTCGGGGTTGTGTTTGAATTGTTTGGTGTAGGGATTACAGGAAACAAGTCTATTCAGGTATGGTGATTAATTTCATTTATATTGAAGTTTTTATTCAAAGCTTCTTTGCTATTTTTAGCGTTTTTGATGAAATTGGGTTTGTGTCTTGTAGGTGGATTTGACACCGCTCATGCCGCTGCTAGGTAATACTTTTGCACATATTTAAATGTACTTTGTCGTAGTTTTACCAACAGATAAGGATTTGATTGTTGTCCTCCTCCATTGACTTGGTATTTTTCAAATCTAGAGCATATGATCGAGCTGCTATTAAGTTCAGGGGACTTGATGCTGACATCAATTTCAATCTCATAGAGGAGGATATGAAACAGGTTGGTAAAAGCTCTTTTGATGAATAGATGAATATTGATGGAGTGTTGTGTGATTGGTTTTTCACCGTTTTCCTAAAGATGGACAGATGAAGAATCTTTCAAAGGAGGAATTTGTGCACATACTACGTCGCCACAGTAACGGTTTCTCAAGGAGGAGTTCAAAATACCGTGGAGTAACTCTTCACAAATGCGGCCGTTGGGAACCTCGAATGGGACAATTGCTTGGCAAAAAGTGAGGACCTACTTTTATTTATTTAAATTGAAAACTGAAGTAGTAGTCTGTTGTATTATAGGATTATATATTATTACGAATTGCTGGCCTGCAACGCGAATTGTTTTCAGCTTAGTCCTCAGTGGGTCTTTACTCTTTAGGCTTTTTCCATGTTTGGAGAATCATGTCTAAGATGCTTGTTTCAAAGAAACGATTGGCAGAGGTGATTTTGTTATAGAGATTGCAATGCTTTCGTGCAGGTATATATATCTTGGGCTATTCGACAGCGAAGTAGAAGCTGCAAGGTCCTTATGATACATTAATTACACTCTTACCTGCACTGAATTTATTAACCTAAACTATCAAAGCTCATTTAGGTATCAACCAACATGTGTCTCCCTTTTGATTTTCTGGAAATCATGGCTTATGACAAGGCAGCTCTCAAGTGCAATGGAAGGGAGGCAGTGACTAAATAATATTCATCTATTTTAAATTTGACATATTTTACCATCTCAGGTTGAGAAATTGATGGAAAAATTGGAAGAGTGTGAAACCAAGAGGAGAGTAACGATCAAAACCAGCATTGTTTCAGTTGCTTTATTTGTGAGTTACATGTCTTATTACATGACTACTTGCTTTGATTCTTCATGGTTTTCTCTTTTCTTTTAATGTTATTACTTCAATTTGCTCTGACATAGACGCCAGAGGGTAAATAAGAACATTTCATTTTCATTTTTCTTTTCTTGGTTGGGTACTTGTGGTATGAATACATATACAAGCTGGACAAGGTTGCATATAACAAACTCCACCCCTACACCTCATGGATTCCAATCACGTCAGTGTTATTTATTTGCTTGTTCTTTATGAAAGATGGCAATCCTTGAATAATTTAGGGTAGCATTTTTTTCCAGCTCCTTCTATTAATCTTCTTTTAATTTATTATTATTTTTCAGCGTTTACATTTCCCTGAGGAATTTCACCCAGCAGATTCGAAATTTCTCTTTGACCCTCTTTGCGTACGTTTTCTTTACCTAATTATATAAATTCCATGTTGAGTGGTTTTGACAATTTTTGCTTTTTGGTGAGGCCTATATTTATACTAGTTTTTGTGTCTTACTTTTCCCCATTTTTTGTATGCATTATCAGGTGGCTTGGCAAGATTACTTTGGAGACTTACATTTCACAGTTTCACATTTGGTTGAGGCGTGTATACATATTAATCTTTTTTGTTCTTTCATTATTCAGTAGGCCTCAATTATGTTATACTAGTAAATATATGGGCGTATATGTGTTTTCTGTTTCATTTGGACGACCAGCCCTTCTCCCCATTTTTTATGTCTGTGAGATACATTAAGAGGGCTATGTGTTGTGAATTTACTGTAATTGACAATTCTGAAAGAGTTTTTTCATTCTGTTAGTTACTCTAGGGTGTTATCGCTTCTCGTGATGTTTAACTAGTATTTTGTTATTTTAGGTCGAAAAGGGAAGGAACAAAACTAAACTAAATTCTAGGTTGTATGGAGTAAAGTATTTTGTTTCTTTGTTGTTTTTTTCTCCTCTCCTTTGATTTCAATTTTGATGTAAATTAACTGTTGGATGTGGTTAATTGCAGAGGTAGCATTGGGATTAGCAACTTCCAAGGCATTGTTAGTTGATTTGCACGTAGGACACATTTGACTTTGATGGGTGTTTTGATGAGCGTGCCTTTGGTTGCTTTCAATGCTATTTTTGATTTCATAGGGTATAGTTCATTCTTTTGTTCATAAGAATAATTCTCAAGAGAGATATCATTGAAGCGAATACTATACTTGTCTTGAGTTTTTCTAATTAGAAAACTTTATTATTTTAAACTTCTAATTCTAACGAACAAATCTGTGTTGCTCGAGGTTTGTTCTTTTAATTTTCTCTCTTATTGTTTGATGTATGTTTCTATATTGATTTTCTCTCTTATTGTTTGATGGAGATACTGTTTTTCATTGTGTTTATGTGACTATATTTTTGTAATTTGTAGCCTGAGTTTTTTACCTTTATTTTAATTCTATTTGCATTAAGATTCTTGCATTATGGCCTTGGTGAGCATAATTATCTTTTTGGGAAAGTAATTGAGAGAGAATATATGCTGAAGATTGGTAGTGTAAAGTATCTGATACCAGTAGTAAGAGTTTCTATGAAAAGAGTACTTTTAACATCGGTTATTTTAAAACCGATATTAAAAGTGTACTTTTAACGTCAGTTTTGGTGGAAATCCGATATGAAAAAGGTACTTTTAACATCGGTTATTTAACAACCGATATGAAAGAGTAATTTTAACATCGGTTATTTAAAAGCCGATGTTAAAATGGTAATTTTAACATCAGTTATTTAAAAACCGTTATTAAAAGTGTACTTTTAACGTCGGTTTTGGTGTAAAAACGATGTGAAAAAGGTAATTTTAACATCGGTTATTGTATGAACCGATGTTAAAAAACTTTTTCACATCGGTTCATTTTTCGATGTAAATAATGTCTACTTTTAATATCGCCTGAATCAATAACTAATTTATAACCGATGTTAAAAGCCATTTTTAACCGATATTAAAAGCTCAATCTGTAGTAGTGATGTTATATACTTATATGATATGTGTGTTTATAAATCCTTTAATATGTCATTATGATCCCAAACAATTATTTTCGTCAATTTTTTTATGGATGGGAAGAAGGTTATCATTATCACGGATGAAGGGGGCATAGGTTTGAGTGTAAGATACCGAGGAGTCAGTAAAAGAAGAGAGAGAGAATGCTATATTGGCAATTGATATCAATTTTGTAAGGAGAATCATCTATCAAAAGGAGATGTTCGAAGTTTAAAACAAATAATAATTATCTTTATGATCTTTCTGTTGGAATATGTAGAAATTGATGACAAATTTTTAGTATTATTTTATGTACATTTTTAGTATTATGTTTTGAACAATTTAATTGATGATCACAATTGTTATGTTCAAATATCTATAACGATTTTAGATTTTGATTTGTGATACGGATGATAATCATTGTAATTGTTATGTCCAAAATTGTGTGTGTGTACACATAGTACATACATATATAAGCCAATAATTGATTATTTATTTTCCCTCAAAGTAATTTCACAATTAATTTGGTAATTAATTACAATTTTATTAGTTGCACCTCAAAATTAGTTTACACATAAATAGATAAAATAAGTATATATTAGCAATTTCCTATATTGCCCTCAGGTTTTTCTCCTTTCTGTAACTGTCTTAATATATCCAATTGTCACTTTAGATAATATTTTAAACTTTTTTAGTTAACTTTAACGGTAACATTAAATTAAGGGGTGAACTGTTTTAAATAATATTAAATTATGGGGTAAAGTGTTAATTTTAAAAATTAGGGTGAAAAATGCAACTACATTTATAAATTAGGGAATAAAGTGCTTTTAACCCTAAACCTTATTTTAGGTACAGGTAGAGTACTCCCTCCGATCTCAAATATAAGTAAAAGTCAAAATATATTTGGTCTAAATTTTGGACCAAATATATTTTGACTTTTGCTTATATTTGAGACCGGGGGGAGTACTTTCTTTTATTGCAAAATAAAAAACGCAGAACGATAATTACAGAAGGAAATATGCAATAGCATCAGCTAATAGTTAGCTATACGTCTATGGCTTTGTTTGGTAATAATAAACTATAAGATAACTTATAGCTGAAAAACTAGTTGATAAATTATAGCTTATAGCGGAAAAGCTAGTTGGTTGAAAGTAAAAGCATTGTGTATAATTAGTTGTTGAATTAACTTATAAATACAAAATGACAACTACAAGAATCCATCGTATTACCTACTAAATATTATGGAAGGCCATTTTTGTGGTAGGTAATTTTATATTTACCGTGGGTCAAGGCCCTAGATAAAATTCGTAATTCATTACTGTGGGTTTACTGACATTACCGTGGGTTTTACCTGTTGTTGCAGTTATCATGGGCCACTAACCCACGGTAAGACCCCAACGGACAAATTCTGACATTAGCGAGGGTCTAGGCCCTCGATAGGCTCTGCAGGTTTGACCGCAACGGATCTTTCCCTGCAACTGCTACATCCGTTGGTTATAAAACCCACCTCCTCATTCTCTCATTTCATCTCCTTCTTCTAATTCATTTCTTCTCATTTCATGGCCTTCTTCATTTATTCTTCTTCATTCCAGTATCACGGTAAGTTTTTCTCATTTTGTCTCTATGTGTATATATATCTCATGAAAAAAAGGATTACTCACTGGTATTTTTTTTTTTTGTTAGTAGATCCGGAACCATCTCATCGGACTTATCACCATCGCAGGAACAACTCACTAACAGATTGGTAATATTTATTTATTTTTGACAGAATAGTTATAATTTATTGTTATTTTTTTATCAAATAATTTATAATTATTATTTTAGGATGATATTATATATGTTTTAGAGAAATATATGTACTTTAGGATATTATATATTTTTTATTTAGTAATTTATTAATTGTATATATTTGTTTTATTATTGAATACATGTTAGTTGTAAATTTTATTATATTATGCTTAGTATCTTGACAAAAAAAATATAATATCTTGATCAAAAAAAAATTATGCTTCGTATTAAATGTTGTTATTATGCTAGGATTATGAAAAATACATGTTAGGAAAAAATGTATGTTAGTTTAAATTAATATATTTTATTTCTACTATTACCGTTAGGATTACAGATTTTTTATTTTAAGGGAAACATATATTAGGATAATTTTATACATTTTTTATTTGTTTAATAAATTAGTTTTCCCTTATGTTAATTGTTAATAGTTATTAGGATTATGGCAAATTATATGTTAGGAAAAATGTAACAGCCGTGTTTTAACTGTAGTTTTTTTCGTGAAACTCATATTAGGATAATTTTATACATTTTTTATTTGTTTGTTAAATTAGTTTTCTCTTATGTTAATTGTTAATGGTTATTATTTATATAGTAAATTATATGTTAGGAAAAATTATAGTTATATAGTTTTTTGTCATGATGTTGTGATTATTTGTGATTTATTTTAAGCGTATTTATTATACGGAAATATTTTTTAGCGCGCGTTAATTAATTTGTGCGGTAGAAAATAATTGCGTATAATAAATACGGTAAAAATAAATCACAAATAATGACACAAATAATTGCGTCAGCACAAAAAAAAAACACAACTAAAACATGGGTGTTACAGAAAATGTATGTTAAATTACTTAATTATAGCAATAATTTTTATTGTTAGCATTATACCGACGGGATTAGATCCTATCGGGGACCATTAATTTTAATATCAATCTGAGGTTCAATATATATATATATATTGAATCTTGAATATATATCGTATTAACTTATATCAATATGCACCTCTGTACGTAATATGCAGCAAATGGACCGAAGTTGAATGTATGATATGACTTATTCTGGAAGAAGGGGTTTTAAAAAAGCTTTTGTAAAAGGGGTTGATCAGTTTGTCCGTCACGCAAAGCGTCAGGATAGTTACCGTATTGAATGGGGATTAGATATTCGTGCGCGACATGCAAGTGCCAAGGTGTGTTGACTGATGAAGAGGTCATATTGCACTTGCATCATGTGGGGTTCAAGCCTAATTATTGTATTTAGACTAGTCACGGCGAAGTTGTTCCCACTATTGATCTGCATGTTAAAGACAATTTCGCACAATTTCGCGGGTGCCTCAAGCAGTGGACCATCGAATATGCAATATGAGCAGTTTAATGTGATGCAGGGGATGATTACTGATGCTCTAGGGGTGAATGTGTCGTTCGATGAGGAGCAATATGATGACACGAAAGAACTTCCGAATGAGAAAGCACAAAGATTCTATAATCTTTTGACAGGGTCAAACACTCCATTGTTTGAAGGGTCTGATCAATCTAAGTTATCAATTTCTGGCTTTTAGCTCTCAGATCAACCTTCAATGTGTTGAGACGTGCTTCGATTATATGTCCCAAATTATGTTAGACGCAACACCTGTTAAAGATGGTTTGCCACAGAGTTATTATGATGCTAAAAGGTCGGTGTCCAAGCTGGGTTTAGGCGTTAAAAGGATCGATTATTGTGTGAACGGTTGTATGTCGTATTACGATAATGAATTTGGCACAAATGACAGTGCGTTGGTTGAATGTAAATTTTGCCAACAGCCTAGGTATCGTGTCCGCAAAACGGGAACGAGTAGGAGTAAATCAGTTCCAAGGAAGGCCATGTTTTATCTGCCTATTGTATCAAGGCTACAAAGATTGGTCACATCGATGCAGACTGCAGGTAAAATGACGTGGCACTGTGACAATAGAAGAACTTCAGGTGAGTTGCGACATCCATCTGATGGTGAGGCATGGAAGCACTTTGATCGAGTACATCCAGATTTTGTAGCGGATCCACGCAATGTCCGACTTGGGTTATGTTCTGATGGTTTTACACCGTATGTCCAGTCGTCGACTAAACCATATTCGGGCTGGCCAATTATTGTCACCCCATACAATCTCCCTCCTGATATGTGCATGTCTAAACCCTGCATGTTCTTAGCTTGTGTAATTCCTGGCCCAGATTCACCAACAGCGGGTATTGATATATATTTGCAACATCTGATTGATGATTTGAAGAGGCTGCGGATCGGTGTTGTTACATATGATATTTCTTGAAAGAAAAACTTTATGATGAGAGTAGCCCTGATGTGGATCTTTAATGACTTTCCTGCTTATGACATGTTATCTGGGTGGGAGACTTATGGTAAATTGGCATGCCCGATATGCATGGAGGACACGAAGGCATACAGATTGCACTATGGGGGGGAAGGCTTCTTGGTTTGACGCGCACCGTAGGTTCTTATCAAGCGATTATCCATTTAGGATGAATAAGAATGCCTTTGTCGGGGGGTAGTTGAAAATGAAGGCCCGCCACGTAGGTTGACATCGGAAGAGGTATGGAAAAGAGTTAAGAATCATCCAAAAGTAAAAGTTATAAATGGTGTTGTTGAACGACCAACAAAGGGTTATGGACAAGGGCATAATTGGACAAAAAGAATTATTTTTTGGGATCTCGAGTATTGGAAAGACAATTTATTGAGACACAATCTCGATGTTATGCACATTGAAAAGAAATTTTTTGACCACATATTTAACAATGTCATGAATGTGAAGGGCAAAATCAAAGACAACGAGAAAGTTAGGAGGGACTTAGCTATTTACTATAGACGAAAGGACTTATTGTTGGTGGATGACCAGGCTACTGGGAAGACCTTAAAACCGGAAGCCAATTACACTTTATCCTCCGAAAAAGTGAAAGCAGTTTATCAGTGGATAAGAGAACTCAAGATATCTGATGGTTATTCTTCAAATATATCAAGATGTGCCAATGTGGAACGTGGGAATATACAAGGAATGAAGAGTCATGATTGTCATGTATTCATGGAATGTTTACTTCTGATCACCTTTAGTACGTTGCCAGCACATGTTTTGAACCCACTAATTGAAATTAGTCAATTCTTTAAGAACTTGTGTTCCGCAACATTGAGGAGTGGTGATCTTATCAAGACGCAGCAAGACATTCCACTGATTATATGTAAGTTGGAGAGGATATTTCCCCCTGGTTTCTTTGATTCTATGGAGCATCTCCCAGTACATCTTGCATACGAGGCTCTTCTTGGTGGACCTGTTCAGTATAGATGGATGTATCCATTTGAAATGTATATATATATATATATATAACATATTTCCTTAATTAAATTTCAAATTTATGTATCCATTTTAGTCGAAGTTACCAATTCAATTAACCTTTTATATAGGTTCATGGGTGATTCAAAACGATCGGTTAAAAATAAGGCTAGGGTTGAAGGATCAATCTGTGCATCTTACTTACACCGCAAAACAACCCATTTTTTTCATATTATTTCAACAACACAATGTTGACTCCGCGAATTAGAAGGAATGAGGTGCCTACATCTGAAAGACATCCATTAGCCTTATCAGTTTTTTGTCTGCCCGGTCGTCATGCTGGGGGAGAATCGATTCACTGGTTGACAGATGCAGAGTACAATTCAGCTCATGTTCATGTACTGATCAATTGCACTGAAGTCAAACCCTACCTAGAGTAAGTATGTAGCTTAATTTTCTTGTGCTAGCCAAACACTATACATTGCTTATTCATTGTTCATGATTGTCATCAGGGTATTCTTGTCATCCGAATCTGCTACTGACATTCATTCAAGATTTCCAATTTGGTTTAGGCAACAGGTGCATACGTCTTCAAAATATTTGATATACTATTTGTACATTATATGCAATTTATCTATATAAGTTATTCGTATGCATGTGTACAGGTTTATAGCCAAGAACCTACTCCTCTAATTGAACACCTGAAGAACTTATCTGATGGTCCTCGTAAATGTGTTAAACAATGGCACACATTTTTTGTGAACGGGTACAAATTTCACACCCAGGAATGGACGGAGGGCAAAGAAACTACAAATAGTGGTGTTTATGTCAAAGGTGACACCGGGTGAGGTGAAAATGACTTCTATGGCGTGATTCAATGCATATATGAAGTATCTTACACCATTTTAGACTATCGTAAAAAAGTGGTTTTATTTTATTGTAACTGGTTTGATCCATCACATAGAGGCACCAAATTGAATCCAATAACTAATATGGTGGATATTAGAGTGAACAGACAATATCCAATGTTTGATCCGTTCATCATGGCACAAAATGTCCGACAAGTATATTATGTCCCTTATCCATCAACAAGAACAAATAAACGTGGTTGGTGTGTTGCAATTAAGACTAAGCCAAGAAGTCGCATAGAAGCAGATGATCCAGTGGAAGAAGAGCCCTATCAAGTCGATGAAATGTCCAATGTAAATGCAGTGATTGAAGTTGAACACATTAGTCGCCTAAGTGATGGCTTGCCAAACACTGGTGAAGAAGTGAATGGAGAAGAAATACTGGATACGACAAATGAAGAACGAGTCGGGGAGGATGAGATTGAATCCGAAGGAGATTTCGATGAAGAATGGGACGAATAGCTAATGGCATATTACATATTAGTATTGAGAATGTATTTTTCCATGGTTTTTGGCCTAGTCCCCCCATTTGTATTTTAATTTTTTTATTAATAAAACATAGGTGAGTAATCGTTTTCCTTCATTTGCTTTGAAAAAAATGCTAGTATCATGTAGTATCAAATATGTCTGATGGTTATTCTTTCTTTATTTTTCTTGTGTAGATATGGCATCAGGAGGTCGAGGTGATGGCACACATCCCACTAATAGAAAAGGGAAGGGAGAAGGTTGTTGCTCCTCGTCGTCGCAGGATGACAACTCGCATTATTGAGGATGTGAGTAGATTTTTTTCTATGGGCAGTACGAGAAGTCCATCTATTATTCCATCCACACATACTACTACTGCACCGATTGCACCTGAGGTACCTACGCAGCATGCAACGGAGGTACCGATGCATCAGGCCTCTACTTCTGTGATCCCTGCAGGTTCCCACCACACTACTAGTGGTACCCCTACACCGTCTGATGACGACGAGGATGACGTCGACAGTCCTGGGTTGCATGATGTAAGTGATGAGGAGGTGGAGATGTCGCCGGACAGGAGATATGTTATTAGACCTACTGGTAACGCCTAAGTATTGACATAATTTTGTTAATTATTTCAAAATTCTTAATTAATAATATAATTTTATTGTTTAACATATTTTTTATAGGTTTCTTCCATCTAAACCATCTTCTACGGCAATCACAGAAGTAATACGAGAGAAGTATAACCAACCTTGGACCACTTGGGGGCCTATTAAAAATAATGAAGCTGATAGGAGCATGATGTTGAAAGCTTTTAATGTAAGTGGTGATTAATATCATGCATATGTTGTTGTGGTTGATTATTTAATTTGTATTAACCTCTAATGTTAATATAGGACAAATGTATTTGGTTGCCTGAGCACAATGCGGAGGTCGAAAGAATCTTTCACCATAGAGTTGCACATCGTTTATCTGATATGCTTAGGGACGTGCGCTTGAACATTGAACGTAAGGGACGTCCCTACTGGATTGGAGAACATGTATGGGCTGTGTTGCAATAGCATTGGGCAAGTGAGGACTTCAAGAAAGTTTCTGAAAGGCATAAGACAAATAGGGCATCCGCCTGCACATAGGAGGTTATGTCAACACCGCATAGATCCGGCAACGCTTGGTACACACATATATTAAATTAAATGTTGTTTTAAATTTTGATTGTTAATTAACATTAATTGTTTCTCATTCCATCTATTATAATGTGTTTCTCGGTGTATAGGAGAAGAAGCTAGGGCGACCAGTGTCATTGCCTGAGCTGCATCGCCGTACCCATACTCGGAAGAAAATTGGCGATTATATTGATGAGCGGTCGCAGAGAACTCAGGTAATTATATTCATTATACATAATTTTGATTATTTATTGTCAAGTCTTTATATATGGTTTTTTATTTTGACTTACATGTTTTTAAAATTATGCATTTCAGGAGGAATTTGAGGCCAATATGACTCAGTATCGGGCTAATTCTCACGCTAGCAATGATGAGTCTAACCCAGATGAACTCAGTCGTATTGAGCTACAAAATTGGGTGAATGTTGCTGGCGGGAAGAAGAAGGGACGGGTGTACGGTGCTGGATCCCTTTCCTCATGCTACAGTCCTGGGGTTTCTCGCCTAGATATTAATGCGTCTTCCTCCTCTGGGGGCACTACTGGACGCTCGTACACAAACAGAGAATATTTGGAGGTCCAGAGGCAATTACAAATTGTGCTGCGTGAGGTGCAGGAGGCCAAAAAGTGGCAGGAAGATTTGAGGAATGAGGTTAGGGAGTTTCATAAAAAGATGTTTGAATTCATGCAGCAGAGCGCCAGACCACCTCCACCTCCACAACCATATCTACCTCCATAGCCATATCCATAGGCACAACCATATCCACAGGCACTACCACCTCCACAGCCACAATCACATGCACAGCCACCTCCACAGTACTACTACGTGCCACATGTGCCACAACCTCGGCATTCACAGAACCAGCAACTGCCACAGTACCAGTACGGATATTGGCCACTATCGTCTCTACCATCACAGCATTATCATCCAGCACCAACAGCACCAGCAGATGATGCATAGCAGGTTTACCGGTCGGAGGCACCTATACAGCAGGTGCCAGCACAGGCAGGTCAGGGCACCACCACTTTAGACGACCTGACCAGTGATTTCACAGGCATACTGGAGCCGGGTTTTAACTACCTGTTCCCTCAGGGTGGCGACGATGATCCTGATTATTACGGCAATCCTTCTCATGGTGTTTTGGATTTGTTTTCACTCGCTTTTGACATGTCTCCGACGTATATTTGTGGATTTATTATATATTATGGTACTTATTACATTTTAACTAATTTATTAAATGTAATGTTTGTTGGTGTTTTATTAATATTTTTTTTGTTGTCACGTAATTTATGCATCACTATTAATAAGTGTTTGAGTGTTTAAAAGTTCTCGGGACAATCAAAGATGAAAAAAATTTTAAATTAAATGAATAATCTTTTTGTATAAAATAAAAAATAATAAAAAATACATTCTTAAAAAATTAAAACAAATATTTTTTCTTAAAAAAAAAGAAGACAAAAAATAACAAAATATAGTGAAAAGGAATTGAAGACTGAGAAAAAATTGAGAAAAATAAAAAAATAATAAATAAAGGATAAGGAGGCGCGGATTATTTTTATAATAGATGCAAATAGTAACAGGCTAGGCTGTTGACCCAGTCCAGCCCACACCAACTATATTTTACTCTCCCGCACCAGCTTTATTTTTTCACACACCCCCTAAGCCCATTATCATTGGCCCAAACCCACTTCATAATCCGAAAAATATATAACCCTAAAACTAAACCCTCCCTCATTCAGATGCGCCGCACCCACCCTCCCTCCCTCATCTCTCTCACCTCTCATTTTCCCTTCTTCCTTCGTCCTTCTTCCTTCTGCCACAACCACCGCTTCCTTCATCAATGCCCAATCCAAGCTTCAACATTATGTGGATCCTGTTATCAAAGGTGTTAGGCTTGTCAAGGCTGAACCGAGAAGTGAGGAGAGCAGTCTCAAAGAGCAAGAGAACAAGATCCTTCACAGAAGATCGCACAAAACAGAGCCAAACAAAAAACCCTAACCGTGGTTTTCCTTCGAGTTTCCGGCCACCATAGGCCTTCATTGGAAAATTTAATCCGATCAATCTCTTCCCCACACCATCCGCAACAAAACCCACAAAGAAGTTTTCGAAATGGAGCACTTTCGCCGGCAACCACCGCGTGGAACCAGGGGCTCCGCCACCACATGTACTGCTTGTTAAAGGTCATTCACTCTTGATTCTTAGATTTAGGGTTTCTGCTTTTTTTTGTTTTTCAACATTTAGGGTTCCTAATTCTTAGTTTTTTTTTTTTACCTAATCTCTTGCTTTTGTGGAGGTTTAGTGTGTTGGATCTTTGGGGAAGCTTCAAACGAGCAAGGATGAAAAACCAACAACACCATTCTTCAGATCAACGTGGTGACCATTCCTTCACCACTCTTTTTTTCTCTTTGTGGAAATTAATGTTGTTTTTTAGGTTTGCCACTGTTGTTGATTGGATCCCGTTTTTTTTCCTCAGTTTTGCATTTGGCTGTGAGGTTGACAGTGGTGAGCATAGCCATAGTGGTGGAGCTTGAAGTGTGCACATTGTGGGTTTCTGGGTTTCGAAGCTAATTTCTGGGTTTTGGGTTTGTAATTTGTGTGTAATTTCTGGGTTTTGTAATTTCTGTGTATACATTGTGGGTTTGTAATTTGTGTATATAATTTGTACATATGTGTATACATTTGTAATTTGTGTTTATACATACATTCTGAGTTATTTTTCTACAATTTCAAAAATAGTATCACCATTTCTGTAATTTATTAAGTACTTGTTTGCAAAAATTGCAAAAAAAAAAGTGGATTTCTTTTTTAGTAAATTTGGACCACTTTGCAAATTTTATAGCAATAGTTACAATTGTGGACCACTTTGCAAATTCTAAAAAAATAATTAAATTTAATCAGTTAATACTGATTAAATTTAATTATTTTTTAAACTCTGAGCGTGCATTACCGTGGGTCCTTGCCCATGGTATTTATTTGCGGATCGTTTTCCCACGGTAATTACCTGGGGTCTTTATTCCATGAAAATTACTGCGGTCTTTTAAATGAGGCCCACGGTATATATTTCCTACCATTGACTACCCTGCGGCCACATGGCCCTCGACTAGCCCTTGGTAAACTCATTAATAACGATGGCTTTTTCACTTTGAGGAGGGTTTTAGGCCCACGGGCCTTGGATTTCTTGTAGTGGACATAAAAGTACGTTCTTATCTTTATTTTAAATTTAATAAAGGATAAAGATAGAATAAAGAATAAAATAATGAGGATAAAAATGGAAAAAAAATATAAAAACCTATAAGTTATAAGCTTAAACGCTACTCGAAGTAACATTTCAACAACAAAAAAACTATATGCTAGTGAAATAAGTTTGTTTAGCAAACATCTCTTTTGGTCAAACAAACTTATAAACTAATCCAATAAATTATAAGATGGCTTTTTGGCCTTAACAAACACACTCATGTGCTAAGGGCAATAAAAGGACGAACCAAGTTATAGATTTGTTGGGAGAGTGAGAGCCTAATATTTCACAAGAATTTCATTAATGTTTCACGTGCAAAATAGTACTAACATCTTAGTTCCCGTAGACAAGAGTCAAATGTGGCATGTTTGGGAGAGTGAGAGCCTAATGTTTCACATGAATTTCATTAATGTTTCACGTGCAAAATAGTACTAACATCTTAGTTCCTGTAGACAAGAGTCAAATGTGGCATGTGCGCAGTGATGTTGAGTGTATATCAATGTCGTCAAAAAATAAACGTTGAGTGTACATCAATAAAATTATATGTTTATAAATGTTTTAGATTCTTAATTTCAAGGAAACTTTACAATGTGCTAGCAATTACAACATTATTACATAATTACTTGTCTTGCTTATCAATACTTTTAGGTTTTTTTGAACCAAAAAAAAAATACTTTTAGGTTTTTTCAAATTTCGACGTTTGATGATGAAAAGATACTTTTAATTTAACAATGATAAACCTTTATTCTTCAAATTTTTCTGCGATGATTTTAAATTATTTTTTTAAAATACAATTTTCAACTTTTATTAAAAACAATATTTTATACAAAATAATATTTTTTGAAGAAATAAAATAATAATAATAATATTATTATTATTATATTTTTAAAGCATTCTCGTAAACGCTTTCAAAAGAGAAATGAAATAATTCTACTTCACAACGTCTGAAAGCACTTATTAAACCCCACTTAACACAACAGTCAATGATTTTAACAGACTGTTAGAAAAAAGAAGAAAAATTGACCATTAACCTTGGTACATACACGATGGTTCATTGCAAAATTTGAAGTCTCTAAAATAAGAATTTTTTTTACGACAAAAAAAGACTTTTTAAGAAAAAACATTTATAACTATTAATTAAAAAACTCAACTATTAAAATATTAAATAATTTATAATTTATCATACAGGATATCAACTATCAATTTTTTAATTACTAAATATAATTTATAATTTTTCTTCTATAATATCTTCATTTATAACTATTAATGGATGGATTAAAAAACTCAACTACTAAATTGTTAAAAAATTTATAATTTACCATACACGATATCAACTGTCAATTTTTTAATTATTAAATATAATCCATTATTTTTCCTCTATAATATGTCCATCGTTTTAGGCAAGTCAAATATATGAATACTCTTGTAACTTCTGATCAAATGAAATCATTAAATCAACGTTCTGATTGATTAGCTACGAGCCCATACAACCTAGTTCTTTAATGGAATTTGAACGGAAAGATTTTGTCAAGCATTTCCAGTAACAACCCTTTTTTTTTTGACAGGACATTTCCAGTAACAATGTTATGTAAAAGTGGATAGGGAAATTGCTAAACCAAAAGTTACTTTCTGATTCCTTTTTTATCATTCATGGATAAATTTCTAACGTGTTACAAGTCCGAGAGACATCATTAAGTTGTCCCACGATCTCAGTATCAGTAACCATACGCGCCGCCACTATTCTTACCAAGGTTTGTGGTCTGTGTATTCTCGCAACGTGCTGGTCAAGTTGTGTATCTTCTGGAATTGGTACCGTTGCCAGAATACCCGTATAAGACGAGCATGTTCACAATCATACAAGTCAGTGATCGAGAGCACTTCGAATTGACAGTGGCGGGTTTTGAACTGTTCCTCTAGATATAAGGTCGTGGTTTAAGAATAAAACAATAACAGTTATATCGTCATGAAAATGGCGTCGAACCTTCTTGTCAATCTGACGAAGGTCTGAATATCGCATTTCCCGTTTTCTTGCTGCTTCGTGCAGAGCAGCCTTCACAAGTCTCTTGGCACTACCCTGCATTAACATGTATTAACACAATTTATAAGCACACCTATGGAATCAATATAGACAGGAGAATGGCAAGGCATTGAGAAAAACAACAAAATCAACAACCATCTAAAAAAAACAAAATCACCCTTCAATTCCCTCTATTTCCAGAAAACAAAAATGCAAAAGCCATATAAAAATTATATTTCTACAACCTATAAATGAAGTATTGGGGTGAACACCACCGTTTCCGACCCAACGATCCAATCTAGAGCAATTCAGAACCGAGTTTGACCCTATCCCACAATAAAGATAGGTTCAAAATCAGGTCTCATTTTATAACCCAACATCGGGTTAGGAGTGAGTTTAGTTCAACCTTCGAGTTAACAACCCGTCTCATGTGTGACTTAGTTTTAAAACTGTTCCATATTTTCGTTTATTTAAAAACATTTTCATATGTAAAGTGATATATTGTTATTTTATTCTTACATTGTCTTAAGATTATAGTGGCGCAAAAATGCACTGCCTATATTGGGAAAAATTATAATTTATGATATATTTACCAATTCCATGAGCTTTTATTTAGACATTGCAATACAATCATTCTATAATTTCATTTATCTTGTACTTCAAGCTAACCCATTCCTGTCCTTAACATCGTCTTTAATTAAACAAGTATATCATAGGGTTTTTTTGAATCCAAGTTGAAGTTCGAGTCTAAAATGTGACTAAATCAAATTTTAATGTCGGGTTAGAGACAACGTCCTAACCTGTCCCATGAACACCCAGTATGAAAGTAGGAAACAGACTCCTCGTTGAAATTGCGTTGACAAATATATTGTTGTGTACCAGGCTACAATGGTGACTGGAGTAAAATTTGAATCTAAAGAAAAAAAGTACAATAAGATTCAGGTAGAGGAGCCTCACAACTCATTGATAAAGCTCAAAAGTATCAGACAAACAGTTGAGAAGCTAGGGACGGTGAAAATGAGTGACTTGTCAAGATGGAAATTACAGACACCAATGTTGTCAGAATCGCAATTATACTAGTAGGATCCTATGAGTTTCATTGCCCTCTCCATGCTGAATTGCGGCTGGGATTGCAACTGTGGGGGACCAGAGTGAGACCATCATGCAAACTTGCAAGATCTATATCGGCAATCTTTGCCCATTCAAGAGCTTCAGAAGCATCTGGATTTGCAGGTTGGGATTCGTGACCCGTGACAGAAAACACACAAATCCTCAACCAAATAACCCTGAACTTTCATCTTCTCATTCCCTCACTCGTATGAACTCTTTGCCTCCTTTGCCCTCTCTTCGTGCTACCCAGACTACCCAAAACCCACTCCTGTTTGCGGTTTCGCACAGCCACTTTTGCTTGCTCTTCGCAGAGACAAGTTTGAAGCCTTAGCCTTCAAACTTCTCTTTGCAACTTCACACGTTGCCTTCAGACATTGATCAATGTCTCTGCCTTCAAGCTTCATGCTTCATATTATTCTCTGTTCCTGCTCTGTTTTGGTCTGCTATTTAGGGAAATGTCTTCAAGTTGGACTACTTTCTTTTCTTGTGTTTTAGTTGTGTAATCAAAAACTTATGTGACTTATTATGAGTTGAATGTGACCTTATGAGTATGAATTTTCCATTTTAGTTTAGTTCAATGTTGTGATTTAGAGGTTATTTTTCTTATCTATGATGTTTTCTATGCACATGTATGTTTAGATATAATTATGCATTTTAGGCAGGATCTTACAATCCTTGTTACAATTTTACAGTTTTTCACCCTCCCCCCTCAATCCTAAGTAGGACCTCAATTTCGACAACATAGACACACTATTCCAATCACTGCAATGTTACAGGAAAAGAGGAGTCGCCCTCAGATAACCTGTGATATGCTCTGGATTCAATCAATGGGTTTAATCAAGTTCAAAGCAAATAAAACCAAAGCATTTTGTAGTAAAATAACACAGAGACAAAGAAATCATGCACAGAGTGATGCCGGTACACAAATAAGTGCTGTAAGAAAATAAAATAAAAAGTATAAAACTATCTTACCGCATGTGGATTTCTGTGAACAATATCAACTGCTTGTTCATTACTCAGGTGCTCCCATAAACCATCTGATGCAAATATAAGGAAGGAATCATTTGGTTGTAGAGGATGAGAAATAATAGTTGGACTAGCAGACATGATAGGCATGTTCATTGGTTCAGGAAGTCTGAATTTTGCATTAATTGGTTCCCGGTTAAATTGTGCATGTTTCATGTAGACGTCACCTATAGATCTAGAAACCTGCACCAAATACCATGGAAGTAATGATATGATATTCTCATTAATTCAGATTGGGGAAAGCAAAAAATGAAACATAAGATAATAGTTGCAGGAGTTGCTTGGAAAAACTTAAACATTTTTCATAAGTTAAATTAAAAAACAGCATAGGATTAAACAGGAACAGCATATATGTATGTGATTAGTACCACCACAATCATTTTTGGGACAATAATGCAAATGGTTTTTTTCCACAGAAGCCATACTAGAAACTAAGCTCACCAACAGACTTCACAGTACCTAATATTCTAATAAACAAAATAACAGCAAGCTGAGTAAAAGTAGATATTTTTTAAAAAAATAAAAAAATATCCATTATTTTACATTTGTCAACAACCAACTTAAGAAATTCCTATCTAGTCCCTGCAACCATCTCATATTTTTTTCCCTTACTACATCCACTATAAAAACTTTTAAAATTTTCTGATAAGAATAATTGTCTTTCACAGTTTTATGTTGAAAGTTGGAATATATGATTAGAGTTAACAACCCCCTCCCCAGATGCAAATCATAGGTGGCACCGTGGCAGAATAATTGTTGTTTCAATCAAACAAATGAAAAACACATTGCCTTGTAGGATGCTGCTGTTTAAACACCCATTGCTAAAAGCAGTCACATAATTTTCTCTTTTCTTCATTTTCTTTCTACTTAATTTCTTTTTTCTCCACATCCAAACTAACCATTAAGAGTTCCTATGAAAATAAACAAGACCTATAAATTTATTACTGTATGCGAGCTCAAAATCAATAGTGTGTTTAAAGGCAATCTAGTTCCATGTCATTGAAGCAAAGGTTGACAACACAAATACCATGTTTCAAGGCAAGATGATATTTCAGAAAAATCAAGCCCACCAATATGCTTAATTTGCGTGACTCACAGTTGGCGAGCAGCAATCAAAATAGGATAGTGCTAGGAACAAAAGGAAATTTTCTGCATGGAGCTGCTTTATATATACGAGATCTTCATCAATAGTAGGCACTATAACAAGTACGATCCTGAACTGGTTTTTTAATACAAGCTTTTTAAGTTGTCATTCAAATCAAGACTACAACTCTATCTTTTGCCACACTGAACCTATGAGGCAGGCAGCACCTTTAAGGAGAGGCTGCCTGCATGTGTCGGACTTTACAAAACAGACGTATACACATTAAATTTTGTCGTATTGCTGTATTCTAAATCTCTTTGAAAGAACTCCATTTTATTTACTTAGGTGCTTTGGAGGAATCTCTAGCAATAATATTGCAGAAGATAGTGAGGCTGAGAATAAGAATAGATAACATGAGAAACACACCAACAGTATTATCCTATCATCAAAACTCAACATAAAAGTTCCTTCCACAGCACTTCAAGGAGAAAACACAATAAAGATTCAAGCAATCAATAAATGTCTGATCAGCGATCACATTCATGTAAATGCAGGTTGCCATCTTAGGAGAGTTTTGGATAGGACATAAGTATATAAAATTACCTGAATAATGCCTTTTACTCTCCACACTCCATGCTTGAGGACAACAATTTGGGGATCATTAGGGTGTAATTCTTTAAGTTCCTGTCTAACAGCCTCAAGATTCGCATTGTGTTCCGTAGACAGCTGGATTGCCGCAATCCCACCGGTATTTCCAACTTTCTTGCCCAACACAACACGGGAATCTCCAAGATTTGCCACAAAAAGTGTCTGCTGAAAAATCACTCCAACCAAACAACATGTTCCAGTAGTTGCAACCTGAGGTCGAGTATTCCATAATTCAGAAACCAGAGCAGTGAACCCCTCTTCGGTTAAACGAAACGCTGTTTGAATGGTCTCAGCTGTCACAACACCCCGTGAATCACTCGATACTTCTGCACAAACACGAAAGTCCAACACAGCTAAATAAGAATAACAACCCCTTTGACTTTAAGGCTTTAACACAGAAAGTGACAAAACTTTTTTATCACATTGTGTGGTAACCAAACCAACACGGAAAACATAAAGACCACATTCAATTCAAACCTACCAAAAAGAAGAGAAAACTCCTACGCAACAAACTTATCATAAACAGTATCGGCGCGTATGCATGATTCTCGTGAAAAAAAGCAGAAGAAAAGAAAATGTTCACGAAAAGCGAATCCGTGAAAATCACAGATAACTACTGATCAATAATTGAATTGAACTAACACTACATAAGAAAGAATAAAGAACCTTGGAAATTGCGGAACAAGTGATCGCAGACGTATCGGGCAGCGTCGGGGCCTCCGTGGCCGTCGTAAACGCCGACGAAGGTGCCGAGGGGACCGGACTCGATCTGGCTCTGATCTTCGAGGACCTGGTTGGCCTGAACGACGGCCATGGAGAAGTCGCCGGAGCCATACTTTCCGATGTCACGGAACCAGAGCAAACCGTCTTTGCCTTCTCTTCCGACAATGCCTGCTGAAGAATCGTCACCGTGCCCGAACGGCTTCCAACATGGAGAGAGAAGATTCATCAATGCCTGAAGCATCCCACATCTCTCAGAAACCCTAACCCTAAGACCCCCCAACACCGGAACCTCTTCCAATGGGGGCGGTGCTCCGAATCTGATTTGGGTAGAATAGAGAAAGAAAGTCGTGATGCGAAGGTTATGGAGGAGGGAAAAGGTAGGTGGGTGCGCAGGATAAGCAAGAGGCGCAGGTTAGCTATATGTGACGAACGAAGTAAGAGGGTGTGTTCGGTGGTGAAGGAACAGGGAATGGGCTCGGTTCTCTTGTCGGGAGAGGATGGTGTGGGGAAGCCCTTGTTGCGTGTTCATCTTTTCAATGTTTTTTTTTATTGAAAAATGCTAACAAGTGTATTAAGGACACTAGTTAAAAAATCAAATAAAAAAATTTTGTATTGGAAATGATACATTCAATTACTTAGAAGTTTAAATGTTATTTTTAATACAAAATTTCTATTTTTAGATTTCTTAACTAGTGTCCTAAGAACACTTGTTAACAAGACTTTTTTTATTAACAAGAATTTTTAAAGTTACCATCACCTTTCTTTCACTCTCCTGTCGCACAATTTTGGATTGCATTGGTGTTTTCTTTTTCATTTCCATTATTTTTTTTATGGAAAATTTTCCTTTCCATTATTATGTTCTCTTCTTCATAGTTGAATCATTTTTGTGGAGTCACATTGTTTTTAGGTTAGTTATCTCATGGACTACCTGCGTAGTGGTGCAACATGAGGGGTAAAATAGTAAACTCGTCTCTCATTCCCCCCTTCCTTTCCCACTGCCTATTTGCCCTTACCCCTTCTCCCCTCCACTGAGAACAACCGCAAAAGTAGTCATGGGCACCATGTGGTGACTCGCAAAAAAAAACGTTGTCTTGTCTTCGCAACCAAAACTGTAAACCACCACAACTCTGTAATTGCGAGCTCCGTCGCATCGAAACTATTGTGTGAGGCTACCCCACTGCAAAACTTGTCTCATCAAGCATCACCGTCTCCGTCGGGGGTCCACTCAACCGTCATGTGAAAGGGGTGGGGCCCACAGGCTCTCTATGTATTGAGTCGTCTTAATCTCCCTATTCTACCATACTCATGAGCAAGAAACCCCGTCAGAACTACTAAGTGAGGTTGAATAAGGCTGGGGCGAGGGGAGGGGTGGGCGAGGGAAAATGGGTAGAGGAAAGGGTTGGAGCATAGGGCATAGGAAAAAAGGGGAGAGGAAGGGGTGGAGGGTGGCAGGGGGTGATATCCCTTTCTCTCAATTTACTATTTTGACGTTTGACCAGTTATTGAATCTTGGGCATTGAATGTTATGTCCACCAATACACCATTTTTCAGACAGTACGAAGCCTTGTTTTTATTAACAAAAATTATTGTAGTTACCATCACTTTTCTTTTACTTCCTTGTTGGTGAAGGACTCAAGGGATTTCATTATGTTTAGATTAACAAAAAGATAGATGAATAGACACCACTTAGATGTGAACTCAAATATTAGGATTTGGGTAAGATACCTTGATTGGACGAAAGTGGTCACGTTAAGAGTGTTTGAGGTTCAAAGTATCGTTGGAATCTTTGGTGCAAAGGTGGTAGCTAGCTGCAACCACTCTAATGCCCAAGTCAGTGCATGTATATTATTAAAGAGAGTATGAAGTCAAAACGTACCTAGATTCTAAGTGGCTGACATCGTTATCTTTCAATTAGCATGCCTTATCTAGTCGTTGTTAGTCCAACAATCTCAGAAACGAGCTAATGGGCTTTTTCCTTTGGGCTAAAAGCATACTAGTCGAGTATCCGAGATGCTGGTCTAAATCAGTTGCCCCAAGTTGATTGACACTATTTTGATATTGAGATCAAATTAAAGGAAATTTTTGGCAGAAAAATAGACATTTGTAAGGTATAATGTAGGAGTGAATCTTATTGTTCCTGCATATTTAGCAATAACAAAATGACCATTGGGAAGCTTAACATCTATAGGTTTAATTTGAAAGTAGGATTGGAACCAATGAATGGAAGAACATGTCCTAGACAAGGTAGTCGAGCGGTAAAGTGTTACGGGACATTGGGAGCGCGGGTTCGAATTGGCAACACTTCACTTCCCCTTTCCCATCTTTTCGCCCCTGACCATCTATACCAAGGACAAAAAAAATGAATGGAAGAATATATGTGATCAATAACACATGATTCTAATATCCAATTGTTGGAATTTGTATGTACTGAACATGATAAATTGACACTCATGACTTAATTCAAATCCTCATTCGATTTATGACCAATTTGAGGGGACACATTGACTTGATTAGTGGGCGTAAAAGAAGTTGTAACCTGATCAACTTGCTGATTCAAATCCATGTGACCATTGAGGACGAATATCCTCTTCAATTGCTCCTGTGTGAAGGTTGGCAAGCCACTATTGGAACATGTGTCTTATAACTTAATGTCAAAATGATCAAATAAAGCGTTGTTGACCATAGGAGAAATGATTCTATTTTGATTTCCATAGCTAGGTGGGCATCTATGCTTCATATAGCATGTTTCTCCTGCAACAAGATCAAACTTTATTAAAACTACCACCAGAACTTGAAACCTGATGAACTTGCTGATTCAAATCCATGTGACCAATGAGGGTGAATATCCTCTCATATTGCTCCTGTGTGAACGTTGGTAAGCCACTGTTGGAACATATGTCTTATGACTCAGCCTCAAAATGATCAAATGAAGTGTTGTTGACCATAGAAGAAATGATTATGTTTTGATTTCGATAGCTAGGTAGGAATCCATCCTTCATATAGCATGTTTCTACTTTGTGGCTATTCCTTCTACAATAAGAACAAACTTTATTAAAATTTCTATCATTAGAACTTTGATTAAAGCCTCTTCCTCTTCCTTGATTAAATCTTTTTCACCCATCTATTGCATAATGAATGCATTTGAGTATTCATTACTTGGAAGGTTCCCATGGTTTCCTTGTCTTTCTTGCTGCAGTATTATAGAGAACATCAGATTAAATGGAAGTAATGGATCCATGAGCAAAATCTGAGACTTTACAATTGAAAATTGACAGTCAATCCATCCAAGAATCTAATAATTCAGACCTGCTCATATAACAACTTCACATTCCTCATTGCAAGACATGCGCATCGAAATGAACATGATGGTGCAGGTCGATAACTATCTAGCTCCTCCCATAAACTTTTCAACTCAATATAGAAATCTGTTACACATAATGTGTTTTGCATCAAATTGGAAATTTCTCACTATAATTCAAAAACCCTAATCAAATCTCCTTGAGAAAAAGATATTTCAAATCAATCCAAACATTTACTGCATTTTCAAGAAACACAATACTTTGAGCCATACTTGGTAATGCAAAATTCATGACCCAAGAGTGAATCATAGTGTAACACCTTTGCCAAGATCCATAGTTGGGATCCAATTCTGACGAAATCTCTATGCCTCCATCCACGAAACAAAATTTGTTCTTCATAATCAAGACTCTCGTCATTGATCGATCCCAAGCAAGTTAATTAGGGCCATTCAATGCCGGTGAAATTACTGCCAAAGAAGATCCATCACTTGGACTTGTATAGTAATCACTGGATTTTGCAATGGACCAACAACACCGCTAGCACCATTGTTTCTCGTGCCCCTGGAAGCTTTATTGCTTCCCTGTGAATGTCAGTTTCAAGCCATGAATGCAGATGCGCAACAAAGGCCTTCTTATAAGAGCTCTAATACCATCATAAGAGACTTAACAGAGGAAGGCATAATGTTTAGAGATAAAAGTTTTGAGAGCAAAAAGATGAAATTCACATTATGAACTGTTACAATCGTGTATATATAGCAAGGGGGAAGATTTCAGGAATCGTATTATACTCCCTAATACTCTTTTGAGTCTATCACTCCTAACTAACTAATAATCAAACTAACTAACAGTGGGGAAATGGTGTCTTAAAATCAGTTTGGAAGTCATTGGAATGCACAAGAGTGATTTTCAACAGGGTTGAATCAATTCACAAGTCATGTGAATCGAATCATGAGAGGTTTTAGGCATCAGGTGCAAGTTTGGGGATTCTGTGAATTGAAGTTGGAAGTTGTGAATCGATTCACAGAATTCATGAATTGAAGTGCCTCTCTGGGAGCTGAATTGGTGAATCGATTCACAAGTTAGTGAACTGAAGTGATGATTCGATTCACAAAAGGCGTAGGTGCTGTTTTAAGTGAATGAGTCGATTCACAGAGTGCAGATTTGCGAGGATATAGGGCAGAATCGCAGATTTCACGAACAGAACGTGCAGAATTCATTTGGGAACGATTTGGGAACTTGGGAAACTCATTCTAAACACTTTGGGGCTTAGAGTTGCATAGAGGGAGGGTTTCCAATCTTCTTCTATTGTAATCTTGAGGGATTCATTGAAGTGAGAGAGATTCATTGTGAGATCTTGGGATTGTTCACCTTGAACAATTGGATGAGATTGTAAGGGCATTGTAATTTCTTTGTAAAGACTCATGAAGCTAGTGGATATGGAGGGCTGCTATCTCCCGTAGATGTAGGCCATCTTTTTGGGACCGAACTGCGTCAACAATTACGATGTTATTTCCTCTACTCTCTCTTTGTTTGTTTGATTGCTTTATGGTTTGTTTTGCACATTGTTAGAATTGTTCTTGGTTTGAATTCTTGGTTTACTGGATTTTTTTAGTTTGGTTGCTATTGTTATTTGTCCCAATTCTCGTTTGAACACCAACAGGTGGCACCGTCTGTGGGAAAAATGATAAATCTTTCAATTGAGCACCATGGGTACCAAATGGGATATTGAGAATTTCTCTGGAAGCAATGACTTTGGGTTATGGAGAGTGAAAATGGAAGCAATCTTGATTCAACAGAAATGTGTGGATGCCTTAAAGGGTGAGGCAAGGATGTCGGCCACCTTATCACAAACGGCAAAGAAGGAGATGATTGATAAGGCAAAGAGTGCCATTATCTTGTGCCTTGGTGATAAGGCGTTGAGGAAAGTCGCAAGCGAGAAAACGGCTGCGAAAATGTGGGCCAAATTGGAATCGTTGTATATGACCAAATCGTTGGCTCATCGGTTATGGTTGAAACAACATCTCTATTCATTTAGAATGGTAGAGACGAAACTGATTGTGGAGCAATTAACGGAATTTAATAAGATTCTTGATGATCTACAAAATATTGATGTGAAGCTCGATGACAAGGATAAGACTCTACTCTTATTGAATGCACTACCTAGGTCCTTTGAACATTTTAAGGATGCACTCCTTTATGGGAAGGAGTCAACTATTACCTTGGAAGAGGTCCAATCATCCATAAGGACTAAAGAGCTACAAAGGCTTCAAGACTTGAAGGTTGAAGATAGTGGTGAAGGCTTAAATATGTTAAGGGGGAGAAATGAGAGTAGAGGAAATGGTAAAGGAAAGCCTAGGTCAAAATCTAAGTCAGAGGGGAACAATAAAGCAAGGTACAAATGCTTTAATTGTCACAAGACCGGTCACTTTAAGAAGGATTGTCCCGAGAGAGGGAGAAATAATGATTTTGTGGAAGTAGCGATTGCTTCGGGGGATGGTTATGAGGATGTGGGGGCTCTAGTGGTTACAAGTTTGGAAATGAAAAAGAGTCGGGTTATGGACTCCGGATGTTCTTTTCACATGTGTCCTAAGAAGGAATACTTTGAGGCCTTGGAACTTAAAGAAGGTGGAGTGGTTCGCCTTGGTAACAATAAGTCATGCAAGGTGGAAGGTATGGGTTATACTCGTCTAAGGATGTTTGATAACCGTGAATTCCTATTACAAGATGTGAGGTACATTCCCGAACTTAAACGGAATCTTTTATCTATAAGCATGTTTGATAGATTAGGCTATAGCACTAGGATTGAACATGACATGATTAAGATTTCTAATAGTGCATTGATAATTGCTAAAGGAACTAAAATGTGTGGTTTGTGCATACTTGATGGTTCTGCTATTATTGGGCATGCATCTATAGCTAGTCTAACTCCGCATGATAAAACCAAACTATGGCATTTAAGGCTAGGGCATGTTAGTGAGAAATGTTTAGTTGAACTAGCAAAGCAAGGTTTGTTAGGAGGTGATAAATTGGATAAGCTAGAATTTTGTGATAATTGCATTCTAGGCAAACAACACAGGGTTAAGCTTGGAAGTGACATGCATCATTTTAGTAAGCCTTTTGAGCATGTTCACTCAGACCTTTGGGGTCCTTCAAGAGTGATAACTCATGGAGGGTTCCTATTTTCTTACCATGATTAATGATTTCTCTAGAAGAGTATGAGTCTATATTTTGAAAAGCAAAAGTGACACCTTTGAAAAGTTTAAGGAATGGCACACTCTTATAGGAAATCAAATAGGAACTAAACTGAAAGTTTTAAGGACTGACAATGGCTTGGACTTTGTTTTAGAGCAGTTTAATGAGTTATGTAGGAAAAAGGGAATTAAGAGGCATAGGACCGTGGCAGGCACACCGCAACAAAATGGTCTAGCGGAACGCATGAACAAGACCATCTTGGAGCGAGTTAGGTGTATGCTTTTGGGAGTTGGGTTGCCTAAAAGTTTCTGGGGTTAAGCTGCTAGCACTGCAACGTATTTAATCAACAGATGTCCATCAACGACATTAGACTTCAAGATACCTATGGAGGTTTGGAGTGGGAAACCGGCAGACTACTCTAATTTGAAGGTTTTTAGGGCTTTAGCATTTGCGCATATCAGGCAAGACAAGCTTGAAGCTAGGGCTGTGCAATGTGTCTTCATTGGTTATCCGGAGGGTGTGAAGGGATATAAGCTATGGAAGATGGAGCCTGGAGGATCAAATGTTATCATAACCAGGGACGTCACATTTGATGAAACCAGAATGAGGATGATGTGCAAAGACCTGGAGGATAATAGCTCAGAACCGGAGGTGGAGAAAACTCAGTTTGAGGTTCCACTTGTGAGAGCGAGGATGACATGGAGGATAGTCCTCCACCATCAGGTTCTACAGGAAGACAACAAACAGTGGATCCTGGCTATCAGTTGACAAGAGATATGGAAAGGAGGGAAACTGTGGCACCGAAGAGATACGGGTATGCTGACCTTATTTGTTATGCCTTGATTGTGATTAAAGAGGTTCGAGACTCGGAACCAAGGACCTTCAGGGAAGCAACGGGGATCAAGGAGAGTCAGAAATGGTTGAAGGCAATGAATGAAGAAATGAATTCATTGGAGAAGAACCGGACTTGGGAGCTTGTGGATCTACCAGAAAAGCATAGGGTAGTTGGATGCAAGTGGAACTTCAAGAAGACGGGAGGTATTCCGGAGGTTGAAGAACCAAGGTACAAGGAAAGGCTTGTGATTAAGTATAATCTTGAGTTGGAGATTGTGGATGATATCCTAAAGGCAAGTTCTAGCAAGAAGGAGATTGGTATGCTCAAGGGGAAGTTAACTTCTGGATTTGGGATGAAAGATCTCGGCATTGCGAAGACGACACTTGGTATGGATATTATGAGGAACTGGGAAAGGAGGAAGAATGGCTCCTTGAAAAGCGATTTGAAGCATACGAAGACAACACAAGGTGGAGTCGCAATGAAGAGTATTATTGGTGAATTGGGGATTACGCATGGTTGTGAGATGTTCACCAAATACCATCCTAGATCAAGGTTCAAGCATCACTTGGACTTGATCAATTGCTATGAGATGTAATTCCGGTAATAGAGAGAGCAGCAAGTTGATGATGGGTTATTGTTGAACATCATCACTGATTTGAAGTCAAGGTGGAGAATTGTGGGGAAATGGTGCCTTAAAATCAGTTTAGAAGTCATTAGAATGCATGGGAGTGATTTTCAACAGGATTGAATCGATTCACAAGTCATGTGAATCAAATCATGAGAGGTTTTGGGCATCAAGTGCAAGTTTGGTGATTCTGTGAATTGAAGTTGGAAGCTGTGAATCGATTCACAGAATTCGCGAATTGAAGTGCCTCTCTGGGAGCTGAATTGGTGAATCGATTCACAAGTCTGTGAACGGAAGTGCTGATTCGATTCACAAAAGGCGCAGATGCTGTTTTAAGTGAATGAATCGATTCATAGTCATGTGAATCGATTCACAGAGTGCAGATTTGCGAGTATATAGTGCAGATTTCACAAACAGAACGTGCAGAATTCATTTGGAAACTTGGGAAACACATTCTAAACACTTTGGGGCTTTCATAGAGGGAGGGATTCCAATCTTCTTCCATTATAATCTTGAGGGATTTATTGAGTGAGAGAGATTCATTGGGAGATCTTAGGATTGCTCACCTTGAACAATTGGATGAGATTGTAAAGGCATTGTAATTTCTTTGTCAAGACTCATGAAGCTAGTGGATATGGAGGGCTGCTCTCTCCCGCAGATGTAAGACATCTTTTTTTGACCAAACTGCGTCAACAATTGCAGTGTTATTTCCTCTACTCTCTCTTTGTTTGTTTGATTGCTTTAGGGTTTCTTTTGCACATTGTTAGAATTGTTCTTGGTTTGAATTCTTGGTTTGCTGGATTGTTTTGGTTTGGTTGCTATTGTTAATTGTCCCAATTCTTGTTTGAACACCAACACTGACTAATTACTTCAGAAGACATGTCAGAAAGCTCACTTTATGAGTTGCTCTGCTTATCAGAAGTCGAACCACAAAATGTCAATGGGATATGCATCCTCATCCTCCTTCGGAGGTGTAAAGCTTCCATATTTTGTAATCTCTCTTCACGTTTTTCACTTTTCTTACTTTTTTTTTTTAGAAACTCCAATGAGACATGCCTTTGTTTTTCTTATTTTACAAAGTTTATTTTTATTTTTATTTTTTATTGATTATAATTTTGTGATTGGTCAACTTTCAAGAGACGAAGCATCGTGTTTGTGTTTGTACAAGAATTTATTAACCAGAGTCTCCCATCAAAAATTTTTATCCTTTTTTTTTTATTTTCTCATCACAAATTAACGAGCAAAAATACCATGCACCTTTCATTTTCTCTCCACATAATTCCCTTCTCATTTTCATGAAAATGGATAAATATATTAAACTTCGAGAAAAAACCCAAGACTGGAATTCAAAAGAAGTTGAGTTGTATTGTTCAAAAAAAAAAAAGCAAAGAAGTTGAGTTGTATGCTAGCTTTTGAATAAGACTTTTCACGAGCTTCACAGTAAAGTACACAAGCAAAGATTCATGATCTTAATCTACTATAATTCAAGAATCAATATATCTATAAGAATTAAAAAAAAAATTCCCATCCACATGGAAGTAATTTTGTCATAAAAATTCCAATTCTAGCAGTATGTCAAGCTTGTAAGAGTTGCCAAACATTAATAGGTGAAATGTCATTGGCATCACCATTTAAGAAACGCTTTGCGATGATAACACTGGCAGCATCACTAGGATGGAAAGTATCCCAGAAAACATACTTAGATCGATCCTCACAAACTTTTGAATACCGATTGCAAGGAAGCAAGCCTCCATATCGACCAGCTACGTGACAACATGCGGAATTCGGATTCTCAAAACCTACAACACATTAAAATCATTAGTTATCTAAAAAGGACCACGCAAATTTGGGTACTTAGAATGGAAAAAAAAAATTGGATATGAAAAGTGGAAAACAAATAACACTACCATATTTATTGTAGTGCTTAAGGATATCTTCCATAATGTGGTAAACATCCGCATAAACAAATAATGACCCCTCCAGGCTTGTCCTCAGCTCTTCGATAAGGCTTTTCAATTGGGTGTTAAACAACTGGGCTAGCTGATTGGGGAATGTGACACACTTGTCTCCAGCATTTGGGTTAAAATCTCTCATATATGGTATACACCCAATAGGCCCAACATTTGCCACAACAATTTTTCTAGCTCCTAGATTGAATAACCGCTGCAGATAGTATAATAGTGATATGTAAGTGATTAATCAGGAAAATAGAAATATGAGTGATTCACCCCCGAAATAATAGGGGCCAAATAATTTTTTCTCTAAAATTAATGAAATTTTAAAATATTCTTAAAATTGAAAATTTTCGATTACATTTGCTCTTTTGATATAATTTTAAGAACTAAATTGAACGGCAAAAAATAATTAATATAATCGAGAATTTTCAATTTCAATTTTTTTTTTGAAATTTCGTTATTTTTAAAAACTAAATTGTCCGACGTTTACTATTTCAGAGACTAAACTAGTGATTTACTCTAAAAACATATATTATTATAAACAAACTTTCTAGCTATGTTCTCAGCAAAATTACAGTGAGTTGTACTCTGAATGTTGATATCATGATGGCAACGAATGATTCCGGAGATAGCAACACCCGCTCCGGAATTGAGAGTGCAGGTGCCAAATAGTTGTCAAGGAAATCGTTTGAGCCAAGTGCTACTGTGAAGAGAGCCTCTCTAAGCAAATTGTGAGCCGCATGAACACCAATTCTGCTGATAATTTCTTCTCTCGTATTTGCAAAGTCATCAATCTGTGCGTCGAAGTTGATTCGACCACCCTATTAATCACATGAATATTCGGCCTATCACCATGTATTTTAGATGGCACAATAATAATAATAATAATCCGTTTTTTAAACCATAGTAGCAAGGATAAGCTGCTTCCTATGGTTGGCACTAAGGTAATAGATACATCAAATTATTGAGAATGATTTTTCAATTTAAATAGTCTATTATTAAATGTGATTCATGATACGATATTTTATTGTAGTTTTTTTTGGGAACCTACCCAATTAGTCCTTTGGACTAAGTGGGTCTACTAGAATATCCTCACGGTTTATGCTTTTTGGGCCGGTTATAAGACTAATTTCTGATTCGGCTGATTGAGTCGGGTTTTACGCTTTAGTTCTCAATCTACTAATAGGAATGACTCCACAAGGATTCGAACTCAGGTTTCCAAGTTCTCTTCCTTATAGCAGATAACTGGGTCTCTAAAAGCATGTTGTCAGCGGTTCGATCTCATGTATGGAAGAACATTTGTTTCGAGAGAACTTAACCCCTTAAATTGATGTTAGTGCCCCGAAGGATTGGCCCTTAATCCTTAACTCTCCGTGATTGGGTTCACCCAAAAAAAACATATTGCAGTTCAATGCATGTAAATATATAATCTATCTCATCTAATGAAAAGGCATTCAAAGTTATTGTAGTGCTCAGAAGCTGTTTCGTATTGAAATTTTAAGTTTAAAAACGACCAATAATTGTAGTTGGAATTTGACCAAAGATTAGGTGAAGCAAAAACTTACAAAAATATAGCCAGTGTAATTGAGAATTCCACCAGCAGCAGAGGCATAATTGACACCCTTTAGAACCGCGGATCCAGCAGTAGTGGGAGACAAGTAAGGAGGAGTAAAACCAACAAGTCCCAGTTGCTGCTCTGATAGTAGTTCAAACAAAATTAATAATTGACAAGATAATAAAAAAATAAAAAAATAAATAAATTAGCTAACACAACTCACCTATAATATCAACAACTGTTCGTCCATTGCTGAAACGACCTGTAGGCATTCCAAAATCAATTCCATAAGGTTCATGATTTGCTTTCGCCAATGAGACAATGTAATTGTTGTTCCCCACATCCAGCAAGGAATCCCCAAAAACAAAAGAAGCAGGAATATAATTTGATGTGCTGATCCTGAGCGAAAGCAATACCATCAAAATGCGAAACTTGATTCCAAAAATTACTGCTCTGCTTAAATAACTGCTCATCGAATAGGAGAGTTTAAAAAAATGAATAATTGGATCGACTTTTGAAGCAGGCCTTTCTGTTTTGTTCTGTTTCTCTGCTCAAAGATGGGACATACGGTGGCTTTTCATAATGTGTATCCAAATAATTGTGTTGGATAAAAACAAAGGAATAGAACACACAAACTGTTCCCTATATCCATAGAATAGAAATATTCATAGATGAGTACAGAATAGAAATGTTTAAACAAAATATTTATTGCTTTCAACGTAGATCGGCTCAACTGGTTCGACTTTTCACTACACGCCGCGACTGGCTCGATTAGCGATCAAGCTGCGTTGGTGGCGATACACGTAAATTCCAATCGTAAATGGACCAAGTTGGTGGTTCTCCCCAGCCCTCCACGGGGTGAACCTCCCCCGATTTAAACTTTTTTTCAATCAAAAAAAATATGTATTGCTTATTGTAACTTTTGTACAAACTTGAAAATTGATTCCAAAGAGGTTATTATACTTACAAACTCTACTAACTCACTCAAAAGCTATAAAAACACTCATTCACTAGCTCTCACTTGATCACCTAATTCATTTTTCTTGTACTTGAATGCCTCAACTCTTAATTTCCTTTGTACTATAATGGAAAAGAATGCGACTCCTGAAAAATGATAGTGTATATTGAATGCTTATCTTTCAAAAAAATAGTGAACATTTTTGTAAAACTATTGAAAATTGTAACTTTTCTTTTCAACAAAGAATGTAAAGTTTTCTATGAAAGTTAACTACACAAATGATACATGGCAAAAACTCATTAATTCATTTTCTCGTAAAAAACTATTTTTTCCCAAAAAATTTAACTAAATTGCAGGTTCTGTTTTTCTTCGCCACATGTGTTGAGTACGAGTTCTCTCAACTAGTTTATTTAAAAAACTTGACTACACTAAGGACATGTAGCAAAAGTTCATTCATCTTTTTTCTTGCCAAAAATAATTTTTTCACAAAAAGCTTAACTACAAGTTCCATTTTTCTTCACCGGTCGTGCTCAGCACGGGTCCTCTCAGCTAGTGTCAGTGGAACATGAATTCAGCTTCCGCAGTTATTTTTTTAGACATTAAAATCACTCACTTGACTTAATATTTGGAAATTTAAATTGTTTTTTAAACAATTTGATATTAACTGTTACTCCCGTTGAAGTGTATAATGGACCCACCAAGAAATTTCACAATAGAGGAGATTATTGAATGCAAATTGGATGAAGTGTGTGAAAAATGAGCATATTTGTTTAGTGGGCTAGAAAAGAAAATCATCTTTGCCTTGTAATAAAATATATTTCCAGCTTTTCAATTATGTACATGTCACACGTCGTGGGAATAAAGGCATCACCCGTGAGGGACACATTTAATAAAATAAACTAATAGGGGGTGGCAGTGCAATAGTGAAATGATCCTGGTCTACCTACTCTGAGTTTGGATCCTCTTCAACGGTGCACTTTTTGCAGCACTAAAAACAAGTGCAAGAGAAGAGAGAAAATAATGAGATAATGAGTAGTTAATGATGAGAGAGAAAAAAAATTAAGAAAGAGATATGAAGAGATATAATTGTTGAACAAGCGGTAGAGAGTGTTTACAGGAGAAGATCCAAATCCTTGTTTAATCATAAAAGTAGCATTGGATTCGATTATAAAAAGCGCTTGACTTGCATTAACATGAAAAAAAAAAATCAGTAGGCACCAGTTTAGAATTAGTTGGACTTATATTAGGATTTAGAATACTGAAAAGTAGTGGACCTATTTGATTATACATTTTAAAAACAATTTTTTATTTTTTAAAATTTAATAAAGACAAAATATGTTCTTTATCTATTTTTTAAAACAGAAAAATTATTTTATAAAAAGTGTATCAAACATGCCATATTATAAATTATGTAAATAGTGTATTTCTTGATGATATTCTTGTAGCAAATTGATTGATCTTACAAAACGAGTCTGCATGCTTGAAGGCATCAGGATCAAAGTATCTCACTTGAACTCTGTTTTTTCTTTCTTTCTTTTTGGTCAATAAATCATAGAGCATTTGGGTCAAAGTGGGGAATTATGTCCTTTTCTGGTTAACAGAGAATTATGTCCTTTTTTGGTCCTCTTTTTTGGTTGAAAATGTTTCTTTTTATTGATTAACATGGGCAGTAGCCCAGCAGAAACTTACAGGGCCGATACTTCGGCCCAACCTATCAGAGAGTACGCCTCATCCAGACACAATTGCAAGTGATGATTGCAAGTGCAATAGGATACACCTCCGACTCAAACTAAGTACATCGGTTCCGACTGTGAGCTTTAACCTAACTCACTAGGGGTGATTGGACCTAACAAGATTTTGTTTGAATAGGTCTGATATGTTTTAAAAATCTAAGGCTCAAATTTGACTTGTTACCTGTTAAAGACTTTTTTTCAGGTCTGAGTTGGGCTGGCTTTTTCGAAAGCTTGATACGATTTGTTAGCCTGTTTAAAAGTTTGTTATCCGACTTACATCTGAGTAGGTTAAAGGACTAATATGTCAACGATCATAAACTTTAAGCATGATAAATTACGGATTATAAAATATTAAACCACTACTACTCAATGACACCAGACATAAGGGTATAATTTGATTAGGTTATACTAAGCTTTCTAAGAAGGAGACTGTCTTATTTATTTAATATAGGAATTTTTTAATGTCTGACCAAACCTTTAAAAGCCTAACATGATATAAAAGCCTCTTAAAACAATATTTTGCAATAAGGTTTTAAATATGTCATAAGTTTAATACTAAATAAACTTATAGGCTTAAGTCTTTAATATAGCCCAATATGCTTAAATTTTCAAAAGAGTAAACAAATATACGATTTTAAAACATTATAAAAAAATAATTATAGTGAGACAAAAAATTATGATATTATTTATATTTATTTAAATAGGTCGGCCTATTAGACTTAAGAGACTTTTTAGATGGCTTGAAACTTGATCTTGTTTGTTTAAACAAAAGTTTGACTGGTTTGAGCCAGATGTAGGCTAGGCCATAAGCCCATGTCAGGCGGCCTAATCTTTTTCCACCGCTGCTCACGAACCCTAACTTGACTCTTCTTCCTCTCTATTGGCTCCATCACCGGGGAATTATGTCCTCTTAAATACAATCAAACATACTCTATACATAACTTAATACATTTGTTTATTGGGCTTAGCCCAATGACTACATATATGCACTGTGATTCCAAAAATCCAAAAGTATATCACAATTAAAGGGGGGAAATGTTATTAACCCCTCCCCAATTTTATTTTTCACCTCCCAAACCTTTTTTTTCCTCCCTAAACTACCGTCATCCCTTACCTCCAGCAGACCCACCCCCCATTTCACCCTCCAACCCCACCCACTCCCATGCAACCCCAACCCCCATCCCACTCCCTCCATGCCCACCCACCCGCCTACAACTGCAACCCCATCTCCTCCTCCCTCCACCCTCCCCTACAACTGTTCCCCACTCCACTCCCACCCCAAAACCCTTCCCTTTTGTATAAAAAAATAATTTATTTTCTGCATTTTTAGATCTCCTGGAAACTAGTTTTCGGACGTGTAAAAAAATGGCCGTTTCATAAAACCATTTTTTTTTGGGAAAAATTGCCTTCCGAAAACTTGTTTTCGGGAAGTTCTGGAAACAAGTTTTGAGACCTGTAAAAAGATCTGAAAATGCAAAAAAAAAAAAAAATCAACTTGCAGATGTGTTGGGAAGGTCAAAAATTGGCGGATCATGGGAGATGGTGGGGTTGGGGTTTTGGGTGGCAAATGAATGTGGGAGGGTGGTCATGAGGGAGACGATGGTGGTGGTGGGGGGGGAAGAGGAAGATGATTAGTTGGGATTTTTTTAGAAGTAAGGATATTTTTGTCTTTCTACAATTAAATGTGAGGTGACAAAAGGAATCGGAGAGGGATTATTTTAAAATGGGCTTACAAGGAAAAATACAATAGATTATATATTGAACACATTTTTTTATAAAAATATAATTATACTAATCAACAGAAAATTAGACATCAATTTTTTTGACATGATCAAAATTTTTAATAATTGAAACTTGAGAAATAGGTAATGTAATGTGTATCATATTAAGAATTTGTTCACAATTGACAACTCTTTTGGTGAAGCTAACATATGCTCCGTTACTACAATAGAGTCAGGTATCTCGCTACACACACATCATACGGTAGGTTTAAGATACATGACTTGACTGAAAATAGATAATATACAAACCTACATCATATGATGGCTCTACTACAATAGAGTTAGGTATCTCGCTACAAACACATAATATGATGGCTCTACTAGAAGGCTCGTATTAGAATATAGTCAAGTTGTGTGCGTATTTCAAACCTACATCATTTTTAATATACAAACACATTAAAAACATAATTAATCTTATAAAATTTTTGGTTTTGGATATAGACATGGGATAAAAATTATTACATTCTTACTTAAAAAGGTCTCATTGATTTTAGGTGAATAGTGGCATTCCACCATAGTTTTTGTTTCCCGTGAGTAAGAAATGCTTGTATTATCCTCCCTTGAAATCACAACATACTTATTATCCTATCAATCTTCAAAAATATTATTTTTTTTATAACTAGTTTTATTTATTTTCACTTTCAGTTTTTGAAAAATACAAAAATCATGTATTTCAATTTCTGGTGAGAGACTAAAAATATAGTATTATTTTTATTAAATATAAGAATTAAAAATAAATACATTTTAATAAGGACTAAAATGATATAATATTTTGGGACTGAAAACAAATTTTAATCCATGTTGTTACAACATACTAATTCCTCAAATCACATGTTGAGGGAACAAATGAAGGGAGGTGAGCACGAGGCACTCAGGCGCATATGATATTAATTTCCTAACTAAACTACCACATCTATATATCTATATAATCTCTCCATTCCTTTTTTACTTGTTCATTTTTTAGTGAAATTTTATTACTATTTATTTACTTGTTGATCTCAAAGTTCAAGATTATATTAATTATTTTTTATCAATTATACCCTTAACTATTTATTGTATAGAGAGAAATAAATATAATGGAGTAATAAACAATCAATGTATGACAGGAAAAAAAACCAATAATTTCATCAAAAACAACAAATTTTATTAGTTTCTTTGGTTTATGTAAAACAATCTTAAAATACATCTAAAAATGAACGAAAATAGTATGTAGTAGCAATTAAAACATTCCATCAATTAAAATATTCCCTATGGTCATCTCCAAAAATTCCCTCAAACATCGATATTATCGGAAGAATTCAAAGTCAAGATTGAAAAAGTTGGCGAATATTCATCGGATAAATGTCATTACTATCACCATCTAACAAGCGCTTAGCGATGATAACATTTGCTGCATCAGTAGGATGAAAGGGGTCCCAAAACACATACTTTGATCTGTCCCAGCAAACTGTCGATGTAGGACCACATGGGATCAACCCTCCAAATCGCCCAGCCAAGTAACAGCAAGAGGAAGATGGATTCTCAAAACCTGCAACATTAATTTTATTTTTTTAAAAATAAAGTTCTAAATAGTCCAAAAATACTATGCCAAATTAATGTGCTAAGATTAATTGTCACACCATACACACCATATGTTATGTAATTGTTGAGTATGTCTCCTAAAATGTGGTACACATCAGCATAAACAAAAGTTGAACCCTTCAGATTTGAGCTGAGATCTTCCATAAGGCCCTTCAATTGATTGTTAAATAATAGTGCTAGCTGATTGGGGAAAATGACACAACTATCTCCAGAAGCTAGGTTTATATCCCTCTGACTTGGTATACACCCAATAGGCCCCACATTTATCACAACAAATTTTCTGGCACCCAAATTGTACAGCCTCTGCAGATATCAATGTTAATATGCATGACATGACTAACAACAAAATTTATAGAAGAGTTAAATACATTTCTAAAATTTGATTTTGGTCCCAATAAAAATTTTATTCATTTTTATTCTCTAAAAGTAGAGGTGGCTATGGGTCGGGTTGGGTGGGTTTTGGGGTGTTTGAAGACCCATCCCAATCAACTAAATACAAGTTGGGTTGGTTAAATTGATTTTTTTTGCGTAACCTGAACCAACCCTACCCGACCTCATATGGGTTAGTTTGGGTCGGGTGATCGAGTTTATTGTTAAAATATTTATTTCTCAGAAAAAATTGAGAAAAATTGAAAAAATAGAACAAAAACCTCATTGTCGATGCCTTAATTTGGATTTTCAAATAAAGAAAATTTTCATGTCTTCATGGTTGCATAAAAAGCACAGTTAACCTCAATTTAGAGTAAAATTTCCACTAAACTTATAGCACAAAGTGAAATGAAAATAAAACAAAATTTATGTGTTTACAAATTATGTCTTTGTTCATATGATATTAGTTAGTATATGCATTCAATTACACGAGCTGGGTTGAGTTAGGTTACTTGGGTTCGCAATCTTCTGACCCAACACCCAACCCATAGGCTTTGGGTTTGTTTCTTTCAAAACCGATCCTACCCAATGACCCAAACCAAACCGGACTTTGTGGGTTGGGTTGGATCGGGTAGGTCCGGTTCGCGGGTCAACTCGTACCCGTGCCCACCCCGATCTAAAAGTATACTTTTAGTCCCTGATAAGGAACTGATGAGGGACTAAAAACACACTATTTTTATTAAATGTTAGGACTAAAAGCGGATAAAATTTTTATAGGGACTAAAAATCAAATTTTACCAATTTTGTAGGAATCTAAAATGAGGTCTCTAAAATTTCTAAGAAACGTTACAGTGAGCTGGTCTCTGAGCCTTGACATTAAGGTGGCTACAAAGAGTTCTGGGGATGCAAATTTCTTCTCAAAAATTAAGTAGTTGTTGATAAAATCATTTGAACCCATTGTCACTGAAAATATTGCCGTTTCAAATAGATTGAGAGCTGCAGGAACACCAATGCTGGAGATGATATCCTGCCTGGTATTTGCAAAATTATCTATCTGTGCGTTGAAGTTGATTCGATCACCCTATGAATCAAATGCACATTGTTACATTGTCACTCATTTCTTAAAGTTCAACAAACAATGTTGGATGCAGCTTATATAATATAACAACAATTGATAAAAACTTACAAAGATTTTTCCAGTGAGTTGAGGATTCCACCTCCACCTGAAGCATAATTGACACCATTCAAAACCACTGGTCCAACTGTAGTTGGAGCCAAGTAAGGTGGGGTAAAACCAATTCCTAGTTCCTGACCTGGTGATGCATTATAAAAGTCATTACACAAGCAAAATCCAAAATAAGACAAAAATAATAAAAATGAGAAAAAAAAAAAAAAGTAAAGTAGTTAATCTTGCCAATGATGTCAACAATGGTTCTTCCATTTGTGAACCTTCCTGTTGGTCTTCCAAAATCAATACCAAATGGTAAAAAATTAGCCTTTGAGAGGGAAGCAATGTAGTTGTTGTTCCCCACATCAACAAGAGAATCTCCAAAGACAAAATTTGCAGGTAGGTCATATGAAGTTGATGTTCTAGACAAGGCCAAAACTATAAAAACATGAAGCACAAGCTCAACAATGACAGGGCTATTCAACTGGATACCCATTAGAAAATAATGTATAGAACAAATAATCAGTTACAATGTGGTTTTCAAACAGGGTCCCCTGTTTTTGCTCTGTTTTGAACTGCTAGAAGTAGAAGGTGCACAACACAAGCTCTATAGGGTGCAAAACAACACAATAAGGAAATGATTGGTATTTGGTATTTGCTAATGCTAAGGGGATAATATATAACCAAGAAACGGAGGGAGCCAGCATTAATGACTCTTCAAGTAGAGCAACCATTCATGAGGGCAACAAAATTGTTTGTATTTTTTAAATTTAGAATATAAAAAAAGTACAATAATTAGATAAATTTTAAAAAAATTAAAACTTACAGAAAAAACAATTTTTATACTTGTTTATAAGTTAAACATCAATTCTAAAAAAATATAAAGATGTTGTATATATTTTTAGAAAATAAAACTGATTAAAACCTAGATCAACTTATTTTATGTTATACGTGAAATCCTGTGGAATCCATGCATGCTTGCAATTGCATTTTAAATTATTTCCCAACTATCAACAAAATGCAGGTGGTTGTGGAAAATTCAAAACCAATGGATTTTCACGTCTCCACAATTAAATGCGCTGTTGGCAATTTAGCTGAAAAGAGTCAGAAACAACTTGACACATGACAGAGACTTTCCCCATTTGGTAATTCCAGCACTGCTTTAAATATGAGATAAGCAGGCCACTTGCCTTTCCTTTTCAGTTTTTTTTATAGCGCACAGCATGTGAAAGAATGGCAGAGTTGTTCAACACGTTAAAGGCTTTTAGGAATGCAACACTGTCTATGGGAGTGGTTAAGACATTATGTGTCTAGGCTCACTTCATGTACATCACCAAAAACTTAGGTACCGGTATACAATCGGTTGTTTTCGCCGTTGTTGTCGCTCCTCTCGTCTGCCGCTTCCATTGGCCTAACCCCAATGTCACCTCGCCTTACCGTCCCATGATGTCATTGCACCGCCCCCATCCGTCATTCCTCTCCTGTCCCACCTAAATTTATGCCGACCACCCTCCTCTGGTCAGTTCACGCCTCGACAGACACCACACACAGCTGTCCTACTCTGACGCTGACCAAATGAACTCCTTTTGCACCCAGCCCTGCCGTCGTAGCCTTCGTTTTTGATCGATTGTACACTGATACAAAAAAAATAGAGCTATCAAATCGGGCATCTGGCCCGATCTAGCCCATCGGGCTATATTGCAAAAACAAGTCGGGTCGGGTCAAACCCGAGTTTTTAACAAGCAAAGTATCTTACTTTTCTAAAAAAATGCCTAAAATATGGGCCATTACCGGCGGGCCAATCGGATCAGGCTAAAATGACTCAGTTATTTTCGGGCATGTAATTAAGGAGCCCAGCCTAAAACACAGGCCCATCAGGTCGGACCAAAATTGACTGCTCTACACAATAGTAGACTTTGTGTACCGTAAAAGTTACCTATGTGTATATCAATTTGATAAATGTAATTTTCAACTTACTTTTATAAGCACAGTTATACCGTGGACTATTTGTGAATGGTCCATTGATACACCACAAATTTAACTTCTTGTACATGACCCTTCTTCCCCGGTCCACGCATTTGTCATGCTCTCAACCGTCACCTATGGCCCTACCACCGCCTTCTCCGCAGTCGTCACCAGTTCTAAACCTTACCAGATTCCTCTTTCCCTGCCAGTTTCGGATTCTTTAAGATCTAAATCTTCTCTACGGTTATGTCAAGATCGGCGTTCTTACACCATGACCCTCCGGCGAGTGAGGGTCGTTCTGGCGCACAGACCATCTACCATGAATACAAGCAGAGCCGAAGCGGACAGTTGTTGGAGACCGACGAGAAACTATTGCAGAAGCAGGATCTAATAGCTTTCAATTCCTTCTCTGCCGCCAATCGTGTCGGGGCAAGAAGCGTATGATTGTTCCTGGGGGAATGTTTCTGATGGGTCTATTTCCCCGAAAATTTAGACTCCATAGAGAATGGTGGTCAGACTCAGAGTATAGGCAAACCGGCGGCAGGGGTGGTTCCTATTGGTCTTCTTCTGTGTTTTGCTCGGAGTTTGCTTCCCTGGAAGTTACTTTGTTTCTTAGACATGTTCTTTCATGGCTTGAGTTTTTCTTGGACATGGTGATATCTGTCAAGAAGTTGGACGTGGAGGCTGTCTGACCGAAACGGGTGGGGGCTGCAAATAGTGGGTATTGATGGGGGCTTGGCTTGCGGTTGTTGGGTGCGCAATGGAGAAGAAAAGTGGAAGGGTACAATTGCAAATTAACTTCTCAGACCATCTTTGCACCATTTTTCAAGTGGTGCACTTATTCGCCACGATTTTATAAAATTAATTCAATTAAAATTAAGTTTGAATATTTTTATGTAAATCTTAGCATAAACTTTTCAACCCAACATATATATTACTTTTTATCACTTTTAATCAAATCGAGGTTGGGAGGTAAAATCAATTTTATCTACGAGTGACCAAACATCTATATTTTTACTAAAATCACATTAGATAGGAAAAAAAGTCAATTATAATATTCTCCATTATGAAATCAAACACACAATACTCTATTTTTTTTTTCAATCAAACTTTTATAGCTGAATCCAACTCTAGACTCCAAAAAAAAAAACCCTAACAATATGTGGGTTTAATTAAGATCAGATCTAATTATAACGGAATCGAATTAATTGACTCAAAGTATAAACAAAATAAAATCATAAGATTATTATTATTAATATTTAAAATATAAATTGTTCTTGCAATCAGTAAATATATCAAATACATTAGACTTCTCTTAATTTTACTCCATTATAAGTTGATGATATTGTTAAGAAAAAATAATATATTACTTTACGTTTCTAACATATTTTCAAATAAATAAAAACATGAATTAATTTTAAAATTATGGAACGGGTCAGATAACCCGTAGGTTGATCCGAACTAATTCCTTGCCCAGTAATTTTTTTTTTTGGGTATGGAGCCTCACTTTCTAGAAGTCAAATTGGATCCCGACTAATTCGAATTGAGCATGATGAACTCATATAAGGGTACAAACTTGCAAAACTCTTCCGACACTTATTTTCTTTTTTATTCTCAAGACCTTTTTTAAAGAGAACCAAGTTTCTTCACACTTAGACCATCATGTATATATCAATAATACCTTATTTTAATCCTATTTTTATTGTGGGACAAAGTTATACCCTATTACACATGAGTCTGTGGCTCGGGTCGAATTGAGTCGCTAGACGAGACTGAATTATGTTGCCTCCTAATAGCTATCAATACGACTATGAGGAACACACTGCACAATATGGAACATATATGATGCAACCGCGTAAACTCTCATGTTGATGGCAATGTGGCATTAGGTTTTAGTTTTTATACAAAAAATTAGATGAGAAAACTCATGCTCAACACAGGTGGCGAAAAAAAACGGAATCCACAGTATAGTTAAGTTTTTTTTTGTAAAAAAATAGTCTTTGACCAGAAAACAGATAAATGAGTTTTTGACACATGTCCTTAGTATAATTAAGTTTTTTAAATAAATAACATACAGATAAAATAACGTAGAGGCACTTCCAAAGTTCCAAAGTCCAGTCCGTGAAACTTTATCTTTGCTTATTCATTATTGTTTAGGCGCAGCAAGTCTGTAAGGTATGGGCTTTGAGGCTTTCAATATCAGGCTTGTTACAGAGTGAATAATTGCACGGGTAGTTTTAAGTCTTTAATGCACCAAGACTAGTAAGTTTATTTCAGATCATAATTAACTACTCACAAGTGGGCATTATATGCTGATGATCAGTGTCTGCATGAAACAAATACTTTACAGTTTATACATAAGGTTTCTTTTCATTCATATTCACTTATTGTTCATCTCATTCATCCATTTTTCCTTTCTTCCTCTCTCTGCCTTTTAAATATTGATATTCACCGTAATAAAGGAGACACAAGTACATGCATTTTCCTTGCAAAAGGCGATGATAGTAAATTAGTAATGATTTGATGGAGCAAGATTATGAAAAATAAGATAATTGGGGACATATAGAGACATTTGAAGCATTTTTCTTTTATTTTAAAAAAAAATAAGAACAAACAAACAAACATAATTAATTTTACACTGATATTCAATGAAAATCCATTATTCTGCCATGTCAGTCCACTTTTATAACTACATTTTAAAATAACTATCAAATCATGAATTTTCATTTGATATCAGTGTAAAACTAATTTACAATGACAGTGCACACTCATTAAACTCTTAAAAAGGTCCATTTTTATTTATGATGTGAGGGAATATTGTTTATAATGTTGTGAATTGATTATTTTAAAAATTTAAATTATTAGATGAAAATGTACACTTGATTTATATTATACATTAATTAAACATGTTTTTTACCTAAGGATTTTATTGATTTGCTAAAATGAAGAACTGAACAATACTATAACACTTTTTTGAAAAGGGACAACGAAGTAAAGCTGAAGTAAGGGAAATCTGAAATCAGACGGGGGTACAGCTAGCAACAGGTGATCCTGCCAGTAAACAGCCCAAGGAAAGGGGGTCTGGCCCAAAAACATGGGGGTCTAGGTCTCTAGGAAAAGGGGGTTAATAAGCAATAGGTCAAAGATACTATTCTTTTTCATTTAAAATGCATTTTTATTTTAAAAACAACACTACCTGGATCAAAATTATAAAGCTAATTTCATCAATCAACAGCACTTAAAAATAGTAATTTATAATTATTAAATAGTAATATACTTTTAATGTTTCGAAAAATATGTGAATATTGCTAAATCGCAGTGTCAGTGCACCGGTAAATAAAGTAAGTCAGGACAACATATACATATAATGATATAATAATCTTCTCTATAAAAAAATAGGATGTTACATTTGTTTATCATGAGTCCTAACACTCTGAGTCGTTGCACAATGAGCCAGAGTTTCGTTTATATCATTTTTTTTAACGGGAGTGAAACCTCATGAGACCGGAGATGAAAAATGTTGCGGCAGAGCTGCGACTGCGACGACGATGGGGATACATGTAAGGACTCCGATCAAAATCCGTATTTGCGCTAGTGGAAGAAGTTTGTAGGAATCGGTTGGTGAAAATGGCAGGAAAGGCCATTAATCGGTTACCGACCTCACATAAATCTCAGTGCCTTTTGCGGGTAACCGTTGATTGATTGTACGGTCATGATGGTGAACTGCATGCTACAGTAATATATATGCTTGTTTCTGAGATGGGCCTCTGAAATGAGCCTCCGAGTTTAGGCCCATTCTGGAACACTTTATTTAGTTGATATTTTCTTTGTTATAATTTTTTAATGTTATTTTTTCCTAATTTTTTTTATCCATTCAGTTTTTTATTTTCTACTTCTTCATATTTAAATATCTCATATTATGTATAAGTAAACCATCAAATCACGTATACTACAACTTGTGAAAGTTAAAACTAGAACGGTCAAAATAATAGAATAAAATTTGGAATCCAGAAAAAAAATGTCACCTCGCATGTTGAAGAAAATTTTGAAAGATTTTTTTTAAAAAGAAAACTACAATTTGTGCAGGCTTAAAACACGCACACACACTGGTTAATATTGGCCATATATTATGTTGAGAAAAACCAGAGATAATGAAGCAAATGTTTTTTCTCACCTGTGCAAATAAATAGGTACAACTAAAATATACTCTTAGGACAATATAAATATAGAAAATAAACATCAAAGACACCGCAATTTTAACGTGAAAAACTCCCCTCAATGTGAGGGAATAAAAACCCGGGACCAAGCCAATAAAACCTTTCACTATGTAAAATAATGGGTACACCAATAAAGTCTTCCTAGCAGCTCTCGGGATCAACAGGACATCAATATCATCACCAACAATGGTGGAAACAAGCACAATAAAACTCAACAGAGGGTATACAGCCAAGACAATAGAGAAGGTAAAACCACGAATAAAATATATCAAAATAACGAGCTCAATGGTAGGAATAACATACTTAAATTCCAGCAAAAACGGAGCCCGTTTGCTGAACCCACTTCCACCACTAGAACCCCTTTTCTTCTTCTCTGTCACGTCGGCGTCCCTATGCTTTTTCTTTCTTTCTCACGTGTCACGCAGCGCGAATGCTCCTTTTTTTTACTAGGGATTAAAATCCCTTTTTCTCAAAACATGGGCTTTGCCCATTCTTCTTTATTTTTTTTTTCTTTATAAGTTGGCATGGGCCTCACTTGGAGAGTGACCTACCCAACAAATCTCCCCCTCACGACTCAAGTGGGAAGGTACTGCTCAACCATGCCTGCTTTCTCTCTGCAACAGATCAACTTTGTCATAGGCAAAGTCTTTGTCATCGTATCTGAACCATTCTCATCAGTATGGATCTTTTCAAGTGAAAAAGTCTTCATCTCTAGCGCCTCCCGTATCCAATGATACCGCACCTCAATGTGCTTTGATCTGGAATGAAAAGTCGGGTTCTTATTGAGATAGATTGCACTCTGACTGTCACAAAATAACACATACTTCTCTTGCTTCAGGCTTAACTCTTGTAGGAATTTCTGCATCCACAAAAGTTCTTTAGAAGCTTCGGTAATGGCAATATATTCAGCCTCTGTGGTAGATAAGGCAACACATTTTTGCAATTTTGATTGCCAAGACACCGCTACCCCTGCAAAAGTCATCATGTATCCAGAAGTAGTTTTTCTAGAATCAAGATCACCAGCCATATCTGCATCTATGTACCATCTAACACAGGTTGACCACCCCCAAAACATAAGCATACTCTGGAAGTGCCTCTAAGATACCTGAAGATCAACTTCACTGCTTGCCAGTGGTCTCTACCAGGATTAGAGAGAAAACGACTAACAACTCCAACATCATGAACAATATCCGGCCTTGTGCATACCATAGCATACATCAATCTACCAACTGCGGATGCATAAGGAACCTTCTTCATCTCTTCTTTGTCTTTCTCACTTGTAGGGTATTGGTGAGAACCGAACTTGAAATGACCTGCAAGTGGAGTACTAACAGGTTTGGAATTGTTCATGTTAAACCTCTCTAATACCTTCTCAATGTACTTGTGTTGAGATAACCACAATTTACCATTCTTCCTGTCACGAGTAATTCTGATGCCAAGAATTTGCTTCGCAGGGCCCAAGTCCTTCATGGCAAAGGACTTGCTTAAATCATTCTTTAGACATTCAATCTTCTTAGTGTCATGACCTACAATCAACATGTCATCCACATATAGCAAGAGGATAATAAAATCGCCATTAGAAAATTTCTTGGCAAACACACAATGATCAGAGGTAGTTTTACTGTAACCATGTTTGTCCATGAAAGAATCAAATTTCTTGTACCATTGCCTTGGTGCCTGCTTGAGTCCATACAAACTCTTCTTCAATTTGCACACAAGCTACTCTTTTCCTTTGACCTTGAAACCCTCAGGCTGCTCCATATATATTTCTTCCTCCAAATCACCATGAAGGAATGTCGTCTTCACATCAAGTTGTTCAACCTCTAGGTTCAAGCTAGTTGCTAATCCAAGTACAACTCGAATAGAGGACATCTTCACCACAGGTGAAAAAATTTCTTCAAAGTCAATACCCTTCCTCTGATTAAAGCCTTTCACAACCAACCGTGCTTTGTATTTTGGCTGAGAGCTATTCTCTCCTTCTTTCAACTTGAATACCCATTTATTCTTCAGTGCTTTCCTGCCCTTTGGCAACTTCACCAACTCAAATGTGTGATTCTCATGCAAGGAATTCATTTCTTCTTGCATGGCCTTCAACCACTTTTCCTTGTTAGCATTCATAATGGCCTCTTGGTAGCTCTCTGGCTCTCCAGCATCAGTGATCATCACATACTCATGTGGAGGATATTTTTGGGAAGCATGACGCTCTCTAGCAGATCTTCTCAACTGAGACTCAACCGGTGGCTTAAGTGGAGCCTATTCAACTGGCCACTACAACAGATTTGTAGAAAAATGACGCCATCTTAAACAGCGTTATCCACTGAAAATGCTAGCTAAAAAAATTCATTACCCGTCGCTAACGTTTCTTTGAAGAAACGCTAGCTTTAGTATTTAAATAGCTAGCGCTTTCTTTAGAAAGCACTGGTGATTATGCGATGATACCTTCGCTAGCGCTTTTCCAGAAAAGTGCTGTCTTTGTTTTATCTTCGCTGGTGCTTTTCCAGGAAAGTGTTGTCTGTGTTTCTTCATCACTAGCGCTTTTCGAAAAAAGCGCTGCCTATACTCTGAATTAAATCATGTGTATCATCTCGTTACAATTCATTTCTCTTACGCGCGATATGTCTTCCCTCTCTTTCATCTAAAGATCAGAACAATGCCTAGCTCCTTAGTCTTTGTCTCGCCTCCGTCTCTGTCTATCCTCCGTCGCTGTGTCGTGCCTTCGTCTCAGTCGCTCAGTGCCGCCACTCTCTCCCTCTGCTTCCTCCTCTCCATCTCTCTTAGGTATATCTCCTTCTCCCTCCTTTCGATTTCCTCTCTCATTCTGTATCTGATGGTTTGTTTCAGTTTGGGGCTTCCATTTTTTAATGACTTGTGGATAGGGTTTATGTATTGCAGAAGTTCAGTCACTATAAACCCTGTTTTCTTCCCATTGCTGTGAACCCATTGCTGTGAACCCATTGCTGTGAACCCGCTTCTCTAGCAAACTCGCGACTTAGGTAATGAATTTTTTCACTCTCTCATTTTCCTTCGTGGGTATGCCATTACTTGATAATATTGTGCTATATGGAATCTGATTTTAGGTTCCTTTTATTTAAAGTTATGGTTTTAAGTTGCTGAATTACTTCTTGCAGTGCATGCTGTTACATTGTAAAATGGTTTACCCTCTATTAATATAGTCTTGGTACTATTTGTAGTGTCATGTGAATATAGGACTCTGTTTTTATGCACTCCAGCCATGTGAATGAGTTTGCTTCAAGATATATGAGCTATAGAATGTATATGTGTTGGTTGGTTAGTGCTTAAAGCAATATGCCACTATGTGTTTTGCTACCTTATGTTCTACTGCTGTTTGTGCTGCTGCTATTTTTTTCGGTTCAAAGTTTTTGTCTTTCTTTTAATTCATCAATGATGGAGTGATTATTCAGATCATGCCCTTTATAAAATCTTGTTTTTCTGTCTTTGCTTCCATTTTCTGTGATTTGGATTTTGCATGCTGGTTTTGATCATAGAACAAGGTTTGTGGTTTGTGATCAAATTAATGCAATTCATGTATTCATTGAGGTGTTCATCATTCATATACTCTGTCCTGCATGTGCTGTGTTTTTTTTTCCTTCTGGTTTGGTTGTGTTTTGAGCTTGTTGTGATGTTGTATTAATTGCAGATAGATATGACTAATTTCGGACATGAACTAGATGCTCATGATAGTGATGCTGCAGCGGCCCAAAACGTGAACCGCCATCCTCGTGGACCGACATACAAAAAGAGTATCATCCGAGCTAGGAGTAAAGGAGAGATACAAGCGGTAAGATCGTTACTAATTAATATAATTAGTTGTTTTTATCTATTTATTATCTAATGTTATACACTTTTTTTTAGGTTTTGATAGAATGCTAGAGGTCAACCTATAGGCAAAGGTGGCAGAGATTTGAAAAGTTTCATTGGAACTCAAGTGCGAATGACGATTTCATGTACGTTTAGTCGTTGGTTACAGAAAGATAATGTAGTTTTGGATAGATGCAAAGAAGAGCTTTGGGCTGAGATAAAGGTATATAAATTAATTAACATTGATCATTTGTATTTCTTCTCAGTTTTATAAATATACTTACCCTGCCATTTTGTTTATAATGTATTTGTAGAAAACGTTTGATGTTGACGACACTCGTAAAGACATCATAATGAAGATTGCCGAAAAATCTCATTGGACATTCTGAGCATGGTTGTCTAAGCGGGTGAGAGATGAAAAAGGGAATATTAGACCTAATCCTCCATCATTGTATGCATCAGTCATAGGAGCAAATGTCTGGACTGATTCTGTAGCAAAACACACCAGAGATCCTGAATTTCTGGTATACTTATACAAGTCCCTACTTGTATATCTGTATATGTATGTCAATACTTGTATATTTAATTATTGTCATTCCTAGTCACATTTATATGTTTGTCTATGTAGAGAACAAGTAACGCAAACCGGCAAAGAGCATCAAATCCACCTTACCCATACAGAGGAGGGGTTAAGGGGTATTCGGGCATTGAGGAAGATCTGGTATGCAGAGTAACCTTAAATTATATGCACAACTAGTGAATTTGAGCATATATGTAGAGTAACGTAATTAACACTGATGAATTTCATTTTTTTAATATGTATAGATAAAGCAAGCAAGAGAAGAGGATTATGCAACCTCAAAATCAATCGATCGCCATGTCTTGTGGATAGAAGCTCGCCGAAACAAGGATGGTGAGATTGAAGACCCCCCAACTGCGAAAGTGTATGAAAAAATTGTAAGCATGATAGATTAAATAAAATTTTCATTTGCAATTTTTTTATGAAAGTGATAATACTTAACAATCTTTATGAATAATATTTGTGTCTCAAGATGCCCTAACACAGGAGGGTATGTCACAGGGGGGTGACATAGACATCCTTTCCTAAGTCATCCCCATTAAAGAGTATCCAGAACGTGTAAGGGGTGTGGGATTTGGGGTCTCACAGAAAGCTATCTTTGGTCCACCGAAGCGTGCAAGAAAAGATGAAAATGAAGACTTGAGACGGGTGGTAGCCAAACTCTATCAGGAGGTCCAGGAATCGAAAAAGGGGCAACATTAGGACAAAGGACCGGTAGGGGAGCATCAAGACAAAGGACCGATAGGGGAGCATCAGGATGGTAGTGCCAAAGATAGTTGCACTCTAAAGTCACACAAGGTAATAAATCAAATTACTTCGAAGGCAGAGTTTGGTAGATTAATTAGTATTTGTGAATTGTTAATTAGTGGATCTTGATTATTTGTGTATTGATAATTAGTATTTGTAAATCAAATTACTTCTAATTTAATATTATTGTGGATCTTGATTACTTAAGAAACCAGAGGAGGTGATGGAACCGGTGGAGGTGATGGAACCGGTGGATGGATGCACTCTTAAGTCACCCGAGCCGGAGGTAATAAATCATTAGAAATTGTCGTTACTTATATGTATTGCATCAATGATTTATCATATTAATATTTTGTTTATCATTGGTTTAGGACTTCAAAGAGTGTACGCTATATTTGTCAAGCCCGTCTCGAGCGGTTGGCAATGGGAGTTGCTTCACTGATTTAAGTGCCAAATTGCACAATGGTCCATTGCCTAACCATCATTGCAAGGTTAGAGTTGACTTTGCAATTGAAGGGGATGCACCATTGCTTGTACCACTTGAGGGGGAAGATATCATGACAATGGGACAGGCAATAGGTACTTATGTGGCATGGCCGGTAAAACTCGTTGTAAGTGACGTGCTATTTTTTAATAAACATGATTCGTTATCATAATCATAATATATTTATAAAATTATGTGGTCACTAACTCATGCAAAATATATAGAAACCCATAAAATCCAAAGCCAATGACAAGGAGAAGGAGAAGGGAAAGGGCAAGGAGCAAACATTTGGGTCTTGTACATCCCCAGTAAAGCCTGTGCACAAATCTCAGCATTCCCCTCTTGAAGCAAGATTCTTTAATTATCTGAAAGTTCAAGCTGAAACAAGGATGACAATAACCAGAGAACAAATCCAAATTACAATGGAAAAAAAATATTTTCGGTTATGAATCTCCAATTCCATTATTTCTAAGTGCTAAGGATGAACTGACAGAAGTTTTTACTGATGGAGCGTGGGTCAGTCAAACTGTAGTTAGTGTATATATCAGGTACAACATCCAACTTTAAAGTATACGTTTTTTTTTATTCTTTCACCTAATATTAAAGTTATTGTTAATCCATTAATTTGTTTATGTTTTAATTATATTCAAGGTACTTGTATGATGAGATACTGATCCCAGAACAACGAACATAGAGGTTTGTGTTCTTATGCCCAGAGAAAACAATTTTTGATATAAATCTGGGAATATGGTGGACTATATATCTGAACGCTTGGCAGAAGCGATGAAGCCAGGTGTTGACACCTTGTTTTTGTCACCGATTAACCTAGGGTGAGTCATATGTTTAATTTAATCATATATATATATATAGACACACACACACACACATATAACGATACTAAATTTTGTGAAATGTGATTACCTGCTAATTAGGATTTCCTTATTCGACATTTTTTAGGGCCCATTGGGTATTGTTAGCGATCAATCCCCAGGAAGACACGGTGTACTATTTGTGTTCTTTGTGTACTCCTTTGAGCAACCGCAAAGAAATGACGGATATATTCAATCAGTAAGTATATATATATATATGCATGTATTGGAATGAGTTCTGAATGTGAAATTGAGGTTGAAAATTTATGCACTAATTAATATATCTAATTGTGTGTTATTATGACACACGGCTTTGGCAATTCATCAAGGACATCAGACACTACACAAGTCCCAATTTTCTAAATCATCCAAGACAACGACTAAGTGGATTTCTATAGAGGTATTGTCAAAATTGTTATGTAATTATTTAGTTTAAAAAAATTAAAATTATTTATTTCAAATATTTTTGGTTTTTCAGTGCCCCCGCCAACCAAACTCCAATGATTGTGGCTATTATGTTATGTAGTTTATGAAGGATATTGTTGGTCATAACCAAATGCAAATCCCAAAGAAGGTATATAATTTATGTTCTTAAAATACTTACTCTTTCATTTGACCATTTGCGTACTTAAACTTTAATGTGATTTATTTATCATTTCGCAGTATATTCCTAAATGTAAATACGATTCGTATTCTGATGTTCAAATTGCTCAACTCAAGGAAGAGTGGTACAAATATGTGGCTGAAAAGTTTGTTTTAAATATATGATCATTGTGTATACACATTATTATATTATTAATTAGATGTATGTTGTTGGCCCATGTGAGGCATTAATTTTGGTTGGCATTGTTGGTTGGCATTGTTGCATAGTTTATTTTGGTTTGCATCATTGTAAAATACTGCAACTGTAAAAAAAAAAAGAAAAAAAAAAGAGAATCGTTAGTGCTTCCTTAAAAAAAACGCTAGCTATTATTGATAATAGCTAGCGCTTTTTCAAGAAAGCGCTATCTATTATTAAAGGTGTAGATAGCGCTTCCTTGAAAAAGCGCTAGTTATTATCAACAATAGCTAGTGCTTTTTCAAGGAAGCGCTAACGATTCTTGTTTTCATTAGCGCTTTTAAAACGCTGTATTTAAGAACCCTGATCACTAGCGGCTGAATAGGTAGCACTTTTAAGTGCTAACAAAGGCAAAAAATAAAGCGCTATCTATTTCGTTTTGTATTGTAGTGGACTCATCATGGTGAGGCTCAGAATCCTCAGTTTCATGTCTGTCATCTACATATATATCTCCTCCATCAGCAGAAGTTCTAGTAGGAGGTTCAGGCGCAACATCAGTGTAACTTCTAACAACTGCTTTCTGTTTCTTAACTTTTTCAAAGTCTTCAATGGTTTGGTCTTCAAGTAATATCACATCTCTGCTTCTGATAATTTTCTTGGCAATTGGATCCCATAGTCTATAACCAAACTCTTCATGACCATAACCCAAGAACACACACTGCTTAGATTTCCCATCAAGCTTGGGCATCTCATCTCTTGGAACATGAACAAAAGACCTGCAGCCAAACACTCTCAAATGACTACAAGAGACATATTTCCCTGCCCATACTCTGTCTGGAGCATCACCACGTAGTGGCACAGAAGGAGAAAGGTTGATCAAATCCACTGCAGTTCTCATTATTTCATCCCAAAAGGCTTTGGGTAATTTTGCATGAGAGAGCATACACCTGATTCTGTCATTAATTGTACGATTCATTCTCTCTGCAATTCCATTATGCTGAGACGTCTTTGGAACTGTCTTCTCAAGCTTGATTCCATGTTCTTTGCAGTACTCTTCAAACGGACCTCTATATTCACCACCGTTATCTGTTCGGATACACTTCAACTTCCTTCCCGTTTCTCTTTCAACACTTGCATGAAAGTACGTGAAGAAACAGAATACCTGGTCTTTAGATTTCAAAGCAAAAGCCCACACTTTTCTAGAGTGGTCATTTATAAAAGTAACAAAGTACGAAGCACCACCAAAGGATTTACAATCCATAGAGCAAACATCAGTGTAAACTAAATCTAAAATATTTGGCCTCCTATGAGGACCAGAACTATGAAATGAAACTCTATGTTGTTTTCCAACAAAACAATGAGTGCAAGTATTTAAAGGCGTACATTTCGTAGGGAGAGAATTTCGCTTGGCAAGGATGTTGAGTCCTTTCTCACTCAAGTGACCAAGGTGCATGTGCCATGAATCAATAGATGCATCTTCAACTGCATTTACCTCCTCCTTGCATAACTTTACAGACATCCTGTAGAGAGTAGTGGAACTTTCTTCCTTTGCTACCACTAGAGACCCTTTGGTGAGCTTACATTTGCCACCACCAAAGTAAGTGTGATAGCCTTCACTATCCAAGGCTTTGACCGAAATCAAGTTGAGACGGATATCAGGAACATGTCTAACATCCTTCAGTTGTAGCTTGCACCCAATGCTAGTTTCAACCCAAACATCTCCCATACCAACAATTTTACATACCCCTTCATTTCCCATCTTTACAGTGCCAAAATCACCAACAATGTAAGATGAAAAGAAATCATGCCTAAGAGTGACATGGTATGAGGCTCCAGAATCAATAACCTAACTAGAATCATGACATGCAAGATTTATGGAATTGTCATCACAAAGAATGTAAATATCACTATCAGATGCAACTGCAGTTGTGTCTCTATCATTCTTCTTCTCTTTGTCTTCGTCTCTTTCCCTTTACTTCTCTCTCTTGAGGAACCCGCAATGTTTTTTGATATGTCCCACCTTACCACAATTATAGCATGTCACTTCTTTTCTAGTCCTCGACTTGCTTCTTGACTTGCTACGACTTTCAGATCTTTCATGCTTATGAAAATTTCTGGTTTGGCTTCTCCCCCGTGACTCTGTAACTAGTGCTTCTGACTGAGTGGAAGTACCAATCAAACCACGCTCCTTTCTTTTGGCTTCTTCATTTAACATGCTCTCTTTTACCATTGACATTGCTATTTGGAGCTGAATTAGTAAGTGTCACAACAAGAACTTCCCAACTGTCAAGCAAGAAACTAAGCAACAATAAAGCTTGCAACTCATGATCTAATTTAATTTCTGCGGTTGTCAACTGATTCACAGTATTCTGAAAAATACTCATATGCTCTGCCATTGAATCCCCTTCTTTGTATTTCATATTTACCAGATTCCGGATCAAACATGCTTTATTTTGCACATTCTTCCGCTCATAGAAATCAGCTAATGTCTTCCACTATTTTTTGGGCATTTGTTTCTATGTCTACATGAGGATATACACTCAGATCCAACCGCTGTCTAATCAGAGCAACTGCCTTTCTATTCATCTTTTTCTAATCACTGTCAGATTTTTCAGCGGGTCGGGAAGTGTCCCCCTCAATAGGTTCATACAAATCTTTGCTGTATAACATGTCTTCCATGAGAGTCTTCCAAAGAGCATAATTTTTAGAATTCAATTTAATCATATTTGGTCCTTGATTTTCCTCCATTTAAATGCACAAGTCAAAACAACCTTAGCTCTAGATATCATTTTGTTGGAAAAACCAGAGATAATGAAGCAAATGTTTTTCCCCACCTGTGCAAATAAATAGGCACAACCAAAATATACTCCCAGGACAATATAAATGCGGAAAATAAATATCAGAGACACCACAATTTTAACGTGGAAAACTCCCCTCAATGTGAGGGAATAAAAACCACAGGACCAAGCCAGTAAAACCTTCCACTATGTAAAATAATGGGTACACAAATAAAGTCTTCCTAGCAGCTCTAGCGATCAACAAGACATCAATATCATCATGACCAACAATGGTGGAAACAAGCACAATAAAACCCAACAAAGGGTATACAGCCAAGACAATAGAGAAGGTAAAACCACGAATAAAATATATCAAAATAACGAGCTCAATGGCAGGAACAACATACTAAAATTTCAACAAAAACGGAGCCCGTTTGCTGAACCCACTTCCACCACTAGAACCCCTTTTCTTCTTCTCTGTCACGTCGGCGTCCCTATGCTTTTTCTTTCTTTCTCACGTGTCACGCAGCGCGGATGCTCCTTTTTTTTACTAGGGATTAAAATCCCTTTTTCTCAAAACATGGGCTTTGCCCATTCTTCTTTATTTTTTTTTCTTTATAAGTTGGCATGGGCCTCACTTGGAGAGTGACCTACCCAACATATTATTATTTTTATATTGTCTCAAGCTAATTGTAAAAGGGGTGAGATCAAGCTAATTGTAAATGATATTTTACTCATGAAATCTCGCTTCTTTGCTTGTGGTTTTTCTTGGGTGGCTAGGGAGGGTAACGAATCGGCTCATACCTTGGCTCAGTTGAGTGCTGAGGCCTCCTTGAATAGTGACTGGTTCCGATAACCCCCAAATGTACTGAGGAAAGTTCTGGTGAACGACGCCATGCATGCTTTCTCTAATTAAAGCCTTTCTTCAGGTGTTGTGAGATAGCTTCTTTGTTGTAATGGAAGATTCTCTATCGTGTGCGGGACTGATATTGGCGACACTGAGAAGTTTCTCTGGATTTAATGATGTTGGTTGTTGAATCTTTACTATTTGAGTTGCGGTAGGTGGATTCTTCCTTCATTGCTCTGATCTATCCGATCGATTGGTGGGTGATGACTCAATTTGGTGCTAATTGTAAGAGAGGACAATTGAGTTTGTTGAGCCCTATCCCTAATTAGGCAAAATTTGTAACTAGGATGTGAACTGGTTGTTGCGATCTGGTTGCTTGACCTCTCCTTAGTGAGAGTGTTGCTTGTCGTTCTTTGTAACGGCTGTCGTTTTGAGTTTGGGCCTTGCCCTTGTATTGTTGTGGTTTGGGCCTTGCCCATCAGTTTCAATAAACCAAACAATTCTGACCAAAAAATAATAATATTGTCTCAAATAATGAAAATTATGAAATGCCTAGAATCACTTGTTGATTATTAAAACATTAATTACACTATCACAATATATAGTGTCCTGATAATTAACCATAGTTTTTTTTTAAAAAAAAATCATAACATTATAACTAATTTTACTATGCAATAAGTATTTAGGAGTATTTTGTAAAGCACACATGTCATGATGTATCTATGTATGTATGATTTAATGTATATTTATATATGCAAAAATATGCCTTAGATGGTACATTTTCATATGTCATGTGATTTAATTATTCATTTTTTCCCACAAATTCATAAAGGGGTATTTGGGTGCCAAATTTCATATTTGGGATTCTCGACAGAGTTGTAAGAATTCGACAAAGGGAAGGCAAAGAGCCAGAAATAAAAAGCAAAAAATAAACCAAGTTTAAGAAGACCAAGTGATTTGATGATTGTTCGACGAAGATACGGGGCGTCGAAGATGTCAACAAAGAAGATGTCGAAGTAAACTTAGTTTTTTTTTCTATATATGTATAACTCGACAGGAAGTGCTACTGTCGAAGTTTAGTAGTTTTTAGTGAAATTAACTACCGACCGTATATCCGTACACGTGTCAGGTCGGATGATAGGTAGTTTTTACGATTTTTTGCCTATAAATAGTAGTTCGTACAATGTACAAAGGGTTGGATACTTGATCTAAAATTCCTAACATCTCGACGGCGAAGCAGATTAAAGGAAACACGATCACAGTATGCCTTCCACTCTTTTCTCTCAGCATTTGTAATTTCAATTCAATTCTATTTTCAGTTTAAATTTACGTTCTGTCTATGCATTTAAATTCAATTTCAATTCATTTACAGCCTTTCGAATTTACATTCTTCATTGTTTTCTGCATTTACTTATTTTTGAAGTCATGTTATTTACTGCGTTCATTTTAATTCCTGCATTTTATTTCCTGTCATTTACTTAACTGTCATCTATATTCCAACGCTTTGCACTTAATTTTTTTTATTTTTCCTCTCATTTAAATTCCAGTCTTTTACTTTTATGTTCTTTACTTTTGCACAAACTTCTCATTCACTGTCATTTACTTGCTTTCTTTTAAATTCATGTTCTTTAAAAGCTTCTACTTAAATTCAGTCATTTAAGTGTTTTCATTTACATTCTTGCGTTAATTTAAATGCACAAGTTCATTTATATGAATGCATGCCTCAGCGTTTGCATTGTATGCTTTAAACTTTATTTTCTGTCCAAGTACTTGACAATCAAGTCATTGGCTAGTCACAGCCAAAACTTGTTTATTTATACATTCAGTGCCATTCCAAACAACAATTGACTTGTTGCTTGGAATTATTGTATTCAAGACTGGCAAAAATCACAATGATTAATGGCTTTAAAAGCCAAGAAAGTTGAAAGACGGGTAACGTGTCGAACAATTGACCGTTATACTTAAAAAACCATTGTTTTACGAGCGAGATTACCATGTAACTCGTTCGGATTCATAATTGCTTGATCATCAAAATTTATTTGTTTGTTTGATGAATTTGGTAGATCATACAAGATCATCAAAATTGGTAGAACCATACCATAAACCAAATTTCCCCATAAACAAATTGGCACTCCCAGTGGGACGAGTTTAGAGTAACTCGTTTAAACGATGGTTTTATGCGTCTCAGAAGTGGAAAGATTACTGCTTCTAACGTAACGCAATATAGAAACATGAGTGGCAACATGAATAGCAGTGCCACAATGCCAAGTGTTAGAAGTACAAATGCTTCGACCACTAATACAAACGCAGGGGTAGTTGTGATCCCGCAGACGAATAATACTACCGTTGGGGCAGGTACTGGGTTAACAATGGCCAATACGCAAGGAGAAGTTATTCCAAGCGCTGCAGTGCTTGAGCCGATGGTTCAAAGTGCTCTAAAAATTCAGGCATCGCCTGGAAGTGCGAGGAACTCAAGTATTAGGCCTGTACCGCAAGTAACGCAACCTCCGTTTGGAATGCCGTATGGTTATTTGCAAAACTCGACAGTCCCTGCTATTGGTTCAACTATGTTCAACCAATATGCTAACCAGCCTTTTATGCCATTCGGAAATTCTTCCAATACTCAAGGAATGGCAGGAATGGCTACCACTACGACAACCAATCAACAAGGGTTAGGACTGGGGGACATGTCGAGACAAATGCCTCAGAATAATGGGGGATTAACACAACTCGTTGGCGAGTATTCGACAACAAGTGGATGATAGTAACCATGAGATGGTGAACATGTTCACTCAACAGATGGGTGCAGCGATTACGCCTCTTATGGAGACTACTAATCAAGCATGTAATACACTAGCCTTACAAATGGAAAGGCTAAATCAAGCATTGGGTTTGGCAGCACCAGTGAACGAGAATGTTCAACAAGGCCCAGGGGTTATACCTCATGGTCAGGGCATGGGGGCATTCCGCATAATGCGAATAACCCTATGGTGGTGCAGAACGAGGTAGTTCAGCCAAACCACAACCTTGGTCAGAATTTGAATACCTTGGCCTATGGCCAGGTGCAGATTCTACAAAGGAATCAAGACCAGGGCCCACCAGTGCATCAAGGTTTAGCCAACCTCAGGCACAATATCATGGGAAATCAGATAGAACAAAACGTGAATCAGGCTGTCGAGCAAATGCTGAATAGGCTTGGCTTTAATATTGGTCAAGGCACTAGACCATATTTCATATTTGCATTTCCTGAGTGGGTTCAATAAGCTGAAGTGCTAAGAGGGATGAAAATCCCCAAATTGTCCAAATTTTCTGGTGACAGTGGTGAATCGACTGTCGAGCATGTGGGTAGATACACGATAGAAATGGGAGAGATGGCCACTGTCGAAGGTTTGAAAATGAGGTTTTTTCAAGTTCTTTGACAAAGAACGCATTTTCTTGGTTCTCGACGTTGAGAGCTAATTCAGTCCATTCGTGGACACAACTGAAAGGATTGTTTCATGATCAATTCTTCAGGGGCGATTTGAGGGTTAATCTGACTGATTTATTCAACGTCAAACGCATCTATAATGAATCTATAGATGATTACATCTCTAGGTTCAAGCAAATGAAAGCAGTGTTTCACGCTTTGTTCTCGGCGAAAATTGTAAAAATGGCCGCTAGTGGTTTGGATTACCATATTAGAAAGAAATTGGTAAACCAACACATAGTTGACCTCGCCCAATTAGGGGAGAAGGTTCGACAAGTTGAACAACTCCGCTCTGAGAAGAATCAGAAGAACAATAAGAAGTTTATCAGGCGTGAGAAAGTCAATTGTGTCGAACAAGATCTAACAGACAGTGAGGATGAGGCTATGACAGAGCAAGAAATAAACCTTGTTGAATTAAAAGAAGGACCACCTTATGCTTGTCAAGCGTTAGTACCTTCCAAGGGGAAGGAAAAGATGAGCTATGTGAATAAGAGAACCTATACATTTGATATAACCAAAGCTGATAAAATATTTGATATTCTTTTAAAAGATAAACAGCTTAAGTTATCAGATGATCATAGAGTGAAAGGGCCTGAGGACTCTAATGGTCAGAATTATTGCAAGTACCATGGAGCTTTAGGCCACCCTACTAATGAATGTTTTCGTTTCAGGGATTTGATTCAAAAGGCTCTTAAAGAAGGTAGGCTCAAGTTTGCTGACAAACAGAAGCCTAGCATGAAGGTGGATACTGATCCATTTGGTCAAGGCATTGCCAATGTCGAAGGCCAAAATGTGAGAAGCTGTAGCATGGTGAACATTAGCGCCAAGCGTGCGTGGTGAATGTCGAGGATCCTTTCGACATCTATCCAAGGCCTCGTGAGGCTGTTGAAGCTTTTACGAGAAGAAAAACAATAGGGGCGATTGAAATTATGCCCACATTGTGACAAGTACTTTGATGAGAAAGCGGCCAGAGAGCAAAGAAAGTTGATGGTGCAAATGTTCATCGGCAAGTTCGTACTCATTATGGGAATAGATGCGTGAGACATGCACCCAGAAACCAAGTGCAAAGGCACGTGGTTAATAGGCCTGTCGAGCAATCGGTGGATGGTTGGTCGAGTCTCCAAGGGAATCCACGGGGAGTAATCATGGAGGATCTCTTGGTCGAAAGGTTAACAGGACTAGGAAACCTGATACTGATGTTATGGTGAACAAATGGGTTGAGAATTCTCCCAAGGCTCGTTGTCCTGAACTGAGAAACAGGGTGAGAGCTACAAAGAGTAACCCTCGACAAACGCCATTTTGGGATGAAGAATACCAGCATGGCAGAAAACCTTACCCTGGGGGTGATCAAGTGAAGAAGGCCCCACTGTCGAAAAGCCAAAAGCGTCGTCGACAGAGGATAAGGCAAGCTCAGAGACAGAAAACGAAGGCTGTTGAGTTGGGAGGATCTCAACGTGAAGATTGTTTCATGGTTGGGATACAGAAAGTGCCGTTGCCCAAGGAGACTGGTCCAAAGTTGAAGAGTGTAGTGGTTGATGTTAGAGGCAGCAATTATGACAAGGGCCAGACTTCCAAGATGCGAGCACATTCACAGCGGGCATCTGTCAAGCAGAGTTCCAAGAATGCTGAAATTCCTTTGGCTAAGGAAGAGGTGACTCCCTGGCCAGTAGGTTTAATTGAAGCTGAAAGGTTAGCTTTGGAACGCGGCAAAGTTGGTGTTCAACCAGCTCCGGAGGAGGGCACAGGAAGTGATGTGTCAATGGAGGAATTAAGGATCATAGCTAATGATTCTGATTTGTTAGATGAACCCCTGGAGCCCATGGAAGAGGTTATTGCCGCACTAAATGATCCAGATGACCCAATAGGTTTTGAAGATGAAGAACAGTTTGATCCTGACACCAGTCTAGACAAAGACTTGGACGAATTGGTGATGGCAATGGGTACTACCTTGTCAGATCTGGGATCAGAATATTGTTTATTCGACGAACTAGGCATGAGGTTGGGAAGTCATTTGGAGAATGAAGACACATCTACTGAAGAGGAGTTTACTAAATTGAATGTAAACTTGGTTTCGGTGTTTCCAGCGGAATATGAGGCTCATTACGAGTTTCTAGTTGAAGTGCCTGACGAGGAAGACTTAGAGGACTTTCCTATTGGTTGGCAATTTGTTGAGCAAGACATGGTCACTGTATTTGATAACTTCGCTAGGCTTGACAAACCAACTCATGAGGAGAGAAGTCATCTTCGACCATTGCACATTAGAGCAATGATTGAAGGTAAGCTAGCTAACAGGGTACTGGTTGATGGAGGTGCATCAGTCAATTTGATTCCAAGAGCCATGTTCAAGAAATTGGGAAAGGATGAGTCTGACCTGTTGCCAACAAATATAGTGGTTACTGACTTCGGGGAAAGAACTGCACCAACAGATGGCGTAGTGATGGTTGATGTGCAGGTAGGATCAGTAGAAAGATCTACTCTGTTTGTTGTGATTCCTTCGTGGTCTAGTTACAATGTCTTATTGGGTCGGGATTGGATTCATTCTGTTGGAGCAGTTCCTTCGACAGTACACCAAAAAATGATTCTTTGGAATGCTCGTGATGAAGTTGAGATTATTGAGGCGGATGATAGTCCATGTTATTTGCAACAAATGCATGTGGACTTCAAAGTGTATGATCCAAGGGTGAATCCCATCTCAGTGCAGGGTGGTGTTATTGATAAAGAAGCTCTGAATGCGTGCTTAATGGAGCAGTTTGGGGTTAAGTTGCTGGATGAGGCCGACGAAAATCGGCCAATCGACAGTAATGACTTATGAACATCCTCAAATACAATTGTTTGCCTGTAAGGCCGACCGACGGCCAAACTCAGAAGAAGGTGTGTTGGCCGATTGTATATTTGATGATGGCCCTTTGGGTTTTGAAAAGGGGCTTGAAGATAGAAGTGGCTTTGAGTTGGAAGACCGCTTTAGAAGAGATAGACTTGAAGCGTCTGCAGATAGAAAGAGGCCAATATATGTGAGTGCAATGTTGTCAGACCAGTTTAAAAGGCAGATTGTGGAGCTAGTTTCTGAATATAAGGATTGCTTTGCTTGGGATTACCACGAGATGCCAGGACTGAATAGAGAACTCGTGGAGCATAGATTGCCTCTAAAGCTAGATTGCAAGCCTGTCAAATAAGCCAACAGGAGGTTCGCTCCTGAAGTTGTGTTAAAAATCAAGGAGGAAGTTGAACGTTTGCTGAAGGCTAAATTCATTCGCACAACTAGGTATGTGGAATGGTTGTCTAATGTAGTGCCTGTCGTAAAGAAGAATGGCAAGATGAAAGTATGTGTCGATTTTAGGAACCTTAATGCAGCCACTCCTAAAGATGAATACCCTATGCCCATAGCAGATATGCTAGTGGATGCAGCATCTGGTCATGAGCTTCTAAGTTTCATGGATGGGCATGCTGGTTATAATCAGATTTTCATAGCTGAAGAGGATGTACCTAAAACCGCTTTCAGGTGCCCAGGTTCAATTGGAACTTATGAATGGATAGTGATGCCCTTTGGTTTGAAGAATGCTGGTGCAACATATCAGAGGGCAATGAATACTATCTTTCATGAAATGATAGGCAAGTTCATGGAAGTGTACATCGACGATGTCATTGTTAAATCCGACAGTCAAGAGGAGCATTTGAATCATCTGAGGAGAGCCCTCCAGGAAATGAGAAGGCATAGTTTGAAAATGAACCCTGAGAAGTGTGGTTTTGGGGTTTCTGCTGCTAAGTTCTTAGGCTTTCTGGTGCACAAAAAAGGCATTGAAGTGGATAAGAATAAAGCTAAAGCTGTGCTGGAAGCAAGACCTCCAACCAACAAAAAAAGAACTTCAATCCTTTTTAGGAAAAGTCAATTTTCTCAGAAGGTTCATATCAAATCTCTCTGAAGAACAAGAGTTTTTGCTCCGTTGGTGAAACTCAAGGCAGAAGAAGCTTTTGTGTGGACTCAACAACACCAAGAAGCTTTTGACCAAATCAAGCAGTATTTGACAAATCCACCGGTCATGATGCCTGCAGAGCCACATCGACCAGTGAAATTGTACATATCAGCATCAGAAGAGACCATTGGTTGTTTATTGGCTCAAGAAGATGGAAACAATGTCGAGAGAGCCGTTTACTACCTCAGTCGAGTGCTCAATGATGCAGAAACTAGATATAGTGCTATAGAAAAATTATGTTTAGCATTATATTTCTCTTGTACAAAACTCAAATACTATTTGATGCCTTGCAATGTTTTAGTCATGTCAAAGACAAATGTAATCAAGTACATGTTGTCGACCCGAATTACGAATGGTCGAATTGGAAAGTGGACACTTGCATTGTCTGAATTTTCTTTGCAATATGTACCTATGAAGGCTGTTAAAGGTCAAGCAATTGCTGACTTCTTAACGGACCATCCATGTCTGGAAATAAAAGAACTGACAGGGCTAGTCGAGTTGAAGCCTTGGCATTTGTATTTTGATGGCTCAAGACATAGAAATGGGGTTGGTATTGGAATTTTGATAATTTCGCCCTTAGGGGTACCAACTAAATTGATGTTTGAACTAAAGTATGCTTGTTCTAATAACGAGGCTGAATATGAAGTCTTAATTGTGGGTTTGGAAATTTTGATAGAAATGCAAGCACGCACTGTCAAAGTTTTTGGTGATTCGCAATTGGTAATTAGACAGTTAACTCAAGCATACAAATGTGTTAGTCATAACCTTGTCAAATATTGTCAAGTGGCTAACAAGTTGATGAAACAGTTCGACAATGTCGAGTTGGAGCATATTCCTAGAGAGCTAAATCAAGAGGCTAATGAATTGGCCCAATTGGCTTCAGGATATAAGTTATCTTCAAAGGTGTTGACAGAACTCGTAGAAATCTGTGAGTTATTGTACCCTTTGGACGAAAGAGATATTTTTGCTTTGCAAGTACGTCGAATGCGGTGATTGGCGTAAGCCCATCATTGAGTATTTGGAAAATCCAGATACTAACGTCGTGAAAGATTAAGTATAAAGCAACTAAGTTTGTTGTACTTGCGGGGCTTTATATAGAAAATCTGTTGATGGTAATTTGGAAACTTGCTTAAGCGAAGAGGATGCTTATTTGGCTTTAGCAGAGGTTCATGAAGGAATTTGTGGTGCTCATCAGGCAGGTGAAAAGATGAAATGGGTTTTGAGAAGACAAAGAGTATATTGGCCCACTTTGGTGAAGGATTGCATTATGTTTGCAAAATCCTGTGAAGAATGTCAAAGGCATGGTCAAATATAGAATGTACCTGCTAGTGAGTTACATTCCATTGTTAAACCTTGGCCTTTTAGAGGTTGGGCGTTAGACCTCATAGGTCAATTTTTTCCTGCCTCTTCTAAAGGTCATAAATACATTCTAGTAGGGGTTGATTATTTCACCAAATGGATAGAAGCAATAGCCTTGAAAGAAGTGATGCAACAAGATATCATAGATTTTATTGAAAACCATATTGTGTGTCGATATGGCATACCACGAACCATAACAACTGATCAAGGATCTGTGTTTGTTGGGAAGAAAGTTGTGGAGTATGTCGAGTCAAGGAAGATCAAGATGATTACCTCGACACCATATTATGCTCAGGCAAATGGTCAAGTAGAAGCCATGAATAAAATTATCATTGGCTTGATAAAGAAGCATATTGGCAGGTATCCAAGGAGTTGGCATTCGACTTTAGAACAAGTTCTTTGGGCATGCAGAAACTCACCTAGAGAATCGACAGGTACAACTCCTTATAAATTGGTATATGGACATGATGCTGTGTTGCCTGTCGAGATAAATCTTGGTTCATTGAGGATTCAAAAACAAGAGGAGTTGCCAGTAGACCAGTATTGGAACTCAATGCTTGGCGAGTTAAATGATGCACATGACGAGAGAATTGTTGCCTTAGAACACTTGATTCGACAAAAGGAAAGAATAGCAAAATTTTATGATAGTCGGGTTAAGTATAAACGTTTTAAGGTTGATGATTTAGTTTGGAAAGTCATTTTGCCGATGGATAAGAAATGTCGAGAATATGGTAAATGGTCCCCTAAGTGGGAAGGACCATATAAAGTTGTTAACGTTTTCTCAGGGAACTCTTACGTGCTTGTTGAAATAAATTCTGGGTTCAGAATCAAGTCTATTAATGGCAAATATTTGAAGTCATATAAACCAACAATGTGCGAAGTAAAAATATAACTTTGAAGTATGGTCTAGATTTCTTTATTCAGAGGCCGTTCGACAGTATGCAAAATATATTGTCAAATAGGCTTGTAACTTGGTGATACAAGTGAAATAAAGTTTTTAATCTAGATTATTACAAGACAAGTCCATTTTTGGAAGCTCTGCCATGTTCTAATTCAGCTCATGCTGAGGAAGAATTTAGGAAGAGAGAGGAAGCGGTCTCCATGACATGTCACCAGGGTAAGACAATTAAGTCTGCAAGGGCCGCTTCAAGGTAAGAAGGCCTTCATCGACGGGTTACGAAAATGAAGTTTGACAACGACGATGAAGGGTGTCGAACTTAATGAAAGCAGAGGGAGGCCAAGGACGAGAGACAGGCAGGCATGACTCGCGCCTCATCCCTTTGATTTCAGTATGATGTTGCGGACCTTCACGAGTGAAACTTTAAACACTAGGTGTGAAGGAGCGCAAAAGCAAGAGAAAGAAAAAATGTCTCGAGCCTCCCTACTCATCTCCTAATGAGTTTGGTAAGCCACATTAGGCAACTTACCAAAACTCATGATGTGGTATTAGGCAAATTACCAAAACCCAATATGCGTTTCCTTTGTTAAGACAGAGAACTTCAAAGGGTTCCAAATTGTGAAGCCTCCTGGTTCCCATATGAAATAAGCGAGAACCAGAAAATAAGGAGATAGAGATAATCTCCATGTTTGGGTTTGCCAGTTGGTTTAGCTCATTTGAGGCGAGGTAAAATTGAAGTCTCATGAAATACTAACAAAGGTACCCAGAAAATTCGAGGCTGGGAGAAGAGTTCTAAAGTTTTCTTGTAAGGTAAGAGGCAAAGGTTGCTTTGTTGTAGAGATGGCAAGGTGGGTATGCCTCTATTTATAGCCAAAGTTGCATTAAATTTTCAAGTTTTTAGCCAATTTGGTGGTCAAAATGGCGTAATGGATATTCATGACCAGAACGAAAATTAAAAATGCTAAAATGAAAACGTGCTAGCTGGACGGTGAGGAGATTGATGTATGGGACGTCAAATCAAATTCAGTTTGTCAGTTAAAATACAAGCAATAATCAAGAGAATGGGTTCGACATATAAAAAAAAATCAATTACAAGGGGAGTTTTTTGAGGTCCTCCCAGGTCACAGCAAAATCCGTCTTGATGGTCTCAGCGTTGACATAATCGACTTCAAGATTTTCGACCTTAGACAAAATGGCTTTTGCTTCGACAGTGCTAGAACGCAGTTGTTGGTCGAGCGCCTTGATTTCTGACAAACGGGAGGCTTGCTTTGCTTCTTGCAATTGAGCCTTGACCATAGCTAATTCAGTTCGGTAGCGCGATAGTTTGTTCCAATTCAAGTATCTTGGTTTGGTTGGGGGTGTCTTGTTCGACCAACCTGGCTTTGTTAAGTCGCAAACTTACCATTTTGTCCTGTAATTCCTGTTTGGCTTTGGTTGCTTGTTGATAGGGCAATATGCTTTGGTCGAGTTGAGGAAGTTTAGGAGTCAGATATGTGATGAAATCGAACATTGCACTAAAGTAAGCTCGACGAATATAAGGCAAGTGCTTGCGAAGTTTTTGGAGTTCGTTAACTACGCGCATTAGATTGCCTCTGAGTTCGTGATTGAGGTGAAGGTCGTCGAACGAATATTTAAAGAATCCTTTCAGTTCTTCGACCAGTTCCTCTACTTTTCTAGCTAAAATGTCCTCGAGCGTGTGGAAGAAGCGGTGACATCGGTGAAGTCTTCTTCTTTGGATCCTGAAAGCAAGTCAATCCACTCATCCACTCCGACATCACCGCACTTTGTGATTGGTGCCTTGCGGCGCAGGGTTGGTCGATGAAGCGGTGGCGAGGCAGGGTGGTCAGATCATCAAAAAAGAGATCCATGTCGATACTTTCTGTCCGAATCACCATGGGAGGTACCTTTTCAGTAGCTTGGGGGCAGAAATTATCTCTTCTATTGGGATAGGATCATCTTGAGGAATAGAGGATTGAGGTGGATTTTTTGTCGAGGAGTGTAAAATACCCTCATCAACATCCATGGGGGAAGGGTTCTCGACTGCGTTCTCGGATTGTGCCTTTGAAAATTCCTATAGTAAGGAACATCAGTTTAACTAGTTATAAGTTGTTTGTATCCGAACCAAAACGGAGTAATCAAGTAAAATTTTACCTCAGATATTGATGGAACAGTGGATGGAAGAATCATTTGCAAAGGCAGTGAAGTATCTATGTGAGGTTGGTCAGGTGAGCCCTGTCGAAGATAAATATGGCGAGGGGTTGTTCACAATATGAAGGTTCAAGGGTTTTGAGAATTGAGAACTTACCTCATCGATTGCTTGAGAGGCAATTTCTTCGACAGAATTTGATCTTTTGAGGTACATCTTCGGATGCACTTTTCTTTAAAGAAATGACCTTGACTCCACGATCTGAGAGCAGCGTGAGCAAATAAGGTATGAAATATGGAGAATAACCATCAAGCGAGTTTTTTTTTAAGATGATGTACCTTTGCATGTTCTGCTGTGGGAGTATTCTCTGAGTCCTCAGACATAGATTTTTCTACCGGAGATTCCTGAGATTTGACGATTGTCGAAGTCTTAGTATGTGATGAGACATACAAGGAAATATATTATAAAGAGAAGGAAAGTAAGTACCGTGTGAGGCGTCGAACGGGAAGGGGAATCAGCTAAAACCAGCTTACGTTTTTTTGGTTGAGCATTAGAGGTAGCTGGCTTGGTTTTTCTTTTAGGCGTTCCTTGTTGAGAAGAACTTGTCGAGCGTTTAGACCTTGCGACTCGCTTCTTCGACATGACTGGTTCCTTACCAGCGTTTGGTTTTTGAACCAAGGATTTGGTCGATTTTTGTTTGGTTGCATTAGATTGAAGAGGGAGTTCGTCATCCTCATCACTTTCTTCTTCCTCAGTGGCTTCCTGAGCTTTGCTACTTGTTTGCTTGCACGGCAAGGGTTCTTTCAAAGCGGAAGCTGAAATGAAGAAAGCCAGGATTGTGAGCGAAAGGCAGAATAGTTGTCAAAATTTAAACCAAAGTAGGGTTACTACCTTTTGGAAAATGGGAAATGAGTTTGATAGCTTCATTACGTTGTTCGAAAGGCAGAGCAAACCGACCGGTGAAGGTAACTTCCTTGTTACTGAAATTATCAATATTGGAATAAGCATGGAATCTTTCCAATACAAGGAAATTACCAGCTCTTGTCGGTTTACCCGGAAATGAGTCACCAAACCAAAATTTGCACAAGGAAAAGACACAGGCTCGGGATAAGGGGTTTCACAAAAGATTGCCTGTTTCATGATAGTGCTTTAGGGCCCTTAGGCCCCATTTGTTGTCATGTGCTTCTTTTGATTTGGTAATCATTTTGTTTGCACGATCGACAAGGTAGTGAGGATATCTAGGATCCCATTTTGTTTTATAAAACTTCTCAAAGCCGAGTATATCTTTCAAATGCTCACCTTTGGTTTTGGTCGAGGGTCTTGTTCTCGCAGGAAGGGTCAACAAATCGTTTCACACATGCCTCAAAAGATGAGTGAAATTTCTTGAAATATTACGCCCACCAAGTCTCAAAGTCTTGAGATATGCCAAGAGTAGGAGTGAAGGGAACAAGATTGATAGCGACCACTGCAAGTGCTATTCTTTTTCTCCATGCCATCGAAGGTTTACGGCTTGATGTCAATGTAATCCAACAGAGATCCTCTTTCTTGTAGGGAATGGACCGAAATGGATTGCATGAAACGGTGTTATTAGCGAAGCATTGGGTAGGCAAACAAATGCAGATCCATCCGTCGAACCAGGGAGCCCAGCGGGGAATACTTGTCGAGAAAGGAAGTGAGTCCAAATGACTTGGGACTCCTTGGAATTTGGATTGAAAGGGGCTGTAAACCATTTGGGTCCATACTTTCTGCTAACAAAGGGTTGGAAGCGAATACATGGGGTTGTAGCAGAAAGAGAATGGAAGAGGTTGAAATAATATTTAAAGCTCTCAAGCTCACTGTCGAAGGGTTTCAGAGCGCGATACATGGCCAAGGTGCCATAGGTGTCGACTTCAAGTTTAGATGGAGCCTTGTCGACAGTGTGGCCCGGGAGAATGGCGTTTAACCATAGTTGAAGTAGCCACATTGGGCCTCCGGCTCCGACCTTTCTTCCTCCTCCTTTCACCATAGTGTATAAACTCGACATGCTCGAGTAAAGGTTCGACAGAAGAAATGAGCCAAAAAACCCATTTCTTACCTTCATGGAGAAGATTAGCCAAGTCGAGAAGAGATTTCGACATTTGAATATTCTTGTTGCAGAGGACCAGCGTAAAGCCAATGAAACAGAAGGCTACGTGTTCCTCATCGTAAACGCCATCGTGATCCCTCATTTGGCTAGCAACATACTTTGAGAATGTAAGGGGTTCCTCACTGAAAACATCAATGACGTTTTCTGGAACGTTTAGGGGGTGAATCATTTGGCCATCTGGTGGGAGGCCAGTGAGAGCAGAAACTGTTACCAAGTGACTTCAAACACAAGAGGGGGGTGAATTGTGATAGCGGTGCTTATAAAAAAAATACAGATAAATTACTGAATTAAAAAAAAACTTGAAAGAAATAACTTGCGAAAAGATAAATAACTTGAAGAATAAATTGCAATAAATAAATGACAGAAAATAAATGACCGAAAAATAAATAAAGAACAAAAATAAATAAAGTGCTTGAATGATAAAGAGACAGAGAGCAAAGAAGAGCACCCAGCAAATTATACTGAGTTCGCCACCAAACACCCCTGTGGCCTACGCCGTCCCCCCAAAGCAAAGCACTATGGGATTTTCACTAAATCACTAGCTTTTAAATCAGGTTCAGCTAGAAACCTTTACAACTCTATACCAGAGCAATACGTTCAAGAGATATCACCTCTCTATGAACACCTTGGGATTCCTACCCAAAAAGAAATGATTTTCGCAAATAAAATGAGATGAGAAAGATACACTCAATAGTGCAGATATAACAAATTGAAGCTCAAAAATACAACTCAAATTATGTAGAATAAAAAAACTCTCAAAAAATTGTGCTCAAATAAGTGTGAGTGATGGAGAATATTTGATAGAGTTTTGGCACAAAGAGTAAGTGAGTGTATTGTTTAAAAACATCCGGTGCTGTTGCTTTTATAGGCAATGGAGGAGCGTGTAGCATTAAAAACTTTGCCCGCTATGCTTTGATTATTAAAAGGATAATTTGTCCGCTAAAAGATTAAAAGGGAAATCTGCCTGCTATGCTTTGATTATGAAGAATTTGAAAACACGGAGATGGAAATGATTCTGGACACACTTGGAGTTCGACATCGTATTTCCATACGACCTCTCCCATTTCGACAAGATACGACCTCCTCGGCTGCAAGATACGACCTCTTCACACCGGCAAGACAGACACCCACCTCCTCACGCCAAGACGCGACCTCCTCACGGCTCGGCACGCGCGACCTCCTCACGGCTCGACGCGACCTCCTCACGGCTCGGCATCGACCTCCGACGACGCGACTTCCCCATTCAAGACGCGACCTCAGCTCGGCATACGACTTGCATGTCAAAATATCACTGCTCGACACGGAGAATATTTTCCAAAGAAAACTTGAAATATTTTCCAAACAATATTTTGAGCACAACTTAAGAATTTTTCAAAATACTTTGTGCCTAAAAATAATTTAAGAAAAATTATCATAAAATCAATTTTAGAATAAAAATCATTTTGTGAGTGTGTGATTTTATTTTAATTGAGAGCTTTTTATTACTACTTACAAATAGTCTTAATAAAAATAAATAAATACCCAAAACCCAAAGACTTGAGAAACTATCATTCTTGATACGCGTCTTGGTATTCTTTTCCACTTTTTGCACGGTTGACTATTTGCAAAGCTCCCTTTTGTCAATCATCAAAACCATCCTGTCAAGGCATGTATTCACAGACTCCCCCTTTTTGATGATGACAAACATCTTATGGAGGGAATTTAGTAAAATATAATCATGATATGGCAATGAGATATAAGCATGGTTTTTCAATAAAAGATATCAGTGTTTAAGCACAATATTTAGAAAAACTCCGCCTCACAATATTTAGAAAAAAAGATATCAGAAAAACTCCCCCTCACAATATGCATAAAATAAACCACTCCCCCTGAATCATATAACTCTCCCCCTTTTGGCAACATCAAAAAGCGGAAAAGATAAAGGGAAAGGCATGTAAAACGTATGCATATACGTGTAACTAGATGGCGAAAAATAATTAAAATAGAGTATCAAGGGTTCAATGAAGCATAAGAAATCCTTGGTAAAAAAATTATTCAGGAGATAGCAAAAATAAAGCACTAGGATAAGAGTTATTAGTCCTCGCTCAACTCATTCTCATCATCAATTGTTTCCTCATCTTCACCGATATTAAGCGCATAATTGTTTGCGATTAACATAACTCGCACAAACTTTTATTTTAACGACACAGGAAGGGCGGTTGCATTTCTCCACTTTTAGTCTTGGTATGGAACCTGCATAAAAATGTTAGCACACTCCAACGCCCAAGTTAGAACTTATTCATAATAAAAGGCACTCACACGCAGTCATTCAATGCATGATTGATCTAAAATTCCTAACTCGGTTCTTATAAAAAAGAAGTTTTCTTTAGGCAAAGGTTTAGTAAAAATATCTGCGAGTTGTTTAGATGTTTCCACAAACTCAATCACACAATCTCCTTTTGAACATGATCTCTAATAAAATGGTGCCTAATTTCTATGTGTTTGGTCCGGGAGTGATAAACCGGATTTTTCGTGAGGTTTATGGCACTAGTATTGTCGCACTTAATTGGAGCAGTTTTGATTGATTCCATAATCATTCAACTGTTGTTTCATCCAAATGATCTGTGCACAACAACTACCGCCGCAACGTATTCCGCTTCAAAGAAGGGACAAAGCCACACCGGCTTGTTTCTTACTATGCCATGAAACCAAGGCATTCCCAAGTATGTGACATGTCCCACTAGTGCTTTTTCGGTCCATTTTGCAACCCGCAAAATCCGAATCAGTACCCAATAAGTGTGCAACAAGACCTTTGGGGTACCATAAACCCATAGTTTGTGTGCCAGTGAGATATCTCATGATGCGTTTTACCGCTAAGAGATGTGATTCCTTAGGATTTGCTTGAAAACTTGCACACATACAAACACTAGACATAATATCCGGACGACTTGCAGTGAGATAGAGAAGAGATCCTATCATACCTCGATACTTACTTACTTCGACCGACTTACCACCTTCATCTTTGTCAAGATAGCATGATGTGCTCATTGGAGATGAGATTTCTTTGGCGTTGCTCATTCCAAATCTTTTAAGCAACTCCTTGCAATATTTGGATTGATTTATAAAAATTCCTTACATTGTTTGTTTGATTTGAAGACCAAGGAAGTAGTTGAGCTCTCCCATCATGGACATTTCAAACTCACTTTGCATGATTTTGGAAAAATCTTCACACAAGGACTCATTAGTAGCACCAAAGATGATATCGTCAACATAAATTTGAACAAGTAAAATGTCATGATTTTTGTGTTTAATGAAAAGAGTGGTATCAACTTTTCCTCTTTCAAAACCTTTTTCAAGTAAATATTTGCTCAACCTTCGTACTAAGCTCTCTGAGCTTGTTTTAAACCATATAAAGCCTTTTTCAATTTGAAAACATGATTTGGAAATTCAAAATTTTCAAAACCGGAGGTTGATCAACATATACTTCTTCTTGAATAAAGCCATTAAGAAATGCACTTTTAACATCCATTTGAAAAAGTTTGAAATCCATGATGCATGCAAATGCGAGAAGCATGCGAATAGCTTCTAATCTAGCCCGCGGGTGCATAGGTTTCATCGAAATCTATGCCCTCTTGTTGGTTATAGCCTTTTGCAACAAGTCTAGCTTTATTTCTAACAATGATACCGTTTTCATCAAGCTTATTGCGAAAGACCCATTTGGTCCCAATGACTAGGTGATCTTTAGGCCTAGGGACAAGTTCCCAAACATCATTTCTCTCAAATTGATTTAATTCCTCTTGCATAGCAAGGGTCCAATGCTCATCAAAGATGGCTTCATTGACGTCATTTGGTTCAATTTGAGAGACAAAGGCCATATGATGACATGCATGATTAAGAGAGTTTCGAGTCGTTACCCCTTTTGAGATATCACCTATTATGTTGTCAAGAGGATGGTTCTTTGAGACTCTCCATTCCTTTGGAAGATTTGAGTGAGAGAGTTCTTGAGAGGGTTGAGGCAAGGACTCTTGATCCTCCTTTTAAACTTTTGATCTCTCTTGTTCCTCTAAATAGGTATCTCCTAACACTTCTGTAAGATCATCAACACTTTCTTCTACTGAAGATTTGGGGTTAGATTCATCAAAAGAAACATGCACAGATTCTTCAATGATTAAAAATGCGTTTATTAAAAGTTCGAAAGGCTTTACAAGAAGTGGGATATCCAAGAAATAAACCTTCATCAGCTTTAGCATCAAATTTACCAAGGTTATCTTTACCGTTATTTAGAACAAAGCACTTACATCCAAATACGTGAAGGTGGGAAATGTTGGGCTTCCTTCCCTTGTAAATTTCATAGGCGTTTGTTTTAGAATAGGTCTTATGAGGACTATATTCATTACATAACATGCGGTGCTTACTGCGTCTGCTTGAAAATACTTAGGAAGGTTGGTCTCATTGAGCATCGCCCTCGCAAGCTCTTCAAGAGACCGATTTTCCTTTCCACCACTCCATTCTGTTTGTGGTGTTCTAGGTGCGAAAAATTATGCTCAATTCCATTTTCAGTACAAAAGGCCTCAAATGCCTCATTTTGGAATTCCCCACCGTGATCACTTGGATGGATACTATGTTCATTCCTTTTTCATTTTGGATAACTTTAGCAAGTTTACTTAAAGGCAAAGAAAAGCGTCATTTTTATGAGAAAGAAATAGAGTCCATGTATAGCGAGAATAGTCATCCACAATAACAAGGGCATAGTAATTTCCACCAAAGCTTTTAGTTCTAGATGGTCCAAATAAGTCCATGTGTAAAAGTTGTAAAGGCCGGTTTGTGGAAACAATATTTTTTGATTTGAAAGAGGCCTTTACTTGTTTTCCTTTTTGACAGGCATCACATAATTTATCTTTTTCAAAACGAAGCTTTGGTAAGCCAATTACTAAGTCCTTTTGAACCAACTTATTAAGATGATCCATGTGAATATGAGCCATTCTCCTATGCCATAGCTAAGATTCATCCTCTTTACTAATAAGACAACATGCATCATTTGAAGGTATTCTATCTAAATCAACCATGTAGATATTTCCAATTCTAGGTCCAATAAGAACAACATTTTCGATTCTGAGTTCATAACCATGCATTTTGAAGAATCAAAAACCACTTTGTTCCCTTTATCACAAAGTTGACTAATACTTAGCAAATTGTGCTTCAAGCCATCCACATACAAAACATTTTCAATAGTGGGATTAGGACTCTTACCAATGGAACCAATCCCAAGAATTTTACCTTTGTTGTTGTCACCATACCGGACATAACCACTATTCTTAGGTACCAATGAGGAGAACTTGCTTTTGTCTCCTGTCATGTGCTTTGAACAGCCGCTATCAAGATACCAATTTAAGTCCTTGGCTTTCAAGCACACCTACAACAACAGATTAATTTTTAACCTTTGGTACCCAAACTAAGTTGGGTCCAGATGAGTTAGTTTTTGGCAAAGTACCCTTTGGAATCCATATCTTTTGCCAACCACATTCTTGTTCTTTCTAATATTGCAAATGGAGGCGGTGTGACCATTTCTACCACAAAGTGAAAGCATTTAATGAAAGGGCTGCTTAAAGTGTTGTTGTGATTGACAAATTTAAAGGATTTTTCATGCGTTTGTGGATTATAACCCAAACCGGCTTTTCCAAAAGTACCCTTTTGTTTTCCCAATAGAATGTTTAAGTTATCCCTTCCCATGGTAAATTTGGCAAGGGTGTTTTCCAAATCTTCAATCTTGTTTTACAAAACATTGCATTCATCACACTTGAAAGTATCAATCTTTTGGTTTTCACAAAAGGTGCAAGTAGAAACTTCAGTCACAACAACTTGTTTTTCCTTAAAAACTTCTATCTCTTGGTTTAAGAAAATAATTTTAGATTCAAGAGAAGAGATGGTTTTCTTAGAAGAAGAAATAATTTTTCGAAGTCTAGTCGTTTTATTATTTAATTCTTCACAAGTAATAAGAAGCTCATCATAAGTTAAAGGAGATTCGAGTTCAAGAGCATTTACCTCATCCTCCTCGTGTTTTGCCATGAGACATAAGTTGGCCTCCTCATTTTCTGATTCATCAGACGAGTCCATATCATTGTCATCCCAGGCAATGTAGGCTATTCTTCCTTTTGATTCCTTTTGTGGTCTTCTATCAAATTTTTCGTTTTTCTTCTGACCATGAGGGCAGTCGGGTTTTATATGTCCCTTTTGACCACACTTGTAGCAAGTTGGATTAAAAGAAGTTCCTTCCTCATTTTTCTTTTGAGGATTTTGTACCTTGCCCGTTCTCCCCTTTTGCCCCATCACCCTTTTGACCCTCCGACCCATCAGACTTATGTCTTCCTCATTCTCATCTAGACTATCATTGTTGTCAGATTCCTCTTTTTCATTTACGATTGCTTTGAGAGCAATTCCTTTCTTTTTCTTATCACTTTCTTCACTCTCAGTGAGTCGATTTAGTTCAAGTTCATATTCCTGCAATTTTCCAAACAAGGTTGCCAATGATATAGTAGATAAATCTTTAGATTCAGATATAGCAGTAACCTTGGGTTGCCAGTTTCTATTTAAACATCTAAGAACTTTATTAATTAAATCTTCATTACTGAAGACTTTCCCAAGAGCTCTGAGATGGTTTATTATATGGATGAACCTTTTTTGCATATCTTGTATGTTTTCACTTGGTTTCATCCTAAATAACTCATACTCATGGGTTAATGTGTTCATTCGAGCCCTCTTGACCTCGGTAGTACCTTCATGGGTCAATAGAAGGGTGTCCCACATTTCTTTAGCAGTCTTGCAATTTGAGACCCTATAGAACTCATCGTAGCTTAAAGCAGAAGTGATGATGTTCTTAGCTTTCAAATTGTATTGGACCTTTTTCTTATCATCTTCGGTCCAAAGTGATCTTGGTTTGTCTACCACTGCATCATTAATTGATTGAGTGGGGACAAATGGACCATTTTCCACAGGATCCCAAATATCAAGATCAACACCCTCAAGAAAGATTTGCATTCTATCCTTCCAATAACCATACCCCTCACCATTGAAAAATGGGGGTCTGTTCATGGAGGTTCCCTCGTTATTGTTTGAAGTCATTCTCTTGAGACGGTTAAGTCCTTTATACAAGAGTCTAGCTCTGATGCCACTTGTTACCAAGTGACTTCAAACACAAGAGGGGGGTGAATTGTGATAGCGGTGCTTATAAAAAAAATTACAGATAAATTACTGAATTAAAAAAAACTTGAAAGAAATAACTTGCGAAAAGATAAATAACTTGAAGAATAAATTGCAATAAATAAATGACAGAAAATAAATGACCGAAAAATAAATAAAGAACAAAAATAAATAAAGTGCTTGAATGATAAAGAGACAGAGAGCAAAGAAGAGCACGCAACAAATTATACAGCTTCGGCCACCAAACACCCCTGGCCTACGCCCGTCCCCAAAGCAAAGCACTATGGGATTTTCACTAAATCACTAGTTTTTAAATCAAGTTCAGCTATAAACCTTTACAACTCTATACCAGAGCAATACGTTCAAGAGATATCACCTCTCTATGAACACCTTGGGATTCCTACCCAAAAGAAATGATTTTCGCAAATAAAATGAGATGATAAAGATACACTCAATAGTGCGGATATAACAAATTGAAGCTCAAATAATACAACTCAAATTATGTAGAATAAAAAAACTCTCAAAAAAATTGTGCTCAAATAAGTGTGAGTGATGGAAAATATTTGATAGAGTTTTGGCACAAAGAGTAAGTGAGTGTATTGTTTAAAAACATCCTGTCTTGTTGCTTTTATAAGCAATGGAGGAGCGTGTAGCATTAAAAATTTGCCCGCTATGCGTTTTGATTATTAAAAGGATAATTTGTCCGTTCTGCGGCATTAAAAGGAAATCTGCGTTGCGTTTTGATTATGAAGAATTTGAAAACACGGAGACGGAAATGATTATCGGACACACTTGGAGTTCGACATTGTATTTCCATACGACCTCTCCCCAAATTTCAAGATACGACCTCCTCATTTCGGCAAGATACGACCTCTTCACTTTCGGCAAGAACCACGACCTCCTCACGGCTCGACGCGACCTCCTCACGGCTCGACGCGCGACCTCCTCGGCTCGACGCGCGACCTCCTCACGCTCGACGCGACCTCCTCGGCTCGACGCGACCTCCTCAGGCTCACGCGACTTCCCACAGTTCAAGACGCAACCTCACTAAGACGCGACCTCATTTCGGCAAGATACGACTTGCATGTCAAAATATCAACGCTCGACACGGAGAATATTTTCCAAAGAAAACTTGAAATATTTTCCAAACAATATTTTGAGCACAACTTAAGAATTTTTCAAAATACTTTGTGCCTAAAAATAATTTAAGAAAAATTATCATAAAATCAATTTTAGAATAAAAATCATTTTGTGAGTGTGTGATTTTATTTTAATTGAGAGCTTTTTATTACTACTTACAAATAGTCTTAATAAAAATAAATAAATACCCAAAACCCAAAGACTTGAGAAACTATCGTTCTTGATACGCGTCTTGGTATTCTTTTCCACTTTTTGCACGGTTGACTATTTGCAAAGCTCCCTTTTGTCAATCATCAAAACCATCCTGTCAAGGCATGTATTCACAGAAACGTCGAACAAATTTGGACCCATCATTCCGCAAGGAAAGTGGAAGTTGTTTGTAGTTTTGTTCCAAAACAAAATAGCAGCTCCCAACATAGATGAGTCCAACCTAAATTGATGTTTTATTAGCCGAATCAGGTGGTAAATGCCTAAATCTTTCCAAGTCTCAGCCTTTTTGGCTTCTACCCTAGCAAGCCAGGCAGAATAGCCGATTACGTTCAACGGCGGCGTTCTAAAAAGCCTTGAGCTTTTGAAGAAATAGTGAATGTGCAATTTAGGGGAAGAGGCTAGAATGTCAGTGTGCCCATCTTTGTTTGGGAAAGAATCCTCAAAGCTTTTTGGGAAACAAGGTAGGGCGATAACTGGTCCCAAATAAGCAGCAGGTAGGTCTAAGAGATAAGAGGGATCGTTTAAGTAAGGGATGATTACCTTAGATTTCTGCCATGGGATTGATGCGTCGACTTCCGGGTTCCACCATGTTTTCCTTCGGGATGAAGTAGTGCTCTGAGTTGGAGTAGATGAAGACGCCATTAGAGATTCGGAGAAATTTTCTTATGAGTTTAGAAGAAGCAGAAACGTTCTGAATGAGGGTTGTGCGGGTATTTATAATCGTGCATCTAGAACAAGACGTGCGAGTGGGGGAATAACCGCTAATTTCAAGAGTAATGATGGCCCTATTTTTTAGGGAAGTGGTAATGCAGGCCTGTGATGGGATTGTCTGAAAGATTAATCGTCGCACGTGGTGATGAAAAATTCTGGTTGTCTTCACTTTTTTGTGTCGAAAACTCAGAATTTGGGGGGCATCTGTTGGGTGCCAAATTTCATATTTGGGATTCTCGACAGAGTTGTAAGAATTCGACAAAGGGAAGGCAAAGAGCCAGAAATAAAAAGCAGAAAATAAACCAAGTTTAAGAAGACCAAGTGATTTGATGATTGTTCGACAAAGATACGGGGCGTCGAAGATGTCAACAAAGAAGATGTCGAAGTAAACTTAGTTTTTTTTTCTATATATGTATAACTCGACAGGAAGTGCTACTGTCGAAGTTTAGTAGTTTTTAGTGAAATTAACTACCGACCATATATCCGTACACGTGTCAGGTCGGATGATAGGTAGTTTTTACGATTTTTTGCCTATAAATAGTAGTTCGTACAATGTACAAAGGGTTGGATACTTGATCTAAAATTCCTAACACCTCGACGGCGAAGCAGATTAAAGGAAACACGATCACAAAGATGCCTTCCACTCTTTTCTCTCAAAGATTTGTAATTTCAATTCAATTCTATTTTCAGTTTAAATTTACGCTCTGTCTATGCATTTAAATTCAATTTCAATTCATTTAAAGCCTTTCGAACTTACATTCTTCATTGTTTTCTGCATTTACTTATTTTTGAAGTCATGTTATTTACTGCGTTCATTTCAATTCCTGCATTTTATTTCCTGTCATTTACTTAACTGTCATCTATATTCCAACGCTTTGCACTTAATTTTTTTATTTTTCCTCTCATTTAAATTCCAGTCTTTTACTTTTATGTTCTTTACTTTTGCACAAACTTCTCATTCACTGTCATTTACATGCTTTCTTTTAAATTCATGTTCTTTAAAAGCTTCTACTTAAATTAAGTCATTTAAGTGTTTTCATTTACATTCTTGCGTTAATTTAAATGCACAAGTTCATTTATATGAATGCATGCCTCAGCGTTTGCATTGTATGCTTTAAACTTTATTTTCTGTCCAAGTACTTGACAATCAAGTCATTGGCTAGTCACAGCCAAAACTTGTTTATTTATACATTCAGTGTCATTCCAAACAACAATTGACTTGTTGCTTGGAATTATTGTATTCAAGACTGGCAAAAATCACAATGATTAATGGCTTTAAAAGCCAAGAAAGTTGAAAGACGGGTAACGTGTCGAACAATTGACCGTTATACTTAAAAAATCATTGTTTTACGAGCGAGATTACCACGTAACTCGTTCGGATTCATAATTGCTTGATCATCAAAATTTATTTGTTTGTTTGATGAATTTGGTAGATCATACAAGATCATCAAAATTGGTAGAACCATACCATAAACCAAATTTCCCCATAAACAGGGGTAACATTAAAACTAACCAATGTTACAACAAAAAAGGTTAAAACTAACCACTTGCTGCATGCAACAGAAAGGTCGAACTTCTGGACGCCCTCCAATATCGAGAGGATGGAGTAACAAATCTATGTCCATTAATTCAGTGACGCTCAATTTTACCTTCCTCACATCTTAAATCCAAAAATAAAGAAACCCCTTTGCACTTAAGAACCCCTCATTTGTCATGCTTCTGCCTCACACAAAAACCACGAAACCCAAATTCTCATCACCACACATAATTCTCACCACCCCCAAGACATGGATTCTTCAACATTCATAGGGACGATTCTCATTTTTATCTTGTTTTGCATACCACATTATTGTGCTCTTGGGCTTGGTATTGGTACACCAACGGTCATAGATTCTCCTATGTTAACGCAAAAGCTAGGAACTAATCGCACTATCAAAGTAGATATTAATGGAAATGGGGACTTCAAATCTGTCCAAGCTGCAATAGATTCCATTCCTGAAGGAAATTCTAATTGGGTTATTGTTCATGTTAGGAAAGGAATATACAGGTACAAATTTATAATTAGTATATGTATTTTCTTGTTAACTTGTTATATATGAAGAGCTTAACTTGTTAATTAATTCTTTTTATTTTTTTATTTTGATAATGTGAAGAGAAAAGGTGCACATACCAAAGAATAAGCGTTATATATTCTTGAGAGGGAATGGAAAAGGAAAAACAGCCATTGTTTGGTCTCAAAGCTCCTCTGATAACATAGCTTCTGCCACCTTCAAAGTCGAAGCCACCGATTTCGTTGCCTTTGGAATTAGCTTCAAGGTCAATACTTTCATATATAATTTAAAACTTGCATATACCTATTCATGTGATATTTATATTTAGCCATTTTATAATGGAAAAAAAACTTATTAGGTGTTGTTTGTGATGTTAATCAACTATAACATGGCATATGGATTAAATTTTTCATTTAAATTTATATTCAAAATAATCATACTTTTAGTATTGAATAGTTAATTCATGTATTGAATTGTGATTAGAAAACACTAAAAATTGCACACAAACAATTGTTCCTAAGTTTTTTCCTTTTAAAATTTTGCCTCTTATATACATGGAGGAGTTCTTGTGGTAACAATTTATTATTATTATTATTATTATTATTATTATTATTATTATTATTGGAAGTAACATTTTGTACTTTTTTATTCTTGAATCACAGAATGATGCACCTACAGGGGTTGCCTATACCTCGCAGAATCAATCGGTGGCAGCATTTGTGGCAGCAGACAAAGTGGCATTTTACCACTGTGCATTTTACAGTACACATAACACTCTCTTCGATTACAAAGGAAGACATTACTATGAGTCATGCTACATTCAAGGCTCCATTGATTTCATATTTGGTCGTGGCAGATCCATCTTCCAAGTAAGTTAATTATATCCATGTTTTTCCTAGTATTAATTATTGGCTAATTAATCAGCGCAATAATTATATATTAATTAATTAATCACAAACATTTTTAATATGCAGGGCTGTGAGATATTTGTGGTTGATGACAAAAGGATAACAATTCGAGGGTCAATCACAGCTCAAAACAGAGAAAGCGAACGTGAGATAAGTGGGTTTATCTTTATCAAAAGCAGGGTTTATGGCATTGGTGGGGTGTACTTAGGAAGGGCAAAAGGTCCTTATTCTAGGGTGATTTTTGCAAAGAGTTACCTCTCTAATTCCATTGTTCAAGAAGGGTGGACAAATTGGAGTTACGACGGTAGCACAGAGTAAGAAAAACCACTAATTGAATTCCCTCTTCGTAAAAAAATAAAATAAAATTAGTACTATAATATTTATTGATGAGAATATTTTTTTTAATTCTTGTAATGTTGTTAAATTGTAGAAATCTATTCCATGCCGAGTATAAGAACTATGGACCTGGAGCCACTTCGGAGGGACGCGCTTCTTGGTCGAAGCAGCTTACTGACGAAGAAGCTGCTCGCTTTTTGTCTATTGATTACATTGATGGCAAGAATTGGTTGCCAGTGTGGTTATAATATTAATCAGCTTGTTGTGCTCAAACTCTCCCATATGGAAAATCATGGATGCACACACGTATTGAAATTTGAAAGAGATTCTTAAACTTGTGCAGTTGGATTGTTTGTTTAGGAAAAGAATTCACCATATATTATATGTACCAACTTTGCCATGGCACTATTTATACTTTATAGTACCTCAGATTTGCCTAGTTAGTTTTTAGATAGAATCCAAGTTGTTGAAAGAACGAGTACATGTATGAGAGTGCCATGTATCTGTCTTCTTTGGCTTGTTAATATTATGCAAGTTGATTTGTATCAAACTAGCAGTGCTAGCTCCATATATAAAGATAAAAAGGAAAATACTGATACTACTAGTAATGACTTTTACTACTAGTAATGACTTTTTCTTTTTCTTTTTATGAATTAGTAGTAGTAATGAGTGAAAGCATAAGATGTTAAAAAAACTCGGATTTATTGCACCGTTATATATATTAGCCTGCCTTCATACATGGACGAGCATCACAAAACTCCCGAATTTATTTAATTAAACTATTAGTTGTGCGTACTTGCATGCTGCATACATGGATGAATATCATATCATATTGCATGACAATAATATTATGTTTTTAGGAATTTTAGATTAATTAGTATCCACCACCTCCGGCACCACCACCCTCTCCACCTTTGCCGCCTCCAAAGCCCCCACCTACACCACCTCCGGCTCCACCACCTCCTCCAGCTCCTCCTCCAAGGCCTCCACCAGCACCACCTCCAGCTCCTACACCTCCACCAACTCCTCCTCCAATGCCACCTCCGGCACCTCCTCCATGGCCTCCACCTGCACCACTTCCGGCTCCTACACCTCCACCATATCCTCCTCCAATGCCACCTCCGGCTCCTCCTCCATGGCCTCCCCCTGCACCACCACCAGCTCCTACACCTCCACCAGATCCTCCTCCAATGCCACCTCCGGCACCTCCTCCATGGCCTCCACCTGCACCACCTCCACCAGCTCCTCCTCCAATGCCACCTCCGTCTCCTCCTCCATGGCCTCCACCTGCACCACCACCAGCTCCTACACCTCCACCAGATCCTCCTCCAATGCCACCTCCGCCTCCTCCTCCATGGCCTCCGCCTCCACCACCCCCCGCTCCACCACCTCCAACTCCTCCTCCTACACCACCGCCTTTGCCACCACCGGCACCTCCACCAGCTCCTCCTCCAATGCCACCACCAGCACCACCTCCAACTCCTCCTCCTACACCACCACCTTTGCCGCCGCCAGCTCCTCCACCTGCTCCTCCTCCAATGCCACCAGCACCACCAGCACCGCCTCCAACTCCTCCTCCTACACCACCACCTTTGCCGCCAGCTCCTCCTCCAATGCCGCCACCAGCACCGCCTCCTACACCACCACCTTTGCCGCCGCCAGCTCCTCCACCAATGCCACCACCACCACCTCCAATTCCTCCTCCTACACCACCACCTTTGCCGCCACCAGCACCTCCTCCAATGCCACCGCCAGTACCAGCTCCACCACCGCCTCCATGGCCTCCCCCACCACCACCTCCTCCAATGCCACCGCCAACACCACCTCCTATTCCTCCACCTTTACCACCACCAGTACCACCTCCAAACCCTCCCCTTTGCCACCTCCACCGCTTCCAAAACCTCCTCCTCCTGTGCCACCGCCAAACCCACCTCCTTTGCCACCTCCGAATCCACCACCCGCTCCTCCCCCTACACCACCACCTCCTCCACCTTTTCCAAAACCTCCTCCACCACCGAAACCACCACCTCCAATGTGCTCAAGTGAGTCTTCTTCTTTGAGTTTTCGGCACTCTGCTATTCCTATCACCAACACGAACAGCACAGCAGCAATTCCAACATGCTTATGTAACTTTCCCATCTTTCTACAATCAGAGAAAAACAAAGCTAGATATGCCTGCTTTACTTGTGTACTTCGAAAGCTAGAGCAAGGAGTGGTATTTATAGTGGAAAACCATAGTGCGGGTCATTAAAACATGTAGTTGAGATCTCTCTTTCACAGTGATTTTGAGGCCTCGTCATAGTCTTTGTGTGCAACATTGAGCCTAAAAATTCAAACTTATGTGGAAAATTGAGAAAGAAATTTTTCTATAACATTCAATGCGTTACACCTAACTGTCTAGATCTATATGAAAACAACTTCTATTTCTGCCGTCTTAACTTGATTACGAGAACGCTACGTCTTTAAACCAATAACTTTTTAAAATAGTAGCTCACAGTAATGCCATATATATGCATGGCTTTTTGGGGGTGGTGGGAACACGCTTGTAAGTGTTGGGGCACAAGTGCCGTACAAAGCTTGGCCTTCTGGATCTGATCGTAATTGCATACTGTATAAGGTTAATTAAGTCACTTGGATATCAAATTTTGCTGCCGACAATTTTTACTCAGACCCAAAAATGGGATGAAAATTAAAAGGGACCCTGGATCACTGTATGTAAGGATCCTTACCTTGATCCAATATTACCGCCACATTTAATATTTTTACCAACTGAATTAAGTATCAGCTGAGCCCAAAATGATACAGCAAATTGAGATGTGCACACTTTTTTAAACGAAAATTATTGCTGCAAATTATATTAATTTGTTCTTGTTAAAATTTTAAAAACAGAAAATTGTTTTTAAAAACTGTAATCAAACATACCCTAGATTTACTATTTTTGTTTGAATAATCTTATGTACTTTATGATTAAAAAAAAACAAATAATAATAGATGATATTTTCACAAGGTCCATATTGCTCCAGGTATTGAGAAAACGTTAGGTGTTTAGGCATTAATTTGATCACGAATGTAAAAGAGATGGAAAAACAAAATTATATCTTCTTATTTGATTATACAGTATATGTGTGTGTGAAAATAGAGAGAGTGATCTAGACAGATGATGAAAGTGGATAAAATTAACAGCCACTTAAATAATTAAGTGGCTCTCGATCGAGTTTTCTAGGCCTGATGGTGAGTAAATAAGGAAAGGTAGCATCATGCCACTGTTTCCCGTTGCCTTTCGTTAACCAAATGATTAAAAAGTCTACCTACTTTTTTTTATTCTAAGTTCTAATTAATTTCTTTGTTCTCAAAATTTTGTACTCAGCCAAAGTTAAAAAATCAAGAAGTTTTTCATTGATCACTTTAACCCTTGAATTATTTTTAATGTCGAATTATCATTAATAAATTCTACAATTAAACTGAGTGATAAATTGTAATATTGATTTAAATTGAAATACCAATATATATACACGTACGAAATAAACATAATTTTAGGTACTATTATTTCAGGAAAATGTGTTATTTTAAAAATAAAATACATTTTTCTAGCACTTAGAAATTTATCCGAAGAATTTCATTAGCCAGCATCGCGCAACCCTAACTACTTTTAATTCCCGCGCCAAGTACTACCTACCTTTAAATCATACTAGTACCATGCGTCCAAAATTCCAAATCTTTTTTTGTTTTTATAAGCAAAAGAATATATTAAAGAGGAGTACAAGGGGTACTTCGAACCCATATTTACAATTGTTTGGGGAAGGAAGTGTCTCATTAAAACCTCTCAAGGCTAAAATCCAATGGGAAAATGACCGAGAGAAAAAAAAGAGTACAACGACCAAACACCCAATATGACAGAAAAAACAGGCAACCAATCCAACCAGCACATAATTTGCGCCACCCGCAAGCAAATACCAGCTGCAAATTATGCAGCCCCAGACACCCACAACACCTTGCAGGCCACCATGAGCCGTACATCACCAATACCATAGCAACACCAGCGGCAACCCAAAACCAACCCAAAATTCCAAATCTAATCACGGTGATATTAAGTAAATACGTAAATAAAATTAGTAAAACAATAATGTTGTAGTAATCATGTCAATTTAAAGTGCGTACATTCAAATTTGCTGTCATTTAGTTGGTAAAAATATTTAATGCTAGAGATAATAGGAAAAGAGGCCAATAATAAATACAGGGCTACTAATTGCTATTACTGCTATTGCATCTTACTCCCTCTGTCCTATTATAAGTGTTATATTAAAAAAAAATCTCAAAATAAGATGTATTTAACATTAATGACCTTTTACCTATTTTACCCCTAATAGTGTTTCTTAGAATTCTGCTATTGTGTTGCATCATTTTTAATGTAATAAAGTTACTTTGGTAACATTGTTATTCTTTTTATTTCATTTATAATTCCGTCTTAATCTGTATGAAATAACCTAGTACGACACTTATACTGGAACGGAGCGAATACGTTTAAGAGAAAACTATCTTTTTTGAAGTTTTTTAAAGGTTAAGTTGGATAACTTTTTTACTAATTGTTTCAGGGTGGTCTAAGAAGACCCAAACACGGTCACAGGATTTGGTTACCCCTTGGATCATCGTAACTCGGATATTTACTTCTGGCAGTTGTTCTAAAAGGATTTCTAACATCACTGCGGTCACAGCTTCTTGCAATCACTACGGTCAATGCTATGTAAGCTATTGAATCTGATTTTCCAGCACTCCCAACCCTCGATATGTTTTGTTTAGAGAAAAAATGTAACTACTAGAGATACTTGAATGCAGAGAATTTCAACCCCTTGAGACCAAATACATATTCATATTGTTGGTACGATATTTGTATCTCTATTGACTTGAGCATCAAAGTGATTTTTGCAAGTAAACATCTCCCTCTATATTGTTCACCTTCGTAGTAGAATTATCTATAGTATCAAACATAGGGACAAAGCTGCTCAACGAATCTTGGACATAACACTAAGCATGATAATTTCTCGCATATATACATGAGGAAAGTATATTGATGTAATACTTGAATATTGTGACAGTACCATTAATAACTTTATATAAAATATGAATTTTGTCAATCGAACGTCGAATAATTAACAATTATTTATTATATTGATTACTGTGTCAAATCTCTTAAAATTTAAACAACAATAAGTTGTCTAAAAAACACAATAACAAATTTATAATCAAATCATTCTTATTTTCATATATTTCAAACTCACGAATCTCACCCATCCGAACATTAGTTTTTATATATTTTAGGAGTACATATGACGCTAATACAACATATCTCAATTATACATATTAAATAATTTTATATTAATATAAAATTATATATATATATATATATGATAGTAATATAACATTGATCAAATATATAACTGTTTGTGCTTTTATAAAAAAACTTAAATTAATATTTGTTACTTTTAATTAGTCGTTAAATTGAAAAAAAAATTACTTTTATAAATTTCTTCACATTTAATTATTTATTCATACTAAATATAATTAAATATTTACGAGTCACCATTAAAATTATGTATTATTAGTAACAATTTTTACAAAAATAATATTATATTTTGATATTTATTATATTACAAATAAAATATTATTTTATGAATTCAACTAATATTTATTTCTTTTTGTTTCCCACGGGTCTCCTCTAACGGAGGCAATCCTGTTCGAGGCGCGTCGGACACTAAATATGAGAACCTCTCCCAACAGGGATTCAAACCTTGGTTCGCCACGTTGTAGGGGACTAGTCCCTTCCGCTAAACCCAACTCACGTTGGTGAATTCAACTAATATTTTTAACTATAAAAATCAGTGTTTGAAAAACCGGACCGGACCGGACGGTCCGACCGTCGGCAAGACACACGGTGATCGGTTCAACTAATTGGACCATGATCTAGTTGGGCCTTGAACCGGATCGGCCCAGGTTGGACCGCGGTCGGACCGGGTTGGACCGGTCGGTTGGACCGGGTTGGACCGGTTTAGCTTGTTTTTTTATTATTTTTATTTACTTTTTCCTCAAAATTGGTACTTTTTTATTTATTTAATTATTTATTTATCATCCGGTTCGACCGACGGTTCAATCGGCTGAACCAATTGAACCATAACCCGGCAGTCTCACCGGTTCAACGACCGGTCCGGTTTTTAAAACATTGATAAAAATAGTATAATACAAAATACACACAACTGGTTCAACTGATTCGGCCTTTTCTTTCATAACACCGCGGCTGGGTTCGATGAGGTGAGAGCTGCGTTAATGAAGCGATATGTAAATTTCATCATAAATCCTGATTCAAGTTTGTGATTCTCTGTGGCCCTAACGGTCCCCCGATTTAAACTTATTATTATAAAAAAAAAAACACACAATTTTAATGAATTCATGTGTGCATGCAGTTATGATTTGGTAAAAATGGCCAAGACATTATCCTCCACTTGTCATCCGTAACTAGCAAGCTTGTGTGTCCCACCACGTGTATTATTTATTATTCCAAAAGACATATTAGGAATCGGTATGAACTCGCTTTTCAGTTATCAATGTCAAGAATTTACAACTACGAGTGTGTTTAGTTTAATTTTGAAATGTAGCTTTATTGGGACTTATATATTTTACCCACCCCAGTTTCGTGTCATAGAGTATTTAGAAAGTAAAGACTCGTACAGAAAAGCTATCGCACGTCGTAAATCATTAAGTTTAAGCCATGGGAAAAGAAGAAATATGACTATTATCTGAAATTATTATCAAATCCCACATATAGCATTAAAGCATAGGTCCAAGTAACACAATGTCTTTGAAAAAGATGGTTAATAATACCACTTTACCTTCACTTTAACCTATCATGACTTTTTTTGTAAACTAAAAAAATAATTGATGAAATAGGCATGATCTATTAAACTCAGAAAACTATATTGATAAATATAAATGCAAAATTTATGCATCACATCCGCAGCAAGAGTGCAAGACTGAACTGAAAAGCTGATATAGTTGATGAAATAGGCATATGATCTATTAAACTCAGAAAACTATATTGATAACTATAAATGCAAAATTTATGCATCACATCCGCAGCAAGAGTGCAAGACTGAACTGAAAAGCTGATAGAGGCAAAATATATATTGGCCATTCATAATTTTAATAACTTATTTAATTAATCTTATGAGTCTTGTTACATCAATATAAGGGCTCTTTTGGTGGACATGATAGGATAGAGACATGATAGGATAGAAAACTGGATAAAGAAATGATATGATATAGACATGATAAGCTCTTATCATATCATGTGTTTAGTGCGCACTAGATAACAAAATAGATATTATTATATCATGACTTTAGCTTTTTTAAAATAACATAAAATGATAAAATTATCCTTGTGACACAATTACATATAATTTTTAAAATTAAGTATTTAGATATTTAATAGTTTAAATTAATTTGTATAATTTGTACAATTTTTAATATTGATAATAATTTTCTATTTTTAGTTTTTATTTTAAATATTTTTATATTTCTTGGATTTTAAATTATTTTTTACAATTTAATTTTTTTGTATTATGTAAAATGTCATAATTATTCTTATTAAAAAATTACATATAAATCTAAAATTAATTATATTATTTATATTTATTTCTTATTTTTTATTTTTTATAACTTTTATTATTAATTTTTTCAATTTTACTTTTTGTTTATAATATTTTTATATTTTATTAGATTTTAAATTATTTTTCATAAGGGTGAATACGGAAACAAATTTCTTATCATATCCTGTTGTTTCTAACCCAGCCCTCTCCTCAAGATAAAAATTTAACTAGATGGACATGATATGATATGTGACATGATTGAGTTATCATATTCTGCTGGTTCAACAAACACTGGATTAAAACAGGATATGATTGCTATCATATATTGTCTCTCTTATCCCAGCCACCGAACGGGCCCAACTTAATTATCTCATTAGTTTATAGTACTTTTCAGATACTATTAGAACTTATTACTTTTATTCTATTTTTATCCTCGTCAACATTATGAAGAAATGAAGAAATGGTACGGTAACTTAGCTATTCACTATCAGTTGTTGGTTCATTTGGAAATCGAAAAATGAAGAAATCTTTTTTAATATTAGGTGGGCAGTATTAAGTCCCTTCTTGATGCATCTGTCTCGGCCTTTGACAATACTAACAATACCAAACCAATTCGGTTTGTCACTTGGATTCCTCCTCATGATAATTGGATCAAATTGAATGTTGATGGCAAACTCTTTAGGTAATCCAGGTCGCTCGGGTTATGGAATCTTTTTAGAAATAGTCTTGGTAAGTGGCTTCGGGTTTCTCAGGCTCTTGTGGAATAACTACAAATGCAGAGCTTCAAGCTATTGCTTATGGCTTGAAGCTTGCTTGTGATAATGGCAATAAGGGGCTTATTTGTGAGTCGGATTTCAAAATGACATTGCTTATGATTGAAGAGGGTGTTCATCATACTCATTTGCATGCACCTCTGGTTGATCACATTCGAATGCTGAGGAACAAGGACTGGAATTTGTCCTTTAATCACACCTTGAGAGAAGGGGATTCTAGAGCAAATTGGTTAGCAAAGATAGGAGCCAACACAGAGCAAGGTTTCAGAGTTTGGTAGCATTGCCCTTCTGCCTTATCTTCCTCTCTCTTAGTCGATGCTATTGGGGTTTGAAGAATGAGGCTTTAATTTCTTTTGTTTCTTTATGATAAAAAAAATAATCCTAAATTTTTATTTTAATTATTATACTATTTTCATTATTTATTTTTATTTTTAATTAATATCTGGCATTTAAAAATAAAAATAATAAGAGTTCAAATAATTACTAAAAACCTAAAACCATAATTATGTAGAAACATATTTTTATTTACAAAAATACTAAAATTGATATAAAAAGTAATATAAATATGTATTTTTATATTATTTAACATTTATTAGCTAGTTTTTTAACGTATTTATTAGTTTGTTCAACAACTAACTTAACCAAATCGGTTTTACTCTAATAGATTAGCTTAGTAGTTTTTACTTTCAATTGATTTTTCAATTTGAATTAGTTTATTAATTATTTTTACCGAATAAACTCTAAATATTAAATATAAAAACGGTTTTTATACAACTTTGCACAGGTTAAAAGTCATTAATTGTCTAAATTTTTTTCTTATCAACTTATCAATTTCCTAATTGATAAGAAGAGAGAGATTACATACATAAAATAAATAGAAAATATTTGATTAATAAAAAAAAAATAGATAATTAATAACTCTTAATCTGTATAAAATTGCACACCTTAAAAAAATCGATATAAAAAATTACTCCATATAATAATACTGTAACTAGCTTGAAAGGGCAACTGCATTTACAGTACACTATTCATAAATAAATACACCATAAATATCTCTAAAATGTAGTACTAGGGGAACAACTACCAAACACATGGGACAACATAAGTCGTTCGCTGGTGATAGCATTATCAGTGGTGGTACGATCCGAATTGAAGTCTTCATTAATTTAAGCCACGAGTTATTTTCTGCACCGGCATCTATGTAGGTCAAGACTGACGGCAATTACACTGTTTATCAAAACCCATAGGTTGCGTTCCGACGGAATACCACAGGACAAACCTTTAAATCGTTGAATAACTAATTATCCTGTATATTATTTGGTGTACAATAGATAGCACAAACAAAATAATATTAAATTTACTATAATGTCTTTTGTATTACATAACATTATATATATATATATATATATGAGATTTGCTAACTTACACTCACCCATTTTTTAGTTAGTGTAAGTTTGCAAGTTATAACTAAAAACTTGTTTTTGTTATAACTTGCTAACTTACACCAACTAAAAAAAAGTGGGTGTAAGTTAGCAAATCCCTATATATATATATATATATATATAACTAGAACGTGACATGCACAGGTATTTAATTTTTTTGTTTTGTAATGAAAGATACTTAAAATGTATTTTGGGAGACAATAGTTGTATTTTGCTTTTAGAAAGATGGTGTTGAAAGTTGTGAATAGTTGTTTATAAAAAAAATTAATGGTAAATAAAATAATTTTTTTTAACATAGGTTACAATTGAATACCATAGAAAGTATATTTGAACACATATCTATGTTTATTAGTTGTTTTTCTGTGCACTGCATCACAGAAGTCGTAGAAAATAGGCAAATAGTTGTTCATAATTGGTCTATGTTGTGCAAAAAATACATGAAATTAATAATTGTTACAAATGTGGGAAAATAAGATTATATAAGCAATGTATTTTTTGGGGTTTACCATTCTTAATTTTTTAAACAGTTCTTTATAAATCCACTTTTACGGTGATGTTTGTGATTTGGTTGTCGTTGTGACAAATATGTATATTCAATTTGCTACAGGAAGTTAATCTTGACATTGCAACATATACAATTGGCCATGAGAAAAGACTGGTTGTGAAAGATAGATTTAGACTTGTCTAAGTGATTGTCTCTAACTTTTGTTAAATGTCAATGCAAAAGATACAACAATAAAAAAATTGTATGCATTGGAATTTAAAAGGAATTCTACTATCGTATGCAGCCAATGACAATCTAGAAATTTAAATCTTTTTACTAATATTATTTCTTGAAATCACATTTCCTCCTAAAAATAATAGTTAATACATGTTATAGTTAGAAAATTAATAGTTAATACACGCTATATATGGTAAGAAAAGCACATAGGGACATGATAGAAAAAGTAATAGTTCATACCTGCTAATACTATGTGTTTAGTTTTTTTTTTTTGACAAACTATGTCTTTAGCTAATATTCTGTCTTTTGTAAGAGTTTGTGTAAGTTTGCTATGTTTATGTTTCTGTTTCAATGACTAACTCTTCAATCAATGATTTCTTTAATCAATAATTCTCAATGCCTAAACATATCATATGAAAGCACAAATATGCATCGATCTAACAATTTAAAAAGTTTGTAAATTTAGTTTTATGAAATATGAATATGAAGAGGAAAAAATTTTAAACTAACATATATAAGTAGCATAACCTTAAAAAATAGTGACACTTTTAATTGTAAATATAAAATTTATTGTTAAAGTTAAATCTTAGAAAATTTGTAAGGTTATTTTTTATTTAAACTTTTTTTTGTATTTTCGTAAAGTAAATAAGCAATGCAGAGTAAAAATATATAATTTTAAAAAACTAATTAAAATGATATGACATTATTAAGCCAAAATGTTAATTACGATTTCATACATTGATGGTAATCTCTTTTCTTTTGAATTTTAATGAATGAATTTAATTTTTTGAATTAAGAGACAATTTATAAACTATGTTCTTACGTATCCCATACTTTTTATCCTTTTGTAGTTCTATTTATCATACTTTTGTGTTTTTGTCTTGATACCTAAAGAACGGTGAAAGAAATTAGGTCCAATTTTTAATTTTTTAATTTTTTTTAAAACCTAATGCTAAAAGTAAAAATTAAATCTTTTAGAATTTTAAATATTAACCTTATTATAATAAAAGCAAATCTAAATCAAGATGAAGTAAACTTTTTTCATATTCTTTAAACGAACATAATTTTTACATAAACTACATTTTCTGTTGTAGGAGTCTAGTAGCCATCTAATTATCCCGGAGCACAGTGGCAGATCTTGACCAATATTTTTAAGGGAGCCAAAATAATTAAGTAATATACTTAAAGTTAAAATTACACATAATAAAAAATATACAAAATACATTTTTACTAATGCAAAAATATATTTAGTCAGAACACAAAATAAAATTAAAAATAGTAATAAATTTTAAAATATTTATTTTATCATTTGGAATAAAATAAAATCAAATGTGTAAACTAAATTAAAACAATTATTTGCAGACTAAACTATACTATATTATTGAAAAAATAATTTTGGTTTGAAGGAATACATAAAACAAAAAATACATATACGAAAAACAATAATACGAAATGAAATTTAAAAAATAGCTGCTGTAAAAGAGACAGTAAAAATAATTATTATTCACACTTTTTTTTGCTATAGAAAGTAAAAATTGATGTGGGAAGGACAATAGAGCTAGCTAAAAAGCATAAAGGGTAATGATGAATTCTCCCCCCGCTGGCCGCTGCAAAGCAACTCTTACACACCTAGGAAATAAAAACTGAAATGCAGAAATAGGTTCTACATGGATTTGATTCCCTGCCCTATTGGTTGCAAAATAGTGTTCAACCACTGCGCCATTGCGCACATGCAAACCTTTTGGTCAATCTTTATATATATAATGTGCTCATGACGATAAAAGATGTATATATATTTATTAAGAAAAAAATTTAGGGAACCAATGTACTCAAGAAGCTCCGCCTCTGCCGGAGCATCATGTTCCTCTTTGCTTTTCATTAGATTCACTGATTATCTTTTTTATTATCTATTTATAATTTACACAATCATTTGACGAAGTTATCAAAAATATGTTATGAAACCATTGAACATACATCTATAGGCAAATATGCTGATATCCATTAACGTGCAAATAATCAAAAGTCTTATTAATAGGAAAATAGACCTCTAAAATAAACTCGTTTGTAATTTTAAGACCAAATGGACCTCATGAAAACATTGAGAACACACCCATAGTGTGAGTATAGTAGTCATAAGCTAACTCAGAGAGTTAGTTATGCTAGTGTGCAGGATAAGCTACTGTTGGTGTAGGATAAACTCATCTATATAAAGCTGAGATTAGAGTTTGTTAGTCTCAGTTAATCAGTTTTGTAACCGCTTCACATTCAATGAGAAAAACTTTCTTCTCTCTTCTCTTGCATTCTAATATGGTATCCAGAGCTTAGATTCTGATCCTTGATGGCTTTCGAATTCCCTCCTCCTACTCCTTCACCGCCACTGGTGGAGTCACAAGCTCAACCGGTGCATTCTATTCCGGCGCACAATTCCACCACCGCTATCGCCGCTTCCGTCTCCTTACCTTCGAACAAGGGTTCGTCATCTTCGTTTGGCTATAAGATTTCAGAAAAACTTACTGATAACAACTTTCTTTTGTGGCTTCAACAAGTCGAGCCAGCAATCAAAGCAAATCGCCTGCATCATTTTCTTGTTTCACCAAAAATTCCTCCTCAATTTCTTTCTGAACAAGACAGAGTTGCAAATTGTGTTAATCCTGAATACCTAGATTGGGAACAGGTTGATCAAATGGTTTTGTCGTTGATTCAATCCACTCTTTCAAGTTCGATTTTGCCTCGCATTCTTGGTTCTGTTCATGCGTTTGAAGCGTGGGAGAAGATTCAAGCATATTTTCACCATCAAACTCGCGCTAAGGCGCGTCAGCTTAGATCTGAACTCCACACTGTTAGTTTAGATGATCGCAATGCCTCTAAATTTCTTCAGCACATCAAAGCGCTCGTTGATTCTCTTGCCTCGATTGGAGATCCAGTTTCCTCTCAAGGTCATATTGACTCGATTCTGGAAGGTTTACCTCAAGAATTTGATTCGGTGATCTCTCTTATTGAAAGCCGTATTGATCCTCCTATGACAATTGAAGAAGCAGAAGGATTGATTTTAGCACAAGAACTTCGAATCAAGAAGTATCACAAGAAATCTGGTGTGGATCTTCCATCGGTAAACCTAGCTCTATCTTCTCCTTCTCAACCTAAAGATGAGTCCTCTGGCAAAGGTGAAGAACAACAAGCAAACACTGCTTATACAGATAATCGTGGAGGTTACAGAGACCGTGAAGGTGCTGGTTCCGGTCGTTTTGGCCGTGGAAGAGGACGCGGTGGTCGCTCCTCTCTTCAGTGTCAAGTTTCCTACAGAATTTATCATATTGCTGCCAATTGCTATCATCGTTTCAATCCACACTATCAACCTCCTCTGCCACAAAGTTTTCCCTATCCTCAAAACACCTGGACGCTTGGCTCTGCACAGCCACAATTTCATCATCCAAGGCCACCATAACAACAACAACAATTTCAGCAACCACCTCTACTTCCACAACCGTCACCTCCACATTTCAACCGCAGGCTATGGTTGCTCACTCTACTTCTGCACCTACTCAAAATTGGTATCCATATTTTGGTGCTTCCTTTCATGTAACTGGCCAGTCACAAAACATCAAGCAGGTTTCTCTATTCGAAGGTCCATATTAGATCTTCGTTGGCAATGGTAAAGGTTTGCATGTTCACTCTTTTGGTTCAACAATGTTTCAATCACCTATAAAACCTCATATTAACCTGAATCTTCATAACTTATTACATGTTCCTCTTATTACCAAAAACTTGATTAGTGTCAGTAAATTTGCAAAAGACAATTCGGTATTCTTTGAATTCCACCCTAATGAATGTCTTGTAAAATCACAGGCTTCAAATGAAGTTCTTCTTCGAGGCTCTGTTGGAGATGATGGATTATATGTCTTTCCTAATCTGCAGCTTCAACATCCTGGTTCTTCCAATCATTCTTCATTTTCCAATTACATTTTTCCTGCAGTAAATGCTTATACTTCTGTTTCCACTGCTGATGTGTATAATCCGAACAGTTCAATTACTTCTGGTTGTAGTTCTTGGTTTACTTGGCATTTAAGATTAGGCCACCCAAATTCTAATGCCATGAGAATTGCTTTACAAAAATGTAATGTTTCATCCATCAATAAAAGTAGTTTTGATTTCTGCACAGCTTGTTGTGTTGGTAAAGCACATAGGTTACCTTCCACTTCTTCCAATACTGTGTATAATTCTCCCCTTGAGTTAGTTTATAGTGACCTATGGGGTCTCACATCTATCACATCCTCTAACAATTTCCTTTACTACATCACATTTGTAGATGCTTACTCAAAGTTCACTTGGATCTATTTGCTTAAAAACAAATCAGAAGTATTTACCATTTTTAAACAATTTAAAGCCATGGCTGAGTTGCAATTCAATGCCAAGCTTAAAGCATTGCAAATTGATTGGGGAGGGAAATTTCGCCCACTCACAAAATACCTTATTGACTTAGGAATCCAACATAGATTGATTTGTCCACATACACACCATCAAAATGGTGTAGTGGAAAGGAAACACAGACACATTGTTGATCTAGATTTGTCTCTTTTAAGTCATGCATCCCTTCTTCTCAAATTCTGGGATCATGCCTTTCTTACTGCGGTTTATCTCATTAACAGGCTTCCTTCAGCTTCCACTAATTTTCAAACTCCATATGTTGTTTTGTTTAAGCAAGATCCTGATTATAACTTCCTCAAAGTGTTTGGATGTGCATGTTTTCCATTACTTAGACCTTACAACTCAAGCAAATTCAATTTTCGTTCACATGAATGCTTTTCTTGGGTTACTCCACATCTCACAAAGGTTACAAATGTCTTTCCCCCACTGGTAGACTCTTCATTTCTAAGGATGTTATCTTCAATGAGATAAGGTTTCCATATCCTTCACTGTTTTCGGCTCAGTCATCTTTTCCTGCCACTACTACATCCTCAAGTAATTTTGTTTTTATTCCTTCTGTCACCTCCTTTCCTGTTGTCACTCCTTCTTCTGCCCCAATTCAGTTACCTACTGGTTCTACTACCAATCTTGTTCAAAACGGTGCTGCCATCCCTTCCCCTGTACATTTACAGTCCTCTTAAATGCACAATTTTTCACATTCTGCAACTAATTCTGCTGCTGCATCTCCTGTCAGTTCAGCTTCAGCTTCTTCTCAGTCTACAAATTCTCAAATTGCTGACACTAATCATGGTCACACCTCTGCATTCCCTACATTACTTGCAAATACTGTAAACACTGCATTACCTGCCAACATTGCATTACCTTCTAATATTCATCCTATGACAACCCGATCCAAAAATAGAATTGTTAAACCCAAAATTCATTCCTCTTTACTTTTGACACATGTTGAACCAAAGACAGTGAAACAAGCATTGCAACATCCTCAATGGTTGCAAGCAATGCAAGCTGAAATTGATGCCTTGCAGAAGAATAAGACTTGGTCTTTAGTTCCTTTACCACCAAACAGAAACCAGTGGGCTGCAAGTGGGTTTTTAGAGTAAAAGAAAAATCTGATGGCTCGCTCAATAAATATAAAGCTAGACTCGTTGTTATGGGCTTTCATCAACAATTTGGTCATGATTTTAATGAGACTTTCAGCCCTGTTGTAAAACCAGTGACCATTCGGCTGATTCTCACTCTAGCCTTAAATCAGCAGTGGACTCTCCAACAGCTGGATGTTAATAATGCCTTCCTCAATGGCATTCTTGAAGAAGAAGTTTATATGTCCTAGCCACCTGGTTTTGAGCATTCGGACAAATCCTTAGTTTGCAAGCTTCATAAAGCTCTTTATAGGCTCAAGCAAGCACCTCAAGCATGGTTTGAAAGGCTGAAAAATGCTTTAATCCAATTTGGATTCAAAGACAGCAAGTGTGACCCCTCATTATTTGTTTATTCTCATCACAAAGCTGTGGTTTATCTCCTAGTGTATGTGGGTGATATCATTATCACCGGCAACTCTCCTCAACTTGTTCAACACCTCATCACCCAACTAAATTATGTGTTTTTCCTAAAGCAATTGGGACAATTTGACTATTTTCTGGGAATTGAAGTGCGGCCACAACCAAATGGTGCTCTCATTCTTACTCAATCCAAGTACATTCGTGACCTCCTCTCCAAGACAAATATGCTTGATGCCAAGCCCATCTCTTCTCCCATGATTGCTCACTGTAAGCTCTCCAAGGATGGTACTATTTTCATGACTGAGCCGACTCTCTATGGATCAGTAGTTGGGGCTCTCCAATATGTCTCAATCACAAGACCTGAGTTGTGTTACTCAGTTAACAAAGTCTGCCAATTTATGGCCTCTCCCTTGGAGTCTCATTGGACTGCAGTCAAGCGAATACTAAGGTACCTAAAAGGGACAATTAATCATGGTTTGTGCCTGTTACCTTCAGCTCCAGCTCAAAGGTTTCAACTTACTGCGTTTTGTGATGCGGACTGGGCTTCAAACCCAGGTGATCGCAAATCAACTTCTGGTGCTACTGTTTATTTTGGTCTCAATCTAATTTCATGGTGGTCTCGCAAACAAACTGTAGTGGCGCGATCTAGTGCAGGGGCTGAGTATCGAAGTCTAGCTGCATCCGCAGAAAGTGCTGGATTCAAACATCGCTCCGAACTATTGTTCCCTTCACAGTTCCTAGAATTCTCTGTGATAATATGAGTGCGGTTGCCTTGGCCCATAATCCAGTCCTTCATGCTCGCACCAAACTTATGGAGCTTGATTTATTTTTTGTCTGTGAAAATGGGCTCAGCAAGCAGCTATTGGTTCAGCATGTTCCAGCACATCTTCAATGGGCTGATTGTCTCACTAAGCCTCTTTCTCCTACTCGGTTTCTGCAACTCAAGAACAAGCTCAATGTGTTTGAGCTGATACCTTCTTCTCACCCACCTTGAGCTTGTGGGTGGGTGGGTGAGTATAGTAGTCATAAGCTAACTCAGAGAGTTAGTTATGCTAGTGTGCAGGATAAGCTACTGTTGGTGTAGGATAAACTCATCTATATAAAGCTGAGATTAGAGTTTGTTAGTCTCAGTTAATCAGTTTTGTAACCGCTTCACATTCAACGAGAAATATTCTCTTTTCTCTTGCATTCTAATACATAGAAAGTTGAGATTTAACTGCAATAACAAACAGAAATTAAAATCCAAAATTAATCTAGCAGCAAATATCAAGGAGAGAGGACAACAAAGAATACATAATATTTTGTAACATGAACATGAACAACTGTACTTTGGAAAAAAAATTAGGAACTTGGAAAGGGAAAAAATCGGTAATATCTGAGAACCAATTCTCTTTCTTTCTCCTGATCGTTTTTTCCACCATTTCATGTCTCTTGCCCTTTCATTGGTAGCTCTCCTCTACCTTTTGTTGAGTTTACCTTCTTCCTATTCTCTCCTCTCTTTCTAAAACTGAATCCTCTCTCCTATTGTCTATAGTTACTTTTTATAAATAATTTATGACTCTTGTTTTTCTCTAACTGTTTGATTCTCCATTAACTTAGGATTTTATTGGCAATTAGGATAATTTATTATTATTAATATGAAATCTTTCCTTTTAAATGCATAAAATTATTTAAGAAATAATTTCAAAGGACAAATATCTTTTTTTATTTATTTTCTATTATGTATATATTTTTGTTTCAAACATGTATGTTCTTTATTTGAGCCAAAAATTTGTACTAAACATATTGACACCCACTTATATATTTTTTCAATCTGAAAACTTAATTGACAAAAAAAAAATTGAAAACTTTATGAGACGTAAATCTAACTCTAATATTTTATTTATTTTACAATTTTTTATATAATAATTTGAAAAAAAGAATGGACGTCAAATGAACTAACTAAATACAAAGAAGGAAATCAAAGCTTAAATCTAAAAATAGAATTAAATTTAAAGATTGAAACTAAAAATAAATCAAAAATTAAAATGAGATTAAAATTAAAATAAAAAATGCACATAAAAACCAAATAAAGATTTAAAATTTCAATTTTGAAATTAAAATAAAAAATGAACGTAAAAGGAAATAAAGATTTCAAAATTGAAATTGAAAAATAAAGATAAATTAAATTAAAATTACATATTAAAAATAATTAACACTCAAAACTTATATATATATATAATTGTATTTTATAAATTCGTCAAAAAAAGTTTTATAATTTATAAAACTATTATATTTAATAATATATATCGTAATCTATTTTTCTTCAACATTTTTATATATGCAATTAATAATTATCGTTGAAAAAGTAAAATAAAAAATTATCATTTAAAAAATTTAATTAATAATTATGATTAATATGAAGAAATTTTTAATTATTATATTACCTTATCATTTTAATATTACTGTTTTGATTGCAATATAATTATTCCCTGCATCCCAAATTATAAAAGCCTTTTGGTAAAATCTCTCTCACCAAGGAATATAATTAACGTAGTTAAAAACAATAAATTTGTTTATAATTTTTATTGTTTTACCAAAACTACCCTTAAATTCTTTTTAAAAGTAAATTAGATTACACTTTATTTAACTTAGTGATTAAAACAAAGGTAAATTAAATAAAGGGAGTAGGGAAAAAAATAATTAATGCTACAAACAAACTTCAAAGGGGCCTTATAAAATGAGACAAATAAAAAAACAAAAAGGCTCTTATAATTTGGGACGGAGGGAGTATTAATTATTTATATTAAAATTCGAAACATTGTAATACCAATTAAAAACCCACTGATTAGTGACCCTAATTTAAAAGCCTACAAATAGGATAACTATATATTCACATAAATGCCCCTTAATTAAATAGAAAAAATACCAAATATGCCCCTAGACAAACTTCTTTTATATTTATATAGATTTATCATATTATATATATTAATTATATTATTATATTGTATATAGTACCACACATATAGGAGAAACGTAGTGTTATATATATATATATATAGAGAGAGAGAGAGAGATCATTATTATTATTAGTATTAAATAAAGAAAGATATTTTTTACTTTTGCTTAGTTTGTTCATGGACATAAAGTTGTCCCATGGTTTAATGGGGACAAGAATTTAGAGTTTTGTCCAGTCCTTTGTTCACTTTTTTGTCATGTGCTTTGACCATTTTGTAAACCAAACGCAGGATAAATATTTTTGTGCTATCAAGTTCCTTAATTTTTCGCAAATCAAACACACCCATAAGTTTTTTTTTTTTAATTTTTTTATACTAGAGTAAAAGGATATTTTGGTGCCGGAAGATTTTTACCCTACCCATTTTGGTCTTTGAGAAAAATCAAGTCTTTCAGTAGTCCTTGACAATTACAAACGTTGGACACGTTAGTCCTTCTATCTATTTCCATCCAAAAAGTCAGTAGCGGAGGTGACGTGGCCAGTTAAATGCTGACACTCTGTAAAATGACTAAAACGTGGCATAATTTAGGGCTAATTTAGTCCATGAGCAAAAACTTTAAAATTAGATTAAAAAGATAGACATTTAGTCCTCCTCCATAACACCATTTTAGTCCCTCATCCTTATCTATTTTTCAGTTTTCTTCAACCTCCATACTTCACTCCATTCAAGCTTCTGCTTTACTGCTTTTTTCCCACAGTAGCATCTTGGACCACTTCAGCTTAATCGGGTGTTAACAGGTGAACCACCCAAACTCACCTCATGTCCAGAATAATACACAGAAGATTGAGACATTTCTGCAGAACCACAACAACGAAGGAACAACAACAGCAGCACGACAAGAAGCAAAATGGAATGAACCATAGCAAAGAACACCTAAGGAACCGCAACAACCAAGCTTCTCTAGGAGCTTTAATAGAGGAAAGTCTGGAGGTTGAAGAGGACTGAAAAATATATAAGGATGATGGACTAAAATGAATGTTATGTATGAGGACTAGAGGGACTAAAATGTCCCTTTTTTGAATCTGATTTTAAAGTTTTTGCTCAGGGGCTAAATTGGCCCTAAATTATGCCACGTTTTGGTCATTTTATCGAGTGGCAGTTCAGGTCAGCATTTAACTGGTCACATCACCTCCGTTAATGACTTTTTGGATGGAAATGGATGGAGGGACCAACGTGTCCAATGTTTGTATATAAATGTCAAGGACTAATGAAAGGCTTTATTTTCCTTAAATACCAAAATGGGTCAGATAAAAATCCCCAGGGACCAAAATATCCCTTTACTCTTTATATTATTACTGGTGTAATTACCCGTGTTTAAGGCATGAGTATCAACTAAACAATCTTTAAACTTGTGTATATTATTACATTTTTAATTGTACTTTTTATTATTTTAAAATTTGTTAAAATTATATATTAGTAAATATGTATATCAATATAAGAATACTTATATATATATAAAAAATTATATATTAGTAAATATGTATATCAATATAAGAATACTTATATATATATATATATATATATATATATATATATATATATAAGTATTCTTATATTATGTCTACCGAACGTGTTATATACATATTTTTTAATGGATTGAGTATTTTATAAGGTGTATAAAATTTAAAATACATATTAATATTATAGATTTAATTAAATATTTACATAATATTATAATTTTAGAATTATTGTAAGTCTTATAATTTATATTAAATTATAGTAAGTGATATTAGAATTTATATTTAAAATTATAATTAGAATTTATATTTTTTATTATAAATGAGAATAATGTATTTATTTTTAACTAATTATTAAATATGAAGAAGATATAACTTTGGTGGATAACATCTGGTTAATCTTTGTGAACGTGTTTTAACCTTGTGTGAACATGTCTTCTTTCATTCTCTAAGTCTTGTCCTAACCCCTGTAATCGGTGGGGGTTGAGCTAGCAATTTAGATTTACAGATCCATAATTAGACACAACAGTGCTTACCAATTTTTAAATTTAACATGAAACTGCTTTGACATAAATGATTCATTCGACTTGACAAACGATTCCAAAAAATGCGGCGAAGCCTTAAACGATGTCGACGCCCAAGACCTTTCAAATGACCGATGGATCTGCAAAACAATTGCGGTAGTAAAAATCATTGAGGTCGTATTTGAAAAATAACTTTTTGATCCCTCGGTGGTGATGCATGGGATCAGATTTGGGGGTTGTGAAGTCACGTTTGGCATGCGAAATAAGCAATAATATTTTCAAGAAAAAGTGAAGAAATATCATATGATAATCATTCTTATAAGTACATATTGTTAATATGCCGTGACAGACCCAAAAGTTTGTGTTTTGGGGCAATACTTATATATATTTATATTTATATAATATTAAAATATAATACATTATTTTCAGAAGACTTAAATATGTTTTTGTCCCTGTAAATATATGGTGTTTTGATTTTAGTCCTTGTAAATTTTTTATTTGTTTATGGTCCCTGCAAAATATTTTATTTTGATTTTAATCCTTTTGACCAAAATTCTTAGAAAATTCAGTAGGAAAATGAAGTGTTTTTCTGCAGCTATGAATTTTGGTGAAAATAATGATTTTTAGTTATTCGGATCAAAATTCATAAGAAATTTGGCAGAAAAATCAAGTGTTTTTGCGAGTTTAATTTTGGTTAGAAGGACCAAAATCAAAATAAAATATTTTACAGAAATAAAAAAGAACAAAAAATTTTGCAGGATTAAAATTAAAACACTCTATATTTACAGGGACTAAAAATATGTTTAAGCCTTTTTAAAATTATACAATTGTTTAAAATATATGTATTGTTTTCTCACTTATGGCACACCTAGCTTAGTGGTAAGGCTTAGTTTTGAAAAAATCAACAACTATGGTTCGGTTCTCAGGGAATTACATTTTGCAAGGTATTGGCTATATAAAGAATTTTTCTAAAAGTGGAAACAGCGGTGCGTATGTGTAACAGTGTGGCACCTGAATAAAGTCCATGAATGAAATCACTGCAGCGAGTTTTCAATACGTTGGTTCTGGTAGAGTAGTTATTGGGCTAATTGCTGAGAGAATGGGCTTTTGCTTGTTGGAGAAGTGTACAAAAATTGATTCTTTTTTGAAACTGATATAAAGACAGACCACGTGACACTCTTTTTTTTTTTTTGAAACAGTGTCACTCCATTGATCAAAACAAAAACAAGTACTACTATTTTTTGACAGAATTTTTTTTTGTTGAGATATCACACCGTACAATGGTAATGCTAGATGGTTTTTGCATGAAAAAAGTTTGAAAAGGGACCAACTTGGTTTTCCAAAAAATTCTTACCCATTGTTTTTGAATGAAAAATAATTTAAATATCAATTAGAGATATCATACTTTTTTTTTTTTGGTTTAAAGAGATATATCTCATACTTTACTCCATTAGCATTATGGATAAATTCTATGAAAATATTCTATCTAATTTTGGTATCATAAATTTAATGTGAAAACAGATTTTAAAAAACTTAAATAGATTGTTCACTTTATAAAAATATGACTTTTTAAAATCAAGTCTTTATTTGATTTTTTTTATTTAATAAAAATAATGTATATTTAATTCCTATCAAAATAACTTCTTAGACTTGGCCCCTGATAGGCTAAAATTCTGGTTTCGTCCCTATCTATCGGCCATAAATATAGTTGAATCGATTGATAGTAGGCCATTTGATAATGAGGGCATCTGCCCCCAAAGTAACAAACTTAGTCCATGCTAATATGTTTACCTTTCATATATCATAGTTCTATTTATATATGCTTTTATTGCTCAGACATTAATGGGTCTTCATGTAATTGTTTTTATTTAATATAAAGCTCGTGCTACACACGGTTTACACTAATAGTACTTCGACTAAGAGCATTAATAATTGACTACAATGTGGTATCGTATATCTTTTTTTTTTGACGTGATTGTGGTATCATATATCTTGATACAAAGTATGATTGAAATGGTTTTCAAATTTGTTATTGAAATAAAACATTATTTTTAAGCAAGTCCACATTTATAATTGATATGTTAAAATATATTGATTTATAAAATATCTACACAATTTATTTTAAAGATTGCATATAAAATATCCTAGAAGTAAAACATAAAAAAATTCAAATTATAGACAAATTCTAAAGTACATATTTTTAAAAGTTCAGAATTTACCAAGTAATATATTTCTAACATGTTATGTATCAAATTATAAACATGTGATGTAATTTTTATTAGATATGATAATAATATATATCAATTCTAAAACTTCAGTAATAAATTCCAATTATAAGCAATTGTCGGTTACTCAGAATTTATTATGCATATTTTTAAACATGGCATATTTCTAACATTTTTCACATTTAAAATTTTACTTAACCTGTTTTTAAAATTTGAATTATAATTTTGAAATTAAGTGTGTGCTCGGATTCACTTTTGGGAGTGAACCTCTAGAATTGATTCTAACTTGAAGCCATAATTTGTAGCTTTTGCCTTTAAAAGTGATTTTGTCTCTCAAATTTATTGTTTAACTCACTTTTATATGAATGTATCCAAACATAAAATATTTTACATTCAACTCACTTTTAACTAAAATCAATTTTACAAAATCAATTTATTTAGAATCAATTTTCACCACCGCAAAACCAAACACACGCTTAAGCTATGTTTATGGGTTCCAACCACTGCTATATGAGACATCTGCTTTATGATTATCAACATATGTAATTCTTTTTAACATGTATCAATACTGGGTTGAATTTGAAACTCAACATTGGCTTAAATGAAGCTTCTTATCTTTCCAGGATGGTTACCAACTCCGATTTCTTGCAGTTCGAATAAACTTCTATGTTACCTCCTAGTCTTGTATTGTATTCAAACTGACTTTGGGAAGACTTTTTAACTAAATATTTGAATTAGTTTTTCCTCTATGGAAAGCCATAAATTGTAAGGAAAATAATTCAAACTAGTTTACGATTGATTAGCTATTTGAGAACAGAAAACATAAAAACAACAAATTCTTTAATAAAGGCAAAAATTCTGAATAAATAAACAAGACATTTTATAATTTAATTTTCATTTAAAAATCCAATTTTAGTTGCATTTCAATAAAAAAGGGGGAAATAAAATACTTTTAAAGTTGGTATAATTTTTTCTCAATTAATTAGATGTTACCGTTTTCGAATGGATGTCGTAGGGTGTTTAATATCTTCCCGATGCATAATCGACTCATGAATCCTAAATCTGGTTTTGAATACCATATTTCTTAAAAAAATGGGTTTTCTAATGTTTTTCCTAATCAAATAAATTTTGGTGGGGAATTATCTCTAAATTTTGAAATAAAATCTTATTTATAGTTTGTCAGTTCACGCCTTCACCAGGGAAAAACACGGGTTCACCTAGCGAAGGTAGTTATTTCCACATGGACTTAATGAAGGTCTTCATTGCACGAGCTCAAGTCTTCGACGTGCAAGTCTTGGCAAATTCGAATCCTCCATTTGCACTGAAATTCACCTTGTGAACATGCATATTCTCCCGGTGAAACTTGATTTTCTACAATAAGTTGGATTGGTCTTCTTCACCAGGCGACACTATGTTGTTCGCTAGGCGACGATGCCAAAATGCGCCTGAAATAAGTCCAAATCAAACAAACATCAGAAACCAATATGAAATACCTAAATTAAGCGAAAACTGACAATTTAACGCCTAATTTATCCTAATCCACATCCTAATCTATACCATTATATAAAGGGGATGGGGTAAGATAACCGCTACTTTTGGTGTACTAATTTCATTGCCCTTTTTTGCCCTTAACCAAATCTAACTGCCAATGAAAACTGCATCAAATAATCTATACCATTATATAAAGGGGATGGGGTAAGATAACCGCTACTTTTGGTGTACTAATTTCATTGCACTTAACCAAATCTAACTGCCAATGAAAACTGCATCAAGTATGGTATTATATAAAGGGGATGGGGTAAGATAACCGCTACTTTTGGTGTACTAATTTCATTGCCCTTTTTTGCCCTTAACCAAATCTAACTGCCAATGAAAACTGCATCAAATAATCTATACCATTATATAAAGGGGATGGGGTAAGATAACCGCTACTTTTGGTGTACTAATTTCATTGCCCTTAACCAAATCTAACTGCCAATGAAAACTAGATCAAATAAGTGATAAAAACTGTCACAAAGCGATAATAATCTCTCTCAATCACTTTCTCAAGTTTTTTATTTCTTTCTCTCTTACTGTATTCTCATCCACTATTGCGATTAGAAAACTAAATCTATAACTACTTTTTCTTCTATTCTTGCGTTGTCTCATATTTTTTCCTTTCTCTTCATGTGCATGGTTATTTTGAAGCCCCTGAATTAAAAGATGCTGCAACGAAGCAACAAAAGTCGATTGGCAAATTAAGGTCCATTCTTGACCCGTATGGGTTTTTTAGGTAACCTCTTTGTTTCATTGTTCTCCACTTCCTTTGTTGCTTATCTTGCTTTGATTCTGACTCTCTCTATACCATTCTCGACTGTCTCCCAAAAATGGCACACTGCGAACATGCATTGAAAACAATAAGCAAACCATGAGATATGTGGTAGGATTTCGAATCTTTTTTATGAAAGGCATACGGTGAACAAGTCTGGTAGGATTTGATTGAAATTATGTTCTTGGTGCATCTGATGCATATCGGTTTAGAAAAACCATTCCACCATTACTCAATAGATATGTTTTACCTGCGAGAAATATAGGGAAAGAGGAAAACAGGTGGTGGTGTTCATATTTACATTTTTTTTCTCTTGCATGTAACCAAAAGATTTAGTGAAACTGGTTTATAAAAATCAAACTGAGAAAAATATTTTGTTTAACAATTGTTTTTTAGAAGTTCATTTCTGATGGTTTGCTTATTGTTTCAGTGCATGGCATGTTACTGGGATTGAACTCTACCACATTTCCTTCTTTTTTTTTTTTGTTGGTCACCAAATTTCCTATCTTCTAGAAACATAAAGGTCGATTTAGTTCTTATTATGTTCTAACTAATATTCTTCTTACCATTTCTTTTGTTGACCGTGAGAGTGTGGTGTCAATTGAAGTGATAAAAGGTTCTCATAATTTTGATGCTTCAATGGATGGAGTTTGGAAAGTGATATGAGGTGTAAGAGAAGTGAAGAGAAGTGAAGAGGAGGAGTGATTAAACGTGTCCATTCACTAAAACAAATTGAAGAAGGTGACACCGACTCCGATGTGTACATTGAGTGTTGGGTTGCCTGCTCAGGTAAAAATACATATATATACTTGGGTTTTAAATTCTATTTGTTTCATTTCATTTCACATGGAATTCTAAATCTGTTTCTTTGCTTTTGTCTGCAATGCCTATGCCAAATTTTTCCTATTCCATGTTTCTTTCACTCTGACAATATTAAAATTCAATATCTTCATTCCGTGGCCATGTTGTGTTTCCTAGCAGGCTTTATGGAACTGGAACCCAAAACCTTGGACCCTTACAAGGTTAGTTTCATGCCAATTTGGAATTTTTCTTTTCTTTTCTTTTTTTAATTTGGTAGAACTTGGTCAGGGGTTTGAGAATGTGAGGAAAATGTTGTGAAAATGTCGAAAAGTATAGAATTCCGAGGGATTATTGTGGGATTTTGGAAGCATAAGTAGTGACATATATAGTAGCATTGCATTCTTGGGAATTTTTTTACACACAGCTTAATTAGTTACTTTTTTTGTTTTTTTTTGGTTTCTAAATAGAATACTCAATCTGGGTTCTTTTAAAAATTGATCGTTCATTTGTAACTTGCAAGATTGTGTTTTGCTAATCTGATTTTGACTGTTGTAAATCACATTACAGTTCCTTTGTTTCCTTTTAGTAAAAATTGCCATTGTTTTTTTTATCAAAGATATTACACTAGAAAGGAAGTATTTCTTTTCTACTGTTCTTCTATTGTTCTTCTTCTTTTATCTACTCTCTATAAATTACTTTACATATTATATTTAATTCGTTGCCCTACATTAATCACCCCGAGGTACAAGTTATTGAACTTACAATTATCCAATATATAATATAATATATAATATATATTATTTGGAAGTACACTTCCAATATATATCTTCTACGTCTACTTTCATTTCCAACTTCAAACAAAAGAAAACTCTGAAGTAGCAGAATAATAAGGATATGGTAAGAAATATAGTTTGTCTTCTTGACTTATTATGAAGCCTAACTTTAATTTATTTGGCGTTGCATGCAGTTCTTTTTTGTTGTTTCAGGAGTTGGAAATGGATCATCCAACAATGTTGTTCTGTTTTTGTCTGAGATAATGGGAATATATTAGGGTCTGTTTACTTTGTGAAAACATTTTCTGTTTTCATTTTCTAAAACTTGCATTCAATTTAACTTGCTAACAAGAAGATGAGATGCTCTTGAAGTGAGTCATTGTGATGGAGAGAAGATAAAAGGTGGGATAAGGAGGATGTATTTCCGGAAATAATGAAAATAGTTTTTTGACATTTTCATTGTTTCCGGAAATGTAGACAACTGTTCACTCAAAGAGTCTCCCATCTTCTTATTAGCAAGTTAAAATTAACACTGATTTTAGAAAATGAAAACAAAAAATGTTTTCCCAAAATAAACACACCCTTATTTTGTATCTTCCATTGTTTGAGTCAGGAAAAGCTTAGGAATAAATACATGTATAAGTGTGTGTTTGATTTACTGTTCCCAAGCACTCAAACTAACAAGTGCCAACTCAAGCTCTCATTTTTCTCCTAAAAGTGAAGAAAGGCAACATCTTTACGAGTTACATCATTTAGAACTCTACGGAAAAATGTTGAAATTAAAACACAATAGTCAGAGCATGCCTTGATGCATATGCAAGCTGGCAATTGTCTTCAAAGATGGAAATTCGATATATCAAAAAAAGTGAAATTTCAATGCATGAATACACATAGTCCTAAACATAAAGTATTTGGTATTTAATAATCAGACATTTCCCTTACATCACATCTAGATGGATTTGCTTAACATGAATCATAGTATTTAACCGTCACAAAGCTTTGAATATTGTATATTAAATATTTTAACTTTTACAATTAAAATGCATGTTAATTTAAAAATTGCTTCCCATGGAAGGAACAAACCCGAGACCTATTAATGAGACCAATCTTGAGACCATTGAATCCACAATAATGTTAATAATTGGCAAGTTACTCCCTCTGAATCTAAGTTTGGTGGTCTAACGCGAAAAAATAGTACATACTGTAGCGTAATAGAAATGCAGAACGTCTTGCCGCTAGTTATCATAAAATAACTTAAAAAAATACTATAAATCTACTCACCATTAAAAATTGAGAGATGTGTAATTGAAACATTTTATTAATTAAAACACGAGTTTGACGCTATTTTTTCTTTTGAAAGATGTTATGCTTATTTCAAGAAATTTCAACGTTACTCATGTCTAAGCACTAATTGTGTGTTTGGTTTCATAATGGAATGTTAAAATTAATTTTTCCTCTTATCAATTTAGTAAAATATAGATATTTGGTTACTGTTAAGTAAAATTGATTTTATCTCGAAACCTTGATTTGACAAAAAGCAATAAAAAGTAGCTCTGGTATTAAGTTAAAAAATTTACATTAAGTTTTACATCAAAATTACATTCAATCATTTTTGTCGCTTATCTAAACAATGTAGATCCTTTACACATATGATATTGTGTGGTAAGGCAATATATTCGTTGATTAATGTATGTATAAGCCCTAACATAAAGATTACACATAGGTTTGACAACGGGACCCGAACACGTGGGTACCAGCCCAAACTCGCATTTGATTTTGATGGGAAAAACCCGCTTTGATTAAGTACAAGTTTAAATTTGGGTTTTCCCCACGATTTAATGTCGAGACGAGGTGAAGATAATAATGTCGATACCACCATAGGAATGGAGATTAGTTCCTGTAAAGGGAAATGGTGGAGGTTTTTTTTTTTTTTTTCTTTTCTTTTCTGGAGTGGGGGCGGAGATGGGGAGACAAAACCCTCCTCCGCCCGCAGCCAAGCCTAGTTACTAATTTACACCTTGTGGTTTTTTATGTCGCACCATTGCGAGTTTGTTCTATCCAAATATTAATAATAGTTGTCTTAAATCAACTCTTATAATATGTTTTAACTAAAATTTAATTATTTTAAAATATAAAATAACTAATTAATTTAAAATCTAAATTAATAATAGATTTTTGTCGAAAAAAATTAATAATATAACACAGACAGGTCTGAGTCTGAGGCCTCACCTTTTCTTTTGGGTTTTTAAATTTGCTAGGGCAACTGTACATAACAGTATCGTAAGCGAAGAAGAAGCAGAAGAGTGGAGGAAGTTGGAAAGAGAAAAGAGAAGAAAATGGAGGGCGGAGAGGAAGGAGTGGAAATGGTAGTGGACTCGAAGGACATGCAGCAACAGAGCAAAGCCTTCGACAAACTCACTGACCGCGTCGAGGATCGCCAACTCGATTCCACTCGCGTCCAAGAGGTTCGTACACAACGCGATTCATCTTCTAAACGCACAAACTCGCGTTTCATTTATTATTATTATTATTATTATTATTATTATTATTATTATTATTATTATTTGGCAGGCGATGGCATCGATTGCTGCATCTGCTGAAGCGGATTGGAATGTCATGCGCATGAGGTAAGCTAACAAGCAATGATTTTTGATTCAAAACATTTCCTTGTTACTTTTTTTTTCATGAACGGTTTTGTATGAAATTTTGCTAATTTTGCTGGTGCCTTTCAATAATATGACTTGCTGAATGAGGTCAAGTTGAGTATCACTAGGGAAAATAGAACAGATTGAATAATTAGTTATACTGTGCTAACTATGTGCAATTTATCTCCTCGGCTTTTGAATCCTATTATTTTAAGTTTTTAATGACACTACTGAGAAAGGAGTTACTCAATTGCACAATCAAATAGATTTGAAGTTGGAGGGTTGGGAGAAGAAATAAATGAAAAGTTATAGAGATATAGAGACAAGCCTGGAAACACATGGTTTTCATCTAATACAAGTAAGATAAGTGTATGGAACGCAAGTTTAACAAGAGACACGCAAATCCTAACTTAGAGGTGAAAATTGGAGTATGTACAATACCACAAGTGTCCTGTTTTAAGTACCTTGGGTCCATCATACAAAGTGATGAAAAGATAGAGAGAGATGTCAACTGTGGGATCCGAGCAGGGTGGAGATGAAATGGGGGAATGCCTTGGATATAAATGTACCACTCCAACTGAAAGGAAAATTTTACTGAAAAACTATATGACCTGCAATGTTATATGAAACTGAATATTGGGCGGTAAACAGCCAAGAAAGTAAATTTAGTGTTGCATAGCTGAGAGTCTTGCGTTAGATGAGAGGCTATAAGATAGGAATAGAAATTCAATCATTAGAGAGACAGACGGGGAAGTCTCCTCTGTAGAAATCATGGTAGAGTCTCATGTTAGAGGATCTGGGTATGTGTGAAGATGACCTATAGAAACTTTGGTAAGGAGAGTTGATCAGATGGATGATAATCTTATAACTAGAGATAAAAGGAGATCAAGGAAGAGTATAGGTTAAACTATAGAAAGAGATTTAGAGGTAAATGGTTTATCTTTAGACCTAATACATGACATGTTTTTATGGCATTGATTAATCCATTAAGCGGACTCCACCTAGTGGGAAAAAGTTTTGTTTGTTGTAAATAGATTCTGAGATGAATGCTAACTTTAAATTTGGGGGAAAATTACACATGGAATAAAGTTGACGAAGGAGCGCCAGGCTTTTTGGCTTGATGGGTTAATTCACTTGGTAATAAGTAATACTTGGGTTTGGTTAAAGGTTGGACCCAAAACACCAAAAAAAATGTTGAAGATAGGCAGCAGGGTTGAAATTTACCATTGTTTTTAGTGTGTCATAAGCTTGTGTAGGCACCAGTTCTTAAATCTTAATTATAGATTTGGTATCATTTTCCCTCTCCCGCATTCCCTCTTCCCACTCTAGTATGGTAGCCAAAAACCGTGCTAATCTTTGACTTGAGTATTTTATTTACTCTAAAATGTCTGAAAGTATAGGAGGTGCCTTTGTTCTTATTTTAATATTTTCATAATTCATTTGTGCAACAAAGATGGATACTTGTAGTCTAAGCTTTCCTTTGCATCGTACTGTTGTACCTTTTTCTGTTGTTCTTGTATGCAAATTGAAATATCAAGTTGTATTACTAATACAAATATAAAGTACTTGTTTAGTTCTGAACTTATAATGTAAACATGAATATGTAACATGATTATGTAAATCAAAAAGACCTATAAAGTTATATATAAAATTCAAAAACTCCAATTTCACTCTCGTCTCACCTGCATTTGTGTTTTGTTTTCTTGTCTCTCTAAACTGTGGTATGCATTTTGATCCAATCATAGGGAGAAAGAATTAGCCGCTGTTAAGATAAATCCAGCGGATGTTGATATAATCGCAAATGAACTAGAGGTAACCACTTCAACAGATTGTACCACAATCTATCTAGAAGTTTACATTCCAACTAATTAATATACTTATCTTATTGTCTCAACAGTTGGACAAAAAGGTGGCTGAAAGAACCTTGCGTGAGCATAAAGGGGATGCAGTTGCTGCCATTCGGCATTTGCTTCACTAGTGTGGTTGGAACGAACAAGGGTCAATGTTTCAGAATATGATTTATATCAACTTATGTTGTTTTGCATTGAAACTTGAACCTCAAATGTATACTATGATCCAGTTCATTAGAAATCTGAACTATGTTATTGACATTGAAAGTATCCCCCACCCCCTCAATTTTTCTGGGCCAAAAGAAGTTCCCATTATCTAATTGTGGAGTTAAGTGCTTCATGAGGACCTCCATCTTTTTCATCTATGTATTTTGCTTGTTGGACATAGAATTTGTCATCATCAAGCTCAGCTTGTAGTAGCTTCCACTAAAATGAGAAAGACCTACGTGATTTTCTCATCCCATTTCGTTGCATTTTGGGAAATCCCACCATTCAGAAAGGGCAGTTCACTTGCACTGGGTCCTTCATTAGGCGTTGTTATTTTCCCTGAGGCTAGTGCCTCAGTAACACAATAGATGTCAAGTGTTATAATTTTAGTGGAAGGAGTATATATTCCTAGACAAAAGCCAGGATTCGGATTAGGTATTTTTCTTTTGGAGTGTGCCTCTAGCGGTTATTATCTAATGGTTGAAAATTTTTACAGCATGTTCATTTTTAGCCTTTTATCATAATTTTTTGGTTTATTACACTTTTAGTCCTCCAAGTATCACAATTGTGTGATTTTGGTCCTTCAAGTTTTAGTTGAGCGTATTAGGTCCTCTAGGTATTATAATTGTGCAATTTTGGTCCCTTTGTTCAATTGATATTCAATTTATAATTGAAAATATTTAAAGATGTTTTAATTTTTAATGTCACCTAGACTAAATTATGTGTTAGGTCACACTCACACGTGATACATCAGTTTTTTATTTATAAATTGAACGCCACGAGGGAACAAAATCGCACAGTTACAATAATTGGAGAATCTAATTCGCACAATTGAAACTTGAGGGACCAAAATAATACAATCGTGATATGCGGAAGACTAAAAGTACAATTAAGCCTAATTTTTTTCGAAGATTAGATCCTATGCAGATTTTCAGTTGTGATTGATGCTTCCATTCCCCTTTGAACAAAAACAGAGAAATTAGTTTTGAGATGTTTCACCAATTGTATGAGAAAGTCGGATGTATCCATTATCTTTTGCAATATTATGGTAGTGTTTAGCCCAACTTTTTTGAAGTCTCTCTTCTCAAAATGAGACGCTGGGCCAAACATTTAAAAAAAAAAAAAGCTATTAGGACAGAGAGAGATGCAATTCATGGGATTCTAGTAGGGTGGAATCTGGGTTCCTTAAGCACTATCGTGTATATATTCCACACAAATGGATTAGCATATTAGCTACAAAGCCTGAAGGCACCAATGTCAAAACTAGCAACAGATCAAATCCACCAATATTAAGCACCAACGGATTGAGTCGAACCAGACCAGGCCAAACCGATCAGGTCGACTGAAACAAGCAAAGGCAAAACCAAACCAAACTGAACTAGACCGAGCCAAACCAGGCCAAACCTGACCGAGCTGAACCGAACCCGAGAAAATCAAACCGAACTAGACCAGACCAGACCAACCCAAACTGAACAAGACCTAATTAAACCTAACCTGATCGGGCGAGATCAAACCAGGCAAGACCAAACCAGAAAAGACCTAACCGAACCTTACAAGGATGGACCGAACTAGACTAGACTAGACTGAACCCAACCTGAACGAGACAGACCAAACTAAACCAGACAAAATAGACCAAGCCGAACTGAACCAGTTTGGGTCAAACAAAACCAGACTAGGCCGAACTAGATTGGGTCGGACTGAATAAACAAAACCAAATCGGACCAAACGAACCATCCTTAACCGAATCAAACTGTTGAACCAAAACAAACCAGGTCGAATCAGACCGGACCGAAGCAAACCAAACTAACTAGACCGCACAAAACCAGACCGGTAAGGACCGAACCAAACCAAATCAAATCAGTCTAGAAACCAACCAGCCCGAATTAGAACAAACTAGACTGAACCAAACTAGTCCAGCCGAACCATACCAGATGAATCTGTTAGGAATTCCTTGCATGATTAATTTTTCAATTTCTGCAAACACATTACTTGACCACAAATGAATGGAAGCAAGGGAAGAACCCAGCCGTAACAACCCTTAAAAGTGGCTGGGTCCATTAAGCTGCAATGAAAATTCACAAACTACTTCAAGTAATTGCGGATAACCAATAATGACAATGGAACTAACAAGTGCCACTTGTTAAGCATGAGAGCTCCAAACATACCTTCTGTTTTCTTTTCTTTTTTTTCCCTACCTTCTGTACAATTAAAAGTGGTACAAACATTCTCCATACAAAATTACAATGATGATCATAATAGAAACATATTCACAAGATTCCGAAGCATAGAGCAGCACTACTAAGTTTAAGAACTTATATGGTGCCACATAAAATAACTATATTACTTTTGTAGCCTTTTTCAGCTCTTTTCCATGCTCTTATACCCCTTGTGTGATACCTGGGCATATGTTGGTGAACAAGAATTCGAACCAACAATGCTGTAGGGATCCAAGACCAGCTGTTTGTACCAACTCGTTTGCTCTTCATGAGTGTTTTGTAATGTATGTGCAAAAGAATCCTTATGCATCAGCTTCAAGTGACAAAAACGAAACGATTCTCAAAGATGGATCATCACTGGCTAGGACTCCTTTTGAGTGCCTTCCCCACCAGCAGATCTGGCTGCATGTAACTGAATGGCATACCGTCTCTGCAGTTCTTTAAGCCTTTCCAGCAGTTCCTGGAGTGTTGGTCGGCAAGCCGGATCACTGGTAGTAATGGACAAAGTTGTAAGTTAGCATAAGATAGTTGGTGAGTGCACCACACTTGACTTCAAGAAAATGAAGCATGACTGATAACGTTTAATATGAAAAATAAGTGAAGTCGGAAAGAAATATGAAAAATCCATGTTAACCTAACACAATTGCATAATATCCGATTATACACGGTCTATGATCAATATTAACATTTTTGGTTTGTGTAAAAGCCAACATATGCTAGTAAAACTAAGCTAGCAACATGAATTGATTTAAAAATTAGGCTCAAGGGCTGTTAGCCTGTAATTCATCTGGAAACAATGCACAAAATAAATAGGGAAGCCACACAAAAGCCAATAAAGAAAAAACAGGAATATGGGAGAATTAGATTGTTGTTACATAATAGATATAATTAAGGATTTGAATAACAAATTCTGTTATGAGTAGAAAACTTGATCCCAAGCCAAGTGATGGAACTGCTAATTTCTTATACACCAGAGCCCAGAGTCAAGACTTTTATCTGAATGGTAAATAAATAGAAGGGCCAATCACTCTAGTTTGATGAAACAGCAATTGATGTGAAGTGAAGTTGACCAAACAACTAGGACACAAATCATATTTAAGCTTGTCTTTTTCAAAAGGGTGATAAGATTTGTGTTTGGAAATTTAGAGCAGTGGGGAAGAAATGAAAAGTAAAGTATGACAGAGTTTCAAGAATTCACACCTATGCCAGCAACTCTCAATTATAGAAGCCCACTGTGGATCAACATCTTCCGGAATTTCTAGCCGATGGTTCATAAACCCTACAGCTCCAATAACCTGCAAGAATCCAAGAAGAACTGTTGTTCATATATGTACCTGCGGTTGTTCATATATGTACCTGCTGAACTCGAGCAGACAGTGAAACATGATAACAGGCATTGGAGCACGAGATAACAATAAAAACTGCCAGTTACAATGATCTTTTAAGTTAGATTATGTGTATATTGCAAACCAAATAAGTGGCAATGTAATGAAGAAATTTAAACACCTAACTAGATGTAAACTCAAGCCATTCATTTAAGCCTAAACTAAAATGACTTTAGAGTTAGTTTTGTAAGGAAGCTTCTTTGAACATAATAATATATGAATAAAATAATTATTTGCCATATGGGAAAAAAATGTTAATACGTGACTATGAAACAAAACTGACAAATGGAAGTGGTAAGGGAACATCGGAATGATGCCCCATAAATAGAATTAAGAACAGAACAAAATGGATAAATCAGGAGTCCCTAGCTTTATAATCTATTTTTTTTTAACAAATAAACCATAACTATGTTTCATAATTCATAATCTAAAGAAACTAACAATATCATATGTTCCATGTCTTATCAGCTTTTATTTAATTACATCACTTTTCCTTATACTTTTTCAGAAGCAACAATTACCGCACAGAACTAAAAAATCTAAATAAAAAAATGGGTAGATGTGAAATTTTATTTTGGCTCTAAGAATTGGCAACTAAAAATGGAGAGGAAAATTAAGGAGCAACATAGGAAATTGCCTCATAGTCCTCAATACTGAAATTGAGGAAGGTTTTAGGTTAGACAATAGACATTGGAGCATTTTCAAAGTTTTTACTACCAATTGAAAATATTTTCAGCTGGTTAAATGCACCACAGTCATCTATTTAAATTGTTAAAAATCTCTAACCATCTAGAGTGTGAGAGAGAATTTACAACTTCGGGAGGAATTCATAGTAAGCGTGTGATACGAACCCGAATCCAACACAGAAAAATAACACAGCAAGCACTTAACAATGGAATGAAAAATGTGTATTATTTCTGAAAATGGTAAAATTACAGTAGAATGATACTCCTACTGCCCCCAGAGCTGAGCTCCTAAAGAGAACAATGCTCTCTGCCCATAACTAACCCAAAATGATTTTCCAAGGTACCCCCTCTCTCCCATTCAGTCCCAATCTAACAGAAAACCATCACACCAATGATCCATCCCCCTCTCTCTGCCACTGATAGGAACCCAGAAATTGAATTGAAAACAAAGAACTATTTTATTGAGAAACTTGGGAAAGAATAGGAGAGAATAGGAGAGAGCTCTCTCCTCCAAGGGTTTCCCTTTTTACAACAGAGCCATTGCTCTATTACTGTTTATAAAATCTAAATATGAATCCCCTCTATGCTTGTATTCTCCTATATATAGGAGGTAACCCTCTAACTAACTAATTAACTAATAACTGTCACTAACTAACTTCTCCTTATCCATATCCTAACAATTAACTAACTTCTCCTCATCCTATATTGTTACTAACTCCTCCTTATCCTATATCCTAACAACTTCTCCTTATCCTATATCCTCACAATACCCCCCTCCTCAAAACAACCTTGTCCTCAAGGTTGAAATCTACTAAATTCTTCTTGTTCTATTGGTTGTTGAAAACAAAATTCTCTTCTCTTGGATCCCACTGTTGGGAGCTTGATGGACCAACTTCAGCTTCAGCCAGCTTCATATCCCATTGTTCTGCACTTTCCTGCCACAGTAGCCAACCCACAATGGTTGTCAATGAAGAGCAATCTTTCCCAAACGCCATAGCGGCAAGTTCAGCTTGGCAGTGAACCTAGTGAACAATCTGGTCAGCAAGTAAAGAGGTTACGGAAACATGAGCAAAGCCATCTGAATTCTGAATTGGGCTAGATGTGCCGTGTGTTAGGCCAAACGAAGTTTGGCCTTGAATTAGACTATCTAAACACCTCTGTTCATGAGCCCAGAAGATACTACCATCAAATTCAGCCCGGCCCAATAGATTTTGAGGGATACCAACCTCACAGATTACCCATTCTGCCCCTGTATCTTTCCTCCTCGGCAGAATCCGTTCGTCGTTCCTAGAGCGATGCATCACTGTATGTACCCATGTCCATTGCTGCCATGTGTGGGTCCCTATCGCTTGGTTCCAGTGGTGGCAGAAGATTGACTAGAATACTCGAGACCCAACAATTTTTTGCCACTGTGGGGTACTCCCACCCATGCTCAACCATCGTATACAAACATTTTTCCTTCTTGACCCTGACGTTGACAGCCAGACACATTTTGGATTGTGGTTGTTTTGGTCTCTCCACAACCAACTCTTTATGGAACACATCCATCATCGTCATCTCACCGAAGCCCAAGTTCTTTAATCGTTGAGCCATCTCTGCATCTCCGCCTTTGACTCTCATCTCCATCACTACAACTGAGTCACCCCCAGTTTTTGCAACTGCACTCTGTTTTCGGCTTCTTTCTTGTTTCTCCAACATTGTCTCCACTGGCCAACCTGAATTTAGCTTTGTTTCTTGCCTTCCTGACACCCAACCCAAAGGGCTAGTCCCATCACCCATCTTTCTTGCCCAAGAACAAGATTCTTTGTGGTTGACTCCTTCGGAAAAGTTTTCCTGTTGCTGGGACAAGATAATCTCTGGAGAAGGCTGTGCCTCCAACTTGTTCGACTCACCTATCGGATCAATCCCTTCAAAAATGGGAAACTTGATCTTCTTGACCCAATTGTGGCTTTCGTCGCCAATCTTGGTAAATCTTTCCATCATTCCAATCTGTCATTCCAATCTTGCTTGACGATGTTGTATTTCTGTCGTCCTCTTCTATCACCTCTAACACAAGTACATCTCTTATTTTTGTCGCCTTCCACGTTTCTGATTCTGTTTCTGGCTTCTCCAGCATCAACTTCTCCACCTCTATCACCTCTTTTGAATTTTCTTCATTCCGCTTCGTCTCACTCAAAACTTGTATGTTGGTCTCAACTCCCCTTGTTGGCGATCCCTCAACATTACTGCCACTGTTTCTCTCTCTAAATCTTCTGATCAGATCTGTAGAATATAATTCCCAATCTGAATCTGGGTTTTCTTGATGCCAAGAATGAAACCAAAACATCGTCGCATCATCCATGCTCATGAATGCCCACTGCAACTTATGGAACGCATGAATTTCTTGTACCGCAAAGAATTTTTCAGCCTTAGCAATCCAACCAATAGGGTTTGTCCCATTAAAATCTGGTAGTGCTGCTTTCTTGGCCCACATATCCTCCATCTCTGGCATCACTGGCTCTCCCTCGAGAATCCGGCAAGTCGGACCAATTGTTAGGAACCCAGAAATTGAATTGAAAACAAAGAACTATTTTATTGAGAAACTTGAGAAAGAATAGGAGAGATTTCTCTCCTCCAAGGGTTTCCCCTTCTACAACAGAGCTACTGCCATATTACTGTTTATAAAATCTAAATATGAATCCCCTCTATGCTTGTATTCTCCTATTTATAGGAGATAACCCTCTAACTAACTAACTAATAACTGTCACTAACTAACTTCTCCTTATCCATATCCTAACAATTAACTAACTTCTCCTTATCCTATATTGTTACTAACTCCTCCTTATCCTATATCCTAACAACTTCTCTTTATCCTATATCCTAACAACTTCTCTTTATCTTATATCCTAACAGCCACATCAACATTCTTCCCCTTCCCCTTCTTATTTTTCCTAACATAACTCTCCACACCATGGGCTTAGGAAGCTGATGTGCTAACTGCCCATTTGGGTTGAGGTGTTAGCACTAGAACCCACGTTTTAGATTTGAAAATAGATTTGCATCCTCTATGGTAATATGGTTTTTCTTCAAGCACCAGAATATCAAATCTAACTGTTAAGAATAAAGAAGAATATTGGAATGTTGTGTGTCTTATGTGACCACACAGTCTGTATTTATAATCATAAGATACAATCGTATAATAATTACAAAGGATCAAATCAAATCCTTGATTTGTATAACTATATCCCTAATTACCAGCACGTATTAATTATATAATGAGCACATGTTAAATATGCTTTCTAACACTCCCCCTCAAGCTGGATCGTATATGTTATATGAACCAAGCTTGTTACAAATATGATCAACCCGAGAGCCTTTGAGGGACTTAGTAAACATGTCAGCCAATTTGTCCTCAGACTTGACAAAGTCGGTGGTGATTTATCCTGAAAGCACTTTTTCTCTTACATAGTGACAGTCTATCTCTATGTGTTTGGTCCGTTCATGGAAGACTGGATTTGAAGCAATGTGAAGTGCAGCTTGATTGTCACAGATAAGTTTTGTATCCTGGAGGTCTCCTAATTTCAGCTGTTGGAGTAGATTTCTAAGCCATGCAAGCTCCTTTGTAGCTGACATCATAGCACAGATTCTCGTGACCTTTGGATAGAACAGCGTATTTTGCTTCTTGCTCCTCCATGAGATCATGTTTTCTCCAATGAGAACACAATATCCGTGGATCTTCTATCGATGGTGATCCCGCTTGACCAAGATCCCGAGTAACAAGTGATTTTGGCATTGCCTTTATCTTCATATAATAATCCTCTACCTGGTGCATTTTTTATGTATCGAAGAATACGGATGACTGCATTCCAATGGCTATCACAAAGAGCATTGAAGCGGCTTACAATACTCACTGCAAAGGTGATATCAGGTCTGGTGACCGTGAGATAATTGAGTCGGCCTACAAGACGTCGATATCTTCCCGGGTCTTTCAATGGCCCTCCCTGACCCGGAAGAAGCCTGACATTGGGATCCATAGGAGTATCAGCTGGGCGGCAATCAAGCATACCAGTTTCAGTAAGAATATCCAGAGCATACTTCCGTTGGTTAATTGCAATGCCTGAAGAGGACTGGGCAACTTCAATCCCTAAGAAGTATTTGAGAAGACCCAAGTCTTTTGTCTGAAAGTGTTTGAAGAGATGGGCTTTGAGCCGCTGGATACCGTCTGTGTCATCACCAATAATGACGATGTCGTCAACATATACTACTAGAAAGATGCACCGACCTGTGGGATAATGGATGGAGAAAACAGAATGATCCGATTCACACCTGGTCATGCCAAATTGTATTAAGGCAGAGCTAAACCGATCAAACCAAGCATGAGGGGACTGTTTCAATCCATAAAGAGAACGGCGAAGCCGACAAACAAGGCGAGAATCACCAGGAATAGTGAAACCTGGGGGTTGGTCCATATAAACTTCCTCCTGCAACTCTCCATGCAAAAAGGCATTTTTAATGTCTAGTTGATGAAGTGGCCAATGATGAATGCCAGCCATAGCAAGAAATAGACTAACAAAAGTTATTTTGGCCACTGGAGAAAAGGTGTCTCCATAGTCGAGACAAAAAATCTGTGTGTAACCTTTAGCCACCAAACGAGCTTTGAAACGATCAATATGACCTTCTGGCCCAACCTTCACTGTATAAACCCATCGACAGTCTACTGTAGTTTTATCTGGAGGTAGCGGAACAATCTCCCAAGTGTTATTTGAGTGCAATGCTGCCATCTCTTCCAACATCGCCTGACGCCATTTTGGATCAGTCATGGCTTCACCTGTAGACTTAGGAATAGACACAGAATCCTAAGCAGAAACAAAGGAAACATAGGATGTAGACAAACGGTCATAGTTTAAAACACAAGCATATTTAGGATTAGGGTTGCGAGAGGACCGAATACCTTTCCTTAATGCTACAGGAAGTTTAGGTGCAGGCGACGTAGATGGAGGGGCAGTTGGAGCAGGAGATGAGACTGGTGGATCAAGAGGTACCGCTGGAGGCTGTGTTCGCCGCAGGTAGACACACAGAGGAGGTGGAGTAAAAGGTACATTAGGTATCGGAACAACAGGTGGGATATCCCGAAAGTCCTCAGTGAAGTTACTATCAGGTACATCAGAAGAGGAGAAGAATGGGCAAGTCTCAAAAAATGTGACATCAGCAGAAACAATGTATCGTTGTAGTTGAGGGCAAAAACAATGATAACCTTTTTGTACACGTGAGTAGCCCAGAAAAATACATTTGAGAGACTTAGCTGAGAGTTTATTTTTACCTGGAGTGACGTCATGGACAAAACATGTGCAACCAAAGACACGAAGAGGAATGGGATAGAGATCCTGTTGTGGGTACACAAGAGAGTACGGAATTTGATCATGAAGAACAGAGGAATGCATGCGGTTGATAAGGTAACAGGCCGTGAGGAGCGCATCACTCCAAAAACGAAGAGGAACATTATGGTGAAGGAGAAGGGTACGTGATGTTTCAACCAAATGACGATTCTTTCGTTCGGCCACACCGTTCTGTTGTGGTGTGTCGGCACATGATGTTTGGTGAATAATTCCCTGGGAAGACAAAAACGATTGAAATTGGGCTGACAAATATTCACGAGCATTATCAGTGCGTAACATTTTAATGGAAGTACCAAACTGGTTTTGAAATTCTGCACAAAATCCTTGAAAAATACTAAAAACATCAGAACGATTTTTCATTAAAAATAACCAAGTACACCGAGAAAAGTCGTCAATGAAAGTGACAAAGTAATGATAGCCTAGAGTTGAACAGACACGACTACGACCCCAAATATCAGAATGAACTAAAGCAAAAGGTGACACAGCACTTTTATTGACTCCCTGATTATAAGTTTGACGAGTATGCTTTCCTAACTGACACGACTGACACTCAAATGATAAAATCTTAGAAAAACTAGGAACCATAAGACGCATTTTATTGAGGCTAGGGTGACCCAGACGTTGATGCGTAAGGGTTTGAGAAGCAGCAGAGACACAAGCCACCGGCAGTGAAAGGTGATATAATCCTCCAGACTCATGTCCTGTTCCAATCGTCCGTCTCGTACGTCGTTCCTACACATAAACAGAGTTATTAACAAAGAGGACCGAGTAATCAAGGGTATGAGTGAGTTTGTTAATGAATATTAAATTAAAAGGACAACCAGGAACATAAAGTATAGAATGTAAGGAAAGGTTGGGAAGGGGTTGGGCTTGACCAATGCCTTGAACTTTGATTTTAGAGCCATTTGCCATGGTGACAGATGGCAAACAATCAGAGTAAGACAGATGAGAGAAAAGGGATTTGTTACCAGTCATATGGTCAGAAGCACCGGAGTCAAGTACCCATGGTCCAAGAGAGGAGGATTGAGAGACAAAGGCTACAGGATTACCAGACTGAGCGACGGCAGCAGAAGGTGTTGGCTGATGGGCTGCTTTGAACTGAAGGAACTCATTGTAATCAGCGGCCGAAATAGTAACATCTTCGGTGATTGCAGTATGAGCAACATTGGCAACCTTAGACTGTTGTTGTCTCGCTTTGGTGCGACATTCCGCTTCAATATGGCCATAGTGATTGCAATAGTTGCAGCGAGTACCACGACGTTGGCCACCACGTCCTCCATTTCGTCCACCACGACCAAGATAGTGGGAGACAAGTACGGAGGAATCAGTAGGACTGGAGGAGTGGCCAAAAGCATGAGGAGTAGCAAGACGCAACAGTTGTTCACTAACTGTGTCATAGGAAGGAACAGTGGAGCCTGATAAAATCTGGTTGCGTACCGAATCAAGCTCTGGTGGTAGGCCGGCCAGTGCAAGAATCATGAAAAACTTGCTGCGTTGCTCGGCATGAGCTGCTGCATCACTAGTAAAGGGCATGAGAGATTGAAAATCAGCAATCAAATGATCAAGCTTACCAAGGTAAGTCTGCACGTCCATGTTTTCCAGCTTCAGAGAGATGAGGTTGAGAACGACACTATAAAGGCGATGAACGTCATTGGAGTAGACTTTCTTGGCTTCTTCCCAAACATCGTAGCAAGTGGTGAATGCTTGATATTGCGGCTGGAGCTTGGGCGAAATGGAAAACCATAGAACAGTACATAGGGAGGCATCAACTTACTTCCATTTTGATCGATCTTTGGTAGGAATATCCTTGGCTTGTTTGGTCAAGTGGTCTTCACGTCCTTGACCTTGAAACCAAAGCTTGACAAAGAAGATCCCAGATCGTAGTTGGTCGTCCCGGCCGATTTTTCACAGGATAAGCGGAACCTTGGTGAATGTCACGGTGTCGGAATCAGAGTCGTCACCCATGAGTGTATGAAGGTGAGGAACTGCTGGATAGGGGCACCTGGTGGTGGGGAAGGCGGCAGAAGAGGCGGCGGACGGTGGGCCGCGTCGAAAAAGGCAAAAAACGAGATCTGTGCGCGCGCGTGGGTGACACGCGCCGGAGACTGGCCGCGGGGCGCATGCGGAGGCGGTTGAGGACGCGCTTCCGGCGGTTGGGTCGACTCGGGGCGGCGGTTCGACCGGTGGTGGCAGACCGGAGAGATGAGTCACGGTTGCGGAGAAAACTGGCTTCTCAGTGGCGGCGTGCACTGTTCAGACAGGAAGGTAATGGCCACTAAGGCAGGGAAATAAAAGTAAATTTGGAACAAAACCTATACTACTGATACCATGTTAAGAATAAAGAAGAATATTAGAATGTTGTGTGTCTTATGTAACCACACAGTCTGTATTTATATTCATAGGATACAATCGTATAATAATTACAAAGGATCAAATCAAATCCTTGATTTGTATAACTATATCCCTAATTACCAGCACGTATTAATTATATAATGAGCACATGTTAAATATGCTTTCTAACACTAACAATATTAAATGTTTCAACAATGAAAACCAATTTCTTTTTCAGCAGCTTTTTATTTGATAAGCTTAACTACTACATCACTTTGTATATCTGTCCATTTTCATAAATTTTCGTTTATGTACACATGAAAACAATACCTGCATTGCATTGAGAGTATCCCAAGGGATTTTTTCAGTTGCAATTTCCCACATTATCACCCCAAAGCTGTAAACGTCAGACCTGATTTTCCCCAACAGCAGCAGCAAAAATAGATATCCAAGGTGGAGTTTTAGTAAGAATGCATGAGAAAGAGGGAGAGGGAGCAATTGAGGGCTTAAATCATACATACTTTTCATTTGAAGGTTCATTACGAAGAACTTCCGGTGCCATCCATTGAGGCTACAAAGCATAAAAATGCTAGGAGAATCAGTAAGATATTTTGACACACTAACAATTTAAAAGGGATAATTTCAAACAGATCAAAGATCTAATAAGCTGCAACAAACAAAAGCCTACCGTGCCTTTTCCAGTCCTGGTTGTGAGATAGGTTTCATGCTTGATACGCGAAAGACCAAAATCACCAACCTGTTAAGCTTAGACATGATTAAGTGTAGCTAAGTAGAAAACAATGCTATAATTCCTTAAGCAGTCAAGTGAAAGAATATAATCCAACATATGAAGAATAAAAAGAAAAATGACAAGTGGGATACCTTCACAGTCCAATTCTTATCAACTAGAAGATTTGAAGACTTCAAATCTCGATGGATGATAGGGGGGTTGCAATGATGAAGATAATTTACACCTCGTGCCTGTAGAAAGAGTAAGCATACACCACTGCTTCAGTTAAATGAATTGTTTCTAAGATAACAGATAGAAGTTGAAGTCAAAACCAAGTGTTGCTTCAAGAACAGATGTCTGAAATAAATCAATAATATTGAAAAAGGAAAAGAGAGGGAAAAGAATGAACATGCCACTAATCCTCAAAAAACATCAGCATTATCTACTTATCAATGAGATTTTGTGCATAATGCTGTTTCAAAGCACTCACAATATCTATGGCCATGTGAACTCGCCGTCTCCAGTCAGGTTTAGCTGTGTTTCTCTGGAGCAAACGAAATAAGCTTCCGCTGAATTGATAAAATACAAATGGATGCAACAATTATCAGCACAAATCAAAATTTTGTGAAATATGGCACAACAAATTTGAACCAGAATGTTCATGACACAGGATATCAAAATAAAGTTCAGGACAAACCGTGGGAGAAACTCTGTTACAATGCATAGACGCTGAGGTGAAGTCACTGCCCCCATAAAGAGAAGAATATTTGGATGGCGAAGTCTTTTCATGAGAGAAACCTTCATACAGAACATATTGTCAAATCAGTGTTATACAAAGGAAGTTTCGGGAGGTCCAATTACTCATGGAGACTACCCAATATAAAGTGGAATGTGTCTGTTTATGGAAATAGAGGCGAAAAATAATCGAAGAGAAAAGCATGAGGAAGTGGAAGAACATGTTCTTGCACATATAGCTCCAAATTGGCCACATTCTAAGATAGTACATCAATATTAAACCCCTGGTATACCTGATAGCTGCCTCCATTGTTACCAACAAGGATTCAATATTCTTCCAATTATGAGTTTTTCCAATGCTATTAATTGAAATAAAACATTTTTAATTTATATTAAGAATAATTTACTATTAAGAATTATGAAATTTAACAAATTAACAATATAATGTAATCCGGGCTAAAGCACATATACTCTATCCATGTTGGCAAAATAAATTGGAGTATATTGTCAGTTATTTCAAGGCAAAAAATAAGTATGACAAGAACAAGACCTTATCTTTGGGTAGCATGAACAAAGAAGATATTATTGATCCCTTTCACGTGTTTGACTAAGTCAACAGATCAAGATTGTTCAATTCGTGGAATCTCAGTGGACTTGATGTGACGTGTTTACTTGACAATAAAGTAATGTTCAAAACATCTATCGTACTACCTAAACACAATTTAATGACCAGACCAGAAAAGGAGCACAACTATTTCAAAATCGATAACAAGTTTGATAAATCACAAGAGTGAAGGATGATGGGACTGGTTTCCCTCGTTGGAGCTAAATTCAGTTCAATAGAGCTACGTTTCAGCTCATCGGAGTTAGGTTCATTCACCTTGTTGGCCTGTTGGGCTCATCGCAAACTTGCAGTGATGAGTTTGTTCATGCTTTCTGGTTCGTAACTTCATTTATGCTAGGAGCTACGGGTTTGAGACTCAATACAACACTGTTCACCTCCTTTGCAAATGGGTTCATGTTGGGATGTTAGATGCATCTCTAGAGTCGAGTGCTACAACTGTGAGGTTAATGTTTTGTTCACTACAGTAAGGAGCCTTATCGTTTAGCTATTGCATTTTGGGTTTTTTAAAAACCATTGAACCAGTGTCATTTTAGGCATGTATGGGGAAAGTAAACCATAACGTTGTAGACTCATTCAATCATTCTCAAACGCACAATCCTATATGAGTCTACCCGAGTTTAAACGATGTTGTAAATGAGTCAATTCGATTTTGATATACAGTCATAAGCTCGTACAATTTTGTGAGTTATCTTGAGTGTTTGACAACAAACATGATGATTATTGATCCTTGTTGAACATAACCAAACTTAATGACACAATCTCATAAGTACGGTTAATAGATTACCAAGTTCTCTGACATCCAGCACATATGTAGATTGGCATGAGACATAATGATAATAGAAATAAATATTATGAAAAAAAAGGTAATAAAGGTGATTTCATTGTGAAAACATTATCAGCGAAAATCTAAAGAAGAAACTCCATTATATTCTTGTCAAACTTTCTCTCCCAAATACCATAGCACCCATAACATTTTTTATTTAAACGCAAGCTGACTTGCTCATCACAAGCATAAAATTTAGTCTATTTCCCAACATAATAAGCAAACTAGACTATAGGAGAGCACACCTCTTGTTTGAAGGACTGTATCACATCCTCTGAATATTCTTGCTTTGAGAAAACCTTGACAGCAACATCCTGCAGAAAGATGAATGTAAGTTGAAATCAGAATAGCAGCAGCAAAGTTTCGTTTACATTAGGGTTCCTGAAATCTAATGATGCCTTAATTAAACAATGTTCTATTTCACACATTAAAGGACCACAGTGTACTAAATACTAATAATTCAAGCTGCAGCATAACAATTTGAATAGTATATCTGAAAAACTTAAACATGTTAAATCTTAAGTTCCGATAAATTGCTATGTATAATATCCTTTATAACACATGAACTTAAAGCCAGAAATCAAAGGGAAAGAAAAGAACATACTGATCCATACCACAGAGCATGATATACAGTTCCACAAGAACCTGGAAAGCAACAATAGAAAGGTTAATAGAAAACATATAAAGCATACCAATGCATAATAACAATTGATGACTGAATATTTGGGTTTTCAAGCAAGGAATCAAATTATCAGGGCCTCTTAATGAAGCAAACAAATTTCAAAAATAAGAATTTTATGTACAGGTAATACGTCAAGATTGCTTAAACATGTTTTTTAGTTGATCTGTAGATACTGTCAAAAGCTTATTTTTTTCAAGCATGCCACGCTATTTAAGAACATGACTACCTTGTCCAATTGATTCTCCAATTGTCAGGTCCTCCCACAAAATTTCATAATCCAAACAATCGGTGTCCACATCCACTTTATTATTGGCAGAAGAACTGCTGCCACTCCCACAACTGCTGGTACTACTTGTGCTGTTAACATTGAAGGAGGACCAAGATCCTGAAGCCTCATTATTAACAGGTTGATTACTTTCACCTGCCCGGCTTTCTGGCTGCAACCCAGAAGACGGACTCTTTTGATTACTAGGCTCTTTTTCTTGATCACCCTGCAGCCAAGGCCAGGAAACGCGAGCATTCCTTGCATCGGATCCTTCCCGGTCATTTGCTTTCCATGGCCATGACATTGTTTTCTTTTGAATCCATGCTTCAGCCTTAGAAGTTATGATTTTGTGCATAGGTTTTCCTTCACTCTCATCGCCAGAGTCTCTCGTAGTTTTTCCTTGGGGTCTCTCTTCTGCACGAGAAGATACACCAAAAGGAGATGGCAGCACCTCTCCTCTGGGTGTGCTAGCCCCACTAGAATTACCATCCTCTCTCTGATCAGGAAGAACACAGTCTGAGAAACCAAGCTCAGAATGATGAGTTTCTCCACTCCCTCCTTCTCCATCAACATTGTTTTCTCGAGTCCGCATTTTAGACTTTACTTTGTTACTCACCTTTGAGGCCTGTTTCAATGGTTGCAACATCAACACTTGTCAAGCTATGCTTAAATACAGAAACACGAAAAGCACAAGTACATTACAATTACAATACCAACCAAATTCGAGATTTTCGATGCTAGAGCAGATTGAAGTGGCTGCTGAGAGTCAAGACCTAGTTTATTTGCAATGCCACTTTTACAAAAATTTGCACCTGGATCTAGTTCTGCATTCTTTCCACATGAAAAAGGAACTATGGTTTCAAGAAAAGGTCTTGAATCACTAGAGACACAAATAACCCCAACCAAGCTTCCATCATCATCATAGAAAGGTGTATTGGTTGCCACAGCTACAAACCTATCCCCCATCTTATTCTTAACAGGGAACTGACCAGTCCAACTCTCTCCCATTTTAACACGGTTGAATATATCATTAGCTAAGTCAAATTCACTAGGGTCTACAAGCACCTCAATCCCATCCTCCCCAAGAACTTCTTCTGCTGCATAACCATACAGGTTTTCAGCACTAGGGTTCCTGCAAAATGATCATCACACACACATTGAATCCATAAAGACAAAACCCCCAAAAAAAAAAAACGGGTTCTTTTTTTAATGTAGATTTTCGTAACAAAATGAAAAACCCCTAATTGAAGTAACATGAAATAGTAACTAACCAGTATATGATACGACATTGAAGATCTAAAATATGAACAGAGTGACCAATTGACTGCAAAATATTGAGATACTTGCCACCATTTTGATGATGAGGATCGTGGTGGCTGCTGCTGCGACTCTCTCTTTGAAGAGGCGAAGAAGAGCCTTTGTTGCAAGAAGCTGCAGAAGAAGCAGAAGCACCTAACCTTGAACGCTGTGGTGAGACTGAGTGAGACCTGCGGCGTTGAGAGAGCTTGAGCTTCGACATTTCTTGCTTGAGGTGATTGTGACCAGCTTCAAGCTGTTCAATCTTCTTCAGAAGCTGTTCTTCTGCTTCTGGGGATCCCATTTTTTTGAATTCCCACAGATACAACACAACACTCACTGTTGTGTTTTGATCAAAATTTCGGGTTTGAGAATTTAGAAAGAAGAATAAGAAGAAGAAGAGAACAGATACGGTTTGGTCTGAAGGGTCAACTAGCTCTTCTTTCTATCTACTTTTTGTTTCTGTTTCTGTTTCTTTTTCTTTTTCTTTTTTTTTTATAAATAATTGTGTTTTAGAGTGGCTTTTGTGAAAAAAAAAATCATTCATATAAAAATGGATTTTAGATTCTTCGGGTCTCTTCATGTGCAAGTGATGAGAATGAGACTAATCTCTTCTCCAACATATAATGGGTTTTTAGACTTTTGTTCAATTCTTGTTTAGGTTAGTTTTTTAATTTATAAGAAATTTCTTATTAAATAAATTTATATTTTTTCATTAAAAAAAGTATTTATGAATTTATAAGTATTTATGAAGAAACTAAATATAAAAATTGAGATGTCAAAATTCGTTTTAACTCATGTAAAAAATTATTATTTAAAAATGTATAATTGTTAGGAAAAAATAATATTTTTTATAAATATATATTATATTTATATTTATTTAACTTGACTCTTTTTTTGTTGTAATATTTAATTTGACTCTTAGTCCTTGTTCATGAAGTTTTGTTGTATAATAATGTCCATATATACTCAACTCACTTCACACAAAGCCACCGCAAAACCCACCTTAGCAGCATGCTCCTTCAAGCTTTGACACTTGCACTCCTTTCTTATTCGGACGCCACAGGGTAATCTTTCCTTTGCTTGCAAATTTCAGGATTGATGTCGGTTGTGCCCTTCATATACATTTTTGTAAAACAAATAAATTGTTTTTCTCTCCTTTTCCTTTTGTGAAGGTGGATTGATTACTAATATTTTCGTTCTTAACGTCTTTTATGTGAAGTCTTTTTCACACATTGTTGCATCACACAAGTGGTCACATTAGTTTTTACTTTTAATTAATATATATGCTCTTATTTATACTTACAGAAAAGGCTATATTAATTTTTACATTATTTTTAATTTTTAAGATGTTGTATATGTAATGATACTAATAAGTTAGTTTTCTCATTTTATTTATAACGTTTTTTTTTAAAGAAAAGAAAGTAATATTTGTATAATTAATTATTTATAGAAACTTGTTAATTAAAGTTAGAAACCTAAAAATAGACCAAACACCACCTAATTTTTTGTTCTTTCTCCGTTTGTTTTTACGTGTAAACCCTTCCTTTCTTCTCACCGTCGACGTCCTCATCTCGTATTTGTATTTTTCCATCATTTCAATTTTTTTTTGTATATATTGATTTAAATTTAAACATTAAACATATAGTAATTTAAAAAAGACAAAATTTACCTATAATACTATAGATAGTGCATATGTAGGTATTGTTTTGCACTAAAAATACTCTTAACTACCCATAATTGTCTTTGCATAACTATCTTTGAATCTCAACCACTTATAATACTGTAGGTAAGTTTTGTCCATTTTAAAATCAATTAATTGTTAAGGGGCTACAAACCTTCTTTTTTGGGAGATTGAATCTTGCACTAATTTTTTTGCATGTACTTGTATTATATATATATATATATTTATATATATATTCTTAGTGAAAAAAATTGTATTGAACATTAAAACGAACAATTAATTAAGATATAAAGTTAAATAAAAGGAAAAATAAAACTCTCCATTTGAAACATTTCTCTTCACTTGACTACATGCATGTTAATATTTTTTCAAGGAGTTTTTGGATGCAGTGGTTGGTCACAATCTAGGTTTTGCATGGCATAGCATCTGGAGTTTGCAGGCTGAGGAAGGGCCTTAGCTTGTGTGTTGGCCATGGGTCTCGAATTAGAATTTGGGGGAGTCATGGCTGCGAGATGGGGAGAAGTTATTAATACTAGAAGAACAAAATTGGAGCATTACGCGACATCTTTGAGCCATATGAAGTGGATGTCATGCTATAGGTTCCATTGTTGGAGATTATGATATAAGATTCATTAATTTGGAATCATACCAATAATGGGATCTACTCAGTTAAATTAGGGTACAAAATCTACAGGGATCGTTTGATAGACATCAATCCTTTGTGAGTGGAACAATGTTTTTATGGACAGCGTGTAGAGACTATTTACCAATTCGCATCCAATTTCAAGTCAAGGGAATTCAGTGTCCTTTTGCATGCAATTTGTGTCACTCCAACGTGGAGAACTATTGGCATATCATAATCTCTTGCGAGGATAATAAAGCTTGCTGGAGAGAAGCAAGTTTATGGGCACTATAGAGTGATTAATGTGGAGGACTCATGGTAGAGGTTCCTTTACTGTAGGAGAGGGGTGTTGCCTTTCAAGTACCTGGGCCTTCCGGTTCGGGCAAACCCACGTCGTTCGAGCACTTGGGAACCTATGTTAGATGTCTGGGGGAGGGAGAATTTTCCTCCTCAATTCGGTGTTAAGTAGCATCCCTATTTTTTTATCTATCCTATATGTGAATTCCAGTGAAAGTTTGGAAGCAAACAGTTCAACTTCAGAGGGGATTCCTTTGAGGTGGGCTGCGAGGGGAGATTGCTTGGGTTAAGTGGTCCAAGATTTGTAAGCCTAAGTTGGTGGTGGTTGGGTTTTAGGCACCTTAGACTGGTTAACCTCAGTTTGTTGGAAAAGTGGAGGTGGAGACTTCTCATGGAGGGACAATCTTTTTGGCGTGAGATACAGCTAGCAAAGTATGTGTCTGGTATTGTCCGGTCACCATCTCTGGTTCAGTTGAGAGTGCCCTATTGCGTCGATCTGGTGGATATTGGTTTCATTGGGGTGTGTGGGGAGCAGGGATCAGATTGGTTTGTGGAGGCTCTGGTGTGAAAGATTAGAGATTGAGGTTCTACCTTGTTTTAGCATGACACCTAGTTGGGTCAGCTCTTGTTGCGATAGAAGTTTCCCAGACTATTCTCTATTTCCTTGCAGCCTAATCATACGATGGCTGAGTGTGGGTCGTGGGTTGGAGGTCCCTGGCGGTGGCAGCTCACCTAGAGAAAGAATATGTTCACTTTTGAGGTGGGGAGCTTTTTGAGCTTTTGGCTACAGTCTCTTATTCGGCGGAGCCGGATCGGTGGGCTTGGCTGAGGGACCCTACCGTAGTATACTCGGTTAGTTCTGCCTATGCTGCCTTATCTGCTTCTTCATCCAGGGTGGTTGGTCTCTCTGATGACTAGATCTTTGTGCTTAGTAAGGTTTGGAAGAGTTTTGCTACAGTCGGCGGAGCATTTTGAGAAAGAATATGTTCACCTTTGAGGGGGAGCTTTTGGCTACAGTCTCTTATTCGGTAGAGCCGGATTGGTGGGCTTGGCTGAGGGACCTTACCGTAGTATATTTGGTTAGTTCTGCCTATGCTGCCTTATCTGCTTCTTCATCCAGGGTGGCTGGTCTCTCTGATGACTAGATCTTTGTGCTTAGTAAGGTTTGGAAGAGTTTTGCCCCCTTAAAGGTTATTGCCTTCTCTTGGCAATTACTCTTGAATCGGGTGCCGACTCAGACAAACCTGCTTTGCAGGCATGTCATCACTGACTTGAGTGCGTCCACCCGTGTTCTAGGTAAGGAGCATCATGATTCGGCACTGCATTTATTTGTTAGATGTCATTTCTCTTCCTAGATATGGTATTCCATTGTTCGATGGTTAGGCTGGCGGTTTGCCATGCCATCGGACCTGTTGCTGCTATACCATCTGTTTTCTTCTTTTGGAGGGGGGTCCCACAGCAGGCAAGGGTTGGCTTTGGTTTGGCATACAGTTCTTTGGCTATTGTCGGATGTGCAAAATGGGTGTATATTCTCTGGTAGGACCCCAGATGCAGTTCAAGCAATTGAGCAAATCATAGTCTTGTCTTGGATATGGTTTTCTGGGAGAGCTAGGCACGGGCCCTATCTGTTCTATGAGTGGAATGCTAATCCCACTACTTGTATTGTAGGTAAATAGTCCTTGTGGATTGGGGGGTCTTTGAAGTGTTTTCATGTCTTTGGTGACTCTTTGAGGTTTCATCTCTTTAAGGTGTCCTTCCTTGCTTGCCTATAAATGAGTTGATGTACCCCTAGTACTCTCATAAATTTGTATATATTATTTTTGATGTTTAAAGAAAAAACCTAAAGCTTCAGCCAACTTTTCTTCAAAGTTTATGTTGTCCTGGATACACCAAGACAAGGTTTATTCTACATGATCCTTTAGAATTTATGGAAGAAAAGACATGACAAAACCTAGGAGAAAAAGAAAGTTGGCTATAGGCAACTTAGCCCATGAGATGTTGATTGGGTGGATTGGGCCTAGAAGAATAAGCTTAATTAGGTTCAACACTACTAGAATGTTGGATTTTAGCTTCGAACTCGTAGTGTAGGCCACGACTCCGACGCTAATAGCGTCGGAATAGCATCGGCTTTTTCGACGCTAAATACCCAGTTCTATTTCTAATTATTTTATAATAGGTTGCGTCGGGATAGCGTCGGCCTAGCCGACGCTATTTGGAGTATTTTTTTTTTTTACCGTCAGTTGGCCGAAGCTAAAACGTTTCACCCTTTTTTTATCCATTCCCCCCTCCCTTTTTTGTTACCCGTACGCTCCCCCTCCAACTCGTTTTTGTTTTATTTAATTTTTTTTAATTGAAAAAACTTGTCAAAATCTAGCCTGAGACTCGTTCTTCTCTCCAATTGAAAAAACCTAACCTGTAAAACTCAGGCGGCTTCTTTTTCTCTGCGACAACACCGCCACGGCCTCTGCAACATCACCACTGCCACTGCAACATCAACACCACCGCACCGCTCTTTCGTCCGCCCGAAACTCAAGCGCTAGTTTTTCCCTGCAGTGTTCGTCCGCCCGAATCGATCTCAGCTACTCCTTCCTTCGCTCGAAACTCAGCGTTGGATTTAATGGAATTTTTGTGTTTGTTCCCAAGTAAATTATCTTATCCCCTCTGTTTCTTTTTATTTTGCTTTGTCCCATAATCCATGAAAGTCTGAATATGGAGGAGAAAAAAATTAAAAAAAGAGAACGTTTTGATTTATTCTGACCAGGAGATTGTTAAATATCAGTAATTAGATGTCTTCATAGTTCATACTTCTAGTGAGTTTTTGATTTATTGTTTGCGTTTGACCTCTTGGCCCTCACAGATACGACATAGAAGAATCTGTATATTTGACAACAAGAGCTGAAAAGGGAAGTGGAGATTTGTATGTAGATGAACAACAGCAAAAGATTAAAAAGATGGTGGATATGCCTCAACGACAACAGCGGCGATTTCATGTTTGAAACCCCTGCGGTCAGAAACGACAACAGTGTTCTTCTCACCAGGTTTGTTCCTCGTGCTCAGCTATTTTATTCTGACCCTTTTGCATTCTTGGTTAACCATTTTTATTATTTTGCTCTATTTTCCTCCTCTTTATGAAACCCCCTTAAGTTTTACAAACATAGCTTTCACTGTAGCTCAAGTTTCTGCTAATTAATTAGCCTAAGATTCACCCAACGCACATGGACAAATGCCAAAGGCTAAATAACTTCATGTCTCAGATTTTTCTCCAAAGATACTTTACATTTTTAAGTTCGTTTCTGTTCATGTATGACAAAATCTATTCAAAAGAATTAACAAGGATAATCAAATCAAAAGAATTAAAAAGCATCCCGAGACACTCACCATAAAAAGTAGGAATAAAAACAAGAAATTAATTGGAACACATAAACAAACTTACTGCTTTGGAGCTTCCAAACTTACATGCTTTATTCTGATTCAAGTGAAACCCCATTTTTACAGTGTTCTTGTAAATTTCAATCGAGTTTGGGTTGTATCCCATCATTGCCATGCGTGTGTGTGTGTTATCTTGATTTGTGGGTTTCTTCTTGTTACTATGATTTGTGATTGATGCTAAGTTCGTCATACCTAATGGGAGATTATGATTGGTTGTTTGATCTTGTTACTCATTATCCTGCTCGTAAAAAGCAAGCTACTTTGCAAAGAATTGTAAGAAGACAAGTGATCGTCTTGAAGAGGCTTTGGTCGATTTTGTTGCAAGTTGCATTTTTGGTTTAAGTAAATCCTTTGGCAACTGTTCAACCACTCTCCGAGGTACATCTTTAAATGACGATATTTTGTGTGTGTTTCATTTTTCGCAACGATAAAGTAACTGCAAATTCAATAGTATATTTATTTGTGAATAGAATTATTATCTAAGTCAAACAACTTTAGTAAAGTGAAAAACTTGTGTGGATTTAAAGAAATCTGAGCTACTTTAGTAGAGTGAAAACACTATTGTGGACTCAAAAGAATTTAAGTGTTAAAGAATTTAATTGTCAAAATAATACATTATAAAATATAGATGAATTTGTTTGCACACTAATGACGATATGTAGAAAATGTTGAATTTCTGTGATTATGTATGACTTGGGTACAAATTTTCTGTCACCTATATGTGATCTGAAAATTGTGGGGAAAAAGCAACAAATACATAGGTGCTTATGTTGTTTGTGACTACTTGCTTGGCCAAAGCTACTGTGCTCTTGCTTAATCAAAGCTAAATTGACAGAATTGGTTTACTTGTTAAAATATCTCTTGATTCAGCAACATTACATCAAATAGAATGAATGTTGTTTTTGTAATTTAAATGTATGTTGAATCAGTCAGTGGCAAAATAAGAATAGCATAATATTTATCTTAGAAAAGTGTAGCATCTACGGCTAAGCTTTGGATAATTCTATAATACACTAAGGTTGCGGCCATGTTTTTGTATTTGTGTTTACATAACTTATTTAGTGGCTGATAATGTTACGTGTTTTCCTTATAGAAAATGGAACGTAGTTGGATGTATAACAGGGTAAATGCCGATAAGTTTGGCTTGAAAGACGAGTTTATTAGGGGTGTTCGAAATTTTGTGAAGAGGGCTATGAAACGACGCGACTATATATCCGAGGGAGGGATAAGGTGTCCGTGTGAAATGTGCAAGTGCATGAATATAACGACTCCAATCAGGGTTAGATTGCACTTGTACAAGTTTGGATTTCAACCAAACTATTGGATCTGGACTGAACACGGAGAAGTGGAGTCAAATATTGATACAAGGGCTTATTCGAACAGTAGTGGGTCTATGAATTATGACGATCAATTTGATGCAACGAATCAGATGGTGTATGATGCTTTTAGGCCTTTTGTAGATGTCCCTCATGTGAATGTTAACATTGGAAACGAGACATTGACGGAGGAGGAGTTGCCCAACAAAGATGCATAACAGTTTTATGACAAGTTGATCTCTGCCAACCAGCCCATCTACGAGGGAGCTGTTGTTTCTAGATTATCGATATCAGTTGAGCTTTTGGCAGTTAGGTCTAACTATCATGTTCCACAAAAAGGTATAGATTTTGTTGCACGAATGCTTAATGATGTATGTCCAATTAAGGGCTGCTTGCCCAAGAACAATTACCAAGCAACACAATTGGTGTCTAAGTTAGGGTTGGAGGCTAGAAAGATTGATTGTTGTGTGGAGGGCTGTATGTTATATTACAAAGATGATAGCAACTTATCTGAGTGCAAATTTTGTGGATCTGCTAGGTACATTCCTCGTAGGATTGGGATTGGAAGGTTCAAAGATGTCCCAAGGAAGAGAATGTTCTATTTCCCAATCATTCCTAGATTACAAAGACTGTATGCATCAATCGAATCAGCGGCCGAAATGAGATGGCATCATGAGAATAAAAAGAGTTTGAATGTTCTTCGTCATCCATCCGATGGTAAAGCATGGAAATACTTCGATGAGGTATATCCAGACTTTGCTAGCGAGCCCAGAGATGTTAGGTTGGGTCTATGTGCCGATGGGTTTACACCTTACGTCCAATCATCGGCTACTCCATATTCATGTTGGCCGATAATAGTTACCCCCTACAATCTTCCCCCTGAGATGTGCATGACCAAACCGTACATGTTTTTGACTTGTCTCGTACCCGGATCTTCTAACCCCAAAGCAAAGATAGATGTCTACTTGCAGCCGTTGATTGATGATCTGCAACTGTTGTGGTCCAATGGCTTTTTGACGTATGATATATCCAAAAAACAAAACTTCATCATGAGGGCGTGTTTGATGTGGACAATTAATGATTTTTCGGCCTATGGTATGTTGTCTGGATGGGGGACACAAGGTAAATTGGCATGCCCTCATTGTATGGAAGACACAAAAGCTTTCACTTTGAAATATGGTGGGAAGAATTCATGGTTTGATTGTCATCGTCGGTTCTTGCCAGCGGATCACACTTTCAGAAGAAGTAAAAAGGCCTTTACAAGAAACAGGGCTGAGAAAGACAGTCCGCCTTACATTTACACAGGGCATGATGTATGGGAGGTGGTTAGTAGTCTTCCAAAAGTGACTGAAATTAGTTGGGTTGAAAAATTGCCGGGGTATGGAGTTTGTCATAATTGGACTAAACGAAGTATATTTTGGGATCTTCCCTACTGGAAGGATAACTTGTTAAGGCATAACCTCGATGTGATGCACATAGAGAAGAATTTCTTCGATAATGTATTTAACACTGTCATGAATGATAAAGACAAGACAAAGCATAACGAAAAGGCGAGAAAGGACTTATCTATGTTTTGTGCACGTGAGGACTTGGAGATGCAAGTCTTACCCAACGGAAAGATGGGAAAGCCAAAGGAAAGATACACTTTGACATCATCAGAAGCGAAGTTGGTGTGTGAATGGATTAAGGAATTGAAAATGCCAGATGGCTATGCTTCAAACCTAGCTAGGTGTGCCAATGTCCGAAAGAGTACAATGCATGGGATGAAGAGCCATGACTGCCATGTTTTCATGGAGTGTTTACTCCCAATTGCATTTCGTTCTTTGCCAGATTTTGTTTGGAAACCATTAACGGAGCTAAGTCGATTCTTCAAGGATCTTTGTTGCAATACGTTGAGGATGGAAGACATAGTTAAGTTGAATGAGAACATACCTGTTATCATATGCAAGCTAGAAAGGATTTTTCCACCGGATTCTTTGACTAATGGAGCATCTTCCAATCCATCTTCCCTATGAAGCAATGCTAGGTGGTCCAAAGACAATATCGGTGGATGTATCCATTTGAAAGGTAACCAACCTAGGAGATTATCTTAACTAACTACATGTTTTATTATAACTTCATAAACGCGTTGGATGATTGAATGTGCAGATTTATGGGTGTCTCAAAGCGGCGATGACAAATAAGGCTAGGGTTGAAGGTTCCATATGCATGACTACATACACCGCGAGACAATTTATTTTTGTTCTCACTATTTCAAATCTTTCACTTGTTTCCAAACACAAGTTTAGGAAATGGTCCTCGTTCGTACATGAGGCGTTCAACCAACGTTATGCATCTGCCGCACAACCGTGGTCGACAAAGTGGGAAGCTTTGAAGAATATTGGCTAACGGATCGTGAATGGAAATACGCTCATGTACATGTCTTGATTAATTGCGATGAGATTAAACCATATCTTGAGTAAGTATCTGCAGAACACATCATTCTTGATCTTGATGCATGTCATAACATAGATTTACTTATGGATTGTGTGATCGATATCAAGATATTCTTGGAAAATCACTCCATCAATGAAGATCACGCGTCGGACGTATATATGCAGAATTTCCCTATGGTCAAGGCATATGTAAGTGTAGTTCCCACAAATCACGTATTTTTACAATCACACTCTATAAGCTTATGTCTATTATCTTCTATATAGGTGCATGATGAGGTGAATGGTGTGACAAACAAATACATAAGGGCACTATCTTGGGGTCCTGCATCAAAGGCAACATTATGGAACATGTATTTTGTCAGTGGGTACAAGTTTCACACCGAGGCATGGAGCAATGGTAAAAAAACTATCAATTGCGGGTGCATGTGACCGGTCTTACAGAAGGAGGAGAAGATGATTTTTACGGCATCATCCAACATATATTTGAACTAGAATACCATGATCTGAGCGAAAAGATAACATTATTTTATTGCGAATGGTTTGACCCAACACTGAATAGAGGCACAAAGGTTCATCCACAATATAAAATTGTGGATATTAAAATGAATAGACGTTATCCTCATTATGATCCATTCATCCTTGCGCAAAAAGCAAGACAAGTGTATTATGTCCCCTATCCAGAAACTTGTAGAGACATGCATGGATGGTGTGCGGCAATTACCACAAAACCAAGGGGTCGTGTGGAGATTAATGACATGGAGGATGAAATGCCTTATCAGTTTGATCAGATGTCACCCGTTCTACCTATTGCGGAAGTTGAATTGATACATGGTTTAGGTGACAACACACAAGTAGATGTGTGCGAAGATGGTCAATCAGGAGAGGAAGAGGAAGAGGAAGCAGAAGCAGAAGAGGAAGATGACGAGGAAGAGGAAGACACATATGAGGATGACGATGAGGATAATGTCGACGAATAACTTATTTTATAAAGATGTTTTTGGGGGTTTTCTAATGTGGGTGTTTTATGTATGTGTCCAAAGATTGAAGTTTGGTGTTTGAAGATGTATTTTGGTGTTTGTTATGCAATCTTGTAATTTGTTTATAACTTGTTACTGCATTTGTTTTGCTATTATGTTACTGTTTATATATGTTACATTCTGACTGCATCTATTTGTAACTTAGTCTTATAAGTTGTTTTCAATTTTGTGATTACTGAAATGCTTGATTATATTCAATTTTGTGATTTCTGACATGCAACCACATGTAGTTCTCATTTCCATGTTTTGGAACACATTGTGAATTGTGGTCATTTGATTTAAATCTAATGAAATTGGCAATTCGGATGATGTCTGCAGACTTTATGTGGTATGTAATTCTTTCTGTCAATATAGCAACATAAATATGATATAGGATTTATTGCATATCTCACCATACTGCATTTGTTTATAACTTAGTCTTCTAAGTTGTTTTAAATTTTGTGATTAATGAAATGCTTGATTATATTTAATTTTGTGACAGCAGATGAATATCAGAGGTCGTGGCAATAAGGGAAAGGCTCTTGCTAATAGTGATCGATCGAGACTTTTACGACCAGGCCAGCTTCCAAAGAGGCGTGATCGCCATGCGTCGCCTAATTAGTGCGCCCACACCACCGGCCAGGCGCCCACACCACCACCAGGCACCCACACCCACCACTGGGCACTCCACACCACCAACCCATGTGGCCCTACCACCACCCCATACCAAAGAACCCAAGGTCACACCGATCGTCTCCACCACCTTCCCAACCGATAACATCACCCATACTGCACTCTACCCCGAGGCCTTCACATTTGTTCTAACTCGGTAGAGGCCTTCCACACATGGGTGCACAGGCTCGAGCAGAGGAAGAGGTTCAGGCAGAGGAGGAGGTCCATAGAGACCACCACCACCAGGAGGTGGACGGGGACGAGGACCACCACCACGAGGAGGACGGGGAAGGGGAGGGGAACCCTCATCCTTACGTGCCAGAGAGAGACTCTGATGGCAAGATCATCATAAGACCTCATGGTCGAGGGTAAATTATAATTAGTAATCAGCTGCTTTTATTTTCAAGTGATTAAGTACTCCATAATTGTTTTATGTGCTTTTTTATTTTATGCTTTATGAATCTCTTGAAGGGCAATTGTGCACCACTTGGTGTTGGTAAGCAATGCAGTTGCGATGCAAGCAATGTTATTTGTATTTTGTTCTTAGTATTTGTGTAGATCCAGTAACATGGTTGTTCAAGTTTCTATTGAAACATGTTACAAGTTGAGAATATTGCTATTAATTTCCTCTCCTCCACCTCAACTGCTATGTCCTATAATTAATGTAGATGTAAGGATTGATTATGATGCAAAATGGATATGTATCATCCATTATGTGGTGCTCATACGATGCGCAGAGAATTCTGATTAAGATGTAATTCATAAATAGAACTTTTAGGTTATTCAAGCAATCTGTCAAGATATTGGTTCTCCATTTTGTTACTTTCTGAAATTTACTTTATTTATACTGCTTTTCCTCCTCTTATGTTATCTAGTTATATGCTGGTTTTTCTTTACACACTTCATTTGATTTTTTTAATTGTACTTCTGATATTTTGTAGGTTAGCTCCTTGCAAGGAGGTTGCTGATGCCATTAGGAGAGCAATACAGACACAGTTTCGAGGTGCTTACTATTGCTGGAGTGAGACACCTCAGGAGGTGAAAGACCATTGGTGGAAATTATTTCTGGCAAGTATAATATTTTGTGTGTTGGCAGTAACTTGTTTTCTAATTTATATCAACATAATGAAAGATTACTTTTATCATCATCATCATCATCATCATCATCATTATTATTATTATTAGTACATATTATCATTTTTTTTGCAGAAGAATGTGTCGTTTCAGCCTTATCCCGAGAATCAAATTCGTCACTTGTTTAACCAGAGAGGCACAAAGCGTCTTGCAGATATACTCACGAAGGTGAGGAAGAAGGGGACCCGACCCAGCTGGATGGGTGAAGAAGCTTATGTCGGTATTGTTTCCCACTGGAGAGGTACAACCTTCAAAAACCTCTTCGCCCAAAACAAGACCAACCGGGCTTCGACTAGAGGCGGAGCAGTCCACACCTCAGGCCGCAAGGCTCATCTTGACATGGCACTTGAGATCGTAAGTATTAATTTCACATTTATTGTTTGGTTCATCATAATAGGTCATATATATCTTTAAACACTTGTTCACTTTATTTCAGGCTAGGAAGCTTGGACGAGATTTGCATCCTGACGAGCTCTTCATAAAAACTCACAAGAGGAAGAAGACTGATGAGTGGGTTGATCACTGTGGGACAACTTATGTATGATATTGGTTGTATACATTTTTTGTCATTAATTTTTGTCATTAATTTTAATGTGTTTTTCCTATTAATCAGAATATTATCATCAAGTTTGAGCTGATCTGACGCAGATTGATGAGATCAACGGCGATGGGGTGCAGGAGGTGGATGCGGCGACAATGCTCCAATTGTGGCAAGAGTCCGCCGGGGGTCGTTCTCGGGGACGAGTTTACGGCACAGCGGATTTGTCCGCCAACCTCCGACGTGGGGCAACGTCGTTTACTCATGAGTTCCAAACATCTACTGCAATCGAGATAGAAAGGGCAGCAAGACTTAGAGCTGAGGAGGCAGTAGCTAGAGCCATGGAGGTTGCTAAAGAGGCTCAAGAGCGCGTGAAGACTCTGGAGAATGATATGCAGACTATTTTGGCGCAATTCTAGGAGCGTATGTAGGCTCTGGAGCGGCAATCAGCCGGTGTGTCCAGCTCTGCGAGTCGTCCGAGTCCGCATCCTCACTACGATGATGATTTGGATGATCAGTCGCTAGATGGGGACGATTGATTTAGTTTCAGATTTTTCATCCTATTTTGTGTAGTTGGTAGTATTTTGGATGAAAAATCAGTACATGGTAGTATTTTTCATCCTATTTTGTGTAGTTTGCAGTATTTTGGATGAAAAATCAGTATTTGGTAGTATTTTCAATTGCCAGTATTTTTCATCCTATTTTGTGCAGTATTTCAGTTTGTTTTAGGTTTTTTATCCTATGTTGTACTACATTTTGGATTATAATCTATAATTTTACTATAATACATTTTGTAATTGACCGAGTTTCATTGTGGTTTTGATTCATATTGCGTTGTTGGTCGAGTTGATAGTTTGATATTGGATTGTTGGTTTTCAATAGCAGGTTGAAGATTATTAGTTGTTAATTGGTTGATCCCAAAAACAGGCAGTAGCAGCCAATACTGCACAACGTAGTGTAGGCCCAGCCGACGCTAATTATAGCATAGGTTTAGCAAGAAATGTCACAGATTTAGCGTCGTCCAAACCGACGCTAATGTTAGTGTCGGTCCTTTACATCACTGAATTTAGCGTCCACTTAGCGTAGGCCTGGCCGACGCTAATTAGTGTCGGATGAGAAAAAGCCGACGCTAACGGTTAGCTTCGACAGTTAAAGTGTCGGCCTCGACACCGACGCTAATCCGACGCTAATCGTGATTTAGCGTAGGTTTTTTTCAATTAGCGTCGGCTTTTAGCCTACGATAACGAACAACATTCTAGTAGTGCAAGGAAGATAGTGCATCGTGAGGAATGAGCTACTTAGAAGCCTCCACCTACAGGATATCTCAAGTGTAATATTGATGCTTCCTTCATGGAGACTCATCGTAAAACTAGGTTTGGCATGTGTATTAGGGATGAGAAGGGCCACATTGTGGGTTCATGAGTAGGGAATAAGGTTGCTGCAATCTATACAGTGCGGGTTGTGGAATCAGGCTTGGACATGATCTTTTCTGAGTTGGATAGTAAGATTTTTTTTTGACTCAAATAAATCATGGCATTTCATTCATAATAGTGTCCCAAATACAATGAGGAATATAATTAAAAGTACTGCGAGTAGCGTAACAGGTAGATACTCTTGCTAATGCATGAGCGGTACCATTTGCTTGTCGCCTAGCAAAAACAACTTGGCAATTGTTTAAAACAGATAAACGGGCCTGACACTCAGAAATTAAAGACCCATACTCTGAACAGTCGTATTTGTCGTTGCGCACATCCTCAACTACCTGCTTGCAATCCAACTCTATAATCACACATTGAAGGTTCAAGAAGTTAACCATTGAAGCACTTGACAAAGACTCCAAGCCTCGGCCTCCTTTGCTGTCATAGTAAAATCACACCAAGAAGTGAAAGCACTCACAAACTGGCCTGCCGCATCGCGGATACAAGCTCCAGAACCAATCTTCTGTTCCGCACCAAAAACCGCTGCATCAACATTGCACTTAAACACATTTGATGGTGGGGGCTGCCACCTGTAAACATTGGTATCTGCTGCTGGTCCTGTATGGTTTACGTTATTGATACTGCTGCTGCGATGACCACGAGCCAGTTGCCAATTCTGCAATAAATCTTCAGCGCGCTTCAAAACTTGCTGCACGGTTTCATCAACTCCATCCCACAACCTTATATTTCGTTTCTTCCAAAGACTCCACATGCACATGCCAATCGTAGCCATGGTCTGTTGGTCAAAAGTCTTGCATAATTTGAGTAAAACAACCTCAAAATCATCAGCATGTTCGATGAGTTGCTTGATGCAATTCCACAGATTTAGCCGCTGCCAGCATTGAATACTCTTGGCACATTGGAAAAAAATATGCAAGTTATTTTCAAAGAGCTCATTACAGCACACACAAGGCTCAGAGCAATGGATTCCTCTCACGCACAAAGTCGAATCTGCTTCTAAGGCAAACAATTTCTAGCCACACGCCATAAGAAAGTTCTGATTTTTGGAGGAACTGGCAGAGACCATATTTTTAACCAATCACCTTCAACTCTGAGATGCTCCAAGTTACCTAATCTATCCATACAAACTCTATACGCGCTCTTCACCGAATAGGTACCCATCTTGTCAAATCTCCAAATTATAGAGTCCACTGCATTCAAGTTCAGCAGTGGGATTCCCAGGATTTCCGCTACATCTCTCTGCTCAAATAAGGATCGAATAGCTTGCCCATTCCAAGAGCCTGTCTCAGAATTGATCAAATCGCTCACAGTGAGATCAACAGTTTGCTCTGTGGGAACCGATTTAAGAAAAGGCTCATCCTTGCACCGGAGCCAAGAGTTATTCCAAATATTTATACTTGTGCCATTTCCGATTTTCCACCGATACCCTTCCTTTACCAAAATCCGGGAAGACCAGATACTACGCCAAATATAGCTAGGATTATGCCCAACGGCCGCACCTAAAAAATCCTCTCGAGAGAAGTATTTAGCTTTGAAAACTCGAGTAACTATAGCATCCGGGTTAGTTAACAATTTCCAACCTTGTTTCCCCAACAGTGATAAATTAAAGGCCGAAAGGTCACAGAAACCCATACCTCCCCACTCCTTCCGCATGGTCAATTTCTCCCACCTGAGCCAGTTAATACCCTGTTTTTCACCCTTTTTAGAGCCCCACCAAAAAGAATTCATCATCTTTTGAATCTCATCCTCTATAGAACTAGGAAGAAGGAAAACACTCATGCAATACACTGGAATAGATTGAACAACAGATTTTATCAACATGGTTGTGTACAAAATTCCCAAGGAGAATACTAATGTGTCCAAATTCGGAGCAATTCTAACTAACCGCTTGAAAGTTACTTTCATATAATCCAAACTTTCAAGTAAAGTTTACAAAGAGACAAATAAATGTAGTGGCTCATGTCTTAATATGGTAGTTATATTTAGAAAAATCTCCGCATTTATAATTCGGTTCCTGCTTGTATTATTGACAAACTTGATATGAAATAAGCTTGTTTTATTATTAAAAAAAAAAAAAACTAGTTTTGCGGATGGGAGTCTAGAATGTGTGCTAAAAGATATATGGAGCGCATAGTATTTTTGTTTTTGATATCCAAGGAACGCATAGTATTTTTTTGATCAGCAAGGAACGCATAGTATGGTACAAGTAATTAATTTTTTTTTTTTTTGCGTATGTTATTTTTTATCAAAAAATTTGGCCACAAAATGCAGTCTTCAATCAAGTAGAAGCTTCATTTTTGTGATTATATTGATTTTTTTCCCCTTCTACTGATGATTAATTATCTTTGTGATTATATTGCGTATATATTACTTTTTTGGCTAATACGACTTGGGGCCTTTTTCTAATATTTTAAAATTAAACAAAATGATTGCTATCAAAATGTTATTGCAGTATTATTATGAAATGTGATAGAGTAGTCAGAGTTTTTAATAAAACCATCATTATTCACTCTAAAATAATCTTTATCTTTAATTAAATGAAATAATATGAAAAATATTATTTTAAAATACCCACTATTATAGAAAGAATATTGAAATATAAAATCTCATAAAATAAACTACTATATTTAAGTATATAATATCCACTTTTTTACAATATATAATTACCTAAGATAAGTTGTTAATAATTAAGTATTTGCTAATTAAATTTAATTAATTTATCATTTATCATAAAGCCAACAAAAACAAATCAACTCATGTCACAGAAGTTTGGGACAGTCAAAAGAGACAATGGACATAATGGAACAAGGTTGTCTTTCCCGGTTCAGGGATAATATATCATATATTCATTCATATTAAATTAAATGAAATGAAAGTGAAAGAGTTGCATTGCTTTAAAGTTTCCCGGGCTAGTTAAACAGAAAGTGCCATTGGCTGAGAAATAAGAGTGGTAATTGGCCCTACAGTTATCGTTATCTCCTGTGGTAGGTCATGGCCCTTGTACGAGCAGATAGTGCGAACCAGAAATACTTTCTTTTTCTTTTTTTTTTTAACAAACAAAAAAAGAAATACCTATTACTCCCGTCAAGGCAAGTTATCCAAGTCCAAATTAAAAAAAAAAAAAATTCACTGGGAAGTAGGAAATCTAAGTAAACACACGATGTTTAAAGAATGTTAAGTGGCATTAAATTGATATCCAGACTCCAGTTAAGGCCATGCAGTGGCGGACCTTGGATGGAAACCTTGGGGGTGCCAAAAAAAAATTCATTACATAAATTTTTAAGGCAAAAAATCATAATCCATTTACGAGAAGTTTGGGCCATATGGCCCAATGCCTTGACAGCAAAAAAGAAGGAAAACGTACTGTCAAAAAACAAAAAAAGAAGCAAAACGTAAAAAACGGCAGAAATCCAGTGGCTGCCTTCTATTTATTATTGTTAAAAAAGCATTTATTTTTTTAAGTGATATTGGGCCAAGCCCATAACCCGTTATAATCTAACTGCCAACCCTAGTTCTCAAACGTTTTTTGTCATTTGTGTCTCTGCAGAACGGCCACTTTCTTCTTCTTCTTCTTCTTCATTTTCCCCTTCTTCTCTTATGTCTCTCTGCATCGAACGGAAAGCTGGAGCGAAACTGGTAGCTGTGGACAAGAACAAAGTGGTTGTTGCTTGCTCACTTGCGTTCGCTTTTTTCTTCTCCTTCTTCATTTTGCCCTTCTGCTCAAAATTGGAGTATATAAAAAAAATTAAAAAACTGAGGGGTGCAGTGGCACCTTTCCGCTCCTGAGAAGGTCCGCCATTGAGGCCATGCACATGTGTACAAGTAAAGAAACAAATAATCTTATCGAATATCTTTATATGGGAGGTGGTGGTGCAAGTTAATAAAGCAGCTTACTTGGGATGATGTGGCCATATATTTTTGCATGAACTTCGGTCGAGTTATACAGCTTTTTCTTGAACAAAATAATTGATTCCACTACATTATAACTAGATAAAGCTGACACTGACACTATGTTTGGTTTGAGAGAAGTTTGTGAAGAGAGAGAGAGTGTTAAGAGAGAAATAGAAGAGAGATGGTAAAGTTCATTCGTTTGGTTTGTGGAGAAATAGGGTAGAGAGAACAAAATACTGTGGGCCCCACCACTTTTTGTGGTCTTCGCATATCAGCGAAGAAAGGGGAGGGAGAGAGGCAATTTCCTTCTTTATTCCATTTTTACCCCTATCTCCTCTTGCTGCAGTGTAGACATCCCTCTTGCCAAGGCTATCGTGCCTATTACATGCACTGCCGCTAGTCAAGTTATTACCGAATTAGGAGGGAAACGAGAGAGGAAGTATATGGCCGATGTAGAAGATGACACATCCCAGTTTGGATCTGCAACTCATGGTTAACGGAAACACCCCAAAATCAAAAAGAAAAAGAAATTGAAAGCCAAAATATTAAATAGCAACCACACCCCACACTACAAGAAAAGTGTGAATTTCCGACGGAACTTTACCGACGGCTCGAATTGGCTTCGAATATTTTAATTACTAATCGGCGGTGTTGACCCTCAACTCGCCAGTTATGGGCCCAATCTGGGGGTAGGACTCGGGACTACTGCACGGTGTGGAGGCTTGTCCTGACGCTTTAGGTCCGTGTCTCCTCTTCGACCCAGAGTCTCGTGCATCTGGCACCGCATCTCCCCCGACTCAAGATTTATCGAGGTCGCCGCACGCGCTTTTGAGGAGCGCGCAAGAAAGGCAGAGGAAGAGGCTCGGGAGGCACGAGAGGAAGCACAGGAGGCAAGGAGAAAGGCAGATGAGGAGGCACGGGAGGCAAGGAGAATTGCCTCGGAGCGGGATCAGGAGTTTCAACGGCAGTTGAGGGAGTTGTCTGCCAGTGTTGCTGCCATCCAGGCCCACAAATCCCGTCGTCGCCATCCGGACTATGAGGAGTCTGAGGAGGATTAGTCTTGCCGTTAGGCTACAGACTTTTTTTATTATTGACTTGTTTGACATTATGGATTTCTGGCTTTTGACATTATGGATTTGTGGTTTTTTACCTTATGGATTGTTTACTATGACTTTTAATGACTAAAAATGTATGTTGATGTCTCTTAAAGACAATGTATGTTGATGGCCATTAAAAAATGTATGTTGATGTCTCTTTGCTGCTGTTGTGTTTATATGTCAGGTACCGTAAAATTTTGGGGAGGTTTTAAAAACAAAAGTTTCCAAAAAAAAAAATTTGCCGATATCGACGGCCGCACCATCGCAAAAATTGATGGAAATTTTCAATTTTTAGTTACCGACGGCTAAGCCGTCGCAATGTCCGTTAGTAATTTACTGACGAATCACCACAAGATATTATCGATGGCTAGGCCGCTCAATTGTCCGTTCAGAATCCTATCGACGATTTTAAATTTTGTGACATTTAATGACGGCCAGTCGTTAAATCACCACCGTGACGGCTATACATACATTTCCGACGGCTTAGCCTTCGGTATTACCGACGGCTTTGAATGGCTGTCGGTAAAGGATTTCCAACGAGCCATTAACCAAGGGTCCCGAGGCCGTCGGTAATAAACATTTAGCGACGGCTTTCGTGCTTTACCGACGGAAAATGACCGTCGATAACAGCGGAAATACTTGTAGTGCTATAACCAAGTTGAGAGTAGCAGGGAGTTAGAGTGGATGTGTGTTGGGGAGAGGGGGAGAGCCGTTACGACTTACGAGAGGGGAGTGGTTCCGAGACTTGAGTTATGTGTTGAGGGGAAGGAGAATTAATTAACATAAATTAAAATAAAACATTACATAAAATGAATTTATTGTTTAAAATAAAATAAATCAATCAAAATATTAATTAATTAAAATAAAATAAAATGTACAGTAAATTAATAAGGCAATTTAATTAATTAAAATAAAAAATAATTAACTAATATTTTTTAATTGTTAATGATTAGATTTTTTGGATAAGAGTTTTTTTGTCAATTCAAAAAATCATTATATTTCTCTCTTCTATATTTCTCTTCTTTTTCTCTTATACTAAACAATACATCAAATCTACCATATTTCTCACTTCTTTCTCTCTTTTCACACTCTCTCTCACCTATTTCTCTCTTCACAATTTCTCTTATTAACCAAACACATGCTGAAGCTTTCAATAACGCTGGTTGGTATGAAAAAAAAAGTAAGTTTTATAGACTGATGGACTTTTTCAAAGAGCCGGAGTCAACGTATTTGAATTAACGTTGAAGTGGACTTAACCTAGGTTTACCAAATCATCTCCTTTATGGTCCCTTCAAGGACACCCGATAAATCATCTCTTTTACGACCTGATTGGTAGGTGTGAAATAACCAATGAGAAACGAGAGAAAGAGCAAAGAGAGAGAACACTTCTCTCGTTTGGACACCGAAGAAATAAGAAAGAAAAATTAAAAAAACCTATGGGGTCAAATGTTTTTTGAAGTCTTCTCATATTTGCGAAGAAAGGGAGGCCACATACTTCATATTCCATCAATACCCGTATCATGATCTCTTTGTTATCATGTTTACCGTTTTGTTATTTTACTGAATGCTTCCCTTTTTTATAATTACACATTTACTATTTTTAAACCCATTTATTCCTCCACTCATTCGTTTCTCCTATACCATAACTTTACTCCCCTGACCGTGGGTGTGGTTTGGTGCGACTAATTTATTTAAATTGAATTAATGATTTTGTTAAATTAAATTACTAATATAATTATATTAAACCAATAAATTAAATTAACATAAATCAAATAAATTATTTTAGTTAATGTAAATGTTTTTATCAAAAAAATTAAATTAAGAAATTTAATAAATTAATTAATTGAATGCAAATAAAAAATAAATCAAATTTGATATGAAATTACACTAACGTTAATACAACATTGGAACGCGTACTGCCTGAAAATCAGACACCCAGAGTGTCAGCTGGAATAGGTGTCATTGTCAGACACCACCAAGGCAAGTTATTGCTTGTCTTATGATGTAAAGGCTCTTATTAAAGACACCCCCACCAATTTCTCACACCCCCCAATTTCCAAAAACCCCTACACAAAATAATAAAATCTCAATTCTGATTTTCTAATTTCCAATTCCGATAAACTTCCCTCTGCACTATTTTCGGAAATTAGAATTTACGGCATGCATATTTCTTGTTCTGAACATGGTACCATAAATTCCAATTTACGGTATGCATAATTTTTTATTTTTTTTGGCAAAAGAAGGTAAGGAGCCTCGTTAAAACCTTATGGCGCAAAACCCTCCTTAGGAAAAAAACACCAATAAGGGAAAAGAGTACTCCTCCCTTATTTTATTAGAAAAAAAAAGTAAAATACACGTAGAAAATATGGGAGGACCAAACCAAAGCCCACGCAAAAAGCCTTAAGTAAATCTGTAGCTAGGAAGACCTACTCTATTACGAAAGAAATTCGCACTAATGAACTTAGGGATGGTATTCCACCACAAAAAACATTGAGTGCCCGCACCATAGTTGGCTAAACTATCTGCACAGGCATTACCTTCCCTGTAAATGTGAGTGCACTTAAAATCCATACAAGAAAGCAAGGATAAACAATTGAACCACCTATTCTTCAACTGCCAAGGGACAGTCTTCGAAGAAGAGAAGGCTTGGACCACCAAAGTAGAATCACATTCCAACCAAAGCTTGCGCCAGCCCCTACTATGAGCAATCTCAATTGACAAAACATCCACATACAGGATGCTAGGATTGTATTTTAAATTTTTTTTCATATCGTAAATATGAAATATGAATTTACGGTATACATCTTTGAAATTCCATTCCGTAAATTCATATTTACGGTACAAAGAATTTTTATTTCATATCATAAATTATGGATTTTTTTATGGATTTTTTTAATTTACAATACTAATTCATGTGCTTATAATTCATTTTGATAATAATTCATGTTTTGCATATAATGACTTAACAACGAAATAACAACTTAAATAACGATTAAACACAAAAAACATGTGCAAATATAACAAAATGAAAATATAACAAAAAAACATGTGCAAATATAACAAAAAAATATAACAAGTACAAACAAAATGAAAACAAAAAAATCCTAGTGTCCCGTATGTAGATGCTTTGTCTCGGATGTGGATGCCTCCATCCCGCCCTGCGCTATCTGTAGTGCCTGGGCAATATACTCAGCAAGCCTAGCGGGATCCACCGGGATGTCCTCATCCTCAGACATCATATGGAGAATGTCTATGACTGAGTTCAGCCTCTCCATCATATCATGACAACTCGCCTGCAAATTACAACAATACATCAGAGGAAATAAACAAATACGAAAAATACATAATGTATGTCTAAACACTTACACAAGCAGTCCTAGCCTCAGGCCCAGCCTCTGGGACATCTATGGCCGGAGGTATCAGAAGTGGATGCGACATACTGCGATGCCACTCGATGTATCTCTCAGTGGAGTCTGCTGGATGAGAGGCCGCGTGTAGTGCAACAGTCGAACAGATAGAGTGCAGAGGAAAAGATATCCACGCATCTGTAATCTCCTCAGTCGCTAGACATCGTGGTGGTGGCCAGGGAATGTCCTGCCTATAGCCGAACTGTCTGACTACCCTTTCAAGCTGGTGCGACACTATAAACGAAGCACAATGGATATACCCTGAAAACAGGGACACATCCTGACACTGCGTCCTGTGGGCAGTCCACGGTGTCCAACGAACATCATAAGGTGTCAATGCATCCAATGCTCTCCTGATGGGCTCCACCTGGCCATTACCCCTAACAGGCGACCACCTCATGGCTCCTGCCATACTCTTGTTGTAGCTAATACTCGTTTGATCCCTCCGGGGGCAGATAGTAGTGAAATACTCATATATCCATGCCTGTAATAACAATAACGAATCAACCACCATACTAGTATTTTGAATAAATAATTGTTTACAAAAATAGGCTACGTACCTGAAAAAGTGTCATATATCCTCCTATTTGCTTAGTGTCATACAGGCTAGTGCCGCCCAGATAGCTGTACAAGACGGATAGTGCAACACTAGCCCATGACACCCTGCCAACCTCCTGTAAGTCACGTTCCAAGTCCAAGTACTTGACATCAATGTATACTTGGCTCTCGTCTGCCAAAATGGTACAAGCCAGCAACATCATAATGAAGGCCCTGGCTGCATAGTCCCACTCTCCTTCGTTCCCGCACTTGTCATATGTCTCCTGCAAGAACTCAATACCCACATGAGAACCCCTCTGATCGTGCACCTCCTAGTATGCCTCTGTATGTGTACACCCCAACAATGTCTGTATATAAGATATAACAATGTCTACATCCATCACTGGGGCTACATAGAAAGAGCCGCTGACAGTAAGGCCTAGAAGGCAAGACACATCATCAAGCGTGATGGTCATCTCTCCGAATGGCAGATGGAATGTGCTCGTCTCCCGATGCCACCTCTCAGCAAAGGTGGACAGAAAGACTTTGTCAACCATCCTAAAGCTACAGTACATCAAGGATGTTAGGCCGACTCGCCTGACTACCTCTTCTACCTGAGGAGGCAGTGGTATACGCTTACCCATCCATTTCTGCAACTTCAGGCCGTGGGCGGCCACCTTAAGCACATCACGATCCTGCACACAAATAAACTCTGTCAACATCATTTATCATACAAAAAATAAACATTTGATCAAATTCAAACAACAACCAGATGTATACCTGCCCCTGCCATATCTGATTGGCAACGTGATGCTCAAAGTCTGTAAGCAACGACCTATCGTAAGGTCCTCCAGGAAAGGGATCCTGGGCTCCAGCTACATCCACTGGGACCACATCAGCAATATGAGGTACCTCGTCCTGAGCTTCCACATCCTGATGTGGTTCCTCGTGCAGTGGTTCCTCATCGTCAGCCTGCCTGTGCTCAACGCGACTCCTACGTTTAGAGGCAGTCATAGACTGCCGCTGTCTACGAGGTGGTGCACTAGCAGAAGTGGAAGCTCCTCTCGACCTAGGCATATCTGAAACCATAAAAAAAAATCCAAATAATTAGTATTACAAATTTTTTAATTTTTTTTTAAGATAGCTTATTTTAAATATATCAAATAAATGTATTTTTATTTAAACAAATAAATAAATTTATTTATTTAAATAAATTATATTAAAATTTATTAAAAATAAATAAAAAAAAACACATACCATACCGTAAATTATGAATTTTCGGTATAAAATAAAAAATCTGCGTACCTAAAATTTATAATTTACGGTATGAATATTTTTAAAAAATTTTCATACCGTAAATTATGAATTTTCGGTACGCAGATTTTTTATTTTATGCCGAAAATTCATAATTTATGGTATGTAATCTAAACCGTAAATATGAATTTACGGTATGAAATTTAAAAAATGTATACCGTAAATATGAATTTACGGTATGCATCTTCAGACATCCATACCATAAATTCATATTTACGGTATGAAAAAGTGTTAAAATATAATCCTACTGTAAATTCAAATTTACGGTACACAAAAATTGCATACCGTATGTTCAAAACGAAAAAAAATACGTACCGTAAATTCAAATTTTCGAAAAGAGTGCAGCAGATTTGGTTTTGGAATTTTGAATTTTCGGAAAGAGTGAGGGTGAGAAAATCAGAATTGGGATTTTGTTATTTTGAGTAGGGGTATTTTGGGGATTTTGAAAATTTGGGGGGTGTGAGCAACAGGTGGGGGTGCCTTTAATATGGGCCTAATGTAACAATGGAGATGTTATAAGAACGTGGGCTTTATTCATGGGTAAATATTAGAGAATAACAAAAAACACCCCCTATTTTTGTTAGCATGCACCCACCCTGGCATTTTATTTTTGGACGATATAATTTGTCCGAAAATAAATTTCGAACGGCAGAACGATACACTTCCGAAAATAAACTTCGTAGAGTGGGTACATGCTAGCAAAAATGAGGGTGTGTTTAGTTATTCCTTAAATATTAACTCTGTACAACCAATTCTCAACTCTAAGGACAGAAATCCAGCTCCATGGCCTGTTCACACTTAAAGAAGCCAATGCAGCTGCTGAGTGCTGACAAGTAGGGCAAAGATGCATCAAACCAAAAAGTTAATGACCTGTATTTGGAGTGCCCGCAGTTCTTTACATTAACCTCAGCCTAATATGACAAGAGTGACATGGCAGTCTCTAAGGGTATGTTTGGATGGAGGGTTTTGGAGGAGAGGAGAGGGCTTATTTTTCTTTTCTAAATTAAGAAAACTATAAAAAGTTTTTTAAAAACGAATGAAGTGTGATTGAAATGTTATATGATCACCTATTATGTTTCTTTAATTTTTTTAAAATCTCAACTATATATCAAGATATAAACTTAGCCCTCCAAAACCCTTCATCCAAACATACCCTAAAGGACCTTTCATAATGTCTAGATGTTACAAGACCTACTTTTTTGGAAAGTTCTTCATTAAAGGAAAATATGTTTTATAGGCCTGTACTTGGTGTTTCATCCTCCACAAGGAGAATGCCAAACTTGGGCATTTTGAATAACTGTTGAACTTTCTTATCCTTTCATATTTAATTGGAAAACAGGAAAAAAAAAAAAAAACACTATACTAGTTGTGATGTTTGAACAGTGAACTTAGGAGCAAATACCAACCTTTGAAGCTCTTTAAACCATTCAATTAATTAGTATCTGCTTTGGACTTTGGAGTTCTATCAGGATATTGACTGACTAATTCATCTCTCAATGTAGGTAACCTAGTACCAAAAAACTCTTGCCATTACATGATCTAGGAAAGGATTTAAACCCCTAACATTACTTGTAAAATTTGTCTAAACTCACAATCCACTTCCGATGTGACCAACTACTACTGTTTCATCTCTCAATATGCAGAGGAATAGAGTAAATATGCAAACACATAAACACACGCCCACCCACACAAATATACATATAGAGAGTGAGCGAGGTTCGTACCCATTTTTTATTCAAAAAAGGTCAGCTTTCATTGAATTCCAAAAATACAGGATAACCCAGCTTTTATTACAGATAAGGAAGGGATCTACAGGTGATGGCAAAATGTATAAGGTGGGGATTAGAAAGGCAACAAATGTAGGGAGCAAACCTTGTTGCAGACAGATTTTACAATTATTTGCGAACGTGGAAAAACGTGATATAAGCAGTTACTTTCAGTACAGAGGACAAAGCAGGAGATGGATGTAGTTCAACCCAACCATGGAGTGGAGTCCATTGCAGCTGCTAATGATGTAAGCATTTGCTTGCAAATTGACGCAGGACACCCACTTGGCCATGAAGATGTACACAAATTGGCGACATAGCATTCCTCTGCCATTACTTTATCAGTAGGATTTCAGGTTACATTTGGCTACAAATCAACAGCCACTCATGCTGCACCAAACAAGTTTTGTCGGGGTGCAAAATAACAATCCAACTTGGTAGAATTACATGCAACTAGGATAACTGGCCGAATCAGCTTGTTTGAATGCTTGTGTACCCTAAGTTGCCTTGTTAAGTGAGCATAAACTGAGTATATCACAACAAACTATCTAATGATCAACATGAGAGGTAGTGCCCTGGGCTTTAATTTTACAGTTGCAAAATGCCTAATTAACATTTTTAGAGCTTCTCCGTGTCACAGGTAGTTCAAGAAGAACAAAGAAGTAACACCGTTCTGCCTCCCTGACATATTGGACTTCGCCATTCATTAACTTTAGAATCTTCCTGCTCATGCTCAGCCCTAAGCCTTCTTGAGTCACCCACCGACTGTTATGGAACATGTCTTGAATCAATTCAGGAGGAAGACCTTCACCGGGACATACCATCCTTCACAAGGGAAGAAGAAGAAGAATAAAACATAATCCCTCAAACAGTATCCACTTGAAAATAATAACAGCCAATTGAAAATTGAATATATATAGAAAAACACCATCATTTTAGCACTAAATTACAAGTTGATAAATATGTACATCTTATGTATTTGCAATTTTTCATTTTGGATAAACACAATTTTATCTTCTTTTATTTCGATCACTTCTCAAGAGATTATGTGGAGTGTCGAGATCAAAAGAAACGTAAATAAAACACCTTCTTTTAGGGTCCTCCAGAGAGGATTAAAAGCACAGGAAAGGTCTTTTCAATAACCCACAAATTACTAGTCCCTGTATGTTTATTTAGAAGGTGTTGATGTCTTCTCCTTATGAAGGGTGGCTTCAGATGGGAAATTTCAATTTTTAGGATAACAATCTATACAGGTTTGAAATATTTAAATATCACATCATCATACAAAAACTGGATTTAAACCTGAGGCTCTTATAAATCAAGGCTGCAATTGTCATCTGTAAGTGTATACACACTTGTTTGAGGTTAAAAGTTAATGGAAATGACTTGAAGATCATGCCACGATACCTAAACTCAGCATGCAGAAGAGTGAGTGCATCTGAAATTTGTTTTATTCTTGGACATACATGAATCTCTACCCAGCCATCAGGAGATGGTGCATAGCGCACCATATTCAACAAGAAATCAGCCAAGAATTGTTGAATCCTCAATTGATCACCATAAACAGCCAACGTCTTGATTTCTTCAGGAATATCGCGAATCAACTGTAAATTTCTTTCTCTTAGCAATAACATTACTTGGCTAACAACTGCATTTATGACATTCCCAAGCAAAAATTCCCCCTTTTCAAGCTCCAGGGACCTAAATCCAAAAGGAAATAGGGACATGAATCTTGCCTTCGTCTCGAGAAAAGCGATGAAGTTTAGAATGGCATTAAAACAAGTAAACACATTGAAGCTAACTAACCCACTAGCAAACCATGGTATACAGGGAAAGAAATGATATTTGATATTCACATGATGCATACAATCTACATAAGCACTACCCTAGCAAGAAGGCAGTATATATGTTCACATGATTGACAAGTCCTTTGTCAGAGTTAGTCTATTTAAAGAGCATCATAGAAGACAAGTCAAATTGATTCACATTATCGTCAATACGCAAAACAAGGACCTTTGATAACTATGGATAATCAATATATACTAGATGTCTCTGTTTGTCATCAGATCAAGGCAAAAATCACAAAACTTCACGACATTGATAAAATATAAATACAGACAAAGCCAATCAGAAAAAGAGGTTCTAAAAGAACTACCTTGGGTTTGCTGCATTAAGTTAATTTTCACACTTTGGGAGGAGGAGAGAATAATAGCATAATATCGATAGAATGCTTGCAGATTCTTAAAAACATCACAAAATGTGTGACTTTTTAACCTCAGTTACATGAACAACATGAAAATGAAAGAAAGCTACAAATGAAATAATTAGATAGTTGATAATATTCTAACACACATGATTAGATCTTCCTCTTGTTATGAAATAATTTAATTGTTGGTCTGTAATTCATCACGCTTCAAGCCTAGCAGGGTTTCGCATGAGTGATGTTGGATTTAAATAGCCAAATTTTACAGAGCTAACATTGTCTTCCAGGAAAACCAAAAGATTTTAAATGACTGCTTAGAAAACTCACCCATCATCGATGCTTTCCAGATCAATGTCCCGTATTATCTTTAACATTTGCTTCTCACAAGCAGAACTGGTCTCAAGAAACTGCTTTTGCTCATCAGTCAGGCCTGTAGCCTCCAAAAGAGAGTTTGTAAAGCGTATGCCACTCAATGGATTCTTTACTTCTTGACAAATATAAGCTAACTCTTTCATCTTAGCAAAGCAATCCTTCTCCTGTTGTCTCTGGACCGTCAGAGCCTGTTGAAGTTCAGGACTCACAATGTGCAAAAAGCAAAAAGCGCCAATGATCTGACCTTCCATGTTAACCCTCTTATTTGCAGTCAAGAAAGTTTGCACATACTTTCCATGCCGGTCAAGAAATGAAAATGGGAATTTGTCCGTATCGTTTCCACCAAGTGCATTGTGCAAGACAATCATGAACTTTGTCATAGCATCAGAACCCTTCAACTGACAGCAACTACCAAAAACCTCCCCCACCAACAATTTTCCAATGACATCTGCACGGCCCCAACCAGTGAGTTTTTCCATGGCATTGTTCCACTCTAAGCAACATGTGTTGTCATCCGACGCAAAAATGGGAGGGATCAATGGATTTGGACTATGTACAATAGCCTTGTAGTCACCTTGTATGTTGATGAATTTGTCCATTACAACTTTTTGAACAGTAACATCCTGACCAATAAAGCACACTCCAACTATATTATTTGTATAATCCTTGCTGGAGCAAGCATTCACCACTACAAACACTGCCTTATTTTGATGTTCGGGGCCAAACGTCCTCATTTTTATCTCAACATTCTTATCTTCTTCACCTGTACTAATTAAATTCAAGTTATGCCATTGTACAACCAATTATCAATATCTTATTTTAACTAAAGCCAAACTAGATATTCCATAGCAGTAGGTAGCAGTTTACTTCAAAGCTCAATGACATAAAATCTGCATGATTGAGCGCAAGTGAAAAGTAGGAAAGCCAAAGATAGACGAAAGTGAAAATGGTTTTCAAAGAAAACTATAGGTGAAACTATTAAGAAGGATTTAGAGGCCAATGGTTTCACTATAGACATGATTCATGACAGACTACTATGGCGTCGAGTGATCCATGTAGCCGACCCCACCTAGTGGGATAAATAAGGCTTGGTTGTTGTTGTTGTTCCAACATCAAATACTTTTGTTCTACCAAGCAAGCGTAAGGTGATTTTCATTCCTAATTTCCACCTTCCCACTTACTTCCTACTCAACCAAAGCAGACCCTAAAGCCCAACCGTCGTGACTACTAACCAGCAGAGGATGACACTGGATTAAATCACAGTTATTTTCTTTTCTTCTTTTTCCGTTTTTATAAGCAATACATTGTTATGCAGTTGAGATATATGCCCAAATTGCAGTATTCTATTACCAATGACTCGACTATTAATAGCATGATTGTTCATCCATTAATTCGTGCTTGGGAATTTGGAAAAGATTCATCTTAATAGAAAATATTGCTCTACAGTATTTTGTACACCTTCTAAACTTCTAGCCATCATGTTTAAAAATTACAAGTAGGAAGGAGAAGGACTTTGGCAAACAAAAAATCAGTGTGCTCTTCCTAATAGTTTGGTCGCAGTTCTCCTACCTATAAACTCAATGTATTGGCCAGGAACCAGAGTTTTAGAAAAATGATACCTTTTAAAGCACGAGAAAGAAGCTTGTCTACAGTTTCTTGAGACTCCTTATACAAAAGATCATGAACCAAAGACTTCCCCATAGCCTCCTCTACTGGGAGTCCCGTCAATTCTGAAACCTTTGCATTCCACCCATTTATGCGGCCATCAACATCAACAGCAAATATGGGAGCAGTGGCAGTTTCTATCAACCTAACCATTTCTCTAGCAACAGAACTCAGCTCATCTACCCCTTGCAACTCTAGTTCCACCAAATGGGAATGCACAACAGCCTTAGAATCGTTATTCTCAGCCTCCTTAAACGAGTCTCGCAGGATAAGCTGCAAAGAGTGAATTGCATCCATTTCTGCATTCTCCCACGGCAAACTACGGCTCTTCACCACTTCTAAAAAAGCCTTGAAGGAAGACCGAGGATGCATTCTCTGCCCATCATCCTTATCCTCCGGATGATGCTTTGCACCACCCCATTTGATCTCTTTCGCCGTATGAGACCTAAACCAGAAAAGAAAATCCTTGTCCGTGATATAAGCAACAGCCATCCCACAAACCGCATCCCCAAGAGAAGCAGCCCCAGGATAGCCAGCATCACCCAAACTATCAGTACTCAAACCGGTGGAATCACCATGGAAGGCCAACAACCACTCTATGATATCCCTTATCTGAGACTCAGTCGGGGTAACACCCATGGGGTAATAATTCCCTTGGTAGTACAGAGCAGCCCCATCACACTTAACCAAGTCCATAATACTAGGACTCTGAGTAACAATCCCAGTAGGAGAATCCCTAAGTAACATATCACACAACAGAGTTTGTGTCCTCAAAACCCGCTTCTCCAACGACTGGGTCGCCAGCTGAAGCTCCATATTCAACTGAAGCCCAAAAGCCTGCATGAGAAACTCACAAGCATACCTAAGAGGAAAAGGAATACACCTAGCAGAAGTGTGATGACAAACAACAAGACCCCACAACCTCATCGAGCTGCGGCCAGTGCCACCAATCCCAATACCTTCCTCATCATTCCCATTAATGATAACAGCCATAACCAAAGAAGCAATAGACCCCATGTTAGCCATGTACTGAGCATGACATCCATGAGGAGCACGAAGTGTGGACCCAACCAAACAAAGAGGCTGAACAAGAGCCTCATCCTGAAACACCCTAACAGGAGAAGCATGACAATCCACAATCATCCTAACCCTATTCTGTTTAAACAAAAACCTAGAAGCCTGAGGAATATCAGTAGCAGGATAATGCAAACCCATATAAGGCTCCAAATCAGGCCTCTTACTCTCAGCCACAACCTCACCATGTTCATCCTCATGAAACTTGTACACCATCACCCTATCGTAACCAGTCAATTCCCTAACACTCTCAACCACGGCGTCGCAGAGAAGCTTCACGTCGCCGCCGGGAAGCGACTGCAGCTGAGAAATCGCCCTCACGGCGAGCTTCTGAGACTGAACGGCGCCGGCGATGGAAACCGCAGGGTCCTCGGATCGGGCGGGTTCTAAATCGATGACGACGCCGACGTCGATGCGGTGGAGGATGCCGTAGAAAGGCTTTCCGGTGGAGCGAGAGTGGATCCAGATAGGGTTCATGAGGCTGATTTCACGCGCTGCGAAGGCCTTCTCGAGAAGAATCGCGCTGGAGTGAGTGAAGAGAGAACGGACATCGGTGCCGAAGGTGAGAGAATTGGAAGAGGAATCGTCGTCGAGAGAGGGAACCGATTGAGGAGCAATTCCGAGCATGTCGCGGGCGTTTTCGGAGTAACCGAGGACGCGGAAAGAGGGTTCGTGGATGGCGATCATGGAACCGAAGGGTTGGATGAAACCGCCGCGCTGAATCTTGGCGAGGTAAGCGGTTATTTGCTGCTCCGGGACGGATTCCGCCGTGACGCGAACGGATTGTGTGGTGTAATCGAAGGAGTCGCCGGATTGTTCGAAAACGGCGTGAAGCCTTGCGTCTTCTGTGTACTGTGCGATGGCTTTTCTCATCATAACCGATTCTCCTTTCTTCTTCTCTTCCTCGTTTCTTCCCTTTGTTATTGTTGTTCTCTGAACTTGTTGCTGGTGAGACACTGAGGCTGAAGCCTTTACTCCTCTGCTACTTGCTGAGGCCATTTTATGAAAACAAGATTATAAAAAAAAAAAAAAGGAAAAAGAGGAAGGAACCAACAAAAAAAAAAGCCCTTCTTCCTTTTCTTTCTTTGTTTTTTATTTTGTTGGTGTGGGTATGAGTGGTTTTTTTGTGAAATGAAATTTTGGATGAGAGAAGAGTGATGGGGAAGTTGGAAGAGAGGGTAAGGAGTGTAGTGTTGTGTTGTGTTGATTGTGTTGAAGTGAGAGTGACAGTAGCAGAAGCAGCATTGTAACGCTACTGTCGTTGTTTGGCGTGTTTCTTGCCCGCGATTGCTCGATTGCCTCCGTCTCGTTGCGGCGGCAAAGAATATATTTTTTAATATAATAAAGGCCGATTAATTGTAGAGTTTAAATAAATGGACAATTAACATCTAACGACAGAATTCATTATTTTTTGTAAGCAAAAAAAAAAAAAAAAAAAAGAACTCATTATTTTGCCACGTCATCTTATCTTACTCTTACAACTGTAGAATGGAGTACTGAGTTTACTATTTTTTTTTGGTAATAAGAATACTACTTTTTTTTTTGAAAGGAAATAAGAATACTACTGAGTTTAATAACAATAGAATAGAATACTCGGTTTTGATGGGATATAAGCGTAAAATTGGTTTATATTAATCGTGTTGGAATAAATAGATAGATTTTTTTATTATATTTTATAGATTTTTTTTTTATATTTCAGGTTAGAGGGAGTATGTCTCATTTTCCCTTGATTATAATTTTTTTATTTCAAAAAGCCTAACAGCGAGACTCACACACACTAAATGTGGAAAAGAGGGGTTGCGCGGGTTCGAATCCGCGTCCCGACATATCAAATGTCATCACAGCTTTTTACCATCACAGTTGCACTTACGAGACATAATTTTAATTTTTTATTGGGTGTGATTTATTCATTTAGCGTTAATTTTGTTCTTTAATACAGTAAATATTATTTTTGGGTATAGATATAATAAATATTTTTATTTTAATTTGTAAATGTGTTGAGTAAAAAGTACTCTCATCCTTATTATAAGGAACAAAACCCTAATTCACACATACTAAGGAAATGAGTTAAAAATAATTTATTCTAATTAATACTATTAAAAACTCACTTGCATGTTTCCAAAAGTACTCATTTTATTAACCAACTCACTTGTATAAAAAATATGTTACTTCATTTGTCCCAATATATATGTCACATTTAACAAAAATTTGTCCCAAAATATATGTCATTTTCTATTTTCAATGTAATATTAAATATTTTCTATCAATTGTACCCTCAAATACTGTACTTTGCATTTATGACAATAGTTAATACATCAATGGTTAATAAGGTTAATTTGGTAAAAATATCACTCTTTTTATTTATTATTTTTTCTTAAACTGTGTAATTTAGCCAAGTATGACATTTATATTGGGACGTATGAAGTATCTCATTAATATAAGTTTCACTATAAATAAAGTTATAAATAAAAATTAGATATTTAATGTACGTAAAAATTAATATTATTTTTTATAATTAGCACCAAGAAAAAAGACTCTTTTATTTCTTATAAAAAGAACCGAAGGGAGTAATGATTTTATAGTTACGAGTTAAGAAATAAAAAGAAAAAAAATATAGCTTTGACGAAAGAAAGAGCAATGAAGAAACTTTATTATAGTTGCATGACCTAACTTTTATGAGTAACGATATATGAACATCACATTTTGTGACACCCGTATGGACACATATACGGAACCATATGGACATCTGTACGGATTTTTTTTCCCAGATTTTTGTAAGTGGTTAACACAGTTTATGTAAGTAGTTAACGCAATTTATATAAGTGGTTAACGCAGTTACTAACTGGCTAATACAGACTTTTAACTAGTTAACACAGTTCGTGTAAATAGTTAATGCAGTTCATGTAAGTGGTTAACGCAGTCTACTATATTGTTAATAGACAGAGTAATTGTTAACCAGTTAGTGAATTGCGTTAATCACTTACATAAATTGCGTTAACCACTTACATGAATGACGTTAACCAGTTAAAAAAATATGTATCTGTATTAGCCAGTTAGTGGACTGCGTTAACCACTTACATGAACTGCGTTAACCAGTTAAAAGTCTGTATTAACCAGTTAGTGAACTGCTTTAACCACTTATATGAACTGCGTTAACCACTTACATAAACTGCGTTAACCACTTACAAAAATCTGAAAAAAAAAAGAAAAAAATCGTACGGATGTCCGTACGATTCCGTACATGTCTGTACCGTACGAACATACGATGCCCATACGGGTGTCCCAAAAATGGGTGTTCAAATATCATTTTTCAACTTTTATCCTCCCGTCGTGAAAGGTACCGCGTCTCCGATAAAGGCTGAACGTTATTAAGTTTGTGTCATCTAGGGGTGGGAATAGGTTAAGCCGCCCGACAGGGGCCTACGGCCTAGTTTATGTCAGGCTCATGCCAGGCTAGGCTTTTTTTTAAATAAACAAGGCCAATGCTTTTTGAAAAGCCTATTTAGTTAAAAATGTCAGGTTTTGGGCCACCCAAAAAGCCTTTTAGGCCTAACAGGCCGACCTATTTAAGTAAATATAAATAATAAATTTATATTACTATTATTATTATTATATTAGATTTTGTACATTCTGTTAAATCATATACTTGCTGACTTTTACTTGCTGACTTTTTGATAATTTAAACATATTAGCTTACATAAATTTTTGAAATATTTAAAGGCCTTATTGTAAAATAGAATTTAAATAAACTATCATATAAGGTTAAATTTTCTAAAATGTCAGGTTAGGCCATAAAAAAAAATTGTATCATAAGAATAAATCAAAATCAGACATTATAAATTCAACTCGTCTTATTTATTTTCACTCATATGTTTCATGTCTCTTAGTAGCAGTTATTTTAATTTTTTTATAGTTTATTATAAATAGAACTTAATCTCATTGGCCTATCAGCCCGTTATTCTATTTAAAGATCGGTTAGATGAATTATTCAAAGAAGTTAATATCAAATAGGTTTTTAAGTAGGCTAACAGGCCATACCAGACTTTTAAAAAGGCCGGGTCAAGCCTGACAAAAAAGCATATGACAGGTAATAGGCCAGACTTAGGCCTTAAATTTTTTGATCAGGCCAAGCTTGGGCTTTGCAAAACCTCGCTCGGCCCAGCCTATTTCCACACTTAGACTGTCATCCTTTCAATTTCAAAATTTCCAAAAAAAGAAACTTTATTATAGCAGCTAGAAAATAGAGAGATTAACATTTATAAAAAAATAAAAAAAGAGAGACTAAAAATTTAACTTGGTCTATATTAATATGTTTTAGTGAAATTTTTTTTTGTTGATATTAGTGAAGTTTTCTTTTTTGTAGGCGTAATTAAACTTTGTGTTATTCTTATATGAATATTAAAGAGTAATATTTTATTTGAATTTTGTAAAATTTTGTTTATGAAAAATAATTACAATTTTTTGCATGGACAATAAATATTAAACTCTGATTTTTTTATTAGACTAATTTTTAATGGAAGATTTAAGTTATTTTTTAACTATATCGTTGTGGTCTGGTATTTTTTTTTAATTCTTCTGTCTTGTTTTCTCGTCTTTCTCTTTCTTTGTTTCTTCCTCCGGTCATTGGTTGTTTTTTCTTGCCTTTTTCATTCTCTCGTCTTTTATATGCTGAATTTTCTTCGCGGTCGGGCTTTGGTCGGGGGAACATAGTTGAGAAAGGGGGCCGTTTGGAGATTATGAAAACTTTGACACTTTGGACAAGCTTGACAGCATTAGATTAGAGAGGTTAAGGACTTTATTAATACTTCTTCTAAAGCTATTGCAAACTTGCCTTATACAATTGTTTATTCAAAAGTCGCTATACTTTTTTATTCGGATGATGTAATTGTAAGTACATTCTATTGTGCTCCTAATCCAAGCTTGGTCTATGATCGGGTTCAGCCTTCACTCTTGAGCAAGGAACACTCCTTCCTCCAATTGGACATAGGGGTGTGGGATGGTGGTGGGAACATGTAAAGGCACTCTAACACCCAAGTAAGTATTAAGTATAGTTGATAATAGTTTAGTGGAGTAGTACACCTACCTTATGATGGCGTTGTTTTTCTTTTATATGTGGAGGTGCGGGGACTAACCCTTTGTCTTGACCCGGCCGAGGTCCCTCTTTGGAAACATGCCTTATGTCAAATTGGATGCACAGACAAAGTCTTTACCGTGAAGATATGATGTCACTCTGCACTGTGTATGGTCCGTCTGGACGCCCCTGTTAGTCGTTGGGGTGTTTGTACCCGTTTTGGAGGCACGGTTCACGCTCATGCTTTATCCTTGGAGAATCTTTATGAAAGAGACCCTTCTCCAAGGGTTTTGGGCCTCATTGAAGTCCATTATGAGTGACCAAATACAACCAATGTGAAATGGCCTGGTATAATAAGGACCACCACATTATGTCGGAATTGTTGCCCCAAACATGGTGGTGTGAGTCGGCATTGAACATGACGAGTGAGTCTTGGTATCGAAATGTGAACCTTCCCCCCATGACTTCTCCGCATAGTCATCAATTTCAAACCCTTCCACATAATCGTATGATTATTTATGATAGGAACAATGACACAGTCTCCTAAATTAAATGCTTTGCAAATTTTCAATGGTTGCGTTGTTAATGCTTTAGTTATTGCCATTTATGTCTCTTTCAACGGTTGGTGCACCCGCGCAAGGACTTACTAGTAGTAGTTGGCACTTCATTTATCACCCTCCCTTCTGTTGGTCCAATAAATAAAGGTCTTCCCCTCTAAGGTTTCTCACTAATCAAGAGCCTTGATTCTTCTTCAAGTTACTCCTTTGAGGGTGCTTTCAAAGATCTCCTTCGGATCAGAATGATCTTCTATGGAGGCCTTTTTGTGAGTCAAGACGCTTGATAAGATCTTTGGAGGAGTTCGCCGAAGTAATTAAGAGGGATCTTTCTCCTTCATTCAGGTTTGCCTGGGGCATTAAAAGATAAACTCCCCATTTTCTCCTCTTATGCTTGATCCTACGAGATGAAATGCAGGGAATGTTCAAGAGGTTAAATATGGGCCATCTCTAGCAACTACTTGTGATTGAGGGGGATTGATATTATAGATCTAGACGAGGTTTGCTTCCTCAATCGAGTAATTTCTCCCATCATGCCTCCCATTTTCTCCTCGGCTTATCCTTGGATTTACATGGTGGAGCGATCTTGGAGGAATATGCAGAAAGTTGCCTCTTAGTCCTTCGACCATTTGGGAGAACAAACTGGGATTTGCTGAAGGTCTTACTGGGTTGAGCCCTTTCTTCCCCTAACTGTGTAGCAGTAAATGCGATAGCAGGATGTTGCAGTGTATTGCTTTGACTTTCTTGTACATCTTGAGACGATCGACATGATCTGAGATGTACTTTTCGAGGTTGTTTATATGGTTGGTGCTTTCTAATCGAAATTTTCTTTATCCTTTTTCCCACTTTTTGAATTCATTTTCTCTTTCTTTTTGCATGTCGCCATGTCTTCCAATGGTTTTAGCTTTGAGGACCACATGTCCTTTTTGCACTATAGAGGATTTAAGTGGTTTCGTGTGCGTATTTGTTAACACACCAATTTATTTACTTTTATAGGGCATTTTTACTATCTAAATATACCATTTTGCACTAATTAAAGCACAAAGGTACTCATTTATGTCCTGTTATGCAGAAATATCATGAAGACACCACTCGGAGCAAAAGATGCGAAAAAGGACAAAAAACTGGCTAGTTTTAGAGAGTTTTAGCACTACTGAATAAGCGATACGACCTGACCTATACCCGGTACGGCCGTACCTAGAGCAGAACTTCAGTAAGGGTGTACCCCCTCAGTCTGTACCACCTGGCGCCGATGAAATACTCTAGTAAGGTGTGTCAAAGGCAGTACGGCCGTACACAAGTGATGTGAGGGCTGCAGCACGCATGGGTACGATCCAGCGTCATCAACGAAGCTCAGTACGACTGTGTATACATGCGGTACGACCGTACCCCATCTCAGATAGTGCAGATTTGATAGCCAGATGACCTAGTTCGCACCCTAATCTATAAGTAGGGGCTCTTAACCTTTTCTAAAGACCTTTTGAGGAATTCCCAAGTCAAGAGCCCCTATTGAGAATTCACATCAATTCCTTGCCTCTTCCATTGATCTGTGTGTTTCCTTGGAGCTTGGTGCCATCCCGAATTGCTATCGGAGCTTGTGAGGACGCGAAGACCATGCTTAAGGACTGTCGCCATACCGAAAGGGTGTTCCGGTTTAGATTTATTCTCTTGTTATGGATTATTCTGATTTTATATCTGAGTTTATGTTATTATCATTGATAATGAGTAGCTAAACCCATCACTAAGGGTGATGGGGGATCCATTGCAATACTCTTGATGCTTTGTCTAATTAATTATATGAGTTTCTATTGAATGTTTGAGTGTTTTATTCCTATTGTGCTTAATCCTATAAGGCCTGATCAACCTTTATTTAGTTGGCTTAATTGTGGTAACATGATCATGATTAGTTAATAAAATCATAGGATAAAAGAACTCGCTTTATACGCCGGATAGGTTATAGTTTGTTTCTAATCAGTTATTAAATTAACAAACCCACCTGTGCTTAATGCTCTTTCCTTTAATTACCTTCTAGGACCAAACGGAGTAATTAGTTAGGAGGAAGGCTATTGCAAGCTAGGTAGCCCTTAGTAATTTAGAGTGGGTGATTAGTCCTCTTTCATAATAGATAACTCATATCAGTTGTTTAGTGAACTCAAAAGTAGAGTATTAGTGAACCCGGTTCCCCTAGGCTTCCCATAACATAGTTAAACCGTTCTCGCATTCAGTTTGTTTATCGCTTTGATACCGACAACTTTCAATATTTGCGTAATTACAACTTTTGCTCGCTTAATAGAATAGAATCATATTAAGTCATTGGTACTCGCTCATTCTCAGTGGGTTCGACATTCGGAGTCCTAATTATACTCCACTATTATCACGAGTCATGATCAGGTGCACTTGCCTGAGCCGCAACAAATTTTTGGCGCCGTTGTCGGGGAGTGATTGCAATATTAATTGAATTAAAGATTTTATTTGCATTAGGCATAATTTTATTTAGTTATTTATTTTCTGTTATTTTTATTTAGTACTAAGACATTCTAATTTGGTCTCCTTTGGTGTATGCAGACAAGGTCTCAACATTCTGAATTGATTTTTGATCCTGAAATTGAAAGAACACTTAGATTGTTGAGAAAACAACATCTAGCAATGGCTGTCAAATTGACGTTGAACGAGTACTTTACACCAACTACGGATGTGGCGGACAGTGTCAACTATTCGGCAATTGAGGCCACTAACTTTGAATTAAAGCCAGCACTGATCTCTATGGTATTTGCAGTGCAATTCTCTGGCTTATCATCTGAAAACCCAAATGCCCATCTTAAGAGGTTTCAAAAGGTTGCTAATACTATCAAGTGTCAAGGTGTGACACCAGAGGCCATCAAATTAAGATTGTTTTCTTTCTCACTGCAAGGGAAAGCACAATTATGGTTGGATTCACTCCCACCAAATTCTATTACTACTTGGGAGGACCTGAAAACTAAGTTCTTAAACAAGTACTTTCCTCCCGCAAAATCTGCAAAGTTGAGAGCTGACATGTCTGGATTCACCCAGAATGAAAGAGAATCAATCCATGAGGCTTGGGAAAGATTTCAAGGTTTAATTAGAAGTTGCCCTCATCATGGTTTTACCAAGTGGCAGTTAGTACATATTTTGTATAATGGCTTTGCAATGCAAACTAGAGGAGCTGTTGATGCTACTTGTGGAGGATCTTTCGGAAAGAAGACACCCACTGAGGCTTTTGAAATTATGACTGAAATGGCTCAGAACAACGCTCGGTGGTCAGCTAGTGATAGATAAACCGGAAGAAAGAACCAGCAGGTAGGAATTTATAAAGTGGAAGCCAACACAACTCTAGAAGCAAAATTGGAGGCAATGACTAAAAGAATAGAGACTTTGATGGCAGCGCAAACTCAATCTAATGCTAATAATGATTGGGGATGTATAGCAATCGAAGGCCAATTAGAAGAAGTCAATACTATAGGCCAGAACGATTTTGATCCAAAAATAGGGATGCAAGAGGCTATGTTGAAATTTATGCAAAGACACGGACATCCGTGTATGGGAGTTCTAGCCGGTTTCATGGAGAAAACTGAAGAAAGACTAAAGGCTATAGAAACTAAAGCTATTAAAGCATCTTGCAATTTCTGTTGAGTAACCAGTCATGACTCAAAGGACTGCACTGAGGAGGTGAAGTTTGTTGGTAATAAGCAACAAAATGACCCATACTCAAGCACTTACAACCCCGGATGAAGGAACAACCCAAATTTCTCATGGGGAGGTCAACAGAGATCACAGGGTCAAAATCAGAATACTTATAAGCCTCCACATTTGCAAAATCGTGCTCAGAATGATAGAAGTCCCGGAGAAAATGAGATTAACAACTTTATGGGGCAAATGTATGAAAGATATAACAGCTTGGAAAAGTTAGTTACTGCCAATGCAGAGGGACAGAAAGTATTGAGAGAACAAATGACAACTGTGTTGAATGCGGTGACTCAAAGAGAAAAAGGAGCACTCCCAAGTCAAGTGGAACCAAATCCCAATGAGAAGTGCAATGCAGTCTTCATGGAAAAGGAGGAACCAAAAGAGGAGAAGGCTCAAACTGAGTCTCAGCATGTAAGTAACTCTCTCCAAGGTTCTAATTTTTTTTGTAAGGATAGACAAGCTAAGAGATTATCAGAAAAACTGAGAAAGTTGCATGTCAATTCCTTTTGCTGAAATTGTCTCTGAAGTGCCTAAATATGTTAAATTTTTAAAAGAAATAATTTTTAACAAAAATAAGATAGAAGATGAGACTGTTAAATTAAATGAAGATTGCTCTGCTATGTTATTGAAAAAATTACCACCTAAGCTTAAAGATCCAGGAACCTTTCCTGTTTCTTGTTCAATTGGTAATAATACATTTAAGGCACTATGTGATTTAGGTTCAAGTGTCAATTTAATGCCTCTGTCTGTTTGGAGAAAATTGAATTTGCAGGAACCACAACCTACTAAGATGTCCTTGCAGTTGGCTGACAGAACTCTTGTTTACCCAAGAGGAATAATAGAGGATATGCTGGTCAAGGTGGGAAAATTTATTTTCCCAGTGGATTTTGTAGTTCTGGATATGGAGGAAGACAGAGATATTCCTATTATTTTAGGAAGACCATTCTTGGCAACTGGAGATGCTACTATTCAAGTGAAGAAGGGAACCATGACTCTGAGAATTAAGGATGAAGAAGAAATATTTAATATTTATAATTCTAATAAAATTTCTCCCTCTTGTGCTTCTTGTTGTTTCTTGCAGGATGTGGAAACTAAAAAGGAAAAAGAAAAGAAGAGCAAGTTGAAGAACAAGATAACAACTCTTTAGAGCAGGATAAGGACATAACCCCTTCCTTGATATTGGAGGCACTTTGTTTGCCTAAATTTAAAGGACTCTGTGGAGAGGATCATATTCCTCATATTTTAAATTTTTATGACTTGGTTAAAACTAACAATTTTGCAGGAACCACCGCAGGAAGGATAAGACTTAAGTTATTTCCTCTTTCCCTAGGAGGATTAGCTAAGCAATGGTTCTCAATATACCCCAAGTTTCACTTTCAAGTTAGGAGGAATTAATGGAAAAATTTGTAAGGACTCTCCAGCTTACACAAGAAGAAAAAGTGGACCAAATCCAAGGTTTTCAAGGACTAAAGGAGGACACTCAAGAGGAATTTACAGGTTTTAGATTAAACCCATTTATCATCTCGGAGGTGTCACAATTTCAATTTAAAGGAACAACAGGACAAGATCCTATTGAGCACGTGAGACAGCTTTGCAAGAAGATGAGAAAGGCAAAGTATGAAGGCTTGTCTCCAGATGAGGCAAAAATAATGATTTTCCAATTCTCATTAGATGAAGAAGTCAAACTATGGCTCTATCGCCTACCAATTGAAGAAAAAAAAACATGGAATGACTTAGTGAAGACATTTATTAGGACATTTTGGCCTAATTTTGAGGAGGCAATTTAAATTTGTGAAGACTGTGGGTACACAGTGAACCCACCAAAAAAGTGCTCAGGTCCTGCTTGGATGAACCACTCAGAAAAAGGTGACTACTCTGCTGTGTTTCCCAATGGTGAGAAGATAAAAGGTAATGTCAAGGACGGGCCATTGCCCGCTGAGGACTAATTTTTAAGTCCTCTGAACCGTCAGGCTCGGGATGTTAAACAAGCGCTTTCCAGGAGGCAACCTGTGGTTACTAACATTTTTATTTATCTCTTATCTGTTTGTTTTATTTTTATTTTTATTCATTTTTATGATTATTTAAAAATACAAAAAAATTAAAAATTTTAAAATCTGAAAAACCAGTAAGTACGGGCGTACTTACATCAGGCATGGCCGTACTACACGGCTTCATCTTTAATAACGCGGAGAACAGACAGGTACGACCGGACATAAAACCAGGTACGACCGTACCCCGTGTCCAGAGGCAGAATATAAGGTAAACAGTGAGAGGTAAGGGCGTACCTCACTCTCGTACGCCCAAAATCTCTTCATTCAAGCACCCTCTTCTCTTAATTTCTTCGTATTTCCATCCACAAGATCATTCAGGTACTGATTCTAAACTCAATTTGTGGATTAATTGCCTAATTTACCGGTTGTTTTAAGATTTTAGTTAGTATAGGTTTTTAGTTTTGTTTAACTCTAGCTTTAGGTAATTAGGAGTAGTTTTGGCTCGGTTTTGCATGCTTAGAGACCCTAGGAATGATTAGAGACCTGCGGGAGGAGGTGGAGACCTTGCTGCAGAGGATAGGGTGGCTCCAGGCAGCCTCTGTCAGACAACCCTTCTATGTGGAGGTTGTTTTAGACTTCTTAGCCACTTGTAGCTATCATATGAGAGACAAAGAGCCCCAACACCCTGACTGGGAGGACGAGCCAGAGCAGGAGCTGGTGGTCACTTTTTGGATCCGTGGGAACCACGACGAGATCACCCTGGCCGAGTCCAACATCGGGCTAGGATTTGAGACGGCGCAGTCAATTCAGATGTCGGAGTATATGGAGGCCCTTCTGGAGATTCCGGAAGAATGACAGGATTCTAAGAGTTAGAGAGCTCTCACTGGGGATGGCCACTACATTCCTAGCCATGCCAAGGCCAGCAGGATTGGAGACCCAGCTGTGCGGATAGTGCACATATGGATCGCCCGTTCCATAAACAGGAGAGCCTTGAGTGACAGCACGGTCACGAGACCAGATCTTTTTATGCTTTGGGCTATGACACTGGGACGATATTGCGACGCTGTGATGTTTTTCTTGCAGACGTGTACCCAGTTGGGCATTCACCTTCAGATACAGAACACCGGGCATATTGTCTTGGGTTCTTTCATCTCCCGTCTGGCAGCCTGCCTCAGAGTTCGCACTGGAGCAGGAGCCACGATCAGTGAGATGGAGCCCATTGGACTCTCTACCCTCACTAACATTAGTGTTCTGCAAAGATTGGGGCACGGGGACTATGAGGTCATCAGACCGGAGGAGCAGCAGGAGCAGCAACAGGACGAGGCTACAAATTTTGTCCCACTAGCAGAGGAGCATCCACCACCACCACAGCCACAGCCTCAGCCAGCACCACAAGGCCACTCCTACGAGGATGTCATGATGTGTCTCGACGAGATATAGTCTAGCTTTGTTTAGCATAGGACCCATGTAGATCAGCAGCTGGAACTCATTTTGGAGCACTTACAGTGCATCCAGCCTTTCCCTCCTGCTGAGTGATGTGGGACAACATTTTATTTTTCTCTTTTAGTACTTAGGCTTTTTGCTTTTGTATTAAAATAAGATGCACATATTTTGGGGACACTCGCAGGATACATTTTATTTTATTGCTTTCAATTTTTTTTTGTTATATATTTTACTGTTATTGCTTTGTATTTTGTTTCTAAATTTTTTAGTTTTGTGTTGCACAGTTCTTCCGCCGCTTACCAGCTTTATCGGTATTGCGACAAGGAAACAACATATTTTGCCTATACCCCCATCCAATTTGCTCGTGATATTTTTCAGAGGGAAGTCTCTTTCCACATTCTTTTATAGTACTTATTTTCTTTTATTTTATCTTTTGTGCTTGCTTTAACTTAGTCGCAGTGGGACACTGCTGGAAATAAGTGTGGGGAGGGAATCTTAAATTGTGCTTATTACGTGGCTGTGCTTATAATTGCTTATAATTATAGAAGAACTTTAAATTTTTGCTGATTTAGGGGTCTGCAAAAATTTTTCTTTATGAAACATATGATTGAATCAATTTGTTGCTAGTAATTGGAATCTGCTGAAAATTAGCATTGAAGTTCTGTAAGTTCTGACTTCTGTGTAAGCTATTAAATGTGAGTTTTGAGCCTTAAATAAGAGGCATTATCATGCTTTTGCCTCTTTTCTTTGTTGAGTGATATTTTTCTGTGAATGTGCATTCTAGAACTTGTGCTGAGACCATTACGAAGCGAATATGAATTTATTTTCATGTGAATTTGGAAAGGGCAATTTTTAGGAATTCTTCAGGCCACTACCATTTTGAATACACTATACCACTAGTTGCCCATTTTGTGCCTAAAAGTTCTCTATTTAATTTCTTGGTACCCTTCTTGTTACTATTGATTATTTTCTGCGAAGGCAACCTTGGAAAATTTTATTTAAGAGTAATTAATGACAAAATCAAAAGAACAATGTTTTGAATCCCTCTTATATGTTTAGAAAAAGAAGGCTTAGCAATTTATTCCCTTCCCAGTTCTTAAAAATGGTTGACTGCTGCATAAATGCATGAAGGGAGGAAAGGAAAAGAAAAGAAAGAGCATTATACAACAAAAAAATTATTCATCATGCTCATGCCTTCATAAATTGCAAAAAGAAAAAAAATATTGATTGAAAAAGTTGGGATTCTTGCTTACTCTTTAAAGTGAAAAAGAATTAGGTTGCTTGCTTTGATTGATTTATTTCTGACCCTTTGTATGACCTTTTCTTTCTTTTATCATACCAAACATTATTATTTTAGCCCCATTACAACCAATGAAAGAACTCAATTCCTCTTTTGCATGTTTTATAGATTCTAATAGTAAAGTTTTTGGTCAATGTACAAGCATATGGTAGTGCCACTTTATTTGAAAAATCTGAGTGTTAATGATTATACCTACAAACACTTTGAGATTGGTGAGAGTGTGACTTGAAAATCACAGGCTGTTGGTTTATTTGAACTTACACCTCTAATTGGGCATTCTATTTATTGACATGTTTTGTGATATCATGTTGTTATCTTACTTATATTTTTGCCCCTATTCAAGTGAAAATAGTTTTTTTCTTACCATAATTACCCAAATAGTTTGCTTGAGGGCAAACAAAGCTCAAGTGTGGGGATGTGTTAACACACCAGTTTGTCTACTTTTATAGGGCATTTTTAGTATCTAAATATACCATTTTGCACTAATTAAAGCACAAAGATACTCATTTATGTCCTATTATACAGAAATATCATGAAGACACCACTCGGAGCAAAAGATGCAAAAAAGGACAAAAAACTGGCTAGTTTTGGAGAGTTTTAGCACTACTGGATAAGCAGTACGACCTAACCTATACCCGGTATGGCCGTACCTAGAGCAGAACTTTAGTAAGGGCGTACCCCCTCGGTCTGTACCACCTGGCACCGATGAAATACTCCAGTACGGTCGTTCCAAAGGCAGTACGACCGTACAAAAGTGATGTCAGGGCTGCAGCACGCATGGGTACGATCCAGCGTCATCAACGAAGCTCGGTACAGCCGTGTATACATGCGGTACGGCTGTACCCCATCTCAGATAGTACAGATTTGATAGCCAGATGACCTAGTTCGTAGCCTAATCTATAAATAGGGGCTCTTAACCTTTTCTAAAGACCTTTTGACGAATTCCCAAGTCAAGAGCCCCCTATTGAGAATTCACATCAATTCCTTGCCGCTTCCATTGATCTATATGTTTTCTTGGAGCTTGGTGCCATCCCGAATTGCTACCAGAGCTCGTGAGGACGCAAAGAACGTGCTTAAGGACCGTCGTCATACCGATAGGGTATCCCGGTTTAGCTTTATTTTCTTGTTATGGATTATTCTGATTTTATATATGAGTTTATGTTATTATCATTGATAATGAGTAGCTAAACCCATCACTAGGGGTGATGGGGGATCCTTTGCAATACTCTTGATGCTTTGTCTATTTAATTATATGAGTTTCTATTGAATGTTTGAGTGTTTTATTCCTATTGTGCTTAATCCTATAAGGCCTGATCAACTTTTATTTAGTTGGCTTAATTGTGGTAACAGGATCATGATTAGTTAATAGAACCATAGGATAAAAGAACTCGCTTTATACGCCGGATAGGTTATAGTTTGTTCTAATCAGTTATTAAATTAACAAACCCACATGTGCTTAATGCTCTTTCCTTTAATTACCTTCTAGGACCAAACAGAGTAATTAGTTAGGAGGAAGGCTATTGCAAGCTAGGTAGTCCTTAGTAATTTAGAGTGGGTGATTAGTCCTCTTTCATAATAGACAACTCATATCAATTGTTTAGTGAACTCAAAAGTAGAGTATTAGTGAACCCGGTTCCTCTAGGCTTCCCATAACATAGTTAAACCATTCTTTCATTCAGTTTGTTTATCGCTTTGATATCGACAACTTTCACTACTTGCGTAATTACAACTTTTGCTCGCTTAATAGAATAAAATCATATTAAGTCATTAGTACTCGCTCATTCCCTGTGGGTTCGACATTCGGAGTCCTAATTATACTCCACTATTATTACGAGTTACGATTAGGTGCACTTGCCTGAGCTGCAACAGTAATGATTGTGTCTTTTCTGCTTCTTCTTTTTGCTCTACGTTCTTGCTCCTCCTGCCATTTCTACTTTTTTGTGCTTCCATCCCAAGGAGTTTGCCTTTCGTTTGAGCTTTGCAATGACTCAACAAGAATATCTTCAAATAGTTCTTTTGGAAGCCCCACCGACCTTATAACTGGGCATCTCAATTAGTGTTGGGGACTGCTTCCTAGTTTCTCGTAGAAGAGGAAGGAAGTTAAAAGTCATTTTGCAACAGACTCACAGAGGTCCATGTTTTCGAAACTATAAGCTTTTGTTTCCTCACGTTTTGAATGAGTGTGTCTTTCATCACACACACACATGCATATGTATGTATGTATGTATGTATGTAGTGAGAGAGGGTTCAAATTACACCGATATAATACTTGAGTATTGTTACACCCTTCAATAATTTTGTATCGGATATCCGCATTACAAAACTCATTGTTGGATTGAAAGATACTATCACATAAATCATATCTATAAAAAATTTCATTAATCTAAGATCATTTGATGTGTCATTGTGATGCATGCATCAACATTAACGTCTTATGCACTTTTATTAAATGACGTTAATATTGATACATCTTAATCACACATTAAATGATCTTAGATTAACGAAAAAATTTATAGATATAATCTAAATGATTATATCTTTCAATCCAACGATGAGTTTTGTAATGCAGATATCTGATACAAAGTTATTGAAGTGTGTAACAATACCCAAGTTTTACACCGGTGTGTAATTTGATCCCTCCTCATATATATATAATCAAATTTTAGTATTTGCACAACTGATTTTTCGTGGATTGGAAGATGCTTTTTCCTTACATTGTTTTTTGTGTTGCTAATATGATAAGTTGATTTAAGCAAGCGGTGGCGGCAAGAGGAGATGAATAGGGAATACGAGCAAATAATTCCATGTGAAAAGGTGTTTGGAGCAGTGTTATTAAACCCGACCCGATGATCGACCCGGTCAGAGCATTGGGTCAGTGGGTCAGGGGTCGAATAGTCAGGTCACTAGTTGGCCCGCATGACCCGATTTTTATTATAATTAATTATAAATTATAAAATTATATACATATATACACTTATATATACCGTAAAAAATAAATATATATCATTGTTTGTCACATATATCACAACAAACATGAGTGGTGCAGTGGCAAGTTGTTGAATTGAGATTTAACATAGGCTGCGTTCAATCCTGCCAATTGTTTTTTGTGAAAAAATGGGATTTTTGTTCAACTTTCCATGTGCAGTGAGTGTTCAAAAATAAAAAGCGTGTGCATCGAGTGTTCATGAAACCGCGTGCATGACAATGGACAACATGGGACGTCGTGAAAACTGAAAGGGTGGCAACATTGGATAACGTGACAGCTGGGGATGTACATTGTGCAACGCACGAATTCTGCTAAAAAATTTGAAACTGAGTCGCAGAAACTTGAACCGATTCAATCGAGTTTAACCTGTTCGAAGCCGAGTTAATGATGTCAGCATCAGGTCATTTGCATGGCCGATCTGATTGGTGACTCGAATCAGTTGCCTCTCCGGTTCTCGGTCGATCGGTGCGACTGGCCAATCTGAGCCGGTTTTAATAACACTGGTTTGGAGGGAAGCAGATCCTCACCTACGTCTTTGTCTACAGCACCCTTTCCTGTACTATTCAAAGCCATTCGATTAATCCAACGGCTGAGAGATCAAAGAGAAAAAATAATACCACCGCTGGTTCCTATTATAAAAGAATTTTTGGAGTATTTTTTGGTCCTAATTATAAGAAAAATGGACTTATTTCAAGATGTATTAATTGCTAAAATACCTTTTATACCCCTGTTTTAATGATATATGTATATTTACTAGAAGTTCACATTTTTCCCATGCACCAATTATCAAGGGTATAACATTAAATATACTTCTTTGGTCTTGGTTATTTTTTTTTAATTTCTTCTTATATTAGAGACCAAATATATTAATAAAAATGGTTACTGAAGAGAGTTGAAAGAGACTCGTATGCAATGCGAGACAAATTCATTGAGACTTGTGAGAGGGTGTGAGACAGATTCAACGTAGCATGGCCCACGGCAACGGGTCTTAAGGCGGTAGCGGGATTTACAGTGGCTATGACGATGACCTTTGCAACAGCTGCGACAACGGGCTTTGAGCGGCGACACCCAAGGTTCTAAATATCGTTCCAGTACACGTGATGTGTCTGTGACAAAACGGTATAGGAAACGGCCGAAATCATGTTTGACCGAAATCACGGTGTGAATGAAAATCACATGAAAGCGGCCGCAACAGCCTCGACAAAACGCCATTCATGAAGAAAAGCCAGTATAGACATTTTTTCACCCAAAATCCCGTTTTGGAACCAATAATTCCAAACAAAAATAGGTATAAAAAGACAATCATTTCTGATCTAAAAACCCTAACCTCATCTCATTGTACCTCTGTTGCTCTCGCCTCTTACCGCTTTTGGTTCATTGACGGCACCACGATTCACGGCAGCATAGATCTGAGATCTCGTCGGAGTTCTTTCTCTTCAAGAATGGTTCAATACTTCGATCTCCTCTAGTCAGCGCTCAGCAGGTATCTTTCGTTCTTCCAGTTGTGTGAGTTGATTTGTCCCTGTGTCGTTCTTTTCTAGCCTTGCTTCGATCTCCTCATCTCTGTTCGTCATACACTGAAAATAGGGGATTGAGAGGGGTGAGTGACTAGAGGGTGATGGACTGGATGGGAGTTGGGTTGGGACTTGAGAGGGCAACCGAAAATTTCAAAGGAAATTTGAGAGATGAGAGTGAGAGGAAAACGAAAATTTTAGAGGGGGGATCTTGAGAGCGACGCGTGATTCATGAAGTTGCCTGAGTGGCAAAGCAAATCACACAAATTAAGATCCCCTTTGGCCTTCTGTTGCAATGCAACATTGGACCCCAAAAGTTCCTTATTTCATTTTTTCTCTTTTTAATTTTGTATTACTATTAGTTAGTCCCTTATTTCATTTTCTTTCTTTTTAATTTTGTGTTTATTACATGTGGACCAAATTCAAGATTGTGTTTGTTTTAAGAGTAAATATTCAAATTGGTTCCTGACAAAAATCATGGAGGCCAATTTAGTCCCTGAGAATTAAAAAATGCCAATTTAGTCCTTAAAAATCTCAAATATAGGTCAAATTAGTCCCTGATGAGGACTAACCTAAAAATTATCCTAAAAAGGATCAATTTGACCACATTTGAGATTTTTAAGGACTAAATTGATAATTTTCATTTTTTAGGGACTAAACTGGTATCTAAAATTTTTGTCGGGGACCAGTTTGGGAATTTACTCTTACTTTAATTAAATTATGTATATCCACAATAATGTATATCATTTAATTGATTTGATTAATTAGTTGGTGTAAATTTAATTGATTATCATTTAAGTAATCAGTTAAAATGATTCATTATTATTAAAAAATGATTTTTTTATCATTTTTTATTAGATGAAAGAGAATAATGAGTAGACACCACTTAGGAATTAAATTAAATTATATTTATTATTATAATATTTTATTTTTAATTGTCTTATGGCTTTTATAATTTATATTTGAATTTTTTTAATTTAAAATTACATCATTTATTTGCAGATTAGTTAAACAATGCCTCCAAGAGTAGAATTTCCAATCGGTAGAGCAGAAGGCGCTTCGAGTGATGACATTGGTTAGCACTTTGGAATACCTATACCGGGTAAAAATAGAAACAGTATACAATGTAAACTTTATGCAACAGTAATAACTGATGGAATTACTTGGTTGAAGGAACATCATGCACATATGCCGGGAGAAGTTAAAGGTTATGCTAGAGTCATAACTTTCATTAGAGAAAACATGATGAAGCTTCTATTAGAAAGTAAAGCAAACAAAATGATCATCGAAAAAGAAAGGAATAATTTGTCTCACGTTAAGAGGGGATGAAGATGATGAAGTTGAAGGTTTTACTGATGAAGATGCATCTATGAGTGAAGCTATACAAGAAAGCATGATGTCACAGAGACAATGGGAAGATAGACAAAGATTTTGTGCAACTGGCATTGGTACTAGTGGTAGTAGAGCTTCTTGTCAATATCAACGAGGTGATCTTCAACAATGATTGAGGGTTGTAGATGTTGATCTAGAAAGAAGTAAGGGTATGAAGCCAACAAAAATTGGTGGAGGAATGATGAAAACCATGAGAAAGAAGTAAGCAGCGGCGGTACCTAAATTGATAATATTTGAGCAACTACCTGTGAACTTGAGCACTTCTCCTTGGCTACACATGTTGTTAGCTGAAGCTGCAAAGTTGGGACTAGGTATTAAATGTCCTTCTCCTTATGAGATTTCAGAGATATACTTGAACAATGAATATAAGGATATGCAAGATTATATAAATGAATTAAAACCAATATGGAAAGAAAGGGGGTGACTATAATGTGTGATGGCAGGACAAAAGGTATAAATCACATGCATATCATGAATTTTTTAGTATATTGTACGAAAGGAACAATGTTCTTGAAGTTTATTAATGCCTCTAATGTTGCTAGTAGAAACACTGACTATTACTTTAAGTTGCTTGACAAAATTATGGAAGAGGTGGGGGAAGAGTATGTTGTACAACTGGTCACTGATAATGAGGCAGCATTAAAAGCTGCTGGTTTGAAATTGATGGAAAAAAAGACCTTGTCTTTATTGGTCTGCATGTGCAGCTCATTGTTTGGATTTGTGTTTAGAAGATATTGGAAAAAAGTCATATGTCCGAAAAGTACTTGATGAAGCAAAAAAGATAACTTTGTTCATATACAACCATATTTGGACTGTCAATCCCATGAAGAAGTTTACTGGTGGTAGGGAAATTATTCGTCCAGCGATCACATGTTTTGCCACACAATTTTTGCAACTTGAATCTATTATGAAAGAGAAACAGGGTTTGAAAAATATGTTTGATTATATATTTCAGAAAGAAGATCTTTTATCTCCATGGATTGAGGAAAGAGAGGGACCATTGTTGGATGGAATCCAAAATGAAGATTGGCTCCCTATTGATTCTGATGATGAGGTTGAAGAAGAAATAGCTGGTGCAAATGCCTCAGATTCAAGTCAGACACCTAGTCAAGGTGGTGATCGTGGTTTAAGTCCACCCAGTAATAACAATAGTGGTGGTAGTGGTGATAGTAATCTAGAACAAAGTCAGTGAGGAGGTGAAAGGTCATTCCATTATTTTCAAGAAGAACCATATGTTAGACGTGATCAAAATCTAGATCAAAATCTATTGCCTTGTAGGATGGATGAAGATTCTTTTGATGATATGACTGGTGGTAATAGTGGAGGTCGGGTTAGACTTGGTAAAAGTAGAAGGCATGAAGCGACTCTAATAGATGATTCTTCCTCATCTAGTGTAGCACAATCATTTGGTGATTTTGGTATTGCTGCACCAATTGAAGGTAGTCAAGGTAATTATCCACCATATTACCAACATCCTTTTTACATGTCACATGGCTATTATCTATATATGCCAAACCAAAACCAACCATATTACTAACCTTCTATGAATTACAATGATTCATCAGCAAATTCTTCACATCACTACAATAGAAAACAAAATAAACAGCGCTTATTTTTTGCCTTCGCCAGCGCTTAAAAGCGTTGCCTAATCACCCGCTAGTGATTGTGTTTCGAAAAGGCAACGTTTCGAAAGCGCTGGCGATGTTGAGGATAGACAACGCTTCCTCAAAAAAGCGTTGTGTATTATCAGCATTAGACAATGTTTTTTCAAAGAAGCGCTATCTATTTCCTTTTTTTTTAATTTTTTATTGATTTTCACATTTCCTTTTACATTCACCCTTCAAAAAATGTACTTTTAGTATAAAAAATCAATAAAACATGTTTTTAGTACAAAAAAATAAAAAAAGGCTTTCACTAACAATTATAGTTACATCTAAAAGATCAATAACAAATGTTTCAAATATATTAAACTAAAATTACAAAAATCATAAATTACATTAAATTCACAAAAATTAACTTTTGGAATGTATAGTATATGCATTTTGGAAGTAAAAACTTCCGAAATGTATCTTTGCTTCTAGAGTTAACTGAAATTGGGCATATCAAATATCTCAAAGTTACCATTTTCATAACAAACAACACAATAAATATCCTCATGGTCCTGAGCTGCTCCATCAGTGCCATCAACAACCATTTTCATACCAAACAACACAATAAATATCCCCATGGTCCTAGAGGCTCAAATACCATGTCATGAACCCACTATCTAAAAGCTTAATCTATTAGATGAAGACGCATCTATGGGTTTTAGATAAATTCTTTAACAAATATTACATACTTTTTTTTCCCTCCATCATGTGGTAACAGTCCATGTAATAAAAAATCAGCAACTAACAAGAAGCAGATATACTCCAGCCAAATGGTAAAGATCAACAATAGCAACAATAACAAAAGCCTTCTTGCCGGCTCTTTACCACACAGCATTCTATTCTCTTATAACATTATAGGCCTTATGGTTATGCGGTAAAATTTTCCCTTTAAACTTGAATGGTCCCATATCTTGTCTTCTAACTAAAATTTATTCCTACAAATACATGAACAACCCACCATAAACAGACAACCGCAAGGCACAGTAGACATTTATAAAAGCAATATCAAAAATCAAAGTTGAGATAAAGACAAACCTTCACAAGATCACCACACCCAAGCTCCTGAGCAAATCCAAAAGCAATGTATGTTATTGTATTACCTGAAATCACAATCATATACGAAGTTTAATCCTGTAACATGTAACAACTCAGTAGAATTTAAAAATAAATTATCAACTGGCCTTGTAATTTGTAAGAGTAACTGTAAATGGAGGGAAGTGTATAATATATTGAAAGAAAAAGGCAAATGAAAAGAACTTGTTTTCAACTCATCTTCTCTTCATTTCCATCCATCGTAGATAGTGCTGGACTTGCTGACTCATCACTAGAGAATTTGACAATTCCAAATCCCCTTGATCTGCCGGTACACTCTATCAGTGACATAACTTGATGTGAAACAGAGGCAAAAGTATGATTATGCCAAAACCAAAATAGAACCAGGCAGTCTTTTATGAGTGCAGGCATGAAATCTCCCTAGTCACCTAGTGATAAGCAGCAATTTTTCCATAAACATCAACAACATCACTTTATTAAAGTTTTCATTGATTTAAGGGTGAAAATTCACCACCGAAACAATTAAATAGCCCACTGAAGTTATTATCCCAGAAAGAAGCTTAAATCAGATTAATAAAGTGTTCCATATACCTCAAATTTATTTATTTCTTCACATGTATTTTTGGCTAAAAAACTGTTAGAAATTATAGGCATTTAAGCATAACAAAATAAAAACACATTAGGAGCATGAGAATTGAGATAATCTCCAAGCAAGAGAAAAAGAGCAAAGGAATAAGCAACGTAAGCAGTACCAAAGCACCAAAACCCAGAAATTCAAATAATTGATTGTAAATTTCTGTTAAGAAAAGAGGCAATGTGAAATAAGAACATTGTGTGTAATCTAACAGATGGAAAGAATACATACAATTGTCTTGTTTCTTGCTTTACAAATTGATCTCTTAGAATCTCCACCATCTTAGAATCTTCCTTCTGATTGTGAACAGAAATATATTATTAGACACAATAATCCCATAATGAATCTAAGGAGAAATGTTAACAAGGAAGCACTGATGGAAGAAATTTTCATACAATAGATATGTAGGCAAACAAAATAAAGCTTGCAACTAAGATAACCAAACTATCCAATGGAATATTTACAGTGGCAATTGAACTTCAAGAGAGTACCTTTAAACTTTAATGTATGATAAGATCAAACACCTTATCCACCTTCAATTCAAACAGGGGAAACAAGTACAAATTCAAGAGTAAGACATAAATGTATTGTGACTTACCTCCTAAGTCTTATCTAATTCATTTTTTGCAAAACCTGAAGGTGAATTAAGTAAAGAAGAGTATACATCAAGAAACCCATCGTTATACATAACAATAGCCAACAAGCAAAGAAGCCCAAACCTGAAATCCATAGACGCCATCCCTAGACAAACCCAATACAAATCCATAACATAAATGAAATGATAAAATACAAATAGAAGAGCATATGATTTACCGTATTTCTTCAACAATCAGTATATGTCATAAGAGAAATTTGAAGCTTTCACAAGAGAAAACAATCAATGTACAGAATAAAATTAATCATAAAAGAAAAAAACAATATGCTGGAAAACAAAGAGATCGAGAGAGTAAGAGAAACAGAGAAAAATATTAGGAGAGGGAAATAGAAAAAAAATGGAAGAGGAGGCCTGGTTCTCGCCACCGCGATGGCGGCCATTGCTGCCACGTTTGTGGCTTCTCTTTTCCTGACCGTCCAACGCATGGCCCCACCATTGTTGTTTTGCCCACTGTGAGACTCTACGAGACGCAGCGCCTGTGGGCACACCATGTAGAGCCAACCCAACAACAAACCCTCACCAAGCTGCGGTTCGACTTGGGAGGCATAAGGGGAAAAACTAATCCGTCAGATCTTTCACACATGAAAGGTGGAAATGAAAAATAGTTAGGGCAGATCTCTGAAACAAAACCAAGAATGCGTAAACGAAACGAATCAACGGGAATGATGTGGTAGTGGTTTTAGGTTACGGTGTGGTGGTGCGAGGAACAGAGAAACGAAGCAAGAGGGAAAAAAATGAAGGTTACGGTGTGGTGGTACGAGAGCTCGACGACGGCGAGAGAGAAAAAAAGAGATGAACGCGTGAGAGAGAGAGCGCAAGAGAGAGAGAGAGAGAGAGCTTGACGCGTGAGAGAAAGAGTAACATAGTGAGCAAAAAAGTAAGTAACAGCGACGTATGCGCGAGTTTATAATTTTGGAATAGACAACGCTTTCTTAGGAAAGCGCTGGCGAAGGTACATAAAAGACAGCGTTTAATGAAAGAAGCGCTGGCTATTATGCGACATTAAACAACGCTTATTGTAGAAAGCGCTGGCTATTCTCGAAAGGCATAATTAGTAGCGCTTAATGAAGGAAGCACTGGTTATTATGTGATATTCACCAGCGCTTTCTTAGGTAAACGCTGACATAATGTTAAGCATTTTCTTAGCCAGTGCTTTAGTGGCAAGCGCTGTTTAATGTGGCGCCATTTTTCAACAATTCTGGGGTAGTGCATGACCACCAACAAATAAAACCATCAAGAAGCTCTAGATTGTTTGATTATGTCTTTGGAGGAAGTGGATATAATGATGATCAAGCTAATAGTGGAAGTTATGATCCTACATGTCGTTCTACCGTGTGATGACTAGTGATGTAATAGCTTTTCACTAAACTTTTTCCATATGTATTAGTAGTTTTTTATGATGAGAACTTGAGATAACTAATTTATCATGAACTTTATTTAAGGATATTAGTAATTATTAGTTTATTTATGTTGAACCTGTCAAACATATATGACTTTTGTTAAATATATTAGTAGCTACTAAATTATTCACATTTTAATTTTACTTTTTTATCTTATTTTATTTTAGATATCTTATAATAATGAAAAAAAACATTAGTTTAAGTTATTATATATTATATGATAATACAAATAGTTTTAATATAATTTGTGCAATATTGTGATTTATTTACATCGTGACGACTACAATTCGTAACACAGTATCTGCAACAGCCGAAATCTCGAAATCCTTAATGCGAGCGCAAGCGCAATCGTGAGCTCGACGACTATTTAGAACCTTGGCGACGCCGGCGACCATGTTTGCAGAGGAACCCATTATCATACCAATTTTGAATCGCAAAACATGATCTGGGTTATTTTTACTAGAATTTCAAAGTCATTATGGTGATCCATATATCTAATGTTCTACCAAGTGTCAACATAGTTGAGGGGATGAGCGCTTAAAATTTGATCGATATAACTTCTCTTTTTGTCAGTGTTTGCTTGTTGATTACCCTTGATTTGGATCATCTTCTCTGAATAGAATAGTGGACATATTGTATTGCAACTAAGACTTTGTCCTCAGGTGATATCTTTCAGAAAAAAATGGTTGTTCTAAAAAAAGGTAGTTGAAGAAGACGATCCCATTTTCTTTGTTCAGTTGTCATTCTTTTTATTATTTCTCTTTGTTGGGAAAAGTCTGCATATTGTTAGTGTAAAATAAATTACCACAGCCCAATAATAATTCCCAGCCCAGAATAATTATCTAAATAAATAGACAATAATCACGCCAGAGATTTTAGTGTGGAAAACCCTCCAAAGTGAAGGTAAAAACCACGGGACCCGTAAGCCGCTTAAACTTCCACTATAACAATAATGGGATTACAAACTTCACCCTTAGGTGATCTCTCTCAAAATAATACAATAAAATTGTACTCTCAATTTGTGGCTAAAACTCTCATAAATTGGTTCTCTCTATTTTTCTCTCTTAGAAACTTTCTCTATGGCTCTCTCTAACTAATGCTTGTTGCACTTAGTTGTGGATGGTGTAATTTTTTCTTCTGTCCTGCATCCTCTATTTATAGGAAATAAAATGCATACGCGTTGAAGCAAAAAGCGTTGGTTTGCACTGCCTTTGAATTGTTGCAGCCAACAACCAACCACTTCCATTCATAATTGCTACTCAACCACATAATTTAAATTTGCTTTGAAAAGTCAAAGCAGTTGGCTGGAAACGCCAACAAATCTCCCCCTCCAGCCAATGGGGAAATTATATTCTCGGATCAACATGGGGTTGATGCTAAGCCTGCAACTTCTTTGCAGACTTCTAGCTTGTCCTTTGGCAGAGCTTTAGTCATCATGTTAGCCCCATTGTCGTCGGTGTGGATCTTCTCAACTTTCAGCAGCTTACCTTCCAACACTTCACGGATCCAGTGATACCTCACGTCGATGTGTTTCGACCTTGAATGAAATGTTGAATTCTTGCTGAGATGTATTGCGCTCTGACTATCGCAATAGAGAATATAGCTTTCTTGGTTATGACTCAACTCTTGTAGGAACTTTTTCATCCACAAGATCTCTTTGCAACCTTTAGTGATTGCAATGTACTCTGCTTCTGTGGTGCTTAAAGCAATACACTTTTGTAAGCATGATTGCCATGAGACAGCTCCCCCTGCAAATGTTATCAGGTACCCTGATATGGATTTTCTGATATCCACATCACCAGCCATATCTGAATCTGTATATCCTTCTAATACATGTTTTCTATTACCAAAGCATAAACTATGACTAGAAGTACCTCTGAGATACCTAAGTATCCATTTGACAGCTGCCCAATGTTCCTTACCAGGATTTGATAGGAATCGACTCACAACACCAACTGCATGCACAATGTCTGGTCTAGTGCATACCATAGCATACATTAGACTGCCAACCGCCGATGCATATGACACTTTGGTCATTTCTATTCTCTCCTCCTTGCTTGAAGGACACTGGCTCACTTTGAGTTTGAAGTGACTAGCCAGTGGAGAACTAACAGATTTTGCTTTGTCCATGTTGAATCTTTCAAGAACCATTTCTACGTACCGTTCTTGAGATAGCCAGATTTTGTGATTCTTCCTATCACGGGTAATCGTCATGCTAAGAATCTGCTTAGCGGGTCCTAAGTCCTTCATTGCAAAGGACTTGCTCAACTCTTTCTTCAACCTGCTAATCTTGTCGTTGTCTCGGCCAACAATCAACATGTCATCAACATAAAGCAAAAGAATGATGAAGTCTCCATCAGAGAATTTCTTGATGAAGACGCAGTGGTCTGACGTTGTTCGATTGTATTCATTTTTCTCCATGAATGAGTCAAACTTTTTATACCACTGTCTCGGTGCTTGCTTCAGACCATATAGACTCTTCTTTAGTCTGCACACCAACTTCTCTTTACTTTTGACTTGGAAACCTTCTGCCTGCTGCATGTAGATTTCTTCATCAAGATCACCATGTAAGAAGGCAGTTTTAACATCAAGTTGCTGAACCTCTAGGTTTTGGCTAGCTACCAAGCCTAGAACAACTCTGATTGAAGACATTTTCTGTTGGTGAAAATATTTCATCAAAATCAATGCCCTTCTTCTAACTGAATCCTTTCACAACAGTCTTGCTTTGTAACGTGGTTGTGAGTTGCCTTCTTCGCTTTTTATCTTGTATACCCACTTGTTCTGGAGTGCTCTCCTTCCCTGTGGTAGTTTCACCAGATGAAATGTGTGGTTCTCATGTAAGAAAGACATTTCTTCTAACATGGCTTTTGACCACTCATTCTTGTGTTGGTGGGTAAAAGCTTCATCATAGCTCTCTGGTTCTCCCCTGTCAGTGAGCAATACATACTCGTTAGGAGAATACCTCTGATTTGGTTTTGTCTCTCTAGAAGACTTCCTCAAGTGCTTACGGTTGGACTGCCAGAACACCTTTCAGGTTCTGAACAACTGGATGGTGGATCATTATCATCAGTATCTGGAGTAGCTCCCCCGTCATCAGAATCTATTGGTGGAGAGACTGGTTCCAAATCAACTGGATTTTCATCTGACTGTGGCTTTTCTGATTTCTCGAAATCCTTGATTGTTTGATCTTCGAAAAACACCACGTCTCTGCTTATAATGATCTTGCTGCTAGTAGGATCCCAAAGTCTGTAGCCAAATTCTTCATGGGCATAACCAATAAAAATACACTGCTTGGTTTTTACATCCAGTTTAGACCTCTTATCTTTTGGTATGTGAACAAATGCTCTGCAGCCGAATACCCTTCAGTGTTTGTAGGAAATGTGTTTTCCTATCCATACACTTTCTGGTACTTCATAGTTCAATGGATCTGATGGAGACAAGTTGATTAGATCAACTGTTGTTCTGAGTGCCTCTGCCCAAAAGGAGTTTGACAGTTTTGCATTTGAGAGCATACATCTGACTCTCTCACAGATGGTTCTGTTCATTCTCTCAGCAACACCGTTGTGCTGAGGTGTTTTTGGTACTGATTTTTCCAGTTTGATGCCGAAAATTCTACAGTACTCCTCAAATGGCCCGCGATACTCGCCGCCATTGTCTGCACGCACACACTTCAATCATTTGCCAGTGTGTCTTTCAACTTTCACATGAAATTGCTTGAAAACTTCTAGCACCTGATCTTTTGTTTTCAAAGCAAAGGCCCAAACTTTTCTGGAATGGTCGTCAATGAAAGTCACGAAATAGAGTGCACCTCCTTGTGACTTATCACTCATCATACAGACATCAGTGTGTATCAAATCTAGAATATGCATCTTTCTAGATGGTGGAGTACTTCGAAATGCAACTCTGTGTTGTTTTCCCATTAGACAATCAACACAAGTGCGTAATGAAGTACCTTTCATCTCTGGCAAGAGCTCCTTCTTGGAAAGAATTCTGAGACCCTTCTCACTCATGTGGCCGAGCCGTTTATGCCATAGCTCGGTCGGAACTTCTTTCTTAGTGGAATTTACTTCTCCTCTACATAACTTGGCTTGTGTTAAATAGAGAGAAGTATCTTTCTTGCCTTTAGCTACTACCAGGTTGCCTTTGGTGAGCTTCCAACTCCCTTCACCAAAATAACTGTTGTAGCCACCATCATCAAGTACTCCGGTGGAGATCAGATTGAGGCGTATATCAGGAACATGCCTCACATCTTTCAAAAGTAACCTGCATCCAAGGTTGGTCTCCAGATAAATATTGCCGATGCCGACAATTTGGGATGCATCATCATTTCCCATCCTTACTCGCCCGAAATCGGCTTGAGTATAGGTTAAGAAAAACTCACGCTTTGAGGTAACGTGGTAGGAAGCACCTAAGTCAACTACCCAGGTAGAGTCTTGACATGCAAGATTGATGTAATCTGCATCTCGAACAATGGTAACATATCAGAGACTGTTGCCGTGTCATTTGTTAGGTTTTCTACTTCCTGCTTCTGCAACTGTTTCAACTTCTGGCATTCTCGAATGAAATGTCCGGGAAGGCTACAGTGATGACACTTCTTGTCATGCCTCAATTTGGACTTTGATCATCCTCTTTGCCAGTTTTGATTTTGAGAACCTCTACCTTTACTTCTCCCTCGCCCTTCTTGCTTGCCTTACTTCTCAGTGACAAGCGCTTCAGATTCAGGATTGTATCCTTCATCTTTTTGTCGAGACTCCTCGTTCAATATTCTGTCCTTTACCATATCCATGGTAAGCGTGCCTTCAGGAGCGAGTTACTGACTGAAACAACTAGGGTGTCCCAGCTCTTTGGTAGAGAACTTAGCATCAACAATGCTTGTAGCTCATCATCAATAGTCATCTTCATTGAGTTGAGTTGATCAACAATGCCTTGGATCTCACTCATGTGTTCTGATACACTATTCAGTCTGTACTTCAAATTGACTAAACGTCGCATCAGATTGGCTTTGTTCTGTGCGGTTGTCCTTGCATACATTTTCTCCAAATTTTGCCAAAGAACGTAAGCATCATGTTCATTAGCAAAATTCTGAAAAATGCTCTTGTCAATCCATTGACGGATTTGAGCAACACACTTCCGATGGTGCTAGTCGACAGTGTCCAGTTTGATGTGCTAGTCGAAGTGTCAGGTGGTTTTTCTGCCTTTTCGTCAGTCTTCTCATCTGACGAAGTTTTTGCTGCAGTTGCTGCTTTCTCCTTCGGCGAAACGATCGGCTTCCATAGATCTTTAATGTGTAAAAGATCTTCCATCTTTGGCTTCCACATTGCATAATTAAATGCAGTTAACTTTATCATATTATCGGTGCTCCCCTCCATTGGGATGGCAGATCAATAAGTTTCGCTGTGCTTTGAAACTTCTTCGGTAATGAATAGTGCCCTGTGAATAGTACCACTTATACTGGAACAGTAACCATAGTCTGTAAATAGTGCACCAGGTAAGTTCCCAGGAAAGAGATGTGGGTCTCCAATGGACACAGTTAAATACCAAATCTTTCCTTAGCCAGAACTTTCCTAGGCATGCACAACTTTCACAACTACAATTAATTTCAAGCAACAAGAACAATTCTTTTCTGATGTGGAAGATCAGACAATTCTGCAACCACAAAGCATACTAAGAATTTTCTTATAAATAGTACACAGACCTGGCTCTGATACCACTTTGTTGGGAAAAGTCTGCATATTGTTAATGTAAAATAAATTACCACAGCCCAGTAATAATTCCCAGCCCAGAATAATTATCTAAATAAATAGACAATAATAACGCCAGAGATTTTAGCGTGGAAAACCCTCCAAAGTGAAGGTAAAAATCACGGGACCCGTAAGCCGCTTAAATTCCACTATAACAATAATGAGATTACAAACTTCACCCTTAGGTGATCTTTCTCAAAATAATACAATAAAATTGTACTCTTAATTTATGGCTAAAACTCTCACAAATTGGTTCTCTCTATTTTTCTCTCTTAGAAACTTTCTCTAAGACTCTCTCTAACTAATACTTGTTGCACTTAATTGTGGATGGTGTAATTTTTTTTTCTGTCCTGCATCTTCTATTTATAGGAAATAAAATGCATACGCGTTGAAGCAAAACGCGTTGGTTTGCATTGCCTTTGAATTGTTGCAGCCAACAACCAACCACTTCCATTCATAATTGCTACTCAATCACATAATTTAAATTTGCTTTGAAAAGTCAAAACAGTTGGCTGGAAACGCCAACACTCTTTTAATCTCTCAATCATTAGATCAATCTAACGACTGAGAATACGCAGGAGAGGATCCTCTTCCTGTTTGGAGTCAATTGTTGAAGATAGATTAGGCGATAAAAAGTAGCACTTGAGGTGATGGAATGGATAATTATAGTGCCAGTGAAGATTCTAAGGACAAAAACAAGAATGGTAGAGAATAATTTTATCAATACCCATAAAATAGCTACACTGATGGGGTCAAAAGAAATAAGGACAATAATAGAGACACTAGTCATTATTGTTTTTGCTAAAACATGTTTATTCTCTTTATGTGAGCGTAAGTTATTTAATTAGTAACAATATGTAATGACTATCCACCAACGTGGTGTGACACATTTGAATGATAATTGAGCATATGGAATCACAAATCCGTGGATACGAAAGAACATCTGTCAGGAGATGTCAAAAAATACAGTGACTATCCACTCCAAAAACTTACAAAAAAGAAAAATAACGACCGTGATGAGACCAAAGAACGTTCCTGTGCCATAAAACGTAAAAGAAAAGCTCAAAGCATCTAAATGTCAACTCACAACCAATAATTTTCCCATTTGAGGATGCCAGAAGCTGAATTGTGAAGAGTGCTTCAGAAAATGACGCTGAAGGGTGTCACGTGAATGTTTCTTGAGCAGAATTTGCTTTCCATCACGGGAAATGGATGCAATTGACCAATGGTTGGCTTTTATTGTTCAAAAGTGTTGCGCTGGCGCAAGAGTACCGCTAGAGTATTTTGAACTTGACCAAGTTTGAAATTACTAAAAACACCCCCTATTTTTTTTTTTTTGCTACACCTACTACATTTCCAGAAGTTTATTTCTAGACAACATAATTTGTCTGAAAATAATTTTTCGGACAGCAAAATGATACACCCCCAACAATAAACTTCCGAAAGGTGGATGCATACTAACAAAAATAGATGGTATCTTTAGTTATTCTCATTTGCAAATCATTCTAACTGTATGTTTGGTCCGACCTGTTTGAAGCTTTTCTTATCCTTTTAAGGAGAAGTTTGGTGGAACACTTTTTTAAGAAAAACTCTTATAAAAATAAGCTACTTATATTTGTTTTAATAATAAGCTACTTATTTTTAATGGACAAAATTCAATAAAAAGTAGCTTTTACAAAAGCTACGGAGAGAATATTTTACTGAGCTTATTTTACGGGGACTATTTTTGACTCTAGAACTCCACCTTTTTAACCAAACTAGCGTATTAACCAGTGCGATGCACGTGTGAGATTTAAGGATTATTGAATCATGTAAAAAATTAAGTAGCCAAAAGTATTTTCAATAGAAAGTAGAGAAAAAAAACATGGATGAGTTTCTAATACAAATAATAATATGATTTTAAAGTAAATTCATAGTAAGAATTAACAAAAAAATCTAAATGACCGAATTTGTGTCAGCAAACAAACTTTTATTGTTAAATATTAGACAAAATATGAAAAACATTCAAAGAGAATAAAAAAAAAGTTTATCTCACAGAAAAAAATAAAAATGGCTGAATTTGTGTTGCTTATATTTATCCCTACATTGAAATTGAATAAAAAAAAACGAATAAAAAATGATGGTAGAAATTGACTATTTTAAAATGAAAAAGTAAAGACAAAAAATAACAATGAAGACATGGGTATTTATTTTTGTTTCATGAATATGTTTATAGATTAAGTGATATTTTTAGTATGATTCTTTAGTTAACTTCAAGTTGATTTAATTTAAATTCATATTTAACATTTGAATTCAAATTTATTATGAATTATATGATTGATAGTGTATGTCAAATTAAAAGTTGTCAAATTTATATGACAAAATAATAATAATGGTTGGTTACACTAATTCAAAATCGGCAAGTCATTTAAGAGAAATATTTATGATTTTGATAACATTTATTAGTTGTGATTTTGTAATAATTTTGATATTAAAACAATAATATAATAAATAAATACAATTATTTTCGGCGGGAAAAGAATGTCCGTAGTTTTGACACGTCGCATGGTTCCACGTGATAAAACTCTATTTTATATAATATAGTAGATTCTCAGACGTTTTTTTTTGTAATCACGGAGTGCGGTCAACATCACATTCTCTTTCAAGTTTTCATCTACCTAGACATCTCCAATGGGCAACATTTAAGCAACTCGATTTGGGTTGTTTATCTTCCCCATTGTGCCACATCATATTTAGACAACTTACTATACTTTTACTCCAATGATACTTATTTACGTAATCCTTAAATAACCCATATTTTATACTTTTTATTTGCATTTAATTTTGTTTAATTTAAAATATGAATTCATAAACAACCCATCCTTGAGATCTGATCCGCTGTCGCGCACGGATCAAAATAATTAAAATAAGAATGTAGTAACAAGGCAGTTAACCTTGGTCGTCTCACAAGGATCTCTAATTAACAATGACCAATAGCAAGAACACGCAAAGAACGGAATGGGGGGTTGTTTTGTGAAAACAGTTTTAATTAATAACAAAAATCACTTGATAACAACAACCAATCCACTAGTCACATGAACTTTCACTTCGGATCTATCACAGGTTCAAAAGATTATTCTAATTCGTGTTCTAATCTTGTTTGATCATAGAATTAACCAATCAAGCGGGTGATTAATCCTATACGAATTCTTACTGGATTAAGTATCATAGAATTCAATTGATTATAAATAAGGAACACGCGTCACAAACATATAATCAATTTAACAATCGAATTCATCAAACCTATAACTAAGCGTCATAGACCCTATTGATCTCTATTCGAACTAAACCAAAACAAGCGTTAAGTTTAATTCCAATAGTCTCAAATCAGAGAGCAAAACCGAAATTATATGATTAAGCATCAATATGTAAAACGATTTTGCAAACAGAAATTAGAAAAGATAAAAGATCAAAAGAGAAATAAGTAGAACGCAAAAACGAAATTAATATTAATAACCAACCTCAAGATCCTCTATGAAATCCTTAACTAGTGAATTGATCGAAAAGAAATAGCCTTCCATTGAAGGTTTCATCACAAAACAAAAATTAAGAAAGCAAGAAGAGGTCTCGAAATAAAACAAAGGCTGAAAATTGCAAAAAACGGCTCAAGATTCTAAACGTAATAATAATCCCCGACCTAGGACTCTAACTAACGAATTTATAATGTCTCCTAGGTTTAGCCTAACTAATCAGATGTTAAGACCAAAGAGAAGGGCCCAAAAGGGTTTAATTAGCCCAATAACAACTAATTACATGAGTGAATGGTCCAAAACCCGTAGTGCAACTCGCCAGCCTCAGTAAAGCCGATATTTGACCTTCAAAACTGCAGAACTGGGCTTCGGTACCAACATAAGAATTGTAGCTCTGCTTCTTAGCTTTCCAACGCCACAAAGAGCACTGAAATTGGACAAGTATAGCCCAAGTTATGGCCTGTAGAAGCGATATGGGTCAGGATATAACAAAATCCGAAAATTAGCAAATAATTCCACTAAAACCCAATCAAGACCTAAAGATATAAAACCATGTTAAAAAGTAGTTGTTGGACAAAACACACAATTAGGAACACCAAGTACAAAGCTATAAAAGATGCATTAAAATGCATTGATCAAATTCTCCCACACTTAAGCTTTTGCACTCCGAGCAAAACTCATAGTCAAAACAAAGCAAAGATGCATTTCTAATGAATCCCAATGATGCATAGTAGCAAGCAAAATGCTCATTCAAGGTTTCAAGGACTCATGACAATCATGAACAACATCTTATTACTTTCAAAGCAAACAAGATGATAGAATTACTAAGGAATGCATCAAAAGTGATAGAATCCTCACAGAAAAATATTTCTCTCAAACTCTCAAGTGTCTAGGCTAATGTTTACACTCAAATCACATCATGAAAGCTAGCACTACCATAGGCTTGACAAGACTCTAACATCCACACTTGAAACACATGCACACAAAGATCAAAAGGTCTTTATTAAGGTTATAATGGGGCCAAGGTCAAGGTGGGATAATTGAAAGGGTAACTAGGCTATTAAATCAAAGAGGATAGAGGAGCAATGTAAAACAATTGTCAAATAATCATGTGGGGCAATTCAACCAAATTTCAATCAATTTTCCACTTTCACACTTTTCTTCTTTTTTTCTTTTTTACCAAAAGTTGTGCTCCACTATTTTTTTTTTTATTTTTTTTCTGTTTTTTTATCACTTGCCAAATTTCCAATGAAGCACAATATTAGATATTCTATCACAATCACATTTTTGAGCCCCCCACACTTATGCAATATTTATTAGCACATTTTTTCTTAAAGCAAAACTCCTTTATCCCCTAAGATTGGGTCGTATCATGGTTTTTCACTTTTAGGCTTGTAATGAGCTATATAACAAAGAATGGGATAAATAGGCTCAAAGGGGTTAAACAAAGGGATAATTGCAAGGTAGGCTTATTTGGCTAGTGGCTAAAAAGAACAAAAATTGCCTAGATCATTTCAATGTATGCATGTGAACAAGAGTTTCAACAAGAGTCAAATTCTAGAGTAACCAACAATCATGAGTGAAATCACACAAGAAAGAAAGAGAATGGGAAAATGTATTCCATCCATTATAAGGCCCAAACCTCACCAAAGAAAATGATCTATCACAAAAGATGCACAATTTAATTTTCCAATCCAACTTATCACACTAAGAATGCAAGGAAGTCATCCATATCATGCCACAAGACCTGTAGTCCTAGAATAGTAAAATCACTCCCCACTCATATAAACCAAGAAATCTAATGAAAATGCATACAAAAATATTTTTATTTTTTATTATTTTTTCTAATAACAAAAACTCAAAACAAAAACAAAAACAAAACTACTATGCTAAAAGATCTCCCCCCACACTTAAATCACACATTGTCCTCAATGTAAGCAACAAGTATAAAATAAGAGTAAGGAGTAAGGAAAGAAAACTCCCTCTTCAAGGTGGTTTTTTCAAGTGGAGCTCTTTTACAGTCTCCTCTTCAAGTACGGGGCTCTCATGGAAAAGCTTGAGGCGGTGTCCATTGTGAAGACTTTACTGGTGGCTTCACTTTTTATTCCCTTTGCATCTTAAGGAAAAGTGCTAGTTGCAACAAAAGGGCCAATCCACTTGGATCGAAGCTTACCCGCCATGATTTTAAGGCGAGAATGGAACACATGGAAATGTTTGATTTTCTTCTTCTTCACAACATCCTTCTTCTGCTCAATGGAGGGAAGTATCTTGGTGGATGGAGTTACATCAGAAGCTTGCAGTGTAGCAACATCATTTGTAACATTAACAGGCACAACCATGCAATTTGTAACATCAGAATGAGTATCTTTAACTAAGTCAGCAAGTACTTCTATTTGAAAAAGAGAAGGCTCTTCCATGGGATGCTTCACAACAGCATTAAAGATGTTAAATTTAACTATGCTATCTCCAAATTCCATGGAGAGTGTTCCAGCATGGACATCAATCCTGGTTCTTGCTGTTCTTAGGAATGGTCTGCCTAGGATGATAGGTGCTCTGCTGGATTGTGTCTCTCCCTCCATGTCCAGAATGTAAAAATCTGCAGGAAAAATCAAGTCATTAACTTTAACAAGCACATCCTCCACAAGTCCAGCAGGGTGAGCATTGCTCCTGTTTGCCAACTGAATAACAACACCTGTACTCTGCAAGGGTCCAAGAGCCAGAGAGTTATAGATGGATGTAGACATCACATTAATGGAGGCACCTAAATCCAGCATGGCATTTTCAAATTTACTCTCGCCTATGGTACATGGAATAGTAAAAATTCCTAGATCCTTGCACTTTTGAGGCATCATGGGTTGCATGAGTGCAGAAACATTGCGACTTATGTTGACATTTTCATTTCCCTTCAGCCTTCGCCTCCTTTTGTGTGTGCACAACTCTTTAAGGAACTTATCATATCTTGGAATCTGCTTAATCACCTCAAGGAGAGGTATATTAACTTCAACCTTCCTAAATGTGTCCAAGATTTCCTTATCTTTGTCTGCCTCATCCATCTTCTTAGTTATCACAGCCTTTTGGGGAAAGGGAAGTGGTATAGGCTGTGCATCATCATCATCAGTAGAGGTAGGTGCAGAAGGTGGCTTATCTTTTTTTCTGCTGCTGCCACTTGCATTTTCTGCTGGAGGAGGTTCTGGAGTGTCAATAGCTTTGCCAGACCTGAGAGTAATTGCACTGACATTTGCACTGACATTTGGATTTGGTACTGGCTGGGCAGACAGTTTGTCCGACCCCTGGGAATGTATCTGATTAATGGAAGTCGCTAGCTGTCCAATTTTTGCCTCCAAATTCTGAATGGTTGAATCTGTTCGCTGTTGGAATTGGAGATTCTGGACTGCCATCTGTTTAACAAGGTCTTCCAATGAAGGTTTAGATTTCTGCTGGGCTAGCAGTGGGGCAGGTTGCGGCCTGGGCTGCTGTGTAGAGGCATCTCCCCATCTCAGGTTTGGATGGTTTCTCCAATTGAGGTTGTACCTGTTGGAAGACAGATCATAGTTGGGCTGGGGCCTGTCATTAAATATATTTGCTGCATAGGTCTGAGGAGTATTAGCATTGTCACTCTCCTGCAATGTAGGACATGCATCTGTAGGGTGCTCTGTAGAGGTGCAAATACCACAAACTCTCGCTGCCTGAGTTTTAGTTACAGCTAACTTTTCCACCAATGAAACAAGTTTATCAAGCCTGGTCTCTAAGTTCTTGTGTTCAGCAACCTGTATCTCATTGACTCCTTTTGTCAGCACCACTGAATTGTTTCTGGTAGTGAACTGCTGAGAATTAATGGACATGTTCTCAATCAAGCTTATTGCATCTGTTGAGGTTTTATCCACAAGTGCTCATCCGCTAGCAGCATCCATGATGTTTCGGTCCATAGGCAGCAAGCCTTCATAAAAATACTGGATGAGCAAATTGTCAGAATCGATGGTGAGGCGGCTTGCACACAACTTTTTGAATCTCTCCCGTATTCATGCAAAGATTCATTCGCACCGCCTCGATGCCACATATTTCCTTTACGATTGAGCGGCTCTAGAGGCAGGGAAGAATTTCTCCAGAAACAACTTCTTCAATTCATTCCAGCTTGTCACAGAACCTGGTTGAAGGTAGTACAACCAGTCCTTGGCAGTGTCTTGCAATGAGAATGGGAAAGCCCTCAGCTTGATGTGGTCTTCTGGGACACCTTGAGGTTTCATGGTGGAGCATACAATATGGAACTCCTTAAGATGTTTGTGACGATCTTCACCTGCAAGACCATGAAACTTAGGAAGCAAATGTATTAAGCCAGATTTAAGCTCAAAAGGCACCTCAACATCAGGGTATTCAATGCATAAATCATTATAAGTGACATCAGGTGCAGCAAGTTCCCTTAATGTTCTAGCAGTCATTGTATCAGAATCAAAATCAGAATCAAAATTAGAATCAAAGAGAGTATGACTAAATAAGCTATAATTATCACTATCACTATCACCTATATGATTACTACCTATGTTATTACTAGTCATGCATCATAAACTAACAAATCAGAAAATACCAACAATGTCCTAATAGCTAAAACACTAAAGAAATCGAGAAACCCTATCAAATAAAATCTAAAAACAGCACCAAAAATCTCTAAAAATCAAATAAAGATTACGCTAATTTTTTTGGATTTTTTTGAAAAAACAAAAAAAATAAAAAAGTGGTCTAAACGATGGAATTTTGGATTTTTAGCCTCTACTCCCTATATCAATTTCTGATATGGGACTTTGGATCCTTTATTTTTTCCGGATTTTCTGGCCAAATTTCGGAGCAATCCGAGCAAGTTGATCGAAAACCGATTTTTTTACTAATCAATGCCAAATCAGATATTAAGACCTGAAACACAACCAAAAACACAAAATCAATTGTTAGAGACGTTAGTAGGGTCCTTGAATTGGCAACTATTGATCAGAGATCCCCGGCAACGACGCCAATTTGATCCGCTGTCGCGCACGGATCAAAATAATTAAAATAAGAATGTAGTAACAAGACAGTTAACCTTGGTCGTCTCACAAGGATCTCTAATTAACAATGACCAATAGCAAGAACACGCAAAGAACGGAATGGGGGGGTTGTTTCGTGAAAACAATTTTAATTAATAACAAAAATCACTTGATAACAACAACCAATCTGCTGGTCACAGGAACTTTCACTTCGGATCTATCACAGGTTCAAAAGATTATTCTAATTCGTGTTCTAATCTTGTTTGATCACAAAATTAACCAATCAAGCGGGTGATTAATCCTATACGAATTCTTACTGGATTAAGCATCACATAATTCAATTGATTATAAATAAGGAACACGCGTCACAAACATATAATCAATTTAACAACCGAATTCATCAAACCTATAATTAAGCGTCATAGACCCTATTGATCTCTATTCGAACTAAACCAAAACAAGCGTTAAGTTTAATTCCAATAGTCTCAAATCAGAGAGCAAAACCGAAATTATATGATTAAGCATCAATATGTAAAACAATTTTGCAAACAGAAATTAGAAGAGATGAATGATCAAAAGAGAAAGAAGAAGAACACAAAAATGAAATTAATATTAATAACCAACCTCAAGATCCTCTATGAAATCCTTAACCAGTGAATTGATCGAAAAGAATTAGCCTTCCATTGAAGGTTTTATCACAAAACGAAAATTAAGAAAGCAAGAAGATGTCTCGAAATAAAACAAAGGCTGAAAATTGCAAAAAACGGCTCAAGATTCTAAACGTAATAATAATCCCCGACCTAGGACTCTAACTAACGAATTTATAATGTCTCCTAGGGTTAACCTAACTAATCAGATGTTAAGACCAAAGAGAAGGGCTCAAAAGGGTTTAATTAGCCCAATAACAACTAATTACATGAGTGAATGGTCCAAAACCCGTAGTGCAACTCACCAGCCTCAGAAAAGCAGATTTTCGACCTTCAAAACGGCAGAGCTGGGCTTCAGTGTCACATAAGAATTGTAGCTCTGCTTCTTAGCTTTCCAACGCCACAAAGAGCACTGAAATCGGACAAGTATAGCCCAAGTTATGGCCTGTAGAAGCGATATGGGTCAGGATGTAACAAAATCCGAAAATTAGCAAATAATTTCACTAAAACCCAATCAAGACCTAAAGATATAAAACCATGTTAAAAAGTAGTTATTGGGCAAAACACACAATTAAGAACACCAAGTGAAAAGCTATAAAAGATGCATTAAAATGCATTGATCAAGATCTGAGCGAAAACTATTTTTTTTATTCATAAGCAACTCATTCTTGTAGTTTCTCATAGCCTTATTTTAAGCAATACATGTTGCCACATAGGTCAAATCCAATGAAAAAAGTTAAGCAACGATTCTTATTCGCCGCATAGATTTAAGAACTCGACAGGCAACCAAAAACCAAATTAAAGATGCTCTTATGGGCTACACTATGAAATGATGTATTAACTCATGCCTTTAATATTTTCTTTTGTGGGATTAAATAAATTATTTATTAGATTCATTAAAACGTTAAAGTAAAAGGGAATTGTACTTTTTTTTGAGGAAAAAAAATATCTTATTTCACTTCATCATTTATCAAATGAACAACAAACACAGGAACATTATAATACGTGTGAGGACTGGCAGACAATATAGATGCTCTAACTAGCCTATGAGCAACTCTATTAGCCCGCCTCTTTACAAAAGCTACTCTATAACCTGCTTGATGTGATAAGAGGTCTATACAATGTGCCACTGTACTTCTAAGCTCCGAATCTAAGCCATTAGAAGAGGAAATGATATCTACAACCAGTTTGCAGTCGGGCTAAAAAATAACTTCAGAATAGCCCATACTATTAACCTGCAAGAACACTTAGCTTTGTGTTAGACCAAATAGTGTGAGCTGCCACAAAAGAATCATCACGATCACATAGATACACCCCTAAACCTGCACGAGAAAGGTTGTAAAAAAATGCAGAGTCTATATTACACTTTAGAGAACCCTCGCTTGGAGCTGTCCATTCCACACAATTGTTGCTTTTAGGATCCCAAAGAGGAGCCAACAATTTTGTCTTAGTGCACATCAGTAACCACTCTCGTAAAGTGTCTTTAGCCTTAGTAGCTATGTGAGAGATAATGGATGTTCTGGAGTTCCATAGCTTGTCATTTGATGCTTCCATAGGCTCCACGAGATCATAATAAACAAATCAAACTGGTCATTATCAAGGAATTTAACTAGCTTGAATATCAAATCTAGGAATCCATTTCATTGAGACATATGGGGTTCGATAAGTTGCCACACGCTAAGATCAGTTCAGCAGCTAGTAGCATGATCATAGGTGAGAATTAAATGCCAAGTTGATTCAATCATTTATTCACATACAACACAAATGGAGGAACAATGAACTCCACGACATCTAAGCTTGGGTCTAGTAGGGAGACAGTCCCTGGATACTCTCCCAGCAAAAGATCGAATCCGAGGAAGGACATTCAGGTTCCACAACTTTCTCCAATCTCCGGGTGAAGGATCCAAACGCGGTGGAGCGATATTCTTGACACACAACCTGTACACCGACTTGACCGTGTTACTTCCATTCATGGTCATTTTCCAAATACGCGTATCATGATCAATACCAAAGTGTAGCGGAATTTGAAGAATTTCATGCGCATCTTTGTCACAATTGAGGGTTTCAACTAGTTCATGTTTCCAGGGTCGGTCATCATGAGAAATGAGCTGATTCACTGTTAAATATTCAAATATTGGATGTATGGGTGTGATGGTAGTATTATTATCATTGTTACGCAGCCTAGGTTTCCCCCAAACCTTGATTTAGGAACCATCTCCAAGACACCAATGATAGCCAATTTCTTGCAAGGGGATAGTGCTCCACAAATTCCTCCATGTAAATATTGGATTATGGCCAATAGAAGTCTCCAAGAAATCTCTCTCAGGAAAATATCTAGCTTTAAGCATCTTAAAAAAAATGGAGTTTAGTTCCGAAGCGAGCTTCCAACCTTTCTTACCAAGTATGGCTAAATTGAATCTTGAGATACTACAGAAACTAAGACCGCCAATGTCTTTGTCAGCCGTCAAGTTATCCCATCTAATCCAATTAATGCTACATCCTCCATTAGACTTTGATCCCAATAAAAAGAATTCAACACACACTCAATCTCTTCCCCTAGAGATTCTGGAATGAGGAAATCACTTATGCATTATTGAGGAATAGACTGAGCAACTGCTTTGATAAGAATTTCCTTACCAGCACGGATAAAGACTTTGAACGCCGATATTGAATCCTCTTCCAAATACGATCCCACAAATAACTGAAAAAGAGCTTTTTTACTTCGGCCAACAATTGAGGGAAGACCAAGATACTTTCCTGACCTTCTGGCCTCCGATACACCAAGAGAGGAAGTGATTGATTGGTGCAAATCAGCAGACACATTCTTACTAAAAGAGACTTCAGACTTTCTGTAATTTATTGCTTGTCCTAATGAAACTTCATATTTGGCCAATGTTTTATTTTTTTATTTATAAAATAAAAAAAATCATTTGTCTTTTACGAAAGTTTGAAAGTAGGAAAATAGTTCACGAGTGTAGGAATTATCTCTCTGTTTTTCCAAATCATATTATGAGGTTTGTTTCGAGACAAACAAACCGAGTTGCTCATAGCTCATTGACAAGCACCCCCCAATTTATGACTTGTCCCCAAATTTATTATCATGTTCCACTTTATATTACACCTTTGATTTCTAGTGAAATGAAGTAAACTGTTTTTATAAAAAAAGTAGAAAAAGTATAAACACCGGTTTTGCATATTTAATTAAACAATAATGCTAAATATCACGAATAATATTTCGTGAGATACCATACGAATGTCGTGGCAGACCAATTTAGAAACAATATATCTTCTCTCTCATGTCTCTTTCTTTGACCTCTCTTATTTTTTTTACTTTTTAGAGTAAATACTCAAATTATCCCAAAAAAATAATGTAGACAATTTAGTCTCTAAAAAATAAAAAATATTATAATTAGTTCTTTAAAAATTTTAAATGTGAGTCAAATTAGTTCCCAATAGGGACTAAAAATATTTCTATTAGGGACTAATTTGACCCACATATAAAATTTTTAATGACCAAATTGATATTTTTTATTTCTTAGGGACTAAATTGGTCTCTATGATTTTTGTTGGGGACCAATTTGATCCCCAACAAAAATTACGGAGACCAATTTGGTCCCCAACAAAAATCACGGAGACCAATTTAATATCTGAGAAATGAAAAATACAAATTTGGTCATTAAAAATCTTAAATATGGGTTAAATTAGTTATTAATATAGACTAAAATGTCCCTAAAAATTATGCTAAAAAGAACCAAAATTTGAGATTTTTAACGACTAAATTTATATTTTTTTCATTTCTTAAAAACTAATTTGGTCTCTATAATTTTTATTTGAGTATTTTAGAGGAAGAATGATTTCAGATATTTTTATTTATTTAATATCTTTTTTAAAAATCCTTAAGCTGGTCATAAATAAATTCTTAAACTGCGTTAATACCCGTGATATTTCACTTCTTGATGTTCGCGAGCCAATTCCATCGTGTTATATATCACTGCTCTTAATTAAAGTTTATACCTGCAAGTTGCGTTCATAAAAAAGTACCCGCTGCTGAAGTTGTTAAAAATAAATCCAATCGGATGTGATTTTGTATTTTTAAAATATTTCATTTATTATTAATATATAAAACCTTACAATTTTGTAGGAAAAAAAAAACCTTACAATTAAATATCTTTTATAATAATTTTAAATACAAATCAGAGCTTTTATTACACAATTTTACCAAACAACTTTTAACTTAAAAGAAGTTTTTAAGTCAAAAAAATATGAAAATTATTAAATAGCTTTAGCTTTATTTTTAAAGCTCTTTTTTTAACTTTTGCTTAAAAGTTAAAAAAATGGGGCACCAATTTATTTCAATATCAACAGTAAAATTTGAATCAGAATATTAAAATCAAAAATTGAAAAATTAAAATTCTTTATTGAATTGGATTGATTTTCAGATTCAGTTTTAAAAATTGATTAAATTCAATTCAAATTGAACAAACATATATATTATTTTATTTATAAAATAATTATATTACTTATATATTCTATATATTTATAAAATTGCCTATACTAATTTATTTTCTTTGTGGTTTTATTATCAAAACTTTATTTTATCATTCTAGTATATTTATGATTATATTGATTTAAAATTCACTTATGTGTCTCATGTTCTCCTTTTTCACTTGTGTGCAAACTCAATCAAAAAAAAAAATATTACAAGCAAAACTATTTAACTAAATTTAAATTAAACAAAATAAAGTTATTGAATACAGCACATAATGTTATGTTTGAACACAGAGTAAATGTTACAATAAACTTTTGGAACAAACAAATTTATAAATTTGTAAGTCTTGATTAATTTTAGGTTTAGATTAATTTTATTTTCCAATTTAATATTATAATTATACTTGTATTTATATAACTAAATAAATGAATATGTGCAAATATGGGACAAGTTGGGCACTAAGGTATTTGTACACGCACACATCTGTACCCATCAATTTTTGCAAATAATTACCCATAGCTATACCTATTAAGCGGGCAATTATCGTACCCGTTTGTGGGTACACATTGAGTCCACTACTCATTGCCATCTCTATCAGGTGTATTGACATGTCTTACGAGTTATGATGATTCTACACTGTTAAATTCAGGAATGAGTAAACTTGAGACAACATTTATTATGGAAAAACTTATTAGATAACAAAAATATCATTTATGAACTCTTATTTTTTTTCTTCTGAATATTAAATTTTAATAAATATTTTCTTCATAGGGTCTGGTTGGTTGAGTAAAACTTGATTAGATATTGACCATGAAAAAAATTATTAGATAATAAAAAAAAAACATATATGATATCTTTTTTCAGAATATTCTATTCTAATAAACATTTTCTTGAGGGTCTGGTTGGTGTTTGGATGATGAGATGAATTTTTCACACTCTCAATACAACTTTACCAGTAAAAGTCGTTAACTCGTGTGAAATTTTCGCTCATTTCTATCCCCACTAAGCTGGCCATATTATAGTTTCAGAGGAGTCAGGGCTGTGGGACGAAAGAGCTCTATACCAGAAAAAATTGGTCACGGGCATATTCAGACCTGGTCTGTCCGTGTCAGTAACACAACCTTACATGAATAGGCCATTGAAATTGTTACCATAAACGTGGAAACATGTATTATTCAAGTTTATGGTTTTTTTGGTAAGTATTCGAGTTTATGGTTTAACAAAACTTCGTTGAATTACATAATAGATGCGCTTGAACTCGGTGGTGATTTCCTTTTGAAGCCACAACAGAACAAAGATCAGAATCTTCATCAAGAGAATAAATTTTAAAATTGGCTGTGAATTATTTCTTTCGAAATTTAATACAACTTACGAATGAAATATGGCTTTTCAACATCGTACAACACTAACTTAACGGCTAAAAAATCATTCCAGCATATCTCAGATGCATGATTTCCCAAAAGATTGCTAATTTGAAACATGGCAGAGTTCTTCCGGCCATACAAAACCCTCTCACTTTGTGTAGAGTACATCCTCCCATGGGTGGCGGTAGAGTGGTTGCTTCAGTCTCTTTTGGTCAAAGGTATGCCTGAAATTTTAAAAAAGGAACAATGAATAAGAACAAGTCATGTATGCTTCTTTTTCTGGAGGGGTGGAGATTGAGTTCACTTGATTCACACAACACAAGACATGCAATATCAGTGATTAGGCGGACCACCTAACTGAAAGTGGAACTCTTTAGACCACAAGAGAATTGTGGATAAAAAGGCCACAAAGGTCCAAAACTACAATAATGTCCAAAGTGCTCTGCACATGAAATATGTAAAAAATTAATTTAAACTCACCCAATCAGACCAATGGAGCGTGCCAGCACAAAGAGCCCATTCAGATAGCCAATCTCCACAATTTCATCAATCTCTTGCTTGGTGAACATTCCGCTACCAGCAAGAAGATCTAAGAAGAGAGATCCAATTGCACCATCTACATTGAGAACTAAATTATTTGCCTTTGTGAGGGTGTAGCTTTCAACTTGAACAGCATATTCCATGTACTTCACAGAAGGAAAATGTGTGCGTGCAAACTTCTGTAGCAGCTCAACTCTCTTATCTTTGTTGTCCCTATTCTTGATCCTGTTTCACAAAGCAAAACCATGCCTCAGAGATTTAGTTTTTTATATAGCAACAGTAGCAACAGAAACAGAATAATTATCATTTAGTGAATGAACAGAAATACCTGTGCCCTATTCCTGGCACACGAACTCCCTTCTTCTTCATACCTTCAACAAACTCATAAGGTGTAAGCGCCTGTGACAAAACAAAAAATTATATATAGTACCACATGTCAGATGAAAGATGAAGTACATTTGTTTGTGGGGAGAGGAGGATTTCAAAATTTTAAAATTTCCCCTATTTTCTAATTTTTTAAAATATAATTTCTGACCCATTAGGATTCCCTCCTCCCCCCCCCCCCCCCAAAAAAAAAAAACAACTACCCAACATTTCTATTCTAGTTCCACCCAGCTTCACAGGAAACGTATTAATCATACCCTGTCATGAGCATCCTTGAAGTAGCGAGCAGCATCATCAATGGCACCCCCAAATCGAGGACCAATTGTAAGCAAACCTGTTTCAGAAGCTCATCACTAATCATTTTATGACACTGTTAACATAAAAGTTTTGGTCACACCATTAGATACTTGGCCTACTTCAGAAGTAGACAGACCAAACGACATGTATTTACCTGATACAAGACTGGAAACTAGGTCCTTCCCAGCCCTCGCTGTCACAATAGTATTGTGAGCACCAGAGACACAAGGACCATGATCGGCACATAACATGATGCATATCTGACCAATGTATCAGTACCATAGAAGAAGGAAAATGATATCAATAGTTTTCTTTGAAAAGATATATCTAAATGGAAAAATGACAGTGCAGAATTTATATAAAGCTTGACTGTAGAGTGTAGACCAATTTCACATTCCAAAGTGAAAAAAATTTGACAAAATGAAGGGAGAAAAATGTTTGAGGAAAGCTCTGCACGGATTGAATAACTTACCTCAATAAATTGAGTACAGTAACGGGGAAGGCTGCGTTTAAACCATAAAAGAGAGATAACATCACCAACACCATAACCCTTTTCAATAATGGAAGACATGGGTACACCAGCATAGCATGGCTCCTCACCTTCAGAAAATATTGGGAGAAAACTTTAGTTTAACTATCAAATTTGAGTATCTCGCTGAAAAAAGAAAGAGACCCCATTTCTAAATTACAACATTAGTAGATCCCAACTTACCTCTATCATCAGAAATGGTGGAAATAATATGAGTTGGAGCACGAACTTTTCCACTCTTAATAGCAGAGTTAAGGTCCTCAGGGATTAGTGGAGGAGTAACTTCCTTCACTGGTGTGATTTTCCCTTCTCCAGCCTAACAAAAGACAAAGCAACTATGTTATTATAGCCAATCAATGATATGAAAAGAGACTTCTTTAAAAGATTGTCCACTTCAGGGGATTGGGAGAGGAGAGAAAACTCAATTAAAGATATGGAAAATTTAAGTGCACATAAAATTTAAGTGCACATGCACACTGACCAATTTGTCAAATGTTTCCTTAATTGCAGCTTCAAAAGCTTCGAACGAAGTTGGAACAACAGCTCCAGCATCTCTTAGTGCCTGATTCTTCGCTTGAGCAGACTCCAACTCACCACCACTTTTAGCTCCCTGATTTATATTAGTTCCAATGGCATTAAGAATGTTGTCCTTTTATTATGAATGCTTTAATTGAGAACTTTGTCAAAAGATAAGGGAGCAGTGACATACAGCATGGCCAAATTGTACTTCAGATTTGAAGAGTCGTGCACAGGTTCCACTAACCCAGGCAACAACAGGTTTTGTCACTTTCCCTTGTTTTAGGGCTTCCACTAAGGAATATTCATCGTGCCCACCAAGTTCTCCAAGTACTACCATCATTTTAACCTGAGGTTTAATGTAAATCCAGGCTGGTCATTGACAAAAAACTGATATACTCTATATTATAGTAAGTTATTTATGAGTTGCAGATGTTTTACGTAGTTCCCCAAGATGAAATAAAAAATTCACCTGTGGTATGTTGTTAAACCGTAAAACATGATCAGAAAGCGTGGAACCTGGAAAAACATCTCCTCCAATGGCAACGCCTGTAGCAAAGTAAGATATAACTCAACGTTAGCATTAAAAAAAAACAGAAAACATAAAATCAGCATATAATACCTTCATATATCCCATCAGTTACACGGGCAATGGTGCTGTATAATTCATTGGACATCCCACCCTGCAGTTCAAAAGGTTGTCTTCTCTCAGAACCGGAATCATCCATGCATACATTGCATGCCATAAGAAATCAAGCTCAAATTCTAAGTTTCTTTAAACCACCATTTGGTAATCTTAACATTAAATAATAGAAAGTTCATGTAATTATGCTACCATAGCTAAAGATGCTATTACCATTATTTTTGGGGGGGGGGGGGACAGTGGCTATTAATGCTCAAGAACCCTATCATGCAGGTAAACTACTACCAATATCTGCTATGTTTCCATTAAGCTGCACTTCCCTTCTCTAGTGACAAATGGATACATAACAGTTCCACAATAATTATTCTCATGTCACCATCCACTCTAAAATATACAATCAGATTGAGTCCAATCCACTTCAAAATATCTTAAGGTAATCTCTTTGGTTCTTTCAGAAAGGAGAAACAAGACATATACGATGTAAAGTAAATTCATAGATGAGGATGTAGCTCAGCATATTATATAAGTAACCATTTGTCATGTTGCACTTGCAATTAGATTAAGTTTACCATCTTGTACCTACACATACTGAACCTACTGAACAAGCTTCTAAGAGGATTAGGTATTCCAGAGATATTCTAGAAAGTAGAAACTATATTATATTTCAAGATTTTAGATGAACTAAGCCATGATGGACAAGTATAAACAGGCAGCAGCCATGATTCATAGTCATCTCTAATAGGATTATTACTAAATTTCATGATTCAGCTATTTGGAACTTGAATTAGCTCCAAACGGGGAAATTTTTCTGAGTACAAGACTGGTATGAATAAGTAAAGTGGCATATCTAAATTCTAAGTGAAATGCATGCATTTGAAAACATCTTGAACACATCCCACACCTCTTTAACACAAAAGCAGGTCAGAATTATCAAAAGCTTCATAATGGTACTCAATAAAAAGGTCCATCCTCAACAAGAGAATGATGACAGCAACATAAGCAGGAAATGACTACATACAGATTTAGAAACAAATCCAACAGATCCGGGCCTGTAGAGCTTGCACTGGATTATATTGTCAATTGTTCCAGCTGTGTCACCAATTTTAAAAGCCCCAGCTTGAATGCCTCCAACAGTGGCCGGGCCAATAACAACCTACCACATCATTAGCACTAAAATAAGTTTTTCCAATTTACTATATAGAGCTGCTTAAGCTGATCAGTTTCCATTTCAATCACCACCTTATTGTTTGACCGGGCATATGCAATCAATTGCTTAGTGTCCGACTCAGGTACTCCTTCAGCAATAATAGCAACAACTCTAATTGTAGGCTGCTTCAAAGCAGCCAAGGATGATGCAGCAGCACTGCATGTAGATAATTTGCGCTTGTTAAAAACTAGAAGGATTTAGGTTGGGAAAGAAGAGAAAGTAAAAAAAAATAGATATTGAATAATTGAAATTTATAATGATTTGATGTGATATAATATGATATGATATGATATGATATGATACAAAGACAAAGTATTGACCTCTATTTGTTCTAATACTAGACTCCAAATCCTATTTAACTAAGTAAACAAATCACAAAATATAACAAAATATGTAAACCACTCTTAAGAGATCATATCAGATACTCTAAAATATTTCATGATACAGTGATGATATTATGAGATATATTTTAGCTATGCTAACAATATTCATGTCCTAATGTGCAATAAGATATCATAGACTCAAAACAATAACATAATTTACTAACCTCCTAAACGATGCAAAATTGATGAAGACATCAGCAGTAGGATGTGCAGCGCAAGCTGCTTCAATGCTGCAAAGTAAGTAAACATACAGCTAAGAACACATTACACTTAGATAAACAAAAATGTCAATCACTACAAGTTGGTTACTTGGTATTCAATGGCATGCTGAAATTAGTAAGATATCAATAAAATGAAGAGAAATATCCCTTGGCTACAAGTAAACAAATCCAAAATTCAGGGAAAAAGAGGACAGTTTGTGTATAGAAATTAATGAGCAACACATACGTAGCATGAACTGGGATGGCGATTTCCTCCTGACCAAAAAAGAGTTTTTGAAATCCCTCAGAGCCCGGGTTAATTATTCCAGCAACTGATGGTGTTTCCCTGCCTGTGAATACAAAATTCGAGCTTCCATTAATATTGAAAGCAAAGATTAATGTCACCGCACGATTTCTCCTGTCCATCCAGAAGAAAATAAAGATGATAGAGAAGATACCAACCGCAAAGGAAGTCAAAATCAAGCATCCTTTGGATGGGAAGTTGCTTGTAGTTATAAAACAAAGCTTGTGTAGTACGGGAGAATAGTTGTCCGGTCGCCATGATTTAGAAACAGATATATCTGATGGCAAACCAGTGCATTACTTTCTCTATTGTAGAAGAAACAATTTAAAGGAATATTTTCCAAATTTCCAAAAGTCAAATTTAAAAATGTAATATAAACAAAATAAACATATTATTGATGTAAGAGATTCTCCATATCAATTGAAATCACATGCAGAGAGCACTAATCAACCAGTTTACAGAAATTCAACAAGATTAAAAAAAACGTATGATCCACAACAATAGCCATGTAACATTTTAATCTTAATCAAAATAAGGGGAAAAGCGGGAAACAATAAACAGTAGTCAAATATGAATTTAAGCTCCACACTCCATAGGATCAATCAAAAACCAATATAAAAAATATATGTAGACTAGTGATGCAACAAAATAGAGTAGATCAACCACATTAGTAATGTGACAACAGATGAATCCAACGAAACCAGAATTCACCATTTCATTTGCCAATAAAAACGAAATCCATAACTAACAAATCACCAAAAGATCGGAACTGCAGAACTAACTTATTAAATTCGAAAACCAAAAGCAACAAAAAAGGAAACTTGTCAATGAAACAGATCAGCAACCAGAACAAATTTCCAGCAACCAAACAACAACAACTCCCTCCAACCACACAGGGATGACATTAGACATTTCAATAAATATCACACCAAACCAACCAAAAAAGCTGACGCTCATCAACCGGGGAAAACCAAATTCCAACCAACACCACGAGTCAAAACCAAATCCAAATCTAACCAAATTGCACATAAGATCCCTGAAACTTCTAACTCCAAACCGAACAATACCGAAAATTTACGATTCCGAGACAAAAAACCATAAGATCGTTGAATAATTTTCAGCAGATTTCAAACTCAGGAGCAAATAAAACGAGACGAAGAAGAATTCAAGCACATCAGCAACAAACAAAGCTAATTCACGTGAAGATTACAAGGAATTGGAATCCAGAGAGGGGATAAAATGGAGATCTAGAATGGCGAAGTGGAAGAAGGCATTGTCTGGCGGTTATTAAAAAGTGTACCTGATTACACTCGCCTCGCTGAATCGGCCGAGGAGTGAGTCCGAGGGCGAGTTGGAAGGGAAAGTCTGCAAATGAAAAGAAGGGTAGGGAGAGGGGTTTATATAGTAACAGAAGTAGTGCAGTGAGTCACGTGGCGGGTGGTAGTTAGCTTTGGTTGGCTGTACAAAATTTACCTCAATTTCCATTTTCTTTGTCCCGTGTTAGATAGATAGAAGGAAAAATAAGATGAAGGTGGAGTTTGAGGTAGGTGGAAGGTGCTATAGTTTGCTACTTTCTTTTATATAAAAAAATTAAGAAAAGATACCCATCTTTTTCTATTTAAAATATTTCACACGAGTTTCGCCCGCGGATCTGTGGACAATTTAAATATTCATATCGATAATTATACAAATGCTTCTGAATAACATTAAAATATGAATTTAATTTAATTCAGTGTAAAAATATTTTACACACGCATCTAATGATGTATTATTACATTATTTAAGAGTTTAATTTATATACACTGTCGGTGTAAAAATATTTTATACATTCATTCAATAAGATGATGTCACGTCATTTAATGAGTTTAAAAACACATGAGTCGTCATACTCTTTAAATAGCAACACATCATTAGATATATGTGCAAAATATTTTTATACTGACAGTGCATATAAATTAAATTCATTATTTAATGATGATAACAAGTTATGTGTTTTAAAAATCATTAAATGAGACGGCAACATATTACTGGATATGACTGTATAAAATATTTTTATACTTCTTAAAATATTTATGTTACTTTTACATTGATAGTGCATATTTATGTTACACTTATAAAATAAAATATGGTTTAGTGAAGTTTGACAGGTTCTCGTATTTAACAGGTCGTAAGTTCAAATTCCACTAGTTCTCTTGGGGTGGCGTAAATATAAATTCCTTTCTAAGCTCTTTTAAAGCCCGAAGGTCCATCCCCTCACCTTAAATTTTCTTTTAGAAAAAAAAATAATGAAACTGTAATAATGAATTCATAACTGCCAGCAAAATAAATGAATATTGAAATCTAGAGAGTTGGATTAATTGTAGATACAACCATTAGTCAATTCATGAATATGTTAACCTTAATTAGTCCATCATCATATTATTTTTTATCTCTCTATGCAATTGGAAGTTTGACTCTACCTAACCTTTCACAAGTCTCAATTGCGTAGTGTAATAATTCTGCTTATACTAGCCCAACTAGTTCCGAAGGGTTAGTGTAATTTGTTCTTCTGCAGTGATATTTCGACAACCATCGAACCGACACCGTATTCAACAACAACAAGAAAACAGAGACAAAGTATTCATCGACATACGTGCTAAAAAAAGAAAAAAAGAAAAAAAAAGTAGGAAACCGGTGTCCGACAACTTTTTGTTATCGGAAAAACATTTCTGTTTGTTCCTAGAGTTTATCGTTAATTTTCAGGAATACACAGCTTCCGGTCTTCTGCTAAAGAGTCTAAAAAATAAAACTCTATTTTATATTAATTTGTATACTTAATGAGAAAGAATGGCTGGCTGGCTGATAATTAGAGGAACTGTGCTTGGCTTCGGTTGTAGGGAATGAAAGTATGTTGAGCCGTAAAAATCAATCTGAGTATAGCTGTGGCCCCAAGCGTCGTTGCTGGCGTGAACTTAAAGTCAAATTATGGTGTCCATCTACTCTTTGTTATTAATGCGATTGCAACAAGAGAGGGGAAAAATATTGTGTGGATAAAATTAAAACCGTGGTCCCGTGGATTCCATTGATTGTTTAAATTAAATATTTGTATTTATAAGTATACATTTTTAACTTAATGGATAAATATTTAATACATATTTCAATTAGTTCTTTTATTTTAAGAAAGTTTTATAATCAAATATTTTAATAGGCTTGTGATCCATTATGTGTTTCAAAGTTTATTCACTTTTGACTTATTTATTTATTTATTTTTGTTGGGACCCACCCTAATTAGCTACTTTGTAGCTGAGTGAAATGACAGATATCATGAGCAGTCTTTTTGACATTATGGGACTAATTTAGGTCTAATTGGAGTCACAACTTAAGGCTCATCTCCCCTCCCAAAGAATGCGTTTGGTGGGAATCTTAAATATGGTATTATATAAAATTGTCCCTAATCATAATTTAAATAAAACTATTCACTTTTGAGTTATATTTTTAGTGAATAAATCATTTATATCATCTTTAACAAATATTTGAATAATATTATAGTTTAAGTTAATATATTTTATCGAAACAATTTGACAATTTATGATAGATTTAAGTATTCTCTATAATTGAACATTATGTTTTGAATATTTTGTTTATAAAATTTGGATAATGCTTAAATTACGAAAATGAACCGCAAGAATACACACGAGTAATTATGCTTTGTTGATTTGATATTTGCATCCCGTGTTTATGGTCAAACTTCTGAATTGACTGCCTTCCATTTGTTAAAATTGAACATGTGTCTATTCGCTCATTTCGTACAACAAATCCTTCATAAGAAATAGCACTGCCCATAAAATTTTTAACTTTCTAGGTTTTAGTATTGTCTTGGACGGTTGATCATTGGACGGTTGATCATAGTCGTTAGTCGGGTTGATCATTGGACTGTTTCAGTCCCAAAAGTCTCAATCAGAAAAAAAAATGACAAGGAAATGGTTGATAGAGTTATGAATAATGAGGCTTGGATTTCCATGTTTCCCTCAAGTTTTGTTACTCACCTCCCTATCACTTCTTCTGACCATATAGAACTTTGGCTGAGGCTTCAATCTTATAATGGTGCTAGCACTACAAGAAATTTGACTTCTACTAACAGATAAAATCTGTCACTAAAAGTCAAAAATCCGTTGGTAAAAGTAAATCTGACATTGACTGACGAACGAAAATTCCGTGCATTATGAACGATGATTAACAACGACATTTTGTCTGTCAGTTAATGTTTTACCTACGGTCTGGAACCTTTACCTACGGATATTTGCGAGTGTCACTATATCTTCCGCATGTCATTTAAAGTGTCTGTAGGTAAAGTTTTTAGCTTGTAGCTACGGTTCTGACCGTAGGTAAAAGGCATATGTTGGTAAAAAAAAATTTCCTATATTATTTGTCATTTAATCCTTTTAAATTCTATTTTATTTTTATTATTACAAATTTTATTTAATTATTAATTATGACATGTAATTTGATTAATATAAGTTTTGAGTCCTTTTTTTGCCATTTTATTTTAGCAATTAATAAATTAAATAAATAAATAATATACATATTTTACCATTTTATTCATGTACAAGTTTTTAGTCTAATTTTTTGGTGGTAATTTTTTGAAATTAATTTCACATTATATTTGAACCATAACAAAGTTAAATTATTGTTAATATGATAATCATAGTCCATAAAATATGGTTATAATAAAATCATGTTTTTTATATGAAATCCAATGACTTTAGAGTATTTCTATTTTGACAAGGGGCATAGTCGGCTGAAATAAAGCTCACTATATGGTTAGTAACCATTTAATAGATGGAGAATATAACTGCATTTACAATAAAACTCCAATGAAACTAATTACACGTGTTACTTTTTATATGAACTCCAATGAAACTAATTAAAAAAGTATTCATGTACTCAAAATATCAATGTAACCAATTTCCTATATATACTTGACTTTCATAAATAAAAATGACTAATTGCAGCATCCTTTTTCTAACTAGATAACCTCTAACAAAAGCTTGTATCTTAACCAATCCTTTTAGTGTTCTAAGAGCCTTTTGTGCCTGAAAGTAAAAACACTAGGTTTTACAAAAAAGTATACTAAAAACACAAGTAATTGACACATTGGTGCAGGGGCATAAAAATTTTCCATCTTCAGCTGAGTTTGCAAATGCAAACTTAAGAAAACTTAAAATCCCTCTAATATACTTATCTTTAGTTACAGAGTTGTCTGATATCCAACTCTTAACCATTTGATACAATAGACTAAAAAATAGAATGAAAAAGCCACAATAAATTAATAGTGAGTATGATAGAAAATCCATGTATACTAGTGTGAAGCTAGTATGATAGAAAAATCCATGATAGAAAATTCTTCCGATCTATTTTTATCGTTCCCAAGCAATACACAATTGTTTTAGCATTCTGAAAAATAGAGTAGGTAATTGACTTCTATCCACTAATAGTCCCAATTCCATTCCAACCACTTTCTTTCACTCCTTAATTGTTCCCTAAACACAGGCTATTCAACAGTCTAAGGACAAATAATTTTCAGGAAATGAGTATAAATGTGCTCCAAAATGGAGGCTATGTGCTGGTGGGGAATCAACAATGCACTAAAATTGTTTCAAACAGTGCTATGTGCTGCTTATTCACAAGAATAACTTAACTGAATATAATATGAATTTGCTTTTTAAACAGTGTTAGTGCTAAAACAATAAAAAAAACACTGTTAGTTGAAACCTAAAACAATAAAAAATTAAAGCTAAAGCAATACAAAGTACTATATAGAGACATTTAAAATATTGTGATTGTTCAGTCATAAAACACCCAGTGGTACATATAGATGAGCTTGTAAATAAGAGCTTGTATCCAGAAATACTAAAAAAATTACTTTATTCCATTCAAAATGCTTGATATACTTGCAATGCCTCTTGTAACAGATTGGAGGAAGATTACCGAAAGAAATTACAATGCCTCTTTCAAGGAAACACTGAGAAAAAGAAATATGAAAATATTCTCTGTTAATGCCTCTTTCAAGCAAACACTTATAAATTTAATAAACCGAAGACGGTATGAGAATGTTCTCCAGAAATATAATAGTTGTGTTCAACAAAAACGGTGGAACCAAAAAAGAATAATAAAAATAACTCCGAACATTTTATCAAACAAGTTTCTTGCAAAATAACTCATACAAATTGAACAAAAGAAGATGAAAAATGAAGAAGAAAACCTCTAAAACTGGAGCATCACCTCAGTTTCCGAATCTGAAGAAAAAAAATGAAAACAAAAATCAGTTTAGCTTCAGGATCTATAGCATTTGAGATCTCTAGAAGCTTTTGCACAAAAAAACGAAAATTAAAGAAAAAACTATGGAAGAGAAAATAGGGTTCACCTTCACAACCAGCAGAGGAAGCCATGAGCGAGAGAAGCGAGAGAGCGAAGCGAGGGCAAGAGAGCAAGAGAAGCGAGAGAGCGAGAGCGAGACATGGATTTGGGATCTACTTGAAAATAGAAAGTTTAAAAGTGAAAAAAAAAGAAACTTATGAGATTTACCTACAACAAAGCCCTTAGGTAAAAGTAGTTACTCAGAGTTGCTTCCCAAGACTTAGAAACTTGTCTACATCTGGCCGTTTTCTATCAAAAGTAATATCTTCTAGTGACAGATAACTTTGGTCAATAGTGATGTTTGTAGCTGTACGACATTTTTCTTGTAGTGTAGACACAACTATTTTAAGTTTTTAGGGGTCTTGGATTGATCATCCAGACTTCAAAAATGTTATCAATAATTCTTGGAATTTGGCTTCTTCTTGGCATCAGAGCATTGATAGAACTACTTATAATCTCAAGGTGTGGAATATGACTTTTTTGGTAATATTTTTAAAAAGAAGGAAAAGGTACTAAGAAGACTAGGAGTCATAAACAAGGTTCTACTGACTAAATCAATTGACATATTGCTTATGTTTAGAAAAGAATTGCGGGAAGGGTACATCAGTATTGTCGGGCAACAACAAAACTATTGGTACTAGCAAGCTAGAAGTAAATGGATTATTTCACCAGTCTATTTTGATGAGGAGAAAAAGGAATAAGATTAGCTCTCTCATTGATAATAATGGTAATTGGGTTTACGAGGATTATGAACTTCAAAAATTGGTTTTCAACTTTTACCGATCCTTGTATACTAGTTCTATTTTTCCTAACTAGTTTGTTACTAATACTACCTTTCCTAGTATTAAAGATGGTGACAGAGTTATGTTTGAAGGAGTCGTCTATGGGGGAAAGTAGAACAGCTTTTTTTTAGCTTGTAGAACTTCAAATCTCTAGGCCTTGGTAGTTGCCATTCCATCTTTTTTATATCGCAGTGGAATGTGATGTTAGGGTACCGAGGGGTCTTATATGTCTCCATATTGGTTGTTTAGCCTATGTGGGATGTGACACCCTCTACCCCGTCGTACAAAGAATGCATAGAAATGTATGCAAATAAGATAAAAATGCGTTTTATAAAAATCTTTCACGGAATAGAAGTTTCACATCATCATAACCCATTTGCAGAATAAAAACAATTTGCGGAATTAATACCCAACCAACCCGATGTCACATGTCTCAGAGCTTAGTCATTTGTTTTACATCGGTAAATAATATCAATATAACACATAAATAACTCCTAAACTAAGCAGCAGCACATAGTCTACTTCTTAGCGTCCACGTCCACGCCCACGTCACCACCTGCAAACTCATCATCTACCCGTATACGAGGTGTACAAGTAGCCACAAAACACAGAGGGGTGAGGAATCATACTCAAATGAAAAGACAACCACATAGGCAAAATAATATGTTTCGTCAACAGCTAGACAACATTTCAATCATGGTCAAACAAGTCTCAACGATAAATCATCGTGTGTCATCAAACGGTCGGCAGTCCTACGTCGACAACTAGCTAACACGGACCTACAACTTATTCAACGTAACTTTAGGATCCTTTTTTTACTTTCCAGGTGAGAGAATGCGAGCGTCCCCAACATTCGTAGAGAAGAACCTCAATAGATCTGACGCCGATAAAATAGTCCAGTACTGCCGTGCCAAAGGCAGTACGGCCGTACACAAGTGATGTCAGGGTAACAACACGCATGTGTACGGTCCAGCGTCATCAACGAAGCTCGGTACGACCGTACCCCGTCTCTGATCAATGTAGATTTGAAGCCAGATAACCTAATTGGCAGCCTAGTCTATAAATAGGGGTTCTTAACATGTTACAAAGACCTTTTGACGAATTTCAAAGTCAAGAGCTCCCAATTGAGATCTAATAGCAAACCCTTACCCATTCCATCGAATCCTTGTCTCCTTGAAGCTTGGTACCATCTCGAATCGCTACCAGAGCTTGTGAGGACGCGAAGAACGTGCTTAAGGACCGTCGCCATACTAAAAGGGTGTCCCGGTTTAGAATTTATTCTCTTATTATGGATTATTCTAATTTCATATTTAAGTTTATGTTATTATCATTAGTAATGAGTAGCTAAACTCATCCCTAGGGGTGATGGGGGATCTTTTACAATACTCTTGATGTTTTGTTATTTAATTATATGAGTTTCTATTGATTGTTTGAGTATTTTATTCCTATTGTGCTTAACCCAATAAGACCTGATCTACCTTTATCTAGTTGACTTAATTGTGGTATCAGGATCATGATTAGTTACCGGAACTATAAGATAAAAGAACTCACTTTATATGCCGGATAGGTTAGAGCTTATTTCTAATCAGTTATTAGATTAACAAATCCACCTGAACTTAAAGCTCTTTCCCTTAGTTATCTTCCTGGACCAAACCGAGTAATTAGTTGGGAGGAAGACTATTGTACGCGAGGACAACCTCTGGTAATTTAGAGTGGGTGGTTAATGCTCTTTCATGATAGATAACTCATATCAATTGATTAATGAACTCGAGGGTACAGTATTCGTAAACCCGGTTCCTCCTAGGTTTCCCATAACATTTTTAAACCGTTCTTGCATTCAATCGTAATTGCTTTAATTTTGATTACTTATTCTACTCGCTTAATTACAATCTTTGCTCGCCTAATAGAATAGAATTACACTAATTCATTGGTACTCGCTCATTCTCTGTGGGTTCGACATTCAGAGTCCTAATTATACTCCACTTTTATTACGAGTTACGATCAGGTGCACTTGCCTGAGCCGCAACAAGTTTTTGGCACCGTTGCCGGGGAATGATTGCGATATTAATCGAATTATAGATTTTATTCTCATTAGGCATAATTTTATTTAGTTATTTAATTTTTTGTTATTTTTATTTGGTTCTAAGACACTCTAATTTGGTTTTCTTTGGTGTATGCAGACAACATCTCAACATCCTGAATTGATTTTTGATCTTGAAATTGAAAAAACACTCAGATTATTGAGAAGACATCATCAAGCAATGGCTGAAGAATTAACGTTGAACGAGTACTTCACATTAACTACGGATGTGGCAGACAGTGTCAACTATCCTGCAATTGAGGCCAATAATTTCGAACTGAAGCCAGCACTGATTTCTATGGTATCTGCAGTGCAATTTGAACATCAACACAAGAAGGGGGTTTGAATTGTGTTGAAAACGTTTCACAAACTTTTCGTTAAAAACACTTTTGAACACTTGAAAATGAATCTGTTAGAAATCGGATGCTGGAGTTAGACCAGACACTGGAAATAAAGTTTATGAAAACTTGTTTTTATGCGTAAGATAAATGTAAGTATAAAGCAGTAAAGTAAGAGACACAGAGATTTATACTAGTTCATCACCAACCTGGTAGCTACGTCTAGTCCCTTCGTTCTTGAACGATTTCCACTATAATCAACTGATTACAAATTTTCTTAAGAGTATTCTAGTGTCACAAACTTAACAATACTCTTAACTTCTCAAAACAACTTAGTACGTTCGAGCCTTTGAGGAACAAAGCCTTAACTAGGCAATACAACTTTTACAAAGTGAATTTCTTTTGAATACAATCAAACAACTCTTACAGAGATGATGAAAAGATTAAGGACAAAAACAAATAACTTTGTAAAAGAAAGAATATCAGATGATGAGGTTCAGTTCTTGTTGTCTAGAAACTTGGCACGAAACTTGATTGTTCACTTGAGTAATAACTCTTTCAGAATATAGTTTCTAGCAGTTTTTGGCAACCTTCTTCAATGAATACCTTGAGGTATTTATAGGAGTCTCTGAGGGGTATTACCGTTGCAGTAAATTTCAGCCCCATATCATTGAGTGAGGTAATTTGAAATGTTGTCATTTTCTTCCTTTCCAGAGAATATCAGAGTAGAACATATTACTGTTTTTGTACTATCTGCTTTTCACAATTGCCTTATACCAAAGGTGTCACCTTTGATACCTCGTACATCAAAATGAGCGCATAAAATCAAATTCGAATTCCGTTCCAAAACAGTTGAGGTAGAAGAGCACAAACGTGACCATCACGCGATTCATTAAAGGACCATATGCTCGCTCAAAACAGGAGACGGACGCTCGCAGCAATTGAGTAATCCACGTGTCAAAGAATAACACTACCGGGCGCTCCCTATACACAAGACGCTGGAGTGAATCGGGTGCTGACACACATGGAATGTATTCAATACTTGTGAGTTTCTTCTTCTTGCTTGAGTGAGATAAAACATAAGAGATTTTAATACCTGTACACTCAAAGACTTATCAGAAGATACTTTGTTATCATCAAAATTAATGAGGGTCTAAACTTCTCAGTCGTTTAGGTTCCAACAATCTCCCCCTTTTGATGATGACAAATATCTAAGGTTGATGAACAATTTAATTTCGAAAAATAATTTCAACGGTCTCCCCCTGAGCTCAACAACTCAGATAAAATTAAATAATTCAGGTATTAGAGCAATTTTTAATAATCATATCATTTATTGTGATCGCAAAATTACATAATAACATCAGAGCATATATTCAATTAGACGTGGGGATCAGATGCTGAAATCATTGTACCAATGATGAGTATACTCAACAATCAGATGCTGAAATTCATTGTACCAATATAATAAGCCAATAGATATTAATGATTATCAGAGCAGTAAATCTTATAGAGTATCAAAGCAATTTAGAAATGTGCTTATGTATGATTTATGAATGAAATGTATGATATTTCAACATGTTCATCAGACCTTTCTTTTACTCCCCCTTTTGTCATCAGACAAAAAGAGTGTAAATCACATCATAGTCAAAACAGTAAGATATAATACTAGAAAAATTTGAAGATAAAAGGTCAGACCATAGAAATATAATAGTACCAAGTAAGCAGAATAATTGTTCCAAAATGATACTAAGTGCAAAATATACTTGTACCAAATTTTTTTATCACATAGTACCAAATAAAAAAATAAAAACAAAATGTTTAAGGATATGGTGGAGGATGAGGTAGGAGTTGATTGAAACATTCCAAGAGGAGGTTCACATTGTTTTCCCACTGGTACACCTTCTGATTTGTAGCCATGATAGCTTCAAACTCAGCTCTAGGCAAGATGGCAACATCATTATCTGCAGCAGGAGGAGCAGAAGAAGGTTTAGCTTCTGGCTTCTGGAACAGGTTCAACAATAGCAGCTCGTCGAGATTCCAACTTCTGGTGCTCTGCTAGCACCCAGTTGGACAGCTTCAATCTTAGCTCTTTCTTTTCCTTTGCCTTTTGGAAGAAGTTATCATTTGGTAAGAACCATTTGATAAAACTTCCCAGCTTCCGTTTCTCAACTTCCATAGCCACTTCCCATTTCTGCATATTCTCTTTAGGATACAACAAACTCATGAAGATAATTTCCCTGTGCTTGATCAGATCTTCAATAAAAGCATCAAATTTCATAGTAGCAGCTTCTCCAAAAATTCTTTTAACAAAGATTCCCATTGCATCAAAAATTAAGTTGAGTCCTTCATTTTCAGCAAGATACAATCTTTGTAGATTCTCCCTATCATCATCTTCAATATCCAGAGGCAAAAAATGAGGCAAAATGGCTTTGTCTTTCCAAGACGCAGTCATTTGACTCCAAGTGAAACCAATATCAAAATGTTTGAAAAAAGCAGCCCATTGGACATAAATCTTCATAGCATTCAGAGGCCTGATCACTGAACACATAAACATATCATCGAAATACAGTGTTTTGAGATTAGTGTTAGGTACCCTGGTGATAGAGCCGACTGTAGGAATGGTTGATTTTTCTGCATCACAGCAGCCAAGGGAGCCAGTTCTCCATTCATCTATCTTTAGAGAATTCAGGTAGAATCTCCTAGCATGGTCTTCACACAACTCCTTAAGCTCAGAGAACCCTTTGAGATCATATCTCCAAGGAGCCTTCTCATATTCCTTAAGTCCAATTTTACTAAACGACATTTTCCCAAGAGCTGGTTCCTTCCTTTTTCCAAGAGTAGACCAAGGCAACCACATTTGCCTATCAGGTACAATCTTGATAGACGCTGAAGCAGGGTTTCTATATTGACGAATAAGCTCAAGCCTTTTCATCTCCAAGCAATGAGTCATAAGGGCCACTTCTTCATCTGTTATCCACCTTCCGCATTCCTCAAGAGTAAGAGGTTCATTCTGTGGTAGGAGCCTGGGAAGATCAACAGAGAAAGGAATTGTTCTGGTGTTTGATTGAGGTCTCAATATTCCTTTGAAGGACATATCAACTTTCTCATATCCTTCTTTGAATACAACTCTTAATAGAGAGGCAACTTCCAGTCTTGCAACCCCAGAGGTGAATGTTTTCAAATGCCATAGAGAAGGGTGATCATAAATGGAATGATACACTTCTTCTCTAACAAACCTTGGTCTGTTAATGGCAGACACAAACTTCTTTGCACCAGAAAAGGAGGTAGGCTTGTAAGTGAAGGTAAGTGGGAGAGGTGAAGTCTTCTTGACAGTGTAGCTTTTGGGCTTGTTTGGATGGATTTTGAAGAGAAGGTTAAAAGGGTGAGAGTGAAGTGATGAAATGTATGCGGAGAGGGATGTGTATGAGGAGGTAGAGGCTTGTGGTGAGGGAAAAATCATTATTCTAGGTCTTGTGGTTAATTTGGTTAATTGGGGAGTTTCTGTAGGTATTAGGGCAGTGGTTTGTTGTTTAGTTTTTCTGATTCTTTTGGGTTGAGGTTTAGTGGGTGAAGGTTGTATGGAGTGAGTTTGTGTTTGTGGTTATGCAACAGATAATGGTGGTGCAGGAATAGTATCATCAGACTCAAAGGTAGTTACAGAATCATCAACTATAAAATCAAGTACCTTTGGGTTAAGCTTCTCAGAATGCTTAACAAGTCTTCTTCTTTTGCCTTGAGTGGCAACAACAGGAGTAGGAGGTGCTTGCTTCCTGAGACCAGACGTTGAAACAGGCTTTTCAGCTTCTGTCTTCTTCTTCTTCTCCATTATTTTCTTGATGGGGACCAGATCCTCATCATCTTCTGCTTCAACATTCTCTTGAGGGGCAGGAGGCACCTTCTATTTATTGCTTCTTGTCTCCCTAGCCGGAGACTCAACAATTCTCTTCACATCAAATGCTGAATTTCTGGTGGGTTTTGTTTCAGCTTCTTCACCAACATTTGCAACAGTAGCAGCTTCAGCTTCTTGTTGCTCCTGTTTCACCGCCTTCATCCTTTCACCAGTTACCAGCTGCATTCTCACCAAACTGTATATACCAAATACATCCGGATGCACACGGGTACCAATACCAAAGTATTTCTCCCTGTCTTTTTCTGCCAAAGCTCCAAGCTTTTTGGGAATCTGAGCTTTAATCAACAAGGCAGTAAGACGAACACCATAAGGTATCTTCTTGTAGATGTTTTTCTTCTCAGTAGAGCCTTTCCTTGAACTCATAATAGCTTGAATCAGATTGTTGTAGATCAATCTGGGCAGATTCACATTCTTCTTTGCTAAGTAAGTCCTCATAATGAACTTCTATTCATAGTTCACTATGTCACTCGACCCAGCCTTCAGAAGAACACTCTTGGCTATGATCTTGTGAAGCACTCTGAAGTGACTTTTCAAATCTTTTGCATAGGGAGTTCCCTTCAACTCAGAGTAGTTTTCAAACAGAGTTTCATTCATTTTCTCCTTACCATTGAAAGCTTTTTCCCATCCATTGTAGAAAACAATTCCTTCCAGTGGACAACCAGTAACTTCAGCAATGTCTTCAATAGAAAATTCTAACTTGAATCCTCTGACATGGCCTACTATTTTACCATATTGAATGGTAATATTTCCCCATAGTTCCTTGATTGCATTTACCATAACTTCCACAGAAGAACCTGAGAAGAAATATGCTGACCAACCCATAGCTTCAAACCCTTCAGAGAAATCCAAACCATACAGTTTGAACTCATCCAAATCAATCATGTTCTCATTCAGGACCTTTGCTTCTTTCTCGGTATCGTAGATAGCAGTGTAGTCACTGACCTTGACATCAGTCATGGTTGCAGTTGGAGAGTAGGTGATGGAGGTTTAGGGTTTTAGAGAAATTCACACACACAGAGAGAGAGAGAGAGAACAATTTTCACAGACAAAAACAGAGTGTGGAGCGAAAGTGAAGGAGTAGTGGGAAAGTTTTGATAAATGGTATAGTTACTTTTTGAAAAAACTCTTCACATTTCCTCTGAATAAAAATAATTCAAAAAGAAAATAAAATAAAGATTCCCCTTTTTCAATAAATGCAGTTGCCAAAGAAAAGTTAAAATCAAGTAAAAGATTTTATTGAAAACATAAATAATCATGACTCAGATTAAGTGTGATGAGACGCTTAAGTCCCACACGAGTTCAACACGTGTGTGCTCGGACGCACGCAAATGAATTCACCGGACGTTGAGTTATGCATTATGAATGACATATCACACGAGTACACGTGTGAATGTTTATGTCATACCAGATGCTAAATGATGCATATCATAAGACGCTGAGATTAATTATTCTTCTATAAGATGAAAATTTAAATTTTTTCTTATAAAATTGAATCTATCTTCAGCAAGGGGTTTTGTAGAAATATCAACCCATTGATGGTTAGTGTCTACAAATTTTATTTCAAGCACACCCTTCTGAACATAGTCTCTTATGAAGTGATGCTTAATCTCAATGTGCTTTGCTCTAGAATGCAAAATTGGATTCTTAATAAGACAAACTGTAGATGTATTATCACAGAAGATAGCTATGTTACTCTCTTTTATCAAGTAGTCTTCAAGTTGATATTTCATCCACAGAAGTTGAGAGCTGCAACTTGCTGCTGAGTTGTATTTAGCTTCTGCTGTTGAGAGTGCAATAGTGTTTTGCCTTTTGCTTGACCAAGACACAAGATTTGCTCCAAGGAATTGGAGCCTCCACTTGTGCTCTTTCTTTCAATTCGGTCTCCAGCAAAGTCAGCATCACAGAATCCTACTAACGTGTAATCTTTTGATTTCTTATAAAACAAACCAAGATTAGTAGATCCTTGCAAATATCTAAAAATTCTTTTAACAGCACTTAAGTGTGAATCTCTAGGATCAGATTGAAATCTAGCACACAGGCAAACACTGAACATAATATCAGGTCTTGAAGTAGTAAGATAAAGTAGAGATCCAATCATACCTCTGTACATTTTTTGATCTACCTTCTTACCAGTTTCATCTTTACCAAGAATGCAAGTGGGATGCATAGGAGTGCACATTCGCTTGCAATCCACCATCTTGAATTTCTTTAGCAATTCCTTGATGTATTTGCTTTGATGTATATAGATACCACCATTGCATTGCTTGACTTGAATTCCAAGGAAAAACTTTAATTCTCCCATCATGCTCATTTCAAATTCTGCCTGCATTAGCTTAGAAAATTCTTTGCAAAGGCTTTCATTAGTAGCTCCGAATATAATATCATCAACATAAATTTGAACAAGTATAAAGTGCTTATTTGATGATTTTCTAAATAGAATAGTGTCTACTTGACCTCTGATAAAATCGTTTTCCATTAAAAAGGAACTTAGTATATCATACCAAGCTCGAGGAGCTTGCTTAAGACCATACAGAGTCTTTTTAAGCTTAAAAACATGTTCTGGATATTCAATGCCTTCAAAACCAGGAGGTTATTTCACATAGACTTCCTCAGTTATAAAACCATTTAAGAAAGCACTTTTCACATCCATTTGATAAAGAATTATCTCATGGTGTGCAACAAATGAGAGTAAAATGCGAATAGCTTCTAACCTTGCAACAGGTACAAAGGTTTCAGTAAAATCTATACCTTTTTCCTGTGAGTAACCTTGAGCAACTAATCTTGCTTTGTTTCTCACTACCTTACCATCTTCATCAAGCTTGTTTCTAAATACCCATTTAGTACCAATAGCTTGCTTATCTTCTGGTAGAGTGACTAATTTCCACACATTCATTTCTTTGGAACTGATTCAACTCTTCTTGCATAGCCAGAATCCAACCTTCATCTTCCAATGCTTGATCAATCATCTTAGGTTCCATTTCAGAGAGAAGTTCAATATCTACATGCTCTTTGAAAGAGGATCTTGTTCTAATTCTATCTCCAGGTTCTCCTATGATTTGATCCTTAGGATGATTGGTTTTGTGTCTCTAACACTTTCTGGTTTCAGCTTCCGCTTTAGTAGAGTCCTGTGTCTAGTCACCACCAGATGCTGAAGATGCAGGTTCACTGCTTGTTGTACCACCAATATTTAAATCTGAAAATAATTCATCTAGCTCTAACATGGCAGTCAGGCTTCTTGTCATCAAACTTGACATGAATGGATTCTTCCACTATCAAAGTTTCTTTATTGTATATTCTAAAAGCTTTAGATCTTTTAGAGTATCCCAAAAAGATACCTTCATCAGCTTTGGAATCAAACTTACCAAGTGGATCCTTAGTATTCAGAATATAACATATACAACCAAAGGGGTGAAAATAAGATATGTTTTGTTTTCTACCGTTCCACAGTTCATATGGAGTCTTCTTCAAAATAGGTCTAATAAGAATTCTATTTTGAATATAACAAGCTGTGTTTATTGCTTCTGCCCAAAAATGTTTTGCAATATCAGCTTCATTGATCATGGTCCTGGCCATTTCTTGGAGGGACCTATTTTTCCTTTCTATAACACCATGTTGTTGTGGTGTTCTAGAAGAGGAGAAATTGTGGGAGATGCCATTTTCTTCACAAAATTTTTGAAAGCTTTCATTTTCAAATTCTCTCTCATGATCACTTCTAATTGAAGAAATACAAATTCCTTTTTCATTTTGAACTGATTTGCAGAAAACAGTAATTACTTTGAATGACTCATCCTTGTGGGCAAGGAATCTAACCCATGTCCATCTAGTAAAATCATCAACAATGACTAACCCCATATTTCTTTCCAGTTAAAGAGGTTGTCCTTGTTGGACCAAAAAGATCAAGATGCAAAAGCTCAAGTGGTCTAGAGGTTGAAACAACATTTTTTGAATGAAAAGAAGTTTTAACTTGTTTTCCTCTTTGACATGCCTCACAGAGAGCATCATATTGGAATTTAAGATTTAGTAGACCTCTAACAAGACTGTGCTTGTTTAGTTTTGAGATTAATCTCAAGCTGGCATGACCCAATCTTTTATGCCAAATCCATTGTTCATCTTTAATAGACATGAGACACTTGACATCTTGTTTTGCAAGTTCCGAAAGATCAATTTTATAAATATTTTGTTTCCTCTTTGCTGTAAAGAAAATAGAGACATCTTTCTTGCTTTTTTACTGAACATCCAGTTTCTGTAAAAATGACATCATAACCATTGTCACATAATTGACTTATGCTCAATAGATTATGCTTTAGTCCTTCAACATAAAGTACATTATCAATAGAAGGAAGAGAGCCTTTACCATTGTGACCAATTCCAACTATTTTACCTTTCTGGTTTCCTCCGAAATCAACAAATCCTTCTTTTCTAGGCCTTAGCTCTTGGAACATATGCTTTTCTCCCGTCATGTGACACGAGCATCCACTGTCTAAGTACCAAGATAAGTGTGTTGACTTTGTTGCTAAGCATCTTTAGGTACCCATATCTTTTTGGGTCCTTTCAGGTTAGTTCTTGAAGGATTCTTGTCCTTCTTAGTCTTAAAAGCAGTACATGCACTTTTCAAATGACCAGGTTTGTTGCAGTAAGTACAATGCAAGCATTCACTGTGATCATTAGATTTATCAAATGCAGTATTTTTATTTTCTAAAGAGGGTTCATCTAATATGTAGCCAAGACCTTGAGTTGTCGTTTTACTGACACCCCAAATCATTGAAGCTTGCTTGCTTCGAGTTACACTCTTTGTAAGAAACTTTTGAAATGTATATTCATAATCATTTGATTTACACTTAGGATTGCCTTTAGCTTCAGAGCTTTCAGGTTGAGAGCTCTCAGCTTCTGGTTACTGACATGTCACCAGACGCTGACTATCCACTAGATGTTGATTTTCTGTTTTTAGCTTCTGGTTCTCTTCACTGATCTTTGAGTTTTCATTTTTCAAAACTTGAAATTCTTGTGATAATTTTGAAAATTTCTTTTTCAAAGCTTTATACTCAGTAGAGAGAGTGGCAGAGTCCTTAAGAAGATCATCAAATGCAAGTTGAAGTTCAGAATAAGAATCATATATTATTACCTTTTCAACTTCTTCTTCAGAGTCTAAGTCAGTATTTGCCATGAGGGCAAGATTGACTTCTTCATCATTATCTTCCTCAGAGGATGATGAATCCAGATATTTCCATGTAGCCATGAGACTCTTCTTCTTTCCCTTAAAGGAACTTCTCACGGGCTTCTTCTTAAGATTAGGACATTCAGATTTGAAGTGTCCAGGCTTTTTACATTCACAACAGACAACTTGGCTTTTGTCTTTGCTTTCCTTCTTGTCCTCGACATCTTTCTTGTGGAATTTCTTCTTGAAGTTTCTTTTCTTCCACATCCTTTGGATCTTCCTGGATATGAACGCGAGCTCATCATCTGACCCATCAACATCTCCTTTTGAAGCTTCATCTTTTGATTCTTCTTCAGCCTGACGGGCTTTAGAAGTACTGGCTTTATGTTTGTTGACTTTCAAAGCAATAGACTTGCTTTTCTTTACAAGTTCTTCCTCATTTAACTCAAGTTCATGAGCTTTTAGAGAACTCAAAAGATCTTCAAGTCTCAAGACATTTAAATATTTTGCTTCTTGAATAGCAGTGACTTTGGGTCTCACTGCTTGGTCAAACTTCTCAGGATCTTTCTCACATGGTCAGGTGTGGTATAACTTTTTCCAAGGGCCTGTAACCCATGAATAAGTGTTTGGAACCTTTCAAACATAGATTCAATGTTTTCACCATCTTCCATTTTAAACAATTCATATTGGCGAACCAACATGCTAGCTTTAGTTTCTCTTACTTGGGCAGAGCCCTCATAAGACAAAACAAGAGAATCCCGTATCTCTTTGGCAGTATTGAATTTGCCACATTTATCATATTCTTTTTCTAACATAGTACATATAAGAATGAATCTTGCTTTTTGATTGATTTGATATCTCTTTTTCTGCTCATCATTCTAATTTTCTCTGGCAATAGCAACACTAGCAGCATTAGTGGGAATAAGGTAACCACTTTCAACAATATCCCACAACTCAAGTTGTTGTGTCTCAAAGAAAGCTTTTATCTTATCTTTCCAGTAGTCAAATTTTTCTCCAGTAAATAGAGGAGGACGGTTCATGTGACCACCTTCTGCAGAGATGTTCACAGTATAGGATCTTTTCTCTTAACACTGTTAAGTGCTCAACCAAGAGGCCGAGCTCTGGTACCAGCTGAACGTGAACACAAGAAGGGGGGTTGAATGGTGTTGAAAAGTTTTTGCAAACTTGTCGTTAAAAACTCTTTTGAACACTTGAAAACGAATCTGTTAGAAATCGGATGCTGGAGTAAGACCAGACGCTGAAAATAAAGTTTATGAAAACTTGTTTTTATGCGTAAGATAAACATAAGTATAGAGCAGTAAAGCAAGAGACACAGATATTTATACTAGTTCACCACCAACCTGGTAGCTACGTCTAGTCCCTTCGTTCCTGAAGGATTTCCACTATAATCAACTGATTACAAATTTTCTTAAGAGTATTCTACTGTCACAAACTTGACAATACTCTTAACTTCTTAAAACGACTCAGTACGTTCGAGTCTTTGAGGAACAAAGCCTTAATTAGGCAATAAAACTTTCACAAAGTGATTTTCTTTTGAATACAATCAAACAACTCTCACAGAGAGGATGAAAAGATTAAGCACAAAAACAAATAACTTTCTAAAAGAAAGAATATCAGACGATGAGGTTCAGTTCTTGTTGTCCAGAAACTTGGCATGAAACTTGATTGCTCACTTGAGTAATAGCTCTTTTAGAATATAGTTTCTAGCAGTTTTTGGCAACCTTCTTCAATGAATACCTTGGGGTATTTATAGGAGTCTCTGAGGGGTATTACCGTTGCAGTAAATTTCAGTTCCATATCATTGAGTGAGGTAATTTGAAATGCTGTCATTTTCTTCCTTTCCAGAGAATATCAGAGTAGTACATATTACCGTTTTTGTACTATCTGATTTTCACAATTGTCTTGTACGAATTTTGTCTTATACCAAAGATGTCACCTTTGATACCTCGTACATCAAAATGAGCGCACAAAATCAAATTCGAATTCCGTTCCAAAACAGCTGAGGTAGAAAAGCACAAACGTGACCATCACGTGATTCATTAAAGGACCAGAAGCTCGCTCAGAACAGGAGACAGACGCTCGCAACAATTGAGTAATCTACGTGTCAAAGAATAACACTACCGGATGCTCGCTATACACAAGACGCTGGAGTGAATCGGATGCTGACACACATGGAATGTATTCAATACTTGTGAGTTTCTTTTTCTTGCTTGAGTGAGATAAAACATAAGAGATTTTAATACCTACACACTCAAAGATTTATCAGAAGATACTTTGTTATCATCAAAAGTAATGAGGGTCTAAACTTCTCAATCGTTTAGGTTCCAACACAATTCTCTGGCTTATCTTTTGAAGACCCAAATGCTCATCTTTAGAGATTTCAAAAGGTTGCTAATACTGTCAAATGTGAAGGAGTGACACCGGAGGCCATCAAATTAAGACTGTTCTCTTTCTCACTGCAAGGGAAAGCACAACTATGGTTGGATTCATTCTCACCTAACTCTATTACTACTTGGGAGGACCTAAAAACTAAGTTCTTGAATAAGTACTTTCCTCCCGCAAAATTTGCAAAGCTGAGAGCTGACATGTCTGGATTTACTCAGAATGAAGGAGAATCAATGCATAAGGCTTGGGAAAGATTTTAAGATTTATAGAGAAGTTCTCCTCATCATGGTTTCACTAAGTGGCAGCAGCTTCAGATTTTATACAATGGTTTCAATATGCAAACTAGAGGAGCTATTGACGCTGTTTATGGAGGATCTTTCGGAAAGAAAATACTCACTGAGGCTTTTGATATTATAACTAAAATGGCTCAGAACAATGCTCAGTGGTCAGCTAATGATAGACAGCCCGAAAGAAAGAACCAGCAGGCAGGTATTTACAAAGTAGAAGCTAACACAGCTTTGGAAGCAAAATTGGAGGCAATGGCTAAGAAATTAGAGACTTTGATGGCAGTGCAAACGTAGTCCAATTCTAATAATGATTGGGGTTGTATGGCAATTGAAGGTCAATTAGAGGAAGTCAATGCTATAGGCTAGAAGGATTTTGACCCAAAATGGGGATGCAAGAGGCTATGTTGAAGTATATGCAAAGACACGGGCATCCGTATATGGGAGTTCTAGCTGGTTTCATGGAGAAAACTGAAGAAAGATTAAAGGCTATAGAAAACAAGACAATTAAGGCATCTTGAAACTTCTGTGGAGTAACAACTCATGATTCAAAGAACTGCACTGAGGAGGTGAATTTTGTTAGGCATAAGCAACAGAATGACCCATACTCAAGCACCTACAATCCCAGATAGAGGAATCACCCAAATTTCTCATGGAGAGATCAACAGAGATCCCAGGACCAAAATCAGAATACTTATAAGCCCCCACATTTGCAAAATCGTGCACAAAACGATAGAAGTCCCGGAGAAAATGACATTAACAACTTTATGGGACAAATGAATGAAAGGTGTAGCAACTTGGAAAAAATAGTCACTGAGAACACAGTAGGCCAGAAAACATTGAGCAAGCAAATGGCAATTGTGTTGAAAGCAGTGACTCAAAGAGAAAAAGGAATACTCCCAAGTCAAGTGGAGCCAAATCCTAATGAAAAGTGCAATGCAATCTTCTTGGAAAAAGAGGAACCAAAAGAGGAGAAGACTCAAACTGAGTCTCAGCAGGTAAGTAACTCTTCCCAAGGTTCTAAAAATTCTTGTATGGATAGGCAAGATAAGAGGTTATTAGAAAAACTTAAAAAGCTGCCTGTTAATATCCCTTTGACTAAAATTGTCTCTGAAGTCCCTAAATATGTTAAATTTTTGAAAGAAATAATTTCTAACAAAAATATGATAGAAGATGAGACTGTTAAGTTCAATAAGAATTGTTTTACTATTCTTTTAAAAAAATTACCACCTAAGCTTAAAGATCTAGGAACCTTTGCTGTTTCTTATTCAATTGGTAATAATATATTTAAGGCACCATGTGATTTAGGATCAAGTATAAATTTAATGCCTTTGTCTGTTTGGAAGAAACTGAATTTGTAGGAACCACAACCTACTTACATGTCATTGTAGTTAGCTGACAGAACTCTTGTTTACCCAAGAGGAATAATAGAAGATATGCTAGTTAAGGTAGGAAAATTTATTTTCCCTGTGGATTTTGTAGTCTTAGATATGGAGGAAGACAAAGACGTTCCTATTATTTTAGGAAGACCATTCTTAGCAACAGGAGATGCTACCATTCAAGTAAAGAGAGGAATCATGACTCTAAGAATTGAGGATGAGGAAGAAGTATTTAATATATATAATTCTAACAAAATTTCTGCTTCTAGTGCTTCTTGTTGTTTCCTGCAGTATATAAAAGTTGAAAAAAGGAAAGAAATGCAAGTTGAAGAACAAGATAGTGACTCTTTAGAGCAGGATAAGGACATAACACCTTCTTTGATTTTGGAGGCACTGTGTTTGCCTAAATTTAAAGGAATTGATAGTGATGAACCTTCTTGTCATTTATTACACTTTTATGGCTTGGAAAAATCTAACAATCTGGCAGGAGCCAAAGCAGGAAGGATACAGCTCAAATTATTTCCCCTTTCTCTAGGAGGAATAGCAAAAGAATGGTTCTCAATATATCTCAAGCACCACTTTTCAAGTTGGGAAGAATTAAAAAAGGAGTTTTTAAGAGTTTTCAAATCCACACCAAAAGAAAGAATGGATCTATTTCAATTTTTTCGAGGATTCAAGAAGGACACTCAAGAGGAATATACAGGTTTTAAATTAGACCCATCCTTGATCTCAGAGGTGTCAAAATTGCAATTCAAGGGAACCACAGGACAAAATCTTATTGAGCACATGAGACTGTTCTGTAAGAAGATGAGGAATGCAAAGTTTGAAAGCTTGTCTCCAGATGAAGCAAAGCTAATGATTTTCCCATTCTCATTAGATGAGGAAGTCAAGATTTGGCTTTATCTCCTGCCATTTAAGGAAGTAAAAACATGGAACAACTTGGTGAAAAAATTCATTAGGACTTTTGCACCAAACTTTGAGAAGCCATTTTACATCTGTGAAGACTGTGGGTACACAATGAACCCACCAAAAAGTGCTCAGGTCTTGCATGGATGGACCACACAGAAAAAGGTGATTACTTTGCTGTGTTTCCCAATGGTGAGAAGACAAAAGGTAATCTTAAGGACGGGCCATTGCCCGCTGAGGACTAATTCTTAAGTCCTCCGACCCGTCAGGCTCGGAATGTTAAACGAGCGCTTATCATGAGGCAACCTTGGTTACTAACATTTTTATCTCTTATCTATTTGTTTTATTTCTATTCTTATTTTATTGTATTCTATTTTTATTCATTTTAGGAATATTTAAAAATACAAAAAAATTACAAAATTGAAAAATCAAAATTTTTTTTCCAAGAAAACCAGTAGGTACGAGCGCACCTTGCACCATGTACGGCCGTACCACACGGCTTCACTTTTAAAACGCGGAGAAACAGACAGGTACAGCCGGACATAAACTAGGTACGACCGTACCCCATGTCCAGAGGCTGAATATAAGGTAAACAGTGAGAGGTAAGGGCGTACCTCACCCTCATATGCCCAAAATCTCTCCATTCGAGCACTCTCTTCTCTCATTTTCTTCGCATTTCCACTCACAAGATCATCTAGGTACTGATTCTAAACTCAATTTGTGGATTGAATGGCTATTTTACTGGTTATTTTAAGTTTTTAGCTTGTTTAGGTTTTTGGTTTTGTTTAATTCTAACTTTAGGTGATTAGGTGTAGTTTTTGCTTGGTTTTGCATGCTTAGATACCCTAGGAATGATTAGAGACTTGAAATCTAGGCTTAAAATTGAGAAAATCTGATCATAGGGTAGATTTTTCACAAAACCGTAGCGTAGTACGGCCGTGCCTATTAAGAACAGGCCGCACTGGTGGCCTTAGGGTTGAAGACAGACCATAGGTACGAGCGTACCTATGGCAGAGTACGGCCGTACATAGACCTTAAGCCAGGCTGTACTGACCTATTGAATCGTATGCATTTAGAGCATCAAGACGGCTGTACCACACAAAGCACCTACTGCACTAACACTGGTTTTACTTGAAATTTAATTTTTTCTATTTTATTTTTGTAGGAAAATGCCTAAGCGCCAAAAGACTGACGGTTCTTCTTTTTCTGCTGCAGTAGCATGTGGCTCTAGAGCCGTGCCTCACTATATACCAGAGCAGTTTAGAGATCGTTACATGCAGTTGCGAGATTTCCACACCCTTACCCATAGATACTTAGACTTTGATGCCCTTCAGCAAGTTGGCCTACGGGGAGAGGTGGAGACCCTGCTACAGAGGATAGGATGGCTCCAGGCAGCCTCTGTCAGACATCCCTTTTTGTGGAGGCAGTTATAGATTTCTTAGCCACCTGTGGCTATCATATGAGAGACAGAGAGCCCCAGCGTGCAGACGAGAAGGATGAGCCGGAGCAGGAGATTGTAGTTACATTTTAGATCCGTGGGAACCACCACGAGATCACTTTGGCTGAGTTCAACATTGGACTTGTATTTGAGACAACGTTGTCAGTTCAGACGCCGGAGTATTTAGAGGCCCTTCTGGAGATCCAAGAGGGATGGAAGGATTCGGAGAGTTGGAGAGCTTTCACTAGGAATGACCACTACATTCTCAGCCGGGCTAAGGCCAGTAGGATTAGAGACCCAGTTGTGCGAATAGTGCACAGATGGATTGCCTGTTTCATTAATGGGAGATCTTTGAGCGACGACACGGTCACGAGGCTAGACTTATTTTTGCTGTGGACCATGACAGAGGGACGCCGCTGCGATGCCGGGATGTTTTTCTTACGGACTTGCACCCAGTTTGGCGTTCATCTTCAGATTTAGAACACCGGGCACATCGTCCTGGGTTCTTTCATCTCTCGTGTAGCCCCTCACTTCGGAGTTCGAGTCAGAGCTGGAGCCACGATGATTGAGATGGAGCCCATTGGCATTCAAACCCTTCTTAACATTGGTGTTCTGCGGAGATTGGGGCACAGGGACTTGGAGGTCGTCAGACCGGAGGAGCAACAGCAACAACAGCAGCAGGACGAGGCTGCAGATTTTGTCGCACTAGCAGAGGAGCATCCACTACCACCACCGCCACAGCCTCAGCCAACAGCACAGGGCCACTCCTATGAGGACGTCATGATGCGTCTTGACCAGATGCAGTCTAGCTTTGTAGAGCATAGGACCCATGTGGACCAGCAGCTGGCACTTATTTTGGAGCACTACAGCGCATCCAGCCTTTCCCTCCTGCCGAGTGATGCAGGACCTTCATTTATTTTTCTCTTTTAGTACTTAGGCTTTGCTTTTGTATTAAAAAGAGTTGCATATATCTTGGGGCACACTCGCAGGATACATTTTATTTTATTACTTGTCCTTTTATTTTATTTTATTTGTTATTATCTTTTACTATATTTCTTTTTATTATGTTTCTAAACTTTTTAGTTTTGTGTTGCACAGTTCTTCCGCCGCTTACCAGCTCCATCGGTATTGCGACAAGGAAACATAATATTTTGCCAATATCCACATCCAATTTGCTCGTGATATTTTTCAGAGGGGAGTCTCTTTCCACATTCCTTTATAGCACTTATTTCTCTTTTAATTTATCTTTTTGTGCTTGTTTTAACTTAGACGCAGTGAGGACACTGCTAGAAATAAGTGTAGGGAGGGAGTTTTACATTATGCTTATTACTTGGCTGTGCTTATAACAGCTTATAATTATAGAAGAACTTTAAATTTTTGCTGACTTAGGGGCTATACAAAATATTTTTCTTTATGACAACTTTTGATTGAATCAATTCGTTGCTAGTATTGGCATTTGCTGAAAATTAGCATTGAAGTTCTGTGAGTTTGACTTTCTGTATAAGCTATTAAATGTGAGTTATGAGCCTGAAATAAGAGGTCACATCATGCTTTTACCTCTTTTCTTTGTTGAGTGATATTTTTCTTGGAATGTGCATTCTAGAACTTGTGCTGAGACCATTACGAAGCGAATATGAATTTATTTGCATGTGAATTTGGAAAGGCCAATTTTTAGGAATTATTCAGGCCACTACCATTTTGAATGCGTTATCCCACTAGTTGCCCACTTTTGTGCCCAAAAACCCAAAAAGTATTATGTTTAATTTCTTTGGTACCCTTTTTGTTACTTTTGATTATTTTCTGTGAAGGCAACCTCGGAAAAGTTTATTTGAGAGCAATTAGTGGCAAAATCAGAAGAATAATGTTGCAAAATCCCTTTTATATGTTTACAAAAGAGAAGGCTTAAAAATTTATTCCCCTCCTAGTTCTTACAAATGATTAACTGCTGTATAAATGCATGAAAGGAGGAAAGGAAAAAAAGAAAAGAAAGAGCGTTGAAAAAGAAAAGAAAAAGAAAAAAATTTGTGATCATGCTCATGCCTTCATAATTTACAAAAAAATAAAAATAATATTGATTGAAAAATTGGGATTCTTGCCTGCTCTTGAAAATGAAAAAAAATTAGGTTGCTTGTTTTGGTTGATTTGTTTCTGACCCTTTGCATGACCTTTTCTTTCTTTTATCATACCAAACATTATTACCTTAGCCCCATTACAACCAATGAAAGACCCTCATTCCTCTTTTGCATGTCTTATAGATTCTAATAGTAGAGTTTTTGGTCAATGTACAAGCCTATGGTAATGCCATTTCATTTGAAAAATCTGAGTGTTAATGACTATACCTACAAACACTTTGATTTGTTGAAGAGAGTGTGACTTGAAAATCACAGATTGTTAGGTTACTTGAACTTACAGCTCTAATTGGGCATTCTATTTACTGATATGTTTGGGATATCATTATTGTTGTCTCACTTATTTTTCTGCCCTTATTCAGTAGAAATAGTTTTTTTTACCATAGTTAACCAAGTAGTTTGCTTCAGGGCAAGCAAAGCTCAAGTGTGGAGATGTGTTAACACACCAATTTGTCTATATTTATAAGGTATTTTTAGTATCTAATTATACCATTTTGCACTAATTAATGCACAAAGGTACTCATTTATGTCTTATTATGCAAAATTATCATGAAGACACCACTCGGAGCAAAAGATGCGAAAAATGACAAAAAACTGGCTAGTTTTGGAGAGTTTTAGCACTACTGGACAAGCGGTACAACCTGACCTACCAACGGTACGACCGTACCTAGAGCAAAACCTCAGTAGGGGTGTACCCCCTCAGTCTGTACCACCTGGCGTCGATAAAATAGTCCAGTACGGCCGTGCCAAAGGCAGTACGACCGTACACAAGTGATGTCAGGGCAACAACACGCATGAGTACGGTCCAGTGTCATCAACGAAGCTCGGTACGACCGTGTATATATGCGGTACGACTGTACCCCATCCCTGATCAGTGCAGATTTGAAGCTAGATAACCTAATTCGTAGCTTAGTCTATAAATAGGGGTTCTTAACATGTTACAAAGACCTTTTGATGAATTTCGAAGTCAAGAGCCTCCAATTGAGATCTAATAGCAAACCCTTACCCATTCCATCGAATCCTTGTCTCCTTGAAGCTTGGTACCATCTCGAATCGCTACCGGAGCTTGTGAGGACGCGAAGAACGTGCTTAAGGACCATCGTCATACTGAAAGGGTGTCCCGGTTTAGAATTTATTCTCTTGTTATGGATTATTCTGATTTCATATCTAAGTTTATGTTATTATCATTAGTAATGACTAGCTAAACCCATCACTAGGGGTGATGGGGGATCCTTTACAATACTCTTGATGTTTTGTTATTTAATTATATGAGTTTCTATTGATTGTTTGAGTACTTTATTCCTATTGTGCTTAACCCAATAAGGCTCGATCAACCTTTATCTAGTTGGCTTAATTGTGGTAACAAGATCATGATTAGTTAACGAAACTATATGATAAAAGAACTCGCTTTATACGCCGGATAGGTTAGAGCTTGTTTCTAATCAGTTATTAGATTAACAAATCCAACCGAACTTAATGCTCTTTCCCTTAGTTATCTTCCTGGACCAAACGGAGTAATTAGTTGGGAGGAAGGGTATTGTACGCGAGGACAGCCTCTAGTAATTTAGAGTGGGTGGTTAGTGCTTTTTCATGATAGATAACTCATATCAATTGATTAATGAACTTGAAGGTAGAGTATTAGTGAACCCGGTTCTCCCTAGGTTTCCCATAACATTGTTAAACCGTTCTTGCATTCAATCTGTTATTGCTTTAATTTCGATAACTTATTCTGCTCGCTTAATTACAATCTTTGTTCGCCTAATAGAATATAATCATACTAATTCACTAGTACTCACTCATTCTCTGTGGGTTTGACATTCAGAGTCCTAATTATACTCCACTTTTATTACGAGTTACGATTAGGTGCACTTGTCTGAGCCGCAACACATTACGTGCCTAGAGTTTTGATCTAAGATTGAGATTAGCGTTTCGCAGTTGAACACCTGGACCTAGTGTCCTGTGTTTGAACTCGAAGGGGTATTTCTCATCATCTCAGTTCATTGTGTGATGAAGAATACCCGAGCATTACTTGAGTAGTGTGGGATACTCAGTGTAGTGCTTAAACTTTGAGTTCCCCCCACCTTTTCAAAAGTGAAACGTAGTTGATTTTCGATCCGCATTGATTAATTAAAACATTTCACGGACCCTCATTTCAATGAGCGAGCCATATTAAAGAATTTTTTTGGATGCATACTGACCATTGAGCATCGATACTCGGATCATTTGATTGTCTTAATGACTTCAAAAGGACGAGTTGTCACTTCATGCCAAATACCCAAGTCCTTTTGGTGACTAGTGGTTATAAATGGCTCTGCCAAATACCCGAGGTCCTTTTGGTGACTAGAGGTAGCCCAAAGTCCTTTTGGTGACTAGTGGTTATAAGTGGCTCTGCCAAATACCCGAGGTCCTTTTGGTGACTAGAGGTAGCCCAAAGTCCTTTTGGTGACCAGTGGTTATAAATGGCTCTGCCAAATACTCGAGGTCCTTTTGGTGACTAAAGGTAGGCAATACCCTTAGGGGAAATTTGTTCGGACGTTAGGAAATGAAATTCCTCGTCTACTGCTGACGTTATTCAAGGCTGCAGGTGTACACACAAACTCGTTCATAATGCATTGGCATTCATAATTAACTATACTGTAATATGTGATGACTTGATCATTGATCTGTTGATAGAATTGTCTGCTCTTAGGGGAAATTTGTTCGGACGTTAGGAAATGAAATTCCTCGTTTACTGCTGACGTTATTCAAGGCTGCAGGTGTACACACAAACTCGTTCATAATGCATTGACATTCATAATTAACCATATTGTAATATGTGACGACTTGATCATTGATCTGTTGATAGAATTGTCTGCTCATATGCAATTATTTGATGTTGTGGTGACTTAATTATTGATTTGTTGGTTGTTTTATCTGTTCACATGCAAATGCTTGATATACCATGATGATGCATGTGGTCTATTAAGTATGTATATGTATATAAATGCATGTTTTTGTATTATATATGTATATTGTTTGCATGCGACATAGCCTATGATAAACTCGTGGATAAAGAATTTACCCTTGCACTGTTGTTGGATTGGACATTCTTATGGATGTTACCTGATGGAGTTTCACATTGCTGCTGCTGTTCCAGAAGTGTTGAAGAATGAGCCAGTGGAGGAAGATTCCTCTGAGTGCTCTATGTTTTAATCTTGCTGAATGGTTCTCAGTAAGAGTTTTAGTTGTTGGCCAGCTTAGCTTAGGGTATTGTCTTTATTATTTGCGTAATTACCCATTGTTTTGTAATTACTCTTTTCAGAAAACCTCGCTTTAGTGCGAAATGATTATGTTATGTTTTATGTTATGTGAAGCATTCATTGTGATATGTTATACTCTGATATTTGCAAAAAAACTGATTTGGCATCATTTAGAAAATTGTAGTACTGTTTATGTCTCATTTTTGAAAAGGGTTTTAAAGGAAAGAAAAAGAAGGAAAAAATTCACTCCTAGTTTCCATTGCAAAATACAGAAGAGTACTTTTTACTGAAAGCATATAAGCATCAAATGTTTCCAGCATTAGATTGAGTCTCACAGTAGCGCTCTGAAAACGGGGTGTTACAATGCACTTCTTAAATTATTTCTAGATCGTCAATATATTTAACCTTCTTCTATTTGAACGATACCAACCCGAATTCATTCTAATCTTGGAAAACAGTAGCTATACATCATTAATCATATCATTAAACAACTTCAAGTTACACTAATCCTTACTAACACATGTTCCTTCTAGTTATCATTCATTAAACTCAATGAATCAGTGTTATTCGTTTATCCAACCACATATCATTTAATAACTCTAAGGTAATTAATCCTACACATATAAGCGCACACTTAATACTCAAAATAGCAACTAAAACACATGTAACATGCCTTCACACAATCGTCATAAAACTATTGTATCCTAAATCATGTTTTTACTACATTAACATTTCTAACACAATCAACCAATGCTAATTGTACATATAGCCATATAAATACACTTGTTAATAGCCCCAGATTAATTTTTACATATGAGAACTCTTAACCGATCATTAAAAGAACAATTAAAACATATGCATCATGCTTCTTTACAATTAAATAGAACCAATAATCCTAGATCATCTTCTTACTAATAAATACACATAAAGCACAAACCTTTTGTTATCAAACATACAACTAATTACTACAACATGGTACTTATCAATTCTAAATTAATTCTAAACATGAGAACCCTTAATTAAATTGTCAAGATAGCAACTTCATACCACAATTCATGTTATTAAACAATACAACTATCACTAATGATCTAAAGTTATTCCAAAAGCCATAAAACATTAACCTTTTGTTATTACGCATGCATTAATATACTAAAACATGCTAATCATCAATTCTAATTTAATTCTAGGCATAAAAACACCTAATTAATATTCAAAATAGCAACTTTATATTACAATTTATGCCATTAAACAATCCAAACAATACTAATTATCTTAAAACATGCCTTTTCCCATAACAACACATAAAGCATCAAACTTTTCATAATAATCATACGTCAATCAACATAAACATGTTAATTAATAATAGTTATGACTCCTTGCTCATACAAGGGCCTCCAATCAAATTAAAACATAAACCATAGATATTCAAATCCATGCTCTTGCAACAATAGCGTTGCCCTGCAAGGCATAGAGATCATGGGACATCCCTAGCATATTATTTGAAATCGTAAGCCTCCTTCCAAGAGATCATCCACCCCCCATATCTTATGATAGTCATGGCCTCCAAAAGTGTCCTAGAGGGTCCAGGATTGAGTTATTTGCTAGTCCAAACCTTGTGGTGTCCAACAACTCCAAGTTCAATAATTAGAACAGAGAGAAAAAAAACTCTAAGAGAGCAAAAACCATAGAACAGTGAGGGTCACAAATTTTGATTCATAAAAAACATAAAATAAACCAATAGAAATGAAGAAAGTGTTCTTACGATCACAGCCTCGAAGACAGGACTCGATTTGGTTGACAAACGAGAGAGAAACGGCGAAAACGGTGGCAACGGCAACAATAGAGCTCTAAGGAGTTCTAGGGTTCTTGAGAGCTCTTAACCAATATTTAAAATTAGGTTTTAAAGTCCTAATAGGTTTAGGATCAGGTTTGGGTCATGATTTAGGAGTCTTATCATGTTTGGAGACGAAACGGGGCAACCTGTTAATTAAAAAATGCTGTCAGTAAATGTGAATTGATTCATACATATGTGAATTGATTTATAGCATATGTTTTTTGGTATAACTTGAGTTACAGGTGTCTGATTGAGGTGTTCTTAGTGGCATTAGAAAGATAAGAGAGTTTCCTACAAAGTACTGTTTCACGGTCCTTTCCTAAAACGAAATTTAACATGGTGTAAAATCTATTTAAAGTTGACTCAGGTATTCCCAATTCTACATTTGAGCTGCATTGACTCAGGAGGGCGTATCTAGAGTTGTAGGTATCGAAATCGAGTCAAACTAAATCCAATTGAAATATAAGAGATAAAGCTACAAAATGAAGACGCATAATTCCCATTCAGTCGTTAAAGAGTTAGAAAATGAAGATTACGATGACTGAATTGACTAAACTTAATGATTGAGTTGAGTCTAGACACGTCCTTATGTAAATGGATACTAACGCACTTATTCAACACCCAAATAACACCCAATTGCCCAATAATTTCTTACGCTTAGGCTTAAGAAATTCGGGGTGCTACATGGAACTTTGTTTGCACCTCAACAATCATCCCCTCAAACAAAGGATCATGGTTCATCCTCCCCTCCAGTGGAAGCCTATGAGTATTTGGCCTTGTTTTATACTTGTACCATCGACTAACAAGACACGCCGCCTGATCACCACACCGCCAGGAAGACTTTCAACACAAGGATCTTCGACTTAGATCCACAACGGCTATTCCAATACTCGCCCAAGCTAACACCATTGGCTCTGATACCATTTGTTAGGGGACCAAGGGGTCTTACATATTGAACGTGAACACAAGAAGGGGGGTTGAATTGTGTCCAAAAACTTTTCACAAACTTTATGTTAAAAGCACTAAGAATACAGATTTTTCAAAACTGTTTGTTTATCGGGCGCTGAGAAACTAACCGGATGCAGGAAATAAACCGTTTATGAAAACTTGTTTTGTTGAGCAAGGTAAGGATAAATGTAAAGCAGTAAAGAAAGAGGCACAGAGATTTATACTAGTTCACCACCAACTGGTAGCTACGTCTAGTCCCTTTGATCCTGAAGGATTTTTCACTATAATCAACTGATTACAATTTATCTCAAGAGTATTATACTGTCACAAACTTGACAATACTCTCAACTTCTCAAAGTGACTCAGTACGATCGAGCCTTTGAGGAACAAAGCCTTAACTAGGCCAAATACAGTTTACAAAAGAGAATATACTTTTGAATACAATCAAAATAACTCTCACAGAGAGGATGAAAAGATTAAGCTCAAAACAGAGTAGCTTTCTAAAAGAAAGTATAAGACGCTGAGTTCAGTTCTTTGTAGACCAGAAACTTGGCACGAAACTTGATTGCTGACTTGAGTAATATTGCTTTCAGAATGAAGTTTCTTCACAGTTTTTGGCTACCTTCTTCAATGAATACCTTAGGGTATTTATAGGAGACTTCAGGGATATTACCGTTTGCAGTAAAAACATAGCTCCTTGTCATTGAGTGAGGGAATTTGAAATGTAGTCATTTTCTTCCTTTCTAGAGAATATCAGAATAGTACATATTACCGTTTTCGTACTATCTGCTTTTCACAATAGCCTTGTACGATTTTTGTCTTATGCTAAAGGTGTCACCTTTGCTTCCTCGTACATCAAAATGAGCGCACAAAATCAATTTCGAATTCTGTTCCAGAACATTCTGAGGTTAAGAGCAAAAACGTGATCGTCACGTGCTTCATTAAAGAGATCAGACGCTCGCTCAGAACAGAGGACGGACGCTTGCAGCAATTGAGTATTCCACGTGTCAAAGAGTAACACTACCGGACGCTCGCTGTTAGCAAGACGCTAGAGTGAGTTCGGATGCTGACATCAGTGGAGTGTATTCAATTCTCTTGTAAATTTCTTCTCCTTTCTTGAGTGTTTTGTACATAATATACGAAGCTTTGATACCTGTACACTCAAAGATATGTTAGAAGATAAATTGTTCTCTGGAAAATACTTTGTTATCATCAAAATTAATGAGGGTCTAAACTTCTCAATCGTTTAGGTTCCAACAATCTCCCCCTTTTTAATGATGACAAATATCCAAGGTTGATGAACAATTTAATTTTAAGATAATATCAAGGGTCTCCCCCTAAATTCAATAATTTAGATATATATGAAAAATTCAGGTATTAAGGCGATTGTTGATAAACAAATTCATTTGAGTGATCGCAAAAATACGTAGATGTATCAGAGCATATATTCATTTAACAAAGTGAGATCGGATGCTGATTTCATTTTATCAAAAAGATTTTCATTGTACCGAAGTTATTGATTATTATCAGAGTACTGGATTAATGAATATCAAAGCATTATAGGTATTAGAGCAATAGATAACTAACACAAATGCTATGTATGAAATGCTATGCGTGATATTTTAGTTTCAGCGTATCCATCGGACTTTGAACATTTGACGGTGAATTAGTCAATCAGACTTTCACGTGTTCATCAAACCTTTAGTCAATCAGACTTTCACGTGTTCATCAAACTTTTCTTTTACTCCCCCTTTTGTCATCAGACAAAAAGAGCGTAAAGCAAATCATAGTCAAAATAAGACTTAGAAAAATTTGAATATAAGTTAGATAGAGATATATAAGCAGATAATCAGAGCAAAAGTGTATATATATATATATATATATATATATATATATAAGAGTACCCAAAAAAATACTTTATATCACACAAAAAAAATATTCAAGGGTTTGGTGGAGGTGGTGGAGGAATGTTGAGACGTTCATATAGTAATTTCAGGGCATTCTCCAGCTGAGTAACTTTCTGGTTTGTGGCCTTCATTTCTTCAAACTCTGCTTTAGGAATAGTGACCATCTCAACTGCAGGAGTAGAAGTAGAAGTAGAAGGTCCAACTTCTGATACTAGTGCAGGTTTCATCTTCTGATGCTCTGCTAGCACCCAATTAGATAGCTTCAGTCTCAATTCCTTCTTCTGTTGAGCTCTTTGAAAGAATACATCATTTGGTATAAACCATTTGATGAGATTTCCAAGTTTTCTCTGCTCAGATTCTGCCTAAATTTCCCTTCTTTTCTTCACATCTTCTGGATACAACAAATCCATAAAGATAATGTCTTTGTGCAGAAACACATCAGCAGTAAAACGTCAAACCTATTTCCAGCATCCTCTCCCCATACTCTTCTGATAAAGACGCTCAATGCTCCAAAAGCAAAAGAGAGTCCTTCATTTTCTGCCTGGTATACTCTTCGCAGATTTTCCCTGTCATCTTCTTCAAGCACTAGGGGGACAAGGCATGGCAACATGGCTTTGTCTTTCCGAGACTCAGACCATTGATTCCAGATAAATCCAATGTCAAAATGCTTAGACATAGCAGCCCATTGGACATATATCTTCATGCAGTCAAGAGGCCTGATCACTGAATACCTGAACGTATCATCAAAATATGCAGTTCCAAGATTGGTGTCAGTAACTCTTCTTATAGTGCCAATTGTGGGAATTGTGGCTTTCTCAGCATTGCAGCAATTTGAGGAGCCAGTTCTCCATGCATCTTCCTTCAGAGAACTGAGATAAAACCTTTTGGCATGGTCCTCAGTGATCTTGGTAATCGGAAGCTCAGAGAATTCTTTAAGATTAAACTTCTTAGGAGCCTTCTCATACTCTTTGAGTCCGATCTTGCTGTATGGCAACTTGCCAGGAGCAGGTTCTTTCCTCTTCTCAGGGATAGACCAAGGTAGCCACCTTTGTCTATCTGGAACAATCTTTACGGATACAGAAGAAGGAACTCTGAACTGTCTGATAACTTCAAGTTTCTTTATCTCATGACAGTGTGCCATGAAGGCAGCTTCTTCATCCGTAATCCATCTTCCACACTCCTCCAGTGTGAGAGGTTCAATTTGAGGCAGGAACTTCGGAAGGTCAACAGAGAAAGGAATTGCCCTGCTACCAGGTTCCGGTCTTAATCTCGCTTTGAATGACATCTCGAAACGGTCTTCTCCATCCTTGAAGGTAATATTCATTGGAGAGGCAATCTCCAGTCTGGCAACTCCAGAGGTGAAGGTTTTCAAGTTCCAAGTAGAAGGGTGATTGTAGATGCTGTGGTATGACTCATACTTAACAAACCGAGGTTTGTTAATGTGCGAGACATTCTTCCTTCCACTGAAGTATGTAGGTTTGTAGGTAAGGGTGAGTGAAGTGGGAGTGGTTTTGGTGATTGTATAGATTTTAGGTGTGTAGGGTTTGAATGGATTGATGGGAGGAACTTTGAATAATAGGTTGAAGGGATGAGAGTGAAGTTTGGAAATGTATGTAGTAAGTGAGGTATCTGAGGAGATTTGTGGTTGGTTAAAGTTGAGTGTATTGGATGGTGTTTGGGACGGTTTTGAGGGGATGAGGGTAGAGGTTTGTCGTAGGCTCATTCTGGTTTTCTTGGTTTATGTTTGGGTTTGTGGTTATGAAACAGACAATGAAGGTGTAAGAATAACATCATGAGAATCAAAAATAGATACTGACTCATCAACAGTAAAGTCAAGTACCTTTGAGTTAAGCTCAGAAGACTTAACCAACCTTCTCTTTGTTCCTCTAGAGGCAACAACGTTAGGAGGAGGAGGAGGGACTTGCTTCCCTTGACCGGACGCTGAAGCATCTTTTTCAGCTGTTGGCTTATTCTTCTTCTCCAAGATCTTTCTGATGGGAATTCTGTCCTCATCTTCTGGTTCCTCAACATAGTTGCAGGAGCCACCTTCTGTTTCATTATTTTTGTCTCCCTTATAGGAGATTCAACAGGTCTCTTCACACCAGCCATTGAGCTTCTGGTGGTTTTCTTTTTAGCTTCTCCAACATTTGCAACAGTTTCTCCTTCTTGTTGCTCTAGTTTCACCTTCTTAATCATAGAGCCAATTATCAATTGCATTCTGACAGACTGTTGACTCCAAAAACCTCAGGACGAACAACAGCACCAACACCAAAGTATTTATCTCTTTCTTCTTTGTTTGTCGGATCAGCAAGCTTTCTCACAATACCATCTTTTGTCATCATTATGGAAAGAAGAACTCCATAAGGGATAACCTTGACAATATTCTTTTTATCAACACTTTTCCTTGGGAAGACAAGAGCATTTACAAGATTATTGATAATCAACCTTGGCAGGTTGATTTTCTTTCCATCCATATAGTTTCTCATAATGAACTTTTGCTCATAGTTCACTATGTCGCTTGAACCAGCCTTCAGAATCACGCTCTTAGAGATGATTTTGTGCAATACTCTGTAGTGGCTTTTCAAATCTTTGGCAGTAGGAGTTATGTTCTTCTTCTTCAACTCACGATAGTTTTCGAACAGAGCTTCGTTGACGTTTTCCGAATCTCTATAAGCGTCAACCCAGTTAGCATGGTAACTGATTCCTTCACAAGGGCACTTGATGGTTTGAGCGATAGAGTTTATGGTGAAACATAACTTGAAACCTCTGATATGTCCTTCAATAATTTCCCCTGGAAGTAAGTAAGCGTTCCCCCATAATTCCTTTATAGCATAGCTCAACACATCAACTGGTTCCCAGATAAAATAATTTTTCCAACCCAGTTTCTCCAAACCTTCTTCAAAATCAAAACCATAGAGCTTGAAGTTCTCAAAATCAATTCTGTTTTCATTCATAAGTTTTGCTTCTGAGAAGACATCGTAGGCAGCAGTATATTGTCCAACCTTTCTATCAGCTATGGTAGCAGTTGCAGAGAGGGTAATGAAGGTTTTAGGGTTTGAAGTCACAGAGAGAGAGAGAGAGATAAACAATTTTTTTGCAAGTAGAAACAGAGTGAAGTGATGGAGCGAAAAATGTGGAGTAGTGGGAAAGTTGATAGAAAATGGTACAGTCCTTTTTCAAAAACATTCGGATCCAGGAAAGATCTCTCAGAGATCTTTTTTCCTTTTGGAAGATACAGGAGCGGAACAATCAACCTATTGATATTGGAAGAAGCAGTGACCTTGGGTCTCCACTGCTTAGTCAAGCTTCTTAAGATCTTTCTAACATGGTCAGGTGTAGTGTAACTTTTTCCAAGGGCCTGTAACCCGTGAACAAGTGTTTGGAATCTTCCAAACATAGTTTCAATGTTTTCACCATCTTCCATTTTGAACAACTCGTATTGGCGAACCAACATGCTAGCTTTGGTTTCTCTTACTTGGGCAGAGCCTTCGTAAGATAAAACAAGTGAGTCCCAGATTTCTTTGGCAGTATCAAATTTGCCACATTTATCATATTCTTTTTCTGTCATAGCACAGATAAGAATGAATCTAGCTTTTTGATTGGTTTGATATCTCTTTTTCTGCTCATCATTCCAATCTTCTCTGGCTATAGCAACACCACGAGCATTAGTAGGAGGAATGTAACCACTTTGAACTATATCCCACAACTCAAGTTGTTGTGTCTCAAAGAAAGCTTTTATCTTATCTTTCCAGTAATCAAATTTTTCCCCATTGAATAGAGGAGGACGATTCATATGACCACCTTCAGTAGACATGTTCACAGTATATGATTTTTTCTCTTAACACTGTTAAGTGCTCAACCAAGAGGTCGAGCTCTGGTACCAACTGAACGTGAACACAAGAAGGGGGTTGAATTGTGTCCAAAAACTTTTCACAAACTTTACGTTAAAAGCACTAAGAATACAGATTTTTCAAAACTGTTTGTGTATCGGACGCTGAGAAACTAACCGGATGCAGGAAATAAACCGTTTATGAAAACTTGTTTTACTGAGCAAGATAAGGATAAATGTAAAGCAGTAAAGAAAGAGGCACAGAGATTTATACTAGTTCACCACCAACTGGTAGCTACGTCTAGTCCCTTCGATCCTGAAGGATTTTTCACTATAATCAATTGAATACAATTTATCTCAAGAGTATTATACTGTCACAAACTTGACAATACTCTCAACTTCTCAAAACGACTCAATACGATCGAGCCTTTGAGGAACAAAGCCTTAACTAGGCCAAATACAGTTTACAAAAGAGAATATACTTTTGAATACAATCAAAATAACTCTCACAGAGAGGATGAAAAGATTAAGCTCAAAACAGAGTAGCTTTCTAAAAGAAAGTATAAGACGTTGAGTTCAGTTCTTTGTAGACCAGAAACTTGGCACGAAACTTGATTGCTGACTTGAGTAATATTGCTTTCAGAATGAAGTTTCTTCACAGTTTTTGGCTACCTTCTTCAATGAATACCTTAGGGTATTTATAGGAGACTTCAGGGATATTACCGTTTGCAGTAAAAACATAGCTCCTTTTCATTGAATGAGGGAATTTGAAATGTAGTCCTTTTCTTCCTTTCGAAAGAATATCAGAATAGTACATATTACCGTTTTCGTACTATCTGCTTTTTACAATAGCCTTGTACGATTTTTGTCTTATGCTAAAGGTGTCACCTTTGCTTCCTCGTACATCAAAATGAGCGCACAAAATCAATTTCGAATTCTGTTCCAGAACATTTTGAGGTTAAGAGCAAAAACGTGATCATCACGTGCTTCATTAAAGAGATCAGACGCTCGCTCAGAACAGAGGACGGACGCTCACAGTAGTTGAGTATTCCACATGTCAAAGAGTAACACTACCGGACGCTCGCTATTAGCAAGACGCTGGAGTGAGGTCGGATGCTGACATCAGTGGAGTGTATTTAATTCTCTTGTAAATTTCTTCTCCTTTCTTGAGTATTTTGTACATAATATATAAAGCTTTGATACCTGTACACTCAAAGATATGTTAGAAGATAAATTGTTCTCTTGAAAATACTTTGTTATCATCAAAATTAATGAGGGTCTAAACTTCTCAATCGTTTAGGTTCCACACATATCTCCACATTGGCATGATATTGTCCACTTTGGGCTTTAAGCCTTCATGGATTTGTTTTTGGACATTTTCTAAAAGGCCTCATACCAACGGGACATTTCTTTACTTATAAACTCATGTTCTTCCTCTTGTTTAGCCTATATGGGACTTTGTTTGCACCTCAACATATGATTGGTGTATCCATCCATGAAATGGTGACATATTGCTTCCTCTTGCCTAGAAAAAGCTAAGTTAAATAAAATTGTACTTACTTTGGTGCCTAAATGTGATTATCCCTCTATATTAATCAATTGAGACCTATAGTACTTTACAATGTTAGTTATAAAATCATCGCTAAGATCATATCTTAAAGATTAAGGGCTATTTTTCCTTATGTTATCTCCAATACCCAAAGTAGCTTTATACCCGGAAGATCAACAGTTGACAACATTATGCTTTTACAAGAAGCAATTCACTCTCTAAATCATCTACATGGAAGGAAGAGGTTAACGATTTTGAAATTAGACTTAGAAAAAGTCTATGATAGGCTTGGGTGGCACTTTATCATGGATACTTTGAAGCTGCTGAAACTGCATGATCATTGGAATGGTGAGCGTATTGCCTCTTCTAACTGCTTTAGAGGTTTAAGGTTTAAGCCAAGATTTGGACAATCTTTTGGTAGCCAATATAAAGAGGTAACGGGAGATAGGATCCCCTTGCCTTAAACCTCTAAAGCAGTTAGAAGAGGCAACACGCTCACCATTTCAATGATCATGCAATTTCAGCAGCTTCAAAGTATCCATGATAAAGTGCCACTCAAGCCTATCATAGACTTTTTCTAAGTCTAATTTCAAAATCGTTAACCTCTTCCTTCCATGTAGATGATTTAGAGAGTGAATTGCTTCTTGTAAAAGCATAATGTTGTCAACTGTTGATCTTCCGGGTATAAAGCTACTTTGGGTATTGGAGATAACATAAGGAAAAATAGCCCTTAATCTTTGAGATATGATCTTAGCGATGATTTTATAACTAACATTGTAAAGTACTATAGGTCTCAATTGATTAACTTTAGAGGGATAATCACATTTAGGCACCAAAGTAAGTACAATTTTATTTAACTTAGATTTTTCTAGGCAAAAGGAAGCAATATGTCACCATTTCATGGATGGATACACCAATCATATGTTGAGGTGCAAACAAAGTCTCATATAGGCTAAACAAGAGGAAGAACATGAGTTTATAAGCAAAGAAATGTCCCGTTGGTATGAGGTCTTTTAGGAAATGTCCAAAAACAAATTCATGAGGGCTTAATATTATATATGTTAATTGTTAATAGTTTTTAGGATTATAATAAATTATATGTTAGGAAAAATATAACACACGGCTGTTACAAAAAATGTATGTTAAATTACTTAATTATGGCAATAATTTTTATTGTTAGCAATATACCAACGGGATTAGATCCTATCGGGGACTATTAATTTTAATATCGATCTGAGGTTCAATATATATATATTGAATCTTGAATATATATTGTATTAACCTATATCAATCTGCGTCTCTATACGTAATATGCAGCAAATGAACCATAGTTGGATGTATGATAGGACTTTTTCTGGAAGAAGGGGTTTGAAAAAAGCTTTTGTAAAAGGGGTTGATCGGTTTGTCCATCACGCAAATCGCCAGAATAGTTACCGTATTGAAGGGGGATTAGATGTCTGTGCGCAACATGCAAGTGCCATGGTGTGTTGACTGAGGATGAGGTCATATTGCACTTGTATGAGGTTGGGTTCAAGCCTAATTATTGGATTTTGACTAGTCATGGCGAAGTTGTTCCCACTATTGATCTACATGTTGAAGACAATTTTGCGGGTGCCTCAAGCAGTGGACTATCGAATATGCAATATGAGCAGTTTGATGTGATGCAGGGGATGATTGCTGATGCTCTAGGGGTGAATGTGTCGTTCGAGGAAGAGCAATGTTCTTCCGAATGAGGAAGCATAAAGATTCTATAATCTTTTAACAGAGTCAAACAATCCATTATTTGAAGGGTCTGATCAATCTAAGTTATCAATTTCTGTGAGGCTTTTAGGTCTCAGATCAACCTTCAATTGTGTTGAGACGTGCTTGGATTATATGTCCCAAATTATGTTAGACGCAACACCTGTTAAAGCTGGTTTGCCACAGAGTTATTATAATGCTAAAAGGTTGGTGTCCAAGCTGGGTTTAGGCGTTAAAAGGATCGATTATTGTGTGAACGGTTGTATGTTGTATTACGATAATGAATTTGGCACAAATGACAGTGCGTTGGTTGAATGTAAATTTTGTCAACAACCTAGGTATCGTGTCCAAAAAACGGGGACGAGTAGGAGTAAACCAGTTTCAAGGAAGGCCATGTTTTATCTGCCTATTGTATCAAGGCTACAAAGATTGTTTGTATCAATGCAGACTGCAGGTAAAATGATGTGGCACTGTGACAATAGAAGAACTTCAGGTGAGTTGTGCCATTCATCTGATCGTGAGGCATGAAAGCACTTTGATCGTGTACATCCTGATTTTGCAGCGGATCCACGCAATGTCTGACTTGGGTTATGCTCTGATGGGTTTACACCGTATATCCAGTCATCGACTAAACCATATTCTTGCTGGCCAGTTATTGTCACCCCGTACAATCTCCTTATTGATATATGCATGTCTAAATCCTACATGTTCTTAGCTTGTGTAATTCCAGGCCCAATTTCACCAACAACTGGTATTGATATATATTTGCAACCTCTGATTGATGATTTGAAGAGGTTGTGGACTGGTGTTGTTATATATGATATTGCTCGAAAGAAAAACTTTATGATGAGAGTAGCCCTGATGTGGACCATTAATGACTTTCCTACTTATGGCATGTTATCTGGGTGGGGGGACTCATGGTAAATTGGCATTCCTGATATGCATGGAGGACAAGAAGGTATTCACCTTGCACTGCGGGGGGAAGGCTTCTTGGTTTGACTCGCACCGTAGGTTCTTACCAAGCGATCATCCATTTAGGACGAATAAGAATGCCTTCGTCAGGGGGGTAGTTGAAAATGAAGGCCCACCATGTAGGTTGACATCAGAAGAGGTATGGAGAAGAGTTAAGGATCTGCTTTATAAATGGTGTTATTGAACAACCAACAGAGGGTTATGGACAGTGGCATAATTGAACAAAAAGAAATATTTTTTTGGATCTCAAGTATTGGAAAACAATTTATTGAGACACAATCTCGATGTTATACACATTGAAAAGAATTTTTTTTGACAACATATTTAACACTGTGATGAATGTGAAGGGCAAAACCAAAGACAATGAGAAAGCTAGGAGGGACTTAGCTATTTACTGTAGGCGAAATGACTTGTTATTGGTAGATGACCAGGCTGCTGGGAAGACCTTAAAACTGGAAGCCAATTACACTTTATCCTCCGAAAAAACAAAAGCAGTTTATCAGTGGATAAGGGAACTCAAGATGCCTGATGGTTATTCTTCCAATATATCAAGATGTGCCAATGTGGACGGTGGGAATATGCAAGGAATGAAGAGTCATGATTGTCATGTATTCATAGAATGTTTACTTTCTATCGCCTTTAGTACGTTGCCAGCATATGTTTTGAACCCATTAATTGAAATTAGTCAATTTTTTAAGAATTTGTGTTCCGCAACACTGAGGAATGATGATCTTATCAAAATGTAGCAAGACATTCCATTGATTATATGTAAGTTGAAGAGAATATTTCCCCCTGGTTTCTTTGATTCTATGGAGCATCTCCCAGTGCATCTTGCATACGAGGCTCTTCTTGGTGGACATACTTAGTATAGATGGATGTATCCATTTGAAAGGTATATATATATATAACATATTTCAATAATTAAATTTCAAATTTATGTATCCATTTTAGTCAAAGTTACCAATTCAATTAACCTTTTATATAGGTTCATGGGTGATTCAAAACGATCGGTTAAAAATAAGGCTAGGGTTGAAGGATCAATCTGTGCATCTTACTTACATCGCAAAACAACCCATTTTTGTTCATATTATTTCAACAACACAACGCTGACTCCGCAAATTAGAAGGAATGAGGTGCCTACATCTAAAAGACATCCATTAGCCTTATCAGTTTTTTGTCTGCCCGATCATCATGATGGGAGAGAATCGATTCACTGGTTGACAGATGAAGAGTACAATTCAGCGTATGTTCATGTACTGATCAATTGCGCCGAAGTCAAACCCTACCTAGAGTATGTATATAGTTTAATTTTCTTGTGTTAGCCAGACACTATACATTGTTTATTCGTTGTTCATGGTTGTCATCAGGGTATTCTTGTCATCCGAATCTGCTACTCACATTCATTCAAGATTTCCAATTTGATTTAGGCAATAGGTGCATACGTCTTCAAAATATTTGATCTACTATTTGTAAATTATATGCAAATTATATATATAAGTTATTCGTACGCATGTGTAGGTTTATGGCCACGAACCTACTCCTCTAAATGAACACCTGAGGAACTTATCTGATGGTCCTCGTAAATGTGTTAAAGAATGGCACACATTTTTTGTGAACGGGTACAAATTTCACACCCAGGAATGGACGGAGGCAAAGAAACTACAAATAGTGGTGTTTATGTCAAAGGTGACACCGGGGGAGGTGAAAATAACTTCTACGGCGTGATTCAACACATATATGAACTATCTTACACCACTTTAGACTACCGTAAAAAAGTGGTTTTATTTTATTGTAACTAGTTTGATCCATCAGATAGAGGCACCAAATTGAATCCAATATCTAATAAGGTGGACATTAGAGTGAACAGACAATATCCGATGTTTGATCCGTTCATTATGGCACAAAATGTCAGACAAGTATATTATGTCCCTTATCCATCAACAAGAGCAGACAAACGAGGTTGGTGTGTTGCAATTAAGACAAAGCCAAGAAGTTGCATAGAAGCAGATGATCCAGTGGAAGAAGTGCCTTATCAGGTTGATGAAATGTCCGATGTAAATGCAGTGATTGAAGTTGAACACATTAGTCGCCTAAGTGATGGCTTGCCAAACACTGGTGTAGAAGTGGATGGAGAAGAAATACTGGATACGACAAACGAAGAATGAGTCAGGGAGGATGAGATTGAATCCGAAGGAGATTTCGATGAAGAATGGGACGAATAGCTAATGGCATGATATATATTAATATTGAGAATGTATTCTTCCATGGGTTTTGGCCTAGTCCCCCCATTTATATTTTAATTTTTTTATTAATAAAAGTAGAGGAGTAATATTTTTCCTTCATTTGCTTTGAAAAAAATGGTAGTAATATTTTTCCACCTCCATAGTCACAGCCACAGCCACCGTAACATCCCAATTTTTAAGAAAAGTGATTTTAGCAATAAAATCCTGAATACTTAAAATAAGTCATAGAGATTGATCACCTCGATGATTTACTGAGAGTACGGGAAATTATTTTAAGTTATTTGGAATAATTTATTTATTATAAATAAATATTATTCATAATGTCAATTCAAATTAATAGACAGCATAGACGTATGCTGCGTTAATGTGAATTCATTAATTTAAACTTATTATAAGTTTTCTGTTTGACGCGGTAACATTTATTTTTGTTGACTAATAAAGTGAGTGAATTAAATCAAGATAAAATTAAATTTAAGAATTAATATTTAATATTAATTCATGGTTCGAAAATCGTCGAAAAACTCTAACAAAGTTTCGTCGCGTTTCGAATCGCCGGGTAAATTTTACTCGCATTAAAATTTAAAACGAACTCCGATTTCGATAAAAATCGAATCGTGACTTGTTATGATTATTTTTTTTTGTGTTTTAGATTGTTTTCATTATTTATGATAATTTATTATCACGCGGTAAATTAATTTTCCCGATTTATCGGCAAGCGAATTAGTGTTAACGCGATTATTCGACGCCGTAATTTTTTGACACGTAAACTTTAGAATTAGACTAGAATTAGTAAGTAAGCATAGTTAGTGTTATGAGGTGTCATGATTTAATTGAGTTAGTGATAAATATCTTGATTAAGGAGCTAGGTGTCAAGTTGGTGTTGGTTAATTGGAAATATCTTAGCTTTCATCTTATCCATTAGCCTTTTATTTTGATTAATATTTTTTTTTTATTTCTTTCCCTTCTCTTTTGAGAGAATCAGGCCGTAGCCCCATATTCCCCCATTTTTTTTTCATTTTACTTTCATTCCTTTCTTTAAGTTTTTAGTGTGGGTGAGGTAAAGAAAAGTTAAAGATCATTCCCTGTTTCCTTTCCTTTTATATCAGCCGAAGCTTTCCCCTTCCTCCTCCATTGACTTATTTTATTTTTCCCCAAGTGTGTAAGTGTTGGTGAAAAAGGAGAAACCAGAATTCTCTTCCTTATTTTTTTTACTTCCAGCCGAGACCACCTCCATATAATTCACACTTCCATTGTTTTATTTTCTTCTAATGTGAACCTTGTGTGGGTGCTTTGGTGTTCAAGCTAAAAACCCTTCCTTTTCTCTTGTTCCTAACCGTGAGTTCACACTCCTTTTAGCTGAAAATTTTGCTTGACCTTGAAGCTAAAAACTTTGTGCTTGATCATGTATGTTAGATGAGTGAAAGATCAAGTTGAAAGAAGTTTTCCCCTCCTTTTCTCTAGTCAAAGCCGTGAGCTTTCCTCCTAATTTCCATCATCTTTTCTTTGATTTTTCATCTCCATTTTAGTGTCAGCTTCTTGATCAAGAGGGTAAGTGTGTGAGACAAATCCTTCCTCCTCTCCTTGATCCCAAAACCGTGGTTCTGTTTATGTTTTTGGGTAAGGATTCCTTTAATTTTTGGTTCTATTTACTTGCTTATTTATTTATATATGTCTTGATTATGATCATGGAGCAAAATTATCAATTTTTCCCCAATTTTGTGAACCCTAGGTTCTATGGAAAAGGGGAAAATGTGATTGCTCAAGTGAATCACCAAATTGATTAGGGGTTTTTACTTCCTATAAATTGTTATTGTTGTTGTAGTTATTAGTTTTGATTTGAATCAAAGATTGAAAGGATTTTATGAAAACCCTTGTTCTTGGAAGAGACTTGATTTAGGATTGGTCCTGATTAGTGTTCTTGTTCTAGAAATTAATTGTTGTGTTCTTGGCATTTAAAATGGTAGTACATGGTTGTTGTATAATTTTCAAAGATTATGAAAGTAATTGGATTGAATTGGAAGTTGTTGTTGCTATATTGGGTGATAGTTTTGGGGAACTAACTTTTTGTTTGAATCTTTTTGGGGATGAAAATTATTTTGAAAGAGGGTTTACGGGTGGTTTTCTTGTGAACAATGTATTTGGGTGATGTTACTTGTGTTCTAGTTAGTATAAATCTTATTGTGATTGTTGGAATTGTTAAAATGAAAAAGTTAGTGATTTATGTGGGAAAACCTTGTTTTGAGAAAGTTGGGAACATTTTTTTGAACTAGCATGTTGTTGAGTTGTTCTGTGAATTAAAAACCTATTCTTGAAAAGAGAGATTAATGGGATTTATTGTGGGAATCATGTAAGTAATTAATGGTTCTTGTTATTTAGCTAGTAGCATTGTTATTGCCATAGTTGAAATGGTTTGAATCGAAAGGAGTTAGAAAGATTTTATTGAAACCCTTGCTCTTGAGTGTTTTGAAAATAGTTTTGGAACTTTGTTGGGCTTTGTCTTGAGTTGTGGCTTGTTGTTATGAGAAAGAAATGTCAGATGAAGTGGTATTAATTAATTGGTTGGGAATTTTGCAAAGTTGTCTACAATTTGTGACTAAGGGGCCGTGAGCCCTATGGAGCATAAGGAAGGAAAATTATTTTTGTGAACTTGATTTAAATGATTGATTGATATGTTTGTAGGCTTTGGAAAATTTAAGAAAAGGTTTGATTGAATTTGAGTTTGTTTTGAGATTTTTAAGGCTATGAAACACAATTAGGGGAATTGGGTTCCTTGAGACCCAAAATACCAAGTGGAGCCTTGATGTTAGTGTTTGAGAAAAGGGTTCTTTAAAAGTTAGTATTTTCTTAAATTAGGTGATATGTGTTAACTTTGCAAGAAAATTGGTTTTGAGTCAAAATCTTATTCTTTTCAAGTAAGTTAGTATTTCCGAATTAATATGTGTTATGTTAACCTTTCAAGAATTGGTTTTGATCTTAAAACCCCATTTTTTTTTTCAAGTAGCAGGTAGATTAGATGTTGAATAGAAATGCTTGGTTAGAAAGGGTTAGATTTTGAGAGCCTAAGGTGTTAGTGTAGTTTTAGAGTTGTGCTAAGTGTGCTCTGTTTATTAGGCTCAAGGGATCCAAGACCGTGCGGCATAGAAATCGAGGAGTACGTGGACACGTGGCGTGGAGTTCGGTAAGGGCACTTCTAGACATTTGTAGGCTTTATTTTTGTATGTCCTTGTGGAAGGGCAACCTTAGATATTGTTAGAATTTAATTTCAAGTGTTCATGCGAAGAAGTCTAAGAATCTAAGGGTTCGAAGTGAGGGTCTTGTACCCCTTCGCATTATTTTTGTTATATATTGATTATTTAGTGGGTTTGTCTGCAAGTGGTTGGCAGCTGTCCCCAACCCCCCACACTTGTTTGTTCCTCTCTGTCAATTCCATCGAATTGCAGAGGGATGGATTCCATATTGATTGTCATCGTTCTTTGCTAAGTGTGATTATTTGAGATGAGATGCTTATGTTATTTATCTCTGATGGATTGAGTTGTATTGCTATGTTGCTTATGCTGTTGAACTGAATTATATTGTTATAATTATGCGAATTGTTCATCGGAGTGCGAGAGTTGGTCGAGTCGTTGAGTCGTTGAGACGTTTTTGAGCTTGAGCCGATTCACCTAGGGTGTAAGAATCCCCTAAAAGGCTACGGCTGGTGTTCGGTAGGGAATGGCTAGACGTTAGTTTTGCCGGGACGTTTTTGAGCTTAAGTCGATTCACCTAGGGTGCTAGAATCCCCTAAAAGGCTACGGCTGGTGTTCGATAGGGAATAGCTAGGCGTCGTAATGCTAATGGAACCTGAGCTGAATGTCCTAGGGTGAGGAGAGAGCCCAAGGCTACGGCTGGTATTTAGTGGATAGATCCGCGTTACCTCCGGTATGTGGCGAAAGTGTTGAGAGAATGAGTCTTGATTTGGGTCTTGAGTCGCGTTTGTGAATCGTATACACTGTTGGTTGCCTATTGTCATGATTGCTAATTCCTGTAATATGCTGTGTTATTATATGTTTCATTGCCGAGTGTGTTATTGAATATGTGTATCTGCCTCCTTATTTTTAAGAAGTTGACCCTTGCCAGTGGTTCTTTCAATGTAATGAATGTAACCCAGATGGCAGAGCAAGCGGAGGATTTGGAACTGCAGAGAGGAGCAGCTGAGGATAGTCGTCCAGTCTTTTTCCTATGATATGTTGTGGAATTTACTAGTAGTCTAGTGAAGAGTATAGCTTGTGGACTAGCTATAGGATATTTAACAATTATTTCAGTGTTGTAATAAATTTCTGTTATGTTTCATGACACGTTTGTATATATGATTTGACAGAATAAATGAATGTGGTCTATGTGGTGTCTTAAATTATTTTCCGTCATGTTTCTAAAAATCGCTGTGATGCTCTGACTGCTTCTTTAAAGAACTTTAAAAAAAAAAATAAGACCACATTTCTCGAAAACCCTACGAGCAGAGTATTCCACTTTTCGGAAACATGTCAACTTTTGTCAGAATGTTCACTTAGTAACACTCCGGATACGGGGTGTTACAGCCACAACCACATCCACCTCCACAGCCACAGCCACATCAACCTCCACAGTACTACTATGTGCCACCACCTCAGCATTCACAGAACTAGCAACCCCCACAGTACTAGTACGGATATTGGCCAGTATTGCCCCTATCGCCACAACATTATCGTCCACCACCACCACCACCACCAGCTGCACAACAATATTACCGGCCAGAGGTACCTATACAGTAGGGGCCAGAGGCAGGTCAGGGAACCACATATTTGGACGACGTGGCCGGTGATTTCACAGGCATGCTGTCGCCGGGTTTTAACTACCCGTTCCCTCATGGTGGCAACAATGATGATGATGATTATTACGGCGGTGCTTCAGATGATATTTAGGCTTTGTTTTCACCCATTTTTAACATGTCTCCAATGTATATTTGTGGATTTACCTAGATTTTATGGTACTTATTACATTTTAAGTATAATGTATCGTAAATTAATGTAACTAATTTATAATTATAACTACAAATTAAATTAAAAATTATAATTATAACTACGAATTTTTGTAACTAATTTATTACTAATATATACTTATAATTAGCAATTAACTAATAAATAATTCTGTAGGTAATTTTTTTTGTTTATCTAAAAATACTACCCAACCACTAGCTAATATGGTATAGTAATAATATTAAATATAAAAAGTGAAAAAAATAAAATATAATAATAATAGTTTTGGTCTTAAAATAAAAAAAAGAAGGCAACAAAAAGAAGCGAAAAAAAAGAGTAAAACAAAAGAGAAAATAATAATAATAATAATAATAATAATAATAATAAAGGACAAGAGGGATACAAATAGCAAAACTGGGGGTGCTAATAGCAGCCCAACTACAACACCATTTCCCTTCTCTCACGCTCTGCTTCTCGCAGCCCACGTTTCTTATTCGCCCCCAGCCCATCCCAGCCAACATGGCCCAAGCCCACAAAAACCCTAACCCTAAACTTAAAAAAGAGCTAATTCTCTCCTCCCTCTTTTCTTTAACTTGGCGCCTCTTCTCCCTTTGTTCTCTCTCATTCTCCTTCACTCTACAGAGGAGCCGCTCGGCCTCTCTCCCGTTTTCTTCTTTTTCCCTTCCTCCTTCACCTCCCCTCATCCTTCTAATCCTAAATCCCTTCCATGGTTGCGATGCCGCTTGCTCTCTCATCTTCAAACCCTAACTTAAATCGCTCGCATTTATCCCCTCTGTTTCCTTATTTCCTTTTTTTCATTCCTTCTTTTTTTCTAACCGAATCCTTCGGATCCTAATTCCTTTCCCTATTTCTTTCACTAAAACTGAATCGAATCCAGATGCAAGATCTCAAAGGGAAATGAAAAACGTGGAGATTTGATCAGGGAGTATCTCTTCCATCTCTTTTTTTTGATCTCTGGTTTTTTTTTGTTCTCTGATTCGTTTTCCCTATTTTTTTCTTCTTTTGTTCTCTGATTCTGTGTTTTTTTGTGTGTGCAGATTTTAGGAGGCTATAAAAGCCTCTCCAAACCATGAAAGGAGGGGGAGTGAAACCCAGAGAGGAGAAGGAACCGAGGAGAAGAAGCAAGAGAAGGACAAAATCGAGAGGAAGGAACGAGAACTTGATCATAGGTGTGACGAAGAAGCACAAAACCCACGACTGAGTTTTGAGTTTAGGGTTTAATTTTTCTTCTCTGTTTTTCTCATCTTTTTAATTTTTCTCTCTGTATTTTTCTTCATTTTCTTCTATGTATTTTTCTTATTTTCTTCTGGGGTTTTCTTTTGTTTTTGTCACCCTGATAATTTCACTTTCTGTTTTGGGTTTGAACTTATGGGTTGGTATTTCTGGTTTCATTTTCTTATCAATTTATGGGTCGTTGTTATGGGTGCAATTTCTATTGGGTATGAATTTCTGGGATTTCAGGTTGAATTTCATTTTGATGTTCATTTCATTTTTTGCAGAGAACAGTGGAGATTCAGACAACAATGGAGCACAAAGAAAGTAGAAATTTTTTTATCTCTGTTTTGTTTTTTCTTATTTTCATCTCTTATTTTTATTTTCTTTTCCTTATTTTGATCTCTGTTATTATTTTTTCTTTCTGGATTTATATCTTCTGGGGTTGCCTTGTATTTTCTGAGAACCCTAATTTATTTCTGTATTCTCACAACAAGAATATTTGACATTTCCTAGGGCCAAAAACCCTAGGAAATGGCGAAAAACGGTAGGAAATGGCCACATTTCCGATGATCCACCGAGGGCCGCGTGGCTATAGGTAATTCACTGGTAGGAAACAGTTTTTGAGGCCTAAATTTAAAAAACCCTAGGAAATTTCCCACGGCCATGGCCTTGGGAAATGTCAAGGATTTAATAAAAAAAAATTAATTTAGTCTGAACTCCTTCGGCCCTAGTTGTCGTCTTCTTATTATTATTTTTTTCCACCAGCAGAATGCAAATATTCAATCCAAGTAGAACATATCAGAAACAAAATAGTGCAGAAGCAAAATCAACTATGCCACAAGCAGAAATGCGAACAAGCAAAAGAAAAAACCACAACAACCCAAGTAAAAGCAGACCCAAAACTGAGTAGTACCCATTTCGTTTTGATCTGGAGCTTAAAATAAATAAATAAATAAATAAAAAGAAAATAAAGAGGGTAAGGTGTGTATCGTCTTCCTCCACCCATTTCTTAAACCACACCCTCATTCCTTCAATTCCAACAACAACATTAAAACAAATGTTTGAAATTCTTCCATTCAGCAAAACAACATACATATACCACTAAGAATCGTAACATGGAACGCAACATGGAGCACCAACCACGAATCACTGGAAGAGAATCCTAAGCCCAGCATAACAGCAAGACAGAAACCCAACATCAAAGAAGCCGACTTTAATGAAAAAAAATTAATGCTCCGCCAACTGGAATTTGCCACTGTGGATCTGCAATGCTCACCCCCTTTGTCCTTCCCCACCATCCCTGTCCAATATTCAAACAAAAAAATTAATGAAAAAAGGAGCAACAGAAGCAAAGTGGAGAAAGAGAGAGAGAGTGAGAGAGAGAACGACGCTACCTACTTTGTACTGCTCTGTCAGATCTCGCTCACCGCCGCCGTAAAAGGCGCTCACAGGCCAGCTTTCACCAGGTTGTCGTGGTCGTGTCAATCCAAAACATGCCAACAGGAGAAAGAACAAGCATCACAGAGGAGAAAAATGAGGGAGAAGCGATCTCAGATATGGATTCGGCATGCTGGGCACAACTTCAAACCCTTTCTTCATTCACAGAGTGACCCATTTTCAAGGTTGCTCCTTTTGGGAATCTATTTGGATGGATAGAAAGAGGAGAGTGAGAGTATGAAAAACATGTAATTTGTTTGGCCAAAGGTGGCCGAAGCACGGCGGTGGAGGCCGGAGAAGGTGACTCGACGGTTCTCTTGGCTGCAGAACTGATCGCCATCGAGCTCAAAGGGAGGGAGAGGTTTCGAGAGGTTTCTATTGTAATAACCTTCTGCTTCTTTTAATAAAAAACAGCGGCACCCAAAAAAAAACAATAATCGAGAGCTTCTCTCTCAAAAATGCACAAAAGTGAAAAAAAAATGGACATGCTGAAACCGAGAGCTTCTCTCTCGAAAATGCACAAATTAAAAAATAAAAATAAAATAAAAGCCAGCTTTTTTATTTCCGAGGCTTTCTTTTAAAAAGCCCTAGGAAATTTTTATGTGGGTAATTTCCTAGGGCTGTAACCCAAGGTAATTTCCTAGGGCCACAAGCCCTAGGAAATTTTTGTAGGTAATAAGCAAAATTCTTGTAGTGTCTATTTTTCTGCAATTTAAGAAATAATATGACAATTTCTGCAATTTATTAAAACGGACTTGTTTGCAAAATTGCAATAAATATTGTTTGCAAAAACGGACTTGTTTTCTAGTAAATTTGGACCAGTTTTCAAATTTGTACCACTTTGCAAATTCTAAAACTACATCTCAGAACAAATTTGGACCACTTTGCAAATTCAAAAACAATAATTAAATTTAGTTAGTAAAAGCTGATTAAATTTAATTATTTTTTTATACTGTCTTCATACATTACCGAGGGTCTCTGCCCTCGGTATTTATCTTACGTACCACCAGCCTTAAAACCCACGGTAATTACTTGGGGCTTTCGGCCTTCTGTAATTACCGACGACCTGTTTATGGAAACCCTCGGTATTCTTTTCCTACCATCGATTACCCTGCGGCCACGTGGCTTTCGGTTGCCCCTCGGTAATGACACGTTTAACAATGATTTTTACACGTTAGTGAGGGCTTCTGGCCCTCGGTATACCTTCCATTTCTTGTAGTGAATTACTAGCTAGTATTAGTCGTGAAGCTAACAATTACGCTGATATGCTTGCTAAGAAAGGACACCATGCTCATTTTCCATGATTCTTGTAGACTCGGTTTTTCCTTTGTTAGAGATTATTTGTTGATGAAGACTCAGGAGGGGTTTGCCTCCTAGTTAGTTTGTAATTTCTTTCCTTATTATAAAAACATAAATTTATTTTTAGATATAGATAGAGTAGTGAGAATGAGTTTTTGAACCAATGATGTCTTACAAATAGACTTATATTTCTCACTACGGTTCAAATTGCTTCAACGTAATATATTTAATTAAAATTATAACATTATTCAAATATTTTTGAGATGCATTTAAAAAAATTATAACAACTAGTGGAAAGAATCTTATGTGGTAGTTAAATAAATAATTATTTTATTCTTTCGAAGATCAAAATTGGATATTACTTTTATTAATAGATAATTGATTTTATTTAAACTTAACGAAAATTGAAATTTAAATATTAATATTGATTCGGTTAAGTTGGGCTAAAATTGGATCAAAATTCCGTTAAGTCGGAACAAAATAGAGAAATAATGTATATATGAAATATGGTAGGTTTTTTTTTAGTTCCTTTATATATAGTTATAGATTAATAAAGTTTTTTTTTTAAAAAAAACCTTCAAATAAAGTGATTCAAGTATTTTTTTTTAATACCAAAAAAAAAAAGCTAAAAATACATTATAAATAAAGTTTTCTTTAAAAAATCAATTATCAAAAAAAAAGTTTTCTTTAAAAATTCAAACAAACAAGCACGGTCAATGTATTTAACTTTTAACTTGAGATTACGTTATGATGAGAAAGTAATTTAAGTTTTGAAATAATTTTAAAAATTAATAATAATACTAGACTACTACCCGTGCGATGCACGGGGCACCCACATACTCAATTTCTCTGCTTAATAGTCATTAGAAATTGTAGTGTTTCTCAGAAATCTGACAATTGAACCAATACTACCAAATCCAAAAACCATATCTGGCCACAGTAGGATAATCATTTCATGTACTTATATTACAAACACATTTACAACTTCACAATTTCAAAAATAGTTAACTTATCAAATAATATAACAACTTAATATGGCTAACTTAACAGTTTACAAATTTAGCAGTTCGTAATCCAAGTCATTGACAAAAATGGAGCTTGGTTTGCTTCGCCAAAAAATCATGTACGTAACTATTGATAAATTTTGTTTTTCAACTCTCTACAACACTTTTTCACTCTATCATTGCTTTTGTTTTTGAAAGATATTCAAATAAACGCGGAAAAAAGTCGAGGGCATAATGTTATTTAGCAAATTGTGCGTTAATCAGACATTGTACAGATTGAGGCTCCTGTTTACGATAGCACCTCAACACTCAATAATTCAAAGTACCTAAATAATCAAATAACAAAGAATCCTAAGTTAAAAATGACTTGCTATAATCATTGGTTCAGCCTTGGGATCTTCTTCAATGTTTTCTTTCAGAGAGAGATGCCATCAACATTCACCCATTATTCATCCCAATTCGAAGCCCTAAACCCACCACCACTTATCTTTACAACACAAAGTCACAAACTTTGCAAGAACAAAAACAATGAAAACATGTGAGTCCTGAAGGGGAAAAAAAAAGGAAGAACGAAGATGTGTGAGAGAGAAGATGATATTGGGATTTCGAATTTTTTTTAAATTTCATCAAATTGCAGAGAGGGAAGGAAGAGGTTGATGACAGGAAGCAGTAAACACGTTGGCTATGTGCACAGGTTGGTAGGTAGAGGCATTCATTGGGAAGCAGTATAATTAATGCAAATAAGGAAGGAGTTTGGGCGCCAATTTTTTATGTACAGACCTACCAGCATTTAAGGATAAAAGAATTCTTTACATATTGACGAAATATTCATACATGTTTTGAAAGTGATGGACCTACCAGCATTTAAGGATAAAAGAATACTTTACATATTGACAAAATATTCATACATGGTTTGAAAGTGAAACGGGTCCATCGAGATCACTAAATAGCAGAATTAATATGTGCATGGATAGTGCATGAAAATATTGGAAGTGGCTTGGAAAAATTGTGTACATTACTGAAGTGTACATGGGTTTCTTTAAGTTCAATAAGAAAATGACATGGTAATGGACATGCACGTATCTGAACTCAAAAAAAGGGTCATGAACATACATGATATGAGATTCTCCTAAAAAATATATTAGCTTATAAATATAGATATGTGGCAGACTTTCTTAATCAGACACGGGTAATATAATCATATTGACAGTTATGATTACTTATTTTTAGTGAACTATAAGCTTTAAACTGTGGACATATTTGATCACTGGGTAGTTTGTACTTGGCAAGGGTTTGACACAATTGGGTATAGAAAATCAGGCTATGCAACCTGGATGAAATATATGCATTTGTACTTGTCACTACTTGTTGAAATTACGTTCAAATATGCATATGGAGTTAGTGAAATTACGCTGGCTGATGTTGGTATGTCATTTTTATATGTACATATTGATACCTGTAATATACACTTGTCCATTATTTTAAACTTGGTCAAGTAGTGATGTTGTATAAAACTCCAACCTGTATGTTAAGAAAATGGCCAAAACATCAGTACAATTCCATAAACTAACATATTACATTGATCTTTTGGAGCCAAATGTTCTTCTGTTCAAGCTACATGTGCTCCAATTGTTCAAAACATAGTCTGTAAACACTAACATAACAATACATGATTTCAAACAAACTTGAAGAAAATGTGACTGGCAGCATCCTTCCTTAACACCAAAACATATGGAAGTTCCTCTTTTCAACCCTTTGGCCTTGCAAAATGTTAAAAGGCACTTAGATGCATCAATGTTATCCCACAAAAGCTTGAAAGTCCAAACTTAGCCAATCTCATCAACTATATTCAACTTATTAGATTTCCGGATAGTTGCAAGTTGAACAAAAGCAAGTTGAACAAAAGCAGCAGCCACTATTAATGCATTGACATACTCAATAAATTGATGGGTTGGTTCATTACTTAAGTTGTTCAATATGTTTCATAAATGCGTACAGCCTTGGCATGACCTTGTATGTAACATGTATATGTTATTAATGCCAAAATTTAGGAATTAGATTTGCTTTGATCCAATTTACTACGATTTGTCTCACTCTTCAGTTACATCCTGTGTTTTGTCTAATGGCATTTGTTAATTCCATATTGCTATCTTAGCTTATGTCTTGTAGATCATTTAATACGTAAATAAAAGGATGAAGGATAAAATCCCACTTCTTTGCATAGTACATTAAACAACGTGGTTTTACGGAAATTGTCCAGAGATTAAAAATAAGAGCTAAATAATTCTATAGAATTAAACACTTGATTTATGCCATAGCCTAAAATTTTGTTGACAAATGGAAAATCATTTTTATGATGGTTGTCTTACAATGCTTTAGTTCAGGGTTAGCCTTTAAATAGCATGCATTGGAGTTTGCAACCCAAGTTCTATTAATTCTACTAATAGTTGAAAAAGCAACACAACCAAATCAAAAATTCGGTCATACGTTAGCCTACTTTCCTAATATTCCCATCAGATCACCTTGAAACAGAGATATTATAAAATAAAAAAAACTGAAATTTAACATGTTAACAAAAAATAAATAAATATTATTAGAATTAAACTTGGTGCCTTTGTAGATATACAAATGCATAAGTATTCCATCAAATGCTCATGGGAAGCATTATGCGGACTGGATTTGTTGGTTCTTGGACCTTGATTATTCTGGGAAGCTTGGAAGGATGGACATGGGGTGGGTAATACTTGTTCAACACCTTCCTCTCCCATCTTTCTGCTATTGAGAAAAATACACATAAGTTTATGAATTATTCATTGCTTTTTTATTAGGAGTCACACACTATTCGTAAAAGAACACAATCAATATATCATTTAGGCACCCAACTGAAAGAGTAACAGTACAGACAAATAATGCTTGTAACATATTATCCACTACAATAAAAGTAGGGGATAATTTATTAAATCGGACGCCAAGTAAGCCAGAGGTCATAGAATTCAATTTCTACACATAAGACTTGTGCAGATAAAGGATACACTATGAATATTATAGAACCTGCATTCACTTGTGCAGATATTCATTACCTCCAGGGGAAATCAAAGTGTTCTTCAACCAAAAATCAGATAATATCCGGAGTTTGCCTTAAAAATCTGCCATAAAAAAAAGATTGATTTTTACCAAAATAATTGGAGACAAAGTGAAACCACTGAGTTAGAGAGAGAGAGAGAGAGAGAGAGAGGGTTTGTGTGGAACAACTTTTTTTTCCTCACACAACACAGGATCTCTCACAGTCTCTTCCTCTGCACTCCCTGGTTCGCTCCTTATCAAAATAGAAGAAACATGATCAATCAAAAGCAACAACCAGTAGAAACCGACTGAAATGAAAAATAAGAACCAATGAAAGAGAGAAGAGAAGCAGAGGGAAGATAATACAATTTTTTCTATTCATATTTTTGTTTTATTAGAAAATACTTTCAATTGAGTGGATAGGCAAAGAAAAACAATCATATAAAGGAGCTAATATGCTTTCTCTTAGTGAGAATTGATAAAATGAAGCATCGACCATTTTCATTATAATGAGTAAAGTAATAAATCAATGTGACATTGTCCTTACATGTCCATGAAGCTTCTCTTCTAGTCTTTTCAATGTCTTAGCAACATAATCCTTACTTGCCTGCCATGTGATCTCTAACACATATGAATCACCATATCAATCAAAATATCCAGCACAAATGAAGCATTTATAAATAAATGAACCAACATATCAAACAGGGCAAAGCAGAAAGTAAAATAACAAAGCAGAAGGTATACAAAACTAAGTAAGCTATTAAGCTATAAAAAAACATATGCGAGAATCAAGGAATGAAGAATCAAGAAAATCATATGACCAAATATGCAAAATCAGAAAATCAAACCCAACAAATTAACAAAGAAACTCAATAAAGGAAAAGCAAAAAAACAGCTAGAACTACATATGCAGAATCAATGTTTGCTATTATCATCTCTACTTTTTCTTACTCTAACCGAGAGATGATAGTTTGACTCATCCCAACCAAGTTTTATTTTTTGGTAACCATAACCAAGATACTAAGCAAGCTAAAAGTAATGGAAAATGAAAGTTTTAAACTAACCATAACCAAGAAACTAACCAAAGCTTCACTATCTAACGGTTCCAAAAGTTTTCAAGTTGTAAAGTAAGAAAGCAGGAGGTATACAAAACTAAGTAAGCTATTAAGCTATGAAAAAACATATGCAGAATCAAAATCAGTAAATAAGTAAATCAGTAAGTCATTAGCAGAATCAAGGAATGAAGAATCACTTCAAAGAATATGCCCAAATATGCAAAATCAGTAAATCAAACCCAACAAATTAACAATGAAACTCAGTAAAGGAAAAGCTATAAAACAGCTAGAAGTACATGTGCAGAATCAAAATATATTTGTGAAAGGAAAAGAAGAAATGAGTAAAGAGAAGTGTACAGGATGATGAAGGTGGTTTAAAATGACAAAGCTTTATAAAAATGGACACTCAGAAAAATAAACAAACCTTAAAACCAAACCTTAAAACCAAACCTTAAAACCCAAAATAAACTCGTAAAAATAAAAATGGATTTGAACTCATACCAAATGGAGCCATCCTGTGTGCATGCACTGTGGAATGCTTGATACTTTCTGCAAGAACGAAAACAAAGATTAGTATCGCATTGGAACCGTTAGATGAGAGCATGTCGGTGTCTAAACTGAAGAAGAAAGCAGAGAACAATGTAAGATTAATGAAGAAAATGAGAAAAAGATGGACCAGGGGAGAAGCAAAAAAAAAAAAAAAACTAACAACAACAAACCTTTCTTATTCTATGACAAATCGAAAGTAACATTAGATCACAGAAACCTTGGGGGTGCTAGAAAACTCGATCGGTTGGCGGAACAGGGCAAAGCAGCAAACAGAGGCTACCGGTGCGGCGGCCCTCCTGTGCGCGACGGTAGAACAGGAGGTAGCGAGGCGGGGCGGCAGCACGGCGGCGCAGATCTAGGGTGGGCTTCTCAGAGGCTCTTCAAACTGTCAGTAACACACTCATATTTCTCTTATTGAACCAATATTTGAACGGACAACGTCAGCGAGGCGAGGATCGCTCCTCAGATTCGCGCCGTAAGTGGGATCTGGAAGGAGAAGTTGGGCGGGATTTTGAGAAGGTCCGTCGAGAAGGAAGAAGAAGCATCTGACTCAATCAAAGAGTATTCAAAACTTTTTGAATTTGAGAAGAAGAATTAGCGACGGGGAAGGAGGGAGAGATGTTGGTATGTGTTTCAGTCATAAATGAAACAACCTGGAAGTAGGTAAACATTAAATGGGAAACATGGTGGGTATATGGGGTGGGAGTGGATCCGCATCAGGGTATGTGGTCCCTTAATAATTGAAAGCAGATGGTAGGTAGAGTCAACATTAATGCGCAACTATGAGAGATTAGGCGGGATACGGGTAGTAAAGACATAAGCACCTGGAAGTAACATTAAGAGAGATTGGGCGGGATATTAGGCAACATAATGTTTAGTGCAGACCTACTAGGATTTTAGGATAAAAGATTTAACTTTTTATTTTATTTGTTGAGCATTTAGTTGTTATATTTGATTAGAGCAAACAACCTGCTGAGCCCACGAGCATTCGTGGATGGAATTCGTGTAAAGCAATGCTCAAAATTAACAGATATGTGGTATTATTTTTTTTTTTGACGCTTAAGTATTCTTTTTTCTTTGGTATGAAAATGAAGATATATGGTATTCTTTCATGGATGGATTTAGGAAGGGCAATAATTACTTTTAGTGATAAACGATGTCCGTAAGTAAAAGTTTTGCATAGAAACCGCTGCAACCATATATAAAAGTTGTATCGATTGCTACTTGAAGTTTCAAACTTATGCCAACGGTTTTAACTATTGAGTGGTGTAAATGTCTGTAGGTATTTCACTTATACCTACAGTCACTGTGTGTCACTAAAAACTATAAATATATACAAAATTAAATTTATATTTTTATAGTCTTTTTTACAAAAAAATATTTTACTATAAGTATAAATTTTAATAAGTAATTTACTAATAATATTTTTTACTTTAATTGTAATTTATTGATTTATTTTATGATATGAAATAATGACATGTATGATATGTTAAATTTATTCAGCTCCTGTTTAAGTATATCTCTGCGATTCGTGCACGTATTCTTCACATGTTATTTGTTGTATCTCTTATATATGTTCTCTAACCGGCTGCCTAGAATAGACGCGATTCATTAATAATAAAATTTAATAATTGATTTAAATTTTAATATAATTCCGTCCCCCCAACATAAAACCATTCTCTAATGATTGGAATCCTTAGACGTCACCTCAAAATTTTGTGACAATATTTTTTTTTTTTTTGACGAGTTGTGAATGACAGTGTTATACTGTGTTACGCAAGCAAAATGATTCAAACATGCATGCTTTGTCAGTGTCAGCGAATCCATGGAGATCCATCCATTTTAAGTAAAAAATAAAAATATGCATAGCGTGGGAAACGCGGGACACCATTTGACATATATGATAGCCTCTTGCCATACACTTTGAGCACTGTTTGAATCATATCAAGTCCTAAAATTGTCAAAGGTCAAAGCTAAAATATAGGTCGACCAAAGTAACGTTGTCAGATGGAAGCTAATAAACTTCATTAAAATTGGTAGATATTAAAATTAGCGTTGGCTAGACGGCTAGACCCATTAGCATCCTGGCCAATGCTAACATTAAAACTTTTAAAAAAAAAAAAAGATTGGTGCAACTCTCTGATCCTTCCTTTATTCTTCTTTACTTCTCCTATATCATTTTTTTTAGACTCACCACTTATGTCTAATACTCCTTCCGTTCTTTTTTATATGTCAATTTTTTAGAGAAATTTTATTTTTAATTACTTGTCATTCTTAAAGTTTAAGGTTATATTAATTACTTGTTTGACAATTATACCCTTGACTATTTATTGTAGAGAGATAAATATGTTCTATTAAGTAATGAACGGTAAAATGTATCATAGAAAAATAACTAATAATTTTATTAAAAACAAAAAAATTTATTAATTTTTTTGGTTATTATAAATTAACCTTAAACGATAAATAAAAATGAACGGAGGAATATGTTCCAAGCCATCCCTAATCCCTACAATCAGTTACTAGTAACCATAATGAAATAATGCAAAAAGCCAGAATATATAAGTATAGGTACTCGCAATTTTTAAGGCTTTAGGAACAACAAAGTATGGGGCACTTGTATAGTCACGTCTCGGCACCCCCTCCAATAGTAACTATTTTTCTTAAATCAACCATAAGTAAAAACAAAAATAATTGTTTCTTATTTTTTTATCCAACCGCAATCATGCATATAATTATACATAGGCAGTCCTCGGAACACAAATTGAAAACACAATACTTTCTGATTTTTTTTAGATTAACACAATTCATCACAAGCTATACCAAATTGGGCCATGATATATATAAAAAACATTTTATGTTTTCACATAACGATAATAGGTTCATAAAACTTCACTCTTCCATAAACCAATAAATTGCCATATGGGAAATATATATGGAATGATATAAAGTAAGCACAAGCAATTCTAGTGGCAATTGTAAAATATGCATATTGCATTCACTTTACTACCCTAAAGACCCGACAAGTAGTTTGTAAGCACAATGTTAGCCATTAAAATTACATGGTGCAAAGGGGAAAAAAGAAATGGAAAACCTTTAAAAAATGGTGAGAGCTTATGGTGAAGAGACAAAAGAAATGGAAGATAAATTGAAGTTCATAAGAACTAGATTATTAGAAATGACGCACCTTTTGAGATGGCCTTATGGATGGATCTCTAGGCTTATTATTAAATTTGATAATCATGATGAAGCACATAATAAATTTAGATGGCCTTATGGATGGTGGTGGCCTCGAGCACAATCGAGATAGACGACCGCCCAGGACTCTATTTTTCGAGGGGCACCAAAAAAAGTTTTCTTAGTAAATAAAATTTTATATATTTAAAATTACATAAAAATTTCTTATAAAGAGTTAAACAAAAGTAGTAATTAAACAAGTTATTTCCGCGTTAAAAAAAGTTGTTTTATGTAACCAAGTCAACTAACAAGTGAGTAACTAACATGTGACGTTCCATTTCTCTTTGTATCAACAAGAATACACTCGCGGTATTGAGCACTTAAACAGTGATAGTCATGTGCAAAATTCTGGGTCTCAACGGATAAAAAACTGGGGTCTGGTATAAGTGTCCTCCATCATCTTCCCCTTCTTGTCGCACACCAGCCATTGTCACAGACCCACTTGCAAGCCACCATAGCCATCTAGAATCACCCAGTTTCCGATCACAACCCTGGCACCACCGCAGATCCAAATGGTAGCCCTCATTTCTTCTGAACCAAGTCTTTTGACTTTCTCCCATTTCGCATTGAAGTCTCATCATGAACGGAACGCGAATGGGACCATCATTGTAGCCCCTTGCCGAAAAATGATGCCTTCGTGCTGCACCCCCTTTGACTCAGGTTGCAACCCTTTTATCATATCCCTTTGATGCTCTGTTTTGTTTTTCATTGCCTTAACTTGACACTTTGTGATATTGCAAATTCGTGTACTAGTGTTAAAGATTTTCTTTTGAGTGCTACAATGTATTTATACTGTATTTTCTTATTCAACAAAACATTGAAAATTTTTAAGAGATAATGTGAAAGGTTTAATTATTAAATCATTGTCACAAACACGTTGAGAAAGTCATGCGAATAGTGCATATCTTATATATAAAAGTTGGTAAATTATGGGGTAGTTTTACCTCCAAATTTTTTCACCTAAATATCATTAGTCCGCCAAAATATAATAATATTCAAAAAAATTAATTTAATATCCAATCAATCAAAATATGTCAAGTAATAATTTCAGCAAATAAATATACCTATAATTAATTTTATGATATCCAAGTGATCTATATTATAAATTTAATTATCTCTTATCTATAAATTATGGAGCAAACCCATCACGAAAATATTGGCAACAATTTTTTATTTTTCTTTTTTGATATATAAGGTCACAATTTAATAATATTCAGAAAAATTAATTTAATATCCAATCAATTTTCTGCAAATAAATATACCTATAATTAATTTTATGATATCCAAGTGATCTATATTATAAATTTATCTCTTATCTATAAATTATGAAGCAACCCCATCACGAAAATATTGGCAACAATTTTTTCTTTTTCTTTTTTGGTATATAACATCACAATTTAATAATATTCAGAAAAATTAATTTAATATCTCATCAATCAAAATATGTCAAGTAATAATTTCTATAAATAAATATACCTATAATTAATTTTATGATATCAAAGTGATCTATATTATAAATTTATCTATTTTATAGATAAGATTATAAATTCTGAAAATATAAATATCACGTAGCAATCTATTAAAATACTAACTATTCGGTGGGTTGGTAAATCATGAGGTATTCTTATCTATAAAATATTTGCAGAATTAATGGAGCAAACCCATCAATTGAAAATATGGAGCAAACCAATCACCAAAATATCACATAGCTACGTAAATCTTATCTATAAATTATGGAGTAAACCCATCACGAAAATATTGGCAACAATTTTTTCCTTTTCTTTTTTGATATATAAGGTCACAATTTTTCTGACAAGTAAATCTTGAGCAAATCAATATCATGTAATATCTTGAATATCTTCCCATTTAATAAGTCCGAAAAAATTAGATTTGTAAAAATGTTATTCTCCCCTTATATATGTATCCTCATCCCAACTTATTAGCTTATGTGCTTATTATTATTTTTTAAATCCAACTAGGTTTTCGTCCTATCTTCACTATTCACTATTTGTAGGTGCATTATTGTTTGTGTTATCTACTGTGTTTCAAATATATGCTTATAAAACTTCTAAATCCTTATAAGTCTAATTGTTTTTGTGCAAACTCCTTGCAGTATGGCACCACCACCACAAATTTCATTTGTTGCAGACATTAAATCTGGGAAAATTGATTGAAAAATTAAGGTTCGTATCATGCGGCTGTGGAAAGTTATTGACAGATATAATCCCAATATCATTAGATCGTTGAAAATGGTCTTCCTTGATGAAAAAGTGATTATTTTTTGTTGTATTTTTCAATGCTCAGTTCTTACATGAACCTTACATTGTGCGATATGATTTTTGATAGTCTTCTAAGATTCAAGCTTCAGTAAAACCAAATCTCTTCGACACATTTGAAAGCAATCTGCAAGAAGGGTCCTGCTACGTTATCCATAATTTGTTGGTTGCCCAAAATGATCCTATGTTCAAAGCTACTGATCATAAATGGAAGCTTATGTTCATGAGAACCACAATGTGTATGAAGACCGATGCTGCGGACATCCCAAAAAATATTTTCAAGTTTGTTTCATTTCCTGAAATCAGCACTAGCCTAAATGAGACCTACCTAATAGGTTAGTTTATTTAAAATTTAGAGGCATTTCATTTCATTAGGTATTTAGTTTACAAATTAAATAGAATATATTGGCTTTTAACCATGGTTATGAAACAATATTATGGCAGATGTTATTGGACATGTTGTTGAAAAATATGATTTGAAGGAGACTGAAAAAAATGGGATCAAGAGCATACTTATGGACATTGTGCTTCAGGATTTACAGTATGCAATCTGTTCCGGACTGGGCCAAGGCCTAATCCCGCCAAGAACTCGCTAAAGGCCCAGCTTCGCGAAGCAGAGTTCGAGCATCCCTCAACTAATAATGATGTGGCAGATCCAACGGCATCCAGACCTCTTCGCCAGCTTATCATAGCCTGGCAACGATCTAACAGTAGCCAGATCTCACGGGAGCGGTTACCTCTCGATAACCGTCTCCGATTACCATATAAATGATCTCCATCGTAGATCTAGGTATGCTTTTCTTTCATTTTCACTTACCTCATACTCCTTCCTAAATTGACTTAGGCATCAGAGTCTTTACAGGTACAATCACCCCCGCGCCGTCGTCGACCACCACAAGCTCCACCGCAACGCTTCTTCTCCGACATCCTCTGAGTTTTACTTCAGAACATTGGCGCCGTCTGTGGGGACCTACTTCCTTTTCAACATTCCCGAAGTCACCTTCATTTTCAACTATGACTGGATCAAGTGCACCGTCACGACACACAGTTCTCAACTTCGCGTGGATCTCAATCCACTGAATCCTCCGATCGCTCCACTGGATCCGCCGTCTCAGATCAAACGAGCACTGGTTCACATCGAGTACGAGAAGCCGAGGAATCTTCCTCCACCTTCGGTTGACGTAATTCCGCTGGTAACCACTCCAGCCACGACTGAGACCGAAGAAACCGCTCCGGCGACTACCGCCTTCCTCCTCCATGAATTCCACGATTTTATGCAAAAGCACAATGAGGCAATGCAAGTCCAGAACTAGCGTTTGGAAAGCATGAAGAACCAGCAGAAGGAAATTTTTGTTCGTGTTGCAACACAGATCGAGAATCGGCAGGAGCAAGTCTCTCCGTCGCCACAGCGATCTGGAGGATCTACAACTCGCCGTTTAGTACACCGTCGCCACCACGGCACTACTCCGCGTAGCTTTTTGCGCGCCACATCACGCCGCAGTAGGTCTCTGGACCGCTCTCCACCATGCCGCCGAGATCGCCAGCGCGATCTCAAATCCACTCTCCTAGAGGTAGAAGAAGAATTGATATAGAGCTTCGTCCGACAGCCTATCCTCAAGGTGAAAGGCAAAGCGCTCTCCACCGCATCACCACCGCTCTCCTGCACATTCTCCTTGATGTTGTCACTCTCCAACTCCTTCTCCTCGTTGCGAAGATGCAACCGCAAGTAGTGATACACCACCTCGTCGAGCTGCTACCGTCTCTCGATGTCGAGCAAGGACGCCTTGTAACAGCCCAGATTTTTAATCCTCCTAGATTAGGACGTGTCTTATGGGATTAGCATATGTTTAGTGTTGTTTGGGAAGAGTTCCACCTGTTTTACTATCTCTCCAGTCGATTGAGTATCTAGATGTACTTTTATTCCCATGTTTAGTTATTCAGTCACCGTATTCCTCATTTCGAATCCCTTAACAACTTAATTGGATTTAAGCTCCTTCAAGAAAGTTATAGCCTTATCTCTTATCTTTCAATTGGATTTGGTTTGACTCAATTTTTGTACCTACAACTCTAGATATGCTCTCTCGAGTCAACGTAGCGCAAGCTTAACACTTAAGAATATTAGAGTATATTTAAACTGCATTTTTTGACCTTGTTAGAGTCCGAATTTGGGTAAGCCTATTAGATAGAAAGTTTCAAAAAATTCTTTTAGCTTTCCAAGGACACTAAGAACGCCTCAATCGGACACCCGTAGCTCTAGAAACAGCTAAAATAGTGGCAAGTGGCGCAGAGCGCCCGAAATCAAGCTCGGGCGCATAGGGATCACTGAGAGCCTGCGCCAAGTGCCTACTGGCAGCGTACTGTCACGCGATTTTTGATGTTTCGACGCGTTTTGGCACGTGTAATCCGACCTATTGGACCCAAACTCGAACCAATTCACTAAGATTACATGTTAGGGTTATGAACCACCAACTAAGCCTCAATTTTTACTCTAATCACGTTCTCTAAACTGCCCACAAAGTGTCTCACTAGAAAAACCACTTTCTTCTTCTTCTCTTTGCTTTTTCTGCTCTAGGGTGTTCTTGGATAGAGTTTGTGCATAGAAACTCGAATTGAAGACTAGAATCACTGTCATTCTCTTATATCCATTGAGGAGATTAGTTTAAGGTAAGCCTTATTGACCGAGGATAAGTCCTTTAATCATCATTAGGGTTCCAAAATTCTGATTTCTCATTCTTATATCCTTAGCTCTTGTGTTTTTGGTTAAGAAAGTCACTAAGGAAGGAAAAATCTTGGAGTTCTCTCACCCTACTCTAAGAGCACGAAATTCTCTTAAGGTAAGGGGGTAGTTATTTCTCATCTAGTGAGTGTATGGAACATGAGTGAGCAATAGGGGTCTCCCAAGACCCCTACGCCTCGTGCGGTAACGAAAAACGAGTACTATCACCACCGTGATAGGAAAATACTTGAACCCTTCAATTACAATCCTTGATTTGTGATATTTACTGTAACGTGATGTGACAAATTCATTGGATTAATGGATTTGGTGTGGTGATTGTGTCTTGACTGTTTATATGATTGTTACTCTTGATGACCTCTTTGATGTTCATGGATTTATGAGTTTTGGTTGTTGTTGTAAATTGCTATGGCATGAATCTTACAAACCTTGAAGATATGCTATATGATTTGTGTTGTTGTGCCTTGGTATTGATATTGATATCAAGAGCAAGTTATTGAATTGCCTAACTCAACTAGTTATTGTAGGGAATTAGAAGGTAATGTTATACTTTAAAAACAGAATTCTTATGAGGCTAAAAATGAAGTTAAAATGGACTAAGTTAGGATTAATCATCTAGAATAATTGATACATGAGTTGGTTATGTTTTGATAATGAATTTCTGAGGTTTTAAGATGAGGGTTGGGTACTAATTAGTAATGGCTAAGTAGATTATGCAGAATTTTCTGTCAAAGATTATTAAGTGTTGAACTTAAATAGTTAAAGAACCACTTTTTGAGTTTTATAATTTCATAGAAGATAAGTATGGGTCTAAGGACTTTGGATTAGTGTCAAGTATGATTTATAAGACGTCACGGTACCCTGAACGGTCCCCGAAAGCATGGAGACCGCGCAACTTAAATTCTTGGACAGAGGCAGGGCGCCAGGCACCCCACTCTGTTAGGCGCCAGGCGCCCTCTGGGTAATGGCCGCCGTGTAACTTCTTCGTGTTTCGCCATTTCTCGTGTTTTGGGCAGAGTCTTATGGACTATATTATATGTCTAGGGCTTGTCTAGGATGTCTAAAGAATGGTTAACATGATAAAACTCAGAGGGGCTAATTATTTAATTTGATGACTAATTTAAGTGTTGTGTGCTTAAACTAAGTTGGTTAAGGGTGTTGATTGATTCTCTTGTTGATTGAAGACACTCGTTGATGTATTGACTTGTGTCTTGAAGTTATTGTTGTTATTCTATCGAGGATATTGCGATAGAAGTTGTTGTTGTTAGACACCGCATTTGGTTATGTTCATGCATCATGGTGTCGACATTGTTGTTGCTGTTAGTGGGGCGTATCGGGCAAGGTATCCCGTTCAGGCATGATATCTCGGTCCTACTGTTATCGGGGCAAATCGGGCAAGGTATCCCGTGCGGGCATGGTATCCCAGTCCTATTGTTATTGGGTAACATTGTGATTGGTGCTGTAGCATGTGGTGTTCAGACGCTGCTGTTAGAATTGTTATTATATTGCGCATTGTTCACTGATTTCCTTCACTGTATGTACTATTTGAGGTTATGATGACTAACCCCTTTTGTGGCTATGCATATCCCATTGGGTATGTATAGATGATGAGACTGTAGGTGTTGAGGATGTTAATGCTGATGAATGATCGTGATAGCTCGTTGGAATAGATAGAAGACTTATTTTTGTTTTGAACAAGTTATTGTATTTTTTCGATGTAATAATTAGAGAGAAGCTCTGAATTAATGTGACATCGGAGGACCTTGGGTGTATCTCTTTTTAATGTTTTCCCTCTTTTACTATGTTTGATTTCCACAAGTTGAGAGTGACAACTCTACCTTATTTGAAATGGAAAGTTTTTATTTAAATGAAAATTTTATTCCGTGTTCTTTCTTTTTACGTTGCTAAAATGCCATGACGGGGTAGAGGGTGTCACATGTCTGAACGCCATTCTCGTCATCACCGTGACCGATCTTTTTCATCTGCTTCTTTCAGGAGCGATGAGGAGGATGACACATCCGTGACATTTGGACAATTCACCACCAGAATTGCAAAATTCCCGATCCTGAAGCACCTTCAAAAGCCTCCATCCCTAGACTCGTATGATGGAACCACTGACCCTGATGAGCATATTGATTGTTTCAACACTGTCAAGGGCTACAGAGGTGCCAAGGGACCAGTCAAATGCAAGATTTTTCCTCTTACACTGAAGAAAACAGCCTTGACATGGTTCCAAACCCTCAAAAGAAACACGATCGACTCGTGGACCGAACTCACACACCAATTCTCTTCTCACTTCACTGCTTCTAGGGTGCAGCCGAAGTCGACAGCAGCGCTGGCTGCCGTTCAACAGAAAAAAGATGAATCCCTAAGAGAATACATCGAGCGCTTCAATAAGGAAGCGGTCTTTGTGAAAAAATGTTCTGACGATATGAAGCTATACTTTCTCGAATAAGGCTTGGTAGAGGACAGTCTACTCAGTATTAATGTTGGGGTCGAAAAGCCAGAAACCTTGAATGACTTCCTGAAGCGAGCAGAAAAATACATCAACTATGAAGAAAAACTGATGGCCTCAAAGGTTAAGAAGAAAACACAAGAAAAAGCCGGTGGTCAACGCGAGGACAAGTCGCGTAAAGAAAAAAAAACCGAGCTCCATCGGGGAAGTATGACGAATACACCCCACTAAACACTTCGTGAACGCGCATTCTAAACGAGTGTGCGAATGCCGAATTCTGAGATGCTAGAATACGCTTCCCAAAACCACTCAAAGAGAGACCTAGCATTGACAAGTCAAAGTATTGTCGTTTCAACAAGAGTGCGGTACACAATACTGATGACTGTATTTCTCTGAAGGATGTGATTGAGCAACTGGTCCAGAAGGAAAACTGTCGAAATATACAAGCTCGAAACCAAGGTCTGGAGAAAGAAGGTCGAGGTCCCGATCACCTCGACTTAAGAAACATCAATCCTCAACAGCTGCTGTGGCACAGCTCGACGAGGGAGGTCTCGAGTCAGAGGAGGGCAAAGGAAGACCTCAACCAGCCCCAGTCACCTTGGTCATTTCGGGGGGATTCGCTAACAAGGGAGGTGCTAGCATCAACTCTGCAAAGAGAAAGATGCGTGAGGCAATGACGATTTCCACCATCCTTCCCCCCTCCAATAGGCACAAAGGTAGACCACCCCTCGCTTTTTATGACGAGGATCTGGTGAATGGGAAGCCAAATTATCTGATTCCCTTGTTAGTCAGAGCTTACATGGCCAACTTTGACGTTAGAAGAATTTTGATAGACCAAGGGAGCTCGGCAGATATAATCTTCCACGAATTGTTCAAGACCTTGAAACTACCAGAAAAGGACCTCGTCCCTTACTCGGGGTCCGATCTGACTGGCTTCAACGGTTCCAAGACCAAGCCTATGGGCTATGTGGAATTAATGGTGACTTTTGGGGAGGAACCAACTACTAAGACTGTTAAAGTCCAGTTCATAGTACTTCCATGCAAATCTGTCTACAACTGCATAATTGGGCGTCCCACTTTGGGGGAGCTCGGCGTTGTGACCTCGACCGTCCACCTGAAAATGCGTTTTCACAGTGATGACGACAAGATCGTCACTGTCATGATATATCTTGAAGTTGCCGGGAGATGCTACCTCCTATTCATAAAGATCGACGAGTTAGGAGAACAGAAACAAACTCGATCTGTAAAGCAGAGCAAGACAAAAGCTGCTTCGGAGGTTAACCTCACGGACTTCGACGCTAGGATCGAGCCCGAGGAGGAAATTAAAGAAGAAGATCCCCTAGCTCGAGAGCTCCAGCAGAAAATCAAAAGGCCCATTGCTGACGGTGAATTCATTCAAGTTCAGCTAGGGGAAGATCCAAAGAAGACTGTAAAGCTGGGTGTTGACCTCCCCGAGCAGGTCAAGTTACAGCTGACAAAATGCCTGAAGTCCAATGTAGACCTCTTTGCTTGGACTGCTGCCGACATGCCATGCATCTCTCTCAACATCGCCTGGCACTAGCTCGCCCTGGACCCCACGACCCGTTGGGTGGCCTAGAGGCATTGCAAACAAGCCCCCAAGAAGGCTGAAGTCACTGCCAAAGCTGTTGATGATCTTATTACGGCATAATTCATTAGGGAGGTTAAATACACCACATGGCTTTCTAATGTTGTACTCGTGAAAAAGTCTAATGGAAAATGGCGCATGTGTGTTGACTACACTGATCTCAATAAGGCGTGCCCCAAAGACGCATATCCCCTCCCCAATATCGACAAACTCGTCGACAATTCCTCTGGATTCTAATTGTTATCTTTTATGGATGCATACTCTGGTTACAACCAGATTCCAATGCACCCCGCTGATCAACAAAAAACAGCTTTTATGACTGATAAAGGCAACTACTACTATAAAGTAATGCCTTTTGGCCTTAAAAACGCTGGAGCAATTTAGCAGCGTATGATGAACAAAGTCTTTGCGAACCAGATTGAGAAGATGCTGGAGGTATACATGGACGACATAATCATGAAAACACCTAAAGAGGTCGACCACGTTCTCGACCTAAAAGAAGTTTTCAACGAAGTCCAACGCCACAATATGCGGCTTAACCCCGAAAAGTGCACTTTCGGGGTACGAGTTGGCAAATTCTTCGGTTTCTTCTTAACCGAGAGAGGAATCGAAGCAAATCCAGACAAGTGTCGTGCTGTCACGGAGATGCAACAACCATCATCGAGGAAGGACATCCAACAACTGATAGGAATGCTCGCCTCGTTGACAAGGTTCATATCAAAGTCAACTCAACTTGCCTTACCCTTCTTTTGGCTGCTCAAAAAGGGGATCCAGTTTGAATGGTCCTCAGAGTGCGAAGAAGCTTTGTCACAGCTAAAACACATTTTGTCTCAACCACTTGTATTAACAAGACCCTCCTTAGGGGAGGTCCTCTATATATATTTGGCATTTGCAAGTGAGGCTCTCAATGCCGTCCTCGTTCGTGAAACCGATGAAGGGCAAAAGCACGTTTACTTTGTGAGTAAAGCACTTCAAGGTCCCAAGTTGAGGTACCAGAAGATCGAGAAAGTCGCACTAGCACTGGTGGTCACAGCTCAACAATTGAGACAATATTTCTTGGCACATTCAATAGTAGTTCGGACAGACCAGCCGATCAAACAAATCTTACACAGGCCTGACCTGGCAGGACGTATGATAAATGGTCGGTCGAGTTGTCTGAATTCGAGATTTCATATGAGTCACGACAAGCCCTCTAAGCTCAGTGCCTAGCTGACTTCATTGCTGAAATGACTTCTGGGCTTGTTGAGCCCTGTTCCAAGTGGACAGTTCACGTCAACGGATCATCCAACGCAAAGGGCAGTGGCGCGAGATTACTACTCGAGAATGAGGACGGCCTGATCATCGAGTTCTCCTTGGGATTTTCATTCCCAACTTCTAACAACCAAGCAAAATACGAAGCATGTTTAGCGGGATTAACATTAGCTTGAGATTTTGGAGCAGTCGAGGTTAAGCTCAGAACCGATTCTCAGTTAGTGGTGTCCCAGATCAAAGGGGAATACCAGGCCAAAGACCCCCTCCTACAGAAATACCTTGCACTGGAGAAAGAAAAAATGAATGACTTCGTGGCAGTCGAGATCACCCACGTGCCAAGGGAACAAAACACCCGAACGGACATCTTGTCCAAACTCGCTAGCACGTGTACCTCGGGGAACAACAGATCCGTAATTCAGGAAACATTGGCCAAGCCCAACATAATCTCTGTAGTCGACACCCCCAACGTCGACCTGGAGGAGATCCCTCCCAGATTCTGCTTTGGAGTATCCTCCCTAAGCATGAACGACGTGGTCGACCTAGGAGACAATTGGATGACGCCCATTCAGAAGTTCATTCAACTCGGCGAGCTTCCCGTAGAGGATAAAGAGGCCGCCGAGATCCGAAAAAAGGCATGTTCCTATTCCATTGTCAAGGGTATTATGTACCGAAGAGGGTTCTCAACTCCTCTGTTGAAATGTCTCGACAGCACGGAAGCCGAGTACGCGTTGGCCGAAGTACATTAGGGGATATGTGGGCAACACCTCGGAGGTTACTCCCTTGCAAAGAAAATCCTGCGAGCAAGCTATTATTGGCCAACAATGGAGGCCGATGCGAGATCATTTGTCAAAAAGTGCGATAAGTGCCAGAAACACGACGATCTCAATTTAGCTCCTCCAACTGAGCTGACCTCGCTCTCCGTCCCATGGCCCTTCGCTTGGTGGGGCATCGACATCCTCGGACCATTCCCAGTGGCTCCAGGACAGTTGAAGTATCTAGCCGTGGCTGTGGACTACTTCACCAAATAGGTGGAGGTAGAAGCTCTGGCAAAAATAACAGCAAAGAACTTGATCAAGTTCTTTAAGAGGTATATCCTAACCAGGTTTGGAGTTCTAGAGGACGTTGTGACCGATAACGAAATGCAGTTCGATGATCGTGGCTTCCGAAAGACCCTAGAAGATCTTCAAATCAGGCAACATTTCACTTCGGTGGAACACCCTCAAACAAACGGTCAAGCTGAGGCCGTAAATAGGGTTATTCTCCGAGGTCTCAAACGAAGATTAGATGATACAAGGGGAAACTGGACAGAAGAACTTCCCCGAGTACTTTGGGCATATCGAACAACTCCGCACTCGACAATGGGAGAATAGCCATTTCGTCTCACTTATGGGACCGAAGCTGTTATTCCCGTCGAGATTGGCGAGTTAAGTTGGAGGACCTCGCATCCCCCAAATACAGTTAACAATTTCCAATACCTGCGAGAGGAGCTCGACCTCCTCGACGAATGTAGAGAGCTCGCATCTCTGAACGAAATCGCAGTGAAACAAAGGATCACAGCAAGGTATAACCGAAACGTCTTGCCCAGGGAGTTCGCGCAAGGCGATCTCATCCTTCGAAGAGCCGACGTCGATTTAAAGAATGCCTCACAGGGAAAACTCGCACCTAATTGGGAAGCCCATTACCGAGTCACCACAAAGACCAGTACTGGCGCCTATAACCTCGAAACATTACAGGGCAAACCAATTCAGCGAACTTGGAACGCAGACAAATTGAAGAAATACTACAGTTGAAACACAAGTGTAATTGAAACATGAGTGTAATTGAAACACGAGTGTCAAAGCAATAAAAAGCATATTCAAAGTCATCACTTTGCATTCGTTCAGGAGTTGTTGGAACTCCCAAGAGACCTCGACTGTTTCCTTTAGAAAATAGGCCGAGCCCGAAATCAACGGGTAACGATGTCGCTTTCTGTCTAGCCAACAGATCGACGACCATCACCCTTTTCGTCCAACTTAGACCAAGGAATAAAAACCTTGGCAGAAGGGTAGAAGGAGGGACCCGTGACTGGGTAAACCCTCCTGAGTGACGACATCATGAGCAAACAACAAAGCGAAAATAAACAAAGCTAAACATTTTTGCCAAAGTTAAAAATTGCTTGAAATTATCATTTAACCGACATAGCATTGTTCCAAGTACAGAAGCAAACAATAAGAAATACTAAGGGTTTGGAGGAGGAGCCACTTCGGAAGAAGGAGTAGGCACAGTGAGGAGAACCTCCTTTGTGGCCGCATCCACGATCGAGTTCCCTTCAACCACTCCATCTGAGGTCATCCCAGTTATGTTGAAGGCGACACTTGGATTCAGCAGTCGAAATTGGGCGATGGCGTTCTCGAATAACTCATCCCCAGCCTTCAAAAACAGATCGTCCATCTCCACCGACTTGGCCTTTAATACTTTATTCTCCTCGGAAAGTTCTTGATTCTGTTTAGAGAGCTCCTGGTTTTGCTTGGAGAGTTGCTGATTTTCAATGTTCAACTCCTCCACTTTGCGCTGGAACTCAAGAACCACCAACTTCAAATTTTCTTCAGACTTCTCAAGGTCTTTAATCCTCAGCGAGAGCCCTTCTTGCTCCTCGACCAACTTCTTTTTCTCAGCATAAAGACTCTCAAGGTCTTTCGACAGCTTAGACATTGCACCTTTGGCCTTGGTTGTCTCCTGTCTAGCCGACTCTAGCTGAGCTTGGAGATCAACTTCAAGTCCCTACATAGACTTTATCTTCTTATCAAACTATGACTTGCCTTCGCGAAGGCCATCCAGCTCGACCTCTAAATGGTGGTTCTTCTCGAAGACCCAACTGGTGAATAGCTGGTCACGCAGCTTCCAGGTCGCTTCTTCCAAAAACAAGTCCTCCTTGGCAGTTTCAGAAAGCTCGTTGAAGTAGGCTTCATCGTTCGAAGGAATCAATGCCCTAAGTTGATCCGAAGTCACAACTTCGCGACGAGATCAAACTGCAGGAACTTCCCCAGTGGAAGGAATAGTTTCTTTTCCCTGGCCAGTTTTCCCACCAATCTTCAAAGTCAATGAAGGAGTCGAGATCTTGGCAAGAGGGGGATTTTTTAGCGTTTTGGCCGGAGGCTCCTCAATACTCTTAGTCGGAGCCCGCTTTGAAGACAAGGAAATCTCCTCGACAATACCAGCTACTTCAACAGAAGCAGCACCTTGTTCCTGAACATCAGTGACCTCGACAACAATGACGGCAGGAGATGCCCCAGAAGTAGGAGTAAGAAGAGCAGCAGCGTTGCTGGGACCCTCTCCAACCGCAGGAGAAGGAGTCTTCTCAGCAGCAGTCTTTTGCTTCCTCAAATTGGCCAAATACGCCGAGCTCGCCATTGAAGCTGCAAAAAGCAAACATGAGTTAGAAGGATAAAAAGGGAACTATCAAGAAATAGATCTATGCAAAATTACCTAAACACTCATTAGCTTCTTTTTTATCTTTACACTTGAGAAGGCGACGGGTGTCGATATATCTCTTTTCAGACACCTCTTCTCCCTTCTTATTCATATACTTCTGAGGTTCGAGTTTCTTGACAAATTCTCAAATCCTCTTCAAACTAAAACGTTCGTTGTCATCTAGCTCGGATGCCTTAAAGGTAAACTCACTCTTATGAACGTGAACACAAGAAGGGGGGTTGAATTGTGTTGAAAACTTTTCGCAAACTTTATGTTAAAAACACTTAGAATAAAAGTTTCTCAAAACTGTTTGATAATCGGATGGTGAAAATAAACCAGATTAATGAAAATCGGGCCAGGAAAACTTGTTTTTAACACAACAAGATAGAAATGAATTGAAAGCAGTAAAGCAGGAGACAGATAAATTTATACTAATTCACTACCAAACTGGTAGGGACGCCTAATCCCTTCGTCCCTCAAGGATTTTCCACTATAATCAGTCTGATTACAATTTCCTCAAGAGTATTTTACTGTCACAACTTGACAATACTCTCAACTTCTCAAAACGACTCAGTACAGTCGAGCCTTTGAGGATACAGCCCAAACTAGGCCAAAACAAACTTATACAAGTGAGTTGAAATACAATTGAAAATAACTCTCACAGAGAGGATAAAAGATTAAGCTCAACTAAAGAAAAACTTTCTTAAAGAAAGGGTCGGACGCTGAATTCAGTTCAGTAGTCCAAGGACTTAGCACGAGACTTGGTTGCTCGCTGCATCGTTCTCTTTTCCCTCTTCAATGGATACCATGAGGTATATATAGGAGATCCAAGGATATGACCGTTGAGGTAAAAATGGCTCCTTACCATTGACTAGAGTAAATTCAAAATGCTGTTTCTTTCTTGCTTTGCAGAGAATGTCCCAGTAGTCCATGTTACCGTTTTTCTTGCTTGTACGATTTTTGTCTTGTAGTTAAAGATTTCAACTTTGATATCTCGTACAACGACTTTAGCGCTCAAGATCAATTTTGAGATCCGCTCCAAAGACTTCGAGAGGTAGAGCAAAGAACGTGACTAACACGTGATTTGAAGTGAGGTTCAGACGCCGCCAGAGTTGGAAGTTCTGACGCTGCTCAAAGTTGGAAGTTCTGACGCCAGTAGCAATTTGATAAGCATAGTGTATAAAGAGGAATTTCCAGACGCTCACTAGGATGAGCCGGATGCTGACAAATAGAATGAATCCTTCTCTTGAGAATTACTTTCTTCTTGCTTGAGTGGCTTAGAAAATACATATTATTAGTATCTACACACTTCAAAAAATGTTAGAACATAAATTGTTCTCTTGTGAATATTTTGTTATCATCAAAATTAATGAGGGTCTAAACATCTCAATCGCTTAGGTTCCAACAATCTCCCTTTTGATGATGACAAATATCTAAGGTTGATGAACAATTTATTTTCAAAAAGACATTAAGGGTCTCCCCAATTTAACAATTTGGATTTATATGAACAATTCAGTTTTAAGGCAATTTTGGTAATCAAATTCATCTAAGTGATTACGAAAAATCAGTAAATATATCAGAGCATGTATTTAATAAAGTGAGATCGGATGCTGATTATATACCAAATAGATTGATTTAATCAAATATATTTCATTGTTCCGAAAATTTATTAAACATTATCATAACACTTGATCAATGAATATTAGCGCACAAAAACTGCTATGTATCAAATGATATGCATGATACTATATCCATCGGACAGTGGACATCGGATGGTGGAGAATCGGATTCTCACGTGTTCAATATACCTTTCTTTCGTGTTCATCATACCTTTTCTTTTACTCCCCCTTTTGTCATCAGACAAAAAGAGTGTAAAAACACATCATAGTCAAAATACTGCTTAGAAAAATTTGAATAAGAGACAGATAATAAGATCAAAAACAGTTATATATATATATATCAACCAAATAAAACATATTTTATATCACACACAAGAAAAAAAATTTATCAAGGGTTTTGAAGAGGTAGAGGTGGGATATTGAGACGTTCGTAGAGTAGCTTCAGTGCAGTTTCCAGCTGAGTAACTTTCAAGTTTGTAGCCTTCATTTCTTCAAATTCTGCTCTTGGAATGGTGACCATCTCAACTGCAGAAGTAGAAGTAGAAGGTCCAGCTTTTGGTACAGATGCAGACTTCATCTTCTCGATGCTCGCAAGCACCCAAATTGGACAACTCAGCCTCAAATCCTTCTTCTTTTGAGCTCTTAAGAAGAATTCATCATTTGGTATAACCCATTTGATGAAGTTTCCGAGTCTTCGTAGCTCAGATTCTGTCTGAATCTCCCACTGATGCTTGACATCTTCTGGATACAGCAAAATCATGAAGATGGTTTCTCTATGACGAACAACATCACCGTAAGAGTCAAATCTATCTCCAGCGTCTTCTCCCCATAAGTTTCGATAAAGACACTCAAAGCTTCACAAGTGAAGGAGAGTGCTTCATTTTCGCCAGGTAAATTCTTCTCGATTTTCCTGTCATATTCTTCAAGCACAAGGGGGTCGAGACGTGGTAATAGGGCTTTGGCTTTCCACGATTCGCACCATTGACTCCACGTAAACCCAATATCGAAGAGTTTAGTCACAGCAGCCCATTGGTTATTGATCTTTATGCGATCCATGGTCCGACATCGAGCATCCGAACACATCATCAAGTATACCGTTCAAGTTGATGTCGAACTTTGCCGATTTTCCCAACAAAGAGGAATAGTGGCCTTTTCAAAGATTGCAAAGCAGCTGAGGAGCCAGCTTCTCCATTCATCTTGCTTTAGAAGTCGTAGAACCTTCGGCGTGATCCTCGTAAATCTTGGCAATAGGAAGTCGTGAGAAATCCTTAATATTGTACTTTGTAGGTGCCTTCTCATATTCCTTTAGCCCTATCTTCACGAAAAGGTCGCTTCCTCGAGCGGGTTCTTTCCTTTTCCCAGAATAGACCAAGGTAGCCACCTTTGTCTATCCGGGTACTATCTTGACAGAGACAGGATGATGGGTCTCGATATTGCCTTATAACTTCAAGCCTTTTCTCGCCAAGGCAATGTACCATGAAGGCAGCTTCATCATCTCGTTATCCACCTTCCACATTCTTCCAATGTGAGTGGTTCAGATCGAGGAAGCGGATAGAGGACGATCGACAGAGAAGCGGAATTGCCCCGCTTCCTCGGCGGTCTCAACCTTCCTTTGAAGGACATTTGGACGAGGTCATCTCCATCTTTGAGGGTTGCACTTATAGGATTGGCAATCTCCAACTGGCAGCTCCGTATGAAGGTTTTTAAATGCCAGGTTGAGGGCGGTACAGATGCCGTTATATATCTCATACTTTACAAACTGAGGTTTGTATGAGATATTTTTCTTTTCACCAGCGTCTGTTGGTTTTATGGTAAGGGTAAGTAAGGTGGGAGTGGCTTTGGTGATCTTATAGGCTTTTGGTGAGTGGGGTTTGAATGGATTAATGGGAGGTGTTTTGAAAAGGAGGTTAAATGGATGAGAATGAAGCTTGGAAATGTATGTAGTGAGTGGAGGTTAAATGGATGTCAGTAACTTTATTGAGACGTTCGTAGAGTAGCTTCAGTGCAGTTTCCAGCTGAGTAACTTTCAAGTTTGTAGCCTTCATTTCTTCAAATTCTGCTCTTGGAATGGTGACCATCTCAACTGCAGAAGTAGATGTAGAAGGTCCAGCTTTTGGTACAGATGCAGACTTCATCTTCTGATGCTCTGCAAGCACCCAGTTGGACAACTCCAGTCTCAAATCCTTCTTCTTTTGAGCTCTTAAGAAGAATTCATCATTTGGTATAACCCATTTGATGAAGTTTCCGAGTCTTCGTAGCTCGATTCTCGTCTCAATCTCCCATCGATGCTTGACATCTTACGGATACAAAGAAAATCATGAAGATGGTTTCTCTATGACGAACAACATCACCGTGTAAGAGTCAAATCTATCTCCAGCGTCTTCTCCCATAAGTTTCGATAAAGACACTCAAAGCTTCACAAGTGAAGGAGAGTGCTTCATTTTCTCGCCAGGTAAATTCTTCTCGATTTTCCCTGTCATATTCTTCAAGCACGCGGGGTCGAGACGTGGTAATAGGGCTTTGGCTTTCCACGATTCGCACCATTGACTCCACGTAAACCCAATATCGAAGAGTTTAGTCACAAAGACCCATTGGTTATTGATCTTTATGCAGTCCAAGGGTCCGACATCGAGCATCTGAACACATCATCAAGTATACCGTTCCGAAGTTGATGTCAAGAACTTTTGCCGATTTTCCCAACAAGAGGAATAGTGGCCTTTTCAAAGATTGCAGCAAACTTGAGGAGCCAGTTCTCCATTCATCTTGCTTTAGAGAAGTCAGGTAGAACCTTCTGGCGTGATCCTCAGAAATCTTGGCAATAGGAAGCTGTGAGAAATCCTTAATATTGTACTTTGTAGGTGCCTTCTCATATTCCTTTAGCCCTATCTTGCTGAAAGGCTGCTTCCCTGGAGCGGGTTCTTTCCTTTTCCCAGGAATAGACCAAGGTAGCCACCTTTGTCTATCCGTACTATCTTGACAGAGACAGATGATGGGTCTCGATATTGCCTTATAACTTCAAGCCTTTTCTCGCTCAAGGCAATGTACCATGAAGGCGACTTCATCATCGTTATCCACCTTCCACATTCTTCCAATGTGAGTGGTTCAGATCGAGGAAGGGATAGAGGAAGATCGACAGAGAAGGGAATTGCCCCGCTCTCGAAGCTGGTCTCAACCTTCCTTTGAAGGACATTTGGACGAGGTCATCTCCATCTTTGAGGGTTGCACTTATAGGATTGGCAATCTCCAACTGGCGCTCAGTGAAGGTTTTTAAATGCCAGGTTGAGGGCGGTTGTAGATCTGTTATATATCTCATACTTTACAAACCGAGGTTTGTATGAGATATTTTCTTTTCACCAGTCATTGGTTTTATGGTAAGGGTAAGTAAGGTGGGAGTGGCTTTGGTGATCTTATAGGCTTTTGGTGAGTGGGGTTTGAATGGATTAATGGGAGGTGTTTTGAAAAGGAGGTTAAATGGATGAGAATGAAGCTTGGAAATGTATGTAGTGAGTGAAGTGTTTGGGGAAATTTGGGGTAGGTTAAGATTGAGTGTAGTGGATGATGGTTGGATAATGGGGTTTTTACGTGTAAGGGTTTGATGTTGTGATGGCCGAGCAAAGGATAGTGGTGGAGCAGAATAGTATCGATGCAACAACAGATACAGATTCATCAGAGAATTCAAGACTTTCGTTCAGGTTCGATTGCTCGACCGATCTTTTGAGCTTCTGTCTGGGGGCAGATGCTGGAGGCAGATGCTAAATGTCCTTCTTCGTAGAGTCCTGGATGTCGAGATCGGCTTCGCCTTCGGTTTGCTCCTCTTCCTCGTAACCTCGACCGATGGGAACGAGGTCCTCATCTTCCTGGTTCCTCAATAGTAGTGCAGGAGCCGCCTCGCTTTGTTCTTCCTGGTCTCTCTCGAAGGAGACTGGCGTGTCTTTTCTCACCAGGCTTTGAGCTCGGTGGTTGTCTTTTCCGCTTCCTCTTCCTGTTGCTCAACTTTCACTTTCTTCATCATGGACCCGAAGCAATTTCATTCTTACTAGGTTGACTCCAAAAGTGTCGTGAATCACAATGTTATCAACACCAAAATACTTTGCCTTTACTTGATCCGGTAAAGTCACGCCTTGTTTATGACCAGATTCTTGTCCATCATTTTGGTGAGCAAGACACCATACGGAATGAACTTGTAGGTGTTCTTCTTGTCAAGAACACCTTTTCTTGAGTCGACAAGAGCATTGACCAGGTTATTGTAGATTAACCTTGGCGAGTTCACCTTGTTGCCGCCATGAAGTGTCTCGGGATGAATTTCGCTCGTAGTTGACAATATCACTAGAGCCACCTTTAACAGACGCTCTTGGTGATAATCTTATGAAGAACTACGAAATGACTTTTAGATTCTTGGCAGAGGAGTTACACCGCATTCTTTCATTCTTTGGTAGTTTTCAAACAGATCGTTGTTGACCTTCTCAATCCCATGGAATGCGCCACCATTCCGAATAGAAGACGATGCCTTCACACGGACACCCAAGAATCCGTAAATGTTTTTGATGGTAAGGACAAACTTGAATCCTTTCACTGTTCCTTCAATGATACCACCTTTGTGTAGCCGAACATTTCCCCAGAATTCTTTAATCGCCGTCACCAGAACCTCAACCGGGTTCCAGAAGAAATACTGTTCCCAGCCCATTGCCTTGAACCCTTTGAAGAAGTCAAAGTCGTAAAGTTTGAAGCTTTCCAAATCGACTCGATTTTCCATCAAGACTTTTCCTTCAGACATGGTGTTATAGATAGCTGTATATTCAGAAGTTGATACTCCAGCCATGAGTGCAGTTGAGAAATGGAGGCGATGAAGGTTTTAGGGTTTAAGCACACAGAGAGAGAGAGAGAGGGAAAGAGAACGAGTACGTCTTTAGCGTAAAGCAGAGTGGAGCGAAAGAAGTGGAGTAGTGGGAAGGATATAGACAGAGTACAAGATACTTTTTCAAAAACCGCTACGTATTTCCACATGAAATTTCAATCAAAAAGAAAAGAAAATAAAAATTCGCTTTTCATTAAATGCGACGCCAAAATAAAAGTAGAAAATTTTATCGAAGAACGTAAATAATCATGACTCAAGAGGTATGATGAGACGCTGAGTCCAGAACACGTGTGACACGTGTGGGTGTGCTCTGACGCACACAACCGACTTCACCGGATGATGAGTTATGATGCGTATGACAAATAAGATGCAGATGCACATACATGCTTACGTCATATCGGATCTTGAAATTTAGCTTATTATCAGACGCTGAGATTAATCATTCTTTTATAAGATGAAAGTTTAAATTCCTTCTTATAAAATTGAATCTATCTTCAGCAAGGGGTTTTGTAAATATGTCAGCCCACTGATGATCAGTGTCTACAAATTTTATTTCTAAAATACCCTTCTGAACATAGTCTCTTATAAAATGATGCTTAATCTCAATGTGCTTTGCTCTAGAATGCAATATTGGATTTTTTTGTCAGACATATGGCAGATGTATTATCACAGAAGATAGGAATGTTACTCTCTTTTATCAAGTAGTCTTCAAGTTGATACTTCATCCACAGAAGTTGAGAATTGCAACTTGCTGCTGAGATGTATTCAACGCCGTTGAGAGTGCTATTGTACTTTGCCTTTGCTTGACCAAGACACAAGATTAGCTCCAAGGAATTGGCAGCCTCCACTTGTGCTTTTTCTTTCAATTCGATCTCCAAAGAAAGTCAAGATCACGTAAACCTACTAATTGGTAATATTTTGATTTCTTATAAAGCAAACCAAGATTAGTAGTTCCTTGTAAATATCTAAATATTCTTTTAACAAAGACTTATGTGTGATTCTCTAGGATCCGATTGAAACCTAGCACACAAAGCATTAATCGAACATAATATCGTGTCTTGAAGTCGTAAGATAAAGTAGAGATCCAATCATACCTCTGTATAGCTTCGATCTACCTTCTTACCAATTTCATCTTTCTTGAGAAGCGGTAGGATGCATAGGCGTGCTCATCGGCTTGCAATCCAAAGCATCTTGAATTTCTTCAATAATTCTTTGATGTATTTGCTTTGATGAATATAAATACCATCATTGCATTGCTTGATTTGTATTCCAAGGAAGAACTTCAGTTCTCCCATCATCCTCATCTCAAATTCAAATGCATAAGCTTAGAAAATTCTTTGCAAAGGCTTTCATTAGTAGCTCCAAAAATAATATCATCAACATATATTTGGACAAGTATGAAATGCTTGTTTGAGGTTTTTCTGAAAAGAGTTGTGTCAACTAAACCTCTAGTAAATCCATTTTCCATTAAAAAGGAACTTAGTCTATCATACCATGCTCTGGGAGCTTGCTTAAGACCATATAGTGCCTTTTTAAGTTTAAAAACATGTTCAGAAATTCAATATCTTCAAAACCAGGAGGTTGTTTGACATAAACTTCTTCGATTATAAAACCATTTAAAAAGCACTTTTCACATCCATTTGATATAAAGTTATCTCATGATGTCTGCAAAAAGAAAGTAAAATGCTAATTGCTTCTAATCTTGCAACAGTGCAAAAGTTTCAGTGAAATCAATACCTTCTTCTTGTGAGTAGCCTTGAGCAACTAACCTTGCTTTATTTCTCACAACCTTACCGTCTTCATCAAGCTTATTTCTAAATACCCATTTAGTGCCAATAGCTTGCTTATCTTCTGGTAGAGTGACTAGCTTCCAGACATCATTTCTTTGGAACTGATTTAACTCATCTTGCATGGCTAGAATCCACCCTTCATCTTCCAACGCTTGATCAATCGTCTTAGGTTCCATCTCAGAGAGAAGTGCGAAGTCAGCATGCTCCTTGAAAGAGGATCTGGTTCGTACTTTATCACCAGGTTCTCCTAAGATTTGATCTTTTGGATGATTGGTCTTGTACTTCCAGCTTTTTCTTGCTTCAGCTTCCGCTTGGGTAGAATTCTTCGTCTTTTCACCACCGGATGATGAAGATGTATTTTCACCGTTTGGCTTTTCACCTAGGTTTAAATCTGAAAATAACTCATCTAGCTCTGACATTGCAGTGTCAGGCTTCTTATCATCAAACTTGACATGAATGGACTCTTCAACTGTCAAAGTTTCTTTGTTGTATATTCTAAAAGCTTTAGATCTTTCAGAATATCCCAAAAAGATTCCTTTGTCAGCTTTGGAATCAAACTTACCAAGCTGATCTTTAGTATTCAAGATATAACAAATACAACCAAAAGAATGAAAGTAAGAAATGTTTGGTTTTCTTCCTTTCCACAATTCATAAGAGTCTTATTCAAAATAGGTCTTATATAAATTCTATTTTGAATATAACAAGTCGTGTTTATCGCCGCCAAAAATGTTTCCCAATATCCGCTTCATTGATCATGGTCCTGGCCATTTCCTGGAGGGACCTATTTTTCCTTTCTACAACACCATTTTGTTGAGGTGTTCTAGGAGAGGAGAAATTGTGGGAGATGCCGTTTTCTTCACAAAATTTTTGAAAGTTCTCATTTTCAAATTCTCCCCCATGATCACTTCTAATAGAGGAAATGCAAATGCCTTTTTCATTTTGAACTGATTTGCAGAAAAACAAGAAATACCTTATAAGACTCATCCTTGTGGGCAAGGAATTTAACCCATGTCCATCTAGTAAAATCATCAACAATGACTAAACCGTATTTCTTTCCAGCTAAAGAGGCTGTCCTTGTGGGACCAAAAAGATCAAGATGTAAAAGTTCAAGTGGTCTAGAAGTTGAAACAATATTTTTTAAATGAAAGGAGGTTTTAACTTGTTTTCCTTTTTGACAAGCTTCACAAAGGGAATTAGATTTGTACTTAAGATTTGGTAAGCCTTTAACAAGATTGTGCTTGTTTAACTTTGAGATTAACCTCAAGTTGGCATGACCTAATCTTTTGTGCCAAATCCATTGCTCATCTTCAACAGACATAAGACACTTGACATCTTGTTTTTCAAGTTCAGAAAGATCAACTTTATAAACATTTTGTTTTCTCTTTGCTGTAAAGAATATAGATCCATCATTTTTGCTCTTTACTAAACATCCAGTTTCTGTAAATATGACTTCATAACCATTGTCACATAATTGACTTATGCTCAATAGATTATGTTTCAGTCCTTCAACATATAAAACATTATCAATAGAAGGAAGAGAGCCTTTACCTATCCGACCAATTCCAACTATTTTACCTTTCTGGTTTCCTCCGAAACCAACGAATCCAGCTTCTCTAGGTCTTAGTTCTTGGAACATATGCTTTTCTCCCGTCATGTGACGCGAGCATCCACTGTCTAAGTACCAAGATAGGTGTGTTGACTTTGTTGCTAAGCATGTCTGCAACATAGATTATTTTATCTTTAGGTACCCATATCTTTTTGGGTCCTTTCTTGTTAGTTCTAGAAGGAGGCTTATCCTTCTTAGTTTTAAAAACATTACATGCATTTTTCAAATGACCAGATTTATTGCAGTAAGTACAATGTAAGCATTTACTATGGCTATGGGATTTATCGATGCCGAATTATTTTCTAAAATGGTTTCATCTGGTATATAGCCAAGACCATGAGTTGTCGCTATCGACACCCTGCATCATTGAAGCTTGCTTGCTTCGAGTTACACTCTCTGCAAGAAACTTTTGAAATGCTTGTTCGTAGTCATTTGATAGGATTGCCTGTAACTACAGAACTCTTAGCTTGAGAGCTCTCACCTTCTCGTTGCTTGCTAGCTTCCAGGCGCTGGGTATCCACCGCATAATCGATTTTCAGTTTTCCACTGGTTCTCTTTAATGAGTACAGAGTTTTCATTGCGTAAAGAATGAAAATCTTGTGATAGTTTTAAAAATTTTCTTTTTCAAATTCTTGTACTCAGTAGAGAAAGTGGCAGAGTCCTTAAGAAGATCATCAAAAGCAAGTTGAAGTTCAGAGTAGGAGTCATATACTATTACCTCTTCAACATCTTCTTCTGACTCAATGTCCGTGTCTGCCATGAGAGCAATGTGAGCTTCTTCTTTATCTTCCTCAGAGGAGGTTAAGTCAAGATCTTCCCATGTTGCCATGAGACCTTTCTTCTTTTTCTTGAAGGAGCTTCTTGTGGATTTCTCTTTAAGATTAGGACACTCGGATTTGAAATGTCCAGGCTTCTTACATTCATAGCAAATGACTTGGGCTTTGTCTTTGCTCTCCTTCTTGTCCTTTGAATCTTTCTTCTGAAACTTCCTTCTGAAGTTTCTTTTCTTCCACATTTTACGGATCTTCTTAGATATGAACGCTAGCTCATCATCTGATTCATCAGAATCTCCTTCTGACGCTTCATCGTCTAATTCTTCTTCTTCAGCCTGCAAGGCTTTTGAAGTACTAGTTTTATGATGATTGACTTTTAGAGCAATAGACTTACTCTTCTTGGTAGGTTCTTCTTCATTTAGCTCAAGTTCATGAGCTTTCAACGAACTCATAAGATCTTCAAGTCGAAGAACATTTAGATCTTTTGCTTCTTGAATAGCAAGTGACTTTGGGTCTCCACCGCTTAGTCACGCTTCTTAAGATCTTTCTAACATGATCAGGTGTAGTATAGCTTTTTCCAAGGGCCTGCAACCCATGAACTAGTGTTTGGAACCTTCCAAACATAGTTTCAATGTTCTCTAAATCTTCCATTTTAAATAGTTCATACTGGCGAACCATCATGCTAGCTTTTGTTTCTCTTACTTGGGCAGAGCCTCATAAGACAAAACAAGAGAATCCTGCATTTCTTTGGCAAAGATCAAACTTGCCACATTTGTCATATTCTCTTTCACATAGCACGGATGAGAATAAATCTAGCCTTCCTGGTTTGTTTGATATCTCTTTTTCTGATCATCAGACCAGTTTTCCCTAGGTATTGCAACACCAAGGGCATTAGCGGGAGAAATGTATCCGCCTTCAATTATATCCCACAAATCAAGATTTTGTGCCTCAATGAATGCTTTCATCTTATCTTTCCAGTAATCAAATTTTTCTCCATTGAATAGAGGAGGACGATTCATATGACCACCTTCAGTAGACATGTTCACAATATAGAATCTTTTCTCTTGACACTGTTAAGTGCTCAACCAAGAGGCCGAGCTCTGGTACCAACTGAACGTGAACACAAGAAGGGGGGGTTGAATTGTGTTGAAAACTTTTCGCAAACTTTATGTTAAAAACACTTAGAATAAAAGTTTCTCAAAACTGTTTGATAATCGGATGGTGAAAATAAACCAGACGCTGAAAATCAGTTTGTGAAAACTTGTTTTTAACACAACAAGATAGAAATGAATTGAAAGCAGTAAAGCAGGAGACACAGAAATTTATACTAGTTCACTACCAAACTGGTAGCTACGTCTAGTCCCTTCGTCCCTGAAGGATTTTCCACTATAATCAGTCTGATTACAATTTCCTCAAGAGTATTTTACTGTCACAACTTGACAATACTCTCAACTTCTCAAAACGACTCAGTACAGTCGAGCCTTTGAGGATACAGCCCAAACTAGGCCAAAACAAACTTATACAAGTGAGTTGAAATACAATTGAAAATAACTCTCACAGAGAGGATAAAAGATTAAGCTCAACTAAAGAAAAACTTTCTTAAAGAAAGTGGCCTGACGCTAAATTGATCAAAGAGTCCAAGGACTTAGCACGAGACTTGGTTGCTCACAGAATGTTCTCACTTTTTCTCTTCAATGGATACCATGAGATATATATAGGAGATCCAAAGATATGACCGTTGAGGTAAAAATGGCTCCTTACCATTGACTAGAGTAAATTCAAAATGCTGTTTCTTTCTTGCTTTGCAGAGAATGTCCCAAAGAGTCCATGTTACCGCTTTTTCTTGCTTGTACGATTTTTGTCTTGTAGTTAAAGATTTCAACTTTGATATCTCGTACAACGACTTTAGCGCTCAAGATCAATTTTGAGATCCGCTCCAAAGACTTACGAGAGGTAGAGCGACAACGTGACTAACACGTGATTTGAAGTGAGGTTCAGGCCTCGCTCGAGTTGGAAGTTCGGACGCTTCGTTCAAAGTTGGAAGTTCGGACGCTTGTAGCAATTTGATAAGCATAGTGTATAAAGAGGAATTTCCAGACGCTCACTAGGATGAGCCGGATGCTGACAAATAGAATGAATCCTTCTCTTGAGAATTACTTTCTTCTTGCTTGAGTGGCTTAGAAAATACATATTATTAGTATCTGCACACTTCAAAAAATGTTAGAACATAAATTGTTCTCTTGTGAATATTTTGTTATCATCAAAATTAATGAGGGTCTAAACATCTCAATCGTTTAGGTTCCAACATCTTATGCTTAGTAAAGTGTTTAGAGCTCCAGCACAACAGGAATCTTTCTTGCCAAACGAAAACAATTTCCCCATTTTTGTCTAGCTCCTCCGTGAGAACACAGACATTCTCCTTATCAGAGTCATTCATGGCCTCAACTATGAAGTATTTGGATTTGAAACCACTCTGGGAATTCGAAAACAAATCAAAAACTTTTCCGTTTTGTTTTAAAGAAACCCACCCTTGTCGATCTGACGGGATCTCATTAGTCCATAAAGGAGAGAAAGTGGTAAAAAACACCTCGAGTAGGGGTTGAATTTTCAGGTACGGGCACAGTAATTGGAAACCTCTAATGAATGCACAAGCGTTGGGATGAAGTTTTGAAGGAGCGACTTCCAAATGGTGCAAGACTGTTACTTCGAAATCAGAGAAAGGCAACTTGAAGCCCATATCCTTGAAGAGAACCTCGTACATAAAAAAGAGCAAATCATTCGAATAAGAGCAAATTCGGGCATCTATATGAGGACAACATACTCTCCAGTTTTCAAAATTCTTGATTCCATCTGTGATGTCTAAGGAATTCAACAATATCGGAAATCCCTCCCTCGACAAGTAGAGAGAGCGGGTACAGAGCGTGTCCTCTGCGACCTAGTCGAAGTCCTTAGCATTCAGAGGCAAGACACAATCATCCCTTTGAAGCACTTTCTTTCCCATCTCCGACCTGACCAAAGCACCGCCAGGAAAATGAGGTTGATACTTATCTATAGTTATCAACCATCCTCCTACTTCTCTTTAGTCAAGGGACCGTCCGAAATACTTTTATAATTTTAAAGAAAGCCTTTGAATTTCTGCGGGGTTCACTGGGGGATACCCTCTTACCTTCATAATCTTTTTTCAAAAATCCCCGGAGGAGGGTAGACTACTGGGGAAGAACTCTCTTCTGCAGAGCCCGACGGAGCGAAACTGCCGTTCAGATGAGCTATCGTCATCGGCACTATCACTCTGCTCCTCCGGAGGGACACCAGCAGAAGAAGAAGAAGAAGAAGAGGAGAACCCAGATAACGAAGAAGAAGAAGATAAACAGATAATTTCTCCAGAAACTCGTATTTTGCTACCCATTTCAGAACAATGAAAGGAAAGCAGAGAAGGGGAAAGGAGAGTTACCTGTAAAAAAAATGAAGTTTACAGAAATTTTGGGGAAACAGAAACACTAGCAGAACCCGAACGGTCAAAAACGAACCACCAGAGAACACACGAAATGCAAACGAACCAAAGGGTGAACGGAGAGTCGCCGGAGAAGAGTGGGAAGAAGACAAAGCAGAAAAATTCCTCAAAAAGCTTTGCAAGACGAAGCAAAAAGAGAAATTGAAAAGGGGGACAAATATTTATAACCCCTAGGTCCACTCCAGAAGACGTGACCCTTCTTCTCTCAAAAAGCTTTGCAAGACGATGCAAAAAGAGAAATTGAAAAGGGGGACAAATATTTATAACCCCTAGGTCCACTCCAGAAGACGTGACCCTTCTTCTCCCATCACCTTTCGATTGGCGACACGTTACGCCTATTCACTTAAAGCGGTAGAACAATCATGACCTGTCTCGGTAGAACACGACACTGCAAATCCCAATGGCGACTGAAGCAACAGTTTGAAAATTCAAATTTAATGCTCACGTACCTAGGGTTTTGAAGATGTTTCAACTTTCTCTCTCTTCAAAACAAAGCAACGAATTTTGACATCCCTCTTTAAACCGAAGTGGCAAACATCGGCATACCTTCAAACTGAAGAAGCGAACTCGATGGACACCTCAACAAGTCGACATCTCGTCATACGAGCTATCGACTTGGGGAAAACTGTTCCGGAATGGGCCAAGGCCCAATCCCGCCAAGAACTCGCTAAAGGCCCAGCTTCGCGCAGCAGAGTTCGAGCATCCCTCAACTAATAATGACGTGACAGATCCAATGGCATCCAGACCTCTTCGCTAGCTCATCACAGCCTGGCAGCGATCTAACGGTAGCCCGAATCTCGCGGGAGCGGTTACCTCTCGATAACCGTCTTCGATTACTATATAAATGATCTCCATCGCAGATTCAAATATGCTTTTCTTTCATTTTCACTTACCTCATTCTCCTTCCTAAACTAACTTATGCATCAGAGTTTCTGCAGGTACAACCACCCTCGCGCTGTCGTCGACCACCGCGAGCTCCACGGCAGCGCTTTTTCTTCGGCATCCTCTGAGTTCTACTTCAGAACACAATCTATTATAAATTCTAATTTTTTACATTAAATCATTGAGTGTAATGTTCCATGTATACAATATTTTAACATATTATTTTAAATAAACTTGCAGGGGGAATATGTTAGATTGTACTCTGTGGGGAAATTATGCAAAAGATTTCAACAAATATCTTATGGATCATGATCCTAATGGTTTGGTTATTGTCGTTTTGCAATTATGCAAAATGAAGATCTTCAGTGGTATGTTGTTATGTTGAACAGTCTTTCAAATTCATTCAAATTTTACTAATACAAACACTTTTATTGTTCTGAAATCTATGGGTCCAGGAAAGATTGGGATTTCAAATGCTTTTGATGCAACAAAGGTTTTCATAAATGAAAGTTTCAACGAATTTACTCAATACAAATGGCAGTGAGTTTATTATTTTCTTACTCTATGTATAGGTTCATATATTGATAGTTTATAGTTTATGAAATGAATGTTTCGTTCTTTGTCTCCAACTATAGGTTAGAGACTGGAGATAATTCTCTCACACAAGTAGTAAGTTATGTGTCTGGTCAGACCTTTATGTGTATAGGTGATGAGTTTCTTCAAACAAAGAGAATGACTATTTCAAATGTCATTGACATGGATAAGGTATAGAAATTGCTTACTTGGGTTTTAAAATATAGTATCAGTAAATATTTAAATTTACACATATGTTTGTGTATGCTATAGGTCGATGTTTGTGTTGTGATGGCTAAAATAATGGATTTTGACATGGCCAAGGGCTGGTACTATGAAGCATGTATCACATGTTCAACAAAGGTTACCAAGCCCGTGGGAATATTGTACTACTGTGGCAAGTTTGAAAAGTAGTTCCATCAGTTTGGCGGTATATTTTTCTATCTTTTGTGCTTACTTTCATGTAAGCTGCATTTACTAGAACTTAATTGTGGCAATTTTTTTTAACAACTGCAAAATTCATGCTCAAGTGATGGACTTAACTGGATCTACTTATTTTACTTTGTTCGAACGGCAAGCTACCCAATATTTGGGAGATTCTATTTCCAAACTTCTGAAGTCTACTTATAAGGTTTATAAAATATTGTGTTTTTATTTTGAGATAGTGCTTAATCGTCATATAAACTCCAATCAAATATTATTTTGTCTTCTATAGGGAAGTGATTTGGTTTCATGGCCGAAAGACTTTGATAAGTTGTTGGATAAAAATATGTTGTTCAATATTGACATAACTAAGAAGAACATCGACAACAACTGGCAAACTTATACAGTGAAAAGGACAGCCTCTGATGTGACTTTGATTAAGGAATTCAAAAAGAAACATGAGATCAAATTAAGATATGACGACTATTTTTTTCGTTTAACTAAGACATGACGTTAAATATAACGTGCTCAGTGTATAATGGTTTCTTTATGTATTTAATTACTAACAGGACGATGGGGACATAGATATGTAGAATGTTGCTTCACCTGAAGTTGCAGACAACATAAAGGTCATTCTTTTCAATTCCCATGTCAATAAATTTGACAAGATACTGTTAGTCATAATCTTGAAAACTTAAATGAAATTAACGATAAAAATTTAAAGTGTCTATTTTGTGATCTATAGGCTTCTGGCAATGATGATGAGACTGTGCAAATAATTGAAAAATCTGCAAAGGATAACAATCTCACGGTAAATACTATATAAATATAAATCATACATGACTGTTGATGTTCATTTAAGTATTTACATGACATTTAGCCTATTTTTTACCTTTTTTTTTCAGGTTGATGGTAATGAAATTACACCATGCAGCCAGAATAAGCGGAAGGTAATTTTTGAACATGTAGATTGTTCTAGCCCCATTGATGGATGTGGGACTCAAACCTTAACCACTAAATTGCCAAAATTTGTAGAAGTTAAGAAAGAGCCAAGTAGATGAATACCAAATTGATCTAAAGGTCTTGACGTATTTACGAGGTGGTGTTTTTCTTATCCTTATCGAAGGGATCTATAATTTTTTTAAGCGATTTGGACACATATCGTTGACATATAGACCTCTAAAAATTGTGGTTGTTTGATTATGGCTTTTATTTTTGTTTTATGAACCATATTAAAAAGTTGGATAATTTGAATTTTAGAGCGATTGGGACGCATATTTCTAATTTATGACAAGTTATGGATGTTTAGTTATGGTTTTTATTTGTTTATCATCGACTAAATTATATGATCAATAAAATTTTGAGTCCTGATTGTAATCTTAATAAGTTGTAACATAATTTTTAGATAAAAGATATTTATATAAAATTAAGTCATATATATATCTTGATAAAATTGATAAAATTCTATAATTGATTATAAGATATTTAGTAAATTAGTAAATTCAGTCATGTTTATCAAGAGATATATCTTCGACTAAATTTATCTAAAAATATATCTTAGATATATCTTACATAAAAATATAAGACTGAATTTATCTAAAAATATATTTTACCAAGAGATATAATTTTTGTATCTAAAAATATATCCTTTTTTTCTTAAAGTCCTGATATGATCATGGATAATATATGGTCAACAATAATTTAATATGATATGATCAACATAATTTTGTCAAGAATTTCATCCCTTAATTGAATAAGATTACTAAGAAAAGATAAAATATACATGATCAGCATTATTTTTAAAAAGAAATATTTTTTCTCACGTATAAAATTGTGTATAGTTCATTAGTAATTAACCAGTAACCCTTTATCATTATTTATTGCTAACTTAATCAAGTTTAAAATTTAATGGCAAATATTTCTTTGATATTTGGCATTAAATAATAGTTGAATTAATGGGTATCTAATCAAATTAAAATTTGAGGAGTAGAATATTTCATTCATACCACTAAAAAGGTAAATATATATGTTCAAAGTATACGGAATATCTTTTATTTAATTTTGTGAACTTTCCAAAATTAAATTATATGATCAACATAATTTTGAGTCCTGATTGTAATCTTAGTAAATTTGTAACATAATTTTTAGACAAAACATATTTGGATAAAATTCAGTCGGATATATATGTGTGTGTGTGTGTGTGTGTGTGTGTGGGTGTGTGTGTGTGGTAAAATTCTATAATTGATCACAAGATATGTAGTAAATTAGTATCTAAAAATATCTAAAAATATAGGTACGAATATATAGCATTAAAATATAATTCTAATATTCGTACATGTAGCATTAAAATATGAGTTGAAACAAAAAGGAAAAAAATGGGATGATGTGCATAATGTTTGGTTTTTTAATTAATTTGATTTGATTAAATATTTAAATGTATATGTAATATAAGAACTAGGGAGAAAAAGAGAGAAAGAAAAGGACTAGCCGAAGTGGTTGAGATAAAACCCTTTATTTGTGTGTGTAGATGGAAAAAATTCAAAAGAGACTTCTTTTTCTTTTTCTTTTTCTTTTTCTACTATTTTTTTAATTGGCCCCCACAATTTAATGTTACACGTACGCATATTAGAATTTTAATGTTAATTCGTACCTATATTTTAATGCTAATTCTTCCTACTATCTAAAAATATATCTTAGATATTTCTTACATAAAAATATACGACTGGATTTATCTAAAAATATATTTTACCAATAGATATAATTTTTGTATCTAAAAATATATCTTTATTCTTTTTAGTCCAGATATGATCAACATAATTTTGTCAAGAATTTCATCCCTTAATTGAATAATATTACTAAGATAAGATAAGATATACATGATCAACATTATTTATAAAAAGAAATTCTAAATATGATGAACAATAATTTAATACGATATGATCAACATGATTTTTGTCAAGAATTTCATCTCTGAATTGAGTAAATTCAAATTATCTTTTTCTATATAAGATTTTTGAATTTTATATTACTATAAACTAAGAAATTTTTTCACTAAAGATTCTAAATAATAATATTTTATCAAGAAATTTTATAAGCAGGAGACCAATAAGCACATAAAGTTGATGTGCCAGAAACCAAATACAAAGAAGTTGAAGCAATTGGTTACTAATTCTAATGGTAAATTACGACGTCTAACAATTTTTTGAGTGCACATTTTTTTTCATTATATTCGATTGAACATTCTATATTCTAATATACTACTTCTAATGGTAATTTTTGGCTGATCATTTTTCAGATACAAGCAACTCCATGGTGTTGGGAAAGAGGACTTTCAATATTCAAGATATTTCGCATCAGAATGATTTCTTGAATAACATTGTAGTATCCGATAAAACAAATGGTATGCTCATTCATTGACTTTGCTCACAGATTAGTATTACTACATGAAGTTATTCACATAGATTGATTACACTTTATAGGTGATATGAAAAAAAGAAAAATCGTAGCTGGAAGATTTGTGTTCAATAATAGCACTCTTATACGTCAATTGGCAGAAAACAATGGTAACAGGAATCATGCTGGTAGTGACATCTTAGTGGCATAATCAAAAAATAGAAAGCTTGGCCCTAGAAAATTTATTTTAAGTAATGGCAATATTACTCCTTCTGTATCAAACCAACCAATACATCATAATGTTCATGTTAGCCGTGGTTCTAAAATCGCCAAGGACAATAACATTGATCATCAGTCTGACAAGTACCGGCAAGCTCCAAAGAATACAAAAATTGGTTCCAGAAAATATCTTTTGTATAATAGCAAGTTAACTGCTTCTTTGAAATCCCACCATTGTGTTCATAATAATAGGTCTCTGGATTCAAATACTGCTTTCTTGCAAGGTAACTGAAATCATGATTGTAGCGACCGAAAAATCCGGAGGGATTTTATTCGAGTTTAATGGAGCCGCCACCAATAATTTATTTCGAAGGAAAAAATATTGGAAAAAACCTTTTTTGAAGAAAATGGTCCTTGAGACCAAATTTGGGTTCGGGAGTCGATTATGTGTAGGGAAGGTATTAGCACCCTACAACATCCTTTCGAAAAAGGTTACCTCTAATTAATTGTGCAAATCTTATTAACTTCTAAAAAAATATTTATTTCCCTTTTATAAAAAAAAAATTAACCAAGATAAAAAAAAAGAGGACTTAATAAAAGTCGTTTATTTTTGCGCTGACAGAGTGGGCTCTCGCTCCTACGTATCTCCGTGCGATGGAGAAATCAAAGGCTACGTAGTTCTTGGGTAGAAAATGGTTGCGTGTTGGTTGATTTTAATTGTATATTTTTGATGGAAAAAAATGAGGTTTTAGAGTGACCAAACAAGAAGCAATCGTGAGCGCCCTCATTAATAACCTTTTTATTTATAAAATTAACGGTGTTCAGAATGATCAAAGCGGAAGCAATCTCGAGTGATTATTACTAGTAAAAACTTAATTTTATTTTTATGAAGAGGATAGATTTTCATGTGACCAAACATGAAGCAATCAAGAGTGATCCTCACTAATAACCCATTTTATTAAGAAAATTAAGATATTCAGAATGACTAAACTTAAGTAATCTCGAGTGGTCATTACTAGAAATTAATTTTCATGATTTTTATCAAGTGATTTTCAAGAAGAATAAGGTCTCAAAACTTATGTGAAATTTTGTTAAGTGACACTGCATCTTAGTTTGACTAGTAAAAAAACAAGTGTTCATGTTTATTAAATAAAATGATAAAAATAAATGGGCCAAGAAATGAAAGGGGGACCAAAAAGGAAAGGAAAAGAAAACAAAAACCAAAAAAAAAAAAACCAAAAAAGAAGGGGAGGGGGAGTCGTAAATCTTAAGCTGAAAAAAAAAAAAAAGAAAGACAAAAACAAAACAAAAAAACAAAAAAAGGGGAAGGAGGAGGCGTAAGATTTACGCTGGAAAAAAAGGAAAAGAAAGACAAAAAAAAAACAAAACAAAAAAAAAAACAAAAAAAAGGGAAGGGGGGAGGCGTAAGATTTACGCTGGAAAATAACACACACACATAAACACCCACACACACATAAACACAAACACCCACACACACACATAAACACCAGCAAAAGAAAGAAAGAAAAAAGACAGAGAAGCAGCAGCGCAGGAGAAATGGAGAGAGCGAGAGAGAGAGAAGAAAGGGGGAGGAGAGATCGTGAAGGAGAGGGAGAAGAAAGGTGGGGGAGATCATGCAGAGGAGAGGGAGAGTCAGAGAGATCGTGGGGGAGGATGAGGTGAGCAAACCTTGTTCTTTTCTTCTTCTTTTCTGCTTCTTCTCTTTGCTTCTTCTCCTTGCTTCTTTCTGCGTTTTTTATTTTTTGTTTCTGCTGGTTTTTCGTTTTTTTTTGTCTAAATTTTCTCTCAATTCTTGTGTATAATTAGTGCAAGAATGGCGATCCAATTCAAATTAAGTGTAATTTTTCGTCCCAAATCTCTTCCCCTTCCCTATTCTCATCGCTATTTATAGAAAAAACAGAGGGCTCAGTTTGTCCACTTGCAACTACAAATTGGGGCTGAAATGATGGTTACTTGCTGCAGAGTTTGAAAAATAGCATTAATGGTTTGCTGCAGAGTTTGAAATAGCATTAATGGTTTGAAAAAATATTGCAGTGGTTTGAAAAAATTGCAATTAGCCGTAATAGCTTTTTGGAAAAAATTGCAGCTAGTTTGAAAAAAAATGTGCAGAAAACAAAGACTTGATGGTGGCGGTGCTCTTTCTTCTTCTTTTTTTCTTCCTCGCTTCTTTACGTTTTTGCTTCGCTCCTTTTTTTTTTTTTTGCTTGGGCCTTTCATTTATTTTTCATTGCAATTGGGTTGAAGTTAGTCCAAATGAACTAACACAAAATACAAGCCCAATAATTATCAAATTTAGCCTGCTTCATTTTTTAAAATAAAAACACAATAAAAAATAAAAATAAAAATAAATTAAAAGAGGAGAAAGGACAAAATTTGGGTATAACAGCTGCCCCTCTTTAGTTATATTTTATTAGAAAATGCAAACAACAATGATTTTTATATTTTTGTCATAAAATAGAGCTAAAGATAAATACACTAATTTTGTCTTGAACTTGACGTGAGGAATAACAATGAGGGATCAACGCTTGATGCGTTTAATCAGAAAGTGATAAGGAAGGATTACGGCCAGGTCGGGTACTGACGCAATGATCGAAAAAGCGGTAATGAGTGATTAACGCCATGCGCGTTTATCGTAAAACTATAAAGAATGGTCACCGCCAGGTCGCATCGACGCGGTGATCTAAAGCAATAATGAGGATTAACGCCGCGCGTTTATCAAAAAAACTATAAAGAAGGATCTCGCGGTCAGGTCTTGGCGGTGATCGGAAAGCAATAATGAGGATTAACGCCGGCGCGTTTATAAAAACTATAAAGAAGGATCTCCGCCAGGTCCGCATCGACGCGGTGATCGGAAAAGCGAAAGAGGTTTGACATCAAATAAGGTATTGACGTCGATGGAAAGCAATAAAGAAGGATCGCCGGGCCTGCATCGACACGGTGATCGGAAGGTTCGACGCCAAGTAGGGTATTGACGCGTCGATGGAAAGTAATAAAGAAGGATCAACATCAGTCCTGAATCGATATGTTGGTCAAAAAGCAATAATGAGGGACTACCGCCAGTGCCCGCATCGACGCTGATCGGAAAGCAATAAAAAGGGGTGATGCTCGGCGCTTTATCGTAAAACTATAAAGAAGGATCTCCGCCGTGCGGCATCGACGGTGATCGAAAGCAATAAAGAGTGAGCGATACTTGGCGTGTCGCTAGAAAGCAAAATAAAGGACTAATGCTAGGCGCATTGTTTGTAAACGAGTGAAGGATCAAAATTTGGTGCGGACCAGGTGTAACAAAACGGCTAAAAGGTGGTGATATGAAGATGATGCACGGATATATGGTATGTGATGCATGTATGCAATGCGATTATTATTTTTACTGATTCTCATCCCGTATGATCTCTAGTGCTTAAAGATATGGGACTGACTGAGATTCATCTGATTTAGTCATGCTATGCCTTCGATCGGGAGGGAGCGCGAGTTATCGATGGCGCTAGTTACTTTTTAAAGGTAATCCCTTTGCCCTTTTTGAAACTTATTTGTTGAGATTTGGCGTGTCCTCGTGATTCTTAAGATGTATATAATAACTGTAATGCTTTCCCATATCATCACATGCTTCACAATTTAGTGTCTATTATCATAAAACAACATTTTGAAATACGAGAACGGAGGTGTTTGGTATTCAAAAAAGAGTCATGTGAACAAGGACTGAAGTTACACAGACTTGAAGATACATCAAGAAAAATGCAGGAAGAAGAAAAAACAAAGAAAGACAATAACTAAACAGATATTTTATAGTTTGTGTCTTTGTAGGAACAAATGCCAGCTTTCCATATCCATAACTTTGAGGACTCATTACTCTACTGAAAATATATAGAATCGCCACGGTTGGGTAAGAGCCCCTTGATGCGTCAGCCTTCTTCAATGTCCGATTTCAGACCCTAACTTTTGCTTGGATTGCTCTTTCAAGTTTTCAATCCAACGGGTCGCTCTAATTTTTGCCTAGGTCGCCCTTTCAGGTTTTCAACCTAGCGAGCTCACTTTTGCTTGGTTTTTATATGTTTTTCTTTTTTTTTAGGCATAATATTTTTTGACTGCATCAGAGTTTACTGGGAGCGGGAGATCTTCACCGTCCATCCTTGTGAGGATTAAGGCTCCTCCAGAAAAAGCTTTTTTCACAACATACGGACCTTCATAATTTGGAGTCCATTTTCCACGAGAATCCTTTTGGATGAGCAAAATCTTCTTGAGTACAAGGTCTCCTTCTTGGAATTCCCGAGGGCGAACTTTCTTTTCGTAAGCCCTCTTCATCCTGTGCTGATATAGTTGCCCATGACATAAGGCCATCACTCTCTTTTCTTCAATGAGATTCAATTGATCCAGCCGAGCCTGAACCCATTCTGCCTCTTCTAGTTTTGTCTCCATCAATACCCTTAACGAGGGGATCTCGACTTCAATGGGAAGCACTGCTTCCATTCCATACACCAGTGAAAGTGGTTGCTCGCTGAGGTGCGAATCAAGTCCGATAATCGTCCAAGGCGAAAGGGAGCATTTCGTGCCAGTCTCTAAATGTTACCACCATCTTTTGGACAATCTTCTTGATGTTCTTATTTGCAGCTTCAACTGCCCCATTCATCTTTGGGCGGTATGGTGAGGAATTATGATGTTGGATCTTGAAGTCATTACACAGCTCCTTCATCATCTTGTTGTTCAAATTAGTCACATTATCAGTGATAATCTTATTTGGCAAACCATAGTGACAGATCAAATCTCTCTTGATGAATTTGACAACCACATTTTTTGTCACACTCAAATATGAAGCCGCTTCAACCCATTTAGTGAAATAGTCGATTGCGACAAGAATGAAACGGTGTCCATTGGATGCCTTAGGTTCAATGGGTCCAATGACATCCAATCCCCACATTGAGAAAGGCCATGGTGTCCGCCAAGATGTTCAAAGAGACTGGTGGCACATGGATATTATCGGCAGAATCGACATTTGTGGCATTTCGTCACATAACCAAAACAATCAGTCTCCATAGACAACCAATAATAGCCAGCCCTCAAGATTTTTCTTGCCATTGTGTGCCCATTTGCGTGAGTCCCAAAGGAACCTTCATGAACCTCTCGCATAATCTTTCCGCCTCTGCCTTATCAACACACCTAAGAAGTACCATGTCGTGGTTTCTCTTGTAGAGCACTTCGCCGCTTTAGAAAGAATCCCATTGCCAAACGCCTTAATGCTCTTTTATCATTCTACGAGACATTAGGAGGATATTCTCTATTCGTGATGTATCGTTTGATGTCGTAATACCAGGGTTTGCCATCGTGCTCTCCTTCTATTGCTAGGCAAGCGGTCGGGCTGGCCGTGATTCTGTATTTTTATGAGCGGTAGGCTCTCCTCATCGATTTTGAACATTGATGATAGAGTAGCTAAGGCGCCCGCTAGTGATTATCTTCACGCGAATGTGATGGAAGGTGACTTCATCAAACTGCTCCATCAATTCTTTGATGTAATCGTGGTAAGGAACTAATTTGGAATCCTCGTTTCCCATTCGCCTTTTAACTGATGGATAACCAAAGCCGAGTCTCCATATACTTCGAGAATCTTGACCTTTGATTCAATGGCCGCCTGAATGCCCATGGCACATGCCTCATACTCTGCCATATTGTTTGTACAATCGAAACACAATCTAGCAGTAAATGGAATGAAATGATTTTCAGGGGAAACCAGCACAACTCCAATCCCATGTCACAATGCATTAGAGGCACCGTCAAACAACAAGATCCATTTTTCACCATCAGGGGTTTCTTTTCCTTCAAATAGAGCCATTATGTTCGTCTGGGAAATCACACCGCATTGATCGATAGTCTTCCACAGGTTGATGAGCCAAGTATTCACTAAGGTATCGCTTTAATTGCTTTTTGGGTGACATACACAATATCATACTCAGATAACAACATTTGCCAACGAGCAATTCTTCCTGTGAGAGCAGGCTTTTCAAAAATATACTTGATCGGATCCATTTTGGACACCAAACAGGTTGTATGGGATAGCATATATTGTCTCAAATGATGTGCGGCCCAGGTTAACGCACAACATGTTCGTTCTAACAATGAATACCTCGTCTCGCAGCTAGTGAATTTCTTGCTCAAGTAGTAAGTGGCATGCTCCTTCTTACCAGATTCATCATGTTGTCCTAGCACACAACCCATTGATTCGGCCCAATGTTAAGTACATGATGAGGGTCTCCTGGCACAGGGGTACCAAACCGGTGGATCTTGTAAATCTTGTTTGATTTTCTCAAAAGCTCGGCAATTATCGCTCCATTTGGTTTCGATTCTTACACAGACTTGAAATTTGGCTCACAAGTAGCAGTTAGCTGGGATATAAACCTGGCGATGTAGTTCAGTCTTCCCAAGAATCCACGAACTTCTTTTTCGGTGCGAGGAGTCGGCATTTCGAGGATTGCTTTTACTTTGGCCGGATCAACTTCTATTCCCTTCTGGCTAACTATAAACCCTAGCAGCTTGCCTGACCTTACACCAAAACTACACTTATTGGGTTTAACCGAGTTTATACTTCCTCGATCGCTCAAAAAGTTTTTGTATGTTAATGGCATGACCTTCCTCTGTTTTGGATTTTACAATCATGTCATCCACATAGACCTCTATCTCTTTGTGCATCATGTCATGGAACAAAGCCACCATTGCTCTTTGGTATGTTGCCCCAGCATTTCTTAATCCAAACGGCATTACTTTGTAACAGAAAGTTCCCCATAAAGTGATAAATGTGGTTTTTTCCATATCTTCGGGAGCCATCTTGATTTGATTATAGCCAGAATATCCATCCATGAAAGAGAAGACAGAGTGTTGAGCTGTGCTATCTACCAAGACATCAATATGTGGCAAAGGGAAGTCATCCTTAGGGCTGGCCCTGTTTAGGTCTCTATAGTCAACACACATTCGGACCTTTCCGTCTTTCTTTGGGACTGGAACAATATTAGCCACCCATTGAGGTATTTTGCTACACCGTAAAGCCTGGCCGAATCGCTTTTTTTACCTCATCTCTAATCTTGAGTGACATCTCCGCTTCATCCTTCTCAAACGCTTGGTGGTGGGCACTCGGGTTTTAATGGTAATTTGTGTTCGACTATGCTATTATCTAATCCAGGCATATCTCGGTATGTCCACGCGAAAACATCCGCATATTCAAATAGGAGTTTAACCAATTTTTCTCGCCATCGCTTTTCATTGTGGTTCCAATCTTAACTTCTTTCTTGTCGTTTCGATTGCCCATTGATTATTTCAGTTTCTTCCTCGTGGGGTTGAATCACTTTAGCTTCTTGTTCCACCAACTTCATTAATTCAGGAGGGGTATCCCAATTGTCCTCATTATCTTCCTCAGTATGATTAATGAGGTATTCAAAATTATAGTATGAGTTACTGGCATCGTTACTTTCAAAGACAATGTTTTTGGATCTGCATTAGTTAAAAATAACGAAATGAAAAAGCGGAAAAAGATGAAGAGAGATGGAAAAGATGGAAAAGGAAAGAAAAGAGAAATGATTGGAAAATTCAAAGTGCATTTTATTGATAATGGTACTGAAATGAAACATGTGCGCCCTTTTGACAATAAATTATTCTAAGGCCTTGGGCAGAGCAATAGAATTTGCATTACATAATTACTTTGAATCAAAGATCACGGGAAACTCAACGATCTCCCAATTTCCAAGTTCTTCATTCGAGCAAGGGCGGACAAGGTTGACATTGTCGTCAGATCGCGATCATCCTTGATAGCTACTATTTGATTCGGATCCAATATTCCTGCACTCCGAAAGCTTTGCCTGATGTCACAGATGGGAATACTCTCATCTTTTGGCTCCCTGCCTTCCAGTCTAGCTATCCTTTTTTCTTTTCTTTCTTTGGCAATTCTCTTTGTCAAATCTGTTAGGTTCAGATCCCAACCCATATCTGCTTTGTTATTTGGAAGTTCTAACAAAGATCACGATCCCTTGTTCATATCTTCCCAATCCACATCCCACTGATACCCTCCTTTCATCATAACTTTAGCGATCATCGTGGAGGTTTCAGCACAATTTTGGTTTCTTCATTAGGACTCCTTCTCCTCGCGAAAGTGGCATTCGCAATCTCCAACGCTTGAAAAGACGCCTCAAGAGCTTCTTACGTAGCCTCAATATAGCGCGTGGAGGATGGCTTGCTTACTAGCATCTCTTCTTCACTGCAGACACCACCAACTTATTATCCATTGAAAATTTCAGCTTTTGGTGTAAGGTTGAAGGCACAACTCCAGCTGAATAGATCCATGGTCTTCCAAGGAGGCAACTGTATGCTGGTACGATTTCCATCACCTGAAAGACTACCTCGAATGTGCGAGGGCTGACTTGTATAGGTAGCTCGATTTCTCCAATAACCTCTCTTCTAGACCCATCAAAGGCTCTTACCACCATGGTACTGGGCTTCATATATGATCCGTCAACAGACAACTTTGCCAAGGTAGATTTTGGCATAACATTTAGAGATGACCCATTATCGACGAGTACCCTAGCAAGGATATAGTCTCCACACTTCACAGAGATGTGCAATGCTTTGTTATGCCCCATTCCTTCAACTGGAATTTCTTCATCAGTGAAGGTAAGGTAATTACTAGCAACAATATTACCCACAATCCCGTCGAATTGGTTCACCGTGATGTCATGGGTGACATGAGCTTCATTTAGCACTTTCATCAATGATTCCCTATGGCGCTCAGAATTCAGCAGCAGTGATAACACAGATATTTTTGCAGGAGTATGATTCAACTGATCCACCACCTTGTATTCACTCTGCTTCATAAATTTCAGGAATTCACAAACCTCTTCTTCAGATACTGCTTTCTTATTTTCTTCTGCTTTCTTTGCCTCATTACCCATATCTCTATCAATGGATTCTTCTTCTTTATCTTTTCCCTTGTGAGCTTTGTCCATGGGTCTGATAGGGGTATAAATTCGTCCACTTCGGGTCATCCCACCGATTCCCGAGATGTTAGTGATAGCAGGATTGCCAGATCCAGATGCCGCCTTTAACTGGTCATCCCCTAAATTGTCCACAAAGACCTTCATACTGTAATCCCATGGCACTGCATTAGCGTTCTTGAAAGGGAAAGGAGTTGGTACATGAATAGTTATCAGTTTAGGCACGCCTGACCGCTTGTTGTAACAAATCTCCAATGGTTTTGGGAAGGTCGTGTTTTTATCTTCACTGACCGGGCGGTCAATATGTTTTCATCTTTCTTCACACAACCTACTGTATCAAGTGTTTGTCTAACAATTCTTGGAGAATTTGCACAATTTCTCGTATTCCTCTATGCAATGATCACATCGGGATGCAAGCTACATAAGTCCCTCTCATCGTATTTCATTTCAATTATACCGAACTCGCAGAGTTTGGCATAAATGATCTTCAAGGAGTACGGACATCCTCCACTTTCATTATCGTGGGCTGATCCCTAAACTCTTCAATAATGGCGTTGATCTTTGAACCTCCATGACCTGGAAGGGATTATTACCCACATTAGGCCCATCCTCCTTAAAACTCAACCATTTGGCATTGATCGATCTTGAACCACGTATTTCAAAGCTTTGCAATTTTCGCCAGTGTGACTCCATCGCCTCGCATGAAACTCACACTTGGCATTTGGGTCATATCCTCTTGGGAAGCGGAGGTTGGAGTGGTTTCATTGAGCGTGGAGAGATCAAGGAGTTACCGACAGGTCTGGAACAACCGTATAGGTCATGGGAATAGGATCAAATTGACTTTCTTTTCTTGGTCATTTGGTTGTTTCTGGTTTTGGTTCGGTTGGGTTGGAGCAACCGGGTGCTTGTGTTTGAATGGAAGAAGGTGGTCGAAAGGGCATCATTGGTTGGTTTGGACGGGGTAGGATTATGAGAGGCGGCAATGTATGGAGGTGGGAAGTAGGGGTATGGAAAAGGATGTGGGAAATTGGTAAAGAATCGGGGTGGTTTTCCTTGTGCTTGTCCTCCCGCTCGCTATCACAAAGATTGGTTTCCCCTTCTTTCTTCTTTACGAAGTTTGTTGGGGGTCTCTTGATATTACTAGTTCCAGCAAAACTTTGGGCAATCTTTCCATTTCTCATTCCTCCTTCAACTCTTTCCCCTACGATGACCATATCTGAAAAGTTTGATGATACACTTCCGATCATTTTGTCATAGAAGGGTGATTGAAGAGTATCCATGAACATGGCCACCATTTCTTTTTCAATCAGAGGCGGTTCCACTTGGGCTGCCAGTCCTCTCCATCGTTGGGCATATTCCTTGAAAGTCTCATTGTCTCTTTTTGCCATGTTTTGCAACTGCATTCTGTCAGGAGCCATATCAATGTTATACTTATACTGCTTCAAGAAGGCATCCGCCAAATCTTTCCAACAGCGAATGTGAGATCGCTCAAGGTGTGTATACCAACTCGACGCTGCCCCTGTTAAACTATCCTGGAAGAAATGAATCAGAAGTTTGTCATCATGTGCATAGGACGCCATCTTCCTACAGTACATGGTCAAGTGGCTTTTTGGGCAAGTTGTCCCTTTATACTTGTCAAAGTCTGGCACCTTGAACTTTGGCGGTACAACCACATCCGGTACGAGACAAAGATCTGAAGCAATACTTGAACCGAGATAACTTACTCCTTCTACAGCTCTTAGCCTATCTTCGAGGATTTGCAACTTCAGATCGTATTTAATCGATTCCCAATGGGATGCTTAGATTGGGTCCTCTCATAGTCAAGACCAGGCAATGCGGTTAGTCCGGGGATTCAATGGATTTCCTTGAATATAATAGGGGTAACCAAATGGTCGGGGATTCACCACGGGGTCACTACGCGCATCGACTCCTTGAGTATTCCCGAGATGGGATGGTGCATAACCAGGGGGAAAGGTGTATGTCATGAAGCCAGGAGTTGAGCTTTGAACCGGTATGGTTTGATCGAGCAGATGCTTGAGCTCCATCTTGCACAACAAGTGCTTGGGAATCAGTTTCTGCAGAGTTATTGTTAGCACCTGGTGGTGTGTAACCGGGCGGGAGACCAAATAGTGGGAACTGTTGTGCCTGTGGGCCTTGGGGGTTATGGTTTGCAGATCATCACCGCCATAGGTGGCGTGGTAACCAAAGTGAGTCCGTAAAGTGGGAACTGTGGGTACTTGATTCTCGAGGGTTGCTAACTGGTGAGGTGTAGGACCTGCGGGTAAATTGCAAAAGGTACCATCATCCTCGAGTATTAAGACCATATTGCAACCGCATAGGACCAAAGCCGTGGGTGGGAAGGTGTAGCTTGACTTTCATCATTCATCACTTTGGAGAAGCCCCATCTGCAGCCTTTGTCTTTGTTTAGGGATTGCAGAAGCTCCAAAACTTTGCTCATCTATTCCTTCAGCTGGTTGACGTCCTCTTTCACCTCTTGGTCATCCATGATCTTTGATTGAGAGCGAGTTCGATAAGGGTGTCGAGGAATCAGTTTGTTTGATTATTTTCTGAGTGATTAAAAAAATGATATGAGTATGTAAGAAAGAAAAAAAAATAAAAATAAAAAAAATAAAAATAAAAAATAAAAAATGAATGAATGGATGTGGATGTATGAGTCTATTCATTTTGTACCAGGGAACCGTAGGCCTCATTGCTTTGTTGTAATTATCCATTTATTTATTTTATTTTTTTAAAAGCGTTAAGTAATTTGGAGAATAAAATGGGATCAATAAGCAAAATGACAAATCCTTTGTTGATGAGAAACACAAATAGTACAATTCACTCAAACTAAAGCCTCAGCAATTAGCTGTCCCTTTTTTCTTCTTAATAGGACAACCAGCCTTTTCTCTCAATTCTTCTATCAAACTTTTACAAAATTCAATAAACTTGTAAACATTGACTGGAGTATTCAGTGGGTGCATCGCCGTATCAGCCTCCTCTAGATGCCTTGGGATATCTATGATTGCTTGATTGGCCAAACTTGCCAACTTTGAAAAATAGTCCCTCAAATGCATGCCTTCGTTCCTCAGTTCATTAAAGAGTGCTTGATTTTCTATCTGACTGACCAGTTTTGTAAAACGATTCTCCCAATACGTGCTTTCATTTTTTAGGTCGTCATAGATCTTCTCTTGATATTCAATATAGTCCCGCAACTCATTTGCATCCTCTTGTTCTTTTTTCAGCACATCTTGATATTTCACAAGCATTTCTTCTATTTCTTCTTTGTATTGCTGCTCCTTTTGGGCTCGGTTCTCATACCCAGCTACTACCTTCTCAAGATGTCGCTTTAAACCTTCAAGCTCCTCTTGCAAGTTCTTTCAGAATCGAGGACTTTTTCCACAATCCTTTCCATATATAGGCATTTTCTATAGCCTTGTCCCTTTCTTGATTACGCAGCTCTAGCTCTTCATTTGCTCCTCTCAGACAAAGTTGCACATCATACTTACTCTTTTCCTCTACTTTTGCTCTTTTGTTGCTTCTCTCAATGAACTTCCCTTTTAGGATATTTTCCGACTGCAAGTACTTGTTCTCTTGAAGTGCCTTTTCTAACCTTGCTTGTAATTCTTCCTTTTCCTCATTAGCTTTTGACAAAGCTATTTTAAGCTCTTCCATCTCTTTACTCGTAATAGGGATATATTTTGGTACTTTTGGTTCCGGTGGGGGTGTACCATGGAACGGCAATTTGATTTCTCGAACCCTACTTTCGATCCATTGGTGGTAACTATCCGTAGCACCAATGCTTCTTTTTCCGAGAACTTTCCCTTTCCGAGTGACTTGGTCCCAAGCATGTCGAACCTTTCTAAGCATTCCGCTATTTCCTTGATCGAACTCAAATACCACAAAGGGGGTTGTCATCTGATCTGACGGTGGATTCATCATAGAATAACCAAGTTGTCTTAGCAGCAGAGAAGGATTATAGTTAATACATCCTCTTGTTCCTATAAGTGGAACATTAGGGAAATTCCCGCACTGATAGATCACTTCATGTATATCCAACCACCCTGGGTACCATCGGACCGTCTTTTCATCAAGATCTGCTAGAGACACAGCCCACCGATCTCCATCTCTGACCCCTACATCACATGTGTTGAAGTCTGCAAAAGGACATGACATTTTCCTATTTTCGAATACGTGGGTGACAAGCCACACATAGAGAGTGGATAAGCAACATGATAGTGTTTTCCCTTTTTTTTCATGACAGTGAGTGAGGGCACAATAAGTATCCGCAAGAATGGCTGACACTGGGCTCTCTTTCCCTTTTTTAAAGGCTAGGAACACATCAATCGAGGCCAAGTCTATATAGCCATCAATGCGTGGAAATAACATAATGCCAAAAATTGTAAGAGCCAACACTTCCATGAAAGATGCCCAATCTTGAACACTAGCCAAATACCTCATCTTTTCTTCAAAATACTCTAGCGGAAACCCCTCGACACCATTTCGGTTTAACTTTCTTTTCTTTAATTCATCCTCCTTGTCTTTCAGAATTATAGCAACCTCTTGTAGGAGATTAAAATCTCGGGTGCGTTGGTAAGGCTTCATGTTTTCGGTTGAGTATCCTAAAATCCGGGCAAATTCTTCTAGTGTGGGAGCCATTTGGAAATTCTTAAAAGTGAAGCATCTCATGGGAGAATCATAGAATTGGATAAGTGCAGAAATGGCATTTACTTGCACATCCACCTCTAGCAACTTGAGAATATTCCCATATTTTCCAATGAAGGTTACACGCTGAATACTAAATCGTCATTAAATTGGCACGCTTCTTCAGGCTTTCTATTTCAGACTTTTTTATTCTCGGATGTATGTGCTTCTTCAAAGGGACAGCTTCGCCGCTTGATCCCATATTATCTCACAAAATACTTGCAGCCAAACTTTGAGTTCCTATGCCTCCCTAGCACCTAAAATGAAATGAGAATGAATGACATTTTTTTTTAAAAAAAATTTCAACATGTTTTTTTTTGGAAGTATGAATGCATGAAGATATAATGTTGAGTGATGATGATGACTATTCATGTAGCGTGCACAAAAAATATGTGATTTGGTAGACCCTTTTTATTATGCATGGATGTGATATAATGATTTTGGTGGAAGAATAAAAATGATATGATGCCCCTTGTGTCTTAAATGGATTAAACCTAAAATTAGAGATTTTCTAACCTAAGGGGTCTATAGTCTTGTATTAAGTGATAGATCTCATGGTGGCTCTAATCACATTCTCACCAAAGGCCTCTAGAGCTAAAGTCTCCTCCTGAATATTAACCACAACGATAGATAACTATCAGGTGCGGAATACTCAGAGGGAGCACACTCTAGATGAAGTTCTCGCAATAGCCAGAAGGAAAGCAAATTCCAATTGACCATCACCGAACCTCCACTCAACTTAAGCTTTGCTCTGACCCGGGTATAGGGCCTTACTCACATGTGTGTGCGAACGTATAGGTGCGGTGTGTGAGAGGGGCAACACCCTAACACTACCCAAGCTGCAAAACCAACAAAGCATACAAATATAGTCGTCTATCCTAATGTTTGACATGTACATAATATTCACAACGAATTTACATTAAACAAATAAATAATAAATAATTATTTACAAAAGAAAAAATAAAAAGAAGGGGAATTTAAAAAAAAATTTGAAGTTAATTATTTGGCACAATTAATCATGTTAGGCTTGACTCTCTAGATGTCCCCAGTGGAGTCGCCAACAGTGTGACCAGAAAAATCCGGAGGGATTTATTCGAGTTTAATGGAGCCGCCACCAATAATTTATTTCGAAGGAAAAAATATTGGAAAAAACCTTTTTTGAAGAAAATGGTCCTTGAGACCAGATTTGGGTTCGGGAGTCGATTATGTGTAGGGAAGGTATTAGCACCCTACAACATCCTTTCGAAAAAGGTTACCTCTAATTAATTGTGCAAATCTTATTAACTTCTAAAAAAATATTTATTTCCCTTTTATAAAAAAAAAATTAACCAAGATAAAAAAAAAAGAGGACTTAATAAAAGTCGTTTATTTTTGCGCTTGACAGGAGTGGGCTCCTGCTCCTACGTATCTCCGGGTGCAGTGGAGAAATCAAAGGCTACGTAGTTCTTGGGTAGAAAATGGTTGCGTGTTGGTTGATTTTAATTGTATATTTTTTGATGGAAAAAAAAGGTAGGTTTTGTAGGGACCAAACAAGAAGCAATCAGGAGTGGCCCTCATTAATAACCTTTTTTGTTTATAAAATTAACGGTGTTCGTAATGATCAAACGGGAAGCAATCTCGAGTGATTATTACTAGTAAAAACTTAATTTTATTTTTATGAAGAGGATAGATTTTCATGGGGACCAAACATGAAGCAATCAAGAGTGATCCTCACTAATAACCCATTTTATTAAGAAAATTAAGATATTTGTAATGACTAAACGGGAAGCAATCTCGAGTGGTCATTACTAGTAAATTAATTTTCATGATTTTTTATCAAGTGATTTTCAAGAAGAATAGGGTCTCAAAACTTGTATGTGAAATTTTGTTAAGTGACACTGTACTAGTTTGACTAGTAAAAAAAAACAAGTGTTCATGTTTATTAAATAAAATGATAAAAAAATAAATGGGCCAAGAAATGAAAGGGGGGACCAAAAAAGGAAAGGAAAAGAAAACAAAAAAAACCAAAAAAAAAACCAAAAAAAAAGAAGGGGAGGGGGAGTCGTAAATCTTAAGCTGAAAAAAAAAAGAAAAGAAAGACAATGTTTTCAGAAAGACAATCTTAAAATAAATAAAATGTTAGAGTTAGTTTTACTTCTCATTAAGTTTTCAGATTTTTTTTTTGTCAGATTAAGTTTTCAGATTGAAAAAAATATATAAGTGGGTGTCAATGTTTAGTACAAATTTTTGGCTCAAATAAAGAACATACATGTTTCAAAAAAAAAAAAATATACATAATAGAAAATAAATAAAAAAGATATTTGTCCTTTGAAATTATTTCTTAAATAATATTATCCATTTAAAAGGAAAGATTTCATATTAATAACAATAAATTATCCTAATTGCCAATAAAATCCTAAGTTAATGGAGAATCAAACAGTTATAGAAAAGCAAAAGTCATAAGTTATTTATAAAAAGTACTATAGTTTGTAGACAATAGAGGAGGGGATTTAGTTTTAGAAAAAGTGAGACAGCAAGAGAGGAGAGAATAGGAAGAAGGTAAAACCAACAAAAGGTAGATGAGAGCTACCAATGAAAAGATACGAGACATGAAATGGTGGAAAATACAATCAGGAGAAAGAAAGAGAATTAGTTCTAAGAGATTATCGATTTTTTCCTTGCAAAGTTCCTAATTTTTTTTTTCCAAAGTATATTTGTTCATGTTCATGTTACTGAATATTGTGTATTCTTTGTATCAAATTTTGAATTAGATTTTGTGGGGCATGAGATCTCTTTTGTTAGGTGTATTCTTAATTTGATTTTGTTGTCCTCTCTCCTTGATATTTACTACTGGATTAATTTTGGATTTTAATTTCTGATTGTTATTGCAGTTAAATCTAAACTTTGTATGGGTGTGTTCTCAATGTTTTCACGAGGTCTATTTGGTCTTAAAACAAATGAGTTTATTTTGTAGGTCTATTTTCCTATTAACGAGACTTTTGATTATTTGCACGTTAATGGATATCAACATATCTGCCTGTAGATATATGTTCAATGGTTTTATAACATTTTTTTATAACTTCATCAAAGGAATGTGTAAATAGATAATAAAAAAGATAATCAGTGAATTTAATGAAAAGCAAACAGGAACATGATGCTCTGGGATAATTAGATGATTGCTAGACTCCTACAACAAAAAAGGTAGTTTTTGCAAAATTTGTGCTCGTTTAAAGAATATGAAAAAAGTTTACTTCATCTTGATTTAGATTTGTTTTTATTATAATATAAGCTTAATATTTAAAATTCTAAAATATTTAATTTTTACTTTTAGCATTAGTTTTTAAAAAAATAAAAATATTGGATTTAATTTCTTTCTCCGTTCTTCGGGTATCAAGACAAAAACACAAAAGTATGATAAATGGAACCTAAAAAGGATAAAAAGTATGGGATACGTAAGAACAGAGTTTATAAATTGTCTCTTAATTCAAAAAACTAAATTCATTCATTAAAATTCAAAAGAAAAAAATTACCATCAATATATGAAATTGCAATTAATGTTTTGGCTTAACAATGTCATATCATTTTAATTAGTTTTTTAAAATTACATATTTTCACTCTACATTGCTTATTTACTTTACGAAAATACAAAAAAAAAATTAAATAAAAAATAACTTTACAAATTTTCTAAGATTTAACTTTAACTATAAATTTTATATTTATTATATTTACAATTAAAAGTGTCACTATTTTTTAAGATTATGCTACAATTATATATGTTGGTTTAAAATTTTGTCCTCTTCATATTCATATTTCATAAAACTAAATTTACAAACTTTTTAAATTGTTGCATCGATGCATATTTGTTCTTTCATATGATATGTTTAGGCATGAAGAATTATTCATTAAAGAAATTATTGATTGAAGAATTAGTCATTGAAACGGGAACATAAACATAGCAAACTTTCACAAACTCTTAAAAAAGACGAAATATTAGCTAAAGACAAAGTTTGTCAAAAAAAAAAAGCTAAACACATCGTATTAGCAAGTATGAACTATTACTTTTTCTACCATGTCCCTATGTAATTTTCTTACAATATATAACGTGTATTAATTATTAATTTTCTAACTATAATATGTATCAACTATTATTTTTAGGAGGAAAGGTGAGTTCAAGAAATAATATTAGTAAAAATATTTATATTTCTAGATTGTCATTCACTCCATACGATATTAGAATTCCTTTTAAATTCCAATGCATACAATTTTTTATTGTTGTATCTTTTGCATTGACATTTAACAAAAGTCAGAGACAATCACTTAGACAAGTCTAAGTTTATCTTTCACAACCAGTTTTTTCTCATGGCCAATTGTATGTTGCAATGTCAAGATTAACTTCATGTATCAAATTGAATATACATATTTGTCACAACGACAACCAAATCATAAATGATGAGCCCGCAAGTGCACGATTTTATCGCGTAGTAAAATATCGTTCCCACAAGGACTTAGAATTGAATACCAATTTCTCTCACTAAGATGATTAGCTAAAGGAATAAATTAGAATGGTATTGTTGTTGCTGGAAAATGAAATGAGTTTAATTTAGAAAATAAAAGGCTCTTGGGATTGATGTTCTTCCAATGAAAATTACTCTTAAGCCAATTCTTCGTCACTTTCCTTTGAATATGAACAATGGATTCTTAAAGGCCAAATAATCAAATGTAATTATTGTCTTCTTTCAAAGTACAATAAAATGTTTCAAACATAGAATCTACCTATTTTCATGGTAGAAGGAATGATAAAACTCATTAAGAACAATTATTTCTAAGCCTCAAGAAAACCAATTCTATTTTCATGAATTGATCCTCTTGTTTAATCTTGTAATTCCAATATCAAATTTTCACCTTCGATTGCTTAATAAGATATTTAGGATTCATACAATCATATTAGTTATGATTGCAGAGAAAGTAAAATTCAAGATTAAATTAAGAACGGAACAATGCTCATAACATCTAAGGAAAGAAAATTAGACTTAACAATAATTCATCATTGGAATATAATCAATCCCAAGATAAAAGAAACTACTCACACATGATTGGAATGTAAATAAGACAATGTAAATTAAACATTCAGAACTTGAATAAGTAAAAGATGAAGATTAGAAGGTAATAGAAACTGAAATTCATTCAAAAACTTAAAGCCATAGAAAAGTTGTTTGAACATACATGAAGAAAAACACAAAAGAACACAAGTTTAGCTAAGAAAAATGGAGAGGAAGATGATCCCATTTCGCGCTCTGAAAGCCTCAATTTATAGCCCAATTCTACCCCAATCAAGTGTCATTATATCCCTTTTAAGACCCCTCTAAAACAGCTCAAAAGTTTCAGCACTTAAATTGAGCTGTTACAAAATTCTGCCATAAACATGGCCGAAATGCGCAACACTGGGGGGCCATAATCTTCAAACTATGACTTTTCAGCTCATCTACCACGAATTACGGCCGTGTTGGAAAACACTGGGGGGCCGTAATCCTCTCTATTTCTTCACTTGACCTTCCAACTTCTTCCCACAAATTATGGCCATGTTCTTCAACACTGGGGGGCCGTAATCTTCTCTTTTTGCATCAAATTCATCAACTCTTCAACTCCTTTTCCTACAAATCAAAATATAAACCAAAAGGTGATAAAAATAAAACATAAATAAAGATAAACCACTAATAAAACCTATTAAAACAAGGTAAAAGACTAGATAATTTCTAACTTATCAAACTCCCCCATGCTTAGATCTTTGCTTGTCCTCAAGCAAATCCCAACAAATGGCCAGACTTGGAAATGCCTTGTTTCGACCATACCATATCAAAGTTCTTTGATGATATCCAATGACACAATTTGCACAATTTCAACACACCACTTATTGGAACCTAGTGCATAGCATTATCAGATGGTTCAAGGCATCAGAACATTGAGTGAGACCTAAATTATTATTCTGATCTTTTCATTTTTAAGCTTAGATTCCCAGCACTTTTGCTTGGGTCCTCCACTCATATGCAAACAAAGCAATTGCCACACTTGGCCTCAAAGGAATGCCTTTGTTTCCCAGTAGCCAATCAGTCTCAAAAGGGTACAAAGAGTATTTCCCTAGCAACCTATGACCTCAAAGGGGTGTTGAGCTAATTTTTCTATCCTTTTTTTTCAGCATTTATTCTTTTCTTTTTAACTAACCCCACTCTTTTTTTTCTTTTTCTTTTTTCTAGCTCAACGCAGACATTTCTCCAGTAACCAATATGCAGTGAGTGTCACCAAGGGAACCAATAATTAGATATCAAAGCAAGGTTCTTCCCAATTATCCTAATGCCAAAACCCATCTAAGTTGTGTGTGTGTGGCCCCAACAAGCAGTAAAGCTTTCAACATTCACAACTGTGCTCATTGAATACCAATTAATTAACCAAGTAGTGCCACAAAAACAAGGATTTCCAAATAGGCCAATTCAAGAAAATTTTCACAACAAAGATTTCACATGGGAAGAAAGATAAAAGCTAGAAAACTAACACTAACAAAAGCAAAAGAAAAAACACATGACTAAAAGAAACAAAACAAAGTAAAACAATACTCCCTAATTTTTTAGGCCACCATCGATGGCGTCCAAATTTTTTTCATCTTGCTCGGGATATGGAGAAGCATAAAAATTGATAATTTTTACCAGGGTCCCATTTCTTGAAGGATAAAGGCCAAGTGACACATGAAGAATGAAAGCTTATTCAGGATCACATTGCTTAAAGAATGACAATCGCGAAAACAATATAAGTCTACCCTCAAATCCTCCTGGATCAAACGGTATTTCTACAAAGAAAAGTGAGAAATGAGATGAAGAGGCTAACTTTGCAGCATCCACAGATGCATGTAAACCAATATACTTATCAATTTCAAAGTTTTCACAATTCTTAGTTAGCATGGTGAGGTAAGTGTTTTCCACATGAGTTGGCCTGTCACTTGTTCTTTCCCAAGGATTTGTAGAAAACAGTGCTTCTTTTCTCTCCATTTCTTGTTCTTTTTCTTGTGACCCACCTTCCACTACCATTTCATCATCATTTTGATCTATCCCTGCAATAATATTTTTCTCAAATTGTGTTTCGTGAGGCTCTTTGGATATCACTTGTAAGCACGGTGGTGGTGGCGGCAAAGATGACAAAAATGATTCCCATTCTTCCTTAGAGAATATAAATACATGCTTATTCATCATATGGTGCAAATAACAAGGAAAATAATAACAAGAAAAAAAATTAGTCTAACCGGAATAGTGAAAGGAAATCAATATCAATAGCATAAATCCCCCGCAACAGCGCCAAAAACTTGATAAGCCCGCAAGTGCGGTTTATCGCGTAGTAAAATATCGTTCCCACAAGGACTTAGAATTGAATACCAATTTCTCTCACTAAGATGATTAGCTAAAGGAATAAATTAGAATGGTATTGTTGTTGCTGGAAAATGAAATGAGTTTAATTTAGAAAATAAAAGGCTCTTGGGATTGATGTTCTTCCAATGAAAATTACTCTTAAGCCAATTCTTCGTCACTTTCCTTTGAGTATGAACAATGGATTCTTAAAGGCCAAATAATCAAATGTAATTATTGTCTTCCTTCAAAGTACAATAAAATGTTTCAAACATAGAATCTACCTAATTTCATGGTAGAAGGAATGATAAAACTCATTAAGAACAATTATTTCTAAGCCTCAAGAAAACCAATTCTATTTTCATGAATTGATCCTCTTGTTTAATCTTGTAATTCCAATATCAAATTTTCACCTTTCAGTGCTTAATAAGATATTTAGGATTCATACAATCATATTAGTTATGATTGCAGAAAGTAAAATTCAAGATTAAATTAAGAATGGAACAATGCTCATAACATCTAAGGAAAGAAAATTAGACTTAACAATAATTCATCATTGGAATATAATCAATCCCAAGATAAAAGAAACTACTCACACATGATTGGAATGTAAATAAGACAATGTAAATTAAACATTCAGAACTTGAATAAGTAAAAGATGAAGATTAGAAGGTAATAGAAACTGAAATTCATTCAAAAACTTAAAGCCATAGAAAAGTTGTTTGAACATACATGAAGAAAAACACAAAAGAACACAAGTTTAGCTAAGAAAAATGGAGAGGAAGATGATCCCATTTCGCTCTGAAAGCCTCAATTTATAGCCCAATTCTACCCCAATCAAGTGTCATTATATCCCCTTTAAGACCCCTCTAAAACAGCTCAAAAGTTTCAACACTTAAATTGAGCTGTTACAAAATTCTGCCATAAACATGGCCGTAATGCGCAACACTGGGGGGCCATAATCTTCAAACTGTGACTTTTCGGCTCATCTACCGCGAATTACGGCCATGTTGGAAAACACTAGGGGGCCGTAATCCTCTCTGTTTCTTCACTTGACCTCCCACGTTCCTCCCCCAACTTATGGCCATGTTCTTCAACACTGGGGGGGCCGTAATCCTCTCTTTTTGCATCAAATTCATCAACTCTTCAACTCCTTTTCCTACAAATCAAAATATAAACCAAAAGGTAATAAAAATAAAACATAAATAAAGATAAACCACTAATAAAACCTATTAAAACAAGGTAAAAAACTAGATAAATTCTAACTTATCAAACTCCCCCATGCTTAGATCTTTGCTTGTCCTCAAGCAAATCCCAACAAATGGCCAGACTTGGAAATGCCTTGTTTCAACCATACCATATCAAAGTTCTTTGATGATATCCAATGACACAATTTGCACAATTTCAACACACCACTTATTGGAACCTAGTGCATAGCATTATCAGATGGTTCAAGGCATCAGAACATTGAGTGAGACCTAAATTATTATTCTGATCTTTTCATTTTTAAGCTTAGATTCCCCGCACTTTTGCTTGGGTCCTCCACTCATATGCAAACAAAGCAATTGCTGAACGTGAACACAAGAAGGAGGGGTTGAATTGTGTTGAAAACTTTTCGCAAACTTAATGTTAAAAACACTTAGAATAAAAGTTTCTCAAAAACTGTTTGTTAATCGGACGGTGAAAATAAACCGGACGCTGAAAATCAGTTTGTGAAAACTTGTTTTTAACTCAACAAGATAGAAATGAATAGAAAGCGAAAGCAGAGACACAGAAATTTATACTAGTTCACTACCAAACTGGTAGCTACGCCTAGTCCCTTCGTTCCTGAAGGATTTTCCACTATAATCGGTGATTACAATTTCCTCAAGAGTATTCTCTGTCACAACTTGACAATACTCTCAACTTCTCAAACGACTCAAGACAATCGAGCCTTTGAGGATACTGACCTAAACTAGGCCAAAACAAACTTATACAAGTGAGTTGAAATACAGTTGAAAATAACTCTCACAGAGAGGATAAAAGATTAAGCTCAACTAAAGAAAAACTTTCTTAAAGAAAGGGTCGGACGCTGAATTCAGTTCAGTAGTCCAGAGACTTGATTGCTCACAGAAGCAGTGTATGTTCTCAGCAGAATTTCAGCAAGCTTTTTCACAGAATGTTCTCTCTCCGTCTCTTCAATGGATACCATGAGGTATATATAGGAGATCCAAGGATATGACCGTTGAAGTAAAAATGGCTCCTTACCATTGACTAGAGTAAATTCAAAAATGCTGTTTCTTTCTTGCTTTGCAGAGAATGTCCCAGTAGTCCATGTTACCGTTTTTCTTGCTTTGTACTATTTTTGTCTTGTAGTTAAAGATTTCAACTTTGATATCTCGTACACCGATTTTAGCGCTCAAGATCAATTTTGAGATCCGTTCCAAAGACTTCTGAGAGGTAGAGCAGCAACGTGACTAACACGTGATTTGAAGTGAGGTTCAGACGCTCGCTCAGAGTTGGAAGTTCGGACGCTCGTTCAAAGTTGGAAGTTCGGACGCTTGTAGCAATTTGATAAGCATAGTGTATAAAGAGGAATTTCCAGACGCTCACTAGGATGAGCCGGATGCTGACAAATAGAATGAATCCTTCTCTTGAGAATTACTTTCTTCTTGCTTGAGTGGCTTAGAAAATACATATTATTAGTATCTGCACACTTCAAAAAATGTTAGAACATAAATTGTTCTCTTGTGAATATTTTGTTATCATCAAAATTAATGAGGGTCTAAACATCTCAATCGTTTAGGTTCCAACAATCTCCCCCTTTTTGATGATGACAAATATCTAAGGTTGATGAACAATTTATTTTCAAAAAGACATTAAGGGTCTCCCCCTGAATTTAACAGTTTGGATTTATATGAACAATTCAGGTTTTAAGGCAATTGTCGATAAACAAATTCATTTAAGTGATTACGAAAGATTCGTAAATGTATCAGAGCAGATATTTAATACAGTGAGATCGGATACCAAATAGATTGATTTAATCAAAGTATATTTCATTGTACCAAATAAAATTTATTAAACAATATAAGAGCACTAGATCAAAGAATATTAGCGCATACAGATGCTATGTATGAAGTGCTATGCATGATACTTTAGTTCTAGTGTATCCATCGGACGGTGGATAATCGGATGGTGGAGAATCGGATTCTCACGTGTTCAATATACCTTTCTTTCGTGTTCATCATACCTTTTCTTTTACTCACGTGTTCAATATACCTTTCTTTCGTGTTCATCATACCTTTTCTTTTACTCCCCCTTTTGTCATCAGACAAAAAGAGTGTAAAAACACATCATAGTCAAAATACTGCTTAGAAAAATTTGAATAAGAGACAGATAATAAGATCAAAAACAGTTATATATATATATATATATCAACCAAATAAAACATATTTTATATCATACACAAGAAAAAAAATATTTCAAGGGTTTTGAAGAGGTGGAGGAGGGATATTGAGACGTTTGTAGAGAAGCTTCAGTGCAGTTTCCAGCTGAGTAACCTTTAAGTTTGTAGCCTTCATTTCTTCAAATTCTGCTCTTGGAATGGTGACCATCTCAACTGCAGAAGTAGAAGTAGAAGGTCCACTGCAGTACAGATCTGAGACTTCATCTTCGATGCTCGCTAGCACCCAATTGGATAGCTGTAGTCTCAAATCCTTCTTCCTTTGAGCTCTTAAAAGAATCCATCATTTGGTATAACCCATTTGATGAAGTTTCCGAAGTCTTCTTAGCTCGATTCTGCGAATCTCCCACTGATGCTTGACATCTTCTGGATACAGCAAAATCATGAAGATGGTTTCTCTATGACGAACAACATCAGCTGTGTAAGAGTCAAATCTATCTCCAGCGTCTTCTCCCCATAAGTTTCTGATAAAGACACTCAAAGCTTCACAAGTGCAAGAGAGTGCTTCATTTTCTGCCAGGTAAATTCTTCTCAGATTTTCCTGTCATATTCTTCTGCCACTGAGGGGTCAAGACGTGGTAATAGGGCTTTGGCTTTCCACGATTCGGACCATTGACTCCACGTGAAACCCAATATCGAAGAGTTTAGTCACAATGACCCATTGGTTATTGATCTTCATGCGGTCAAGTGCGACATCGAGCATCTGAACACATCATCGAAGTATCTTGTTCGAAGTTGATGTCGATAACTTTGCCGATTTTCCCAACAAGAGGAATAGTGGCCTTTTCAACATCGCGGCTGACTTGAGAGGAGTTCTCCATTCATCTTGCTTCAGAGAAGTCAGGTAGAACCTTCTGGCGTGATCCTCAGAAATCTTGGCAATAGGAAGCTGTGAGAAATCCTTAATATTGTACTTTGTAGGTGCCTTCTCATATTCCTTTAGCCCTATCTTGCTGAAAGGCTGCTTCCCTGGAGCGGGTTCCTTCCTTTGAGGGTTGCACTTACAGGATCGACAATCTCCAATCTGGCAGCTCCAGAAGTGAAGGTTTTTAGATGCCAGGTTGAGGGACGGTTGTAGATGCTGTTATATATCTCATACTTTACAAACCGAGGTTTGTATGAGATATTTTTCTTTTCACCAGCGTCTGTTGGTTTTATGGTAAGGGTAAGTAAGGTGGGAGTGGCTTTGGTGATCTTATAGGCTTTTGGTGAGTGGGGTTTGAATGGATTAATGGGAGGTGTTTTGAAAAGGAGGTTAAATGGATGAGAATGAAGCTTGGAAATGTATGTAGTGAGTGAAGTGTTTGGGGAAATTTGGGGTAGGTTAAGATTGAGTGTAGTGGATGATGGTTGGATAATGGGGTTTTACGTGTAAGGGTTTGATGTTGTGATGGTGAGCAAAGGATAGTGGTGGAGCAGGAATAGTATCGGATGCAACAACAGATCTGATTCATCAGAGAATTCGGTACCTTTGGTTCAGGTTGATTGTTCGACCGATCTTTTGAGCTTCGCACGAGAGGCAGATCTTTGAGGCGGATCTTGAATGTCCTTCTACATTGTCCGGATGATGAGGCGGCTTCTCGACACGGTTTGCTCCTCTTCCTCGAACCTGGTGATGGGAACGAGGTCCTCATCTTCTGGTTCCTCAACGGTAGGTGCATGAGCCACCTTACATTTTGTTCTTCCGGTCTCTCTCGAAGGAGACTCGGCGTGTCTTTTCTCACCAGGCTTTGAGCTCGGTGGTTGTCTTTTCCGTTTCCTCTTCCTGTTGCTCAACTTTCACTTTCTTCATCATGGACCCAGTAAGCAATTTCATTCTTACTAGGCTGTTGACTCCAAAAGTGTCAGGAATCACAATGTTATCAGCACCAAAATACTTTGCCTTTACTTGATCTGGTAAAGCTGTCAGCTTGTTTATGACCAGATTCTTGTCCATCATTTTGGTGAGCAAGACACCATACGGAATGAACTTGTAGGCGTTCTTCTTGTCAGCAACACCTTTTCTTGAGTTGACAAGAGCATTGACCAGGTTATTGTAGATTAACCTTGGCAGGTTCACCTTGTTACCCGCCATGAAGTGTCTCAGGATGAATTTCTGCTCGTAGTTGACAATATCACTAGAGCCAGCCTTTAACAGGACGCTCTTGGTGATAATCTTATGAAGAACTCTGAAATGACATTTCAGATTCTTGGCAGAAGGAGTTACACCAGATTCTTTCAGCTGCTGGTAGTTTTCAAACAGATTGTTGTTGACCTTCTCAATCCCATGGAATGCGTCAGCCCATTCTGAATAGAAGGCGATGCCTTCACACGGACACCCAGTAACTTCAGAAATGTTTTTGATGGTAAGGACAAACTTGAATCCTTTCACTGTTCCTTCAATGATACCACCTTTGTGTAGCCGAACATTTCCCCAGAATTCTTTAATCGCCGTCACGGAACCTCAACCGGGTTCGGAAGAAATACTGTTCCCAGCCCATTGCCTTGAACCCTTTGAAGAAGTCGAAGCCGTAAAGTTTGAAGCTTTCCAAATCGACTCGATTTTCCATCAAGACTTTTCCTTCAGACATGGTGTTATAGATAGCTGTATATTCAGAAGTTGATACTCCAGCCATGAGTGCAGTTGAGAAATGGAGGCGATGAAGGTTTTAGGGTTTAAGCACACACAGAGAGAGAGAGAGAGGGAAAGAGAACGAGTATGTCTTTAGCAAAAAACAGAGAGTGGAGCGAAAGAAGTGGAGTAGTGGGAAGAATATAGACAGTAGTACAGTACTTTTTCAAAAACCGCTACGTATTTCCACATGAAATTTAAATCAAAAAAAAAGAAAATAAAAATTCGCTTTTCATTAAATGCGGACGCCAAAATAAAAGTAGAAAATTTTATCGAAGAACGTAAATAATCATGACTCAGTAGGTATGATGAGACGCTTGAGTCCGTAACATGTGTGACACGTGTGGGTGTGCTCGGACGCACGCAACCGACTTACCGGATGATGAGTTATGATGCGTATGACAAATAGGATGCAGATGCACATACATGCTTTCGTCATATCAGATGCTGAAATTTAGCTTATTATCAGACGCTGAGATTAATCATTCTTTTATAAGATGAAAGTTTAAATTCCTTCTTATAAAATTGAATCTATCTTCAGCAAGGGGTTTTGTAAATATGTCAGCCCACTGATGATCAGTGTCTACAAATTTTATTTCTAAAATACCCTTCTGAACATAGTCTCTTATAAAATGATGCTTAATCTCAATGTGCTTTGCTCTAGAATGCTGTAACGACCCGTTTCCGGACCGCTACCGAGCTCAATATACCGAGCTCGAGTTACCGAGCTCAACACACCGAGCTCAACTAAACCTGTATGAGATGTGTTTTAAAACGAAACTCTTATGCCTTTTGAAAAGTACGGTCTATTTTTTTTTTTTTATAAAACCAACTCGTGCACATCAGAGTAATTACAGCTTTTCGAAACATGGTGCAACTAAGACACAAGACTTAAATTCTAATAAAACATACATGCATAACATACATATATATATATCACTCGAAATAATAATGTATACCAAATACAGAGTAGTAAATGTACAAAGAAAATACACCTAAGGTATGACGACTTCAAAAGAGCAATCATACCCTGGGGGTACTTTCCAGAACTCCCACGCAGGGGGCTGCTCCAAAAGTAAGACCACCAGTCTACCCTGTAGCAACAAAACATAACCGGCCCAAACTGGTCACGACCTCCGAACACAAAAGAAAAACAAGTATAGTCATCAAAAGAAATACGTCGAACAAACATAATCAATCACGACAAGTACAGGTCATCACTCGGGTCCTCGTCGAGCTCCTCCTCGGCATCATCTGCTGTCGAGTTCCCTGCGCCCTCGACATCGCCTGGGTAACCGTCATGGATTGAAGGCACCACGGGAAAGGGTCAACTTCTCAACAATTCAAGATAAGCTCGACATAAAGAAATAAGCAACACAATAATGTATCTCAATCACCACACGTGACTCGACCATCTCACTCTAGACTCGACTCGACTCTTATTCCGGAATATCGTCAAGAGTCCATCCCCAACCGACGTAATAGGTAAACGGCAGTCCAACCCCAAACCGATACCATGCATTAATCAGCGTGTCCAACCCCAAATCGATAATGCGACGCCTAGCCAATCCACCATAAACAAAGGGGACCTAGCACCCTCGATTATCTGGGTCCGGCTCAAACGTCATACGACTCCTAGCTCTCTCACTCGATGATTAGCTCGCCGCATGTCAAAGAGTAACACAACTTACTTGATCACATATCAAATAAAGAGAGCATGCTTAACATGAAGAAAACGCATTCGACATTTAAGCAATAAAACATTCTGCATGAAGAAACGCAATTCAACAGCAATTCACAATTCACAACATTTCAAGCTCGACACCAATCAAGGAATCCATACATAAATATAACAATAAAAATAGAGTCTTAATAATGTCTAAGAGTTGCCCTTACGCTAGCATACTATGAAAGTAGTAATGTGAAGCGCCACCGAACTCCAAGTTAATCTTTGCCGACAACGACCTGCGACACAATTTGTCTTCAAATGAGCTCGACACCGACTTCTCTTACTCGATCTCGACACGGCTGTCTTCAACGAGCTCGACAACGACTTCGACACGTACCGTCCTCAATCGACCTCGACACGTACACTTATCAGTCGACCTCGACACGTACAGTTCTCGATCTGGATTCCGCTGCTTCCACGTCCTTGGATCCGCTTTCCCGTACACCTCGATTCTGAAATCACTCGATCTCGAGAATCAGACTTCCTAAAACAAACACAACTCAGTTCGATCTATGGTTTCTAATACACTTAGCTCTCATCCCAAACTTAACCACAACCCAGAAAATATAAAACTCAAGAACTTGAATATATTTTTCCTCTAACACAAAGTTAGGGTTTTCGATCAAAAGTTCATGAAAAAGGTTATCTGATGCTACAACAGATAGATCGACAACAACAACAGCTAGAAGCAACAAACGAAAACAAGAAATCGAAACAAACCAAAAATGAAGGGTTTCTGGGCACTGCCGATTGCAGAAAAACAGAGGAAGAAAATTTGTTTTACAAGCCCAATTAATCGGTTAGAAAGATTGGTAATATCGTGAAGAAGAAAACCCATCAATTTGACATGATTTGGAAGCATAAAACTAGCTAAAAATGGAAGGAAGAAATAGCGCTAAACAGTAGCACGAAGAAGAGAAAATCTGTTTTTCCTTACCTCAGATGGTGGTCGAGATGGTGAGATATAGGTCGAGAAGATGATGATGAACAAGATTGATGAAGAAAGTTTGTGCAGAGTCTCGATGGAACTCAAGGTTTCGTCGATGGAAGTTCTGGAGAAAAACAAGGAACTCAGAGCAGAAGGAAGGAAGAAGAAAGAAGAAAAGAGAAATGAGTATCTGAAGGAACCGGTCGTGGTATACAGCTGGTGAGAGAAGGGGTATAATCGTAACTTCAGCTATAAGATGCCAATCCCATCAATCATTCTACCCGTCTAATCGTTCCTCTCATAATTACCCTCTACTCTGTCGGTCAACGGTCTAGACACGCGACGAGAACGGCAAGCCGACAATATAATTATTACAAACAATATAATAATAGCGCTGAATAACGTTCGAAAGAATACGAGTTATCATCTCGACACGATGTCGACCAAGGGTGCTCGTGCAAGCGCACAAGGCTCTAACACGAGTTCGTGCACGCGGCCTCCTCAGTTCGACATGCGACTTCATCAACTCGACACCCGACCTCCTCAGCTCAGCAGCTAGTGCACGCGGTCTCCTCATCTCGGCAAATGACCTCGGCAAACGATCTTGGCACGGGATCTCGACACAAGGTCTTGGTCGAGGTCTCGATACGTCGTCCTAATACGATGTCGATCTCGTCCTCAGGTGTTACAATCTCTCCCTCTAAAAAAAATTTTGTCCTCGAAATTGCAAATAAGATTCTTACCTCGGAAAAGTTCAGTCTTGAGTCTTCATCTTCTCCTCCAGCTCCCAAGTCGCATCTCCCGCCTTCTCGATCCCACACAACTTTGACAAGTTGAATCTCTTTGTTCCGAATCGCTTGGCTTTCCGATCAACGATCCTTGCTGGTGATGCTTCAAAGATAAGTCGCCCGGTTGAATCACATCCGGTTCGATGACATGAGAGGGTCGGAAACATACTTTCGCAATTGTGAGACGTGGAAGGCGTCGTGGATGTTCGACAAGAATGGTGGCAAGGCAATCTGATATGCCACTTTGGACCAATCTGACGAAGAATCGATAAGGTCCAATAAATTTAGGGGTAAGTTTCTTGGATTTGATCGCTCGACCAACTCGATGGTGGGGGTGACTCTAAGAAATACATGTTCTCCTTCCTCGAACTTCAGTCGTCAACGTCGTTGGTGCATAACTCTTACATCGACTTTGAGATGTTCGCATCCGATCTACGATCAAACGGATCTTCTCGGTAGTCTGCTTGGATCATATCTGGTCCGACAACGTAACGCCGCGATCTGGTACCAACAAAGAGGCGTCTGACATTTCCGTCCATACAGTGCTTCAAAAGGTGCCATTCCAATACTCGCATGGAAACTGTTATTGTAGGTGAACTCCACCAATGGTAAGACGTCGTCCCAACTTCCTCGGTGATCTAAGGTACACGCTCGCAACAAATCTTCAAGTGATTGGATCGTTCTCTCAGTCTGACCGTCAGTCTGTGGATGATATGCCGAGCTAAGCTCGAGCTCGGTTCCCATCGCTTCCTTGCAATTCCCTCCAAAAATGAGGCGTGAACTTCGGATCTCGGTCCGACACGATCGAAGAGGGTATTCCATGAAGTCGTACTATCTCCGCGACGTAGATCTCGGTCGGCTTTTCCACGTTGTATGTCGACCTCCGGTAAGAAATGAGCGATTTGGTCAATCGGTCGACGATCACCCAAATCGAATCATTCTTCTTCTGCGTCTTGGCAAACCTACAACGAAATCCATGGAAATACTATCCCATTTCCAAACCGGCACGCCGTCAGCGATTGTAGCATTCCCGCAGGTCGTTGGTGCTCCACCTTCGCTCGACACGTTAAACACGAGCTACGTGCTCGACCACTTGCTTCTTCATTCAGGACCACCAAAAATGCTTCTTCAAGTCTTGATACATCTTCGTAACTCCTGGGTGAATACTAAAGTTGCTCTTATGCGCGCCGTCGAGAATCAACTTTCGGCTCGGATCGTTAGGTACGCACACTCGGCCATTGCACCTCAAGATGTCGCGCTCCGGCGTGAAATTCATGCGCCTTCCGCGCGCTTATCAAGCGAATCTTCTCTTGCGAAGCTTCGTCATGAACTTCTTTGGTCTCGGATCTCGCCCAACAATCTGTTAGAAATGGTAAGCATACCAAATCTCGGCTTCCGGTGAAACTTCGACACTCAACTTCAAGTCTCGGAACTTCTCGAGCATCTCCAACTCCTGATCATCATCGCCGAGGTTAAAACGCTCTTCCTACTCAGCGATCCGCTACTACGTTAGCCTTACGGGATGGTATTCCAGCGTAAAGTCGTAGTCCTTGAGAAATTACGTCCATCTACGCCGACGCATGTTGAGCTCTTTACGGTCGAACGGTACTTCAAGCTCTTGTGATCGCTGAAAGCGGTAAGAGTGCTCCCGTAAAGGTAGTGTCTCCACATCTTCAGCGCAAAAACTACTGCTGCCAGCTCCAAGTCGTGAGTAGGGTAGTTCCTCTCGTGAATCTTAAGCTGTCTTGAAGCATACGCGACCACCTTCCGATGTTGCATCAAAGACGCATCCCAATCCCTGGTGTGACGCATCACAATACACCTCGAAAGGCTCTTCGGGTTGAGGCAAGATCAAAGACAGCGCCGTCGCCAAAAGCTCCTTGATCTTTGAAATCGGCTTCACACTCCTCGGTCCAGGCAAAGGTTGATCCTTCCTCGTCGATCGTGTAAGAGGCGCGACAATCTTCGAGAAACCTTCAATGAATCTTCGGTAATATCCTCGCTAAGCCGACAAAAATCCTGATCTCAGAATCGTCTTGTTTCCACGCTTAGCACGCCTTCAATCTTAGTTGGATCCACGGCTATCCCTTCTTTGGAAAAAACATGACCAAGAAAATTCACCTCTTCAAGCCAAAATTCACACTTGACGGGTTGGCATAGAGTTGCTTATCTCGTAATATCTGTAGTACTCGACATAAGTGTTACTGCGTGCTCTTCTCGGTTCCTCGAGTAGATCAAGATGTCGTCGATGAACACTACAACAAACTGATCCAAGAACGAATGGAAAATCCTGCTCATGTAGTCCATAAACACACCGGGCGATTCGTCACTCCAAACGGCATCACCAAGTACTCGTAGCGACCGTATCTAGTCCCGAAGTCGTTTTGGGAACATCTTCCTCCTTCACGCGAATCTGATGGTAGCCCGACTTCAAGTCTATCTTGGAAAAGATCGCCGCTCCACGAAGTTGATCCATCAAGTCGTCAATACGTGGTAACGGATAACGGTTCTTCACGGTAACCTTGTTGAGCTCGCGATAGAACACGCACAGCCTTGATCGTCCATCCTTCTTCTTAACAAACAACACTGGAGCTCCCCACGGTGACACGCTCGGTCGTATGAATTGCTTCGACTCCAAGTGTTCGATCTGGGACTTCAGCTCTTTCATCTCGGCAGGAGACATCCTGTATGGCGCTTTGGAAATCGGTCCTGTTCCTGGAATCAGGTCGATAGAGAACTCGACCTCTCGTACTGGTGGTAACCCTGGCACGTCTTCGGGAAAAACGTCCTCAAAGTCACACACCACTGGAACATTCTTCACGTCGATCTGCTGGAAAACTTCCGAACTAGCCAGATACATGTATTCCCTAGTTCCTTCTTTCAAAGAAACTCGTACGTTCGGCAGAAAGATAATCGGAGACTCCAGTCCGGAAAAATTACGCTTTACGGGCACAGTCAAAGGACATGGTGGTGTGACAACCAATCCATCCCGAGAATGACATCTAGGCCCCAAGAGGCAAACAAACCAAATTGACCACAAACTTTCTACTCGAATAACCACTACACAATTAAGACATGCGGTGTTTGTGACTAAGGTTTTAGCGGTTGGGTTGTAACTACTAATTTAAACGGTAGCAATACGCTAAGTTCAAATGGTTCACACAATCGGAAGAAATAAAGGAATGTGTTGCACTGAATCAAAAGAACGGATAAGGATTTACCTCGATCTCACATTCACCTTGGATAAGATCTTGACTGACCGCTTCCTCGCCACTCATGCAGAAAACTCGCCTTTAGCCACTTGACGCTTCCTTTGGCCTTTGCCAAGCATAGTCGGTTCGACTTTAAGTGTAGGACAATCCTGGCAAAATGCCCTGGCTTCTACGATTGTAGCACACCCTCCTTCTCGAGTACGATTATTGGCGTAATGTCCCGCTCTTTCCTAGCGGAAACAAGTCACCTCGACACGATGCGTCCTCCGCTTCTGCACTGGGTCATCGGACGATATTGTCCCTGTTATGCGTTCCCTCGAGGTCGGTCGTAAGGCTTCTTGCGGTTGTTTCCGCTTACGTGCAAATCTACGCCCGCACTCTGGGGTCTCACCAAGTCCCGCCCTTACAACAGATCTTCTTCTTGTGGCTCCTCACTCCTTCTACCTCGACACGATCTATCGACTCTTGGAGGTTTCGGATCCTCAACGACACCATCGACTTCGAATGTCAAATCTCAATCCCGTTGGAATCTCTCACTTAACCATCTTTGGTCATTTCGATCACGAAGTGGTGAAATACCTCGCCAACGACTCGAACTTGGCCGCATACTGACATCGCCGAGTTGCCTTGCCGCAGATTGAAGAAACTCTTGCTCCTTCTCGGCTCGTGCGATCTGGGAAGTACTTGTCCAATAACCTTTCACTAAAAAGCTCCAGGTCATCTCGCGACGTTCCGCTATAAACGCTTGCTTCACTCCTCTCCACCAATACTCGCGTCTCTAGCAGAAGTAGGTGGCATAGTCGACCTTCACGTTGTCAGGCAATGAAGTGCCTCAAAGATCTTCTCGATCTCTTGCATCCAAAGATCGCCTTTATCTGGATTTTGCTCACCATAGAACTTCGGTGGATCATGCTTCCTAAAGTCGGCCAATCCTCTCGCCAAAGATTTCGCTCGCCGTTCTATTGTCGTAAGTTCACTGAGTTAACGCCGCCGTCTGTTGAGCCATCGCGTTAACTGTTGAGTTCTGACGGTGATTGTTGAGCTATGGCTGCCGCCATCTCTGGCCATAGCTTGAATTGCTCGTTCCATGTCGACGTTCTCGGTTGCGGTATCGTCAGATTCCTACGAGGTGGCATTAGATTCCACAAAGTTCAAAACCACGTCGAGAATCTCACAACAAGGATGTGTTAAAACACACCTTCACCAAGAAACAGTTCAAACAATTTTTCAAGCAATAAGTGCTTCACTTAATCAAACAAAGAATCAACATAATACAACTAGGTACCCAACACACATAACCCGACATTACAAGATCACCCAAATCTTCCTATGCACACTTTCTACAGAACCGAATCAAGCTCGATACTAACAATGTAACGACCGCTTCGACCGCTACCGAGCTCAATATACCGAGCTCGAGTTACCGAGCTCAACACACCGAGCTCAACTAAACCTGTATGAGATGTGTTTTAAAACGAAACTCTTGTGCCTTTTGAAAAGTACGGTCTATTTTTTTTTTTTATAAAACCAACTCGTGCACATCAGAGTAATTACAGCTTTTCGAAACATGGTGCAACTAAGACACAAGACTTAAATTCTAATAAAACATACATGCATAACATACATATATATATCACTCGAAATAATAATGTATACCAAATACAGAGTAGTAAATGTACAAAGAAAATACACCTAAGGTATGACGACTTCAAAAGAGCAATCATACCCTGGGGGTACTTCCGGCAGACTCCCACGCAGGGGGCTGCTCCAAAAGTAAGACCACCAGTCTACCCTGTAGCAACAAAACATAACCGGCCCAAACTGGTCACGACCTCCGAACACAAAAGAAAAACAAGTACAGTCATCAAAAGAAATACGTCGAACAAACATAATCAATCACGACAAGTACAGGTCGTCACTCGGGTCCTCGTCGAGCTCCTCCTCGGCATCATCTGCTGTCGAGTTCCCTGCGCCCTCGACATCGCCTGGGTAACCGTCATGGATTGAAGGCACCACGGGAAAGGGTCAACTTCTCAACAATTCAAGATAAGCTCGACATAAAGAAATAAGCAACACAATAATGTATCTCAATCACCACACGTGACTCGACCATCTCACTCTAGACTCGACTCGACTCTTATTAGGAATATCGCCGCAGGTCCATCCCCAAACCGACGTAATAGGTAAACGGCAGTCCAACCCCAAATCGATACCATGCATTAATCACAGGTCCAACCCCAAATCGGATAATGCGACGCCTAGCCAATCCACCATAAACAAAAAGGGGACCTAGCACCTCGCTTATCCGGGTCGGCTCAAAACGCCATACGACTCCTAGCTCTCTCACTTTCGATGATTAGCTCGCCGCATGTCAAAGAGTAACACAACTTACTTGATCACATATCAAATAAAGAGAGCATGCTTAACATGAAGAAAACGCAATTCGACATTTAAGCAATAAAACATTCGCATGAAGAAACGCAATTCAACAAAGAATTCACAATTCACAACATTTCAAGCCCGACACCAATCAAGGAATCCATACATAAATATAACAATAAAAATAGAGTCTTAATAATGTCTAAGAGTTGCCGCTTACGCTAGCATACTATGAAAGTATTAATGTGAAGCGCCTCTTACCGAACTCCGTTAATCTTTGCCGACAACGACCTCGACAATTGTCTTCAAATGAGCTCGACAACGACTTCTCTTACTCGATCTCGACACGGCTGTCTTCAACGAGCTCGACAACGACTTCGACACGCATCGGCCCTCAATCGACCTCGACACGCACACTTCTCGATCGACCTCGACACGCACGATCTCGATCCGGATTCCGCTTCCACGCCCTGATTCGCTTTCCCGTACACCTCGATTCGGAAATCACTCGATCTCGGGAATCAGACTTCCTAAAACAAACACAACTCAGTTCGATCTATGGGTTCTAATACACTTAGCTCTCATCCCAAACTTAACCACAACCCAGAAAATATAAAACTCAAGAACTTGAATATATTTTTCCTCTAACACAAAGTTAGGGTTTTCGATCAAAAGTTCATGAAAAAGGTTATCTGATGCTACAACAGATAGATCGACAACAACAACAACTAGAAGCAACAAACGAAAACAAGAAATCGAAACAAACCAAAAATGAAGGGTTTCTGGGCACTGCCGATTGCAGAAAAACAGAGGAAGAAAATTTGTTTTACAAGCCCAATTAATCGGTTAGAAAGATTGGTAATATCGTGAAGAAGAAAACCCATCAATTTGACATGATTTGGAAGCATAAAACTAGCTAAAAATGGAAGGAAGAAATAGCGCTAAACAGTAGCACGAAGAAGAGAAAATCTGTTTTTCCTTACCTCAGATGGTGGTCGAGATGGTGAGATATAGGTCGAGAAGATGATGATGAACAAGATTGATGAAGAAAGTTTATGCAGAGTCTCGATGGAACTCAAGGTTTCGTTGATGGAAGTTACGGAGAAAACAAGGAACTTCAGGCGAGAAGGAAGGAAGAAGAAAGAAGAAAAGAGAAATGAGTATCTGAAGGAACCTGGTCGTGGTATACGGTTTGGTGAGAGAAGGGGGTATAATCGTAACTTCAGCTATAAGATGCCAATCCCATCAATCATTCTACCCGTCTAATCGTTCCTCTCTCATAATTACCTCTACTCGTCGGTCCAACGATCTAGACACGCTTGACGAACGGCAAGCCGATAATATAATTATTACAAACAATATAATAATAGCGCTGAATAACGTTCGAAAGAATACGAGTTATCATCTCGACACGATGTCGACCAAGGGTGCTCGTGCAAGCGCACAAGGATCTAACACGAGTTCGTGCACGCGGCCTCCTCAGTTCGACATGCGACTTCATCAACTCGACACCCGACCTCCTCAGCTCAGCAGCTAGTGCACGCGGTCTCCTCATCTCGGCAACTGACCTCGGCAAATGATCTTGGCACGGGATCTCGCCACAAGGTCTTGGTCGAGGTCTCGATACGTCGTCCTAATACGATGTCGATCTCGTCCTCAGGTGTTACAAATGCAATATTGGATTTTTTGTCAGACATATGGCAGATGTATTATCACAGAAGATAGGAATGTTACTCTCTTTTATCAAGTAGTCTTCAAGTTGATACTTCATCCACAGAAGTTGAGAACTGCAACTTGCTGCTGAGATGTATTCAGCTTCTGCCGTTGAGAATGCTATTGTACTTTGCCTTTTGCTTGACCAAGACACAAGATTAGCTCAAAGGAATTGGCAGCCTCCACTTGTGCTTTTTCTTTCAATTCGATCTCCAAAGAAAGTCAAAGATCACGTAAACCTACTAATTGGTAATCTTTTGATTTCTTATAAAGCAAACCAAGATTAGTAGTTCCTTGTAAATATCTAAATATTCTTTTAACGACACTTATGTGTGATTCTCTAGGATCCGATTGAAACCTAGCACACAAAAGTGCATTTGCCGAACATAATATCAGTCTTGAAGCCGTAAGATAAAGTAGAGATCCAATCATACCTCTGTATAGCTTCTGATCTACCTTCTTACCAATTTCATCTTTACTGAGAGAGCAGGTAGGATGCATAGGCGTGCTCATCGGCTTGCAATCCAGCATCTTGAATTTCTTCAATAATTCTTTGATGTATTTGCTTTGATGAATATAAATACCATCATTGCATTGCTTGATTTGTATTCCAAGGAAGAACTTCAATTCTCCCATCATGCTCATCTCAAATTCAGCCTGCATAAGCTTAGAAAATTCTTTGCGAAGGCTTTCATTAGTAGCTCCAAAAATAATATCATCAACATATATTTGGACAAGTGTGAAATGCTTGTTTGAGGTTTTTCTGAAAAGAGTTGTGTCAACTAAACCTCTAGTAAATCCATTTTCCATTAAAAAGGAACTTAGTCTATCATACCATGCTCTGGGAGCTTGCTTAAGACCATATAATGCCTTTTTAAGTTTAAAAACATGTTCAGGAAATTCAATATCTTCAAAACCAGGAGGTTGTTTGACATAAACTTCTTGATTATAAAACCATTTAAAAAGCACTTTTCACATCCATTTGATATAAAGTTATCTCATGATGTCTTTGCAAAAGAAAGTAAAATGTAATTGCTTCTAATCTTGCAACAGTGCAAAAGTTTGATTGAAATCAATACCTTCTTCTTGTGAGTAGCCTTGAGCAACTAACCTTGCTTTATTTCTCACAACCTTACTGCCTTCATCAAGCTTATTTCTAAATACCCATTTAGTGCCAATAGCTTGCTTATCTTCCTGGTAGAGTGACTAGCTTCCGGACATCATTTCTTTGAACTGATTTAACTCATCTTGCATGGCTAGAATCCACCCTTCATCTTCCAAGGCTTGATCAATCGCCTTAGGTTCCATCTCGGAGAGAAGTGAAGTCGACATGCTCCTTGAAAGAGGATCTGGTTCGTACTTTATCACCAGGTTCTCCTAAGATTTGATCTTTTGGATGATTGGTCTTGTACTTCCGACTTTTTCTTGCTTCACTTCGCAGGTAGAATTCTTCGTCTTTTCACCACCGGATGATGAAGATGTATTTTCACCGCCTGGATTTTCACCTAGGTTTAAATCAAAATAACTCATCTAGCTCGACATTGCGGTGTCGCTTCTTATCATCAAACTTGACATGAATGGACTCTTCAACTTTCAAAGTTTCTTTGTTGTATATTCTAAAAGCTTTAGATCTTTCAGAATATCCCAAAAAGATTCCTTTGTCAGCTTTGGAATCAAACTTACCAAGCTGATCTTTAGTATTCAATATATAACAAATACAACCAAAAGAATGAAAGTAAGAAATGTTTGGTTTTCTTCCTTTCCACAATTCATAAGGAGTCTTATTCAAAATAGGTCTTATATAAATTCTATTTTGAATATAACAAGCTGTGTTTACTGCTTCTGCCCAAAAATGTTTCGCAATATCAGCTTCATTGATCATGGTCCTGGCCATTTCCTGGAGGGACCTATTTTTCCTTTCTACAACACCATTTTGTTGAGGTGTTCTAGGAGAGGAGAAATTGTGGGAGATGCCGTTTTCTTCACAAAATTTTTGAAAGTTCTCATTTTCAAATTCTCCCCCATGATCACTTCTAATAGAGGAAATGCAAATGCCTTTTTCATTTTGAACTGATTTGCGTAAAAACAAGATAAATACCTTATAAGACTCATCCTTGTGGGCAAGGAATTTAACCCATGTCCATCTAGTATAATCATCAACAATGACTAAACCGTATTTCTTTCCAAATAAAGAGGTTGTCCTTGTGGGACCAAAAGATCAAGATGTAAAAGTTCAAGTGGTCTAGAAGTTGAAACAATATTTTTAAATGAAAGGAGGTTTTAACTTGTTTTCCTTTTTGACAAGCTTCACAAAGGGCATCGATTTGTACTTAAGATTTGGTAAGCCTTTAACAAGATTGTGCTTGTTTAACTTTGAGATTAACCTCAAGTTGGCATGACCTAATCTTTTGTGCCAAATCCATTGCTCATCTTCACCAGGACATAAGACACTTGACATCTTGTTTTTCAAGTTCAGAAAGATCAACTTTATAAACATTTTGTTTCCTCTTTCTTTGTAAAGAATATTGATCCATCATTTTTGTTCTTTACTAAACATCCAGTTCAGAATATGACTTCATAACCATTGTCACATAATTGACTTATGCTCAATAGATTATGTTTCACTCCTTCAACATATAAAACATTATCAATAGAAGGAAGAGAGCCTTTACCTATCCGACCAATTCCAACTATTTTACCTTTCCGGTTTCCTCCGAAACCAACGAATCCAGCTTCTCTAGGTCTTAGTTCTTGGAACATATGCTTTTCTCCCGTCATGTGACGCGAGCATCCACTGCCTAAGTACCAGGGTGGTGTGTTGACTTTGTTGCTAAGCATGTCCGCAACATAGATTATTTTATCTTTAGGTACCCATATCTTTTGGGTCCTTTCTTGTTAGTTCTAGAAGGAGGTTTATCCTTCTTAGTTTTAAAAACATTACATGCACTTTTCAAATGACCAGATTTATTACAGTAAGTACAATGTAAGCATTTACTATGGCTATGGGATTTATCGATCTTGAATTATTTTCTAAAATGGTTTCATCGGTATATAGCCAAGACCATGAGTTGTCGCTTTATCGACACCCCGCATCATTGAAGCTTGCTTGCTTCGAGTTACACTCTCTGCAAGAAACTTTTGAAATGCTTGTTCGTAGTCATTTGATTTGCAAATAGGATTGCTTGTAACTCTGAGAACTCTTAGCTTGAGAGCTCTCGACTACGGTTGCTTGCTAGCTTCCAGACGGTTATCCCCAGACGCTGATTTTCGATTTTAAACCACGGTTCTCTTTAATGAGTACAGAGTTTTCATTGCGTAAAGAATGAAAATCTTGTGATAGTTTTAAAAATTTCTTTTTCAAATTCTTGTACTCAGTAGAGAGAGTGGCAGAGTCCTTAAGAAGATCATCAAAAGCAAGTTGAAGTTCAGAGTAGGAGTCATATACTATTACCTCTTCAACATCTTCTTCTGACTCAATGTCCGTGTCTGCCATGAGAGCAATGTGAGCTTCTTCTTTATCTTCCTAAGAGGAGGATAAGTCAAGATCTTCCCATGTTGCCATGAGACCTTTCTTCTTTTTCTTGAAGAAGCTTCTTGTGGACTTCTCTTTAAGATTAGGACACTCGGATTTGAAATGTCCAGGCTTCTTACATTCATAGCAAATGACTTGGGCTTTGTCTTTGCTCTCCTTCTTGTCCTTTGAATCTTTCTTCTGAAACTTCCTTCTGAAGTTTCTTTTCTTCCACATTTTCTGGATCTTCTTAGATATGAACGCTAGCTCATCATCTGATTTATCAGAATCTCCTTCTAACGCTTCATCGTCTGATTCTTCTTCTTCAGCCTGCAAGGCTTTTGAAGTACTAGGTTTATGATGATTGACTTTTAGAGCAATAGACTTACTCTTCTTGGTAGGTTCTTCTTCATTTAGCTCAAGTTCATGAGCTTTCAACGAACTCATAAGATCTTCAAGTCGAAGAACATTTAGATCTTTTGCTTCTTGAATAGCAGTGACTTTGGGTCTCCACTGCTTAGTCAAGCTTCTTAAGATCTTTCAAACATGATCGGTGTAGTATAGCTTTTTCCAAGGGCACTGCAACCCATGAACTAGTGTTTGGAACCTTCCAAACATAGTTTCAATGTTCTCTCCATCTTCCATTTTAAATAGTTCATCTTGGCGAACCATCATGCTAGCTTTTGTTTCTCTTACTTGGCAGAGCCCTCATAAGACAAAACAAGAGAATCCTGATTTCTTTGGCGATTATCAAACTTGCCACATTTGTCATATTCTCTTTCTGTCATAGCACAGATGAGAATAAATCTAGCCTTCTGGTTTGTTTGATATATCTTCTTCTGATCATCAGACCAATTTTCCCTAGGTATTGCAACACCAAGGGCATTAGCGGGAGAAATGTATCCGCCTTCAATTATATCCCACAAATCAAGATTTTGTGCCTCAATGAATGCTTTCATCTTATCTTTCCAGTAATCAAATTTTTCTCCATTGAATAGAGGAGGACGGTTCATATGACCACCTTCAGTAGACATGTTCACAATATAGAATCTTTTCTCTTGACACTGTTAAGTGCTCAACCAAGAGGCCGAGCTCTGATACCAACTGAACGTGAACACAAGAAGGGGGGTTGAATTGTGTTGAAAACTTTTCGCAAACTTAATGTTAAAAACACTTAGAATAAAAGTTTCTCAAAAACTGTTTGTTAATCGGACGGTGAAAATAAACCGGACGCTGAAAATCAGTTTGTGAAAACTTGTTTTTAACTCAACAAGATAGAAATGAATAAAGCAAGAAAGCAGAGACACAGAAATTTATACTAGTTCACTACCAAACTGGTAGCTACGCTCTAGTCCCTTCGTTCTGAAGGATTTTCCACTATAATCGGGTGATTACAATTTCCTCAAGAGTATTCTATCATCACAACTTGACAATACTCTCAACTTCTCAAACGACTCAAGTCTGATCGAGCCTTTGAGGATACAGCCTAAACTAGGCCAAAACAAACTTATACAAGTGAGTTGAAATACAGTTGAAAATAACTCTCACAGAGAGGATAAAAGATTAAGCTCAACTAAAGAAAAACTTTCTTAAAGAAAGGGCCTGACGAATTCGGCCCAAGAGTCCGTAGACTTGATTGCTCACAGAAGCAGTGTATGTTCTCAGCAGAATTTCAGCAAGCTTTTTCACAGAATGTTCTCTCTCCGTCTCTTCAATGGATACCATGAGGTATATATAGGAGATCCAAGGATATGACCGTTGAAGTAAAAATGGCTCCTTACCATTGACTAGAGTAAATTCAAAAATGCTGTTTCTTTCTTGCTTTACAGAGAATGTCCCAGTAGTCCATGTTACCGTTTTTCTTGCTTTGTACTATTTTTGGCTTGTAGTTAAAGATTTCAACTTTGATATCTCGTACACCGATTTTAGCGCTCAAGATCAATTTTGAGATCCGTTGCAAAGACTTCTGAGAGGTAGAGCAGCAACGTGACTAACACGTGATTTGAAGTGAGGTTCAGACGCTCGCTCAGAGTTGGAAGTTCAGACGCTCGCTCAGAGTTGGAAGTTCGGACGCTTGTAGCAATTTGATAAGCATAGTGTATAAAGAGGAATTTCCAGACGCTCACTAGGATGAGCCGGATGCTGACAAATAGAATGAATCCTTCTCTTGAGAATTACTTTCTTCTTGCTTGAGTGGCTTAGAAAATACATATTATTAGTATCTGCACACTTCAAAAAATGTTAGAACATAAATTGTTCTCTTGTGAATATTTTGTTATCATCAAAATTAATGAGGGTCTAAACATCTCAATCGTTTAGGTTCCAACAATTGCCACACTTGGTCTCAAAGGAGTGCCTTTGTTTCCCAGTAGCCAATCAGTCTCAAAAGGGTACAAAGAGTATTTCCCTAGTAACCTATGACCTCAAAGGGGTGTTGAGCTAATTTTTCTATTCTTTTTTTTCAGCATTTATTCTTTTCTTTTTAACTAACCCCACTCTTTTTTTTTCTTTTTCTTTTTTCTAGCTCAACGCAGACATTTCTCCAGTAACCAATATGCAGTGAGTGTCACCAAGGGAACCAATAATTAGATATCAAAGCAAGGTTTTTCCCAATTATCCTAATGCCAAAACCCATATAAGTTGTGTGTGTGTGGCCCCAACAAGCAGTAAAGCTTTCAACATTCACAACTGTGCTCATTGAATACCAATTAATTAACCAAGTAGTGCCACAAAAACAAGGATTTCCAAAGAGGCCAATTCAAGAAAATTTTCACAACAAAGATTTCACATGGGAAGAAAGATAAAAGCTAGAAAACTAACACTAACAAAAGCAAAAAGAAAAAAACACATGACTAAAAGAAACAAAACAAAGTAAAACAATACTCCCATAATTTTTTAGGTCACCATCAGTAGCGTCCTCATTTTTTTTTCATCTTGCTCTGGGATATGGAGAAGCATAAAAATTGATAATTTTTTACCAGGGTCCCATTTCTTGAAGGATAAAGGCCAAGTGACACATGAAGAATGAAAGCTTATTCCCGGATCACATTGCTTAAAGAATGACAATCGCGAAAACAATATAAGTCTACCCTCAAATCCTCCTGGATCAAACGGTATTTCTACAAAGAAAAGTGAGAAATGAGATGAATAGGCTAACTTTGCAGCATCCACAGATGCATGTGAACCAATATACTTATCAATTTCAAAGTTTTCACAATTCTTAGTTAGCATGGTGAGGTAAGTGTTTTCCACATGAGTTGGCCTGTCACTTGTTCTTTCCCAAGGATTTGTAGAAAACAGTGCTTCTTTTCTCTCCATTTCTTGTTCTTTTTCTTGTGACCCACCTTCCACTACCATTTCATCATCATTTTGATCTATCCCTGCAATAATATTTTTCTCAAATTGTGTTTCGTGAGGCTCTTTGGATATCACTTGTAAGCACGGTGGTGGTGGCGGCAAAGATGACAAAAATGATTCCCATTCTTCCTTAGAGAATATAAATACATGCTTATTCATCATATGGTGCAAATAACAAGGAAAATAATAACAAGAAAAAAAATTAGTCTACTTAGGAATAGTGAAAGGAAATCAATATCAATAGCATAAGTCCTGAACGGCGCCAAAACCTTGATAAGCCCGCAAGTGCCCGGTTTTATCGCGTAGTAAAATATCGTTCCCACAAGGACTTAGAATTGAATACCAATTTCTCTCACTAAGATGATTAGCTAAAGGAATAAATTAGAATGGTATTGTTGTTGCTGGAAAATGAAATGAGTTTAATTTAGAAAATAAAAGGCTCTTGGGATTGATGTTCTTCCAATGAAAATTACTCTTAAGCCAATTCTTCGTCACTTTCGTTTGAGTATGAACAATGGATTCTTAAAGGCCAAATAATCAAATGTAATTATTGTCTTCTTTCAAAGTACAATAAAATGTTTCAAACATAGAATCTACCTAATTTCATGGTAGAAGGAATGATAAAACTCATTAAGAACAATTATTTCTAAGCCTCAAGAAAACCAATTCTATTTTCATGAATTGATCCCCTTGTTTAATCTTGTAATTCCAATATCGAATTTTCACCTTTCAGTGCTTAATAAGATATTTAGGATTCATACAATCATATTAGTTATGATTAAAGAGAAAGTAAAATTCAAGATTAAGTTAAGAATGGAACAATGCTCATAACATCTAAGGAAAGAAAATTAGACTTAACAATAATTCATCATTGGAATATAATCAATCCCAAGATAAAAGAAACTACTCACACATGATTGGAATGTAAATAAGACAATGTAAATTAAACATTCAGAACTTGAATAAGTAAAAGATGAAGATTAGAAGGTAATAGAAACTGAAATTCATTCAAAAACTTAAAGCCATAGAAAAGTTGTTTGAACATACATGAAGAAAAACACAAAAGAACACAAGTTTAGCTAAGAAAAATGGAGAGGAAGATGATCCCATTTCGTGCTCTGAAAGCCTCAATTTATAGCCCAATTCTACCCCAATCAAGTGTCATTATATCCCCTTTAAGACCCCTCTAAAGCAGCTCAAAAGTTTCAGCACTTAAATTGAGTTGTTACAAAATTCTGCCATAAACATGACCGTAATGCATAACACCGGGGGCCATAATCTTCAAATCGTGACTTTTCGGCTCATCTACCGCGAATTACGGCCATGTTGGAAAACACTAGGGGGCCGTAATCCTCTCTGTTTCTTCACTTGACCTTCCAACTTCGTCCCACAAATTATGGCCATGTTCTTCAACACTGGGGGGGCCGTAATCCTCTCTTTTTGCATCAAATTCATCAACTCTTCAACTCCTTTTCCTACAAATCAAAATATAAACCAAAAGGTAATAAAAATAAAACATAAATAAAGATAAACCACTAATAAAACCTATTAAAACAAGGTAAAAAACTAGATAAATTCTAACTTGTCAAACTCCCCCATGCTTAGATCTTTGCTTGTCCTCAATCAAAACCCAACAAAAGAGCAGACATGGAAATGCCTTGTTTCAACCATACCATATCAAAGTTCTTTGATGATATCCAATGACACAATTTGCACAATTTCAACACACCACTTATTGGAACCTAGTGCATAGCATTATCAGATGGTTCAAGGCATCAGAACATTGAGTGAGACCTAAATTATTATTCTGATCTTTTCATTTTTAAGCTTAGATTCCCCGCACTTTTGCTTGGGTCCTCCACTCATATGCAAACAAAGCAATTGCCACACTTGGTCTCAAAGGAGTGCCTTTGCTTCCCAGTAGCCAATCTGTCTCAAAAGGGTACAAAGAGTATTTCCCTAGTAACCTATGACCTCAAAGGGGTGTTGAGCTAATTTTTCTATCCTTTTTTTTCAGCATTTATTCTTTTCTTTTTAACTAACCCCACTCTTTTTTTTTCTTTTTCTTTTTTCTAGCTCAACGCAGACATTTCTCCAGTAACCAATATGCAGTGAGTGTCACCAAGGGAACCAATAATTAGATATCAAAGCAAGGTTCTTCCCAGTTATCCTAATGCCAAAACCCATATAAGTTGTGTGTGTGTGGCCCCAACAAGCAGTAAAGCTTTCAACATTCACAACTGTGATCATTGAATACCAATTAATTAACCAAGTAGTGCCACAAAAACAAGGATTTCCAAAGAGGCCAATTCAAGAAAATTTTCACAACAAAGATTTCACATGGGAAGAAAGATAAAAGCTAGAAAACTAACACTAACAAAAGCAAAAAGAAAAAAACACATGACTAAAAGAAACAAAACAAAGTAAAACAATACTCCCATAATTTTTTAGGCCACCATCAGTAGCGTCCTCATTTTTTTTCATCTTGCTCTGGGATATGGAGAAGCATAAAAATTGATAATTTTTTACCAGGGTCCCATTTCTTGAAGGATAAAGGCCAAGTGACACATGAAGAATGAAAGCTTATTCCCGGATCACATTGCTTAAAGAATGACAATCGCGAAAACAATATAAGTCTACCCTCAAATCCTCCTGGATCAAACGGTATTTCTACAAAGAAAAGTGAGAAATGAGATGAAGAGGCTAACTTTGCAGCATCCACAGATGCATGTAAACCAATATACTTATCAATTTCAAAGTTTTCACAATTCTTAGTTAGCATGGTGAGGTAAGTGTTTTCCACATGAGTTGGCTTTGTCACTTGTTCTTTCCCAAGGATTTGTAGAACAGTGCTTCTTTTCTCTCTATTTCTTGTTCTTTTCTTGTGACCCACCTTCCACTACCATTTCATCATCATTTTGATCTATCCCTGCAATAATATTTTTCTCAAATTGTGTTTCGTGAGGCTCTTTGGATATCACTTGTAAGCACGGTGGTGGTGGCGGCAAAGATGACAAAAATGATTCCCATTCTTCCTTAGAGAATATAAATACATGCTTATTCATCATATAGTGCAAATAACAAGGAAAATAATAACAAGAAAAAAATTAGTCTAACCGAATAGTGAAAGGAAATCAATATCAATAGCATAAGTCCAAGAACGGCGCTAAAAACTTGATAGATAAGCCCGCAAGTGCACGGTTTTATCGCGTAGTAAAATATCGTTCCCACAAGGACTTAGAATTGAATACCAATTTCTCTCACTAAGATGATTAGCTAAAGGAATAAATTAGAATGGTATTGTTGTTGCTGGAAAATGAAATGAGTTTAATTTAGAAAATAAAAGGCTCTTGGGATTGATGTTCTTCCAATGAAAATTACTCTTAAGCCAATTCTTCGTCACTTTCCTTTGAGTATGAACAATGGATTCTTAAAGGCCAAATAATCAAATGTAATTATTGTCTTCTTTCAAAGTACAATAAAATGTTTCAAACATAGAATCTACCTAATTTCATGGTAGAAGGAATGATAAAACTCATTAAGAACAATTATTTCTAAGCCTCAAGAAAACCAATTCTATTTTCATGAATTGATCCTCTTGTTTAATCTTGTAATTCCAATATCAAATTTTCACCTTTCAGTGCTTAATAAGATATTTAGGATTCATACAATCATATTAGTTATGATTGCAGAGAAAGTAAAATTCAAGATTAAATTAAGAATGGAACAATGCTCATAACATCTAAGGAAAGAAAATTAGACTTAACAATAATTCATCATTGGAATATAATCAATCCCAAGATAAAAGAAACTACTCACACATGATTGGAATGTAAATAAGACAATGTAAATTAAACATGCAGAACTTGAATAAGTAAAAGATGAAGATTAGAAGGTAATAGAAACTGAAATTCATTCAAAAACTTAAAGCCATAGAAAAGTTGTTTGAACATACATGAAGAAAAACACAAAAGAACACAAGTTTAGCTAAGAAAAATGGAGAGGAAGCTGATCCCATTTCGTGCTCTGAAAGCCTCAATTTATAGCCCAATTCTACCCCAATCAAGTGTCATTATATCCCCTTTAAGACCCCTCTAAAACAGCTCAAAAGTTTCAAAGACTTAAATTGAGTTGTTACAAATTCTGCCATAAACATGGCCGTAATGCGCAACACTGGGGGCCATAATCTTCAAACCGTGACTTTTCGGCTCATCTATCATGTAATTACGGCCATGTTGGAAAACACTAGGGGGCCGTAATCCTCTCTGTTTCTTCACTTGACCTTCCAACTTCGTCCCACAAATTATGGCCATGTTCTTCAACACTGGGGGGGCGTAATCCTCTCTTTTTGCATCAAATTCATCAACTCTTCAACTCCTTTTCCTACAAATCAAAATATAAACCAAAAGGTAATAAAAATAAAACATAAATAAAGATAAACCACTAATAAAACCTATTAAAACAAGGTAAAAAACTAGATAAATTCTAACTTGTCAAACTCCCCCATGCTTAGATCTTTGCTTGTCCTCAAGCAAATCCCAACAAATGGCCAGACTTGGAAATGCCTTGTTTCAACCATACCATATCAAAGTTCTTTGATGATATCCAATGACACAATTTGCACAATTTCAACACACCACTTATTGGAACCTAGTGCATAGCATTATCAGATGGTTCAAGGCATCAGAACATTGAGTGAGACCTAAATTATTATTCTGATCTTTTCATTTTTAAGCTTAGATTCCCCGCACTTTTGCTTGGGTCCTCCACTCATATGCAAACAAAGCAATTGCCACACTTGGTCTCAAAGGAGTGCCTTTGCTTCCCAGTAGCCAATCTGTCTCAAAAGGGTACAAAGAGTATTTCCCTAGTAACCTATGACCTCAAAGGGGTGTTGAGCTAATTTTTCTATCCTTTTTTTTCAGCATTTATTCTTTTCTTTTTAACTAACCCCACTCTTTTTTTTTTCTTTTTCTTTTTTCTAGCTCAACGCAGACATTTCTCCAGTAACCAATATGCAGTGAGTGTCACCAAGGGAACCAATAATTAGATATCAAAGCAAGGTTCTTCCCAGTTATCCTAATGCCAAAACCCATATAAGTTGTGTGTGTGTGGCCCCAACAAGCAGTAAAGCTTTCAACATTCACAACTGTGATCATTGAATACCAATTAATTAACCAAGTAGTGCCACAAAAACAAGGATTTCCAAAGAGGCCAATTCAAGAAAATTTTCACAACAAAGATTTCACATGGGAAGAAAGATAAAAGCTAGAAAACTAACACTAACAAAAGCAAAAAGAAAAAAACACATGACTAAAAGAAACAAAACAAAGTAAAACAATACTCCCCTAATTTTTTAGGCCACCATCAGTAGCGTCCTCATTTTTTTTTCATCTTGCTCTGGGATATGGAGAAGCATAAAAATTGATAATTTTTTACCAGGGTCCCATTTCTTGAAGGATAAAGGCCAAGTGACACATGAAGAATGAAAGCTTATTCCCGGATCACATTGCTTAAAGAATGACAATCGCGAAAACAATATAAGTCTACCCTCAAATCCTCCTGGATCAAACGGTATTTCTACAAAGAAAAGTGAGAAATGAGATGAAGAGGCTAACTTTGCAGCATCCACAGATGCATGTAAACCAATATACTTATCAATTTCAAAGTTTTCACAATTCTTAGTTAGCATGGTGAGGTAAGTGTTTTCCACATGAGTTGGCCTGTCACTTGTTCTTTCCCAAGGATTTGTAGAAAACAGTGCTTCTTTTCTCTCTATTTCTTGTTCTTTTTCTTGTGACCCACCTTCCACTACCATTTCATCATCATTTTGATCTATCCCTGCAATAATATTTTTCTCAAATTGTGTTTCGTGAGGCTCTTTGGATATCACTTGTAAGCACGGTGGTGGTGGCGGCAAAGATGACAAAAATGATTCCCATTCTTCCTTAGAGAATATAAATACATGCTTATTCATCATATGGTGCAAATAACAAGGAAAATAATAACAAGAAAAAAAATTAGTCTAACCGGAATAGTGAAAGGAAATCAATATCAATAGCATAAGTCCCCGGCAACGGCGCTAAAAACTTGATAGATAAGCCCGCAAGTGCACGGTTTTATCGCGTAGTAAAATATCGTTCCCACAAGGACTTAGAATTGAATACCAATTTCTCTCACTAAGATGATTAGCTAAAGGAATAAATTAGAATGGTATTGTTGTTGCTGGAAAATGAAATGAGTTTAATTTAGAAAATAAAAGGCTCTTGGGATTGATGTTCTTCCAATGAAAATTACTCTTAAGCCAATTCTTCGTCACTTTCCTTTGAGTATGAACAATGGATTCTTAAAGGCCAAATAATCAAATGTAATTATTGTCTTCTTTCAAAGTACAATAAAATGTTTCAAACATAGAATCTACCTAATTTCATGGTAGAAGGAATGATAAAACTCATTAAGAACAATTATTTCTAAGCCTCAAGAAAACCAATTCTATTTTCATGAATTGATCCTCTTGTTTAATCTTGTAATTCCAATATCAAATTTTCACCTTTCAGTGCTTAATAAGATATTTAGGATTCATACAATCATATTAGTTATGATTGCAGAGAAAGTAAAATTCAAGATTAAATTAAGAATGGAACAATGCTCATAACATCTAAGGAAAGAAAATTAGACTTAACAATAATTCATCATTGGAATATAATCAATCCCAAGATAAAAGAAACTACTCACACATGATTGGAATGTAAATAAGACAATGTAAATTAAACATTCAGAACTTGAATAAGTAAAAGATGAAGATTAGAAGGTAATAGAAACTGAAATTCATTCAAAAACTTAAAGCCATAGAAAAGTTGTTTGAACATACATGAAGAAAAACACAAAAGAACACAAGTTTAGCTAAGAAAAATGGAGAGGAAGATGATCCCATTTCGTGCTCTGAAAGCCTCAATTTATAGCCCAATTCTACCCCAATCAAGTGTCATTATATCCCCTTTAAGACCCCTCTAAAACAGCTCAAAAGTTTCAGCACTTAAATTGAGCTGTTACAAAATTCTGCCATAAACATGGCCGTAATGCGCAACACTGGGGGGCCATAATCTTCAAACTGTGACTTTTCGGCTCATCTACCGCGAATTACGGCCATGTTGGAAAACACTAGGGGGCCGTAATCCTCTCTGTTTCTTCACTTGACCTTCCAACTTCGTCCCACAAATTATGGCCATGTTCTTCAACACTGGGGGGCCGTAATCCTCTCTTTTTGCATCAAATTCATCAACTCTTCAACTCCTTTTCCTACAAATCAAAATATAAACCAAAAGGTAATAAAAATAAAACATAAATAAAGATAAACCACTAATAAAACCTATTAAAACAAGGTAAAAAACTAGATAAATTCTAACTTGTCAAACTCCCCCATGCTTAGATCTTTGCTTGTCCTCAAGCAAATCCCAACAAATGGCCAGACTTGGAAATGCCTTGTTTCAACCATACCATATCAAAGTTCTTTGATGATATCCAATGACACAATTTGCACAATTTCAACACACCACTTATTGGAACCTAGTGCATAGCATTATCAGATGGTTCAAGGCATCAGAACATTGAGTGAGACCTAAATTATTATTCTGATCTTTTCATTTTTAAGCTTAGATTCCCCGCACTTTTGCTTGGGTCCTCCACTCATATGCAAACAAAGCAATTGCCACACTTGGTCTCAAAGGAGTGCCTTTGCTTCCCAGTAGCCAATCTGTCTCAAAAGGGTACAAAGAGTATTTCCCTAGTAACCTATGACCTCAAAGGGTGTTGAGCTAATTTTTCTATCCTTTTTTCAGCATTTATTCTTTTCTTTTAACTAACCCCACTCTTTTTTTCTTTTTCTTTTTCTAGCTCAACGCAGACATTTCTCCGATAACCAATATGCGATGAGTGTCACCAAGGGAACCAATAATTAGATATCAAAGCAAGGTTCTTCCCGATTATCCTAATACCAAAACCCATCTAAGTTGTGTGTGTGGCCCCAACAAGCGATAAAGCTTTCAACATTCACAAGCGTGATCATTGAATACCAATTAATTAACCAAGTAGTGCCATAAAAACAAGGATTTCCAAAGAGGCCAATTCAAGAAAATTTTCACAACAAAGATTTCACATGGGAAGAAAGATAAAAGCTAGAAAACTAACACTAACAAAAGCAAAAAGAAAAAAACACATGACTAAAAGAAACAAAACAAAGTAAAACAATACTCCCCTAATTTTTTAGGCCACCATCAGTAGCGTCCTCATTTTTTTTTCATCTTGCTCTGGGATATGGAGAAGCATAAAAATTGATAATTTTTTACCAGGGTCCCATTTCTTGAAGGATAAAGGCCAAGTGACACATGAAGAGTGAAAGCTTATTCCCGGATCACATTGCTTAAAGAATGACAATCGCGAAAACAATATAAGTCTACCCTCAAATCCTCCTGGATCAAACGGTATTTCTACAAAGAAAAGTGAGAAATGAGATGAAGAGGCTAACTTTGCAGCATCCACAGATGCATGTAAACCAATATACTTATCAATTTCAAAGTTTTCACAATTCTTAGTTAGCATGGTGAGGTAAGTGTTTTCCACATGAGTTGGCCTGTCACTTGTTCTTTCCCAAGGATTTGTAGAAAACAGTGCTTCTTTTCTCTCTATTTCTTGTTCTTTTTCTTGTGACCCACCTTCCACTACCATTTCATCATCATTTTGATCTATCCCTGCAATAATATTTTTCTCAAATTGTGTTTCGTGAGGCTCTTTGGATATCCCTAGTAAGCACGGTGGTGGTGGCGGCAAAGATGACAAAAATGATTCCCATTCTTCCTTAGAGAATATAAATACATGCTTATTCATCATATGGTGCAAATAACAAGGAAAATAATAACAAGAAAAAAAATTAGTCTAACCGGAATAGTGAAAGGAAATCAATATCAATAGCATAAGTCCCCGGCAACGGCGCCAAAAACTTGATAAGCCCGCAAGTGCACGGTTTTATCGCGTAGTAAAATATCGTTCCCACAAGGACTTAGAATTGAATACCAATTTCTCTCACTAAGATGATTAGCTAAAGGAATAAATTAGAATGGTATTGTTGTTGCTGGAAAATGAAATGAGTTTAATTTAGAAAATAAAAGGCTCTTGGGATTGATGTTCTTCCAATGAAAATTACTCTTAAGCCAATTCTTCGTCACTTTCCTTTGAGTATGAACAATGGATTCTTAAAGGCCAAATAATCAAATGTAATTATTGTCTTCTTTCAAAGTACAATAAAATGTTTCAAACATAGAATCTACCTAATTTCATGGTAGAAGGAATGATAAAACTCATTAAGAACAATTATTTCTAAGCCTCAAGAAAACCAATTCTATTTTCATGAATTGATCCTCTTGTTTAATCTTGTAATTCCAATATCAAATTTTCACCTTTCAGTGCTTAATAAGATATTTAGGATTCATACAATCATATTAGTTATGATTGCAGAGAAAGTAAAATTCAAGATTAAATTAAGAATGGAACAATGCTCATAACATCTAAGGAAAGAAAATTAGACTTAACAATAATTCATCATTGGAATATAATCAATCCCAAGATAAAAGAAGCTACTCACACATGATTGGAATGTAAATAAGACAATGTAAATTAAACATTCAGAACTTGAATAAGTAAAAGATGAAGATTAGAAGGTAATAGAAAGCGAAATTCATTCAAAAACTTAAAGACATAGAAAAGTTGTTTGAACATACATGAAGAAAAACACAAAAGAACACAAGTTTAGCTAAGAAAAATGGAGAGGAAGATGATCCCATTTCGTGCTCTGAAAGCCTCAATTTATAGCCCAATTCTACCCCAATCAAGTGTCATTATATCCCCTTTAAGACCCCTCTAAAACAGCTCAAAAGTTTCAAAGACTTAAATTGGTCACATTACAAAGTCTGCCATAAACATGGCCGTAATGCGCAACACCTGGGGGCCATAATCTTCAAGCGTGACTTTTCGGCTCATCTACATGAATTACAGCCATGTTGGAAAACACTAGGGGCCGTAATCCTCTCTGTTTCTTCACTTGACCTTCCAACTGGCCCCACAAATTATGGCGATGTTCTTCAACCCTGGGGGGCCGTAATCCTCTCTTTTTGCATCAAATTCATCAACTCTTCAACTCCTTTTCCTACAAATCAAAATATAAACCAAAAGGTAATAAAAATAAAACATAAATAAAGATAAACCACTAATAAAACCTATTAAAACAAGGTAAAAAACTAGATAAATTCTAACTTGTCAAACTCCCCCATGCTTAGATCTTTGCTTGTCCTCAAGCAAATCCCAACAAATGGCGGACTTGGAAATGCCTTGTTTCAACCATACCATATCAAAGTTCTTTGATGATATCCAATGACACAATTTGCACAATTTCAACACACCACTTATTGGAACCTAGTGCATAGCATTATCGGATGGTTCAAGGCATCGAACATTGAGTGAGACCTAAATTATTATTACGATCTTTTCATTTTTAAGCTTAGATTCCCGCACTTTTGCTTGGGTCCTCCACTCATATGCAAACAAAGCAATTGCCACACTTGGTCTCAAAGGAGTGCCTTTGCTTCCCGAGCCAACTGTCTCAAAAGGGTACAAAGAGTATTTCCCTAGTAACCTATGACCTCAAAGGGTGTTGAGCTAATTTTTCTATCCTTTTTTCAGCATTTATTCTTTTTTTTTAACTAACCCCACTCTTTTTTTCTTTTTCTTTTTTCTAGCTCAACACAGACATTTCTCCAGTAACCAATATGCAGTGAGTGTCACCAAGGGAACCAATAATTAGATATCAAAGCAAGGGTCTTCCCAATTATCCTAATGCCAAAACCCAGCTAAGTTGGGTGTGTGTGTGGCCCCAACAAGCAGTAAAGCTTTCAACATTCTAGCTGTGATCATTGAATACCAATTAGTTAACTAAGTAGTGCCACAAAAACAAGGATTTCCAAAGAGGCCAATTCAAGAAAATTTTCACAACAAAGATTTCACATGGGAAGAAAGATAAAAGCTAGAAAACTAACACTAACAAAAGCAAAAAGAAAAAAACACATGACTAAAAGAAACAAAACAAAGTAAAACAATACTCCCTAATTTTTTAGGCCACCATCGATGGCGTCCTCATTTTTTTTCATCTTGCTCTGGGATATGGAGAAGCATAAAATTGATAATTTTTACCAGGGTCCCATTTCTTGAAGGATAAAGGCCAAGTGACACATGAAGAATGAAAGCTTATTCCGGATCACATTGCTTAAAGAATGACAATCGCGAAAACAATATAAGTCTACCCTCAAATCCTCCTGGATCAAGCGGTATTTCTACAAAGAAAAGTGAGAAATGAGATGAAGAGGTTAACTTTGCAAAGATCCACAGATGCATGTAAACCAATATACTTATCAATTTCAAAGTTTTCACAATTCTTAGTTAGCATGGTGAGGTAAGTGTTTTCCACATGAGTTGGCACATCACTTGTTCTTTCCCAAGGATTTGTAGAAAACAGTGCTTCTTCTCTCTCTATTTCTTGTTCTTTTTCTTGTGACCCACCTTCCACTACCATTTCATCATCATTTTGATCTATCCCTGCAATAATATTTTTCTCAAATTGTGTTTCGTGAGGCTCTTTGGATATCACTTGTAAGCACGGTGGTGGTGGCGGCAAAGATGACAAAAATGATTCCCATTCTTCCTTAGAGAATATAAATACATGCTTATTCATCATATGGTGCAAATAACAAGGAAAATAATAACAAGAAAAAAAATTAGTCTAACCGGAATAGTGAAAGGAAATCAATATCAATAGCATAAGTCCCCGGCAACGGCGCCAAAAACTTGATAAGCCCGCAAGTGCACGGTTTTATCGCGTAGTAAAATATCGTTCCCACAAGGACTTAGAATTGAATACCAATTTCTCTCACTAAGATGATTAGCTAAAGGAATAAATTAGAATGGTATTGTTGTTGCTGGAAAATGAAATGAGTTTAATTTAGAAAATAAAAGGCTCTTGGGATTGATGTTCTTCCAATGAAAATTACTCTTAAGCCAATTCTTCGTCACTTTCCTTTGAGTATGAACAATGGATTCTTAAAGGCCAAATAATCAAATGTAATTATTGTCTTCTTTCAAAGTACAATAAAATGTTTCAAACATAGAATCTACCTAATTTCATGGTAGAAGGAATGATAAAACTCATTAAGAACAATTATTTCTAAGCCTCAAGAAAACCAATTCTATTTTCATGAATTGATCCTCTTGTTTAATCTTGTAATTCCAATATCAAATTTTCACCTTTCAGTGCTTAATAAGATATTTAGGATTCATACAATCATATTAGTTATGATTGCAGAGAAAGTAAAATTCAAGATTAAATTAAGAATGGAACAATGCTCATAACATCTAAGGAAAGAAAATTAGACTTAACAATAATTCATCATTGGAATATAATCAATCCCAAGATAAAAGAAACTACTCACACATGATTGGAATGTAAATAAGACAATGCAAATTAAACATTCAGAACTTGAATAAGTAAAAGATGAAGATTAGAAGGTAATAGAAACTGAAATTCATTCAAAAACTTAAAGCCATAGAAAAGTTGTTTGAACATACATGAAGAAAAACACAAAAGAACACAAGTTTAGCTAAGAAAAATGGAGAGGAAGATGATCCCATTTCGTGCTCTGAAAGCCTCAATTTATAGCCCAATTCTACCCCAATCAAGTGTCATTATATCCCCTATAAGACCCCTCTAAAACAGCTCAAAAGTTTCAGCACTTAAATTGAGCTGTTACAAAATTCTGCCATAAACATGGCCGTAATGCGCAACACTGGGGGGCCATAATCTTCAAACTGTGACTTTTCGGCTCATCTACCGCGAATTACAGCCATGTTGGAAAACACTAGGGGGCCGTAATCCTCTCTGTTTCTTCACTTGACCTTCCAACTTCGTCCCACAAATTATGGCCATGTTCTTCAACACTGGGGGGCCGTAATCCTCTCTTTTTGCATCAAATTCATCAACTCTTCAACTCCTTTTCCTACAAATCAAAATATAAACCAAAAGGTAATAAAAATAAAACATAAATAAAGATAAACCACTAATAAAACCTATTAAAACAAGGTAAAAAACTAGATAAATTCTAACTTGTCAAACTCCCCCATGCTTAGATCTTTGCTTGTCCTCAAGCAAATCCCAACAAATGGCCAGACTTGGAAATGCCTTGTTTCAACCATACCATATCAAAGTTCTTTGATGATATCCAATGACACAATTTGCACAATTTCAACACACCACTTATTGGAACCTAGTGCATAGCATTATCAGATGGTTCAATGCATCAGAACATTGAGTGAGACCTAAATTATTATTCTGATCTTTTCATTTTTAAGCTTAGATTCCCCGCACTTTTGCTTGGGTCCTCCACTCATATGCAAACAAAGCAATTGCCACACTTGGTCTCAAAGGAGTGCCTTTGTTTCCCAGTAGCCAATCAGTCTCAAAAGGGTACAAAGAGTATTTTCCTAGTAACCTATGACCTCAAAGGGTGTTAAGCTAATTTTTCTATCCTTTTTTCAGCATTTATTCTTTTCTTTTTAACTAACCCCACTCTTTTTTTTTCTTTTTCTTTTTTCTAGCTCAACGCAGACATTTCTCCAGTAACCAATATGCAGTGAGTGTCACCAAGGGAACCAATAATTAGATATCAAAGCAAGGTTCTTCCCAATTATCCTAATGCCAAAACCCATCTAAGTTGTGTGTGTGTGGCCCCAACAAGCAGTAAAGCTTTCAACATTCACAACTGTGCTCATTGAATACCAATTAATTAACCAAGTAGTGCCACAAAAACAAGGATTTCCAAAGAGGCCAATTCAAGAAAATTTTCACAACAAAGATTTCACATGGGAAGAAAGATAAAAGCTAGAAAACTAACACTAACAAAAGCAAAAAGAAAAAAACACATGACTAAAAGAAACAAAACAAAGTAAAACAATACTCCCCTAATTTTTTAGGCCACCATCAGTAGCATCCAAATTTTTTTTTCATCTTGCTCTGGGATATGGAGAAGCATAAAAAATGATAATTTTTTACCAGGGTCCCATTTCTTGAAGGATAAAAGCCAAGTGACACATGAAGAATGAAAGCTTATTCCCGGATCACATTGCTTAAAGAATGACAATCGCGAAAACAATATAAGTCTACCCTCAAATCCTCCTGGATCAAACGGTATTTCTACAAAGAAAAGTGAGAAATGAGATGAAGAGGCTAACTTTGCAGCATCCACAGATGCATGTAAACCAATATACTTATCAATTTCAAAGTTTTCACAATTCTTAGTTAGCATGGTGAGGTAAGTGTTTTCCACATGAGTTGGCCTGTCACTTGTTCTTTCCCAAGGATTTGTAGAAGCAGTGCTTCTTTTCTCTCTATTTCTTGTTCTTTTTCTTGTGACCCACCTTCCACTACCATTTCATCATCATTTTGATCTATCCCTACAATAATATTTTTCTCAAATTGTGTTTCGTGAGGCTCTTTGGATATCACTTGTAAGCACGGTGGTGGTGGCGGCAAAGATGACAAAAATGATTCCCATTCTTCCTTAGAGAATATAAATACATGCTTATTCATCATATGGTGCAAATAACAAGGAAAATAATAACAAGAAAAAAAATTAGTCTAACCGGAATAGTGAAAGGAAATCAATATCAATAGCATAAGTCCCCGGCAACGGCGCCAAAAACTTGATAAGCCCGCAAGTGCACGGTTTTATCGCGTAGTAAAATATCGTTCCCACAAGGACTTAGAATTGAATACCAATTTCTCTCACTAAGATGATTAGCTAAAGGAATAAATTAGAATGGTATTGTTGTTGCTGGAAAATGAAATGAGTTTAATTTAGAAAATAAAGGCTCTTGGGATTGATGTTCTTCCAATGAAAATTACTCTTAAGCCAATTCTTCGTCACTTTCCTTTGAGTATGAACAATGGATTCTTAAAGGCCAAATAATCAAATGTAATTATTGTCTTCTTTCAAAGTACAATAAAATGTTTCAAACATAGAATCTACCTAATTTCATGGTAGAAGGAATGATAAAACTCATTAAGAACAATTATTTCTAAGCCTCAAGAAAACCAATTCTATTTTCATGAATTGATCCTCTTGTTTAATCTTGTAATTCCAATATCAAATTTTCACCTTTCAGTGCTTAATAAGATATTTAGGATTCATACAATCATATTAGTTATGATTGCAGAGAAAGTAAAATTCAAGATTAAATTAAGAATGGAACAATGCTCATAACATCTAAGGAAAGAAAATTAGACTTAACAATAATTCATCATTGGAATATAATCAATCCCAAGATAAAAGAAACTACTCACACATGATTGGAATGTAAATAAGACAATGTAAATTAAACATTCAGAACTTGAATAAGTAAAAGATGAAGATTAGAAGGTAATAGAAACTGAAATTCATTCAAAAACTTAAAGCCATAGAAAAGTTGTTTGAACATACATGAAGAAAAACACAAAAGAACACAAGTTTAGCTAAGAAAAATGGAGAGGAAGATGATCCCATTTCGTGCTCAAAGCCTCAATTTATAGCCCAATTCTACCCCAATCAAGTGTCATTATATCCCTATAAGACCCTCTAAAACAGCTCAAAAGTTTCAAAGACTTAAATTGAGTCACATAAAAATTCTGCCATAAACATGGCCGTAATGCGCAACACCTGGGGGCCATAATCTTCAAACTGTGACTTTTCGGCTCATCTACCGCTAATTACAGCCATGTTGGAAAACACTAGGCGTAATCCTCTCTGTTTCTTCACTTGACCTTCCAACTTCGTCCCCACAAATTATGGCCATGTTCTTCAACACCTGGGCCGTAATCCTCTCTTTTGCATCAAATTCATCAACTCTTCAACTCCTTTTCCTACAAATCAAAATATAAACCAAAAGGTAATAAAAATAAAACATAAAAAAAGATAAACCACTAATAAAACCTATTAAAACAAGGTAAAAACTAGATAAATTCTAACTTGTCAAACTCCCCCATGCTTAGATCTTTGCTTGTCCTCAAGCAAATCCCAACAAATGGCCAGACTTGGAAATGCCTTGTTTCAACCATACCATATCAAAGTTCTTTGATGATATCCAATGACACAATTTGCACAATTTCAACACACCACTTATTGGAACCTAGTGCATAGCATTATCAGATGGTTCAAGGCATCAGAACATTGAGTGAGACCTAAATTATTATTCTGATCTTTTCATTTTTAAGCTTAGATTCCCCGCACTTTTGCTTGGGTCCTCCACTCATATGCAAACAAAGCAATTGCCACACTTGGTCTCAAAGGAGTGCCTTTGCTTCCCAGTAGCCAATCTGTCTCAAAAGGGTACAAAGAGTATTTCCCTAGTAACCTATGACCTCAAAGGGGTGTTGAGCTAATTTTTCTATCCTTTTTTTTCAGCATTTATTCTTTTCTTTTTAACTAACCCCACTCTTTTTTTTTCTTTTTCTTTTTTCTAGCTCAACGCAGACATTTCTCCAGTAACCAATATGCAGTGAGTGTCACCAAGGGAACCAATAATTAGATATCAAAGCAAGGTTCTTCCCAATTATCCTAATGCCAAAACCCATCTAAGTTGTGTGTGTGTGGCCCCAACAAGCAGTAAAGCTTTCAACATTCACAACTGTGATCATTGAATACCAATTAATTAACCAAGTAGTGCCACAAAAACAAGGATTTCCAAAGAGGCCAATTCAAGAAAATTTTCACAACAAAGATTTCACATGGGAAGAAAGATAAAAGCTAGAAAACTAACACTAACAAAAGCAAAAAGAAAAAAACACATGACTAAAAGAAACAAAACAAAGTAAAACAATACTCCCCTAATTTTTTAGGCCACCATCAGTAGCGTCCTCATTTTTTTTTTCATCTTGCTCTGGGATATGGAGAAGCATAAAAATTGATAATTTTTTACCAGGGTCCCATTTCTTGAAGGATAAAGGCCAAGTGACACATGAAGAATGAAAGCTTATTCCCGGATCACATTGCTTAAAGAATGACAATCGCGAAAACAATATAAGTCTACCCTCAAATCCTCCTGGATCAAACGGTATTTCTACAAAGAAAAGTGAGAAATGAGATGAAGAGGCTAACTTTGCAGCATCCACAGATGCATGTAAACCAATATACTTATCAATTTCAAAGTTTTCACAATTCTTAGTTAGCATGGTGAGGTAAGTGTTTTCCACATGAGTTGGCCTGTCACTTGTTCTTTCCCAAGGATTTGTAGAAAACAGTGCTTCTTTTCTCTCTATTTCTTGTTCTTTTTCTTGTGACCCACCTTCCACTACCATTTCATCATCATTTTGATCTATCCCTGCAATAATATTTTTCTCAAGTTGTGTTTCGTGAGGCTCTTTGGATATCACTTGTAAGCACGGTGGTGGTGGCGGCAAAGATGACAAAAATGATTCCCATTCTTCCTTAGAGAATATAAATACATGCTTATTCATCATATGGTGCAAATAACAAGGAAAATAATAACAAGAAAAAAATTAGTCTAACCGAAATAGTGAAAGGAAATCAATATCAATAGCATAAGTCCCCGGCAACGGCGCCAAAAACTTGATAGGCCCGCAAGTGCACGGTTTTATCGCGTAGTAAAATATCGTTCCCACAATGACTTAGAATTGAGTACCAATTTCTCTCACTAAGATGATTAGCTAAAGGAATAAATTAGAATGGTATTGTTGTTGCTGGAAAATAAAATGAGTTTAATTTAGAAAATAAAAGGCTCTTGGGATTGATGTTCTTCCAATGAAAATTACTCTTAAGCCAATTCTTCGTCACTTTCCTTTGAGTATGAACAATGGATTCTTAAAGGCCAAATAATCAAATGTAATTATTGTCTTCTTTCAAAGTACAATAAAATGTTTCAAACATAGAATCTACCTAATTTCATGGTAGAAGGAATGATAAAACTCATTAAGAACAATTATTTCTAAGCCTCAAGAAAACCAATTCTATTTTCATGAATTGATCCTCTTGTTTAATCTTGTAATTCCAATATCAAATTTTCACCTTTCAGTGCTTAATAAGATATTTAGGATTCATACAATCATATTAGTTATGATTGCAGAGAAAGTAAAATTCAAGATTAAATTAAGAATGGAACAATGCTCATAACATCTAAGGAAAGAAAATTAGACTTAACAATAATTCATCATTGGAATATAATCAATCCCAAGATAAAAGAAACTACTCACACATGATTGGAATGTAAATAAGACAATGTAAATTAAACATTCAGAACTTGAATAAGTAAAAGATGAAGATTAGAAGGTAATAGAAACTGAAATTCATTCAAAAACTTAAAGCCATAGAAAAGTTGTTTGAACATACATGAAGAAAAACACAAAAGAACACAAGTTTAGCTAAGAAAAATGGAGAGGAAGATGATCCCATTTCGTGCTCTGAAAGCCTCAATTTATAGCCCAATTCTACCCCAATCAAGTGTCATTATATCCCCTATAAGACCCCTCTAAAACAAATTTCAAAAGTTTCAGCACTTAAATTGAGCTGTTACAAAATTCTGCCATAAACATGGCCGTAATGCGCAACACTGGGGGGCCATAATCTTCAAACTGTGACTTTTCAGCTCATCTACCACGAATTACGGCCATGTTGGAAAACACTGGGGGGCGTAATCCTCTCTGTTTCTTCACTTGACCTTCCAACTTCTTCCCACAAATTATGGCCGTGTTCTTCAACACTGGGGGGCCGTAATCCTCTCTTTTTGCATCAAATTCATCAACTCTTCAACTCCTTTTCCTACAAATCAAAATATAAACCAAAAGGTAATAAAAATAAAACATAAATAAAGATAAACCACTAATAAAACCTATTAAAACAAAGGAAAAACTAGATAAATTCTAACTTGTCAAACTCCCCCATGCTTAGATCTTTGCTTGTCCTCAAGCAAATCCCAACAAATGGCCAGACATGGAAATGCCTTGTTTCAACCATACCATATCAAAGTTCTTTGATGATATCCAATGACACAATTTGCACAATTTCAACACACCACTTATTGGAACCTAGTGCATAGCATTATCGATGGTTCAAGGCATCGTAACATCGAGTGAGACCTAAATTATTATTCTGATCTTTTCATTTTTAAGCTTAGATTCCCCGCACTTTTGCTTGGGTCCTCCACTCATATGCAAACAAAGCAATTGCCACACTTGGTCTCAAAGGAGTGCCTTTGCTTCCCAAAGAGCTAACTGTCTCTCAAAAGGGTACAAAGAGTATTTCCCTAGTAACCTATGACCTCAAAGGGGTGTTAAGCTAATTTTTCTATCCTTTTTTTTCAGCATTTATTCTTTTCTTTTTAACTAACCCCACTCTTTTTTTTTTCTTTTTCTTTTTTCTAGCTCAACGCAGACATTTCTCCAAAGAACCAATATGCAAAGTGAGTGTCAACAAGGGAACCAATAATTAGATATCAAAGCAAGGTTCTTCCCAATTATCCTAATGCCAAAACCCATCTAAGTTGTGTGTGTGTGGCCCCAACAAGCAGTAAAGCTTTCAACATTCACAACTGTGATCATTGAATACCAATTAATTAACCAAGTAGTGCCACAAAAACAAGGATTTCCAAAGAGGCCAATTCAAGAAAATTTTCACAACAAAGATTTCACATGGGAAGAAAGATAAAAGCTAGAAAACTAACACTAACAAAAGCAAAAAGAAAAAAACACATGACTAAAAGAAACAAAACAAAGTAAAACAATACTCCCCTAATTTTTTAGGCCACCATCAAGAGCGTCCTCATTTTTTTTTCATCTTGCTCTGGGATATGGAGAAGCATAAAAATTGATAATTTTTTACCAGGGTCCCATTTCTTGAAGGATAAAGGCCAAGTGACACATGAAGAATGAAAGCTTATTCCCGGATCACATTGCTTAAAGAATGACAATCGCGAAAACAATATAAGTCTACCCTCAAATCCTCCTGGATCAAACGGTATTTCTACAAAGAAAAGTGAGAAATGAGATGAAGAGGCTAACTTTGCAGCATCCACAGATGCATGTAAACCAATATACTTATCAATTTCAAAGTTTTCACAATTCTTAGTTAGCATGGTGAGGTAAGTGTTTTCCACATGAGTTGGCCTGTCACTTGTTCTTTCCCAAGGATTTGTAGAAAACAGTGCTTCTTTTCTCTCTATTTCTTGTTCTTTTTCTTGTGACCCACCTTCCACTACCATTTCATCATCATTTTGATCTATCCCTGCAATAATATTTTTCTCAAATTGTGTTTCGTGAGGCTCTTTGGATATCACTTGTAAGCACGGTGGTGGTGGCGGCAAAGATGACAAAAATGATTCCCATTCTTCCTTAGAGAATATAAATACATGCTTATTCATCATATGGTGCAAATAACAAGGAAAATAATAACAAGAAAAAAAATTAGTCTAACCGGAATAGTGAAAGGAAATCAATATCAATAGCATAAGTCCCCGGCAACGGCGCCAAAAACTTGATAAGCCCGCAAGTGCACGGTTTTATCGCGTAGTAAAATATCGTTCCCACAAGGACTTAGAATTGAATACCAATTTCTCTCACTAAGATGATTAGCTAAAGGAATAAATTAGAATGGTATTGTTGTTGCTGGAAAATGAAATGAGTTTAATTTAGAAAATAAAAGGCTCTTGGGATTGATGTTCTTCCAATGAAAATTACTCTTAAGCCAATTCTTCGTCACTTTCCTTTGAATATGAACAATGGATTCTTAAAGGCCAAATAATCAAATGTAATTATTGTCTTCTTTCAAAGTACAATAAAATGTTTCAAACATAGAATCTACCTAATTTCATGGTAGAAGGAATGATAAAACTCATTAAGAACAATTATTTCTAAGCCTCAAGAAAACCAATTCTATTTTCATGAATTGATCCTCTTGTTTAATCTTGTAATTCCAATATCAAATTTTCACCTTTCAGTGCTTAATAAGATATTTAGGATTCATACAATCATATTAGTTATGATTGCAGAGAAAGTAAAATTCAAGATTAAATTAAGAATGGAACAATGCTCATAACATCTAAGGAAAGAAAATTAGACTTAACAATAATTCATCATTGGAATATAATCAATCCCAAGATAAAAGAAACTACTCACACATGATTGGAATGTAAATAAGACAATGTAAATTAAACATTCAGAACTTGAATAAGTAAAAGATGAAGATTAGAAGGTAATAGAAACTGAAATTCATTCAAAAACTTAAAGCCATAGAAAAGTTGTTTGAACATACATGAAGAAAAACACAAAAGAACACAAGTTTAGCTAAGAAAAATGGAGAGGAAGATGATCCCATTTCGTGCTCTGAAAGCCTCAATTTATAGCCCAATTCTACCCCAATCAAGTGTCATTATATCCCCTATAAGACCCCTCTAAAACAGCTCAAAAGTTTCAAAGACTTAAATTGAGTTACATAAAAATTTCGCCATAAACATGGCCGTAATGCGCAACACCTGGGGCCATAATCTTCAAAGCGTGACTTTTCGCTCATCTACCGCGAATTACAGCCATGTTGGAAAACACTAGGGGCCGTAATCCTCTGTTTCTTCACTTGACCTTCCAACTTCGTCCCACAAATTATGGCCATGTTCTTCAACACCTGGGGCCGTAATCCTCTCTTTTTGCATCAAATTCATCAACTCTTCAACTCCTTTTCCTACAAATCAAAATATAAACCAAAAGGTAATAAAAATAAAACATAAATAAAGATAAACCACTAATAAAACCTATTAAAACAAGGTAAAAACTAGATAAATTCTAACTTGTCAAACTCCCCCATGCTTAGATCTTTGCTTGTCCTCAAGCAAATCCCAACAAATGGCCAGACTTGGAAATGCCTTGTTTCAACCATACCATATCAAAGTTCTTTGATGATATCCAATGACACAATTTGCACAATTTCAACACACCACTTATTGGAACCTAGTGCATAGCATTATCAGATGGTTCAAGGCATCAGAACATTGAGTGAGACCTAAATTATTATTCTGATCTTTTCATTTTTAAGCTTAGATTCCCCGCACTTTTGCTTGGGTCCTCCACTCATATGCAAACAAAGCAATTGCCACACTTGGTCTCAAAGGAGTACCTTTGCTTCCCAGTAGCCAATCTGTCTCAAAAGGGCACAAAGAGTATTTCCCTAGTAACCTATGACCTCAAAGGGGTGTTGAGCTAATTTTTCTATCCTTTTTTTTCAGCATTTATTCTTTTCTTTTTAACTAACCCCACTCTTTTTTTTTCTTTCTTTTTCTAGCTCAACGCAGACATTTCTCCAGTAACCAATATGCAGTGAGTGTCACCAAGGGAACCAATAATTAGATATCAAAGCAAGGTTTTTCCCAATTATCCTAATGCCAAAACCCATCTAAGTTGTGTGTGTGTGGCTCCAACAAGCAGTAAAGCTCTCAACATTCACAACTGTGCTCATTGAATACCAATTAATTAACCAAGTAGTGCCACAAAAACAAGGATTTCCAAAGAGGCCAATTCAAGAAAATTTTCACAACAAAGATTTCACATGGGAAGAAAGATAAAAGCTAGAAAACTAACACTAACATAAGCAAAAAGAATAAACACATGACGAAAAGAAACAAAACAAAGTAAAACAATACTCCCCTAATTTTTTAGGCCACCATCGATGGCGTCCTCATTTTTTTCATCTTGCTCGGGATATGGAGAAGCATAAAAATTGATAATTTTTTACCAGGGTCCCATTTCTTGAAGGATAAAGGCCAAGTGACACATGAAGAATGAAAGCTTATTCCCGGATCACATTGCTTAAAGAATGACAATCGCGAAAACAATATAAGTCTACCCTCAAATCCTCCTGGATCAAACGGTATTTCTACAAAGAAAAGTGAGAAATGAGATGAATAGGCTAACTTTGCAGCATCCACAGATGCATGTAAACCAATATACTTATCAATTTCAAAGTTTTCACAATTCTTAGTTAGCATGGTGAGGTAAGTGTTTTCCACATGAGTTGGCCTGTCACTTGTTCTTTCCCAAGGATTTGTAGAAAACAGTGCTTCTTTTCTCTCCATTTCTTGTTCTTTTTCTTGTGACCCACCTTCCACTACCATTTCATCATCATTTTGATCTATCCCTGCAATAATATTTTTCTCAAATTGTGTTTCGTGAGGCTCTTTGGATATCACTTGTAAGCACGGTGGTGGAGGCAAAGATGACAAAAATGATTCCCATTCTTCCTTAGAGAATATAAATACATGCTTATTCATCATATGGTGCAAATAACAAGGAAAATAATAACAAGAAAAAAAATTAGTCTAACCGGAATAGTGAAAGGAAATCAATATCAATAGCATAAGTCCCCGGCAACGGCGCCAAAAACTTGATAAGCCCGCAAGTGCACGGTTTTATCGCGTAGTAAAATATCGTTCCCACAAGGACTTAGAATTGAATACCAATTTCTCTCACTAAGATGATTAGCTAAAGGAATAAATTAGAATGGTATTGTTGTTGCTGGAAAATGAAATGAGTTTAATTTAGAAAATAAAAGGCTCTTGGGATTGATGTTCTTCCAATGAAAATTACTCTTAAGCCAATTCTTCGTCACTTTCCTTTGAGTATGAACAATGGATTCTTAAAGGCCAAATAATCAAATGTAATTATTGTCTTCTTTCAAAGTACAATAAAATGTTTCAAACATAGAATCTACCTATTTTCATGGTAGAAGGAATGATAAAACTCATTAAGAACAATTATTTCTAAGCCTCAAGAAAACCAATTCTATTTTCATGAATTGATCCTCTTGTTTAATCTTGTAATTCCAATATCAAATTTTCACCTTTCAGTGCTTAATAAGATATTTAGGATTCATACAATCATATTAGTTATGATTGCAGAGAAAGTAAAATTCAAGATTAAATTAAGAATGGAACAATGCTCATAACATCTAAGGAAAGAAAATTAGACTTAACAATAATTCATCATTGGAATATAATCAATCCCAAGATAAAAGAAACTACTCACACATGATTGGAATGTAAATAAGACAATGTAAATTAAACATTCAGAACTTGAATAAGTAAAAGATGAAGATTAGAAGGTAATAGAAACTGAAATTCATTCAAAAACTTAAAGCCATAGAAAAGTTGTTTGAACATACATGAAGAAAAACACAAAAGAACACAAGTTTAGCTAAGAAAAATGGAGAGGAAGATGATCCCATTTCGTGCTCTGAAAGCCTCAATTTATAGCCCAATTCTACCCCAATCAAGTGTCATTATATCCCCTTTAAGACCCCTCTAAAACAGCTCAAAAGTTTCAGCACTTAAATTGAGCTGTTACAAAATTCTGCCATAAACATGGCCGTAATGCGCAACACTGGGGGGCCATAATCTTCAAACTGTGACTTTTCAGCTCATCTACCATGAATTACGGCCACGTTGGAAAACACTGGGGGGCCGTAATCCTCTCTGTTTCTTCACTTGACCTTCCAACTTCTTCCCACAAATTATGGCCATGTTCTTCAGCACTGGGTGGCCGTAATCCTCTCTTTTTGCATCAAATTCAACAACTCTTCAACTCCTTTTCCTACAAATTAAAATATAAACCAAAAGGTAATAAAAATAAAACATAAATAAAGATGAACCACTAATAAAACCTATTAAAACAAGGTAAAAAACTAGATAAATTCTAACTTATCAAACTCCCCCATGCTTAGATCTTTGCTTGTCCTCAAGCAAATCCCAACAAATGGCCAGACTTGGAAATGCCTTGTTTCAATCATACCATATCAAAGTTCTTTGATGATATCCAATGACACAATTTGCACAATTTCAACACACCACTTATTGGAACCTAGTGCATAGCATTATCAGATGGTTCAAGGCATCAGAACATTGAGTGAGACCTAAATTATTATTCTGATCTTTTCATTTTTAAGCTTAGATTCCCAGCACTTTTGCTTGGGTCCTCCACTCATATGCAAACAAAGCAATTGCCACACTTGGTCTCAAAGGAGTGCCTTTGTTTCCCAGTAGCCAATCAGTCTCAAAAGGGTACAAAGAGTATTTCCCTAGTAACCTATGACCTCAAAGGGGTGTTGAGCTAATTTTTCTATTCTTTTTTTTTCAGCATTTATTCTTTTCTTTTTAACTAACCCCACTCTTTTTTTTTCTTTTTCTTTTTTCTAGCTCAACACAGACATTTCTCCAGTAACCAATATGCAGTGAGTGTCACCAAGGGAACCAATAATTAGATATCAAAGCAAGGTTCTTCCCAATTATCCTAATGCCAAAACCCATCTAAGTTGTGTGTGTGTGGCCCCAACAAGCAGTAAAGCTTTCAACATTCACAACTGTGCTCATTGAATACCAATTAATCACTACAAGAAATCGCGGGATTTCCGACGGCCAAAACAAATGCCGTCGGTAATAAAAAAATTCCGACGGATTACCGACGGGCTAATGTCCGTGGGTAAAATGCGCGTCGCAAATACGTACCGACGGCTTTAGCCGGTCGGTATAATCGTTAGGTCTCTTTCGACGGCTTTAACCCGTCGGTAAATTTCCGACGGCTTTCTCCGACGGTTTTAACCCGTCGATAATTCCGATGACATTTCCGACGGCCATGACCGTCGGTAAAGCCGAACTTTAAATTTTTTTTTTGAATTGAAAATTGTTTAAATTTTTATTAAAAAATTATTAAATTATTTTTTATTTCTGTAATCAATTTAATTTATTTATCCATTTAATTAACGATTACTAGTTATCACATTTAATTATTAATTTATTCCTGTATTTAAAAATGCAATGCGATAACATAACTATAAAACAAATTAAAAAAAAGAAACGTAACAAATAAATAAAAAAATTCGATTTAACAAAACAGTAATAAAAAATATCCGAAAATATAAAAAAATATCGATACAAACATACTTAATTATTAATTTATTCCTGTATTTAAAAATGCAATGCTATAACATAACTATAAAACAAATTAAAAAAATGAAACGTAACAAATAAATAAAAAATTAATTTAACAAAACAGTAATAAAAAATATCCGAAAATATAAAAAAATATCGATACAAACATAACTAATAGTCCTGATAATCATGATCATGATTATCATCTGCATCATCGACATGATCACCAGTACTATGAGGTGGAGGCGGAGGCGGAGGAGGTGGAGGAGGTGGCTGGCGAGCTAGCAAATGGTACAGATCCTCCTGTCGCTGCAGCACCTGAGCCAACATGGCAGCCGTCCGGCGGGCCTCCACCTGGCTGGCCGCGATCCGCCGCCGCCGGCCGCTAATCGCCGCCGCTTCGGCCATGGCCCGCAAACTCGCTATCTCCCGCTCATCCACGGCAAAGACGATCGGGCGATTTACTCTCCAGCAGAGGCAATGGGCCCCTTTCTTGTAGTTCTTTGGCAAGGTCGCCAAGACCGTGATAGGCGACTCTTCTTCTTGCCGCCAACAACAATCGGCCAAACCATCGGCCGATGCATTGGATCCTACGGGCTCGAGATCGGGGAACATGAGGATGTTTGAGATCTAACCCGAGACATCCTCGCCAAACTCCTCTGTCAAACATAAACAAATTAGTCAATTTTATTGTAATAAAACAATATAAACATTGTTAAAAAACTATTCATTATGTTTTATAATTACCTGGTCCGCTCGACCGCTCATCGACAAAATCACAGGTACCTTTCCTAATATGAGTTGCACGATGGAGCTCGTGCAATCGAACCTCCCTTTTCAATCGCCGAGATGTAATTATTTAATAAAAAAGCTTAACTAAATAATAATAATAATAATAATAATAATAATAATAATAATAATAATAATATAAAGCATAAGTCGAGCTGCGTCTTTGCGCTGACCGATCGAACCTCCAAAGATGCAAGCTCCCACCCTTTTCGTAAGCTCTATTCTTCTTCGCCTTCTACATCGCCTTGAACTCGGGGAGTTCGGCGCTTGTAGTCACGCCGCCAGATCTCATCTCCTATCCAAGTGGGCTGCCCATTGAGGCGGGCATCTCTAAGCATATCAGATAGGCGGTGGGAAGCCTTCATATGGAAGTTCTTCTTGATCTGCTCCTCCTGCTCTTCCTTCCAAGAAACCCTCTCCTGTATGAATATAATACGTTATTAAAAATAATTGAGATTCATCAAATAAAAAAATAATACGCAACAAAAAAAAATAAACAACTTACTCTAAAAGAATTGAACATGTGCCTCCGCTCATCCACCGTCAGTGTCCCCCAGGTGGGCCAATAGGTGTGGTAATTTTGCTCAATTACTTCCGTGATAGCCTTCTCTGCTGGCTTTGACGGAAGGAACCTAAACAATAACAACATACCAAACAAGTTAAAAAAATATAGGTTAAACTGTAATTTTCGTCCCTTATCCTTTTTTTTAGTTTTCATTTAAGTCCATTAAGTTACAAAAATTACTTCAATTTCGTCCTTTCTTTTTAATTATTCTTTTTTTTGTCTTAGACGAAATACCATCTTACACGTGGCAGTTTGTTTTATTTTATTTTTCTGCCACATGTCAGATGGTGATTCGTCTAAGAAAATATGAATAAATAAACAGAAAAGACGAAATTGATGTAATTTTTGAAGTTTAAGGGACTTAAATGAAAACTAAAAAAAGATAAGGGACGAAATTGAAAACTAAAAAAAAGATAAGGGGCAAAAATGTGTATTCAACCTACATACTCACCCTCTACCAGCTGGCCTGATAGCAACTCGGCCATCATGCAGCATCTGAATATCATCAACGACCTCCTGCTCATCCTGCTGCTGCTCAACCTCCTCGTCCTGCTGAACCCCGGTCTGATCAGGTGCCTGGCCCACACTATACTCCTGATCGGACACATGAGTGCCGGGCACCGTCTCAGACACAAAATGAGAGGAAGAAGCGGCAAGTGTCTGCTGGAACCCTGGGGTGGGCATCATGTAAATGGGTGTCGATGCAGAAGGTCCTGCATGCTGTGTAGGTGCCGAATGTGACGTAGGCTGCGTAGGCGTAGATGTATGCGGACGCTGTGTGGATGACAACATCGCATAGCCAGCATCATCAATCCTAATAATGTTCAGCCTCCGACGACGAGGGGGGTCGACAGCGATGCCCTTCCCCTTCCGTTGACCACTACTGGGTGGTCAGGGGGGGTCGGAGCCTGAACCTCCTGATGCCATATATGTCTATAGAGCAATTTAATAATAACAGTCATGAAATATTATATTTAAATATAACAATATTAAAAATGAATTCCAAAAAATAAACAAGTTATATGAAAATAACTGACAAAATAAAATATGTTGTTAGACATTAAATTCTCTAATTGTAAAAAGTTAAACAAATTTATTCTGCCCATTCTGCCCACTCGCCTTGCAGATCGTCTTGAGATCTTGATGGTTCTCGCCACTTCTTCATTTAATTCCTCATCTCCATTTACATCTTCATATGTGATTGGATCGTCACGTAGTCGAGAAATGGGTTCAACTTCGTTTACTACGTTGACATGAGACATCTCATCCACCTGATAAGCCACTTCTTCCTGTGGATCATCTGCTTCAATGCGACCCCTTGGTTTTGTCTATTGCAACACACCAACCTTGTTTGTCCCTTCGAGTTGACGGATAAGGGACATAATACACCTGTCTTACATGTTGTGCCATGATAAACGGATCAAACATTTGGTATCTTCTGCTCATGCATATGTCAACAGTATTATATTTGCGATCCATTCTTGTGCCTCTACTTGACGGATCAAACCAATTACAATAAAATAGCACTATTCTTTTAGTATAGTTTAAATTATTGTACGCCAGCTCATATATATGTTGAATCACACCGTAGAAGTCGTCTTCACCTCCCTCTGTGGCACCTTTTACATAAACTCCGCTGTTAATCGCTTTTTTCCTCCTGCTTTTGACTGAGTTTGAAATTTGTAACCATTTAAATACGTGTGCCATTCTTTTACACGTGATTTAGGACCATGAGATAAATTTCTCAAGTGTTCGATTATGGGCGATTCTCGACTCGCTATACACTGCAGATACACATGCACAAGTGATTTAGGGTTCATTTTTGCAAACAATCTTTTGTATTTTCAAACAACAAATAGTTGAAAAAGGACTAAAAAGACATACCTGGCTCATAAACCACGTTGAGAAAGATGCATGAATATAGGCGTAAGAGTCTTGTTCGCCAGGGCTTAGTTAACAAGAATGCCCTAAACAAGTCATTATCAAACAAATGATCATGAATAGTTATGGACTAAAGAAAATGAAAGTGGTCAAAAGTATACATACGTAAGATATGGTGATACTTCGGCACAGTTGATCAACACGTGAACGTGTGCTGACTTCCAATCTTCTCCCGTTAACCAGGACTTCAGCTCCTTTCCAGCATGACGACCGGGAAGGCAAAACACTGATAAGGCCAGCGGGTGTCTTTCACTTTCAATTTCTATTTCATTCCTATTATTTGTTGGTGTCAGCATAAAGTTCGTAAAATAATGGGAACAGAAATGAATTGTCTCACGGTGTAAGTAAGTTGCACAAATAGATCCTTCAACCCTGGCCTTATTTTTCACCGACCGTTTTGAGTCACCCATAAATCTATAGAATAACAAGGTTGGTGATCAACATTTCAACATTTAACCCGGGCGTTGAATAATTATGTTAAAGAATATTTGATTATATTACCTTTCGAATGGATACATCCATCCGTATTGAACCTGGTCCACCAAGCCTAGCTTCATGTGCAAGATGCACCGGGAGATGTTCCATAGAGTCAAAGAAACCAGGGGAAATATTCTCTCCAACTTACAAAGAATGGCGGTATGTTCTCGCTCCATCTTGATAAGATCATCATCTCTCAATGTTGCAGAACACAAATCTTTAAAAATTGGCCGAGTTACGTAAGTGGATTTAAAATATTTGACGGCAGGAACTAAATGCAATAGGAAGTAAACACTCCATGAATACATGACAATCATGGATTTTCATCCCAATCATTGTTCCTTTGTTCACATCAGACATCTTGCCAAATTAGAAGAATAACCGCCTGGCATTCAAGTTCTTTTATCCAATCGATGCATCGACCTAGCTTCCTCAACAGTTAAAGAGTAACAAAGCTTTGGGTTTCACGGTTTTCCCATTCGACTGAGTCGTCAAATGCAAGTCCTTTCGCTTACAGTAAAGTGGTAAGTCCAGTCTGGCCTTATCATTGTCTTTCGTTCTTCCTCTAACGTTCATCACTGTGAGAAAAACATTGTCAAAAAAGTTCTTCTCAATGTGCATAACATCAAGGTTGTGTCTCAATAAATTATCTTTCCAATACGGTAAATCCCAAAAAATACTTCTTTTAGTCCAATTGTGCCATTGTCCATATCCTTCAAATCGATCCAATTCACCAAAATCTGTGATTTTTGGCAGATCCATAACTCTGGTAAAAATCTGTTTGGATGTCAACCTCGGGGGCGGGCCATCTAATTCAACTTCCCCCTTCTTGAAGGCGTTCTTATTCCGTCTAAATGGATGATCTCTGGTAAAAACTGCGATGTGAGTCAAACCAAGAACTTTTCCCCAAATTTCAAGGTAAAGGCCTTTGTATGCTCCATGCAATGGGACATGCCATTTTACCATGAGTACCCCAACCGGACAACATGCCATATGCAGGGAAGTCATTAATGGTCCACATAAGAGCTGCCTCATTGTAAAGTTCTTCTTTCGTGCAATATCATAAGTCACAACGCCATTCCACAACCTTTTGAGATCGCCAATGAGAGGTCAGAAGTAGATGTCAATACCATCTGTTAGATTATCTGGACCCGGTATAATACAAGTCAAGAACATATAGGGCTTAGACATGCACATATCAGGAGGAAGATTGTATGGGGTAACAATAACTGGCCATCAAGAATAAGGTTTCGCCGTTGATTGAACATATGGGTAAAACCATCAGAGCATAAGCCAAATCGTACATTACATGGATCTGCTGCAAATTCCGGATTCACACGATCAAAGTGCTTCCAAGCTTCACCATCACATGGATGTCGCAACATACCTGAAGTGCTTTTATTCTCATAGTGCCAAGTCATTTTGTCTGCAGTCTGTGTTGACGCAAACATTCTCTGCAACCTTGGAATAATTGGCAAATAAAACATTGCCTTCCGTGGAACTGGTTTTTGTCTACCCTTCCCATTATCAGTCTGTGACATATACCTTGGCTCACCACAGAATTTGCATTCAACCAGCAAGGCTTATCGTTTTTACCAAATTCATTGTCGTAATATAACATACACCCTCTCACACAACAATCAATCCTTTTAGATTCCAACCCCAATTTGGACACTAAGCTTTTAGCCTCGTAATAACTTTTTGGCAAACCATCTCTGATAAGTGACGAGTCCAACATCATCTTCGTTACGAGATCCAAGCACACATCCGTAGCACCACAGTTGGACTTGAGAGCTAAAAGTCTCACACACATTGATAACTTAGAGTCGGCAGACCCTTCAAACAACGGCTTATTTGTTTCTAACAAGAGATTATAAAATCTTTGTGCAGTCTCATTTGGAAGTTCATCTGTGTCATCATACTGTGGCTCCTTGAATGATACGTTGACCCCCAAGGCATCACAAACCATATCTTGCATCAATTCAATCTGCTCACCATATCCCGTATCTACACAATTGCTTGAAGCACATGTGCAATTATCGCCAACCCCTAATCCAACCCGAGGTAAATCTTCACCATGTCTAGTCCAAATCCAGTAATTAGGCATAAATCCAACTCTCTGCAGGTGCAGCATGACCTCACCTGGGCTCTTGATCTTTCTGCAATCGCATTTAAGGCACGAACATCTAATCCCTCCATTAATTTCGAAATCTTCGTGTGCCATTGTGACTTGAACGAAGTGATCAATCCCATCGCAAAAAGATTGTTTCAAACCCCCTCTTCCCGGATACAACCTATCGTACATCCAACTATGATTCGAAGGAAAAAATTCCATCTTCTGCATGTAAAAAAAAATTGACAATTTCAGCAGCACGACATTCTTACAACCGCTCTCTTTCTTTAAATGGTATGACCCTATCCCATCATAGTCAGGCATAAAGTCTCCCAAAAGCTAAGTGTTTGCAAACGTAATCTTGAATGAATTTGATTTTGTAAAATTAAAAGTGAGTTTGAACGGAAATGATTTATATTTAGATTTCAATTACTTGAATACAAAAACTATACAGAATTGCTTTTTTGGTTGAATTGATCTTAAATGGTCCTTTAAATTTCATTGAATTCTTGAATTGTCTAGTTTCTAAACTTTGGCATAATTCTAGCAATGTTCATGATAGTAGGACATGTGTTCTGGGAAGTGGATTATATAGGTGCTTGGGAATGTTAATTTATGAGTATATAGGATAATAAGGGGTGTGCTTGGTAGAAGATTATATAGGTGAAAAGTTAGAGTAAGCAAACTTGTGGTACTTGAATTATTTGAAATATGAAATTCTGTTTCCTGCATAATTTTGTGGATGGACGCATCCCCTATGCGAAATTGAAGATGGTTTTGAAGATGTCAAACACGTGAAGACTTTGGTTCTGCTAGTATTCTTTAGGTTTTATTTTACTCTAGTTAGAATCAATTGTTAAGAGTCTCAATAAACTTGTGGATTAAGATTTAGAATATGCTATTTGATAAAATAAATTGAATCATGCATTGCATAATTTGAGTCTAATTGAGTGTAGAGAGAATTTTTTAGAGTGAAAAAGGCTTTACAACAACTTATTTATAATATATACAAGTTAGGAACCCAAATAAGATGGATAAACGCTTCGTGCTCAAGATAAACAATTGGTTTATTTTACATTCATGAGATCAATCCTCTCTACATGATACCTTCACCCTAATATAAAACATACATCAAATAAAATTCCCTCTGTGGAGAGAACTATACATCACTCCAACATAAAACATCATTTCTTAGCCAAAATATACATCACTTCAAAATTCCCTCTGTGGAGAGAACTATGAAGGAAATCAAATAAATATGTCGCAAGGGGGTCAACACCAACCCTTTTCCACCCAATGAGTCAACCGACATTTCGTTAGAGTGCATACCTAATTAGAAGAACAAGAGAATGTCGACGTCCTTCGATGCGAGTGGCGGTCTCTGAGCAATGTGACCTTGGACAAAAATACTAAAAACATAGAAAATTTTAAAATTAGTTCATCATATATAACTTTAAGCATTTGAATAATAGACTATGCTTTCAAAAAGGCCAGATCAAGTCTAAAAAAATCCTATAACAACCAGAAGCATAAAGAGAAAAGAAAACCAACCATTAACAAAAATGAGGTAGGAAAAAAAAGACTTCAAATTTCACAGTTATGTGTATACAGCTCAAACAAATTTCCAATTGAACTCAAAACTTTCAATACAATACCTAAGTAACCTAAGGCACAACAAAAAGGAAGAAAAAGAATAAAACTTATCTAAGTAACAAATGCTTTGGTACAATTCAGTGTCCTATCAAACACTAGAAATGTGATAGTTAAAGTCTCGGCAACATGAGTAAAAGGCAGCAGCTGGGTAAAAAATAATTCTTGCCATGGAGACGCAACGAAAAGAGTAGTTTCTATAAGTATAGTGAGACGTGGCAGTAACCCATACACTCTCTTATTATGAGACATGGCAGCAACATAATTTAAGTATAGTGAGACGTGGTAGTAATGCATGAAATAAAATTATGCAGCAATTTGAAGTTTAAAAATATGCATACTCTCATAAATTGTTAAATTTCAATTTTAACTTTCACACCATGGCACCAAGTGATTATGTAAATACTTATACATGGTTATTGTCCTTGTCTTATGCATAATGACTCAACACCATTCATATACTCCATACTTAACCTTCAAAGTTTTGTCCACTCTTTGTCCATCCTTATAATTCTAATACAAAAAAATATCATATACATTGAGATTATCTATTAATGAACTTGTAAGACATGAATCTAACTATTATTATTATTATGTAAAGCTCATTATCATGAATTATTAACAGCAAATTAAGCTACAACAGTAGATTATTGAAATGAATTCAGCAGAAAAAATCAAATGCTATAATGCTAAAGATTCAATTTTCATGCATTTACTTGATAAGCAAAATTACTGTCTCAACCTTATTGTGAAGGATCCCTATGAGAAGAGCACATTTCTTTCCCTCATTTCTATTTTGGAGTATAGAGATAGACAATATAATAACTTTCAATTAGTTGCAATTAAGATCAAGTTTTCTTAGTTAATAAATAAAAGGAATGAAAAGAAAATGAATTTATTCAACATGAGGAGTGTTTTCATATGGCTGAGAAAAAATTAGAAGAGAAATTGTTTGATGTAAGTGATGATTTACACTATTGTTACTGAATGATGCAAAGCTTCAAAGAAGCACCACCGAGCGAATCATCGTTTCTATTTTCTTAGGAGCCACAGGGCTAATATATATTGTGGTAACAAAGATAACTATATGTGGCAACAAAAAATATATAACAACATAACTATACTCGTGGCAACAAAAGAAAACTATACTCATGTGCCCATAACAGCAACGAACTCATGTGGCAACAAAAGATCACAACTACACATATACCAGCCATTAAAACAAGATAAAGTTTCAAATCTAGGAGTTGAGCTTCAGATAATTCTTCTTTGACCAATTTGACTTCGTAATTAACTGTTGGGAATTTCAAACAAAAATCCCTAAGCCCCATTTTAGTGTGTGGCAGATTCACTTAAGAAGAAGACAACACAAATTCAAAAATGGATGAACATAGGATCGTAGATTCACTTACTGAAATTGAGTTTATGTGTTGCTTGCTAAATGAATAATCTACATGCTACCTTACTCTAACATAAAATATACATCGACAAAATTCCCTGTGGGAGAGAACTATACATCACTTCAACATAAAACATCCTTTGTTAGCCAAAACACACATCACCTCAAAATTCTCTCTCTGGAGAGAACTATGAAGCAAATCAAATAAATATGTCGGTGTGGGGGTCAACAGCCAACCCTTTTCCACCCAATGAGTCAACCGACATTTCATTAGAGTGCATACCTAATTCTCAGAACAAGAGCGTGTCCACGTCCTTCGATGTCAGTGGCAGTCTCCGAGCAGTATGGTGGCCTCGAACTAAAAATACTGAAAAAACATAGAAAATTTTAACTAACAAGCTACCAAATAGCAATCAACAAAAATGAGCAGGATACCAACCAAACAACAATCATGTTATAAAATAATTCCAAATAAACCCCAAGTAAGCTTTTTGCCTTTCACTATTTTTATCAAATTAAGGGTATAGTTGAAAAAAAGACATTAAATAGACGTTGAATTTGTAAAATATGATAAAAAAAAGTTAAAACATCATTAAATATAGAATGGCTGGATTATTTGACTAGGTCATATGTTCAAAAGGAACCCTTATGCTAGCTCACAAATCTGCAAGTCTGCAAGAAATTTAATTACTAGCTCACAAATTAAATTAAAGGAACCCTTATGCTAAAATTTGCAATCATACAATTCTAGAACAAAGAAATTATGAGAAGAAAGGGAAAATGAGTGAGGTGCTTTATGAATTGTGTGACACTTCGGGAAACTTGATGTCATTCCTTATTGGAAAGCGATGTGATTAAAGTGTGGTGTATGAGGACCTCTTTATGGGGCTGTCCCTCTTCTGAAGGGAGAAACCAACCCCCCAAGGTCATTGACGCAGTTGAAGTACTAAAATACAAAAAGTTAGGTGATGTATATTGTTGCTCCTTACGATTAGAGTACTTCTATCCGTACACCATTTAATCTTACCAAAATTCACACCATCTGAAGAACCACCAAAGTTTTAGTTTTAAAGTGAGAAAGGAAGGGATTTTGAATTTAGTTCATATGCTTGGGTGGGAAAAATTGAAAGGTAATACCAAACAAGTAAGGAATTATGGCAATCTATCTACTAGTATCTATCTATCTATTATGATATTAGCTATATAAGAAAACTTACTACACTTAGTTTGGTTATTCACGCTATGCCATGTGGCAACATCTCCATCTTCTATTTATCTTCTATTTAAGAAAACTAAACACACTTATTTTGGTTATCCACGTTATGCCACATGACAAAGATCTCCATTTTTTATATAGAAAAATTATTTTCTGTTAATTTTCTTGCACTGCATGTAGCACGAGTCTCATATGCTAGTTTTCATTAAAAATGGTATGAAATTAAGAATATGCTTACTGTGGTTACCATTTAAGTAGAGGAACTTGGTTTTTGAACCTAAAAAAACCTTTAAATAAAGCTGTAACACTTCTAATCAAGACAAACTTAGTAATGGTCCATGCAAGATAGAAGAAAAAATCATCTTTAATCAAAGACTGATCATCTAATTACAAACAATGAGGTGTCCAAGAATGAAACACCAAGTAGTTCAAATCAGACAAAGACTCACTACAGGAAAATGAGATAAACAAATGGAAGAAAGATTCATAACAGTTTTACATGTTTGGTAACCCAATGTACCATGACTTTCACGAAAGTAGGAACTTAACAACAATCCCATTTTGTGGTGACTCTTTAAATAGAAGATGCAGACGCCAAAATCGTGAGAGATATCTAAGATTTCGATTTCAACATGCATCTGTAAGTGCCAAAACTATCACATTGTATAGAAGTAGTCGAAGTAGTCATTTGAAGCTACAAAAGAAACAGCTTTTTGACCTTAAGAGTAATGAACAAAAGCACACGTACAACAAATTCCAATATAAACAAAAGAAGAAACAAAATCTAGAATGTGGTATGAAATCAAATAACGTACAGCAAAGAAAGATTAGGCAAAGAAAGATTCAGACTGAAATCAAATTACAGGTGAAGGATCCACACCTGGAGCTTGCAAATTCATAAAGCTTCCCAGTTGGAGAGAAGACAATAAGAGCTACCTCAGCATCACACAATTCTTCACAGGTACAGGTGTTTTCTTGGAAGATTCAGGAACCCTCTTATTGCTCCCTTCAGAGACCACCCAAAAAAAAAAGCTCCCTTCAGTAACGGCGGCCCTGGCGGAGGGGCAGTGGACGTGCGGCCCTGGCGGAGGCAGACGTGGTGGCTGCGCGGCACTGGGAGAGGGAGGACGGAAGAGAGGTGGTGGCGGCGGCGGCGCTGGGAAGAGAACGAAAGAGAGAGAGAGGAGAAGAAAAGAGAAGCAACAGGAGAACGAAAGAAACGTGTGGCCCTGGCGGAGGCAGACATGGTGGCTGCGCGACACTGGGAGAGGGAGGACGGAAGAGAGGTGGTGGTGGCGGCGGCGTTGGGAAGAGAACGAAAGAGAGAGAGGAGAAGAGAAGAGAAGCACCAGGAGAACGAAAGAAAAGGGGAAGAAAAGGTTTTTGTCTGGCTGTATCTGGACTTTATCGACGGCCACATTAACCTTACAGACGGGCTAAACCCGTCGGAAAATTTCTCGGGTTTACCGACGGCTATTTTCAAATACCGACGGTCTTAATGCCGTCGGTATGTGAAAAATAGCGGGAAACTGAAAACTAATCACGGGTATACCGACGGCCTATACCGACGGTCAGAAGCCGTCGCTAAAAACACGGATTTTCCGACGGCTTTGCCTGTCAGTAAACCAATGCGTCATACTCTCAATGTTACCGACGGCAAGGCCGTCGGAAAATCCGTGTTTTTTGCGACGGCTTCTGACCGTCGGTAATAGGCCGTCGGTATACCCGTGATTTCTTGTAGTGAATTAACCAAGTAGTGCCACAAAAACAAGGATTTCCAAAGAGGCCAATTCAAGAAAATTTTCACAACAAAGATTTCACATGGGAAGAAAGATAAAAGCTAGAAAACTAACACTAACAAAAGCAAAGAGAAAAAAACACATGACTAAAAGAAACAAAACAAAGTAAAACAATACTCCCCTAATTTTTTAGGCCACCATCAGTAGCGTCCTCATTTTTTTTTCATCTTGCTCTGGGATATGGAGAAGCATAAAAATTGATAATTTTTTACCAGGGTCCCATTTCTTGAAGGATAAAGGCCAAGTGAAACATGAAGAATGAAAGCTTATTCCCGGATCACATTGCTTAAAGAATGACAATCGTGAAAACAATATAAGTCTACCCTCAAATCCTCCTGGATCAAACGGTATTTCTACAAAGAAAAGTGAGAAATGAGATGAATAGGCTAACTTTGCAGCATCCACAGATGCATGTAAACCAATATACTTATCAATTTCAAAGTTTTCACAATTCTTAGTTAGCATGGTGAGGTAAGTGTTTTCCACATAAGTTGCCCTGTCACTTGTTCTTTCCCAAGGATTTGTAGAAAACAGTGCTTGTTTTCTCTCCATTTCTTGTTCTTTTTCTTGTGACCCACCTTCCACTACCATTTCATCATCATTTTGATCTATCCCTGCAATAATATTTTTCTCAAATTGTGTTTCGTGAGGCTCTTTGGATATCACTTGTAAGCACGGTGGTGGTGGCGGCAAAGATGACAAAAATGATTCCCATTCTTCCTTAGAGAATATAAATACATGCTTATTCATCATATGGTGCAAATAACAAGGAAAATAATAACAAGAAAAAAAATTAGTCTAACCGGAATAGTGAAAGGAAATCAATATCAATAGCATAAGTCCCTAACGGCGCGCCAAAAACTTGATAAGCCCGCAAGTGCACGGTTTTATCGCGTAGTAAAATATCGTTCCCACAAGGACTTAGAATTGAATACCAATTTCTCTCACTAAGATGATTAGCTAAAGGAATAAATTAGAATGGTATTGTTGTTGCTGGAAAATGAAATGAATTTAATTTAGAAAATAAAAGGCTCTTGGGATTGATGTTCTTCCAATGAAAATTACTCTTAAGCCAATTCTTCGTCACTTTCCTTTGAGTATGAACAATGGATTCTTAAAGGCCAAATAATCAAATGTAATTATTGTCTTCTTTCAAAGTACAATAAAATGTTTCAAACATAGAATCTACCTATTTTCATGGTAGAAGGAATGATAAAACTCATTAAGAACAATTATTTCAAAGCCTCAAGAAAACCAATTCTATTTTCATGAATTGATCCTCTTGTTTAATCTTGTAATTCCAATATCAAATTTTCACCTTTCAGTGCTTAATAAGATATTTAGGATTCATACAATCATATTAGTTATGATTGCAGAGAAAGTAAAATTCAAGATTAAATTAAGAATGGAACAATGCTCATAACATCTAAGGAAAGAAAATTAGACTTAACAATAATTCATCATTGGAATATAATCAATCCCAAGATAAAAGAAACTACTCACACATGATTGGAATATAAATAACACAATGTAAATTAAACATTCAGAACTTGAATAAGTAAAAGATGAAGATTAGAAGGTAATAGAAACTGAAATTCATTCAAAAACTTAAAGCCATAGAAAAGTTGTTTGAACATACATGAAGAAAAACACAAAAGAACACAAGTTTAGCTAAGAAAAATGGAGAGGAAGATGATCCCATTTCGTGCTCTGAAAGCCTCAATTTATAGCCCAATTATACCCCAATCAAGTGTCATTATATCCCCTTTAAGACCCCTCTAAAACAGCTCAAAAGTTTCAGCACTTAAATTGAGCTGTTACAAAATTCTGCCATAAACATGGCCGTAATGCGCAACACTGGGGGGCCATAATCTTCAAACTGTGACTTTTCAGCTCATCTACCACGAATTACGGCCATGTTGGAAAACACTGGGGGCGTAATCCTCTCTGTTTCTTCACTTGACCTTCCAACTTCTTCCCACAAATTATGGCCATGTTCTTCAACACTGGGGGGCCGTAATCCTCTCTTTTTGCATCAAATTCATCAACTCTTCAATTCCTGTTCCTACAAATCAAAATATAAACCAAAAGGTAATAAAAATAAAACATAAATAAAGATAAACCACTAATAAAACCTATTAAAACAAGGTAAAAAACTAGATAAATTCTAACTTATCAATAAACATCACCGTAAAAGTGGATTTATAAGGAACTGTTTAAAAAATTAAGATAAGTAAACCCCAAAAAATACATTGATTATATAATCTTATTTTCCCACATTTGTAACAATTATTAATTTCATGTATTTTTTGCACAACATACACCTATTATGAACAACTATTTGCCAATTTTCTACAACCTCTATGATGCAATGCAAAGGAAAACAACTACTACCTCCGTTCCTTTTTAGAAGTCTTTTAAGGTTGTTTTACACAAACCAAGGAAACCAAGAAATTTTGTTACTTTTGATGAAATTATTAGTCTTTTTCCTATGATACCATTTTCCGTTCATTACTCTATAGAACATATTTCTCTCTCTACAATAAATAGTTAAGGGTATAATTGACAAACAAGTAATTAATATAACCTTAAACTTTAAGAATGACAAGTAATTAGAAACAAAATTTATCTAAAAAACCGACATGTAAAAAGGAACGAAGGGAGTAATAAGCATAGACATGTGTTCAAATATATTTTCTATGGTATTCAATTGTAACCTATGTTAAAAAAAATCTATTTTATTTACCATTTAATACATTTTTTATAAACAACTATTCACAACTTCTAACATCAACTTTCTAAAAGTAAAATACAACAATTGTCTCCCAAAATACATTTTAAGTATATTTCATTACAAAAACAAAAAAACCAAATACATGTGCATCGCACAGGTCACGTTCTAGTATATATGTAAACTAAACTTGAGTTTTGCATTGATTACGATATTAACTAATTCTTATTTCAGTTATAAAACGTTAAATATATGATTAGATATGTGCAGAACTTTTTACATTGTATTAAATAATAAATATAAACCTTTTTCGTGTTTTTCCCTTAATGTTACAGAAAAAATTAAATATAAACCTTCTTATACATATATTATAAGTATAAGTATATATTAAATTTACTTTATATTAATGATAATTAGTAATTGAATATTTAAATAATGGATGAGAAAAAAATAGATGACAAGACATATAATGAAAAATAATATTATTAAATATAAGTTTATTATAAGATAAAAAATTTAAGTATTAAATTTAATTAGTGACAAGGATAATTGTTAATGTAAATATCAAAATTAAAATTACTTGAAGTCGATGTTAATTATTAATCACAACTTACAATTTTTTCAAAACTAAGTGACATTAATATTTTTTTTAATATTATTATAAAAACTAAAGTTTTTTATATAAAGGACATAATTGTTACTCACTATTTTATAGAATATCTATCTATCTTCTATATTCTATTTATAAGCAAAAATACTTAACATATAGTTTTAAAGTAAAACTAAATATTAACTTATCAGTTACACTTTTTAATTAATTGTCATGCATTATTAATTCACTGGTTTCAAAATTTTTGTTTATTGTTACCTTTTAGTATGTCATGTTTCGTTAAGAAACTGCTTTAAGTTATTAAAATAGAATCACGAAGACTAACATTCATTTATAAGTTATGCAATTTTATTTCCAACTTTCAGTTTTGTTCCAACTCGAAGCCATAACCAATTAATATTTGTTATATTCTAAGTTAGCATTTTATTTTAGAAAAACAAAATGGCTTTGTAAAATATCTATTGAAGGTTATAAATAAAAAAAGGAATTGCTGAATGCTATCTAAATAAAGAAAAATTGAAGATATTATTTTATTCAAATATTACGTTATTTAAGTTACATTATTATTTGTCAAAAAAAAGTTACACTATCAATACATTATTAAAAAAATTAACTTTGTCTTATTTTGAATGATCAATAAATTAAGTGAAATGAATTTTGTTATATATTATTTTAAAGTATTCAATAATAATATCTGTATTCACTTGAGATATATTAATTGCCCATAAAAATCAACTTAATATATACCTATGTAATGTCAATCATAACAAATTTTCTCTGGATGATCTATTTTTTTTAAAAAAAAACTCTTCAGAATTCTATTAGCACTTAAATAAGATATTGTTCATTTAATTGTAGACTTTTGACAATATTATAGATAATACAGTAACAATAATATTTTTGTAATAAATTAAAAAAATAAAAACAATGATATATAATTTTATTTTATATTCAAAACAGGAAATTAAAATGATAGTTATCATTCATAGACAGATTTTGAATAGGATTACACATTTTAACTATTAGATATAAAAATTCTTAGACGTTTTATTAATTATTAAAATTTCTTAATTCTTAATGATAATGTTAACTATTATTTACAACATGAGAAAAACGCTTAAAAAATAATTAAATTACGTTATAAATTATTAAATGTTACTATAAAATATAAATATAATGCAATTTCCTAAAATTAGATAGTGACAACACTATAGTGCTATCAAATATTATATATATATATATATAAAATATTATATATAAATAATAGTGCTACGTATTATAAAATATTAACAATTAAAAATATCTATAATATTATAAAATTGTAATGAGATACGTATTAAAATCTTTTTGAGAGCACGTATTAAAATCTATCTATATAAAAGTGTAGTAAAAAAAATTTAATGATGCATTAAAATATTGTATTAAATTAGATTAAATGTATATATGTAAAGAAAGCTCAAGTTTTAGTGTTAGATAGAAAATTATTTTTATCTTTCATCAATTTTAATTCATATTCATAAGAGTTTAATATGCTATTAAAAAGAGTGCACCACTAAACACCTTATAAGTAAGAAGACTTCCAAATTAGCTCACCCGTGTTTACCAGCTGCAATTGTGTGGTGTTTGGTTGACCTTCTATCTCAATCTCTCTTCTTGCAAACATCTTCAAAATCCAACTATCTCCATTTTTAGTTTCAAAAAGTGGTAAAAGATTTTCTTCCAACTATTACAGCCCAACGAACAATAACTTCATAATTTAGTACACTGCTACTCTTGAAATTTTAAATTCGAAATCAAATTTCCTTCATCTATCCTCAACACACTCACCACGCATAGGTAATGTATTCTCATATTATATCCAGCTTGATTTTTCTTAAATCTTATTTCATTACTAACAATTTCAAAATTATCAAATTCTTCATATTTAAATATTATTTTTTTATTGTTTACTATATTATATGTGGGTTTATAATTGTAATGGAACACATCGATATGTTTATAATTTCTATGTTTTTCAATTATTGTTGTCTTCTACTAATAGGGAAAGACGATTTTCATATTCCTTTAGCAATTGTCAAACTTGATTGTGTCTGTAATTTTTTTTACATGTAAGTGTAAATTTCGGTAACCATTCAAAAATACATGTTAGTTCAACTATAAACATGACATTTTTTATGCATTCATTTTTTTTTTCAATCACAAAGAGTATACTTTTAATAATTTAACAATAAATAACGTCCATGCATAAATAACTTAATTCATCTTTAAATTATGATATACAAATAATATTAACTTTGCTAAACTACAGGAGACCAAGTCAAGTACATTTCCTGCTTAGTGGTAATGTAAATGTCAAAGTGACAGTGATTGTTGTAATGGGGTATGTCCTACCATTGGGCCTAACCTTTTCTTTGGTGGCAATAAAATGTTTTAGATTTTTCAAAAAAAAATTAGGAAGAAAACAAATATACAGTGAAATTTCTTGATCAACACAAGATAAAATGCATTTTTCATAAGCAAATAGAGCTAATAATTTTGTATAATTGTTCATTCAAAAGCCATGAATCATAATCTAGGTATTTCAAATTATCATGGTGTAAATTTTTTATTGAATTTATTAATTTTATATGTTTCTTTATAAATCAGAACATCATAAAATTCACCCAAATAGTATCTTTTACCTATTAGTAAAAGTTCTTAACATATTTTTATACAATAATTCAAATTAAGTCTTAGTAATTTAAAATTTAAAAATTAAGTTATTAGACAAACATATGTCATTTCATTTCAATAAAAAATAGAATTATATATTAATGTTGCTGTAAGATACATAGAAATGACAACGAGAATATACTGATTCAGTTGATACTTAAATTAGTTAAGAAATTATTATAAAATAATTTATATAAATTTCATAATTTCAAAATTAAAATATTACTCAAAACACAAGAAATAAGTTACCAATCATGTATTTATCTTTTCATAACACTAAAATCGACTTAAATATATGACATGAAATTTTAATAATCATAAATACCCTTACAAATAATTTAAAAACACATATAAAATTAAAAAGTTAATATTATTAAATTTTATATTTATTCATATATTGTATAAAAATAAATACATGTATATTTAATTTACATTATATATACAAAATAAATTCACCTGATATCTAAGAATCATTAACGATAATATTGGTTTATTTTCTTTTACAAGTTTTTAATTGGAAAATTTGTGAAGACAAAGTAAAAATATTTCGTATTAAAATTTCTTGATCACAATACCAATGAGTAGTTTTTTACTGGAATATTGATTAGTAGTTATAATTTATTAAAAATATATTAAAATTAATTAAATTATATAATGTAGGTAGAATCTTGGCCTTGTAACCGCAAGAGACATGGTTCAAATCCCCTCAGGGACTGTTGTAACATGATCATTAGTGTCACTGAAATAATAATTTATCATCTTTCCTTAAAAAAAATTAAATTATATTATGTAGTATTGAATATCAATTATTAGGTATAAGATATTTATATCCATAATTAAAACATTAAAATCATCTGAAAATTGTGTCAATTATTAATAGCACCCTGAGAAAAAAATACTTGACAAACAATAAATCTAAAACTTATTGGATTTTTTTTATATTTAACTAAGTATTTAGTATTGAGATTATTTGACCCTAATACTAATTGTTGAATATTAATTCAAATAAGAATATTTTAAATATAATAACTTGATATTATATATTATTAAATATTAATTACAGTGTGTATATCGAAAAACATTAATTTTAGATAATTTTTTTTCAAATATAAAAAGATCTATACATGATCTCAGTTTCTTCATAAATTTTTAAAGACTTTAATTTGAAGGATAAAAGATAAATTATAAAAAATATGATAAAGATTGAATTGAAATTATTAGTCAATTACAAAATGTAGTAAAGTTACAAAACGAAAAGAAAATAGATATTAATTGTGTCAATTATTAATAACACCTTGAAAAAAAATGCTTTAAGAAAAATAAATCTAAAATTTGTTGGATATATTTTTTTATATGTGATTAAGTATTTAGATTTTCAAAAAAAAAAAGTATTAAGTATCGAGATTATTTATTTGACAATAATACTAATTTTTGATAATTATTTCAAATAAGATTATTTTAAATATAATAACATGATATTATATATATTATTAAATATTAAATATAGTGTGTATGTTGAAGAAACCATTAATTTTAGATTACTATTTTTTTTGAAATATAAAAAGATCTATACACAATCTGAGTTTTTTTTTATAAATTTTAAAAGACTTTAATTTAAATGATAAAAGGTCAATTATAATAAATATAATCAAGATTGAATTTAAATTATTAGTAAATTTAGATCAAAAAAATTATTAGTAAATTAAAAAATGGAGTATCATTACACTAGTGTAATTTGATACCTCCTCATAATTTAGATGATAAATGACTCCAAATGACATTTTATTTGTAGAACAAAATAGCATCCAATTGTAGAATAAAATGATATTCAATAATTAGATTCTACATAGCGATGATAACCAAAAGGCAATAATAATTGCTAAATTATTTGAGATTACAATTGATAAAATCTATATTTTATCATGGACAATTATATATCTTATTGTCAACAATAATATAACCATAAAGATTGAAATTATTTGTTGATAACCAAGATAACAAATATACATATGAAAAAGATATAATACCATAATATGATTAATAAACTTTTTTCATAGAGTTTTTATTTGATAGAGTTATTTTTTGACATTTTAATGTTTCAATTATAATCTTTCTAAAAAATTAATAATTCTAATTATTAAATATGATAACAAATATTATATACAAAAAATAATTTATGAATAAATGAGTTAGTTAATACAATGTTTCAATATGACTATACTTAATTATTACATTTTTTGACGGGATACTATTACATATTTTTCTATAACTAATAAATTTTATTTATTTGCATTTTTTTTTGTAGTAAGATGGGTCTAAGGCAAAAGAAAAAACTAAAACCTAATCCCTTTCCCTACTAAGTCTGTCAATAAAAACTAAAAAGATACTAATATCACTTTGTATCAAGTGAACACCAATTTGTTAAGAGATTTGTATAAAATATTTTTTATATATTAAAATTATATATCTTTCACTCATTTTTGAAATATATTTTGTATAAAATATAAATAAACCCGTGTAACGCATGGGATTTCATCTAGTATATATATAGTAAACCAAACTTGAGTTTTAGCTTGATTGTAGAATTGTCAGGTGTAAAGCTTAGGGGCTACAACATTTAATACAAGTTTATTATAATTTATGAGTTATAACATTTCAATTACCCTTATTAATTAATTTTACCATTTTACTACTCTATTTATTTTTTTAAGCAAAATTGGTGTGCAAGAGCATCACTGTGACTACTGAAATTCCAACTATGTTGGCATCTCAGCAGACACCAATCATTTGCAGCACCCCAGAAATTTTATTGAATAAAGAAAAGAAAAAGAAACAGAAACAACAAAGGGGGACATAAACCAAAACCCTTGCGAAAACATTATTTAAACCTGTAATTTGGGAGACCTACCCTATTTCTAAAAAAGTCATCTCTAACAAAATTTGGGATTGTGTTCCACCGGTGAAAACCATGAATATGTAAACCATGGGAAGCAAGCCTATCTGCATAATTATTTGCCTTTATGGTAAATATGAGAAGCTATAAAAACCATTTGTTTAGTTAATTCCAGGCAGTTTTGCCATCGGACTTTAAGCTGTCAAGGAACTAGATTAATAGATTTGAGAGCCAAAATGATGAGAGCAGAGTCACACTCTAACCAGAAGTGATGCCACCCTTTTTTGAAAGATACCTCAATAACTACCATGCATAGCGCCAATGAGCTCGGCATGGAGAGAATAAGTGATACCAAGATTTGCCGCAAAACATCCTAAAGCTGATGCATTTCTATCTCTGAAAATACCTCCACAAGCAGCGAATCCTGGAGCACCTCTAGCTGCACCATCAGTATTGCACTTTATCTAGATGCCGGAAGGGGGACGCCATAGAACTTCTTGAATATTGGGAGCGCTCCGAGGCTTGACTTGGACCGAGAAAGCTTTTAAAATGATAAATTCTTGCATGGAGGAGGAGGCAACACCAGAACTACTATTACCAGTTAAAGCAACATTAGCAACAATCATATTTTGTGCTGCCTAGCAGGAGATTTGCTTATTATCAAATTGATTTTTATTACGACAGTGCCAGAGCTGCAAGAATCACATCATTAGTTTGAGAGGACCAGTTATCATCACAAATGGAGAAAATACTTTGGATTGAAGAGAGATCCAAATTATGGTTTATAATAGAGCTTAGCCAGTTCCATAGCCTTCTAACAAAGCTACAGTCACAAAAAAGATTATGGGTGGTTTATGCTGCTTGACCACAAAACCCACAAACCGAGACAACAATACAACCACGCTTCCAAAGATTCTCATCAGTTGGCAGCCTATCATGCATGATCTTCCAGATTAACAGAGACTTAGAGGGTGGAATATCTTTATTCCAAATCAGCTTGCACCATTTAATGGACTGACCTGCGGGTTTAAAATTCAAATAAGCCTCTTTGAACTAGTAATTTACTACTCTATTTAAATATTATTATTAAATATTAATTTATTAATTTAATTTAAGGAGACTTGAGCTTTAGTAATAAATATAAATTTATTTTAGTTTATGAGTTACAACCTTTCAATTACTCTTATTAATCAATCTTATAATCATTTTTAATCTATTTAAATATTATTTTATTTAACAATTTAATTTATTATTATTTATATTAAGAATGAAACATAAAACTTCTTAGACGTTCTTTAAAATATTAAAATTAATTATTCATAATGTTAATTATTAATTATAATTTGGGAAAACTACTTAAAATATAACTAAATTAGAATATAATTTATTAAATATTTCTCTCTCTCTCTCTCTATATATATATATATATATATATTTGAAATGATCTATCATTTTTTAATATGTACTTAACAAATTCCATCTCAAACTCTTTACATGTATATCCCTTAATGCAAAGGGACTTCAGTTGGCGTTTGACACACTCACACAGCTCCCTTATCTGTCAAAATAAGTTCTTGGGGGTAAGAGAGGCAATCATCTTCATTCTTATCATACAACCAACCACTACAATCCTGTGAATCATCATTGGTTAAACTTATAGATCCATATAATAGCACACATGGAATAACATGAAAGGAAAATTGATTACAAGCATATGGATGAATTAGTAATCATAAGAGTACTTGATTATTAATTCGAAGATTCTTCAAGTGATGGCATGATTTTAGCGCGAAAGAGAGAGCTATGACATTTCTGATATTTTTCAAATCAAAATCGATGCAAAGGGTAACCAGATTCTCAAATATAGTAATCGTGCTTGAAGCTTAAGGACCCTAAGCAAAAAGGAAATAGAGCTATAAAATAAATATTAAGAAATATTGTAATGTTACATTTTGAAAGTCATAGCCAGAGCTTTAGTAGTTTAGATAGATTCATGGGTTTCTATTGACGTATTAATTGGAGTCACTCATCAATCTAAATAAGAGATATTCTCATTACATCAAAATCTAAAGCAATATTTTTTTTTGTCTGTAAAACATTTTTCTAAGAAATAAACTTAAATTGGAGTTATAAAGTTGGAGATATTCATGCAATACAACACATTTTTCTCATTAATTGATCAATTGGACTACATGAAGTATAAGGTGGATAAGAAAGACTCACCAGAATGCCACCGAAAATTTCAATAATATCCTTTGTTGTCAAATATTTATTTCCATGTGGATAAAAATATCGCGCCCTCTACATATCATAGTAAGAACAGAGAACCTGAAGTTTTGGGATCTCAAAAGCCAGCTTTTGATGATGACAGGAAATGGAATCAATCTCCAAGACCTCAATGTTAACAGCAGAAACCAAAATATTACGGACAACCATTTTGGAAATTTTTAAAAAAATTTGTGACTTGGACTCTCAATCTTAACCTGATTTACAAAGGAACGATATTCCTCGAGGGTTAGGTTTTCAAGAGATGAACAATGAGAGATAATCTCTTGAAAATCATTTGCTGCAATATACACTCCATTAAGGGTCAGGGTTTTCAGAACCTGAGGATGATCAGGAGAGGGTGAAGTTACAAGATGATAGTTCTTCAACTCCAGAATGTCAAAATCTGTGAAAACCTCAAAAGGAAAATTAAGGGTTTGTCTAGGTCCTTTCAAAACATGTGTGATTTGTTGATGAGGAACCAAATAATCAAGGGGTTCAAGCTCCATCGAAGCCTTTCTCATCCCTTTATCCAAAAGCTTCATCATCCACCCCACATCTTCTCCACTCTCGCAACTCTCGGGTAAATGTCGAATGCTACAGCTTTTCAAGGGACCAATGTGACCATCTATAATTGATGTAATCAACATGGCTGCTTTAGCAACTTCATCCACTATGGATCGAAGCATATTTTTATAGTGCTGAAATTTAGCTTGTTTATTAGAAAATCGAAGCAAAAACATTCACACTCTAAACCAATCAACTCAAACTTCAAAGTAAAAACACAAGAATAATTTTATATTATATCTGAAACATTACCTTAGAACAGACATCCATTGCAAGGCTGGTGTTTGGATTCGAAGATCGAAGTTAAGCATCGATCAAATGCTTCGACATTTGTTTTTGGTCAAAGTTGGGTGGGAAGAGTAGTTCCACACTGTTGCCCAACGTTGGGAAAGGATGCTGGTTCTCACACCTTCCATGCCTGGAAGGAAAGAAACGATAGGACTGAGAAGTGCATCAGGAAGGTTGCTAATCAAATCTTCTTCTTCCATATATTTTATACAAAATAATTTTTTTTTAAAATGTGTGAAATGAATGACAATTAGTTTTATTGAGTAGGACAAAAAACATGTAGACTACCGAATAGCATTGTCTTTTTTTATTAGTGTGAAATAAATATAAGAATAGAAAGGAAAAATAACTAAGACCTCAATCTAGTAATCCCCATAGCATTTGCTAAAAGGGATGAAGATAAGGTCGCAGGGCAATGATGCAAAACACGATAACTATGCTCCATGTTAGCACCAAACTTTGCTAACCAATCAGCTCCAGAGTTGCCTTCTCTCAAGGTATAGCGAAAAGGAATTATCTAATTGTAATTTTAATATCATCAAAATTCAAAATTAATAATATTTTACTTAATATTATATTTTTTATATATTTAATTCTGTAATATATTTTAAAAATATTTTCAAATTTTATTCTATAAAATTATTATAAATAGGATATAAAAAAACCTTTGCAACGCACGGGTATTACCTCTAGTTCTAAGTAAAGGGGAGTGTATCAGTCAAAAATAAAATAAAATAAAATAAAATAAAGGGCTGTGTAGCCTTAAATGTTGACCTATGCTAGAAAAAAGGAAAGGGTCAAAAAATATCATATTAAAATAATACCCCATCAGCTGAGCTGAATCTTGATGACTTTGATTTAAAACTCTCATCTTCAAGAAAGTTTCATTTTCTTCACGACCTTTGAACATAAGGAACAACTGTTGGAGGAACTTTTTTCTTTCTTAGTGTCTTTGAATTTTTTCTGGCTTTTATTTCATCAACCAAGCACAATCCCCTTTGTTTGCATATGGGGCATACATTTTTTCCATTAACCATTGTTTGATGCAGTGAATGTGAAATCTATGCACATCCATCCTTCTACTTGTTCTCCATTAACGTAGTCCTCCTAAAGATAAATAAAATTTGTTAAAAAAACCAAGAGCAACATATAACACTAAGATATAAATGTGTACAATGTCTACAAGAAAGAGAGTATAGTTGAATAGCGACAGTAAATGGATCAGAACAACAATTAGATTCTTGAAATAGATTGTGGTTAACACATAAAAATTAAATAAAATATTATGTATCAAGTACAGAAAATATATAAAACATTACCAGCCATTCGCTTAACATGTCATCAGGATAAAACCTACAAATTAAAAAAAGATGATACTCATCAAAATAAAAGCAATTAATTCAAAATCAACTATAGTAGTAAATATATATATAAAATAATTTCATAATTATTACCTTCTTTAAAAACAAGACAAAACCGTGCCATCTTTTTATTCATTTGTCTTTGCCCATATTTAATCAAGGAAATCATAGTTGTTAGAGATTTATGTTGAATATTATCCAAACGAATAATAGAGCACAGCATAACAGAGAAGTCATAGAAATGTAAGATAACATTGACGATTTCCATTTGATGATCAAGCTTGTAATGAAAGTCCACAAATCAGGCTTTGTTGTCTCGCTCATGGATCTAGTGGCGACAAAATAACACAAGATTAAATAAGAGAACAGAAGGCAACAAAAAATAGATGCAATCAATGACAAAACCAGATGAATAACCTGAGATTAGTCGTATATATAGTATTGATCTGAGTAGAATGAAGTCGCAATTGATGTATCCTTCCCTAGCAAATCATTATAATCAACTCATACAAGTATATATGAGTAATCATTCTTATATAGTGTTGATCTGAGTAGAATCAAGTCGCAATTGATGTATCCTTCCCTAGCAAATCACACACACACAAAAAAAGAGACAGAGAGAGAGAGAGAGATAGAGAGAGGATCCTTGTAGGTTGAGGAAGCGGCGCCGTTCGCTGCTAATATTGTCAAAATGATGAACACAACCACACATTTATAAGGAGTTAAATAGAGGAAGGGTTAAGGTTAGGTTAAGTTTTCACGTTAGCTAAATTTTTAATATTTCTATACACATCTATTTCTATCTGCACCCCATCACTTAAATCTAATGGTAGAGTTTCATTTTTGGGCCAGGACTCAATCCTAGCCATGGATTTCACAAACCCTAAAAATCAATCCAAGCCTTCCCTCTCTTACATCTTATGCGTAGCCACTACTCCCCACTCTCTCTCATTTGTTTCATTTTCCTTCTCTATCTATAAATAAAATCATCTTCCTTCTCTCTACTCCTTCATCATATTTGGAGCCATTTTCCCTTCATGTGAGCACCATAACTGAACCACCACTCACCACTGAGATTAAAGATTTTATTTAATTTTAAAACATGCATATAATACACATATAGTAGGGACTAAAAGTGCAATAAATCCTTCAATTTATCAAATGAAATATTTCTCCTTCTGTGACTAAGATTGACAATGTTTTTTCTTTTTTAAAAAAAAAAGAATGTCCTATTAATTGTGGAGAAACTTCTAAGAATTTATTATCTTAATCCTTGTTTTAAAAGATGAAAACATAAACAATCGAACTAAGAGATTGAAGTGACCCAAATTTTGCTTGATAGAATGCATAGAGAAGAGCAGAGGAAGAGGAGAAGAGAAGAGAAGAGAAGAGGTACACTAGAGTTCCTAAAATAAGGAATGCAATTGAAAGTCTCAAGGGTTACAAAGCACAAAAGTAAATATATACACAAGAGACAAATAGACTAAACTACCCTTAAGTAAATAAAGGCCTAATATTATCTAATATTATCTAACATCCCCCCTCAAACTCACGATGCATCAACAAGGAGTATCGAGAGTTTGTTAGTCAAGAAATGAAAATGTTGAGTAGAATGCGATTTTGTGAACAAGCCAACAATTTGCATGGAGGAGGAAACAGAAGGTAAAGTGATGGTGCCATGTTGAAAGTGATGGCGTGTGAGATGATAATCAATCTCAATATGCTTGGTGCGTTCATGGAAGACCGAGTTGCGAGCAATCTGAACGGCACTCTTGTTATCACAATACATAGGAGTTGGTCTAGAGACGGAGACAACCATACGAGAAAATAATCAACGCAACCAAACTATATCTGCAGTGATGGATGCCATAGCACGATACTCAGCTTCTGTAGAGGAGCGAGAGACAATAACCTTCCAAGAAATGAGAGAATATCCTAAAAAGACGCAAAATCCCGTGGAAGACTTGCGATCAGTGGGGTGACCAACCCAATCATCATCAAAATAAGCACACAACTCCAAGGAAGAAGATGAGGGAAATAGAAGAGTCTGAAATTGATTGCCCCGAAGATACTGAAGAATGCGAAAAACAGTTGCCCCATGCATTGAAGTAGGGGAAAACAAACTAACTGATAACATGCACTGCATAAGCAATATCAGATAGAGAAGAGGAAGAGGATAAGAGAATAGGCACACTAGGGTTCCCAAAATATGGAATGCAATTGAAAGTCTCAAGGGTTACAAAGTAAAAAAGTAAATATATATACAAGAGACAAATAAACTAAACTACGGTGGTGCAAAACATACAAAACAGGTTCTTGTCCCTAGTGGGAATACAATGTCGTGGGGTAAAAAGCTTTGGACCTTTGTTATTCCTCCCTCGAAGTCTTTCTTGGTATGGCACATTTTTCATAACAGGCTGCCTATGGATGAGCAGCTTCGTAAGAGGGGCTATGTGGTTGTCTATATTTGTGGCCTTTGCCAGCGCTCAGTGGAATCCACCAGACATTTGTTCTTTGAGTAGGGGTGTACACGTGGGTTTGGGCCAACCCGCCAACCCGGTGACCCAACCCGAATTTTGCCCAACCCAGCCACGTTCGGGTCGAACCCGAACCGACCCAATCAGAACTAATGACTTTTGGTTCGAATTATGGATTTTAGAACCTGAACCCGATGGCCCGATGGCCCAACCCGGTGGGATTTTTATTATTTTTATTATTTTTTTTACACTGTCACTCGTTTCTGACCCTCACTCTCACTCTCTTCTCGTTCGTGGGCATGGTTTTGAATCCAAGCGTATAGGCTGATGAAGCAGTTTCTAAGTCATGCATAGCCAGATTGCCTGTCTCTTTTCTCTTTTTTTGTGGTTGTTCTGGTCCTGAGGATTCATTTAGACTGGTTTCTGGTTCAGCTGCTTGCAATACTTAACCTCCTTTACTTTCATTATGATTTGAAATGATTCTAACATGACTGGATGGATGAATCAGATTACAACTTTTGTATAGCAATAATGATCTTGATTTAATCATGAGCAGGTTCTTGAATATCGCGGTGAACAAGTGCGACGCAGCATTGCTGATCTGAGGGAGGCACGCTATAAATTAGAAGGGAAAGACTGCTACGTGAGTTAATATAAGCAGGTTCTTCGTCAATTGTTTGCTTTATTTAACTGATTTGGTTCTTCTAATGCATACCTTATTGTTCCTGCTTTGAAAGTTTAAGAAAACTCTTATTTATTTGGTTAGAATGAAAATTTCAGTGTGAGTAATCATTTTAAAATGGGGGATCATTTCAGGGAATGAAAACTCTTATTATTATTATTATTATTATTATTATTATTATTATTATTATTATTATTATTATTATTATTAGTTTTTGCTTCACAACCCGCGAGCCCATCCAACCCAACCCGGTCAACACCGATTTGGTTCGGTTCGGGCCATTTAGAAAAACTGCGGATTTTTTTTGAAATCCAAACCATTCAAAGTGATCGGATCGGGCATCGGATTTATCCAAAATCCATCCAAATCGGCCCATGTTCACCCCTATCTTTGAGTGTCACTTTGCTGTGAATCTTTGGAACTGGCTTGCATCTTCTTTGAATTCTACCCTGGACTGCTCATCCTTAGACACATCCTTAGACACAATCACCAGAAAATACCAGCCATAGCCGGTGAAGGGAATAGCCGATGCGGGAGAGAAGCCGATCAGATTTGTAGCCGAAAACTGGTCCCATTGAACCGAGGCTAGAAAGGAAAATGTTGGAAGTTCAGGGAGCATCGTGAGGCCAGCCGATTACTAAAGAGTTTAGTCGGTGTGGATAAAGGAAATATCCGATTATTATGGCCTCATCGGCTGAGCTATTGTTGATTAACATGGAGCTTTGAAGCTCGACCAAGGGTCAAATATGTGAAAGTCATGGACTTTGGCGCCAAAATGATTAAAGCTAGCCCTTGAAGGCCTTCAACGCATTTAACACGTGATAAATCGTTTGCCCAGCCGATGGGAGAGCGGTTAACCCACGATACGCATAAGGAAGCAGTTGAGGGATACCCACGACCGCTTGTTGTCAGCCATGAACGTGCGGAAGTCATAATGGCCAATAGGGGGCGGTTACATTTTTGTTTTTCTTTTCGTATATATATACCTTCGCTGAGAAATGTAAAAAACACACAATCAATCAAACAACTATTTCTCTTGCAATTTATCAGCTTTTTACAGCATTTATCTTAGCCGATTCCATGTATCTTAGTCTTAGCCTTAGCATAGCGTAGATTCGCCACACTCAACGCTTTCTGGAGTAGTTGGGGAACCCATAATCGAGAATCAGAGTTCCGTTCTCGGTGTAATCGCTTAAACAGGAATCAATTTATCGGCTAGACGTTAGCCGAATCCCTCGGCTGATTTTTCCACGCAAACAAGTTTGGCACGCCCGGTGGGACCATAGGTGAATTGAAGGACAGGTTTGATTCTCCAGGGCAGGATCATGCTTAGCGTATGAACCTGGGGTCCGGAAAGAAACTCAACAACAACATGGAGTCGAATTCAAATCCCAAAAGAACCCCACCACGCAAGAACAACGAGTCAGCATACACCTTGGGTATGCCCATAACGGTTGAAGACATTCCAGTCTCCGCACCAGCCTCTGCAGAAATGAATAACCCAGAGAATACCGAAGCCCCAGTGGTCATGACCACTTCTTTCATCAGGCAGCAGATTGATATGGGGATTCATGATATTATGTACCAAGTGTCAAGGCAGTTGGCAGATATTGTCAGGCCCATGGTGCATAACGAGGTTCAAAGAAAGAGAGACATGGAGACCAGCCGAGGACAACAAGGTGAACACTCGGCTAGTTCTGCATTGGCAGGGGGAACGGGCAAACCCAGCATGCACAAGGCGTAGTCCGGCAAATTTCAGCCGAATGTGGTTCAGACTGGGCCTTTTCAGGCACAACCAATCCCACTACCGGTAGGGCCACCAACCCAGACGTGCGGTGATCAGCAGAATACATGGGTACCACCCCATGCTGGGGGGCAAGTGATGCCACCTGATCAAGCGAATCTGCAGTATGGGCAGATCAACATGGCCCGGAGGCCAGTTAACACGGTTGGACACATTGGTCTGCCGCCAGTAATGTCGTATGCTCCAACGCATGGCCCTACTGTGCAGGCAAACACATATGGACAGCCAAATTGGCAGCCGATGGCCCCTGGTTATGGTTCAGGGAAGCTATCTGGTGATTGGAACCTCAACAATCCACCATTCTGCCAACCGCAACCAGTCCCCACGCCATACCCTCCAGTAAGTTCAAATATACTACGAACAGCTGGCAACTATGGGGGAGAGCAGGCATGGAACACTGTTCCACCTTTACCCCAGAATGCATCGGCTGTTCCAGGGACTCAGGTCGGAGGTTTTGGGGAATATGGTCCAGAGCAGCAATGGAATACCAATCCACCTCTAGGCAATGTTCCACCAAATACCTTCAACCTTCAGAATCCGTTCCAACAGGCTTCACCCTGGAGACCAGTGGGTCAGAGTGCGCCCCAGCTGAATCCGCAAGATAATCGGCAGGGAGCCTCCCATTTGATAGACCCAGAAATGATTGCAAGTACCATCAAGAAGTACTTCGGGATACAATTAAAGCCGTTGGACCGTCCTGTTTACAGGAAACCGTACCCTGAATGGGTGGATCGGATGGTTCCTCTCCCTAGGGGATTCAAAACTCCAGATTTCACCATATTCTCAGGGGAAGATGGCAAGTCTACCATGGAGCACATAGGGCGTTTCACAGCCCAGTGTGGTGAAAGCAGCCAGAATGAGTATCACAAGCTTCAACTTTTCCCATTATCACTCACTGGGACAGCGTTCACCTGGTATTCCTCCCTGCCTCCAAACTCAGTACAGAATTGGGCCGACATGGAGAGGTGCTTCCATGATAGATTTTACTGGCCTCAACCTCAAGTTACGGTAACCGATCTAACTAGTCTCAGGCAGCAAGTTGAGGAGTCGGTTGCTGATTATATTGAAAGGTTCAGAAAGAAAGCAGGGAAATGTTCTGTGCAATTCCCTGAAACAGAATATACCTCCATGGTGATTAACAACATGCACCTTGATTGAAGGAGAAGTTAGTAGGACAAGCCTGCATGATTTGAATCAATCGCGAGAAGGGCTATCCGAGTTGAGCAATATATCCAGGAAAAGGAAAAGCGAAGGGCTAGCCGAGGAAAGTGGTCCCCATTTAGTCTCTATCATAGAAGCGGAGGAATCGACTGCGAGCGGTTGACCTCACTTCGATATGATGGTAGCCGAGATAGTCAAGGAAGAGCTATTCCCGCCAAAGATTGAAGGCCGCCAAGGCCAAAGAACCGAGTCAACAGAGGATAGAGGCGGTACTCGCTTTGACATAACCAAGGCAGACCAGATTTTCGATTACTTGCTCAAGGACAAGTAAATTCGGCTGCTAGAGGGGCATCGGATTCCACCTCCTGAAGAATTGATGAACAAGAAATACTGTAAGTGGCACAACTCTTATAACCATTCTACAGCTAACTGTGTAGTTTTCAGGAAGGCCATACAAAAGGCTATCAAGGAGGGTAGGTTCAAGCTAGCCGATAAGAGCATAGCCGAGATGTCAGTAGACACCAATCCATTCCCAGTTGTAACCATGGCCATGGTGTCTTTCTCAAGGCCTGGTCAGCCCAGGCCAATAAGAGGGGAACAATCCATCAGGAGTGTTTGGATGCCCAAAGAAGAATCCAAAAGAGACCAAGAGGTCACCAGGGAATCTGTGTTTGACAGATTGGGAAACCCACTAGTGTCACCGAAAAATGCTGTGGGCCAACCATCTTCGAGTCGATTCCATGGTAAACCTCCCAGACCCGGACGTTTGACTAACGAGTTGATCAGCCATTACCGCAACATGCACTCAAAGACTAAGAGAACGCAGCATGCTCAGGAGACTGGGGGGCAAAATCAACTGGGAACCTCAGCTGAAGCCCAGCCGATTATGCCCAGGATCACTGAGGACTCTCTCCCAAAGTCTAAGAGAAGGGTGGCAGAGTTTAATGTCGAAGGGGGAATGTCCTCTCTTCGTATAACAGTAAGGAATGATGATGAACTCAAATCACAGAGGATGATCAAGCCAGCTGCAAATGTCAAAGAAGGGAAGTGGGTGGTTAATCAACCTCCGAAGAAGAAAGAGTTCAAGCCAGTCCGCTTGCCTAGAATCTGAAGAGAGAAGGCTGCAGAGGGCTAGATCCTTGCAAAGAATGAAACAAACCCTGCAGATGATAGCCGATGCCAAGGCAGCCGATAAGAAAGAGATCCCAGAAGCTAAAGTGGCAGAAGCCATTGATAGGGCTTTTGGACCTTGCGGTTTAGAGCCTGACAAAGTTGAAACTGATCAAGCCAAGGAGGCCCCAATGACAACCACGGTTGCCGTGGTGGACATAGGGCAGCCTGAAGAAGGAAAAGGGGAACCTGATAAAGAGGAAGGGCATATTCCCACATACACAAACTGCTTGAATGGTAATGACGAGCCGATCTTAGAGTCTGGTTACCGAGAAGATTCAATTCTAGACTATCTCTCAGATGAGAGTGAAGCCGGATTGATGGCCGCCATTGAGGTCGTTAGCCTGATCCCAAGTGAGTTCTGGGCTGGTTATCCCCAGATTGAACACTTAGAAGGAGACGTATGCGTGGAAGAGGCAGAATGGGCAACTTTAGCCTATGACACGGCAAAAGATGCTTTGAGTACTGTATTTGGTAGGCCAACTGAAGACATGATGAAGCACTTGAAGCCCTTGTATGTGAGAGCCTACATCAATGGCAAGGCCTTCAGCCGAGTGTTCGTTGATAATGGGGCAGTATTGAACATGATGCCAGAGCCACCTTGAGGAGTCCGAGCAAGTCCGAAGAAGACCGATCCCAACTAACATGAAAATGGCTAGCTTCATGGGAGAGGCTTCACCGCCTTGGGAATCGATGGCCGAGATCCGTTAGCCCCAAGAGCATCAAGTCACTTTCTTCGTGATTGATGGCAAACCATCTTATGCGATCTGCTAGGGAGAGATTGGATTCACACCAGCCAGTGCTTACCTTCCACCATGCATCAGAAGCTCATTTTTTGGGAAGGGGATAAAATTGAAATAGTCCCAGCCGATGACAATCCATTCCCAACTGAGGTACAAAATCTAGAAGCTTTGTTCTACTCTCCCTCTGTGGCTCCCAAAGCTGTTACTGAGGAATACGAGGAAGGATCCTGGGAATCTTATAACTTGACACCCCAGGGATTCAAGATCGAGCAATTAGCTAAACCACGGCTAGCCACGGTGGTTTGTTATGTATAAAGACACCCAAGTGGTGCAGGACTTATGGGACCGGCTAGAAGCTTTCAGGATTGAATCTCACGTAGCTGAGTCCTTGCTGATAGACAAACAACAAGGCGTTGGCCTCACATCGGCAGACGAGATCACGGAGTCACCGATGGAGTTTGAATCACCTATTCGGAGGACTTTGCCAACCTTTGAATCTCAAGACCCCTTGGAGGACCTCAATTTGGGAACTCCAGAAGAGCCTCGGCTAACGCAAATCAGCGGATTGCTGGGGGAAGTGGATAAGAAAGAGGTGGTAGCCCTGCTAGAAAAATATAAAGACTGCTTTGCATAGGACTATCATGAGATGCCTGGGCTAGCACGAGAATTGGTGGAACATAGGCTACCGATCAAGGAGGGATTCAAGCCACATAAGCAGCCACCTAGAAGGTACCATCCTCAGCTGATGCCACATATCAAAGCAGAAATCGAGCGTTTGCTCAAAGCTGGGTTCATCAGAACAGCCAGGTACGTAGAGTGGTTAGCTAACATAGTACCTGTCAAGAAGAAGAACGGCAAGATTCGAGTTTGCATCGATTATAGAGACTTGAATTTAGCCACTCCAAAGGATGAGTATGTGATGCCTGTGGCAGACATGTTAGTCGATGCAGCTGCCACACATGGTATTTTAACCTTCATGGACGGGTACTCGGGCTATAATCAAATATTTGTAGCTGAGGAGGACACTCACAAGACTGCATTCAGGTGCCCAGGGGCACTGGGAATTTATGAATGGTCGGTGATGCCATTCGATGCAGCTGCCACACATGGTATTTTAACCTTCATGGACGGGTACTCGGGCTATAATCAAATATTTGTAGCTGAGGAGGACACTCACAAGACTGCATTCAGGTGCCCAGGGGCACTGGGAATTTATGAATGGTTGGTGATGCCATTCGGCTTGAAGAATGCTAGGGCCACCTACCAGAGAGCGATGAATGCTATCTTCCATGATCTAATCGGCAAGACTATGGAAGTATACATAGACGATGGGGTGGTAAAATCCAAAGACTTCAAAGCCCACTTGGCCGATTTGGAACAGGCTTTGCAGAGGATGAGGGTCCATAACTTGAAGATGAATCCTGCAAAGTGCATGTTTGGTGTATCGGCTGGCAACTTCCTTGGTTTCTTGGTGCATCAAAAGGGCATTGAAATAGACCAAAACAAAGCCAAGGCAGTGATGGAGGCTAGACCACCCAGGAACAAAAAGGAATTACAGAGCTTGCTGGGCAAAATCAACTTCTTGAGAAGGTTCATAGCTAATTCAGCTGGTAAGATGAAGGCTTTTTCCCCTTTGCTGAAGCTCAAGAACGCTGAGGAGATGGTGTGGGGTCCTGAACAGCAAGAGGCCTTTGGACAAATAAAGAAGGCTTTAGCTAGTCCACCAGTTTTGGTGCCCCCCATGCCAGGGAAGCCTTTGAAACTTTACATTGCAACTGCTGAAGAATCTATCGGCTGCCTGTTAGCACAAGATGCTGAAGAATGAACTGAAAGAGTGGTGTACTACCTTAGCCGAAGCCTCAATGATGCTGAAACCAGATATACTCCTTTGGAGAAGTTGTGCCTGTCTTTGTTCTACGCTTGTACAAAACTCGAGTATTATTTAATGCCACATGAAATATTAGTTTTATGCAAAATTGACATTGTTAGGTACTTGCTTAATAGGCCTGTCTTACAAGGTCGCTTGATGAAGTGGGCCATTAAGCTCACTGCCTTCGCGTTGAAATACGTCCCATTAAGGGCTGTCAAGGGTCAGGCCCTAGCCGATTTCTTGGCAGAACATCCCTGCGTGGAAGTGGAGGACCCTTGGGTATCTCCAATTACTTGCATAAACCTATTGCCTTGGGTCCTAACTTTTGATGGGTCCAAAACCCATAAAGGAGTGGGAGCCGGAGTGACAATAACCAACCCAGATGGGAAAATGCGGAGGTTTGCGTATCGGCTAAACCCAGGTTTAACTAATAACCAAGCCGAGTATGATGCCATGATCATAGGGTTAAAACTGTTAGCCATGATGGGCGCTGATTACATTCATGTAAAGGGCAACTCCCAGTTGGTGGTCAGACAGCTAACCAAAGAATATGGGTGCAACAACCCAAATCTGTTGGCACGTTATGCAACGGCTGACAGATTGATTCACCAATTTATTGATGCAAATGTGTCACACATCCCCAGAGGAGCTAATATGGAGGCCAACGATCTGGCCCAAGAGGCCTCCGGATATAGGAACTCTTTGTTGACTTTGGAGTACAACGAATTACCAGCCGAGGTAATGGTCGCAGACCAAATCGATTCATGGAGGAACGAGTTGATCGAGTACTTATAGGATCCTTCTAAGTTCACTGACCCCAAAGTTAAGAGACGGACTCTAAGGTATGTGCTTCTTGATGATGAATTGTATAAGAGGAGCATGAATGGGGTATTGTTAAGGTGCATAGATAAGAATGAAGCCCTAAGGGTTATGGGTGAAGTTCACGAAGGCATATGCGGCTCGCATAGGGCTGGGCCTGTTATGAAATGGTTGATTTATCGCCATGGGTATTATTGGCCTACCATCACAGCCGATTGCTTTCAATACGCCAAAGGATGCGAAGAATGCCAGCTGCATGGTCCCATTCAAAGGGTACCAGCTGAATTGATGCATCTAGTGGTGAAACCTTGGCCATTTAGAGGCTGCCATGGATTTGATCGGCAAAATCCATCCACCATCTTCCAAAGGACACAATTTCAATATTGTGGCAACCGATTACATTACTAAGTGGGTGGAGGCTCACCCGATGGTCAAGGTACAGCAAGATGACGTTATCCGATTCATTCAACACCAGATCATATACAGGTTTGGGATTCCAGAGACCATCACCATGGACCAGGGGACTATGTTCACTGGAGATAAGGTGGTTGCCTTTGCTCAGCAGTTTGGGATTAAATTGATACATTCATCCCCATATTATGCACAGGCTAATGGGCAAGCCGAGGCAACCAACAAGATTATTGTGGACCTGATCAAAAAGAATTTGGAAAACAAGTCCAGAAAATGGCATTTTACTCTGGATGAGGCTTTATGGGCCATAAGGAATTCCAAGTCAACGGCCACTGGCACAACTCCATATCGGCTGACTTACGGCCAAGATGCGGTTTTGCCTTTGGAAATCAATGTCACTTCTCTAAGAGTGGCGAGACAGAATTCCTTACGCCTAGAAGAGTATCAGCAAGCCATGCTTATGGAGTTGGATCAGTTGGATGAAGATCGTTTAATGGCCTTAGAAAGAATTGAGGCAAGCAAACGCAGAATGGCTAGTGCCTACAACAAACATGTTAAGTTGAAGAAGTTTGTTGAGGGTGACCTAGTTTGGAAAACTATTTTACCAATAGGAGTCAAGGACCCTAAATTCGGTAAGTGGTCACCAAATTGGGAAGGTCCATTCACGGTTAGTCAAGTGTTCGCAGGAAACGCGTATCGGCTAGTTAACATGCAAGGCAAAGAACTGAACAGAAGCATAAATGGCAAATATCTGAAGAAATACTACCCCACAATTTGGCAAAGCATACTAGAACAATAAAAGAGCTATTTATAGACAAAAAGGGAAATTGTTCTGGTGACCACAGGCCGGCCACCTAGCCAACAAAAATACTTAAAGACAACCGGGAAGAACTAGTCTGTTGGGTCAAGAGTGGCTGCAACTGGGGGATCGGCAACCATATTCGAATCTTATCCGATACATCAATCCAGCATTTACAGCTGAAATGATATAGGGGGGCAATTCTTATCACCAGAAAATACCAGCCATAGTCGATGAAGGGAATAGCCGATGCGGGAGATAAGCCGATCAGATTTGTAGCCGAAAACTGGTCCCATTGAACCGAGGCTAGAAAGGAAAATGTTGGAAGTTCAGGGAGCATCGTGAGGCCAGCCGATTACTAAAGAGTTTAGTCGGTGTGGATAAAGGAAATATCCGATTATTATGGCCTCATCGGCTGAGCTATTGTTTATTAACATGGAGCTTTGAAGCTCGACCAAGGGTCAAATATGTGAAAGTCATGGACTTTGGCGCCAAAATGATTAAAGCTAGCTCTTGAAGGCCTTCAACGCATTTAACACGTGATAAATCGTTTGCCCAGCCAATGGGAGAGCGGTTAACCCACGATACGCATAAGGAAGCAGTTGAGGGATACCCACGACTGCTTGTTGTCAGCCATGAACGTGCGGAACGCATAATGGCCAATAGGGGGCGGTTACATTTTTGTTTTTCTTTTTGTATATATATATACCTTTGCTGAGAAATGTAAAAAACACACAATCAATCAAACAACTATTTCTCTTGCAATTTATCAGCTTTTTACAGCATTTATCTTAGCCGATTCCATGTATCTTAGTCTTAGCCTTAGCATAGTGTAGATTCGCCACACTCAACGCTTTCTGGAGCAGTTGGGGAACCCATAATCGAGAATCAGAGTTCCGTTCTCGGTGTAATCGCTTAAACAGGAATCAATTTGTCGGCTGGACGTTAGCCGAATCCCTCGGCTGATTTTTCCACGCAAACAATTTCAAATAAGATTATTTTAAATATAATAACATGATATTATATATATTATTAAATATTAAATATAGTGTGTATGTTGAAGAAACCATTAATTTTAGATTACTATTTTTTTTGAAATATAAAAAGATCTATACACAATCTGAGTTTTTTTTTATAAATTTTAAAAGACTTTAATTTAAATGATAAAAGGTCAATTATAATAAATATAATCAAGATTGAATTTAAATTATTAGTAAATTAAAAAAATGTAGTAATATTACACAGGTGTAATTTGATATCTCCTCATTAATTTTAGATTAAGATATTTTTTTTGGAATATGAAAAGATCTATACACGATCTGAGTTTTTTTAATAAATTTTAAAAGACTTTAATTTAAATGATAAAAGTTCAATTATAAAAAATATAATCAAGATTGAATTTAAATTATTAGTAAATTTAGATCAAAAAAATTATTAGTAAATTAAAAAATGGAGTATCATTACACTAGTGTAATTTGATACCTCCTCATAATTTAGATGATAAATGACTCCAAATGACATTTTATTTGTAGAACAAAATAACATCCAATTGTAGAATAAAATGATATTCAATAATTAGATTCTACGTAGCGATGATAACCAAAAGGCAATAATAATTGCTAAATTATTTGAGATTACAATTGATAAAATCTATATTTTATCATGGACAATTATATATCTTATTGTCAACAATAATATAACCATAAAGATTGAAATTATTTGTTGATAACCAAGATAACAAATATACATATGAAAAAGATATAATACCATAATATGATTAATAAACTTTTTTCATAGAGTTTTTATTTGATAGAGTTATTTTTTGACATTTTAATGTTTCAATTATAACCTTTCTAAAAAATTAATAATTCTAATTATTAAATATGATAACAAATATTATATACAAAAAATAATTTATGAATAAATGAGTTAGTTAATACAATGTTTCAATATGACTATACTTAATTATTACATTTTTTGACGGGATACTATTACATATTTTTCTATAACTAATAAATTTTATTTATTTGCATTTTTTTTTTGTAGTAAGATGGGTCTAAGGCAAAAAAAAAAAAACTAAAACCTAATCCCTTTCCCTACTAAGTCTGTCAATAAAAACTAAAAAGATGCTAATATCACTTTGTATCAAGTGAACACCAATTTGTTAAGAGATTTGTATAAAATATTTTTTATATATTAAAATTATATATCTTTCACTCATTTTTTAAATATATTTTGTATAAAATATAAATAAACCCGTGTAACGCACGGGATTTCTCTAGTATATATATATAGTAAACCAAACTTGAGTTTTAGCTTGATTGTAGAATTGTCATGTGTAAAGCTTAGGGGCTACAACATTTAATACAAGTTTATTATAATTTATGAGTTATAACATTTCAATTACCCTTATTAATTAATTTTACCATTTTACTGCTCTATTTATTTTTTTAAGCAAAATTGGTGTGCAAGAGCATCACTGTGACTACTGAAATTCCAACTATGTTGGCATCTCAGCAGACACCAATCATTTGCAGCACCCCAGAAATTTTATTGAATAAAGAAAAGAAAAAGAAACAGCAACAACAAGGGGGGACATAAACCAAAACCCTTGCGAAAACATTATTTAAACCTGTAATTTGGGAGACCTACCCTATTTCTAAAAAAGTCATCTCTAACAAAATTTGGGATTGTGTTCCACCGGTGAAAACCATGAATATGTAAACTATGGGAAGCAAGCCTATCTGCATAATTATTTGCCTTTATGGTAAATATGAGAAGCTATAAAAACCATTTGTTTAGTTAATTCCAGGCAGTTTTGCCATCGGACTTTAAGCTGTCAAGGAACTAGATTAATAGATTTGAGAGCCAAAATGATGAGAGCAGAGTCACACTCTAACCAGAAGTGATGCCACCCTTTTTTGAAAGCTACCTCAATAGCTACCATGCATAGCGCCAATGAGCTCGGCATAGAGAGAATAAGTGATACCAAGATTTGCCGCAAAACATCCTAAAGCTGATGCATTTCTATCTCTGAAAATACCTCCACAAGCAGCGAATCCTGGAGCACCTCTAGCTGCACCATCAGTATTGCACTTTATCTAGATGCCGGAAGGGGGACGCCATAGAACTTCTTGAATATTGGGAGCGCTCCGAGGCTTGACTTGGACCGAGAAAGCTTTTAAAATGATAAATTCTTGCATGGAGGAGGAGGCAACACCAGAACTACTATTACCAGTTAAAGCAACATTAGCAACAATCATATTTTGTGCTGCCTAGCAGGAGATTTGCTTATTATCAAATTGATTTTTATTACGACAGTGCCAGAGCTGCAATAATCACATCATTAGTTTGAGAGGACCAGTTATCATCACAAATGGAGAAACTACTTTGGATTGAAGAGAGATCCAAATTATAGTTTATAATAGAGCTTAGCCAGTTCCATAGCCTTCTAACAAAGCTACAGTCACAAAAAAGATTATGGGTGGTTTATGCTGCTTGACCACAAAACCCACAAACCGAGACAACAATACAACCACGCTTCCAAAGATTCTCATCAGTTGGCAGCCTATCATGCATGATCTTCCAGATTAACAGAGACTTAGAGGGTGGAATAGCTTTATTCCAAATCAGCTTGCACCATTTAATGGACTGACCTGCGGGTTTAAAATTCAAATAAGCCTCTTTGAACTAGTAATTTACTACTCTATTTAAATATTATTATTAAATATTAATTTATTAATTTAATTTAAGGAGACTTGAGCTTTAGTAATAAATATAAATTTATTTTAGTTTATGAGTTACAACATTTCAATTACTCTTATTAATCAATCTGATAATCATTTTTAATCTGTTTAAATATTATTTTATTTAACAATTTAATTTATTATTATTTATATTAAGAATGAAACATAAAACTTCTTAGACGTTCTTTAAAATATTAAAATTAATTATTCATAATGTTAATCATTAATTATAATTTTGGAAAACTACTTAAAATATAACTAAATTAGAATATAATTTACTAAATATTTCTCTCTCTCTCTCTCTCTCTATATATATATATATTTGAAATGATCTATCATTTTTTAATATGTACTTAACAAATTCCATCTCAAACTCTTTACATGTATATCCCTTAATGCAAAGGGACTTCAGTTGGCGTTTGACACACTCACACACTCTCCCTTTATCTGTCAAAATAAGTTCTTGGGGGTAAGAGAGGCAATCATCTTCATTCTTATCATACAACCAACCACTACAATCCTGTAATCATCATTGGTTAAACTTATAGATCCATATAATAGCACACATGGAATAACATGAAAGGAAAATTGATTACAAGCATATGGATGAATTAGTAATCATAAGAGTACTTGATTATTAATTCGAAGATTCTTCAAGTGATGGCATGATTTTAGCGCGAAAGAGAGAGCTATGACATTTCTGATATTTTTCAAATCAAAATCGATGCAAAGGGTAACCAGATTCTCAAATATAGTAATCGTGCTTGAAGCTTAAGGACCCTAAGCAATAAGGAAATAGAGCTATAAAATAAATATTAAGAAATATTGTAATGTTACATTTTGAAAGTCATAGCCAGAGCTTTAGTAGTTTAGATAGATTCATGGGTTTCTGTTGACGTATTAATTGGAGTCACTCATCAATCTAAATAAGAGATATTCTCATTACATCAAAATCTAAAGCAATATTTTTTTTTGTCTGTAAAACATTTTTCTAATAAATAAACTTAAATTGGAGTTATAAAGTTGGAGATATTCAAACAATACAACACATTTTTCTCATTAATTGATCAATTGGACTACATGAAGTATAAGGTGGATAAGAAAGACTCACCAGAATGCCACCGAAAATTTCAATAATATCCTTTGTTGTCAAATATTTATTTCCATGTGGATAAAAATATCGCGCCCTCTTCATATCACAGTAAGAACAGAGAACCTGAAGTTTTGGGATCTCAAAAGCCAGCTTTTGATGATGACAGGAAATGGAATCAATCTCCAAGACCTCAATGTTAACAACAGAAACCAAAATATTACGGACAACCATTTTGGAAATTTTAAAAAAAATTTGTGACTTGGACTCTCAATCTTAACCTGATTTACAAAGGAACGATATTCCTCGAGGGTTAGGTTTTCAAGAGATGAACAATGAGAGATAATCTCTTGAAAATCATTTGCTGCAATATACACTCCATTAAGGGTCAGGGTTTTCAGAACTTGAGGATGATCAGGAGAGGGTGAAGTTACAAGATGATAGTTCTTCAACTCCAGAATGTCAAAATCTGTGAAAACCTCAAAAGGAAAATTAAGGGTTTGTCTAGGTCCTTTCAAAACATGTGTGATTTGTTGATGAGGAACCAAATAATCAAGGGGTTCAAGCTCCATCGAAACCTTTCTCATCCCTTTATCCAAAAGCTTCATCATCCACCCCACATCTTCTCCACTCTCGCAACTCTCGGGTAAATGTCGAATGCTACAGCTTTTCAAGGGACCAATGTGACCATCTATAATTGATGTAATCAACATGGCTGCTTTAGCAACTTCATCCACTATGGATCGAAGCGTATTTTTATAGTGCTGAAATTTAGGTTGTTTATTAGAAAATCGAAGCAAAAACATTCACACTCTAAACCAATCAACTCAAACTTCAAAGTAAAAACACAAGAATAATTTTATATTATATCTGAAACATTACCTTAGAACAGACATCCATTGCAAGGCTGGTGTTTGGATTCGAAGATCGAAGTTAAGCATCGATCAAATGCTTCGACATTTGTTTTTGGTCAAAGTTGGGTGGGAAGAGTAGTTCCACACTGTTGCCCAACGTTGGGAAAGGATGCTGGTTCTCACACCTTCCATGCCTGGAAGGAAAGAAACGATAGCACTGAGAAGTGCATCAGGAAGGTTGCTAATCAAATCTTCTTCTTCCATATATTTTATACAAAATAATTTTTTTTAAAAATGTGTGAAATGAATGACAATTAGTTTTATTGAGTAGGACAAAAAACATGTAGACTACCGAATAGCATTGTCTTTTTTTATTAGTGTGAAATAAATATAAGAATAGAAAGGAAAAATAACTAAGACCTCAATCTAGTAATCCCCATAGCATTTGCTAAAAGGGATGAAGATAAGGTCGCAGGGCAATGATGCAAAACACGATAACTATGCTCCATGTTAGCACCAAACTTTGCTAACCAATCAGCTCCAGAGTTGCCTTCTCTCAAGGTATGGCGAAAAGGAATTATCTAATTGTAATTTTAATATCATCAAAATTCAAAATTAATAATATTTTATTTAATATTATATTTTTTATATATTTAATTCTGTAATATATTTTAAAAATATTTTCAAATTTTATTTTATAAAATTATTATAAATTGAATATAAAAAAACCTTTGCAACGCACGGGTATTACCTCTAGTTCTAAGTAAAGGGGAGTGTATCAGTCAAAAATAAAACAAAATAAAGGGCAGTGTAGCCTTAAATGTTGACCTATGCTAGAAAAAAGGAAAGGGTCAAAAAATATCATATTAAAATCATACCCCATCAGCTGAGCTGAATCTTGATGACTTTGATTTAAAACTCTCATCTTCAAGAAAGTTTCATTTTCTTCACGACCTTTGAACATAAGGAACAACTGTTGGAGGAACTTTTTTCTTTCTTAGCGTCTTTGAATTTTTTATGGCTTTTATTTCATCAACCAAGCACAATCCCCTTTGTTTGCATATGGGGCATACATTTTTTCCATTAACCATTGTTTGATGCAGTGAATGTGAAATCTATGCACATCCATCCTTCTACTTGTTCTCCATTAACGTAGTCCTCCTAAAGATAAATAAAATTTGTTAAAAAAACCAAGAGCAACATATAACACTAAGATATAAATGTGTACAATGTCTACAAGAAAGAGAGTATAGTTGAATAGCGACAGTAAATGGATCAGAACAACAATTAGATTCTTGAAATAGATTGTGGTTAACACATAAAAATTAAATAAAATATTATGTATCAAGTACAGAAAATATATAAAACATTACCAGCCATTCGCTTAACATGTCATCAGGATAAAACCTACAAATTAAAAAAAGATGATACTCATCAAAATAAAAGCAATTAATTCAAAATCAACTATAGTAGTAAATATATATATAAAATAATTTCATAATTATTACCTTCTTTAAAAACAAGACAAAACCGTGCCATCTTTTTATTCATTTGTCTTTGCCCATATTTAATCAAGGAAATCATAGTTGTTAGAGATTTATGTTGAATATTATCCAAACGAATAATAGAGCAAAGCATAACAGATAAGTCATAGAAATGTAAGATAACATTGACGATTTCCATTTGATGATCAAGCTTGTAATGAAAGTCCACAAATCAGGCTTTGTTGTCTCGCTCATGGATCTAGTGGCGACAAAATAACACAAGATTAAATAAGAGAACAGAAGGCAACAAAAAATAGATGCAATCAATGACAAAACCAGATGAATAACCTGAGATTAGTCGTATATATAGTATTGATCTGAGTAGAATGAAGTCGCAATTGATGTATGCTTCCCTAGCAAATCATTATAATCAACTCATACAAGTATATATGAGTAATCATTCTTATATAGTGTTGATCTGAGTAGAATCAAGTCGCAATTGATGTATCCTTCCCTAGCAAATCACACACACACAAAAAAAGAGACAGAGAGAGAGAGATAGAGAGAGGATCCTTGTAGGTTGAGGAAGCGGCGCCGTTCGCTGCTAATATTGTCAAAATGATGAACACAACCACACATTTATAAGGAGTTAAATAGAGGAAGGGTTAAGGTTAGGTTAAGTTTTCACGTTAGCTAAATTTTTAATATTTCTATACACATCTATTTCTATCTGCACCCCATCACTTAAATCTAATGGTAGAGTTTCATTTTTAGGCCAGGACTCAATCCTAGCCTTGGATTTCACAAACCCTAAAAATCAATCCAAGCCTTCCCTCTCTTACATCTTATGCGTAGCCACTACTCCCCACTCTCTCTCATTTGTTTCATTTTCCTTCTCTATCTATAAAGAAAATCATCTTCCTTCTCTCTACTCCTTCATCATATTTGGAGCCATTTTCCCTTCATGTGAGCACCATAACTGAACCACCACTCACCACTGAGATTAAAGATTTTATTTAATTTTAAAACATGCATATAATACACATATAGTAGGGACTAAAAGTGCAATAAATCCTTCAATTTATCAAATGAAATATTTCTCCTTCTGTGACTAAGATTGACAATGTTTTTTCTTTTTTAAAAAAAAACAAGAATGTCCTATTAATTGTGGAGAAACTTCTAAGAATTTATTATCTTAATCCTTGTTTTAAAAGATGAAAACATAAACAATCGAACTAGGAGATTGAAGTGACCCAAATTTTGCTTGATAGAATGCATAGAGAAGAGCAGAGGAAGAGGAGAAGAGAAGAGAAGAGAAGAGAAGAGGTACACTAGAGTTCCTAAAATAAGGAATGCAATTGAAAGTCTCAAGGGTTACAAAACACAAAAGTAAATATATACACAAGAGACAAATAGACTAAACTACCCTTAAGTAAATAAAGGCCCAATATTATCTAATATTATCTAACATCCCCCCTCAAACTCACGATGCATCAACAAGGAGTATCGAGAGTTTGTTAGTCAAGAAATGAAAATGTTGAGTAGAATGCGATTTTGTGAACAAGCCAACAATTTGCATGGAGGAGGAAACAGAAGGTAAAGTGATGGTGCCATGTTGAAAGTGATGGCGTGTGAGATGATAATCAATCTCAATATGCTTGGTGCGTTCATGGAAGACCGAGTTGCGAGCAATCTGAACGGCACTCTTGTTATCACAATACATAGGAGTTGGTCTAGAGATGGAGACAACCATACGAGAAAATAATCAACGCAACCAAACTATATTTGCAGTGATGGATGAACGTGAACACAAGAAGGGGGGTTGAATTGTGTTAAAAACTTTTCGCAAACTTTAAGTTAGAAACACTTTAGAACACAAGTTTTTCAAAACTGGTTGTTTATCGGATGCTGGAAATAATCGGACGCTGGAAAAAGCAGTTTGATAAAACTTGTTTTTAACACAGCAAGATAGAAATGAATAGAAAGCAGTAAAGCAAGACACACAGAAATTTATACTAGTTCACTACCAAACTGGTAGCTACGTCTAGTCCCTTCGTTCCTGAAGGATTTTCACTATAATCAATCTGATTACAATTTCCTCAAGAGTATTCTACTGTCACAACTTGACAATACTCTCAACTTCTCAAAACGACTTAGTACAGTCGATTCTTTGAGGATACAGCCTTAACTAGGCCAAAACAAACTTTTACAAGTGAGTTGAAATACAGTTAAAAATAACTCTCACAGAGAGGATAAAAGATTAAGCTCAACTATAGAAAAACTTTCTTAATGAAAGGATCGGATGATGAGTTCAGTTCTGTAGTCCAGAGACTTAGCACAAGACTTGGTTGCTCACAGAAGTAGTGATTGTTCTCAGTAAATATTTCAGCAGAATTTCAGCAAGCTTTTTCACAGTATGTTCGTTGCTTCTTTAATGGATACCATGAGGTATATATAGGAATTCCAAGGATATTACCGTTAAGGTAAAAATGGCTCCTTTCCATTGAGTGAGGTAAATTCAAAACGCTGTCTCTTTCTTGCTTTGCAGAGAATATCCCAGTAGTACATATTACCGTTTTTGTACTACCTTGCTTGTACGATTTTTGTCTTCTAGTTAAAGGTTTCACCTTTGATACCTCGTACAACAATTTTAGCGCTCAGAATCAATTTTGAAATCCGTTCCAGAAACTTCTGAGAGGTAGAGCAGCAACGTGACTAACACGTGATTTGAAATGAAGTTCAGACGCTCGCTCAGAATCGGAAGTTCGGACGTCAGAGCAATTGCATAAGCTTTGTGTCATAGAGAGAAAATTCCAGACGCCACAAGGATGAGCGGATGCTGACACATGGAATGAATCCTTCTCTTGAGAATTACTTTCTTCTTGCTTGAGTGGCTTAGAATATACGTATTATTAGTATCTGCACACTTCAAGAAATGTTAGAACATAAATTGTTCTCTTGTGAATACTTTGTTATCATCAAAATTAATGAGGGTCTAAACATCTCAATCGTTTAGGTTCCAACAATCTCCCCCTTTTTGATGATGACAAACATCTAAGGTAGATGAACAATTTAGTTTCAAAAAGACATTAAGGGTCTCCCCCTGAATTTAACAGTTTAGATATATATGAACAATTCAGGTTTTAAGGCAATTTTTGGTAAGCAATTTCATTTAAGTGATTGCAAAAAATCCGTAAATGTATCAGAGCATGTATTTAATAAAGTGAGATCGGATGCTGATTATATACCAAATAGATTGATTTAATCAAATATATTTCATTGTACCGAAAATTTATTAAACATTATCATAGCACTAGATCAATGAATATTAGCGCACAAAAATGCTATGTATGAAATGATATGCATGATGCTTTAGTTCCAGTGTATCCATCGGATGGTGGATAATCGGATTCTCACGTGTTCAATATACCTTTCTTTCGTGTTCATCATACCTTTCTTTTACTCCCCCTTTTGTCATCAGACAAAAAGAGTGTAAAAACACATCATAGTCAAAATAAGACTTAGCAAAATTTGAACAAAAGGCAGATAATTAGATCAAACATATTTATATATATAATTGTATCAACCAAATAGATTTTATATCACACATAAGTAAAAAAATCAAGGGTTTGGAAGAGGTGGAGGTGGGATATTGAGACGTTCATAGAGTAACCGGTGCGGTCTCGGTTGAGTAACCTTCAAGTTTGTAGCCTTCATTTCTTCAAATTCTCGCTTTGGGAATGGTGACCATTTCCATTGCGTAAGAAGAAGCTGTAAGGTCCAGCTTTCTGCACAGATGCAGACTTCATCTTCTGATGCTCTGCTAGCACCCAGATGGATAACTTCAGTCTCAAATCCTTCTTCCTTTGAGCTCTCAAGAAGAATGCATCATTTGGTATAACCCATTTGATGAAATTTCCGAGTCTTCTAAGCTCTGATTCTGTCTGAATCTTCCATTGATGCTTCACATCTTCTGGATATAGCAAATGCATGAAGATGGTTTCTCTATGAAGAACAACATCAGCTGTGTAAGAGTCAAACCTATTCCCAGCGTCTTCTCCCCATAAATTTCTGATAAAGACACTCAAAGCTTCACAGGTGAAGGAGAGTGCTTCATTTTCTGCCAGGTAAATTCTTCTCAGATTTTCCCTGTCATATTCTTCTAGCACTAGGGGGTCGATGCATGGTAATGTGGCTTTGTCTTTCCAAGACTCAGACCATTGACTCCAAGTGAATCCAATGTCGAAGTGCTTGGTCATAGCAGCCCATTGATCATAAATCTTCATGCAATCCAAGGGTCTGATTACTGAGCATCTGAACATATCATCGAAGAATACTGTTGTGAGGTTGATGTCAGTAACTCTGCTAATTTTCCCAACAGTTGAAATAGTGGCCTTCTCAGCATCACAGCAGTTTGAGGAGCCAGTTCTCCATTCATCTTTCTTCAGAGAAGTCAGGTAAAACCTTCTGGCATGATCCTCAGAGATCTTGGCAACCGGAAGCTGAAAGAAATCCTTAATATTGTACTTGGTAGGTGCCTTCTCATATTCCTTTAGCCCGATCTTTGAAAGGTCGCTTGCCAGAGCAAGTTCCTTCCGCTTTCAGGATAGACCAAGGTAGCCACCTTTGTCTATCCGGTACTATCTTGACAGTAAATGATGATGGGTCACGATATTGACTTATGACTTCAAGCCTTTTCTCGCTCAAGACGGTGTGCCATGAAGCGACTTCTTCATCTGTGATCCACCTTCCACATTCTTCCAAAGTAAGCGGTTCAGACTGTGGTAGGGATCTAGGAAGATCAACAGAGAAGGGAATTGCTCTGCTTCCGGAAGCTGGTCTCAACCTTCCTTTGAAAGACATTTGGACGTGGTCTTCCCCATCCTTGAAGGTTGCACTTATTGGAGCAGCAATTTCCAATCTGGCAGCTCCAGAGGTGAAGGTTTTTAAATGCCAGGTGGAGGGACGGTTGTAGATGCTGTTATATATCTCATACTTGACAAACCGTGGTTTGTATGAGATATGTTTCTTTCCACCAGCGTCTGTGGGTTTAATGGTAAGGGTAAGTAAGGTGGGAGTGGCTTTGGTGATTTTGTAGGCTTTTGGTGAGTAGGGTTTGAAGGGATTAATGGGAGGTGTTTTGAAAAGGAGGTTAAAAGGATGAGAATGAAGCTTGGAAATGTATGAAGTGAGGGAGTTATATGTGGAGGTTTGAGGTGATGAGATAGTGAGTGAATTGGTTTGTGTTTGGGTAAGGTGTGTGGGAGTTATGGAGGTTTTCTGTACACGGGTTTGAGTGTTTGGTGGTTGTGCAACGGATATTGGTGGAGCAGAAATAGTATCAGATGCAAAAACAGATACAGATTCATCAGGAGAAGTCAGGACGTTTGGTTCAGGTTCGTAATGTTCGACCGATCTCTTCGCCTTCGTCTGGGGGCGATTCTTTGGAGGCGGATGCTGAATATCCTTCTTCTGTTGACCGGATGCTGAGACTTGCTTCTCAGCTTCTGGCTTGCTCCTTTTTCTCAGAACCTGACTGATGGGAACTCTGTCCTCATCTTCTGGTTCTTCAACAGTAGGTGCAGGAGCCACCTTCTGTTTTGTTCTTCTGGTCTCTCGTGAAGGAGACTCAGCAGGTCTTTTCACACCAGGCTTTGAGCTTCTGGTGGTTTTCTTTCGCCTTCCTCTTCTGTTGCTCAACTTTCACCTTCTTGATCATGAACCCAGTGAGCAATTTCATTCTTACCAGGCTGTTGACTCCAAAAGTGTCAGGAATCACAATATTATCAGCACCAAAATACTTTGCCTTCTCTTGATCTGGTAAAGCTGTCAGCTTGTTTATGACCAGATTCTTGATCATCATTTTGGTGAGCAGGACACCATAAGGAATGAACTTGTAGGTGTTCTTCTTGTCAGCAACACCTTTTCTTGAGTTAACCAGTGCATTAAGCAGGTTGTTGTAAATCAATCTTGGCAGGTTTACCTTGTTTCCAGCCATGAAGTGTCTCATGATGAATTTCTGTTCGTAGTTGACAATGTCACTGGAGCCAGCCTTCAACAAGACGCTCTTGGTGATTATCTTATGAAGAACTCTGAAATGACTTTTCAGATTCTTGGCAAAGAGGTGTTTCACTGCATTCTTTCACCGCTTGTAGTTCTCAAACAGATCATTATTGACCTTCTCAATTCCATGAAATCGTCGGCCCATTACGAATAGAAAGCGATGCCTTCACACGGACACCCAAGTAACAGAGATATTTTTGATGCTAAAAACAAACTTGAATCCTTTCACTGTTCCTTCAAAGATGCCACCTTTGTGTAACCGAACATTACCCCAAAATTCTTTAATCGCAGTCACCAGAACCTCAACCGGGTTCCAGAAGAAATACTGTTCCCAGCCCATTGCCTTGAACACATTGTAGAAGTCGAAGCCATAGAGCTTGAAGCTTTCCAAATCAACTCGATTTTCTAACAAGACTTTTCCTTCAATCATGGTGTTATAGATAGCTGTATATTCAGAAGTTGTTACTCCAGCCATGGTTGCAGTTGAGAAATGGAGGCGATGGAGGTTTTAGGGTTTAAACACACACACAGAGAAATAGAGAGAAAAAGAGAACGAGTACAGTTTTGCAGAAAACACAGAGTGGAGCGAAAAATGTGGAGTAGTGGGAAAGTTAAAGGAGAATGGTACAGTTATTTTTCAAAGTATCGCTTCGTATTCTCTTATAAAAATAAATCAAAAAGAAAAGAAAATAAAGATTCGCTTTTTCATTAAATGCGGACGCCAAAATAAAAGTAAAAGATTTTATTGAAAACGTAAATAATCATGACTCAGTAGATATGATGAGACGCTTGAGTCCTTGACACGTGTGACACGTGTGGGTGTGCTCGGACCCACGCAACCGACTTACCGGATGATGAGTTATGATGCGTATGACAAATAAGATGCGGATGCACATACATGCTTATGTCATATCAGATGCTGAGATTTAGATTATTATCAGACGCTGAGATTAATCATTCTTCTATAAGATGAAAGTTTAAATTTCTTCTTATAAAATTGAATCTATCTTCAGCAAGGGGTTTTGTAAATATGTCAGCCCACTGATGGTCAGTGTCTACAAATTTTATTTCTAAAATACCCTTCTGAACATAGTCTCTTATAAAATGATGCTTAATCTCAATGTGCTTTGCTCTAGAATGCAATATAGGATTTTTAGTAAGACATATGGCAGATGTATTATCACAGAAGATAGGAATGTTACTCTCTTTTATCAAGTAGTCTTCAAGTTGATACTTCATCCACAGAAGTTGAGAACTGCAACTTGTCACGAGATGTATTCACTTTTCTTTGTTGAGAGTGCTATTGTGCTTTGCCTTTTGCTTGACCAAGACACAAGATTAGCTCCAAGGAATTGGCGGCCTCCACTTGTGCTTTTTCTTTCAATTCGATCTCCAAAGAAAATCAGCATCACAGAAACCTACTAATTGGTAATCTTTTGATTTCTTATAAAGCAAACCAAGATTAGTAGTTCCTTGTAAATATCTAAATATTCTTTTAACAGCACTTAGGTGTGATTCTCTAGGATCTGATTGAAACCTAGCACACAGGCAGACGCTGAACATAATATCAGGTGTTGAAGCCGTAAGATAAAGTAGAGATCCAATCATACCTCTGTATAGTTTCTGATCTACCTTCTTACCAATTCCATCTTTACTAAGAGTGCAGGTAGGATGCATAGGAGTACACATAGGCTTGTAATCCAGCATCTTGAATTTCTTCAATAATTCTTTGATGTATTTGCTTTGATGAATATAAATACCATCACTGCATTGCTTGATTTGTATTCCAAGAAAGAATTTCAATTCTACCATCATGCTCATTTCAAATTCAGCCTGCATAAGCTTAGAAAATTCTTTGCAAAGACTTTCATTAGTGGCTCCAAAAATAATATCATCAACATATATTTGAACAAGTATGAAATGCTTGTTTGAGGTTTTTCTGAAAAGAGTAGTGTCAACTAAACCTCTTGTAAATCCATTTTCCATTAAAAAGGAACTTAGTCTATCATACCATGCTCTGGGAGCTTGTTTAAGACCATATAGTGCCTTTTTAAGTTTAAAAACATGTTCTGGAAATTCAATATCTTCAAAGCCAGGAGGTTGTTTAACATAAACTTCCTCAGTTATAAAACCATTTAGAAAAGCACTTTTCACATCCATTTGATATAAAGTTATCTCATGATGTGCTGCAAATGAAAGTAAAATGCGAATAGCTTCTAATCTTGCAACAGGTGCAAAAGTTTCAGTGAAATCAATACCTTCTTCTTGTGAGTAGCCTTGAGCAACTAACCTTGCTTTATTTCTCACAACTTTACCGTCTTCATCAAGCTTATTTCTGAATACCCATTTAGTACCAATAGCTTGCTTATCTTCTGGTAGAGTGACTAGCTTCCATACGTCATTCCTTTGGAACTGATTTAACTCATCTTGCATAGCTAGAATCCACCCTTCATCTTCCAACGCTTGATCAATCGTCTTAGGTTCCATCTCAGAGAGAAGTGCAAAATCAGCATGCTCCTTGAAGGAGGATCTGGTTTGTACTTTGTCACTAGATTCTCCTATGAATTGATCTTTTGGATGATTGGTTTTGTACTTCCAGCTTTTTCTAGCTTCAGCTTGAGTCGAATTCTTCGTCTTGTCACCACCGAATGATGAAGATGTATATTCAGCGTCTGGCTTGTCACTGAGGTTTAAATCTGAAAATAACTCATCTAGCTCTGACATTGCAGTGTCAGGCTTCTTATCATCAAACTTGACATGAATGGACTCTTCAACTGTCAAAGTTTCTTTGTTGTATATTCTAAAAGCTTTAGATCTTTCAGAATATCCCAAAAAGATTCCTTTGACAGCCTTGGAATCAAACTTACCAAGCTGATCTTTAGTATTCAAGATATAACAAATACAACCAAAAGGATGAAAGTAAGAAATGTTTGGTTTTCTTTCTTTCCACAATTCATAAGGAGTCTTATTCAAAATAGGTCTTATATAAATTCTATTTTGAATATAACAAGCTGTGTTTACTGCTTCTGCCCAAAAATATTTCGCAATATCAGCTTCATTGATCATGGTCCTGGCCATTTCCTGGAGGGACCTATTTTTCCTTTCTACAACACCATTTTGTTGAGGTGTTCTAGGAGAGGAGAAATTGTGGGAGATGCCATTTTCTTCACAAAATTTTTGAAAGTTCTCATTTTCAAATTCTCCCCCATGATCACTTCTAATAGAAGAAATACAAATGCCTTTTTCATTTTGAACTGATTTGCAGAAGACAGTAAATACTTTAAAAGACTCATCCTTGTGGGCAAGGAATTTAACCCATGTCCATCTAGTAAAATCATCAACAATGACTAAACCATATTTCTTTCCAGTTAAAGAGGCTGTCCTTGTGGGACCAAAAAGATCAAGATGTAAAAGTTCAAGTGGTCTAGAAGTTGAAACAATATTTTTTAAATGAAAGGAAGTTTTAACTTGTTTTCCTTTTGACAAGCTTCACAAAGGGCATCGATTTGTACTTAAGATTTGGTAAGCCTTTAACAAGATTGTGCTTGTTTAATTTTGAGATTAACCTCAAGTTGGCATGACCTAATCTTTTGTGCCAAATCCATTGCTCATCTTCAACAGATATAAGACACTTGACATCTTGTTTTTCAAGTTCAGAAAGATCAACTTTATAAACATTTTGTTTCCTCTTTGCTGTAAAGAATATAGATCCATCGTTTTTGCTTTTTACTAAACATCCAGTTTCTGTAAAGATGACTTCATAACCATTGTCACATAATTGACTTATGCTCGATAGATTATGTTTCAGTCCTTCAACATATAAAACATTATCAATAGAAGGAAGAGAGCCTTTACCTATGCGACCAATTCCAACTATTTTACCTTTCTGGTTTCCTCCGAAACCAACGAATCCAGCTTCTCTAGGTCTTAGTTCTTGGAACATATGCTTTTCTCCCGTCATGTGACGCGAGCATCCATTGTCTAAGTACCAAGACTGGTGTGTTGACTTTGTTGCTAAGCATGTCTGCAACATAGACTATTTTATCTTTAGGTACCCATATCTTTTTGGGTCCTTTCTTGTTAGTTCTTGAAGGAGGCTTATCCTTCTTAGTTTTAAAAACATTACATGCACTTTTCAAATGACTAGATTTATTGCAGTAAGTATAATGTAAGCATTTACTATGACTATGGGATTTATCAGATGCTGAATTATTTTCCAAAAGGGTTTCATCTAGTATATAGCCAAGACCATGAGTTGTCGTTTTACTGACACCCCAGATCATTGAAGCTTGCTTGCTTCGAGTTACACTCTCTGCAAGAAACTTTTGAAATGCTTGTTCATAGTCATTTGATTTGCAGTTAGGATCGCCAGTAACTACGTAACTCTTAGCTTGAGAGCTCTCGACTACGGTTGCTTGTTAGCTTCCAGACGCTGGTTATCAACCAGACGCTGATTTTCGGTTTTCACGGTTCTCTTCATCGAGTCTGAGTTTTCATTACGTAAAGAATGAAAATCTTGTGATAGTTTTAAAAATTTCTTTTTCAAGTTCTTATACTGAGTAGAGAGAGTGGCAGAGTCCTTAAGAAGATCATCAAAAGCAAGTTGAAGTTCAGAGTAGGAATCATATACTATTACCCTTCAACATCTTCTTCTGACTCAATGTCAGTGTCTGCCATAAGGGCAATGTGAGCTTCTTCTTCTTTATCTTCCTCAGAGGAGGATAAGTCAAGATCTTCCCATGTTGCCATGAGACCTTTCTTCTTTTTCTTGAAGGAGCTTCTTGTGGATTTTTCTTTAAGATTAGGACACTCGGATTTGAAATGTCTAGGCTTCTTACATTCATAGAAAATGACTTGGGCCTTGTCCTTGTCTTTGCTCTCCTTCTTGTCCTTTGAATCTTTCTTCTGAAACCTCCTTCTGAAGTTTCTTTTCTTCCATATTCTTTGGATCTTCTTAGATATGAATGCAAGCTCATCATCTGATCCATCAGAGTCTCCTTCTGAAGCTTCATCATCTGATTCTTCTTCTTCATCCTGAAAAGCTTTAGAAGTACTAGGTTTATGTTGATTAACTTTTAAAGCAATAGACTTACTCTTCTTGGTGGGTTCTTCTTCATTTAGCTCAAGTTCATGAGCTTTTAGGGAACTCATAAGATCTTCAAGCCGAAGAACATTTAGATCTTTTGCTTCTTGAATAGCAGTGACTTTGGGTCTCCACTGCCTAGTCAAGCTTGTCAAAATCTTTCTCACATGATCAGGTGTGGTATAACTTTTTCCAAGGGCCTGCAACCCATGAACAAGTGTTTGGAATCTTCCAAACATAGTTTCAATGTTTTCTCCATCTTCCATTTTGAATAGTTCATATTGGCGAACCGTCATGCTAGCCTTTGTTTCTCTTACTTGGGCAGAACCCTCATAAGACAACACAAGAGAATCCCAGATTTCTTTGGCAAAGATCAAACTTGCCACATTTATCATATTCTCTTCTGTCATATAGCACAGATGAGAATAACCGGCCCTCGATTGGTTTGATATCTCTTTTCTCGATCATCAGACCAGTTTTTCCTAGATATTGCAACGCCAAGGGCATTAGCGGGAAGAATGTATCCGCTTTCAACTATATCCCACAAATCAAGACTTTGTGCCTCAAGGAATGCTTTCATCTTATCTTTCCAGCAATCAAAGTTTTCCCCATTGAAAAGAGAGGGGCGGTGCATATGTCCACCTTGATAGACATGTTCACAATATAGACTCTTTTCTCTTGACACTGTTAAGTGCCCAACCAAGAGGCCGAGCTCTGGTACCAACTGAACGTGAACACAAGAAGGGGGGGTTGAATTGTGTTAAAAACTTTTCTCAAACTTTAAGTTAGAAACACTTTAGAACACAAGTTTTTCAAAACTGGTTCGTTATCGGATGCTGGAAATAATCGGACTGGAAAAAGCAGTTTGATAAAACTTGTTTTTAACACGACAAGATAGAAATGAATAGAAAGCGAAAGCAAGACACACAGAATTTATACTAGTTCACTACCAAACCGGTAGCTACGTCTAGTCCCTTCGTTCTGAAGGATTTTCACTATAATCAATCGATTACAATTTCCTCAAGAGTATTCTACTATCACAACTTGACAATACTCTCAACTTCTCAAAGCGACTCAAGATCTGATCGAGCCTTTGAGGATCTGACCTTAACTAGGCCAAAACAAACTTTTACAAGTGAGTTGAAATACAGTTAAAAATAACTCTCACAGAGAGGATAAAAGATTAAGCTCAACTATAGAAAAACTTTCTTAAAGAAAGGATCGGACGCTGAGTTCAGTTCTGTAGTCCAGAGACTTAGCACAAGACTTGGTTGCTCACAGAAGCAGTGCTTGTTCTTAGTAAATATTTCAGTAGAATATCAGCAAGCTTTTTCACAGTATGTTCGTTGCTTCTTCAATGGATACCATGAGGTATATATAGGAATTCCAAGGATATTACCGTTAAGGTAAAAATGGCTCCTTTCCATTGAGTGAGGTAAATTCAAAACGCTGTCTCTTTCTTGCTTTGCAGAGAATATCCCAGTAGTACATATTACCATTTTTGTACTACCTTGCTTGTACGATATTTGTCTTCTAGTTAAAGGTTTCACCTTTAATACCTCGTACAACAACTTTAGCGCTCAGAATCAATTTTGAAATCCGTTCCAGAAACTTCTGAGAGGTAGAGCAGCAACGTGACTAACACGTGATTTGAAATGAAGTTCAGACGCTCGCTCAGAATCGAAAGTTCGGACGCTCGTAGCAATTGCATAAGCTTTGTGTCATAGAGAGAAAATTCCAGACGCTCACAAGGATGAGCCGGATGCTGACACATGGAATGAATCCTTCTCTTGAGAATTACTTTCTTCTTGCTTGAGTGGCTTAGAATATACGTATTATTAGTATCTGCACACTTCAAGAAATGTTAGAACATAAATTGTTCTCTTGTGAATACTTTGTTATCATCAAAATTAATGAGGGTCTAAACATCTCAATCGTTTAGGTTCCAACAATGGATGCCATAGCACGATACTCAGCTTCTGTAGAGGAGCGAGAGACAATAATCTTCCAAGAAATGAGAGAATATCCTAAAAAGACGCAAAATCTCGTGGAAGACTTGCGATCAGTGGGGTGACCAACCCAATCATCATCAAAATAAGCACACAACTCCAAGGAAGAAGATGAGGGAAATAGAAGAGTCTGAAATTGATTGCCCCGAAGATACTGAAGAATGCGAAAAACAGTTGCCCCATGCATTGAAGTAGGGGAAAACAAACTAACTGATAACATGCACTCCATAAGCAATATCAGATAGAGAAGAGGAAGAGGATAAGAGAATAGGCACACTAGGGTTCCCAAAATATGGAATGCAATTGAAAGTCTCAAGGGTTACAAAGTAAAAAAGTAAATATATATACAAGAGACAAATAAACTAAACTACGGTGGTGCAAAACATACAAAATAGGCTCTTGTCCCTAGTGGGAATACAGTGTCGTGGGGTAAAAAGCTTTGGACCTTTGTTATTCCTCCCTCGAAGTCTTTCTTGGTATGGCGCATTTTTCATAACAGGCTGCCTATGGATGAGCAGCTTCGTAAGAGGGGCTATGTGGTTGTCTCTATTTGTGGCCTTTGCCAGCGCTCAGTGGAATCCACCAGACATTTGTTCTTTGAGTGTCACTTTGCTGTGAATCTTTGGAACTGGCTTGCATCTTCTTTGAATTCTACCCTGGACTGCTCATCCTTAGACACAATCTTCAAGATTTGTGAGCGGTTATTCATATTTTTTGGGTCATTTGGTATGCCAAAAACCAAAAATATTTCCAAAATAGTAAAATATATTTTGAGAGATCCATTCATCTGATGGTGGCTGCGGTTTCCTTATCTGGCAAATTATCTAAGGGTTCTTCTTCCAATTCTATTGATGAGTTTGCTATTCTGAAATTCTTCTCAGCAGAGTCCCACACTCCTATAGCTCCCTCTATCATCCAAGTGACTTGGCATAAACCTCTCTGTGGTTGGGTCAAGTGTAATTCGGATGGCGCTTCTAGAAGGAACTCGAGATCTGCGACTTGTGGTGCTATTTTCAGGGATTCTAGCAGAGCCTTCATGGGCTGCTTTGCTAATTACTTGGGTGTAGCGTCTTCATTTCATGTGGAACTAGTGGCGGCTATGATGACCATAGAGTTTGCTCATAAAAAAGATTGTCATAAGTTGTGGTTAGAGTGTGACTCCATGCTTGTGGTGCAAACCTTCAAAATCATGTCTTAGTGGCCTTGGAAATATAGAAATCGCTGGAAAAATTGCTCCATTCTTGTTGCTAAAATGCAGTTTTTTATTTCCCATATCTACAGGGAGGGGAATTGTTGTACGGATAAACTAGCCTCCCATGGGGTCTCTAGTCAGTGCTTTTCTTGGTGGGATTTAGTCCCTAAGTTTATCATGGAAGATTTTTATCGTAATCGGTTTAGTCTTATTTTCGATTTTCTTGATGTTTTCCCTTGTATTCTTTTTTTTTAATGGATTTTGGCCTAGTCCCCCCATGTTTTCTTGTTCTTCTCTTTTCCACTTTTTTATTAATAAAATAACGGAGGAGTACTTTTTTCCTTCTAGATATTTTTTTCCTAAGGAGGGTTTTGCATCAGAAAGTTTTAGCGAGGCTCATTTTCTTTCTTTGCCTAAAAAAAACTGAACTACCCTTAAGTAAATAAAGGCCTAATATTATCTAATATTCTCTAACATTGCTATTCACACTATATAATTTATATTACATTAATTTGATTATATACCTTTCATGTATGGGTGATGAAGTGATTTACAAAGTCTTAAATTTGGAATTGAATTGTGACATTCTTTAATTATTTTAACATTTATCTATAAGAACATTTTTACTTAAGTATTGAACTTATTTCTTAAAAACTTGTTTAGAAGGTTAGTATAAAAGTTTAGAACATGATTATTTTCGGAGATATATTTGACTCGAAGGTATAAGTACTAATAGATATCTTCCAATTTTATTTTTTTTAAAAAAAACTTATCTTGTAAATAAAGATAAGCTCACATGTATTAGCTATTAACTTCAGAAAAAAATCAAATCTTAAGCTTGAACAAAAATTGTTGTTTGTTCAAAATATACAAAAATTTAAACACTTTGGTGATTGATTTTGCAGAACGCTTCTTAACATTTAAAGTTTAAAATCATTTTATGCTTTCTAAACCTCAAGTACTTTTTTTTACAAGGAACCTCAAGTACTTTGATTATTATTAAAGAATTTTTTTTTTTTTACAATTGATCATTATTAAAGATAGAACTTGTTTAAAACATATTTGATAGTATATAATGTTTTCTAAGTTTAAATATATATGTGAAGTTCAAGAATAAATTATTGTAAAGAGAGAAAGTAAGACATAAAGACAACACACCAAATTTTTATATCGGTTCATCCACAACTCTTAGAGTCTGTTTGGTTCAAACGATGGGAGGGGAGGGGAGGGGAGGGGAGGGATTTTAATGGAGGGAGGGAGGGAGGGAGGGAAGGGAAGGGAAGGGAAAGGGAGGGAGGGATTTAATTTGATTTTGTGTTTGGTTGAGAGGAGGGGAGGGGAGGGGAGAGGAGAATTTGCATGTTTGGTTCAGGAGGGGAAGGAAGGGATTTTAATAGAGGGGAGGGATTAAATTACTTGTATATCCTTATAGCCTTTTATATTATATTATATATAAGGATATTTAAGTAATTTTATTTTAAATTATTTAATCTCCATTTTGGGAGGGAAGCCAAAATTGGGTTATGAGGGATTTTGTTCCCCTCCCCTTAAAAAAATTGAATCAAACAAACATAATTTAAAATAATACCTTCCCTCCCCTCCAAAACCCCCCAACTAGTCCCCACACATAGTATGATTTTCACTATATCAATACAAATATAAGTATTCTTTTCACACAATATGTTTAGGCTTCAAGCAAAAATTCTTTGTGCTACACAAGCCTCTACAGGCTACTTCATGAAAGAGTTTGTATTTTCTATTGATCTGAGTAGCCTGTACGGTAACATATATATATATATATATATATATATATATATATATATATATATATATATATATATATATATATATATATATACAGATTTGCATTTGAGGATTTAAACTAATTCCTCAATTATAGGCTAGAATAGCTCGACAGCTAACTCATAAGGAATAGGAGAGATTTACTCTTCTGTTACAAAGCAATTTAGGAGACCTATCTATAATTGACAAACTGATAAGTCAATTAAATTCAAATCAGTCAGCACTGATCAAGCACGGATCTGTTGCTATCTTTTACGCCCCCTCAAGATGGAGTCACCATCGGAGACACCAGTCTTGTCTTTCAGCAATGACTTGGTTAATAGATCAGCTAGCTGATCTTTAGTGGAGATATGAAGCACTTTCAAGTTACTAGTTTGGAGCAATTGGCGCACGTAGTGATAATCAAGAGCAATATGTTTCATTCTGGAGTGGAAAACTGGATTTGAACAGAGATAGGTAGATCCAATGTTATCACAAGACAGGGATGGGGTAGGTGCTTTGACACCAAGAAGATTGACCAGCCACATGATTTCTGCGGAAGCATTGGCAACTAAACGGTACTCTGCCTCAATAGATGATCTAGCTACCGTGTGTTGTCTATTAGATAACCAGGAAACATGATTGCCACCAATATAAATAAGAAAAGTTGAAGTAGAGTGTGGTCATCAAGGTTACCTCCCCAGTCGGCATCACAGAACGCGTACAACTGTAAGTAAGTTGGTTTCTTGAGTTTCAAACCATAATTTATTGTGTTCTTGAGATATCTCAGAACCCTTTTGAGTTGCCGAAAATGAGTGTGAGTGGGTTGATGCATGAATTGGGACAGTTTGTTGACAGCAAACGACAAATCTGGCCAAGTAAGTGTGGTGTATTGAAGGGCACCAATAATTCTGCAAAAAGACTTGGCATCTGTAGGTGCTAATCCATCAATTAGTTTTAGAGTTATGGAGGTGCATAATGGCGTAGTTGTTGGTTTAGCTCCTGCCATATTGAATCCATCCAAAATATCTCTAATATGACCATGTTGTGAAAGAAGTATGCCATCATGAGTTGGTATAAGTTCTATACCAAGAAAATAATGAGGGTAACCAAGGTATTTTAGAGAGAACCGATTTGCCAATTCTGTCATGAACTGATTGAGGAATTGAGAGCGGCTGCCTGTCAAAATGAGATCATCAACATAGACTAAGAGAAATGCCCACACACTATCTTTGTCATAAATGAAGAGTGAGGTATCATTGAGGCTTGTGTGAAAGCAGTAGGATAATACAAAAGACTTGAGTGCATCATGCCATGCTGGTTTAAAGATATTCTTTTGAGACCTTGTGACCATAGGGTGCTATGAGGCTGTTTAGTAACAACAAAATCATTGGGAGAAAGTGAAGTAGAATTATTACCTGTTGAATTGCTGGAAGTTGGATTGTGCTCCTCTGCAAGAACCAATTCGGGAGTTGTTATGTGGTGGGGCTACTCGGGTGTGATTGAGGTGGCTTGTGGGATAACCGTGTGCAGTGATGAATCAGTGGGAGGTACAGTAGTGGATGGTTGGGAAGTTTGAGTGATGGATTAATAGGGAAATGAGTTTCCAATGAAATGATAAATTCTGTTGGATAATGGTTCCAGGAAGAAAAAGGCATGTTGTGATAGTGAATAGCCAAGGAAATACACGGTAAAGACCTAGACTGGGGTTTATGTTTTGTGTAGGGCCGTAACCAAGGGAAACAAAGACAACCAAATGAATGAAGTTTGGTGTAGTCTGGTGGTTTATGAAACATCACTTCAAATGGCAATTTCATGGTTACGGTTGGTGTGGGCATCCTATTTATGAGATAGGTGGCAGTGGTGAAAGCAAAACTCCAAAACTTAGCAGGTAAATTTGCTTAATGCAATAGAGCTCTACATGTTTCAACAATATGTTTGTATCTTCTCTCTGTGGAACCATTAACTTCAGGAGTGCGGGGAGGTGTAGTGAGATGAGAAATTCCATGTTTTGCAAGAAAATGTTTGAGATTGATAAATTCACCACCATTGTCAGAGAAAAGAGATTTAATTGGCAAATTGAAATATTTTTCAACAATGGACTTGAACTGACCGAAAATAGAGAATACATCTGACTTATTTTTCATAGGGTACAAATATACATATTTGGAAAAGTGATCAACAAATACCAAATAGTACATGTAACAATTGAAAGACCTAATCGGGGCTGGTCCCTAATCATCTGAATAAATGAGCTCCAAAGGTCTGCTACTAGTAAGATGATGATTTGAGAAAGGAAGCTTGTGACTTTTTGCACAATGACAGGAGCTACATTGATGAGATGTATATGACTTTATAGGAATGTGGGGACTATGTGCCAGATGTTTCATTATTTTGGAGGAGGGATGTCCTAGTTTATGATGCCAAGTGTTGACTGATTGAAGGTTGGTGGTGAGAGCATGCAGCTTAATGGAGGTGGTGGATGTGGAAGGTAGTTGATAGAGTTCTGTTTAAGTGGTCCTTGCAGCAGAGCTTAACTCGTGTTCAAGTCCTTCACAGCAAAACAACAAGGAAAAAATTCGACATAACAATTATTAGATTGACATAATTTGTAAACTGACAGAAGATTTGATTTTATTTGTGGTACCCTCAACACTCGATCAAGATTCGAAGTTTTAGTGGGTGTGTAGAGTGAGGTGTGACCAATATGTGTGATATTCAAACCTGTGTCATCACCAACTATGACTTGATTTGTCCCAAGATAAGGATTTGTCAAGGTAAGTTGTTGGCGGTCCTGAGTGATGTGATGGGATGCTCCTGTATCGAGGATCCAACTGTTATTTGGTTCTACAGCATGGTGAGAGGTAGTATTGGCTGAGGGTCTGTTGTTGCCGTTGTGTTTAGGGTATCCTTTGATTCTGTAGCAGTTTCTTGCTATGTGACAGGGTTTGTTGCAATACTGGCAATCACTCTGTGGTTATTGTTTGTTGCAAGTGGTGATGTGCTTCGATTTGCATGGTATTTTTGTTGCTATTGTAACACCCCAACTTTTTAGAGCGTGGTAATTAAAGACCCTAAGTAAAAAGGGGATTTATTTACTAAGAGTAAGTAGTTTAATTGATTAATTTACCTAAGGTTAAATAAAGGACCAAAGGGTTAATTACGAAATTAAAATAGGATTTGTTAGCTAATTTCTAAACAAATTATGTACGATGTCCCGCCATACACCACATTCCCTTGCACTCCACCTTAGTACCCCCATTCCATCTTTTCTTTCTCCCTGCGTGAGCTTGAAGAAGAAGAGAGAAAAAGAGAAAAACAAAAGAAAAGGAGAAAAGAAGATAAAGGAAGAGAAAGAGAAGGAGGAAGGACGTGCGATGGTGAAAGGGAAGGAAGGCGGAGGGGGCGCGACGACCCTGGAGGCGCGATGGCGCGGAGAAAAGAGAGAAGCAGAGGCTGAGAGTGAGAGAGAGACCGCGAGAGGGAGGGAGAGAGAGAGAGAGAGAGAAAAAGAGTGAGAGAGAGAGCTCAAAAATGGAAGAAGAAGAAGAAGAAGAAAAAGAAGATGAACCAAGATTCAAATGGGGAAGATTGATTTGAAGAGGAAGCTTGAACTCAAGCTTTAATGGAGGATGAAATCAAGCCCTAGAATTTGGGGGTTTTCATCCCAAAGCATTTGGGAGCAAAGATAACATAGGATTCCCCTAAAAAACCTCTGATTAGGGTGTGCTTAGGTTATTATTCAAATTCTTAATGTTGAATGTTTAATGAGTAGAATTTATAATATTTTAGTGGGATTGGTTAAGAAATGGATGGCTGCCCCCAACTCCCCACAAATATATATGTAATGTTTTGCCCCATTGTGAGTTCCACAGAGCTCCAATTGGGAGAAGTTGTGAACCATGAGAATGACTGTTGTGACATTGAATCATATGCTTGTTTGTGGTTTGATGATATACTGGAAAGTATGAGAATGAGAATAGAAATGAGTTTGATATAAGTTATTCATATGTGGAATTAGTGTTGTGACATTGAATAATAATCTTGTTTGTGGTTCGAGGTTATATAGGTGGTTCTTCCAATTTTCATGTTTTAGTCCTTGTTTTTGAGTCCTAAATTGTCTTGGATTTGTCTTGGATTGAGTAGAATTAGAGTGGAAATTGAAAGAATGCAGAAAAATGCATTCTGCATAATTCTACAGGGGGCGCGCGTACCAAAACAGAAGCATCAGGATGAGACGCGCGTGACGAGCACGCGCGAAGAGCACAGAAACAGAAGCAAGCTGCAAAATGCTCTTGAAGCGCACCAGCTTATGTAGAATTGTGTTTTTTTTCCACTTTTCTAGGGCTTTTAAGGCCATGAATACTTATTTTTAGTGTTCTAAATCATATGAGACCAAAGGGATATCATAGGAATCTCTTAGAGAACATCATTTAAATATGTTTTTGAGTGATGCATTCAAGCTATGAGGTTAAGTTTATAGTCGGTGATAGATATGTTCTTTACTCACCTAATTGAGCTAGAACTCATGCCAGGCATGAGAAATCCTTAGAGAGGGGTTTAGTTTGCCTAGAGAAATTGTTCCCTCAGAAGGTCAAGGTTATTATTATGGGATTCGATTACAAGACTCGAGAGCCCTAAAGCGAGTCCATAGCATTTGTTAAGACTTTGTTTGAAATACGAAGGATAAGATGTTGTTTTTGCTCCAAATAGAGGAAGCAAATAACAGTATGCTTGTAAATAAGCAAGGTAATAGATACCAATAGGAATGTCATTTGGATTCCTTAGAAAAGTTATTAAAACATAAGTTGTCTGATAGCTCAGAGATATAGTATTAGAACTATTTAATGTATGATTGTTCTAATAAGATAGTTGTTCAGTACAGGGTCAAGCCCAGTGGTCAAGACCCAGTGGTAAATCCTTGGTTGTCCTAGAAGAGTCGCACAATGCAAGGTCAAGCTCAGTGATCAATTTATATCCCATGGTAAACCTTTGGTTGTAGTAGATAGTTATACAATGTAGGGTCAGCCCCGTGGTAAATCCCTAAGTGGTAAAGCCCAGTGGTAAATCCTTGGTTGTACAAGTAGTATTCAGTGCGGGGTCAAGCCCAGTGGTCAAGACCTAGTGGTAAGTCCTCGGCCGTTATAGAAGAGTCGCATAGTGCAGGGTAAAGCCCAGTGGTCAAGACCCCATGTTAAATCCTTGGCTATGGTAGAATAGTTGTATAGTACAGGGTAAAGCCCAGTGGTCAAGACCCAGTGGTAAATCCTTGGCTATACAAAATAGCATGAGATTATCTTGTTACTTTAATGTTTGTGTTTGAATATTATTGTGATAGTGACAAGCGTTTGATTGAATAGTTTAAACACAGTTGATTATTGTATCTATGTATAGAGAAGTTTTCCATACTTCGCACACCAAGTATGGCTGAAAACAATGGTAAACAGATTTTTATGTTAATCATATGTTACTGAGTTTTATAAACTCACTATGTTAGGGAGTTGTTTTCAGGTACCTAGCAGTTGAGAAGCCTAGAGCATGTCAGGATGCTCGGTCTTGCTGCCACACAAGACCTCGAGTACCGGATCACGAGTCGAAGTCTTTTAGATTCCAAATGTATTTCCTTTTTGTTCTAAGTCTATACTTGTATTGTATGTTAAATTCTGTAATATATATAAAGTAAGTAGGTGTTTCGTGGAAATGCTTTATCAAAGTTGCGAACTCTGGTAATAGTTAAGTCTTTATTTAATCCCATTTAATTTAGTAGATAATTCTCTGATTAGAATCGAGGCGTTACATTATGGTATCAGAGCAGTTCGATTTTATCGGACTGTGAGTTATGAGTCTAGAAGTGATTTGGTTTAGGAAAGTGTTAGTTGTGACTGTAATTCCAATTTTTCTAAGTTCTTTTTACAAATTATTGATGCAGGCCACCTCAAGGATTTGTCTGAAGAATGCGGAGAATAAAGACGAGTAGAAGTTAGTAATTCCCTCATTTTACGAGAACCTTAAATATATGTATATACTTACACATGAGGGTGTATACATATATGAGATCACATGGAGGAGATAATGGAAATCTACATTATTGGCCGAAATGGGGATTTTCATGTTCCTTCATCATTGATAACCAGTACGATATGAACCCAAGGTGTTGTTGGTGTAAGCCCTAGAGGCCAATGTTTTTCCTTTGGACTTATATTTTGTATCATGTCATTTATTTATTATATAAGGCATTTTCAGTTATTATGTTTGTTTCAACGTAATAAAGTCCTTGAGTAAAAGTTTGTTTTCAATAGAACATCGAGTAGACGACTCGGTTGTGAGATACTAAAGAACTTACTCTAAATATCCGTAGTCGAGTATTATTATTATTAAGGACAATAATAATGCATCAAGACTATTATGTGGGTGGACTGATAACCTCATCTCACAGGTTATAGATATGAGATATCAAGTCACCACATAGGTACACGTTAGAGTAATTGTGTACTGGATTGACCCGCCATGAGAATACTACATAGTGTGTTATGTAAGTGTCATGAGTTATTCTCATAGTGATAGTGGTGTATGCCACCCTCGGACTGAAACCACTATGGTCCGTACATGAGGAGTTGGGTGTTTAATTGCCGTCAAACATTGTCTGAAACAGGACAATTATAAAGACGGTTAACTGGGCACTCAACAAGTCATGCAAAGAGACATGAGTGACCTAGATAGGATTTGCCCTCCTACATAACAGAGTAATATCTGTGGCCCCTTGATAGAGTATGATCAGAAATGCATGGCCATCTTTGAAATAAGTCAATATGAGATATTGATCTTATTTGTTGTTACTAAGTCTACTCGGGCATCAAGGAATATAATATTGAACTATACAAGGGTGACACATACTATGCCTTGTGTTCAATATAGATATAAGGGCAAAAGGGTAATTATACACATGATCATTATCACGGAAAGGTTACGCCACAACACCGACATTCTCGTTACTTGGGTAGCAGTGATGTGTTGCTAGACACCGCCATCGCTTATAATATTAAATAGTGATTTAATATTATTGCCAACGCATGAACCTACAGTGGTCACACACATGAGAACAAAGCTAATGGGAGATTAAATAAATGAGTGAGACTCATTTTATTCGTGGTACATTCTTACGATGCACCAAATAGCGAGTCAAGAAAGACGCAGAACACGATAAGTTACGGTGCAATCGAGCACACGGTAAGCTACTGATGCGCTAGGTCAGTCTTAAGTGAAGTCTATAAATAGACTCGTTAAGATCAAGTCAAAACACGGAATTAAAACCCTAGCCGTTTCAAAGATCGTGGACTTGCATCGTGGATCGGTTCCGTGACGTCACCAGCTAGCACTGTGGCGAGACCGCCTCCCATTCGAAGGTCGTCGTGTGGACTACGTAGAGGCGTTGTTTTCTGTGCGACGCTCGTGCTCGATTCCAATTTTCGTCTGCAAACGATCTGCGCTACAAGAGGTAATTCATATAACCCTGAGTCATGACCATTCGCAAGGATCCATGGAAGGGAAAGTTTAAATTTCCGCTGCGTTTTTAATCTCTGTTATTGCGCTATTTCCCTACAGGTGTGCTAGTACTTGATTGAGTCTATGTGATGAATGTGTTAGAACTTTTGTCATTCTTTTGTTTGGCTTAAGTCTAGATATTTGATCAATTCATGGGTAATGTTTTGTTAGTTTACTAAAGTACTGGATTCCTTCTTGGTTGTTGTTTATGTCCAGGATGAATTTGGTAGATGTATGCACACTTGAATACTTTGTTATCATGTTTGATTATTGGAAATGTCGGGTCCTTTTAGGTGGAAAAGGGTGAATTGATGTCCTCACCCCCACACCAACATATATTTTAGATTTCCTTCATTGTTCTCTCCACGGAGGGGATTTTGAAGTGATGTATGTTTTGGCTAGCAAATGTACGTGAGTGAGTACTTTTGTATTCCTTACCTATATTTGAGAGTCTAGATGGGGGTTATGATCACGAATTGGTCAGTGCCACACCCCGAGTATGAAGTGTTTAGTAAAGTGATAAATCTCAGTAATTCCATGTTTGCTTAGGCTTCATGATCCTATTAGGTTTTGTTGTGTGGTACTTCTGAAGCAGGAAAATGCGAAGGCCACTTTGGATATATTGAGTCTAGTGTGGCCTAGCACTCATTATCAATTCTTTTGTTGTGATTCTTGAGTTCAATGACAATAAGGATTGATAAGTAATGATTCTTAGCGGTATGGTTTTGATCAATTAGGATGGACATTTATAATCGATTAGGTTTTCAACAGTTGTTAATAAATTAAGTTTGTTTGACCTAACCATTATGAATGGATCCTAGATTGATTGGGAACCTCAAAGCCTTCTAAAGGACCGACAGGCATTCGAGTTACCTTAGTGTTTCTTGAAATCAAAAAGGATGATGATAGGCCAGACTTTCTAATGCCTAAGTTATAGTTGAGAACCTCGAAGGTGACCAAGCCTTGGTGAGGTAGAGAAACCCTAAGTCCTCTAGGTATAGTGACCTTAGTAGAATAACTAGCCTAAGGAAAAGGATTAGACTATAGTCTTCGAACTATAAGAGTTCTGAGCAAAGCTAAATTAGCGGGAATCCAAAGTTATTAATCTCTGCACTAGATTTAATTGACCAGTGCATGAAGTGGCTTCGCTTGGCCAGTTACAAACTCTGTCTTAACCAAATAAGAATCTTATTAATTTGGAATGAGACCTAGTCTGTGATCGGTTAATGAAATCACCAAATTCTCCGGATGGTTAACTCCTTTGTAGAGATTAATTCCTACCTGGATTTCCCATGATTTAGAATGAGCAGTAAAGGTAGTTTAAGATAAGTGAGATAGGTTATTCCCAAGAAATTGAAAAAAAAAATATTTTCTTGATGCGTGTTGGTCCAATGGTTATTAGACTCGGCGACAACCACGTCGGTCTATGTTGCTATCAATCATGGCTGAGTGGATTCTCGGTTTATTTCCAATTGAGCCAAAGAGGGGAATTAATCTATCAAGTTGAAGAGAGTAAGTAGGAAATTCCAATAAAGAGCGGAATGTATGAGCGTGGTTTAATCAGTGGAAAACCTAAGGTTATTAATTATTGCGAGTAATTCGTTAAGTTATGATTCTATGTGATTCTATCTAGCCATTTACAAACTGCATTTCCAATCGAATGAGATTTATCACTCGGTTGAGGCCTAGTCTGTAACCGATTAGTGTGAATCAGATCGGTCTAATCAACGGATACCTTGCAGGAGTTAATTAACTTTAGGATTTCTATTTGCTTAGACCAAGTATAATGTGATAAGAGATAAGTACCGAATCCATAAGTTTAAGGAGGAGGTACTTAATGGAGGAAAAATTTCCATTTATAACACATGAATTAATGTTGTAAATGAAAATTTTTCAATGTATGTGATAGTTTACTCAAAGTGACGATCCTATAATGATGTTACACTATAGGGGAAGTAAGTCATGTGAGTAATACGCTTGAAAAATTCAACCAAGGGTGTTACAATAAAAGACATCCTATTAGTGACGGGACAGTGGGAGGCCTTTAGTTGAAGGAACACTGTCTGTTACAATGGTGTTACTCCCTAGGGAAACGGGGCAGTGGGAGGCCTCTAGTTGAAGGAACCATGCCTGCTACACCTTTGGAGAAAACTTTGAGTAAACTTATAATGTTTTAAACAAAAGAAAATGAATATAAGCTTACTCATTTGGAGTGGCATAGAATCAGAGTTAGCAAGGGAAGCTCAAAGAACAAATCCTACATAAGGATAAGGTTAGAAGGTAGGCTGAATTTTGGGGACAAAATTCTTAAAAAGGTGGGGAGTAGTGTAACACGCCAACTTTTTAGAGCATGGTAATTAAAGACCCTAAGTAAAAAGGGGATTTATTTACTAAGAGTAAGTAGTTTAATTGATTAATTTACCTAAGGTTAGATAAAGGACCAAAGGGTTAATTATGAAATTAAAATAGGATTTGTTAGCTAATTTCTAAACAAATCATGTACAATGTCCCGCCATACACCACATTCCCTTGCACTCCACCTTGGCACCCCCCATTCCCTCTTTTCTTTCTCCCTGCGTGAGTTTGAAGCAGAAGAGAGAAAAAGAGAAAAACAAAAGAAAAGGAGAAAGGAAGAGAAAGAGAAGGAGGGGGATGTGCGACAGTGAAAGGGAAGGAAGGAGGAGGGGGCGCAGCAGCCCTGGAGGCGCGACGGGGCGCTACCATGCCAGAGGAGAAAAGAAAAAAGCAGAGGCCGAGAGTGAGAGAGAGTCCACGAGAGGGAGAGATCGAGAGAGAGACAGTGAGAGATAGTGAGAGAGAGCTCGAAAATGGAAGAAGAAGAAGAAGAAGATGAACCAAGATTCAAATGGGTAAGATTGATTTGAAGAGGAAGCTTGAACTCAAGCTTTAATGGAGGATGAAGTCAAGCTCTAGAATTTGGGGTTTTCATCCCAAAGCATTTGGGAGCAAAGGTAACGTAGGATTCCCCTCAAAAACCTCTGATTAGGGTGTGCTTAGGTTATTATTCAAATTCTTAAAGTTGAATGTTTAATGAGTAGAATTTATAATATTTTAGTGGGAATAGTTAAGAGTTGGATGGCTGCCCCCAACTCCCCACAAACATATATGTAATGTTTTCCCCATTGTGAGTTCCACAGACCTTTAAATTGGGAGAAGTTGTGAACCATGAGAATGAGTGTTATGACGTTGAATCATATGCTTGTTTGTGGTTTGATGATATATTGGAAAGTATGAGAATGAGAATAGAAATGAGTTTGATATAAGTTATTCATATGTGGAATTAGTGTTGTGACATTGAATCATAATCTTGTTTGTGGTTTGATGTTATATAAGTGGTTCTTCCAATTTTCATGTTTTAGTCCTTGTTTTTGAGTCCTAAATTGTCTTGGATTGAGTAGAATTAGAGATTGGAAGGTGAAAGAATGCAGAAAAATGCATTGTGCATAATTCTGCAGGGGGCGTACGTCACGCGCACCAAAACAGAAGCAGCAGGATGAGACTCGCGTGACGCGCATGCAACAGAAGCAAGTTACAGAATGCGCGTGAAGCGCGCCATATGAAGAATTGTGTTTTTCTCACTTTTCTAGGGCTTTTAAGGCCGTGAATACTTATTTTTAGTTTTCTAAATCATATGAGACCAAAGGGATATCATAGGAATCTCTTAGAGAACATCATTTAAATATGTTTTTGAGTGATGCATTCAATCTATGAGGTTAAGTTTATAGTCGGTGATACATATGTTCTTTACTCACCTAATTGAGCTAGAACTCATGCCCAAGCGTGAGAAATCCTTAGAGAGGGGTTTAGCTTGCCAAGAGAAATTGTTCCCTCAGAAGGTCAAGGTTATTGTTATGGGATTCGAGTACAAGACTCGAGAGCCCTAAAGCAAGTCCACAGAATTTGTTAGGACTTTGTTTGAAATACGAAGGATAAGACGTTGCTTTTGCTCCAAATAGAGGAAGCAAATAACAGTATGTTTTCAAATAAGAAAGGTAATAGATACCTATAGGAATGTCATTTGGATTCCTTAGAAAATTTATTAAAACATAAGTTGTTTAATAGCTCAGAGATATGGTATTAGAACTATTTAATGTATGATTGCTCTAATAAGATAGTTGTTCAGTATAGGGTCAAGCCCAGTGATCAAGACCTAGTGGTAAATCCTTGGCTATTCTAGAAGAGTCGTACAATGCAAGGTCAAACCCAATGATCAATTTATATCCCGTGGTAAACCTTTGGTTGTAGTAGATAGTTGTACAATGCAGGGTCAAGCCCCGTGGTAAATCCCTAAGTGGTAAAGCCTAGTAGTAAATCCTTGGTTGTGCAAGTAGTGTTCAGTGTGGGGTCAAGCCAAGTGGTCAAGACTCAGTGGTAAATTCTCGGCTGTTATAGAAGAGTTGCATAGTGCAGGGTAAAGCCCAGTGGTTAAGACCCTGTGGTAAATCCTTGGCTATGGTAGAATAGTTGTATAGTACAGGGTAAAGCTCAGTTGTCAATACCCAGTGGTAAATCTTTGGTTGTACAAAATACTATGAGATTGTCTTGTTACTTTAATGTTTGTGTTTGAATATTATTGTGATAGTGACAAGTGTTTGATTGAATAATTTAAACACAGTTCATTATTGTATCTATTACAGAGGAGTTTTCCATACTTCGCACACCAAGTATAGCTAGAAACATCGGTAAAATGATTTTTATGTTAATCCTATGTTACTGAGTTTATAAACTCACTATGTTGGGGCGTTGTTTTCAGATACCTAGCAGTTGAGAAGCCTAGAGCATGTCAGGATGCTCGGTCTTGCCGCCACGCGAGACCTCGAGTACCGGATCACGAGTCGAAGTCTTTTAGAGTCCAAATTTATTTCCTTTTTGTTCTAAGTCTATAATTGTATTGTATGTTAAATTCTGTAATATATATAAAAAGCAAGTAGGTGTTTCGTGGAAATATTTTATCAAAGTTGCGAACTCTGGTAATAGTTAAGTCTTTAGGGTGTCATTTGCGAAATTTTTTACTGTGCCTTTATTTAATCCCATTTAATTTAGCAGGTAATTCTCTGATTAGAGTCGAGGCGTTACATTGTCCTTTGTGTCTTGCTACAGCATTCACAGTGGCAATGAGAGAATCATTTGCAGAAGACTCGGATTGAAGAAGTATGGTTTCAAAATCTATAAGCTTCTCATGGAGTTCAACAAACTCAATTGGGTTATTCTGCTACGAAGAGCAGTGGAAATGTCACGATATTCCACACTTAAGCCATTCAAGATGTGGTTGACCAGATCGGTTCCATCAAAAGGGTGATCAATGATGGAAAGTTCATCAGAGATGGCTTTGATGCCTTGGAGATAGGCAGCCATGGATTGAGTACCTTTAGTGAATGTGGAGATGCGCTGTTTGAGGGCCATGATGCGGACTCTGGATCGGCCAGCATACATGGTTTTGAGAATGTCCCAGGCTTGTTGAGCAGTCGTGACAGTGCCAAGATGAGTGACTACTGTGGCTACAACCCAGGAGAGAATACCATGAAGGATTAGCTTATCTTGCCTAAACTAATGTGTGTAAGCATGATTTATATTAGTAGTGTTTGTCAGCTGTTTGTTTGGACAGGGGAGGGTGCCATCTATATAACCGAGTAGGTCATATCCTGTTAAAAGTGCTATGAATTGGATGCGCCAAACAAGGTAGTTGTCACCATCAAGTTTGATGTACAACTAAGTGTCTGCGTTAAAAATGACTAATTTGTCATCAGGGGCTGAAGTGTTTGAGGAATCTGTGGTTGAGGGAGCCATGATGAGGATCGGGGGGAAAATTGTCGTTGGGCTATGTTGCACTGAATACCATGAAAGAGTTTGTATTTTCTATTGATCTGAGTAGCCTGTACAGTAACATATATAGATACAGATTTGCATTTGAGGATTTAAACTAATTCCTCAATTATAGGCTAGAATAGCTCGACAGCTAACTCATAAGAAAGGGGAGAGATTTACTCTTATGTTACAAAGCATTTTAGGAAACCTATCTATAATTGACAAATTGACAAGTCAATTAAATTCAAATCAGTCAGCACTGATCAAATCTGTTGCTATCTATTACTTTACATGTATTATTTTTTACAAAAGTCTCTGCAAGTTTTAACAATGGTCAATATTCTTTTACAACAAGTCAACAACCACTACAGGCTCACCAAACTCTCAACCAACACCATGTATTTGCTATTGGTTTATCTCAATTTCAGTGAATGAGTATTGAAGAATGAATTAAGAATAAAAGAGTATTTGACTATTTCTCCAAAGGTCTTATTTCCCTCTATTCTTTTCTCCTCTAAAAAATTTGTCATTTGATTCAGGTGCTTGGTTACCTTAAATACGGGTTTCATGGTCTAATATAGTCCTTGTAAAGTTGCTCAAAGTGTTATGCAAAAAAATTGATCAAACAGATATTTTTATTTTATTGTGTGAATCAACTTTTACTTTTTTTTCTTCTTCTAATATTTGGGTTCTCCAAAATAGGGTGGATTGGAATGTAATTTAAAGGTTGAATTTCATTCCAATACCTCATTTTTCCCCCCTCCAATTTTGGGGACCGTAATGGAACAAACCTCCTTTCTTTCATTTTTATTTATCATTTCTTTTTATATCATTTCATTTTATTCCGCTAACTACTTGATATTCAAACATAATATAAAATCCTAGATGCTTGGGATTTGTATTTCTTTTATCCATTTTTTAACGTGTGCAACCTTACACACATTAAGCCTTATTAAATATCTATTTTTTTCTTATTAATTATCCACTTTTCTATTTGTTAGGAAGAAAGAGATTGCATCCATAAAGTAAAAAGGAAAGTAGATAATTAATAAGAATTTTTTTAAAATATTTAATAAAGCTTACCGTGTGCAAAGTTGTACACGTTAGAAAATCGCTTCTTTTATATATAGAAATTCTGAAATTATTTTTTTTTCCTTTATTCATTGGTATTCTATCCTTTAAATAATAATTATAACAAGTCTTACCTAATTTAATTCCTATTAAGTAAGGTCTCAAGTTTGAGTATTGTGAATATAAAAAATAGACGAGTTTTTCTCTCTTATATGAGTCTGCCCGGCTCATAGTGAGAGTCTAAAACAATAAAAAGTTACTCCATTTAAGTTGTTCTCTACGAACTTGCTTAACTTTTAGGCCATTTTGAGTTCATTTTGCTTTTGTCCCAAAGACATCCTCCTATCTGTAATTCCTCCAAGCCTTGCATTGTATTGGTGGGCCAATATGAGGAACCTATTGGAAAATAAGTTTTTGAAATTGAATTCAGTTGTGCATCGCTGCTCAGACCAGAAGGAATTCTGGTTAATATGGGATTACTAAAAATGACAAACGGAAAGAAGATTAGGTATAAAAATTGCATCCCTATAGGTTTTTGACCAAGTATAGTAAATGATAGACCTTAAATGGGAATTAGCGGGCCAATGACTTATGGTATAGGAGTGGAGATATCATTTGGAAGAGAGAAGAAAACGAGTAACCAATTGGTCAGCTGCCATAAAGGGATTGGGAGAAGGGAATTAGAGAATGATGGGCGTAATGACATGGGGAAGGATATAAGGGAGAGGCTGGAACTATTGGGATTCAAGGGTATAATTTCACAAATTATCTTCACAAAAACCCTTGAGCGAAAAGGTCCATGATTACCTAGGATCTCACATATATGCAAGATGCACATAATGGTTTAGAGTTTACCCTCGTAGTGTGCTTTCTCAATCACCAAATTGCAAAGTTGTAGCGCCTCAAATCGGTCAATGCAAGCAATATTTGTACAGAGTGTTAGTGCTAGCTGGCTGTAAGGGACTTCACAAATGTCACGCGTCCTAAGAAGTGAGGTAAGCATTTCCTTTTATAGGAAATAAGTGAGCTCATCTTCTATTCCCTTAACGGGCCTTCAACACTATAAGCCCGATCCATTTAATAAAATCTCATTTAGTTAAATCTACCATTAATTAATTAAATCACGATTAACTAATTAAACTATTGACTTAATTAAATCCCATTTAATTAACTCTTGATATATCATATCTAATTTAATCAACTTCTCTGTATAATTACTCTATGTGTGACCCCGTAGACACCCACTAGACTGACCATAATATTTAATATTATACTAATGTCACATATTCAATATAATATTAAATATCATAAACAGTGATTGACATCTAGCAATACATTACTATTACCCAACCCGTGAGAAAATCGGTGATCCGATTTTAACCTTTCTACAACCAAAGTTATAGTGTAGTGTTTGTCCTTTTGTCCATGTGTCTAAATTGAACACGAGACATAGCCGTGTCATCTTCTTTAAATCCAATTATTTGTTCCTTGACTCACCAGTAGATGTGTAATCACAAATAGACCCAATATCACATATTTCACGTCTCACTCTATCGAGAGGCCAAAGGCATCACTCCTGTAATGTAGGAGAGACAAATCATGCCTACATCACAAACATCACTCAACATGATTCATTGCAGGCCTAATAACTACATTTATGATCACCCCGTTACGAATAACGTTTGATATCATTAAAGCCTACAACTCCAACATCTAGGAATCATAGTGACTTCAAATCCAAGTACAACTCTACTATTGATGTCATGAGCAGCGCTTCTGACATTTACATAACTATTATAAAACCTTCTCAAAGTGAAGGAAAATAGATAACGAGGTTGACCGAAATGACTATTTTGTGTAACGCTTCAGAGATAAAAGACTAAAATGAATATTTTAAAATATAAAAGATCAAAAGTTTATTTTAACCTATTTTAGGGGGAAGGTACAAAGCAGCAGCTTGCTAACCGGGTGCTCTTAAGAGTTGCCGATGTGTTGCACTGCTGCATCAAGCAAGCGCACCAACCATGTCAAGTGCAAATTTTGTTATCTATACCCATGCTAACTACAGTTAAACAACAATTTTGCATTTTGGTGCATGAAAGAAAGTACACATTATTATTACCTTTTAACAGGCTTCAATTCTTCATTTGTTATTTGTTATATCGTATACACTATAGTTTCGAATATTGCTATCAGAAAGTGATTGAGAAGTTGTCATGGATTATAGACATTTAATTTAACAGGTCCAACCAAAGCAATTGCTTCCCTAAGAGCCAATAAGAGATGCTCGGGATGATCCTCAATTGAAGCAGCTCCACCATGTTGGGATTGCATGGATCTCAATGCTTTACCAACAATCTGAACATAGATGCAAATGGTAAGATTGGATAAATTGGTGTGTTGGCTAAAAAAAATAAAAAATAAAAAAAAATCACATGATGTGACTCACATCTATACCTTTATCTAACTACATACTCCCTCCGGTCTGAAATATATGAAAAAAAAAAAAAACTATTTGACACTTATTAAGAAAATTAGTTATTCTCATTTAATATTCTTCATGTTATCAAAAAAATAATTTTATTTCCTAAAGTACCTTTGCTTTAAAGTAAAAAGTTTTATTGGAAAAGACAATCTCAATAAATTTAAGGATATTTTTTTGAACATCATCATTAAATAGAGTAAAAATAATTAACATTTGTTTATAATTTAGACTATGAATAGTAATTTTTTTTTTTTGCTTATATTTCATACTAGAGGTGGGTATAATTTAGGATGGAAACAGAATGAAAAGTAGATAACTAGGCATAAATTTTGTTACCTTCCGTGCATAGCCACCGTAAGCTATGCCGCTAATTAAAGCATGTGATGAATTAGATGAGCTGACTGTTGAAGTTTCATCATCTAAATGTTCTAGGAACCAAAAAAGAATGCTTATAAGTTATAATGCAATGGAGAAAAGAGTAATCAACAAGAGAATGTACAAAGTATTACGGCTCATTTCCTGTTTTCATTTCCACTTAAACTAAGAAACATTAGAAAGGACAGAAGAGTATTTCCCTCACTATTTTCTTTTTCAATTTTTGAAAACAGATATAGTATTTCCAGAAATTTTGAAAATGTCAAAAAAATATTTTCATTGTTTCGAAAAATGCATTCTCCCTAGCTAGCATTCCATATTCTCTTTGTCACAATTGTTCACTACAGAAGCCTTCTATTTTCTTGTTAGGAACTTAAAATGAATAAACAATTTAGAAAATGAAAATTAAAAATATTTTTAGAAAGTAAACAGACCGTTAAGTAACCAGGTGTGACATGACATTACCGGTAATAGTTGTTTGAAAGAGTCCTTCTTTTTTCAACCCATCAATTGTATGAGCATTAGTACCACCAGCAAGTTGAAGAAATCCTGCCATGTTAAACGACTGAAACATTAGCAGAATCAGGATAGGATATAAACCCTGAAGGTTTTCAAGGGACCATGAATTATGAATACAAACCAGGAGGTCTTTCTTTCGCTTTAGCCAATTTAACAGCGAAGGCTATTGATTCCTTAGTTGCTCCTCTCCCGATATCTCCACTCATGGGACGGCCATCTAACTTGAGTTTACACAAGGCAAAGATGGATTTGTTAAAATAAATATCTAATATCATTTGGCTTATAAAAATTTGAAATTTGTTAAAGGGGACACCTGCCATAAGTTGGAGCTTCTAAGATTGGGTTTCATAATAGAGAATATTTTGTTCATAGAGGATATTGTTGAATCCCCAACATTAGGTAAACTAACCTGGATAATTTCAATAGCAAATTGTTGAGTCAAATGCAAACAACCCAGATGCTAAGTATCTATTGAAAAGTATTACTTATAACCCCTTAAAATATCAGAACAGATTGAAGGCACCACTTACTGCTATTAGCTTCAAATTTTCTACTGAATCTCCTAAAGCACACCAAAGTTCTTCAAACAGTGTACTCTGCCTATAGAAGGATCATATTCACACATTAGGAAATGGACTTGGAAACATCAATCATATATAATCGAAACAACATATCTCAAAATAGTGAAAACTGAGGTTTGATTCCCAATCCCTTTCCTCTAAAAAATGAAAATGAAAATGAAAATGAAAAGGCAAGCCATCTACTAGGACATGGTTGATCCGCGCCAAATCTTAGTGAACACTGAACACATTTACATGTATATGGGAAATGAAAACCATCCCCGCATTACTTGATTGATAAAATTCTGGGCATAATAAATTAATCATGAACTATTTCCATGGTAATTACCATTATATCCTAGTCCTAGTATTATATGATATAATAAATTTGAAAATTAATGTTACCTCCCGCTTGTATGTATCTCAATAGCATCAACATCATTTCTATTGATAAGATCAGCAGTTGTAATAGCATCCCTTACATATGTTACCTCTCCTGGATCAATATTGAAAGTAAAAATTGAATAATATCATACAGATAGTAACTTATAAACTAAATATATCTGAAACAAATGTTTAAGAGGAAGTTATGAACTTAAAATCCCACTTATTTTATCATAGGGGCAAACTGGAAGACAGCGACCACAGCCATAGCAGCGTTCCGTTATGACTCCATCCTGCATGTTCAAGCCAATTGAACATTACAAGTCATATATTTTAAAAATATAGCTTCTATATTTATCGGGAAAAAAAAAACACTTTGAGGGTTTAAGTAGAATTAAGTTAAAACCTTTAGTACTCTTGGTGCTTCAGTATTATATGAAATACCTAAAGAAGATTTCCTTTGGAATGAGATTGCATTAGCAGGGCACACATTTTCACAAGGCCGTGAACAGTCTGCTGGACAGTCCTCTGGATCAAATTCTGTTCAGAAGGCATTACTAACAACACTCATTTATATTTATTAAAATTTGCACTAAAACCAGATGTATCATATTGCACTTTGATCATTTGAGAAAAGCTTTTAATGTGATGATCATAAAAGATGGCCATGCTTTCATAGTGGCATGACATTCTACCTATGACAACCCTTGTATTCCTGGACAAGTATGGGAATACAAAAATGGAAAATCCTGTCATAGGAGGAACAGTGTCTTCAATTCATGTTCTGTTTTCAGTATAATTTCTGCATGCTCATAGCCCTATTGTCATGATTACGAATTTAACAAGGAGTTCAAGTTTATATTTAAGATATTAAACTGCCATTTGGTCAACACTCAACACTGACATACATAATAGCCTCTTGCCACACACTTTGAGAATTGTTTGAATCATATCAAGTCCTAAAATTGGATGTCAAATGTTCTTTCATAGTTCTTGCTCGTAGGAGGTTAAATTTGAAAAGATTGACATAATTGTTTATTTTTTTTCAGTTTCAACTTACAACCAATTATTGAAATTAGAAACAACCAATTATTAAAATTAGAAAACTAGAAGCACTCAAATTCAACTTGCAACAATTAGAAATATCGTAATGTAAACTAAGAATTTAATCATGATGCTTCAAATGCGGTGATTTCCTTATCAAACTATGTCACAAGATTTCTTGATTTCCTTATCAAACTATGTCGCAAGATTTCTAAACTATGTTGATGCTGATGTGTAATGTGCACGACAATTAAGGTGAATAAGAACTGTGTTAAATTACCAGCTTTACGAAAGTGAAGATCTTTATCATCATTGACACTGATCATCAACCACGGCCTTCTAATGCACAAGATGTCTCTTGCAGCTTCAATTCCTTCATTCACAGCGCTGACAACTGATGCATCAGCAGCACAGTCAATGCAGTCAACTGCAACCAGAATCCAATTTAATCCCTAACTGTGTTCATTGTATGGTCAAGTTTGCATAAATGAAAAAACCAAACAATGAAAGAAAAACCCTAATAGACATAATAAAGAAATTATAATTAATTAGAAATAGAATACCATACCTCCAGCAAGAGTGTAAACCAGACTGAGATTTCTGATATCAACAACATCCTACAGAGAGTGAGGGAAGTATCAGAGAGTGAAAGAATGTGAGTTTTTGGAATTTTAATTTTGTGTTGCATTTTTATACCTCAAAGCTTGCACCACAAATGAGCTTGACCCAATTGCCTCTTTGGAGAGATTCAAGTGGAGTAGATGATGAAATGGTAGGAAGCCTCACAGTGTTGATGAGTCTCTTCAAGTTCTGAAGACACTTCTTATTGCTGTTTCCCAACTCACGGCGTTGAGTTGAGATATTTGTGGCGCAGAAAAATGTCAGAGCCATTATCAGCAACGAGAAGGCCAAGTTGCTCTGTGAATGGATAAATAAGACAGTTTTTATTTTTTTATTTTTTTAACCCTGATTGAATATTTGATCGAGCTTTCAAAGGGGTAAAACTATAATGGGGTAATGGTCACTTTCATCCCTAAAAGTGTAATTCGTTGTTATATTAGTCCCTGAAAGCATATTAACTACAAATTAGTCCCGTAGTTGCATTCAGTCACCAATTTAGTCCCTACCAGTTAAGAAATCATAACACCGCTTAAAATCGCCGACGTCACGATTTGTCACCTTTTTGCCACTGTGGTCCATTTGGATCCACCAACGTGACCAAGGTTGAAATTAAACAAAACAAAAAAAAAACAAATCAGAAAAACGAAGGAACTGAACGCCAAAATCCCTAAATCACCAAAACCAAAATCCCCAACTTGGCCAAAGAATCCTAGAACTCAGAAGAAGCTAATCACCAAATCACTAAATCCCCAATTCACGAATCAAAACCAGAATCGCGATTTGAATCACGATGCATCGTGGGTGCCAGAATGAAGAATCAAGGGGGAACTCGAGGGGGAAGGTTGCGAACTCTGCATCTTCGTCATCCACACCGCGAGGGAGGTTGTGTGGTTGCGGTGGTAACGATTACGTACATGGTTAAGCAAGGTGTGAACAAACGGAAGCTCTTCTGGAGGTGTCCCAATTGGATGGTATGGCTGATTCGAAATTCATTTTCTTTCTTTCTTCTTTCCTCTTCAGTTCATTACTGAGTTTTATTTTTTTTATTCCCAGATGCCCACAACGTGTGACCTCTTTGTATGGGCTGAGGACATGGAAGAAGCTGTTGCAGATGATGGTGGAAATCAAGCTGTTGCAGATGTTGTTTCACTTGCTCTCGATGTATTAGAATAAGGAAAAAAGAAGAGTGGGAAGATACAAAAGAAGCTGCATGCTGAGAGATTCGCTGGGAAATTGAAACTGATTTGTTTGATGTTGTCTCTGCTCTTGAATTTGTATTTTTTCATGACTTGTGGTGTGAAACCCAAACTATGTATTGGAAGGCTATAAATTAGGGTTTAGGGGAGGTTATGTTTCTGTAGTTTTTTGTTTAGGAAAGTTATGTAAGTGGGTATTGACTTGTAAGTTTATCAATTTGAAGCTCAATGAAGTCCATTTTTTTTGTATCAATGTTTGTATCAGTTTGTATCAATTTGTAAAATTCTGGATTTGAATGGTTGCTAAGAATGTAATGGTCGCATTTATCGCTCCATAGAAAATATTTGATGTAGCTTGCACTCAATTCTGCAATTTGTATCAATTTGTAAAATTCAGCACTACCTGAGTTTCATCCTCTCCACTTGTAGCTTGCACTCAATTTGTATCAATTCTACATTGGAGCAATGAATGCTTTTGTGACAAACTAGAAGTGTAATTCACTGGTAGTGCTGATTTTGACATGCTGCTACTGCAAACCAGAATGCAAACCAGTAGCACAAATTCAGTAGTAGCACAAATTCGCATGTTGTAGCAAAGGTAACAAGAAACAAAGATAACTATCAATACAGGTTTGAAAAATCAAAACACTAACAAGGAATGGTAATGTGCTACAGTGAAACATATGTAAAGCACCAGATTTTGCCATTTTGCAGCAGCAAAATGCCTTTCATGTGAAGCATTTCTGTCATAAAAGCATTTTATGCATGCTTTGACCCATCAGATACATTAAAATATAACTTCAAACTAGTGAAACTCCTTATAATTAACTCCTTATAATTTCATACATGCAAAACAGAATGCAACAAATGTTGCCACAATGCAAACCAGCAAAGTTTCACTCGATTTATGCACAACCAGTACATGCAGTAGACACATCATTACCAACCGCAAACCAAGACTAAAACCCCACTCGCAAACCCAGACTGCCAAAATGCACACAAAACCAACATGCAAAACCAGTACCAAATGGACACAAAACCACACATAATTGAAGCGATCAAGACAAAACCAATACCAAAACCAAGAGCAAACCCCACTCGCAAACCAAGACCAAAACCAGAATTGAAGCAAACACAAACCAAGACTAACACCAAGAATTCAATAATATTACCAAGTACATATCAAAATACCACATTTGTTCCATATCCAAGTACATATCAAAATACTTGCACATTATGTGCAGATACAAGCCATACTATTAAGTCTAAATTTCCAAGTACATATAAAAAATACTTGCACCTAACATGTGCATATACATAATTACATTCAGCAAAAAATAGAACTTCAATCTTCAAGCTTGATAAGGTCCTCTTGGTTGAAACATAGGAGTCGGGATGAATGACATGAAGCTTGGCTCTCTTGAAGAGGCAGCACCAGCTGTATTTGGATATGGCACAATAATTGGAGCTACTGCAGGGCCTCTTATGGGTGGTGGCTGAACTCCAGTTGGCATAGGATCAAATGTTCCCTTGCCAATTCCAAATGGATGAGACTGAGGTGCACTCTGTGATTGAGGCTGAGATTGGCTCAAGTCAATCTCACTTTGATTCTCAGCAACTTCAGGCTGAACCTCCTCTATACTTCAAGATGCTTGAATTAAACCCTTCACAAGTATTGTTTGTAATGTTGTCCGCTTTAGGCTCCGTGCTGAAATATGCCTTGGTCCATGATTCCTTGCTCAACTTATCCAAGTATTTCCATGCATTTGCATTTTTTCTTTTCAACCGATCCATCACAGATTTAAATTTGGCGAGAGTGGTTGATCTTGCGGCCTCCCACACCACATTTCTAAGTTCTTTGTCCTTCCAATGTTTGATAAAGTTCTTCCACAAGTGCATAGCACAAAATCTATGAGGCACACCTGGCATCACCTCTTGCACAGCAGCTATGAGACCTTGCATAACAAATACACAGATTCATATTAGTCCCTGTTTACAACTTACTGTCATACAAGTCCCTGACAGTATGCAATAATATTTAAAATAATCCTTCATATACATATTAGATGACTTTGATAATAAATACCTTTTGCATATCACTCATAAAGTTCCATCCATGTTGGGTATAGTCTCCCAAATCCTCATGTAAGAGTGTGAGGAACCACTTCTAATTGTCCTTGTTTTCAACATCAACTATGGCATAAGCAATGCAAAAATTCTGCATGTTTGCATCTTGTCCAACTGCTGCCAGTAGTTGCCCCCCATAATAACCCTTCAAAAAGCAACCATCTAGACCAATGAAGGGTCTACAACCAAATTTTGAACCCAAGCTTGCATGCCTCCAAACAAACATGAAACCTCTGAAATTGTGGTGGACCCTCAGGCATGGGAATGCAATTCACTTTTACTGTTGAACCATTGTTGCTCCTTACTAACTCATTAGCATAATCCCATATCATTCCATATTGTTCCTTGAAATTGCCTTCCACAATCACTTTTGCCGCTTTCAATGATCTAAATAGTTTAGTATCATTGATATGAACTCCAAACTCCTTCTTCATATAATGATAAGCCTCTATGTACGTGATCTTTGGTTGCAACCTAATCACCTCTTGTAGCTTGTTTGCAACCCATGATCGGTCGGCTTGGCTATTTGTGAACACCCTGCAACAATTGTGTTCACTCTTGAAAGTCTTTATTTGGAAGCTTCTAATCTGTTCAGCCCAAGCACAATAAATCTCCCATAAGCAACCATCTTCCTTGCATTTAGCTCTACATCTTACCTTGTCATTTTTCACCCACCTTATGTTTCTCCCATGGTATATGGTGTAATCCTTAACAGCATTCTTAAATGTAGCTAGGCTGTCAAATTCCATCCCAACCTCCAAATGTAATTCGCCAAACTTTGCATTTGCATTAAATTGTGGGAAAACCGTCTTATCACCACCATCATCCTCATCATCTGTACTAACTGGGGTCTTCAACTCCTCAGAGTGGTAGGAATCATTGTCCGACAAAACATCATCACTGCCCATTGCATTGACATTAGGGTCTTCAATGTTTTGTTCAGTTGCACTAGCCCTCTGACTGTTTGGATCACTTGCATTCCCAATAGACTCAAGATCAACTTCTTCAAATGTTTCATCCTCTCCACTGAAGTATGAAGGCATGTATTCAGAACCTTCATCACTGGAAATTACCTCAACGGGTTGCTCTTGAACAGAGGCACCAACAACATTCCTGAACAAGTAAAACATGCACCCATTAACGATGGCTAAGGGTCAAGAACGAAGTAAAACATGCGCCCATTAAACCCCCATTATGATCACAGACATTGTAACCCTAAACCCTAACGAAAACAAAAATCACAGTCCAAATAAAACATGCAATCAGAAGAATACTGGAGTAATCAAACACGTTGAGAGGAGTATCGAACATTTAGGAGAAAAGCTTGGTGAATAAGATTACCTGGGGCGAAGATTACGAAGACGGAAACTCCTTCGAGTGCCCTATTGAGGACGTTTACGGAGGCCTTTCATGGACGACCAACTAGATGGCGGCGAAATGGCGGACGGGCGGTGGTCGGTGGTGGTAGCGACGGCGCTGTTGAGTGTGGTGGTAGGGACGGTGGAAGCTTCTTTTTTGGGGCAGTGTCTCTTTTTTTTGGTCGAACAAAAAGACAACTTGTGTCTTTCTGATTTGTCCCTTTTTTTGTTTCAATTTCTCCATCCCTGGCCACGTTGGTGGATCCAAATGGACCACAGTGGCAAAAAGGTGACAAATCACGCCACGTCAAAGATTTTAAACGGTGTTAACAGATTTGCTAACGGTAGGGACTAAACTGACTGACGGAGTACACTTACGGGGACTAATTTGTAGTTAATATGCTTTCAGGGACTAATATGACAGCGAATTACACTTTTAGGGATGAAAGTGACCATTACCCCAAACTATAATTTAGTGTAAAGGTGTGTCAATTTAGCCTCCGATAATATTAAACTTTCAAATTAATCACTCAAATTGTAAAACATTAATCAAGTAAGTCCTTTGTTAGTCTTCATTAATTAATTGAAACAACGATTTTAATGTGTCAAATTAAGCCTTTGATTGGTTGCAACGATTTCGGAAAGAGAGAGTGACATGCAAGAGAAATGAGAGAAAAATGAAGAATCCCCATTGTTTGGTTTATCGAAGAAATAGTGAAGAGAGACTCAAATACGTGGGGTCCACCTAATCTTTGCTCTGGTGCGAAGAAAATGCAGAAAGACTCGTTTATTTATTCATTTTCCATCACTACGCTCTCGTTTTTGTCTACTAGCGTTCTATGTCTTGACCGGAAATGGTACCTTTTTTTTTTGATTACTTGATAGTTCGTCGTTCTTGTTTTTTTGAATTTTTTTTTTTGCTGTACCGCCATGTACAGTAAATTAATCATGTAATTAATTAATTTTACTTATAATGATTAAATATTTTTTAGATATGGGCTTTATTGTCAATTCATGAAATGATTATATTTCACTCTTCTTTATTTCTTTTCTTTTTCTCTTATATCAAACAATACCTAAAATCTACTCTATTATCACATTTTTCTCTCTTCTCACACTCTTTCTCACCTAAACCAAACACAGGCTAAGCGTCTGAATGGCACCCATATAAGTGTCCATGTGGCATCCACGTCACAAAATACAATTTTAGAGACCAGACTGATAATTTCAGGAACCAAAAATTGATACAACTTGCTCTCTTCTCCCTCTCCCTCTCCTTCTCCCGCTAGCCACCTCCCCTCTCTCTTCCCCCTCCCTTCTTCTCCCCATTCTCCTCTCCCTCTTGTCCCCCGTTTACAATTTTACAATCACATTAAGTTCAGAACCTTATGCCATGAGCATCTTAGGTAGTGTCTAATGTTTGGTGAAGATGATCTTATGGAGGGTTCTCCGAACTCAGAGGCTTACGGATATGCGTCACTACTATCAGTACTATGGTTTCAGTGTGGACAAGTCAAGATAGGAATATTAGATTTAGTGTTGGCCAAATCGATCCTAACAAGTAGCATGAAATGTTAGTGTTAGCTAAAATCCCATGCTAAACAGTTAAAACCAACACTGATAGCATAATTAGCGTCGACCTAATGCTCGAAGCTAAAATATATGCAAACCAAAATATTGTTGTTGCCATATGGAAGCTATAGACTTCACTAAAATTGGTCAATATTAAAATATTGTCTCTGCTCCTTTGTTTATTCTTCTATATTTCTCTTTTATCTTTTTTTAAAATCACGTACCACTCATGTCTAATATGTTCCAAGCCATCCCTATTCCCTTGAATCAGTTAGCAACCATAATGAAATGATGCAAATAACCATATTAAGTATAGGTACTAGCAATTTTTAAGGCTTTAATAGCAGCAAAATATGGGGCGCCTGTACATTCACAACATCCTCCAATAGCAATTATTTTTCTTGAATCAACCATAAGTGAAAATAAAAATAAAAATAATTGTTTTTTATTTTTTATCCAACTACAATCATACATATAATAATACATAGGAAGCCATCGTGACATAATTGAAAACATGATACTTTCTAGATTTTCTTAGATTAACACAACTCACCACAAACTATACCAAATTAATTCCATAATATAAAAATCATCTGTATGTTTTCACATAACAATAATAGGTTCATAACACTTCACTCCTCCATAAACTAATAAATTGACGTATGGGAAATACATGGAATGATATAAAGTAAGCACAAACAGTTTTAGTGGCAATTATAATATATGCATAGAAGGTATTACGTCCACTTTACTACCCTAAAGACCTAACAAGTAGTCTGTAAGCACAATGTTAGTGCAAAAGGGAAAAAGAAATGGAAAGCCTTTAAAAAATGGCGAGAGCTTATGGTGAAGAGAAAAAAGCAATGGAAGATAAATTGGAGTTCCTAAGAACTAGATTATTAGAAATGGCTCACCTTTTTAGATGGCCTTATGGATGGGTGTCTAGGCTTATTATTAAATTTGATAGTCCTGAAGCATATAATAAGCTATTGTGAAGGGAATTAGCCATCATGTTTGTCATCTACTTCATCATCCAAGTGTAATCCTTATCATTTGCAATGAGGGGATATGTTCTTTTCCACGAGCCATCAATTGACACAGTCAATGTAAAATCTATGGACACAAGCCAACCTTCCAACTTCTTCTTCGTTTACCTAGTCCTCCTAAAGATAGATAAAATTTGTTAAAAAAACCAAGAATGACATATAACATTGAGATGTGAAGGTGTAAATAGTCTCCACGAAAGAGAGTATAACTGAATAACGACAATAAACATATCAAAATGCCACTTAGATTCTTGAAATAGCCCGTGGTTAATACAAAGAAGAAATTATATAAAGAATTAATTTATTTTCCACAATCATCAATAAAATGTGTTTCATGTGTTGAGCTAAATAACTTCCCAACAATCTTTGTTGGTTACCGTCAAATGAACCAAAATGTAGGAGGAGCTTGTCTAGGTATTTCATCACTAAAAAGTGTTCCATGTTATATAGAGTTCTGAGTGGGAAACTTTTGCCCCTAGAGCAGCTTGTCTGAAAGTAGCTTACCCAAACTTAAAATTTTAGTTACGGTACTAACTTGATTAAAAGAAAGGAAAAAAATAGACAAAGACAATAGTAGTAATCCCTTTATACCCTATTCTACAACAAATTCAATGAAATATTTAAAGAAAAAGGAAAATATTAAAGATCCAATTTATATGTAAGAAAAACATTTCCATAGACAAAAAAATACTTATTCAAAAATTCCTTCGAAAGTGTTTTAATCAATAGTTAATTAACAACATCCGTGTTCCATATATGAATATGAAAAATTATATCAATCCTTAAACTACATAAATTAAATTTATGAAAAAAATTCTCAAACGTGAGTTCATATGATCTGAAATAACTAGAGCGCAATCATAAAATTCAAATTCTAAGTAAAAGGGAGTGTAGCCTTAAACATTGACCTGTGTTAGACAAAAGGAAAGGGTCAAGAAAATGTCATATTAAAAGCATACCTTATTAGCTGAGCTGAATCTTGAGGACTTTGATTTAAAACACCCATCTTCAAACAATTTCGATTTATTCTTGGCTCGTGAAAATAAGGAACAATTATTGGAGGAGCTTTTTTCTTTTTTACGTGTCTTGGAATTTTGGTTTTCTTCATCAACCAAATGCAATCCCCTTTGTTTGCATATGGGGCATACATTCTTTTCCACTAGCCATTGGTTGATGCAGTCAATGTGAAATCCAGGCACATTCTGCCTCCAAAATTCTTCTCCGTTGGCAAAGTCATCCTAAAGATAAATAAAATTTGTTAAAGAAAACCGAGAGCAACATATATATAACACTGAGATGTAAATGTGTACAATGTCTATAAGAAAGAGAGTCTAGTTGAATAGCGACAGGTAAGCAGATCAAAAGACCGCTTAGTTTCTTGAAATAGCCTGTGGTTAACACATAAAACATTACCTGTCATTCGCTTAACCATGTCATCAGGATAAAACCTACAAATTTAAAAGAATAGATAGTACTCATCAAATTAAAAGCAATTAATTCAAAATCAACTATAGTTGTAAATATGAAGGGGAATATATATAATAATTTCATAATTATTACCTTCTCGAAAAAATAAACCGAAATCATGTCATCTTTTTACTCATTTGGTTTTACTCATATTTAATCAAGGAAATCATAGTTGTTGGATATTTATGTTGAACATTATCAAAATGAATAATAGACCAAAGCATAACAGATAAGCCGCCATAGAAATCTAAAACAACATTGGCGATTTCCATTTGACGATCAAGCCTGTAATGAAGGTCCATGAATTGATTTTGTTGCCTCGCTCATGGATCTAGTGGAGACAAAACAACATAAGATTAAATAGGAGAAAAGAAGCCAACAAAAAATAGATGCAATCAATGACAGAACAAGATGAATGACCTGAGATTAATCGTATATATAGTATTGATTTGGGTAGAATGAAGTCGCAATTGATGTTTTCCTCCCTAGCATATCATTATAATCAATTCAATAATAGAAATATATATGTGTGAACATATTTTATATATGAATGAGTGATAGATAGATTGTGAAAGGCTACTTTTGCAGCTCTCTACAAATCCAAGTAATATGGACACACAGAGACACAGACACAACCCTAGATATAGAGAGAGAGAGAGAGAGAGATAACCTTGTAGGTTTGGGGAAGCGGCACTGGTCTATGCTAGTATTGTCAAAATGATGAACACAACTACATATTTATAAGGAATTAACTGGAGGAGGGGTTAGGGTTAGGTTAAGTTTTCATGTTATCTAAATTTTTTATATTTCTACACACACCCTGTCTATTTCTATCTGCACCCTGATCACTTAAATCAAATGGTAAAGGTTTCATTTTTGGGCCAGGACTCAATCCTAAACATTGATTTCAGCAAAACCTAAAAATCACTCCAAGGCCTCTCTCTTTGACATCTGCACACTCACTTTCCACATTCCATCCACACCCATTCTTGAGACTACCCTGTCCTGTTTTCCCAAATGTTAAATTCTTATGCATATTTTAGAAATATAAATTATATTATTGCACGTGAAAGTATACAAATGTAACTAAAGGTACCCTTCCATAGGGCCCCATCTATACAGTGTGTACAATAACAGTAACTTGGACTCCCCATTTACTGACTCCGACTCTCTAGCTGTAACTCGACTCAATTGGTTGTACTTCTAGAAATTGGCAGGTACTTGCTGAGATCCGTAGATAGAAATATGCAAAAAAAAGTAGAACGGGAGATTCAGAACACTATACGCACCATTAAATGGGAAAGTAGAATTAGAACTCGTGTATAAAAGGCAAGCACACACACAAATAGATCAATCACTCTCGCACTCATGCACCTAGAGTTCTACATGCCTACGTGGCCACACAACTTTCAAAAAATGGCACTAGCAGCCCCACCTTAGCCTAGATAGCAACAACTACCTCCCACCGACGTGTGGGTAGGTCAAGTCAGTTATCCATTCCCATATCCCACTCATCGTACCCCTAAGAGTGCATCTCTGCTCCCCAATTTCGATGTTGGGAACAGGTGTCAGGACAGCACTCGGGATTGGCACTATGGACAGTGATACAACAGTACTTCGTCAGGATGACCAGGCTTCCCGACAGGATGGTCGCAAGTCATCCGTCACCTGGGAACCTTGTCGGACCCAATCTATGCCCAAGGACCGATGTGTCCTGTACTGATTGTATCGTGCCCGCAGTCTAGCACTTGACCTCGTACACAGCCTATGTGCACGATGGTGGATTACAACCATGCATATGAAACCTTCACACCACTTAAAGAATAAACACTCATACCTACCGCCTTTTTCTGTGGGCCCAGACAGTAGGAAAATATCGTGGGCCAAAGCCCAGGAATTGGCACATTCAAAGTACGTGACCCGTTATCGTGGGCTTGCCCCACGGTACGAGAAAACTTTATTTTCGGCAGCCTTTTCCAATGGTAAAGCGAAGCAGAAAAAGCAAATCTGACACATTTGACCCTTTTCATGGGACTTAGCTGACAATATTTTCCAAGAGAGAAATTTCGAGAGTATTTACTTCGTTCATTTCGATTTCTGCCCCATTTTCCCTCGTTCTCTCACTCCCTCTCTTCTTCAACAGAACAACAACAATACAACAAATCTGAGAAGGGGAGTTTGGGACTGCGAAATCTGAGAGGTGAGAGTAGTAAAAACTAAAAACGATGGAAAATGAAAGAGAGATTTGAAAAAGAATGGAACGAAAAATGAAAGAGTGAAGGCGAGGCAGCCCAGAGAGAAGAGGTTGACACTTTTCGTGGGACTTAGCCGACGTATTTTCCAAGAGAGAAATTTGGAGAGTATTTACTTCGTTCATTCTAATTTCTGCCCCATGTTCCCTCGTTCTCTCACTCCCTCTCTTCTTCTACAGAACAATAACAAAACAAATCTGAGAAGGGGAGTTTGGGACTGCGAAATCTGAGAGGTGAGAGTAGTAAAAACTAAAAACAATGGAAAATGAAAGAGAGATTTGAGAAAGAACGGAACGGAAAATGAAAGAGTAAATGCGAGGTGACCCAGAGAGAAAAGGTTGGGGAAGAAGGTGAGGTGGCCGGATCTAGCCACGAATGGGAGAAATCGAGAGAGAGAGCGAGCAATACCGAGAGAAAGATCGCGAGAGAGAGAGGGAGAGGGAATCGCGAAGAGAGAGACTGAGAGGGGGAGCGTGAAATGCGAAAGAGAGAGATACTGAACAGGGGAGGAAGAGATCTAGTGAGTTCACGACGGCACTGGTGAGATACGATTGTTCGCGGAGGTTCGCGGTGGTGAGTTGCTCGCGATGGTGATTGGCTCACGGTGGTGGTGTGGCTGTGCGACGGCGGAGGTGATTTCAGGTGGCCTTTCACTGCTACAAGCAAGGAGGAGGGGAATGGTTGTTGATTCATGTGTGTTTATAGTGGGTTTTGAAAATTGAGTGTGGGTGATGGTGAATGGGTTATGTTGTGGAGATGAAGTGGGTGGCTGATTTCTTTTTCTTGGTTCCCTATATTTGGGTGGGGATGGTGTTTGGTGAGTGATAATGTTGCTTACTGGTTTGGGTGGATAAAGTTGTGTGGTTGATAATGGCTATTGGCTCACATGGTGGTGAGGGTGAGGTTACAATAGAGGTGTAGAGAAGGAGACTGAGTTTTTTTTTCGTCCCCAGTTTTGTTTCTCACCTTTTTTCTCTGTATCTTTTCTTTTTACCTCTCCCCCGTCAACACTTTTTTCTATTTGTTCTTTCTTTTTTCTGGATTGGGTTGTTTTTAATCTTCGTGTCTGGGTTGGTGATTCTGTGTTTCTGGGGTTGCTTTTTATTTTTTTTTTAAATTCATTTTCAGTTACCTAGGGCCTTTTCCCACGATAATGGTCAAAAAGTTACCTGGGGAATCGACCGACGGTAATTACCTGCGGCACTGGCCCACGTTAATTACCTACCGCTTATGAAAAAAGGTCAACGGTAACAGTTACCGTCGAGCGAATAACCTACGGAATACGGCCCTCGGTGGGCCCACGGTAATCTGTGCATTAGCGATGGCTTTTGGCCATTAGAGGGGGCTTTTGGCCCATGGTAATGACAGTTTTTCTTGTAGTGCACGTGGTGTCTCATCATCATCTATCATCTTTATCTCAGTCAGCATCAACATCTTATCTCAGCATTTATCAACTTATCAGTTTCAGCCAATCATCATACTTCCATAAGTAGCAAAATTTAACCTTAAATCAACATAATCAAAACTACCAGCACACATAACACAACTTCAATCATCAACCATCCTCGATCAACATATGGATCAACCTTAACGTCGCTCAGGCGACCTACTAATGACATGTTATCAATTAGCATACCATAAATCACATACACAACCATAGAGCAATCAATCAACATCCATCCATAGATAACAATAGATCATTCCTATGGTTGACAGACCTCTGACAACTGTCCTCAGCTATCACAGGTCACAGCCCCTCTCCTGAGGTGCTGCTGTTATCAACCGCTAGAAGGGCTTCGGTCACCCTACGCCTAATTATACACTTATTCTAATCCTACAATCCCTAGTAGATAGGATTCAGATCGCCCACCTGTTTAGAAGACCATTGTAGTTACTTCCACTCTCTGCACTTTCGCCGCTCCTGCTACTCGTACTCCCATGTGGCTACTAGTTGCATCCTTGGACCTATGCTACTGACATTCCCCTCGAGGATCCTCCTGTGAAGCAAGTACGGAGCATACTTACTCCTTAGAGGAAGCACCCCTTATACTACTACTGGCACCCCTTTCCTTCTCCATTTCCTTCCGCTTGAGGATCTCCTACTAAGAGCTTTCCGATGCACAATGTAACACCCCGCCTAATTCAATTATTTAATTAAATTAATTTAGGCTTTGAAATGCTTTAAATTGATTGTTAAGTAATTGAAATAGGGGACAACATTTAGAAATATTGGGGGTGTGAGTAGCAAGGTGTAGTGTAGTTAAGTGATTGAAGGAAGGGTAATTTGGTCAAGCCACATTTTCTTTCTCCCTTTCCTCTCCTCACCCACGACATCCAGCCCTATTTTCTACTCTCTCTCTCAATTTTTCTGAACAAGGAAAGAAGAGGAAGAAGGTGGAGAGCTAGGGTTTTGGTTTTGGGGGTGAGGAGAAGAGGAGAATTGGTGCTTCCTTCATCCTTTCTTGCTTTCAAGCATTTGGAACTGAGTATTTGGAGCTACATTGAAGATTTGGAGCTGCTCTAGACCATTGGGAGATAAGCTCGAATTTGAAGAAGAAGAGGAGGAGAGGCTCTCAAGTCTTCAAGCTTCCTAGCTCATCTCTTTGAGCCAAAAGTGAGTTCTTCACACTTAGAGGTTGGGCAACCCATAAGACCCACCACTTAGAGTTTTCCTTTTTAGCCTCATTTGTGTGTCTTCTTGATTTCTAAGTTGGAAATGGTTGAAATACATGAATGGGTTTGGGTAAGAAGGAATATGCTTAAGTTGATGCTTTGATGTATATGATATGTTGAAGCATGATGGATTGTGTTTTTTGTGTTATAGGTTGTTTTTAATCTTATGGATCAGTCATATGCTTGATTTTAAGTCTTAAGCTTGATTGTTGTTGGTTGGGATTGAGGAGAAAGTGAGATGGAAGTTAGAAATATGCAGAAAAACACATTTCTGCATAATCCTGCACGTTTGCGCGTGACGCGCCTCACAAGTGCGCGCGACGCGTAGCATTACAGAGCCAAGATAGAAAAATGCGCGCGACGCGCAGTACAAGTGAGCGCGACGCGCATAGAAACAGAGGCAGTTCGCAAAAATGCGCGTGATGCGCTACTATTTCTTGGCGGTGCAACTTCTGCGATCACGTCAACCGGGGATTTTATTAAAATATCAAACGAAGTCAGAATTGAGCATATGACCACTCGTTGGAAAGCTTAGGATGTCTAGTTTCCAAATCTGATTTTTAATTTAGGAAATATCCAACCAATTAGTGCAGTTTTGAGCTACAAGCTAGGGGGTTCAGAAAACTGAACACCAACTGTCCCCCAATTTGTAACATAAATGTGTATTTTCACTTCTAAGTTCATGAACACCGGTTTCTAAGTGTTTTAAACCCTTAATGTGCGTAAACCTTATGATGTGTTATGAAATCATTGTGTATTGTTTATTGAAGAGCTCCATGAAAAGTGATTGCAATACTTTATTGGACTCATTGTGTAATGTTTATTGAGGAGCTTCATGGAAAGTCACTGATATACTTTCTTGAACTCATTGTGTATTATTTATTGAGGAAGTCCACTGAGAGTTTATTTTATACTCCTTTGGATTCATTGTGCAATTTTGATTGCTTATTAGATTGTGACGATATTGTGAATTTCGTTTATAACGTTGTATTGGGAACTGATGTGGTGAGGGGTTCATGGGGGAGAACTCACTGAGATTTTTATCTCACTCTTTTCTATTATATTTTTCAGATTTTCAGGATCCGAAAAGTGATCAAGCGAAATAGAGGCTTGATTTTCATTTGGTTATATTGTGTAGTTTGGAAGGGTATAGACTCCTCTATCATTTTGGAAGAAGAACCTTGTTATTGTATTTTGTGCTTCCAAGTATTTAACGATTACAAAGTTGTAATCTAACTCTTACATTATTGACTATGCGTGGAGTTTGGACTTGTAATTTAATTACCAAGTTTAACGTATTGTCAACTTTGAGCCATTTATGTAAATCTTCGTTATTTCGAGTAAAATTGAATTACGGGTGTTACATTATGGTATCAGAGCGGTTTAGTCCATTAGGGACTGTGGTTTAGTATTGTGGATTTCCTTTTTGCTTGAAATTCTCTCTATATTCTTGTACTTAATATGGAATATTAAGTCTGATCAGCTTAATACTTTATACCGTGTATGCAGAATATGGCAGATGAACATGGAAGGCACAGGAGGAGACACCACAGGCAAGATGCGGAGGAGGCTCGCTGGACTGATATGATGCAAATGTTGAGGGATCAGAATGAACTTCTGAGAGCCCAAAATGAAGCCACTAACATTATGATGCAGCAATTTCTCCAGCAACAACAGCAAGTCCCGCAACCACCTCCACCTGAGCAACCAGCTGTTCAACCAACTGACCCACATTCAGCTTTTCTTAAGTTTCATTAGCTTAATCCTCCGAGTTTCCCTGGAAGTGATGATGCTATGGAGGCTCAGCATTGGCTGGAAGCTATGGAACGAATATTCAAAGTGGTTCCATGTACGGAGGAACAAAAGGTAACCTTCGTTACACACTACCTCATCAAGGGCTGCCCATTGGTGGGAGGGGGCACGGGCATATTTGGAAGAAGATGAGGAACAGATTGAATGGAAAGATTTCAAGGAAGCCTTTTTGGAGAAATATTTTCCCCAAACGGTCAAGGATCGGAAGGAACGCGAGTTCACTCATTTTAAGCAAGGGGATCTAACTATGTCTGAGTATGTCAGGAAGTTTGAGGAGTTGGCGAGGTTTTCTTCTCATACCAAATATGCACCAGATGAGACATGGAAGATAAACCAATTTATGTGGGGACTTAGGGCTGACATTCATAATAACTTAGCCCAAACTGAATTTTATACTTTTGCCTCGCTGGTTCGCAAAAGTTATAAAGCCGAAGAAAGTTTGAAGAAAATGTATGATGAACGTCAACTCCTATGGAAAAAGAGGAAGGATGACGGCAAGCCATCCCAACCCTTCAAGGGTAAAGAAAGCAAGGATAAAGGAAAACAAGTTCAATCTTCTGAGGCTCCCAGGTCGAAGGAATGTTCCAAATGTGGCAAGTTCCATAGGGGAGAGTGTAATTCTGGGAAGCCTGTCTGTTTTTACTGCCAACAACCAGGACACTTCATTAAGGATTGCCACAAGATGAAAGCAAGGGAGGTGTCCCGACCTGATGACCAGTTGCAAGGACGTGTTCACACCTTGAGCGGTAAAAAGGCAAAGGGTGTGGAGAATCTGATGAAAGGTATATGTCTGCTTCATGATGACACTTTAGTAGTATTGTATGATTCTGGTGCAACTCATTAGTTCATTTCTCATAAGTGTGTGAAAAGGTTAAAGTTAGGTGTTTCTTCCCTACCTATTCCTTTGAGTTTCCAAACCCCAACGGAGGGTAGTATTCCCACTTCCCTGATATGCGAGAATTGTCCTATCGTTATTCAAGGAAGAATGTTTGTGGTTAATTTGGTTTATCTACCCTTAAAAGGAATGGACATCATCCTGGGTATGGATTGGTTATCGGCTAACCAAGTGGTTATGAATTGTTTTACAAAAACTATAGAATTCCCCTTAACTCAGTCCTTTCCTACTCAGGCTTGTCTGAATGAGATGGCTAGTGTTTTTCAATTGCACCATTGCTTATTTGAGGGACACTTGGGTTGTATTTTGTTACTCTCTTCAATTTCAGATGTTGAATTAGAAACCGTTCCTATAGTGAATGAATTTTTAGATATATTCTCGGATGAGGTTACTTCTTTACCACCTGAAAGAGAGGTTGAGTTCTCAATAGAGTTGGCTCCAGGAGCGGGTCCAATTTCTATACCACCGTATAGGATGTCCCCGTTAGAACTGCAAGAACTTAAGGTTCAATTGGAGGATCTGATTTCTAGACGGTTCATTAGGCCTAGTGCTTCTCCTTTGGGAGCACCTGTTCTCCTTGTCAAGAAGAAGGATGGTAGGATGCGTTTGTGCATAGACTATAGGCAACTGAATAAGGTTACAATTAAGAATAAATATCCGCTTCCTAGGATTGATGACCTGTTAGACCAACTTAGGGGAGCTTCGGTATTCTCTAAGATTGATCTTAGGTCTGGATATCACCAAATTAGAGTCAAGGCTGAGGATATACCGAAAACCGCATTTAGGACTCGGTACGGCCATTACGAGTATGTTGTGATGCCTTTTGGTTTAACAAACGCTCCGGCAATATTCATGGATTACATGAATAGAATTTTTCGACCTTACCTTGATAGATTTGTGGTGGTATTCATTGATGATATCCTTATATATTCTAGGGATTGCCAGGAGCACGCGGAACACCTTAGAATTGTGTTAGGCATTCTTAGGGAGAAGAGATTATTTGCAAAACCAGAGAAGTGTGAGTTCTGGCTTTCGGAAGTCAAGTTTTTGGGTCATGTCATTTCTCAAAGTGAGTATGCATTGATCCTAGTAAGGTAGAGGCCGTTCTTGAATGGGAGCGACCCACCATCATTCTGGAAGTTAGGAGTTTCTTAGGATTGGCCGGTATTACCAAGGTTTATCCATGGATTCTCTCAATTGGTTCTTCCATTGACTCGATTGACCCGCAAGGGACAACCATTTGTGTGGGATAAAAGTTGTGAGGACAGTTTCCTAGAACTCAAGTTCCGGTTGACAAGTACGCCGGTTTTGATTATCCCTGACCCGACCTTAGGTTTCGAAGTTTTCAGTGACGCTTCTAAAAAAGGTTTGGGTTGTGTCTTGATGCAGAATAGGCAAGTAGTCGCTTATGCATCTAGACAATTGAAGCCCCACGAGGAAAACTATCCAACTCACGATCTAGAGCTTGCAGCTATAGTCTTTGCCTTAAAAATTTGGCGGCATTACTTATATGGTGCCCAATTTGAAGTATTCAGTGATCATAAAAGTTTAAAATATCTGTTTGATCAAAGGGAGCTGAATATGAAGCAAAGGAGGTGGGTAGAGTTCCTTAAGGACTATGATTTTGATCTAAAGTATCATTCGGGTAAGGCAAATGTAGTTGCTGATGCCCTGAGTCGGAAATCTCTCCATGCCTCTTCGATGATGGTTAGGGAGATGGCATTGTTAGAATCTTTTAGAGATTTTAACTTAGGAATGTTCACAACTGGGGATAGTTTGATTGTAGGACACCTGGAGATCACTTGTGGTTTTAGAGACCAGATTAGGAATGCTCAAGCTTTGGATGCAGAATTGCAAGCTAGGAGACATCACTATGGATTCTCCGAATCTGATGATGGTATGATCCTTTTCAATCAAAGGATTTGTGTTCCAAAAGATGTGGCACTCAAGAGTCAAATTCTTGAAGAAGCCCATAAGAGTGGATTCTCGGTACACCCTGGTTCTACCAAGATGTATCATGACCTTAGGCAAAGGTATTGGTGGCCGGGAATGAAAAATGACATAGGTGAGTTTGTTGCTCAATGTTTGGTATGTCAAAAAACTAAAATAGAGCACCAAAGACCCTCCGGTTTACTTCAACCTCTAGAAATTCCAGAATGGAAATGGGAGGGCATATCCATGGACTTCATGGCGGGTTTGCCCCACACACGGTCTGGGTATGACTCCATTTGGGTCATTGTTGACAGGCTAACTAAATCTGCCCATTTTCTCCCAATCAAGTCCACTTACAACACGGCGAGGTTAGCAAGGATATATATTAGAGAAATTGTTAAACTCCATGGAGTACCCACTAGCATTGTCTCTGATAGAGATCCTAAATTCACCTCCCGATTTTGGAAGCATTTCCAGCAGGCCTTAGGCACAAGGTTAAGCCTTAGCACCTCTTATCATCCACAAACGGATGGTCAGACAGAGCGTACAATCCAAACCCTAGAGGATATGCTTAGAGCATGCGTGCTAGATGATGGAGGGAGTTGGGATGAGCATTTGGCTCTCATTGAATTTGCTTACAACAATAGCTATCACTCTAGCATAGGCATGGCGCCGTATGAGGCACTCTACGGTCGCAAGTGTAGAACTCCTCTGTGTTGGTTTGAGGTAGGTGAGAAAAGATCTAGGGACCGTGACCTAATTCAGGAAACTACAGATCAAATCCGGAAGATTAGGGACAGATTAAAGATTGCTCAAAGTAGGCAGAAGAGCTATGCCGATGAGAAAAAGAAACCTCTTGAATTTGAAGAGGGAGAACATGTGTTCCTAAGGGTCACTCCTACGATAGGCATTGGTAGGGCACTCCGAGCTAAAAAGCTTTGTCCTCGTTATATTGGTCCCTTTGAAATCCTTCAAAGAGTCGGTCCTGTTGCTTATCAAATCGCTCTACCTCCATCTCTGTCAAGTCTACACAATGTGTTCCATGTGTCTCAGCCTAAAAAGTACATTCCTGATCCTTGTCAACCCTTGGATCATGAGTCGATACAACTGAGATCAGATTTGACATACCAAATTTATGCCGATACAAGTTGTGGACCGCAACTTCAAGAGGTTAAGGAATAAGGACGTTCCTTGGTCAAGATCATCCGGGAAGGATCTACTTCGAGGAGGCTACTTGGGAACCGAGGAAGAAATGCGAACTCACTACCCGTATCTATTTCGATAGGTATGTACCTTGTTTCATTTTTGAGGACAAAAATTTTAAAAGGTGGGTAGTAGTGTAACACCCCGCCTAATTCAATTATTTAATTAAATTAATTTAGGCTTTGAAATGCTTTAAATTGATTGTTAAGTAATTGAAATAGGGACAGCATTTAGAAATATTGGGGGTGTGAGTAGCAAGGTGTAGTGTAGTTAAGTGATTTAAGGAAGGGTAATTTGGTCAAGCCACATTTTTCTTCTCCCTTTCCTCTCCTCACCCACGACATCCAAATTTCTATTTTCTACTCTCTCTCAATTTTTCTGAACAAGGAAAGAAGTGGAAGAAGGTGGAGAGCTAGGGTTTTGGTTTTGGGGGGGAGGAGAAGAGGAGAATTGGTGCTTCCTTCATCCTTTCTTGCTTTCAAGCATTTGGAACTGAGTATTTGGAGCTACATTGAAGATTTGGAGCTGCTCTAGACCATTGGGAGAGAAGCTCAAATTTGAAGAAGAGGAGGAGGAGAGGATCTCAAGTCTTCAAGCTTCCTAGCTCATCTCTTTGAACTAAAAGTGAGTTCTTCACACTTAGAGGTTGGGCAACCCATAAGACCCACCACTTAGGGTTTTCCTTTTTAGCCTCATTTGTGTGTCTTCTTGATTTCTAAGTTGAAAATGGTTGAAATACATGAATGAGTTTGGGTAAGAAGGAATATGCTTAAGTTGATGCTTTGATGTATATGATATGTTGAAGCATGATGGATTGTGTTTTATGTGTTATAGGTTGTTTTTAATCTTATGGATCAGTCATATGCTTGATTTTAAGTCTTAAGCTTGATTGTTGTTGGTTGAGATTGAGGAGAAAGTGAGTTGGAAGTTAGAAATATGCAGAAAAACACATTTCTGCATAATCCTGCACGTTTGCGCGTGACGCGCCTCACAAGTGCGCGCGACGCGTAGCATTACAGAGCCAAAATAGAAAAATGCGCGTGACGTGCAGTACAAGTGCGCGCGACGCGCATAGAAACAGAGGCAGTTCGCAAAAATGCGCGTGATGCACTACTATTTGCGCGCGGTGCGCAACTCTGCAGTACGTCAACTTCGGGGATTTTATTAAAATATCAAACGAAGTCGGAATTGAGCATATGACCACTCGTTGGAAAGCTTAGGATGTCTAGTTTCCAAATCTGATTTTTAATTTAGGAAATATCCAACCAATTAGTGCAGTTTTGAGCTACAAGCTAGGGGGTTCAGAAAACTGAACACCAACTGTCCCCCAATTTGTAACATAAATGTGTATTTTCACTTCTAAGTTCATGAACACTGGTTTCTAAGTGTTTTAAACCCTTAATGTGCGTAAACCTTATGATGTGTTATGAACTCATTGTGTATTGTTTATTGAAGAGCTCCATGAAAAGTAATTGCAATACTTTCTTGGACTCATTGTGTAATGTTTATTGAGGAGCTTCATGGAAAGTCACTGCTATACTTTCTTGGACTCATTGTGTATTATTTATTGAGGAAGTCCACTGAGAGTTTATTTTATACTCCTTTGGATTCATTGTGCAATTTTGATTGCTTATTAGATTGTGACGATATTGTGAATTTCGTTTATAACGTTGTATTGGGAACGGATGTGGTGAGGGGTTCATGGGGGAGAACTCACTGAGATTTTTATCTCACTCTTTTCTATTGTATTTTTCAGATTTTCAGGATCCGAAAAGTGATCAAGCGAAATAGAGGCTTGATTTTCATTTGGTTATATTGTGTAGTTTGGAAGGGTATAGACTCCTCTATCATTTTGGAAGAAGAACCTTGTTATTGTATTTTGTGCTTCCAAGTATTTAACGATTACAAAGTTGTAATCTAACTCTTACATTATTGACTATGCGTGGAGTTTGGACTTGTAATTTAATTACCAAGTTTAACGTATTGTCAACTTTGAGCCATTTATGTAAATCTTCGTTATTTCGAGTAAAATTGAATTACGGGTGTTACACACAAGATCCTCATTTGAGGCAAGTGCAGAGCATACTAGCTCTATAGAGGAAGCCCCTAGAGAGGGAGAAGAGGGAAATGAGAGGAATGGTGCGAGAATGGAGGGAGGGTGAAGGGCTATTTATAGATGCGGGTTAGGTCCATCGCATCGCGATGGACATAGACACAATCTCCATCACGTCGCGCCCATGCCACGTGTCAGACATCAAACAGCTGCGATAACCGACTTACATCGCGTCACAACAGTACTACACTTAATCTTCATCGCATCGCGACAGTAAGATTCTTCCAGACCCTTCCGGATTTTTGTTCCATCACGTTGCGATTGCTTTTATACTTGGCTTGATCGCGCCGCGACCGTGGTTAAGGAGGAACACCTATTTTCTTCCTTTCTAGACGTTTCTAGGGGTTTCTGTACCCTTCCAGGGATGTTTTAAAACTTTCCTAAGGTTTATGGGTCCTGCTTAGGCCCCTATTTATTCCTAATCAATGTTTTTAATACCCATTTAAACACTTAATTACTAATTTAACTTTATTCGAAAAACGGGATGTTACAACTCAAATTTGTTTCATTTTCCTTCTCTATCTACAAAGAAAATCCTATTCCTTCCCTCTACTTCTTCATCATATTTGGAGCCATTTTCCCCCTTTGTGTGGGCACCATAATCGAACCACCATCCACCAGCAGACCTTTCATACAGGGGATATAGGATGGGTTATGGTAGTTAGGGATTTCTTTTGTTCTTGTTTGCCCTTAATTGGATCGTGAATTGAATTGTGAATGACCTTGTAATTTTATAGTGAATGACCTTGGATCATGAATCTATATGCAGTACTTTCTTAGGCATATCCAATAAATACAACATCAATCTTTTTGGACCTATGTTTGTTCTTTTGAAATTTGGTAGTCATTATTTTCCTCAAACACACCTCCACACTTTTAAGTGATTTAGGTTTGGGAGATGACTTTTGCACACTCATAAGTAATTAAGTAATTTCTTATGAAAGATATTTTAGTATGTAGCATGAAATTAATTTGGCTTCCCCCACATGTTTGTGAAAGTTAAGCATCAATTATATGGCTCATACATAAACTAATTCGGACCATATCAAATTATCAATTTAGCAACAACATATTGATTCCAGATTTTTCAGCATGTTATGCAACAAAACTTAGTAGCTTCATAAATTTATTCAAACATGTAAACAGACTCCAAAAATCATGAAAATTTTATGGAAAAAAAAAATAACATGTCGAAAATCATACCTATAACTTTATTTTAATTTTTAACCATTACCAGATAGTCTAGAAATTTCAAAAACATTAAATGTTCTTAAAAACGCAGAAACGGGGCAACTTGTAATAATTGTCACATTTAAGCATAGAAATATCAGTAAAATATTCTGTAATTTTAAGAGAACATTCCTAACACATAAAAGATCAAAGACATGTATCTACTTTTCATATAAACCCCAAAAAGTTGTTCTAGAAATTTTCAAACAGAACCATAACAAAATGTAGTTCACCATGAAGATCTCAAATTTGGAACCACTGTTAGCATATCAAACCTTCACGAAAAATTCCAAAATATTAACCAGTACTTAATCACCACTTTAAGATCGACATAGGAAATTTTCCATAATTTTTTACCAATAGGAAAATTTCAGATAATTGAATGCAGTCAAAGACATAAAAAGATCACATCTTTATCTTTAAAACCTATATGCATAAACATCTGAGTTCAAGGCACTTACTTGGACTCTAAGCTCATCTCATCTTTTGACCACATATCAGACCAAGACTCATTTGAACTATCCTCCGATGGACTTGACCATTCGTTTAATGAGGGAACCGATAAATAATTCTTTCCACATAATCCATAATTTTTTTGGCAAATTAGAGTGCAAAGGTATCACAATAGAAAAAGAAATCTCAACTATGTTGGCACCTCAGGCCCCACCTATCATTTGCAGCACTCTAAAATGTTTATTAAAAATGAAAAAGAATAAAACTCATGGGAGAAAATAGCATCATTGAAATCCATAGAAAGAAAGACTAAATCTGTTACGAAAAAGGTCTTCCAGAATGAACTTAGGGGGCAAATCCCACCAAGAAAAATAATGACTAACAATGCCAAGAGAAGCTAACAAATGCAATTCTACCATCTATTTTTAAGCTTCCAAGGCATCAGATCATGATTGTTAAAGGCATTCACCACGAGTAAAGAGTCATATTCCAACCATAATTTGAACCAACCCCTTTGATGAGCAAACTCCACTACCATCATAGTTGCAACTAGTTCGCATTAAAGGAAGAGTCAATACCCAAATAATTAGCAAAACAACCAAGAAAAGCACCACCAGAGTCTCTATAGATTGCCTCACAAGAAGTGGGACTAAGATTACCTCGATAAGCCCCTCCAAGTTACACTTAATCCAACCACAAAAAGGCTTGGACCGAAAAGCACTTTAGGATACGAAATTCATCCATGGAGTTTGAAGCATAATCTTTCGGCAATTTGTCTATTAAAGAAACAACTGCAACAACCATATGCATGGCTCTATTGAAAGAAATACAGTTATTTTGGAAAGACAACTAATTTCTAGCATACCAAATAATCGAAAATATATGGATGACTGCCGAGAATACCACATCTACTTGGGAACTCCAACATTTACCACAAAGCGAAAAGACTGAAGATATGGAAGAATGATCAACTGTATAGTGAAGAATTCCACCAAGCCAAGTCCAAAGCCTTGCAATGAAAGAACACTCGAAAAACAAATGGCCAGTGGACTCTGCAGATTTACTGCAAAGACAACAAATAGAGATATAGTCACACAGCCTCTACTTTGAAGCTAATTATCCGTAGGCAACTTATTATGAAATAATCTCCAAACTAAGAAAGATTTTGAGAGGATGGCATTGCTCCAAATCTTTTTACCCCAATGTGCATGTTGCTTCCTAAGATTATCATTAAAATAAGCTTGCTTAAAGCTCAAGTTGCCTTTATCAATACCTTTCCAAATCAATCACAAGCATCACGATAAAGAAGAACTTGTCTCATATCTGCAGCAATAGCAGGAAATCTATTCATGAAGGAGAGAGGAACTACCCATTGCCTGTCAATTATGAAATCAGCAACAGTGACTTTCAAGCGACTGTGAGCAGAAAAAGAATATGAAGCCTGTCAACAATAGGTTGGCCAAGCCAATTATCAAACCAAAGTTTCACCTTGCGGCCATCCCCAATGTACCCAAAGCTACCATCAAGATGCAAAAATAATCTAATATCAAGCCAAATGGAAGATTTAGGTAGTATGCAACTGGCCTATTAAACTGCAGAAATCTAGCTCTGAGGAGGTTAGCCCACTGCTGGTCAGAAGAAAGCGTATCCTAAGTAAGTTTAAACATAGAGGCTTCATTAATTGAACGCAAGGACCAAAGACAAAGTCCTTTTACCTCTGTTGGAGCACAAACTTTGTGCCAAGCAACCCTAACCAACTTTCTGTGATAAATATCACAAGACCAGATGAAGTTTCTTATCCCATTATCTAAGGTTTTTAGTAAGGTCATAGGCCAGGCATAGACATGAAAACTATGGACAAGCATGTCTGAATAATAGATTTAACAAGCTAGACCCTTCCCATGATAGAAAGAACGGAACTCCTCAAGGAAGCAAGCTTGTTTTTAATTCTGTCCACAATTGGCTGCAAATAAACTGACTTAGGCTTACCTTTGAAGAGAGGGACCCCCAAATAATTAAAAGGAAGATCACCAGCTAGAAAACCCAAAAAATGATTAAGCTCCGTAATTCTAGAAGTAGACATAAAGCAAGCAAAGAATTCCAGGCTTAGAACTTGACCAGCAACAGCTCCATATTCATGGAACAAATTCATTAAAACAAAAAGATTCTTCTTTGTGCCTTTACAAAAACCCATGATGTCATCCGCATAAAGAGCATGAGAGGGGGTAGCACAAGATCTAGGATTAGACATGGGCTTTAGCTGACTAGAATGCACCAAGAGAGAAGTACCTCTACTTAAAGCATCTTCAGCCAGACAAAAAAGAAGGGGGAGAGAGGATCCCCTTGCCTAACACCTTTTTTGCAAGAAAAATAGCCAGTAGGGTGACCATTGATAGAAATAGATAATTTAGCTGAGTGAAGAATAACATAAACCCAGTTGCAGAAGGTCTCATTGAAACCAAAAGCTTTCAGAACATTAAGCAAAAAAGACCAGCCAATTGTGTCAAAATCTTTTTTAATGTCAAATTTAAGAATAATATTACCCCCAAAGGTCTTGTAATCTAGTATGTTAAAAGCTTCTGAAGCAATACAAATGTACTCAGAAATTTGCCTGCCCTTGATAAGACCTCTCTGTTGCTCTGAAATGATCTTAGGAGCTATCAAGGCTAACCTGTTTGTAATTACATTGGTAATAACTTTAAAATGAAAGTTGGCCAGAGCAATGGGCCTATAGTCCTCAATTCTATCAGCACCAGTAAATTTAGGAATCAAAGCAATCAAGTTAGCGTTCATATTAGGGAGGATCGAGCCACTATAAACGAACTGAAGCACAGACTTGTAAACATCATTGCCAATAATATCCCAAAAATTTTGAAAAAAAGCAACCGCCAAAACCATCAGGCCCAGGAGCACCAGCACCATTTATGGCGAAAACAACTTCCTTGACCTCCTCAAAAGTTGGAAGATTAGTAAACATAACATTATCTTCTCTAGAAACCAGATTAGGAATTACCTTATTGTTGATTGTAAGCAAGATAAGTGGAACAACCTTCAACAGTAACCAGTAACTAAATAATAGCAACCAAACAATCAACAAGGTGCAATGAAAAATAACACAAACAAAGGAGTAGAGAGTAGAGAAGAAAACACCGCAATTTGATTACGCAGTTAGGCCCCAAAAAAGGATGACCTACGTCTGCGGGAGAGAGCAGCCCTCCGTTTCACTATCAAAGAGTCTTTACAAGAGAATACAAATATTCTGAACCCCTTCCAATTGTTCAAGATGAACAAGCCCAAGAGTCCTTACAACCCCTCTCTCTTTCCCTCTATGATAAACACTCAAGAACAACAATAGAGAAAGCCATCAATCCTCCCTTTATGATTCCCTAAGATCCCAAGGTGTTTGAATGTGTTTCCCAGCCCCTAAAACCTCACAAAGGACGCTCAAGAACGGCTGCACAAAACCCTAGAAAATCGCCAAGGCCCCGAACTAAAAACAAAGATTCTCGGTTTAAAAAACAACAGTGGTGAATCGATTCACCAGTAAGTGCGAATCGATTCACACGTACAATTCCTACGCGTTTTGTGATCCTAAGTGAGTGAATCGATTCCCACTCCTTCAATTCGATTCACAGTAAGTCCAAAACTTCTCCAAGTCTCCAAGGCACATCATGAATCGATTCCAGAGATCCATGATTCGATTCACACCTGTTGAAAACTCATTTCTATGACTTCCAATGATCTCCAACATGATTTTAAGGCACACCAAACTCCACAATCCTCCACCTTGACTTCAAATCAGTGGTGATGTTCAACATTTAGCCATCAACCACTTGCTGCTCTCTCCATTACTGGAATTATGTTTCAGAGAAATTCATCAAGTCCAAGCAATGCTTGAACCTTGATCTAGGTAGTGACTTGGTGAAAACATTCGCCGGGTTGTCCTCCGATGCAACCTTCTCAATCACAATTTTCTTAGATTCAACGACGTCTCTAATGAAATGCAAGCGGATGTCGATGTGCTTTGTCCTTTCATGTTACACTTGGTGATTTGCCAAGTGGATAGCACTTTGGCTATCACAATGTACCTTCACACATCCTTGTGTAATTCCTAGCTCCCCAATCATACCTTTCAACCATATGGCCTCCTTCACCCCTTCAACTAGGGCGATATACTCCGCCTGAGTAGTAGATAGCGCCACAACGGACTGTTGATTTGCCTTCCAACTTATTACCGTTCCAAACAATGTAAACACAAAACCAGACAATGATTTCCTTGTATCCACATTTCCCGCATAATCCTCATCTACATAACCCTCCAAAGCGTCTTCTCCTTGAGTTGCTCTTGTGTACCTCAAACTACCTTTGAGTGACCCGTTCAAATACCTCAGAACCCACTTCAGAGCTTCCCAATGTACTTGGCCCGGATTTGCCATAAACTGACTCACTATGCTAACCGCATATGCTAAGTCGGGTCTACTACAAACCATGCCGTACATGATGCTTCCTACCCCACTAGCATATGGAGTAGTATTCATCTTCCTCGCCTCCTCTTCGGACTTAGGAGCTTGTGTCACCGAGAGCTTTGTGTGATGACCCAAAGGAGTGCTAACCGGCTTAGCTTCATGCATCCTAAACCGCTCCACCACTTTCTCAAGTACCCATGCTGAGATAAGAACAATTCAACCTTATTCCGGTCCCTCACGATATTCATCCCAAGTATCCTCTTTGCAGCTCCAAGATCCTTCATCTCAAATTCCGAATTTAGTTTCTCCTTAAGCTTGCTGATCTCCTCTTTGCTAGAACTTGCCATCAAGATATCATCAACATAGAGAAGTAGGAAGAGAACAACTTCCTCACCCCTCTTCAATATGTAAACACAACTATCGTACCCACTTCTCACAAATCCCGTCTTCAGAAGAAAATCGTCAAAACGAAGATACCATTGCCTAGGGCTTTGTTTCAACCCATACAAAGATTTCTTCAAAAGACACACCTTAGACTTGTCCTCTACAAAACCTTCCGGTTGTTGCATGTAGATTGTCTCTTCTAGGTCTCCATATAAGAATGCGATCTTCACGTCCATTTGCTCCAACTCAAGATCGTATTGATTCACGATTGCCATAAGAACCCTTATGGAATAATGTTTCACCACAGGTGAGAAAATCTCGTTGTAATCAATTCCCTCAACCTGTGTAAAACCCTTGGCCACAAGTCTTGCTTTATACCGTGGTTCTTCAATTCCCGGAATGCCTTCCTTCTTCTTGAAGATCCACTTGCATCCAACCACCCTCTGGTTCTTCTCCAATGAATTCATTTCCTCATTCACTGCCTCTAACCACTTCTGACCTTCTTTGCTCTCAACTGCTTCCCTGAATGTCTTTGGTTCTGAGCCTTGCATCTCTTCAGCCGCATTTAGAGCATAACAAATTAAGTCTTCATAGTCGTACCTCTTAGGTGCCACAGTTTCCCTCATTTCCCTATCTCTTGCCAACTGATAGCCAGGATCCACTGTTGGTTGTCTTCCTCTAGAACCTGATGGTGGAGGACTGTCATGAGTCTCCACCTCTGTTTCTGAGCTACTATTCTCCAGGTCTTTGCACTTCATCCCCATGCGGGTCTCATCAAAAGTAACATCCCTGCTTATTATGAATTTTGATCCTGCAGACTCCATCTTCCACAGCTTATATCCCTTCATACCTTCCGGATAGCCAATAAAGACACATCTCACAGCCCTAGCTTCAAGCTTGTCTTGTCTGACATGAGCAAACGCCAAAGCCCCGAAAACCTTCAAATTTGAGTATTCTGCTGGTTTCCCACTCCAAACCTCCATAGGTGTCTTGAAGTCTAACGCCGTTGATGGACATCTGTTGATCAAATAAGCTGCTGTACTCACAGCTTCACCCCAGAAACTTTTAGGCAACCCAGCTCCCAAAAGCATACATTTGACCCGCTCCAAAATGGTCCTGTTCATGCGTTCCGCTAGGCCATTTTGTTGCGGTGTGCCTGCCACGGTTCTATGCCTCTTAATTCCCTGTTTCCTGCAAAACTCATTAAACTGCTCTGAAACAAACTCCAGGCCATTATCAGTCCTTAAAACTTTCAGTTTAGTTCCTATTTGATTTCCTATGAAAGTATGTCATTGCTTGAATTTTTCAAATGTGTCACTTTTATTTTTCAAAATGTGAACCCATACTCTCCTAGAGAAATCATCAATCATGGTGAGAAAATAGGAACCCCCTCCATGAGTTGTCACTCTTGAAGGACCCCAAAGGTTTGAGTGAACATACTCAAAGGGCTTACTAAAATGATGCATGCCACTTCCAAACCTAACCCTATGTTGTTTGCCTAGTATGCAATTATCACAAAATTCTAGCTTATCCAATTTATCACTACCTAGCAAACCTTGTTTAGCTAGTTCAACTAAACCCTTTTCACTAACATGCCTTAACCTTAAATGCCATAATTTAGTTTTATCATGCGGAATTTGGCTAGCTAATGATGCATGTCCAATAACAGTAGAACCATTTAATATGTATAAGCCACACATTTTAGTCCCTTTAGAAATTATTAATGCACCATTCGAAATCTTCATCATGCCATGCTCAATTCTAGTACTATAGCCTAATCCATCAAAAATGCTTATAGATAAAAGATTTCGTTTGAGTTCAGGAACTGTAACACCCCGCATTTTTCTTAAATTTTATATTTTTTAAAAATGTATTTATTTCATTAATTATGATGATTTGTAAATTTAGTGATTCTAATTTCTCTATGTGTGTTTTAATTGTTGAAAAATGTTGAGTTGGTATCCATTTGTATTTTTAGAAAATAGTGGTAATATATTATTTTATTACTTCATTTTTTTAAAATATTAGTATTAGAAATGTTGTTTATTTGGGGAAAATATTTTGAGTTAAAGATGTGTTTAAATGAAATTGTGGGATTAAAGGGTTTAAAAATATTGAAAAAAATGGGTTTTTACTGATTATTAGTTGCACCCTCTATTTTTCTACGCGCACCCCCCTGAATTTCAGGCCCAAGCCCGCGTCCCCTTATCCTTTCCCTGCAAAACCTAAAGTGATTTTCTCCTTCCCAAAGAATAAGCAGCGCCGCTGCTGTTACCAAGTGACTTCAAACACAAGAGGGGGGTGAATTGTGATAGCGGTGCTTATAAAAAAAATTACAGATAAATTACTGAATTAAAAAAAACTTGAAAGAAATAACTTGCGAAAAGATAAATAACTTGAAGAATAAATTGCAATAAATAAATGACAGAAAATAAATGACCGAAAAATAAATAAAGAACAAAAATAAATAAAGTGCTTGAATGATAAAGAGACAGAGAGCAAAGAAGAGCACGCAAAGAAATTATCTGAGTTCGCCACCAAACACCCTTGTGGCCTACGTCCCCCGTCTCCCAAAGCAAAGCACTATGGGATTTTCACTAAATCACTAGCTTTTAAATCGAGGTTCAGCTAGAAACCTTTACAACTCTATACCAGAGCAATACCCACAAGAGATAACACCTCTCTATGAACACCTTGGGATCCCTACCCAAAAAGAAATGATTTTCGCAAATAAAATGAGATGAGAAAGATACACTCAATAGTGCAGATATACCAAATTCAAGCTCAAATAATACAACTTAAATTATGTAGAATAAAAAAGCTCTCAAAAAATTGTGCTCAAATAAGTGTGAGTGATGGAGAATATTTGACAGAGTTTTAGCACAAAGAGTAAGTGAGTGTATTGTTTAAAAACATCAAGTCTTTGTTGCTTTTATAGGCAATGGAGGAGCGTGTAGCATTAAAAATTTGCCTGCTATGCTTTTGATTATTAAAAGGATAATTTGTCCGTTGCGGCATTAAAAGGAAATCTGCCTGCTATGCGTTTTGATTATGAAGAATTTGAAAACACGGAGACGGAAATGATTCTCTACCACACTTGGAGTTCGACATCGTATTTCCATACGCCCTCTCCCCAGCTCCCAAGATACGACCTCCTCAAATTTCAAGATACGACCTCTTCACATTTCGGCGCAGACACGACCTCCTCACGGCTCAGACGCGACCTCCTCACGGCTCGACGCGACCTCCTCATAGCTCGGCATACGACCTCTCCACAGCTCGACATACCGACCTCTCCACACACCCCACGAGACCTCAGACGCGACTTCCCCTGATTCACGCGACCTCATTTCGGCCACACCACGACTTGCATGTCCAAATATCACCGCCGACACGGAGAATATTTTCCAAAGAAAACTTGAAATATTTTCCAAACAATATTTTGAGCACAACTTAAGAATTTTTCAAAATACTTTGTGCCTAAAAATAATTTAAGAAAATTATCATAAAATCAATTTTAGAATAAAAATCATTTTGTGAGTGTGTGATTTTATTTTAATTGAGAGCTTTTTATTACTACTTACAAATAGTCTTAATAAAAATAAATAAATACCCAAAACCCAAAGACTTGAGAAACGAACATTCTTGAGACGGCGCTTGGTATTCTTTTTCCATTTTTGCACGGTTGACTATTTGCAAAGCTCCCTTTTGTCAATCATCAAAACCATCCTGTCAAGGCATGTATTCACAGACTCCCCCTTTTTGATGATGACAAACATCTCATGGAGGGAATTTAGTAAAATATAATCATGATATAGCAATGAGATATAAGCATTGTTTTTCAATAAAAGATATCAGAGTTTAAGCACAATATTTAGAAAAACTCCCCCTCACATATGCATAACATAATTTACTCCGCCTGAATCATAAAACTCTCCCCCTTTTGTCAACATCAAAAAGCGGAAAAGATTAGAGGGAAAGGCATGTAAAACGTATGCATATACGTGTAACTAGATGGCGAAAAATAATAGAGTATCAAGGGTTCAATGAAGCATAAGAAATCCTTGGTAAAAAAAATTATTCAGGGAGATAGCAAAAATAAAGCACTAGGATAAGAGTTACTAGTCCTCGTTCAACTCATTCTCATCATCAATTGTTTCCTCATCTTCACTGATATTAAGCGCATAATTGTTTGCAGTTAACATAACCTGCACAAACTTTTATTTTAACGATTACAGGAAGGACGGTTGCATTTCTCCACTTTTAGTCTTGGTAACGGAACCTGCATAAAAATGTTAGCACACTCCAACGCCCAAGTTAGAACTTATTCATAATAAAATGCACTCACACGCAGTCATTCAATGCATGATTGATCTAAAATTCCTAACTCGGTTCTTATAAAAAAGAAGTTTTCTTTAGGCAAAGGTTTAGTAAAAATATCTGCGAGTTGTTTAGATGTTTCCACAAACTCAATCACACAATCTCCTTTTTGAACATGATCTCTAATAAAATGGTGCCTAATTTCTATGTGTTTGGTCCGGGAGTGATAAACCGGATTTTTCGTGAGGTTTATGGCACTAGTATTGTCGCACTTAATTGGAACAGTTTTTAGATTGATTCCATAATCATTCATTGTTGTTTCATCCAAATGATCTGCGGCACAACAACTACCCGCCGCAACGTATTCCGCTTCAAAGAAGGGACAAAGCCACACCGCTTGTTTCTTACTATGTCACGAAACCAAGGCATTCCCAAGTAAGTGACATGTCCCACTAGTGCTTTTTCGGTCCATTTTGCAACCCGCAAAATCCGAATCCGAGTACCCAATAAGTGTGCAACAAGACCTTTGGGGTACCATAAACCCATAGTCTGTGTGCGGTGAGATATCTCATGATGCGTTTACCGCTAAGAGATGTGATTCCTTAGGATTTGCTTGAAAACGTGCACACATACAAACACTAGACATAATATCCGGACGACTTGCAGTGAGATAGAGAAGAGATCCTATCATACCTCGATACTTACTTACTTCGACCGACTTACCACCTTCATCTTTGTCAAGATAGCATGATGTGCTCATTGGAGTTGAGATTTATTTGGCGTTGCTCATTCCAAATCTTTTAAGCAACTCCTTGCAATATTTGGATTGATTTATAAAAATTCCTTACATTGTTTGTTTGATTTGAAGACCAAGGAAGTAGTTGAGCTCTCCCATCATGGACATTTCAAACTCACTTTGCATGATTTTGGAAAAATATTCACACAAGGACTCATTAGTAGCACCAAAGATGATATCGTCAACATAAATTTGAACAAGTAAAATGTCATGATTTTTGTGTTTAATGAAAAGAGTGGTATCAACTTTTCCTCTTTCAAAACCTTTTTCAAGTAAATATTTGCTCAACCTCTCGTATCAAGCTCTCGGAGCTTGTTTTAAACCATATAAAGCCTTTTTCAATTTGAAGACATGATTTGGAAATTCAAAATTTTCAAAACCAGGAGGTTGATCAACATATACTTCTTCTTGAATAAAGCCATTAAGAAATGCACTTTTAACATCCATTTGAAAAAGTTTGAAATCCATGATGCATGCAAATGCGAGAAGCATGCGAATAGCTTCTAATCTAGCCACGGGTGCATAGGTTTCATCGAAATCTATGCCCTCTTGTTGGTTATAGCCTTTGCAACAAGTCTAGCTTTATTTCTAACAATGATACCGTTTTCATCAAGCTTATTGCGAAAGACCCATTTGGTCCCAATGACTAGGTGATCTTTAGGCCTAGGGACAAGTTCCCAAACATCATTTCTCTCAAATTGATTTAATTCCTCTTGCATAGCAAGGGTCCAATGCTCATCAAAGATGGCTTCATTGACATCATTTGGTTCAATTTGAGAGACAAAGGCCATATGATGACATGCATGATTAAGAGAGTTTCAGTCGTTACCCCTTTGAAATATCACCTATTATGTTGTCAAGAGGATGGTTCTTTGAGACTCTCCATTCCTTTGTAAGATTTGAGTGAGAGAGTTCTTGAGAGGGTTGAGGCAAGGACTCTTGATCCTCCTTTGAACTTTTGATCTCTCTTGTTCCTCTAAATAGGTATCTCCTAACACTTCTGCAAGATCATCAACACTTTCTTCTACTGAAGATTTGGGGTTAGATTCATCAAAAGAAACATGCACAGATTCTTCAACAGTTAAAGTACGTTTATTAAAAATTCGAAAGGCTTTACTAGAAGTGGAATATCCAAGAAATAACCTTCATCAGCTTTAGCATCAAATTTACCAAGGTTATCTTTACCGTTATTTAGAACAAAGCACTTACATCCAAATACGTGAAGGTGGGAAATGTTGGGCTTCCTCCCCTTGTAAATTTCATAGGGCGTTTGTTTTAGAATAGGTCTTATGAGGACTCTATTCATTACATAACATGCGGTGCTTACCGCGTCTGCCCAATAATACTTAGGAAGGTTGGTCTCATTGAGCATCGTCCTCGCAAGCTCTTCAAGAGACCGATTTTTCCTTTCCACCACTCCATTCTGCTGTGGTGTTCTAGGTGCGGAAAAATTATGCTCAATTCCATTTTCAGTACAAAAGGCCTCAAATGCCTCATTTTGGAATTCCCCACCGTGATCACTTCGGATGGATACTATGTTCATTCCTTTTTCATTTTGGATAACTTTAGCAAGTTTACGAAAGGCAGCAAAAGCGTCATTTTTATGAGAAAGAAATAGAGTCCATGTATAGCGAGAATAGTCATCCACAATAACAAGGGCATAGTAATTTCCACCAAAGCTTTTAGTTCTAGATGGTCCAAATAAGTCCATGTGTAAAAGTTGTAAAGGCCGGTTTGTGGAAACAATATTTTTTGATTTGAAAGAGGCCTTTACTTGTTTTCCTTTTTGACAGGCATCACATAGTTTATCTTTTTCAAAACGAAGCTTTGGTAAGCCAATTACTAAGTCCTTTTGAACCAACTTATTAAGATGATCCATGTGAATATGAGCCATTCTCCTATGCCATAGCCAAGATTCATCCTCTTTACTAATAAGACAACATGCATCATTTGAAGGTATTCTATCTAAATCAACCATGTAGATATTTCCAATTCTAGGTCCAATAAGAACAACATTTTCAGTTCTGAGTTCATACCCATGCATTTTGAAGAATCAAAAACCACTTTGTTCCCTTTATCACAAAGTTGACTAATACTTAGCAAATTGTGCTTCAAGCCATCCACATACAAAACATTTTCAATAGTGGGATTAGGACTCTTACCAATGGAACCAATCCCAAGAATTTTACCTTTGTTGTTGTCCCCATACCGGGACATAACCACTATTCTTAGGTACCAATGAGGAGAACTTGCTTTTGTCTCTGTCATGTGCTTTGAACAGCCGCTATCAAGATACCAATTTAAGTCCTTGGCTTTCAAGCACACCTACAACAACAGATTAATTTTTAACCTTTGGTACCCAAACTAAGTTGGGTCCAGATGAGTTAGTTTTTGGCAAAGTACCCTTTGGAATCCATATCTTTTTGCCTACCACATTCTTGTTCTTTCTAATATTGCAAATGGAGGCAGTGTGACCATTTCTACCACAGTGAAAGCATTTAATGAAAGGGCTGCTTGAAGTGTTGTTGTGATTGACAAATTTAAAGGATTTTTCATGCGTTTGTGGATTATAACCCAAACCGGCTTTTCCAAAAGTACCTTTTTGTTTTCCCAATAGAATGTTTAAGTTATCCCTTCCCATGGTAAATTTGGCAAGGGTGTTTTCCAAATCTTCAATCTTGTTTTTCAAAACATTGCATTCATCACACTTGAAAGTATCAATCTTTTGGTTTTCACAAAAGGTGCAAGTAGAAACTTGATACAACAACTTGTTTTTCCTTAAAAACTTCCATCTCTTGGTTTAAGAAAATAATTTTAGATTCAAGAGAAGAGATGGTTTTCTTAGAAGAAGAAATAATTTTTCAAGTCTAGTCGTTTCATTATTTAATTCTTCACAAGTAATAAGCGACTCATCATAAGTTAAAGGAGATTCGAGTTCAAGAGCATTTACCTCATCCTCCTCGTGTTTTGCCATGAGACATAAGTTAGCCTCCTCATTTTCTCGATTCATCAGACGAGTCCATATCATTGTCATCCCAGGCAATGTAGGCTCTTCTTCCTTTTGATTCCTTTTGTGGTCTTCTATCAAATTTTTCTGTTTTCTTCTGACCATGAGGGGAATGTGGTTTTACATGTCCCTTTTGACCACACTTGTAGCAAGTTGCATTAAAAGAAGTTCCTTCCTCATTTTTCTTTTGAGGATTTTCTACCTTCCCCGTTCTCCCCTTTTGCCTCATGAACCTTTTGAACCTTCGAACCATCAGACTTATGTCTTCCTCATTCTCATCTAGACTATCATTGTTGTCGATTCCTCTTTTTCATTTACGATTGCTTTGAGAGCAATTCCTTTCTTTTCTTATCACTTTCTTCACTCTCGGTGAGTCGATTTAGTTCAAGTTCATGTTCCCGCAATTTTCCAAACAAGGTTGCCAATGATATAGTAGATAAATCTTTAGATTCAGATATAGCAAAGAACCTTGGGTTGCAGTTTCTATTTAAACATCTAAGAACTTTATTAATTAAATCTTCACATCAAGACTTTCCCAAGAGCTACGAGATGGTTTATTATATGGATGAACCTTTTTGCATATCTTGTATGTTTTCACTTGGTTTCATCCTAAATAACTCATACTCATGGGTTAATGTGTTCATTCGAGCCCTCTTGACCTCGGTAGTACCTTCATGGGTCAATAGAAGGGTGTCCCACATTTCTTTAGCAGCCTTGCAATTTTAGACCCTATAGAACTCATCGTAGCTTAAAGCGTAGTGATGATGTTCTTAGCTTTCAAATTGTATTGGACCTTTTCTTATCATCTTCGGTCCAAAGTGATCTTGGTTTGTCTACCACTGCATCATTAATTGATTGAGTGGGGACAAATGGACCATTTTCCACAAAGATCCCAAATATCAAGATCAACACCCTCAAGAAAGATTTGCATTCTATCCTTCCAATAACCATACCCCTCACCAATGAAAAATGGGGTCTGTTCATGGAGGTTCCTCGTTATTGTTTGAAGTCATTCTCTTGAGACGGTTAAGTCCTTTATACAAGAGTCTAGCTCGATGCCACTTGTTACCAAGTGACTTCAAACACAAGAGGGTGAATTGTGATAGCGGTGCTTATAAAAACAATTACAGATAAATTATCAATTAAAAAAACTTGAAAGAAATAACTTAAGTAAAAGATAAATAACTTGAAGAATAAATTGCAATAAATAAATGACAGAAAATAAATGACCGAAAAATAAATAAAGAACAAAAATAAATAAAGTGCTTGAATGATAAAGAGACAGAGAGCAAAGAAGAGCACGCAAAGAAATTATACAGTTCGCCACCAAACACCCTTGTGGCCTACGCCCTGTCCCCCAAAGCAAAGCACTATGGGATTTTCACTAAATCACTAGCTTTTAAATCGAGTTCACTAGAAACCTTTACAACTCTATACCAGAGCAATACGTTCAAGAGATATCACCTCTCTATGAACACCTTGGGATTCCTACCCAAAAAGAAATGATTTTCGCAAATAAAATGAGATGAGAAAGATACACTCAATAGTGCAGATATAACAAATTGAAGCTCAAATAATACAACTTAAATTATGTAGAATAAAAAAAACTCTCAAAAAAATTGTGCTCAAATAAGTGTGAGTGATGGAGAATATTTGATAGAGTTTTGGCACAAAGAGTAAGTGAGTGTATTGTTTAAAAACATCCGGTGTTGTTGCTTTTATAGGCAATGGAGGAGCGTGTAGCATTAAAAATTTGCCTGCTATGCTTTGATTATTAAAAGGATAATTTGTCCGCTAAAAGATTAAAAGGGAAATCGCCTGCTATGCTTTGATTATGAAGAATTTGAAAACACTGAGACGGAAATGATTCTCTGACACACTTGGAGTTCGACATCAGTATTTCCATACGACCTCTCCCGGCTCGGCATACGACCTCCTCATTTCAAGATACGACCTCTTCACCGGCAAGCAGACCGACCTCCTCACGGCCAAGACGCGACCTCCTCACAGACTCGGATACGACCTCTCCACACATTTCGACATACGACCTCTCCACACGGCTAAGACGAGACCTCGGCTCAAGACGCGACTTCCCTGATTCGAGACGCGACCTCATTTCGGCACACGACTTGCATGTCAAAATATCACCGCTCGACACGGAGAATATTTTCCAAAGAAAACTTGAAATATTTTCCAAACAATATTTTGAGCACAACTTAAGAATTTTTCAAAATACTTTGTGCCTAAAAATAATTTAAGAAAAATTATCATAAAATCAATTTTAGAATAAAAATCATTTTGTGAGTGTGTGATTTTATTTTAATTGAGAGCTTTTTATTACTACTTACAAATAGTCTTAATAAAAATAAATAAATACCCAAAACCCAAAGACTTGAGAAACTATCATTCTTGATACGCGTCTTGGTATTCTTTTCCACTTTTTGCACGGTTGACTATTTGCAAAGCTCCCTTTTGTCAATCATCAAAACCATCCTGTCAAGGCATGTATTCACAGCTGCTACCTTCTTCTTCAACCTTCACAAGTTCTTTGAGTTCTCTCCCTTGCCACCACTATGGCAGCCTCTCATGCGCCATTCGCGGCCAACCACCGTCGCGGTCAACCCTCTCTGCTTCTCCCTCCATCTCCAACTCTCCTTCTATGGTGTGAACTCTCCATCTCTCTTCATGATTCTGCTGTGGTTTAACGCTGAACATTTCGGCAAGCCACCATGGCTCACCTTCTCAGACCAAGTCTCCTCCTCTTCCTGCTCGCTGCTCAGATCAATTTCTTTAATCCGCCATTGGTTCAATTGTGAACCACCATCTTCGCCACTTACAAGCTTTCGGTAAGCCTTTGTCCTTTCTTTTGTGATTTTGACTTGGTTCTATACATCCTTAGTGGAATCTGAATCTAAAACATTGTTTCTGTTGTCCCGACGCATTTCAGACGTCTTCACTGTGAGCTCAACCGTGATCTTTGTCCAGACATAGTCGTCACCTCCAATTGGGTGGATTCCATCGCATTGTGATTGTAACGAACCCTTGAACTTTGACTTTTCCTGTTGTTCGTGCCATTCAAATTCATGGGATTAGAGTTATTTTGTTAGGAAGGAAAGCGGCCAAGGTAAGGGCTTTTCTCCTACAAGTTAGAGCTAAACATTGGTTGTTGTCTAAATACTGTTATAATTCGTGTGGTGTTTTGTTTAAAGGAAAAGTTCATTTTATCATGAAATATGAATCTATGATGTTCTACTATTCAATTTTAATTTTTGTATACTCCTCTAAATGAATGTGTTGATGATTTTCTTGCTATTTATTCTATGTTCATATGTGGCTGAAACTCGTGTGGGTTATATTTTTAGTGCAAAATATTTACTCTATATTGTCCATGAAATATGTTCATTATTCCTTAATTTTAATAAGGATTGAATTATAAAAATATGTTTTATCTCCTGATGATTGGTTATATTTAATTTGCTAAGAAAAAAAAATCGATTTTGATATATATGGAGAAATATGGATAATTGTTGATTCTTGTCATTTTGATTTGGTGCAAATCGGTTATGTGATTTTAAATAATATGTTTATTGTTGCTTGTTGAATCTGCTTTTAATTAATTTGGTGTGCACTGTGTTTGGTATTGAATGTTTGGATGTTGGGGGAGTTGGTTTGGGCTTCTTGTTGTGTAAAACGATGAATTGCTTCGGTGAATTGACTTGACTAAATGACATGCATCATGTAGAGTGACATGTGTAGGGCCTTCGTGGCGGTGATATGTTTTAATTTCCCCATTGGTATGGGAGGTAACTATTATTTTTGGATGACCTTCATGGTTAAGGCCTTCGTGGCGGTGATAAATTTAATTCCCCATTGGTATGGGATGACTATATCGCGATCATGAGAGTCTCGCATAAAGCATGCATACTAACTTGAATATACTGATTTTTGTGATGTGTTGAATGTGGGGATTTTTATTTGCAAGCTCGTACGTAAATGTGAATATACGTTATTGGTATCTAGTATAATTATTCTTGTTTCTATATTTTTTATCTAAAAAGAAAAGAAAATTCATAAATCGTATTTGAGCAATTTTTTCATGTTTTAGCTTATTACAACTTGTCATATGAACTGATCCTTACACCACATTTTAGGTACAAGTGGATTTGAGAATCCTCAAGAATGATTTGTTTGTATTATTGTTGATCATGCCGTCGACGAATAATTGTGTTAGATGCCCTGTGCTACTATTTGAAATATTAACGTTATTTTACGCAAATTGAACGTGATATTTTTATTTTTATTGCGGGCGTGATATTTTTCCCGCTAAATAATTGGGATAACCTAAACTTTGGTTATTTTCTCTATAATTTATGATTTCAGAATTTTATTATAATTTAGTTGTGTTGTAGAGTAGTTACAAGCATTTGTTGAATTAGTACTCACATGTTTTGAGAATAAAAGATGGTTACAGAAGATCTTTAATTTAGTTTTCACTTGACTTTAATAAACTTAAGTTTTCAGTATTAAATTTGATTAGACAAAAAATTAGTTTAGTGATTAAGTAGGGTCCTTGGTATTAATTAAATTTTTATAATTGATAGTAAAACATCTCCGCGATTATCAAATGTTTTATAAGTTATTAACAGTAACTTTCATTTATGTCAAAAAAAAAAAATATAGGCCGTTTTTCTTAAAATAAACGAGTTAATGCCTTGAAAATTCGGGGCGTTACAGGAACATACCTCACATCTTGTAAAAGGAATTCGCGGTTGTCATACATCTTAAAACGAATTGAACCCATACCTTGCATCTTACAAGCTCGGTTGTCACCCAGGCGAACGACTCCACCTTCTTTAAGCTTCAAAGTCTCAAAGTATTCCTTCGTAGGACACATGTGATAAGAACGTCCCGAGTCCATAACCCAGTTCTTTTTCGTTTCCAAACTCGATGCCGCTAGAGCCCCTGCACTCTCATAACCATCCTCCATAGCAATTGCAACCTCCACGGAATTTCCATTGCCCCCTCTCTCGGGACAATCCTTCTTAAAGTGACCGGTCTTGTGACAATTAAAGCATTTGTACTTTGCCTTATTGTCTCCCTTTGACTTGGATTTCGACCTAGGCTTCTTCCCTTTGTTATGGTTTCCTCTACTCTCACTTCTTCCCCTTGACACACTTAAGCCTTCACCACTATCTTCCACCTTCAAGTCTTGAAGCTTGGTTGGCTCTTTGGTCCTAATTGATTGTTGGACCTCCTCCAAAGTGATAGTGGACTCCTTGCCATAGAGGAGTGCATCCTTAAAGTGTTCAAAGGACCTAGGCAGTGAATTCAATAAGAGCAGAGTCTTATCCTCGTCATCGAGCTTCACATCAATATTTTGTAGGTCATCAATAATCTTATTGAATTCCGTTAGTTGCTCCACAATAGATTTGGTCTCTACCATTTTGAATGAGTAGAGATGTTGTTTCAGACATAACCGGTGAGCCAATGACTTGGTCATGTACAACGATTCTAACTTGGCCCACATCTCCGCCGCGATCTTCTCCCTTGAGACTTCCCTCAATGCCTTATCACCAAGGCACAAGATAATGACACTTCTTGCCTTATCTATCATCTCCTTCTTCTCCGCTTGTGATAGGGTGGTTGGCATTCTTGCCTCACCCTTTAGAGCATCCACACATTTCTGTTGAATTAGGATTGCTTCCATCTTCACTTTCCATTGACCGAAGTCGTTTTTACCGGAAAATTTCTCGATGTCCCACTTAGTACCCATGGTGCACACTTGAATGATTTGTTCATTCCCACAGACGTCGCCACTTGTTGAGTTGCAAGCAAGATAAGTGGAACAACCTTCAACAACAACCAATAACTAAATAATAGCAACCAAACAATCAACAAGGTGCAATGAAAAATAGCACAAACAAAGGAGTAGATAGTAGAGAAGAAAACACCGCAATTTGATTACGCAGTTCGGCCCCAAAAAAGGATGACCTACGTCTGCGGGAGAGAGCAGCCCTCCGTTTCACTATCAAAGAGTCTTTACAAGATAATAAAAATGTTCTGAACCCCTTCCAATTGTTCAAGATGAACAAGCCCAAGAGTCCTTATAACCCCTCTCTCTTTCCCTCTATGATAAACACTCAAGAACAACAATAGAGAAAGCCTTCAATCCTCCCTCTATGATTCCCTAAGATCCCAAGGTGTTTGAATGTGTTTCCCAGCCCCTAAAACCTCACAAAGGACGCTCAAGAACGGCGCACAAAACCCTAGAAAACTGCTCGCGCTCCTGAACGAAAAACAACATTCTGGTTTAAAAAACCAGCAGTGGCGAATCGATTCACCAGTAAGTGTGAATCAATTCACACGTACAATTCCTACACGGTTTGTGATCCTAAGTGAGTGAATCGATTCCCACTCCTTCAATTCGATTCACAGTAAGTCCAAAACTTCTCCAAGGCTCCAAGGCACATCATGAATCGATTCCAGAGATCCATGATTCGATTCACACCTGTTGAAAACTCATTTCTATGACTTCCAATAATCTCCAACAATCTCCAACATGATTTTAAGGCACACCAAACTCCACACTTATTATGGATAAAATCTGAGTTGGTGCAATTGTTCTCAGAAGCATAAAGAGAAGAATAATAATCTAAAACATGTTGCTCAATGTCTGCTTGATTATCCAGAATCTTCTCTCTAGCTTTAAGAATTGACATTTGCTTGGAAACATGTCACACATTTGCAAGCTGTGAAAAATAAGTTGTATTTATATCCCCATGAGTGAACCCATTAGCTCTAGCTTTCTCCTTCCAAAATTCCTCTTGAAGGGACAAGGCATTTTGAAGAGCTTTTTGGGCCTCCATCTCCTTGTCATTAAGATCGTCAGTATAGACAAAATCAGATATATACTGCTGGATATTATCCAAATCATGCTGGGCAGAGTTGACCATTCTGTGAACATCTCCAAAAGTAATTTTATTCCAGGCCTTAAAAGAAATCTTCATAGATCTCAACTTCTGAGATAAAATAAACATAGGATAACCCATAAATTGTTTGTTCCAAATTTCCTGGACTAATCTTTTGTAATCCAAGTGTTGAGTCCCCATGTTGAGAAATTTATAAGAAGAGGGTAAAGTAGGAATATCTCTATGCATAATTAAAAGTAAAGAATAATATGTGACTTACTTCTAGTAAGAGTGCAGCAAGAAGTGGAGGCCCAAAAAGAAAACCAATTATCATTATAAAGAGCCCTGTCCAATCTTCTTTTAGTATGAGCAGCAGCCCGTCTACCGTTAAACCAAGTGAATTCAGCTCCACGAGTAGGCATCACAAGAAGCTGTCAAAGGAACCCCACCACCTCTTTGTTCATGAGCAATGTCAAAAGAATGGCATTCTAGTCACAAGGACCTGAATGGCTATGAATGAGGGCAGCCAATTCACTCCAACGATCCCATCTGACAATATGATTATAAGAAGCATATATGGCAGCTATATGAATTTGTTGTCCACCCCATTTAATTGAAAAAGAAACATGTTGTCTAGAAGTGGCAATAATAACACGATCCAAATTATTAGCACAAAAACCCTAAAGGTTAGGAAAATTAGCACCTCTATCATTAAGCATAAAAGGCTTTAAATAAAGACTACTCCAGAAGGAGTTAGAAATCTGATCCAATGGAATCCAAGGCTCAGATACAAAACAGAAAATCTGGTTTATGCTTCACACCCAAATTTTTAAGAGCTAATTTGGTGTCGGGGTTAGCAAACCCACACACATTCCAATATAAGACCTTCATTAAAAGGATATGGAATTTGAACCAGCCCTGTAACCGGTATTATAGTGAGCAACCTGTACAGGCTTTTTCTTTTGCCTCAATCTTTTCTTATGAGTTTTGGATAGAACCGGTTGGAAGCTGTCTTCAACGACTGTCGAAGTAACATTATGCTCTCCAATTTGTTGATCTAAATCACCATCAATTTCATCACTCCAAATTTTACCAGCAATCCTAATGTCTTTCCCAATAATTAAATTATCATTGAAAGGCATAAAATGTTGAGAATTTGGAGGGGGAGTAATTGGATCAGGACCAGAATGAATATGCAAAGGGACTGCACTGATAGACTTGGCAACAAAATTCTCTTTTCTGGTTAAAGAAGGAATAACCAAGCTATCTAATACCTTGGAAACATGAGATGCTGAGTGAAGATCAGAAATATTCACTACATCTTTATTCTTAGCAATCTCAGTTGTGACATTTTGAGTAACCTGATTAACATGAACCTGAGCAACCCGATTGACTTGATCAATCTCAGCTGCTACATTATTCTGATCATTATTCAAAGTGGCTGGTCCTGCAATATGAACCTGATTGCCTACAAGAGAGCTAGATCCAAAATCAAAGCATTGAGGCTTATTAATAGGTCCTAATAAAGGATTAGATTTAGAAATATCTTGATCTAGGAAAGGGACATTATTGACTCCCTTGAAAGAATTCTTATCAGGAACATCATCAATAGAAACAAGTGGAATTTTGTTCTGATTTGCATTATCCTGCGTAACATTCTGCAGCACATTAATATCCTTGGCACCAACATGTGAAGTTTCCTCTGAATTATAAACTGCAGTTCCCTTGCCTTTGTCTATCAGAACAACATCTTTAGGATTAGCAATTGAACCATCTCGAGTGACTAGCTTTGTGACATATGTCATATTCGGCTTGCGCACATCTTGGTCCTTCTGCAAAACCGCATTATCAGCTTTGAAATTAGGAGCAAAAGATTGATTCTTTTTGCAATTAGCAGTAGAGTGTCCAATGTTTTGACAAAAGGTGCAAAAAGATAGGAGTTTCTCATACTCCACTCCAACAACAAAAAATCATAATCATCCCTTTCGACCAGTAGAGTGTCCAATTCCTCCACCAATTTCAAACGGGATCCTAGGCCTCCAATACTCATGAGCTAATCCATGGATCCAAACCCAAACCTGTGAATGAGTCTTTCGCAGCATGTAGGGAATAAGATCAGGGGTCCAAGCAGAAATTCTCAGAACACCAAGATCTAAGTTCCAAGAACCGATCGACCTGATACTTCATTGATCATTAGCAGAGGCAAAACTGAACTCATAGAACCCTTTACCTAACAAGATCACTGACCAAGAACCAATAGGCTTCCATAACTGAGAAAGCTTGGATCGCAAGCCATCGATCTTGAGAGGAGTATCACCTTTGGAGAGAATCAATCTTCCATGTAAAACATTCTGGCAATCAGCCAAACTTGCCCATTATTCCTCCTTTGAAATTATGATCGATAAAGATTCACCTTTTAGGCAAGGTTTAGGCAATTCGGGTAGAGGGATATCAAAGGAGTTGTTTAGGGCTTGTGCAAATGATTTCTTTTGAGAAGAAGAAGGAGCGCTGCAGGAGAGGGAGGAAGAGAGGATGCAGTCCTTGAGAGAGGGCCAATACAACCCCAAGAGCATATAGGGATGTCAGCCATGGCAGACATGCACAACCTAGCAGACTACGTTCCTTAGTGTAGTTAAGTTTTATAAATAAATAATAGATCTACCAAAATACCATCATACATTATATCTTTAATCATATAACACAAAAAATATACTGCTTTAAACAATGACAATAATTGGAAAGGATGGAAAAAATCCACTTAAGAACAAAATAAGAAAACGACTTAAATCATGCAAGATGCCAAGGAACACAACGTATACCCTTGAAACAATTGCACATTATGAGTGGGGAACACTAAGTCACACTAACACTGTCAGAATAACAAAAGGTAACAGAGATCACAATAAGAATTGCTAATTATTGATAATAACTTCAGCTAATAATTATGATGTTCACGAGCTGCTAGAAAGAATTATAAATTTACCAACCTTGATTGCATCTACATTTTTCTCATAATATATATAGAGAGGGTAGGGGGCATTCTTCCCAAAATATTATGAAAGAAACAACAACAAAAAGAATAAGAGTATGTTTGATTAGATTTTTTTAAAAACAGTTTTCTGTTTTCAAAAGTTTAAAAAGAACAAAATTTGTTATTTATTAAGTTTTATAAAACAAACAAAAAAACAGTTTTAAAAACTAAATCAATCAGAAAACAGTTTCTAACTTCCTACAAAAAGAAGCATAAATCAGCTTCAAAATTCCAAATACGTAATTTGATTGGCATTAAAGTTATAAAAAGAAAAGAACATTTTTTTACAATAAAAAGAAAAGAAAAAAAAGCAACATTAAAAATCATTGTGGATGCTTCATATTTATATACCGCATATCCAACCGACATGAACCGTGGGAAGCAACAGATAAATACTAGCTAGAAATAATTCTTAATCATTAATTTATTTTAAAACTTTCTTTATTTTCCTTTTTATATTCACCGAATCCCAACCTGTATTTTGCAAAACATTTCATTTATATCTGATGCAACTAGAAACTAGGATAATTCCTTCCAGCAGAATCAAGCTCCAAAAACAGAAGGGAGAATAATAAATTGAACAAGGAAAACTTTGTAATTCTTTTTTTCGATTGATGATGGAAAGAAAACTTTGAAGTTCTTCATTGTATTATTCATTTCTTACTTAATGATTTATAGTAGATTCTAATTCCTAAATACTTGCATTTCATACCAAGTGTACAGTGATGGCTAAAGGTAAAAATAACTTAAATTTAATTAAAAAAACTTAAATTTGGGAATATGCTAGCAGAGTGAGCAATCCTTTAAACATTGCATCATACGTGTCAAGAGATTCCAACAGTAAACGTAACAATATCATAGAAACCCTATCTCTCCCATGCTCATTCTTCTCCCACAAGCACATGCCATTTTGAACAAAAATTGTGGCCCTCTTCGTTGACCGTAACTGCTATGACAACCGCAACAACTACACTATCAACCTGTAGGGAACAAAGATCACTATCATCGTTACCGCCGTTGTGTCCATCGTCGACCGTTAGAATCTTAAGAATAGGATTCTAGTTATGAAAATAGTTTGGATTAATGGCCTTGAATTTGACTAAGTGTTAAGTCTCCAAAATCAGCGAAGGCTTAAGTAGTAGGTCTTATGCATTTGTGAAGGGAGATTACAGGATGATTGATTGCATGATTAGTTCCAAATCTTTAAGTGTTAATTTTAGTATTTTAAGTGTAAGATGATAAGATTTGATGAAGCATTAAGAGATAGTTTTATGACTGAATATAAGGATTGTTAGTGATATTGTGGTAGGAATGTTGCAACTACTAAGAACAAACAACAAAAATTGATAAGTTCAGATGAAGATAAGATGTCAGAAATAAAGAACAAAAAAGAAGATGATTGCACAAGACTCCAAGGCATGTGTAAACACTAGGCTTTAGGTTCGATTCGCCTCCACCAATCCCTTTAGATTGGATGAGAATGATTGAACAGCAAATGTCCTTCAGGACACAATGGAGTTCCCTTAATATGATTTGCACTCGTACACCACGGGTATCGTCAATGGTATTTTACAGAATAATAGTTCCCTAACTTCAATTTGCACATAAGAGAAGAAATGAAATGATTTAGAGTGATGAATTTGGCAGAGTTTTGACGTAGGCATACGAATTGTGTTCTTCTTTTTGTATGTAAAGTTGTTCTATATATAGACCAACTCATACCTTTTGGTGAAGAGAAACATCTCTTCATATGGAGTCACAGCCCATTGTGAATTGTCTTAACCATCCATGAATGAGTGCATCTCTTCATTCAAATGTCTTTAGATGAATAGATACAAAGGTTCATGGAAGAATACAACCACTAGTGAAAGCCATAAAATGACACACCCTTTAGAACATGAAACATTGTTTTGCTCTTTCACTTAGGTATTCTTGGATTCCTATTATTTTCGAAATCCCCAACAAGGATATGATTATGAATGAAATATGAATAGGCTAGTGAGTACCTAATTGACCCATTTTGGGAATCTTAAGGATTGAAATTATGTTATGAATGGTTTGGTGTGATGTCGTGCTTAGAATTGACTAAGTATGGAGATGTTGGATGTTGAGGATTGATCTCTTAGAAACTTTGTGATAACTTTGTGAATAGCATTACCCCATGACTACCTTGTGATTATGACTACTTCGTGACCATGACCACTTACGAGTGGAACCTACTTTCTGACTGCATGGTAACCACATGAATGAGTCATCTAGCTATATGTAGGCACGATGAGACTTGGGTTTACCTATGCTAAGATGAACCTAGCCATATATGCCACGATGAGACATCTATGAACCTTATGATATGAGGCATTCAGAAGAGAGCCCAACCTTGAATGTATTGTACATCATTTGGAAGTTATGGTTGAGATCGATTCTACTTTTGTTACTAACTTAGTCTAGAAGAAATTTTTTACATTTCATTCTATTAAACATCTCCTTGAAGAGGTCCTTCATCTCCTTCGCTTAAAGGGTTGTACTACATCTATTGCTTCCATTAATAGAGAGGCTAACTTTTGTGCTGACTTGCCAACTAGTAGAGGACATCTTGCCTCATTTACAGTCACTTACGTCGATTTTATGTTTCCTTTATTAAGCTTATCTATTTCTAAAGATGATGAAGAGGTTTGTCCTCCAGCTTGATTCTTTTGTTGCTTTCCCGTTGTATCTTAGAAAAATTATGTTTATAAATTTGTAACTTTATATATATGTGTGTGTGTGTGTGTTACGTACAAGGTGAATTACTACAACTTTCAATATTTTATTGTTAAACCGAAAAAGCTTCAAGAAGTTTGAGACATTTTCAAGGGATTATTTTCTTTAAAGCGTTGTTAGGGAGCCAGATCCCCTAATTGCCCCTGTGTAAATCTGTCTTTGAGCATGAGTGAAATAGGCCTGTATTACTAATAGAAATCACACATCCAAAAATTTGTAAACAAAAAAATAAATACAATAAGCTACTTATTTTTTAATTCTTAGATTGATTATAGTAGTTTCAACTTCTTTATTTTATCTAATGATTGCTTTTCAATATATTTGAATCACGCCGAAATTCTAACTATTTTTTAGCCAAGTGATTTTTGAATATCATAATAGGGACACCATCTAATGTCCCTTTGTTTTTTTTTTATGTATTTTCGAAATGTGCATATACAAAGAAGAAAGTAAGTGCAAGATAGAAACAAATATATATGGTATTGAATACGGTGTCGGAAATTTGATGTTCAAATAACAAACCTCTTTTTTTAAGTGTATAATCAAATATGAAGGGATGAAACTGATTGTGAGTCAAAGAATTCAAGCAGTTGGGCCTGACTTTGAAATGGTCATCATTACGAAAGTCGACTATTATTTTTTATACTTTTTTGTCGAGTTTTTAACTATTGTTCATGGTTGAGGTGTGAACTCTCACTCAAAGTATCCTGGAGATGCTAAATAGCCGAACTACTAGAATGGCGCAGAGAACTCCTTCTCTCGTTGTGATGGGAATACTTGTAAGAGACACTCCTACGCCAAGTCAAGGAGTACTCAGCAGGGTGGTAGCATAAGTAGGGCTATTTGGACGTACATCTATCCCAATTAGGCATACCGTTGTTTATAAGAGTTATGTTTGTGTCTCGGTCATGTCACCGAGGATGGACCTGAATAGTTGTTAGGGTGGTGGGAATCCCTAAAGGATCTAGAATCGGTTTAGGCGAAGAATCTAGACCCCAGACGTGACACTACTAAAAAATGTCATTTTCAGATGGATTTTCAAACGAATTTCGCATTTAATTTTGGACATTTTTCCTACTGATTTCAGATTTAAAATCAATTTTTGCAGTTTGACAAAAGATATTCCATCCAAAAAAAACCCTCGTATCAAATTAAAAATTTCGTCCCAAATATTTTCAGACAGTTTTTAAATAGATTCGAAAAAACACACAATTCTAAATTTGTGCTATATTAATTTAACACAAATTTGGTGTTACGAGGGTTAGTGGAATAGTGGCTCCAAGCATAGAGTGAAGGGCGACGTTGGAGGCACACGAGAATTAACCTTATTGAGTGCATCAACAAGGTATTAAAGGGAACGCATAATCTCCCAATCATTGTGTTAGTACAAGCAACCTATTATAGGTTGTCTGCACTTTTCGTTGACAGAGGGACGCAAGCCCAAGCAATGATGGCATTTGACCTTGTTTACACCGAAATTGTCACCAAGGCCATTGAGGCGGCACTGACAACGTCCAACTCTCCTTGTGTTCAATACTTCGACTTAGACCAAAGTCAATTCATGATCATGGAGTTGATCCACCCATGATTGGGGTGACCTACGACGATTTTTAGTGTAGACTTACGTAGGCAGTGGTGTGACTGTGGCGAATTTCAGGCATTACACTTCCTATGTTCGCATGTTATCGCTGCTTATTCCCATATTCACCACAACTTCATGACATATATGCCTCTAGAGTACACGTTACAAAATGTCTTCAATTTTTACAGCGAAGAGTTCATAGAAGTGGCTCATGAATCATATTATCCAACATACAATGGAATTGAGGTGTGTCACAATCCAGCCATGCGTAGAGATCCAAAAGGTCGTCCACAGTTTACTCGCATTCGTATTGAGATGGATCAAAGGGAAAGTGGAAGTGGCCGTCACTCTAAGAGATATGGACTATGTGATAGGGCCACGGCAAGTGTACCGGGTCGTTACAAGTAATAAATTCGGTGAGTAACCGGTTATCGTTCTCAAGGATCGAAGACCAAGTACCAATATACGTTAACGACTACTAAGTGAACACCAAGGGTTTTTATATGATTGGTGGTGGTACGAGAATAACAAAGGCACAATGCAAAAAGTGATTTAATTCAATGGAGAAAAATGTTGGAGTCAAGCTTCATTCTACTACAACTTTGGAATATTTCAATATAGCAATTAACACAAAGTGGTTCACTAGTTTGTCTATCAATTTCATTAAACTAGTTAAATCCCAATTCCTTAGGTAAATAACCCTTTTTATCTAGCTAGAAGTCCAATTCCTTGGATGCATTCAACAAGGTAAAAGCATGAGGCAAAAGAAATTACAAAGATAGCAAGTTCCCAAAGGCTATTCCTAGCTCATAAGAAACAAGGGTCACCTTCCTAGAGCACAAAAGCATATTAAACTTCCATTCAACACACAAATCAAAAGTTCATTCCAAGATTGATCAAGTCTCAAAAAGCATTAAGAAAAAGGAAGGAGATCACCAAACTAGAAGAAACTCACATGCATTAATAGGAACTACATCAAATATCCATAGTGTTCATAGAAATCCACTCAACTCCAACAAAAGGAGATTTAGTTCAACATGATGATAGTAGAGAATGAAAAGAAAAACAGAGAAAAGAGATAAGAACCCATCCACAAGCCAAGGAGTTGAGCTTCCACCCTTCTCCTCTCACTACAAGAAATCACGGGTATACCGACGGCCTTTTACCGACGGTCTGTGGCCGTCGCAAAAAACACGGCTTTTCCGACGGCTTTGCCCGTCGGTAAGTCCAATCCGTCATACGCTCAATGTTACCGACGGCTAGGCCGCTTGAAGCCGTGTCTTTTTCGACGGCTACAGACCGGCTTGCAGAAAGGCCGTCAGATACCCGATATTAGTTTTCGCTTCGCTATTTTTCACATACCGACGGCATTAACCCGTCGGTATTTGAAAAAGCCATCGATAAACTTCGAGAAAGTTTCCGACGGGTTTAGCAGTCGGTAATGTTAATGTGGCCGCCGATAAAGTCCAGATCTGACCAAACAAAAACCGCTTCTTCCCCTTTTCTTTCGTTCTCCTTTTACTTCTCTTCTCTTCTCCTCTCTCTTTCGCTCCCAAAGACCGCCACCACCACCACCTCTCTTCCGCCCTCTCCTCCCGGCCGCGCAGCCCACCACGCTGCCTCGCTCCGCCAGGGCCGCTGCATCGGGGGAGCAATAAAAGGGTTCTGAATCTTCCAAGAAACCTTCGGCGACCGCGTTCGCCATCCTCCACGCTTCTTCGTCTTCCACGTTTTCGCCTACGCGTTGCGTCGTCCTCACACTTTTAGCTTTGTCAAGGTAACTTCCTCTCCATTCCCTGTTTCATTGTGTTTAGGTGGAAAACAATTTACATTTTTGCAAAATGCGATTATTCATTTGTGTTTATGAATCTAATCAAATGGGTTTGATGGGTCATAGAATTTTGCTTGTTCATATGCTTTTCTAGATTGTTGTTATTCATACCCACACGCCTGCCTCGCCAGGACGCAGATCGAAGTTTTCTTGATTCTTGAGTATGCTCATAATGGTGAGCTTTATAGAGATTTGAGAAAGAAAGGGCATCTCACTGAGAAGCAGGCTGCCACGGTAATCCACTCTTTCTTTCTTAACTGTCTGCAATGTGTTTTGGAAACTTTGTGATAATAACTCTTTTAAGTGTCCTTGCTACATAGTGCCCTTAATGTTACATTCAGATTGTAGGTTTTTGACTTTTGAGAAAAGCTAGGTATGAACAGAAATGAAGCCATAGAGCCAGTTTGGATATGTTTTTCAACGAATATTTATAGGAAAAGTTAAGTTGAAATGATCTTGTGAAAACTGAGTTTTTTTTTTTAAAATCATAGCTTCCAGTGTAAAGTTGAAATCAGCTTGGCTTATGTATCTCAATACTCAACTTTTTTAGAAACTCTTTCATTTAACTTTTCTATAAATATCTATAATAGACTTATAAGGATTTTTGTGTGTTAGAAACCAAATACTTATCTCAGTTTAAAAACTCCTATAAGTTAGAAGCTATTTTAAGTCCAAACTAGGCTATAACATGTTTTGTGAGAAAAAGGATTGCTTATCTGAAGAGATTGAGTGGACGAAAATCTTTTTTATGAAATTTTTAATATTAAATTATGAGATGTTTATGATGATTGCAGCAAATAAACTAATTGTAATGAGTCTACTGACATGCTGTGAAATATGAAACTATAGAGGCATTAATTGAAGATGGGTTGGAAACTTGAAAATTTTCCAAAAATCTTCCAAGCATGGATTATATTATGTTGTATTGTATGCATCATTGTGCTCCTTCTTCTAGATGCAACCCTTTCTTTTTATGTTGACCCTTAACTTTTTTTTTTGTTTTTTTGTTTTTTTGTTTTTTGAAAATTGTAGTATATACTGAGCCTCACAAAGGCATTGGCTTAGTGTCATGAGAAGCATGTTATTCATAGGGATATCAAGCCAGAAAATTTGTTACTTGACCATGAGCTACGCTAAAATATTCTTATCCTTATTTCACTTTCTTTAACTTCTTGATACCTTCCTTGCCTTTTCTTTTGCTAATGATGTACTTTTCGTACTTTGTGTCAACTCATGGCAATATGGCCGAAAGAAATTGAATACCTGCACAATATTAAGTATAAAACATTTTGCAGTTCATTTGAATGCATTTTTCTGCCACATCCCCCCCTTCTTTTGGTTCATTTTGTGTTTCTTTCTTTAAAAGCTTCGCTCTCATGTTAATGTTGTTTATGTTTGATCATCTTACTTACCACTTACCAACTTACAATTCGTGACACAGGCAAGACAATCACTTATTATAAGAGGTCTCTTTCCCAGGCTTGCTGATCCCCGACATCCCGTAAGTTCTTGATCTTGTGGGGATATTGTTTCACGTTAAGGGTTGTACTTTTTTTTGGGGGGGGGGGAGGGAGGGTTGAGCATTGGATGCTGAATATTTGATCAATCTAATAGAGAAGCTAGACTATAGGTGTTGGGTTCTGTTTATGTGTTCATCTTCAATGCATATTCTGGCTCTAGAGGTCCTTGTAGTCTCTCTAGGTAGATCTGGAAATGGGACAAGTTTTGTATATTTGTAATAATGGTCACATTCGCGGTTAACTACTTAAGATACAACCTAGGCTATGATGTTAAGACATGGACATCATTCTTCATGAAATATACACATGCTGATTTGCAACCATCCGTCACTTGATGATCTGAGACTAACTAGTGTATCTTAAAGCCATGAATGTAATAATAGAAAAAATTTTGGAATTTGAATGTAGACTAACTTGAAAAAACTTTGTTGTGATAATAGAAATGCTAGGTGCTGAAATCTGAAGCCATGAATGTAGACTTTTGGAATTTGAATGAGCCATATATGTGATATTGGTAAGCTGCAGGTACTGCAAGTTTTAGGTTTGCTAAATCCTTGAGTAATGTATTAAATACGTTAGTAATGAGTTGAGAAAGTGCCATTTTAGTTGGATAAAATTTGGGTTGATTTTGTGGCTTAAAGGTGATAAGAACTATGTGAAAAATGTAAATATAACACTTATAATTTTTGGTTATATTACATTTCTTTTTGCAGAATTTTAGAGCTTTTCAAGTGTGGAAAAGTAGCTTAAAATGTTGAGTTTAGTGATAGAGAAAGATATTTCAAGTTTTGTTAACTTTGGTGAAGGTTACGACCGCTAAAGTCATCTACAATAATATATTTGGTGTTAGAGAAACTTATGTTCAATTTTTTTAAAGGAAGAAGCTTAAGTTTATAGATAAAATGATTCCCTAAAGTTAGAATATCCATATGGATTGTTACGAGAAAGTTGATGTAATTTGTTGGTGTTCTTGATGATTCTATGGCTTGTGATTTGAAAATCTGATTTGGTGACTGATATATCTGCATAATTAGGTTCATATATGATTTGAAAATGTTTTAGATGAAGGAAATGGTAAGTTATAGGCTGCATCAAGACTTGAGGAAAGTAGGCAAAAGCAAGAGAGTTGAGTTGAACCAAAATAGTGGTTGATTGCTATGTGCATTCTGGTTAAATTTCTTTTATTGGAATTCTGTTAGTTCCATTTTCATCTGCATCATTTGAGTTTAATTGGGATTAGAGAAAAGTATTTGAGGGTCAAAAAGGTCTTATAAACAATTATCTATAATAATGCAAACAATTTAGGACTCCAAAATTTTGGATAGGTAAATGATTTGTGCTTCAAAAACATATTAAGTATTTGCTCCACTTCAATAAGTTTTCTACAGTACTGTTAGGAAAAAAAGTTAGGATTTCCAAATGTTGGCCAAATATGCTTCGAAACCCCATACAAAACTTAGATATGAAGTTTACTGAAAGTTTAATGTAAATTGACCCCTGAAGCTATGAATATTTTGTTAGTAGCATCAAGTGTGAACAATGAATTTCTATGATGTTTAAAAGAAAATTAGTGTAAGATTTCATATTTAAACTGCATTATCTCCATTGGATATGCCTCAAAGGAAGTGTTGGACCACTACTTACAGTTCCTGAATTTAAGTTGCCTCTAAACTTGAAAATGTCAACCCTCTAAATCTGATATAAATAAATATTTGACATCACTTGAAATAGAAACGTACTATATAGTTTCCTGTTAAGAAATAAAAGTAGAATCTAATGATGATTTGGGCTTGTAAAGATAAATATCTATATCCATAATAGGTATGGCAATTTGTTACCCATTTTGCATGTGGCTTGATTATCTCCTTTTGTTTGGATCTTTGCTGCATGCTTGACCCCTATTATGATTAATTGCTTATCTTAATTGGAATTCCTTCATTTCCTTGATCTGAATCAAAATGAAATTGATTAATTACTGATTCCATATGACATTTTCTTATATATGTTTTAACTGCTAATTTAATTTAATTTAATTTAATTTATGCATTTGATTGATAAATTATTGTTGTTTTGACATAAGATATGGGGTTTGTATGATAAGAAAGAGAACATGAAGTTTCATGTACATGGATCTTGTGATTGGAATTAATTTGCTGCTTATGAACAAGGGTTTCTGGATTCCTTTGGTGGTGACAAGGGTTTTACATTGCATTTTCTTTCTTTTTAGGTTTTTGGATTCCTGAGTTTCTGGATCTACTGGTTTTTAGGTATGTTGCATTCGAACTTGTTTGGATTCTATCCTTATTTACATTCTGGTGTGGTTTTGATATTCTTGTTTATATCTTATTAGTTTCTGCTAACACAAAAAGCTTTGTTTCATAGGCCTCTGAGTTCGCCACCTCCACCAGTTCGCCACTTGTACCACTAGGTATGCACTCTAACAAAATGTCGGGTAACTCATTGGGTGGAAAAGGGTTGTCTGTTGACCCCCACACCGACATATTTATTTGTTTTCGTTCATAGTTCTCTCCAAAGAGGGGATTTTGAAGTGTATTGTGTAATTGTGTAAATGATATGTACTGTGTAATTGTTCTGTCGATTCTCGCTTATCACTCATCACCACAATGCTTGTGAGTAAAGAGTGCAATTTTAATTTATAATTTAGAAATGGTCCATGAACTTCTCTGTAATAGATTTATACCTTAAACTTTTATAGTTTAGATTTCTTTTAATCCCAGCATCAGTATTATCAACATGTAAGTAAATCAACATGAGATAGCTTATCACGTAACAGATTTAAAACAAAAGATAGTTGGAAGAAATCCAATGAAATCCACATGCTGCCATTTTAAAATCTACAATGCCGTTTGCGATACCATTAGACTCTTTTCCCTGTCTTTCTTAGTATTCGATGCACTTAAAAATTATATATTTTTATTAAAAAAAATAAAATAATAATTTACTTAAAAACTAGATAAAATTTCTTCAATTTAAGAAGTTTACATTGGTGATGTTGCTTGGCTGCAATTTGCTTTGCACATCTCTCTGTACTTCTTTCCCTTGCCACTTCTGCTTGTCTAATTCTATCCTCTTTAAATGACCTAGTATATTTTTCTAATTCCAGTGTTGTTAATCGAGGATCGCGAAAAATAGCGTAAAATTGGTAGGATAGCGTAAAATAGCGGGCAGATAGCGTAAGTTAAATAGCGGGTGAAATAAATAAAATTATAAAATTATATATTAAAAAGTGACATATAATATCTGAAATGACATAATAAAATATTTATTTAATGAGCTATTTTTAGAAACTTAAGTGATTATTTATTCATAAATTACTTTAGAGGCTTATTAAAATAAAATGAAGAGATAATATTCAAATATATTTTTTATGTTGATATATTTGAATATTAATATCAACATTTATTTTAAGTGATGTAAAATAAGTTTAAATAAACCCTGAATGAATAAGTAGCTCTTCCGTTTTAAGAAAATAAAATATATAAATTAAAATTGCAATATTGATTGAATTGTTAATAATTATTATTTATTGAAAAATAAATTTTTTTTATTATATATGGCGGATGGCGTAGTGGCAACTAAATGATTAATAAAACTACACACACAATAAATGGAATAAAACTACACACACAATAAATGGAGCATTGCTCAAAGAAACAAGACAGATTTGAATTGGAAAGGACAAATAATAATAGAATTAAAAATAGATTTAAAATAAAAAATAATTAAAAAGCAGAATTTTTAAGAACAATAGAATAAAAAGCAGATTTTAAAAAGAAATAAGAGAATAACAAAACGAAATGAGATAGAGTTAAAAAATAACATAATTAAAAAACTAGACGGATTGAAAAAACAGAATTGTAAAAATAATTAACAGATGAGCAGAATTAAAAAAAGAGAAACAAGGGAAACAATCGTTAAAAAATATGATATAACAAAAATGAAAAAAGATCTGAAGAAGTGAAGAAGAGAAGAATTAAAAAAATATCAATAAAAAGGAAATAAAAAATAACAACATTAAAAATTATCATATAAAAAATAAAATGAAAAAGGAAAATAAAATATTTTTTATTATATATATATATATATATAATAATAAAACTAATTCTACCCTTGTCACTTCTGCTTGTCTAATTGTTATGTTAATCATTGATCGAATGGATGTTTGATATTTTTTATTAGTATCGGAGAGAAGCCTTAGCTTCCCGTTTGAGGTTTAATATATTATTGAGTTCATATACTCTTTTAGGGTACCATGTGCTCATTGTATATTGAACCTTGAATTGTCCAAGTCGGACAGTTTGGGAAAAAACTTTTTCTTTACTCGTATAATAGTTGTTGCTTAATTCTCGTATCTTTATATTTGATGAAATTTCGGTTCGATTCATTTCCTTTTGTTCTCTGGGTGCATACTTGATTGCGGTGTTCATAACTACGTGCATTTTTGTACTCAGAGACCAATGGGAAATGTCAATATTTTGTCAAGTATAAGATACGAGAATTAAGGAATGATTATTATACGAGTTCTGAAAAAGTTTTTTCTCGAATGGGATAGGGTCATACCATTTAAAGAAAGAGAGCGGTTGTAAGAACGTCGTGCTGCTGAAATTGTGATTTTTTTTGACATGCAGAAGATGGAATATTTTCTTTTGAGTCGTAGTTGGATGTACGAAAGGTTGTATCCGGGGAGAGGGGGATTGTGATTGGGTGGATTCCATCGCATTGTGATTGTAACGAACCCTTGAACTTTGACTTTTCCTGTTGTTCGTGCCATTCAAATTCATGGGATTAGAGTTATTTTGTTAGGAAGGAAAGCGGCCAAGGTAAGGGCTTTTCTCCTACAAGTTAGAGCTAAACATTGGTTGTTGTCTAAATACTGTTATAATTCGTGTGGTGTTTTGTTTAAAGGAAAAGTTCATTTTATCATGAAATATGAATCTATGATGTTCTACTATTCAATTTTAATTTTTGTATACTCCTCTAAATGAATGTGTTGATGATTTTCTTGCTATTTATTCTATGTTCATATGTGGCTGAAACTCGTGTGGGTTATATTTTTAGTGCAAAATATTTACTCTATATTGTCCATGAAATATGTTCATTATTCCTTAATTTTAATAAGGATTGAATTATAAAAATATGTTTTATCTCCTGATGATTGGTTATATTTAATTTGCTAAGAAAAAAAAATCGATTTTGATATATATGGAGAAATATGGATAATTGTTGATTCTTGTCATTTTGATTTGGTGCAAATCGGTTATGTGATTTTAAATAATATGTTTATTGTTGCTTGTTGAATCTGTTTTAATTAATTTGGTGTGCACCTGTGTTTGGTATTGAATGTTTGGATTTTGGGGGAGTTGGTTTGGGCTTCTTGTTGTGTAAAACGATGAATTGCTTCGGTGAATTGACTTGACTAAATGACATGCATCATGTAGAGTGACATGTGTAGGGCCTTCGTGGCGGTGATATGTTTTGATTTCCCCATTGGTATGGGAGGTAACTATTATTTTTGGATGACCTTCATGGTTAAGGCCTTCGTGGCGGTGATAAATTTAATTCCCCATTGGTATGGGATGACTATATCGCGATCATGAGAGTCTCGCATAAAGCATGCATACTAACTTGAATATACTGATTTTTGTGATGTGTTGAATGTGGGGATTTTTATTTGCAAGCTCGTACGTAAATGTGAATATACATTATTGGTATCTAGTATAATTATTCTTGTTTCTATATTTTTTATCTAAAAAGAAAAGAAAATTCATAAATCGTATTTGAGCAATTTTTTCATGTTTTAGCTTATTACAACTTGTCATATGAACTGATCCTTACACCACATTTTAGGTACAAGTGGATTTGAGAAGCCTCAAGAATGATTTGTTTGTATTATTGTTGATCATGCCGTCGACGAATAATTGTGTTAGATGCCCTGTGCTACTATTTGAAATATTAACGTTATTTTACGCAAATTGAACGTGATATTTTTATTTTTATTGCGGGCGTGATATTTTTCCCGCTAAATAATTGGGATAACCTAAACTTTGGTTATTTTCTCTATAATTTATGATTTCAGAATTTTATTATAATTTAGTTGTGTTGTAGAGTAGTTACAAGCATTTGTTGAATTAGTACTCACATGTTTTGAGAATAAAAGATGGTTACAGAAGATCTTTAATTTAGTTTTCACTTGACTTTAATAAACTTAAGTTTTCAGTATTAAATTTGATTAGACAAAAAATTAGTTTAGTGATTAAGTAGGGTCCTTGGTATTAATTAAATTTTTATAATTGATAGTAAAACATCTCCGCGATTATCAAATGTTTTATAAGTTATTAACAGTAACTTTCATTTATGTCAAAAAAAAAAATATAGGCCGTTTTTCTTAAAATAAACGAGTTAATGCCTTGAAAATTCGGGGCGTTACAGGAACATACCTCACATCTTGTAAAAGGAATTCGCGGTTGTCATACATCTTAAAACGAATTGAACCCATACCTTGCATCTTACAAGCTCGGTTGTCACCCAGGCGAACGACTCCACCTTCTTTAAGCTTCAAAGTCTCAAAGTATTCCTTCGTAGGACACATGTGATAAGAACGTCCCGAGTCCATAACCCAGTTCTTTTTCGTTTCCAAACTCGATGCCGCTAGAGCCCCTGCACTCTCATAACCATCCTCCATAGCAATTGCAACCTCCACGGAATTTCCATTGCCCCCTCTCTCGGGACAATCCTTCTTAAAGTGACCGGTCTTGTGACAATTAAAGCATTTGTACTTTGCCTTATTGTCTCCCTTTGACTTGGATTTCGACCTAGGCTTCTTCCCTTTGTTATGGTTTCCTCTACTCTCACTTCTTCCCCTTGACACACTTAAGCCTTCACCACTATCTTCCACCTTCAAGTCTTGAAGCTTGGTTGGCTCTTTGGTCCTAATTGATTGTTGGACCTCCTCCAAAGTGATAGTGGACTCCTTGCCATAGAGGAGTGCATCCTTAAAGTGTTCAAAGGACCTAGGCAGTGAATTCAATAAGAGCAGAGTCTTATCCTCGTCATCGAGCTTCACATCAATATTTTGTAGGTCATCAATAATCTTATTGAATTCCGTTAGTTGCTCCACAATAGATTTGGTCTCTACCATTTTGAATGAGTAGAGATGTTGTTTCAGACATAACCGGTGAGCCAATGACTTGGTCATGTACAACGATTCTAACTTGGCCCACATCTCCGCCGCGATCTTCTCCCTTGAGACTTCCCTCAATGCCTTATCACCAAGGCACAAGATAATGACACTTCTTGCCTTATCTATCATCTCCTTCTTCTCCGCTTGTGATAGGGTGGTTGGCATTCTTGCCTCACCCTTTAGAGCATCCACACATTTCTGTTGAATTAGGATTGCTTCCATCTTCACTTTCCATTGACCGAAGTCGTTTTTACCGGAAAATTTCTCGATGTCCCACTTAGTACCCATGGTGCACACTTGAATGATTTGTTCATTCCCACAGACGTCGCCACTTGTTGAGTTGCAAGCAAGATAAGTGGAACAACCTTCAACAACAACCAATAACTAAATAATAGCAACCAAACAATCAACAAGGTGCAATGAAAAATAGCACAAACAAAGGAGTAGATAGTAGAGAAGAAAACACCGCAATTTGATTACGCAGTTCGGCCCCAAAAAAGGATGACCTACGTCTGCGGGAGAGAGCAGCCCTCCGTTTCACTATCAAAGAGTCTTTACAAGATAATAAAAATGTTCTGAACCCCTTCCAATTGTTCAAGATGAACAAGCCCAAGAGTCCTTATAACCCCTCTCTCTTTCCCTCTATGATAAACACTCAAGAACAACAATAGAGAAAGCCTTCAATCCTCCCTCTATGATTCCCTAAGATCCCAAGGTGTTTGAATGTGTTTCCCAGCCCCTAAAACCTCACAAAGGACGCTCAAGAACGGCTGCACAAAACCCTAGAAAACTGCTCGCGCTCCTGAACGAAAAACAACATTCTGGTTTAAAAAACCAGCAGTGGCGAATCGATTCACCAGTAAGTGTGAATCAATTCACACGTACAATTCCTACACGTTTTGTGATCCTAAGTGAGTGAATCGATTCCCACTCCTTCAATTCGATTCACAGTAAGTCCAAAACTTCTCCAAGGCTCCAAGGCACATCATGAATCGATTCCAGAGATCCATGATTCGATTCACACCTGTTGAAAACTCATTTCTATGACTTCCAATAATCTCCAACAATCTCCAACATGATTTTAAGGCACACCAAACTCCACACTTATTATGGATAAAATCTGAGTTGGTGCAATTGTTCTCAGAAGCATAAAGAGAAGAATAATAATCTAAAACATGTTGCTCAATGTCTGCTTGATTATCCAGAATCTTCTCTCTAGCTTTAAGAATTGACATTTGCTTGGAAACATGTCACACATTTGCAAGCTGTGAAAAATAAGTTGTATTTATATCCCCATGAGTGAACCCATTAGCTCTAGCTTTCTCCTTCCAAAATTCCTCTTGAAGGGACAAGGCATTTTGAAGAGCTTTTTGGGCCTCCATCTCCTTGTCATTAAGATCGTCAGTATAGACAAAATCAGATATATACTGCTGGATATTATCCAAATCATGCTGGGCAGAGTTGACCATTCTGTGAACATCTCCAAAAGTAATTTTATTCCAGGCCTTAAAAGAAATCTTCATAGATCTCAACTTCTGAGATAAAATAAACATAGGATAACCCATAAATTGTTTGTTCCAAATTTCCTGGACTAATCTTTTGTAATCCAAGTGTTGAGTCCCCATGTTGAGAAATTTATAAGAAGAGGGTAAAGTAGGAATATCTCTATGCATAATTAAAAGTAAAGAATAATATGTGACTTACTTCTAGTAAGAGTGCAGCAAGAAGTGGAGGCCCAAAAAGAAAACCAATTATCATTATAAAGAGCCCTGTCCAATCTTCTTTTAGTATGAGCAGCAGCCCGTCTACCGTTAAACCAAGTGAATTCAGCTCCACGAGTAGGCATCACAAGAAGCTGTCAAAGGAACCCCACCACCTCTTTGTTCATGAGCAATGTCAAAGAATGGCATTCTAGTCACAAGGACCTGAATGGCTATGAATGAGGGCAGCCAATTCACTCCAACGATCCCATCTGACAATATGATTATAAGAAGCATATATGGCAGCTATATGAATTTGTTGTCCACCCCATTTAATTGAAAAAGAAACATGTTGTCTAGAAGTGGCAATAATAACACGATCCAAATTATTAGCACAAAAACCCTAAAGGTTAGGAAAATTAGCACCTCTATCATTAAGCATAAAAGGCTTTAAATAAAGACTACTCCAGAAGGAGTTAGAAATCTGATCCAATGGAATCCAAGGCTCAGATACAAAACAGAAAATCTGGTTTATGCTTCACACCCAAATTTTTAAGAGCTAATTTGGTGTCGGGGTTAGCAAACCCACACACATTCCAATATAAGACCTTCATTAAAAGGATATGGAATTTGAACCAGCCCTGTAACCGGTATTATAGTGAGCAACCTGTACAGGCTTTTTCTTTTGCCTCAATCTTTTCTTATGAGTTTTGGATAGAACCGGTTGGAAGCTGTCTTCAACGACTGTCGAAGTAACATTATGCTCTCCAATTTGTTGATCTAAATCACCATCAATTTCATCACTCCAAATTTTACCAGCAATCCTAATGTCTTTCCCAATAATTAAATTATCATTGAAAGGCATAAAATGTTGAGAATTTGGAGGGGAGTAATTGGATCAGGACCAGAATGAATATGCAAAGGGACTGCACTGATAGACTTGGCAACAAAATTCTCTTTTCTGGTTAAAGAAGGAATAACCAAGCTATCTAATACCTTGGAAACATGAGATGCTGAGTGAAGATCAGAAATATTCACTACATCTTTATTCTTAGCAATCTCAGTTGTGACATTTTGAGTAACCTGATTAACATGAACCTGAGCAACCCGATTGACTTGATCAATCTCAGCTGCTACATTATTCTGATCATTATTCAAAGTGGCTGGTCCTGCAATATGAACCTGATTGCCTACAAGAGAGCTAGATCCAAAATCAAAGCATTGAGGCTTATTAATAGGTCCTAATAAAGGATTAGATTTAGAAATATCTTGATCTAGGAAAGGGACATTATTGACTCCCTTGAAAGAATTCTTATCAGGAACATCATCAATAGAAACAAGTGGAATTTTGTTCTGATTTGCATTATCCTGCGTAACATTCTGCAGCACATTAATATCCTTGGCACCAACATGTGAAGTTTCCTCTGAATTATAAACTGCAGTTCCCTTGCCTTTGTCTATCAGAACAACATCTTTAGGATTAGCAATTGAACCATCTCGAGTGACTAGCTTTGTGACATATGTCATATTCGGCTTGCGCACATCTTGGTCCTTCTGCAAAACCGCATTATCAGCTTTGAAATTAGGAGCAAAAGATTGATTCTTTTTGCAATTAGCAGTAGAGTGTCCAATGTTTTGACAAAAGGTGCAAAAAGATAGGAGTTTCTCATATTCCACTCCAACAACAAAAAATCATAATCATCCCTTTCGACCAGTAGAGTGTCCAATTCCTCCACCAATTTCAAACGGGATCCTAGGCCTCCAATACTCATGAGCTAATCCATGGATCCAAACCCAAACCTGTGAATGAGTCTTTCGCAGCATGTAGGGAATAAGATCAGGGGTCCAAGCAGAAATTCTCAGAACACCAAGATCTAAGTTCCAAGAACCGATCGACCTGATACTTCATTGATCATTAGCAGAGGCAAAACTGAACTCATAGAACCCTTTACCTAACAAGATCACTGACCAAGAACCAATAGGCTTCCATAACTGAGAAAGCTTGGATCGCAAGCCATCGATCTTGAGAGGAGTATCACCTTTGGAGAGAATCAATCTTCCATGTAAAACATTCTGGCAATCAGCCAAACTTGCCCATTATTCCTCCTTTGAAATTATGATCGATAAAGATTCACCTTTTAGGCAAGGTTTAGGCAATTCGGGTAGAGGGATATCAAAGGAGTTGTTTAGGGCTTGTGCAAATGATTTCTTTTGAGAAGAAGAAGGAGCGCTCGCAGGAGAGGGAGGAAGAGAGGATGCAGTCCTTGAGAGAGGGCCAATACAACCCCAAGAGCATATAGGGATGTCAGCCATGGCAGACATGCACAACCTAGCAGACTACGTTCCCTTAGTGTAGTTAAGTTTTATAAATAAATAATAGATCTACCAAAATACCATCATACATTATATCTTTAATCATATAACACAAAAAATATACTGCTTTAAACAATGACAATAATTGGAAAGGATGGAAAAAATCCACTTAAGAACAAAATAAGAAAACGACTTAAATCATGCAAGATGCCAAGGAACACAACGTATACCCTTGAAACAATTGCACATTATGAGTGGGGAACACTAAGTCACACTAACACTGTCAGAATAACAAAAGGTAACAGAGATCACAATAAGAATTGCTAATTATTGATAATAACTTCAGCTAATAATTATGATGTTCACGAGCTGCTAGAAAGAATTATAAATTTACCAACCTTGATTGCATCTACATTTTTCTCATAATATATATAGAGAGGGTAGGGGCATTCTTCCCAAAATATTATGAAAGAAACAACAACAAAAAGAATAAGAGTATGTTTGATTAGATTTTTTAAAAACAGTTTTCTGTTTTCAAAAGTTTAAAAAGAACAAAATTTGTTATTTATTAAGTTTTATAAAACAAACAAAAAAACAGTTTTAAAAACTAAATCAATCAGAAAACAGTTTCTAACTTCCTACAAAAAGAAGCATAAATCAGCTTCAAAATTCCAAATACGTAATTTGATTGGCATTAAAGTTATAAAAAGAAAAGAACATTTTTTTACAATAAAAAGAAAAGAAAAAAAAGCAACATTAAAAATCATTGTGGATGCTTCATATTTATATACCGCATATCCAACCGACATGAACCGTGGGAAGCAACAGATAAATACTAGCTAGAAATAATTCTTAATCATTAATTTATTTTAAAACTTTCTTTATTTTCCTTTTTATATTCACCGAATCCCAACCTGTATTTTGCAAAACATTTCATTTATATCTGATGCAACTAGAAACTAGGATAATTCCTTCCAGCAGAATCAAGCTCCAAAAACAGAAGGGAGAATAATAAATTGAACAAGGAAAACTTTGTAATTCTTTTTTTCGATTGATGATGGAAAGAAAACTTTGAAGTTCTTCATTGTATTATTCATTTCTTACTTAATGATTTATAGTAGATTCTAATTCCTAAATACTTGCATTTCATACCAAGTGTACAGTGATGGCTAAAGGTAAAAATAACTTAAATTTAATTAAAAAAAAACTTAAATTTGGGAATATGCTAGCAGAGTGAGCAATCCTTTAAACATTGCATCATACGTGTCAAGAGATTCCAACAGTAAACGTAACAATATCATAGAAACCCTATCTCTCCCATGCTCATTCTTCTCCCACAAGCACATGCCATTTTTGAACAAAAATTGTGGCCCTCTTCGTTGACCGTAACTGCTATGACAACCGCAACAACTACACTATCAACCTGTAGGGAACAAAGATCACTATCATCGTTACCGCCGTTGTGTCCATCGTCGACCGTTAGAATCTTAAGAATAGGATTCTAGTTATGAAAATAGTTTGGATTAATGGCCTTGAATTTGACTAAGTGTTAAGTCTCCAAAATCAGCGAAGGCTTAAGTAGTAGGTCTTATGCTGTGAAGGGAGATTACAGGATGATTGACTGCGATTAGTTCCAAATCTTTAAGTGTTAATCTTAGTACTTTAAGTGTAAGATGATAAGATTTGATGAAGCATTAAGAGATAGTTTTATGACTGAATATAAGGATTGTTAGTGATATTGTGGTAGGAATGTTGCAACTACTAAGAACAAACAACAAAAATTGATAAGTTCATATGAAGATAAGATGCTGTAAAATAAAGAACAAAAAAGAAGATGATTGCACAAGACTCCAAGGCATGTGTAAACACTAGGCTTTAGGTTCGATTCGCCTCCACCAATCCCTTTAGATTGGATGAGAATGATTGAACAGCAAATGTCCTTCAGGACACAATGGAGTTCCCTTAATATGATTTGCACTCGTACACCACGGGTATCGTCAATGGTATTTTACAGAATAATAGTTCCCTAACTTCAATTTGCACATAAGAGAAGAAATGAAATGATTTAGAGTGATGAATTTGGCAGAGTTTTGACGTAGGCATACGAATTGTGTTCTTCTTTTTGTATGTAAAGTTGTTCTATATATAGACCAACTCATACCTTTTGGTGAAGAGAAACATCTCTTCATATGGAGTCACAGCCCATTGTGAATTGTCTTAACCATCCATGAATGAGTGCATCTCTTCATTCAAATGTCTTTAGATGAATAGATACAAAGGTTCATGGAAGAATACAACCACTAGTGAAAGCCATAAAATGACACACCCTTTAGAACATGAAACATTGTTTTGCTCTTTCACTTAGGTATTCTTGGATTCCTATTATTTTCGAAATCCCCAACAAGGATATGATTATGAATGAAATATGAATAGGCTAGTGAGTACCTAATTGACCCATTTTGGGAATCTTAAGGATTGAAATTATGTTATGAATGGTTTGGTGTGATGTCGTGCTTAGAATTGACTAAGTATGGAGATGTTGGATGTTGAGGATTGATCTCTTAGAAACTTTGTGATAACTTTGTGAATAGCATTACCCCATGACTACCTTGTGATTATGACTACTTCGTGACCATGACCACTTACGAGTGGAACCTACTTTCTGACTGCATGGTAACCACATGAATGAGTCATCTAGCTATATGTAGGCACGATGAGACTTGGGTTTACCTATGCTAAGATGAACCTAGCCATATATGCCACGATGAGACATCTATGAACCTTATGATATGAGGCATTCAGAAGAGAGCCCAACCTTGAATGTATTGTACATCATTTGGAAGTTATGGTTGAGATCGATTCTACTTTTGTTACTAACTTAGTCTAGAAGAAATTTTTTACATTTCATTCTATTAAACATCTCCTTGAAGAGGTCCTTCATCTCCTTCGCTTAAAGGGTTGTACTACATCTATTGCTTCCATTAATAGAGAGGCTAACTTTTGTGCTGACTTGCCAACTAGTAGAGGACATCTTGCCTCATTTACAGTCACTTACGTCGATTTTATGTTTCCTTTATTAAGCTTATCTATTTCTAAAGATGATGAAGAGGTTTGTCCTCCAGCTTGATTCTTTTGTTGCTTTCCCGTTGTATCTTAGAAAAATTATGTTTATAAATTTGTAACTTTATATATATGTGTGTGTGTGTGTGTTACGTACAAGGTGAATTACTACAACTTTCAATATTTTATTGTTAAACCGAAAAAGCTTCAAGAAGTTTGAGACATTTTCAAGGGATTATTTTCTTTAAAGCGTTGTTAGGGAGCCAGATCCCCTAATTGCCCCTGTGTAAATCTGTCTTTGAGCATGAGTGAAATAGGCCTGTATTACTAATAGAAATCACACATCCAAAAATTTGTAAACAAAAAAATAAATACAATAAGCTACTTATTTTTTAATTCTTAGATTGATTATAGTAGTTTCAACTTCTTTATTTTATCTAATGATTGCTTTTCAATATATTTGAATCACGCCGAAATTCTAACTATTTTTTAGCCAAGTGATTTTTGAATATCATAATAGGGACACCATCTAATGTCCCTTTGTTTTTTTTTTATGTATTTTCGAAATGTGCATATACAAAGAAGAAAGTAAGTGCAAGATAGAAACAAATATATATGGTATTGAATACGGTGTCGGAAATTTGATGTTCAAATAACAAACCTCTTTTTTTAAGTGTATAATCAAATATGAAGGGATGAAACTGATTGTGAGTCAAAGAATTCAAGCAGTTGGGCCTGACTTTGAAATGGTCATCATTACGAAAGTCGACTATTATTTTTTATACTTTTTTGTCGAGTTTTTAACTATTGTTCATGGTTGAGGTGTGAACTCTCACTCAAAGTATCCCTGGAGATGCTAAATAGCCGAACTACTAGAATGGCGCAGAGAACTCCTTCTCTGTTGTGATGGGAATACTTGTAAGAGACACTCCTACGCTCAAGTCAAGGAGTACTCAAGCAGGGTGGTAGCATAAGTAGGGCTATTTGGACGTACATCTATCCCAATTAGGCATACCGTTGTTTATAAGAGTTATGTTTGTGTCTCGGTCATGTCACCGAGGATGGACCCTGAATAGTTGTTAGGACTGGTGGGAATCCCCTAAAGGATCTAGAATCGGTTTAGGCGAAGAATCTAGACCCCAGACGTGACACTACTAAAAAAATGTCATTTTCAGATGGATTTTCAAACGAATTTCAGACGAATTTTGGACATTTTTCCTACGGATTTCAGACGAAAATCAATTTTTGCACGGATTTCTGACGAAAGATATTCCATCCAAAAAAAACCCTCGTATCAAATTAAAAATTTCGTCCCAAATATTTTCAGACAGTTTTTAAATAGATTCGAAAAAACACACAATTCTAAATTTGTGCTATATTAATTTAACACAAATTTGGTGTTACGAGGGTTAGTGGAATAGTGGCTCCAAGCATAGAGTGAAGGGCGACGTTGGAGGCACACGAGAATTAACCTTATTGAGTGCATCAACAAGGTATTAAAGGGAACGCATAATCTCCCAATCATTGTGTTAGTACAAGCAACCTATTATAGGTTGTCTGCACTTTTCGTTGACAGAGGGACGCAAGCCCAAGCAATGATGGCATTTGACCTTGTTTACACCGAAATTGTCACCAAGGCCATTGAGGCGGCACTGACAACGTCCAACTCTCCTTGTGTTCAATACTTCGACTTAGACCAAAGTCAATTCATGATCATGGAGTTGATCCACCCATGATTGGGGTGACCTACGACGATTTTTAGTGTAGACTTACGAGGCGGTGGTGTGGCGTGGCGAATTTCAGGCATTACACTTCCTATGTTCGCATGTTATCATTGCTTATTCCCATATTCACCACAACTTCATGACATATATGCCTCTAGAGTACACGTTACAAAATGTCTTCAATTTTTACAGCGAAGAGTTCATAGAAGTGGCTCATGAATCATATTATCCAACATACAATGGAATTGAGGTGTGTCACAATCCAGCCATGCGTAGAGATCCAAAAGGTCGTCCACAGTTTACTCGCATTCGTATTGAGATGGATCAAAGGGAAAGTGGAAGTGGCCGTCACTCTAAGAGATATGGACTATGTGATAGGGCCACGACAAGTGTACCGGGTCGTTACAAGTAATAAATTCGGTGAGTAACCGGTTATCGTTCTCAAGGATCGAAGACCAAGTACCAATATACGTTAACGACTACTAAGTGAACACCAAGGGTTTTTATATGATTGGTGGTGGTACGAGAATAACAAAGGCACAATGCAAAAAGTGATTTAATTCAATGGAGAAAAATGTTGGAGTCAAGCTTCATTCTACTACAACTTTGGAATATTTCAATATAGCAATTAACACAAAGTGGTTCACTAGTTTGTCTATCAATTTCATTAAACTAGTTAAATCCCAATTCCTTAGGTAAATAACCCTTTTTATCTAGCTAGAAGTCCAATTCCTTGGATGCATTCAACAAGGTAAAAGCATGAGGCAAAAGAAATTACAAAGATAGCAAGTTCCCAAAGGCTATTCCTAGCTCATAAGAAACAAGGGTCACCTTCCTAGAGCACAAAAGCATATTAAACTTCCATTCAACACACAAATCAAAAGTTCATTCCAAGATTGATCAAGTCTCAAAAAGCATTAAGAAAAAGGAAGGAGATCACCAAACTAGAAGAAACTCACATGCATTAATAGGAACTACATCAAATATCCATAGTGTTCATAGAAATCCACTCAACTCCAACAAAAGGAGATTTAGTTCAACATGATGATAGTAGAGAATGAAAAGAAAAACAGAGAAAAGAGATAAGAACCCATCCACAAGCCAAGGAGTTGAGCTTCCACCCTTCTCCTCTCACTACAAGAAATCACGGGTATACCGACGGCCTTTTACCGACGGTCTGTGGCCATCGCAAAAAACACGGCTTTTCCGACGGCTTTGCCCGTCGGTAAGTCCAATCCGTCATACGCTCAATGTTCTGACGGCCAGGCCGTCGAAAGCCGTGTCTTTTCGACGGCCACAGGCCGTCAGAAAGGCCGTCGGTATACCCGATATTAGTTTTCAGTTTCCCGCTATTTTTCACATACCGACGGCATTAACCCGTCGGTATTTGAAAAAAGCCATCGGTAAACTCGAGAAAGTTTCCGACGGGTTTAGCCCGTCGGTAATGTTAATGTGGCCGTCGATAAAGTCCAGATACAGCCAAACAAAAACCGTTTCTTCCCCTTTTCTTTCGTTCTCCTTTTACTTCTCTTCTCTTCTCCTCTCTCTCTTTCGTTCCCAGCACCGCCACCACCACCACCTCTCTTCCGTCCTCTCCCTCCCAGTGCCGCGCAGCCACCACGTCTGCCTCCGCCAGGGCCGTCGTTACTGAAGGGAGCAATAAAAGGGTTCCTGAATCTTCCAAGAAACCTTCGGCGCACCGCGTTTCGCCATCCTCCACGTTTCTTCGTCTTCCACGTTTCGCCTACCGCGTTGCGTCGTCCTCACACTTTTAGCTTTGTCAAGGTAACTTCCTCTCCATTCCCCTGTTTCATTGTGTTTAGGTGGAAAACAATTTCTGTTTTTGCAAAATGCGATTATTACATTTGTGTTTCTGAATCTATTCAAATGGGTTTCAGTCTGGGTCATAGAATTTTGCTTGTTCATATGCTTTTCTAGATTGTTGTTATTCATACCCACACGTCTGCCTCTGCCAGGGGCCTTGGTCGAGTTTTCTTGATTCTTGAGTATGCTCATAATGGTGAGCTTTATAGAGTTTGAGAAAGAAAGGGCATCTCACCGAGAAGCGGTGCCACGGTAATCCACTCTTTCTTTCTTAGCTATGCAATGTGTTTTGGAAACTTTGTGATAATAACTCTTTTAAGTGTCCTTGCTACATAGTGCCCTTAATGTTACATTCAGATTGTAGGTTTTGACTTTTGAGAAAAGCTAGGTATGAGCAAATGAAGCCATAGAGCAGTTTGGATATGTTTTTAAGCGAATATTTATAGGAAAAGTTAAGTTGAAATGATCTTGTGAAAAGCGAGTTTTTTTTTTAAAATCATAGCTTCCAGTGTAAAGTTGAAATCAGCTTGGCTTATGTATCTCAATACTCAACATTTTTAGAAACTCTTTCATTTAACTTTTCTATAAATATCTATAATAGACTTATAAGGATTTTTGTGTGTTAGGAACCAAATACTTATCTCGGTTTAAAAACTCCTATAAGTTAGAAGCTATTTTAAGTCCAAACTAGGCTATAACATGTTTTGTGAGAAAAAGGATTGCTTATCTGAAGAGATTGAGTGGACGAAAATCTTTTTTATGAAATTTTTAATATTAAATTATGAGATGTTTATGATGATTGCAGCAAATAAACTAATTGTAATGAGTCTCTTGACATCTTTGTGAAATATGAAACTATAGAGGCATTTATTGAAGTTGGGTTGGAAACTTGAAAATTTTCCAAAAATCTTCCAAGCTTGGATTATTTTATGTTGTATTGTATGCATCATTGTGCTCCTTCTTCTAGATGCAACCCTTTCTTTTTATGTTGACCCTTAACTTTTTTTTTTGTTGTTTTTGTTTTTTGTTTTGAAAATTGTAGTATATACTGAGCCTCACAAAGGCATTGGCTTAGTGTCATGAGAAGCATGTTATTCATAGGGATATCAAGCCAGAAAATTTGTTACTTGACCATGAGCTACGCTAAAATATTCTTATCCTTATTTCACTTTCTTTAACTTCTTGATACCTTCCTTGCCTTTTCTTTTGCTAATGATGTACTTTTCGTACTTTGTGTCAACTCATGGCAATATGGCGGAAGAAATTGAATACTGCACAATATTAAGTATAAAACATTTTGCAGTTCATTTGAATGCATTTTTACGCCACATCCCCCTTCTTTTGGTTCATTTTGTGTTTCTTTCTTTAAAAGCTTCGCTCTCATGTTAATGTTGTTTATGTTTGATCATCTTACTTACCACTTACCAACTTACAATTCGTGACACAGGCAAGACAATCACTTATTATAAGAGGTCTCTTTCCCAGGCTTCTTGATCCCGACATCCCGTAAGTTCTTGATTTTGTGGGGATATTGTTTCACGTTAAGGGTTGTACTTTTTTTTGGGGGGAGGGAGGGTTGAGCATTGGATGCTGAATATTTGATCAATCTAATAGAGAAGCTAGACTATAGGTGTTGGGTTACATTTATGTGTTCATCTTCAATGCATATTCGGCTCTAGAGGTCCTTGTAGTCTCTCTAGGTAGATCTGGAAATGGGACAAGTTTTGTATATTTGTAATAATGGTCACATTCGGTTAACTACTTAAGATACAACCTAGGCTATGATGTTAAGACATGGACATCATTCTTCATGAAATATACACATGCTGATTTGCAACCATCCGTCACTTGATGATCTGAGACTAACTAGTGTATCTTAAAGCCATGAATGTAATAATAGAAAAAAATTTGGAATTTGAATGTAGACTAACTTGAAAAAAATTTGATGTGATAATAGAAATGCTAGGTGCTGAAATCTGAAGCCATGAATGTAGACTTTTGGAATTTGAATGAGCCATATATGTGATATTGGTAGGCCGCTGGTCTTGCAAGTTTTAGGTTTGCTAAATCCTTGAGTAATGTATTAAATACGTTAGTAATGAGTTGAGAAAGTGCCATTTTAGTTGGATAAAATTCTGGGTTGATTTTGTGGCTTAAAAGTGATAAGAACTATGTGAAAAATGTAAATATAACACTTATAATTTTTGGTTATATTACATTTCTTTTTGCAGAATTTTAGAGCTTTTCAAGTGTGGAAAAGTAGCTTAAAATGTTGAGTTTAGTGATAGAGAAAGATATTTCAAGTTTTGTTAACTTTGGTGAAGGTTCTGATCTGCTAAAGTCATCTACAATAATATATTTGGTGTTAGAGAAACTTATGTTCAATTTTTTTAAAGGAAGAAGCTTAAGTTTATAGATAAAATGATTCCCTAAAGTTAGAATATCCATATGGATTATTCACGAGAAAGTTGATGTAATTTGTTGGTGTTCTTGATGATTCTATGGCTTGTGATTTGAAAATCTGATTTGGTGGTGATATATCTGCATAATTAGGTTCATATATGATTTGAAAATGTTTTAGATGAAGGAAATGGTAAGTTATAGGCTGCATCAAGACTTGAGGAAAGTAGGCAAAAGCAAGAGAGTTGAGTTGAACCAAAATAGTGGTTGATTGCTATGTGCATTACGGTTAAATTTCTTTTATTGGAATTACATTAGTTCCATTTTCATCTGCATCATTTGAGTTTAATTGGGATTAGAGAAAAGTATTTGAGGGTCAAAAGGTCTTATAAACAATTATCTATAATAATGCAAACAATTTAGGACTCCAAAATTTTGGATAGGTAAATGATTTGTGCTTCAAAAACATATTAAGTATTTGCTCCACTTCAATAAGTTTTCTCTGATCTTGTTAGGAAAAAAAGTTAGGATTTCCAAATGTTGGCCAAATATGCTTGAAACCCCATACAAAACTTAGATATGAAGTTTCTTGAAAGTTTAATGTAAATTGACCCTGAAGCTATGAATATTTTGTTAGTAGCATCAAGTGTGAACAATGAATTTCTATGATGTTTAAAAGAAAATTAGTGTAAGATTTCATATTTAAACTGCATTATCTCCATTGGATATGCCTCAAAGGAACTGTTGGGCCACTACTTACAGTTGCTGAATTTAAGTTGCCTCTAAACTTGAAAATGTCAACCCTCTAAATCGATATAAATAAATATTTGACATCACTTGAAATAGAAACCTTCTATATAGTTTGCTGTTAAGAAATAAAAGTAGAATCTAATGATGATTTGGGCTTGTAAAGATAAATATCTATATCCATAATAGGTATGGCAATTTGTTACCCATTTTGCATGTGGCTTGATTATCTCCTTTTGTTTGGATCTTTCTTTGCATGCTTGACCCTATTATGATTAATTGCTTATCTTAATTGGAATTCCTTCATTTCCTTGATCTGAATCAAAATGAAATTGATTAATTATCGATTCTATATGACATTTTCTTATATATGTTTTAACTGCTAATTTAATTTAATTTAATTTAATTTATGCATTTGATTGATAAATTATTGTTGTTTTGACATAAGATATGGGGTTTGTATGATAAGAAAGAGAACATGAAGTTTCATGTACATGGATCTTGTGATTGGAATTAATTTGCTGCTTATGAACAAGGGTTTACGGATTCCTTTGGTGGTGACAAGGGTTTTACATTGCATTTTCTTTCTTTTTAGGTTTTTGGATTCTGGGTTTACGGATCTGGTTTTTAGGTATGTTGCATTCGAACTTGTTTGGATTCTATCCTTATTTACATTACGGTGTGGTTTTGATATTCTTGTTTATATCTTATTAGTTTACGCTAACACAAAAGCTTTGTTTCATAGGCCTCACGAGTTCGCCACCTCCACCAGTTCGCCACTTGTACCACTAGGTATGCACTCTAACAAAATGTCGGGTAACTCATTGGGTGGAAAAGGGGTGTCTGTTGGCCCCCACACCGACATATTTATTTGTTTTCGTTCATAGTTCTCTCCAAGAGGGGATTTTGAAGTGTATTGTGTAATTGTGTAAATGATATGTCTTGTGTAATTGTCTGGGATTCTGCTATCACTCATCAGTCACAATGCTTGTGAGTAAAGAGTGCAATTTTAATTTATAATTTAGAAATGGTCCATGAACTTCTCTGTAATAGATTTATACCTTAAACTTTTATAGTTTAGATTTCTTTTAATCCCAGCATCAGTATTATCAACATGTAAGTAAATCAACATGAGATAGCTTATCACGTATGATTTAAAACAAAAAGATAGTTGGAAGAAATCCAATGAAATCCACATGCTGCCCATTTTAAAATCTACAATGCCGTTTGCGATACCATTAGACTCTTTTCCCTGTCTTTCTTAGTATTCGATGCACTTAAAAATTATATATTTTTATTAAAAAAAATAAAATAATAATTTACTTAAAAACTAGATAAAATTTCTTCAATTTAAGAAGTTTACATTGGTGATGTTGCTTGGCTGCAATTTGCTTTGCACATCTCTCTGTACTTCTTTCCTTGCCACTTACCTTGTCTAATTCTATCCTCTTTAAATGACCTAGTATATTTTTCTAATTCCAGTGTTGTTAATCGAGGATCATGAAAAATAGCGTAAAATTGGTAGGATAGCGTAAAATAGCGGGCAGATAGCGTAAGTTAAATAGCGGGTGAAATAAATAAAATTATAAAATTATATATTAAAAAGTGACATATAATATCTGAAATGACATAATAAAATATTTATTTAATGAGCTATTTTTAGAAACTTAAGTGATTATTTATTCATAAATTACTTTAGAGGCTTATTAAAATAAAATGAAGAGATAATATTCAAATATATTTTTTATGTTGATATATTTGAATATTAATATCAGCATTTATTTTAAGTGATGTAAAATAAGTTTAAATAAACCCTGAATGAATAAGTAGCTCTTCCGTTTTAAGAAAATAAAATATATAAATTAAAATTGCAATATTGATTGAATTGTTAATAATTATTATTTATTGAAAAATAAATTTTTTTTATTATATATGGCGGATGGCGTAGTGGCAACTAAATGATTAATAAAACTACACACACAATAAATGGAATAAAACTACACACACAATAAATGGAGCATTGCTCAAAGAAACAAGATGATTTGAATTGGAAAGGACAAATAATAATAGAATTAAAAAATAGATTTAAAATAAAAAATAATTAAAAGCAGAATTTTTAAGAACAATAGAATAAAAAGCAGATTTTAAAAAAGAAATAAGAGAATAACAAAACGAAATGAGATAGAGTTAAAAAATAACATAATTAAAAAACTAGACGGATTGAAAAAACAGAATTGTAAAAATAATTATGAGATGAGCGAGAATTAAAAAAGAGAAACAAGGGAAACAATCGTTAAAAAATATGATATAACAAAAATGAAAAAAGATCTGAAGAAGTGAAGAAGAGAAGAATTAAAAAAATATCAATAAAAAGGAAATAAAAAATAACAACATTAAAAATTATCATATAAAAAATAAAATGAAAAAGGAAAATAAAATATTTTTTATTATATATATATATATATATATAATAATAAAACTAATTCTACCCTTGTCACTTCTGCTTGTCTAATTGTTATGTTAATCATTGATCGAATGGATGTTTGATATTTGTTATTAGTATCGGAGAGAAGCCTTAGCTTCCCGTTTGAGGTTTAATATATTATTGAGTTCATATACTCTTTTAGGGTACCATGTGCTCATTGTATATTGAACCTTGAATTGTCCAAGTCGGACAGTTTGGGAAAAAACTTTTTCTTTACTCGTATAATAGTTGTTGCTTAATTCTCGTATCTTTATATTTGATGAAATTTCGGTTCGATTCATTTCCTTTTGTTCTCTGGGTGCATACTTAATTGCGGTGTTCATAACTGCGTTCATTTTGTGTACTCGAGAGACCAATGGGAAATCTTGAAATTTTGTCAAGTATAAGATACGAGAATTAAGGAATGATTATTATACGAGTTCTGAAAAAGTTTTTTCTCGAATGGGATAAGGTCATACCATTTAAAGAAAGAGAGCGGTTGTAAGAACGTCGTGCTGCTGAAATTGTGATTTTTTTTGACATGCAGAAGATGGAATATTTTCTTTTGAGTCGTAGTTGGATGTACGATAGGTTGTATCCGGGGAGAGGGGGTTTGAAACCAGATTTTTCTTATTTGGGGTTGCGTACTTTGACCAAGTCCCAATGGCACATCAAGATTTCAAAACTAATGGAGGGATTAGATCGATGTCCGTGCTTTAATTGCGATTGCAGAAGGATTAAGAGCCCAAGTGAGGTCACGCACCACCGTATTGATTGGATTTAGGCTTAATTCTGGATTTGGACTAGACATGGTGAAAAAGTTGCCTCACGTTGATTTAGGGGTTGGTGATAATTGCGAAGGTGCTTGACGATTCGTAGATTCGGGATGTGGTGAGCAGATTGAATTGATGCAAGATATGGTTTGTGATGCCTTGGGGGTGAGCGTGTTATTCGAGGAGCAACAGATGATGACACAGATGAACTTCCAAATGAGACAAAGACAAAAATTTTATAATCTATTGTTAGAAACAAATAAGCCGTTGTTTGAAGGGTCTACAGACTCTAAGTTATCAATGTGTGTGAGGCTCTTAGCTCTTAAGTCCAAGCTGTGGTGCTACAAAGTGTGCTTGGATCTCGTAACGAAAATGATGTTGGACTCGTCACCTATCAAAGATGGTTTGCCAAAAAGTTATTACGAGGCTAAAAGCTTAGTGTCCAAGTTGGGGCTGGAATCTAAAAGGATTGATTGTTGTGTGAGAGGGTGTATGTTGTATTACGACAATGAGTTTGGTAAAAACGATGGTGCGCTAGTTGAATGCAAATTTTGTGGTGAGCCTAGGTATATGTCACATACTAATAATCGGACGGGTAGACAAAAACTAGTTCCAGTGAAGGCAATGTTTTATTTGTCAATTATTCCAAGGCTGCAGAGAATGTTTGCATCACCACAGACTGCAGACAAAATGACATGGCACTATGAGAATAGAAGCACTTGGTATGTTGCGCCACCCTTACGATGGTGAAGCTTGGAAGCACTTTGATCGTGTGCATCCCGATTTTCTGGCAGATCCACGTAATGTACGACTTGGCTTATGCTCGATGGTTTTACCCGTATGTTCAATCCACGGCGAAACCTTATTCTTGTTGGCGATTATCGTTACCCCATACAATCTTCCTCCCGAAATGTGCATGTCTAAGCCTTATATGTTCTTGACTGTGTTATCACAGGGTCCAGATAATCCGACAGATGGTATTGACATCTATTTAGAGCCTCTTATTAGCGATCTCAAAGGTTGTGGAATGGTGTTGTGACGTGCGATATTGCACGAAAGAGGAATTTTACAATGAGGGCAGCGCTTATGTGGACCATTAATGACTTCCTGCATATGGCATGTTGTGCGGTTGGGGTACTCATGGTAAAATGGCATGTCCGCATTGCATGGAGCATACAAAGGCCTTTACCTTGAAATTTGGGGGAAGAGTTCTTGGTTTGACTCACATCGCAGGTTTTTACCCGATGATCATGCATTTAGGCGGAATAAGAACGCTTTCAAGAAGGGGAAGTTGAATTAGATGGCGCCCCCAAGGTTGGCCTTGAGCAGATCTGGGAAAGGGTTATGGAGCGCCCAAAATCACAGATTTTGGCAAGTTGGATCGATTTGAAGGATATGGACAATGGCATAATTGGACAAAAAGAAGTATTTTTGGGATCCGCCATCTTGGAGAGATAATTTATTGAGACACAACCTTGATGTTATGCACATTGAGAAGAACTTTTTGACAATGTTTTTCTCACGGTGATGAACGTCGAGGAAAAACAAAAGACAATGAGAAGGCGGACTAGACTTACCACTTCTTTGTAGGCGAAAGGACTTGCATTTGACGAATCGATCGGATGGGAAGACCACGAAACCCAAAGCTTTGTTACTCTTTAGCTGGCGAGGAAGCCAAGTCGATCTGTCGGTGGATAAAGAACTCGGATGCGGATGGTTATTCTTCTAATTTGGCAAGATGTGCCGATGTGAACAAAGGAACCATGATTGGGATGAAAAGCCATGATTGTCATGTATTCATGGAGTGTTTACTTCCTATTGCATTTAGTTCCTTGCGTCAAATGTTTTAAATCCACTTCGAACTCACCAATTCTTTAAAGATTTGTGTTCTCGCGACACCGAGAGAGGATGATCTCATAAGGATGGAGCAGAACATACCAGTCATTCTTTGTAAGTTGGAGAGAATATTTCCCTGCTTTCTTTGATTCTATGGAGCATCTAGCGGTGCATCTTGCACATGAAGCTAGGCTTGGTGGGCCAGGTTCAATACAGGATGGATGTATCCATTCGAAAGGTACTATAATAAAGTATTCTCTAAAATAAATATTTATTTGAAGGGTTAAATGTATCAATTTTTATCATCAACGTTGTTATTTTGTAGATTTATGGGTGACTCAAAGCGGTCGGTGAAAAATAAGGCCAGGGGTTGAAGGATCTATTTGTGCAACTTACTTACACCGTGAGACAATCCATTTCTGTTCCCATTATTTTACTGAACTTTATGTTGACACCAACAAATAGTAGGAGCAGTAGAAATTGAAAGTGAAAGACACCCGCTTGCCTTATCGGTATTTTGCCATTCCTAGTCATGGTGGAAAGAAGGTGGATAAGCGGATAGCAGGCGAAGTGTGGAAGTCACCACGTTCACGTGTTGATCAAGCGTGCGAAAGTATCACCGTATCTAACGTATGTATCATTTTGACCACTTTAAATTTCTTTAATCCACAATTGCTCTTGATCATTTGTTTGATAATGACTTGATCGGGGCATTCTTGTTAACTAAGCCCACAAGCGTACAAGACTTTTACTTTATATTCATGAATATTTCCCAACGTGGTTTAGGAACCAGGTATGTTTTTGAGTCGTCATATATATATTATTATTATTATTTATTGTTTGAAAATACAAAAATATTGTTTGAAAATAGGAACCATAATTTGTTTGCACATGGTGTGTACACAGTGTATAGCGGCGAGAATCCCTAAAATCCAACACTTGAGAAATTTATCTCATGGTCCTAAATCACGTGTAAAAGAATGGCACACATTCTTTGTAAATGGATACAAATTCCAAACCAGTCAAAAGCAGAGGAAAAAAAGCGATTAACGGCGGGGTTTATGTAAAAGGTGCCACAGATGGAGGTGAAGATGACTTTTACGGCGTGATTCAACATATATATGAATTGACGTACAATACTTTAGACTATACTAAAAAATAGTGCTATTTTATTGTAATTGGTTTGATCCGTCAAATAGAGGCACAAGAGTGGATCGAAAATATAATACTGTTGACATACACATGAGCAGAAGATACCAAATGTTTGATCCGTTTATCATGGCACAACATGTAAGACAAGTGTATTATGTCCCTTATCCATCAACTCGAAGGGACAAACAAGGTTGGTGTGTCGCAATAAAGATAAAACCACGTGGTCGCATTGAAGCGAGATGATACTGGAAGAAGTGGCTTATCAAGTGGATGAGATATCTCATGTCAATGTAGTAAATGAAGTGGAACCCATTACTCGACTACGTGACAATCCAATCACATATGAAGATGTAGATGGGGATGAGGAATTAAATGAAGAAGTGGCAGAACCATCAAGATCTGAAGACGATGCTGAAAGTGAGTGGGCGAGAATGGGCGATTGATATTGTTTAACTTTTTAAAATTTGAGAAATTAATGTGTAACAATATATTTTAATTTGTCGATTATTTTCATAACTTGTTTATTTTTATGGAATTCATTTGTAATATTGTTATGTTTAAATATAATATTTCATGGTATTATTATTCAATTGCTCTATAGACAGATATGGCATCGCAAGGTTCAGGAGCAGACCCCCGACCACCCAGTGGTGGTAAATGGAAGGGGAAGGGGATCGCCCTCGACCCCCCTCGTCGTCAGAGGCCGGTCATCATTAGGCGTGACCCTACTGGGGTTTCGACGTTGTCATCTGCACGGCGTCCTAGGACATCTACGCTGAGACAGCGGGAGACACCCCCTGCACCTAGACGACCTTACGCACCACCTACTGACTTCAGGCACATTGGACACCAGCTACACAGACCCGGGCACGTTCGGCACCTTTGCCTCACATTGACATGATCCCCACCGGGGTTCGGTTTGCACATGGCGCTTCGAGTTCCCATGTTGTGCCTGATCCGGTGGCCGATGCTCATCAGTCCGACCATGATTATAGTACGGGCCATACACCTGATGACACTGATGTTGGGCAGGACGGGGAGGAGCAGGAGGTTCAGCAGGAGGAGGTTCTTGAGCAGGGGGAGGGCTAGGAGCCTGACACTCTTGAGATGTTGTATGATGGTCGAGTTCTTATCAGGCCATCTGGTAAAGGGTAAGTATTTGCAATTTTTTCGAGTTATTAATAATTTTTATTAATAATTTACATGTATATATATATATATATATTTATTTATTTATTTAACATGTTTTTATTGTTCAGGTTTCTTCCCTCAAAGCCTGCTGCGTTAGCTATCACAGCAACAATTGAGGAGAATTACCAGGAGTTTTGGCCCACCTGGGGGACACTGAAGGATTTTGAGCGGGACCATATGTTTAATTCTTTCAGAGTAAGCTGCAATTTTTATTTTATTGCATATTTTATTTTCGTAAATTTCAATTATGTTTAATAATGTCTTATATTGATACTGAGCGAGGTTGCTTGGGAGGAAAAAGATGAGGAGGCGATGGAGAAGAATTTTCATATGAAGGCCTCCCACCGCCTTTACGATATGCTTGAGATGCGCATCGAGGATCATGACCAGTTGGATAGGGACGAGCTCGCAGCGGTGGTAGCGCCTGGAACTCCCCGAGTTCCAGCGACCACAAGGCCAAGAAGAATAGGGCCTCTGAGAAGGGTGGCGGCTGCACATCGAGGCGATGTCGGTCAAAGCGCAAAGACGAGTTAGACTTGTATGTGTTATAAAATTGTTATTATTATTCTTTTATTATTATTATTATTATTATTTATTTAAATTTTTTATTAATACAATCTCAATCGAGGAGGTTGGGAGAGAAGTTGATTGCACGAGCTTCATCTTGCAACTCATCTGAAGAGAATCTTGGTGATTTCGTTGATGAGCGTTCGAGGCGGACTCAGGTAATTATAAAATATAATAAATATTTTTTAATAATGTTTATATTGTTTTGTTAAAAAAAAAGATTTGACTTATTTGTTTGTTTAACAGGAGGAGTTTGGCGAGGATGTCTCGGCTTAGATCTCGAGCTCATCATGTTCTCCATCTCGAGCCCTGACGATCTATCTACACGGCCGAGGTTTGGCGGAAGTGGTTGGCGGAAAGAAGAAGGGCGCCTATATGGTCTTGGCGACCTTGCCGGCAACTACAAAGGCCCGCCGCCACACCTGGAGAGTCGCCGAGTAGTAGTAATCTTGCCATCGGTCGCTCTGCCGCGGATGACCAGGAGATAGCCGAGTTGAAGCGGGCCGTGGCCCGGCGGCGAGAGCTTTTGACTCAGTCTTTGCGGCGGCAGGAAGCAGATGTACGGTTGCTAGCTTCGCCCGGCTGACCTACTCGCCTCGGCCTCGACCTCGCCTCGCCTCGCCTCCGCCTCCGCCTTCGCCTCCGCATACTCATGGTCATGTCGATGATGCAGATGATGTAGAGCATCTCGATGATGATCAGGAGTACCAGGACTATTAGTTCTTTTTGTACTTATATTTTTCATATTTTTGATATCATTTTTTTTCGTTTGAGATATTATTTTAGTTCTTGATTTTTATTTGTTGAATTTTTATTTATTATGTTTTCTTTTTAATTTGCTTTTTAGTTTACGTTATCACATTTTTATATATGGAAAATCAATTAATAATTAAATTAAATTAAATTACAAGTAATTTTTAATTAAATTAATAAATAAATATTTTTAATATGAGAGTAAATTATTTTTATAATTAAACAAATAAATAATTAAATTATTTAATTAATTAAAGAATAAAATTAATTTGGTTATTAATTAAAATTAATTTATTAATAAATTTAATAAAAAAAAATTTCCCGATTACCGACGGCCTAAGCCGTCGGAAACAATTCAGATTTACCGACGGTCACGCCCTTGAAATCGACGTCCATTTATCGACGGCTTTGCCGTCGGTAATCGACGTCATTTACCGACGGGTATAACCGTCGGTATTACCGACGGCGAAGAAGAGTCCGTCGGTAATCCTTTGCGACGACCATATTTCCGACGGGTTTTAGGCCGTCGGTTATCCGTCGGTAAAAGTGGGTTACCGACGGCTTTTATCGCTTACCGACGGCTTTAGGCCGTCGGTAATCCCGTGTTTTTTTGTAGTGTCTTGCCTCCTTCAATGGGTGTGCTAGGGTTTGTGCTCCCAAGTCTTCTTTCTGCCTCCAATTCGTTTTCCTCTTTGTTCAGACCATTAGTTAGGTATTTATATCAACTGGGCCTGAAAGAAAGCCCAAAACGCGCAAGGACACAAAATAACAGCAGGCGCCCTGCGCCCCGTGTTCACCGAGAGCAGGCGCCAGGCGCCGCTTCGAGGCGCCTACGCCTGGTTCTTACGCTTCAGCGCCGCCCTGGATCACCGAGATCAGGCGCCAGGCGCTAGCCTGTCTGAGGCGCCCTGCGCCCTGCAGTCTTCTGCTACCATGCTTCCCAGCAGGCGCCCTGCGCCTGGATTGGCTGGGCGCCCTGCGCCCTGACTTGTGCAGCAACTCCACTTCAATTTGCTCTCATGATCTTAGGTACATGTCTCAAATTAACCCTTTTCATACCTACAAAAAGGCAAGACCACAATAAGGACATTTCTTCCATCAAAACAACAAAAGAGCTAACATGATTGTCAACTAGAATTTCTCCACAACAATGACTCAAACACCTAAGATTAGAGGCCAAACAAGGAATAAAGTCTAAGTTTGCATGAGAATTCCCTTCAATTAAGTGCATGAAATTAAGCATACTAGGGAACAATCAAACACTCCAAACTTAAACCTTGCTTGTCCTCAAGCAAGAACTCAACAAAAAAAAAGACTACCCAAAATGTCAATCTTGATCTAACCACTGGACTAAACCCCAATTTTTTTCACCGCTTTCAAAAATTATCACACAAAATGTACACCAATCACAGATTATTTTACTGGGCTTTGTCATCATCAGAACCAATATGAGACTATTACAAACTAGAGATTGGAGTCACATAAGCAATGAATTCACCATTATAAACTCAATAAGTAATGGAATGTACAATTGAAACTTTCAATGTGATTGAATGCTTTCTTTTTCTACTCACAAAGATTAGGAAGAATTTTCACTCCAACTCTCAAGTGTTTGGGGTTTGTGTTTCACTCATTCGACACTATTTAAGCCCGTCCCCCATGGATTTGATTTTCATCTCTTTCTCACATGAGTACCACTTGCACAATGCTCCAATCAAAAGGTCTTTCAAGGTTGTAACTTGGCCAAGGTTAGGGTGGATGGATTAGACATTTAGGCTATCACCCTTCAAAGGTAGATGAGCATCAACCAACTCTAGAAATTTTCACTATAATTCCTCTTTTCTTCAATTTTTCAAAGGTGGTGTTTTCCAAAAGCTCAATCCTTGAACAACTTGTATCACATAATTATTAATTCCCCCAATAACTTAAAGGGGTACCAATCCAAAAACAAGCCATTTTTTTTCCAGCTCAACCCATAACCAATCACAATGTTGTTCACTTCCTCCCAACTCCAAACTTTTGTCAACCTTAGTCAATTCATGCTCATCCAACCTTCTTAGGTGGGTAACAAGTTAATCACACGGTTAAAAGCTATTGTTTTGATAGGTTAACAAGAACAAAATGTTTTAGGCTCAACGGGGTTTTGCAAACAAAAGTCATATCATGTCGGGTTGGCTTTTTGGCTAATTGGCTTCCAACAAAATTTGCCTTTTTATATCAAAGCATTATACAACCAATAACATGCAACAGAGACTCAATCAAATTTAGGGGAATGTAAACTCAAATGTGTCCTCTCCAAAGAATTATTGATGGAGGCTCTACAAACACCACAGGACAAACACATATCAATCACAAAGATATTATAACAAACCAAAACAATTGAGCAATGGTTGACTCACTTCAAAAAGTTTTTAGTCTCAAATTGTAACTCTTCAGCAGCCCACTTAACATCACACCAAGTGATTGGTGCTTAACACAAAATTCAATTCACAAGTGAGTTCAAATCATAGTTCAGCCAGCAGTTATTTCAATTTGACATCTAGGACTTACAAACTAAAAATAAAGGACTCCAAACTTAAACTTTGACAACCATGCTAAAATGAAATCAAACAAACTAAATTCTAAAAATTGAATGCAAGAGAAAGGGATAGAAACTCCCTCGCATGGGTTGCCTCCCATGAAGCGCTTCTTTAACGTCACTAGCTTGACGCATGAAGAGGTTGATCATGGCTCCTTGAATGAAGAGAAGAAGATTGAAGCACATCCATCTTTAGGGAGATGCACACCCATGGCATTGGGTGCTTGCAAAGAAATCACCTCCCTTTTCTTCATCGGTCTTCTTTTTCTCCTCTTGAATTTATAAGGGTGGAAATTGTCATCCCTCACATGTTGAGTGCACTCTTTATAGGAATGAGTAGGTTTTGCTTGTGCATTCTTTGGACTTTTGCACATTGGGATTTGTTTCTCATCCTTTACATGCATACCACCCTTTCTTTTTCCTTGCACTGGCAATGATGCAAGGGACATAGAAGTATATTGCTTATTAGAGGCACCATCATACATATCCTCAACTACATCCATGCGGTAGCATTGTTCTTCATCACTTACAGGATGTGTAGCATCAAATACGCTAAATGTTACCTTATCATCTTGCACCCTAAGTATGAGCTTCCCTTGTTGTACATCGATAAGGGCTCTACCAGTTGCTAGAAATGGTCTTCCCAGTATTAGAGGGACCTGAGCATCTTCCTCCATGTCAAGGACAACAAAATCAGCTGGAAAAATGAATTTATCCACTTTCACCAGGACATCTTCTATAATACCATAGGGGTATTTGACTGATCGGTCCGCTAACTGGAGTGACATCCGTGTAGGTTTAACATCATCCGTCCCTAATTTCTTCAACATGGACAGTGGCATGAGATTGATGCTGAAATTAAGTGCATGAAATTAGAGGCCAAACAAGGAATAAAGTCTAAGTTTGCATGAGAATTTCCTTCAATTAAGTGCATGAAATTAAGCATACTAGGGAACAATCACTATGTCAGAATGAGGGTCATAGTAGGAATAAATGCCCTCATCGTCCTGGAGCTTTTGCGCAACGCTAAAAAATTTGCGTCATTTGTACCCTTTTGTATTTGTGATTGTGGTGACATTTATTTAAATTAATTATAATAAATATTGTGAATTGTTATGGTGAGTATTTTTTCTAATTTACGTGCTTGTAATTAACATTTTAATTATTTAATTAATTTTTTATTAAAAATACAGCTAAATAAAATTATTTAAACTAATTGATTAACTTAATTAACTAACAACTAAATTAATTATTTATTTTAAAACCATTAAAAATAAATGAAATAAAAAAACACGTTGAGAAGTGATGTCTGTAGGACTGACTTCTCAACAACGAAATAAAAAAAAAAAAAAAAAAAACCCAATTGAGAAGTCGGGCTTCCTACCACCGACTTCCCAATCAAATAAAAAATAGTGGTATTTAGGTACATATTTCAAAAGAGTGGTACTTCAGAAAAGAAATAAAAGTGTTAGAAAAAAGGCCTCCAATTTGCTTCTTCACATGTCTGTCACTTGTGAGTCATTGGAAACTATTAGAAGTCATCTCTTTTGTCAAAGCATAAAAACCTCATTACGCCCCTTCTTCAAAATTGATCTTCTACAACTAGCATCAATACCGACTCTATTTTGTGAAGAGGACCCATTGTAAAGGATCTGGATAAGCTGTTAAGTTTTATAGCTAGCCATGATGGGGACAACCTCTAAGCATTGAGAAGGGGTTATAGATTACATATCGCGAAATTGATGACTCAAATTCAAGTGCGGTCTTTTCAAAAATTTAAATCCAAGAGGAAGAAAATAAGCATCAATGCTATTTTTGCATATCAATTTTATTTACGAGCGCTATTTTCCTTTTTTTTTTTTCCTTCCTTGTTTATACTTCCTGTATGGGAGATGGATACTTGAATTAATCAGGGGAGCAATGTATCTCTTTCATGAATTTGTATTTTCTTTCCTACCCAACTTCTCGTACATGTATTGTCATTGTCAAGTTGTAATGGCTTATAAATCACAAAGGAACAGGGAAAAAAGGGTATCAAATATTTTTTCTTTACACCTCAACAGATTTAGTAATTGCTAAATTCGATGACTAGTTGCTGATCATAAAAAGGCTCGATATGTATGACCTAGAGATGTAATCAAATTGTAGGTGTATTGTCTATTTAGTTTACTTTATAGCCTTAAGGAAAAGTGGGAAAAAAAATGCTAATGAGTAGTACATTAAAAATAAGAAGTAGTATTAATTAAAAAGTGCAGCCTTTTAACTTATTAATATATCAAATATTATATATTTAAATAAATATTTTAAATATTTTAAAATTTTAATTGGTGTCTAGTAAGAGAACACCCACCCAATAACACCAATTTAAAAAATATTTTTTCCTCAATCCTCTTTAGAATTAAAAATAGGATAAACAGTTATTTTGATCCCTAAATATGTTAGACAGTGTCACTATAGTCTCTTAATGTATCAAAATTACAAAAGCATCTCTGATGTTTCTTTCGTTAGTAAGTTTGGTTATCGAATATGTCTTTCATTAGTCAGTTTAATCATCAAATATATCTTTTGTTAGTCAGTCTAGTCCCTAAAATTACTAATAAAAAACACACTTGAGGATTTTTTGAAATTTCAGCACACTAAAAGAATATAATAACAATGTCTCACACATTTACGGGAAAAAAATAACTATTTATCCTCAAAAAACAGAGATTAACATCTTGACTATTCTTTAGTCAAAAAAAAAAAATCTTGACTATTCCATATTTCCATGCAAAAGGTCCAAAAAAAAAAAAACTTAACCCAATGATGTTATACAAAGTGGTTTGATTCTTAAAAGAGCTGTGAGGTGTTATTGCTGAACACTGACACACAACCACCTTCCCCAACCAAAATCAGTGAGCAAAGAGCAATGAAAATGGAAGGGAAAGAGGTAGCACTTTTTTTGTTCTTGCCGGGTGTCTTGTCAATTTCTCCTCTATATTTGAGTCTAACCCTCTGCTGACTCTCAGGACTTCTATAATCAATAATCATACTAAGCATCAAGAGAGAGGTGAAAGAAAAAAAAAACAGACATAGACAAGAGACAACTCTCTCTCTTCCCTATGCATCTTTGCTTCCTTGTATTTGTAAGATAAAAGAAAGGCAGGCACACTGCACCAAAAGTGTACATGCTGCAGAATCAGCATATTTTCAGCATCCAAATGTTCCATGCAACATGCTGCTACAATCACATAATCATTTTTTTTTTCACTTGGGAATTCAAAAAATCTCTATGTAATGGAAAGTATACTAGTAAGTTCATGGTACATTTACATATCAAAATGACACATAGTCAAATAAAGCTAGAGAGTTTTATAATTTCTCTTGTTAATTTCAACAAGATTTTAAATTGTGGTTGCGTCGCGATCCTTTATATCGTAGAGAATCTCGCAGCCAAATTCAGTCTCAATCGTAGTTGCGGAAACATAAAAAACATTGATACTGCGATCAAGTTCGCAGCCGCGAACTTTTTTTAAAACCTTCATTATATATTATCAACAACAAGGTTGAAGTCATGTGGATATGTAGGGGTTATCATTTTTGGAGGTTTGTGTCTTTTTCTTTTTCTTTTGAATGGGCTCAGCAAAATTTGGCAGACTTGAATGCAAGAGGGTACATGAAGGAATTGGAATAAGTGAATCTGATGATCTGGCTAGAGGATAAAGGCTTCCCTCCATTGACCAAGCAATCATCATAGGAGAGCCTTTTGAACAATCTTGGGTTGATTATTCTTGCAGAAGCAAACCAGCCACAGTGGAGGTGAATGTCATGAGGAGCACATGATCCAGAAACACAGGTGTTGACAATTTGCACAATGTACTGTGGGATTCCAGAAGTAGTACCTTTGCTTTGTGATATGCTGATGTCTCTATTTGTACAAGAACCTGCAGATTGATTACCAAAAACACAGTCAAAAGTGGAAAAAAAAAATTAAGATTAAATATATATATTTTTATTCTCTATAAAATCACTACCGTTTAACTTTATAGTAATATAAAAATTTTATATATTCATTTTTAGTTCTGCAGTTAACAAAATCTGTGTATTTTTAGTTTTAGAACTAAAATCACACGGTTTTTGTATTTTATAAAAACTAAAAATAAATAAAAATTTTATAGAGACTAAATTTAACTATTCATAATTTTATTGAAACCAACAATATATTTAACACAAAAAGTTATAATCTATGTTGGAACAGAAAGGTTGCAAACAGAGAATTTCACATATATGTACCATGAAACCAAATTTTTTTGGAGGAGTGTGCATGTTCTGCTTTGTTTGGAACTGTTATGGAACCGTTTCTGTCTTCATGGAAAGAATGCATAATCTGTGTTGAAGGACCTGCCAACATTATGCAAGCTTCTAGCTTAGGGGAAGGATTAGAATTTAGAGAGAATAATAATAATAATAATAATAATAATAATAATAATAATAATAATAATAATAATAATAACAACAACAACAACAACAAGAAGAGGTTTTGTTTATGTACCTGAATGCACTCCAAAATCACAAAATGCATGAAGGGGCATTATGATGCAGAGGAAGAACAGATGAAAAGATTTTGTGATGGTCATGTTTAATGCAGCTAGATATGGCTATGACAAAGAAGTACTCAATTAACTCGAGTGATAGGAAAGAATTTTGAAGATACAAGAGAGGGGTAGAAGGGATTTGTAGGGTTGGTGACACCTAGAGTGTTGCTTATACAAGAATGGTATGATTGGGATGCAAATTTGAAGTGCATGATGAGGTCCCCCTTTTATTCTTGGGGTAATGTAAGATACCTCCATGGCGACATCTAATAAGATAAAAACATACAACAAAGCATATAATTATTTTTATACATTTTTTTCTACTAGATTTTCTACATAAATTTTGATATGACAGTAAAATTTTTATAATAAATCTAAAACTTAATACGCACATTAAGGCATATAATTTTGTATTTCTTTCCTACAGAAAATTGAGAAAGAAGCTATTCAATGCAAATGGAAAAATGACAAAAGTCCTTCTCTATCACAGTCCAAACGACAAAATACTAAAAACAAGCTCTTTGATTCAAAGTTTTTTTCCTCCTCATCATGTAACAAATTGCTAGTGAATTTTTATTGATGTGCCATCAATAAATAGTATTATTAGTTTTCATAGGGTATGTACTATACCCTGATTTTAAAATGGGACAACTTCCCCTCCCTTCAACTAAGTTTGTCTTTCTTCAATCTTTAATTACTTGTGATCAAGGTTTTAAGTTGCAATCGCATCACAACTTTAATATTGAGGTGAATCGCAATGATGTGGCCTCAATTATGATTGCATTGCTGTCGCACAGACATAAAAAAAAAAAAAATCTTAATGTCGCAGCTTCAATCGCAATTGTAGACATTTTTTAAAACCTAGTGGTCACCAATTGACCACAAAAGCAAAGCAAAGATACTATAATTGAAGGCTTCCGCCAAAATGAACTGCCAAGCTAAAGATAAAAGAATGGCACAAAAAAATTATTTTCCCTTTATCTTAAGTCATTAAGAGATTATTATTGAAAATGTTATTAAACCAAAAAATATATATACAAATTAACATAATAAGTGGTCAGCTGCTTGGGGGGTATATATGTCATTGTGTGTTCTTCTTATGCAGCTATTTCTGTTGGTTTAACCCACCTTTTGTTTGGTTTATTTTTAACACAACAGGTTGAATGGAAACAAACAATTTTCTTGGTCAAAAAGTAAATTACCCTTTTTCACATTTACTGTCTCCACGCTCCCACAGCATCAGTTCATGGTTTGCTCAAATTCCAATATTCCATTTTACCTCTAATCTTTCCTTATAAGCTTTTGGGTACCTTCATTTTCACATTGAGATGGATCTAGCATCTAGAGATAGGACAAAGCACCATGAATTCTAAGCTGAAAGAAGAAAGTTACAGGGTAGCAATTGCAGACCCCTATGGCATAGGAAAACTGGAACTTGAAGGAATAGCTTCTTATTCTTCCAATTGAATGATAAATTTCCATTTTTTTACATCATCTATGTATCATAGACCTATTCCAAGTTTGACAAAAGGGAATTTGACCCTCAAGTAAACGTATCATTTATGAATGACATGCATGCACATGCAGACACAGTTGCATTCATTATGCATGCATGTCTCATGTCACTTTTCCTCTATATTGTGAAACCTTTTTCATTAACATGTCAACCTTTAAACCATCCCACTAGGGATGGAAATAGGTCGTGACGCTCGACAAGGGCCTACGACTCAGTCTACATCAAACTTAGGTCAGACTAGACTTATTTTTAAAAAGACAAGACTAATGTTTATGAAAAGTCTATTCAGCTAAAAGAAGTCGGGTTTTAGGTCATCTAAAAAGTCTTTTAGACCTTACATACCGACCTATTTAAATAAATATAAATAATATATTATTATTATTATAATAAAAAATTTATAATGTGTTAAAATTATATATTTATTTACAATTCTAAAGATTTAAGCATATTGACCTATGTAAAGGCTTGAATAAATAAGATCTTAGAAAACTTATTCTAGCCTAATTAATTTCCATTATCATGCTTCATGTCTTCGGGTAATAGTAAGTTATTTTTTTTATAATTTATAGTTTATCATGCATAAAGTTTGTTATTATTCATCTATTGATCCTTTAACTTATTTAGACATAGGTCAGATGATCGCAGATCTTTAAACAGACTAACAGGTCATATCAAACTTTCAAACAGGTCAGAGCGACCTAAAAAACCTACGACAACAGTAACATGCCAGGCTCGACCTTGAATTTTTAGAACAAGTCAGACCTATTTAAGCAAAGCCTTGCTCGGCCCAACCTACTTCCACCCCTACACCCCACTTTCGTCCATTGCCTCATTATATGGAATTTCTTTCTTTATATATGCACATATGTGGGACGGGAATGTATTCCTTGCACTCAAATAGTGACTAAAGAAAAACCTCAACCATTCAATTTCGATCAACGACTGACATTGATTTACCTAATTTGAAATCTCTGAACAGCTCGTTTTCAATCAAACGGCCCCCAAGTCATTGACCGTAAGACTGTAGGATTCCCTAACTGCAAGGAATTCGGACCTAGATTGCCTGCGGTCGCAATCTATTACAATAATGCAATCAGGCGAATCTCCATCATTTTGTATCGTAAATTTAGCAAATCAGTTTCAACCATCAGATTATTATCAATGGTCAAGATCTCCATACATTCACTTTTTGACCGCATCAAATCCAATTTCACGTATCTGTGTCAATCCTCACCAAACTATGCTATAATTATCTATATGTTACTTGGAAGTGAAGATACATACTTGGAAAGAGGGCTGCTACAAGCTCTCTAACCCACTTTGCAGCTATATTGATAGTAGAAGAAAGAGAGCCTATAACTTGGCAACTGGTAACAAAGTGTGGTTGAAAGCTGCCTCTAAAATCAAAGCTAGCTTTATTCAGCATTCATACAACAGTTATAAGTCACTGTTAAGTTGCCAAAAGACAAAACCGCGTTTTATCAATATGTAAGGATCTTTCTATCTGATCGATGCTTTTCAGAGAGGCACATGTTGTGGGTTCATATACCGTTTGTATTCAGCAACTGCTTTCCAAGTTCAGATAGCTAGATAGAAGAATCACTGTGAATGTGAATTTATTGCTTTTGCAATTTATAGCAACCTAAGGTTTTGGAAGTGAGCCAGACCACCTGTTCATGCATGTATGACCATGTGATGGAATTTAATAGTTTCAGCACTTGCAAAACTTCACCGCTTAGGTGATGTATCGTGCCTAACATATTTATTTGATGAGTTAAAGTTGAGTTTCCTAATTTGCATTTGATCCCACAATTTAATGCATCGTAATGTATTTTAAATTCGGTCACTTTATCCATGCGATGTGTTGTGTTACTAATATTATTATATATACTGTGTCTCATATTATGTCTTTTAAGATAATACATATATATCTTAAGAAAATTATAAATTGTACTAATTATTATGATAAAATAATTCTTTTGACTAAAATATCACTTATTAAAAGTATTAGAATGTAGTTCAATATTTCTCATACCATTAATGACCAACCATTCATGCTTGAATTATACATGTACAAGTTATTTCTTATAGTGCATATATGCAAATAACAAATGTCATTGGTGGATACTAAATGTCAAAATAATACGATGAGGAGATTACTTTCTTCCATTTGAGAAATAAATATATATTATATTTTAGTCAATTTTAATATAATTAAACTTTTTTTTGAACATGTATTGTGATTCTCAACATCATCAACATATATCCCATCAAAAGAACATCATCAACGTATATAGTTTTGAACCCTTATTATTAACTATTAATTATGAGACAATAAAAGATGAAATAAACATAATTTTTACAAAATTTCAAAACTTACAAATGGATGATTAAAGCTCTATTATATCTTCTAAAATCTTAAAATAAATAATAAAGTGTTCAAAATTAGTTGTCAGTAATATTAAAAGTTATAGAAAAGGAAAATTTGTACCGGAAGGTTCGATCATAATCATTCACCGCCATTAAAAGGTTCATTTATGTTAGAATAAACTAAAGTATGATATATTCATATATCAAGAGAGGAAAGTGTGTTTTAAAATAAGATGTGAGAGAAGTGTAACCTGAGCTTTTCTCAAGTTATTCTAAGAGTAACTCTTGTATGAGTTACTCTACTTAATAAGTCTTGTATGAGTTACTCTACTTAATAAGTCTTGTATGAGTTACATATATATATATATATATATATATATATATATATATAACTCTTAAACAATATTTAGATAAATATTCTTAGAGAGCGAGAGAGAGAGAGAGAGAACTCAACCATGTTTTCCCTAATTTTGTTGCTATGTTAAAACAGGGACCGATCCACTTAGTGGACAACGGCTCTGTTAGGACTTTGAATGTCAACGAGCACAACAATATCTATTTATAACTAGTTGAGATTAATTTGTGCTCAAAAAGAAAAATGAAACCTAATGTAATTAAGTTTTTGGGAAGAAAATAGTTTTTGACGAGAAAACGAATGAATGAGCTTAATTTTGCCACGTGTCCTTAGTCAGGGGTGGCTTCTTTTGCTATTGTGCGGTAGCAATGGCTACCAAAAAAAAATATTATAGGTTAAGTATATAAATAAGTTATTTTAGTCCAAAAAATATATATTACAGAACACAAATACAAATTATGTCTAAGGAATAAGTCTCAAGTCACAACATAATCTCTTAATTTGAAAAGTTGCAAGGTCTAAAATCCAGTGTTAAAATTCTATTCGACTCTTTTATTAGTAAATTGAGTTGGGCTACTAGTTTTGTTAAAATAGAGAGTTTATTATTTTTTCTTAATTGTTTTTTGTATATAAACTCCTAACACTTTTATTGCTCTTTTATTTAAATAAAGTTCATTTTGCCTATAAAAATTTACTCTTTATATTTGACCCTCATAAAAATTAGGATAGCTCCGCCATTGTCCTTAGTGTAGTTAAGTTTTATAAATAGATAATAGATTTATTTAGATAATAAATAAATATGAGAATTCCCCTCCCCCCCTTCTCCCCACCTTAATTTTAACCCACTATATACACGAGTATTTTCATCGCAATTTAAAAATTCTGGATTAGTCAAAGTGTTAAAGTGTGAAAATCTTACATTCACGTCAAAACAAAAGTTATTTTAAAACTCATTTACACTTTCACATCATTCATACTTTTCTACTTTTGAATTTTTTTAAACTAAGTAAATTTCTCAAATATTCATTAAAATATTAAGTACTTACGAAATATGTTTGCGAATTATACTTAAAAATAATATTTCTGATCTTATTATTCTCATAAATGTCGTTTCTTTTTTTTTTTTGTCAAAGAATTTCAGATTAATGAAAGGGCAAAGCCCTAGGCATACCACGTCTGCACCTCACCAAATCCAATCAACATTGGCCCTATCTAATAAAATATGCAGTGACTCACAAAATAAGCGACAATACAAACCAAGCCACGCTGTTGTTGCAAGAGCAGAGATATCTAATCTAAACTAAGAACCTTGAAAAACTAAGAGTAGAATTAACAAGAATGGAAGAAAACGGTAAAAATTGAACACGCCAATGAGAAATGTGGCATAAGAATAAATGATAAAAGTTGCGGTAGCACCGAAAAGCTGGCGAAGAAATTATCGTCCGATGCTCCTCCTCCTCTAAAAGCAAACATGCGCTTCAAATAGAGGAGATTTTTTACAAGTGGTCGGGGTTGTTTTCCCTGGTCAACCAAATCTATGTTCATGAGATGCACTACATGGTTTTGGTGGCGGAGTTCTTGATCCCCAAGTGTGTGTTGCGCCATGGCATACACAAACCTCATGTAAAGCTATAGACGCGACAAGAAAATGAACTAGCTTTTCTATTTCCTGATTTGAATTAGGTGAACTTTCCTGAGCCATAAAATTTATTTGTCCAATTGTGTTAACAGTGATTTTTGGTAAAAAAATCTACTCCAACAACAAATAATTAAGATCAAACAAAAATGAGACTCCCCGGTAAATAGGTAACTCTGATTACGAATTTAAAGTAATAAAAGAACACAAATAGTCTAAAAGACCACTTGATTGAGAGAGAAGAAGAGGAATGCAAAAAATGTAATTGACTTTTAAAGGAAAATTGCTGGAAAATGTAAAGAACATGAGAGTAAAAACATAAAATAAATTACTGGAATGAAAATGGTTGGGAACATTGCAGTGACCCGTCAATCCATGAACGTCGAGGACTTAGGATATGTAGGGTGTTTACAAGTTCCAACCTTGATTACATTGTGCTTATAAGTATATATAGGCAAAATAAAACAACTTCCTAATGACATAGATGTTGACACGTGTCTTATTTAGTAACTTCCCTATTCTATAACTGACACTTGTCACAACTTGTCCAAATTGTCAGTTTTAAATAGGCCTTTGACACTGGAGGTCTTCGACAAACCCTTTTTATGAAAAATGTAATTTTTCATACTAACACAGGCCCCCCAGTATTTGTCTTTTGACTGAATAGGAAAATGATAAATACTAAGTATTTACCCTTCGGTACAAAAAAATGCATTCAATCATTCAGTTTCCAATAAATTGGCCTTCTCAACAATTGAGTGTTCGACACTGTCACCACTGGTTCTGTCAAGTTCAACTGCTAGCTCTGTCGAATTCAATTGCTGGTATATTCAACCAAGCCATTCGACTAACATGACATGATGCTCATGTTGAGCACTTCGACAAATCCAACTCTCACTCATTTTTGGCCGAACATTCCCATTTTCGATAAGATCATTTTACTAGTTGGCTGAAAGTTGGCTAAGATATGTTAGACATGCTTTTTGTATAGCCAATGCCAGTCCATATTCTTCATAAATATTTTGAACAATTCCGAGGCCCCCAGTGAACAACACTAATCTCATTAACTCGACAAGTTATTGAAGCATCAAGCGAAGCATAATTTCTCTTAACCTTTGGCAGATCCTTTGCTTCGCTGGTGCCAGTAGATTGAAAAATTGTTGTCAATACTCTAGTGTTAAAGGATGGAGGACTAACTGTCGACAACTTAAAAAATGATCTTCTCGTTTTGTAGAATCTTTTGTCGAACTCCAACTCTAGTCTAGCACAAGTAATTTATTGGCATCAAGCAATGAATTGCTGTAATCAACAATTAATTAATTACATGCCAACTTAGTCATAATCATTAATGGCTACGTTCATTCCCGTTTCTTTTGGACATTTTTTTTAACACATGATCTTCAGTCTGTACTCAATTTTTCTTCTTCATGTTGGTTTCAAAGCCATCATTTCTTGTGACCAAATGCCCATTCATTTGCATACTCTTACATGGCCTCACAGGCCATTTCACCGTGGGTTTCTGGGTACTCAATTTCACCCAATACTTTTCCGCTTAAGAGGCATCAACCACTGGCGGTAATATTCAGCGAAATTAGCATCTTGTTCACCAAATTCAAAACACTGGCTATTTTAATCTTTCAAATTATTCCCAAGATCAAAAGCCATTTGTTCTTTTATCAAGATATACACCAACATATGTACTGCATCATGGGGCCTTTGCCATTTTTAAATTGCAACATATTTTCTCTCTTTCTCTTCAAATCAATGTTGTTACAGTGAGAGAAAAATCTTACAATTGTCGATTTCTTTCTTCCTTTTGGTTTCAAAGGCCAATATAATATATATTATTTTATATGTCTTTTGTAGAACCAGTTCGAGCCAATCATTTATAATGTTGGCCAACAATGGAAGACAAAAATTAACTTCAAAGGCACACCTTCATATAATCACCAATTTGAAAACTATTTCCGATTTAAAGGCAGCGTTCATAGTTGCCAAATTGAAAACTGTTTCCAATTTTAATCTTCGGTGCATGAACAATCCATTGAAGATTGAACTCACCGAATTTGTGATACACATTACCCTTACTAGGTCCCATCGGGCGTGCCAATTTGTTAACAGTGATTTTTGGTAAAAAAAAATCTACTCCAACAACAAATAATTAAGATCAAACAAAAATGAGACTCCCCGGTAAATAGGTAACTCTGATCACGAATTTAAAGTAATAAAAGAACACAAATAGTCTAAAAGACCACTTGATTGAGAGAGAAGAAGAGGAATGCAAAAAATGTAACTGACTTTTAAAGGAAAATTGCTGGAAAATGTAAAGAACATGAGAGTAAAAACATAAAATAAATTACTGTAATGAAAATGGTTGGGAACATTGCAGTGACCCGTCAATCCATGAACGTCGGGGACTTAGGATATGTAGGGTGCTTACAAGTTCCAACCTTGATTACATTGTACTTACAAGTATATATAGGCAAAATAAAACAACTTCCTAATGACATAGATGTTGACACGTGTCTTATTTAGTAACTTCCCTATTCTATAACTGACACTTGTAACAACTTGTCCAAATTGTCAGTTTTAAATAGGCCTTTGACACTGGAGGTCTTCGACAAACCCTTTTTATGAAAAATGTAATTTTTCATACTAACAAATTGATACAGAAGCCTTAAACTACAGCTAAATAAACTAGCTTTTCCAATTCACTTTGATGACTGAAATAACTGTCGACCAAAAACCCAGCTAAAAGGTAAAAATTGATGCTACATATTAAAGTTGGCCTGGGGGCCATCGTTAAAGCGCTCCCTAGTGCAGAACCGCTAAATCAATCACACAATGGTTACCAATTCCTAATTGTTATATCCAATGTACCCCCACATTTTTTATTAACCTACTTAGCAGTTAAAATCATTACTTAATATCGATACAAAACTGCTACATGTACAATTCTTTTATTTTTTTGGCTTAATGTTTCCTATCTGTGGAGTTTAGAGTGCCTTAAAATCAGTTTGGAGGATCATGGAATTGCTTGAAAGTGTTTCTTGAACACTGGGAATCGATTCCCTAGCTATGCGAATCGATTCAAGCATGTTTGAGTCTCTGTGAATCGAAGTACGCCTCTGTGAATCGCATGGGAAGCTTGCAGGAATCGATTCATTTCATTAATTCGTGCAGATGAGACTTTTTTAACTAGGTGAATCGATTCACCTATGTGTGTGAATCGATTCACAGTCGGGTTTTATAAACCTGACGCTGCAGAATTGTGTGTGAAGAGGTGCAGTCTTTCTAGGGTTGTGTGCAGCCGTTCTTGAGCGTCTTTGTGAGGTTTAGGGGCTGGGAAACACTGTTAAACACCTTAGGATCTTAGGGAATCATAGAGGGAGGATTGAAGGCTTTCTCTATTGTTGTTCTTGAGAGGTTTTTCAGAGAGGAAAAGAGAGAGGGATTGGGAACTCTTGGGTTTGTTCTTCTTGGACATTTGGAAGGGGTTCAAAGCAATTGTAATCTCTTGTAAAGACTCTTTGATAGTGAAACGGAGGGCTGCTCTCTCCCGCAGACGTAGGTCATCTTTTTGGGGCCGAACTGCGTAACCAAATAGCGGTGTTACTCTTCCTACTCTCTACTCCTTGTTTGATTGACTTTATTGCATTGGTTTGGTTGCTATTAAAATTTAGTATTGGTTGCCTTTGATATTTGTTCATTATTCTTGTTAGTAACTCAACAAGTGGCGCCGTCTGTGGGAAGGAACAAATAATTCAATTGTGCACCATGGGTACTAAATGGGACATCGAGAAGTTTTCCGGTAATAACGACTTCGGTCTATGGAAGGTGAAGATGGAAGCAATCCTTATTCAACAGAAGTGCTTTGAAGCCTTGAAGGGTGAGGCAAGAATGTCGGCCACCCTGTCTCAAACGGAGAAGAAGGAGATGATAGATAAGGCAAGAAGTGTCATTATCTTGTGCCTTGGCGATAAGGCATTGAGGGAAGTTGCAAGAGAGAAGACCGCGGCGGAGATGTGGGCAAAGTTAGAATCGTTGTACATGACCAAGTCATTGGCCCACAGGTTATGTCTGAAACAACATCTCTACTCATTCAAGATGGTACAGACCAAACCTATTGTGGAGCAACTAACGGAATTCAACAAAATTAGCGATGACCTACTGAATATTGATGTGAAGCTCGATGACGAGGATAAGGCTTTACTCTTATTGAATTCATTGCCTAGGTCCTTTGAACACTTTAAGGATGCACTCCTCTATGGCAAGGAGTCCACTATTACCTTGGAGGAGGTCCAACAATCAATTAGGACCAAGGAGCTAACCAAGCTTCAAGACTTGAAGGTGGAAGATAGTGGGGAAGGCTTGAGTGTCTCAAGGGGAAAGAATGAGAGTAGAGGAAGCTTGAAAAGGAAAGCCTAAGGCGAAATCCAAGTCGAAAGGGACAATAAAGCTAAGTACAAATGCTTTAATTGTCATAGGGTTGGTCACTTTAAGAGGGATTGTCCCGAGAGAGGGCAATGAAGATTCCGTGGAGGTTGCGATTGCTATGGAGGATGGTTATGAGGATGCAGGGGCTCTAGTGGTTACGAGTTGGGAACCAGATAGGAGTTGGGTTATGGACTCCGGGTGCTCTTTTCACATGTGTCCAAGGAAGGAATATTTTGAAACTTTGGAGCTCAAGCAAGGTGGAGTAGTTCGCCTTGGTGACAACAAAGCGTGCAAAGTTCAAGGTATGGGTTCAATTCGTCTTAAGATGTATGACAACCGCGAATTCCTTTTACAAGATGTGAGGTATGTTCCTAAACTCAAGCGAAATTTAATTTCTATAAGCATGTTTGATGGATTAGGCTATAGTACTAGAATTGAGCATGGTATGATGAAAATTTCGCATGATGCATTGATAATAGCTAAGGGGACTAAAATGTGTGGTTTGTACATATTAGAGGGTTCAACTATTATTGGGCATGCATCATTAGCTAGCCAAACCTTGCATGATAAAACCATGTAATGGCATAATAGGTTAGGGCATGTTAGTGAGAGGGGTTTAGTTGAACTAGCTAAACAAGGTTTGCTAGGTGGTGATAAATTGGATAAGCTAGAATTTTGTGATAAGTGCATACTAGACAAACATCATAAGGTTGAGTTTGGGGGTGGCATGCATCATTCTAGTAAACCCTTTGAGTACATTCACTCGGATCTTTGGGGTCCGGCTAAAGTGAGTACTCATGGGGGTGGTTCCTATTTCCTCACCATGGTTGATGATTTCTCTATGAGAGTATGGGTCTACATTTTGAAAAGCAAAAGTGATACCTTTGAAAAGTTCAAGGAATGGCATACTCTCATAGGAAATCAAATAGGAACTAAACTGAAAATTTTAAGGACTAACAATGGCCTGGAGTTTCTTTCAGAGCATTTTAATGAGTTTTGCAGGAAACAAGGTATTCAGAGGCATAAGACCATGGAAGGCTCACCGCATCAAAATGGCCTAGCAACATGCATGAATAGGACCATCTTGGAGCGGGTGAGGAGTATGCTTTTGGCAGCTGGGTTGCCTAAAAGCTTCTGGGGCGAAGCTGTGAGTACAGCAGCATATTTGATCAACAGATGTCCATCAACGACGTTAGACTTCAAGACACCTATGGAGGTTTGGAGTGGGAGACCGGCAGACTACTCCAAGTTGAAGGTTTTCGGAGCTTTGGCTTTTGCGCATATCAAGCAGGACAAGCTTGATGTTAGAGCTGTGAAATGTGTCTTCATTGGATATCTGGAGGGTGTGAAGGGATACAAGTTGAGGAATTTGGAATCTGGAGGGTCAAAGGTTATCATAAATAGGGATGTCGCTTTCGATGAGACCCGCATGGGGATGAAGTGCAAAGACCTGGAGGATAGTAGCTCAGAAGTGGAGGTGGAGAAAACTCAGTTTGAGGTGGAGTCTACCACTAGTGAGACCGGGAATGATGAAGAAGAGGATAGTCCTCCACCATCAGGTTCTAAAGGAAGACAACAAACAGTGGATCCTGGCTATCAGTTGGCAAGAGATAGGGAAAGGAGGGAGACTATGGCACCGAAGAGATACGGGTATGCTGATCTTGTTTGTTATGCTTTGTTTATGACTGAAAAGGTTCAAGACTCGGGACCAAGGGACTTCAGTGAAGCAATGGAAAGTATGGAGAGTCAGAAACGGTTGAAGGCAATGAATGAAGGTGTGAATTCATTGGAGAAGAACCGGACTTGGGAACTTGTGAATCTACCGAAAAAGTCAAGGGTAGTTGGATGCAAGTGGAACTTCATGAAGACGGAAGGTATTCCGAAGTTTGAAGAACCAAGGTACAAGGAGAGGCTTGTGTGTAAGGTCAATCTTGAGTTGGAGAGTGTGAATGATATTCAAAAGGCAAGTTCTAGCAAGGAGGAGATTGGTATGCTCAAGGGGAAGTTAGCTTCTGGATTTGAGATAAAGGATCTCGGCATTGTGGAAAGGACACTTGGAACGAATATTGGGAAGAACCAAAAAAGGAGATATGGCTCTTTGAAAGGCGGTTTGAAGCATGTGAAGACAACTCAAGGTGGAGTCGCAATGAAGAGTATGATTGGTGAATTGGGGATTACGCATGGTTGTGAGAAGTTCACCAAGTATCTTCCTAGATCAAGGTTCAAGGATCACTTGGACTTGATCATTTGCGTTGAGACGTAATTCCAGTAATGGAGAGAGCAGCAAGTGGTTGATGGATAAAGTTGAGCATCACCACTGATTTGAAGTGAAGGTGGAGAATTGTGGAGTTTAGAGTGCCTTAAAATCAGTTTGGAGGATCATGGAATTGCTTGAAAGTGTTTCTTGAACACTGGGAATCGATTCCCTAGCTATGTGAATCGATTCAAGCATGTTTGAGTCTTTGTGAATCGAAGTACGCCTCTGTGAATCGCATGGGAAGCTTGTAGGAATCGATTCATTTCATTAATTCGTGCAGATGAGACTTTTTTAACTAGGTGAATCGATTCACCTATGCCTGTGAATCGATTCACAGTCGAGTTTTATAAACCTGACGCTGTAGAATTGTGTGTGAAGAGGTGCAGTCTTTCTAGGGTTGTGTGTAGCCGTTCTTGAGCATCTTTGTGAGGTTTTAGGGGCTGGGAAACACTGTTAAACACCTTAGGATCTTAGGGAATCATAAAGGGAGGATTGAAGGCTTTCTCTATTGTTGTTCTTGAGAGGTTTTTCAGAGAGGAAAAGAGAAAGGGATTGGGAACTCTTGGGTTTGTTCTTCTTGGACATTTGGAAGGGGTTCAAAGCAATTGTAATCTCTTGTAAAGACTCTTTGATAGTGAAACGGAGGGCTGCTCTCTCCCGCAGACGTAGGTCATCTTTTTGGGGCCGAACTGCGTAACCAAATAGCGGTGTTACTCTTCCTACTCTCTACTCCTTGTTTGATTGACTTTATTGCATTGGTTTGGTTGCTATTAAAATTTAGTATTGGTTGCCTTTGATATTTGTTCATTATTCTTGTTAGCAACTCAACACTATCAAACTAGGGCTCTAGAGTTATAAACTTCGTTAGAGTTAGATGTTTTTTAATGTCCAAGAGAAATTCCATAATCAACCTTAAGAGTCATATTTTTCTAATTTGATCTCTAGTGTTGAGAATGAACACTAAATGCCCAAAAGTATCGAAGTATGAAATGTTGGATTGCCTTTATCTCTACAATTCATAGGGATTAATTCAACTACGTTTGTTAGTAATCTATTCTACACGTAACAAGAAGTATTTATGGCTTCCATCCATACGTACTTTGGGAGAGAGTTTTCATTAAGCATCGTTCTTACCATCTCCCGGAATATTTAATGAACGAGTTTTCAATTAATTCGTTCAACACTGCTTAACTAATTGAGCTACACTCATGGTTGGATAAAAAATCTTTCTCGATTTGCACAACTTATAGAAAATATTTTCTATTTTTATTTTCTGTTTTTACTTTTAATTGCAAAGTTGTCATCTTGTTTTTATTTTGTTTTCTGAGTTCAAATAACTTTACATAAATAGTGATTTTTTTGTTTTGTGTATTAATATTTGGAAAAAAAAAAGAGAGAAAATAAAATATCAATTTTGATTTAAAATGTGAAAACAGAAATAATAAAAATTTCTCAAATCAAATAGCCCTCAATATAAGGTCTCAACATAGATACCAGGTATGTGTCAAAAAAAAAATATAAATACCAATTAGAGTAGAATGTATTTTTATTTTTATTTTTATTTTTACTAAATTAGAGTTGAGATTTACTACTCGTGTTTATTTTTTGAAATTAAATATGTCAAACAGTAAGTTATAGGTAATTAGCATATTCAGGACTGCACTTTAAAATATAAAGATGCAAAATTATTGTCATTTATTTCCAAAATCAATGAATTTTATTAAAATTTATAAAATGTAGTTCATAATGCCCCCATGCAGGATCGAACTACAGACCTTCAGTTTACAAGACTGACGCTCTACCACTGAGCTATAGGGGCTTCTGCATGGATACTTATATCATCAAGTTAAAAAGTTTTTAATTAGTTTTGTTGCCACGTGAATTATCAGAAATATTTTGACTAAAATCATATGATCAGTGCTATTGTTTTATTTGGTGGATAGCATGCTTTTTTGTTTTGACAGATGAAGAGTTTGGAAACCCCAAAAAAAAGTTGAAAATATCAAATCTTATTTTTGATATTGGCTTGTATAGAACAACTGTAACTAATTCTTTCTTAATATAATTATATTTTCTTACAATTACAATTTCAAATCTCTTCGGCGATGCAGTTCCAAATAACGTTTTAAACTTTTTTTTCGACGAAATAACGTTTTAAACTATCATAAAGGAATACTTTTAAGATAAAATTCACACAAAATAATATTAAAATAATTCTCACAATAAAATTAACACAACAATATAGAAAAAAAGCAATAATTATATACAATTAAATAAGAAAAAAGCTAGTGTAAGCAAACTTATCAACTTTGGCTGAAGAGTGTATAACACTGAGCTTAAGAGTATTTCGCCACCACGAACTCGATGTAGATGGTCTCAAAGTTAATACTCCCTAAATACAACAATCACTTTTTGCTAACACTGCACTTGAATTAGCAAGAGTACATGAACGACTCTTGAATACTCATGGAAACAATAGCTTCACGATAATTTTATTTTATTCCCATAAAAATCATCTTGTGTTGGATTTATACCATGAGAGATATTGAAACCATAATGGTAGCAACTCACAATAAAAATACAATTAGCTGCCTTTTGTGCTCTCATGGTACAAACAAAGGTTGTATGCGTAGAAAGAAACAATGGTAGCAGGCTAGCTATCAAAATGAAGAAAAGTACAGTTTGTGAAAAAGCCCAATACGATAGAAGGTGAGTCGAAGTGAAAAAGCTATCATACTCTTGTTGTACCTCCCTAGCTACTCTTTATGATGTTGTCTTTTATTATTTTAGCAAGACCAAATTGATGTATGAATTAATTGAGAACAAAGGCTCAACAGTACTAAAAGTTAAAAGTATTCTTTTCTCTCGAGTACTCCCTCTGTGCTCTGAGAGTTTGGCTTTCTCTTGGTGACTACCTGAGAGTGGTGTGAGCGGGTGTTTTCCTTCTCTACTGTCTTGATCGGTGCGTGTTTCTTATTACTATGGAGGCGAGTCTGGAGGGTCTAACACTTGAGGATGAAGGACTCACGATGGACCTCAATGGTTAATGCAGGTGTTTCGGAAGATCTGCGGCTATGTCTGGTTGGTCGTTTCTTGATTGACAAGGCGGTCAGATCCCATATGAAGGATAGAATGGCGGACTTATGGAAACCCGGGAGAGGTGTCACAATTAAAGGCTTGGAGGGAGGCAGATTCCTCTTCCAGTTTTATCACAAAATTGATATATGGAGAGGATGTATAACAGTGGACCTTGGTCTTTTGAGGGTGCAATGCTCATCTTGGAGAAGATTCAACCTGGGGACTCTTTCTTGCAGATACCCCTGAACCATCTGGCTATTTGGGTGCAGATTTTCAACCTTCCGGCGGGCTTCATGACCCTGAACGTCGGGAAATCAATCGGAAATTTCATTGGAGCTTTTGTAGAATACGATGAGAAGAATAATGTGGGCTCATGGAGATCTTACATGCGAGTTAAGGTGCCCATAGACGTAACAAAACCACTGCAAAAGGAATGGAAAGTTCGCAAGGCGGGAGGTGAGTGGTGCGTCATCTCCTTCAAATATGAATGACTCGGTGTATTCTGCTTCCTGTGTAGTGTTCTTGGTCATACTGACCAGGCATGTGCAAAACTTTTCCAGTTAGAATCGGATGACGGTGTGAGAAACTAGAGTGCAGCTATCAAGGCTGAGCCGCGGAAGGCAGGCGTCGGCGCAAGCAGCAAGTGGTTGAGAGAGGCGGGTGAGAGCTGGGGGGAACCGGTTGGGATGGAGAGGTTAGCCGACGGCAACCACCGGGGCACAAACAACACGGTAAATTCGGATCGTGCATGTAGTCATGCACAAGTCACAGAGGATAATTTTCCTATTTTGTTTTTAATGCTGGCAGGTTAAAGGCACTGATTTTAGGGTCAAATCTTGGATCATCTAGCAGTAAAGGTGGTGGGCCCAGTTTGATAAGGCAAAAAGATTTGGAAAGTGTTGCCCTGGTGTTAGTTAATTTGAAGCTAGATCCCGAGGCAATGAATGCGGACAAAAAACATAGGAGGAGAAAGGATACGGTGGATGAGAACAGTCAAACCTCGGACAGTGGCCATATTTCCAACAGCGTAGTGGTCTATAATGACCCCCAACATATTGCACCCATGCAAATTGTATGTGACAACCCACTCTATGACGAGCATTTTGTATTGGCAGGCTCTGGCTCCCAGGCATGCCAAAAGCAATGACAATGATAAGTTGGAACTACCGAGCCCTGGGTAACCTAAGTGCAGTTCCTAGTCTCAAGTGACTAATCCGGTCTCACAGGCCGAAAATTATTTTTCTTTCAGAAACTTTGGCTGATTCAAGAGTTATTGAAGTTGTTCGTAGGCGGATTGGTTTTGATTTTTGTTTTGCAGTAGATAGAGTTGGTAGAAGTGGTGGTTTGGCTTTATTTTGGAGACGTTCGATGAACTGTGTTCTTCTAAATTACTCCACAAACCATATTAGTGCGAAAATTGATGACCCTGTCAGAGGAAAGTGGAGGCTGATAGGTTTTTATGGTATTCCTTCAAGACGATGCTGTAGAGAGTCTTGGGCCCTTTTGCGTAGGTTAGCTAGTCAATCCCAATTACCATGGTGTATCTTTGGTGATTTCAATGACCTCCTATCCCCTACAGATAAGCTGGGGTATGCAGATCATCCTAACTGGCTTATGAATGGTTTTAGGGTTGCAGTTCAGGATGCGGGCTTGTCAGATATCCATATGGAGGGCAATCTGTATACTTGGGTGTTTGCTAGAGGTACGGACCATGCTATAGAACAACGGTTGGACCGTGATATGGGTACTAGAGAGTGGCTTGATCTCTTTCCTCGGGTTCATTTTGTTAATTTGATTGCCTCTATTTCTGATCATTCTCCCATTTGCCTTTGTTTAGATGGTCATGTTGGCAGACGGGTTCCCTGGCGTTTCCACTTTGAGAATGCGTGGCTTCGTGAGCTGGACTTAAATGACACAGTTTCTAGTAGTTGGAGCCTCTCCTCAGGCAACATTCTAGAGAGGTTGCAAGGTTGTGCGGACAATCTGGGAGTTTGGGGTAGGAAGATCCGAACTCGCTTCAGTGCTAAGATTGATGATTGTTCTCTGCTTCTAGAATCCCTTCGTGGCAAGTATGATCAAGAGGGCGTGGCTCAGTTTCATAGGGTCCACCGGAACTTGAACAAGCTTATTATGCAGGAGGAAGACTATTGGAAACAAAGGGGCAAAGTGATCTGGCTGAGGGAAGGAGACTTCAACACTAAAACCTACCATGCTGCAACCTCTACAAGACATAGAGTTAACAGGATGCATCGGATTGTGGATGATGAGGGTGTTATGCGGTCGAGTCAGGAGGAGTTGTGTGGAGTGGCCAGTGACTATTTCCACAATTTATTCCAGCCTCGTCTTGGTGTCTACGGATCGGTTATAGATGTTGTTAGCCTAAGGATCTTCGTGGATGATAATGCCCGCCTTCTAGCCCCTTTTACAATAGAGGAATTTCATGGGGCTTTGTCCCAAATGCACTCTGATAAAGCACCGAGCCCTGACGGTTTCAACCCGGCCTTTTACCAGCGTTTCTGGCACTTGTGTGGTCAACAAATCTTCTCCTCGTGTATCCATTGGCCTGAGAGGGGTTTCTTCCCAGAGTCTCTAAATGACACGCATATAGCGCTTATTCCAAAGGTGGACAATCCCTTATCTATGAAGGATTAGAGACCTATTTTGCTTTGCAATGTCATCTACATGATCCTCTCAAAAGTATTAGTGAACCGTCTCAAACCCCTACTTCCTTGTTGCATCTCAGAGTTTCAATCAGCTTTTGTTGCAGGTAGGTTTATCCTTGATAATGCCATGGCGGCTTTTGAGATCATTCACTATATGAAGAACAAGTCTTCCGGGAGATTAGGTGATTTTGCTCTTAAAATTGACATGAGTAAGGCTTATGATCGTGTGGATTGGGGCTACTTGGTAGCTATTATGAGGAAGATGGGCTTTGATGAGAAGTGGATTGCTTGGATGCTCCTTTGTATGGATTCGGTCCAGTACTCTGTCTTGGTGAATAGGGAGGTTGTGGGTCTAATAACTCCTAGTAGAGGTCTCCGCCAGGGGGATCCTTTATCTTCTTACTTTTTCATCTTGTGTGTTGAGGGCCTGACAGTGCTCATTAACAATGCTGAAGCTCGTGGTGATTTACATGGGGTCAGGATACGTAGGGTTGCCCCTGAGCTAACCCATCTTTTATTTACAGATGATTGTTTCTTGTTTTTTAGGGCTGATGTTCGAGAAGCCAATAAGATGAAGGAGATTTTGCAGATTTATGAGAGTGCCTCAGGGCAGGAGGTAAACTTTCAGAAGTCGGAGGTGTTCTATAGCAAGAATGTGTCCCAAGCAGTCAAAGATGAGCTCACCAGGCTTTTGAATGTCCGTGCTTGTCTAGGTACAGGCAAGTACCTGGGCTTACCTTCTACGATTGGTAGGAATAAGAAGAGTATCTTCAGCTTCATTAAGGATCGGATCTAGAAGAAGATCAACTCTTGGAGTAATAGGGCCCTCTCCACTGGTGGAAAAGAGGTAATGATCAAGTCCGTCCTCCAGTCAATCCCTACATACTTTATGAGTATCTTCCTTCTCCCTACAACTTTAGGGGATGAAATTGAAAAGATGATGAATTCGTTTTGGTGGGGTTCGAAAGGTGGGGGAAGACAAGGCATTAGGTGGCTCTCTTGGGATAAATTATCCATGAGTAAAGACAAAGGCGGTATGGGCTTCCGAAATCTTTATGGTTTTAACTTAGCTCTCCTAAGCAAGCAAGCTTGGCGGCTGATGACACACACCCATACCATTGTTGCTCGCATTATGAAGGCAAAATATTTCTCGGATTGTGATTTCTTACATGCACCTATAGGGGGTAATCCCAGCTATGTGTGAAGGAGTGTTTGGAATTCTAAAATCTTGATTAAGGAGAGCTCTAAGTGGTACATTGGCAGCGGGGCTGACATTCGAGTTTGGGATGATTGGTGGCTAGGTGATGGGCGTTCCTTAGCCTTCACTAATCAGCACTCGTTGATTCATGAGCTTCAGGTTAGTGACCTTTTACTGGAGGACTGCAAGGCGTGGGATGCTTCATTACCTATGGAGGCCGATTGGTTACTTTCTATTCTCCTTTTTGCTGCAGTCACCAAAGATAGACTCACGTGTGGTCTTACTCATGATGGTGAGTTCTCTATTCGCAGTGCCTACCACATTTGCATGAATAAGGTCCTAGATACCTCTGATTTGGTTGAGGATGGAAATTGGACAGGCTTATGGCGACTCAAAATTCCACCAAAGGTTAAGGGTTTTCTTTGGAAACTCTGTCAGAATGTGCTACCGGTCTGCATTAATTTGCAATCGAAAGGAGTACAGTGCCCGTGTCAGTGCCCTCTGTGTTTAGCTGATCATGAAACAACTTGGCACTTATTTTTTGAGTGCCCTTTGAGCCTTGATTGTTGGAGAAAGCTGAACCTGCTTCGGATATAACTCGCATTATTCAGACCTCTGCGAGTGCAAGAGAGGTGATCTTCCATTTGCTGCACTCTCTGGCAGCTCAGAGAAAACACGAGATGGCTATGTTGCTATGGTCGATTTGGTGGTCGCGTAATCAAAGAGTATAGGAAGATAAAGTTGAGACCGCGACACAGGTGGTGAACCGGGGCCTGGTAACTCTTGAGCAGTGGGTGGAGGCTGGATCTTCAGGTGAATCTCGTGACTCTGTTCATGCTCGGCCCAGCATAGCTGGTTGGACTAAACCCGCGGTGGGCTACCATAAGTGCAACATTGATGCCTCTTTCAACAAGGAGCAAAACGCGATTGGGATCGGTCTGTGTCTGAGAAATGAAGCAGGTCATTTTGTGAGGGCTCGGTCCCTCTGGCAGCAGCCTCTTATGCTTGTGCATGTAGGTGAAGTGCACGGTTTGCTTGAAGCTGTCAAGTGGATTAGAGAGTTGGACATCACCAATGTTGTCTTCGAGGTTGATGCTAAGCTGGTGGCTAATGCGTTTAACTCAGGATCGGTCTATGATAATCCTCTAGATTATCTAATTTTTCTATTCTCTTTGAAGTGAAAATCACCATGTATTCCTAACTTATGCTTTGTTTATACCACAATTTAATGTTGATTAAGCATGCATCAATTGTTAATTCATTTTGAGGTTTTGGTTGATTTGAATGGAAATCTTGAGCACAATAACCTCATTTGTGATGTTTTGATTGAAGGTGTTGAAAGAGGCAAGAATAGTGCACAATTTGATAAGAATGTTGTTTCGAACACTAACAAAGAAGATTTCAAAGACTATATCTGAAGCTACACTCATCCAAATGAGATGATCTTGGTCTTGTTGGAAATGTAATTGAATTATATACAATTTGATGATGGACTTGAGACCTAAATCAATCTCTAAGTTGGGATAATTTGTCCTACACGTTGACAAGTTGATGCTGTCCCAACCTGACACCTGTTCGATGTTTCAATCATATCTAGAGTTTTAGGTGTCCAAATGAGCTAAAACTAGTGCCATTGGAAAGCTAAGATCCATAGCTTCAACTTTCATGAAGACACCTTGAGCTAATTCAAAATTTAAAGAGGTGAAAAGGGCAGCACAACATGGAAGAACGGGTGCAGAAGGGTGCCCTGCGCCTGCTGGGAATCGTTTTGATCAATTTTGGGCACCCTGCGCCCCAGAACCCAGCGCCCTGCGCCTCGTCTCAGCCTGACACTTATTAAAACACACTTTTAACTCATTTTGGGATTCCTTTTCATATGTTCTCACTCCCAAACCCTATGGGAGCCAAGAGGCAACCCTAAACCTATCTCATCTCCATCTCCCTTGAAGATTCAAGCCTTGGAAAAGACCTTGGAGCTTCAATGGATCATCCACCACCTCTCCATCCATCTAGTTCTATCTCTTCTCTCTCTTTTATGCATTTCTAGTTTTTCCATTTGGTTAGGAATGATGAACCTTTGTTGGATTCTTGTGTAATATGACTCTTAATGATTAATACTAGTTGTATTTATGTTGATTGAGCAATTTCTTCCATCCTTAATGCATTTCTTTGATTGGCCATCTTAGAATTGATTTTAGATTCAATTTCACAATTGGAAAATTGGTTATTGAGTTGGAATATGAAGTTAATTGCCATATTGGTGATGATCCTAGGGATAGGACTTCATGCTTGTGTGTTCCTTTAAATTCTTGCACTTAATGCTTAGTTGAATTAGGAAGGCCTAAGGAATTAGGGTTCTTGGTTTAATCTAAAGGGGCTTTTGCTCAAGGAATTGAGATTAGTCTAACTAAGTGAATTTGAACTTCAATTGCATGAATTTGACTTGTATTGGGAATGAGTTTGATTGTATAAGAAGAGGAAAACAAGGGGGATTCAAATCCTAGCCACTTTTATCCATATTATTAGTGCACACCAAGTGTTTGATATTTAGTATTGTTGACGCATACCAAGTGTTTGATACTTGGTCAATACAAGAAAACCCAAAAATATTGTTTCTTGCTTTCTTTAATTTCATTGTCCACCAAATCAAACATTGTTTTCCATTCAATTAGTAATCAAATTAGTGAGTTGATATTTGACACGCAATCCTTGAGGACGATATTCGGTACTTAACTGATTTATTACTTGCAACAATCTGGTACGCTTGTCGTGATCCCGTCAAGTTTTTGGCGCCATTGCCGGGGATTGCTATTTCAAGTATCATCTAGCCTATGAGATTACTACTTTGAACCTTTATTTTTCTTGCTTATGCATATTTTATTTTCTTTTAATCTCCCATTTTCCCAAATCGCTATCACTTCTCTTGATTTTGTGCAACTCAGGTAAATCCACTTCAAGCCATGGAATCTGTTTTAGACACTATTCTTCATCAGCAAAAGTTTATGTCTGAACAATTGAAGTTGTTGATTATTCTTGTTCAAAAAAAGCGTATGTCTCAACAATTAGAGTTGTTGTCTAACCAACTCCAAGCTATGCAAGTGAAGGTCATCCAACCCCTCCCACTTAATTGTCATTTTTGTGGGGGAGATCATATAAATGGCATTTGTGAGGAACCATATGAGGTCTTTTATACGGAGGACTATGTATGTGAGCAACGTGCTCAACCTCACTTTTGTGAATATTGCGGAGGAGATCATCCAAATGACTACTATGAGGATGATGTTATGCCAAATATGGGACAATGAGGCTCTTCCACTTCACCATCCGATGAAGAAAAGTAGCCATGGAAAATTGCTATTGAAAAATTGGCTTTGGAATCTTCATCTTTTATGGAAGAGACAAGGACACGCTCCAGAAATCAAGAGGCCTCCATCAGAAATCTAGAGGCTCAAGTTGGGCAACTGGTCAAGCAATTAGAAGAAAGGTCTCATGGTTATCTACTGAGTGACATCATCCCAAAGGCTAATGGAGCTAAAGTCATTGAGTTAGAAGAGAAATCTGCAAAAGAGGAACATGGCCCAAGAGAAGAGGAATTAGAGATGAAAGATGATGAAGGAAAAAGGATGCGTTTGGTTGAATATTTAGTTTGGAGAGAAACAAAAATTCCCAAAATTTGGGAAAACGTTAAAGTCCACCAAGATATTCACCACCAAATCAATTTTCTTTCTCATCATTTGAGCATCAAGGAAGAGAGGGATGAAGAGTTTGATCAATTTTTAGATACCCTCAATGCCTTATTCATCATCCTCCACCTTGAGAGGGCATGGAAGAAAAATCATTTATATCTCAAGTTCATGGAGTTCCTGCCTATGCAAGAAGAAGAGTGATGTGTTCTTTGTGTCATATTATCCACCCTAACTTGGGTGTTGAAGCGTCAAGCTAATGACGTTAAATAAGCGCTTCTTGGGAGGCAGCCCAAGCAAGTTTCTGATTTCATGCTTTATTATGCTCATTTTGTTTTAGCTTTTAATTTTGTCTTCTTCTTGGTTGAACTAAAAATAATTGGAGAGGCTGGACATAAATTCCTTTTTCAGGGTCACAAAAAGAGAAAGAGAAAGAGGCAAGAGGCATGTGTGTAGAAGCAGTGACTTCACTCCTGACTGCCAGCTCTGTTATGCTTCATGCAGTATTCTTCTTGCGAAGAAGTTTTCTGATCCCTATCTCTTTGTTTGAGCTTTAATGCTTTGGGTTAGAAACATGGCATGATATTAAGTTTGGGGTGGCGGTCACCTAATTTTGAGTGGTTGCATTGTAGAAATTTCTGCTTGCATTTCTTGTCCATGCTCGAAAACTGTTAACAATTGGATGCAAGCTTCTGTATGATCCATAGGGCTTAAATTTTAAAAATAATGCATAATTGTGGATCTTTCTTGCTTGTTTGATGTGACTAGACTGTTTGAGATTGAGGGCACATAATGCATGATTTTCATAACCTGTGAGTGTTTGAGCCTAAACAGTGATTTTTCATTCTCTTGAGCGTAATTCTACATATTTCTCAGCAGAACTTGGCTTGTTTCTTTCCACTTTTGCATGATTTTGTTGCACACACTTATACTTGAGGCACTATTTTTTTGTAGAAAGATTGAGCCAAATATGCCTACCCATGCATGTTATCCATTATATGAGCCCTTTGAGCCTGTAATCCACTTTTCTGGTTACTTGAGCCACACTACAAGCCAATACCCTGAAAAAAAATGAGTCCCTTCTTGTTGGAGTTGGGAGATGTTTGGTCTTATCTTAAGTTTGAGGTTGCTTGAGTGCAAACAACATTCTAACTTTGGGGTGCGTATACATTTGGTATTTTTTTTATTATTATTTTTTTTTTTAACTTTCTTTGTTCAAAAAAAATGAAAAAAAAAAAGTCAAGTACTGAAAAAGAAAAAAAAATCCAAAAAAAAAGTGTGTGTAATTTTCTATTTTTCTTTCCTTTTTGGGGTTTATTTGTAAAAAAAAATGCGTGGAACATTAGTGAGAAAAAAGTGTCTCTTAACTCCAACTATGTTAGCTAGTTCCCAAATTTTATCCTACCCTTACCCAAGCCTCATTACAACCAATAAAGTCCTCTTGTAGTGTGTGACATTGATTTTGCATTTGTGTGTCTAGAAGCTTGCCAAGCTTATGATAGGGATTGCATGTGAATGATGATGAGTGTGCTTCCTTAAACACTTGAGAGATGAGAGAAACACATAACCTTGTGAGGAGAATGATTGCTTTGTGTTGCTCTTGGTTGAGAATTGTTTGAGTCACTAAACTTACTTGATTGTGATGCATGAGTGTTGACAAAATGACTTTGCCTTGTGGTGATTGCATATGCCTTGTAGAAAATTTAAGATGGTGATTGAGTTACAGATGAGAGTGTAGAGTGGGGATAACTTCATGTTTTCCACTCCAACCCCTGGTTTTTGATTTATTTTGCTTGAGGACAAGCAGAAGATTAAGTTTGGGGTGGTGATAATCCTCTAGATTATCTAATTTTTCTATTCTCTTTGAAGTGGAAATCACCATGTATTCCTAACTTATGCTTTGCTTATACCACAATTTAATGTTGATTAAGCATGCATCAATTGTTAATTCATTTTGAGGTTTTGGTTGATTTGAATGGAAATCTTGAGCACAATAACCTCATTTGTGATGTTTTGATTGAAGGTGTTGAAAGAGGCAAGAATAGTGCACAATTTGATAAGAATGTGGTTTCGAACACTAACAAAGAAGATTTCAAAGACTATATCTGAAGTTACACTCATCCAAATGAGATGATCTTGGTCTTGTTGGAAATGTAATTGAATTATATACAATTTGATGATGGACTTGAGACCTAAATCAATCTCTAAGTTGGGATAATTTGTGCTACACGTTGACAAGTTGATGTTGTCCCAACCTAACACCTGTTCGATGTTTCAATCATATCTAGAGTTTTAGGTGTCCAAATGAGCTAAAACCAGTGCCATTGGAAAGCTAAGATCCATAGCTTCAACTTTCATGAAGACACCTTGAGCTAATTCAAAATTTAGAGAGGTGAAAAAGGCAGCACAACATGGAAGAACGGTGCAGAAGGGTGCCCTGCGCCTGCTGGGAATCGTTTTGATCAATTTTGGGCGCAGAACCTAGCGCCCTGCGCCTCGTCTCGGCCTGACACTTATTAAAACACACTTTTAACTCATTTTGTGATTCCTTTTCATATGTTCTCACTCCCAAACCCTAGGGGAGCCAAGAGGCAACCCTAAACCTATCTCATCTCCATATCCCTTGAAGATTCAAGCCTTGGAAAAGACCTTGGAGCTTCAATGGATCATCCACCACCTCTCCATCCATCTAGTTCTATCTCTTCTCTCTCTTTTATGCATTTCTAGTTTTTCCATTTGGTTAGGAATGATGAACCTTTGTTGGATTCTTGTGTAATATGACTCTTAATGATTAATACTAGTTGTATTTATGTTGATTGAGCAATTTCTTCCATCCTTAATGCATTTCTTTGATTGGCCATCTTAGAATTGATTTTAGATTCAATTTCACAATTGGAAAATTGGTTATTGAGTTGGAATATGAAGTTAATTGCCATATTGGTGATGATCCTAGGGATAGGACTTCATGCTTGTGTGTTCCTTTAAATTCTTGCACTTAATGCTTAGTTGAATTAGGAAGGCCTAAGGAATTAGGGTTCTTGGTTTAATCTAAAGGGGCTTTCGCTCAAGGAATTGAGATTAGTCTAACTAAGTGAATTTGAACTTCAATTGCATGAATTTGACTTGTATTGAGAATGAGTTTGATTGTATAAGAAGAGGAAAACAAGGGGGATTCAAATCCTAGCCACTTTTATCCATATTATTAGTGCACACCAAGTGTTTGATATTTGGTATTGTTGACGCATACCAAGTGTTTGATACTTGGTCAATACAAGAAAACCCAAAAATATTGTTTCTTGCTTTCTTTAATTTCATTGTCCACCAAATCAAACATTGTTTTCCATTCAATTAGTAATCAAATTAGTGAGTTGATATTTGACACGCAATCCTTGAGGACGATATTCGGTACTTAACTGATTTATTACTTGCAATGATCTGGTACACTTGCCGTGATCCCATCAGTCTATTCTAATGATTTTGGCACTATTATTTCTACTTGTAGGGAGTCTTTGTTTTCCCATTGTCTCAACTCTAGGGTGGAGTTTGTTAAGAGGGAAGCTAATATGGCAGCTCATTCTTTGGCTAGGGTGGCCATGTATCATGTTAACCCTCACGATTTTATGTCTATCCCGTGTTGTATTGCTTCCCTAATTTTGAGTGAAAGGCAATAGCCATATTTCCATCAAAAAAAGGCTCAACAATCAATTTCCCAACAGACGAAAACTATCAATTATAAATAAGAAAATATAAGTTAGAATAGTAAACTATCCTTGCAATATTAATAGTCAAGAAAATTAATTAAATATTTTAAAATAAATAACTAAAAATAAAAATAAATATAACACTAGGCACAAGAAAAGCATGTATAGGTGACATTGGGATTGCTTTTACGCATGTAACGTCGAGAGTGAATTTTGAGAGAGAAGTGCTATCAACGCACTTTCTAACATTCTCTTCCTAACACTCGCTCTCTTATTGGTTAAAATTCAGATGGGTCCCACTAAATCGTGTGGGCCTCGCATAAATTTAGTGGGACTCGTATAAATTTCAATCAATTGGAGTGTGTTGAAGAGAATGTTAGAGAGTGTATTCTTAACATTTCTCTTTTTAAGAAAAGTATTTTTTTTACAAATAAAAATAATTTATGAAAATTAATTTTTTTTTACTTTTAAACTTTTTATAATAAATTGGTCATTAATATTTATTGAGAGGGAGAGGATCCTAGATTCCATTGACCTCATTTTTGGCAGGGTACCGACAAGTCACTTTCAACTGTGACGAAATTCAACTGAGGCAAGGCCTTATAAACAAGGTTATCAAACACAAGAGTCTAGACAGACTCGTAGAGCATAGATAGAATCGACTCGTAGGCTCGACTCGTAAACTCGTACGAGTTTATCTAATGTTTAAAATAATATTAATGAGAGAGTCTACGCAAAATCGTGGAACATAGGTAGATTCGACTCGTAAACTTGTACGAGTTTACCTAATAATTAAAATAATATTAAACAAATCTACACATCACAAATACTTACTATAAGGAAATGATTGATCTTCCTCTTTTTTTGTACGCGTATAGAGAAAAACTTGCGGACTAAGTATTTGTTTTAAAAAAAAAGCATGAAATGGTAGCGTTTTGGGGTTTTTTAAAAATGTCAACACTGACTCGCTAACTCGGCTCAAACTCGCGAGTCAGTCCGAGTCTATCACGAGTCCACCCAAGTTTGTGCAGAAACGAGTCACAGGGCGAGTCAACTCGTTTCGTCCATGTAGAAACGTAAACTCATAGAATCGGACGAGTCAACTCGCGAATCTAATAACCTTGCTTATAAGCCCTTTGAACAAAATTAGTGCCTTGAATATTGAGTGGCTACCTTACTAGTTAATTTAAAAGATCAAAGAGGTATGAATTTTGATCCCACATTAAAGGAATTTTGAGATAGAAACTGCTAAGTTCTTCCAGAATATTGAGTTTAGATGAGACATTGTATTTGAGGAAGAATAAGTTCTAATTTTTTAATCATATCATACAATTGCTATTGATGTAGAAATTTTGGATCCTTGTGAGGATATTGTTGTTCTTCCTCCCAAACAATATGAGAAAATTATTTCTGAATGTCAAACTCAACAACCTTAAATTATTGTGCATGACCAATAAATTTTTTATGAAGAATTTTGCGATGAAAGATATTAGGGATGCCTATTTTGTCTTAGGCATTAAGATACTTAGAGATCATTCTTGATGCATCCTTGAATTATCACAAAAGAGTTATATTTCAATAAAGTTTTAATAAATTCAACATGAAAGATAATAAACTAGAATCTCGATCACTAGAGAGACAATTTTAGATTCAATTAATGCTCACAAGGAAATGTAGAAATTCAAGAAATGCAGGAGATTCTTTGTTCTTTAGCTGTGGGATGTCTGATGTATGCTTTATGTGTATGCATTCGCAAATAAGGTGGGTACATTGTAAGATTATTAGGTAGAGACTTGAGCAATTCAAGAATGGGTTATTGGAAAAACAACCATAAGGATTATGAAATACTTAAAGATAACAAAACGGGATATGCTCACATATCAGAAATCTGATAGTTTAGAGATCAACAAGAATTCTTACTCCGATTTTATAGGATGCCAAGATTATAGGCATTTAACCATATGATATGGCTGAAATACTTTTGTCACAAAGTTGCACATAATGAAAGATAATGAAATACCACTCAAGTTATGTTGTGACAAATAAATTTATCGTATTATACTTCAACAACAATAGTAATTTTACAAAGTATATTACATTAAGGTTTTGGTTGTTGAAGGAAATAGTTCAAGGTAACAAATTTCTATAGAACATATATGGATATATATATTCTACACTTGTTGATTCACAAACTAAGGGGTTGACACATAAGGTCTTTTGTGAGCATAAAGTTCATATGGTTGTTGTCAATAAGGATACCTTAATTTAGTTAGAGTCCTTCATTGTGTTGTATACTTTGGATTTGAAGCCTTATGTTAGTTTAATTTTCTGTAGCAATAAAGATTATGGTTTATGAGTTTATTATTGAACCTGTTTGTATGCAATAATTATCTTATATTTAAGGAATTCAGATTGATCTCACTAAAGATTAAAATAGGACTAGTTGAAAATTAGCATGATTGAGATCACATTGCATGTAATTTCATATTACTCATCCATATTTGATCTATGTCATTGAGTGTATTAAAATGGTTATCACTGTTACCTAGTCACATTTGCTAATGATGAAAGTTGAAGTGATTCTACTGTTAATATTTTAGATCATCTCGTTAAGCTGAAGGTCTAAATATAAATAACATGGATGTTGACTTAAAGAATTTATGATATAATTGTTAAAGGAATAATATATAGCCTAAGTAGGAGATTGTTATACATGTATATTTCCAGTGACCAAATTTTAAATGTATAAATAACAAAACTGTTAACTACATACCGGCATTTCTTTTTGAGCATATTTCATTCGGAATTATGCATTATGCATTAACCAATAAATATGAATTACATTATTAAGTTTTAATTAGAGATTTTTTTTGGATTCGCACAAGTTTTATAAGAGAGATGAAGACGTTTAGCTCGAGAAAATAGGCTTTATTTTCTACCTTTACTTTTAAAAATACTATCTTTTTTGACAGAAATTTAAAAATACTATTTTATTTCTCATATGATCCATATTTTAAAAATGTATATAAAAGACAGTGAAAATAACATTCATTATTCTATCCATATAAATATCAGAATTAGAAAGCAAAACAAAGCAAAAACAATACCACATTTTTTCAATTACAAAAGGAAAAGAAAAACAAAAATATTTGTTTTTCAAATTAAAGAGGCCCTAATCCATCCTCATTTCTGAAATAAGACAGCAATTGAAGAATCCAAATTTAATATTAACATAACAAATATTATATTTATTTTTTCGGGAAAAAAAACGATGCTCCATGATAATATTTGATCTTGAAAGTTTCCTTGCTTCCGTGATTTCATTGACATGATATAAGAAAATCCGTATTTAATGTTCTTAAGTTACAGATAACTACTACCCAGGATCATGATCGAACAAGCACGGCAAAATTACAAGGGCGTGGGGCATAGAGAATGCCTGCCACAATTTGTAGTTGGAGGCAAACCAAAAGTCCCCCAGTTATTGGAATATGACTTTTAACTTATATTTGCCACGTTACCCGAACGAACACGATTAGTCATTTCGCCTTCTTATTGCCACTGGTAGAGTTCTGCTCAGTAAGCATTTTCAAAACGCTTACCAATGCTTGCAAGCGATCCCATATGCTAAGCCCATATAGTGCTTCAACGAGTGACTCCTGAAATTCAAATCCATTTTCTGCCACAGGATACTAGGGCAGAAAAAAAGCCCATCTCAGTATCTATCCACTCGTAGTGAAGTCATATAATGTATTATTATGAAAGGTTTCAGACTGACCTGAATAGGCTTAGGAATCTTGGTTTTAATAAATGGCCACCATCTATCTTCAACAACTGATTTTACAAGGCAACATGCTCGCAAACCTTCAACACCACCGAATCGTCCAAATCCACTGTGTTTCACGCCCCCAAATGGCAGGGACTGGAAGATCAGAATGCAACTTCACATCAGTAGAAGAGGTAAACCTTGGTTAAAGAACATATCCGGACAGTTTAGCTGAAAGAACTGCGAAGTTATTATAAAAATAAATAAACAGTTGGAGAACGCAATATAAAACCATGTGTGTCTTCACCCAATGCCAATGGCTTAACCTTCTGGAAGAGTTGATTTATGATGTGGTGTTAGTCTCTATGACCAAGTGATCTAGCCTCTAGAGTATGATCCTTGCCACCTTATAATAAAATGGTTAAATTTCAACACAAGATAGCTGACTTTGTAAATATCCATCAATTACTACGGGCTCTTTTTGTGAGGAGGCATGTTAAAAATCTAATGTAAAACCATTCATGTGTTGCTTTTAGCAGACTTGGTTCATGACAAAAACAGAAAAAGAAATATCAACACAAAACATTCATATCTATTTCCGATTGGAAGCAGATATGCCACATAAAGCAGAAATTATTTCCAAAATAAATATTTCATGGCAAATAGATGTTACCTTAAATTAGAAACAGTAAAGAAATTGTATTTTCTCATGAGCGAATCAGTAGTTGGTTCTGTAGCCAAATTGGCAGAATCCACCATTTCAGACTTTCGTAGACACATTTCAAATCAGAAAGTCATTACTCAGGTGCACCTAATATTTCAGTTGTTTTCTCTTGTTCTTTAGCAGTTGGAAGCGATCAACAGGGCACACTGATAGACCCATTGATAGGTCCAACTTACAAGTACATAGAAGGAAAGGCGAAAGAAGAGGAAGGGGAGAAATGAAGGAAACAAATGGGCTTTAGAACCATTAAGGCCATCAGGTAGATGAGAGAGGAAAGGGATAGGTGGCGGCTGAGCTAGTGGAAAGGGAGGGGGGAGAGAGAGAGAGAGAGAGCAAACATAGAATGGACACGTGGCCCAAGAGAATTGGAGTAATAGATGAGGGAGTTGGTCCTTCCCCCAGTTTATGTTCTGTTTCATTATCTTTCCATTTGATCACCCTGCAAGGAGCATAGCTCCATTCCACTGCCATTTCTGTTTTTTGTACGTTTCAGATTGTATAAGGGGATTCAGCCTCTGTTTTTAGAGAAAAACACTACACATATCCTCTCATTTTCTTCTCCTACTGTCTGGTTCCTATCACACACATCATATCACACTACTACTAAGTCCCGTTTGGGTGAAACCCTAAGAGAGAGAGAGAGAGAGAGAGAGAGATAAACTAGTTAAAACAAATTTTACCTGACACATGTATGTTGCTGCAAAATCATTAACTGCAGCTACCCCACAATGTATCCGGGAAGCTATCTCTCTGGCACGGCTTTGACTGCCTGAGAAAACAGCACAGCCGAGCCCATATTTTGAGTCATTGGCAAGCTTGATAGCTTCTTCATCAGAGCTAAATTTCATTATCGGCATGATTGGTCCAAATGCCTAGAAGTCAATTAAATGCACAGACGAATCTAGTAAGCAGTTGCTGCAGCATACTAGAGATATAGATATTCTTGAATATAAATCAATTGCATAACCAGTTATCCAAATTTCAAAATCTCCAATATTTCTAGTAAAAATATGAACAATATTTTTTTGTTGGTTACATAGATATCGATAATATGGCCTATCAATGAAACACTTAAAACCAAAAAACAAAAAAAAAACAAAAAATAAAATAAAATGCCAATGTGAAGGGCAGAGAAAATAACGATGTTTGCTACCTCTTCTTGCATCAATCTCATTGAGTGATTCACGTTCACAATCACAGTAGGGGGGAAATACTGATCAACTGCATCTTCACCTATATGTCCAAAACTTCCACGTGCAACAATTTCAGCTCCTTTGTCTAAAGCATCATTTACAAGGCCTTCAAGCTTTTCAGAATGCTCATGCATGCATAAAGCTCCCATATCATACTTTCCAGCAAGTGGTGGGCCCTGCAAGAAATCATTAACGAAGCCTTACAAAATGGTCTTCTTAATACTAAATAGTTCTGAGGCAGATGGCTATATACTCCAATAATATGTGAAAATAGATTTCTTGAGAGTAACCCCAGTCCCGGGTTCTCAACGTTAATGCAACCTGTGGGATTTATACAATTTCGTGACCTTTTTGCCCCTTCCCATTATCTATATCTAGTCATGGATCCTGGATTCGGAGAGTGACTTTTTTCAAGTATCATTTCAGAAAACAACCTTCCCATTATCTATATCTAGTCATGGATCCTGGATTCGGAGAGTGACTTTTTTCAAGTATCATTTCAGAAAACAAATTGGAGCATGCCACAAGTAAATTCTATCAATTTGCTATATCTTAACAGCTACAAGCAAGTTGATAACCAATTTATAAGTTTTGAAGGTATAGAAATGAACGTGTGTAATGCCAAAAAAAAAAAAAAAAAAAATTAATGTGTGTAGGTCAAGAAAAGTTCAGATATAAAGCTAGAACATACGAAAAAATTCATAATCTTTGGATTGTATATTAAAGTAATTTAGAATGTCTTGATTGTTTTCCATATTTCTTTATATTTCATTATTTGTTTCCTTGGGGCTTATTTCATTAGGATTAGGAGTCTACTATAAATATAAATAAGGGTTAGTGCTTAGTCTTTTGCATTAAACCATCATCATAATTCGAAGTCTTTATTTCTTTCCCTTCCCCTATTTACCTAAAGGCTAAAACCTTTAACTTCAACATGGCATTAGAGTAGCATCATATCCTTCGTGACTTGTCCCAACACTATTCTACTATTGAATTCCCTGAAGTCTGAAACTCTAATCCTAAAGTCCAAAACTCTACTATAATAATATTATTATCTTCATGATTCTTTTCTTGTCATTGGCCATGCAAAGCTCTGGCCCCCCTTTCTCTCTCAACCGTGATTCATCTCTGGTTTCCAAACTCAGTCAGGTCATCTTTCTGGCCAAATCAGTCTCCTTCTTTGGTCACTGCCAAGTGCCACCTGCCATCACCAGAAAATATTTCCAGTAAAAACCGCACCATTTGAACTGCCTATCCTCCTATCTACCTACTGGTGAAATTCCAACTCCATCCAAGATTATACGTGCCGATTCAGTTTTGACTTTCTCCTGCATGTGCCGCCACTTCCAGCCATTCGCAGAGGCACACCCAGCCGATTTCGGTGACCCATTGTCACCATTTGGGTCGCACCACCTTCCTCTACTGGGATCTGCTCTTCTTTATTCATTCCAGCCTACAATTAGTGGCATTCCTTTGGAAAGTCGCATTCTGGTCATTGTTTTGGCTTCTTCTCTGACCTGTTTCTACTACGTCCAGGTCACTGGAGCCTCCTCTCTTCATATCAATCCTTGTTTGGCAGTTTTTACCCATGCGCCATGCTTTCTTTCCTGAACATCCCTTGTTAAGTGCTGTTTCCCTCTCCTCTCACCTAAGCCATGAAACTTCTGTGACCCATCCAGTGGTCCTGCTGCAACACCAGCTACGTATGCTTAGCCTTTGTTGCACACATAACTTAGCCCCACAGCTATCCTAGATGCGGTCTGGCTTCATTGCTATCCCAGAGAAATCAACCCGGCTCTGCTGCTATCCCAAATGTAGTGTAGAGAATGCAGCCAGGCCCTATGGTTATCTTCAGATGCAGACTGGCCCATGGCCATCCCAGAAAAATTAGCTTAGCCCTACTTCTATCCAGAGAAATTAGCTTGCACTGCAGCTATCCCAGAAGCAGGCTGGCTCCATGGCTATCCCAAACAATGCAGCTTGGCCCAGTGACTATACCAGGGAAATCAACCCGGCCCTGCAGCTATACCAGATGCAACTTGGCCCTGCAGCTATACCAGATGCAACCCTAGCTATCCCAAATGATTTATTCATGGCTGTGATGCACATCAACCTCCATTTCAGTTTGAATGTTTTATTTATTTTGTTTGGGAAATTTTCAATGATGATCATTCTTAATGGGTCTCTTCTTCCTTGGTATACAACATTACAACCAGCTCTGCAGATTGATGATCATTCGAACCATCTTGTCGACTTGACTTTCTGGGAATGCTTGTCTTTTGATGTCCCTAAGTTGCCTTTCTGACCATATTTTATTGAGCCCATATTGTATTTTTTGGGTCTATTTGTAACAAGCTTAAAGCATAGTAAGCTTTAGCTTAAGGGGGATTGTTAGAATATATGAACAATAACTCATAATAATATAATATATGGGTTGTATCTTCGAGTAATTTAGAAAATCTTAGATTAACTATGATTGATGAGTGGGAAGGCGAGTCTCCTCCCCCCTCATTTTTTCTACTTTTCCTCTCTTTTTGCTTGTGATTCTACCCGGAGGCTTTTCATTTTCATAGATTTAGAGACCCGAGGAAATTTTTCTAATTAAGATTGGTTTCTGCATTTTTTTTTCATATTTCATGATTTGTTTCCTTATTCATTTAGGATTAGGATTCTAGTATTCTAGTATTAATATAAATAAGGGTTAGGGTTGGTACTTACAGCTGTAACAGATTTTATGATTTTGGTAACTTTACTGACAAAAGATGAATAAATGTTCTTGTGGACATAAAATCGTTCAGCCCCAGCACAGTTCTGCCCACTTGACTGAAGCACAGCCCTGACAGCAATTTGAGCAACCTACATTCAGTAGATGAATGCCCGTTAAGAATGAATATTTCATTAAGTTGCAAGGTTAACATTTGCCAACCGAATGGTCAACAATAACCTCCAATCCAAGCCTTTGGAATTCAGAAAATGAAGAAGAGATTCATACATGGTCCACATCTACATCTTCACAAACAATAAATGCATCTTTTCCACCAAGCTCTAGTGTAACTGGTATAAGTGTCTCAGCAGCATTTCTCATTATCTGCATAAAATATAAAATTATATCATCAGAGTGCAAGGAATACTTATTGCATGGAAAAGTGGATACCATCTTAGAAAGAATAGAAGAATGTGTGAAAAAGTAGACTATAACTCCGAACCATCTCCTACATTCATTCTGCTTATGAGCCATCACTTGATCCAGAGGATGCTACAACTTTTGAGGTTACTCTTTTCCTTTGTGGATACAGAATGTAGCTTCCGTTAGTCCTAATATTACTTTAAAGTTTAAACATTGACCCAGTATTCTCTGCAAATTCTTTATTGAACTTCTACCAAGCATAACATATCAGAAACTATTTATTCAGAATCATAAATAAAACTATTACGGGATACAATTCACAGATGAGAGGATAGGATGACCAATTTGATTGGCCAGAGGAATCATACCATCTTACCAACCCCAGGCGATCCAACAAAAATGACTTTATCAACAGAAGACACCAGTGCTTCTCCTGTTTCAGCAAACCTGGTAAAAAGGACCAATTAAGATTATGGATGCAGACATGCCTTTGAAACAAAAGGTAAAAAAGGAAGGGTACAAAATAAGACCTACCCTGTTATCACCTCAACAAGGTCCTCTGGAGCACCTATGGCAGCAAGGGCTGATTGGATGATCCTGAAGTAAAAGCATCCAGACCAACTTGCATGTTCCGATATCTACAATCAGAATCACATGGATTTCTGTCAAATGGAATAATATAAATATAAAAGAGTAGGTATTGCAAGTTGCAGTCTCTCAATTTTTAATATCAGTTGGTAATGGAATATATAATATCATCCCCGTGAAAGCATAACAATCAACAAAGTCACATCCATGGGATGAACAGTTTTAGATAGGTTTGTAGTATATATTATGTCATTTTATACCTTAATCACTATGCCATTTCCAGAAAAAACTGCTGCCAGCATAGGGTTAAAAATATTATGGAAAGGATAGTTCCACGATACAATGGCACCAATAACACCAAGGGGGTGAAATTCTACTCTGGCTCTCTTATGGAGCATTGATCTTCCAGAGGATCTGCAAGTTTTTTAATTTAATACAAAACAAAAAAGTGGTCATGAAAGTGCATTTAGATGATTGGCAATATTATCAAAGAAACATTATTAATGTACACAGAAAAAAATTAAAAATAATTTCTGGGATTGGAAAGGGAGGTCAATGGTACATCTACAGATCTACTTACGAATTACGATAAAGAAAGATATTCATTTTTTCATTTTGTGAATAAAAAAAGATGATTATAGATCTATTAGTATTTTTCTTGTAAAGGAAGGAAAGAAAATACATATTAAATACAAAAAAGATTGAGACATGTACCGGTACTCAGGCTTTAGCCATTGCTCACCCTCTGACAGTAGCCAATTGATCTTCTCACATGTTGTCATTATTTCTCCTAAAGAGGCATCTACCATTGTCTTTCCAGTATCACGGGAAGATGTTCTAATAAAAGCACATGAATTAGAATTTACTGGAGTTTGTTATCGATATTCTTATGCAATAAGTCAAATTCATATCTATTTTTCAGACTAAAGTATAATACTTAATACCATACTAAAAATTGCAAGTTTCCCAGGATATCTCAAAAGCAACATCATACAAGTTTAGAAAAATACTAACACTTGAATCTCCCTCCTATGACTATGGAGAAGAAGTGATCTTACTCGCATATAAGTGCTTGATGTTTAATTATATACTTCAAAAGTATACGCAAAAACTGGCGTCTTTGCCTGAAACTGGTCTTTGCCCACATTTTTTGTGCCTTCCGTACCTTTTCCACTTGCTCCTTGACCTATGCATGCATCAAATTAGTTCTTGTTAATTCTGGTAATACTTCTATTTATGAATCTACTAGTCAAACTGGTAATCAATATCTTATGAACATTCTTGCAATAACTGCCCTTATGCGTTAATGTTCACCTCTATGGCTTTGTGAGTGTTGTTATAAAGGACAAAAGTGAATCAAACCAACTCACAATTTACTCAGCTCAATTAGTTAATAGCTTAACAAATTAGGCTAACAAAGTAAAGCGCTGGAATTTTTGACTTATTTGTTAAATGACCTGAGCTTTCATATATTTGGCGCATTCACTTGCAAGCTTTCTCTCTCTCTCTCTCTCTATAGTATGGGGATCCAGTTACTCATAAGTCTGCTCAATCTTCCTCTATACAATAACTTTCTATAGAATATAAATTCATTAAATCCAACCATTAAATTGAAAATTCCTATTAAAAAAAATCAAATTTACAAAATTTCATAAATTTTTTTTTTGTTGCTAACCCACCGTAGATAGGACCTTTGGCTCCCCAGTGGGCGCCCCAGGGTATCCCCACAAGCTTAAGTCCTTTGGACCCGCTATGGGACTAATCCCCGGGTCCGCAGCAGGATGTCCGGTTTTTTACACACAGGGTTGGGCTGCTTCCCAAATGGGCAACTCCAAGAATTGAAGCTGGGTTCTTTTCCTGGGGGAGAGCCACGTTAACAACTGAACGATACTTTATAAGACAATCTCATTTTAACGTGTAATATACTTATTAAAATATAAGCAAGCATCAACTATAAGATTTTGTATCTATGATTGTCTAATTTATCTAAAATTTAGCTTACATAATGATCATGTTAAGGACAATAAAAATGTAGTTTAATGGAACTCCATTGAATTTGTATTTAAACAGAGACATGTAAGCAGCACGCCAAAATGAAAATTCAGGGTACAATTTTAGGTAGAAGCTAAGGACATGTCAACTTTACTTCAACACAACTAGCATATTTGTGGTGTGATTTAGTTTATCACCAACTATGTCCTTATAAATGTCTCCGGCTTTTTTTTTTCCTTTGATATTTCTCTTTAATTGTGAAAATTCCAAGTTTCTTATTTCTAAATATAATACTTTCGTAAGTAAACATTAATTACAAAAAAAAGACCCCATTCAGATAAAGAGGGTGCATCTTAAACTAATAGTCGCTTGCTAGCTTAGGTAAACTATGCATCATATTATAAATATTTCATGGCTGCTTAATTGCTAGATACTTGAATTACGTATCATAATCCTCAGTCTCTTGAGAAGCATAGGCTCACTGACCTCATCTGGTGTCAATGCAGGACTATATCCCAAATATTTCATGGTAGCAGGCTCATAGCACTGAACTTTCTTGGCTGATTGCTGCGCCGCTCCCCTCGGAGGCACCTGAATAGGAAGCAACCATCAATGAGACGGATCAGCAGGATTCTCCAAAAATAAAAATACAAACCTCCAACACCAAGTCATAAGTGCTTCACCGATCTGAAATTAATTAATTCCTAAACCAAATCGATTCGGCACCACACGCATTTCCAATTAAAGTGAACTCGAATTTCAAGCTTCAACTAGAAAAGCAAACCACACCGATCTAACAAAACGCACAAGCAGAGCAACGATAAACACTTCAAGATCTCAATTTTGCAAGCACTAAAGAAGTGTATGAAAAAAAATAGCGGCACAGCACTCACATATATGAAGCTGTTCTCCTGCGTTTGGTTTCCATCGTCCAACACTGTGATTAGCAAAATCCACATTACATTTTCATCATCACAACAAATTTACGTGCAATAGAGTGAGTGAGTGAGTGAGGGAGAGTACCATCGGAAGCGTCAACGTCGATGGAAGGAACCTTGGGAGGAATGAGCATCAGAAGGAACTTGCAGATGGCGAAAGCGAATGCTATGACGAGCAAGGGCCACCAAAACGCCATTGAAACTTAGCAGCAGATTCAGAGCGAGACTCTTTCTTCGAAGAAAACCGCCTCGTTAGGGTTTCCGGGAAGCAGCTTCTAGAGAGTTCTATTTCTACTTAAGGACAATGCTCGAAAGACGGTGAAAGAATCTGGGGAAGCTTTGGGGTGATGAATACATAACATTGATACCATGGGCAAAGGGAGAAGGAAACTATAAAATAAAAAGCAGCACAATGAAATGGAACGAAAGAAACCTACGAAGCACACTTGACACTTCTCAATCTGAGTCTCATCTCATCTCAAGATCACGGCTATGTTTGCTAAAAAGGAACGGATAGGTAATTCACAGCGGATAAGGTAGCTCATTCAATTAAAAGTGATTAGTAAAATTATGAGTCTAATTAATAAATATAAAATTACATAAAAAAATATTTTAATAAATGAGAAAGAAATTGTAAAGATTAATAGTTCTTTTTACTTTATTTAAAAGAGGATAAATGATAAATTTAATTAAAATAATAAGGATAAAAATAAGAGAAAATGATATGTTATAAGTTATAAGCTCAAACACTACTTCAAGTAATATCAGTAAAAACACTATAAGTTAGTGAAAAAAATGTTATAAGCTAGTGATTACCAAACACATGCTATGAGCCTATCCACCGTAAGCTATCCATTGTTAGCTAGTGTTTTGTTCTTAAACTATTTGTCATTTAAGGTTTAAGGTTATACACACGTTTAAGAAAATTATTCATTGTACTTGTTTCTAATGTAAAATAATATATTTTGATTAATATACTCTTATTGTAATGGGAGTTAGGTTGAATGGTCAATTAATATAGCGTAGTCGAGATATAAATAAACAAGAATGTTATTGGAAAAATATAAGGTTGAATGGTCAATTAATATAGCGTAGTCGAGATATAAATAAATAAATAAGAATGTTATTGGAAAAATATAATTAATACTCTTTTGATGTTATAAGGTGACAAATAATTTGAGACAAACAAATATTCCAAACAGTACAGAGGGAGTATCCATCTATTATCTATTGTACTAGTATGGAACCGTGCTATGCACGAGAAATATTATTTTTGTTATAAAAATTATTTCAATCCAATAATATCATAAGAAATATTGTATTAGTAATTATTAATTTTTAATGATGTTATAATATTGCACTTACTATTATGTGTATTTATTAAGTGTCTAACGTCCGATAAGTAACAAAACTAATATTAATCATGGTGCATACCACCTCGATCAATCTGATAGTACATACCACCCAATAATTTATAAGATAATGTATAAATTAGATATTCTACAAATTATAGTGTTTTGTGTGTGTGTGTGAAGTACGTTTATCATAAAAAAACTATATAGAAAAGTATTGTATTATCTTCTCTCAATTATGAAAACATATGTATTTTAAATAATGTTTAATAGAAAATTTAATTCATTTAATTAAAATCATATCTTTTAAAACAAATCTAAGATCATCTTCTCTTTCTTAATGGACGGATCTTTATATTGAATTCAATTAACTTATAAATCAAATCAATGTTATTGTATACTTAATTAGCATATTTTAATTATTTTAAGTTTAAATCAATTAAACAATGAAAAAGTTAAAAATTTAATTATTGTCTTAGAGATACGATTTTAATTTAAAAATATTGGCAAAATGGTAATTGTAAAATAATGGCAATGGCAAAATGGTAATAGCGTTCTTTCATGTAAAATGTTCAATATTCATGTAATAGATTTGTATGGAGATATTAATTTATTATCATGTAAAATATTCGTCTTTTTTTACACATAAAATATTCATCTATGAGCGATATATATTTACTCTTAGGTTATTATGTTTTATTTATATTTACTTCCATGATTTAGAATTACTGTGTCTTTCTTGGAATTAAGATTACAAATTAAAATAATTTAAAATAATAGTCATATTCAATAATTTATACAAATTACACTAAATAATAATGACATCATATTTATAGTATGATGGCCCATAAATTATCGTGTTATTTCTTTTTTGACTAAAAAAGATATTCATTTATTCAAATTGGTAAAATATATCGAAAACAACACAAATTCAACATCGCTATAAACAGAAAATGATGAATCTGCGAACAAACTCACAACAATCAGGTTAATAGCATAAAACGACAAAATGCCTACAAATGTGACAAAATCAAAGTGACTGAAATACCCCATGTCTCTGGATCTGTAACTGAATGTTTTATATCTATCTTAATTACCCGCTGATATGATTAAAAATTGTTGGAACATCGGATATTTTATATTTATTAAATTGTTGAATAAATTATCTTGTTTTATTCACTGTATGTTTCAACATGGTTCGTATATGTTTTAAACATTTTGAAACAAGATAGAAATCGATTTGAACATAAATTATAGATGAGTTGAAACAAATAATTTGAAATTATATTTCTTTAATATTTTGTCTAATTGATGCCTTGTTATTTCTTTAATTCACTGCAATCTTGTCAAAAAAGTTGATTGATTTGTTTTATAAGCTTTAGTTTTGATTTGATCACATCTTAGAACTACATGTGAGATGATAGTTTTATTTAAAAAATTTAACACATATACCAGTTATTTTAACACAACGTAGTTAAAAATCAATTTTATTATAATTTTACTTTATTAATTATATAAAAACTGCTTGTTAAATTAATTTTTTTTAAAATCATTTGTAGGATATTTAAAAAAAATCAAAATATTGATATTCATTTAGTGAGATTTGGTATAAAAATGTTGTCGCAATCTTGATTTTCTGTATCTGGACAGTCTTACAATTCAATATCTTTTTGAAAATTTTTCATAACTACTGTTGTTAATTATTAGGTTTATGTAGCCTTCTAGCAGGTATTTAGGATAATTGATTTAAATATTATTTATATAAAAAATTTGAAATTCAAACATTGATTAAATTATTTTGTAACGACTCGAAAATATATATAACTAAAATTCAACATTGATTTAATTATTTTGATAACAGATATCGATATCAATTGCTTGATTTTTTAGTATATAATCTGCTGAGATATCAAAGATTCTAAATTTTATTTTGTAAAAATTAGGACTGTATATTATATATTCATATTCATATTGGATATGAATTTCTTTACTGTAATATTAATTTTGATAGTAAAATTGAAATTTTGTTTCAACTAATGGCATGTCAATTTGAAATGAATCGCTAAAAGATTTTGAAAACATAGTTGTATTAGAAATTTTGGGAAGAATAATGACATAAAGGTTCCTTGGAGTGCACTATATCTGCTATTATTATGTGCTTATAGTTGGAAAGGAATGTCACGGGTTTTGGGGACAACCTTATTTGTCCACTTGTTGTGGATTTTTAATACCAACTTTGTAATTTTTCCTCTTGTATGGGATACAATAGTTATCTTAAACTCCTATTGATAAATTCTGCATCTATTCAATATAATAAAATGCTTGATAGAAGAAAAATTATAACATATTAATACATTTACAACATTAGTATTTGCTGCAAGAAAAGGAAAGTAAAAAAAAGACTTCTATTATTGATAGTAGAAGCAAGGAATAAAAAAAGTAGTTACAAAAACAAATTAATAAAAAATTGAAAATTGAAAATAAAAGGGAGGCTAACCCATTCCTAAAGCCATGGAACGGCTTACAGTGGAACTTACAAAGAGTTGAACAGAGTGACTTAAGAGGAGAGATGGGTGTGATGACAATTGTTTCATTTGTTTCATATAGAAAAAAGTTGAAACAGAGTTGTCACATGTGCTAACATAAATATCATGCTGATAGGCCATGTCAGTCACTTGTTTGATAAAAGTTTTTGGCATCAAGCTATGAGAACCTCCAAAAAACTTCAACAGATCAGCATATTCTCCTATAAATTCAAAAATATCCTGCATAGAACATAACCCATCTATTTTTATTAAACAGTCCTCCAAAAAATAATGAGTAATGTTCATGTTTTTTATTTAAATATCCTTATACAAAGGAGAGTCTGGTGTAGATCTTCGCTTCTAGATGTACCACACACAACTTCTACATAACTTCGAGAATTCTATGCAATAATTAAAGACAAAGGAAGGATTATATGATAAAGGGTCACGGTGAAAATATGCAAAGGACCAAGTCAAACAGGAAAAAAGTTCAGATATAAACCTCAGGATAAAAAAAAAAGTTACCTTAGGAACATCTGGGATGTCCGAGCCCAACCTTGCTCTCTTAAATGAATGATGATGCATGTGAGTGTGGAGAAATTCAAAAACTTACTCCATGTACATGATTTCGTAGATCCACAAAAGCTTCAAAGGAGAGAGAAATGAAATGTTAAGAAAACGTCTAATAGGAGAAGAGAACAAAGAGGCGAAGATAATGGTAGACATAAAAGTTTCACCTTCTTCATCTTCAAGGGAGCAAGTTCATCTGTAACCAAATGCTGCTTTTTGCCATTGGAACTGCAACGAAAGAGAACAAAGACAAAGAGTTAAGGGAAGGAGAATGGTTCGAAATAAAAATGATAAAGTTGTGATTATTTCCTTTATTTATTTTCTGCATGTAATTATTATTTCAGTAAGATATATATTAATTTCAAATCCCATTGTTTCTATTGATGGAAATATATAATGATTTCCATTATTGGCCAGCTGATTTGAAAAAAAATTTATTAATGACATATGGTATCCGTTTTGAATTGAGATCAATACATTCAATTGCAATTGATTGAATTACCATTTATATGAATATTTGTTAAAAAAATTCAAAATTACATTTAATGTTAATTTAAATTCAAATGGTATGTCGATAATTTAATCTCATGGCTATTAATTCGTATGTGTGTCCACATTTATATGGATATATTTTTATTAATTAAGTTTTTAATTTCTTATTTGTGTCCACGTGTGATTTTTTTTGATTACACGGCATTCAACTTTGCATTAGATTGTGACGTTTGTTTATTTTCCCTTTTTAATCTATTCGTGTTTGTATATAATAGAGATAGAGATAGAGATTCTATTCTATTGTCTATTATATTTATTATCTATCTATCTATCTATTAAAGCAATGTTTTGCCACATAATATCTACCTAGGATATTTCACGTGTCACATTCTTATACATTTAGTTTTTCGCTGATTCTATCCTTCATTGCTCCGTAATCAAATTTAAATATGCATTCATTAATTACTCGTTTTAAGACATTAAATATTACATCAATACTTGTATTTCTTTAAATGACTTTCTATTTTGAATTTAATAAGCAATCATCACCATTATTATTTTTACCATATATATTTGATAACTTTTAATTAATAAATTGTTATCATCAATTTAATTTCATGATACACGTGACTCATGGGATGCATGGGTCGATAGACCAGTATACTATTACTATATAATTGAATGTAACATTGGAGGAAACTTTTGACATGTGTCTTTTCTTTTGTAATGGCTTCTCATACACACTTGTCACTTTTTCTATTTATAAAAACTTTTGCCACATGTAATTTTCTTATGGAATGGCTTCCCATGCACTCTTATCATTTGAATTTCAAAATTTGAAAACTTTTTGTATCCATATATTTTTATATTTTCAATTCAATTGTCAATTTCAATTAGGTGGACAGAGAATGCATTGGAATGTGTCACACAATCTAAAGCATTAATTTGATAGCTATTGCAATTTTTCCATTATAAAAGTATTAAATTATTTAAAAAATTTATGATTTGAGCAAATTATAACTAAAAATTTGTCAAATACACCCTAAGGTATAAGTTGTTAACTTGCACCAACTAAAAAATAGGTAGGTGTAGATTAGCAAACCCTATAGGCATTTCCTGACTTACACCCACTTATTTTTTTAGTTGGTGCAAGTTAACAAGTTATATCTAAAAATTTGTCAAATACACCCTAAGGTGTAAGTAGCTAACTTACACCAACTAAAAAATTAGTGGGTGTAAGTTATATATATATATATATAGTATGAGAGAAGTCCCTTTTATTGTATATTCATGTAATTGTTTTTGTTAAGTCTTGATTCAATTATTTTTATCCTCCTTTTCAATTTCCATTTAAAATCTAATATTATAGTATGACATTGAGATTTCTACGTAAATAATTCAAATAAATTGAATAATTTTGTTTGTTGAGTTAATTATCTTAAATTTAAAAAATATTGCATCTACTTATGTTAAATTCTTAAATACTTTTTTTCGACTGGAAAAATTATTAAATATTTAAATAATTAAATATTCTAAATTAATTAATTTACTTTAATTAAATAATCTAAATTAATTATTTACATTCAAAACAGCGCAAACACGTTTTCAATGATCCTTTTAAATTTAACTAATATTTGCAACCAACACAAAAAATTGTGATGTTTTAGCCGGTATATGATGCTCTTTTGTTATTCAATTTTTCATTCCTAGTTGGATGTAATCTCTTAAGAATGTGCATTTCAACATATGGCTCAACCTCATTAGCATTGTGTAGAACATATAAGTGTATATAGTCCCACTTTGTACTTGATATGGTAAGTATTTGTCTTTCAATAATTCCTTCCCCCGATGTTCTTCCTGAGTGGCGAGATTTTGGGAGTCCTACTGATTCAAAATCGGAGACGTATGTCACACCATCTACCCCAAAACGTGGTTTATGTGTTTAGTATTTAGAAATGGTTCTTCTAATACTTGCACTTGTGTTGTGTTGCTTCAGGAAAGCATATCTAGAGTTGTAGGTATTTGATTAAGGTCAAACCAAAAAGGGATGAAAGCTAAGAGGAAAGGCTATGACGACTCCTCAAGCTGATTTGGTTCTTAAAGGGATAAAAAAGAAGAAGATAATGACAGAATGACATTAGACACAAGAATTGGGCTGCATCAAAACAAAACTTTGCGTAACAAATGCCTATAGAGTCGATTAGCGTCTAAAGAACTCAGCTACACACATATAGCACCTAGAAGAATCAACAAACCATACAAGATACGACCATGAAATTGGGTTGTTACAAGGTACTCCGTACAAAATTCAATAACTACTTCGACTATGTACCGTTCAGAAATACAACCCTCTGGTCGACTTTGACTCTTGATGTATCCTTTTAATATCTTCATATAATGTTCAACCTGGTACATCCATCTCATATAAGTAGGCTCATATTATTGTGTGTCTTTGACCATGTGAGTGACTAGACGAACCATTATGTAAAGAGACACCACATGAATCAATTTACAGAGCACTAACACGATCCCCGACCTATTCCAGCCTGTCTCTATAAATAGATTCTTCCACCCGTATGAATTGATTCATGACTGCAGAAATTAAAATGTTGTCATGTTGTTATGCAACTTCCGATGTCTCTTGATATTGAGGCACCTCCAACTAGGAGGGATCTATGTTATAGAGATTGGGGGGCATTAGCTCCCCCACTAAAATTTTGATAAACTAAGCAGATGTTAACTACCAAAAAATATATTATATATTATATGAGTATTATTGCCCCCCAATTCTTTATATATATAAGTTTGCCCATATGACTTAAATTTTTTTGGTTCCATCACTGCCTCCAACATTTACAGATATTTATTTTTGTTATTCTTTTTTAAATTCTTTAAAAAATGAACTGCCAATTTTTTGTTTTTTAAATTATGTTTGTTTGTTTCCGTGGGAATCTCAATTTTAAAGTCAAAAATGTGTGGGACAGTCTCAGCCACCGATGGAGAACGCAATTGTCGCTGGCATCAGTGTTAACATCAGAAATTGCTTTATTCGTCGTCAAGCTTTATGTCCCGTGAAACATTCGTATAAAATAAAAATAAAAATAAAAAATAAAATCAAGCCCCGACCTATAGAACAAGTCAGAAAACGTTCGCTGATCCTAGTAATTAACTAACTAACAACCAATGGCAGGTGCAAGGAGATTGGGCGTGGCTGTGGATTTCTCACCATGCAGCATGAAGGCACTGAAATGGACCGTGGATAACATTGCCAAAGAAGGGGATCACATCATTCTTGTTATCATTCGCCCCACTGAGTATTACGAGCACGGCGAGATGCAGCTCTGGGAAGTTACTGGCTCGCGTAAGTGTTTCTAGCTTATAATTCCCTCGCTTTTACTGATTATATTTATTTATTAATTAATGATTTCACCTCTATTATATGAGACCATGCTGGATTGCTGGATAATTTTTTCCCATATACATATATATATATATATATATATATATATATATATATTAATTGTAGGTAGTAGGATTCAGGCCTAATTTGGGATTCGGTTCTTAATTTCAAGAACTTGTCAATTCAAATGAGTTTATAGTTTTACTTATGATTAAGTTCTTGCAAGTTTATAAACGTGTATGAAAAAAATTAAAAGAGAAAACTTATAAAATAATTGAGATGCAGAAGTTAATTTCAATGTAGACGTGTAATCGGTATCTAGAAATTAATTTCATTATGTGTGAGAAGCTGTCATTTATACAACAAGAAGAATCAAACTTTATCCCACTAGGTGAGGCCGATTACATGGATTACTTGACGCTATAGTGGTATGTCATGAATCATGTCTATAGTAAAACTATTGGCCTCTAAATCCTTCTTAATAGTTTTGCCTAAGTTTTCTTTGGTCTTCTTCTGTCTCTAGCTACTGAGTTTCCCTCTATCTGATCTACTCTCCTTACTACGTAATCTACCGGTTTCCTCCATACATGCCCAAACCACCTAAGCTGAGATTCAACCATTTTTTCTATGCCACCCAACTCCCTCTCTGATGTTGTCATTCTTTGACACTCATCCATTGCAACATTATCTCTCCTACGTTGAGTTTATTCTCATGTTGACTTTTCACTACTCAACACCCCGTTGCATACAAGATTGTGGGTCTTGTATCTGTAAGATAAAATAAAAATTTATAATAATTATTAGAAGGTATTATTTTATCTATCTGGCTTCCAATTCCATGGTCATCAATGAATGGTTTTTGCTTTATGTGTAATGATCTAAATGCAGCTCTCATACCTCTGGCTGAGTTCTCTGACCCTGCGCTCATGAAGAAATATGGATTGAAACCCGAACCCCAAGTGTTTGATATAGCCGCAACAGCCGCGAAGCAGAAAAATGTATGATTCTATTTTGCTCATGTAGTTATAGATTATAGTTTTGTTCATGTTGTTATACATTAATTTCATTATAGTAACTTTGAGATTTTGGCTGGCAGGTTGAGGTACTATTGAAGATCTATTGGGGAGATGCTCGTGAGAAGCTATGTGAAGCAATTGATCATGTACCTCTAGACAGCCTTACCATGGGGAACAGAGGCCTGGGCACAATCAGAAGGTTTCAATTGGATAGTTGCATTGCATTTTGGTTATTTCTGGTTTTTGAGTTAATGGGGTTTCAATGAATTTCATTTTTTGTTTATTTTCTTTTTTCAGGGCCATAATGGGCAGTGTGAGCAACTATGTGGTGAATAACGCCACATGTCCCGTCACTGTGGTGAAGAGTTCAGACCAACACCATTAATTAATTATTTTTCTAATTTGATGTAGAAATTCATAAACTTGTACCTGTTTTGATGTCAGTGGCTTGCATAGTTGTGTTCTGCCTGTTTCTGAAATGGTAACATTTTAAGGAAATAAATGAATGGAAACAGGTCTGTCTGTACTGTAAATCCTTGGTTCATAAATTAATGAAACTTTTTTTTAATATAAAAAAATTTAAGTGAGTTGGATCTCGGTAGCTCACCAGGACCAGAAAAAGCTTCAAGGCTCTGCGCTTATAGATGTACTTACATATTACCCAGCAATAAGATCCTCACATCGGCAACGGGATTCGAACTCACGTCATTGTGGGATATAAGTCAAATCCTTACTAACTGAGCCAATATTCGTCGGCCATAATGAATGAGTTTCGAGTTTTATACGTTTGCATGTATTATCTGAACTAATTGACTCCTTTGTCCACTTAGAAATTGTTCCTAGTATTCCCAGGGCTGATCCTGCACTCCTGTTCTAAAAAAGAAAACTTCAAATACAAATACTGCCATTAGTGTTTAGTCTGTTTAATTTGCATTTGGCATACACATACCAGTTTCAAATAAAAATAAATTTGTTTTTTATTTGATGTAACTTGAATTGCAGCGTGTTAAAGTATACAAATGATTAAATTCTTTGGGTTTCTCTACGACCTTAATCATTCATGATAGCAGAACCTGTAAAATGCTGCACTATACTGAGGAGGTGCCGACATAGGTCAATACAAAGAAAAATCCTAAAAATAATGCAGCTTCCAATTACCCCTTAGTATTTTGTTGATTAGTACATTATGAGAATATTCTCAGAGCCGGAGAAAACAATACTAACATCACATTTTTTGGTTCAAAAAGATCCTTCAGAATTTTGAATATCTTTATACTATACACCAACCTATGGAAAAAATTATAAGAACTGAACGGCCATGCACACATGCAATGCAAAAACTTATCAAATATAACTAGCAGATGGTACTCGTGCTCAATACGGGTGCAAAAAAATAAATGGAAAATAATTTTTCTATACATCTCTTCTCTATTATATACAAACATGAAGATAATAAAAAAGGCAATTGATCCGGAGTGGCCAAAGGCGCCCAATCCGAACCGGGCTGATCCGATACAATAAGAGGAATTCGCCCTAATACGATACCAATCCAAATAGGCCCAAGGCCCCCACTTTCGGTTATCCAACCTGACCCAGGAGTTCCTTCCTCTGGCAACAAACCCTAGGAAGGACATGGCCAGGGCGCGAAACCCTAGAGCATAAGGCATTGCGACGCTATACCTAAAAGTAACCTTATCCGCTCACAACCTTAGAAATGATGCCGGCTGTCGGATACATCTGACGGCTAACAATCAATCTAGGGTTACTCGATACTATCCACACATCAGCAGTCTGACTTCACCTATAAAAGGTCCATGACTTAATCAATAAAGATACGCACTGTTCATATTTCCTTACCTCATCTTACTCTGATACTGACTTAAACATCGGAGTTTGTGCAGGTACACCCTCCACTTCGTACTCCGCCGCTCGCGCTCCTCCTCCGGCCACTTCTGAGATCCACTTCGGATCACACAATTAAACAAATGTCACAATCTAACGCAAACACTAATACCACCTAATCAACTAAAATCCTACGTGTAAATGTTATGTAGGCACTAAACGTCCAACAAAAATAAAATGGAACCAGTCAACCGAAAATATCTATACCATTATATAAAGACAACAGGGTAAGGTAACCGTTTTTTTGGTGTACTACTTTTATTTCCACTTTTACCCTTCAATAAACTGTTTTGTAAATTTTAAAAATAATTTTTTTTAAACTGGTACACCTTCATTTCAAAGAAACCAATACCAACAAATGTAACTACCTCTCTCTCTCTCTCACGACAAATGCATTGTGGACAAGAAAAAAATAATAATATAAAACACTGTAACGCAATAAAAATGCGGAAAACAGGCACAGGAGTGCCCATCTTGCCGCTAGTACATCTTAATTACAATTGAATGTCCATTTGAATTTAAATTTCAAATTCAATCAAACGTAATTAATAAATGATTTTAAAAATCGCCTAAATAAGGCAACCAGTAGAAAACGTAATCGCCTAAATATTTAGGCTACAATTTTCTCACTCTCACTCTTTTATCTTTTTCAAAAACCTTCAACTTCTTTCCCCGCCTTCATCATTGTCTTTCGCCGCAGGCCACACTTGCTTCTCCCAAAGAGTCTCTGCCACCGTGTCAACGGTAGCTGAAGACCTACGACTCTGTCATCGAGGTTGTCTCTCTCTCTCTCTCTCCCCCATGGTCACCACCGCCATGTCTGACGTCAACATGGCCAAGGAGAACGACGTTGTTATCATCCAGTTTCGATCTCTCAAGTTCTGATCTTTGCATGTTTTTGATCTGATTGAAATTATTCATGGGTTTTTTTTTTCTTTCAAGGATGGATTGATTATGGGTTGATTTGCTAATGCTGGGAATCTTTTTTTGTAGTTTTTTCCAGGGACAATTTCAAGTGTAGGTTTGTTCATCGAATAGAGGTTTGACTCAGAGTTTCTTCCCCATTAACTTTCACTGATTGTTATTCTTCTGCTCTGTTTATTTTTTATTGTTATACATCTTTTTAGTCACAGTTGCAAGGTTCACACTGAAAATAGAAGTAGCAGCCTTCTCTCACTTGAAGCAGCAAATTGAGGTAGTTGCTAAATCCGGGCTTGTGTTTTTTACCTATCTCATTTGTAGAATCTGAAACTTGAAGAAAATAGGTAAAGATAATATACAAGACTTCCAAGTTGATCAAATATGGTTCAATGATTCTAACACTTTTATTTATGGTGGAACCCTTTGTATCTTCATTAAGCCTTAAGCTTTCTTATTTTGCTCTGTTTTACATGATATTGTTTATCTTAATTTTGTATACTAAAGACATCACTTCTGAATTCTGATAATATATATTTTCTCTCTTGCTAATAAAAATCTAGACTTCTAATAGATTCTAAACCTCCTAACACTTATATTTAATTGTTTTCGCTCCTATCTTATTTGATCATTTTAAAGCATATTAAAGCTCATTCCAAATTATTGTATTTTTGTTTTCGCAGGTAGATAAATCTTTTGACCCAACAAGGTTAGACCTTTTGTATCTTAATTTTTTCTATTTGCTTTTATGTCTTGCAAACAGTGCATGTAGCAGACCTCTTTTTGGCAAAAGGATGGTACATCATGCATATTATCAAGGGAAATAGAATGCCTCATTGTGTTACGGACCGGTCTCCATTAAATACAAACATGGTATCTTATCAAAGCATTTTATCATGGTTAAGGGAAAGAGAAAATGAATATGTTATAAGGTGGGGGAATCACACAGAAGAGAAGAGGCACTTATCTTTCTGGCCGAAAGCTTTGGTTAGGAGGTTTCTCCATTTACTGGGAGCTCTTGCTCTTGTTTTTGCATTTGCTCCATTTGTGTTTAATGTTAGCTACATATTACTGGTCACAATTTGTTTTTTAGCAGAAATAAATTTATTTTTAAATTCCATGTAACCTACAAAATATTGAAACATACTGAATGGAAACTATTTAGAAACCATATCCACTCCACTAAACCTCCAAAATTCCATATAAATGCATCTTAATAAAGAAAATATTGTCAAGAAAAAACACTTATATTTTTCAAATCTTCAGTTATGCAACTTGAAAACAAACCAAAATGCAGAACAGAACTGTTACGGACCGGTCTCTGAGCTGGGCTCCCACTAATCCACCGAGCCGAGCCAATCCGACCTGCTCCGACCGTGGGCGAGGCACATCCGACCCGGAGCGGACCAAACCCATCCTTCAGGTATAGCCATTCAGGGGCGAGCACCGAGTACATCAAGGCCGAGCCGACCTGTGTGTCTCGAACCTTCTGGAAGAGCATGTGCCCAGAGACAACACTTGAGGCCGTTGCCACTCCGAAGATTGAGGAGCACGTAGCTAGTACGTGATAAACCTAGCAGGTGCGAGATATCAGGAGGAGATGAGCTGACCCCTGAAGCTTGGGAGAGGAGTTACCACGCGCAGGATTCGGGTCGTTAGTTATCATCCTCATGCGAGACTCCACTATATAAAGGAGGCTTGACCCCCCAGGTTTGCATACTCTCTACACACTCTGAAACCCTAAACACTTAAGCTCACCTTCTCTTCTCCTAAAGCCCTATCTGACTTAGGCATCAGAGTGCCTTTTGCAGGTACCCCAAGCCGTACTAGAGGAGAAAGGACGCTGCTCCAAGGAGAAAGAGAGCCCTGCCATTTCGTGCGTTAACATTGGCGCCCACCGTGGGGCCCGGTAAAACTCCTGGGCCTCAAGGATACCATCGAGCAAGGATGGTACGCACTAGAAGCACGACGAATCACAAGTCGCCGCCACCAAGCCACAACTCAGTCAGTCAGGACGAACGCCCGCCTCCAGACCCGGTCTTGGAGCTTCTCAGGGCTGAGAACGAAGAATTAAGACGCAAGATCGAAGATGCTCTCGATCGTGAGAGGAGGATGGGCCACGAAACACCTTCCAGAACGCGCCAGGAGACAAGGCGCGACGATGAGGGAGACTCGTCGAGAACGGATCGGTCGAGCCAAACAGAAGCCCAGCGCCATACACGCGCGCCATCGCCACAGAAACCGACCCTCGGAGGTCGGGCTAACCTTACTCCCCTTCAGCGAGGAGATCATGTCCGATCTAGTCCCCAAGCATTTCCAGATCCCCAACATGGATGCTTACGAGGGTAAAACCGACCCCGAGGAGCACCTCACCTCGTTTAATGCTCGGATGCTACTAGTGGGGACCTCAGAAGGTTTAAAATGCAGGAATTTCCCATGAACCTTGAAGAGATCCGCCATGATGTGGTTTTCCAACCTCCCCCAGCATTCGATCCGTTCCTTTAGCCAGCTCGCCGAGCAGTTCGTGGCCAGGTTCACCACGAGCCGAGCATTCAGGAAAAATTCCACATGCCTGGTCGGACTCAAGCAGAGATCAGACGAGACCCTCAAGTCATTCATAGAGCGTTTCAACAATGAAACGGCCCAAGTCAGGAACCTCAGCACCGATGTGGCGCTCCACGCCATGGTGTCAGCATTAAAGCCTGGACCTTTCTCGGACTCCCTCGCTCGTCGCCCCGCCGAGTCCCTGGACGAGTTGAGACGCCGAGCTGTGGGATATATCAACATGGAGGAAGTCGTCGCTGCCAAAAAGGAGACTCAAGGTCGACAAGACAAAAGCAGAGAACCACCGCAGATCGGACAGAGGCATGAACGACCGCCGAGGACAACAAGACTATAGAGGACAGTTCACCCCCTTGACAGTGGGAAGGGACCGAGTGCTAAAGGAAGCCTACGCAGGCAACCTCATCACCCTGCCTCCTCGGAGAGACTCCCCGCCGGACGAAGACCGTCAAAGGTACTACGAGTACCACCGAGTCTATGGACATACCACCAACGAATGCCAGGCACTAAAGGTAAAAATTGAGCTCATACAAGCAGGACATTTGACAAAGTACATGGACAAAGGGACCGGAGCAACCCCTAGAGGAAGCAACGAAAATCGCAAGAGATCCCGTACGCCCGAGTGCAGGCGCGACCGATCGCCGGCTCGGGGAGGGAGAGAGAGACGTTCACCTGCTCGGCAACGCAGGCAAGGACAGGATGGAGGTACTCCTTCACTTAACTTGATTGCAGGTGGTTTTGCAGGCGGAGGCGAGTCGAGCAGCAGCCGAAGAAGACACTTGAGATCTGTCAATAGCTCGAGCTCAGTAACCGCTCCTCCCGCTGTCCTGCCGACCATGTCCTTCTCGGAGAAGGACTACCGAGGAATAGATCGACACCAGGACGACCCCATGGTAATCACTGTCCATGGGTGCATTTTGATCGACACCTAGAGGAAGCAACGAAAATCGCAAGAGATCCCGTACGTCGAGTGGGTGCATTTTGATCTGATTGTACCCCGAGTATGCGTCCATGAAACTTAGCACTTGGTACCCTGACGTGCCGTCTACCAGGGCATCGATGCTCGGAAGAGGGTAAGGGTCCTTAGGGCAGACCTTGTTCAGGTCGGTAAAGTCAGTGCACATCCTCCATTTACCGTTGCTTTTCTTTACCAATACCACGTTAGAAAGCCAAGTAGGGTACTTGATTTCCTTTATGAATCCTGCCTTCAGGAGTTTGGAGGTTTCTTCTCGGACTGCTTGCTTCTTTTCTCCTGCAATCTTCCTCTTGCGCTGGGCGATGGGGCGAGCCCCGGGCTCGACGGTGAGTTTGTGGCAGGCCACTTTTAGATCTATCCCGGGCATGTCTTCCAGGCCCCATGCGAATAGATCAGCGTTAGCGAGCAGGACCTTTGTCAGGGATTGCTCGCTTTGCTGGGGTAGTTGGGTTCCGACTCGTACGCTCTTCCCTGGCCCCCTTACTTCAACGTTCTTGATATCGTCCATCGATGCGGTGGAAGTCGCTCTCGCCTGAGGTCGGCTCGATCATGTAGCTCGACTTAGGGCGATCCCTACTCTTGTCATCTCTGAGACTGTTGACATAGCACTACCTGGCTTCCTTCTGGTCGGCATGTACTGTGGCTATCTGCCCATCGGACAATGAGAACTTCATTGCCAAATGGGGGTTGGAGACTATGGCTCCGATCCCGTTGATGACGGTTCTTCCGATTATCATATTGTACGCAGTGTTAGCGGCCGACTCGGTCTCTACTACCAGTAAGTGTGCTTCGATTGTTTTGACCCCTATGTCTGCTTTGAAGGTGAGCAGGACATCAAAGTACCTTGTCACCCGAGCTTTAGCACCTGAAAAACCAACCAACGTACCTCGGTAGGGTCTGATTATTGAGCTTGGCAGCTTGAGCCGATCAAAGGCTTCCTTGTAGATGATGTCTGCCGAGCTGCCTTGATCGATAAGCACTCTCCTGACGTTGAACCCGGCGAGGTGGACAGTGATTACCATGGGGTCGTCCTGGTGTCGATCTATTCCTCGGTAGTCCTTCTCTGAGAAGGACATGGTCGGCAGGACAGCGGGAGGAGCGGTTACTGAGCTCGAGCTATTGACAGATCTCAAGTGTCTTCTTCGGCTGCTGCTCGACTCGCCTCCGCCTGCAAAACCACCTGCAATCAAGTTAAGTGAAGGAGTACCTCCATCCTGTCCTTGCCTGCGTTGCCGAGCAGGTGAACGTCTCTCTCTCCCTCCCCGAGCCGGCGATCGGTCGCGCCTGCACTCGGGCGTACGGGATCTCTTGCGATTTTCGTTGCTTCCTCTAGGGGTTGCTCCGGTCCCTTTGTCCATGTACTTTGTCAAATGTCCTGCTTGTATGAGCTTCTCAATTTTTACCTTTAGTGCCTGGCATTCGTTGGTGGTGTGTCCATAGACTCGGTGGTACTCGTAGTACCTTTGACGGTCTTCGTCCGGCGGGGAGTCTCTCCGAGGAGGCAGGGTGATGAGGTTGCCTGCGTAGGCTTCCTTTAGCACTCGGTCCCTTCCCACTGTCAAGGGGGTGAACTGTCCTCTATAGTCTTGTCGTCCTCGGCGGTCGTTCCTTCTGTCTGTCCGATCTCTGGGTGGTTCTCTGCTTTTGTCTTGTCGACCTTGAGTCTCCTTTTTGGCAGCGACGACTTCCACCATGTTGATATATCCCACAGCTCGGCGTCTCAACTCGTCCAGGGACTCGGCGGGGCGACGAGTGAGGGAGTCCGAGAAAGGTCCAGGCTTTAATGCTGACACCATGGCGTGGAGCACCACATCGGTGCTGAGGTTCCTGACTTGGGCCGTTTCATTGTTGAAACGCTCTATGAATGACTTGAGGGTCTCGTCTGATCTCTGCTTGAGTCCGACCAGGCATGTGGAATTTTTCCTGAATGCTCGGCTCGTGGTGAACCTGGCCACGAACTACTCGGCGAGCTGGCTAAAGGAACGGATCGAATGCTGGGGGAGGTTGGAAAACCACATCATGGCGGATCTCTTCAAGGTGCATGGGAAAGTCCTGCATTTTAAACCTTCTGAGGCCCCCACTAGCAGCATCCGAGCATTAAACGAGGTGAGGTGCTCCTCGGGGTCGGTTTTACCCTCGTAAGCATCCATGTTGGGGATCTGGAAATGCTTGGGGACTAGATCGGACATGATCTCCTCGCTGAAGGGGAGTAAGGTTAGCCCGACCTCCGAGGGTCGGTTTCTGTGGCGATGGGCGCGCCGCGCGCCGGCGCTTGGGGCTTTCTGTTTGGCTCGACCGATCCGTTCTCGACGAGTCTCCCTCATCGTTGCGCCTTGTCTCCTGGCGCGTTCTGGAAGGTGTTTCGTGGCCCATCCTCCTCTCACGATCGAGAGCATCTTCGATCTTGCGTCTTAATTCTTCGTTCTCAGCCCTGAGAAGCTCCAAGACCGGGTCTGGAGGCGGGCGTTCGTCCTGACTGACTGAGTTGTGGCTTGGTGGCGGCGACTTGTGATTCGCCATGCTTCTAGTGCGTACCATCCTTGCTCAGTGGTATCCTTGAGGCCCAGGAGTTTTACCGGGCCCCACGGTGGGCGCCAATGTTAACGCACGAAATGGCAGGGCTCTCTTTCTCCTTGGAGCAGCGTCCTTTCTCCTCTGGTACGACTTGGGGTACCTGCAAAAGGCACTCTGATGTCTAAGTCAGATAGGGCTTTAGGAGAAGAGAAGGTGAGCTTAAGTGTTTAGGGTTTCAGAGTGTGTAGAGAGTATGCAAACCTGGGGGGTCAAGCCCCCTTTATATAGTGGAGTCTCGCAGCGCGTGGTAACTCCTCTCCCAAGCTTCAGGGGTCAGCTCATCTCCTCCTGATATCTCGCACCTGCTAGGTTTATCACGTACTAGCTACGTGCTCCTCAATCTTCGGAGTGGCAACGGCCTCAAGTGTTGTCTCTGGGCACATGCTCTTCCAGAAGGTTCGAGACACACAGGTCGGCTCGGCCTTGATGTACTCGGTGCTCGCCCCTGAATGGCTATACCTGAAGGATGGGTTTGGTCCGCTCCGGGTCGGATGTGCCTCGCCCACGGTCGGAGCAGGTCGGATAGGGGTCGGATTGGCTCGGCTCGGTGGATTAGTGGGAGCCCAGCTCAGAGACCGGTCCGTAACAGTTCTGTTCTACATTTTGGTTTGTTTTCAAGTTGGATAACTGAAGATTTGAAAAATATAAGTGTTTTTTCTTGACAATATTTTCTTTATTAAGATGCATTTATATGGAATTTTGGGAGGTGTAGTGGAGTGGATATGGTTTCTAAATAGTTTCCATTCAGTATGTTTCAATATTTTGTAGGTTACATGGAATTTAAAAATAAATTTATAATCTGTAGCTAACATTAAACACAAATGGAGCAAATACAAAAATAAGAGCAAGAGCTCCCAGTAAATGGAGAAACCTCCTAACCAAAGCTTTCGGCCAGAAAGATAAGTGCCTCTTCTCTTCTGTGTGATTCCCCCACCTTATAACATATTCATTTTCTCTTTCCCTTAACCATGATAAAATGCTTTGATAAGATACCATGTTTGTATTTAATGGAGTTTGAGTTTTCATTTTTATAATTAAAATTGACTTGAGCGGTTTGTTGTATTATTTATTTTCGTTAATTTCTCCTTTTTTTTTTAAATTTTTTTTCGTTTTCTATTTTAGGCAGGGATTAGATTATGCATTGATTACTTGAAATGTTATTCCACTGATATTACATGTTACACGTTGTGCTTTTGAATTTAATCTTGCTACTCCTTTCACCATGCATGGGTGAAGAAAACAAAAGAACTGAAGGGAGGATATAACATTGTTGGGTCTCCTAGGTACGTAAAACGTAAGAATTGGGATATATAGCTTCCGATTCAGTTTGCCTATGGTAGTAACATGCAGCACCACATTGCTTTTAGCCATGTTTGCATTAACCAGATTGTTAGGAATAGAGTTAGTTATGGGTTAGTTATGGATACAGTTATCAGTTAGTAATCTGTTAGATTAATCTTATCCTTCTCTACGTATAAATACATGTGTATTCAGTTCATTGATTAACAGAGATTTCATTTCCCCACTTCACTGTGTTTTCTCATCTCTATTCTCTCTCTCCCCCTCTCTCCCTCTTCTCACGTTCTCTCATGCTCACACACTGGAAAGCTGTGATACCTTTCATAGATAAAAGGGGAAACATTTACAGTATTCTAGGGAATACTGTTATTTTTGTTTGTGATACTGATATAAAGTAATATTACTTTAAATTATGCAAAAGCAAAATAAAACTTTAAAACAAATGCACAAGCATGATAAGCTCTTAAGGATTTTTCAGAACTTACTATTGCATGTTATGGCTGTTAGCGATGTTGATCTTAGGGTAAGATACTTTATCATGTTGAAGTAAACCATATTGAAGAATGTATGCTCTTCTGTTTTAAAATTCATGTAATTCTTATCGTTTTTCTCCTTTATAGGCGGAGGAAGAAACTCCTGATGGCAAGTACATCATAGAATAAGGTGGACTAATAATGATAATATTGGCAGAGGGTAACTTTATTTTATGAAGGATGGACAGGGGGATATGGATTGTGCAAGTTTTAGATGGAAAAAAAAAATGTTAAGCATTTAATTGCTTTTTGATTTTTAGTGTACAGTCTTCGCTATTAGGGACCTCTATATTAAGTATTAGCATTTCATGAAAATAATCAACGTTTCTATCTCTAATGGCTCTTTGAAAATAAAGGTAGATAATATCTCTTTCCTTACCTTTCTTTAGTCATCATGTTTTTTTATTTTCATATTATCATTATTAAGCTTAAGTTTCACTCCATTTTTCTTACTCCATTATACTTGCAGTCAGTTGGATTCCACAGGTGCCGTAGGTTACATTCTTGCTGTCTTATGGTTCATCTCATTTAGCTTAGGCATTTCATGGCCACTGATGCATAATTAGCAGCTGAAGATGCACATCTTTGCCAAATTTGTCTTTCTATCTTGAGCTTTAAGTTTTATTTCGTTTCTTTTGTCTCTTTCCTCCTTCGAAATTTGTTACTTTGCAAGTTATAAGTCTATTAATGTTAAGTAAATTTTTTGTTATACCTTTAGAAGATCGGTATTTGGCTTGGCATTGGTGATTCAAATATGATGTGGATGGGGAATCTTTCCACCATATTTTCATTTTTTTTTTTAACTCTATCAAGTATTAGGGAATGAAACTCAAACACCACAAAGCTGAGCAACTTGATGTTTATCGAGTTTTCATTTTGTCAACAATCTTTTGGATTTCCCTTTATTAATTTTATTGTAGAACCAAATGGACAAAACCACAACCCAATATTTCCATATGACTATCCTAAAGCAGCACAAAGCTCACAGTGCATCAACTCCTTTGGGGTGAACATGTAAAAAAAGGATATTATCAATATCACAAGCTTTACCTCATGCATTTCATTTGTTAATAGGCTCTAGCGGATGCGGATGAAAGTCACATCCAGTTAACCTTCTACAATGTTCTAATTGCTTTTGAATTAAAATATCACTTTCTATCCTCAGCGTGTTGTACGAAAGCAAACAATAGATACTAATGTCATTAATCATCCTAGACAGTCTATGTTAATTTCATAAAGTGGAGTGGTAACAAAAGTTCCGAACAGTCTCCGGGATATAAAAACCGTCTATGTTAATGAGAAACTTTTTAAACAAAGACTATTTAAAATCTGGGTAAACAATAGGGTCCACAGATATATTGAATTTATAGAGTTAAGATTTAGGGTTAGGTACTTACTACATCACATATAAATAAATATTTTAGGATAAATTATATAATCATATATTATCACCTACCTAAAAACATATTAATATCTGTAATAAAAATTATTAATATTTAAATCACTTTAATATTTAAATTAGAGTCAACACACCATGATAAGTGACTTTTATCAAAAATATTCAAATGATCGAACTACAGCGTTTTCTTTTAAAAACTCATGTCTAAAATCTTTTTAAAAATTGTGAGGTTATAAGAACTTATTATACTTACATGGGATCATTAGGGTTCTTTTATATGAGCAAATTTTAATTTGCTTTTAAACATTAATATTTACATGTAAATTGATTAATAAAGAAACCAAACAAGAAAAACAATTATGTATTTCTTCTTCTTAAATATGTTTTCTTAAATATGTTATAAAGGAGTAGTATCAAAAGATGATAAAACAAGAGTAAAGACATACCACACATAAATGAACATTTTGCATGAAAATATATTAATATTTAAATTTTTGAGTAAAGATATATTACAAGGAGATTCAATATTTTACAAAAAAGGGCACTAATACATAAGTTACTCTAAATAAATATTTTAATAGAAAATACATATTAATATAATATTTTAATATAAAATGTATATTTTTATATCCATTGTGCATTGCCTAGGCCAGTTATATAACCCATACATAGCATGATTGCGTTGTGGAATGCTTATCAATGTGGACCATGTGGTCATTGTTCAGCAGCAGAGTGTGCGGTGAAGAACTCCAATTACATAAAGAGGATGCGATTTATATGAGAAGATAATATATTAGTATAAAACTGATCTCAACAATTTGTTTTATTTATTTTTCATATATTTTAAGTTATATACGAATCTGTCTATCTATCTATATATCTATTTATCTATCTACCTACCTACCCCTCTCACTCTCCCCCCTCTCACACACAGACGCGCACAAACACGTGCACGACTGCGCACGTGTGCACGCCACACATGCACACCCGCTCACGCGCACACACACCAACACACGCACACGCATACGCGCACATGCACACACACACACACATCTCGATAATATACATTCAAACTATACAATATACTACATATTATTTACTTACTATTTAATATAAAGACACACTACATACATTAAACATACGTTATGCTACTATTAACATACATAATATAAATTATTTTATAATAATTTTCAATAGCATACTTATACCCAGTGCATGACACGAGTTATATACTAGTACTCTATATAAAAGATAGAGATGCTGCCACGTGGCGCAATGTGAATAACCGAACTTAATGTAATTAATTTACTTAATTAGATAATAGATAAATAAATCTCCAAATCTTAGCCACTAACTAACGGTCTTAGAATTTGTTTGACCATCATACCAATTCTGACTCAAAATTAACAAATTACAGGCTAGTAGCAGGCCAGGAACCATAGACATAGAAATAAATTGCAAGTGGGTTTAACATATACTAATTAAGGTTTGCCGTGTCCACCTACTGAAAGCATGGCACTTCCCATCCTTGCCACTCTTTATTTCGGTATGTAATTAAAAAGTCTTATTATTGCAAACTTACCCATGACTTTTAATTTGGACGAGATGGTAAGGATCTCTTCTAACTTAATTAGTGGTCTTGGGAATGCAGTAGCGCTAAAAGTCTTGAAAGAGAGATTTGCTACCGATATAGTTCTACCCAGTTCGGGAGATTAGTCTCCGCAATTGTGCGAGGAGGATACCCGGTTTAAACACACAAAAAAAGCAACGATTGACAAACTTGGTTCTCTGATGCTCATTGACTTGATGTACGTTTTCATGCTTTAAATGCATGATGATTTAGATTGTCTGTCAAGACTGGTCGCAGACTTAATTTGGCAAGCCTTTCCTAGCACCATATAGTGGTTTAGTTTCCTTAGGGCACCCACAACGCAGGTTTCATACCAAGTTGCTGAAAAGAAATCGTGGGTCCCATTTTCTTCTTTAATTTCACTTTCCCTGACAACTTCTTTGCTTCTCTCTCTCTCTCCCTCTCTCTCTCATAGTGGGTCCCAAAAATATTTTAAGTTGCGTAACCTTACTAAGTTCTCTGGCAAAAAATAAAGACACGGTTCAATAGCCATGTCATGACACATAGACTTGCAGCCGCGTTTAGTTACTGCGCTAAAGATGCTCTTATGGTCAGTTTGGATGGAGGGTTTTAGAGGGCTAAATCTATATCTTGATAAATGTAGTCACAATTTATTCATTTTAGAAACATTCTATGGTGACTTTTACGGCAGGGAAATAGACTAATTTTCCCATCATGGGAAAATGTACCCATAGCCGTTGATTTCATGATTTAAAATTCAGTGGTCCAGATCTTGGAAAGGCAACCTGTTATACATATAAATGACCATCTAAAACTTAATTGTTAGAAGATCCCTGTATAATAGGCCAATAATAAATATGATTTGTGAAATGGTGCTCAAACATATCAAGAATTACTTCGACATGCATCTATTTTTTTTGGCAGCATGTGACGTTCATGGCATTGTTTTTTTGTTTTCGGATAATTCTTTTAACGCATATGTCCCATTCTTTCGCATACGTTCATCATTTGTTTTTTTAAATTTATTTTAACGGTTTTATATTTTGCTTAGAAATTTTCTGCGTTTTATAATATTAACTGATTAAATGTTTAAAGCATATTTCTGTAAAGTCCACAAAAAAGAGAGCATATTTCTGTAAAAAAAAAAAAAAGATGATTAAAGCTGTTTGCGTGGAAAAAATCGGTAGAGGATTCTGGCTAACGCCCAAAACAAATTGATTCTTGTTTAGCGATTACTGAAACGAGAACTACGATTCTCGATTATGGGTTCCCCAACTGCTCCAGAAAGCGTTGAGTGTGGCGAATCTACGCTATGCTAAGGCTAAGACTAAGATACATGGAATCGGTTAAGATAAATGCTGTAAAAAGCTGATAAATTGCAAGAGAAATAGTTGTTTGATTGATTCGTGTGTTTTTACATTTCTTAGCGAAGGTATATATATACAAAAAAAAAAAATGTAACCGCCCCCTATTGGCCATTATGCGTTTCGCACATTTATGGCTGACAACAAGCGGTCGTGGGTGTCCCTCAACTACTTCCTTATGCGTATCGTGGGTTAACCGCTCTCCCATCAGCTGGGCAAACGATTTATCACGTGTTAAATGCGTTGAAGGCCTTCAAAAGCTAGCTTTAATCATTTTGGCGCCAAAGTCTATGACTTTCACATATTTAACCCTTGGTCGAGCTTCAAAGCTCCATGTTAATCAACAATAGCTCAGCCGATGAGGCCATAATAATCGGATATGTTCTTTATCCACATCGGCTAAACTCTTTAGTAATCGGCTGGCCTCACGATGCTCCCTGAACTTCCAACCTTTTCCTTTCTAGCCTCGGTTCAATGGGACCAGTTTTCGGCTACAAATCTGATCGGCTTATCTCACGCATCGGCTATTCCCTTCATCGGCTATGACTGATATTTTCTGGTGATAACAATTGCCCCCTACATCATTTCAGCTGTAAATGCTGGATTGATGTATTGGATAAGATTCGAATCTCCGAAAACGTCAATCGCTAGTCACTTTATGTGCATTTAATGTCATCCATTATGACCTGAATAGCTACTTTTCCCATACCCGATGACTGCGCTGCTATCCGATAATATCTCAACAACTTTTATCGTTGGCCATGCGCATGACTCCTCTTTAAATAGCTGGCTCCATTCGTTCTTCTTATTACTAAGGCAGTTTGAACTCTTTTGAACCCTTAAACCCTAGCTTCCCTTCTGCACATTCTCTTCTTGCGACAATGTCTTCAGCGTCCGATTCTCAAAATCGTGAACATAGCTACGGCGGCCATGACTCCTTGGACGAGTCTTCTCATTCAACCGACTCTCACTCCTCAACTCAGGAGACGGCCAGGTCAGCCGAAGGCATCATACCTCCTCTCTATCCGATTCAAGGTTCTCTCACCTTGCGACCGTCCACCAACCTGCAGGGTGGCGAAATGTACCTTAGAGAATACCTCTCCCCGGACACATATGGTTTACCAATCGTTTGCGATTGGTTTACCATTAAACGGTGCCCAGCCGACATAAGGCCCTGGCCCCGCACCACTGCCGATTACCTGAGTTGGCACTCTAGGATGGCTGAGGCAAAGGGCGAGGAGTGGAAAAGAATGGGTCTTTATGACGCCATCATGCTGTCGGCTAAAGACCTTCACCTCAACATCGGTCTGATATTCGGCTTTCTCGGCTATTGGTCCGTTACCACCAATACTTTGTGTTCCCTTGGGGAATGGCCACCCCTACTCTTCTTGACGTGGCGGCCATTACAGGTTTACCTCTGGCTGGTCAAGAAGCCCCGAATCTGTATGACATTTCAACCTCCAATATCAAGATTGTCCATGATCGGAACAACTCCAACTATTCTGCCTTCGTTCTAGCCAATCAAAAGGGAAGAGGCACCGCGGTTTCTGATGCTGAGCACTGTGCCTTCCTCTTGTATTGGTTTAGTAAGTACTTCGTTTGTACCGGCTCTGTCGTAGTCGTCCAAGAACTCCAAGTGTACGTGGCCCAAGCTATATCAGGTCGGCAGGTTGCTTGGGGATCACTCTTCCTCTGCTACCTTTATAGGGCTTTGTTCAATATGCTGGATCGATTGCACCAAGGTGTCGACTTGAAGAACACTTCAGGTCCTTTATGGTTCCTGCAACTATGGATTACCCTTTATTTCCAGAGTTTATCGATCCTTCCTTCAGCATTCACTCTCTTCGTGAGAACACAGGCGTTAGCGAGAGCATTTGCGGTGACTCCACTTAAGCAAGTGGCTCCCTTTGACGTGGTAGAGAAAGTACATGTCTTGACGAGAATTTCTCAAGATTGGCAGCCGATCTTTGAAAGACGAATCGGCCCGGATTGGATATTCACCACGGCTGACCAAAGCATTTCTCGGGAAGCGCATGGAACATGGTTCTCAATTGGAGCCGTGTTTTGACCGCTAGAGACATCCTTGGTGGGCTAAAGCCCAATTCCAGAAATAACAAGACCACAGCCGAATTTTATCACCCTAACTGCGTGGCTCTTGATTCGGGTTATTACAAAGACGCCCCTTGGCCATACCTCAAAGAAAGTACCAAAGAATAGGAGAACTAGCCTATCGGCTAAAGAGGTAAAGACCTTGGCAGCCTTCAACTTGGAAAAACTGAACAGCTTCCAATGGGCCTCGTTTAACCCGTCGGCCGGGGAAACTTCTGCCTTTGCTAATTGGTGGCCTTCGGCTAAGGATAAGATGTTCCAAGGTTCTTTGTCTAATTATTCCATGAGGCTCGTCCTGCCTCTCGACAGCAGCCCCGATGACGAAAGTGATGAGGATGATGAAGAAGATGAGGCGGTGACTGTTCCCCCTCTGAAGATGGTAAGGCCGGAGCCGACGCACAAGACTAGGGTTTCTGCTGCCATGAAGGGTGAGTATCCTTGTCTCATTTTGCTTCTCCTTCCTTCTATTGTGCAAACACATCGGCAAACTGACTGCATTTTTGGCAGCCAATACATCTCCAAGAGTTATCATTATAGACGACTCTCCTCCTCCGAATAAGAAGAAAAGAACAAGATCTGGGGGAATTCGTCTTGATGAACCCTCTTCTGCAACTCCTATCTCCAGGAAAACCAAGACGGTATCCGCTGGCAAGGGTAAACAGATAAAGGTAGGTACCTGCTTTTTCTCGCTTTCTCCAAAGCTTTGTCATAATTTTGACCCTCGGCTCGTTTTGACTTTAGAAACAACGTACTTCGGCTCCATGGTCGACTCCCCACAAGGTTACCCCCTCCCAATCTCCAAGGGCACGAGGGGTTTCTTCGGCTGGTCCTCAATCCGAGGCAGCCCGTTGGCAAGCTCCTGCTTCTCCAATAGCCGAGGCTCACAGCCCAACACAGGTATCTCCTTTTATCTCTTTCATTGTGATTGCTCATCTATGTTGGTTTGGCCCTAACTTCTTTGTGCTTTGCACTGCAGTCAGCTAGGGATGAATCCCCTATTGCCCATAAGACTCCTCCTCGTCAGTCGACTTCATCTATTCAGGTTTCAGAGGAAGAATTGCAGTAGTATTTTGCTTCGGCTGACCCGTTGTAAAAGGCCTCATCACCCTCCTCTAGTCACCTGGAAAAGGTGGACGAGGCCTTGATGGGAGAGATCCCCACAGATAAGGGTAGGGTGGCCGATTTGAGGGCTTCCCTCTTCAAGCTATCCGACTCTCCTGATGTTCCCTCTACCAGCCGAAAACTGTATCGTCAAATGGCACTACAAGTGAATGACATCTCTGCGGTATATCGGCTGTGCAGGGAGAATTATTATCACGCCACTCAAGACCTGCAGCGCCTCCGGGATCTCCAAGCTCAAAGGTCCTCCTTCTTGTCCTCTTATCAGGCACTCGACAGAGAGCGGCAGGCAGACCTAGCTAGGAAAGGTGAACTCAAAGCCCGGTTAGCTCAGCTGAATTTGGAGTTGACTCGGATCCAAAACGCAATCAAAAAGCTAACACCCCAACTTGAGCAACTTGACGCGAGACTGGAAACCCACACGGAGAGGCGTTTCAGTTTATATGTTCAGGCTTCCTCTTTGGACCCTGACATTTTACGACTTACCACCCAAAAAGATGGCTTGGAACAGGATATGCAGAGGGGCAGAGAAGGCATAGACTCGGCGAACCATCAGTGGGATGAACTGCGGCTCCTGCTGAATCAAGCGAAGGAACAACCTTCGACACCGTCAGCCGAAGCGGGTACGGTTCAGGCTGAGGAATCGGCTAGTGCTGCTTTGGAAAGCGCCCCTGCCGATGTGGTGGCCACTGAGGCACTGGCTACCAGTGGGCCCACTGCCATTCTTCCTTCTGGGCCGGAAGACATGGCTGTGGATGTAGCTGAGATTGCAAGGGTAGTAGTTGCAGAAGTGCAGACTGCACCAGTTGAAGCCTCCAACCAACAAGAGGTAGCCGATCCTATTGAAAAGGCTGATCCTCAAGAGGCAGCCGAGCCCACCGGTACCCCTGACCAGGTTGAAGCAGCCGATCCTGCTATAGTTGCCGATCCCCCAGTTGCAGCCACTCTTGACCCAACAGACTAGTTCTTCCCGGTTGTCTTTTAAGTATTTTTGTTGGCTAGGTGGCCGGCCTGTGGTCACCAGAACAATTTCCCTTTTTGTCTATAAATAGCTCTTTTATTGTTCTAGTATGCTTTGCCAAACCGTGGGGTAGTATTTCTTCAGATATTTGCCATTTATGCTTCTGTTCAGTTCTTCGCCTTGCATGTTAACTAGCCGATACGCGTTTCCTGCGAACACTTGACTAACCGTGAATGGACCTTCCCAATTTGGTGACCACTTACCGAATTTAGGGTCCTTGACTCCTATTGGTAAAATAGTTTTCCAAACTAGGTCACCCTCAACAAACTTCTTCAACTTAACATGTTTGTTGTAGGCACTAGCCATTCTGCGTTTGCTTGCCTCAATTCTTTCTAAGGCCATTAACCGATCTTCATCCAATTGATCCAGCTCCATAAGCATGGCTTGCTGATACTCTTCTAGGCTTAAGGAATTCTGTCTCGCCACTCTTAGAGAAGTGACATTGATTTCCAAAGGCAAAATCGCATCTTGGCCCTAAGTCAGCCGATATGGAGTTGTGCCAGTGGCCGTTGACTTGGAATTCCTTATGGCCCATAAAGCCTCATCCAGAGTTAAATGCCATTTTTTGGACTTGTTTTCCAAATTCTTTTTGATCAGGTCCACAATAATCTTGTTGGTTGCCTCGGCTTGCCCATTGGCCTGTGCATAATATGGGGATGAATGTATCAATTTAATCCCAAATCACGAGCAAAGGCAACCACCTTATCTCCGGTGAACATAGTTTCCTGGTCCATGGTAATGGTCTGCGGAATCCCAAACTGTATATGATCCGGTGTTGAATGAATTGGATAACGTCATCTTCTTTGTACCTTGACCATCTACCGAGCCTCCACCCACTTAGTAAAGTAATCGGTTGCCACAATAATGAAATTGTGTCCTTTGGAAGATGGTGGATGGATTTTGCCGATCAAATCCATGGCCCAGCCTCTAAATGGCCAAGGTTTCACCACTGGATGCATCAATTCAGCTGGTACCCTTTGAATGGGACCATGCAGCTGGAATTCTTCGCATCCTTTGGTGTATTGAAAGCAATCGGCTGTGATGGTAGGCCAATAATACCCATGGCGATAAATCAACCATTTCATAACAGCCCCAGCCTTATGCGAGCCGCATATGCCTTCGTGAACTTCACCCATAACCCTTAGGGCTTCATTCTTATCTATGCACTTTAGCAATACCCCATTCATGCTCCTCTTATACAATTCATCATCAAGAAGCACATACTTTAGAGCTCGTCTCTTAACTTTGGGGTCAGTGCACTTAGAAGGATCCTGTAAGTACTCGATCAACTCGTTCCTCCATGAATCGATTTGGTCTGCGACCATTACCTCGGCTGGTAATTCGTCATACTCCAAAGTCAACAAAGAGTTCTTATATCCGGAGGCCTCTTGGGCCAGATCGTTGGCCTCCATATTAGCTCCTCTGGGGATGTATGACACCTTTGCATCAATAAATTGGTGAATCAATCTATCAGCCGTAACGTGCCAACAGATTTGGGTTGTTGCACCCATATTCTTTGGTTAGCTGTCTGACCACCAACTGGGAGTTGCCCTTTACATGAATGTAATCAGTGCCCATCATGGCTAACAGCTTTAACCCTATGATCATGGCATCATACTCGGCTTGGTTATTAGTTAAACCTGGGTTTAGCCGATACGCAGACCTCCACATTTTCCCATCTGGGCTGGTAATTGTCACTCCGGCTCCAACTCCTTTCTGGGTTTTGGACCCATCAAAAGTTAGGACCCAAGGCAATAGGTTTATGCAAGTAATTGGAGATACCCAAAGGTCCTCCACTTCGACGCAGGGATGTTCTGCCAAGAAATCGGCTAGGGCCTGACCCTTGACAGCCCTTAATGGGACGTATTTCAACGCGAAGGCAGTGAGCTTAATGGCCCACTTCATCAAGCGACCTTGTAAGACAGGCCTATTAAGCAAGTACCTAACAATGTCAATTTTGCATAAAACTAATATTTCATGTGGCATTAAATAATACTCAAGTTTTGTACAAGCGTAGAACAAAGACAGACACAACTTCTCCAAGGGAGTATATCTGGTTTCAGCATCATTGAGGCTTCGGCTAAGGTAGTACACCGCTCTTTCAGTTCTATCTTCAGCATCCTGTGCTAACAGGCAGCCGATAGACTCTTCAGCAGCTGCAATGTAAAGTTTCAAAGGCTTCCCTAGCATGGGGGGCACCAAAACTGGTGGACTAGCTAAAGCCTTCTTTATTTGTCCAAAGGCCTCTTGCTGTTCAGGACCCCACACCATCTCCTCAGCGTTCTTGAGCTTCAGCAAAGGGGAAAAAGCCTTCATCTTACCAGCCGAATTAGCTATGAACCTTCTCAAGAAGTTGATCTTGCCCAGCAGGCTCTGTAATTCCTTTTTGTTCCTGAGTGGTCTAGCTTCCATCACTGCCTTGGCTTTGTTTTGGTCTACTTCAATGCCCTTTTGATGCACCAAGAAACCAAGGAAGTTGCCAGCCGATACACCAAACATGCACTTTGCAGGATTCATCTTCAAGTTATGGACCTTCATCCTCTGCAAAGCCTGTTCCAAATCGGCCAAGTGGGCTTTGAAGTCTTTGGATTTTACCACCACATCGTCTATGTATACTTCCATAGTCTTGCCGATTAGATCATGGAAGATAGCATTCATTGCTCTCTGGTAGGTGGCCCCAGCATTCTTCAAGCCGAATGGCATCACCAACCATTCATAAATTCCCAGTGCCCCTGGGCACCTGAATGCAGTCTTGTGAGTATCCTCCTCAGCTACAAATATTTGATTATAGCCCGAGTACCCGTCCATGAAGGTTAAAATACCATGTGTGGCAGCTGCATCGACTAACATGTCTGCCACAGGCATCACATATTCATCCTTTGGAGTGGCTAAATTCAAGTCTCTATAATCAATGCAAACTCGAATCTTGCCATTCTTCTTCTTGACAAGTACTATGTTAGCTAACCACTCTACGTACCTGGCTGTTCTGATGAACCCTGCATTGAGCAAACGCTCGATTTCTGCTTTGATTTGTGGTATCAGCTGAGGATGGTACCTTCTAGGTGGCTGCTTATGTGGCTTGAATCCCTCCTTGATCGGTAGCCTATGTTCCACCAATTCTCGTGCTAGCCCAGACATCTCATGATAGTCCCATGCAAAGCAGTCTTTATATTTTTCCAGCAGGGCTACCACCTCTTTCTTCTTCTCTTCCCCCAGCAATCCGCTGATTTGCGTTAGCCGAGGCTCTTCTGGAGTTCCCAAATTGAGGTCCTCCAAGGGGTCTTGAGATTCAAAGGTTGGCAAAGTCCTCCGAATGGGTGATTCAAACTCCATCGGTAACTCCGTGATCTCGTCTGCCGATGTGAGGCCATCGCCTTGTTGTTTGTCTATCAGCAAGGACTCAGCTACGTGAGATTCAATCCTGAAAGCTTCTAGCCGGTCCCATAAGTCCTGCACCACTTGGGTGTCTTTAAACATAACAAACCTCCGTGGCTAGCCGTGGTTCGGCTAATTGCTCAATCTTGAATCCCTGGGTGTCAAGTTACAAGATTCCCAGGATCCTTCCTCGTATTCCTCAGTAACAGCTATGGGAGCCACAGAGGGAGAATAGAACAAAGCTTCTAGATTTTGTACCACAGCTGGGAATGGATTGTCATCGGCTGGGACTATTTCAATTTTATCCCCTTCCCAAAAAATGAGCTTCTGATGCATGGTGGAAGGTAAGCACTGGCTGGTGTGAATCCAATCTCTCCCTAGCAGGACTGCATAAGATGGTTTGCCATCAATCACGAAGAAAGCTGACTTGATGCTCTTGGGGCCAACAGTGATCTCGGCTATCAGGATTCCCAAGGCAGACGAAGCCTCTCCCATGAAGCTAGCCATTTTCATGTTATTTGGGATCAGGTCTTCTTCAGACTTGTTCAGACTCCTCAAGGTGGCCACCGGCATCACGTTCAATACCGCACCATTATCAACGAACACTCGGCTAAAGCCTTGCCATTGATGTAGGCTCTCACATACAAGGGCTTCAAGTGCTTCATCATGTCTTCAGTTGGCCTACCAAATACAGTACTCAAAGCATCTTTTGCCGTGTCATCGGCTAAAGTTGCCCATTCTGTCTCTTCCATAACCAGCCCAGAACTCGCTTGGGATCAGGCTAACGACCTCAATGACAGCCATCAATCTGGCTTCACTCTCATCTGAGAGATAGTCCAGAATTGAATCTTCTCGGTAACCAGACTCTAAGATCGGCTCGTCATCACCATTCAAGCAGCTTGTGTAAGTGGGAATATGCCCTTCCTCTTTATCAGGTTCCCCTTTTCCTTCTTCAGTCGCTTCTATGTCCGCCACTAAGAACCGTGATTATCATTGGGGCCTCCTTGGCTTGATCGCTTTAACTTTGTCGCTCCAAACCGCAAGGTCCAAAAGCCTGTCAATGGCTTCGCCACTTTAGCTTCGGGATCTCCTTCTTATCTACGCCTTGGCATCGCTTATCATCTGCAGGTTTATTTCATTCTTTGCAAAGATCTAGCCCTCTGGCAGCCTTCTTCTTACGCATTCTAGTCGGTGTCGGCTTGAACTCTTTCTTCTTCGGAGGTTGATTAACCACCCACTTCCCTTCTTTGACATTAGCAGCTGGCTTGATCATCCTCTGTGGTTTGAGTTCATCATCATTCCTTATTGTTATGCGAAGAGAGGACATTCCCCCTTCGACATTGAACTCCGCCACCCTTCTCTTAGACTTTGGGAGAGGGTCCTCAGTGATCTTGGACATAATCGGCTGGGCTTCAGCTGAGGTTCCCAGTTGATTTTGCCCCCCAGTCTCCTGAGCATGCTGCGTTCTCTTAGTCTTTGAGTGCATGTTGCGGTACTGGCTGATCAACTCGTTAGTCAAACGTCCGGGTCTGGGAGGTTTACCATGGAATCGGCTCGAAGATGGTTGGCCCACAGCGTTTTTCGGTGACACTTGTGGGTTTCCCAATCTGTCAAACACAGATCCCCCGGTGACCTCTTGGTCTCTTTTGGATTCTTCTTTGGGCATCCAAACACTCCTGATGGATTGTTCCCCTCTTATTGGCCTGGGCTGATCAGGCATTGAGAAAGACACCATGGCCATGGTTACATCTGGGAATGGATTGGTGTCTACTGACATCTCGGCTATGCTCTTATAAGCTAGCTTGAACCTACCTTCCTTGATAGCCTTTTGTATGGCCTTCCTGAAAACTACACAGTTAGCTGTAGAATGGTTATAAGAGTTGTGTCACTTACAATATTTCTTGTTCATCAATTCTTCAGGAGGTGGAATCCGATGCCCCTCTAGCAGCCGAATTTGCTTGTCCTTGAGCAAGTAATCGAAAATCTGGTCTGCCTTGGTTATGTCAAAGGAGTACCGCCTCTATCCTCTGTTGACTCGTTCTTTGGCCTTGGCGGCCTTCAATGCCGGGCAGAATAGCTCTTCCTTTGACTATCTCGGCTACCATCATATCGCCAGTGAGGTCAACCGCCGAGTCGATTCCTCCGCCTATGATAGAGACTAAACGGGACCACTTTCCTCGGCTAGCCCTTCGCTTTTCCTTTTCCTGGATATATTGCTCAACTCGGATAGCCCTTCTCGCCAGTTGATTCAAATGCATGCGAGCTTGTCCTACTAACTTTTCCTTCAATTGCGGGTGCATGTTGTTAATCACCATGGAGGTATATTACTGCTTCGTGGAATTGCACAAAACATTTCTCTGCTTTCTCCGAACCTTTCAATATAATCAAGAACCGACTCATCAACTTACGCTCGAGACTAGTTAGATCCATTCGTAACTTGAGGTTGAGGCCAAGAAAATCTATCATGGAAGCACCTCTACATGTCGCCCAATTGCATCGAGTTTGGAGGCGGGGAGGAATACCAGGTGAACGCCGTCGATGAGTGATAATGGGAAAAGTTGAAGCTTGTGATACTCATTCTGGCTGCTTTCACCACACTGGGCTGTGAAACGCCCTATGTGCTACATGGTAGACTTGCCATCTTCCCCTGAGAATATGGTGAAATCTGGAGTTTTGAATCCCCTAGGGAGAGGAACCATCCGATCCACCCATTCAGGGTACGGTTTCCTGTAAATAGGACGGTCCAACGGCTTTAATTGTATCCCGAAGTACTTCTTGATGGTACTTGCAATCATTTATGGGTCTATCAACTGGGAGGCTCCCTGTTGATTATCTTGTGGATTCAGCTGGGGCACACTCTGACCCACTGGTCTCCAGGGTGAAGCCTGTTGGAACGGATTCTGAAGGTTGAAGATATTTGGTGGAACATTGCCTAGAGGTGGATTAGTATTCCGTTGCTGCTCTGGACCATATTCCCCAAAACCTTCGACCTGAGTCCCTGGAACAGCCGATGCATTCTGGGGTAAAGGTGGAACAGTGTTCCATGCCCGCTTCTCCCCATAGTTGCCACCGCTCGTAGTATATTTGAACTTCTTGGAGGGTATGGCGTGGGATAGTTGCGGTTGGCAGAATGGTGGATTGTTGAGGTTCCAATCACCAGATAGCTTCCCTGAACCATAACCAGGGGCCATCGGCTGCCAATTTGGCTGTCCATATGTGTTTGCCTGCATAGTAGGGCCATGCGTTGGAGCATACGACATTACTGGTGGCAGACCAATGTGTCCAACTGTGTTAACTGGCCTCCGACCAATGTTGATCTGCCCATACTGCAGATTCGCTTGATCAGGTGGCATCACTTGCTTCAAAGACGGGTGGTACCCATGTATTCTCGCCGATCATCGCACGCCTGCGGGTTGGTGGCCCTACCGGTAATGGGATTGGTTGTGCCTGAAAAGGCCCGATCCCGAACCACATTCTACCGAGGTGCGGACTGATCGCCTTGTGCATCTTTGGGTTTGCCTGTTCTCGCCAACGCAGAACTAGCCGAGTGTTCACCTTTGCCGCCCTCTACCGGGTTCTCCATGTCTCGCCGCTTGAACCTCGTTATGCACCATGGGCTTGACAATATCTGCCAACTGCCTTGACACTTGGTACATAATGTCATGAATCCCCATATCAATCTGCTGCCTGATGAAAGAAGTGGTCATGACCACTGGGGCTTCGGTATTCTCTGGGTTATTCATTTCTGCAGAGGCTGGTGTGGAGACTGGAATGTCTTCAACCATTATGGGCATACCCAAGGTATATGCTGACTCGTTGTTCTTGCGTGGTGGGGTTCTTTTGGGGTTTGAACCAGTGTTTTAAAAACCGAACCGAACCGGACGGTTCAACCGGTTGAACCTTGAACCGACCTTATTTACGGTCCGGTTATTTTGGCGGTTCAACCGCGATTTCGTCCCGGTTCGAGTGGTTAAAAGCGGTTGAACCATGACCCGGAAGTCTCACCGGTTCAATGTCCGGTTCGGTTTTTAAAACATTGGTTTGAACTCGACTCCATGTTGTTGTTGAGTTTCTTTCCGGACCTCAGGTTCATACGCCAAGCGTGATCCTGCCCTGGAGAATCAAACCTGTCCTTTAATTCACCTATGGTCCCACCGGGCGTGCCAAACTTGTTTGCGTGGAAAAATCAGCCGAGGGATTCGGCTAACGTCCAGCCGACAAATTGATTCTAGTTTAAGCGATTACACCGAGAACGGAACTCTGATTCTCGATTATGGGTTCCCAACCGCCCGTAAAGCGTTGAGTGTGGCGAATCTACGCTATGCTAAGGCTAAGACTAAGATACATGGAATCGGCTAAGATAAATGCTGTAAAAAGCTGATAAATTGCAAGAGAAATAGTTGTTTGATTGATTCGTGTGTTTTTACATTTCTCAGCGAAGGTATATATATACAAAAAAAACAAAAATGTAACCGCCTCCTATTGGCCATTATGCGTTCCACACATTTATGGCTAACAACAAGCGGTCGTGGGTGTCCCTCAACTGCTTCCTTATGCGTATCGTGGGTTAACCGCTCTCCCATCAGCTGGGCAAACGATTTATCACGTGTTAAATGCGTTGAAGGCCTTCAAGAGCTAGCTTTAATCATTTTGGCGCCAAAGTCCATGACTTTCACATATTTAACCCTTGGTCGAGCTTCAAAGCTCCATGTTAATCAACAATAGCTCAGCCGATAAGGCCATAATAATCGGATATGTCCTTTATCCACATCGGCTAAACTCTTTAGTAATCGGCTGGCCTCACGATGCTCCCTGAACTTCCAACCTTTTCCTTTCTAGCCCCGGTTCAATGGGACTAGTTTTCGGCTACAAATTTGATCGGCTTATCTCACACATCGGCTATTCCCTTCATCGGCTATGGCTGGTATTTTCTGGTTATAACAAAAGCATATGTTCGCCAATGTTTTTGTTAACTAACGGGCCTAGGCCCAGAAATAACAGATTACACGGAAATCAGCCTTGGATTACAAACTCCAAATTAAAACAGTTTCTTTGTTATAAGTTAGAGTTTATTAAGAGACAAACTAATAGGGCTATCTGTTTGTGGTGTCAGGTATTCTTGAATATGAGTAGGTCAGCAGGCAACATAGCACTCTCAGACTCAAATACAAACAAAAATATCTAATTTCACACTAATTAAAGAAGTTAGTTGAGTTAATTTAATTTTCTTGGAGTAATAAAAAAACTAATTGTATTCTCCAAAATACCACGTCTTTTCATTTAATTTTTTATGGGAACTTGTGTCATGATAATATTAAATCAAGGGTATTTTTGGAATGATAACATTAAATAGGATGAAATTAGTTAGAATTTGCTTATATTTTGGACCAATAAACATTTCTACTTTTTTCTTATAATCGAGTCAGAATGGAGTAATTGATAGATGGGAGGAAAAAGAGATTAACCTTTAATAAATAATTTGTCCTTTGCGAGTAAATGAAAGTACAATTGATGGGCTACCGTCCCGAAAACCGCGTGCCAGAGAAATCATTGCTTTTGTGTGATACTCCCTCCTGACTCAAATATCATAAAAAAATACCTAATTTTACATTGATTAAGGAAGTTAGTTAATTTCGTTTAATTTTCTTTGTGTAATAAAAAAACTAATTGCATTTTTCAAACAACCCTTTTTTCATTTAATTTTTTATGTGTCATGATAAATTAAATGAAGGGTGTTTTTGGAATGATAATATTAAATAGGGTGAAATTATTTAAAATTTGCTTATATTTTAGACCATCAAATATGACTATTTTTTGTTTATAATTGAGTCCAGAGGGAGTAATAGCTAGTTTATTCGATAAATTATTATTTATTCATTATACTTTCTAATGATTAAGTCGATTTATTTAATTAAGGTTTAGATTTATAAAAAAAGTCAATTTATTTAATTAAGGTGTTTTGTATACCAAATTTTGTAATGAACAATATTTGATGTTGAAGAACACTGGTCAGAGCATTTTTTTCAACATGTGCGTTTTTTGGGGATTCTAAACCAAGTAATAGGAAGAAATCGAAATGATATATTGTATTGGGGAATAATTCGTAATGATAGGGGGGCATAAATTGAAATTCCATGATGTCTTGGGGAGGATTATTTAAAACATGCGAAACGGAAAAAACCGATTATAGGAGGTCAAACAACCATTTGCCCATGGTGCAAAAATTAGTCCATTTTCCCTCCAAAACCCTCCATCCACACCGACTCTTGAGGCTTTTCCCAAATCCCAAATGTATAACAACTAAAGGAGAAAATCATAACACATGTGAAAAGCAAGGCTTTTGTTTTTTTTGGAAAGGAAAGGTGAATTTTGAGTGTAATGATGAAAATGTTTATTATTGCCAAGTAATTTGTAATAAAAAAAAATAAGAAGACAATTAATAATTTAATAATGTTGCCATCACAAATGTCATGGACTCCCCACAAAGAGAACTTCCAGTCTCTATTATTGGATCACTCACAATACCCAATGCTTTTGTTGCCGATTAAGTTACAAGCTACGGTTTCTGTTTTCTCTCTCTCTTTTTTTTTTTTTGGTATGAAACGCGGGTGAAACTAGTACTTTTTGTTTATCAACAATAGAGCTTATGAGATTGAGAAGACGCTAATTACTGAAAGTCTATTTTAAGGGGAAAAAATATAGGTGGTAGTTTCAACCACAAGCAAATCATTGTCCTCCCCGAACTCCTTGAAACAATGCTAAAACAACACCATAAAACAATGGTTACTATTCCTCAATTGCTTCCTATTTTCAGGGACAATTCAACTAACCAGTTTCACTCACAAGTTAAATTAAATCTCCTTCCACATTCCCACATACCCAATAAAAAAATTCCCCAAAATCCATCTTCCCTCGAATTGTGTCTTGCATATCCCTTTACCTCCCAACCTTCAAAGAAACAATGAAACTCATCAACAACAAGAACCTCTCACTCATTTCCACAATCCTTATATGTTTTGCACTACCCAAATGCATGGCCCACACCCACACATTCAAGGACTCACCCAACATTGAAACAACAAGAAGGTCCACTTCTCATTCTCACATGGCACATCCCCCAGATCAAGCTGAAAACCCATCCTCCTCCTTCCCTCCTTCAGAAGCACCCCACATTCCAAAAACACCAACATCATCAGACCAAGAAACCTTTGGTCACTCATCATCCTTCTCTGCCGCGTTCTCCGACATCCTCAAAGGCTCCCTACGTGGCCACTCCTTAATAATCCCTCAACATTCAAACTCAGAAACCAAACAACAAAACAACATTGCCGTGGAACAAATATGTGCCCACACAGATTACCCCGATGTTTGTCTCGCCACAATTCCACCTTTACTGAGTCACAATTTTGATGTCATTAATGTTCTTGAAGCTGCCATAAAGGCTTGTTCCTTACAAATTAAATTGACCATAACAAAGGTTGCGAAACATGCTGCTAGATCTCCAGAGATTGCTAATGCGGTTGCTGAGTGTAGGGATCAATACAATAACGCTTTGGAGAACCTTCAGAGGGCTATGGATGCAATTCCGTCTCGTGATCTTGGTACCGTTACTGTTATGCTTAGTGCTGTTATGGCTGATGTTTCCACGTGTGAAAGTGCGTTTGAGGATCTCAAATCGTCGTCCTCTGTTATGTCTAAAACTGATGGTTTAGTTAGCATTACGGTTAGCAATTGCCTCTCCATTGCTAATTTGATTCCCTATTAATTAATCGGTGCATCGTGCATGTGTGTATATATATGCACTATAGCCTAAGTTGGAAATTGAGACTTGGCTTGGACTATGCAATACTATGTATATAGGTAAATATTAGTTGGTCACGGTATGAACTCTTGGTGAAAGAGATATTGGTACAATGTATGTATTTTTGTTCATTTCTTTTGCTTAACGTTTGTTTTTGAGTAATGTATTTGTCTCTACTTGGTAGCGAATTAACGTGTAATTTAATATACTATTTATGATGTGTAAGAATGTAAAAGTGATATGCACAATTATGAATAATGTTTAAAAAATTGGAACTAACTCTTTGTAGATGATCTATGGATAAATTACTGCATATCAAATTTTGTACCTCCTCTTATGAAAATGGTCACATACAAATAAATATGTTCGATTTATGTCATAACTTCTGAAATTATTCAATGAATATTGAATCAATTGTAGATCGACAAATAGGAAGGGCTTATCATGAATTCTTCTTCTTCTTCTTCTTTTCCGCTACACTAGAGGCCCTAAGGCCAAAAGAGTGAAATTATATCAAAATGTTGCGCTCCGTCCAGACCCCAACATTGTCACCTCAAACGAGGTTCCAACATCCCCTAGGAAGATACTCAACTTGGTGCAAACCCACAGGCAGGGAATGGGTATATTCAGTCATTCAATCTGCCAAGGCATTGCACTACCTATATATACATGCGAAACTTGGCAAGACCACTCCTTTGCAATCATCTCCTTTGTCTCCATGATAATATTTCTGTTGTAAATTTTTTGTATTTCAAAAGTTTTAATGTGATTGTGTCCATATTACTAAAAGAGAAATATTGGAAAAATAATTTTATTATAAAATTAAATTTTTGTTTTTTATTTGTGATAAGATTTTGACTTAGTCATGGATAATATTCAGTTTTATTTAATCTTATTTATTTATGTTGGGTGGGTTCCCTCCTAAGTGGGACCCACAAGATAAAAGAAGAAATTGAAGAATGAAATCGGTGAAGCTATGTGAAAGATATAGTGCATATATGTTTTTCCAATAAAAAAAGGAAACAAGGAACAAATGAAATATTTACAAACAGAAAATAAGGGAAAACATATCTCAATAAATATGAAATAAATCAGTGACATATATCAACATGATCAGACCAAAATACATTGTTTGTATTTGTTACTCCTCTTCTATAAATGAGTATGGTATACGAGAGAGAGAAAGGTGGTGCAAGAGGCACCTGGGGGGTGCAAAATGCAGAGAGGCACCCGAGTGTGTGAGTGTTATCATTCTTTGTAATTCTTGAGTGAGGTATTCGAGTTTGTAAGGTGATACACAATTTGTAATAGGTTTTCCAAGTTTGAGACCAGCAAACTTGTTATATTGTGGGGTGGGTACAATACTATCTTGTAATATCTTTTTATGATAGTGGAATAATTTTATTGAGGTGTTCGTGGACGTAGACAAAAGGTGTCAAGCCACATAAATATTGTGTCCTTTTTATTCCTTTGTGTGTGTGGAGATTCCCCAACACTGGTATCATAGATCCTTGGGCGTGTGTGGGTAAATCAGAGTGTCGCGTGCGAATTTTTCCCAACAATTTTTGACTCGGTCTTATCTTATCTTTTCTTGACTTAGTCCAACTCACTAACTCTACATACATGGGAACCTAATCCCTTTTTCAGAAAGTAGAAAAACAATCGTGTTCTTCCCTCTTCTCTTCTACTTTTCTCATCTTTGGTGTCTTGGGTTTCATCTTCCTTGACTGATCATGCTGATTTATATTGTTCTGATACCTTGGCTTTGATCAGGCAGAGCCTGTGGTACCCTGGGGGATTTGCGCATATCACGCCGATAAATCCTTAAGGACAATCTCAACTATGCCTCATTTTATTGTGACGATTTATTTTATTTCTGGTGTTCGTCTTATCAGTGGGATCATGATTTGATGTTGGCCAATATTATACAACAATCTTAAGAATTTATCTCCGACCTAGAAATTGTGTTTGTTTTAATGTGGCAAACTCATTAAGCCCTAAAGCTCTGAATTTAGCCTCACTCAATTAAGGTTAAACAAAAAGAGAAGATTATATCCTTAATTTATGTGAAGTCGAAAGTTATCTTAATCAATCTTTTGACATAGGCCATGGGGAGGAAATTAATGTGATACAAAGTTTCAATGTGATTGTGTCCATATTGCTGAAAGAGAAATATTGAAAAAATAATTTTATTATAAAATTAATTTATTACTTTTTATTTGTGATAAGATTTTGACTTAGTCATGGATAATATTTAGTTTTATTTTAATCTTATTTATTTATGACCCAGTCTTATCTTATCTTTTCTTAACTTAGTCTAACTCACTAACTCTACATATACGGGAACTTGGCCACTTTTTCAGAAAATAGAAAAACAATCGTGTTCTTCCCTCTTCTCTTCTACTTTTTTCATCTTTGGTGTATTGAGTTTCATCTTCATGACTAATCATGGTGATTTCTGTTGTTCTGATACCTCAGCTTTGACCAGGAAGAGCCTGTAGTACTTTGGAGGATTTGCACATATCATGCAGATAAATCCTTAAGGGCAGTCTCAACGTCGCCTAAGTTTATTGTGACAATTTATTTGTTTTTGTAGATTTCTGGTGTTCATCTTGTCAGTGGGATTGTGATTTGATGTTGGCCAATAATATACAACATTTTTAAGAATTTATCTCCTACCTAGAAATTGTGTCTGTTTTAATGTGGCCAAACTCATTAAGCCCTAAAGCTCTAAATTTAGCCTCACTCAATTGAGTTTAAACGAAAAGAGAAGATTATATCCTCAATTTATGTGAAGCCAAAAGTTCTGTTAATCAATCTATTGACATAGCCCATAGGGAGGAAATTAATGTGATATATCAAGGGAAATGAGACTTAAGCCAATTGAAATTAACAAGTGATGAGAACACGACCTTTGTGATTGGAAATCCCATGAAGAAGGTTCAATGTGGTAAGAACAAGTCACTTGTTAATTCTGCTAGCACACACAATTTAATTTTTGTTTTGTCCCTTTCCTATGGTGTGAATGAGAAAGTGCTAGATACTGCATTATTGAGAGGATAAGCTTTAAAGGAATTTTAACGAATTTCATATCTTTTATGGGTGGTGTATGATTTACAGCATACATATAACATCCCAATTTTTATAAAAATTATTTTATAGTTTCTGACTACTTGAAAATAAATCATGAAGATTGATCACCTCAACGGTTTGCTAAAAGTACGAAGAATTACAAAAATTTATTGTAAACAATTTACTGTTTTAGTAATTAATTCAGATTAAGAGACAGTGTAGACGTATACTGTTTTTAATATGAATTAATCTTGAAAAATGTGAAAAATTGTTGTTTGATTAAAAAAATTATTTTATTGAATGAAAAATAATTTTAGGACTTAATAAACATTTTTAAGTCACATTTTGAATTTTCATTGTTTAGTTATTGTATTAATTGTCTGTTTTATGTCATATTTAATATGACTATTATTTTAGAGATTTTGTCTTGAAAATTTTACTATTTGAATAATATCTAGATGATAAGAGAAATTGAAATTAGTGATCCTCACTACTTTACAGTTTTTATTACGCTCGAGAATTCTGTTGAATTCTGCCGTTAGGAGGCTATTGGGTGAGTTTCTAACTGAAACATGCCCAAACGTGAACCAAATTTTATAAAATTTTAGATCTTAGCATTTTCCAATATTTAGAATTTACTGGAATTTTTATGGAATTTTTGGGCATCATAAAATATTTAGTGCATTATCTGTGCCCAGAAACTGCCTAATTACAACGTTTTGGTTCGCATTTCGAGAAAATGAGATACGTGGGTGCTTTTCTCATGCCGTGAGGAACATTTTGGCTAAATGGTAATTTTTGGGTGTGGACTTGTTATTAGAATTATTTTTAGAGTTTTTGGTACAAAAACCCTAATAAACTCGAAACGCCGCACACCTGATTGAGCAAGAACACGATGAAACCAAAATATCTTGATATTTTAGTTAAGGGGCGGTTCACCCAGATACTAGGGGGGCTGAACATGATCTTAGAAGGATTATTTGACAAGTGTTAGCTTATGATTGGTTAGTTAGTAAATTGAAGGTAGTTAGTTAAGTTGGTTTAGAGCTAGTTTGGTTAGTTTGGAACTAAATGAACAATTTTTTTCCACCCTTGTCCCTCCTCCATTTCGTGGCTGACCTCCTTCATTGGAAACCATCTCCATCATTCTTTCATTTTTGGAAAGCTTGGGAAGAATTTTAGTGAGAGAAAGTGTGGAGAAACTTGAAAATTTTGTGATTTTGGAAGCTTAATCTCTATCCTTTCTTCTTCCTTCTTGATCAATCATCCTCATCTTGGTTGGTAAGATTCCTAACCCATTTCCTTTTCTCCATGGCTGCCATGGATGAGTTTTTATGGTTTTAGTGTTGCCTCTCACAATTTTGATGTTGATTCTTGAAGGAAATTTGATGTTTAAGCTTACAAACTTCCATCCTTTCTTCTTAATCCTTGATCCATCATTTCTAATCTTGTTGGTAAGTGTTCTTGATCACTTTCCTCTTCTCATGGCTGCCATGAGTGTGATTTTCATGATTTTAGAGTTGTTTTGCTTAGAAAGTGTTAGATCTTTATGATTTAGCTTGTCTATTTCATGGATCCATCAATTTCTTACATGATTAAGCTTGATTAGAGTTTTTAAAATTTGGGAACCCTAACCCTTGACCCTAGCCGAACCTATGGGGCTGATTAAGGGACTTGTTTTGGTTTGATTTAGTTGTTTTGGAGTTAGATCTAGCAAGGTTTTAACTTAGCATACTTAGATTTAGTCATATATGCATGTTAAGCAAGTTTTTATGAAATAAATTTGGTTGAAAATGGGGGCTGGAACCGTGGCCTCAAACATGATTTTGGAGGATGTTTTAAATTGTTTTTAAAGTGTTGTAAGTGTTGAATAAGTTGGCTTAAGGTTAAAGGAATTAAGTGTAGTGAATTTGCATGATTTAGTCTTAAAAGTGAAGTTGTAAACAAAAAATTTTACACCTCTTTTATGTTTTGAAAAACAGCAACCTTTGTGGTCTTAAATGGATTTTATGAACTTGTTTTTATGGCTTAAATGTAGTACAATTAGTAGATCCTAGCTTATGAGTTAAAGGCTAACAAGTTTGCATGATTTAGATTATAGAAAATGAAGTTTATAGATCAAATTCTTGTCTTGCTTTTGGGCTTTCAAAACCGTGGCCTTCAAGGAAGTTTTGTCACTTGTTCTTGACTTGTTTTATGCCTAAGATTTTTGTAAAAGGTGGTTAGTAAATTGATTTAGCAAAGTCTTTCAAAGAAGCTTGATTTTAGTAAATGATTTGGGTTATGTTTCAAGTATTGTTTTGGACTTATAATAAAATTGTTTCTAAAATTTTGTGACATGTTTTAGTGTTTTAAAAAGTGATTCAAAGTTGGCAAAACACTATTCATTCGGTAAAAATACTATTCCAATTGGTAAAATTTGATTTAAGCTTTTTCTAAGTGTGTAGTGTTAGTAGAAGTTTGAAAACTTGCATGACTTAGAATTGTTGCATAACATATGACTAGGTGTGATCCAAATGGGATTAAGGGAGTAATTCTTAGGCCTTTTATGGACCTAAACCCGTGGCTACCTTAGGGGAATTAGATTAAATTTTTAGTTCTAATTGATTGAAACTTGCGTTGTTAGGGTACGCGCGAGGTGCGACTTGACGATAATTTCGAATTACCCTGCTTGGATTGTTAAAGCGCCCAAGGTAAGGAAAATTCTTATATAATGAGTTTGGACTTTTCGCCTTGTGTGTTGTTTGATTGTTTGATTAACTGTGTGGTAGTACTTGTAGTATGACTATGTGTTGTTTGGAATGCTGTAGCATGTTTTTGGCCCCGCGTGGCAAGGCTGAATTGTATTGTGTGACTTAAATCATGTTTGATTGATTTAATTGGACTTGAAATTGATGAAAGTATGTAGCAGGTTGTAGCGTATTGAATTATTATGTTCTGTATGAAATGTTGTAGCACGCTCTTGACCCTGTGTGGCATTATGATTTGTATTGCTTGCCTTAAATCATGTTTGATTTAATTGGAATTTGGAATTGATTGGAATTTGGAAAATATTGTTGATAATAATGGATTAATTAATAATGCGTTGATCGATTGTTATTGGTTTGACGATTTACTACGGTAAATCCGATGCGATTTCACAAGCCGAATTCTGATTTCGTAAACAAGTTGTTAAGGGCATTTTGACTTAAAAGTAAGCGTGAGGGTTTTAGTATAACTAGCCAAAGCTTACAAAGAATTTTCAAGGAATCAATAGTAGGAAAAATAACTTGAGTAAACAATGTGATTTGTGAAAACGGTTGAGTTAAATGATGCGTCTAGAAAATTCTGGCTAGGAAAGACCTGGTTATTAAGAGTGTTCGTACCGCCCCTCTTTCCTGAAAATTTTTCCAAATGCATTATTTAGCACAACTAGGGTTTCAATGACCTAGAGCCAAAAAGTATTTTCAAATACATAAGAGTGATACAACGACAGAGAAAGAGATTTCAAAGATCGAGATTTCGAAGGAATAAAATATAGGGAACCTAGTGTTCCTATTGAGCATATGGGCCATGTGTCCTGTGCTGGGACTTAATGTCCTACTTGCGTGCGTATTTTCTTGATTAAGGATTGAACCTAGTATTCCGTATGGCGTGCCTAGTATCTCAACCTAAAAAATTGAGCCTAGTGTTCCGCATTACGTACCTAAGTTTTGATCTAAGATTGAGATTAGCGTTCCGTAGTTGAACACCTGGACCTAGTGTCCTGTGTTTGAACTCTAAGGGATATTTCTCATCATCTAGTTCACTGCGTGATGAAGAATACCTGAGCATTACTTGAGTAGTATGAGATGCCCATTGTAGTGCTTAAACTTTGAGTTCTCTCCACCTTTTCAAAAGTGAATGTAGTTGAGGTTTGTCGATCCGATTGATTAATTAAAACATTACTCGGGCTCTCTCTACGGTGAGCATGCCATATTGAAGAATTTGTTTGGAAGCATACTGACCATTGAGCATCGACACTCGGAGAGTTTGATTGTCTTAAGGGCTTCAAAAGGACTAGTTGTCACTTCATGCCTGTGTGGCAGCAATGCCTAATGCGTGGCAAGCCTAATGTGTGGCTATACCCTTGGTAGGGGAATTTGATTCAGACGTTGGGAAATAAAGTTTCTCGTCACTGCTGACCTTGTTTAAGGCTGCAGGTGTATACACAAACTTGTTCATAATGCATTGGCATGCATGGCTAACCACATTTATGATACGTGATGATTTGTTTGATGAAATTGATATTGTGATGACTTGATCGTTGATTTGTTGATAGAATTGTTGTTCACATGCAATTGTTTGATATTGTGGTGACTTGATTGTTGATCTGTCGATAGAATTGTCTGCTCACATGCAATTGTTTGATATTGTTGTGCCTTGATTGTTGATCGGTTAGTTGATCTGTCTATTCACATGTAAATGCTTGATGTACCATGATGATGCATGCAGTCTATTAAGTATGTATATGTATATAAAAGCATGTCGTTGTATTATGTATGTATATATTGTTTGCATGCGACATAGCCTATGATAAACTTGTGGACAAAAGATTTACTCTTGCACTGTTGTTGGATTGGATATCCTTATGGATGTCACTTCCAGATGGAGCTCCATAGCTGCTGCAGTTTCGTCTTTCCAGGAGCGTTGGAGATTGAGCCAGTGGAGGAAGATTCCTTTGAACGTTTGTGTTTTGATCTTACTGAGCTGTTTCTCAGTAAGAGTTATAGTTGTTGGCCAGCTTAGCTTAGGGTTTTGTCGTTGTTATTTGCGTGATTACCCATTGTTTTGTAATTACTATTTTCATAAAACCTCGCTTCAGTGCGAAACGATTGTGTTATGTTTTATGTTATGTGAAGTATTATTTTGTGATGCGTTATACTCTGATATTTGCACAAGTCTGAATTTGCATTATTTAGAAAATTGTAGTACTCTTTATGTCTCATTTTCGAAAAGGGTTTTCAAAGGGAAGAAAAAGAAAATGAAAAAAAAATTACTCCTATTTTCCATTGCGAAATACATAAGAGTATTTTTTTTACTGAAAGCATACAAGCATCAAATGTTTTCAGCATTAGATTGGGTTGCATAGTAGCGCTCCGAAAACAGGGTGTTACAGTAGTTCCTATTTTCTATTGCAAAATACGTAAGAGTATTTTTTTTTTACTGAAAGCATACAAACATCAAATGTTTTCAGCATTAGATTGAGTTGCACAGTAGCGCTCCGGAAATGGGGTGTTACAATACACTTGATGAAATCACCTATATGAGTGCCAAGCGGGGCCGCTTGCATGAGATCCTGGCGAGATCTCTAGAGCACTTATGAATATTGGGCGCACACATGCCCTATTAGTGTAAAATGGCGTTGACAACAAGAATTGTGGGGGTGTAGTGTGATTAGTAGACTTCTAACATACATGAAGTGTCTTGGGTTCCATAGCTTGCTACACCAATTCACTGTGTATTAATTCTTATCGGTCTAGGCCTAGTTTAATAGCTTGCTATATAGGTCCGATGCATTAAATCCACGATGTTAACCCATGATTTTTTCTCTTTTTAAAACTTTTGAAATATGTGGGGAATTGTTGTAAATTTTGTGTATTTCGAAAGTTTTAATGTGATTGTGTCCATATTGCTAAAAGAGAAATATTGAAAAAATAATTTTATTATCAAATTAATTTATTATTTTTTATTCGTGATAAGATTTGACTTGGTTACGAATAATATCCAGTTTTATTTTAATCCTATTTATTTATGACTCGGTCTTATCTTATCTTTTCTTGACTTAGTCTAACCCACTAACTCTACATATATGGGAACCTAGCCACTAAGTAGAAAAACAATCTTGTTCTTCCCTCTTCTCTTATACTTTTCTCATCTTTGGTGTCTTGGGTTTCATATTCCCGACTGATCATGGTGATTTCCGTTGTTCTGAAAAAGTGGCCTTAGGTTATTTGACGATTTATTTGTTTTTGTTAATTTCAGATATTCATCTTGTTGGTGGGATCCAGAGAAAACTATTAAATGGTCAAAACCGGCTCCGGGTAGAGTAAAGTGTAATATTGATGCATTCTTCTCTTCGCAACTGAACAGGTTAGGCATAGACATGTGCATAAGAGATGATCAAGGCAACTTCATGATGACCCATACTAAATGGAGAACACCCTGTGCTCTGTGGATGAGGGTGAAGCTCTAGGTTTGTTGACAACAATTAACTGGGTTCATAACCTTCATCTGGAGAATGTGGATTTCGAACTAGATTCTAAAAGAGTGGTGGATAGTGTCAACAAGCCATAAAATGATGCATCTAATTTCTGGTGATATAATTTTAGATTGCATGCACCTTCTATCTTCTATGTTACCAAACTTTCATGTTGAGTTTACTAGGAGACAAGCAAATGAGGTTGCTCATGCATTAGCTAGGTGGCCACATCTACAACTAGTCCCCACAATTACATTGATGCTCCTCCATGTAATTACTCTATTATTGGTAATGAAATGAATTAGTTGTGTTCCTGTCAAAAAAAAATCTTGTTGGTGGGATCGTAATTTGATGCTGGCGAATATTATACAACAATTTCAATACGGGTTCCCTAAGGAGGGTTATTCACAAGATTGACAGCCACACTTGAGTCGCACTCCACCCAAAATTCATCTTATGTGCAAAAGTTATGTTTGAGTTTTTATAACATTTATAACATGGTGGCGTGTAAGGTGAACCACTAAACAAGTGGTTCACCGGTGATCCAGTATTTGAAAACCATTGGATTTATTATAAAATAAATGAATGGTTGTGATTATTCACCATTAATTCAAGTAATTAGTATAATAATATTTACATTTAATCCCTAAAAGGTGGGTTGAAATTTTAATTTGGTAAAGTTGTGCTAGGGTTGGTACTTGGTAATGTCGACAAAAGGGGTTGCGATGGGTAGGTAGAGACTGGCAGCGGCAGCTTCCACCATGACTGGACCTGATCACTTCATCCTCAACTCTTCTCACATTTCCCATTCGAATTCGAGTTGCAGTTCGGTTCAGTGGTGGATCACAACTTCAGTGATTCCAACCTCTATCGTTGGAATGATTCTGATGCCAATAGCTACCCACCTATGCCCTGATGGTTGGCTTTGATTTTAAGAAGGAATATGAGGAAGAAGAAAAATAGAGGATAAAGTGGAAAAATTTTGAGACATAATTTGTGGGTCTGAGACAAACTGCTATTTCTTTTGAAGATTCTTAACCTTGGTCTGACGATGGGAATAGTAATGGGTATCCCTACTCTTAACCCAAATGTGATTAACCCTTCACAAAGATGACCACACAAACCCATTCTCTTCACACACATCCACTATTTCGTTGTCTATCCAGACACAACCCACACCCACAAAGTTCCAATTTTGTAATTCTCATTTTTTTCCCAAAGCTACATCCTTATGTGTGATTTTTTTAAGTCGAAAAGTTTGTTATCCTTGTCTGGGTATCTTCAAACAAGCCAACACGCTCACAACACGTGAAATAATCAAAATGCATTCTAAAGTTCAAATTTTTGGGGGAGTTGGTTTAGAACCCTGTTTCAATACAATATATATGATAAATTTTTTTTTATTTTTATATTCTGTGGAAGGAGTTCCACCATATCTCTTATACGTGTACGAGTGTCTTACTTTAGCTCTGTTGTGGTGTATGAATTCTGAAGCATTTTGTACAGGCTGCAACTTAACCATGACCCATTAATTTGAAAATTCTTCCATGCAGTAGAAACATCAATTGATTGTGGATAAGGGGTATGAAATACCAGGCATCGCGTGAATCCGCCGTTGCACCACCGCATCGTGTGAGAGGTCTTCCACATGTGTCGCCCGTTTGGGCGACCTTGCTATGCATCGTCGGTTGCGTGGAAGAGTTTTTCCAATTGTGCGTTGCAACTGTTTATTTCTTTCAAGCAAAAACAATAAGCAATTTACAAATTTTAAACTTACCCCTATAAAACTAATTTATTGTGATTTTAACCCAAAAATACCTGATGCAATAAGTCACTTTCCAACCTCACCAGTGGACCACATGTTGTAAATTTTCACGGTAGAAGCCACCTGATAACATAAGATAAAAATGCTACCTTTCCCAATAGCATGTCGAGGGACATTTTGATTTCGCAAGAGTTGTGATATTTTCAAATTTCAATATCTCATTCTGTCTCTTTCTTTCTTATCAAATTATATAACATCTCTCTCTCTCTCTCTCCTCCCTTCTCATTTTGACAGCATCCTTACACAGTTACACTTCTCTGTTTCTTTCTTTCTTATCATATCACTTTTTTTTTTTTTTTCAAAGTTTCAATCGCTCGTAAATTATATCATGTCACTCAACACTTCTCTCTTCCCCTTAGGAGTGTGAAAAAACCTTCATTCCTGGCAAAATCATGTTACTTACCTTCAAACAATCACTTCATTTTCGGGTTAAATTATGTTAGCTCGGGTTCAAAATTATTGTGCGACAATTGAATTCGATGATCAATTCAGTTAAACTATTGAATCAGGACACGAGAAATTCGCATAGCCTTACTTCCATGAAAGATGTTTCCAAGTCCACGGCAAGCCTGATGAAGCATGATTTAGACTTGTTATTATTGCAGAATAACTCATGGTAAATACATACATCAAGATAGTTGACATGTCGCATTTGGAAAAAGGAGTAGCTCACACGCACACCACATGATAAAGGAGAAATAACGGATATGCTCCCCAATTCATAGCTGTGTAGCACATTTATATTATATTATATTACCACAATTACAAAAAACAGAGTATAATAAGAGGACAATATACTTAAAAAATACACTTCTTTCGGTTTAGAAGAGCTTTACATTTCTATACCGCATAAGGCTCAGAAGTTTAACCTCTTAAGGCAACATGAGCAACGAAACGTTTAAGATCCATCGAAGAAAAGTGTACCATGTTCGGTGGATTTAATGAATTTCTTCAGCAACAGGACCACAATTGCAATAGTAAGTCCAATAGCTGCCCATGTGAACAACCGATCATCAGGTTTTTGGACCCTACTCTCTGGCTTCGGATTTTGAACCCTTGTATCTGACTTTTGGAGCAACTGATTCCTTGAAACACTTGATTGAATCTCCCTTGAAGAGTCAATTCCTGCAGCTGCAGGATTAGCATTTGCCGGGACTTCTCGTTCTTCAACAATCTCATCACCTGGTTGATCTTGAATCCCCTCTTCTGCAGGTAAAGCCTCAGCATTAGATGAACTAACCTGGGACTCAGCTTCTCCATGTGTGGGGTGCTCTTCGGGAGCCTCCGTGTGGCTAAGTTGAGGAACAGGAGGTGCCTTGCTTAGCATATACTCATGTATCTGGGATAACAAGGTACAATCAGTATGATATATTACAGAAAACATGTATTGAAGACAAAACAATAAGCAACATTTTACCTCATCAATCAGCTTTTGACGTTCAGGAGTCCCAAATTTAGGAGGTGCTTCACGAGATTTAATGGCCAAGGTTCGCCTCTCTTCTTTCTTGTAGTCTAACGAGCCCAATGCACCATTTGGGTTGGTAGGCATGAATGCAATCAGTGCAACTAAAGCGGTCCTTACTGCCAAAGAAATTTACAACGATCAAGTCAGAACGTTTGCCATCAAAGGAATCTATAGGGTGTGGCCTGTATAGTCATATGGAGGTATTGTATTTAAGATCTAACAGGGGGGGGGGGGGAAAGTAGTATAATAAAAGAAGAATGATGAAAATAACAGATGCATTCCCAAGCAGACGAACCAAGACACTAGAATCAATACAATTGGCTCAGTTTGAATTAGCTTCTAGTTTATGGAAGCTTCTCAATTAAACTTTTTGTAGTTCACTTACAAAAAGTCCTTGCAAATTGTGTTTACGTAGAAGTTAAACACAAGAACTTTTGAAAACAAAAAAAATTAGGATACAAAAACTAATTTCAACTTATACGACAAGCTCTTATTGAAAAAATTAGTTATTACAAAATTCTTTTGATATTTCAATTTTTATAAGCACTTGTTGATACGCTTATCCAAACTGGCTCAATGTCAACTCCTATCTAGAGGAAGTCATGTTATGTCCCTAAGCATAGTGCCATCCTAGTTTGAAAATAATAATAATGGATAATTATAAAGGAAGACGACAGTCAAATATTCCAGGCAATCTGGCAAGTGCAAAGCAACAACATTTGAAATACAAAACAACTAAAGTCTTGTATGTGTCTGTATATCCAAAATCGGCAATGCATGACATCTATGACACCAACAAAGAGCAAATTGGCCCATATGCTCAAGACATGCAAAATAGTTAAGCAAATGCAGATAGTCAAGACTGGAAAGGAATGTTATATACCGCTCCATGATGGTTGCCAGTGCTCAGGGTGGTGATTGGATATGCTCAAGCAAATCTTGGTTTGGGTCTCGAAACGACCATTGGGCTGGAAGCATAACAGCGAAATTTATAAGCATGTAGAGATTGAGATTTGGAGTTTCAGCATTAAAGACATTTCATGAAACAGGATCACACTCTTCACTAGACACTTTTTAATACACATACTGTTGTCGAGCGGAATTCATACCAGTCCCACTAAAAAGGACTTGAGCCAGATTTTTAGTGACACCACATGAATATAATAGAAAGTGTATTAGAAGGAGAAGTCAAAGAGTGTATTGTTAAGTGTTAAAAAATACTTAGCAGTGTGTCTGTGTGTGTGTGTGTAAAGATTAATATAACATAAGAATCTAAACAGTCAGGAGTATTCAATATCTTACAGTTAAGAGCATAAATGAAGGAGGTTTGAAGGGGTACTCTGATGGCAACTGGATCCGTCCATGATAAATCCCACCCTCAAATTCAGTATCACGAGGCCCTCTAATCGCAAATTGCCATTCAAATATATTTTCCTGGAAACAAACATGACGAATTTGCTCAGGAAAGACTTATAACAAGACAGCAAAATCAATATGATACTCAATACTCAATTCCCAAGTTTCAAATCAGTAACAAGTCACAGATTATACAGTGAATGAAAAAAAAAAAAAAACAAAGGAAAAAAAACAGACAAATCAGCTGAATACACAACAGTCTTTTAGCATGTTCAGTATACCAATTAGGATTAATTAATTAATTAATTAATTAATAGATTAATAATATTTAACCAAACCCAGAAGATAGTATTTTGAAATTTACATTCCAAACAGTTCATAAGTTAAAAGCTCCTCATACAATTCTTGAAAAATTAAACCCTACCCCCTTTCTCCCCAAAGATGAAATCCAAACTTGCCTTGGATCAATCAATTCCACGGAATACCCAATCCAATGCAAAAAAACTACATCTATAACACCCAAAAATCAGAACATCATAACATATGTTAATGAATAACACAGACAAGTAACATCACGATCTTATTGAAATTCGATCCCATTGCTCGACAAAAATGAATCACAAACAGCAAAATCGAAGCACAAATGAAATCACAGATCACAAGATCTATAAAATAGAAACCTCGAGAGGGAGGCTCATGAAATCATCGGAAGGATTGGAGTGCATCTCTTTGACCTCCTGGAGGATCCGCTTCACGGCGGGGTTCTTGAGGTTGTACTTGTCCGCCATTATTATTATACCGAAAGCTGAACCGAAATCGCCACGGCCACCACCGTCTCTGCCGATGGGTCAATTTCAATTTCAATTTCAAATATCAACAAACCGTTGCAGCTATGATCGATTATGGAACGGCACACACACAGACAAAGGGGGTGATTTTCCAATTGGGAATGGAAAATTTAAAATTATAGAGGAGAGACCGAAACCGAGGACGTTGACTCTCTGAATGACACGTAGTGATATGCCTGTTATCTTACGTGTCTCTATTCTGTTGGATAGGAAATAGGAATAGAACGAGGAGGGAACCTTCCTTGGATCGCACTTCCATTCCATCATTTTGTTTTTGTACAACATTCCATTATTACACCCTCAGACAAGTGTCGCATTTCATGGAAAAATAAATCTCTAAGACCAACCACAATGGGGATTTTGTTGGGTATCTATCCTATGTGAAAGGAAATCTTATTTTTTTTAGCATTGGAGAGATCTTCACTGATAGTGAGAGAGCTCAATTTTTTTATCTCAGTATCCATTTGTAGACACGAGAGCTTAGCATTAAAATACCATTGTTTCTCTTTCTTCAACAACCAAAAATACCGCGTTGCCCCTCATCTCAGATTCAACAACAGAAAACAACAAAGATGGTGGCGAGACACTAACTCGACGACGACGTGGTGGAGGAGGGTGTGTTTGACGCGGCGGCAAGGACGATGGAAGGAGGAGGACAGTAGAGGAACACAACAAGGAGGGCGTGGCTGCGACAGAGAGAACTATTGACTGACGAGAGAGAGATAGGCTGCCGTCGCGAAACTAGGGTGAAACGGAGGGAGAGGCGCCGAGGGGGACTGAGCGAAACGGAGGGAGAGGCGTCGATGGAGTTGAAGCCCGAGGGAGGGAGGAGAAACCTTGCAGACAGAGGGAGAAAGGGAGAGACCAAGGAAGAAGGAGGTGAGGGAAGAGAAGAGAGTGTCTCGAGAAAGTTCTGAACGTTGGGTTAAAGATATTTTAATGAGTTGCTTTAAGGAACCCGCGTTGGAGAGAAAAATGGGTCTGGGTATCTATATGTGATGTGGCATGAAAAACCTTATTTGGGCCCACTTATTTGGGCTAAGAAATTTGGTAAGCTCCCCCCATTGTGAATGCTCTAAGTGTTACCGTTCTTTATATTTTTTGATGTAGTATTAATTATTTTTTTCATTTTTAACCTCAAATTAATAATGCGTGCATCATTCATAAGTTATTATACTCTACTAAGTATTTATAACAATTATTGATAACCAATGGTACGGGTGGGAATAGGCCAGGCCGCCCGACAAGGGCCTATGGCCTAGCCTACGTTAGGCCTAGGCCAGACCAGACTTGTTTTTAAATAGATAAGGCCAATGTTTTTATAAAAGCCTATTTAGCTAAAAAGGTCAGACTTCGGGCCACCCGAAAAGCCTTTTAGGCTTAACAGACCGGCCTATTTAAGTAAATATAAATAATAATTTTATATTACTATTATTATTATATTTGATTTTGTACATTCTGTTAAATCATATACTTGCTGACTTTTTCGATAATTTAAGCATATTGACTTACGTAAACTTTTGCAATATTTAAAGGGCTTATTGCAAAATAAAATTTAAATAGACTATCACATAAGGTTAGATTCTCTAAAAGGTCAGGTTAGACCGTAAAAAAGATTCGTATCATATGAATAAATCAGAATCAGGCCTTATAAAATTCAGTTCGTCCTATTTATTTCCACTCCTGTGTCTCATGTTTCTTAGTAGTAGTGATTTTTTTTATTTTATAGTTTATTATAAATAGAACTTAATCCCATTGGCCTATCAACCCGTTAGTCTATTTAAACATCGGTCAGATGATTTATTCAAAGACATTAATATCAAATAGGTCTTTAAGTAGGCTAACGGGCCATATCAGACTTTCAAAAAGGCCAGACCAAGCCTGACAAAAAAGCCTATGACAGGTAACAGGTCAGGCTTAGGCCTTGAATTTTTTGATCAGGTCAGGCTTGGGCCTTACAAAGCCTAGCTCGGCCCAGCCTATTTCCACCCCTAACCAATGCTTAATAAGGATAATTTTGTAAAATTGTTACACTCATTAATTTATTTAGAGTTTTTTCTTTATCAGTGTGAAAAAACTAAAACGACACTTATTATGGGGCGGAGACAGTATCGTTTAAGGTCTTCTTAAAAATGATTAGTTATGTTAATTTCTATGGTAAAATAATGTGTTGAAACTAAAATACTCATATACTCTTATTTATGATCAACTCACTACACTTGTAACTACTCTCACTTAAATGAAGGTATTATTGGAAAATAATAATAAATATTGTCTTGTTATTTTAAAGTGACAAATAATTTGGGATAGATAAAAATTGCAAACATGACACTTAATATGAGACAAATTGAGTACTATAAGAAAAAAAGGTCTATTTTTTTTCCTTCTTAGAAGAAACATTGATCCATTTTTAAATATATTAAATACTAAATTTAATTTATACCCTTATTTATTATGAGAGAGAATATTAAGAATAATTAATATAAGGAGAATAATTAATATAAGGACATTATAGAATAAAATTTAAATTTATAGAAGTATTAAATGAAATTAATTAATTCCAATACTTTTCCTTTAGTCTCGATGAATTAAGATTTTGATTAGCGTTTTTTTTTTTGTATAATGTACAACATTCGATTATTATTACCCTGTGTTACAAATTTTTTAAATTCTGAGAAAAATATTTTAATTGATATGTAATGTTTTATCGAATTTTATTTCTTTATTTTGTCTTTGATAAACTCATAAAATTAATATATATACGTTGCATTTCATGTGTTTGTAGCATAAGCTTCAGCACAAAACCTTGAATTCTCATCTTCATAAAAAAAAATCCTTGAATTCTCATTATGCATTTTTTATTTGAACATGCGTATGGTTCAGATAAAAAAAAGGTTGTGGATATATTGCACAACAAAAAATAAAGGTTGTGGCGACTGGCGACAGTCGATTATTTGATTAAGATAATTATTTTATATTTGAAAATATAAATTTATTTTTTTCTTTTTTTTTTTTATGAATAAAGGAGTTAGCACAATGCTAAGAAACAAAGCGGGTTGTACTGAACCCCATTACATCAAAGCGGAGCTTAAGGTTGAGACCGGATGGAGGAACTTCCAAAATAGTCCAGGTAAAGTCACCCTGGTGTCCTAAGTTCGCTAGAAAGTCAGCGCAACTATTTGCTTCTTTATAGATATGAGACACTGAGACATCCCAGTCAGGAGCACAAAGGAGATGGAGGGCTTCTAGGAGGAGCGGTTGGAGAGCTCGATTGGGGCAGGATCCAATGTGCACAAGCCTAGAAACCACTTGGGAATCAACTTCAACAAGAAGAGAAGGAAGTTGGAGCTGCTTGGCAAGTTTGAAACCATAAAGGAGGGCCCATAATTCAACAGCAATGGCAATGCAGGTTCCAATGTGGCAATGAAATCCTTTAATGAAAGCACCTCTAGAATCACGAATAAGACCTCCACAAGCAGAAGAGTTTGTTTGGGTGCAGTGGGAGCCATCTATGTTTAGCTTGTAGGAATTTGCAGGGGGAGGCTGCCAAGCAATATGATGCTCCTGGCTAGGACTCTCAAAATAAGTAGGGACTGTCTTGTTAGCATCCTGGGAGATCAAATAAGCCTGACTGGAGACTATGTGTTCCATTGTGCGACCCAGGTCAGTTTTACTCTTAAAGATAAGGAGATTGTGGTCTCGCCAAAACATCCAAATGTTAATAGCAAAGATAGAAGGCCAAGGATAGCCAGAAACACCAATGTCATCAGTAGTCAAATTCCATTGCAGCCAATCGAAGAGACCTAAGCTGAAGAAATGACTCCAATGGTCACTGTTGATGAAACGATCCCAGTAGGCTCTAACATCGTCATAGTCATGCAAGACATGCAAAATGGTTTCATCTGAGAGATTGCATCTAGAGCAACTGCCATCTGCACACATGTTTATGTGCTTTCTCTCATTATTAGTAAGAAGCCTACGATGAGCTACCTTCCAAAGGAAAGCTCTAATACGCTGGGGTCCCTGCCACTTCCAAACAATATTGAAAAGAGGGTCAGGATAAGCATGAGCGTTTGGCTCCGCAGTCAAATAAGTGTAGGCTGACTTGATGCTGAAAGTACCATCATTTGAGAGAGCCCAGATAGGGAAATCTGCGAGTTCACCAGATGGAGGCTTAATACTAGCAATCTTCGAGCAAACATCCATAGGCAAGGGGGCGCAGAGCTTTTGCCAATTCCACCCCACACTGTTGCTATAACATGCAAGTGTGAAGTTTGCTTCACCTAAGGGAATGGAGGTAAGCACTCGATCTTTTAAGAAGCCAAAGCCAGGGACCCAAGCATCTTGCCAGAAGCGAGTAGTTTGACCATTATTAACCGCCCATTCCACCCCGCACTGTAGCCATAACAGACAAGTGTGAAGTTTGCTTCGCCTAAGGGAATGGAGGTAAGCACTCGATCTTTTAAGAAGCCGAAGCCAGGGACCCAAGCGTCTTGCTAGAAGTGAGTAGTTTGACCATTATTAACCCCCCAAGATAAGTTCTTCTCAATATGCTGCCAAACATTAGTGATTCCTCCCCAGATTACGGAAGCATTACTACGTTGTTCCACCACGGGAATAGAGGCATTGTTGCAGTTGTATTTGTCTCGGTAAATCTAAACCCAAAAAGAAATTAGCTGCCAAGCAAGCTTCATAAGGTAAGCTTGATTAAGAACCCGAAGAGATCTGAACCCCAGGCCCCCATCATCCTTGGGTTTGCAAATATTCTCCCAGTAGGAGATCAAATGGTACTTGCACTGGTCATTGGTGCTTCCCCAAATGAAGTTCTTGCAGATCCTCTCAGCTTCCTCACAAACAGAGATAGGGATGCAACAAGTTTGGAGAACATAGCCAGGGATACCTGTGAGAGAGGATTGGGCTAAAGTAATTCGGCCTGCTAGAGAGAGAGTAGATGATTTCCATCCGCTGAGCTTTTTCTTCATTTTGTCAATCATGAAAGAATAGGAAGCCTTGGAAAATTGTTGGTGAAGCATAGGAGCTCTAAGATAGATCCCCAAATCATCAGTAGCCTTGATACCAAGCCGAGAACTAAGGTTGTGCCTGAGGTCATCGTTAACATTTGCTGAGAAGAAAATGCTAGATTTGTCATAATTCAGCTTCTGTCCAGAGTCCTCACAGAATCGATCCATACAAGTTTTGATGACATCGACTTGGGAAGGAGAAGCTTCTGCCACTAGACAAATATCATCAGCAAAGAAAACATGGGAAAGTTTTACCGTGCGAGTTTGACCAAAAGTGAGAAGGAACTAGGTGTTAGTGCTAACGACATCTTGGATTAGGTGGCTTAAATGCTCCAAGCAGAGGATAAAGATGTAAGGTGATATGGGATTCCCCCAGACGCAACCCTCTAGCAGAGTTGAAGCCTTAAGTATTCCTCTCATTCCAATTAATAGAGATTGAAGCAGTGGTGATACACGCTTCAATAACAGCCAGGATGTGATGGGGGATGTTGAGAATCTCCATGGTATCTTTGATGAATTCCCAGCTCAATCTGTCAAAAGCTTTCTCAAGATCAAGCTTGAGGATCATAAAACCCCTCTTCCCCTTCATTGAAGACATTGTGTGGATGGCTTCTTGAAGAACTAGGATGTTGTTTGTGGTACTTCTGTTGGGAACGAAGCTACTCTGGCAAGTAGAAATCACATGGGGAAGAATAAAGCAAAGCCTCTGTGAAATGATTTTAGTAACCACTTTGTAGATAACATTGCAGAGGGCAATAGGGCGGAATTGCGTAATTCTCGTGGGGTCCTCACACTTGGGGATGAGAGTAAGAGCAGTGGCATTAACGTTCTTGATGGTGCTGGGGTTGTCGAAGACATCAAGGAGGAATTGATGAATGGAAGGCCCAACTATATCCCATTAAGACTTGAAGAAGATAGGATGGAAGCCGTCTGGACCAGGGGCTTTAAGATTGCCCATGCTGAAGAGGGCAGCTTTGGTTTCTTCAATAGTGATCGCCCTACTAAGTGATAACCTATCAATATTACTAATCATAGGAAAAGAAATGTTACTGGCAAGGATATGGGGGATAGGAGGGGCATAAGCATATAAGCCTCTGTAGAAATCCACCACAAGATCCTGAAGATGTTCCTCCTCATAAACCCAAGAATCATTAGAGTTCATGAGAGCAACAATTTTATTTTTCCGCCTGCGAGCAAGAGTGGACAAATGGAAGAAACGAGTATCTTTGTCACCAAGGTGGACCCATTTTAATTTAGCTTGGTGGCTCCAATAAGCTTCCTCCTAAAGACAAAGAGTTGAATATTCATTCCAAAGAGTATTCTTCAGAATTTCAAGGCGGTTGTTGGGATTAGGATATTTGAAAAGATTGCTTGGGCGGGATGAGATAGAAGTCCTCCTCCCCATTCCATTGGTTGTAATTGATAATGGTCTTTTTGGCGACCATTTAATGAAAATAAAGAAAATTGATTTTAATAAGCTAACTAGTCAAAAAAACTGTTATTGGATCGGACTCAAATATAGAGTAAAAACCGAATTAACTTAATTGGTTTGGATCGGAGTTTCGGATCTAACCATAGGATTATTAGTTCGGGTCTTACACCCCGAATTAAGCTAACAGACCTGAAACCTACTTTAGTTATCTAAGTTAATATAAATCTCACCAGGTTTTATTAACTCTCTTTTATGTGTTCACACTACTGTCTATATAAGAATTAGAGCTAATAATATTTTGACCAATCTTATGTCTATTTAAGAATTTTTTTTTTACCAATATAGTGTTGGAGTCGTTGGGAGACCACCCAACTTTGAATGAAAAAACATGGGATCAAAAACCCTAATTACTGTGAGTTAAAAAAAATTACTCAAAAGCCTTACATTCTGTTGACTGGAATGTAACTCCACAACAGTGATTCCCTTTTCTTCAAGCGATTACGCTAAGGAAGGAACTATAACTCACTCCAGAATGGGTTAAGTAAGCGAAATAAACTAAAACGAGAACATAAAGGTAAACATAAAGTGCAATTAAGCGAAAATAAGTTGTTTGTATTGATTGGCGTGTCTAAAAATTATGTACAACTTGGGTATTTATAGTAACAACTAAGAATTACCCCAATTTGCCACGTTCAGCTGGGTAACAATGATAAACTCCTAGTTGACAGTTATTCGGCTGAGTAGTGCCATGTTCCACTAACCACGTTCCTAAAATCTAGGCGCCACTTCGCATCATGACCACGTCTCAGCCAACGACTTTTTAATCTTGATCTTATCTCTTTGTTTCCTCGCTCAGCTCCTGAAATCTTGGAGATAATTCTAAACTTAATTGATTTTGAATTAAATTAATTCAAAATCCATCTCCATTACTTTCGGCTCATGGAGCAATTCTAGAACTTGGCCCAAATAATGACTTCATGCTAGCCCAATAGGCCCAATACTTTCATATCAACCCAATAAGCCCAAGGCCTTCGCCTAGCTCTTGGTTTCCTGCTTTCGGCTTTGTTAGCTGCAGATTCGACTGACCTGTGGATCGACTGACCTCTATTCGACTAGCTTTCTCCCATTGACTGCTGTTGAATTCGGCTGACATTTAGGAGTATTTTGGGTGTAAACAATTGCCCCCTACGTTGCTTTAGCTGTAAAACTTTAAGTTTAGGCTAATGCAACGTAATGACTACAGTCAGTTCGCCGTCCAAATCATAAATGCCAAGTTATCTGTTTGTAACAACCTTTTAAATGAGCAACGGCTAATTCTATCTCATCCGATTAATACTCAACAAACCCTATCAACAGTAATCAGAATCTCCTCTAAATATCCCTCAGCCGAATTACCCTAATTACTTTTCTGAAAGCACTATTGCCCTGTAGCTTTACCCTCTTCGTTGCGAACTTTAACCTGCGATCACCATCACCATGTCTTTAGCTTCTGACTCTCAAAATCGTTCCTATGAATATGATGATGAGCAATCATCTGCCTCTGTAAGCTTTGAGCGTTCTCCAAGTCCCCCAATAGCTCTCGATTCTACCTTTCCCTCCCCTCTTTTCAAAATTCAGGATTTCTTATCCCTAACTCCTTCTACTTCAGAGTTACATGAGGGAGCCATTTTCTTGAAACAGTACATGTCTCCATCCTTCTATGGCTTACCAATCTCTTGTGATTGGTTTACCACCAAGTCTAAGCCAACCAATCTCCGGTCCTGGCCCCGTGCAACTCAACCCTATGTTGACTGGGTTAACAGATTGGAGAAGGTCAAATTTGACAAGTGGAAGCAATAGGGCCTCTATGATATGATTATGCTGTCTAGGCATGATATCCCACTCAACCTGAACATTCTTTATGGCTTTTTTTGGCTTTTGGCCAGTCCCTACCAACACTTTCCCCTTTCCTTGGGGACATGATTACTCCAACCCTGTTGGACGTGACAGCTATAGTGGGACTTCCTCTTATTGGGGATGAGGTTCCAGCTCTGCATACCTTCCCCATTCCAGCGTTTGGGTTCAATTTCTCCAAGAACACCTCCGATTATTCCAATTTCCTTACTCGTAATGCCAAGACAAAAGGTATAGTCACTGAGGCAGAGCACAATGCCTTCCTTTTGTACTGGTTCAGCAAGTACTTCCTCTGCTCGAGCTCCATTGCGGTGGTACAAGAGTTGCAACTCAATGTGGCTCTTGTCACTTCAGATAGGAAGCTATCATGGGGATCTCTTTTCCTATTTGACCTCTACCGATGCCTCTTCACTGTCCTAGATCGGCTGCAGAAAAGAGAGGACATCAAGAATGTTCAAGGACCTCTTTGGTTCCTTTAACTCTGGATCATGTTGTACTTTCCAGAATTCATTGAAGCTCACTTTAACCCACGCACTCTTCCTCAGAATATGAGGATTTTGGGGACTCAGCTTAGGCTCATTCCTTGTGAGTCTACTTATGTCTTCAACGTGGCTGAGAAACTCTTCAATCTTAGTCGCATATCGACTGACTGGCGCCCTGTCTTAGAAAAGGGCATTGGGCCATTTTGGATATTTTCAACCAATGAAGACCTCCCAGTCGAACAACATGATGAGACGGGGCTGAATTGGAGCATAGTCTTAACAGCTCGTAATTTGCTATGTGGCCTCAAGCCCACTTCTAGAAACAACAAGTCCTTTACAGAATTCTACTACCCCAACTGCAAGGCTATGCAGTTTGGGCTTCTACAGCATGTGCCTCTGCCATATGACTCCAAGATTGGGAGTCTTTGTCGGATGAGCTTTTCAACCAATGATGTGGTGGAGGTGGCCACGACTAATTTGGCCAAAATCAAGACTTTCAAGTAGATTGCTTTCACCCATGCTTCTGGAGAAACCTGCACTTTTGCCAATTGATGGCCATCAGTGACTACCAAACTATTTCCTGATCAGCTGGAGAAGTATGTCACCAGGCTTGTTATCATTGAGAGTGATAAACCAATAAAAGAACCTAGGCCAGCTGCTCAGCCTAAGAGCGCTCCTGCCAAGGCTAGGCCTCAGGTTCACAAGAGGACCTCTTCCAAAATCAAGACTCCAGTGATTCCACCCAGTAAGTTTTCTTGACCTTAACTCCTCTATTTCATCTTGCTTTTCCTCAATATTGTTCCTTATTTTCCATTGTCTTTTGGCAGCTAAAACCACTCCAAAAGTCATCATAGTTGAGGATAATCCAGCCACTCCCCTTCCAAAAAGAGGACGAGGGATCCTGGCATTACTATAGAGGAACCAGCCCAAGTTCCTACAGGCCTAAAGAGAAGGTCCAATCGGCTGACAAGGGGAAACAACCAAAGGTAAATTCTTCTTTAGGTTTTCCCTAGGTTTTTCCCAAACTTCTTTTATCAGCCTGTATTTAACCATTCTTGACGTATTCAAAGACCACGTGTGGAGATTCCTTCTCCTTATATCCCAAAGCCTTTTTAAGGCACCAGTTCACAGGTTGTCCCAGTGGTATAGTCGATTTCTCTTGATCTTAATGTATCATTGCCTATTTGTTTTGTCGACTAACCATTTGTTATCATACTCAGGCACCCTAGACTTCCACTGTTCCACCTCATGTTGAAGAACCTATTCACGATGCTCCTCCTGGGCCCTCTCCTCCTAGAGCTCCATTGGCTCCTCCTGTGCCCTCTCCTCCTAGAGCTCCATTTACCTCGGCTGATCCCCTTCCAATGGTTTCCTCCCCCATCTCTAATCATTTAGAGAGGGTGAATTCAGCATTGATGGGAGAAATTCCAACCAGTAGGGAGCAGGTTGCAGCCTTGAGAACCTCATTGTTCAAATTAGCCAATTCGGCTGACATCCCCGCTACTAGCCAAGAGGTATATAATGCCGTAGCCCTTCAACTCAATGATTTGGCCCACCAATATGGTCGCTCCAAAGGGATTCATGATATAGCCTCTCATCATCTCAAAAGGCTGAGGGAGCTTCAGGAGAAGAAGTCTTAGTTCCAAACCTTTTATCAAACCGTTGAGGCAAAACGGCAAGAGGCCTTGGCTCAGCATAAGGCCATAGATGATCGGCTAGCCATTCTGACGGCTGCACTGGATCAAATCAAGAAGGAGATGGGAGAATTGGCCCCCAAGTCGACTGCCCTAACACAGAAGTTGGACTCCTTTTCTGACCAACGCCTCACCTTGTACACTCAATCTTCTTCCTTGGATAGTGAGATAGCAGTGCTCTTTGCACAGAAGGCTGGTTTGGAAAAGGACTTGAGGACTGGAGGTGATGGCTTAGCTAAGGCCAACAGGACATGAGATTCCTTCAAGCAGCAGCTAGAGGAATCAAAAAGGAGAGAAGTTCCTACTGTAACTGATACCTCAACCAACCAGCAAGATGAGTCCATTAACCCGATTGTGCCTATTGCAGAAGTCACAGCTGACCCTACCCCTCAGGTTGCTGCCCCTTCGGCTACAAAAGATCCTTCTGCAACTCCTGACCCTTCAGCAGCCGAACAAGGCTCAGTGCACACGGAGGAAACTGCAGGTGGTTCGCCTGGCGCAGCAGCTGCCTAGCCTCTTTTGAAGTCTTTTTATTTTCATTTTCTGTCTAAGTATTTTGGCTAGGTGGCCGGCGTGTGGTCACCATGACATTACCTTTTTTTGAATCAATTTCCTTTATTCCTCCAATATGCCTTACCATATAGTAGGGTAGTATCTCTTAAGGTACTTCCCATTTATACTTCTATTTAATTCTTCGCCTTGCATGTTAACTAGCCGATAAGCACCACCATTATAAGCTTTACTAACAATAAATGGCCCTTCCCAGTTTGGTGACCATTTCCCAAACTTAGGATCTTTAATCCCAATAGATAATATGGTTTTCCAAACAAGGTCCCCTTCAACAAACCTCTTTGCCTTTACATGCTTGTTGTAAGCTCTGGCCATTTTCTGTTTGCTACGTTCAATTTTGTTCAAAGCCATGAGTCGATCCACATCAACTGAATCTAACTCCATAAGCATGGCTTGTTGATACTCATCTAAGCTTATCAGGCCTTGTTTTGAAAGTCACATTTATTTCTAATGATAACACTACATCTTGACCATATGTTAGCCGAAATGGGGTAAACCTAGTTGCATTGCACTTGGAGTCCCTCACAGCCCACAATACTTCATTTGGTGTTTCATGCCATTTCCTGGGCTTGTCTTCAATATTCTTTTTGATTAAATCAATAAGAATTTTATTAGTAGCCTCCGCTTGCCCATTAGCTTGTGCATAATAAGGGGATGAATGAATCATCTTAATCCCAAATTGTTGTGCGATGGCTACCACCTTTTCTCTAGTAAATATAGTACCTTGGTCTATAGTAATGGTTTCAGGAATACTAAACCTATAAATGATCTGGTATTGTATAAATCTAATCACATCATCCTGAGTCACATTCACCATCGGCAGCGCTTCTACCCATTTGGTGAAGTAGTCAGTCGCAACTATGGTAAACGCATGCCTATTGAAAGAAGGTGGATAAATTTTACCTATCAGATCCATTGCTTATCCCCTAAATGGACAAGGTTTTATCACTGGATGTAAATTCTTAGCTGGCACCCTTTGTATCGGACCATGCAATTAACAGGCTTCACACCCTTTAGCATATTGATAACAATCAGCTATAATGGTAGGCCAATAATACCCATGCCTGTATATTAACCATTTCATAATGGGTCCAGCCCTATGAGAACCACAAATCCCTTCATGTACTTCCCCCATAACTTTCATGGATTCGTCTTTACTGATGCACCTTAGTAATACTCCATTGATAGCCCTCCTATAGATTTCATCATCCACCAACACATTTTTAAGTGCTTTCTGCTTAAGTTTGAAGTCAGTACTACTTGAAGGATCTCTTAGATAGTCAATTAACTCCTTTTTCCAAGAGTCGATCGTATCTATAGGCGCACATTCCCACAATGGGTACTCCTCATGTTTTACTTCGACTATCATGTCATTGTACCCTGAGGCTTGTTGAGCCAAGTCATTAGCCTCTTCATTTTCCTCTCTGGAAATGTAATATACTATAACATCAGCAAACAGACGTAGTAGCCTACTAGCCATTTCATAGCATTCTTTCAAGTTGGGGTTATTGCATTTGTGTTCCCCAGTTAGCTGCTTTATGACTAACTGTGAATCTCCCATGACTTGATCATAATTTGCTTTTATGGTTGTCAGAATCTTAAGTCCCAAAATCAAGGCCTTATATTCTGCCTGATTATTAGAACAACCAAGGTCTAGCTGACATATGAATTTCTAACTCTTGCCTGTTGGACTAGTAATGATTATACCAACACCTACCCCTTTTTGGGTTCTTGACCCATCAAACATCAACACCTAAGGCTTCAAGTTGATACATGCAACTTGATCGACTAAGGGGTCATTAACCTCAACACAAGGGTGCTGAGCCAAGAAGTCAGCTACTACCTGACCCTTCATTGCTCTTAATGGAACATATTTTAGCGCAAAGACATTTAACTTAATGGCCCACTTCATCAGCCGACCCTATAAGACAAGCCTATTAAGGAAATACCTGACAATATCAATTTTGCACAAAACCAATATTTTTTTAGGGAACAAATAATATTCGAGTTTTGTAGAAGCATAAAACAATGATAAACATAGTTTTTCAATAGGGATATATCTGGTTTCTGCATCATTCAGTGTTCAGCTAAGATAATACACAGCTCTTTCTGTTCCATCATCAATATCCTATGCTAGTAAGCAGCCGATTGACTCTTCTTCTGTAGCTATGTATAATTTGAGCGGTCTTCTAGACATTGGGGGTGTTAGCACAGGAGGATTGGCTAACGCCTGCTTGATTTACTCAAAAGCTTGTTATTGCTCTTTTCCCCACGTCATATCATCAGTATCTTTTAGCCTCAGCAAATGGGAAAAAGCCTTCATTTTTCCAGCCGAATTAGCTATCAACCTCTTTAGGAAGTTGATCTTGTCTATCAAACTCTAAAGTTCTTTCTTGTTCCTAGGAGGTCTAGCTTCCAAGATGAATTTTGCCTTGTTTTTGTCTACTTCAATCCCTTGATGGTTGTCCAGGAATCCTAGGAAATTGCCAGCTGCAACTCTAAAGACACATTTGGCAGGATTCATCTTCAGCTTATGGGCTTGCATCCTCTTTAAAGCCTGCTCTAATTCTACCAAATGGCATTCAAAGTCCTTGGACTTGACAACCACATCATCAATGTACACTTCCATGGTCTTACCAATCAAGTCATGGAAAATGGTGTTCATAGCCCTTTGATAAGTGGCCCCAGCATTTTTAAGCCCAAAAGGCATGACCACCCACTCATATATCCCCAAAGCTCCAGGGCATCTGAAGGCTGTCTTGTGTATATCTTCTTTTACTAAGAAGATCTGGTTATACCCTAAGTGTCCATCCATGAAGGTGAGAATACCTTGGGTAGCTGCCGTATCGACTAACATGTCAGCCACATGCATAGCATATTCATCCTTTGGTGTCGCCAAATTCAGGTTTCTGTAGTCAATGAATACTCTTATTTGGCCATTATTCTTGATCACAGGGACTATATTGGATAGCCATTCTACATACCTAGCCGTCCTAATGAAGCCTGCCTTCAATAGCCTTTCAATCTCAGCTTTGATCTGAGGCATCAAATGAGGAGTAAACCTGCGAGGGGCCTGCGTGAAAGGTTTGTATCCTTCCTTAATAGGAAACCTATGTTCCACCAATTCTCTGGCCAAACCAGGCATTTCATAGTAATTCCATGCAAAACAATCCTTGTATTACTGGATCAATTCGATTAACTTGCCTCGTTTGTCTTCTTCAAGTAACCTACTCACTTTGACTATTCTGGGTTCCTCTTGTGTACCCAGGTTGATTCAATCAAAGGGTCTTCTGCTTCAAAAGTGGGAGCAATTTTGTGAAGAGGAGAATCTAATTCCATAGGCTCGGCTACAAATGCCTTATCAGGCTCAGCTGCCATACCTTCTCTCTTGAAGAGCAAGTTCTCGTCATCATCTTCACTCTCAGTATCATCTTCCTCCATCTCGGCAGCTATCACCTTGGACTTGGCCCTGAAGATCTCCAGCTGACCTAACATGTCTTCAAGTACTTGTGAGATCTTTATTCATTAATCGCCCGTGTATTAGGCTGTGAATCGGCCTGAGACTTCAACTTGAATCCTTCATTGGTGAGATTGCATACTTTCCAAGCCCCTTCTTCATAATCTTCTGGAACAGCAATAGGCCTTAGGTGTGGAGAATAGAACAATGACTCCAGCATCTTTACCTCAGTTGAGAAGGGATTCTTATTAGCTTCGACTGTCTCCACATTGTCTCCAACCCAAAACATAAGCTTTTGGTGAAGTGTAGACGACACATATTGACTGGTGTGAATCCAATCCCTACCCAGAATTATGTTGTAGGAAGGTTTACCATCAACCACAAAGAAGGCTGACTTGATGGTTTTGGGGCCTACAATTACTTCGGCTATTAAGACTCCAAGAGCTGTAGATGGTTTGCCCATGAAGTTGGACATTTTCATGTTGGTAGGAACCAGGTCTTCTAAACCTTTCCCAAGTTTTCTCATGGTTGCAATAGGCATCACATTCAAAACAACTCCACCATCCACAAACACTCTTCCAAAGATCTTTCCATTAATATAAGCCTTGATATACAGAGGTTTCAAGTGTTTTACCATCTCCTCAGTGGGCTTTTCAAAGATCATTTTGGTTACCTCATCAGCCGATGGTTCAGCTAACGTGGCCCATTCTGTTTCTTCTGCAAACACATCACCCTCCAAGCTTCCTAGTTGGGGGATATCTGCCCAAAACTCTTCAGGGAATAAGATAATGGCATCTATGTCAGCTAACAGGCCATCAACCTCTTCATTGAATAAGAGATCCAACAAAGAGTCTTCTATGGTATCATTTGGCTCCCAGTGCATCTCTGGAATCACTGATCTCTCTATGGTGATTGCTTCATCATCCACATCAACTGAAGAAATTGGGCCTTTAGCTTCAGGAGCAAGATCCTGCTCATTGACTGGCTCCATGCTCTGGGGCACTTCATCTTTCGTAGCCTCTCTAGCCTCCAGTTTTGGGAAGGCCTTGTCTAGCATGTTGCTCACAGTCTCCTAGGCAATTTCTTTCTTTTCCATGTTCTTGACATCAGCTAGCATTTGCAGAGTGTGTTACATTTTCTGAATAAATCTCATGCTCTGCATTCTTCTCTTTTGGGTTCTTGTCAACACAACTGGTATTACCTTTTTGGCATACTTGTTCAAGAACCAATGCCCCTCTGTGACATTAGCAGGAGGCTTCAACATTCTTTGTGACTTTAGCTTCTCATCATTTCTCACTGTTATTTTCAGAGAAGACATGCCTTCTTCCATGGTAAACTTAGCCACCCTTCTTTTGTCATTAGGGATAGGTTCCTCATCAATCTTGGGTAAAGATAGCCTCCCACTATCTCTAATGGCTAACCGACCTTTCCCCCTAGTTTCAATAATAGGTGTATTCCCTTTGGCCTTGGCAGATCCTTCTGCTGAAGTTTGGCAATGTTTCACATACTTCTTGACTAATTCCTGAGTGAGCCGCCTTGGCTTGGGTTATCTCCTCCCCTTCCTATGCTCTGGGATTGGCTGAGGATTCCCTAATCTGTCAAAAACATAAGTCCTGATAGCCTCAAGTTTTAGCCGATCACTATGGTTTGATTCGGCTAACCCCTTTTTTGGCCTCCAAACTTGTTGAACAGATATCCTCCGCCTGTGGCTAGACTCTACATCTTCAGGCTTTGAGAATGAAACCATGTTTATCCCTAAGGCAGGGAATGGGTCAGCATCCACTGTCATTTCAGCAATTCCTTTATCTGCAAGTTTGAACATTTCTTCCTTTATTCCCTTCTGAATGGTCTTTCTGATAACCATGCAGTCTACAGTTGCATGATTATAGGAGTTATGCCACTTGCAGTACTTCTTATCCTTTAGCTCTTCAGCAGGTGGGATTTTATGCCCATCCAGCAGCTGAATCTGCTTATCTTTGAGTAAGTAGTCAAAGGTTTGATCTGCCTTGGAAATATCAAAGGAATATTCCACATTACCTTTTCCTGACTTTGACTCTTTCCCTTTAGCAGCTCTCAGGGCTGGGCAAGAGTAGCCTTTACCCTTCACTATCTCAGCTGCCATGATGTCTGCCGTGGAATTGGCTGAGTCATCATCAGAGTGTTCAGCATCTATAATGGATACCAACTGAGGGCCTCTCCACCTACTGGCTCGCCTCTTTTCTTTTTCTTGGATAAACTGTTCAATGCGTATAGCCCTGGAAACTAACTGATTTAAATCAGTGCAGGCTTGACCAACTAGTTTTTCCTTGAGTTGAGGATACAAGCTGCTAATGGCCATGGATGCATATTCTGCCTCAGGGAACTGCACTGAGCATTTCCCAACTATCTTTCTGAACCGTTCCACAAAATCAGCAGCTGACTCATCTACCTGTTGTCTTAGGTTCATGAGGTCAACCGCAGTGACTTCAGGTTGAGGCCAATAAAATCTATCATGAAAGCATTTCTCCATATCTGCCCATGTCTGTATAGAGTTAGGTGGTAAAGAAGAGTACCATGTAAATGTTGTCCCTGTAAGTGACAAGGGGAACAGCTACAATTTGTTAAACTCTTTCTGGTTCCCTTTACCACATTGGGCAGTAAATCTGTCTATGTGCTCCATTGTAGACTTGCCATCTTCTCGAGAGAAAGTGGCAAAATCCGGAGTCTTGTATCCCCTGGGCGGAGGTACCAATCTATCTACCCACTCAGGGTATGGTTTCCTGTAGATCGGCCTATCCAAAGGCTTCAGCTGCACACAAAAATACTTCTTGATGGTATCTGCAATTACAGCTGGGTCCAATAGCTGAGAACCCCCTGGCCTCACTTCCCCTAAGTTAGGAGTTGTTGCTTGCTGCTGTTGTCTCCATGTTGGGGGATGTGCTTGAGATACTTGCTCTGGAGGATTAGGGTAACCTGGCTGATTTGGCATTAGAGGTGGGTTAAACGCCCATGGCTGCTCCATGATTCCTTCACCTGGCACCCTATATTGAGTCCCTAGAACACCTGTGTTGAGTGGTGGAGGTGGGATCTGCCCCCATGACTGCTCCATCACTAAACCAGGTGCCCTTGGAGTTGACCCCATTTGAGTGCCTGTAGATACTTCAGGATAAGGTGGATAGAATGAGGGAGTAGCCAATACAGGTGGAAGATTACTCCATGGCTGTTGTCCAGCATAACTCCCAGTGGTTTCATCGCACCTCCTCCTATGCCAAGAGGTTGCCCCCTAGTGTACTGTGGATTAGTCGCCTGCATAGTAGCACCATAGGGTTGCACATACGGCATTACTTGCGGCATTCCAATATGCCCACTGCATCTGGTGGCCTCCTAGCCATCTGCACCTGTCCAAAATGAAGATTAGCCTGGTTAGTTGCATCATTTACCACTTGTTGACTTCCAGTGTTCACAGTGGCAAAAGTACTACACTGGAAATTAATTGGATTGAAAGGTATCTGCCCCATATTCGGCTGGACCTGAGTAGGTCCTGCCTGCACATAGGTAGGCTGAACTTGCTGTATCCCTGTCGGGGTTGTACTCGGTTGAACATGAGTTGGTCCTACCGGAGCTGCATTCAGGTGGGTGACTGGTCCTTATTGGGTAGTGTACCCCACTTGTGTTGGAATAGCATAATTGATAGAGCTCTCGCCTGAGTGAGCCCTGTTAGCCTCTATCTCTCTGGCTTGCTGCACTTCATTATATACCATGGGCTTCACAATATCAGCCAACTGTTGTGACACTTGGTACATGATATCATTGATTTCCAAATCGAGTTGTTGGCGTATAAATGAAGTGGACATCACCAACGGTTGATCATTAGGCTCAAGGACTGCCTCTACATGCACTGGCTCAGCTGTTGAAGTAGGCAATCCTTGAGAGGGACTCCCTTCAACAATCTTCTTGGAACTGTTCTTCTTTGACGTAGCTTGTTCCATGCTGCTTAGGCTCTTACCAGAACGCAAGTGCATATGCCAATAGTAATCCTGATCTGGGGATTCGAATGTGTTGATTTGTTCACCTTTGGTCCCATTGGGCGTGCCAATTTTGTTGACTGGAATGTAACTTGGCTGATGATCGGCTAACTCTACAACAGTGATTCCATTTTCTTCAAGAGATTACGCTAAGGAAGAAACTATGTTCCTCAGCTATGGATCCCTTAACTCACTCCAGAAAGGGTTAAATAAGTGAACTAAACTAAAACAGGAACGAAAAGGTAAACATAAAGTGCAACTGAACGAAAATAAGTTGTTTGTATTGATTGGTGTGTCTAAAAATTATGTACAACTTGGGTATTTATAGTAACAACTAAGAATTATCCCTATTTCTCACGTTCAGCTGGCTAACAATGATAAACTCCTAGTTGACAGTTATTCGACTGAGTAGTGTCATGTTCCACTAACCACGTTCCTAAAATCTAGGCGCCACTTCGCATCATGGCCACGTCTCAGCCAACGGCTCTTTAAGCTTGATCTTATCTCTTTGTTCCCTCGCTCAGCTCCTGAAATCTTGGAGATAATTCTAAACTTAATTTATTTTGAATTTAAATTAATTCAAAATCCATCTCCATTACTTTCGGCTCATGGAGCAATTCTAGAACCTGGCCCAAATAATGACTTCACGCTAGCCCAATAGGCCCAATACTTTCATATCAACCCAATAAGCCCAAGACCTTCGCCTAGCTCTTGCTTTCTTGGTTTCGACTTTGTTATCTGTAGATTCGGCTGACCTGTGGATCGACTGACCTCTATTCGATTAGCTTCCTCCCATCGGCTGCTGTTGAATTTGACTGACACTTAGAAATATTTTGGGTGTAAACACATTTCTTACAAGTTGTTAGACACGTTGGTGAAAAAACAATTTTGCAGATTATTTGGCTAAGATGCGTGCTGATCAAAATTGGGGCTTACTATTTCACACAAGGTTACAAAAACCGAACCGGTTGGACCGGGAACCGGACCCCCGGCCGGTCCGAGTCGTGCAATTAGACCGCCTGCAAAAAAATCGGACGGTCCGGTTTAAGAACCGGTAAAAAACCGGACTAGACCGGGCAAAAATCGGGAAAACCGGGTTTCACTTCAACCCGGCCAGTTCGTAAACTTGCTTTTTTTTATTTTAAAAAACGGTCAAAACAACGTCGTTTTAGGCGTTTAGGTTTCAATTTTTTTACTCTTCACCATTTGAACTTAGCCTCTATTTATAGTTGTTATTGTTAAGTGAAGTATAATTTTTATGGTGTGAAGTTATGAATATCAGTTATTTTTTGTTTATTATTTATATATATATTGTATTAAATATTTAAAAAATAATATTTTATTCGACCCCGGTTCGACCCCGGTCCGACCCAAAAACCCTGAACCCTGACCTTCTCCAATTCAATACCCGATCCGGTTTTAATTACCTTGATTTCACAGAACCCTCCTTCCGTATATCCTTTCTTGTTAGCTGATGCTTTGAGAATGCCTTTCATCAGGGTGTAGTTTGTTTGGGTTTTCTTTTCTTTTGTTTCTTTTCTCATTTTGTAACAAAAAGAAAATTACTCAAAAGCGAAAACTAGATACAGATATTTTTTTATACCATCATGTCACTGTCTCAAATATTATTATGTTATGTCAAAAGGTACCGAAAAGAGATTGTCACCTTTTTATTACTACCTCTCATATAATATAAAAAAAAATCACCGAAGATTAAATAATACTATGTAACGCTATAAAATTTGAAGTTATCCCATATATACTCTTACTATTAAATATTTTATGCCCATAGTATGAGTTTCTAGTAAACATACAACACATTAAATAGGGATATAAAATTTTTTTTAACAATTAATACACATTGAAATGATTTTTCTTTTTTATAATTAGGACAAAAAAAATACACCAAATTTTTTTTTATACTAAAGACCGGAGTCAGTATTCAATAACATTTGTCTCAAAAACGACATAACCAAGGTTCTAAATTAATTGCGGTATTGTAAGCTGAAATGACAAATTACAATTTATCATCATCGATGCAACCTACAATTACAACTTAACAAAATGGCATCATATGCGATCAGAAAATACTAATGCTTAATAACAAACATGCGTTACAAATAAGAATCAAGCATGCTCCTCAATGGTCAACTCATCAACAACATTACCATGGTTCAAGAGATTAAAACCTTCAACTTCACCACATTTGCTAGCCAAGTTATAAACCCCTTGATTCACCAAACACTTTCGTGCAACAATGACCGAATTAATAACCTCATCAGTTGGATGAAAAATCGACAGAACCTCAAAACCTTTGAGATCAGAACAAGGATCAACAACAGGATAGAGGAAAGCTCTAGCACCATGTGCACTCCTCAGCAATAAAATAGCACCAGGAGCCATGTGTTTAGCCAAGTGATTAATGATTTTTACTTTCTCCTTCATGTCCATGCCAACCAGTGCAGCCAAGAACACAACATTATACTCCTTAAGACCACTTGACACGTCAGCAATATCACTAGTGTGGAAGAACATTCTTTTTGACAAATCAGGGTCTGATGAGATTAGCTCATAAGCTTTGGCATTAGCCAATGGATCAATGTCATAGTTGTGAAAGCATGTTTGTGTCAGGTAATAGGTTGCCAACATGATTGAGGTGAGAGGAAGTGGACCAGAGCCAATAAATGCAAGCTTTTTAGGAACTTGAGTGCAGTGTGTGGTGAGCATAGTGAATTCCAAATGGGTGAGTTTGAGGTAATTTGAGTAGTAAGGGAATTGTTTGATGTGGTTTAATGGTTTCTCATGTGATCCTATGAGTGTAGAGTAATGACTTTCAAGAAGTCCCTCAGCTTTTCCACAAAGGCTAATTAGTTTGCCTATGGTTTCTTTAACTTCTTGGGACAGGTTAGTAACATCAATTTGACAAGGGGTGGTGCAAGTAGTAACAAGTTGGGTAAATAGGTCATTGACATGGTTAGAGGGATTGAGGTTCCCTAACCTAGAGAGTTTCTCATAGATTTTACATACCTTTTTCACTATCACCTCTTGCTGGTTGTTGTCCATAACTTGCTTGCAACAAAGGTAGGCTCAGCTTCTCACCCTTGAATTCTTGTTTGGTTACACCCTTCAATGCTTATTTATAAGTGCAATTCAGGAGTATTCTATTTAGAATTTCGAGGTTATAAATTATAATTGATGACGACATTCAAGTGGGGTGCAATGCAAGTGCAAATTGATGTAAGAGATTAAAAGCCCTCCGTTTGCACTTTATGTATTAAAATAATGATAATGATCAAGTGTATGCGGCAGTGCGGCACTACAGGACAATGTCAACTTAGAAAGCTATTGTTGCTTACTAAAGATGTAATAGGACAATATATATAATAACAATATATACATTCTAGGTTATATTTCTGATTCAGGGTAGGGAAGAACAGCACTACTGAAATGGTAACACTGTGCTCATAGTCATGTGGTTCTTTTCTTTCCAAGTTGTGCAATGTGACCTGCAAGCGCATTATTACATCAGCTTTATTATTAACAGTGTAAATAATGATAGAGAGCTTAGGGGTACGAGATATGGCAACATTCTGCAACATTTTTCATTGCTACTCCGAATAACATCTCAAGAGGTAAGCCAAAAACAGAGCAGGGTACTCAGCATGTGGCTTTTGTGTATATTTTATCTCGTTTTTGTTTTCATATGCCTGCATTGGGTTTTCTGTCAACACCCCACCTCCCCTCCAACCAAAAAAAAAATATTTGCATAAGATCAACAAAACAATTATATCTGATGAAAGAGAACAGAACATGCACTCTTTAGATATAAGGCAGGAAAAAAAGCATCACATTTAATTTAATTGAGACTCAGAAATCAGATCCAACAAAAACAGTACCTGAACTGAAAGGTTTCACAAGTTGCTGATTTGATGAGTCTAGTATGTCGACATTGCGTTCCTAGATGGCCCCGTTGTCAATAATTGATCGGCGTAGTGCGCTATAAGATATATATTCTGTGTTTTACATCTGGATCCAAATTCTTTACATCTACTTATCTCTAACTAAAGTTTACACCCCCCTTAATTTTTTAAAAGAAAACTCTAAATAATGAATGAAGCGATAACCCATCTATCTATATAATAAAAATAATAGTAATTATTATTATTAATTATTCTTATTATAATTTTCTCTCATATGCTCTCAGCTGAATTATTTAAAATAATTGTATATACTATATAAATTAACAATATAGTTAACAATTTAAATTATATTTAAAATATTTTCCATTTTTTGAATATTTTTTACATTTTATAATTTATCACATTTTTAAATTATTCATTAATTTTAAAAAGTAAATATTAATAAGTAAGAGAGACTTCAACCATGTATCAATGTAGAATTTAAATTCAATTGATCAGTTTCACATTCTTTATTAATTGTTACATTTCTCATTTTATTTATTTTATTAATTATGCTTATTAATAATATAGTTTTTTTTTACTCAGATTAATAATATAGTTAAACAATTTAAGTTATATGTAAAATATTTTCAATTTTTATATTATTCACTAATTTTGAAAAATAAAAATTAATTAACAAGAATCTAATGAGTGAACTTAAAGTTGTTATGAAGTAAATAATATTATCAAAAAAATTTGTCATTACGTAAATAAAAGTATAAAGTATTTCATTAAATCATATAAATATATAATTAACTGTAGAAATAGTTAATAAATGAAAAAAATATTATTAACGAGTCTACAAGCAGAAGAGACATCAGACTATGATGATGCATCTGGTAATGATGATAACGTAATGAAGGTTTAGGAGACAATTCCAGGAGAAGGAGATAACGAACAAGAAGGACTTCGAGGATACAAGTCAAGTGATTTGCTACGAGTGCAAGAAGCTATGACACTTCAAGTCGAATGCCTACAACCTGATAAGAAGAAACCAAAGAAGTTCTTCAAGAAGAAGAAGAAGAAGCCACAGAAAAGGCAAACTTGTGTCTGATGGCTATCAAGGAATCAAATGGAGAAAAAGAAGATGTTGAGGTAACTTCTAACTCTCGTTCTGAATTACAAAAAACTTTTGATTACCTCCTCCAAGACTCCTCCATTCTCTTCAATGAGTATATGGCTTGAAAAAAAAAATTCTATTTTAACAGAAGAGTTTCTACAGATAAATGATTTAAACTCAAAACTCAATGAAGAAAATTAGAAGCTCAAAGCTGAAAATCACCATCTTGTGAGTGAAAACTCTAAGTCAGAAAATAAGTATGAAATTTCTATATCTGAACAAGGCTTAGCATTCCAAAATTATTTAACTGAGAGGTCAGGTATAAGTAAAATGGCAGTCTTATGTGGAGTTATAGACACAAAGGCAGAAATGACATTGGTCTTAAGGCAGGAAAACCAACTACTCAACCCACTTTTCTAAAGCTTGATCACACCAATGGTAACAGTGATTGTCTTATGCACAATCTGTAAAAACAATGGTCATTCGAGAAGTGCATGTGATTATATTAAAGGACATAGAGATTCTCACCCTCTAAACTAACAAGAGAGGACCAAAGAAGATTTGAGTATCTAAGGATAAAATAATTCTTGTTGCAGATATGCACTAACCAAGGTTGTAACCTTGGCCAAAACCTCAGATGAGTTAATTCATGAGCATACACTAGGTTAAAAAAAATTGTCTCCTTTGAGCAGGTAACCCCTTAGCCCAATGTATTCCTCAATAACTCCATCTCCAATCAACTTTTAAACACAACGCACAACAACCCCTTTTAGGTAGGTAGTTGCATGCAATGATTGAAAGCATTCCTCAAATTACAAAAAAATTTCCATGAACCAATATGATTGGTTCCACTTTGATGTTAACGACGCATGTCAACTCATGAAAACTCTTGCACAAGAATCAATTTTCTCTTGCCAAAATTATGACACGATCCAAAAGAAAATACATCATCTAAAATGCATTCCACTATTCACACATCAATAATTATCAGCATTCCAACATGTTTTGCATTTAAATAGTTTAACAACATGCAATACAACAAACAAACTTATTAAAAACACGTATAAAAAAATAACATATAATAATGCACTACCAAATACAGAGAGTGAATATCACAATAAAATTCATAATATAGCAATTTATTTTATAAAATATTTTTCAATTTAATTTCAAAAAAATAATTAAATAATCAAGATAAAGTTATTTTTCACAGAAAATATTTAATGTAGTGTATAAATTTTGGAAACTATATAGAAAAATCATGCTCGAAAAGTAGAACGTAACACAAAAAAAACGATATCAAAAACTGACTCCTATAGCAATCACACACACTCTCTCACTCTTCGTAGGCCGAGAGTATAGGTTTTGTATATGTGCTGTATATCATCTCCTTCCTCAAGCTTTATGTGCTAAACAAGATTTCTACACGCGGGTTGCTTTTCAGGTCCAGTTTTTGGTTGATTTAGGCGCTAGTTGCTAGCAAATATTTATGGATTTTGTTCACAAACAAATTTCTTATGAATCTAGATCAAAAGCCCCAAATTTTTACAACAAAATCATGCGATTTAATAAGCTTCAATCGCTCTTACATGAACCCTAACATTGTTGCTGTATTTTGTGAATTTCTCCCACTAATTGGTAACGAAAACAACACAAAACCAGTGCCAATATATTCGTATAATCATCCTCTACAAACCCCTAAGGTTTAGCCTTCTGATGTCATGTAAAATGTTCTTCGAAATTTTACCCATTATAAAAACAAAAACTGCATGAAAATTGAAATCCAAAAATATTCAAATAAAGAGGATGGTTTCATTCAACAATTAGGTCCTAAACCATATAATACTAGCTTTGATACCAAATGTAAACATAAACAAGATCAATTATATGAATTTAGAACACCATTAAAGACATTTACTTGTTGAAGACATGATTATAGTTACCGGAATTACAGATACTGATAAATGAAAAAGTTTTCCTTTGCTTGTTCACGCACTCCGGAATTACAGCTATCAATGCGGCAAGCCGTTAAGTGAGGATTGTGAATCTTTCGTGACGACAAATGAGACCTACCGAAAGTATTTATTAACCCTATGACCCTTCCATCACGTGCCTAGAAGTTAAAGCCTACTATCTCCCACACTGATCAAAATTAAGTATCCGAATCCCATTACAAGTTGATCATCATATTAGTGGGCTTAACATAATATTAGCCCGTTTTTCCCAAACCAAAATCAAAATTGATTATAAAAAATTAATAGGGAAATTCTATCCGTTTTCTCAATAACCAAATGATACTACACAACCTTTCATCTATCTCAACCACCACACTAGTGAGTATATCCAAGATGAATAGAAATAAGCACGAATTGAATGTCTAGGACAAAATTAATTAGGTGTTCATAGAGCTTGTAGTTTTAATATTTTTATCTTAATTCTATTATTATTACTAGTGTATTTATCTGTGCACGCACTAGTTAATTGAATGGTTTTTAAACATATCTAACGTGCAATAATAAGTTTGGAATTCTTTTTAAAAGAAATATTAGTAGATTTGAATTTTTCAAAAAATTATGATAGATAATTCATAATGAAGAGGATAATATATGCACTTATACATGTAGACTCTAATTTTAAATTATATAAAAATTAAACAGAAAATATCAGTTCTATTTTTCTTATATTTAGACGTGGTTTTTCAGCTATGAGTTTCAACAAAAAATATAAAACATAAAATGGAATAATTTATCTAAATTATAGTAAGATAAATTCAAACTAAGTAACATGAAAAACATATAATCAATTATCAATGTTGGATTATTGTTGATAGTCTTTTTCCTTTGCTAGGCATTATGTTAGCTGAAGACTCATGAGGAGCAAGTTCTTCCGTGTCTAGTTCTTAGTTCTCTTCCTCTTATATTAAAAAAAATATTAAGGTTGGACAACAAATTAAGTCTAGAAAAAATTTTAGTTTTTTTCATATATAATATCAGAGCTTTAAGAAAGAAAAAATAAAAATATATACGTGCATATTCAATATTTATATAATATCAGAGCTTTTTCGCTATATACAGTTTTGTTACAATTGAGTCACAATGCTGCTAGCATTGAGTTTACAAAATTTAACCACGGTGAGCTCTTCCAATACACTAATAACGCTGAAATCTAAAACGTGAAATGAGCTTGCCTAATATCTAAATAGTTGTCAAATATCCACGACTAATGATCTAGTTTCACAAACCTTTTTTTTCTAGGATAATATTATTTGGGAATTTTTTACACTAAAAAAAAAAGAGCAACACATAATAAAGTATTGTCTTGAGAACTATAGCTCTCTTATTATCATATATAAACTTAATATGGGCACAAATTTCCAATAATTAAAAAAATTGTTCAATTTGAAAAAAAAATAGTAGAAAAATATTACTAAATGACAATGCAATCAAATGCGTGGATGTAATGATGGATGTAACAATTTTACCGGATGGAAATACGTGGATGAAGAGTACTCAAAAATACATACACAAAATCCACACCAGAACGATATTTTCAATTAATAAAAAAAAAACAAAAACATGCAACTAAATATGAAAATCAATAAAATATAACAATGAAAGCATCATATTCTCGCTTCAGCATCCTTGTGTTTGATGATTTATCATTTTTTTTCTATTTTGCTTATTTATGCACTGGAAATAGGAGCATGTGGAACAAAAAATGATGGAATATCTTATTATCTATATCTCCAAAAGAAAAATGAATATCTGAAACAAAAAAAAAACTAAAGGATGAGAGAACAAATAAAAGTTGAAGAGAAAAAAGACATGCATCAAAATGAGAGAGAAAGAATCAAAGAGACAAAACAAAACAAAAACTATCACTGAAGAAGAAGAAAAAGAAGAAGAGAATAATAAAACCAAGAGAAGAAAAGAAAAGTATAAATTAAAAGGAAAAGAAACAAATGAATGAGAAGAATTTGCAATATGCAACCTCCATAAATAAATTAACCTGATTTAAAGCTTGAAATTTGAAAATATTTTTTTTCCATTTTAGGCTTGTTATTTATTGATATAATACTAATAGAAAATTTGTCATTTATTGTTGATTTATTTAAAATTTAAAATTATGAAATACATTAGGAAGATTACCATATTGATTTAAATTTTATCATTTATTGTTGATTGATCAATGTGACCATAATTGAACATTTTGATTGATATATTAACCACATTTATTAAGATACCCTAATAATGGATACATTAATTAATTAAATTAAAATAATAGTATTTTGGCGGGAATTGGAATAATATGATTTTGACAGTGGCATAGTCGTACGTGGAAAAACTCCATTTTATATAATATAGTTGATTTTAATCAAATTTCTAATTTTTTTTGGTACTTAGTATAATTGGTCACGGGGTGGAGGAATGAGAAATAGGAAGTGGAGCATTGCGGGTTTGAACCCACGCTCCGAATGTCCCGCAATACTTCACCACTCGGCTGGTTTCTTTGGGACAATCAAATTCCTACCTTACCATTCCTATAACTTTACCATCTCTTAAATTAAAAATAAAAAAATTGAAACTTTTAACCACTCTCTCTCAGAACATACAAAATATAATATATATTTAGGATAAAAATAGTACAAAATATATTTTCATCTCTAAAATATAAATAAATTTTATAATATAAAACATATGATAATGCCATTTTATTTATATTATCACATTTTATTTAATAGAAAAAAAACATGAGAATATATACAAAATAAAATATTTTAATTTTTAGATGATAAATAATTTTAAAATATTAAAATTAATAACTATTTCAAATTATAATATAGATAAAAATATAATTTATTTAAAAAAATCATATAAATGTATCCTTTGATATTGTTTTATATTTATGAATTAGTTCAACATCTAATTTTATGATATGTTTGGTAAAAAGTAGTGGATAACGGACAAATTAGCTAATAGCGGATAAGCAAGCGTATAACAGATGAGCTGATAGTGGATAGTGGGTAAGCTAGCAGATTGTATTTAAAGTTTCTATTAAAATTAACAGTTGAACTAAATTATAAATATAAAATGACACTTTAATAAATGAGAGAGAATATAAGAGTTAATAAATTTTCATTTTATTTAACAGAGGATAAATGAAAAATTTAATTAAAATAAGGACAAAACTTATATCAAGTTCCAATTATCAAGTTCGTCATGTTCTTTGTTAAATACACACAAATATTCATGAAACAATTTGACCTTATCCACCCCTTGGAAAGTGCTCTGGTGGTTATGACAACTTTTTTGCTTTTCTTAGTTAAGAATATGACGAACTTGATAACTTGATATAAGTTTTGTCCTTAAAATAATAAGGGTAAAAATAAGAGAAAAAATGAAACGCTATAAACTATAAGCTCACACGTTACTTCAAGTAGAGTATAGAAAAACGTTATAAGCTAGTGAAAAAACTCTATAAGTTGTTAGTTACCAAACACCTGCTACGAGTTTGTCCACTATAAATTAGCGGTTTGATCTTAACAAAAAGAGCTAAGACACTTCAAATTCAATTGACTAACTTTTCATCTATCAACTAACTTATCAGGTACTTTTTGTTTTACGTAGATTTTAATTTTTAAATGATAATTATCTTATTTAATTCAATCGTATGACATTGGATCAATCATAAATTACTTCTGCGCTTGATATATTAATTTAACATCAAATAGACATACAAACAAAGTTGCCAGTGGCGGACCTAGATCCTGAGTCAGTGAGTGCATAAAATTTTAAAATCACTGAAATTATAACAAGAACATCAACACATGTTTTTACGAAAATAAAACAAGAGCAAATGTTTACTCATTTTACAAAATAACCAAAGCATAATTTCTAATAATACAAAATAGGTTTTCAGACTTAAAAAATAGAAAGATTTCAAAATTTAAAAAAATTATAAACGAAAATAACAAAACAATATAGACCAAATTGATAGAGATCCAATTACAACAGAAAAATTTACAAGAGAAAAGTAACAGAGGGATCAGATTAGGGTTAGTCTAACTTGGGAGAATGTAAACCTAGTAAAAGAAGTAAACAGAGACTGAAAATGACACTCACCAACAGGAAGGAGAGTGTGTCTAGATGTGAGACAATAAGAGGAGTTGTGTTTTGAGTTTTGAGAGAGAGATGATTAGGTCTGACTAAATGAGATAAAAAATGTGACTAGATAAGGGTACTTTGTGCAAATTATTATAATGAGTAATGGTCAAAATATAAATTTTATAAGGGATAAATAATATTTTAAATTTTTCTTGGGGTGCAAGTGCACACACCCTGAATAACACTTAGGTCCGCCTATGCATGCCGTGAATATGGTAAAACAATTCCACATTCAGTTCAAAATACTGTGAGCTGCTGCTTGGTCGAGTACAAAAGGCTATGGAGTGTATTTTAAATTTTTTTCATCATTTTTCTTGTGTATTTTTGTTGTATAATGATTGTTTATTTAAAATTTATTTATTTTCTTTACTAAACTTTCTGAAAATAAAAATACATATTTTCAATAAATCTTTTTAAATCAAATTAAATATATTTATATATTTTCTTCAGTTTGTCAGCCATAATCTTTATTTTTCGGTCATTACTTACGCCACCTTTGCTGGCTTATGCCTTCTTGACAATTTCAAAAAATAAGAGTACCCATAATTTGTCTGAATCATCTTTTGTTTTTTAATGATAGCTATTGAATTATTATCAATTTTAATGGCTTTCCGGCCACCTTGATCGCATCGACACATTACGGTGACAACATCAATGTTAACTATACTAGCCGGATTTAGTTAAGAACTAGTCAATTTCACATTAAAATAATAAAAAACCATACCCGTAATTTCCTTTATCAATATCAACAAGGGTTTCATATCAAAAGGGAAGAAAAAAAAGTAGTATATGACAATGTCAAATTAACCTTATTGTTCTTGTTATATAGAGAATGAAGTACACATAATATTGAACTTACTTTGAAACTGATAATAATAATAATAGTGAGGTCAAGTTTTGTTTCAAAATTTGCAATGGAAGACTTGTGGCATTTCAGTGAGTTCAGTTTCAATGCAATTGAGGACAAACTTAGTTCATCCAATGATATTTTCTGGAAAAAAGTTCAATTTTCTGATGCAGAAAGCCAGGGAATTGAGTCCCTTTGTTCTAATTGTGGGTTCTTTCCAGATGATCCATCAGAAGAAGAAGAAGAATTCCTTCTTTCCACTAATCAACAAAAGTATCACCAACAACCATCATATCAAGATTTTGAACCTTTAGATAACCTTCACTTTGACATGGTCACTTCACAGTTTGATGAACAATTTTCAACAACAATTCAACCTTGTGACACCAAAAAGGAGAAGCAATACCCAACTCCTTTAGCCCCAGTTGATATCTTAAAGAACTATGGCAAGGGATTCAAGAGATTACTACCTGATGAAGGAAAAATCTTGCATCCAAGTTATGATTTTGGTGTAGTCACAAATGAAGATAAGAGAAAGCTATCAACTGAAGATATCTTGAAAATAGCAGGAACAAGGTTCATACAATCATCTTCACAATCTAATTATTCTTCAGGTTTGGTTAACCACCCTTTTGGTTTATCTTTCTCTGGGCTCACTGATGAAGAGAAAGAGGATGTTGCAGTTGCTGAATCACTCTTATCTTGTGCTGAGAAAGTTGGTTACCAACAATTTGAACGTGCTAGCAAATTGTTGTGTCAAATTGAATCAGTGTGTTCCAAGACAGGCAACCCTGTGAGGCGTGTGGTTTATTATTTTGCTGAAGCACTTAACCAAAGAATAGACACACAAACAGGAAGAGTTTCATTTTCATCCAACAATTTGCAAAAAATGCACTCATCATTTGATCCTGAAGAGGTAACAAAGGACTTAAACCCTACCCTTCTTGCTTTTTTTGAAGAGCTTCCTTTTTGTCAGGTTTCAATGTTCACTGCTGTACAAGGTTTAATAGAAAATGTAGCTGATGCAAAGAGGATTCATGTCATTGATCTTGAAATCAGAAAGGGTCTTCAGTGGACAATTTTAATGCAAGCACTTCAATCAAGAAATGAATGTCCACTTGAGCTTTTAAAGATAACAGCAATTGCAAGTGGAAACAGAAACACTTCAATAGCTGAGGACACTGGTAAGAGATTGAAGGATTTTGCTCAAAGTTTAAACATACCTTTTTCCTTTAACGTAGTTATGGTATCAGACATGTTACATCTTAGTGAGGATCTTTTTGAGATAGAAAATGAAGAAACAGTTGCAATTTACTCTCAATTTGCACTTAGAAGCAAAATTCAACAATCAGACCAACTTGAAACTATAATGAGAGTGGTTAGAACTATAAATCCTGTGGTTATGGTTGTAGCTGAAATTGAGGCAAACCATAATTCTAAATCTTTTGTGAACCGTTTCATTGAGGCACTTTTCTACTTCAGTGCCTTCTTTGATTGTTTTGAGGATTGTATGAAAGGAGATGAGAACAGAATGGTGATAGAATCATTATATTTTAGTCATGGTATAAGGAACATTGTGGCTGCGGAAGGAGCTGAAAGGAAGACTAGAAATGTGAAGATTGATGTGTGGAGGGCTTTTTTCTCAAGGTTTGGAATGGTGGAAGCAGAATTGAGTATGATGTGTTTGTATCAAGCTGATCTTGTGGCTAAGAGATTTCCTTGTGGAAGTTCTTGCACATTTGATATGAATGGGCATTGCCTTCTTGTTGGGTGGAAAGGAACACCAATTAACTCTGTTTCTATATGGAAATTCATTTGATGGCAAATGCAAAGTAAGAGATTTTTTGTTTCTATTTGTCCAAGGCCATGTGTAGTTCTCATTACTAGTTTCCTTGGTAGATCCAGATGTGCTGAAACTCATTTCAAGTTAGAGACTGGTTTGTTTAAAAGGTGTTGTTTGTGTTTACTATCAAGTATAAAGGTCATTATAATTTATGGGGTGTTTGTTATATCAATAGGAAAGACTATCCGCCGGTTTGTTTAAGATTTTAGAATCCTGTTTGGACCCCAAAATTGATTCTAGCATTTTTTTAATTACTATTCGTGTGTTTGTTTTAGATTTTAGAAGATTTTAGAATCCCGTTTGTACTCCAGAATCAATTCTAGTAGAAGCAACAACATCTAAGCTTTTCCGTTTTGTAGAATTGATTCTAGGTGTGGGACCCACAATTTTTTTTTATATTTACACATCAAAAGTGATTCTACTATCATTACCAAACACAAATCAATTCTTTTGAACTCACCTTTAAACTATCATTATCAAACACAAATCAATTTTTTTAAAATCAATTTTTTTCAACAAAATTCTTCACAATCAATTCTACCTGAATTTAAAACAAACGGACCCTATAATACATGCTTTACTATGCTGATTTGGCTTCATTAATACTACTGTAATTCACTAGTTTTTTCTAACCCTTTCATTTTTTTTCTAAAAGAAAAAAGAAAATACTAATTAGGGAAAAATAGCAGAGAATTATTCTTCCAAAAAATAATAAACAACACTAATATAGTAACACGAAGAGTTACTAAATGTTATGAATTGATAGTATTGTTCTTTGTAGGTTAAAATTATCGTAACACTCTACCTATAATTTAGAAACCGTCACTTCGCAATCGATAAAGCATCGCTCGGGTACAAACGCTTGTTGGTCTAAATAGCAAGATTGATTTCCCTTATATAAGTTCACCAAAATAAAAAATAAAAATAAGCGCAAGAGAGCTTTGTGTCCTTATATAAGTTCACCAAAAAAAAAAAAAGTAGTGCTCGCACAAATTATACTTGATCACTTTTTGAGTTATTACTCTCCAATGAGGTTTTCACATCTGCAGCGAGATTCGAACTCATATCATTGGGAGATTTGAGCTGAATCTTTACTAAATGGACCGACTTTCGTCGGCACTTATATGAATTTCAGTATTACTATTATGGTATCATGTTTAATATTTTTATTTATTTAGATTTTAGACTTTACAATTTTTATTTTTTGAAGTATCGGTTTATTTGGTTAATGAAAGATTAATCTCCACAGTTTCTACTTACTAAGTTATTGATCTCGAGCAAGGCGGCTTCTATCGTGGGAAAGTGAGTTAGGTGACACCACGTGCACAAGTGACTTTGGCCTTCTTTAACCCGTTTGTTTACCTGCTACTCCCAGTTGAAGCACTGCTAGGTAAATTACACGGTGAGGACCTCAAGTTATCCATATTGCTCAACAAGCATCAATATTTATCAAACAAAATAATGAATTGATTCAGATGGAATTTTAGGAACAACTCAACGCCAACCAGCAACCCGTATGAACCCTAGTAGCTGACGATTCAGCTTACATGCGGAGATCGTTATCGTTTCCCCCACCGTGCAGAGATCGTTTCTCCCACAAAGTTTCTCGCAGCGTTTCGACTCTCAACTTTCAAAGAAGACTCGTTTCTCTCCCTCTACCAAGAACGCCATTGCGCAAGATCGACATTTTCATCTCCGCCGGCGTTGCCAGGATGTATCTCTGAGGTCCATTCAATTCCTTTCCACATCTTCTCTTCCTCTGCGCCAGAGCTGTTGATGTTGCTGTCTTTCTGTGAAAAAACCCAGAGGTCACTGCGAGCTGTCTTCCTTTCGACATCAAGTTTTTTCCCTTTTTGCCAGATTTGTTCAAAGGTTCATCCTTTTTGCCTGATCTCTTCAAAGGTTCAACCTTTTTTTACTTTTGTAACCCAAATACTAAAAAACAATTGGCACTTTCAGCTGAAAGTTAATAAAGTTTTTTTTTTGTTTGTGTGTCTGTTTGTGGATTTGTTTCTAATTCTATTGTGTAATGTTTGTTTCGATCTGATTTGATTTTGCTGAAGGATCTGTAAATTTTTTCAATTTGGGTTTGTTTATGCCCAAAGTTCTGCAATGAATGTTTCTGTTCTCTAAGTTTCTCTAGCAATTTTTGTTTGATTCGAAACCGACACAGGCACTCTCTGATCAGCGACTTGCGATTTGCGGTTTTGTTGCCTCATTGACCTTCACAGCTTCGGTAATCTGTTTAATTTGAGATTAGGAAACACTAATGGCTAATGCTTCTGTAACTGGAAAAGGGATTTTTTTTTTGTCAAAATTTGCAAAAGGGATGAAGAGTCTTCTCGGCCTTGTTCAATTGCGGCTAAGGGCTACAGCTTTTGTTGGCGTTTTTAATTTTTTTTTCAAAGATGCCGTCCTAAGGGCTATGGGCTACGATGTGTTATTGGCCCAATCCAATCCCTAATGGCTAATGCCTCTTCTTGGCCTAATCCCTTGGCATGACTTGTAATAATTTTTTTCTCTTTTCAAGGATACCTGTGTTTTTTGTGGTTTTTTTAATGAGATGTTTTTTGTAATTTTTTTAATGGTCCCCCCCCGAAAAATAAATCCTGGCTCCGCCACTGGTTATGGATCCTGGTGTTGTGTTTGATATTGATGCTAGTGTATGTTGATTTTGAAATTCTGTTCTGTTTTTTGCGATTTTGCTTTTCTGGTTTATTTTTGCCGAGTTTGGATCTCTTTTGGGGTTGTGAAGTGTCCCGTTAATGATATTTGAAATGGATCTGCATAGTCTTCATTGTTGATAATAAAGACAATTTGGATTTCACCAAAAAAAAAAGTACAATTTGGATGTAGGAGTGTTTTGGCCTCAAATTGATGTTGTCTTTTATCTCCCTTCATTGTTGATAGCAGCTCAATTTGGGCAGTGGTTTGTTCAACATTTTGGTGTGCTGGTAAATCCCTGTTGTTGTGGTTGGCCGTTGGGCCATTTTTCTAGTCGCGTCAGCAAAGCGTTTGTTGCAGTTCATTTTGTAGGATCCATGGTTATTGTAAAGTCTCGACTATTCTCTTGTATTGTGTTTGCAGGCACCTTATTGATTTATCTTGTTCAATAAAATTTTCTGGCTTACGAAAAAAAAAGTTATATCATCTTTTTCACTGACATAGTCTTCATGCTTGTGGACAGCTTTGTTTTGTTGAATGCTGGTTTCTTTTCGAGGAGTGGTCGAATAAAAAATATAACTTTGGTGTTGTTTCAACTGTGTACACAGTTAAGGAGAGTGGGAAATGGATGGAGGCATGCATGGCAACGAAGAGAGGGAGGTATACACTGAAAGTGAAAAGCTTTTTTAACATAACATGGATGTGTCATGAAAGTAAGGCACGAGAATATAGTTAGCTGATTTGTATTTCAATTTTATTTATTGTAGGGATTGGAGGAATCAGGAGTTCCTGTGGGAGGAAACTATGAGATAATCGAAAGTGGATATGGGTATGAAGATGTTGATGGATATGAAGCAGGAGTTGATGTTGATGCGGGAGAGGTAGGTGGAGATCGACATGAAGAAGGATATGGCGTTGATGATGATGATGATGATGATGATGATGATGATGATGATGATGATGGATACGAGGAAGGAGATAGTGACGAAGATGGACATGATGATGGAACTGAAGGAGGTGTCGACTCTTTTATGGAAGATGGCATAAAGATTAATGGGTTGGTGGACATTCTGAACATCGACATGAAAAATATAAGCACAAACGATGTTAGTAGGTTCGATTTGGCTGATTTGCATGTTGCACACTTATTCTACAGTTGGTATGGTAGATTGAATGGATTTTCTGTTCGTAAGAGCAGGATTTTGAGAAGTTCTAAAGGGGAAATATTACAACAAACATTTGTATGTTCTTGAGAAGGATTTAGGGAAGATAGGGGAGTGCCACCTGAAATGCGAAGACGTGAACAAAGAAACTATACAAGGTGTGGATGTGATGCGAAATTCCGTGTTCACGTTGATAGTCATTCAGGGCGATGGTATGTTTCTTTATTCATGGATGATCATAACCATGAGTTCTTTGGAAGAAATATATTGTGCTATGTTACCAAATTTCATAGGAAGATGATGCTGCGGATGTTTTGAAAATTGAAAATTCTACAAAAGTTGGGATACGAGTGCCACAAATATATGGTTCATTTGCGAATCACGGTGGGTATCATAAAATGAGGTTTAGAAAAAGGACATTTACAATCGGATGGCTGAACAACGCCAAAGCAAATATCGGATGCTAGTGGCGCGGTGAAGTATCTGAAAGAGCTTCGCAAAGGACCCACTAATGTTTGTTGCACATACCGCCGATGTTGAAAGCGGACTTCAACACCTGTTTTGGTGTGATGGGGAAAGTCGAAAGAACTATGGAATATTTGGTGATGTGTTGGCATTTGATGGAACATACCGTAAGAATAAATACAAGTGTCCCTTGGTGATATTTTCTGGTGTTAATCACCACAACCAGACAATAGTTTTTGCAACTGCACTTGTGGCAAACGAGACTGAAGAGACATATGTGTGGTTGTTGGAACAATTTTTGGTTGCAATGAATGGCAAGACCCTTCACAAGAATAAAGCACCTAGTTCAAGAATAATCGATGGCGACGTTGCAATGAAGAATGCCATCGGTAGAGTGTTTCCACAAGCGCACCATAGGCTATGTGCATGGCATTTGCTTCGCAATGCAACAACTAATGTTGCAATTCCAGGTTTTCTGCCCCGATTGAAGAAATGCATGTTGGGTGATCACGATGTTCCTAAATTCGAGCAGTTGTGGGAAGAAATGGTTGTGCAGTTTGGCTTGGAAGATAATACATGGATTAGAGAGTTGTATGAGAGGAAAAAAATGTGAGCAACAGCCCATATTAGGGGAAATTTTTTTGCGGGTATATGGACGACATCACGTTGCGAGGCATTTTACAGCCATGTGCTTAAGTTTGTTAACCCTAGGATTAATTTGACTGAGTTTGTTCAACAATTTCACCGGTGCCTAACTTATTTTCGGTTTAGGGAAGTGGAACCAGATTTTCAGTCACAATATGGTGACGTAGTCCTCCAGACGAGTTTTCGAAGTCTAGAGAGGTCGGCGTCCCAACAGTTTACGAAGGAGATATTTATGATGTTTCGTCAGGTAGTCATGCTGTTCTCGCTAGTTTGATATCGGTTGTTCTCTATATTTAAAGTGTCATGTGATGTGTTTGTGGTAATGTTTAAAGTTTGTACCATGTAGTGCGGTAACAATGGTTAATCTCTGCATTATATGATATTAAGTAGCAATGATTTATATAATTTTTAACTTTTTTTAGCTACCATGTTGATAATTTAATCATTTTTAAGCTAACCCTTTATGCACGTTGTCTGTAAATAATTCTATTAGGTTCTCACGAAGGTGTCATTAATAAAGCTGATCGATAGCCAAGAAATGTCAATGTATACTATTTACACAGTGTCAAAGTATCCAGGTTTAGACAACATATGGCGTGTGACATACTGTCCTGCCCCTGTTGAATTTAGGTGTTCTTGCCTAAGGATGGAGTCAATGGGAATTCCATGCGACCACATTGTTATGGTACTGGTGTATTTAGGCTTTACTGAGTTGCCTAAGTGCTTGGTTCTTGACAGATGGTCGATACATGCTAAGGAGGCAATTCGTGCTACCTATCATGATGGTTCTTTATATTGGGACTCTTATTTGATTGCTAGATATGCTAGTCTGGTGGATCTATGCGCATAATTATCCGACTTGGCATCACGCGATGACAACGACTATCAACATGTTGTCGACATTGTTACAAGTGAATTGAATGTTCTGAAATTGAAGTACAATTCACAAGGTGGCGTGGATAATAGTCAGTGTGAAATTGCACCTGAGATATTAGAAGATCCACCAACTGCAAGAAGTAAGGGTTGTGGTACAAGCAGAACATCCGGTAGCGGTAAAGGCAAGCGAACACAAAGGTGTGGTTCATGTGGAGTAATAGGTCACAACAGACGATCGTGTCCAGGTGGGCGAGTCAATGAAGAACCAACTGATTCTGCAGCAGCATATTCGTTGGAAGCACAAGATGATGTCGTGTAGGAGTTGCAGTGCAGAGGTGAATGCTAAGCAGGTAATTATACATAATGTACTGCCTTATTATGCAACAATGATTGTCTGCTGCTAATTGAATGGTCCTGGATGTCATTGTAAGTATGAAATTTTTATAAGAAATAGGTCTGAATAGTTTTGTTTTTCCTTTGTCAGTAGGGAAGACGAGGATGCAGAACATCTCTAAGCTCAATGGTCTACGGCATGTGACGGCCACTTGAGTGTGAGATAGTAGAAGTCAGCATAATATGTGATTTTATCACTAATTTGTAAGGCCGGTACTTTCACCAAGTTGAATAGTTTTGCCACTTCTGATGTCAGTTGTCCAAACATTAGTTCTTTATCTTCTTCTTGGGTTAATTATTGGTATCTCCAAGTTTTTGCACCTTAAGAAATGCAATGTTCCTCTAATGGAAGATACACTTGTCCAATTGTTATACAAGTCCATAACTCCACTTTATCATTTATCATTACTTGTTTATGATGCTGTGAAAACGCCTGATCAGATTTCTCATTGCTAAGCATTGTGTTTGGCAGATTTTTCAGTTGTTCTATGCATAATTCTTCTGGTTTGGATACTTTTCTGGGCATTAAAGGGTTGTGTTATCTGATAAAAACATTTTGAGGAGTGGTGGTACTGTACAGTTTTAGAAGAAAACATTGCAACCAGAGTGGAAATGAATGGAAATTATGTGTCTTTCCTACATGTATTTGTAGTGGAATATGCAATGAAATGCATTAGTTTCAGAGTTCTGCTTCTACACGTGTTTTGTCATGTCCAGTGACTCCTTCTTCCTTTTACTCATTCTTTATGGAAGATTGTTGAATGTCTTACCTTCCCCTACCCAATTAAGTTATAGGAAAGCTCCACTTAGTGACAATGTACTCATAATGAGTCTATGTCCCTTGTTTGAGGCTTTTTTAACATTCTGATTTCCTTAATTTCACATTCATCCATGTATGCAAATGATTTCAAATTCCAACAGCAGAAAATAATGTTCACTCTTAATTAGGAAAGTGGTCAAACTGGTACCTAACAAAAGAAGAAACACCAATTATATTATATTTTGTTATTCATATGAAGTCATCAGAAAATAATGTTCACTCTTAATTCGTATGCAATTAATGTTACCCCCCCCCCAACAAAAGAAGATATGGCCATCTTATTTGGTTCAATTCTTTGGATCTGGAAAGTTGTGTTTAGGTGCATCTGTCGATGTTATCGATGAAGGAATTTGATATCTTTATAGCTATGAGCTGAATGCCTTTTACTTGTATTTTGATCCTCCATTGCTAAAGCACATCCATGATTATTTTGTTTAAATACGGTTACTTTTTCATTGTTAATTGTAGGGAAAAATGAATTTTTATTGAAGGCAGAGTACTCCTAATGAATAAGATATCATTTGTTTGTTAACATAGGGCTAAAGTAATTACATAAAGTGCATCGCCAGTGAGCATGATAATAGAGCTTCATGATTTCATTTGATGAACACATGTTAATTCACAATTCCAGACTGTTGTTGATGGGTCCTGAGAGTCTGATCCATTGGTTTATCATAACTAGGAAAAATTCATAAAGCAAGCTATTGTCTCATTTACATTAAGTCCATAAGGTGGACTCCTAAGTATTCAAAATATACAAGTCTGTTGTCTCATTTACATGAAGTCCATTACCAAACAAGACTAACAAAATAGTCCATTATGGACTGCATACTATTCCAAATTCATAAAGCTAATGTCATTACTAGCCTGCTAAGCCCATATTCAGTTGTAATTATATTACCCAAATAGAAAAACAAGTGAAACATGTAGCCCAAAATTAATAAGTGCAATTCTATCACCAAGAAATGTCACATGCAGGCCTAGGATGATTGGATATTCACTTGTTGTCCCAAAAAAAAAAGGCATGTTCACTTGTTGTCCCAAAAAAAAGTGAAACCACGCTGATCCTTCAATCACTTGGGATGTTAGTCAGCTCATCCCAATTCTCTCTAGCCTTCATCAACAGGGTATGCATACATTGGTTGTGTGGACCCAACAACAAACGCATGTCAATCCTCATGCGCACCTTTTTTTCATTCATCTGGGATCAAATAATGAGACAGTTATGAAATCACAAGCTAAGAGGTGAGAATTTACTGTGCATGTTCATCTAGGTATATTACAAGATACTCACCACTCCAGGTATATTATGGTGAAATGAATGTTGCATGTTCATCCACTCTACCACCCATAGTCCGGAAGTATCACTACATGAGACAGTGTATAACATCATTAAGTTAATATTGAAGCAAGATGTTGAGTACACAAATTGGTAAACAAGAACAACATTAATATGTGACACACCTGTTCCCACAATTGGGTATACCCCGTGGTTCTAAAATGCTCCATGTGGCAACATCCACGTAGTCATTGAAGAATGGTTCATCAATGTGCACAAGTAAAATAAGACTACCCAATGCGCTGCCCTGTATGTAGTGGAACAGAAAACATTCATTAGCAGTTGTTTAATAGGAATAATTAGGTTGTGCACAAATATATAATTCACTTACAATGGTCTGAATTGTATCCCTTCGTTGTTGCAAGACGCTGTCAGTTAGGTAGGAGTCAAGATGAAAGACCTTTTTTTCATCTATGTGCACCACCATCAAATACCAATGTCCACCCTTTTCTACTATTGGTATATATATCTATAAAATAGACATATTATGTAACAAATTATATAATGTTTACTACTGATATATATATATATATATACACACCATAACAAAGTTATATAAATTTCATTTTGTTTATTAATAAATGTTGAGAATGGTGTTAAAAAAATACATTTACAATTAGCAATATGTGAAAGTGTGGATTATTCAATCATATATGCTTAAAAAATTGGACCAATTCTTTTGTAGCTTCCCAGTGTACCCAATGTCATTCGTTTGGTATTAATAAACTTTCTTACAAATTTAAGGTTTCGAATTTGTGGCATCCAATCTTTGCCATAGTAGTTATGCAGGTCCTCAATGGTCCTCCCTTGTGCCACATCAGCCTGCATTCGATTCATGTAAATTGAGTTAGGCATATGTATATGCTCTATATATTAGGGTCAGTTGGTAGGATCATATGATGCGCTATCGCGAACGCGGGTGGGAGACACCAAACACAAGGTTTGGTGCTGTTCATTTGTGTCCAAGTAACCATTAAGGATTTCATGGTCACCATCTGTGATTCATGAGGCAAATAAAGGTCAGTTATGGCTACTAAGAATATAACTATCTCACCATCAAATTATAGGCTCAACTCATTTTACTACCTCTTTGTGGATAATTTTTCCAGGAATGAGACATCGAAAGTCACTACTTGTGCCATAGTTGCTCCCAACAATAAATACATCCTCACTGCAAACAATGAAACCAAAAGTATTTGTGGAAGGGTTTTTTATCATAAAAATCCGCACCAAACCAGAAACACATCAAATATCCTGAAAACCTTAGGTCCTTCCCCATGTCGAAGACGTATGCACACATTGTTGCCTCTCCAAGGGATAGTCTCATTTCTGTAGTTGACTTAAATTTGCACTTTGAATTCTGTTACTAACAGTTACCGAATCAGTATATATTCGGCAAAATAAACACGAAAATGATGTGTTATTTAATATACCTTTGGAATCAATTGACCAGTTGGTATGGAGTCGTTGTTGAAATGTTGCACCGGGGGGGATGACTGGTTGGTTTGACCTTTTGAAGTTTGACTCAAGGGAGATGACTGGTTGGTTTTCCCTTTCGAAGTTTGACTCAAGGGAGATGACATCAGAATTTTCCCTTTCGTGAGCGATTTTATGGGTGACTTGTCATTTTTGGCCCTCTTTTTAGCCATATGTGAAGAAGAAGGTGTGAACGACAACTTTCTTGGTTCCAAATTGGAAGATTTCTTGGCATGAGTGTGAAAGACATTTTTTGTGCAATACTACATCAAATTAGAGAATAGTCGAAGCAAATGTGTAACCGTTGGTTGTGAAATGACCTTATGCATATTGAAAATAACAAACCTCTGTTTGGAGACCTCTTCTATAGTTGCTCGTTAAGGGCTTGTCTATCATGGTTTCTTCAGCTGCTACTTCTTCCATTACAATATCATCGTCAATAATCTTTTTTTCATCAAACCTGGATTTTGGTTTTGTGCTACGGGTGTAAGTACCCTCCAATCCTCCTTTGGTTTGTTTCACATTGGTTGCAGTATCTTCGTCATCACCGTCACTGATTAACACCGTTGAAATATCTTTTAGACCTTCAACCTGTTGTTTTCCCCTTTTTTTACGAGCTTTGTGGGAGTTGGTCCATTTTTCCTTACCCAAGTTATCAGCCTCATGGTCATATTTCAATGGTGAGTTACTTCCACTACGGTGTATTGAGTCGTTTACATTCACTTGTTTCGGTATTGGTGTTGCATCTATCTTCACTATTCTGCAAAGCGTAACAAGCATGGATGTGTTGGTTTTGTCTATGCTATCAACCCTTGACACCAACTCCTGCATGAGAAAATACAAACAACTTACAGGTTAGGGTACTGATAGCTACAATTTTTTGTTTAAAACAATACCAATGCACATTTTTGTCACAAATGCACATCATTATTTTATATAAAATTTACAACCTTCATGGCACTGTCGTTGGAAGCATTCAGTTTGTTGATGTTATCAATCCTTGATGCCAACTCCTGGGTCACAAACAAGCGATAAAAAATTATAGCAAATAATATCGTATTGTTGCACGTGGTGCTTTCAGTCACAAGATACATGGACAAACAAACTCTGTAGTGTGGTTGGTCAGGTTAAGTGGACCTCACGTATGCACCTAAAAGACAAATGGTAAAGTGAAAGTTTTACAACCTTAATGGCACCCATTACATCTTCCAAGGTGAAACATGTGCGCATAAGGTTGTCACTTGCAGTTGAATGATCCCCCATGGTCTGCACATTAATTACATATATTAAAGTCAACAAATTTCCTTGATCACATAATCAACAAAGACCATTACTAGGTGACTTGTAAGTGGTAACAATATTTAACGAATGATAGTGGTGAGTTAAATGGAAGTCTTACTTTGTTGTTTTCACCGTTTAGATCAGCATTTGGTATCTTTTCCTTGTCGTTCATTGCATAATCGAGATCCCTACACAATATCAACAACACTAACTTCAAATATTTGGGGGTGTTGCATATAAAGGTGTAAAAAAACCAACGTGTGTTTCGCCTATTGGAAACTGTCTCATACTAGTTTGATGGAGCTTCACCGTCACCCATTGATGAATGAGAAATTTTAGGCCTCAACAAAAGGAACAATGGTCCGCAGCTAAAATGAAGGTGATTGGAAGTGTAGTGAGTTGATTTAAGCAATTAATAATGTGTGTAGTACTACACTGTTATGGAGCATTTAATGCACGTCAACTCCCTAATGCTATGAGCCATACTTTTTTCCGGTCATATAGAGCCATACTTTTACTCTGATTGAATATAGACCCATACTTTTACTCTGATCTAATTATGCATAAAATGTGGAGTGGGGAGTCCTGGGATAAAAATATGTACATGTATATGGTCTAAATTTGGACTAGATATATGTACTTCTTGCTTATAATAAAATCCGGAGGAGTACCAATTTATCCTATAAATTTACATTTATTTTATTTTAGACTAAGCATATATTATATATTATCCATTATACCTTTTGATAAGCAAACCTTCACAAAAAAATATATAATTGGCAGTATTAATCAATCTAATAAATAGGATCTGCTTTTCCATTATTAAAATAAAATAGTCCGTGGATTAAATGTTTTAATTAAACTTAATTTTTTTTCAACAAAATAACAAATAGATAATTGCCTTCCATTAGTAATTAGTAAATTACTCCGTTGTCGAATTTCTTACCGAATCTTTTAAAAAAAAACAACCTTTTAAAAAAAAAACTAATGGAATAACCAACGTACTAATTAAGGGATGTAGTGGTTGTTGCACATACACTTATTTTCAACGGTTAATGAAGGAACAATTATAATACTTATAAGCAAATGCGGTTGAGCACATCCCGACACGCAACTTCTACTTTTATTTGGAAAAAAATAACACACCCACAATAAAGGTACGGTACGGAACCAACAACGGGCCTCATGCCACACAACATTCCAAAACGCCTATATTTTTCTACTAACAATGTAATGAAGCCCCTTTGGGTTGTTATTGTCTGTGCTTGCCTCGTTCCACCATGGCTAATACTCTCATGCAACATATTGATGAGTTCTCTAACCCTGCTAAGCTCCTCTTCTAACGATTCAACGTTGTAATAATTGTAGTCTCTGATCTTCTTACCCGATGCCACCAACAAACGGCAAATCAAAACAGCCAGATCCTCCCTTGCATCGTAGTCACTTTTCCCAAACCTACCCTTAAAATAAGAGGACGCAGGCGTAGTGCATTGCCGGTCATTGATGCATAGAGTTCCTAGAGAAGTAATTAACCTCAGCTTTGCAATCCACCCAATCTAAATATACTACCAATTTACGGGCATCAAATAAAACGTATACCTTGTCATGGTGGCCACCCATCGTAGTGTGATATGGAGTGTAATGCCCCAAACCAATATGAATCGAATATATAACACTCACGTGTGTTGAAGACATTTAGTGAACGCCGTTTTGGTTGATGAAGCCCAACTAGCGATATAAATATCCAAGCTACTGAGAGAGAGTGTATAATATTAATACGTGTTCACCACAGGCGTATGGTTTAGGGAGATATGACCTTGTAGGTGGTCAATAGTTGACCTTAGTCAACGCATGCATCGGGGGAGTGGCTGGGAGAAATAAATATGCAAGTTTAATTGTATATCATTATCAACATCTTGCGTCCAAAAAAAAATGCAACATCAACATCCGATGTTTAATAATATTTTATTGAAATATTTGGGGGTATAATGGTGAAGTTCAATAGTGTTTTTTTGTTCGGTACAACAATGGTGTTGTTTTTTATTACAGAAAAAATAACATAGCGCTAATTTTTTTTTTGGTGATATAACATAGTGCTATTTCTATTCACGGTGGTTTCTGTTGTATATATACTAGCGTGTATACCCGTACATACGCACGGGTTGCGCCGTGCTGCTTATTACGAACGTTTGTTAAACAAAATTTGAATAGTAATTTGTAATTTTTTTTAATCTAGCAAAATACATTTATAAAAAATGAAAAATAATTATACGGACATATAATGTCTCCTGTCACGACTCAAAAGCAAAACAATAATTTATAAATAGGTAACTTAAAAAAATAGTATTTTATAAGTAACTTAGAAAAATATAAAAAATATAGAAAAATGTTAATAAAAAATAAAATTAAAATTATACCGATAACATGTAATGTTTCTCCCATCGAGAGTTAATAATTTCGTTCTCATTGACAACCTTGTACTTAAGTAATGTTTTCCCGTCGGAACTCAAAAGCAAAAAAATCATTTATAAAAATTAAACGTATTTATAAAAAAAATAATTATATCAACATATAATGTCTCTCGTCACGACTCAAAGGGAAAATAATAATTTGTAAATAATTTTAAAAAATAGTGCTGGGTCGCCAGTTACCACCTAGATGCAAAATAAGTTTTTATAAAAAACTTGCAAAATTTTAAAAAATAAAATTTAAACAAGAACATAAAAAAAGATGCACAAAAAAAAAAGAAAGAGAGAAAGAGTAGCTAAAAAAAAGGATGAGATTTAAAAAATAAAAAAGAGGCTGAGGCAGCGCCTCAATTGAAACAAAAGATAAAAATAAAAATCAAATGAGACAGTGCCTCAATTGTTAAAAAAAAATGGGGTCAGATCACGCTGACCGAGAGATAGAGAGAGAAAGTGGGAAAAGAAAGAGATAGAGAATAAACAAGTAAAAAGTGAGGAAGAGAGTAAAAAGTGGGTAGAAAAAATAATTTTTTATGTGAATAAATTTTTTATTATATAAATTTAGATTGACATTTTTATCCCTAAAAAGTATACGTGTCATTTGTATAAGATATTTAAATTAGTAGTTATACTACCATAGTGTTTTCATAAATAGGTAAATAGACTAGTCAAATACCCGTGCATACGCACGGTCACTTCGTTTTTACATATTTTAAAAATATATAACTTTATAAAATTAAAGTTATACATTGTAACAAATATAATTAGTTGTATTAGTTCTGAAAAATATTAAGAGTAAGTAACATGTAATGTTTTTTCGTTAGGTCTCAAGGGTAAAATAATCATTTACAAATAAGAATGATATTTATAAAATTGTTCTGTGATAAAAAAATAATGAGCTTGCAACAGAGTTGAGTTCTTCAGTGTAGAAAATCGTTGGCTTTCACATAACAGACTCCAGTGGGAATGACTCTAGTGACTTCTATAGAACAGATTCGTCCGAGTCTGTTTAGCGTTGACTGAATACCATAGTGTTGACCAAACAAATTTGAGTTTTAATGAAGATGGTCTACCAGAGCATTGACTGAAATCAGAGTTGACCATGTTTAGAGCTACTCTTCACAGAGCTAGGTCCAACAGAGTTGACCAGGTCCAACAGAGTTGACGGAGTCGCCAGAGCGTTGGGTCTAACATTTGCATTGACAGAAATGTCGTTGGCTTTTATTCAGTCATACTCATACATTTCATGGGAAATCATCATCATGGGCTTATTTAAGTCATGGAAACAATCACATGTTTATTACTACAATTTTGGTCTGTCTATGTATAAATTATCTGTTTTTAAGAAAAGATGTGCGATTGTCGCGATAAAACTCGTGCAGATGAGGTTTTCACCCTTTTCTATGTATTTGCTTGTATTTTTCCTTTATCCTTTCACCAGTAACTGGATTCATCCTCACCAAATCATTTACACTGAAAACATCAGGACGAATATGGGCACCAAAACCAAAGTATTTCTCCTTTTGTTCTTCTCTAATAGCACCAAGCTTCTTAGGGATTTCTGTGACATCCTAATCTTAAATAGTACCTTTGACCAAATACATCTACTTAATTTATTTAAGTAAACAAAATATTACACAAAGTTTATTACAAACATTAAACAAAACCAACACCCATAAGGGTGAGCCCCTAAAAGACTTTCACTGGCCGTGATCTGTAGTTGCCTACTTGAAAGACCTTCATGCTACTTCTTATAGGCTGCTCTTCTTTATCTGTCAAACATCATATAAAACAAATCACAGGAAAACACAGGGGTAAGATATCCGTTAATCCTCAACAACACAGGAAAACAGCATAGTAGGCTTACCTGTTACCATGTATTGCATACAATCACAAATATCGCATGTTCAACATAGTCATAAATCAAACCCTACTGACATATTATATTATACTGGCCACCCGACCATACGGTTATACTACATCCAGACACTTTTCACTGGTCTTTAGTCGCCCTCAAAGACACGGACCCAGTAGACACAAGGTACCACAGATCACAACTCAATACAATTGGTTGTCCCGGGAACAGATCCTGATACGCTACCATCTCTGACCACTGTCTATGGCATCCCATACTACCATAGCCAATTATCAGAGTAGGGTACCGTCCTGCACGCTTAGGACAGCATTCTCATTACAGGAATGGCCAAGATTGTCCACCCGACAGACGTGGACTCTTGGAGACTCGTTCACGTGACCGAGTACATACCTCTCGAGGCCACTGACTATCCCCAACCCACCCCGTACCTTGATACCACGGGCATGGAGAGCCTCATCGGAAAGACCGAGTACATACCCCTCAAGGTCTTGGCCGAGTACATACCCCTCAAGGCCACCGACTGATCTCATTACCATCCCGTCTGTATCTTGGTACACCAACCTCGGGTACACAGACCCGGCTATGACCACTCACTTGACCCGGTTTTCTAAATCACGCATTTGGCGATGATTTTGTGAAGCACCCTTAAATGACTCTTCAAAATAATCGCAGTAGGGTTTCCATTGACACCGCTCAGATCTTCAAATAGAGCTTCATGAACGTTGTCCAATGCAATGAATGCTTTTTCCCAGCCTTGGTTGAAACTGATTACTTCAAAAGGACACTTAATTGCTTCAGCAATATCTTGAATAGAGAAGGCCAACTGGAATCGTTTGACGTACCCAGTAAACTTTCCTTCTTGAAGAATGACGTTCCCCCAGAATTCTTACACCGCAGTACCCATAACTTCAACTTCAGAGAATCTTGTACAGAAGTAATTCTTCCAACCCATAGCTTCAAAACATTCGTCGAAAGCTTCAATTCATCGAATTCAACCATGTTCTCACACATAATTTTTGTTTCCTTCATCACATCAAAAGCAGCGTTTTAGTCAAACCTTGGTTTCCATGGTATCAGAATGAGTAGAGGGTTTTGATAGAGGTTTAGGGTTTGGTTCGAAAAAACTGCACAGAGAGAGACTTAGAGAGACACAGTTTTTGCGGGAAAAAAACAGGGTGAGTTTTTGTGGAGCGAAATTGAATGAGTAGTGAGAAAGACAAATGGTACTGTTACCTTTTGAAAAACATTTCACATTTTCTCTGACTAAAAAATAATTCAACAGTGACACGTCAGTAGGGCCGTCCCTGAGATTTTGAGTGCCCTGTGCGAATGGATAAATTTATGGCCTATTTTTTTTATATATCGAATATATATATATATTATGAAAAGCACAGAAAGGGTAGGTTGCTAAAAAAGTGTTAAATACACCCTAAAAAACATTAGGTAAAAATTCCAAAAAATACTTAAATACAATTTTCATCTCTTAACTTATTTTTTGGATTCAATTTGGTAATTTAACTATTTTTGTGGTCAACTTAAAAACTTGTAGGACTTATTTGGCCCAACTTAAAGATTTAAAGGATTTATTTGGCTTACCTCAAAAACTTAAAGAACTTATTTGGCAAAAAAAAACAAAGAAAAAAAAAGAAAAAGGGGAGGCAGGAGGGAAAGAGGGAGAGTGAGCAGGAAAGAACTTATTTGTTTTCCCAATTATTAATTAACTAGCCAGATACCCGTGCTATCGCACGGGTCACGTTCGTTTTTTCCCAGGGCTCTAATGTCTCTGTTATAGTTGTAATATAAAAGAGAAAATGAAAGAGAAAAAAAAAGAAACGTAAAAGAGACGAGCTGAGTGCGGGAAGTGAGTTGATTTTGGGAAGGACACGTGTGTTAAGGAAAAAAAACGTAACAGAGAGGGGAAAAAAACGTTAAAGAGAGGAGCGTATGCATGGGAAAGAGGGAGAGTGAGCGGGAAAGAACTTATTTCTTTTCCCAACTAGCACAGTACCCGTGCGTACGCACGGGTCAATTCGTTAGAGTTAAAGAAAAAAATAATCACTTATAAATAATAAAATATTTTTAAAGAGAAACATAATTCAAAATATGCAATATTTTCTCGTTGGGAGACAAAAGAAAAGTAATCATGTATACTGACATGTAATGTATTTCTATCAAGAATCAAAATTAAGATGATGAAATTATACCGAGAACATGTAAAAAAAAATTTCCTAGGATTTAAAAAAATAATCATTTGTCATCTATAAATAAAAAAAATTATAAATACTGAATATAAGAAAATAAAAAAAACTAAAGGAAAAAATCGATAAGACAAAACGAACAGTTGTCTAGACCCATGCGACAACATCTAATGTTTTCTCATTGGGACTTAAACGTAAAAGTAATCATTTATGGATTTTGATATATGATCAAAGACGATAAAATTATACTAACGACATATAATGATTTCCGTTGGGACACAAAAGAAAAGTAATCATTTATATAGATATTTAATATTTTTCCGTAGAAAATCGAAATGAAGATTTCACCAAAGGTATTGTCTTGTGTTTTAATGAAGAAAGAAAAGAAAAAGAGGGGGAAAAAACAAAACAACGAAGAAGAGAGCAAAAAGAGAGAACCAACTAAGCGTAATACTTCCTCATCGAGACGCAAAATAAAAGTAATAATTTATACCGATGATGTAATATTTTCCCATCGAGAATTAAAAGTAAAGTGATCATATATAAGTAATAAAGACATTCATAAATTTTGATACGTGATTAAATATGATGAAATTATAATGACAACATATAACGTTTTCCCGTTGGGATTTAAAAGAAAAATAATTATTTATTATAAATAATAATGACATTTGGAAAGATAAAATTAAAATAATAAAAACTTAAAAACCAAAGAAAACAAAAAATATTAAGTAAAAATGATGAAATTATACTGAGAACATATAAAAATTTTCTCCTAGGACTTAAAGAAAAAAGCGGGCAAAAAAGAATAAGATAGCAAAAAGAGAGAGAATGGCTGGAGAATCACTTTAAAAAGAGAGGAAAAAAAAAAGAAAAAATGCTTAAATCCATTTTTGGTCCCTTAACTTAATTTTTTAGGTTGAATTTAGTCTCCTAACTTTATTTTCGGCCAAATAAGTCCTTTAAGATTTTAAATTAGGTCAAATAGGTCTTATAAGTTTTTAAGTTACGCCAAATAAGTCGTTTTCGACCAAATAACTCATCTAAGTTTTTAAGTTAGGTCAAATAGGTCTTATAAGTTTTTAAGTTGGTCAAATAGGTCCTATAAGTTTTTAAGTTTGACTAAATAACTCATTTTTGGCTAAAAAAGTCATTTAAGTTTTTTAAGTTAGGCCAAATAGGTCTTTTTTGACCAAATAAGTCTTTTACGTTTTTAAATTAGGCTAAATAAGTTTTTTAAGTTGTATAAGTTTTTAATTTTGACAAAATAGGTCCTATAAGTTTTTATGTTTTGCCAAATAAGTTTTTTTGGCCAAATAAACCCTTTTAGTTTTTAAGTTGTGCCAAATAAGTCCTTTAAGTTTTTAAGTTTTGCCAAATAGATCGTATAAGTTTTTAATTTTAGTCAAATAGGTCCTATAAGTTTTTAAGTTGGTTCAAATAGGTCCTATAAGTTTTTAAGTTAAATTAAATAACTCATTTTTGGCTAAATAAGTCATTTAAGTTTTTTAAGTTAGGCCAAATACGTCTTTTTGACTAAATAAGTCCTTTAAGTTTTTAAATTAGGCTAAATAAGTTTTTTAAGTTGTATAAGTTTTTAGTTTTGGCAAAATAGGTCTATAAGTTTTTATGTTTTGTCGAATAAGTTTTTTTGACCAAATAAACCCTTTTAGTTTTTAAGTTGAGTCAAATAAGTCCTTTAAGTTTTTAACTTTAGCCAAATAGATCTTAAAAGTTTTTAATTTTGGTCAAATAGGTCCTATAAGTTTTTAAGTTATGCCAAATAAGTCCTTTTTGGCCAGATAAATCCTGAGTTTTTAAGTTAGACTAAATAAGTTATTTAATTTTTGAAGATAGGCCAAATATGTCCTATAAGTTTTTACTTTTTAAAAACTTAAAAAACTTATTTGGCTCAAAAAATAATATTAAGATATGTGTGTAATAAAAAGGAACAGTGTAAAAAAAAAAGGAACCGACTGTATAAAAAGAAGCAGTCAAGAAGGAAAAGCTGAAACTTGTAAAAAAAAAAATATTTTACACAACTTAAAAACTTAAAACACTTATTTAGTCCAAATTAAAAACTTATGGTACCTATTTGGTCTAACTTAAAAATTTTAAAAACTTAAAAAATTTATTTGGCTCAAAAAATAATATTAAGATATGTGTGTAATAAAAAGGAACAGTGTAAAAAAAAAAGGGAACCGATTGTATAAAAAGAAGCAGTCAAGAAGGAAAAGCTGAAACTTGTAAAAAAAAATTATTTGACACAACTTAAAAACTTAAAACACTTATTTAGCCCAAATTAAAAACTTATGGTATCCATTTGGTCTAACTTAAAAATTTAATAGACTTATTTTTTAAAATAAAAAAAATATCAAAGTGAGCTAGATCACCTAGGAATTGGAAAGAAAAAAAAAAGATGGAGCAGCAGCGCCTGAAAGGAGAAATTTGAAAGAAAAAAAAAAGGAGAGAAAAGAAGGTGAAGCAGCGTGAGGGGGCGGGAGAAAAAAAACCTCAAATATTGCCACGTGGCCAACAAAAGGGTTTTGTTTTCTTATGTTTATAGATTATTAATTAATTATTTACATGTGGATATTATGTATATAATATATGGTTCTCTTTACGGACAATGATTTGACCACCCTGTGCTCCATTATATACGCAGTAATGTTTGCACTGGCATGCCGTGGCGTGGAGCAGGAAGCACCATGCCCATGCTCATATCAAATCAATAGGTATTGCAATAGCTTATCATACATCATATTATCAGAATTGTGTGGTGGACAACGACCTAATCTCCAATTGGGAGGTGGTCAACATTTCTTTTCCATCAATGTGTACGGTCAACAAGAATACAGTAGAAGCATTTATTTTTTTATCAGGTGCAGCGAATGATATTCTCTGCATAGTATAAGCATATGGTAAAAATAAGCATAGTAGAAGCATATGGTGCGTGCAGCGAATGCTATTCTCTACAGGAAACAGTGACGGATCCAGAAATTTTAACCAGTGGGGGCAATATATATATATATCCATTTGATTTTTTAAATATTTTTATTTATACTGATAATTATAAAAATATTTATTTCATCTCTTGTTTCTTATTTTTCAAAAATCTGTATATTTGTGTGTGAGCACGCATGCAAAAATATATAAAAAATATGTTATTATTTTCATTATTTATCATATAAATCTTAACAAACAATTTAAAAATAAGGTGATATTTTTTATAATTATTAATAAAAAATTAATCAAATAAACTCCTAATAAGTTTTTCAAAGCAAAATAAGTAATGCTGCTCTATATACTACTCCCCCACCCCGTTTTCTATGACCTTGTACATTCGAAAGTGCTTGTGTTCTGTTTTATACTTTTTTATGTGGTTTCCATGCATTATCACCTAATTAAATCAAATTTCAGAAACACATAACACACACATACACATCATCTATTAATAATTAATAACGTGATGAACAGGTGGTGGCTCTCTAGTAATTGCCCTGCTCGTGACATGACTAGCATTTATGGGACATGGGCTGTTTATTCACAACATCAGATATAAAATTTGTTGAAATACTGTCGCTGTGGGGGCAAAATCTCTTTATACACATGCATATTACACCAAATAATGAATTTTTTAGTGGGGGCATTTGCCCCCAATTTGATCAACGTGCATCCGTCCCTGACAGGAAATATATCGAAGTTGGATACATTATCATCAAGTTTCTTAAAAACATTTTTCGAATACTATTTATATTTTTTTGACAATTATAGTGCCAATGAAATAAGGGTTAAAGGGTAAGTCTTAATAGGTTCATCCATCCACCTTAAACGTTCAACAAAAAGCGGGAAGAACATTAATGGACAAAAAAACAAAATTGGCTTCAACTGTAGTAATTTATACTTCAGTTTTTACTATTTCGTCTCTTTGCCTTTATTTTTCTGCTCACGTTTGCATCTTTTCCTCCTCCTCTCCTTTCTTCCTCAACTTCTCCTTCCTCCCATTCCTACCAGGTACTCCCAAGTTAAAGTTAAAGGTACTTTTGTTAAATATTCTCTTTTAGGTTTATAATCCTTCGTATTTACAGTTTTTTTGTACATATTTCTTGTTAGATATTTAGCTGTTTATATATATATATATATATATATATATATATATATATATATATATATATATATATATATATTTATATATTTATGGTTTGCCATCCAATCAATATATTGGTTTTTTTTGCATATATATTTACGTTTGTTAATATGCAAAGTTCATCACAAAATTCTTAGATTTGCTTTACATATTTACAGTTAAAATATATTATTTATTTATATTTTATATTTACCTATATATTTACGGTTTATTTTTTATATTTACAGTTCCTAAAAACATATAAACCGTGAATAATTTTATTTCATTTTTATTTAATATTAGTAGGTATATATTTATGACCTGATTTTAAAATGTTTATTTGACAATTTGTTTTAATCTCAATTTATTTATAATATATATATATATATATATATATATATGCTATGGATATATGTGGTTTTGTAAAAGTGAAGATAAATTTTTGTAATTACTGTTACTTCCTCCCCGTCGTCGCATATTGTTTTAACGTTGTGAATATTTAGTATGAAAATTTGTATAGTAAAATAATATTGTTTAACTAAAATATCATTATTAATTGGACCATATAATTGGACCGGTTAGTATTGGAGTGGTAATTAGGGTTTAGGGACAAGTAAGATTATCATTGGAAAACAAATAATTCACACATTTTGAAGTTATAAACTGAGAAACAATTTGACAAAATTAAATATTCCAAAAGAGACAAGATGGAGGGGCAATACATATATCATACTTGTTAATATATGTTATTTAATTTACAGATATGCCAAAGACTAGAGGAGGTCGTGTGTCCAATTCTGCTTATAGACAACAACACCCGGCTGAGGAACCCCAACGTGAAACATTTCCAGGAGGACCTTTTAGTAGGTTGGTCCTAACAGACTATGAGCATCATATTGCTCATGGGATACGACTTGGAAGGGTAAGCACTTGTATATTGTGTGAATTCGATTGAATGTTGTGTTTTTTTTCATTGTACAACAATGATGATGACAATGTTTATGTGTGCAGGATCGTGGTCCTCTCAAGGTGCACTCACATGGGAAAAAATTTAATGACTGGCTAGAAAAAATAGGCCCAATACCTCCTGTTGTAATGGACGTGATAAGGGAGTGTAGGTTGTCAAGTTTGTTGAATTGCAGCTTCACAACAACTGACAATGCATTAGTGTCTGCATTTGTTGAACGGTGGCATGGGGAGACTAGTAGTTTCCATCTACCATTTGGTGAGATGACAATCACGCTTGATGATGTGTCGTGCCTGTTGCATCTACCGGTCGATGGTGCCTTTTTCTCAAATCCGGATATGGACGAGGATGATGCCATATCTTATCTTCAGGAGATTCTTGGGTTGTCTCGTGCAGCTGCGAGGCTTGATGTTGATCATATGAAAGGTGGGAATATGAGTTTTACGTGCCTTCAAAAAGTCTATAATGAAGCCTGTCAAGCGCATAATTGGGTGATTGCATCACGAGCATTTATCATGCACTTGTTAGGGTGCACTATTTTGACAAACAAGAGTCAAACGGGCATCTGCATCAAATATTTGGACTTGGTCCGCGACTTAGAGCGTTGCAGGACATGGTCATGGGGTTCCATTGCCCTTTGTGTGTTGTACCAGAATCTCACTGACGCTAGCATGAGCAACACTAAGCAGATAGCAGGTTATATGACACTCCTACAGGTACATAATTTGAATTTATATATGTACTTAAAATTTTGTTAGTGGATTAATTGATTTATTATTGTTGTTGCAGGCTTGGATATTTGAACATTTTCCTACTACTATCTTTAGTCGGAAGGAACGTCGTGGGTACACCGAGGATAACTGTCGAGCCATGCGTTGGTTGCCTAAGAGGGGTACAGGGCAGGTATTGCCTTTTAGGAGAGCGCTTGATGCATTGAATCCTGTAAGTGTTTTTTGGACGCCGTATGCTGAGCATAGGCCATATGTTCCTCTTGAAGACTTATCGTTGTTTTCGGGCTACATTCGATTTTGCTCGATCACGGTGCCGCACCTGCCAGAGAGGGTTTTGCGTCAGTTTGGGTATGTGCAGGACATTCCCCGACCACCCATGCCAGTTCCCACTACCGAAGTGTTGGATTATTGTTGGATACATTATCATATGCACAGTGTTAGAAACATGGGAACCATGCCACTTGTAAACGCTGAAGTTTCTGGCCAGTGCACCAACAGATACTTACGATGGTTCTATGCAAGTTGCAAACCGTGTCTTATACCCTTTGACCCTGAAAATCGAGTACACCGCTCACAGACTGAGAGCGTTGCAGAGGCATAGTCTGTTGCACAGCCTGAACTTCGTATGTGTTGCAATGTAAGTGTTTAAGGATAGGTCATGCAGTTGTCGGTTGGTTGATAAAACATTTGGTTATTTCTTAAAATGTGTTAACTTCATGTGCAGGATGATTGTTTTGACACAAAGAATAGGTTGAACGAAGTTGCTGGCATTCTTCAGACGATGACTTATATCGAGTCACGTGTTGGACCTATCGCACACTGCGAGGACATTCAGCGGTTACTCCGAATAGTACATGGTGGGACTGAGGCTGGACCTTCGTCAAGGAGAAATGTTTTGGACACTTCATCCAGTGAGGAGTGATGTATTTTAACACGGCCGTAAATGTACGTTGTTTGTAATTTAGGGTCTATGTTGATATGTGTGCAACTCTTGTTTGTTGATCTATCTTTGTTTTTAGAGGGATATAGTAATTGTTCGGAAAAATTACTCGTAGGATTGCCCCCACTTATAATTACTAGTCAGGTTATCTCATTCTTCTATGTGGGAAATAAAGAAATGAAGGGAAAAATAGAGATGAAAGAAAGAAATATATATGTATAAAATGTAGATGTGTCCATATGTAAAAATGAGATATGATATACAGAATAAAAATATAAAACAGGATGGCAAGGTTTTAATTAAATCAAAGATAAAATAAAAATAATAACGAATAATAAATAGAACAAAATATAAAAAAGAAAATATACAATTAAAAATAAATAAAAATAACTATTTTATGGATAAAAAGTTGAAAATAAAACATGTTAAAATGTTTTTTTTTCAGATTATGAATAATAAAAAGAAAAAAATTATGTGAAGTAGTCAAAAGAAAAATAAATTTTTTATTGATGCAAAATTAAATTAAATACAATATAAAACATTGAGGTAATGTTATTGGGAACGAGCTCCATGTGGAAAGACCAAATTTTTTGGATTGGCTATGAAAAAAGGCTGACAGTGCGCAGAATGGGCATTGGGCATACACATGGGCGGCAATGAGATTCTACGGACTGACTAATCCAGATTTAATGCAACTGTACACATCCAGACAATAAAGAACAGTACGCATCCCATACCACTCAAGCCCGGTCCCCACCAGGGTAGGATGTAGGGTCATATATATGCACAATTTTTTTAAGGTGCGAACTCCAATACCCTACCTTGGAGTTTTATGAGGTATGAATACCTAATAACAAATTATTTGAGGCCACATTATTTTTTAATTTTTTTAAGGTGAAATTAAATGTTTAGTTTTCATACATGTTGTTAGTGTAAGAGTATAGAAGAAATTCCTTGAATAAATTCTATATTTATTAATAAATTTTTACTTTCTATAAGGAGTCTTTTTATTTTTTTTCTATTTCATTTTTTATAAAAATTCTTCCTGTATTTTTGTTATTTGTATCACGTCTTAAATAATACTTGTTTTAATATTTGTGTAAACTACTCATGGTCATTTCTAACTTATTCTTCTTTTCTTAGGTTATTCCTAATAACAAAATTATATTTTTGTCAATTTCTGCTATAGTTTTGCTTGTTTCATACACAATTTCAAATTTTTTTTATATCTAAATTTATTTTTTATTTTGAGTTTGTTTTGCAGGTTTTATTTTTGTTATTTATAATTTATATTTGAATTATAGCATTATTTTTATTTTTATTGCGATTATTTTTGTTTGTTTCACTGATGGGTATCGATACCTACATTTCTTCCCGGGTACGGAAGAATTTACCTTTTTTTTTAAACTAATAATGATAAAAATAATAAAAATAATAATATGATGCAATCGTGAGTGGAAACATAACACACATAGATATTTATATAACTTTAAAACACATGATTATGTCCAACTGAAACTATCCAAGTCATCAATCCATGTGAAACCATCCTAGCCATCCATACATGTGAAAAAATATCCAAATCATCAATCCATGTGATGCCATCTAACCCTTTTCGACACCCAAAAGCGGTTTCCAAATTAAATAGTGGTTGTGAGGTGATTGCAGTGTCTGCCTACTATTGCTAGGCTTTGGTACTTTCTGATTCAAGACTTGACATAATACTACACTAGATTTTTTTTTTATGAGCAGGAGAATAAATCTATAGATATGTGTTCTTTTTTTTTATATATATATAATATCGATATGGGGTTGGGGTTGTTTACCCAACTTCAATGTATTGTAAGGTGCAGAACGCTGTCAAGTATTTGGTGAAATTTTATATCCAAAATTTAGTCATAACATATTATTATATAATATGTTTGATATATTAATTTACTTTTATGAAATTCGCTCATTTGATCATAGATTAAAAAGACCAAATTGAATTTCGATTGGTAATTTTGCAAGACAACATATACCTCTCGGATAAATAAGCCATACATATGTGTTCTGCATTACCTGTATAAATATTCAAAATATCCTATAAAAAAAGATATTCAACTTATAATGGTATGTTTTTTAAGGAGTGTGCGAAATCGAAATTGTTTGTTTTTTCCCACCGATTCATTTCAGTTTTCACTTTTAATTTCACTCGTTTTAAAAGTTTCTTGGTCAACCTTGCAATAGTACCTAAGGTCGATTCATTTGACAATGCAATTCTTTGGTTGATAGTCATTTAATTTTTTACTATTTGAGGTTATTTAAATTAGTTTGACTCATAAATGATGGTAGTCCCCACCCCTTAATTTGTTTGGTGTATACAATAAATTCCAAACGTTAAATAAAAGATCTTCTTATTTTTTGTATTTTTTATTTTACGTTTGGTGGAAAAGGTCTTCTTAATGACAGTGCCCAACCAAACGATCGATTATGGGCTGCACGTAATAAACTAACCGAGGCAGGCATTGGGTCTATATATACCCACTTCACTCATTGTCCAAACACTTTGCATCACATATGTATGAAGTGTACCCCAAACCATGAGCAGTCAGAAGAAGAAAGTGTACGTGGTGTTTGAAGGCCGCATACCTGGGCTATATTTAGAGTGGGATGATTGTAAACCTCAGGTTAATCGTTTTAAAGGGAACAATTACCAAGGTTACGACACATATGAAGAAGCTGAGTCAGCCTGGATAGCGTGGTGCATCAAACATGGTCATAACGAAGAATATGCTCGGCTCAAATTGCCACAGCGAAGGCTAATAGTATATCACGCTGGGGAAGGATCCTCTACAGACTCATACGGTTTGGGTAACTATATGATATACTATGTATTTAGTGTTGTTTTTATTATCTTTTTTTATCATATTTCTTTGCGATACTTGCATAACGATTTCTTGATGGTAAGCAGACATAATAGCAAAACAGTTGGCACCAGCGAGTGATTCTGATGAGTTCATTCATCAAGTTAGCATACAGTTTCAACTGGAGCAACTCTGCCATAAACTGTGTGTTCCTCTACCTACTTACACGCTAGAAGCGGTGAAGAATGTAAATGGTCGAGAGTATCGACGATACCATGCATCTTTGACTGTGCATGCAATTGGAGTACCTCCATTTTCCATTGGTAGGTTTGGAAAAAATGATTATGATGCGAGAGAGGACGTGGCAGTTGCTTTGATTCGTCGTTTGTTGGATGCCTCTGGTAACAAAATCAGAGACTATAATTACTACAATGTCCAGTTGTTGGAGGAGGAGCTGAACAAGCTGAAGGAAGAAACCACGATGTTGAGTATGCATGCAGCTACATTGAGTGAAGAAATGAAAGACCTCCATTAGGATTGTGTGTACCACGTTACTATATATGCATGGGGTTCATTAGGGGTTATGTTTTACCTTTTCTTTTAAATTTGAAGTTGAGCGTTGTATAACACCTGTTGTGATGTGTAATGGATATGAAGCTTTGTTTTGTTGGAATTTTAATATTTAATATGTCAACACTATTAAGGTAATTACTGACCAAATATGTTAAAAGAACAGAACCTATAAGGTGATTACTGACCAAACAAAAAAACTATATGGATAATAGCTTGACTATATTATTTATATCTTATATTAAATCTGGTGGATGTGCTGCTGTCAACAGTATGCTACAGTGATATGTTTACGAAAAAAACCCATATATATCGCAACGATGCGCTGCGATGGAACATTTATTATCTATTATGATTAACAATTTAATAATATCATCACTAGAATACAAATCAGGTGAGAGTTTCAGTAGTTCAAACAACTGCGTTTTTTTCTTTTCGAAAGAATAAAGTTGCAAAAGTAATATAGTACCTGAAGTGCATATCTAGAACAGTGGGAAGTGAGCCATTCAGATGGTTTTTACCTTTTACTCAATAATTAAATCAATTAAATCAAAAAAATTCTAGAATATTTCTGGCTTAGAGATCACGCGACTCCTGAACGTCTTTTTCAAAGTTTAATAAGTTTCTAGAACACTCTTGTTAATTGAATGGATTATTATGACTTGGTTAAAAAATAAACTTCACAAATTCTCCTTATAAATGTTTAAATTGTATTATTTACACAATTAAATGGAATGGACAACGCGTAAATATTTTGAAAAAATGAATGAGATAAAAAAAAAATTTTACAGAAAATTTAGGGTGAGAGAATGAAAAAAATGTCTATTTTTTGGTGTTCATTTTATTCCTATATATGAAATATTTTTGGATGATATGGATTTTATTTATAATTTGCTTTATACAAAAATAATTTTATTTCTCTACAACTTCTATTCGAAGTTGGTGTTCTATTTTTTTGTTGTTATCCATTAGTTGAAATTACCTTTGTGGCACTGGTGAATTTTGTTCTATAGAGAAAATGAACAAGTCTTTTTTCTTTTTTTACTGAAAACTTAGTGTGAGAGAAAAAAAACAAATAACAAGTCTATATTTTTTGTGTTCATTTTATTCTTATATATGAAATATTTTTGATTGATTTGCTGATTTCTTTTATAATGTGCTTTATACAAAAATAATTTTATTTCAATTCGAAGTTGGTGGTCTATTTTTATTTTTATTGTTCTCCATTACTAAATCACTGCTATAGATGCAAATGAGATCGTTTGCACTTTCTTTTCAATATGTTGGTACATGTTTTAGGTTGAAAGCAATAGCTCTTTTTGTAAATAGCAATTAACTAATCATTCCTAAGGAGAAGATTATCTCTGGAATCATAGTTACTTTGATGACAATATTATCACTTAATATTTGGTTGTTATGTTGATAAACCGAATACTTGAATGCTTGTCATCATTAGATCACTCAGGCAAAAGATTAATCTTCCTAATAATTTAATTTAAGTGTTTAATGGCACCAATTGGTGACAAAACTATGTGCAATGAGAATGAAAGTTCAAAATCCTGGGTCATTAAAAGGATCTTTATCAACAATGCCAACCACCAATAATCTCCTTTCTCTAATTGGTAAACATGAATGCTTCTCGCAAGTGATTCTTAGAGTTGAGACCCGTGCTTAGCACGGGTCCCTTGGCTAGTTTTGTTTAAATATCAAAGCAACTTTTCGTCTCTTAATTTTTTTTTTAGTTTTTAATTTCATCTCTTAACTATTTAAGTTTTTATTTACGTTCATTAAGTAACGAAAATTACTTCAACTTCGTCATTTTTTTCTTTTTTTATTTTAAATGAATGACCATTTGACACGTATGTAATTTCTATTAAATTTAACAACTTTTATTACGCGTGTCAAATAGTTATTCGTCTAAAATGAAAAAAAGTACGAAATTGAAGTAAAGTACGAAATTGAAGTAATTATAGTAACTTAAGGGACCTAAATGAGAACTTAAATAGTTAGGAGGACGAAATTGAAAACTAAAAAATAGTTAAGGTACGAAAAGTGCAAATTAGCATATTAATTTTGATGCTATAACTCATATACATATTTAAATAGTATAAAATTAACTCACATAAAAAATATGTTATATTAAAAACTTTTAGTAAAAAATAAATTGCAATGAAAAACAAAATTAAATTAACATAATAAATACAAATTAGGTTTTTTTTGGTATTTAGACATAATTTTATAATGAAGTTTAATAAAGGCCTTAGGCCTGTTTGCCTCTGTTTGTAAAAAAAAAAAAAAAAAACTTTTGTTTTCAACAACCGGAATTATCCTCATTGAGAAATTTACGGTTTGATAGTTTTAGTCAACAGTCCACTCATTCAAACGCTTCGATGTAACACAATTTTTGGTCAACAGATAATTTTCCATTCATTTAAAAACCACGGAACTGGGCCAGGCCCAACCGAAACACGGGCTCAGTGAAAAAAAAACATTGTTAATAAAGGCCTTAGGCCTATATGCCTCCGTTTGTAAAAAAAAAAAACGTTTTTTTTCAGAACCGGAATTATCGTGAATGAGAAATTTACGGTTTCATAATTTTACTCAACAGTGGGTATCCACTCATTCAAAAAGCGTGCGTGCCTCAGAGAGAGAGAGAGAGAGCGAGAGAGGCATCGCCAGAAGAAGCAGAAGCAGCGAGCATGGCTACTTCGAGGACAGTGAAGGACGTTTCTCCTCACGAGTTCGTTAAGGCTTACGCCTCTCACCTCAAGCGATCTGGCAAGATGGAGCTTCCTGAATGGACAGATATTGTGAAGACTACAACATTTAAGGAGTTGGCTCCTTATGATCCTGACTGGTACTATGTTAGAGCTACTTCCATGGCAAGAAAGATCTACTTGAGAGGAGGTCTCGGTGTTGGTGCATTTCAGAGGATTTATGGTGGGAGCCAGAGGAATGGTAGTCGCCCACCTCATTTCTGCAAGAGCAGTGGTGCTATTGCTCGCAACATTCTTCAACAGTTGCAGAACATGAACATCATTGAAATGGACACAAAGGGTGGCAGGAAAATCACTTCCAGTGGCCGGCGGGACCTGGACCAAGTGGCTGGACGGATTGTAGTTGCACCTTGATGTGTAAACTGATGAGGACTGCCAGCCAGCTGCAACAAGCTTTCTAGGTTTTGGGTTCGTGTTGGAGAGATATGATGATTACATTTACAGATTATGTGCAATTTTGATTTTAGTTATTTTGTGACTTGTGCATTGGAAGTATTCGATGTTATGTTGCTTTTTAGTATTTTAGATGATCTCGTCACTATTTATTGTTGGATTTTCACCGTGGACATTCTTGTTCTTTCAGTGCCTTTACGTATGAAGTGAAAATTATAAGGCAAAAAAAAAAAAAACTCATTCAAAAAACCACGGAAGGTAGTCTTGGAGATTGGAATAAAATTTCAACAGTAAATTCCTCCTAAGAGAGATATATGTAGATATAGAAAACAATATCGAATATTAAAAAATAGAAAATATATATATATATTGTTATGTTTTTTGTTTTCTATTTATTATTATTGCATTTTTTTCTATATCTACCATCCCCTTTCCATGAAGTTCAAGAAAACGGGAAATATAATATCACAGGATAAATTACTATACATTAATACCCTGTTACCAAAAAACAAAAAAATACATTATTGCCCAAAAAGAAAAGCAAGCAACATATTAAATGCATTGGTGTTTCGTATTCACTGGTACTAACATCAAAAATCAAAGATAATAATTTTATTAAGTGCGCTCTAGGAAAATGAAAATGTTCTTAAAATAGACAGTTATTGTTTCTTCTTAGAGGAACAAATAAATAAACAGTATTTAGAAATCATTTTTATATTTTATATTATTTATTTATTTACGATTATTTATCTCAGTTTTGTTATTATTTTTATTATCAACGAAAAACAAAATTTTGTTATTATCTTATGGAATCAAAATTTGTGAATATCGACGTTCTTTATTAATAATAATAATAATAATAATAATAATTTACGAAAATAGCATTGTGTATGTCTTATCACTGGTGAGGTAGTCACTGGAGAGACTGGATTACTCTACACAAGCTTCGATCTGTCAATATATTTAATTCTTATAATTTAAAAATATGTAAAACAAAAAAATAATATTTTTGAATAACCGAAAATACGAGGAACAAGTATTAACGGTTGACTAAACCCTAAACAATTTTTTTTTTTAGTACGACAGGAAATATGGTCATCACATGTTTACGGTTCAATGTAAAACAAATATTGTTTTTTTTTTCTGGTCATAAGCAACCTCAAATACTCTCACTTTCTGCATAAAAACAAATCAAAAAAAATTATTATAATACAATTGCTTAGTTAATTATGAAAGAGGAGAAGCAGTATGAATCATGATATTCACATAAGTGAAGATTGAACCAAACAACGACAAGATTCAGCAAAATGAACAAAACTTGGCAATTCTTATGTATTCTAATCTTGTGTGTGAATAAACGCTAAGGTGGAGAAGATGGGGTTCAAGACCAAGCTGCAAAAATATTAGTGACAAGCACCCATGTTGGTGTCTATGTTGCATGCAAAAATGATTTATCCTAATACATATTTTTTTTCGTACAAATCCTAACATAATTTATATAACGGAAAAATGATATTTACGGTTCAACGTGTAAAAAAATAATTAAACCGTAAATACGGAAATATGTTTTTTAGTTATTAACGGATTAATATGAAAAAAAAATATAAATTTTGAACTACAAATATGATATTTAAAGTGTAAAAAAAATATTAAATGAACCGGAAATATGATTGCAACTTATTTACGGTTAAGAGAAATTCAGTTTGGTCAACAAAAATGCAAATTATAAATGCAAATGATGTAAAGACCAAAATGTTCCCAGCTTTAAGTAATGTTGACCGAGAAATTGTTAAAACGAGTGAAATTAGGCACACTAAGATGAGAATGAATCAGTGAAAAAAAAAACAAACAATTTCGATTAGGCACACTCCTTAAAAAACATACGGCTAGTTATATTATACAAGCTAGTTACCATAAACCCTACCGTACTAGATTTTAGCCTTTTTTTCAAAACCGGATCTATGTCCACCTCCAATTTACGGTTCGATGTAAATCAAAAAACAAAATTACCTGGTGGGCTGGGTTTGATGGTATTTTTTTGACCTGTAAACACTTATTTACGGTTCAACAAACGTATTTGCTTCGTTCGTTGTAAAAATATGCAACATGAGGAACAAAATTATTTATTTCTAACACTTAATTTTCACTCTTTTTTTTTCGTGCATAATTTTCACTCCTTTAAATCCTTTCTATTTTTTTCGGTAGACCTTTAACTCCTTTCATGGTACATGTTGAATGGATTTAAATGCATGGTTAACCAGTGAGGATCATTTAGCAACCCAAATTTGTTTCTTCCATACACCTTCCCCATAACAACATATTGTTGGCATTGTAACCTCCCATATAAATTACCTATTTAGTACAACTGTACAATTTTTTTCCCACTGTATATGGTATTTTGCATACACCGTTATTAATTGATGTGCTCCTCAATATTTATTTGCTTAGCTAAAAAAAAGGAAAATATACGTAACATATTGATGAGTGGTCAGGGTGCTTTAATCGACACCAATAATTCATCCATGCATATCAGCATCATGTAGACATTAACCATACATACAAAATTACACAACACTTGTTGGTTGTCACTGTCGGTAAAGTGTTCATCATTCACCCAGCAACAACTATTGAGTCATTCCAATAAATTTTTTGACACACAAGGGCTTGTTGAAAACGAATAAATTTTTTGGGCCCTCAAACAATTTTGAAGCACTCAAACTGGAAACATATGAGACTGAGATTATGAGACCCCATAAGCACAAAAAAGTATTACAGTCGCAACACAACCAGAACCTATTACAATACCACACTTAAAATCCACCAACAAGAGAAAAAAATCCAACCTAAGACTCAATCTCAAAGTCTCAACCTGACAGCACATACAACCTCATAGTTTCATAACTTTGTAACCAAATAAGTCACATCAAAATCATTAGGATTAATATGTTACTAAGACTTGCATTAGAGTATGATTACAGCAACATTAGAGTATGATTACAATTGAAATCCACACTAATGTTTCATTCATTAAAACATTTAAACTAGAGCAATCAAACAATTCAGGGCAATACGACCATACTTGCCATTAACTTGAGGTTAAATAAAGCTGCAACACCCTTAACCTCATTTAGTAGCATCTCAGAGCCATATGCTAAAGCCATAGAGTAATTTACATTCTTGTGGTGATTGATTACAACACACCGCATTTACATTCTGCAATCACGCTTTAAAATCCAATTACTATAAGCGAATGATGACATTTAATGCAAACTAATAACTATTCTTCTCGGGAAACTTCAAGGATATACCTTAGGAGGCTCATAGGTCCATCACCATGAAATAAGCACAGCTTAGTCTCAAATTGCGTTCTGGACTTGCATTGTCTGAGGCAGGTGACCAATAACAAAATATGGTTAGAATTTTGTTTTCGTGGAGAACAAAGAATAATAAGCTATTAGCTTTAAGCATGCCAATAGCAAAGTTATCTGGCCTGGTCTGATCATTAATCTAATTTTTATCAGGCCCGGTATGAGAATACATCGATCATTAATTTTTATTATCTGCCAAGTTATCTGGCCTGGTCTGATCAGCATGTCCAACCTTATTTGTATGCAGAAAGAAATATTAATGATTATGCAAAGCACCACATGCAAAGAAATATTAATGATTATGCAAAGCATCACATGCAAAGAAATATTAATGATTATGCAAAGAAGAACTGAAACCTTAACAAAGCATATGAACATTGACACACACATACTATTAAAACAAGAAAAGGAGAAACTCTAATAAACAGATTTCAGTGGCAACTGGCAAGGACTAGTAAACTTGTGATTGTTAAAGTTAAACAAGAATTAATATAGAGTATTCAAATTCCATATTACACTTGATTCAGATTGAACTTAACAAACTTTAATCAAGACGTATTGATTCAAAGAGTGAATTATATAAATAAGCAAACAACAATTGAATTAAAAAAATTGATATACAAAGGAGAAAGCCATAATCAACACATCAACAAAAATGTTAAAGTTAAGAAATCGATTCTAACCCTCTGATTCATCATTCAACTTGGAGATACTCTTTGCAGAACCTTAACCTTCATCATCTTCGTGATGATAAGGCATTTCTTATCAAGTAATCCTATACCTAAAACAGAGCAGAATCAGAAAAACATAGGTTAGGGCACAATAAATGAATTGAAATAAAATAAAATAGATAAAAATGCATTATATTCATAAAAAGATCTTCGATGTGGAGCGGCACCAGTAACTCCCGCTTCCTTCCTCCATGTGACGCCACAGCGCCTCTTCAAATGCAATGGCGAATCACTACCGTTGGACCACGGCACCGCACGGTCTTCAGTCACGAGAGAGAGACAGAGAGAGAGAGAGAGAGACCAGTGATGGTGTGCAACAACGAGAAATCGCCGGTTGAAGAGAAATCGCCGGAACCCTTCCCTTTAGTGCCACTGGTGGTCCACGAAGGTCCTTTTTCCGCCACGATGGGTCTTTTGTCTCCCTCTCCATCTCTCTCTCACCGTCTCTCCTAAAGAAGAAAAACAGTAAATGGATTCGATGAAGTCGAACAGAAAGAGCGAGGATGCAGGGAGAAAGAGCTAGTGGAAGAAGAGGGATAAAGAGAGAGTGATGTATTGTGGCCATGGCGGCCTCCACCTTCTACCTCCGTCGTCGTGATCGATTAGCAACAGTGTTTTCCTTTCATCTTTGTCCGAAACGAAGCTCCCCTAAATCATACACCTGTTTTTGTTTTTTTTGGGTACATCAAACACCTGATTTAAAAAGGACCATGGAGCAATACTTCCTATTTGCGCTTCACCGGTTCATTGGACAAAAAACGCAAACAATCCCGTCCGTCTAATATTTTATATTATATCCAATGGTCAAGTTTCCTTGTGTATGGTGGTGTCACCTAACTCACTTTCCCACGATAGAAGCTGCCTCTCGAGCAAACCAAAAATCAAATGACTGATAATATAAGATCGATATTCAAAGGATTTTTTTTTTTTTAATAACAAAAGGACAAATTTATGAGCGAAACCCAAAAAAGAGATTATAATTTATAAAGATGAAAAATCTTATTTGAGCCATATTACGTAAATAGCTCAAAAACATTTGTCAGCTATTATAAGAAAAAAAAAAAAACATTTGTTAGGTATACCGTGGGTGACGAATTTACTATTTCAATAATAATATGTATAGTGCGTAAGAAAGCTTTGCAACAAGTTGTGGCTGTAGTTTAGTGGTGAGAATTCCACGTTGTGGCCGTGGAGACCTGGGCTCGAATCCCAGCAGCCACATTTTTTTTTCCTTTTTCTCTTCTTAATAACTAGTATTTTGTTTTGGACATACCTGCAGCAGGGGGTGGTTAAACGGGTTCAACCCGACTTGTTGACCCGCTTAACCCGCCAAGTGGGACAGACTCCATTTTTATGAGCTCTCTTTCAATTCTTTAGATCCTGCGTTGGTTTCGTTATCAGTTTTTCATCTCGCGATTTTGAGGTGAGTTCGCAGTTCTGGTTTCGTTTATTTGTTGGCTTCTATTTGGTTTCGCTTTTCCCTTTACTATTGGGGTTCTGTCACTTCTGGTTTCTTTCGTTTCGTTCGTTCGTTTCGATCGATCCTGCACATCTCGTATTTTTTATCCTATTTGAATTTTCTTTTTTGTATCAGTATGAGTTGAAATTTTTTAATGTGTCAGTTAACCTCTTTGTGCTTAATTATCTTCATTTTATTTAACTAATAATAACCTTATTGATGTGAGATTTTTCTGTGATGGAAGAGTGTACCAAAACTAATGTAAAATCTTACAAATAAATAACTTTGAGGTAGGAAAGCAATGGCATGGAGAGGACATCTTTCAAAGAACATAAAAGAGCTTCGGTTTTTGATGTGCCAGTCATCACTTGCAAGCTCACCTGCAAGGTTATATATATAGTTTTTCCTTTCTCTGTACCAAAATTTCACAGCATTAATTATTTTTTATATATCTCTTTTAAAATGAGCTCTGATTATTTTTTGTTTTCTCAGGACATTTGTTGAGAAGAATTATAAGGAGCTAAAGACATTGAACCCGAAATTGCCAATCTTGATCCGTGAATGCAGTGGAGTTGAACCCCAATTATGGGCAAGATTTGGTATCACCCATCTTAATTCTCTCATTCTTTTTTTATTTGAATTTCTCACCCCATAATTTGCGTAACATTCTGTATCGTCATTCCCAAGCCTTTACACCCTTAGTTTAATATACCCTTAATTTAATTTCAAGGGCTGTTAAGTTATGAGAATATGATAGTATTAGTTCGGTTGTGTATATAATATCAATTCGGTTGTGATTGTTACTTCAGATTAATTTGATTGTTACTTCAGATTAATTTGCTTATCGAGGATGGCCTTGAATGTGATTAGAAAACTAATTCCCATATAATGTCAATTTGGGTATAGATGGTGAACACCTATTTATGATTTATTTAAGAAAATTAACTACACTTAGTTCAGTTATCTATGTTGCGCCACGTGACAGTATCTCTATCTTTTATTTATATAAAAGGTTCTTTCACGCTGATTTTCTCGCACTCGTACCGAGCACGAGTCTCATCTGCTAATTTCTGATTATAACTTGTAGCCCATCCTTTTCATTTGCATTATTATGTACTGGTTATCTATCTGTGATGAACCCTCATTTCCTGTAATTTGTTCCTTAATACTAGATTTGGGTGTTGAGAAAGGCATTAAACTGGATGGCATGACAGAGCTACAGATTCTTAAGGCACTTGAAGATCTGGTAAAAGCAGGGGAGTCTTTGAAAGCTTGATATTACTGCTTATTCACTGTCTGAAATGGCATAAATGTTCTCATGTTGCACCTGTTATTACAGTGTGTCTCTTGGTCATTTCAAGAATTAATCTATTCAGTTTAAGTTGAAAGTCTCGGGTATAAATTTTGTGTGCATTTATCATGGGATATTTTTATTCAAAACACGGATTAGATCCATTTTAATTGGATTCATATGATTATTAATAGTGAAAGGTTGACTTGCTGAGATCATAATTATGTATTGACTCCGCAACTAGGCATAATAGATCTTTTAAGCACAATGCAATTTCAAATGACCCCTGCAACTTTTACTGGTCTTGTAAATGAGAATATTAGATGAACTCAAAAATCTGGTCTCCAATTGAATCACTAGCTGTCCCAAATCATAAGAGTGTGTATTATGAAGTTTATAATTTTTAAAAGAAATGACTCTTCTGTGTGTTTAGAAAATGGAAATTGATGATAGATGATTTTCTTAATACAAATACGTAAAACAAAAGTGAAAAAACAGGCTAGCATATTACTTGACATATGAGGGGAAAAAAAAAAGTGAAGGTAAAATTTCAAGATCTAGGTGAAGAAAGTTAACTATGTCACTTATGATAGGGAAGACCCAGCGAAGAGCGACCTTTTCATGTCCTTCACTGTTAGCAACCAATTTTCACCATTACTTAAGATGTTTCACAAGATATTAGAGTAAATTCAATTTGAACACCATTTCTAGTGACACCCCGTATGGACACTGTATGCCCGTATGGTACGAACATGTACGGAACCGTATGGACATCCGTACGGATACAATTTTTATTTTTTTTTTGCAGATTTTTGTAAGTGGTTACTTGATTCATGTAAATGGTTAACTTGATCCACTAGCGGAGTTATCTGAGACTTTTAAGCGGCTAACTTGCTTGATTCGTATAAGTGGTTAACGCAGTTCATGTGAGTGGTTAATGCAGTCCACTATATGGTTAATAGACACATAGTAATCGTTAACTATTTAGTTAACTGCGATAACCACTTACATGAACTGCGTTAACCAGTTAAAGAGATCTGTATCTGTATTAATCAGTTAGTGGACTACGTTAACCACTTATATGAACTGCGTTAATCACTTACATAAACTGCAAAAAAAATCCGTATCTTTACAAATGTTCATACGATTTCGTACATATCCGTACCATATAAATATACGGTATCCATACAGATATCACCTGGTGTGGTGGCAAATATCATTTTTGAAGATATTGTCATGGGTCGCCCACACCATTTCTTTTTTTTTTTTTTTCTATTTTCGAAAAAGATCATCTTTTCAACAATCAAAGAGGGGGAGCAACAGAAGTCAAAAGTTATCAATTAAAAGAAGCTTTGAATTGACAAGGGCAAAATAGAATTTCTACAAAAGTTATCATTGAAAAGATGGGACGTGCAATGCGACGGGCATGTTGTGACACATCACACCATCGGCGACGCGAAAGTCACAATGGGCATGGAATTTTAAATTCCAATAATCCTCATTTTATTACGATATTGAGAGATATACACAGCAACAAAGGAAATATATTATAGTTTTCCTAAGCTAATTCAAAGGTCACACATAACGGAAATGTCGAGATACAGAGTGAGCCTCGCTGGAGAACGAATTGCGATGAGAGGCAACTTCTCACAAGTTGATCACTCCATCTAGGGTGAGCATTTCGGAAATCACGGCCCTAAGGAGATTTGGAAGCCAACCAAGACTGGGAGTCAGATCATTCTCGAGATCATAACACAGTTTCCTCCAAGCCGTGAGGAAGATGCCAGACACAGGGACCACGTCAGGAAAACCACAACCTTTAGGAGACTTCGGTAGAATTCACAAACTTCGCTCTCGGATTCCGAAAAAGGACTTTTGTCGCATGACTCCAAGGAAAAGCACAGTAAGCCTATTTTTGATTTCGAAGAGAACTTATGAAGAGAGAAACAGATGAGAGAGAGTGTGAGAAGAGAAAAAAGAGAAAGAAATAGAATAGATTTAAGGTATTGTTTGGTTTAAAAAAAATATAGAATGATTTTATGAATTGACAAAAAAGCCCTTATATAATTAATTTAATTACCAATTAAAATCTTAGTTATTTAATTTAATTTTTTATTTTAATTAACTAAATTACTTAATTAATTTATCTATATTTTAGTTTATTTTCATTGATTAATATTTTAATTATTTTGTTTTATTTTAAATAATTAATTTAGGTTATTTTAAATATTTTAATAATTAATAAACCAACTAATACACACCTTTTGAACAGAGGACATCAGAAAAGATATCAAGGAGGAGCCAGGAGGCATTGCGTTCATGGATAACCGTGATCAAATATGAAATATCAATATCAAATAAAAAGTAGAACGACGAGCACGTAGCATGTAACAACAAATGGAGGGGTAGTGATGGAAAGTAAAAAAAAAGAGCCCCTTTCTCAGCATTTCTTCGCTGTAGATCGAAGTGTTGGATTATTTTAATAATCTATAAATGTGGCCCATGTAACTTATGGGCTGGTTTTAAATAAAGGATAGCCTAATGTGATGGTTGTTAGGCATAATAGTAATTAAAATTAGTGGGAGTTTTATTTTGAAATTCAAAATAAATTAATCCCTCCCTTCTCCCTTCAGGAGATAGTGGATAGTTACAAAATAAGAGAAGGTAACTACATAAAAAGGCACAAGTGAAAAGAGAAGTACGTGCTTTTGTTTATTTTTCTGAAAGGAAGTGCAGAGTATTCTAACCATCAAGAATACAAGAAAAGGAAGGCAGAGAGGGGAGAAAAACTTGAAGGAAAGAACCAAGAAGACTCAAAGAATTGACATCATGGATCCGGGTGAGTTCTTTGTACTCTCATATAGAAATTCAGAAAAAATGAGACTCATGATATCCAAGATCCTATTATAGATTTATGCTTACAGTTGGTATCAGAGCCATAGTTAGGGATATTATGATTCTCCTTGTTTGAATGTTATTCCCAATTTTATGAACCTTGTAATTGGGTTTTAACGGTGCGGTTATGAATTGCGATATTTTCTTTTCGAAACTGTAACACCTGATGAAGAGATCGACCGCGTGCATGAGCTGTTGAGGTCGCGTACCGAGCTGAGGAGGTCGTATGCCGAGCTGAGGTCGCTGCATCGAAATGAGGAGACCGCGCGGCACTAGTGCCGAAATGAGGAGACCGCGTGCACTAGCCGAAATGAGGAGATCGCGTGCATTAGGCCGAGGTCGCTGCATCGAAATGAGGAGACCGAGTGCACGAGCTCGTGATAGAGCCTGCGCGCTTGCACAAGCACCCTGGTCGACCTCGTCTGAGGCTGTAACACTCGTATTTTTACGAACGCGTTATTTAGTGATTAATTAGTATTATATGTCACTTATTTATGGTTTTCTTTTAATTAATTATTGTTGAGTGTTAATTAAGGGAGAAAGGACCATAATGCCCCTTCCTCACCAGTTAAATATCACGATCAGTCCTCAAACCCTCACTTTCTCTTTTCTTCTTTCTTCTTCCTTCTTCTCTAAGTTTCCTCTTCCTCTCCAAACTTCCATTGAAAAACCTTGGGTTCCATTGAGTTTCTGCACAAACCTTCTTCATCAATCTTGCTTCTCATCATCTCCTCTACCTATATCATCATCTCGATCATCATTTGAGGTATGAAAAGCAGAATTTCCTCTCCCTTCATGCTACTGTTTAGCGCCACTTCCTCCTTCCATTTTAGCTAGTTTCTATGCTTCCAAATCATGTCATATCGATAGGTTTTCTTCTTCATGACATTACCTACCTTTCTAACCATTTATTTGAGCTTGAAAAACAAATTGTTTCCTCTGTTTTCTACAGTAGGTAGTGTAACGACCCGTTTCCGGACCGCTACCGAGCTCAACATACCGAGCTCGAGTTACCGAGCTCAACACACCGAGCTCAAGTTACCCTGCATGCGATGTGTTTTAAAACGATACTCTTGTGCCCTTTAGAAAAGTACGGTCTATTATTATTATTATTATTATTATTATTATTATTATTTTTATACCAGCTCGTGCACATCAGAGTAATTACAGCTTTTCGAAACATGGTGCAACTAAGACACAAGACTTAAGTCCTAAATAACAACACGCAGGTATAACAAGTACATACTTATATATACAAGATATAAAAAGTGCATACAAAAAGGCAATAATAATGTACAAAGAAAATACACCTAAGGTATGACGACTTCAAGAGAGCAATCATACCCTGGGGGTACTTAAGCGAACACCCACGCAGGTTTGCTCCAAAAGTAAAGCCACCAGTCTACCCTGTGCTCAAAATGACATCTAGCCCAAACTGGTCACAACCTCTGAACACAAAAAAAACAAAGTACAGTCATCCCAAAAACATCCAACAAACATAATCAATCACGACAAATATAGGTCGTCGCCCTGATCCTCGTCGAGCTCCTCCTCGCCATCATCTGCTGTCGAGTTCCCTGCACCCTCGACATCGCCTGGGTAACCATCATGGATTGAAGGTACCACGGGAAAGGGTCAACTTCTCAACAATTCAAGATAAACACGGCATAAAGAAATAAGCAACACAACAATGTTTATCAATCACCAAACGTGACTCGACCTTCTCACTCTAAACTCGACTCAACTCGCGATCCATTTTCTCTCGACTCGACCATTATTCCGGAAAGCAGACGCAGATCCATCAACTGACATACCAGCCGTAGCCTTGGGATCTTTCGCTTCTCCCTAGATATGCGATGCCGGTTCCTCTGACTGCGACGTCTAGTCAATCTCCCGTAAACAAAGGGGACCTAGCACCCTCGATTATCCGGTCACGGCTCAAAACGTCATAACGACTCGCCAGCTCGCCACTCGATGAACAGATCTCCGCTTACAATATTCAAAGAGTGGCGCTTAAAATTACTTGCCCGTACATCAAATAAGAGAACATGCTTAATATGAAGAAAACGCACTGATTAAGAACACGCAATTCATGGCATATATTCAATCTCATATCAAATAATGCATAACTCAATCATATCACAACATTACATGCTCGACAAGCAAATCAAGGAATCCATACATAGGAATATAACAATAAAAATCCTAGAATGTTTAGAAGTGCCCTTACCGAACTCCAAGCTAACGCTGCTCGACAACGACCTCGACACGGCTGTCTTCAAACGAGCTCGACAACGACTTCTCTTACTCGATCTCGACACGTACGGCTCTCAGTCAACCTCGGTTTCGTGTTCTCGTACACCCTGATCTCCTTGTAGCACGATCTCGGAAATCACACTGCCTAATACGAGCACAACTTAGTTCTATCTATGGGTTCTAATAGCACTTAGCTCTCATTATCCCAATCTTAACCACAACCCAAGTAAACATTAAAACTCCAGAACTTAAACAAATACAACCAGAATTCAAACATTACAAAATAACTCCTTTTCTCTAAAATTTTATTAAAAACTTCTTTCATACATATCATTAGACAAAGCCATTTTTCCTCTAACACAAAGTTAGGGTTTTCGATCAAAAGTTCATGAAAAAGGTTATATGATTCTATAACAAATAAATCAACAACAAACATCAACAAGAAGCAACGTACAACAAACTAAAACAAGAAATCAAAACAAACCAAATAGGGAGGGTTTTGGGCACTGCCTATTGCAGAAAACAGAGAAAGCAATTTGTTTTACAAGCTCAAATAATTGGTTAGAAAGGTAGGTCATGTCATGAAAAAGAAAACCTATCAATATGACCTGATTTGGAAGCATATAGACTAGCTAAAATAGAGAGAAGAAGTGGCGCTAAACAGTAGCATGGAGGAAGAGAAAATTCTGTTTTTCATACCTCAAATGATGGTCGAGATGGTGATATATGTCGAGAAGATGATGAGGAACAAGATTGATGAAGAAAGTTTATGCAGAAGCTCAAATAAAACTCAAGGTTCTTCGATGGAGGTTTGGAGAGGAAGAGGAAACTTAGAGAAGAAGGAAGAAGAAAGAAGAAAAGAGAAAGTGAGGGTTGTGAGGGGCTGATCGTGATATACAGCTGGTCAGAAACCATTTAAATGAATTTTTCTTTTTTTAAAAAAAAAACACAAATAAGTGACGTGTAACTACTGTTATGAGATGCTAATCCCATCAATCATTCTACCCATCTAATCTCTCCTCTCTCATGATTACCCTCTAATCTATAGGTTAAAGATCTAAAACAAACACAGCGACGAGAACTACAAACCGATGAGATAAATATTACAAACAATATAATCAATAACGCTAAATAACGTTCGTAAAAATACGAGTGTTTCAGTCTCGACACGGGGTCGATCAGGGTGCTTGTGCAAGCGCACAAGGCTCTAACACGAGTTCGTGCACGCGGCCTCCTCAGTTCGACATGCGACCTCCTCAGCTCGGTACGCGACCTCATCAGTTCGACATATGACCTCGGCATGCGATCTTGGCACGGGATCTCGACACGAGGTCTTAGTACGAGGTCTCGACACGAGGTCGATCTCGTCATCCGGTGTTACAGGTAGCGTCCAAAACCCTAACCACTTGGCTTGCTTTGATTTCTTGTTCTATGTTGTTGTATGTTGCTTCTGGTTGTTGTTTGTTGTTGATTTATCTGTTGTAGCATCATATAACCTCTTTCATGAGCATTTGATCAAAAACCTAACCTTGAGAAAAAGGGAAAATATGTTTAATCTTGCTTGAATCATGCATGAGATATGTTATTGTGTTATAGTAATTATTTAGGTGCTAATAGCATGGCTAGTTTAATTTAATCAAGTGGAAAAGGTTAGTTTTGGATCTTTCCTATTCTTGAGTCTTAAGAAACTTGCTATTTAATTGTCTAATTAGGTGTGAAATATGTGATTATGTGTTTAATATGATTTTAGGACTTATTAGGATTAAGTTGCCTGATTAGTTTAGTGTTAGATAAGTTTTTGTGCAAAAAATGGATTTTTGAGGGACCAAAATGGCATGTAGGGAAATTGATTTTTTTTTATGATTTAAACTTTAACACAATTGGTTATGGTCTTATTTTAATTGTTGGACCCTGAGGAAAATATTTTTTTTAAAAAACATAAACTTAGATTTTTATTAATTTGTGCTTAATATGCTACTTGATTTTTAGCTTGAATTAGTATTTAGGAAAAATGGCCTTGTATGGTGATATGTATGAAAGAAGTTTTAATAAAATTTTAGAGAAAAGGAATTAATTTGTAATGCTGGAATTCTTGTGGTATTTGTCTAAGTTCTTGAGTTTTAATGCTTGCTTGGATTGTAGTTAAGATTGGGATATGAGAGCTAAGTGCTATTAGAAAACCCATAGATAGTACTAAGTTGTCTTTGGTATTAGGAATTGTGATTCAGAGATCGTGCGACGCGGAATCGAGGTGTACGGAGAGCGAACCCGAGGGCGTGGGAGCTGTGGGATCAGATTGAGGGCCAGTGCGTGTCGAGGTCGATTGAGAACCGTACGTGTCGAGGTCGTTGTCGAGCTCGATTGAGGACAGCACGTAGACGCCGAGCTTGGAGTTCGGTAAGGGCACTTCTAGACATTTAGGATTCATTTTATGGCCCTGTGTAAGGACAACTTTGGATATGCTTAAGCTATTGTTTTGTTATTTAAGTTGCTTTATTTAAATACGAAGAAGTCGGAGACCTCTACGAGTTCGAAGTTAGGGTCTTCGAACCCCTTCGTTTTGTTGTCGTGAGGTCGAACAATTAGCCGAGTCTTCGTGGCGGCGTAGCTGTTGCGGTTGGTCTCTGAACCCAACCCCCACACTTGTATGTTCCTCTCTGTTAATTCCATTGAGTTGCGAGAGGATGGATTCCTTGAATTGCTTGTCGTGCATGTAATGTTGTGATATGATTGAGTTATGCATTATTTGATATGAGATTGAATATATGCCATGAATTGCGTGTTCTTTGTCAGTGCGTTTTCTTCATATTAGCGTGTTCTCTTATTTGATATGCGGGCAAGTAATTTTGGGCGTCACTCTTTGAATATTGTAAGCGGAGAGCTGTTCATCGAGTGAGCGAGCTAGGCGAGTCGTTATGACGTTTTTGAGCCGTGACCCGGATAACTGAGGGGGCTAGGTCCCCTTTGGTTACGGGAGAGTGACTAGACGGCGCAGCGTAGGAGCAAGATCTTGCATATCTAGGGAAGCGAAAGATCCCAAGGCTACGGCTGGTATGTCAGTTGATGGATCTGCGTCTGCTTTCCGGAATAATGGTCGAGTCGAGAGAAAATGGATCGCGAGTTGAGTCGAGTCTAGAGTGAGAGGGTCGAGTCACGTTTGGTGAATGATATACATTGTTGTTTGCTTATTTCTTTACGCCTTGATTATCTTGATTTGTCGAGAAGTTGACCCTTTTCCCGTGGTGCCTTCAATCCATGATGGTTACCCAGGCGATAGCGAGGACGCAGGAACCCGACAACAGTGATGGCGAGGAGGACCTCGTCGAGGATCCGGACGACGATCTCTATTTGTCGTGATTGATTATGTACATTAGATGTTTTTTTTTGGGATGACCGTAGTATGTCTTTTGTGTACGATGGTCGTGACGGTTGGGCGGGTGATGTTTTGTTATTACAGGTGGACTGGTGGTTCCACTTTTGGAGCGACCCTGCGTGGGTGTCTGCCGGAAGTACCCCAGGGTATGATTGCTCTCTTGAAGGTCGTCATACCATAGGTGTATTTCTTTGTACATTCACTACTCTGTATTTTGCATACACTATCATTCCGACTTGTATATATATATTATCTATGTATGTTTTATTTAGGATTTAAGTCTTGTGTCTTAGTTTCATCATGTTTCGAAAAGCTGTAATTACTCTGATGTGCATTAGCGGGAATAAGAAAAAAAAGTACCGTTTTAAAACGCATCGCATACAGTTTTAGTGTAGCTCGGTAGCGGTCCGGAAACGGGTCGTTACAAAGTGGTATCAGAGCAGTTCGGTTCTGACCGGGCTGTGCATAGGAAATTTGGACTGGTCACTGTGTCGGGATATGTGTGTCGGGTACATAGTTGTACTACATTGATTGCTGTTTGATTAAGTGAAGCACTTATTGCTTGAAAAATTGTTTGAATTGTTTCTTGATTGAAACAGTGTGTCTTAACACATCCTTGTTGTGAGATTCTGACAGGTTTTGAACTTTGTGGAATCTAATGCCACCTCGTAGGGATCTGACGGTATGCACGAGAACGTCGACATGGAACGAGCAATTCAAGCTATGACCGAGATGGCGGCGGCCATGGCTCAAAGAATCACCGCCAGAACTCAACAGCCTAACGCGATGGCTCATCAGACGGCAGCGTTAACCCAGCAAAACTTGCAGCACCAACAGAGAGCAGAGCGGAGTACTGAGGTGAGAGGATTAGCTGACTTTAGGAAGCATGACCCACCGAAGTTCTACGGTGAGCCAAACCCGGATAAAGGCGATCTTTGGATGCAAGAGATCGAGAAGATCTTCGAGGCACTCCATTGCCCAAACAACGCGTGAAGGTAGACTCACGCCACCTACTTGGCCGCTAGAGACGCAGAGTCTTGGTGGAAGGGAGTGAAGCAAGCACCGATAAGCGGGCGTCGCGAAATAACGTGGGAGCTTTTTGTGGAAGGTTCTTGGACAAATACTTCCCAGACATCGCACGAGCCGAGAAGGAGCAAGAGTTTCTTCAACTACAACAAGGCGGTATGGCGGTGTCAGTATGCGACCAAGTTTGAGTCATGGCGAGGTATTTCAGTCCATTTCGTGACCGAGCTGACCAAGGATGGTTAAGTGAGAGGTTCCAACGAGGATTAAGATTTGACATGAAGTCGGTGGTGTCATTGAGGATCGAGAATCTGAGGAGTTGATAGATCGTTGTGTCGAGGTAGAGGTGTAAGAAGCCACAAGAAGAAAACCGTTGTAGGCGACCGATGAGACCCCAGAGTGCGGGCGAGGTTTGTCTGAAGGGGAAACAAGCTGCGAAGAAGCCTTACAACCGACCTCGGGGAACAACAACGAGGGACAATATCGTCAGATGACCCAGGAGCGAAGTGGAGGTCGGTGGCGTAGAAGTGATTTGTTTCCGTTGTGGAAAGTCGGACATTATGCAAATAAGCGTACTCGGAAGGAGGATGTGTGCTACAAGCTGTAAGCCAGGGCATTTTGCCAAGGATTGTCCCACACCTAAAGCTGAACCGGCAATGCTTGCAAAGGCCAAAGCGGAAGCGCCAAACAAAGAAAAGGCGTAGTCTTACGCATGAGCGGCGAGGAAGCGAGCAAGGCGATGATCTTATTCAAGGCGAATGTGAGATTGAGGGTAAATCCTTATCCGTACTCTTTGATTGAGCGCAACCCATTCCTTTATTTCCTCGATTGTGTGGACCATTTGAACTTGGCTGGATCGCTTTACCAGTTCAAATTGGTAGTTACAACCCCAATTGCTAAAACCTTAGTCACAAACACTGCATGTCTTCATTGTGTAGTGGTTATTCAGAGTAGAAGGTTTGTGGTCAATTTGGTTTGTTTGCCTCTTAAAGGCTTAGATGTCATCCTCGGGATGGATTGGTTGTCACACCACCATGTCCTCTTGGGCGTGCCGTAAAGCGTAATTTTCCCAGACCTTGGAGTCTCCAATTATCTTTCTACTGAACGTATTGGAGTTTCTTTGCAAGAAGGAACTAGGGAATACATGTATCTGGCTATTTCAGAAGTTTCCCAGCAGATCAAAGTGAAGAATGTTCCAGTGGTGTGTGACTTTGTGGACGTTTTCAGAAGGCGTGCGGGGTTACCACCGGTCTGAGAGGTCGAGTTCTCCATCGATTTGATTCCAGGAGCAGACCGATTTCAAAGCGCCATCTGGGATGTCCCCTGCCGAGATGAAAGAACTGAAGTCCCAGATTGAGCATTTGGAGTCAAAGCAATTCATACGACCGAGCGTGTCACCATGGGGAGCTCCAGTGTTGTTGGTCAAGAAGAAGGATGGACGATCAAGACTGTGCGTGGACTACCGCGAGCTCAACAAGGTTACTGTGAAGAACCGGTATCCGTTACCGCGTATTGACGATCTGATGGATCAATTACGTGGAGCTGCAATATTTTCCAAGATAGATTTGAAGTCTGGTTATCATCAGATTCGCGTGAAGAAGGAAGATGTCCCCAAAACAACTTTTAGGACCAGATACGGTCATTACGAGTACTTGGTGATGCCGTTTGGAGTGACAAATGCGCCAGCAGTGTTTATGGATTACATGAACAGGATTTTCCATTCGTTTTTGGATCAGTTTGTAGTAGTGTTCATCGGCGACATATTGATCTACTCGAAGAGCGAGAAGAGCACGAAGGGCACTTACGCCGAGTATTGCAGATATTACGAGAGAAGCGACTCTATGCCAACCTTTGAAGTGTGAATTTTGGCTCGAAGAGGTGAATTTTCTTGGACATGTGATTTCCAAGAAGGAATAGTTGTGGATCCAACTAAGATTGAAGGCGTGCTAGCGTGGGAACGTGAAGACGATCAACGATATCGGGAGCTTTGTTGGCTTAGCAGGCTATTATCGAAGATTCATTGAAGGTTTTTCGAAGATTGTCGCGCCTCTTACACGACTCACGAGGAAGGATCAACCTTTTGCCTGGACCGAGGAGTGTGAATCCAGTTTTCAAAGACTGAAGGAGCTTTTGACAACAGCGCCTGTGTTGATTTTGCCTCAACCAGAAGAGCCTTACGAGGTTTATTGCGATGCGTCACACCAGGGATTGGGGTGCGTGCTGATGCAGCACCGGAAAGTGGTAGCGTATGCTTCAAGACAGCTTAAGATTCACGAGAGGAACTACCCTACTCACGATTTGGAGCTGGCATCGGTGGTTTTTGCGCTGAAGATATGGAGGCACTACCTTTATGGGAGCACTCTCACTGTTTTCAGCGATCACAAGAGCTTGAAGTACCTGTTCGATCAGAAAGAACTCAACATGCGTCAGCGAAGATGGACAGAATTTCTCAAGGACTACGACTTTACGTTGGAATATCATCCAGGAAAGGCTAATATAGTAGCAGATGCGTTGAGTAGGAAGAGCGTTCTAGCTTCAGCAATGATGATCAAGGAGTTGGAGATGCTCGAGAAATTCCGAGATTTGAAGTTGAATGTGGAAGTTTCACCGGGGAAGCTGAGATTTGGTATGCTTACCATTTCTAACAGATTGTTGGACGAGATCAGAGACCAGCAGGTTCATGACATGCTTCTGCAAGAGAAGATGCTGATTGATAAGCGCAAGGAAAGCGGCGAATTTAAAGTCGGAGCGGACAACATTTTAAGGTGCAATGGCCGAGTGTGTGTACCTAACGTAGCGGGTGAAAGTTAATACTTGACGGCGCATAAGAGCAATTTTAGTCTTCATCCAGGAGTTACGAAGATGTATCAAGCCTTGAAGAAGCATTTTTGGTGGTCCGGAATGAAGAAGCAAGTGGCTGAGTACGTAGGTTCGTGTTTAACGTGTCAGAAAGCGAAGGGGGGGCACCAACGGCCGGCGGGGATGCTACAAGCGCTGCGTAAGGTATGGAAGTGGGACGATATCTCCATGGATTTCGTTGTAGGTTTGCGAAGACGCAGAAGAAGAATGATCCGATTTGGGTGATCGTCGACCGATTGACCAAATCTGCTCATTTCTTGCCAGTGAGGTCGACGTACAACGTGGAAAAGCTGACCGAGATTTACATCGCGGAGATAGTGCGACTACATGGTATACCCTCTTTAATCGTGTCGGCCAGAGATCCGAAGTTCACATATCATTTTGGAGGAATTGCAAGAAGCGATGGGAACCAAGCTCAAGCTTAGCTCGGCATATCATCCCCAAACCGGTCGGCCGAGAGAAACGATCCAATCGCTTGAAGATTTGTTGCGGCGTGTACACTAGATCACCGAGGAAGTTGGGGCGATGTCTTACCATTGGTGGAGTTCACCTACAATAACAGTTTCCATGCGAGTATTGGAATGGCACCTTTTGAAAAACCTTTGTATGGGCGCCAAGTGTCGACGCCTCTTTGTTGGTACCAGGATGGCGAGAGTTCTATTGTGGGACCAGATATGGTCCAGCAGACTACTGAGAAGATCCGTTTGATCAGAGATAGGATGCGGACGTCTCGGGCCGAGCGGAAGAGTTATGCCGACCAAGGGCGTCGACCGCTAGAGTTCGAAGAAGGAGAGCATGTATTTCTTAGAGTCACCCCACTCTTTGGAGTTGGTCGAGCGATCAAATCCAAGAAACTTACCCTAAATTTATTGGACCTTACCAGATTCTTCGTCAGACGGCCCAGGTGGCATATCGGTGCCTGCCACCCTTCTGTCAAACATTCATTACGTCTTTCACGTCTCACGATTGCGGAAATATATTTCCGACCCTCTCATGTCATCGAACCAGATGTGATTCAAGCGAGGAACGACTTATCCTTGAAGCATCACCAAAGAAGGATCGTTGATCGGAAAGCCAAGCGATTCTTGAACAAAGAGATCCAACTTGTCAAAGTTGTGTGGGATCGAAAACCGGAGATGCGACTTGGGAATTGGAAGAGAAGATGAAGACTTCGATTACCACTGAACTTTTCCGCGGTAAGTATCTTATTTGCAATTTCGAGGACGAAATTTTTTTTAGAGGGAGAGTATTGTAACACCTGAGGAAGAGATCGACCGCGTGCACGAGCTGTTGAGGTCGCGTACCGGGCTGAGGAGGGCGGATGCCGAGGTGAGGTCGCATCGAAATGAGAGACCGCGTGCACTAGCCGAGCCGAGGAGACCGCGCGTGCACTAGCCGCCGAAATGAGGAGATCGCGGCGTGCATTAGGCCGAGGTCGCGTCGAAATGAGGAGACCGAGTGCACGAGCTCGTGATAGAGCCTTGTGCGCTTGCACAAGCACCCTGGTCGACCTTGTGCCGAGACTGTAACACTCGTATTTTCACGAACGTTATTTAGTGATTAATTAGTATTATATGTCACTTATTTATGGTTTTCTTTTAATTAATTATTGTTGAGTGTTAATTAAGGGAGAAAGGACCATAATGCCCCTTCCCTCACCAGTTAAATATCACGATCAGTCCCCTCAAACCCTCACTTTCTCTTTTCTTCTTTCTTCTTCCTTCTTCTCTAAGTTTCCTCTTCCTCTCCAAACTTCCATTGAAAAACCTTGGGTTCCATTGAGTTTCTGCACAAACCTTCTTCATCAATCTTGCTTCTCATCATCTCCTCTACCTATATCATCATCTCGATCATCATTTGAGGTATGAAAAACAGAATTTCCTCTCCCTTCATGCTACTGTTTAGCGCCACTTCCTCCTTCCATTTTAGCTAGTTTCTATGCTTCCAAATCATGTCATATTGATAGGTTTTCTTCTTCATGACATTACCTACCTTTCTAACCATTTATTTGAGCTTGAAAAACAAATTGTTTCCTCTGTTTTCTACAGTAGGTAGCGCCCAAAACCCTAACCACTTGGCTTGCTTTGATTTCTTATTCTATGTTGTTGTATGTTGCTTCTGGTTGTTGTTTGTTGTTGATTTATCTGTTGTAGCATCATATAACCTCTTTCATGAGCATTTGATCAAAAACCTAACCTTGAGAAAAAGGGAAAATATGTTTAATCTTGCTTGAATCATACATGAGATATGTTATTGTGTTATAGTAATTATTTAGGTGCTAATAGCATGGCTAGTTTAATTTAATCAAGTGCAACAGGTTAGTTTTGGATCTTTCCTATTCTTGAGTCTTAAGAAACTTGCTATTTAATTGTCTAATTAGGTGTGAAATATGTGATTATGTGTTTAATATGATTTTAGGACTTATTAGGATTAAGTTGCCTGATTAGTTTAGTGTTAGATAAGTTTTTGTGCAAAAAATGGATTTTTGAGGGACCAAAATGGCATGTAGGGAAATTGATCTTTTTTTTTATGATTTAAACTTTAACACAATTGGTTATGGTCTTATTTTAATTGTTGGACCCTGAGGAAAATATTTTTTTTAAGAAAACATAAACTTAGATTTTTATTAATTTGTGCTTAATATGCTACTTGATTTTAAGCTTGAATTAGTATTTAGGAAAAATGGCCTTGTATGGTGATATGTATGAAAGAAGTTTTTAATAAAATTTTAGAGAAAAGGAATTAATTTGTAATGCTGGAATTCTTGTGGTATTTGTCTAAGTTCTTGAGTTTTAATGCTTGCTTGGATTGTAGTTAAGATTGGGATATGAGAGCTAAGTGCTATTAGAAAACCCATAGATAGTACTAAGTTGTGCTGGTATTAGGAATTGTGATTCCCGAGATCGTGCGACACGGAATCGAGGTGTACGGGAGAGCGAACCCGAGGACGTGGGAGCAGTGGGATCCAGATTGAGGACGGTACGTGTCGAGGTCGATTGAGAACCGTACGTGTCGAGGTCGTTGTCGAGCTCGATTGAGGACAGCACGTAGACGCCGAGCTTGGAGTTCGGTAAGGGCACTTCTAGACATTTAGGATTCATTTTATGTCCCTGTGTAAGGACAACTTTGGATATGCTTAAGCTATTGTTTTGTTATTTAAATTGCTTTATTTAAATACGAAGAAGTCGGAGAACTCTACGAGTTCGAAGTTAGGGTCTTCGAACCCCTTCGTTTTGTTGTCGTGAGGTCGAACATTTATCCGAGTCTTCGTGGGCGAGCGTAAGCTGTTGCGGTTGGTCTCCTGAACCCAACCCCCCACACTTGTATGTTCCTCTCTGTTAATTCCATTGAGTTGCAGAGGGATGGATTCCTTGAATTGCTTGTCGTGCATGTAATGTTGTGATATGATTGAGTTATGCATTATTTGATATGAGATTGAATATATGCCATGAATTGCGTGTTGCTGTCGAATTGCGTTTTCTTCATATTAAGCGTGTTCTCTTATTTGATATGCGGGCAAGTAATTTTACGCGTCACTCTTTGAATATTGTAAGCGGAGAGCTGTTCATCGAGTGAGCGAGCTAGGCGAGTCGTTATGACGTTTTTGAGCCGTGACCCGGATAACTGAGGGTGCTAGGTCCCCTTTGTTTACGGGAGATTGACTAGACGTCGCAGTCAGAGGAACCGGCATCGCATATCTAGGGAGAAGCGAAAGATCCCAAGGCTACGGCTGGTATGTCAGTTGATGGATCTGCGTCTGCTTTCCGGAATAATGGTCGAGTCGAGAGAAAATGGATCGCGAGTTGAGTCGAGTCTAGAGTGAGAGGGTCGAGTCACGTTTGGTGAATGATATACATTGTTGTTTGCTTATTTCTTTACGCCTTGATTATCTTGATTTGTCGAGAAGTTGACCCTTTTCCCGTGGTGCCTTCAATCCATGATGGTTACCCAGGCGATAGCGAGGACGCAGGGAACCCGACAGCAGGTGATGGCGAGGAGGACCTCGTCGAGGATCCGGACGACGATCTCTATTTGTCGTGATTGATTATGTCTGTTAGATGTTTTTTTTTTGGGATGACTGTAGTATGTCTTTTGTGTACAGTGGTCGTGACCAGTTGGGCCGGGTGATGTTTTGTTATTACAGGGTAGACTGGTGGTTCCACTTTTGGAGCAGCCCCCTGCGTGGGTGTCTGCCGGAAGTACCCCCAGGGTATGATTGCTCTCTTGAAGGTCGTCATACCATAGGTGTATTTCTTTGTACATTCACTACTCTGTATTTTGCATACACTATCATTCCGACTTGTATATATATATTATCTATGTATGTTTTATTTAGGATTTAAGTCTTGTGTCTTAGTTTCATCATGTTTCGAAAAGCTGTAATTACTCTGATGTGCATTAGCGAGAATAAGAAAAAAAAAGTACCGTTTTAAAACGCATCACATACAGTTTTAGTGTAGCTCGGTAGCGGTCCAGAAACGGGTCGTTATAGAAACCGTTTTGAGTTCGTAATCGTAAAGCGAATGGATTTGTAATGATAGTTGCAGAACGTGTTTTGCAATTTTGGCCAAAGAATGGAGTTTGTTAAATTATTTTAATATTTGTTTTCTTTCCAAAGTTTCGCAAACTCCTGCTGATAACATGTCTTTCAATAAATATAAAATATAAAAGTGATTGATTGAAAGCATTTTTTCTTTTGGATATTTTCAAAACCGAAGGATTTTGAAATTTATCGTAACAGTGATTGTTTTGGATTTGCGAATAGTTTTACTGATAGAAACATGTTATATTATATTTTATTTTTGGAATTATTTATTAAAGTTGGATTTGTTAATCACCAAAGTGGTCAAATCCATTAAAGTTTATGATTCCAAGTTATGAAATTGTTTTGTGACTGTGATGCTATGTGAATAACATGTTTGGGTTGATTTAGATTCATCATTATAAGGCACATATGGATCACCCAAAGGTGGATCTCTGCTTGTAAATAATGATATTAAAGTTTTTGTTAACATACTATGGTGCTTGTATATCCAAAGATAGACTTGCACGTCATTTTTAGTATGTTGCTTTGCCCATTAAAATATTTTTATTTAGCATCATTATTGTTTAAATTTAAGTATCACCCAAAGGTTAACTTAGATGAATATTAAATTTGATATTAGTTTGAATCCATTAAATTTACTCAAAGCATTAATGTGCGAGCTTGTTTTAAATGTTTGCAGTTACCCCTAACTTGTTTGTTTTGGGCAATGTAATGATCAAGTTCACAGGGCTGAATTATGCTGACTGGTCCGAAATGATCCAGTTTCAACTGGGTGTATTGGATTTGGACTTGGCATTAGTAATGGATGAGAAGCCCGCAGCCATTACAGAGACCAGTACTGAAGCCGACAGGTCTCTTTATGAGGCTTGGGAGCGGTCTAATAGGCTGTGCTTGAACTTGATGAGACTGACGATGGCTGAAAATGTTAAGCCATCAATGCCCAAAACAGATGATGCCAAGGAATTCATGAAAAAGGTGAAAGAGTATTCTCAATCTGACATAACTGACAAGTCTGTTGTGAGTACTCTAATGACTGAGCTGTTGTGAGTACTCTAATGACTGAGCCGACGAACAAAAAGTTTAATTGGTCTCAGCCCATTCATGATCATGTGACTGAAATGGCAAATCTGGCAGCAAAGTTGAAGGCCACGGGCATGGATGTGAGTGATTCCTTTCTAGTAACGTTTCTCATGAACTCACTTCCTCCTGAATTTGGCCAGTTCCAGGTGAACTACAACACCCTTAAGGAAAAATGGAACTTTCAGGAAATTAAGGCTATGTTAATTCAGGAAGAAGGGAGATTAAAGAAGATCAAAGATCACTCCATTCATTTCGTGGCTCATGATGGAGCCAGTAGCAGTAAATCCAAGCCTGGTAGGAAGGACAAGAACAAGGGCAAAGCCCCCATGAGGGTTAATGAGGGTGGAGTCCGAAAGGAAAAGAAGTGCTACTTTTGCAAGGAAAGTGGACACTTCAAAAAGGATTGTCCTAAAAGGAAGAGTTGGTTCGAAAAGAAAGGTACATATTATGTTTCTATGCATTTCGAATCAAATCTTATTGAGGTACCTTATAATACTTGGTGGCTTGATTCTGGTACAGCTACTCATGTGTCACATATTATGTAGGGATTCCTTTCGATCCAAACCATAAAAGGAACTGAAAAGTTTCTTTATATGGGCAACAGGATGAAGGCACGAATAGAGGGAATCGGGACGTATAGGTTGGTCTTGGACACTGGGTGTCATTTAGATCTAGAAGGTTGTCTCTATGTACCTGGATGTGCCAGGAATTTAGTTTCTGTTGCAAAGTTGGATGTATTAGGATTTAATTTTAAGATTGAAAACGGTGTATTTTATTTGTTCAAGCATATGTACTATTATGGTTCTGGTACTTTAGTGGATTGTTTGTATCGTTTCAATCTTGATGTTAAATTTGCAGAATCCTTGTTTAATGTTGAACATGTTGTTGGTAGTAAGTGTAATGCTCATAGTGCGAGTTCTGCTTATTTGTGGCATCAAAGGTTAGGTCACATATCCAAAGAAAGGATAATGAGGCTAATGAAAAGTGAAATATTACCTCATTTGGATTTTGATGATTGGGATATATGTTTAGATTGCATTAAAGGAAAGCAAACTAAACAAATATCAAAACATCCGGCCACAAGAAGTAGTGAACTCTTAGAATTGATACACATTGATATTTGTGGTCCCTTCGACGTCCCATCTTGGGGCGGTGAAAAGTATTTTATCACCTTCATTGATGATTTCTCACGTTATTGTTACTTATATCTGTCGCATGAAAAGTCTCAATCAATGGACGTCCTTAAGATGTTCATTGATGAGGTAGAAAGGCAGCAAGATAGAAAATTGAAAGTTGTGAGGTCTGATAGGGGTGGTGAATATTATGGAAAATATAATGAGAATGGACAATGTCCAGGTCCATTTGCAAAGTTTCTTGAAAGTCGCGGCATATGTGCATAGTATACTATGCCTGGTACACCGCAACAGAATGGTGTAAGTGAAAGGCAGAATCGTACCCTTATGGATATGGTTAGGTCAATGTTAAATCATAGTAATGTACCTTTATCTTTGTGGATGCACGCATTAAAGACCGCTGCATATCTGCTAAACAGGGTTCCTAGTAAGGCAGTTTCTAAGACTCCTTATGAGCTGTGGACAGGAAGGAAACCTAGTTTAAGACATCTTCATGTTTGGGGTTGCCCGGCAGAAGTAAAGGTGTATAATCCACATGAAAAGAAGCTTGATGCGAGAACCGTTAGTGGTTTTTTCATTGGCTATCCCGAAAAGTCAAAAGGGTACAAATTTTATTGTCCTAATCACAGTACAAGAATAGTTGAGTCTGGTAATGCTCGGTTCATTGAGAATGACCAGTTCAGTGGGAGTGATAAATCACGAAAGGTGGATATTATGGAGACTTATGGTGAATCTTCTTCACCTAACGTCTCTTCTCAGGTTGTTGTTCCTCTTGTTGTATTATCGTCACACAACATAGGAAGACAACAAAATAATATTCAAAATCTACAGAATGAACATATGGTTAATGAACCAGCTGACAATGTGCAAGTCACAAATGAGCAAGTGATAGAAGAAGCGTCTGAAATAGCAGTAAGAAGGTCTGAAAGACAAAAAAGGTCAGCTATTTCAAATGATTATGTTATTTATTCACTTGAACATGAATGTGACTTAAGCATTGATGAAGATCCGGTCTCATTCAAAAAAGCCATGGATTGTAACAATTCAGAAAAGTGGTTCAATGCTATGAAAGAAGAGTTGAAATCAATGGATGACAATAAGGTATGGGATCTAGTTGAGTTGCCTGAAGGTTCTAAACGAGTCGGTTGTAAATGGGTCTTTAAGACTAAACGTGACTCGAAAGGCAACATCGAAAGGTATAAAGCTAGACTCGTCGCCAAAGGTTTCACTCAAAAACGTTGACTACAAAGAGACCTTCTCTCGGTTTCAAAGAAGGACTCTTTGAGGATTGTTTTGGCCTTGGTAGCTCATTATGACTTAGAACTTCACCAAATGGATGTAAAGACCGCCTTTCTGAATGGTGACTTAGAGGAAGAAGTTTATATGGATCAACCTGAAGGGTTTGTGACTACAGGAAAGGAAAATCTGGTGTGTAAATTAAAGAAGTCAATATATGGACTAAAACAGGCTTCCAGACAATGGTATCTTAAGTTCAATGATACCATTACGTCATATGGCTTTGTAGAGAACACTGTTGATCGGTGTATCTATATGAAGGTTAGTGGGAGCAAATTCATAATTTTGGTCTTGTATGTTGACGATATACTGCTTGCTGCCAATGATGTTGTTTTGTTACATGATGTAAAGAAATTCCTCTCTAATAACTTTGAAATGAAAGATATGGGTGAGGCATCCTATGTGATAGGAATAGAAATATTTCGTAATAGATCACAAGGATTATTAGGATTGTCTCAGAAAGGATATATCAATAAGGTATTAGAGAGATTCAGAATGGAAAAATGCTCCGCAGGAATTGTTCCAATTCAGAAAGGGGACATATTTAGTCAAATGTAATATCCCAAGAACGACTTGGAAAGAAAGGAAATGGAGTCTATTCCTTATGCATCAGTGGTTGGGAGTTTGATGTATGCCCAAACATGTACTCGACCAGATATCAGTTTTGCCGTTGGAATGTTGGGCCGATATCAAAGTAATCCCGGAATGGATCACTGGAAAGCTGCAAAGAAGGTTCTTAGGTACTTACAAGGCACCAAAGATTACATGCTCACGTACAGAAGGTCAGATCACCTTGAAGTAGTTGGCTACTCGGATTCAGACTTTGCTGGTTGTGTGGATTCAAGGAAGTCCACATTTGGATATGTTTTTCTAATGGCTGGAGGAGCGGTATCATGGAAGAGTGGAAAACAGTCCGTGATTGCCACCTCTACCATGGAGGCAGAATTTGTGGCGTGCTTTGAGGCCACAATTCAAGCATTATGGTTGCGGAACTTTACCTTGGGGCTTAGTATTGTCGACAGTATAGCTAGGCCGCTAAGGATGTATTGTGATAATTCTGCAGCTGTCTTCTTCTCTAAGAATGATAAGTACTCAAAGGGTGCAAAACACATGGATCTGAAGTACTTGTCAATTAAAGAAGAAGTGCAGAAACGGAAAGTGTCATTTGAGCATATTGGTACTTAATGATAGCGGATCCGTTAACTAAAGGGTTGCCGCCCAAGACATTTATTGGCCATGTTGAAAGGATGGGCATTATGGATAAGTCCTTGTCAACATTATAGTGTGATGTATGTATATACATGTATGGTTGTAATGCTCGTATTGTATGACACTTGTGAATTCAATTAAAGTTATGTTTCTGCTTTATTTCTTGTTATGCACATTATAGGGTATACCTTTATTGTTTTAGTGTAATGACAAGACCTGTCTTTAGAAAAGCATTAAAGACACAAATTACAGTATCCCTTAAAGTTGTTTGAGTTGAGTTGGTTTGTGATACATGGAAGGAATCAAGTTGATAGATAACTTGTGACCGCCATGATCCAATCATTTTAATTCAATTAAAGTTGATGGCTTGATCGTTTCAATGTATGGTGCACAATTATAGTTTAAGGTTGAATCTTCAAGTCGTCACATGGGCCAAGTGGGAGATTGTTGGATTATTTTAATAATCTATAAATGTGGCCCATGTAACTTATGGGCTGGTTTTAAATAAAGGATAGCCTAATGTGATGGTTGTTAGGCATAATGTTAATTAAAACTAGTGGGGGTTTTATTTTGAAATTCAAAATAAATTAATCCCTCCCCTCTCCCTTCAGGAGATAGTGGGTAGTTACAAAATAAGAGAAGGTAACTACTTAAAAAGGCACAAGTGAAAAGAGAAGTACGTGCTTTTGTTTATTTTTCTGAAAGGAAGTGCAGAGTATTCTAACCATCAAGAATACAAGAAAAGGAAGGCAGAGAGGGGAGAAAAACTTTAAGGAAAGAACCAAGAAGACTCAAAGAATTGGCATCATGGATCCGGGTGAGTTCTTTGTACTCTCATATAGAAATTCAGAAAAAGTGAGATTCATGATATCTAAGATCCTATTATAGATTTATGCTTACACGAAGATTGAAAAAGTTGGTGGACCCCACCATATTTCAATCTCTCTTTGCAATTTCTTTGCTAAGCCAAACGCCCAAGATTCTTTATTTCTCCTTGATATCTCTCTCGCTTATCTCTCTCGCTGGTAAATCACATGAACCAATCACACCGTAAATGAGCATATAAATAAATTCAAGGCTAAATACACCTTTTGGTCCCTTATGTTTATTTTAGGTTTTAATTTGGTCCCTTACGTTTTAAAAGTTTCAAGTTGGTCCCTTACGAATGTCATACTCTGTTGGTCCCTACCATCACATATCCGTATAACGCCATTAAAGTCGTCCTACGTGGCCGTTATATAGTGATGTGGCATTGTACCCCCGTCTGACATGTAAAATGTGTTTCATTTTGGTCTCTTAAGTTTATCTTATGTTTCAATTTGGTCCTTTACGTTCATCTTATGTTTCATTTTGGTCACTTTCTGACATATGGAAGTAAGTATAACCAAACCAAAAAGTTTCACAGCCCAAATATACTGCCCAAATCCATGATTAGAGGGTGCAAATGGACCAAAAGGTCTCGCTGGAAAAGGTCTTCGATCAAGAACGGCGGCGGAGCTTGGAATTCCGATATGGAAGAAGTGAATTCCTAAGAAAGGGACTAAAATAAAACTTAAGATAAACGTAAGGGATCAAATTGAAATGTAAGATAAACTTAAGGGACCGAAATGAAACACGTTTTACACGTCAGACGGGGGTACATTGTCACGTCACTATATAACGGCCACGTGGGACGACTTTAACGGCGTTACACGGATATGTGATGGTAGGGACCAACGGAGTGTATAACATTTGAAACGTAAGGGACTAACTTGAAACTTTTAAAACGTAAGGGACCAAATTAAAACCTAAAATAAACGTAAGGGACCAAAAGGTGTATTTAGCCTAAATTCAAAGACAAAAAAAGGGACCTCTAGGTCATCACCTATCAAAAAGGCATCAAAACATCATGTAAATGTATGCACATTGTACCATTCTTTTAGCCAAAGCTAAAACATATACTTAGTTGAGTGTCAAGGTGCATTTACAGGTACTTACCCCCATCATGTGAAACCAAGGCAGACCAAACGAACAACTCCATAGGCCAGCGAAGGGAGGCCCAATGCAGCCATCAACCAGTTGGAGAACTGGGACAAAGCAGCTATCACTGAACGATTTAAGTCTTTTGCTTCCCTAAGATAAATTTATTCCTTTTTTTTTATCGAAGAAATTTATTCGTTTAGAAAATATAAAGTTTAGATTTGCATATAAAGGTCTTAAGAATTGTAGTAGATCATGATATGCCAACAGTATACACTATGTGCTGATAAAAATAAATTTTGCTGAAAATATTTATTTATACAAGTTCAGGGCATAAAGTTTAATTGGGTAAATTATATAGAGCCTTTGTTTTTAAAATCTACTTTGGACTGAAGTTTCATATTAGAAACCTCGGCTGCTTCTACCGTGAACAAGTATTATGGGTAGTACCATGGTGCACAAGTAAATTTTACCATAGGATTAATATATTCCTTACATCTTTAGGATAGACCAGCTGCACTCAATCATTTTTCTTCCCTTTTCTTGTTGCCCCTGCACCTCCATTGTCGCCCCCTCTTTCTTCTCCCCCTCTCTCCACCCCTTCTTCCCCTTTTCAACCAATAAAGCACTCTGGGCTTGAAAATTTTCGGAGCCTTTATCTTGGAACTTCAGCCCACCCTCCACATCCACGCCATTTAAGCACTCCCAAGGACACCATTTCCCATCATCTTCACGCTCTGATAAATTAATTACATAGAGAAATGATTATATAGAAATAATAAGTAATTTACTGGGCTTAATTTGATGGACATGGAAGAAAGCATCTTCGTCCACCTCAAAATCGGAGAAGGAACAAGGAAATGTCGTCTTGGTTTTCGGGATCTTGGAAGCATTCGCGAAGTCAAAAGTAAAACAACAGGGAAGAGTGCATCAGGAGAAGCGCAATAGCAACATCTCGCGTTAATGGTTGCTATTCGACCTTGTCTCCGCGTCAATGGTGACACTGGGAGAAGCCATGGCAAAGAGAGGAGGACACAGTGAGATAAAGGCATGAAGGGTCGGCGTCGGGATCGCAGGCTGAGATTGGGAGGTGGCTCTGCCGCTGGTGTTGGATCGGGAGGCAAAAACCTCCGACTCTGGCTCCATATACGGTGGGGGGAGCTCCATGGCTAGCCGTTGAACAGTGGCAGTAGAGTAGAGTTGAGGGACGGTGCCAAGGAGAATAGAGAGAGTGGATGATATTGTGTTAATGGATCATGGTATGATTTGGTAGACTATTTAATCTGACGGTAAAAATTACTTGTGCACCATAGTACTACCCATGATACTTGTTCATGGTAGAAACAGCCTAGAAACCTCTATGTTATGTTACCTAGTGTATTTTGGAGTAGCGACTCTAAAAGCATACCGCTATTCTAAAAAATAGTTACTGTTACATAACATAAAAATATATTTTAACTAGAATGTGACCCGCGTGATGCACAGATGTTATGTGTCTTTGTTTTTTTGTTTTTTAAAAGACCCTTGTTATAGCTGTAGTTGATATTATTGACCTAATTTAAAGAGTTTTAATATTACATTTTGACAATTATTGGTTAATTTAGTTTTTACAAAAGTGATACTTTCTATACAGGAAGTTGGATTTTAGACGCGTTTCATAATTAATTTGGCAAAACTTGTGCATAAAAATCATTCTACTTGAGGGTAAACATGGTAGATGGTTTGTAAGAGCATTGTCCAGTAGTGAATACCTTTGTAAAAGAGAAATTTGAAAGAAGTTGATTGGAATAAAGTTTTTTATAATATATACAACATAGAAGTAGATTGGAATAACATTTTCATATTGATCAACTGTAATCTTTCTTTGAGTTCTACCACAAAGGTTAGAGAAGATTGGGAGAGAGTTATTAACAAATGCTACTTAAGGTAATGGAAAGACTATAAAAAAATCAGTAAGTATACATATGTGGCTTTAATACTAATAAATATTTCATAAGATATTTTAGATGATTGGTCATATTTATCTTTGGCAACACTATCGATATTTTTTGGGAATATCCATCAAAAGAAAAGGTAGCCCCGTTAAGAAACATGAGAAAAATAGTAAATTATATGACATATAACATACATGTAAAAATATTAACATGAGATTTGTGTCTAGAGTTAATTTGTCCCGAGAAGCTTGAAAAAACTCAAATAGTTTGCTCTAATTTTATTTTTGTTTACTGGTAAAGTTAGATCCAATCCAACAAAACCTAACACTTCAACAGACTACTGGCCAATCATAAAAAGTAATAGGAAAACAGTAGACAACTCTTAGATAGTTACTTTATAGAAACATACTTGTAATTGTTATTATTTTTTGTTGAAGAAGACCAAAACTATTTTGTTTGCTTTATCGGCAAGACTATCGTGGAATCACGTGAAGAGGCAGATGTGTATTAATATTTTATTAATATATATATTATATCATGATTATGGAAATACTATAACCTTTTGGTATTGACACTTGACAGCCCTTTATTTCATTTTAAAAAACAGAAAAGGAAATTGTTAACTGACTCAGAAAAAAAGGACAACACATATAGAAATTAAAGGTTGTATATGCCAACGAAAGCACAACTTTAAAATATAAGAGATCATAAATATGATGAAGTTCTATAGCATATGTGTCTCACCTCAACTCTAATTCACAGGCATTAATCCTCCACAATTGCTCCTCCTGTTGCTTCAACTATAATGTAATGTTTAATGAGCTCTTCCAATTTTTTTTAGAAAAAGTATCATAGCTTAAAAGAGTTTGCGAGTTTCCACTATAGACCTGTTGCCTTTTCATCTCATTCAAATAACTAAGTTGAACGTATTGACATTTTAGTGGCCTAAACTATTCTGTAGAGGTGACACCATTTTTGGTGCCAAAGATTTCCTAGTTGTCATGGATGGTGAGAAATTCCTTTTATAGTAATTAGATAAAAAAACATTTATTAGAGATTTAGGGGAAAAATAGAGAAGTTAAATAGTTTAAACTGAAACCATTAGAGAACTTAAATAGGATAATAGACACAATCACTATTAATAAAAATATAAAAGGGTGAACTAATCAAGAAGAGAAATTTAATAGACACAGTCACAATTAATAAAACTATAAAACTGATGAACCAAGTCGTTAAGACTTTTACTGTCTTTCTTTTGTGTAGAGATCTTTACTATTTATCACTACCAAAAAGACCTTCCTGCCTTACAAATGAGATCAATAATGAATTATAATTCATATTCTCACTAAATTATTTTATACAAATATTAACTAACTTATAAATATATTATGCAAATCCTTCTATTATTTTATGATTTTTACACAAAATATCATTTTTTTTCCATAAACCCCTTATTTTATAACATTTTATAATTAATTTGAATTTTTTTGACATACTATTTAACTAGAAAGGGAAAGGTCAATATTTTTTGCATTAAGTAGGATAATAGACACAATCACAATTAATAAAAATACAAAAGGGTAAACTAATCGATGAGAGAAACTGAATAGACACAGTCACAATTAATAAAAATATAAAACTGGCAAACAAAGTTGTTAAGACCTTTACTTTTTTGTTTTGTGTGTAGAGACCTTTACTATCTATCACTACCAAAAGATCTTCCTACCTTAAAAATGAGATCAATAATGAATATATAATTCATAATCTCACCAAATTTTTTTATACAAATATTAACTAACTTATAAATATATTATGCAAATCCTTCTATTATTTTTTGTTTCTTACTCAAAATATTTTTTTTGTAAACCCCTTATTTTATAACATTTTATAACTAATTTGAATGTTTTGTGACATACTATTTATTTAGAAAGGGAAAGGTCAATTCAATTTTTTTAGCATTAGAGAACTTAAATAGGATAATAGACACAATCATAATTAATAAAAATATAAAAGCGTGAACTAATCAAGGAGAGAAATTGAATAGACACAGTCACAATTAATAAAAATATAAAATTGGCAAACAAGATTGTTAAGACCTTTACTGTATTTTTGTGTGTAGAGACCTTTACTATCTATCACTACCAAAAATACCTTTCTGCCCTAGAAATGAAATCAGTAATGAATTTATAATTCATAATCTCACCAAATTATTTTATATAAATATTAACTAACTTATAAATATATCATGCAAATCCTTCCATCATTTTATGTTTTTACACAAAATATAATTTTTTTTGTAAACCCCTTATTTTATAACATTTTATAAGTAATTTGACTTTTTTATGACATACAATTTATTTAGAAAGGGAAAGGTCAAATTTTTTAGCATTAGAGAATGTAAATAGGTTAATAGACTCAGTCACAATTAATAAAAATATAAAAGGGTGAACTAATTGGGGAGAGGAATTGAATAGACACAATGACAATTAATAAAAATATAAAAATGGCGAACCAAGTCGTTAAGACCTTTACTATCTTTTTTTTGTGTAGAGACCTTTACTATCTATCACTACCAAAAAGACTTTCCTGCCTTAGAAATGAGATCAATAATGAATTTATAATTCATAATCTCACCAAATTATTTTATACAAATATTAACTAACTTATAAATATATTATGCAAATCCTTCTATTATTTTATGTTTTTTACACAAAATATCATTTTTTTTATAAACCCTTTATTTTATAACATTTTATAATTAATTTGAATTTTTTATGACATACTATTTATTTAGAAAGAGAAAGGTCAATTTTTTTAGCATTGTTTGCAAATTATATATAAGTTATGTGAACTGATAAATTAAATACATCACACACTAACTGATTTAATTAATGTTCTAAGAGGGAATATTATTTAACTATTTATAAACTTACTTATTTATCCCTGAATTTATTTCTGCAAATTACAAAAAATGACCTAAACAACATGTCCAAGGTGGTAATAACATTTCTTAATATCATTAACTATTGCATTAAAATGACATAGTTGCCCTCAATTAGATAGGAAAAGGACGAAAATGACTAAATATACGCTTTGACAACCTACTTTTTTATATATACTAGAACATGACCGGTGCGATGCACGAGTTTTTGGTCTTTTGGAGATGTGGTTAAAGATACTATTATAATTTAAAAGAATTTAAAAAGATATTCTGTCAACTGGAAGTGTTTTTTTGTTGTTGTAAAGAGTTCTATTTTAGAGACATGTCACTAATTGATAATAAATGTTACTATAAGATTATTTTGTTAAAGTGTAAATATGATAAATGTGTTGTTCAATCATTTCTTAGAAGTAATTATATTTGTAAGATGAAAGTTGAAAAACATTTTTTTAAAACTATTTTTTTAATATATAAACGGAAGTATATTGGAAATACCCGGTTTTGATGATTAGTTGACTTATTTATTTGAGTTATACCACATAATAATATAATAAAAAGATAAAAGTATATAAATTATGCTTATTAATAAATAAATAGTTAGTTTGTTGATAAAAGTCAAGTAACTATTGAATTAAGAATGTCTTTTTCGTAACATACATTATTGGATAAGAAATTAAAAAAAAATTAAATCATAAGGATAAACATCTATAATTTTAAGAAAATACTCATATTTGAATTAAATAGTTATGAAATGAGAATTAAAAAAAACAAAACAAAACAAATAATGATAGATTAATATTAATTCTAAATGGCGAAACAAAAATTCAGTAATATACAAAACATATATTATCAAAAATAAATTCAGCACATCAAATTATAAGATACAAAACTATTTAAAATTGGATATTTTAAATTTATAAATTAGAAAAGAATAAATTATGATTATTTTATAAATTAATAGCTGCAAAATTGTTAAAAGTCAAGTAATAGTCGAATTAGCAAATCATTTTAGAAATTCAGTGATAAGGACAACCATCAAATGAATAAAATAATTTATAAAAAAACTCATTGCCATTATCTTAACCATGTCGCGATGAGAGCGACGAATGATAATCTTCTTGATTATTTAATTATTATATTCCTTGTGAAGTCGAAATCTACATGTAAATTTGTCTCAAACTTTGTTTTTGTTTCAATTTATAGTTATTTATGCATAAATGGCTATGAATATTCTATTTTTATATTTTTGAAAGTTGTTCGCGAAAACCAACATGATTTAGAAGTGTTTATCTTTTTTTTTTCAAAGTGGCTATCCTAACAACTTGTTTTAATTAAATTAAATTTTAATTTTTTTTCAAACAAAACTGAGATATCAATCTATGAAGAAAAGGAAACTCAACCACATTTATGTCTTACCCGCCACCATATACCCCAAACATGTCAAAGTGACGTAGTTAAACCAAAGCACAAGGGGAAAAGGCTACAAGGGATAAAGGACCGTATGAAGAACCTAAATTTACATTAAGGCATAAAATTAACAGGAAATCCAATAACCATAATTCTTTTCCTGCATAAGTTCAAATCAGAGAACCCAAAATTGAAAATAGGACAGAGATAAGCAGAAGGGTTCACTTGGCACCCAAGGTTGGGAAATGCCCAGGATCTTCAATGGATGGAGCTGACACATTGTTGGTAGAATTTCCACGGTAACCTCCTCGGGAACCACGGCTGCTACATCCCCTGCCACGCCCACCAGGATTATAATAGGCTTCCCCTTCAGCAGGCTTCATAAACTCATTGATGCTCAGAGACTTCTTGGATTTCTCTTCCTTGTCAAAAGCCTCTTTGTGCTTGTCCTTATCAGATCCCAATTTAGCAAAGATTTCAATATTGTCTTTCTTGCTTAATAAGGGCTGCATGGATTCAAACTCTTTAATGTCAACCTTTCTTGCTTCAGTCTTGAGAGTGCTTGCAAAGCCTTCCTTTTCTCTTCCAGTAGTTTCTCATATTCCTCCAGAGTCATCTCCTTATCTTCAGGCTCTTTTTCTTCAGTTTCATTGGCAGGACTTTCCTTGTATGTATCAGCAACATCATCTTCAACTGCAGGCTTCTCATCACCCAAAGTCTTTTCAGGTTCATTCACAGCTTCATCGGTCACCTCAGCAATTTCATCAGTTTGTGTTCCCCAGTTACCTCGTCTAGCACCTTCACGTTTGAATTCATTTCCTCGTCCAGTGCCACTGCGGCGTTCAATGCTCTTCGAGGCCGTCCTTCTTCACCAGCTTCACCGTTGTTGAAACCTCCATGACCACCACCACCACGATAGTCAAATAGGAAGATGCATAATGGTTATCCTTAATAACTCAATTTTAATTTTAAAATTAAAAAGTGTTTGTAATGAAAAAATAGGAAGTAGATCCAAAATAATCATTGCTAAAACCTTACTATTTACAATTTTAGGAAAAAAAATATTTGACTTAGATTAAAAATATGGTAAATTCTTCGATACCCATGAAGAAAGGTGGATAACGATATCCATCTGTGGAAAAGGAAAAAAAAAAGATGACAATTACCATACCTAGTAGATAAGTTGGGTATGGATACCCAAGTGACGTGTTTGAAGCATACTTATTCCACGTGGATCTCTTTTAACATGTCATTAAGAGATGATATTAGTCATTTAATTTGGTAATTTGCGGATGCGGCCCTTGGGAATTTGGCAATTTTCATTTTCAACATGTACTCTCTCACTTTCCCTGTTTATTCTTCATCTTCGTCACTTGAACAACATTGCCAAAAGACCTCGAACCCTCTTTCTTCTTTCCACCGAGATTCTCCTCCTACATTTTCTCAGCACCGTCACCTCCATTCGTCTACCACATTCAGTCGCCTCTACTGGACAATCTATGTGGTTAACCCTCTGTTTTTTTTTCCCATTGCCGTAAAAAGAAACCTCCGTCGCTTGGGTTTTTTGTGCCGCCGTATCACGTAAGCTGTCGCCTTCATTGGTGCTCGCCGGAGAACTGTTGAGGTGTTTTCTTATTTTTGCTCACTGTGAGTGTGATTTTACTCCTTCAACCCTCCTTTCCAACTTCATTATCCCCATCTTAGAGAACCGTAGGTCCAGGATGTTAAAACACATTACTGGTTTCTTCCAAAAAAAAAATCAAAATTGTGTTGTGTTCTGATTAATTGTGATATGACGGTTACCATCACCACCACACTTTTCACATATTTGACATAGAGGGACATGCTCCGGAGTGGGTAAGGACGCACGAAGCTGTTGCTTCTACATCTCCTGCTGATTTCGTTGATTTCTCCTTGGGTTAGCTTCTTCATATCTTTTCAATAGATTATGACACTCCTTTATTGTTGTTTTTTTTCCTTTCCTCTGAAGACTCATGGCAAGTTCAGCTCAGGTTTAGGAAGTGAAAATTGTGTTGGTAGCAGGTTGGGGAAATTAGGGAAATTCTGCTTAGGTTTGGTCAATTCGTAGGTTGCTGACTTGCTGGCTGGTTATGTGGTGCTCAATTAGATTTTTCAATAGCAAAATTCTGTACTTGATTATGTAATTTGTGCCTACTTGTTCTTTGAGGTCGTCTTTTGCGAATTTAAGTGTGATAAATGATTTTTTCTATTGGAAAGTTTGAGACTTGTTTGAATAACAAAATCAGAACCCAAATATGATGCCAATTGAGTATCATTTTAATTAGGATTAATTCTGAGTTAAGTTAACTATGGTTTGATGAGACTTGAGTAGCAAAGCACAAGTGACATGTTTGAAGCAGTTGGGTATCCACACCCAAGTGAGCAAATATAGTAGCAAATAGTAACTGAGATGGTTGTTAGAAAAGTTATTTGGATTTCCTGGCAGGCTCCTTTTCATAACAGTTGCTGGTGGTTTTAATTTTGTGTTGGAACCATTGCTATTATTTGTTGTTGTTGAAGTATGAGAATGTGGACTATGGAACTGACCCAATATTTCTGGTTGCTATTTAACTACATGTTCTCATCTTCTTACGTTGAACTCTAGAAATTCCATTGCTGTTATATTTTTATTTGCAATCCAAGTGATTACTATTGGAGGAAGGAATTACATAAATAACACAAATTCTGTCAGGTTGTATAAAATGCTCGGGCTGTTATTTGTGTTCTGTTTGTATCTCTGGATTTCTAGAAATTCTCTCTATGTAAAAAAAACTCAAGCTATAAAGTGTGGAATTTCAATTGTCTGAATACTATTTTTTTACAAAATTGAGTTTGCTGATTATCCTCGTGACAATAAGCATTTGAAGACATTTCTCTTTCTTTTGCAACATTTGTTTTGTTTGTTCCAAGTTTTAGTGATTGGTTGTTCTCCATCTACTAAAGCAAAGATTGTGTTTTTCATTGTGTGAATTGTTCTATCAGGATGTATATTAGTTGTCATGTTAGGTTGCAAGGATAAGGTAGAAATTGGTTAGATGCCATTCAATTATTTTGTTGATATATTATTTTGTGTAGTAGTGCATGAGCAGCATCCCTCGAAGGAATTTCGCGTTTCAGAATTTGAAGTTTTAGTAAAATTTAGAAGTTTTAGTAAAATTTAGAAGGTTCAGAACTTGTATCCAATTGAGTGTTATTATATGCTAAATGAAGTCTTGATATGATCCTCCCGTTTGCATTGTTTTAAAGAAATAATATGCTAATTCTAAAGTATAAGTAGTTGTGCGAAATCTTGATTTGTTGTCTGAATTTGAAATAAGGCATCCGAAGTTGCTGCTGCATATGTTTTATTTGGTGCAAAAGTTGAACTAAAACAACATCTAAGATTGTTCAATAAGTTCACTAATGTCATTGTTGTCTACCAGGTTTTGGCAAATGCTGACACACCTGAAAATGTAATAATTCTGGAAAAAGTGCTCTCGAGGCTCTAGGTTAATAGGAGCTGCTGCTAAAATTTTGGAACCTGGACTGCAGGCTAGAAGCTGAAGTAAAGGTTCTCTTACATATCCTGCTTCCATGCATCCTCCTAAGACTGACGTTGTAATAGATGGTGCGGGTTATAAGTCGGCGGTTATGCAAAATCAATCTTGTTATGTGGCCAGCGACAATAGGATCGATGATGTAGTTTCATTCACAATTAATTCCCCTTTGAAGCAAAAGATAGGAATACCTGCTGAGGAGGAAGAGACAAGCAGCGACAATGAGAGGAATACATGCTTCCAAAGACCTTCGCCCTTGAAAGTTGATCATTTAGGTACCTTTCTAGAACAAAAATTGAAGGAATTAACCTCTTAAGAAAATGAGGACCTTCGCCTTTGAAAGTTGATGATAAAGGTGCCTTTCTAGAACAAAAATTGAAGGAATTAGCCTCTCAAGAAAATGAGGAGTTGGCTACAGGTGCTCTACCTAAAAAATCAAGTACCATGATTCTTCAAGAGCTTATATCTTCTCTAAGTTCAGAGCATTTAATCTGTCACCATGGTCATATGCGTAATGAAAATGTTGGTTTCCATGTAAGCGTTCTTCACCAATATTGTCTCACTGTACCCAAATTTAGTATCTTTGATCTTTTTGCTTTTACTATCAGTTATTTGTTGGCAATATCCAGTTCCTCATTTTGGTTGAAAACTTATAGTGCAGTGCGCAAGTCTAAAATTTATGTTTTATATGGTGGTGGATATACTGTGATCCGAAATGCTTTTCTGCCTGATTTTTCTGCTCTTCGACCTAATATACTGCTTAACGAAATGCTTTTGCTTTTGCAAGAAATCATATGACATCCTGTTATCGCACTAATTATTTTGCAACAAAGTATCATATAGCATTCAATAACTATACTAATTATTTTGCTTTTTAAGAAAAAACAAATTAATATAAGGAATCCAGATTTTGTAACTTTTGAATGAAGGTGAAGATAATTCAAGTAAAAGGAAAAGAACCAAGGTGAAGATATTTCCAGTTTTAAGCTTTCTCAAATGAACTTTCTAAACTAAAATTAATCGCATTAAGTTCATCGACCATGGGGATTTGGAAGTACTTCCTTGAAATAATTTGATGGCACCTAGCCTTTACTGTGTTTCAGCTTCTTAACACGGTACCTATATGAGAATGAAAGACAAAATACCCAAAGACATCACCGCTCAACCTTCATTCTCAACTGGCATATCTAACCAGAAGTTGATAGACTATTATCAATGAAGTATGCAAAACTAAACATCATACTATTAATGAAAATAAACCAAGAAAAGGCACACACAAAATCATAACCCTTGATCAAAAAAGCAAATCTAAAAAACAGATCCAAATTAATTAGCTATCAAAACAAAAACTAGTCATCTCATATCCCGAGACAAACATAATCCAAATTACAAATTTCAGTCATTAAATTATCAAATAAAACTTTGGCAAAATCCTAGAAACATAATCTAAAAGTTCAACATCGTATAACAGCAAAAAAAATACGATCCAAATAAGTTCAACACTGAAATGTTGTTGCATCTAGTCAGCTTCTTTTGTCTTCAAGAGCCCTTTTTTGTGTTGCAGTGCCCTCAACAAAATCACTTGATTTAAGTTGTTGTAAGGATACAATGTCAAATATAATGCAATCCTTAGCCTTGTACCATCATTCACCTATAACCGAAATTTTAAAGTCATTAGTAAAATCACCTATAATTAGAGATAGAAAAACTAAAAGAACAATGAAGTTTGTCATACATTAATTTTATATCCATTCCCTCCCATTTGCATCATCCAGCTAATCACCCAAACTCCACATTCATTCCTAACATTAAATTTCACCATTAGATAACATATTAAGTGAAAAAAAATCTAATAAAATAGAATAACGTACGAGTGGTCTGCTTGGACTCCCAAACCATCAGGAATGACTAGACTAAAATCAGATGAGCTTGGCTTTTCTTTTGGCTCGAACACATAAAAAGAAGGAAACGCAAGTAAATCATCCACAAATAGAGCCTAAATCCATAAATAGTTGTTAGTGATATGGTCTAAAAATTATATGTAAGATTTAGAGAGAGAAAGAGAGAGAGAGAGAGATCGAATTATAAGTATATATTTTTACCAGTTTCCTTATACTTCTCTTCCTGCCAGGAAATGTTGAAGAACTTTGGAACGAGTCAAGATAAATCAACTCTTTTTTCACAAAGTCAATGACAAGAAGGAACCAGTGCAAGTGATCAGAATCATGCACTGGTAAAAATATCTTGATACATTCAAAGAAAAAAATTACATACAATAACATAAAATGTTAAGCTAAATATATTTAGTACATGAATCGTGAACTACATGAATTTGTGTATTACCTTTGAAATCATATCAACTTTCCCCATAAATCGGTCTCGATAATTATTTATCATGTGATGTGTTGTTGTGTTCCATCCCAGCACAAATTGCTATATCAGAGGATACATTTTAATGACAATAAGCTATATGTGAAGTACTATATATCAAAATAAACTACCCAAAATGAAGTAAATTTTTGTTTTTGTGAAGTTTGTACCAAGAAAGTTGTCGGCAGAAACCAAACTCTCGGGATGTTCACGTCCTTCCTTTCTTTATGTGTTAACATACATGCAACTAGATCAATTATCTGTAACAGTTTAAAGAGATTGTCTTAGAAAGAGTAAGATATTTAGATAACAAATACATCTAATATTAAAGCAACATCAAATTACTACATCTTGGTCAATCATTTTTTCGGGCTGCAAACATTGCAACAACTTCCTGCTTCCTTCACAATACCCTATATCTGTAATAATCATGATCTCCTTCCTACAATAAAGAATATAAATAAATGTACAATTTAAATCATCAAGATGTTCATAATTATTCAAAATTAAAATAATAACTAAGACAATGTGAGATATATGACTAACTCTTCAATTTTTTCATTTGCTGAACAATCGAATATATAAGATGCCATATCACATTATTCATAGTCTAGATCCTTCAGCCACTGCATCAGCATATGACATACAAAATAAATGTTAAAAAACTAGAATAATGAATAGATCAAATGAGTACAGTTGTAGTAATTTGCTTACTTTGGGAGTAAATGGTCCAACCACTTTAGAGGGAGTACGTTTGCTTGTTCTAGGTGTAATGTAAAACCCCGTTGGCATGCTAGTTGCTACAATTGTTGAGTTACAAGACTTGTTCTAACGTGATGACGTAAACACTTTTCGGACACTTCCCATTGCAATAGGTGAGTAGTCCTCATCATCATCTTCTTTGGTCTTTTCCTTTCCACACAGTACTTTCTCTTCATGAAGTTTTTTCACAATACGCGCGGCAACATTGATATCGGTCTTTCCTGATTTCCGGGGTGTTGATGAAAGGTTGTTAAATTGTAAAGGTATTGACCGACTTGGTGGAGTATTATATGTACCCCCTATTTTTTGCAGCTCGTTCAATATAATATCTTTAAGATCCTCATTGGAAGTTTTAAACTATCAAATTTGCTCTCCAAGTTAGCTAGCCTTTGTTGTAAGTCCTGCTCACCCTGATGGTTAATATATTAATGATGTTACTACTAAATTACAAATTGTTTAAAACAATGGACAAATATTCTAAAGACTACAAATGTATAATACTACACAGTAATTACCGCAACATCATCTTTTTTTCTCCTGATCTGGAAAGAATTCCATTGATCACTATTTTGCTTCTCCCCTTTCGTTGTCTGATCATTGTCTTAGTGACTGTGATTTCAATTGAATAAAAAAATGCAATAAGCAGTTGATTACATGGATTATAGTGAAAAAGTAAACAATGAACAAGGTATTATGTACCTAGACGATATCAAATTGACTAGAGACGTGTCTCATCCCTTACACCCCATTGAGTGATCAGTTTCTTGGTAACTATGAGTTCAGGTGAATACAAATATACAATAAGCATTTGATCTCATGGATTACTGTTGCAAAATAACAAAAAATAAGGTATTTTGTACCTCAATGATATCAAATTGCTGATAGACGTGTTTCGTCCCTTACACTCTATCATACCACATCTATCTTCCTTTTCATTGGCCAATGGCGACGTAACTGACTCATCACCAAACTCCATAAGTAGGCATTTTGGAGTTTTGACCTTACTGGGATGAGTATGCATTTCAGCTCCTCTTCCAGTTTTCTTCTTTAGTTTATCAATTGGTCCACCATCTGCTCTTAAGCAACTTGTTCAAATGGTTCACTCTACCTCATCTCAACTGGTCCACCATTTCCACCACTTTGCACTTCACCAACTCGTTCAAATTGTTCACTTTGTATCTCAGCATCATCATTCACATACTCACCAGTCACATATAAGTCTACTCTTCCATTTCCAATATCTATTTTTGCCATTTCTAATGCACCATGGTCATCTGTTACTTCCATTCTTTTGTCACCATCCATGTACCACATTGATTGAAATGTTGGGTAACCAATTTCTTTAAGGACATCCACGACTCCAAAATATGACATCTTATCAGGGTCACATCTCCATTCGCTCTCAATGCCTTGTTGACTCTCTGTCTCTGCTTTTGCAGCATGATGTATAACAACTTTAAACCAACCATCCATTTTACGTCAACCAATTACATAAAGTAAGACGAAAGGAGCAAACAATCAATGAATAATCCACAGAGCAAAAAATAGAAGCATAACAGAAACCCTAAATATTTTTAATCAACCAAAACGAAGCAAACAATCAATGAATCATCTACAAAGCAAAAAACAGAAGCATAACAATAAAAAACAGAGCCAAAAATTTGAAAACCCATAAACATAAATGAGTGAAAACCCAAAACCCTTAATTAAAATAAAGAATCAAAATACTCTGAGACGTTTCACTTCTTTTGTTTTTACAATGTTTTGTTTTTTTTTCTTTCTATGAAATCTGCCACATAGTAGATAATATCACCGCGTTAGTGACACATAGGCTTCTTCGTCAATATTATTCACGGAAAAGGGCTAAAAGAACAATTTTAAACCACTTTGAAATGATAAATGACTAAAACGAATATTTTAAAAGATAAAGGACGAAAACGACTAAACAGTAAAAGATAAATGACAAAAAGTGTATTTTAACCTTAATTTTATAAGAAATTGTGGTTGTGGGAATGGGACTGTGTAAGCATTTACTCCTGCTGCATGATATGTATTATTTGAAGTATTTCTAATCTGACATGACTGGACATTTGGAACTGATAATAAAACCACTAATTTCATACGAGAAATCAAAGGTTAATCAATTAAATTTGTGGCCTAGTGGAGTTTTCCATAAAAAAGATAAATAGGGATACACTATATCATCAGTCCATAAAAAAGATAAACAGGGATACACTATATCATTAGTGAGGTCTTGAGGATTCTAATGACCACTCTGTCTTGCAAATTTGGTGAATGAAGATGTGTCCGGCCATTCCATAATTCCCCTTAAAGTTTGGGTCTAGATAGCATTTAGGAGATGACGGGCTTGTGTTGAGACTAAAACATGCTATCCCCAAAGTAGCCAAGTGTTCCCAAATTTGGCAAATCATACGCCATGATTTATAAAATATTATGTTAGTGACAAGAGTTGTAAAAGAAATGGACAAATGCCTGACATGAGTTGTAAAACAAATGGACAAACAAGATGCATAAATGATAAGCATGGAATCGTGAGAAAAACTTACAAAGGTATATCCTTCCTGCCTCACTTCTTGTACGGTTATTGTGCCAACAAAAAAGCCACAAAGGATAAGCATGGAATCATGAGAATTATTTCAATATCAGATAAGAACAACCCATAAAACAAAAGGGTTGAAAAAAGTGATGTTCTCCCATTGCCTTACCCCTGTTATGCCTGTCGAGACTTTTGTCAAACAATACCTTCTTAACCATCTTGCAGTGAATTGAGCCTTTATATTTGCACCCAATAATGTCGCCTGTTAACAGTAATTGTATGGACAGAATCACAGGAAATATGAGATGATTCCAATCAGATCAAGACTTTCCTCTTTTAGAGTCTCACATATACTCTTTCAGATCATGCGAATGACAGTGAGGGAGCTTTTTCTCGATACATAATCTTTCTTTCTCTTTCTTCTTTTATTTGAATTTTTTGCAGAAGAACAATGGTTCTCGATATTTTTCGATACATACTCTTTGAAAAATAAAGCTTTTCCCAAAAATTATTTTTTAAATAACTATATGTAGAAAAAATTGAAAAAGTATATTTATGATAATTAATATAATAAAATCATAATTATTACACAATGATAAAATAAGAAAAAAATAAATAAATAAAATTATATTGAAAACTAATGACTGCAAGGTCAAGGTTAAAACTAATGACTAGTACGACATAAGTTGATCCTTGAGGGTAAAGGACTTGCTAAGAAAGGCGAGACAATTCTTTGACCCAAATTAAACAATGGTTGGTGCCACATTAAAAAAGTTGAAATCTTTATGTTACCTAAGCCGAACCGTGGTTAGTGCCATAGAATGTCATGTGTTGACTTTGTTTGACTGCATGGTCAAGGTTAGAGTTAATGACTAGCACGACATAAGTTGACATTGGTTGAGTATATGGTTAGGGTTATGGCTAAGGTAAAAGACTCGTTAAGAAAGGTGAGACATTTCTTCTACCCAAATTAAACTGCGGTTAGTGCCAAGTTATGAAGGGTGAGACCTTTGTGTTACCTAAGTCGAACCGTGGTTAGTGCCGTAGAATGTCATGAGTTGACTTTGTTCTACTGCATGGTCAGGGTTAGATTTAATGACTAGTGCGACATAAGTTGACCTTGGTTGACTACATGGTTAGGGTAAAGGACTCGTTAAGAAATATGAGACATTTCTTCCACCCAAATTAAACCGCGGTTAGTGCCAAGTTAAGAAGGGTGAGACCTTTGTGTTACCTAAGTCGAACCATGGTTAGTGCCACAGAATGTCATGAGTTGACTTTGTTTGACTGCATGGTCAGAAGGTTAGAGTTAATGACTAGTGCGACATAAGTTGACCTTGGTTGACTACATGGTTAGGGTAAAGGACTCGTTAAGAAAGGTGAGACATTTCTTCTATCCAAATTAAACCGCGGTTAATGCCAAGTTAAGAAGGGTGAGACCTCTGTGTTAACTAAGTCGAACCGTGGTTAGTGCTGTAGAATGTCATGAGTTGACTTTGTTTGACTGCATGGTCAAAAGGTTAGAATTAATGACTAGTACGACATAAGTTGACCTTGGTTGACTACATGGTTAGAGTAAAGGACTCGTTAAAAAAGGTGAGACATTTCTTCTACCCAAATTAAACTGTGGTTAGTGCCAAGTTAAGAAGGGTGAGACCTTTGTGTTACCTAAGTCGAACCGTGGTTAGTGCCATAGAATGTCATGAGTTGACTTTGTTTGATTGCATGGTCAGGGTTAGAGTTATTGACTAGTGCGACGTAAGTTGACCTTGGTTGACTACATGGTTAGGGTAAAAGACTTGTTAAGAAAGGTGAGACATTTCTTCTACCCAAATTAAACTGTGGTTAGTGCCAAGTTAAGAAGGGTGAGACCTTTGTGTTACCTAAGTCGAACCGTTGTTAGTGCCATAGAATGTCATGATTTGACTTTGTTTGACTGCTTGGTCAGGGTTAGAGTTAATGACTAGTGCGACGTAAGTTGACCTTGGTTGACTACATGGTTAGGGTAAAGGACTCGTTAAGAAAGGTGAGACATTTCTTCTACCCAAATTAAACCGCGGTTAATGCCAAGTTAAGAAGGGTGAGACCTCTGTGTTAACTAAGTCGAACCGTGGTTAGTGCCATAGAATGTCATGAGTTGACTTTGTTTGACTGCATGGTCAAAAGGTTAGAATTAATGACTAGTACGACATAAGTTGACCTTGGTTGACTACATGGTTAGGGTAAAAGACTTGTTAAGAAAGGTGAGACATTTCATCTACCCAAATTAAACTGTGGTTAGTGCCAAGTTAAGAAGGGTGAGACCTTTGTGTTACCTAAGTCGAACCGTGGTTAGTGCCATAGAATGTCATGATTTGACTTTGTTTGACTGCTTGGTCAGGGTTAGAGTTAATGACTAGTGCGACGTAAGTTGACCTTGGTTGACTACATGGTTAGGGTAAAGGACTCGCTAAGAAAGGTGAGACATTTCTTCTACCCAAATTAAACCGCGGTTAGTGCCAAGTTAAGAAGGGCGAGACCTTTGTGTTACCTAAGTCGAACCGTGGTTAGTGCCATAGAATGTCATGAGTTGGCTTTGTTTGACTGCATCGTCAGGGTTAGAGTTAATGACTAGTGCGACATAAGTTGACCTTGGTTGACTACATTGTTAGGGTAAAGGACTTGTTAAGAAAGGTGAGACATTTCTTCTACCCAAATTAAACCGCGGTTAGTGCCAAGTTAAGAAGGGTGAGACCTTTGTGTTACGTAAGTCGAACCGTGGTTAGTGCCATAGAATGTCATGAATTGGCTTTGTTTGACTGCATGGTCAGGGTTAGAGTTAATGACTAGTGCGACATAAGTTGACCATGGTTGACTACATGGTTAGGGTAAAGGACTCGTTAAGAAAAGTGAGACATTTCTTCTACCCAAATTAAACCGCGGTTAGTGCCAAGTTAAGAAGGGGAAGACCTTTGTGTTACCTAAGTCAAACCGTGGTTAGTGCCATAGAATGTCATGAGTTGACTTGTTTGACTGCATGGTCAGGGTTAGAGTTAATGACTAGTGCGACATAAGTTTACCTTGGTTGACTACATGGTTAGGGTAAATGACTCGTTATGAAAGTTGAGACATTTCTTTTACCTAAATTAAACCGCAGTTAGTGCCAACTTAAGAAGGGTGAGACCTTTGTGTTACCTAAGTCGAACCGTGGTTTGTGCCATAGAATTTCATGAGTTGACTTTGTTTGACTGAATGGTCAGGGTTGGAGTTATTGACTAGTGCGACATAAGTTGTCCTTGGTTGACTACATGGTTAGGGTAAAGGACTCGTTAAGAAAGGTGGGACATTTCGTTGACCCAAATTAAACCGCGGTTAGTGCCAAGTTAAGAAGGGCGAGACCTTTGTGTTACCTAAGTCGAACCGTGGTTAGTGCCATAGAATATCATGAGTTGACTTTGTTTGGGTCGAAAGTTGAATTTCCGTCTCATAGTTGAGACAATTTTTTTATTCCATCTTAAATTCATTCAGAAATATTTTGGAGGGAAGGTTTGCGCTAAGTTAGAGGACAAAATATTTATTATATTTTTGTTTCTTTAATATCATTTTATATTATTTTTCATAATATGAAATAATTTATCTATTCTATTTCTTTTTTACTGGATTTTCTATTCTATTTCTAATTCATTTAAAAAATTAAAACTTGTAAAAATTAAAAAAAATTAAAATTAGAAAACCTAAATCCTCATTCGCCTCTCATTCTCGCGGCTCTTCTCCTCTCTCTCGCGGCGGCCAAACTTCAAACCCGCGAACGGCAACCAGCAACGCCCATTTGTGATGCGGTCACCTCAACCTCCGAATGCCCACCTAAAAAGGATGAGCAACCAGCACGACCAAGTTCTTTCTTTCTCTCTTTTTCAAATCCCCTGATCTCTCTCGCGGCGCCCAACTCTGTCTCCTTCGTCCCCTCCATTGGCGTGCTGTTGGACCACCACACATTCCTTCTTATCTCATTCCTCCCTTCGCTCTGCTTCCGGTTCCTACTCTCTCTCTCTCTCTCGATTTCTTATTGGCTTGGTTAAAATTTTTAATATTATTTTTTAATCGTTTTGTGTGTTATTTGTCTCAAATGTAATATGCTATGCAGATCCTTGAATAAAAATAGGAATTGAGTATTGGTTAATGTCTTCCTCTCTGTGTGTATGTGTGTGTGTTTTTTTGTTGGCATTTGTTGTGTTTATTCAATTGGGAAGTGTTTCATTAGAACATACCGTAAATTACCATAAGTGTGTTGTAGGGGATGGCGCAGACTAGATTGACATAAAATATAGATGGCAGAGGATGCTATTTCTTACGCAGTGCAGGCACACTTTGGGTGAAAGCTTTCGTGACTAGTCTTACCATGGAGATGGCGTATCAGAGCAATAGGGCGGTTAAGAAGATGATTCTTCAGTACTCAATGAGATAGCATTGGTGTGAGCTGGGTCAGGGGCTGCCCAGCTAGTGATGATACCAGACACCATGGACAATCCTTTGGAAATCGTAAATGATAGATAACAAAAGCTAGGCTGACATGGAATAGGAGCTGGTCAATTATTGACTGTCATAGTAACTTCTGAATTCTCCAAGAGGTGGAAGTGGAATGCACTTGGAAGCATTCAGCTATAATTAGAGGGAGCCAAGATAAATTTGACTAGTGGAGTGGCTGTCTCGTGTGGAGCTGCTGTATTTTCTATGATGATTGTAAGTAGAGTCACGAAGTCTTGATCTTGGATCAAAGGAAGGCGATATGAGCAGCTGGTTAAATACAATTTGAGTACAAACGTTTACGTGGTCTGGTGGTGTCAAATATAATATGTGTCTGATGCATGTTATGATATTGTAAAACAATAGATGATGTCAAACTACGGGTGAAGCTGTAGTTCAAGTAAGTTTGAAGCTGCAGAATTTGAAGCTATGCCATCAAAGACAAAGTCTTCCTAGGACTATTCAACAGACAAAATCTGCCTAGGACTCGCTCTGTAGAAATTGAAGCTAGTTCAATGTATTTAGAATTTTTTGGACTTCTAGTCCTAGCAGTTGGCAGAAACTTTATAAAGCAGTTCACTAGTTTTTGTAATCTTAGGGATTGACAATTTGTAAAGTAGTTTTAGGTGCCAATTCTCACAAAATTTGTAACTCTTTCTGAACTTAATGAATTGAGCTTTTTTATTTCATTACATAAGAGCAACTCAAAATTACAGCTGTTTATAATTGCAAAAGAAATGCATAAAAGGCACAATAGCAGCTGCTTCTAATTACACAAGACCTGACAAATCTAAGAATACAATGTGTCGTGGCCTAATATCTTTGTATTCTTCTCATCATTGCCTTCAGGTAAGTCAACCAAATTCAACTTTTGTGGAGCTTGCAAGGCTTTGATAAATTTGATCATCCAAGTTGTGTTGCCCATTTTAAGAAGCTACCAAGGCTTCCTTGTTTATGCTCCATCTTCTTCTGACAGAAGTATCAACCATGACTGATTGCTTAAAGTAGCAGTGCAATAGGTTGTGGACGAAAAACTATGCTTGGGGTTTCCACTGAAATTGAACCGTTGGGACGGCGAACTGCAGCACATAGCTGTCGGTGTTTCCTTCAGTTCCCAAGTCAAACCTAGCAATCCTAATATGATCTGTATTTTGTCAAATAGTCCCTGGGACAACATGTAATTATTAAAAGTTTATTGGTTATTTTAAAAAAAAAAGAACAAAACACTGTGCTTGATAGCTGTGCGAAATTTCATTCCATAGGTATTATTAATATCATGCCACATTTGGGTATTGATACCCAACTGATTTAATGGGTAGGTAAGAATTTACCAAATATAAAAGTGAATCTTCTCATCCAAAGGATAATCACATACCACTTTACCAAAAAGAGATAATCACATACCAGATGGACATAACCACAAATGCGATATTACACGTAAATTGCAAGACGATCAAACTTTGTACTTTCACGAAAAAAAGATATTGCAAACCATGTTACAGTACTCATATTTGAATATAAACATAAGAAAAATGAATTTTCTTGTTAATAACCATCACAATCCATTACTCATTATATAGGACTTGCCCATTTAATCGCACACTCATTTACTCAAAGAAAAAGCTTTGTTTCTTCACCATCTGTAAACAAAAAATAAAATAAAATGATGTGTATTACATGCCACAGAAAAATAGATACTATCACAGTATTATTATCAACCAATTCACGTACTCAAAATAAAGAAAAGAAATTAAAGAATAAATAGAATAAAAAATAAGAAAAGATAAATGATAATTTATGGAAAAATACATCACAGATTATACAAATGCAATAAGAAATACTAATTGTAATGCTTCATCTCTTTTGTTCGGGACAAAACAATACCAAAAAGAAAAGAAACCTTAAATTTGGGTGGTCTGTCATGCCCATGTCTTGGTATTGTATTTACGTCAAGCTTCATGTGTTCTTCACCATTATTTTTCATCTTAGGCAAGAAAACTGAGTGGTTTGTTGGAAACTCACCATAAATGGGCTCTGTGTACTTCTTCTTCTATTTATATAATGTAACAGTGGTTTCAATGTGGGGAAATTACCAAGAGAGGTCGGTATTCTAGTTGGCTAGTGATGGAAGAGATGATCATGAGTGGGTTCGATGGAAGTTAGCCACTGGTGAGGGGTAGTTTGAGGGAGATAGCCTAATGGTATTTTTGTGTCGATTCCCCTTTTAGTTTAGTTCTTCGTGTTTCCATTTTTACTCAAAATCTCCCACTCTCTCTCTGTATTGTAATTTGCATACTCTCCTTTCTTCAACTTATTTGAAATTGGTGATAGTATTTTGCTTCTTCTCCTATGTAGTATCTTCCTTTTATAAATGAATATTTCAATGCTTTTTTATTTTTTCACTTCATTAGTTACATTTTGTTTATGAGAGTAATGAATTATAATAATTAACTTTATATATGGTAAAAGTAATTAAATAGAAAATCATTATAGAGGATGAAGCAAATTCAACTACCAATATATTTTTATTTTACCGTTTTATTATTTATCTATATTTTTTTGTAGAATTTGGTGTAACTAACATCTTCAGCCAACACTTGGACTTCAGTTTTGTATTTAAATTTTTTTTTGACTAATGAATTTGAAATAAAAAATAAAAAAGTAAAAATGTGTTAAAAATTGTTATATTGTTATATTAAACTAAAATAATGTTTTGAAAATTTTAAAAATGTTTTTCGACATAGCATATAATATAAACATACATTTTCTAAAAAAAATAAATTTTTTGATGCAATAAAATAATGTAAATAAGCATTAGGCTTATATAATAATATAGATAAATTAACTTTATTATATAAAGTTTTTTTTACACAATTATTTATAATATTTTTTTCATTTAAAACCATTAATTTATAAATTAATTGAAACACTTATTACATAAGTTAGTTAAAACAATTTAATGCAATAAAAACTAATTGAAGAAACTAATTAAAAATAAGTCTATTTCTTTTATTCTAAAATTATTATTTAAATTGTAAGATCACTAATTAACTTATAAATGGATAAAGAAAATTTTCAATATTGCTGCTAGACAACATTTTATATATATATATATATAACAAATGTTTATAAACTTATGAATGTTAAGCTTATAATTGATTTTAATATCGTGTTATATATATGTAAATATATATTATTTTATTACTATTTAATTTATTATTTAGTAAACCCAATTAAATTTTTTATTTAAGTATCACTAATTTGACTATGGTAAGACTATAAATTTTGAATGGACTTGTGTCTTTATTGATTAGATTAATTTTGAAAACATTAATTAGTTGTTAGAATTTTCTAAACCCCAAATCGTTCCAAATTATAATTGTCTTTCGGTAAAATCTCTCCCAACAAGGAATATAATTAATGTAGTTAAAAACAATAAATTTGTCTGCGATTTTTATTGTTTTACCTAAATTATCCTTAAATTCATTGGAAAAGTAAATTAGATTACACTTTATTTAACTTGTTGATTAAAACAAAGGTAAATTAAATAAGGGTAATAGAAAAAAATAATTAATGCTACAGACAATCTTCAAAGGGAACTTATAAAATGAGAGAAATAAAAAGCCAAAAGACTCTTATAATTTGGGACGGAGTGAGTATTGATAAATATTGTCATATGTAAATACATTATAATTAAGATTTAATTTTTGAATTATTTGAAATAAAAAAATAAAAAAATATGATATAATAAATTTTACAAATCCGTTATATGTGCATATTTACGTACGGTTATTCGTTGTGATTTAACTTTGGTTGTGTCATCAATTTAGTACTTTGAAGCAAACATATAGATTCTCCTTGTTGTTGTCATCGTTGGCGTTCTTTTGTTTCTTTGAATGAATACTAATCAAACCGACCTTATCTTGGACGCGAATATGTCAGAAAGTAGAGGAAGAAGAAAAGAAATCGAGAAAAAGGGAATGGATGAATAAAAAGTAGGAGGGAAACGTGGCTCAACGACATATACACAGAAGAAAAAGGGACAAGCATTATACATTTCTAAAAAATAAAGAAAAACCAATAAACGATGTGATAATGAAATAAACTATAATAAATAAATACCAAAACAAATAAATAGACAAATAAATAAATATTTGAGTTGCGTAATTAAATATAGTTAAAAATTATTGTGAGGTCATATAAATTATTTTTCTTGGGTACAATGATGTCATATAAATTAAATGAACCATAATAAAAATGAACGTGTAATCTTCAAGTATATGCTGTACAAAGTAAACTTATTATATGAATAATAATTACTGGTATGAAAGTGTTTTTAATGAATCATAACAAATTATTCGTTAAGTTTAATAAGTATAAAATTTTTATCCAATTATATTTTATATCATATTATAATAATTTTTTCTAAAATTGCTAGCAAGTAAAATATAAAATAAATATTTAAATAAAACTTGTCCTATCATGAATGTTTTTTATTTTCTTTTAATTGTCATTTTATTTTAGAAAATAAAAATAACCGAGTTGTGTTATTTTTTTCTAGAACAAGTTATTTATACGAAATAGCAACTCTGTATTGTTGTATGTTAACAGTATTATTACACTGAACACCATATATCCTATTAATTCTCGGTACGCATAATAAGTCAGTCTTCCCTGTTAGATTCGAGTCCAACCAGAAAATAGAAATATCTCGGGTGTTCAATTGTTCAAGACTCAAAGTGTTTATTCCCCGAAAAAAAAAAGTGTTTATTCCCCGGAGGAAGTTATCGTAAATGAATCTAAAACGGTTTTTAACAAACCAAACATACCAAACTGGTTTGAGCTAAGAGTGTGAAGGTGTGAAAGAGTCAAAAGTTTAGGGTTTAAACCTTGGTGAAGGAGAAAAAACTAATCTAACAACTAACATATTAATATTTGCCTATAAAAAAAACCGAACATGATTCGATGATTAATCATCCGAGAATATAGAATTTTATTCGAGAGAATAGTTTCCCATTAATGAATAATATATAGTCAAATGCTTCCCTCTTAAGCTTAATTATGCATAGAGATATATGAACCTCATATAATCCAAAAAAGGAAAAGCATTGGCGTAGTCATATTGGACACTAACACTACTCAGATACTTTTAAATACGTGTTTAAAAAATATCCCAATTTTTTTTATGGATACGACTATCATATGGCTTGTCATGGATTACTCTAAATGGTGAGATATGGTGGGATACAATCGATACGACGAGTGTGTGAGTCAATCTGATGTGCTTTACTAAATGTTTTTAAAGTCATTCGTTCTCAATGTCTCGCAACTCACTCGAAGACACACACTGCAAATTCCTCCACAGCGGTGCTTTACATAATGCAATTTTTGACACTGCTCGAGTTCTCTTCTTTCGGGTTCAAGTTTTCTTTTTTTAGTGGTGTTGTATGTCTTGTTCATTCTCATCTCTGTAAGTCTGTTATTAACTGCTGGACTATTTGTAAAAATATGTCTAGAAGAGTTGGGGAAAAGAGAGTCCAAATGTTGGGTCTAAGGCTACAATTACAAGTATAGGTTTGCTTCTTAGAACCTCAAGATGATCATGTTCCACAATGGGCATTTTTACTATAAAGGAAAAAGGTAGGGGAGAGGGTGGCAATAGGCTTTGGATTTGTAATTTTCTTGAGAAAGTGGTCAAAAGTTCATACTTCAGAATTAAATCACATTTACTTAGAATTTCGGGTACCGGAATTGCTACTTGTACTAAAGTTACTGCTGAATATTTGGTTGATTTAAAAAGAATTTTTAAAGAGGCTGAAAACAAGTTAAAGCCTAAGAATATTCCATTGTCTAATAATAAAATGACTCCAATTCCAGCAACCTTGCCACAAAAAAGAAGAAAAATGGGTAATTTAGAGAATGCTTGTAATGTTGAGGATATGAATTATCTAAGAGTTGTAGAGATAGCAAGAATGTTTTATTCTGTTGTTTATCATTCCATCTTGCTAGCAATCCACATTATGTTTGTTCTTATATATTTACGGCTAACCACAATATTGATGGTTTTCTTCCCCCTAGCCATAGTGCATTAAGAACTATCCTTTTACAACAAAAGAAATATCACATTGAGAGGTTGCTTCAATCTATCAAATATCTTTATGGACTTCAAAAGGAGTTACATTGGTGGATGACGGATGAATAGACGCTCAAAGAAATTAGCCTTTGATAAATTTCATATCTATAGTAAAGAAAGGCGTATTTTTTTTAAGGATGTTATTTTTAAAAAGAGTACAAGGACAAACATTACATGACCAGTTTAATAAAAGATGTTATCAATGAAGTAGGATCTCAAAATGTGATCCAAATCATAATCTATAATGCCTAATTTTGTAAGATAGTAGTAATGGTGATTGAACAGTTGAATTTCATAATGTACTTTGGATACTTTGTGTGGTCTATACTTTGAATCTTGCATTGAAAAATATATGTGCAGCTAAGAACCTCGATGGTAATGAGAATATCTTCAATGAGTGTAGTTGGATTACCGAAGTAATTGATAATGCATCTTTTATCAAGACTTTCACCATGACTCCCTCTGTGAGATTGACTATTTTTAATGAATTCTTAGCTCTTAAGTTGCTTTCGGTTGCTGGATCTCATTTTGCATCAATGATAGTTGTTGTGATTTGCTCAGTCAACTTTTTCCATCCTAAGTCAACTACTGGCTGGTTTAAATTCTGTTGGAATTAATAACTGTTGTAACCGATTCAGTTGTTAGTTGCATTCGGTTAGTAGTAGTTGTGACACAGCTTTATATAGCTGAGTGATGCTCTCATCATTCGACTGATTCATTCTATCACTTGTAAATCTTCAAGCATTTCAAACTCTGCAACTGGTGAGGAAGAGGGAGAGTGCTTGAATCAGTTTGTAAAGAGTGTATACATAATTTCAGTGGCTGCCGTGGATGTAATCTTGAAGTACATTGCTTCAAGGTGAACCACGTTAAAAGTTCCTGGTGTTTTTCCATTTCTGCGAGTGCTGCTGCATCGGCTTCAGCACTGTTATCTTGTGCACGCGATCATTGCTTGTGTTGCAAGCAAATCTGTTTCTTGCATATTCAATTCTTGCTTAGAAGAATTGAGTTGTTTTACCATTCTTTCTTAACAAACTGGTGCGGTGAGCGTGGATCTCTGTAATCATGTCAACCAAGTTTGAGGTGGAGAAATTCACGGGTCAAAATGATTTTGGCTTATGGCGCATGAAGATGCGCGCACTCCTGGTTCATCAGGGTTTGGATGAGGCTCTGTCAGGGGAGGCAAAGATTGATAAATCGGTGCCTGATAAAGAAAGGAAGCTGATGATGGTGAAGGCTCATAGCGCGATCATTTTGAGTCTTGGAGACAAGGTGCTTCGACAAGTCTCAAAAGAAAAGACTGCTGCTGCGATTTGGACAAAGCTAGAGAGCCTCTACATGACAAAATCTCTGGTAAATCGCCTTTATTTGAAGCAAGCTTTGTATACTTTCAAAATGTATGAAGATAAACTTGTTTCTGATCAATTAGATGCCTTTAACAAATTGGTTCTTGATCTGGAAAATATTGATGTTTCTGTTTCCGATGAGGATCAAGCTTTGTTATTATTGTGTTCCTTACCAAAGAAATACAACCACTTCAAAGATACCATGCTATATGGAAGAGACTCTCTGTCTCTTGATGAAGTGCAGGCTGCCTTGTGTGCAAAGGAATTGAATGAGAAGAAAGAGCCGAAGTCTTCAGTTGTTGGTGAAGGTTTGACGGTTAAGGGAAAGAATCAGAAGAAAGAATTTAAACCAGATAAGAAGAAAAACAAGCCACAGCATAAGGATAGTTCAAATTCTACAATTAAATGCTATCATTGCAAGAAAGAGGGTCATACTAGGAAGTACTGCCCTGAAAGAAAGAAAGATTTTTCTGGCAGTGATGAATCCAAGGTTTCTGGGAAGGCTGCGATTGTTGAAGAGGGCTATGAATCCTCTGAAGCTTTGGTCAGTAAGTAATGATCGAGAATCTGAATGGATCATGGACTCTGGTTGTTCCTTTCACATGACTCCAAACAGATCCTGGTTTGTGAACTTCAGCAAGAAAGAAGGAGGTTCTGTTCTACTTGGTGATAACAAGTCCTGCAAGATTGCAGGAATTGGTTCAATCAGGTTCAAGTTGCATGATGGTGTGGAAAGGCTTGTGAAAGAAGTCAGGTATGTTCCAGATATTAAGAGAAATTTAATTTCTCTTGGTCAATTCGACAAAAAGGGTTATGTTTTCAAAGGAGAACATGGTGTTCTGGAAGTTGTTAAGGGCTCAGCAGTGGTTATGAGGGGAATCAAGAAGAATGGTCTTTACTCTTTAGATGGGGAAACTGTGAGTGGGTCTGCTGCTACTGCATCTGAGAAAGAGATGACAAGGACTGAATTATGGCACATGAGGCTAGGTCATGTGAGTGAAAAGGGGCTGATTGAGTTAGGTAAACAGAATTTGTTGTGTGGAGACAAGCTGGAAAAACTGAATTTCTGTGAGTATTGTGTCAAGGGCAAATCTTGCAGGGTAAAATTTGGTACTGGTCTGCAAAGAACAAAGTCTACCCTTGACTACATTCATGCTGACTTGTGGGGGCCTGCTAGGACTCCCTCTCACTCGGGTGCTAGGTACTTTATGACCATAGTGGATGATTTCTCTAGGAAACTTTGGATCTTCATTCAGAAAAGTAAAGATGAATCTTTTGAAAATTTTAAATCCTGGAAGACCCTCATTGAAAATCAAGCAGGAAAGCAGATCAAGAGATTCAGGACAGACAATGGGCTTGAGTTTTGCTCAGATTCTTTCAATGAATTCTGCAAGAGTCATGGTATAGCAAGGCATAAAACCACTGCTGGTACACCACAGCAGAATGGTCTTGCTGAGAGGTTCAATAGGACCATCCTTGAAAGAATTAGGTGCATGTTAATGAGTGCTAATCTGCCAAAGGTGTTCTGGGCAGAGGCCGCCATGACAGCAGTCTATTTGATTAATAGATGCCCTTCTACAGCACTTAATATGAGGACACCTGAAGAGATTTGGTCAGGCCATCCACCAAATCTTGGAAAACTAAAGGTGTTCGGTTGCACAGCCTATGCTCACATTAGGCAAGACAAGTTGGAACCTAGAGCAATTAAGTGCATGTTCATAGGTTATCCAGAGGGTGTCAAGGCATACAAACTGTGGTGTCTTGAGCCTGGTTATAGAAAATGCATTATCAGCCGCGATGTGGTGTTTAATGAGACTGAAATGGCACATAGATCCAGAGTTGTTGCTGCTGAGACTGATACTGATAAAGAGGACAATTTTCAGGAAAACAGTTTTGAGGTGGAGCCTGATAAGCAGATAGTGGAAGAACACACTGAAGAGTGGCAAATTGAAGATCAAGAAACCAGTGAAGATCAGTCCAGAAATGATGGTTACATGCTTGCTCGTGACAGAGTCAGAAGGGAAATCAAAGCACCAGAAAGGTATGGATATGCTGATTTAATAGCATTTGCCCTTGTTTCTGCTAGTGAGGTACTGATGGAGGAACCTAAGAGTTTCAAAGCTGCCTTAGCTAGCAAGGATAAGAACAAATGGCTAGAAGCAATGAATGAAGAAATCAAGTCTCTTCATGACAATCATACTTGCGATTTGATTAAAAGACCTGCTGGATCTAAAGTAGTTAGTTGCAAGTGGATATTCAAGAGGAAGGAGGGCATTGATCAGGGAAGGTTCAAGGCTCGACTGGTTGCTAGAGGTTTCACTCAAAGGGAGGGAGTTGATTATAATGATGTTTTCTCTCCAGTGGTCAAGCACAGATCAATAAGAATTCTGTTATCCATGGTTGCTGAATTCGACCTTGAGTTAGAGCAAATGGATGTAAAAACTGCATTTCTATATGGTGAGCTCGATGAGAAAATTCTGATGAAACAGCCAGAGGGGTATGAGATCAGGGGTAAGGAAGACTATGTTTGCAAGCTGAACAAGTCACTCTATGGTCTGAAACAGTCACCAAGGCAGTGGAATAGAAGATTTGATGAGTTTATGTCCAGAATCCAATTTCAGAGAAGCAGGTATGATAACTGTGTCTATTTCAAATTTCTTTCAGCTAATGTGTTTGTTATTTTGTTGTTATATGTAGATGACATTCTAATAGCAAGTAATAGCAAGCATGAAGTTAATAAAGTCAAGACAGATTTGAAAGGTGAATTTGAAATGAAGGAATTGGGAAATGCAAGCAAGATTTTAGGAATTGAAATCAGCAGAGATAGAAGAAAGAGGCTGCTGTATCTGTCACAGCAGAATTATCTCAAGAAAGTCATTGAAAAGTTTGGTATGGCAAACACAAAGGCTGTTAATACTCCTATGTCACAGCAGTATAAGCTAAGTGTTAGCCAAGTGCCAAAGTGTGATGAAGACAAGTCCTATATGACAGGCATACCCTATGCCAATGCTGTAGGATCTCTAATGTACTCTATGGTGTGTACCCGACCTGATATTGCTTATGCTATAAGCTTAGTCAGCAGATTTATGTCAAACCCTGGGAAAGCACATTGGCAAGCCCTCAAATGGATCATGAGGTATATCAAGGGGTCGCTGGGCAGAGTACTTGTGTATGGTGGAGCCAGGACTAAAGACAGAACAGCTGTGATTGAAGGTTTTGTTGATTCAGACTTCGCAGGCTGCTTAGATTCAAGGAAGTAGCTAACAGGTTATGTCTTTACAGCTTTCGGGACAGCAGTCAGTTGGAAAGCAAATCTTCAAAAGGTTGTGGCTTTGTCGACTACTGAGGCAGAATACATTGCCTTGACCGAGGCTATTAAGGAGGCAATATGGCTAAAAGGAATTGCAAGAGAGTTGAGACTTCAGGATCAAGCAATAACAGTGCATTGTGATAATCAAAGCGCTCTTCAATTGTCAAAAAACCAGGTCTACCATGAGAGGACTAAACATGTGGATGTGAAGCTACATTTTGTGAGAGAGGTCATTGCTCAAGGTTCAGTTGTGGTAAAGAAGATTCCTACTGAACACAATCCTTCTGATATGATCACCAAGGTTCTACCAAGCAGTAAATTCTTTCACTGCTTGGACCTACTTCAGTTGAAGGGTGATTAAGCCCCTCGGGGCTGCTGCAGTCACTGGTTGGGAGTGTTACTGATCAAAGGTGGAGATTGTTGTGATTTGCTCAGTCAACTTTTTCCATCCTAAGTCAACTACTGGCTGGTTTAAATTCTGTTGGAATTAATAACTGTTGTAACCGATTCAGTTGTTAGTTGCATTCGGTTAGTAGTAGTTGTGACACAGCTTTATATAGCTGAGTGATGCTCTCATCATTCGACTGATTCATTCTATTACTTGTAAATCTTCAAGCATTTCAAACTCTGCAACTGGTGAGGAAGAGGGAGAGTGCTTGAATCAGTTTGTAAAGAGTGTATACATAATTTCAGTGGCTGCCGTGGATGTAATCTTGAAGTACATTGCTTCAAGGTGAACCACGTTAAAAGTTCCTGGTGTTTTTCCATTTACTGAGTCTTCGCATCGGCAAAGACCTTTGTTATCTTGTGCACGCGATCATTGCTTGTGTTGCAAGCAAATCTGTTTCTTGCATATTCAATTCTTGCTTAGAAGAATTGAGTTGTTTTACCATTCTTTCTTAACAATAGTGATGCTAAAAAGATTGAAGCTGTTGAAACCAATGGTTTAAAAACCGGACCGGACCGGACGGTCCGACCGGTCCTACCGTCAACCGGTAGTCTAAGCGATCGGTTCAACCTCAATTGGACCGCAGTCTGGTTGAACCGCCCAGAACCGGGTTGGACCGTTTTAACTTTTTTTTTGTTATTTTTACTTACTTTTTCTTCAAAATTAGTACTTATTTATTTATTTATTTATTTATTAGTCACCCGGTTCAACCGACGGTTCAACCGGTTGAACCAACTAAACTATGACCTGGAGGTCTCGCTGGTTCGATCTCCGGTTCGGTTTTTAAAACATTGGTTGAAACGTGGTTTGTAGAATATGGTGATTAGTGAACAATGGAATAATTATAGAGAGGATGATGTTGGAAAAGCTGCACATGCGAAAAACTTATTTTGAATGACATATGGTGGGATAAAATTGATTTCATTCTTTCTTTACGAATCCGATACATAGCATTTTGAATGCTTCTAGTCTTCATTTGGTGTATGAAATGTGGGATTCTATGATAGAAAATGTGAAGACAACCATATATGGGAACACGTAAAAGCAAGCTGGTGATGTATCAAATTTCTATAACATTGTTCATGATGTACTCAATTATAGGTGGAGCAAGAGTTGTACTCCACTTCATTGCTTGACTCATTCATTGAACCCAAGGTAATGTTTTCATATAAATGATCATCCTGTCTTTAGACAACTGAAAGTCAAAAACCATAATATGGCTAAACTTTTTTTTCTCTTGATTTGTAGGTATTATAGTGAACAATGACTTAATGAAGCTCCAAATAAGAGATATTTTTTACATATTAAGGATAGAAAAAAACCCTTTTGTAGAATTCTTTAATTTCTCTTCTTGTGCGGGTGACATTGCTTCTTTTGATTCAATTAAAGATATGGAGATTAGATCCAAATACTTGATGGGTCATGCATGGATCTTCTACCCCTCTGCTCCAAAAACTTGCCTTAAAGCTTCTTGTGTAGCCATGTACTTCATTAAGGAGTACATATTCCTTTATTCATTCTTTGAGGAGGAACTCTTAGGATGTAAAAAGGGGTGAAGATTTGGTCTGTGTGCATTCCAAACCTAGGAAAGATGAACGATATAAAAAAGGTGAGACATGGTTGTGGAATGTTAGTGAATATGTACATGATTCACTTGATGATGGTGATTGGCTTCTCAAATTGGCAGAGTTGTCTCTGGACGAACTAAACTTAGAAGCTATGCTTTTTCTAGGTGGTGGTAATGAAGGAGAACAGACTGAATGAATTTGCATTAGATAATAATTTAGTAAACATGCTTTTGAATTGTTGGCTGGGACGGATCTAGGTGTATGCGAGGGTGTACACATCACCCACTGAGTTTTTTAAAATCTCATTTAGCTCTTTGTAAATTTTTTATTTTGACCCCTCTGACTTTACAGTTTTGTACCATTTCCCACAATTGCACCGTCTCTTTTATCTTACTGTCTCTTTCATCTCACTTGTCCAAATTGGTCCCTGACAAAAAATACATAGACCTGTTTAGTCTCTGCGAAATGAAAAATATCAATTTGGTCCTTAAAAAATTCAAACTTGGTCGAATTAGTCATTTTTAGGATATTTTTTTGGGGACATTTTAATCCCTATCAAAGACTAATTTGACTAATATTTGAAACTCTTAAGGACTAAATAGATTTTTTTTTCCTCATTTCTCATGGGCCAAATATGTCTATGTGTTTATTGTGAAGGACCAATTTGAGTCTTTACACCTTTTATTTATAAACAGGGAACATGAAACTCATTTAACTGTTATTTTGAAAATTGGAAACAAGACTTACTACGGATACCTAACATAGAGAGTTTTGGCAGTACCTAATTTATTGTTAATTTCATTTTTTGTCATTAACTTTGTTTTTAAATTGTAAAAGATTAAATTGTAGGAGTCAATAAACAGATTTTTGAAGAGGAGATTATCAATAAATAAGCAACAATCTTGTGAAATCAAGTTCCCAACAACAATACATTGAAATTAATTTAGAAGATTTGTCATCAGATACAAGAAAACAAATTAAAATGCTGGCATATTATCCTACTAATCGAGATAAGATACAAAAAAATATTTACAAAAAAAATAATAATTATCAATTGAAGTTAAATGGTTTGATCCCGCTGACTCAGGGTCTGGATATGCCATTGATTGTTGGCTATTGTATAGAACTGAGAATTGTTTTGAGTTATACTAAATATAACTTTGTTGATATCTTGACATAGGGGGTTAGAAATATATTATCGTATAGGAAGAAACTATTATTTTTTGTTATGATCACAAGTATATATTGTAAATTGTGATCATCATAGTTCTGTATTACTCCCGCCGATCCATATTAAGGAACAAGAGGGTCCTTTTTTGTGCTAATTAAAAGAAACAAACATCAATTTTCTAATATATTAATTGTTAATTTCTATTTTTACACTTGTTTCCTATGCATTAATTATATACTATTTCATACAAGGGATAGTTTTGGGAAAATAAATAAATAATTAGGAGTATTAATTAAAAAACATATTTTAATACAATTTCGTGGTCTGTGTGAATTAGGGTTTTGTTCCTTGTAATATTGAGCGGAGGGAGTAATAAGGAATGATCAATGCTCTTTTTTTATGCGTCTATACAAGTTTTCTATATAATTGTATATATTAACGTATCCAGATCATATTGTATCATGAATTTAAAAAACAAAATCTATATATACAGTGTTTTAAAACCCGGTTCAGACCGGCCGGTCCGACAGGACCAACAAGGAACCGGGCCCCTGGCCGGTCCAAGCCTGTATTTGGATCGTATATGCTTTTCTAAACCTACCGTTAACCGACTGAATCAGCTCTCGTAATGAAGTAGCGCTAACTTGCCACTGTGGCAGACAATGAACGTGACATCAAACAAAGATATGTTGTAACTAAACTAAATATTATATTAATATTCCCATTAAAAAAGTGTTATATTAATATTAAAAATTGAATGCTTCTAGTCTTCATTTGGTGTATGAAATGTGGGATTCTATGATATAAAAGGTGAAGACAACCATATATGGGAACAAGCAAAAGCAAGCTGGTGATGTATCAAAATTCTATAACATTGTTCATGATGTACTCAATTATAGGTGGAGCAATAATTTTACTCCACTTCATTGCTTGACTCATTCATTGAACCCAAGGTAATGTTTTCATATAAATGATCATCTTGTCTTTAGACAACTGAAAGTCAAATATGGCTAAACATTTTTTATTTATTTATGTATTTTAGTGAACAATGGCTTAATGAAGCTCCAAATAAGAGATATTTTTCACATATTGAGGATAGAAAAAAAAACCTTTTGTAGAATTCTCTAATTTTTCTTCTTGTGCAGGTGACTTTGCTTCTTTTGATTCAATTGAAGATATGGAGATTAGATCCAAATGCTTCGTGGGTCATGCATGAATCTTCTACCCCTGTACTCCAAAAACTTGCCTTAAAGCTTCTTGTGTAGCCATGTTTTTCATTAAGAAGTACATATTCATTTATTCATTCTTTAAAGAAGAACATAATGGATCCAAAAAGGGCTGAAGATTTGGTCTGTTGCATTCCAAACCTTCATCTTTTGTCTAGGAAAGATGAATGGTATAAAAATTAAAGGCAAGACATGGTTGTGGAGCGTTAGTGGATATGTACATGATTCACTTGATGATGGTGCTTGGCTTCTTGAATTGGCAGAGTTGTCTCTGGATGAACCAAACTTAGAAGCTATGCTTTTTCTAGGTGGTGGTAACGAAGGAGAACAGACCGAAAGAATTTACATTAGATAGTGATTTAGTAAACTTGCTTTTGAATTGTTGGTTATTGTATAGAGCTGAGAATTGTTTTGAGTTATACTAAATATACCTTTGTTGATATCTTGACATAATTATGATATAGGCAGAAACTATTATTTTTTGTTATGATCACAAGTATATTTTTGTAAATTGTGATCATCATAGTTCTGTATTACTCCCGTCGATCTATATTATAAGAAACAAAAGGGTCATTTTTTGTCCTAATAATAAGAAACAAACATCATTTTTCTAATGTATTAATTGCTAATTTCTAACACCTATTTCCTATGCATTAATTATATACTATTTCATAAAAGAGTAGTTTTGAGGGAAAAAACTAAATCTTTAGGAGTATTAATTAGGAAAAACAGATTTCAATACAATTTCTTGGTCTGAATTAGGGTTTTGTTTCTTGTAATATTGAGCGAGTAATAAGGAATGATCAATGCTGTTTTTTTATGTGTCTATACAAGTTTTTCTATAAAATTATATATATCAACGTATCCTGATCATATTTTTTCATGAATTTGGAAAAAAATATTCCGTATATCCAGTGTTTTAAAACCCGGACATTACCCGGCTGAACCGGCTTTAACTTGCGTGAACTGGTGAAACCCATCTGGTTGAACCAGTCTGTGTCTAACCTGGGTATGTTGTTATTCGAAAAAAATTTCACAAACGTGAGGCATGCAGAATCGAGCCCATGCCTCTCGTGATGAAGTAGCGCTATCTTGTCACTGGGCGAGACAGTGAACGTGACATTAAACAAAAATATATATTGTACGACATATATATATATTTATAAATGTTAGTGTATTATTATATTGAAATATACTATTTTAGTTGGTTATAAATACATATATTGCTATTAATTTTGTTATATCTAAATGTCTATGTTAAAATCATGAAATTGACAATAAGATTGTTAATATTTATTCAAGCAAGATATGAATTTTCTTATAAAAAAAAGCATGTTCGATATGAATTTTATATATATATATAACATAAAGTATATTTATTAATGTTAGTGTATTATTATATTGAAATATACTATTTTAGTTGGTTATATATATATATATATATATATATATATATAAATGTTAGTGTATTATTATATTGAAATATACTATTTTAGTTGGTTATAAATGTTACAAATAAAGTCCCACATCGAAGTGTTCTTTGCTATGATGCTTTCTATATAAGAGGGCTTGTAATGCTTTTATAATCATCCCAAACATTTCTCTTCTTCCTCTTTATTATTTCTTATACTCAACAAGAGTATTGTGAGAGTATTTGTGAGGTATTTTGTGAGAGGTATTCTTGTAATATTTTTCCACATATGAAATTCTTTCGGTCTTGCCCGTGGTTTTTCCCTTATTTGTTGAGGGTTTTCCACGAAATTTTGTGTGTTCATTTCTTATTTTCTCGCTCTTATTTTAGTTGTGTGACACCATTCCGATACTCAGTACCTAACAGGTGGTATCGTGAGGCTCCAAGGTTGGTGATACTATTCCGCCGCACACTTTAGGAAGGTGTTGGTTAGTATGCTCAGGGTTGCAAAAGATTATCCGATCTTCCACATCGTAAAAGAATTGTTGCCGGAAATAGTGTGGTAGTGTAGAAGTGCATGTCTAGGAAAAGTTCGCTAAGGAAAGACTTGGTATTTAAGCGTGTCCATCGTGACCCACCTCTCTTCCTGGGAACTTACTCCGGTGTACTATTTACTGCCCATACCACTATTCCAAAGATAATACGATACTATTCCCATATACTACATTATTCATACGCGGTGGTTGTATACTTTACGCAGAATTGTTAGCGATACCAGATTTGTTGTGTACGGATAATGGATAATACCGTTTCACGATACATGCACTATTCACGGTGAAATAGTACAATCCGCTTTGGTTCGTGGTACAACCATGGCAAAGAAAATTTGAGATAGAGAAGTTCAACGAGTAACTTCTCCCCTCGGGAAATCAAGATGGCGTAGCTTGAGGAAGGATAATTGTCAAGCAATTGAAGGCGCACTCCACAGATATGATCGATGAAAAGTGGAAAGAGAAGGATGGTAATGTTGCCAATTTGCACTTAGCAATGGCGATTCGCTTTTGTCAAGTGTTGCGTAAAAGAAGACTGCAAAGGAGATTCGGGGATGTACTTAACAAATTGTACGAGGTTAAGTCACTTCACACAAGAATATTCTGAAGAGAAACTCTACACTCTTCAACGAAAGTGAATCCACATTGGTGACTGATCACATTAACACTCAACACGCTATTTGCTCACCACAAAGATCGATTTCAAAATAGCAGTAAAATGAACGTGCGTAACTTTTACTCGTAGAGCTACCAGATTCAGTGATGATCAACTCATCATCAACATTACAAACAACAATGTTGGCTACACTCTTCACTTTGATGATGTTGCTCTGCAATCCTTGAAGAAGTTAATCCAGCGCAAGAATAAGGAGGAAAGGTCGAAAGTTCAAGCAAGCGTAAGCTTTAACGATGATGAGAGCGATCATCGTAACGTGGCCCCCAATGGGAGCCAAGATCGTGGTAGATCAAAAATCTCAAGAAGAAAGAATCTCAAATGCTACAACCTGTGGTATGAGAGGCACTTTGAAGAAGGAGTGTTGGAATAAGAAGAATGGAGAGAAGACTCGTAAGCATCAACCTCGCAAGGTTGTGTTGCAAGTACCGATGATGGAGAAATCCCGTGATAGCTGAGCAACAAGTTCTAAAGGTGGAAGGAAGCTCAATGATGTCCTGGATAGTGGATTCAGGTGTGACATGGCACATGACTTCAATCGAGATTGGTTTTGTACTTATGAGCCTGGCTCTCAGAGGATCCGTGTTTACGGGAAATGATCACACCTTAGAAATTGTTGAATCCAGATCGCCTAATAAAGATGCAAGATGGCATCTGCTGAAGATACAAGGTGTACGATATGTGAATGGCTTGAAAAGGAATCTATTGTCCACCGGGCAATTGATGACTCTCGGTGCAAGATCCATATTGAAGGTGGAGTCTTGAAAGTAGTGGAAGTGGCAACCTGTGGTGATGAAAGGTAAAAGATCACAAGCAATCTATACATGCTGGGAGATACGCTAAAAGAGCGATGATGCATCGGGCTTGCATCAATGAGCCATGAAGAATCAACGATGACGTGGGCATCGCAGTTGTGCCATATGTCGAACGTGGCTTGAAAGTTCTGCGAACGCAATCTTACCCGCTCAAGACTCAGAACTTTACCTCTTCGTGAGCATCGTGACAAGTAAGCAAGATAGATTGAAATTTGCAAAAGAGCTACCGTAAGCAAACGATACTAGACTTGATACATTCGATGTGTGGAGTCGCTGAAACATCCATGGGGGAGCAAAGTATTTTGTATCATTCATCGATGACTACTCCAGGAGATTGTGGGTGTACCCAATCAAGAAGAAGTCGATGTGTTTCAGATTCAAGGAGTTCAAAGCACAAGTAGAGCTTTGAAACGGGAAGAAAAATCAAGTGCTTTGAGGACGCATAATGGAGGAGAATATGTAGATGGTAACTTTCATCATTCTCGCAAGCAAGCAGGTATTACGAGACACCATCGTTGCACATACACCTCAGTAATGGTGTAGCAGAGGCGAATGAACCGTGACTCTCCTAGAAAGAACAAGAGCTATGCCGAGAACATCGGATCGCCAAATCTTTTTGGGAAGCGTATACCAAATCCGCCGTTACGTGATAAATCGATCGCCATCAACAACGATTGGTTTGAAGTCACCAATGGAGACGGAAAGGAAAGCCGGTAGATTATTCTTTCTTTACATGTGTTTGGATGTCCTCACAGACGTGACGTACAACTCCCAAGAAAGAACAAAATCGATCCAAAATCCAGAAATGTATATTCTTGGGGCTGGCCGACAATGTCAAGGGGTATCGCTGGGACCCCACTACCCGCAAGCTTATTGTTAGCAGAGATGTAGTCTTTGCGTAAAAATGAACCGCAAAGTGAGCAGTAAAAATGACAAGACTTCCAAGGAGACCGCTATAGTGCGCTTGGAGAGAAAGACTCAAGATGATTCTTCCTCAAAGGTAACCGAGCACATAGAACAAGAACCGGGATGAGGTCAATGATGAAGGAGTTCGACGATCAACACGTCAGATAATCCGCACCATCATGGCACTCGACTATGTTATGTCGCCATGATGCATACCGCCTTTTGAATCAAAGAAGTGAACCATCGCCTTCTTCAAGAAGCGCGAACGTCAGATGCTTCTCAATGGATGACAAGAACGCAGAAGAAATGGAAGCCCTACATAGAAATAAGACTTGGGAACTTGTTGAACTTCCAAAGGGCCTTAAAAGCCATCGAACAAATGGGTGTTCAAAATCAAACGAGACTTTACAATGATCAAGTGGAACGATATCGCTGTACTTGTAGTCAAAGGTTATGCTCGTAAAGAAGCGGATAGACTTTGACGAGATATTTTCTCCAGCTTGTCGACTTACTACTATCGTAGGTAGTGTAAATGTGCCGATTTGATTTACATCTTGAACAGCTTGGATGTAAAGATCGCTTCATGGAGAGCTTGAAGAAGAAATTTATATGCTCCAACCGTAAGGCTTTAAAGAACAAGGAAAAGAAAACTTGGTTCAGAGGTTGACCAAATCTCTCACGGCTCCAAAAGCAGCTCAGATGTTGGTACAAGAGATTTGATTCTTTTCATAATTAGCCTTGGTTACAACAGCATCGAAGTTCGTAATTCAGACGATTACACAAGAGGTTTCATGATAATGATTTCATCATTTTGTTGCCAGATGGATGACATGTTGGTGGTAGGCCCCAACAAAGATCGAATCCAGAATTAAAGGCACGCTTGGCTAGTGGAGTTTGATATGAAGGACTTGGGACCCGCAAACAAGATTTTAGGGATGCAAATTCACCGAGACAGTAAATGTTAGGGAAGATTTGGCTTTCTCAAACGAATTATCTAAGGAAGGCCTACGTCAGCTTCAACATGCAAGATCAGAAGCCAATTTCTACCCCGCTCCGGTCAATTTTAAATTATCCTGTGTATGAGTCCTAGCAATGAAGCGGAGAGGATGGAAATGTCTCGAAAGTAATCGTATGCATCAGCGGGAAGCCTTTATGTATGCCATGATATGTACCTGCACTGCATTGCAGACAAGCAAGGGGAGCCGTTAGCTCGCTTATGGCAAAATCCAGTGTAGAGCATTGAATACTAAGAGGATCCCTTAGATACATCAAAGGAACCCTCAGATGTTGCATTATGTTACTGAGGATCAATTCATTGTCGTGGGTTATGTTGATTCAGATTTTTGCAGTGATCTCGATAAAAGGAAATCCACTATCGGGTATGTATTCACAATTGCAGGGGAGCGGAGTCGGTTATCTGGTTACAGATCATTGTAGCTTTGTCTACTACAGGTCGAGTACATGCCACTACGTGCTTGCAAGGAAGCTTATCTGGATTAAAGGTTTAATGGAGGAACTCTGCACAAGCAATGTATGATTACCGTGGTATTGTGACAGGTCGTTGCACATTGCAAGGAATCCAAATTTTTCATTCCAGGACAAAGCATATAGATACCCAATATCACTTTGTTCGTGAAGTGGTAGAGAAAGCGAACCGTGGATATGCAAAGATTCACACCAAAGATAACCCAGCAGATGTGATGACGAAGCCAATCAATGCCGACAAGTTTATTTGGTGTCGATCCTCCTATGGCCTATTGTAGAAACGTAGTTTTACATGGAATGGCAAAGCAAAAGAGTGGTGTGAAGATATGATTGACTCAATCAAAATCTTCAAGTGGAGAAATGTTACAAAGCAAGTCCCACATCTGGGTTCTTGCTTGGTGAAGGCTTTGGAGCCTATATAAGGAGGCTTAGTAATGCTTTTATAATCATCCCAAACATTTCTTTCTTCCTCTTTTATTATTTCTTATACTCAACAAGAGTATTGTGAGAGTATTTGTGAGGTATTTGTGAGAGGTATTCTTGTAATATTTTTCCACATAAATGAAATTCTTCCTGCCTTGCCCCGTGGTTTTTCCCTTATTTGTTGAGGGTTTTCCACGTAAATTTTGTGTGTTCATTTCCTTATTTTCTCGTCTCTTATTTTAGTTGTGTGACACCATTCCGATACTCTGGTACCTAACAATAAATACATATATTGCTATTAATTTTGTTATATCTAAATGTCTATGTTAAAATCATGAAATTGACAATAAGATTGTTAATATTTATTCAAGCAAGATATGAATTTTCTTATAAAAAAAAGCATGTTCGATATGAATTTTAAAGTACGGCATGTATTTTTTTTTAAGTATAATATTTACAAATAGTAATTAATTTTAAAATTATTTAATAATATACCGAGGCATATGGTTTAACCAGTGACCCAACGACCCGGTATCCTGACCGAATCGATCACCGGTCCGGGTTTTAAAACACTGCGTATATTTATATGTGTCGTATCGTACACGTCATCCTTCGTAATAGTCCTCCACGTAAGATGCAAGTCCAAAATAGAAATATCAGGTGTGTTGAATTGTCCAAGTGTTTATTTTATTCTCAGAGTAGTTATCATAAATGAATCTTAAAACGGATTTTAACAAACCGAACATGATCTGATAAATCACCCGAGAATATGGAACATTATTTGAGAGAATATTTCCCATTAATAAAATAGCCAATACTTCCCTCTTAAGCTTATTATATATACATAGGGATATTATTCTTCCACCATCTATAAAAGGAGATCCTTGATATTCTCACTAAATGGCATCAACCTGAGCGAGAACAACGCAAAGAAATCAAACCACACTCATAGCATAACCATGGCTGAATCAAAGAGCTTTGATCGTGTGCCAAATAGCATTAATGATGAAGGTGAAACTCCAAAAACTCAACCAAGAATGCCACCTAGTTCCTTTCCAATTCCTTTACCTGGAAGGAATCGCTATAATTGGGGTTGGAGGCAAAGAACAAAATTAGGTCTGCCCAGTCAAACTGGACACACCGCAGGCAATTCCTCAAACGGGGCAAAGGAGCAATCAGCTTTGAAGACTTGAGTGACGCCTACATAAGATGTCAAATGCATAAATAATCGGTGTTATCGATCCGTTCACTACTATATATGCATCCTGTATATATTTTAAGCACTTTTATTATAGATGACGACGCGTTGTGTTTTGTTGTTGTTGGTGGTGGTGGTGGTGGTGGTGGTGTGTATGTGTGTTTTAAGAACTTTACAAGTTGAGAATAAGAACTTTAATTTGTCGTTGCTATAACAGGGTATAGCCTAGCTAGTGGATACTTGGTTTGCTTTTGTTATGCTGCTTCCCTTTCTCCTTATTTAGGTCTTGAGCTAATCTTGTCATCAACTAACAATAATTAGTTTGGTTATTCATGTTGGTCATGTGACAATATTTTCATATTCTATTTAATAAAAACCAACTATACTTCGTTGTGTCATGTGACAATATTTTCATCTTTTATATAGAAAAAATATTTGTTGTTAATTTTCTCGTATTTGTGCCGAACACGAGTATCATCTGCTAGTTTTTGTTGCACTCATCCGGTATAGGGATAATAATGGACAGATAGATTTGAGAGGTACTCATAAAAATTACTTGCAATGGTTATGCTTAATTAATCACTCGTTATTTTTTTTTTATGAAATCACTCGTTAATGTTAAGAGTATAAGTAATTAATTAACCTAAAAAATTTATGGGGTTAAGTGCAAGTATGGGTACTATAATATTCACCTCACCTCATATTCGCACGTGCGCACATTATTAAAGTTATAAGCAATACTTATATTTCCTTTAATTCTTAATGATACAAATGGTGGAGAGTTTTAGGGTAGTACCCTTATTGAAGGGGTGCCCAGTATTTCTTTCAAAATGACATGTTATTATATCAAGTTAATCAATAGGCTTTCCTTTTAAGATGGCATGCTATATCACGTTCCTATTATTTATTAATTTTCAAATAATAAATTAACAGCGAAGATCACCATTTTTTTTTATAAGCCAAGAAGGAAAGAGGATCACCATGTTCTATTTTTTTTATGGAATACATCTTAGACTTAGCCACAAAAGATATGAAATCATATAAGTTATATTTAATTGCCGTGTATTATGTTGTATTTTAGATTAGTTAACTATTTTTGTAGTTAAATATTATGTAGTGTTTTGTTAATTTGTGATGTTCATGATTAAGATTTAGATGATTTTTTTAATTATTTCTCAATGTATTTAAATTTTAATCAATATTCTATTTATTAATTGATTTATTAATTTTTTAAAGTTATATGATAAAATTATTGTTTTGTTATTAGTTTATAAAAAAATATTAGAAGATATCATATGCAAGTTAGCTAAATTGTGGCTAATGAGTTTAGGTAGAGAAGTATGTGGGATGGAAATCTTCTGTCTCACTTTTCTGTTACATTCTCTGTTCCCACCAATGACAATATATTTGCCAATAATAAAATAAATTTATAATTTATTAACACATATGCATATTCCCACTATTTGATTGGTGAAAGACAATGAGACACTATTTTTTGGAATAGCAGATGTTTGTTCGGAAGTATGCAAGTGGATATTAAATTTTGTTACGTGTACGTGTACGTGTATGAGTCTATACATGGATCGGTTTTTTGTTTTTTAGATGTGATATGAGAAGAATTACTATGATACCTTCTTAAGCTATACTCATTATCATCTATAATTAGGTACTACTCCATTTACGGCCATGGTTTATCCGTCGTTTAACGATGGAGTATAGCTGCATATATTGGATCCAAGGACGCACTTCAAATATTTTCTTTTTGCCCCATAATCAGCTTTTAAAATGGATTCATGGGCGAATGAGAAATTGCACAATTTGCAGATCAAAATATAAAAGCCGCAATAGAGAAAAAAACCTCTCCTCTTTATTTTTTATTTTATTTTTATGGGCTAAAATTCCAAAACCGAAAAGATACTAAAACAGAAATCCGTAGGGCATTAAGACCCTAGTTACATCATTCTTAAGCAAATGCACCAAGTCCCAAGAGGGAGTTCTAAGAACGTGCATCCCCAGAGGGCATCAGTGCCCCCCCCCCCCCAAAAAAAAAAACACCCAAAAAAAAAAATTAGCTAACCAATTTGCGCATATGTTTCCTTGGCGGTATGTGTATTTTTTAAGCAGATTTCCCAATACCTTGCCATCAATTCCCGGATTCTGTCATAAAATCTACACCTCCTATTTGTAGCAGCTTCTTTGTCTACTATCGATATAAGAACAAAAAGCAGTAAAAAGATAAAATTAGACTACTATATTTTTGTTACCTATTTTTAAAAGGATAAATATGTCAATTTAAATAAAAATAAATCAAAATAAAAATTAAATTCACATAAAAAATTAATTTTTTCTACTTACTTTTAACTTTTTTTTTCTCACCTTTCACTTTTTTCTCTCTCTTCTCTCTCTCTCACCACGTCACTCTCTCTTTCTTCTCTTACCGTCTGTCGCTCTTTCTTTCCCTCTTTCTCTTTTTTTTTATATATTTCTCCCTTTCTCACTTTCTTCTTTCTATTTTTTTTATATTTTATATTTTATCATTATATTTTTTGTTTTTATAATCTACTCTACTATCAATATAAGAATAAAAAATGCCGGTAGAAAGACAAAACTAGAATACTATATTTTTGTCATCTATCATTTTAAAGGGACAAATATGTCAATTTAAATAAAAATAAATCAAAATTAAATTAAATTCACATAAAAAGTAAATTTTTCCTATCAACTTTTAACTTTTTCTCTCTCATCTTTCACTTTTTTCTCTCTCTTCTCTTTCTTCTCTTTCTCTCATGTCACTCTCTCTTTCTCTTTCTCTCTTTCTTCTTTCACTCACTCTCTATTTCTCTCTTTCTTCGATATATTTCTCTCTTTCTTCTTTCTATTTTTTTATATTTTATATTTTATCATTAAATTTTTATATTTATAAATAATTATTTTCGTTTAAAGTCTCAAATATAATTTTATCGTATTTGATCACGTATCAAAATTTATAAATATCTTTATTATATATTATTTGTAGATGATTATTTTACTTTTGATTCTTAACGGTGGAAAACATTACATACTATCAGTATAAATTATTATTATTTTTTGGGTCCAGACGAAGTAACATAAAATGTTATCGGCATAATTTCATCGTCTTTTAGAATATATCAAATTTTATAAATATCTTTATTATATATTATTTATAGATGATTATCTTACGGGGGGAAACATTACATACTAATTTTAGACCTCTTATTCTAATGACTCATTGTATGTTGTCAGGATAATTACTTTTTATATTATGTTTTTATGAATGCTGTTATTTTTTATAAATGATTATTTTTCTTTTGAGTCCCGATGGGAGAAAATAACATGGTGTCGCTATAATTTCGTTATCTTTGAGCACATATCAACTTTTATAAATGTTTTTATTATTTATAAATGATTATTTTACTTGTAAGTCTCGACAGGGAAAACATTACATATTATCGGTATAATTTTATCGTCTTTGACACTAATCAATTTTATAAATTTTTAAGTTATTTATAAATGATTATCTATCTATCTAACCAAAAAACCCTAACCATGTTTGTTTCATCTTAGCCATATATGATACACAAGTCACACAATTACATAAATAGTAATATTTGATACACATTTAATATTTCTTTCACATTCACTATAAAATTAGTTGATTTTTAATACATTGAATAAAAAATATCATTTACTATAAACAATCACCGTCTTAAAATATTAGTCGTAACAAACAACGCGCACCCTGTGCGAATACACGGGTATCGTACTAGTTGATGAATGAAACTATGGTATATGGTTGTCTTAATAAAAAAGAAGGTTCTTTATCTTTAAAAATAAACTAGTACGATACATGTGTATTCGCACAGGGCGCGCGTTGTTTGTTACAATTAATGTTTTAAGACGGTGATTGTTTATTGTACATGATATTTTTGATTCAATGTATTAAAAATTAACTAATTTTATAGTGAATGTGAAAGAAATATTAAATGTGTATCAAATATTACTACTTATGTAATTGTGTGACTTGTGTACCATATATGGCTAAGATGAAACAAACATGGTTAGGGTTTTCTTAATTAGATAGATAATCATTTTTAAATAACTTAAACATTTATAAAATTGATCTCAAAGACGATAAAATTATACCGACAATATGTAATGTTTCCCCCGTCGAGACTTAAAAGTAAAATAATCATTTATAAATAATAAAAACATTTATAGAAATTGATATGTACTCAAAGATAAAGAAATTATAGCGACAACATGTTATTTTCTCCCATCGGGACTCAAAAGCAAAATAATCATTTATAAAAAATAACAGCATTCATAAAAACAGAATATAAAAAGTAATTATCCTGACAACATACAATGTGTCATTAGAATAAGAAGTCTAAAATTAGTATGTAATGTTTTCCCCCGTTAAGAGTCAAAAGTAAAATAATCATCTATAAATAATATATAATAAAGATATTTATAAAATTTGATATATTCTGAAAGACGATGAAATTATACCAATAATATTTTATGTTACTCCGTTTGGACAAAAAAAAAATAATCATTTATACTGATAGTATATAATGTTTCCCCCCGTTAGGAATCAAAAGTAAAATAATCATCTATAAATAATGGTGACCCCTAATATGGTCCCATTAAAAAGGGGACCAAAGGTGGACCCTTGTATGTTTACCTGATGTAGCCCGTTATTCTTTTTTTTTTTTTTTCGGCTGCTGGGGTTTATAATAATTGTCTGAAAACATGAGTTCACTTATATTGCATTTCAGTCCATATAACATTCATGGATGTAGGTCAGTTCAGTTTTGAAAATATCTGTTACCCGATACTAACAAGAGTGAAGAAACCCATCGCATCTAGGTCAAAGCACTGCCATATTTGATAAGCGTCGTAGGTGGTCGAGGATATCGGTGATAACAAAGGTCATGCGTATTGCCAATGTAACCCGATCAACGAGTATGTGGTCCTTCCGTGTTGGCTTGTTTTACCTGTGCGAAGGTTAAGGCGACGTATTCACTCTGATCGCGACATCTTACGGGGATGATATTTGGGCGAAATTGGATGCAAATGTTGTTTTGAGTGAGTATTGGCTGGGTTAATTCGTTCGACACAACTGTCGTTCATATGTTTTGAGTGATTATTGTGTGCACTCTTTGTTACTGAACATAATTATTTCACATAATAGATCATTTTACCTATTCGATTCATTGTTAAAAATTTGACTTTCATGCTATATCATCTCATTATTCACGTCATAGGCATTTAGATGTGTCTCTTTTAGAGTCCCCCTTAATTATTGTCAACATAAATAGGGAACTGGAAATAGGAATTACGAGAATTGATTGGTTGTTTAACACTGGTACTTTTGTAAATATTTGTCCTGTTTTGGTTGGTGCAGTATAGGATTCACAATTGTTATGGTCCAGATGTATTTTTATTTTAAATTGTCGAAATTGGTGATTCTGATGTTTGTACTTTTAGTGTCAACACAAATTTGGCATTGGAGTTTGAAGGCCATAGTTGTGGGTAGCTGAGATGGATAACAACAATGGAGATAAGTGTCCAAACAACATCGAAGAACCAACTGAGGTTTATATTTGTGACTGAATTTGTGTGATCCCTACATGTTCCTTATTTATTTTGCCTCGCATGAGCGGTTTAACACATGTGACAATACTTTATTCGAAACCGATATTCATTATGGAATCTTTACACTTTGCAGGAGGTCGATGATGTTATCCCCTTGAGCGATGACAATGATGATTGTGAGGAAGGTTTGAATGACATATATGCCGATATACAACCTCATGGTTATGGAAAAGCTAGTATTGCCATAAACAATCTACAAGACATGGCCAATATAAATTTTAGTAACCTATCAGCAACTGAAATAATGAGGTAGCATTGGAGTCATTGTTTGCAAAACATAGTTTAAGCTTGTCAAGAGTGCGTGGTCAAGGATATGATGGGGCTAGTAATATGCAAGGTGAATTCAATGGCCTCAAAAGCTTGATCTTGAAAGAAAACAATTCAGCATTCTATGTTCATTGCTTTGCTCACCAACTTCAATTGGCACTTGTGCGGTTGCCAAAAAACAAGTTGATGTTGGTGGTTTTTTTAGTTTGGTTAACAATTTATCTAATGTTGTTGGAGCTTCTTGTAAACGACGGGAGATTCTTAGAGAAAGTCAAATTCTTAAAGTTAATAAAGCATTAAATGATGGAGAAATTTCTAGTGGTTCTGGCTTGAATGAAGAAACTACATTGAAACGAGCTGGAGATACAAGATGGGGCTCACATTATGGTACGCTACTTAGCTTAATTTCTTTGTTTACCCCTGTGATTGATGTTCTTGAATCCATTGAAGAACATGGCATAAGCTCAGAGCAACAAATTGAAGCATGTCGTTTGTTGAAATCTATGCAGTGTTTTGAGTTTATTTTTAACTTGCACATGATGAGGAATATTTTAGGAATTACTAATGAGTTGTCTCAAGCACTACAAAGAAGTGATCAAGATATTTTAAATGCTATGGCATTGGTTAGAGTGTGCAAGGAAAGATTGCAAAGCATGAGAGATGATGGTTGGAATGCTTTATTAAATGAAGTATCATTGTTTTGTGAGAAGCAAGATATTAACATTCCAAATATGGATGATGCACTCACTACACAAGGAAGATCAAAACGTAAAGTTCAAAAAATTTCAAATCTTCATCGCTTTCAAGTCGAGTTATTTTATCAAGTAATTGATAGACAACTTCAAGAGCTTAACAATAGATTCAATGAGGTGAGTACTGAGTTGCTTCATTGTGTAGCAAGTTTAAATCCAAGAGATTCATTTTCTGCATTTGATAAAGAAAAGTTGATTTGTTTGGCTAAGTTATATCCATCAGAATTTTCTTATGTGGATCTTATGGGGCTTGATAATCAACTTGAAACTTTTATCATAGATGTTCGTTCTAATGATCAATTTTCAAAGTTAAATGGGATTACTGGTCTTTCTGAAATGATGGTGAAAACTAGAAAGCATATTGTGTATCCAATGGTATTTTTGCTTCTGAAGCTAGCTTTGATCTTGCTCGTGTGAACTGCAACAGTTGAAAGATGTTTCTCTGCAATGAATTTTGTGAAGAATAGAATGCGGAATCGTATGGGAGATGAATGGTTGAACGATTGTTTGGTTACATATATAGAAAGAGATATTTTTGATAGTATTGACAATGAAAAAATCATACAACATTTTCAGAATATGAAAATGCGTAGGGGACAATTGTAATTTGTAGAAGTTTAGACATTTTGGAGGGATTTGTGATAAGATTATGTATTTTGTAAAACTTTATGATATTTTTATTTTAATGAAATTATTATTAACTATTTTCTTGCCCATACGAACGAATTTTTCTGGATTCGCCACTTTGTACGACACAAAGTTTTCGCCCGATCTTCGCAGCTGCTGTGCCGCCCGGTGGTTCTACTAGATTCCATACAACATAAATCCAATAAACAAAATTGAAAGTAAACAAAATAAACAAAACAAAATCTTGTAGCAAGGTTGAAATGGTCAGAAGAGAATGAATCTGTTTCAAAATTTGTGACTCTTGTTCTTCGCGCACAGCTTGGGTGGACGAATGGCACGAAGGCAGCGAAGAGACAGAGAATGAATCAATTGTTTTAAATTTATATTGATTTAAAAACAAGTGAAATCTCAGACGTTGATTTCGCTTTTTCCACGTGTCAGATACGCATGCATTGGAATGGATATCTCCATCAATATAATATAGGAGAAGAATAGGTTGTTCTAATGACTAAACTAGATCTCTTATATTTATGCCATCTGTCCTTTTTTAAGGGTAGAAAAGTCATTTTAGCAGTAATTTCAAATTTCAAACCTAATCTCTCGCTCTCTCTCTCTGATTCTCTAACTCCCTCAGCTCCAACTCACTCTGACTCTCCAACTCACTCATCTCTCTCACTCCCTCGCTGATACCGGTGACAGGGGAGAGAAGACAGAGCTCGAGGCCTTGAGAAGATTCACGGGAAAAAAAAATGTGTTCCCTCCTTCACCTCTCATCTGTTTCCCTCTTCTTCTCTCTTCATCTTTCAATTTTTTTTTTGAAATTCAGCTTCATTCTCTTCGCATCTGTTGCTCTCTCTTTCTCATCCCCTCCTATTTCATCTCCCATTTTCATCATCTTCTTCTTCCTCTTTTTTTTTCCCTTTCAAGCAGCTAGGCAAAATGGAGAACGACTTCGCCGTACTGAGAGAAGGCTTTCTCGAGGGCCTTGCTGTCGGAAGCAACGGTACTCAACATCTGTGGCGGCCATTGATTTTTAGAAAACTAGCAGAATACCCGTGCTACGCACGGGACGGGACGCGTCATGTTATGTTGTTCTGAATAAGATATTGGTTGTATAAACTCGGACGAACAATCAACCTGCCGAGATCAACCTCAGCCTGTCGAGATGAGGATTGACTTCGACAGCTTGAGTTTGATCTCGACTAGCAGAATACCCGTGCTACGCACGGGACGGGACGCATCATGTTATGTTGTTCTGAATAAGATATTGGTTGTATAAACTCGGACGGACAATCAACCTGCCGAGATCAACCTCAGCCTGTCGAGATGAGGATTGACTTCGACAGCTTGAGTTTGATCTCGACAGGTTGAGTAAGCTCAACCTGCCGAGATCAAGCTCAACCTGTCGAGATCAGGATTGACCCGGCGACGAGGACCAACACCTTGAGTTTGATCTTGGTGGTTGAGCTTGATCTCGGTTGAGCTTGATCTCGGCGGCTATTGTTGGTCCTCAGTCGCCGAAGTCAATCGTGATCTCGACAGGTTGAGCTTGATCTCGGCAGGGTGAGCTTAGGTTGGGCTTGATCTCGACAGCTACCAAGTTAGATTTATTTCGACAGCTTGATTGTGATGGGTGGTGATGCTCCAAGAGATAGTTGTCTTCTGCCGCCGAGTTTAAGCTCAACTCGCCGAGATCAAGCTCAACCTCGTCGATATCACGATTGACTTCGACAACGAGGACCAGCGACTTGAGTTTGATGTTGGCGGTGAGTTTGATCTCGGTTGTCAAGCTCAACCGAGATCAAACTCAACCTGTCGAGATCAAACCGGCCGCTGGTCCTCAGCCGTGGAAGTCAATCCCGATCTCGGCGACTTGTGTTTGATCTCGGCGACGAAGACTAAACTATCTATTGGAGCATCAAGAGTCATCACAATCAAGCCGAAATAAATCATGTGAATAATTTGCCGAGATCAAGCTCAACTGTCGAGATCAAACACAAGCCGTTGGTCCTCGTCGCCGGGTCAATCGATCTCGGCAGGTTGAGCTTGATCTCGGCAGGTTGAGCTTACTCAACCCGTCGAGATCAAACTCTGCCGGGTCCTTGATCTCGGACTATTGTTGGTCCTCAAGCTGTCGAAGTCAATCGTGATCTCGACAGGGTGAGCTTGATCTCGGCAGGTTGAGCTTAGGTTGAGCTTGATCTCGGTTCAGCTTGATCTCGACAGCTATCAAGTTAGATTTATTTCGACAGCTTGGTTGTGATGGGTCTTGATGCTCCAATAGATAGTTGTCTTCAAGCTGTCGAGTTTAAGCTCAACCTGCCGAGATCAAGCTCAACCTGTCGAGATCAAACTCAAGCTGTTGGTCCTCCAGCTGTCGAAGTCAATCCTCATCTCGACAGGCTGAGCTTGATCTCGGCAGGTTGAGCTTAAACTCACTTTTTTGGCAAAAAAAAATATTTACATATAAAAGGAAATAAAAAACCTGAATTCTTGGATTTTCTCTTCCTTGAAGCGGTAGGCTGTATTTCATCTTTCTCCTCATTAGTGTTATTTAAGAAGACTTTTTCTCGCGAGCTGCAAGCATTTGGACAATCTAAGGAATTACGTTTCTCGAAAGTAATCGCCAGAAACGTAATTCCTTAGATTGAATTTGTCAGGATAGTTTAATTGCGTTGAGCACATATCAATTTTATGTAGATATTTATTATTTATAATTCATTATTTTTCTTGACTCCCGATGAGGAAAACATGCAATAGTTTTTATTGAGTTTGTAGGTATAGTTTCTTTTTCTTTGAGGACATATCAATTTTATGCATATCTTTATTATATTACAGATATTTATTCACAATTCTAAGTCTGGCGGGAAACATGCAATGATTTAGTATAATAAGTTTATTTGTATATAACAGAGAATTTTGAATCACTGTAGTTTGGGTTCCATTATTATATTATATACAATTAATATTAAATATTAATATTGGTATAAAAATTTTTATATTCAAATATTTGTTAGACCAGAAGACATAGTCTTCCATAACAATTATACAAACGTTGCGCGACCCGTGCATACGCACAGGTATGTTACTAGTTTTTTCTGGAAATGACTAGGATCTCGACAAAGCGGCCACGCGTGCCTATCTATGCAAATCTTTTACAAGAACAGTTGAGTAAATGAGAATAATAATTACTACCCAATTTCCAGCATTTCAAGCTTAGATGGCACAATAAACATTCTAGAGCAGTGTTAATTCTTACGAAGAAAACACGCACAAAATGTGAACGGAATTTTTTGGACCAATAAGACAAAAGCAATTCATTAGAGCCAAATAAAACCGGCATATAAGAGTGACACGTACAGTGACACGTACTCCCTCTGGAACAATTTATAAAGAAAAAAGTCATTTCCAGATTCGTTAAAAAATATATGTATCTGGTCCAAAAAATGGACTAGATACATACATTTTTTAACGAATCTGGAAATGACTTTTTTCCTTATAAATGGTTCCAGAGTAGTACTTCGTACGGGTTTAGTCCGATAACATTTCATAAAAAGTACTAGCATTTTCCAACATTCTAACACTATTTATTTTGGAATCGGATTCTTCGAGCTATGCCAAATCCTCTCTAAAAATTAAATGGTTATACTACACCAAGGTTCTATGAATTTATGCTCAATATATCCGCTCGAGATAATTACGTGTATGATAAGATTGGTACAAATTGAAGATCTCAAAGCAAAACCCGTAGTCACTTACTTACATGGAGACTCGTTCTAGATCTAGCTCTGGTCTAACCAGAGTATTTACCAAATTGTCAATACTATTTTTCTTTTTGTTTTTTGGTGTATAATTGTCAATACTATTTTAACACTATAATTTCCAGCATCCGATTCTTCAATCTTTTCTATATATAAATATAATATGCCATACGCACTAAACAAGAAAGAAAAAAACCATACTGGTTCTTTGAAATTATATTATATCTGCCCGAGGTAATTATATAAGGAGGTGGGAACAAATTGAAGCTCCAAAACCAAACCCCATAGTTGCACACTCAACGATTCCATCTAGACACTAGTTATGGCTCTGATCTAAGTCTAACCATCTAAATATTTTACTAAACCTCGCTAGTTATGTGAATATATATATAGCCAAATATACACACAAACATAATTCCAATGGGAAACAGTTACAGTATCCGCACTAATCTTGGCAACAATTGTACTTCTTTCAAAGCAGGGGAAAGAGGTACCACAGCACGCTGGGGAGACTCCCTTGAGGTTTCCATGGGAAACTGGTAAGAAGATGACACAGAAAAATGGGGTGTGAAATACAAAACTGGTAAGAAATTAGAGCGTAGTTGTGGTTATCAACTGCGGGCAAAACGTGACGAGAATGGTGTTGAGAGCATATATTTTGGATTAAGCGACTCCACTGATAATAAAATTGAATTTTGTGTGAATATCACAAGGGTTGGGCGTGATGGTCTTCGTGGAGGGATAAAGGGTATCGAATCTCCTGGCTCCTACAAGCCCTTTACAAGCGCTAAACAAGATTACACAATAGAGACCACATTTGTTTCTTACGATTGTTCTTACAGAGATTGTCTTTTTGTTCTCCAAATGAGGAAAATGGATTACTCTGAATATGCTTACATGGTGACTATGGCACACTATTATGTCACCGAAGCTGTTGGTCTATATGCTGCAGCCACGATTAATCGCAGTAAAGGTAAAAGTTTTGAGGTTGAAGTGAAGGATCCTTTCAAATACCCAAGTGTTGATCTGCGTAGGGCTATAGATGAAACTCGTCGTACCAGTATATTGTCACCTGGAGCAGAGTTTAATATACGAACTGGAGATTCCAATTCATCCTTCAAAAGCGACACCATAGTAGGTCAAATTGTTAAGCATGCTTCCAACACAGGCCTTATCAATTCAAATGGATACACTGATGGAAACCTAAATAATTCTATCTTTGTAGGTTGTAAGATTATGTAAATTCCAATATATATATAGGATTCACCTTGTTTTATATAAAAAGTTTTATATTTCTGATATTTTTATTGACTTTAAATATCATTCCTTAATTGTTATTGAGCCAAAACATGAGTAAAATCAAAGATATATGTCTTTGTCACCGTCAAAACGCGCTAGCACTACAACAAATTTGACTTTTACTGACAGACAGAATCTGTCACTAAAGACAGAATATCCGTAGGTAAAAGTTACATTGACATTGACCAACGGACGAAAGAGACGTCAATTATGTATGAGGAATAACTACGCCTTTTTGACTGTCACTATAGGTTTTACCTACGGTTTACATACTTTTCCTATCGTTGCAGTCGACTGTCAGTATATTTTACGTGAAAGTTATGAACCTGTAGCTACGACATGCGATTGTGGGTAAAAGAGCCGATTTGGTAAAACAAAAAAATATTCTATAGAGTTTCTGATAACCGCCTAATCGACGACAGTCCTTGGTAATTGCCAAAGTTGATTCTCCATCGAGTTTTAGTGAATTTTGTTGAATCACACAATAACATCACTAAGACCTATTGTTTTAATGAGATTACCACATTTTTTTATAAGCAAAATTTATTCAATGGAAGCACAAGGGATACTCCAACCCTTTACAAAACCATAACAATTTAAAACCAACTTCATTCTCTCAAAACATCCTATCGGACTAGCCCACCAATAAGATAACTTAAGCCGTGAGTTTCTACACTCCCTTCCAATAAACCATCCCCAAGACACTATTTTTATATGAACGATGTGTGAATAAGGAATAAGGAATAACGAAGTTTGTATATAGTAGATTTATTTATAGATATATTTGGCCCAAGCCCGTTAGGTTTTCGCATAGAATAGCCTATTTAAACTCATTAGTGTTTGTACTCAAGGCAATAAGAACAATTAATAAAACGGAACTACAGCTGCTCTGTAGTCGCAGACGTAGGCAAAGATTGGCCGAACTGTGTGACCAATATTGCGTCTCATACTTACTGACAAGCGTTTCCAGTTGGAGTTGGAGATCGCCAATTACAAACAAGGTAATTTGTCAATTCAAGATTATTATTCTGGTTTTCTGAATTTGTGGACGGAACACTCTGCTATTATATATGCTGCTGTCCCCAAACCATCACTTTCGGCTGTCCGAGATGTTTATGATACTAGTAAACGTGATCAATTTCTCATGAAACTTCATCCGGAATTTGAGGCTGTTCGGGGTGCTTTGCTGAATAGGAACCCTGTTCCTTCCTTGGATACGTGTGTTGGTGAACTGCTCAGAGAAGAACAACGTCTTCATACTCAAGGAACCATGTCTCATGATCCTGTCCCTTACGAACTGTGTGATTTGCATATCTTTGCGCAAAAAATAGAGGCCAAGGCCATGATATGCGTCGACTCAATGCTTCTCTTGCAAACAATTTGGACATGTTGCTCGTAGTTGTCCCAAGAAATTTTGCAATTACTGCGCAGCGGCAGGTCATATCATCTATGCTGCCCCATCTCTGGCGTCCTCCACGATCGACTAAGCGTCGGTGCAGGCATTCCATGCCACCATCGGCTCTGCAATGCTCCTTCCACCCGATGGTGCATCGATGGTGGTGCTCTTGACTGAATTGATTCAACAAATGGTACTTTACGCTCTTTCAGCCTTGGGCATTACTGGTAAGTCCTCTTTCATTTCTCGTCCATGGTTACTTGACTCTGGTGCATCGAATCACATGACGGGTTCTCCTGAATACTTGCACAATTTAAATCCTTATAATGGCAATCATAAAATTCAAATTCTTGATGGGAGTACCATTCCTATAACTCATGTTGGTGACATCAACTCTAAGTTTGAAATGTGCTTATAGCACTGGACTTGCTTCAATTTATTGTCTATTTGGACAATTAGTGGATGACGGTTGTGATATTAATCTTTCTCGTCTTTGGTTGTTTTGTGCGAGAGCAGTGTCGGGGAAGGTGATCGCGAAGGGGCCTAAAGTGGGAAGATTGTTTCCGCTCCAGTCTATTTCTAGTCATTTATCTCTTGCTTGTAATACCGTTTTGAATCCATGTGAGGATTGGCATAGGAAATTGGGCCATCCAAATTCTGTTGTTTTGTCTCACTTATTTAAGACTGGTTTGTTAGGTACTAAACCTATGGATTCTAGTGCCTGTATTTCATGTTCTGTTTGCAAATTAGCTAAAAGCAAAACACTTCCTTTTCCGTCTGGTGCTTATTGTGCTTCTACTTGTTTTGAGATAATTCATAGTGATGTTTGGGGAATCTCACCTGTAGCTTCTCATGCTCACTATAAATATTTTGTCACCTTTATCGATGATTATAGTCGTTTTACTTGGATTTATTTTCTTAAATCTAAATCTGAAGTGTTTTCTATGTTTAAGAAATTTCTGATGTATGTTGAAAATCAATTTCAAACCAGTATTAAAATTCTTCGGTCTGATTCTGGTGGTGAGTATATGTCTCATGAGTTTCAGGAGTTCTTACAGCAAAAAGGTGTATTGTCTCAACGATCTTGTCCCAATACCCCTCAGCAAAACGGTGTTGCAGAGCGTAAGAATCGTCACTTGTTGGATGTGACACGTACCTTACTTCTCCAGGCTTCTGTTCCATCCAGATTTTGGGTAGAGGCTCTTTCCACAGCTGTTTTTTTGATCAACCGTCTTCCTTCCACGGTGATTGAGTTTGATTCTCCTTACTTTCGCCTTTTTAAAACACAGCCTGATTATCGTAGCTTACATACTTTTGGGTGTGTTTGTTTTGTTCACCTGCCATCCACTGAAAGACATAAGCTTGGGGCACAATCTGTCCAATGTGCATTTATGGGGTATAGTCATTCTCATAAGGTTTTTGTGTGTTATGATGTCTCTAACCATCGTTTTCGCATTTCTAGGAATGTGACATTTTTTGATCATCAGTTTATGTTTCCTTGCCCTTCTCCTGGTCTGACTGATCTTGCTATACTTCCCCATTTTTCTACTTTGTCTCCATCTATACAACGTTTCAAACCAGGACTTGTATATGCCAGACAACGCGATAGACAGGTTCCCACTTGCCCTTCCGATGCTGACCCGCCACCTGATCCTGAACCTGTACCAGTTGCACCACGGCGTTCTAGTAGAACATCTCGAGCACCTGATAGATATTCACCAGACAAGTTTGATTCCTCACATACTGCTTTAACTGTTTCTTTATCTGGCACATCTATTCCTACTTGATACTCGCAGGCTGTTAAAGATGTGTGTTGGGTAAATGCTATGAATGAGGAACTTCAGGCCCTTCAGGACAATTTTACTTGGGATATTGTTCCTTGCCCTCCTGATATCAAACCCTTAGGCTGTAAATGGGTGTATTCTATGGCGAATTACGATGGATCTCTCAATCGCACAAGGCTCGCTTGGTTGCTTTAGGCACAAGCGTGAATATGGCATTGATTATGATGAGACATTTGCACGATTGCTAAAATGACTCTTGTTAGAATGGTGCTCTCTATAGTCGCTTCTCATGGGTGGGCTCTCCACCAAATGGGCGTGAAAAATGCATTTCTTCATGGCGAATCGGTGAAGATATTTATATGACTCCCCCTCAGGGTCTATTCTCTTCATCTAAGGGGGTGTGCAAGCTCAAACGCTCCCTATATGGTTTGAAACAGGCACCTAGAGCATGGTATGAGAAATTCCGTTCCACTCTACTTGGGTTCTCTTTTACTCAAAGTCAGTATGATTCGTCTTTGTTCATTCACCGCATATCTACGGGCATTGTTCTGCTCCTTCTTTATGTTGATGATATGATCATTACTGGTTCTGATGCAGCATCTATACAGGAAGTTAAACAAAAGCTTCAAGCCTCATTTCAAATGAAAGACCTTGGTCTTTTACATTATTTTCTTGGACTCGAGGTTCATTCTACCTCTAAGGGTATATTTCTCCATCAACATAAGTATGCCACAGATCTTATTGTTATGGCTGGCCTCCAATCCGCTAATCCTGTGGATACTCCTCTTGAAGTTAATGTTAAATACCACCGTGACGAGGGTGAACTTTTGACCGATCCTTTATTGTATCGACAGCTCGTGGGTAGTCTTAACTACTTGACCATTACACGACCCGACATTTCGTTTCTTTGTTCGGCAAGTAAGTCGATTCATGCATTCTCCTCGTCATCTTCACTTGGCAAATGTCGTCAGATAATTCGCTACTTGAAAGGTACCTCTCAGCGGGCTTATTCTTTCCTAGTGGGACCCTCTTAAGTTTATTGCCTACGGTGATCTTTGATTGGGCTAGGTGTCCCGACACTTTCGTAGCTCACATCCTTTGGTTGGTGCATGTTTCTTGGTTCTTCGTTGATCTCATGGAAAAGTAAGAAGCAAGCGAGAGTCTCTAAGTCCTCAATCGAATCGGAGTATCGTGCTATGTCTACAAAGATGCTCAAATACTTTGGCTTCGTGGTCTTTTGGGTGAGCTTGGATTTCCTCAAACCGAACCGACATCTCTCTATGCTGACAATACAAGTGCCATTCAGATTGTTGCAAATCCGGTTTTTCACGAGCGTACTAAGCATATTGAAGTTGATTGTCATGCTATTCGTGAAGCCTATGATAATCATGTTATATCCCTCCCTCATATCAATACTCAATTTCAAGTTGCAGATATTTTGACCAAAGGTGTTCCTCGTCCACGCCATCAGTTTCTTGTTAGCAAATTGATGCTCCTTGATGACCCGCATCAATTTGAGGGGGGATGTGAATAAGGAATAAGGAATAACGAAGTTTGTATATACTAGATTTATTTATAGATATATTTGGCCCAAGCCCGTTAGGTTTTCGTATAGAATAGCCTATTTAAACTCATTAGTGTTTGTACTCAAGGCAATAAGAACAATTAATAAAACGGAATTACAGCTGCTCTGTAGTCGCAGACATAGGCAAAGATTGGCCGAACTGCATAACCAATATTGCGTCTCATACTTACTGACACGATGATTGCATTACAATTTGCTACGGCCTCTTGAAAAATAATTTTATTTGTCAGCCACCAAATTGATCACACTACCGCCAACCAAATCAAATGACGTACCTTTTTTGCCTCGCTTGCACAACTTGGAAGACCCATACTGTAGAAAATGATTAACTCCATCGGAAGGGCATGCACTTTGAATCTCCACCCACCCATGAATTAGTGGCCACACCTCATAAGAAAATGGACACGTGAACAAAATAGGATTACAAGTCTCATCCTGCTGAAAGCAGAAAACACACGTTATATCATTTGTAGAGAGACTCGCACCCCTTGAAATCAGCCCATCGATCCTTTGTCGCCAGCCGATTATAGAACAATTTCCGAGCTAAAATCAATACCTTAGATGGGGCAGCACACTTCCACAACCTATTCAACACAGTAGACAACTCAGCATTAGCACTATTCTGGTTATGTAGTTTTGCCAATTGTGAGTAGCATATTATTACCGAAAAACCTTCCTCCTTGTTAGGCAACCACACCCAAGAATCGCTTTGTTCTCTAACGGGGCTAATATTTAATAACAATGTTTCCATTTCCTTCACCATCTCCTCTTCCCAAGAAAACAAAATCCTCCTCCATTGCCATGTCCATGACCAATTTCCTTCCTGCCATAATCCCATTTCAGCAACTAAAACCTTTTTTGTTAATACACACCCAAAAAAGCCTAGGAGAAACCTCTTTTAGTGGCAAAGTCCCAACCCAAGTGTCTAGCCAAAAGCAAATCTCATGTCCAGATCCTGACCAAGCCCTCAAACCAATCACTACCAGTTCTTGATTCAGCACCCAATGCCACCAAATCTCTCCACCAAGTAGAGCTCATGCTACTCACATCAGTACAATACGCGCTATAGTGAAGAAATTATCAAGCTTACCATATTTATAAGTCAATAGAACATACCATACTGCCTCTTTGTCAACTAAACATCTCCACGTCCATTTTGCCAACAATGAGGTATTAAATAATTCCAAATCTTTTATTCCAAGCCCACCATCTTTTTTTGACATACACACCTTATCCTAACTTATCCATACAATCTTTCTGCCTTCACCCACACCATCCCAAAGAAAACTCCTCTGCATCCTTACAGGTGTTTTCAAAACTGTTTTTGGTGCTTTATAAAATGAGATGAAGTATAGCAGTAAAGCAGATAAAACAGAATTTGTTAATGTTACTCTACCTCCTATGGACAATTGCCCCCTTCCATAAAGATAATCGCTTATTCATAGCTTCTACCACCGGGGTCCATGTTGAACACCTTCTACGATTTGCTCCCACCGGAATGCCCAAGAATTTAATTGGCAATGACCCAATACTGCATGACAAAAAACTGAAGCAGCCTCCATAAAGTCCTCTGGTAAATTTTGACTAAATATGCTACTCTTTGCAAAGTTGATTCTCAGCCCATAACATAATTTGAAGCTTCTCAAAATTGCTTTAATGCCCCACATATTATCCCATGAGCCGTCACACACTAATATTGTGTCATTCGCAAATTGCAGCAAGGAGAAGGAAATTTCATCATTCACCACATACCCTTTGAGGCACTTCACATCCACTGCTTTTGATACCAACCCTGCCAAACCTTTTGCAGCAATTAAGAACAAAAACGGGGCCAAGGGGTCTCCTTGTCTAAGTTCTTTCTTAGCCTCAAACTCCTCTATCGGGCTGCTATTAATTAAAATGGAAACAGAGTTTTACATATGCAAGATGTAATCCACTTCCTCGACAAATTACTAAAGCTCATCCTTAGCATTATATAGTCAAGATATTCCTAATTAATAGAATCATACGCGCTTTCAAAATCCACTTTCACCATCACACACTTATCCTTCCTCCTCTTTACCAATTCAACAATCTCATTCACCACTAACACTCCATCAAGGATTTGCCTACTTGGGAGAAAAGCATTATGACACAATGATATTAATCTCGAAAACTTCATTTAATCTCGAAGCAAGTAACTTTGACATTATTTTATACAAACTACTAATCAAGGATATGGGCCTATATTCCTTCAGAGATTGAGGATGCTCATTTTTCGGAATTAAAGCTAAAAAAGATGAAATAATTGCTTTAGGTAGCTTTGCATTTACCTCAAATTCCTGTACAAACCTAATTATGTCACTTTCCACAACCTCCCAACAAGACTTGGAGAAGTTGAAGTTAAATCCATCAGGCCTTGGGCTTTTATTGTCGTCACAACTCCACACCACTTCCTTAATTTCCTCACGTGTGAAAGGTGGTATGAGAAATGAGTTATCCTCCCTCAGACAGTTTCCTAAACAACACCCCATCCAACAATGGTCTTCTGAATTCACCCTCCTTAAAGTTGTCCTCAAAATGATTTTTAACTTCAGATTTAATTTCTTGGACCCCTTCAGGCCATCTTCCCCCACTTTTAATGCCGCCATTTGACTTCTCCTCCTATTTGATTTTATACATGCATGAAAATACTTAGTGTTAGCATCCCCTTCTAATACCAATCTTGACCTTTATTTTTGGAAAAGCAAGCTCTCTTTTTGTCTAATTTGCTGCCAAAAGTGATTTGTAAGGAACTTCCTATGGGGTGGGCAAGAATTAATGACCCAACTGCAAACCGAGTTAACCGTGACAAAACTGGTGCAACAGGCGGATTTATGCAGGTCTTAACATTTTTGAGAGTCGGAATAGAGTTAAATACGGTTAAATGTGGTCGCATTCGATTCCAGATATTTTAAACTGTCGATGCCCGAACCCGAACGAATAAAAAGGTTGGCTTGCTTGTTGCGTCTAATTCAATTGTAAAGATATTGCAAATCTCGTATGGCATGCACATCATATTGAACCCAAGTCTCATGGACGGCAGAGCGGACTACACCTCAGTCACAGTCGTAGTTGTCTAGACCAATTTTTTATATTTTAAAATGCACATTTTTATTGGATTAGTGTTAGTATTATATTAGTATGACTTTTGTTTTTGGTGGATGGTTTATACGAAACTTGAACATTTGTCATTACTATTTTTTTCCACTGTGAGGTTGTCAATATTTTATATTCAAACTAGTGTATTGGCCCGTGCCTAAGGCACAGGGATCGACTAAATAGTTATCTTTTAATTTTTTTAATTGAGTTTGTTTAGTTTTTAGTTTAATAAAATTATATGTTAGTAAATATGAATATGTGACACCTATGTAGTTTTATTATACTTATATTATCGCAAGTGTTGCAAACATATCTTTTTAACAAATTTAATATTTTATAATATTTATAAAATTTAAAATCATATTAAATATCATAGATCTAATTTAATATAAATATAATAACTAATCAATAATATAAATATAATTACTATCATTACAAATTTTTTGTAAGTCTCATAATTTATACAAATAAATTTATAGTAACTGATATTATAATTTATATTTAGAATTATTATTAGAATTTAAGTTATTGTTTTAATTTAATTTATTACAGTTAAAATGTTTATATTATTTAAGTTAAATGTTCAAATTGAGATATATTAAAATTGAGAACTAAACTTTTTAAAATTCAAAACTGAAATATCATCTAGAATTAAATTCAAAACCTTCTTTTATATAAAACTGCTAACAGATTAATTTCATTTAAAAAGATAATTTAATTTAAATAAAGTTTGTTTTAATAGTCAAATTAGAATGAATGTTGTGTAAACACGTGGCATAAGAGCACGTATCAAAAGATTTTTTATATAATAATAATAATAATGATAATAATAATAATAATGTAAATGTAAAAAATCAAGGCCTACCTTGTCATCTATACCTACAACAACAACAACAAAAAATCTGAAACAAATATAAATAAATGAGTGAGAGAAATAGAGAAATAAAAAAAATAAAAGAAGAATAAGAGAAGAATAGTTGAAGGGAGAAAAACGATAATAAGAAATACATATAAGACAAAGAAAAGTTGAAGAGTTAGGCGAGATGGAGAAAAAATATAAAAGAAGTGATATAAGAGAAAAAAAAAATGAATTGTCGAGATAATAAAATGAATGGGTGTAGAGAGAATATATATATATATATATATGCTTTAAAAATAAATTAATCTAATTTGAAATTTAAAATATATCTGAGAATTAAAAGTTTCTTAATTAACTAAATTATTTTATGAATGAATTTGGTGGTAACACGTGGCTTAACAAACATAAAATGATAGATAGATAGAATATAGAAGATAATAGATAAATAGACAATGGATTTGTTTTAATTTTTAAACTGAAATGAATGTGGCCTTAATTGAAATAAATTATCTTTGTTTTAATTGGATAAATTATCTTCAATTATAAGTCAAAATTAAGTTTTCTGGATTTGAAATTTGAAATATATTATAACATATTAAAAAATTAGTTTTCTGGATTTAAAAAATTATATCTTCAATTATAAGTCTAATATGTAATATAACATATTAAAAAATTAGTGTTTAAAAATTTTTATTTTTGAAAAAAAATTATAATAAATTAAAATTCTAAATGCAATTTTCTAGATTTAATTTATAAGAAGAAGTTTTATAGATTTGAAACTTGAAATAAAATATACAAATTATATAGCATAAAATTTTGAAATTATAATTGAAGTTTTTGTTAAAGGATGATTATTTTTTGAATAGTAATCTCAGATTTGTATTAATAATTCTAAAAAAAATTTAAATTTTAAAAATTTATATCATTTAATTGATTTCAAAATTAAATTTTAGAAACTTAAAGTTTGAAATAAGTTGCCTTTAATTGAAATTCTAATTTCTTATTTCCAGATTTGAAATTTGAAATAAATAATATAGAATAAAAAATAGAAATTTATTTCTAATTTTCAATTAAGTGATATTTATAGTTTCAATACACCTGAAAATCAAATTGTTTTCATTTAAAATTATTGTGAATGATTTAGGTAGTGACACATAATATGAAAAACATTATATATAGTAGATAAAATAAATAAAACTTGAGATTTTAAAATTTAAAACATAGGATTGATTTAGCCAGAAAAACAAAACCTTTTTTCATATAGATAATCGATAGATAGAAAAGAAATAGTTATTTTGCAAATTAATATTTTAAATTTTAAATAATGTATTAGATAATAGATTTCAAAATTAAATTTTTGAAAATTAAAAACTTAAAATAAATTAACATTAATGAAAATTATAAATTCGACTTTCTAGATTTAAAATTTGAAAACTTTCTTTTAAATTATATAACAGATAATAGATAATTGATAATTGATATGCTCTTATTTTGGGTTGCTATTATCTTAATTTAAATTTAAATTTAAATTTAAATTTAAATTTAAATTTAAATTATACCTATCATTAATTCATTTTTAAAACATTTTAATTTTATTTTGAAAATATTATATTTTTTTAATAGAATTTGGTTTAAAATAATAATTGATTTAAGCAACATAACCTCTTGTAACAAAGCTTTAAATTTCAATTTTAATTTTAGTTATATCTATATAGATCTATTTTTAAATCGTCTTAATTTATTTTAGAAATATTAAATTAATCTATTTTTTGAATTTAAATTAAATATTTTGATTTATTTTAAAAAATAATAAAATAACTAAAAAATCATTTTAATTTATTTTAAAAAAATTAAATTGATTGAAATACAATTTGTTTTAAAATAATAATTAATTTAAACAAATTTTGTTTTAACATAATAATTGAAATAATTTTGGTGTTGACACATAAGATAACCGCTTGTAACAAATAATTGATTTATTTTTATTTCCTTTTAATTTAATTTCAAAATGTTAAATTAATTTAAATAGAATTTGTTTTAAAAAATAATTGATTTAGATAGCATAAACGCTTGTAACAAAGTTTTAAATTTTCTTTTTTAATTTTAATTATATCTATCATAGATTTATTTTAAAAATAATAAATTAATCTATTTGTTTAAATTTAAATTAAAATATTTCATTTTATTTCAAAAAATTTATTAAAAAATCCTTCAAATTAGTTTTAAAATAATAGTTGATTTAAATAACAAATATCTTGTAACAAAGCTTTAAATTTTAATTACATCTATCATAGATTTATTTTTAAATCGTTTTAACTAATTTTAAAAATATTAAATTAATCTACTTGTTTTTTTTTTGTAACAAAAGAGGGCCTTAAGCCCAACCACCTCTACCGAACTAAACTAACATCTCTGGGAAAATACACCCCAGTAAAATCATCAAAAAGAAACTGGGACAACTCTCTAGGAGGCTGGTTCCACACCTGCAAATCAAAGGAAACTAGACTGATACTAAGGTTTGCCAAAAAGTCAGCACATCGATTACCCTCCCTCAACTTATGCCTGAATTCAACTTGCCAGTCCTGCTCCGCTAGCTGAAGAGTCCTTCTAACCAATACAGGAGCCGAAGCCCCCTGCCTCCCATTATCACTACAACAAAAATAGGCAATAAACAGCGCTTATTTTGGCCTTAAACAACGCTTAAAAGGCGCTGCTTATTTAGCCACTGCTGATTGTTATTCAAAAAAATAGCATTTTTGAAGCGCTGCTAAAAACTGAAGGAAGTACTGTTTATTGTCATTTTTTTAGCATCAATAAGTAAAGGAAGCACTATTTTTGACCCCTTTTTTTTCAGCAACACAGAATTCACATAGACGTCTCTTTTTGAGACTAAACTAGAAAACACATCAAATCTCATCCAGAAAATTCAAATAACAGAAAAAGAGAAGGATTTATAGCATATTTCAGAGGCAAATCTCTATCATACAATCCCAAAAAAAGAGAATAATCCATCAGAACATATATAGAGAGATCAGAAGGAGAAGAACATATACAGGATGCCCCAAATCGAATTTACAGAGAACGAAACAAAGAGGAAACTAAAACCCTAAAAAGAAAAATTGAGAAATTGACAAAACAAAGAACATATACAAATAAATCTCTTTCTCGCGCCTTTGCTTTTGCTTCATTCTTCTCTGGACTTCTTACTCTCACTCCCTCTTGTTTCGTTCTGCCCCTTCTTCAAATACAGGTCCGAAATCGAGAAATTGGGGTTAGGGTTTGGAGAAAAATTGGGGAAATCAACAGAAACATGATAAACGTCAACTCACCATGTGAAAGAGAAGGCGACGTGGTGGCTCACGGTGGTGGTGCTCCTAAATCGAGCTCCAATTAAATGGACGAGCCAAACCAGATCCACTTCTTCTTGTTGGTGAAAAGACCCACAGATCCACAACAACAAGGTGAGAACGGGACGGGACGGTGAGAAACGGGAAGGTGAAGGTGAGAAACGCGACGCGGGCATTTGGAGAGAGAGGTGAGGTGAGCGAGGCACTGGTAGAGGGAGAGAGAGGAGAACCATTTGAGAAGCAATGAGCTGGTAGAGAGAGATGTGGGAGGTGAGAACGTGAAGTGGGAAGAGAAGGCACTGTTGGGGTTAGGGTTTAGGGATTAGGAGGAAGAGAAGGTGCTGTGGGAAGAGAATGTGAAGTGAGGAGATCGAGCGTGAGTGGGAGCAATCGAGCATGAAGTGAATAATTAATAGTAATTAAATGACCAAAATCAGCGCTTACAAGATTTAAGCGATGTTTATTGTGTAGAACCAAAATTAGCGCCTCATATTGGAAGCGTTGTTTATTGTTTAGGACCAAATTTTTAGGACCAAAATCAGCGCTACATAAAGTAAGCGCTGTTTATTGTGTAGGACTAAATTTTTAGGACCAAAATCAATGCTTCATATAGAAAGCGTTGTTTATTGTTTAGGACCAAAATTAGCGCTTCATATAGGAAGCGCTGTTTATTAGCTAAAGTAGCGTTTTTTTTATTAAAGCGTTGCTTAAAGTGGTGCTATCTTTTACACATTCTGTTGTAGTGTATTCCGGATCATTGAAATGAGACTTTGAGAGTCACTTTCAACAAGCATGAAGAGCATCACACGATCCCAACTTGCGCGAGAAGCCTTTGATCCACCTACCAGAATCATCCCGGAGATGGCCACCACAGCCTGCTATATCCTCCCCCAGCTTATAGGCTCCATCACAATTCAATTTCATCCATCCCACTGGAGGAGGCTCCCAGTGCACGTGAATGACCTCATGCTGACGGATTTGATTTGGAGAAGAAAGAAGCTGATACGTTTCAATTTGCTGCATAAAACTCAAGATAGTGATGGTAGGATTAGCTGGCTTATGAAAACCATCCTAAAAAATTGCTAGATTTCTCCACTTCCAAAGAAACTAGCAAGTAACCATAAAAACAGTGATCCATGGAGCATTTTGAAACATTCCCATGGTCTCAGACAGATTGACATAGATCCAATCCTGAAGTTGATAAGTAAAGAAATCTTGAATTTTATCAGAAGGCACAAATCTGCTCCAAATTTGGGTTGCATACGGGCAATCTCTTAACACGTGCATTATAGATTCCTCACCTCTACTACAGTGCTCGTAAAGGGGGGAGATGGCAGGATTCCATGTGTATCTTCATTGATTAGTAAGCAAACGCCCATGAGTCACTATCCAAATAAAAGTCTGAATTCTATGAGTACCCTTCCATTTCCAAATCTTGGACCAACCTCCTTGAATTCCCTGATAGCTTGCAGTAGATAAATCATAAGCACTCTTGACTGTAAATTTGCCTTGGCTAGTACCTTCCCACCACACCATATCAGGTCCATCACTCCCCACAAGAGGAGGTAATGCCATAATTTTGTTGATTACCTCATTTGGTACCAGCTGTTGCATGAACCCCAAGTTCCAATGCCCTGTCTCATCAACCACATTAGCCACAGTAAGAGTAGTGTCAAGTACCATATTTTGTTGGACCATTTTTAGCAATAGAGGAGGTTCACTGGGAACCTATTTGTCTAACCAAAAGTTTATCTTTGAACCAGCACCAGGTTGCCATCGAGAGTGCTCTTGGATTTTACTCCAAAGAGAAGTTAAAGCTCTCCAAAGAGGTGAGTCATATGGTTGAGATTGTATGGACTGCATAAGATCATACTCTCTCCCATATTTCCCATATAGAACTTGGCCCCAATAAGGTTCTACAGAATCTTCACAAGAAAAGCATCATTCATGTGTTGTAATCTTTTGATTCCCAATCCTCCACTACTCCGAGGTAGGCAGCAAACTTCCTAACCCACAAGATGAGCTTTCCTCTGGTTCTCACTATCACCCCAGATAAAGCTTCTTTGAAATTGCTCCATGTCATGACAGATGGTCTTAGGAAGCCTTGCATACTACATATGATAAAAAGGAATTATACTAAGCACAGATTTTGTGAGAGTAACTCTCCCTGCTAGGCTCAAACATTGCTGCTTCCAACCACTTAACCTTGCTTGTATTTTCTCGGTTATGTGCTTGAATTTCCCTTTAGTAGTCCTCCCTTGAGCAATGTTTTCTCCTAAATATCTTCCCAAGCTAGTGGCTTCTTTGAACCCAGTATGTTGCAGAATGTGTTCTCTTAATTGAGGGTCCAAATTTTTGGAGAAGTAAAGCTGAATCTTTTGCTTGTTCAATTTTTGCCCTGACGCTTGGTAGAATTGCTCAAGACAATGCATGACACAGTAGGCTTGCTCAATGGAAGCTTCAGAGAACATCAATAGATCATCTGCAAAAAGTAAATGAGAAACTTGTGGGCCTAACCGCCCAGCTCTCATTGGTTTCCAGTAATCTGCATCCACTTGGTCAGCAATCAGATGTGATAATCTTTCTATGCAAATGACAAAAAGATAGGGTGATAGGGGGTCACCCTACCTAATGCCCTGGGAAAGATTAAAGGCCTTAGTCTTTTCACCATTCCAAAGCAATTTAAAGGAAGAAGACGATAAGCAATGCTTTATGATAGTTACCAAATGCGGAGGAAAATTGCAATCGTTAAGGCATTGATAAACAAAGTCCCAGTTTAATCTATCATATGCTTTTTCCAGATCAATTTTAATAGACATAATAGCTTTGTTACCTTTCAACTGCCCCATGGAATGCACCATTTCCTGTGCGATGATAATGTTATGATGAATATTGCGTCCAGGCATGAAGCTAGCCTGAAACGGCGATATGAGTCCATCAAGTAAAGGCTTGATTCTGTTCACTATGATTTTCGTGACAAGCTTGTAGGTGACATTGCAGAGGGATATTGGTCGGAATTGTGTCACAAACTCAGGCTTGTCTACTTTAGTAATCAGGGCCAGCAACGTGTTGTTCACTGCCGTAATGGTACTTGGGTCCTCCCAAACACGATCAACAAAGTTAATAAGAGATGTTACAACCGTACTCCAACAATGTTGAAAGAAACAAGCTGGGTACCCATCCTCTCCTGGAGCTTTATGGTGACCCATATCAAAAATAGCTCTCTTTACTTCATCTACATTGGGCGTTGCAGTCAACATATCATGGTGTGCCACCAAACTTTTAGGATAGAAATTACGAGAGACAAGAGACTCACGAGCAAAATCTTCCTCCTGAAACAGGTTAATGAAGAAACTTCTAACCAGCAAATCATCTTCTACCCATCCCTGGTTTCCATTTCTCAGAGCTAGAATTTTGTTCCTCCTTCTCCTGATGATGGTTTTTATGTGATAGTATTTTGTATTCCTATCCCCATCAGTAATCCACTTCCCTCGCGATTTTTGAAACCAAAGGCATTCCTCCTGAAAGAGTGTCTGGCTCAGCTGGTCTTGGAGTTCCCTTTCAAGGGTCTCCAAAAAATTGCTATAGCCATAACTTAGGCTATTTTGCATTCCATTAAGTTTGGCTAGAAGCTCCTTCTTTCTCTTAAAGATGTTGTAAAAGATATCTCTATTCCAGCCCTGTAATTGAGGGGTCAGTTCCCCCAAAGTGTGGAAAATGTCCCTGTCTTGCCTCCATTGTTCCTCTAAGAATTTTCCAAACTCCCCATGTGTGAGCCAAGCTGCTTCAAATCTAAATGGTCGGTTGACGTGGAATCTAGGTTCACCCTCAATCATGACAACAAGAGGGTGGTGTTCTGATTGGATTCGTGGAAACACTTTGACAACAGCTTCATGAAATTGAGTTCTCCATTCCACGTTACATAGCACCTTGTCTAACTTCTTGAAGGTTTTATCCATCCCCTCCCTTTTTGGCCCTCTCCAAGTAAATTTAGTGCCAATTGTTTCAACATCCAACAAGTGACAATCATTTATCCAATTAGCAAATGCAAAACAGCGTCTCAAATCTATAAGAGCTCCACCCTTCTTCTCTTCAAGCTTTGCTATTTCATGGAAATCCCCCAAAACTAACCAAGGAACACGAATAGTGGAAGATAAGGATAACAGGCCTTCCCAAGTTTCGGATCTTTCACTCTCCCTTGGGCTTGCATAGACCACTGTAGCTAGCCAGCTAGTAGAATTTCCTCCTGTAATTTTAACGTGCATGAAATGTGGATCATCACCTAACAGAGCAATTTGCAAATTATCCCTATTCCACATTAACCAAATGCCACCCGAGAAACCATGAGCCTCGACAATTAGAAATTTTCGAAACCCAAATCTCCGAATAGTGCTGCGTGCTCTTGCACCACTACACCTTGGCTCTTGAAGAGCAACAATATCAGCTCTAGTACTCCTACAGAGGTTGTTGAGTGCTCTACAGAATGGCTTTCCTTGAGCACCCCTACAATTTCAAGACATAATAATCATTAAAAATAAAAATAGAAGAATCAGGTTCACCAACCCTTGAACACCCATCAGGTGAGCTGAATGCTAGCGTCCTGATCCCCCAAGTCCGTAGAGCTTAGTTCTGTACACTTCTCTGTCCCTTTATTTTCCTCTTTGTCCTCAATGAGGTCCATCTGCATAATTTCCTCCAAAATGAGTGATTTGTCCGGCGGTTTACCCTTATGATCATCTTTCTTGCGTCCTCAATCCACACTCATGACGGAGGAGCTCAGTGCATCTTGGTTGCTCTGGTGATCGAAAGCACTGTGAACCCCATCTTTCACCAGCTGATCGGTGTATTAACATATTTGAAAGCCTTAACTGCGTAGCCTCCTTCGTAGACACCACGAGCCAAAGAAGGGCCGCTCTGAGTCACTTGGGCTTTCCCGCGATTGGGCTCCTTGGAGCGTGTTGGTCCACTTCGAACCACAATGTGTGTTGGGCCCTGTTTGGGTGGTGAATTATTGTCCTGTCTTTGTCTTTTTTTTTCTGGGTCCATACTTTTGGAGTGGTGTGAGGCTCCATTAGTGGGCTAACCTTTTGCGTCAGCCCATTATCCACATTTTCGCCCACCTATTCACCATGAAGGGCCCAAAAATGAGAAGCTCCAAAGATAACCTTTGGGCCTTTATTGTTGGTCCCATTAAACTGATTGGGTTTGGCAGATCTCTTCCTTCGTTCAACATTAATCCACTTGCCATGCATCTCGGGTGGCACCTCATTCTCAACTGGATTTCCCGATTTTTTTGTTGCATTTAAATGAGATTCTCCGTGATTTCCTCCATTCTCCTGCGAACCCTCCTCTTGCGTTTCCTCGCCGCCGACTGGCGTTTTGCATCCGGGTTGAGCCGTCGTTGTAAGAGGCATGGTTTTCTGCACACAATCTTTCATCACATGACCATAGCAACCACATTGGCCATACATGATGTGCAAGCCTTCATATTGAACCTGATACCATTGGCCATTCACCCCTACTCTTCCTGCAACTGGTTCGTTTAGGTCAATCTCAACACATACTCTGGCAAACCGACCACACGCCACCCTTAGCGTATGAAGATCAACTCTTACTGGTGTGCCTACTGCTGCAGCCAATGCAAGCAGTAAGCTCTCATCATAATATAATAAATTCAAAGAAGGAATACGTATCTAGACAATTGTTTTATCAATGGTAGTCTTTTCCGCATTGAACTCAGGTGTCCAACGACGTATCGACAGGTAATGATCATATATCATCCAAGGCCCACCATTGATCACCTTAGTTTTATCCTCTTCCCCATCAAACTTGACCATGAAGAAACCATTACCCTTATCCATGAGATCAATATCTCCAGAGAGTTTCCAAACTGACTCGAGCTTCTCTTTCATGAGATTAAACCCAGTTTCTTACCTAGCAGCTTGACCAGGAGTGCATCCTTCCAAGGGAGGCTCAATTCATCCACCACTTCTTTGTTCACGTGTAGCATTGGTAGCAATCGGTTTCCTTGTATGTGTTCAATGCGAGCCTGCTTAGTGGCTAACAGATCAACTTTTGGACGTAATGGAGGGGCTTTGGTTCCCAACACCTTATCTCTAAAAGACACTGCAGATGAGACTTCCTTGTTCCTTTCTCTTCCACCTCTATCAGGTGGTTCTTTTGGTTCGTGAATAGCATCGGTTGGTAGCCTGTTGGCCGTGATAGTGAACGCCATGAGTCAAAACCCTAGCAGAGTCAAAACCCTAAAAGAGAACCGCGCGTTATATTCTAAAAAGGTTTTAAGCGAAGGGTTTATTAATCTACTTGTTTTAATTTAAACTAAATGTTAAAAAATCAGAAATAAATAAAAATCATATTAATTTATTTAAAAAATATTATATTAATTTAAATAGAATTTATTTTAAAATAATAATTGATTTAAATAGATTTTGTTTCAATATAATAGTTGAAATAATTTTGGTGTTGACACGTGGCATAACAGCTTGTAGCAAAATCTTAAATTTCAATTTTAATAATATCTTTTATGAATTAATTTTTGAATCATTTTAATTTATTTTAAAAATATTAAATTAAGTTTAATATAATTTTTTTAAGTAATAATTAATTCAAATAGATTTTGTTTTAATAAAATAATTGAAATAATTATAGTAGTGATACGTGGCATAACCGATTCTAACAAAACCATATTTTATATATATATATATAATTGATGTTCGGGCCAAAATATTGTGTGGGTCTCGTTGGATGAGCATTATCTCTCCCATTCACTAAAAAAAATCAATCACAGTAATCTTCATTCTCTCTCGCGTAAGAAATTTCCAGAATTTCTTTTCCCTTCTCAGTCTAATCTTTCTCTGAGAAGCACCACTCCAACTCCCCCAAGTCAAATGACGTGGTGGCACTATCCTCCCTTTCCAGGTCTTCAAGTTCTACTACGCATCATGATGCACAATCTTCTCCACACTAGTGGTCTGAGGGGTCCGGAGAAGCAGAAAGCTGCTACTCAGCTGCGAGAACTTGCGATTGGCCGTGATATGTGGTGGACATCTGTCGCGTGCGGCAGTAGCTCCATGACCGAATCGCGCTTGAGCTCACCAGTGAAGATTGTCGTCGTATGATGACATCCATTGGGGGACCTCCTCCCTCCCTGCTCTCATTTTCTCTCCTTCTCAGACTCTATCTTGTTCTTTTTTTGGTTACCCGCATCAACTCGCCCAACTGATGAACCCGACACCCGCAGAATTCACCGTCTCAAGTGATGGTTCTGATAATATCTTTCTTGGTTTTGCTCGGATCAGTGAATTTGGGCCCGAACCCGGTTAAAACCGACTGGTGCCTGGCCCTACCAACAACAATCACTTCCCCCCATAATCCTTCAACTTTCGTCGAATCCAAAGTCCTTATTTTAGTTTCCTGAACAAAGCAGAAATCGAACTTATCAGAATTTAACGTAGAGCACAGTCTTCGCCTCTTTGCTCTATCCCCCAACCCTCTCACATTGATTGTAATTATCTTCATGATCTACTGTAATTCTTCTCCCTCTGAACTTTGCAGCCTGATCACGCATTTCTGATCGATGAATCTGTTCGACATACACCTCATCTTCTTCGGCTCTTGCTACCCCCAACCTCTTGGCTAACCTCTGCACTCTGTTTGTCACCGATACCTCACGATTGACCCAACACTTTTCTTTGCATCTATTAATATTTGAATCACCCATGGATTCACAACACAACACCTGCCCTCTGTAACAGGATTCCATTTGCAAAAAGGGAGTAATGAACCCAACTTGGAGTCCCACATCGGGAGTCATGAACCTAGGTGTGGAGTTATATAGGATTGGATAACTCTCCCCTTACGACCATGGTTTTGAGGTGGAGTTAGGCTCAATCCGTATCACCCTCCCGAAAATTTGGTGCTATCCACTTCATACGAGCCTCCAAATTGCAGCTGCGTCGATGAATGTTGCTCACATCCTCTAGGGTTCCTCGATGCCATAGGTTTTCTCGGCGCCGTCTGTTTCCTACCATTTTTCAATATCATGGGATAATTGCCTTCTTTCACAGTAACTTTGAGTGGTTATTATTAGTTGGGCCCTTTCCCTTTTTCCCGTCCCACTTCATCCCGCTACCTTCTCTATTGAGAACCCCATTTTGGATCCCTTCCAGGAAAAATTCTCCCACAATATTACATGATCCATTAACCAATCCATCTCCATCTTCAAGGGAGATGATTTTGTCACCTCCCCCATTTAATTTTCTCACCTCCCCAACCCCATAAAATGTCTAAATTACCCTTATTATTTTAACATATTCCCCCATCCCATTTCAATTTCTCTCTCTTTCTCCCTCATCTCTCACTCTCGCTGGTGTATCTCTCACTGTCATCGGTCTCTCTCACTCTCCGGCTGTCTCTCTCACTGTCGCACCCTCTCTCCCACAATGTCTTTACTTCTTTATCTCTGCGCATCCCCCACGTTCCGCTGCTCCTCTGCTTCTACTTAAATGTACATGCTTCTGCGTTTTACCGGAATCTTATTTTTGGTTAATCCCAGAATCTTGTTTTTGGGAGTATCTGGATAGTGAGGCGAGACAGTGAGGGAGGCGAGAGAACTACCGGAATCAAGATTCTGGGTACTCCTGGATTCTAGTTTCCGGAATGGTGGGAAACGCAGAAAAAAACCTCGTGCGGAGGCAAGACACTGGTTCTTAGAGAGAATGAAAACTACCGGAATCAAGATTCCGGATACTTCCGAATTCTAGTTTCCAGAATGGTGGGAAACGCAGAAAAAAAAAGTACCTCGCGCGGAGGTAAGACGCTAGTTCTGAGAGAGAATGAGGTGAGGCGAGACAGTGAGGGAGACGAGAGAGAGTGTGGGGTAAGAGAGAGTGATAGAGAGAAAGGTGAGAGAAAGGTAAGAGAGAGTGACGTGTGTGAGAGAGAGAGGGTGATAAGGAAGAAGATGAAATAGATAGGGATAGTTTTGGTATTTTTGAGTGAAAGGATGTGGTAAAATTAACTAGGGGAGGCCCCAAAATCATGGGCTCATCTTCAATATTAGGGGCCTCCTTCTCATCAGTCGGCCCATTAGTGAGCCTATTTTTCCACCCTTCACTGACGACACCCTCTTGATTGCTCAACCTAACCCCCAGCCCATTTTCCAAATTGGTTGGACCGTTGCCTCCTCGGCTTGACCCTTCGTGCCTTGAATTTTCTATATCATGTATTATGTACTACTGTGGCCTCATTTATAAGCAAAAAAGGCATTTCCACATTCGTTAAAAAATGTATGTATCTGGTCCAAATTGGACCAGATACATACATTTTTTAACGAATGTGGAAATGCTTTTTTTGCTTATAAATGAGGCCGGAGGGAGTACTCCATTGGGAACCACCACCATTACATCCTCATTATTGTCAACATTCCAGTTTCCATCTTCCTCAAAAAATTGTGATTGTTCATCTTCCACCTGAAAGCCCAACAACCCGTCCTCTGAATCTTCATCTGAACAAAAGTCGCCTGGATCCTTCTTACTTGTAACCACTCATTGCAGTGGACCATACAAATCTTCCACTAATTTGATAGTGAACACTTCGCCGTTAATATTAACTTGCATTGCAACACTTTGTTAACAACATCTTGACATCTGGTTTTAATAAGAACTCTGGCCACATCCATCGTTGTTTTCTTCCTTGTATTATCGTCAGCATTTACATATTCACCAAATGGAGTAACAATGAAAGAAAATAATTTCTCGGACCAAGCATAGACTGGAACGCCATAGCAACATACCCACACACACCCTTCGTTATCAATTTCTTTGGGGGTGTACAAAATAACCGGATATATCACACTAAAACCATATCCATGTCCACAACCAATTTTTAAAAAACCAGATATTTACAATTATTTTTTTAACCAGTCCATTTAGTTTTGGTTTGGATGTCTATTTTCTAAATTTGGTTGGTAAAGTGGATATCCATATTCATTCTACTATCAGCTCTGTCAGATATGGAATTATGCTGATACACAACACTGCCTACGGTTTATTTTTCTTCAAAACATTTGTGTGCACACTTATCTATTGAATGACAAGCATAATTTTTTTATTCGATCGTGTTTATCAACTCACCCTTTTAAAATATCAATAAATTTCTAAGGTTCATTTTTTTTGATGAAAAAGCAATAAGGTTCATTGGAAATCTCAAGCCACTGTCTCTTGTTTCTTTTTTGTTTTTTTTATATCTCTTGTTTCTTTTAAAAAAAATAACTAAGTAAATAGTAAAAAAAAAAAACAAAGATAACTGTTCATGGGGTGTCAGCTCAATGGTAGGAGCTTGGCCTTATAACCCTAAGGGACATGGTTTAAATCCCTTCGGAGACAGTTGTAACATGGACATTAGTGCCATTAAATTAACAATATATCATCTTCCCCCACCCCTTTAAAAAAAATAGATAAAGATAACTGGAGATAATAATATAGTTTTTCTCTCCGCTCTGGGACATTTTTCTCTCCTGAGTGAGAGTTAGGGCTACTGTCGAGTCTTCTCACTTCACAGTCATCATGGCTACACCTTCATCATCCTTGCACGAGATAGAGATGTAAAATCTTCATCTTGGTGATGATGAACCAGAACTAGAGATCATCAAAGAAAGAGGTACAACACAGGGAGATAGGCAACCACTTTGCCTGGTGGGGCAGTTTTTGATGAACAAATCTATTAGAATTCAGATGATGATGGATTGCATGGGGGATATTTGGCAACCAAGCAGAGGCATTTCTATTAAACAGGTGGATATAGGCTTGTTTCTTTTCAAGTTTTTTCATCAGCTGGATATTCAGAAAGTCATGAAGCTTGGACCGTGGTTGTTTGATAACCATTTGCTCATTCTCAGTGTCCTACATGAAGGCGAGAATCCTCGCCAGGTTCCACTGTTTACAGTGCCATTTTGGATCCAGGTTCATGATGTACCTTCCATGTTTATGTCTATGGTGGTAGGGGAACATATAGCAAACTACTTGGGGTGTTTTTGGAGTATGATACCAAAAACAATGCAGGCTTTTGGAGAAACTATATGCGGATCAAAGTGCTGATTGATGTCTGGAAGCCATTGAAGAGGGCCAAGAAGCTAAAGAAACCAGGATCTGAGGCTAAGGTGGTGACGTTTAAGTACGAGCGGCCAAGTACGTTTTGTTATCTCTGTGGCATGTTGGGGCACCTGGATTCTCAGTGTGACAAAATTTTTGATATGGTGGTTGATGATGGCAAGCAAAACTGGGGACCAGAGATTAGGGCGGAGCCGAGGTGGAAGTTGGGGTCCAACGGATCCTGCTGGCATCGCGATGTGAAGCAGCAAGATTGGCGGACGCCGAATCTGGTGTCACACTACAATCAAGGGGACCGCATTAATGCTACAGTTATGGTCAACGCAACTAAAAAGGAAGGGGGATCCGTTCCAAAAATTCATACGCAAAAGGAATCATTGGCCAATTATTACAGGAACCCGCATTTATTCTCGTTTAATATGCACTAGTGCAAAAACCACCTTTAATCGCGGTTTTTTTGGATTTTTAACGTTGGTTTTCAATCCGGCGTCTTTTCTTCCGACGTTGTAAGTGTAAATATTTAACGCCGGTTTATAAACCGCAGTTAAAAGTCAGTTTTAATCGCGGTTTTTAATAAAACTGGCGTTAGATCCTGAAGTAAAGGGACAAAAAATTTTGGAAAAAAAACGTTTTAACCGCGGTTTTTAAGGAAAACCAGCGCCGTATATTACATTTAACCGCGGTTTTAAGGAAAACCGGCGCCGTATGTTACCTTTAATCACGGTTTTCTGAAAACTGGCTCCATATATCACTTTTAGCCGCGGTTTTATGAAAATCCAGCGCCATAGATATATATATATATATATATATATATATCTATATATTTATTTATTTATTTATTTTTATACATTTTTTTAAAATTTCCATTTCCAGGATACAAACAACATCAGAATTCACTGCCATACAATTCACAAACATCACTACTATACAAAATTCACAAACATCACTGCCATACAGAATTCACAAAACTCCACTGCCAGACAAAATATATAAACCACCACAAACACCCTAATAATCCCACAACAACCTATCCATTATGTAAATAATAGAATTAATCAAAAAGAACTACCAAAAGTCATGGCATCCAAGAAAAGTTGAAGGCAATTAAACTCAACAACGCAATGAAAAAAAACCATGTCATTTTTGTTGTGTTGCTTTTCTTGCTCGGCGTCTTGGTGGGTCTAGGTTTAGATTTTGCTCTTCAATCTTAGTCACAAACAAACGTGCCCAAGTTTTCCGAATCTCGACAATTTCTTCACGATTGTATGAGTTTGTGCCATGACCATCAAATAACTACAAGTTCAATTCAAAACATATCTAATTAACTAACTACAAATATTGTAAGGTATCAAAAAGATCGATTAACAAGTTATGAAATATTTTATTACCAAATCCCATCTAGAGGTAATCCTCATCGTGACAATGGACAACATGGTCTTCATGACATAATAACCACATGCCCATGAGTTGTCTTGGTAAGGCCCTTACAAATGACAATATAAATTAGTAAAAATTATATATACACATAACTAATACGGCTTTCAATATGTAAATATCATATAAAGACAAACTACTTACCGCAAGTATGTTCCAATTAGGCTTCTTTCCTTTTCCCAGACCTTTCTTACTATTATAGTCCATCATAGCTCTGATAAAATAATATAAGCTATAGATATAAGATAAATACATATATGACATCACAAGTATGACAAATAAATTAAAAGTTTACCTCTCAAGTACACGCTTAATTTGTAGGTTTGGCCTTTGATGAAGTGAGCATATCAAGATTATGAGATTATGCTTAGGACAATTGACAATCAACTGCCAATGATTACTAGGTAACAACAATAAAGGTATATTAGAAACACAGAGAGAAAAACGTATGCTATGAATAAAAAGTACTCACCTGTGCCAGTACAGTCCTAAGAAAACATCTTTGTCCTGCTGAATTAGCTTATCCAGTATGTAAGTTTGAACAGATTCATTAGACTCTTTTGGGTTGGGCTTGACAACCATCAACGTTGGATCCAAGAATCCATATACATCACTGTTGTTGTTCTGAATACAGATACGATGCAGATACCTAGGAGTTGAAACAAAATAATGTTAATTATATATAATTGATACAAAGGAGACAAAAATATACAAATATGTTAATTAATACTTACGTGCACCATAATTGCAAGTGTTGATTGGCAAGCCAGAACTCATCACCGAGCGACAGGTCCGTTAAGTCCTTCGCGAAAATGTAAAAAATTGGAATATCATCGTGCTCCAAGGTAATCCCAACTTGTCTGTCGGGAAGATCAAAAGCCATGTGACCAATGCATTTTAAAATATTGTCTTTAGGATCCTCCTCATTTTCTGGCGAACAACTATCCTTGGTGCTGACATGCACAGTGGCTTTAGGAGAAGACACTATCTACTGACTTAGTTGGGCTTCCACATCTGACTTGAGCTAAGATTTGTAAGCTTCAAACCTAGCTTCAAATATTTGACTAACCTCCTGCATGATTTGATGTCTCATGGCTTTGACTGACTGCGTGAAGTTCCTCCGAAGTATTTCTTAAAGCCCACACCTCGACCAGCAGTGCGAACACGACCATAGTGCTCAGGTGTTCGAAGGGCAGTAGTCAAGATATCTTGACGTCCAGTTGGAATAAAAGTACCCTGAGATTCATCTTCAACCAATGACTCCTACAACCAAATTCAATCACAGAGGTCTTTGATCAGTCAACCTAAATTGGTTACAAATCACATAATATTAAATAAGGCAGATACACTTACAATTTTAGAAGCAACTGAGGCTACAACATCAGATGTATAAGATCCTGATGGTTTTGTTCGAGCCATAGTCCATAGCTCATACCAGTTTGGTTTTGGAGGGGATTCCAAGGCTTCATCTCCAGCCTCTTCCTGCAAGGCTTTCCTTCTGTGTGTCATTTCATTCTTCTCAAGTTTATCATAACCCCCACGAGACAATAAGTGGGGGTAGATATTCTTTGCAGCATTTGTCCTTCCCTTTTCTCTTTTTTTCTGTTACAAATTACGCTGTTACAAATTACGTAACACACCACAAATTAAAATAAGTAAAAAATTATATTAGCCAAGTTAAAAAATATAATTCAAGCTAACCAGAAACGCTTCTTCCTTGCGGCTCCTAACAAACTCATTCCATATGTCCTATGAAAGGAAATTATACTTCTGACAAGGATTTGCGCAACCATTTTTGTCTCCATTCCCAAATACAAATGTCCTGGAGAGTTTAGACTTAAAGTCCTTCCAACGCTCACCCGCATAGGACAACCATCGGTCCCTAAACTTTTTATCATGGGGAACATAAAAAATATCCTACAATACACAACAAAATGGTGGTGTTAGTAAATACATACACACAAAGATCAATAAAGCTAAATACGAATATGCATACAACTAGAGATAAAGGTCAATACCACGACATCTTGCCATATCATATCTTTGGTTTTTTCAGGGACATCTCTCCATTTAGGTATCAGAATGGAGGCCTTGCTTCGTGCAAGGTGCGCCAAATAAGTGTTGAAGCTGGCTGCATTACCACCATCAGGTCGCCCAGTATCTGGATCAAATTCAATAGAAAACTTCTGACCAGGAAGAAGTCTATTTTTCAATTGTGATGTAGTGGTAACACCTCTAGTCTTTTTTTTGAAAGACTCTGATGTGGATGGATTAGCCATATATGATGCCTGTTTAAACAAACAAACAAACAAATGTAAGAAACAATGTGAGATAATCTAATAAACATGTATCAATATATATAATTATAATGGCTAATCTAACAGATACTAATTGTGGATAATCTAACAAACTTGTATTCACCTATAAAATTCTTTAGTAGTCAAGTTTTAATGTCCTCCAATATCCCTTCTTGATGATCATCACGAGTGACATATACATCGTCTACTTCATTTTCATCAATGAAGATGGGTCTTTGTGTTGAGAAAGAAGGGGTGTCATTAATATCTAGTGTTGAATCTTGATTTTCATCACTCTCATGCATACTTCTTCTTTGGAGAACCACAGACCACCTTTTGTTAGAAGGATCCTTGACATAAAACACTTGTTTTGCGTGAATTGCCATGATGAAAGGTTCATCCTTATAACCTATCTTGTCAAGATCCACCATTGTAAATCCTAACTCATCGGTTTGTACGCCACCATTACTGTTAACCCACTTATATTTAAAAATAGACACTTTGAATTTATTATAATCGATCTCCCAAATCTCTTCAATGACCCCAAAATAAGCTATCGATGCCAGAACGGGGTTTTTATCCTTTGAACTAGAGAAATGCATAGAAGAAGCCATAACCATAACCCCACTGTTTTGTACGGTGCTCTTGTCATCCTGTGACTTTGTATAAAAAGAAAATTTGTTGATATCGTATCCTCTCCACGTCAAGACACTAAATTTAGGATCATATGCTAGCCATGTTAATGTCTCAGAAGTAGTATCATCACTCAAAATCTGTTCTTTAAACCAAGGTATGAATGTCTTGTTATGCTCCTTCAATACCCAATTTTCATTCATTTGAGGGTTTTTGGCCTTGACATGATTTTTGTGAGCAGACAAGTAAGGTTCAACCTCATCAATATTATTCAATATATACAAATGTGCTTGCAACACTTCCGCTCGACCCATGCTCTTAGTTTTTAGACCTAGTGTACCCTTACCTTCACATCTTCCCTCGTGACGAGACTTAGGAAGCCCTACAGGTGTCGCTTCTGACAAATAATCTGAACAAAACTCAATGGCTTCTTCTGTTACGTACCTTTCAATAATAGATGCTTCGGGATGATATAGATTCTTCACATACCCTTTCAATATTTTCATGTATCGCTCAATAGGGTACATCCACCTTAAATAAACCGAGCGACACACTCTAATCTCTCTGACTAGATAAACAATTAAATGAACCATGATGTCAAAAAATGAGGGAGGAAATAACATCTCCAACTGACACAAAATGATAGCAGCCTCATTTTCCAACTCGTCCAATTTTTTAGGGTCAATAGCTTTCCTACATACTGCATTGCAGAATAAACACAATCTAATTATGGCATGTCGAACATTTTTTGGCAAGATGCCACGAATAGCCACCAGTAGTAATTGTTGCATCAAGACGTGACAATCATGAGATTTTAAGCCAACTAATTTGAGATCTGTCATCGGTACAAGACTGTGGCGACCGAAAAATCCGGAGGGATTTATTCGAGTTTAATGGAGCCGCCACCAATAATTTATTTTTGAAGGAAAAATATTGGAAAAACCTTTTTTGAAGAAAAGTAAGGTCCTTGAGACCAGATTTGGGTTCGGGAGTCGATTATGTGTAGGGAAGGTATTAGCACCCCACGACATCCTTTCGAAAAAGGTTACCTCTAACTAATTGTGCAAAATTTATTAACTTCTGAAAAAAAATATTTATTTCCCTTTTATTTTAAAAAAATTTTAACCAAGATAAAAAAAAGGACTTAATAAAAGTCGTTTATTTTTACGCTTGACAGGAGTGGGCTCCTGCTCCTACGTATCTCCGGGTGCAGTGGAGAAATCAAAGGCTACGTAGTTCTTGGGTAGAAAATGGTTGTGTGTTGGTTGATTTTAATTGTATATTTTTTTGATGAAAAAAAAAGGTAGGTTTTGTAGGGACCAAACAAGAAGCAATCAAGAGTAGTCCTCACTAACAACCTATTTTGTTTAGTCCCAAGTAGGTAGCTCGGTTGGTGAGCTAAGGGACGCTGAAGGAGTGTAAGCTGGAGGTCCTGGGTTCAAACCCGGGAAACTAACATTTCTAACAATTACTAATAACTAACATTTGCCTATAAAAAAAAACAACCTATTTTGTTTAGAAAATTAACGGTGTTCGTAATGATCAAACGGGAAGCAATCTCGAGTGATCATTACTGGTAAAAAACTTAATTTTATTTTTATGAAGAAGATAGGTTTTCATGGAGACCAAACATGAAGCAATCAAGAGTGATCCTCACTTATAACCCATTTTATTTAGAAAATTAAGATATTTGTAATGACTAAACGGGAAGCAATCTCGAGTGATCATTACTAGTAAATTAATTTTCATGATTTTCATCAAGTGATTTTCAAGAAAAATAGGGTCTCAAAACTTGTATGTGAAATTTTGTTGAGTGGCACTGTACTAGTTTGATTAGTAAAAAAAACAAGTGTTTATGTTTATTAAATAAAAAAATAAAAAATAAATGGGCCAAGAAATAAAAGGGGGAATCAGAAAAAGGAAAGGAAAACAAAACAAAAAAAAAAAGGGAAGGGGGGGCGTAAATCTTTGGCTGAAAAAAATACACACACACATAAACACACACACACACAAACAAACACACACATAAAGACAATCAGAAGAGAAAGAAACAAGCGACGCCAGCAAAGAAAGAAATCGAGAGAGAGAGAGAGAGAGAGATGGAGGGCAAGAAGAAGAAGATGCAGCTTTGATGGAGATGTTGGTGAGGAGCCAGAACATGAAGTTGTGAAGAAAAGAAAAGAAAACAAGAAAAGAGAATAAGAGAAGGGGAAAGAGAGAGAGAGAGAGAGAGAGAGAAAGAGAAGGACGACGAGAGGGTGAGGGAGGGGGTGACGCGCATACAAGGCCACTTGGCCGCACGTGGTCAGCTGGCCAAGAAGGAAAGGTGAGGGGAGAGGGAGGAAGGAGAGAGAGAGAGAGATCGTAGGAGAGGGAGAGGGAGGTAAACCTTCTTTTCTTCCTCCTTCTTCTTCTTCTTCTTCTTTCTTCTTCTCTTTTCCTTGATTTTTTTTCCTGCTTCTTCTGCATTTTTTTGCTTCTGCTTTTTTTTTTTTTTTTGCTTCTGATTCTTCTCTTTTTTCTGACTTGGTGAATTAGGGCTTCAGTGTGGAGCCTCTAATTCTTTGATTGGTGGTAAAAACGCTCAGAATTTTCCAAAAAAATTCTCCTCCCCTTCTCTGTTATTCTTGCGTTTTTTATAGAGCTAATGAGCCCTAATAGGACAATGTTGGTTTGCTGGTTGCAGGGTTATGGGAGGGCTGAAGGATGCAGGAGGTGCAGGGTAGTGCCTGCAAAGCTGCTTGGTTGGAGCAAGAATGGAAAAAAAAACAAAGGAACAGGAAGAAAGCACATTGGAATTATTGCTAAAATTGTTACTGCTATTGTTGTTGGTTGTTGTGGCAGGCAGGGACGCAGCAACGTTCCTTGCCTTTGCAGTTTTGCTCTTTTTTTTGCTTTTTTCTTTTTTTTTTTATTCTGTTATGTTTTTCTTTTGTTTTACCTTTTTTTTTTTTTGATTTTGTGATTTTTGGGCTTGGTTTGGACTGTATTGGAATGGACATGGTTATTATTATTGGACTTATAGTTGTGATTGTGATTTGCAACAAAAAGGCCAACAACTTGTTTCTTCTTTTTTTATTGTAATTGGGCTGAAAATAGCCCAAAAGATGAACCCAAAATGTGTTGTTAAGAATAAAGTAAAAACAACAATAAAAATAAATTACAGGAGGTAGGTGGACAAAATTAGGGTATAACAGCTGCCCCTCTTTAGTTATATTTTATTAGAAAACGTGAATAACAAAGGTTTTTATATTTTCGTCATAAAATAGAAGTAAAGATAAAGACACTAATTTTGTCCCGAACCAGGATAACGAGGGATTGACGCTCGGTGCGTTTAATTGGAAAGCAATAAAGAAGGGTCACCGCTAGGTCGGGTACTGACGCGATGATCAAAAAGCGATAATGAGGGATTAACGCTTGGCGCGTTTATCGGAAAGCAATAAAGAAGGGTCACCGCCAGGTCGGGTACTGACGTGGTGATCGAAAAAGCAGTAATGAGTGATTAACGCTTGGCGTGTTTATCAGAAAACTATAAAGAAAGGGTCACCGCCAGGTCGGGTACTGACGCGGTGATTGGAAAGCAATAATGAGGGTTCGACGCCAAATATGGTATTGACGCGTCGATGGGAAGCAATAAAGAAGGATCACCGCCAGGTCGGGTACTGACACGGTGATCGGAACGTTCGACGCCAAGTAGGGTATTGACGCGTCGATGGAAAGCAATAAAGAAGGATCAACATCAGGTCCGGAACTGATATGTTGGTCAAAAAGCAATAATGTGGGATTACCGCCAGGTCGGGTACTGACGCGGTAATCTTAAAGCAATAAAAAGGGGTGATGCTCGGCGCGTTTATTTGAAAACTATAAAGAATGATCTCCGCCAGGTCGGGTACTGACGCGGTGATCGGAAAGCAATAAAGAGTGAGCGATACTTGGCGTGTCGCTTAGAAAGCAAAATAAAGGACCAATGCTAGGTGCATTGTTTGTAAACGAGAGTGAAGGATCAAAATTTGGTGCACGGACCAGGTGTAACAAAAAGGCTAAAAAGGTGGTGATATGAGGATGATGCATGTATGCAATGCGATTATTATTTTTACTGATTCATCGTCCCGTATGATCTCTAGTGCTTAAAGATATGGGACCGACTGAGGTTCATCGGGTTTATTCATACTATGCTTCCGACTGGGTAGTTACTTTTTAAAGGTAATCCCTTTGCCCTTTTTGAAACTTATTTGTTGAGACTTGGCGTTTCCTCGTTATTCTTAAAATGTATATAATAACCGTAATGCTTTCCCATATCATCACATGCTTCGTAATTCAGTGCCTATTATCATAAAACAACATTTTGAAAAACAAGAACGAAGGTGTTTGGTATTCAAAAGAAGAGTTATGTGTTCAAGGACTGAAGTTACACAAACTTGAAAATACATCAAGAAAAACACAGGAGGAAGAAAAAACAAAGAAAGACAATAACTAAGCAGATATTTTATAGTTTGTGCCTTTGTAGGAACAAATGCCAGCTTCCCATATCCATAACTTTGATTACTCATTATTCTACTACAGAATTGCCCCAGTTGGGTAAGAGCCCCTTGATGCACCAGCCTTCTTCAATATCCGATTTTAGACCCTAACTTCTGCTTGGATTGCTCTTTCAAGTTTTCACTCCAACAGGTCGCTCTAATTTTTGCCTAGGTCGCCCTTTCAGGTTTTCAACCTAGCGAGCTCACTTTTGCTTGGTTTTTTATATGTTTTTCTTTTTTAGGCATAATATTTTTTGACTGCATCAGAGTTTACTGGGAGCGGAAGATCTTCACCGTCCATCCTTGTGAGGATTAAGGCTCCTTCAGAAAAAGCTTTTTTCACAACATACGGGCCTTCATAATTCGTAGTCCATTTTCCACGAGAATCCTTTTGGATGGGAAAAATCTTCTTGAGTACTAGGTTTCCTTCTTGAAATTCCCGAGGGCGAACTTTCTTTTCGTAAGCCCTCTTCATCCTATGCTGATATAGTTGTCCATGACATAAGGCCATCACTCTCTTTTCTTCAATGAGATTCAATTGATCCAGCCGAGCCTGAACCCATTCTGCCTCTTCTAGTTTTGTCTCCATCAATACCCTTAACGAGGGAATCTCGACTTCAATGGGAAGCACTGCTTCCATTCCATACACCAGTGAGCTGGGATATAAACCTGGCGATGTAGTTCAATCTTCCCAAGAATCCATGAACTTCTTTTTCGGTGCGAGGAGTCGGCATTTCCAGGATTGCTTTTACTTTGGCCGGATCAACTTCTATTCCTTTCTGGCTGACTATAAACCCCAAGAGCTTGCCTGACTTTACACCAAAGCTATACTTAGCTGGGTTTAACCGGAGTTTATACTTCCTCAGTCGCTCAAAAAGCTTTTGTAGGTTAATAGCATGACCTTCCTCTGTTTTGGACTTTACAATCATGTCATCCACATAGACCTCTATCTTTTTGTGCATCATGTCATGGAACAAAGCCACCATTTCTCTTTGGTATGTTGCCCCAGCATTTCTTATTCCAAACGGCATTACTTTGTAACAGAAAGTTCCCCATAAAGTGATAGATGTGGTTTTCTCCATATCCTCGGGAGCCATCTTGATTTGATTATAGCCAGAATATCCATCCATGAAAGAGAAGACAGAGTGTTGAGCAGTTCTATCTACCAAGACATCAATATGTGGCAAAGGGAAGTCATCCTTAGGGCTGGCCCTGTTTAGATCTCTATAGTCAACACACATTCGAACCTTTCCATCTTTCTTTGGGACTGGAACAATATTAGCCACCCATTGAGGGTATTTTGCTCTGAAAAACCGGCGTCGAACTGTTTTTTCACCTCATCTCTAATCTTGAGTGACATCTCCGGCTTCATTCTTCCCAACTTCTGTTTGACCGGTGGGCATTCGGGTTTTAATGGCAATTTGTGCTCGACTATGCTATTATCTAATCCAAGCATACCTCGGTATGTCAACGCGAAAACATCCGCATATTCAAATAGGAGTTTAACCAATTTTTCTCGCTCACTGCTTTTCATTGTGGTGCCAATCTTAACTTCTTTCTTGTCGTTTTCGGTGCCCAGATTGATTGTTTCCGTTTCTTCCTCGTGGGGTTGAATCACTTTAGCTTCTTGTTCCACCAACTTCATTAATTCAGGGGGGTATCCCAATTGTCCTCATTATCTTCCTCAGTATGATTAATGGGGTATTCAAAATTATAGTATGAGTTATTGGCATCGTTATTTTCAAAGACAATGTTTTTGGATCTGCATTAGTTAAAAAATGACAAAATGAAAAGCGGAAAAAGATGAAGAGAGATGGAAAAGATGAAAAAGGAAATAAAAGAGAAATGATTGTAAATTCAAAGTGCATTTTATTGATAATGGTACTGAAATGAAACATGTGCGCCCTTTTGACAATAAATTATTCTAAATCCTTGGGCAGAGCAATAGAATTTTCATTACATAATTACTTTGAATCAAAGATCACGGGAAACTCAACGATCTCCCAATTTCCAAGTTCTTCATTCGGCGAGCAAGGGTGGACAAGGTTGACATTGTCGTTTTACGCCTTTGTGATCGTCCTTGATAGTCGCTTATCTGATCCGGATTCAACATTCCTGCACTCCAAAGGCTTTGCCTGATGTCACAGATGGGGATACTCTCATCTTTTGGCTCCCTGCCTTCCAATCTAGTTATCAGGGGTTGGTCCCCAAACTCCTCAGTAATGGCATTGACTGCTGGACCTCCATGACCTGGAAGGGGATTATTACCCACATTAGGCCCATCCTCCTTAAAACTCAACCATTTGGCATTGATCAGATCTTGAACCACGTACTTCAAAGCCTTGCAATTTTCAGTTGTGTGACCTACTGCCCCTGCATGAAATTCACACTTGGCATTTGGGTCATATCCTCTTGGGAAGGGAGGTTGAAGTGGTTTCATTGAGCGTGGAGAGACCAAGGAATTGCTGATGAGGTGCTGGAACAGATCCGTATAGGTCATGGGAATAGGATCAAATTGGACTGCTTTCTTTTCTTGGTCATTTGGTTGTTTCTGGTTTTGGTTTGGTTGGGTGGGAGCAATTGGTTGTGCTTGTGTTTGGATGAGGGAAGGTGGTCGAAAGGGCATCATTGGTTGGTTTGGCCGGGGGCTAGGATTATGAGAGGCGGTGGCGATGTATGGAGGTGGGTAGTAGGGGTATGGAAAAGGATGTGGGAAATTGGTAAAGAATTGGGGTGGTTTTCCTTGTGCTTGTCCTCCCGGGCTCGTCATCACAGCATTGGTTTCCCCTTCTTTCTTCTTTACGAAGTTTGTTGGGGGTCTCTTGATAGTACTGGTTTCAGCAAAACTTTGGGCAATCTTTCCATTCCTCATTCCTCCTTCCTCCTTCAACTCTTTCCCCTACGATGACCATATCTAAAAAGTTTGATGATACACTTCTGATCATTTTGTCATAGAAGGGTGATTGAAGAGTATCCATGAACATGGCCACCATTTCTTTTTCAATCAGAGGCGGTTCCACTTGGGCTGCTAGTCCTCTCCATCGTTGGGCATATTCCTTGAAGGTCTCATTGTCTCTTTTTGCCATATTTTGCAACTGCATTCTATCAGGAGCCATATCAATGTTATACTTATACTGCTTCAAGAAGGCATCCGCCAAATCTTTCTAACAGCGAATATGAGATTGCTCAAGGTGTGTATACCAACTCGACGCTGCCCCTGTTAAACTATCCTGGAAGAAGTGAATCAGAAGTTTGTCATCATGTGCATAGGACGTCATTTTCCTACAGTACATGGTCAAGTGGCTTTTCGGGCAAGTTGTCCCTTTATACTTGTCAAAGTCTGGCACCTTGAACTTCGGCGGTACAACCACATCCGATACGAGACAAAGATCTGAAGCGATACTTGAACCGAGATAACTTACTCCTTCTACAGCTCTTAGCCTATCTTCGAGGATTTGCAACTTCGTATCAGACCACTGATTCCCAACTGGGATGCTCCGATTGGGTCCCCCCATAGCTGGAGACCAGGCAATGCGGTTAGTCTGGGGATTCAGCAGATTTCCTTGAATATAATAGGGGTAACCAAATGGTCGGGGATTCACTACGGGGGCCACTACGGGCGTACTGACTCCTTGAGTATTCCCGACATGGAATGGTGCATAATCAGGTGGAAAGGTGTATGCCATGAAGCCAGGAGTTGAGCTTTGAACTTGTATGGTTTCAGTACCTGAGCCGGATCCTTGAGCTACATCTTACACAACAAGTGCTTGGGAATCAGTTTCTGCAGAGTTGTTGTTGGCACCTGGAGGTGTGTAACCGGGCGGGAGACCAAATAGTGGGAACTGTTGTGCCTGTGGGCCTTGAGGGTTATGGTTTGCAGTATCATCATTGGCCATAGGTGGCGTGTAACCAGGCGGGAGTCCGTAAAGTGGGAATTGTGGTACTTGATTCTGAGGGTTGTTAACTGGTGAGTGTGTAGGACCCCGCGGGTAAATTGGAAAAGGTACCATCATCCCTTGAGTATTGAGACCGTATTGCAACTGCAAAGGACCGAAGCCAGGTGGGTGGGAATGTGTAGCTTGACTTTCATCATTCACTGTTGGAGATACCCCATCTGTAGCCTTGTCTTTGTTTAGGGACTGCAGGAGCTCCAAAACTTTGTTCATCTGTTCCTTCAGCTGGTTGACGTCCTCTTTCATCTCTTGGTTATCCATGATCCTTGATTGAGAGCGAGTTCGATAAGGGTGTCGAGGAACCAGTTTGTTTGATTATTTTCTTCTGATGATTTTAAAAAAATGATATGAGTATGTAAGAAAAGAAAAATGAATGAATGTGTATGCATAAATCTATTTATTTGTGCCAAGGAACCGTAGGTCTCATTGTTTTGACATGTATGAACTTCTTTGAAACTGTTTCACAATTTGATCCCATATTATTTCGCAAAATACTTGCAGCTAAGCTCTTGTGTTCCTACGATTCTCTGGCGACCTAAAATGAAATGAGAATGAATGATATTATTTTTTTTAAAAAATTCAACATGTTTTTTTTGGAAGTATGAATGCATGAAGATATAATGTTGAGTGATGATGATGACTATTCATGTAGCATGCACAAAAATATGTGATTTAGTAGACCCTTTTTTATGCATGGACGTGATATAACAGATTTTTGGTGGAAAAAAAAATGATATGACGCCCCTTGTGTCTTAAATGGGTTAAACGTAAAATTAGAGATTTTCTAGCCTAAGGGGTCTATAGTCTTATATTGAGTGATAGATCTCATGGTGGCTCTAATCACATTCTCACCAAAGGCTTCTAGAGCTAAAGTCTCCTCCTGAATATTAACCACAACGATAGATAACTATCCGGTGCAGAATACTCAGAGGGAGCACACTCTAGATGAAGTTCTCGCAATAGCCAGAAGGAAAGCAAATTCCAATTGACCATCACCGAACCTCCACTCAACTTAAGCTTTGCTCTGACCCGGGTATAGGGCCCTACTCACATGTGTGTGCGAACGTGTAGGTGCGGTGTGTAAGAGGGGCAACACCCTAACACTACCCAAGCTGCAAAACAAATGAAATATACAAAATATGGTCTTCTAACCTAAGGTTCAATATATGCATAATATTCACAACAAATATTCACAAAAGAACAATAAATAAATAAATAAATGAATAAATAAATAAGTAAATAAACAAATGAATAAGTAAATAAATAAATAAATAAATAAAAACAAGAGAAATTAAACATAAGAGTTAACTATTTAGCACAATCAGTTATTTAGGCTTGACTCTCTAAATGTCCCCAGTGGAGTCGCCAGCTGTGGCGACCGAAAAATCCGGAGAGATTTATTCGAGTTTAATGGAGCCGCCACCAATAATTTATTTTTGAAGGAAAAATATTGGAAAAACCTTTTTTGAAGAAAAGTAAGGTCCTTGAGACCAGATTTGGGTTCGGGAGTCGATTATGTGTAGGGAAGGTATTAGCACCCCACGACATCCTTTCGAAAAGGTTACCTCTAACTAATTGTGCAAAATTTATTAACTTCTGAAAAAAAATATTTATTTCCCTTTTATTTTAAAAAAATTTTAACCAAGATAAAAAAAAAGGACTTAATAAAAGTCGTTTATTTTTACGCTTGACAGGAGTGGGCTCCTGCTCCTACGTATCTCCGGGTGCAGTGGAGAAATCAAAGGCTACATAGTTCTTGGGTAGAAAATAGTTGTGTGTTGGTTGATTTTAATTGTATATTTTTTTGATGAAAAAAAAAGGTAGGTTTTGTAGGGACCAAACAAGAAGCAATCAAGAGTGGTCCTCACTAACAGCCTATTTTGTTTAGTCCCAAGTAGGTAGCTTGGTTGGTGAGCCAAGGGACGCTGAAGGAGTGTAAGCTGGAGGTCCCGGGTTCAAACCCCGGAAACTAACATTTCTAACAATTACTAACAACGAACATTTGCCTATCAAAAAAAAAACAACCTATTTTGTTTAGAAAATTAACGGTGTTCGTAATGATCAAACGGGAAGCAATCTCGAGTGATCATTACTGGTAAAAAACTTAATTTTATTTTTATGAAGAAGATAGGTTTTCATGGGGACCAAACATGAAGCAATCAAGAGTGATCCTCACTAATAACCCATTTTATTTAGAAAATTAAGATATTTGTAATGACTAAACGGGAAGCAATCTCGAGTGATCATTACTAGTAAATTAATTTTCATGATTTTCATCAAGTGATTTTCAAGAAAAATAGGGTCTCAAAACTTGTATGTGAAATTTTGTTGAGTGGCACTGTACTAGTTTGATTAGTAAAAAAAACAAGTGTCTATGTTTATTAAATAAAAAAATAAAAAATAAATGGGCCAAGAAATAAAAGGGGGAATCAGAAAAAGGAAAGGAAAACAAAACAAAAAAACAAAAAAAAAGGGGAAGGGGGGCGTAAATCTTACGCTGAAAAAAATACACACACACATAAACACACACACACATAAAGACAATCAGAAGAGAAAGAAACAAGCGACGCCAGCAAAGAAAGAAATCGAGAGAGAGAGATAGAGATAGAGATTGAGGGCGAGAAGAAGAAGATGCAGCTTTGATGGAGATGTTGGTGAGGAGCCAGAACATGAAGTTGTGAAGAAAAGAAAAGAAAACAAGAAAAGAGAAGAAGAGAAGGAGAGAGAGAGAGAGAGAGAGAAAGAGAAGGACGACGAGAGGGTGAGGGAGGGGGCTGGCGCGCAGCGGCCGCCGTCAAGAAGGAAAGGTGAGGGGAGAGGGAGGAAGGAGAGAGAGAGAGAGATCGTAGGAGAAGGAGAGGGAGGTAAACCTTCTTTTCTTCCTCCTTCTTCTTCTTCTTCTTCTTTCTTCTTCTCTTTTCCTTGATTTTTTTTCCTGCTTCTTCTGCGTTTTTTTGCTTCTGTTTTTTTTTTTTTGCTTCTGATTCTTCTCTTTTTTCTGACTTGGTGAATTAGGGCTTCAGTGTGGAGCCTCTAATTCTTTGATTGGTGGTAAAAACGCTCAGAATTTTCCAAAAAAAATCTCCTCCCCTTCTCTGTTATTCTTGCGTTTTTTATAGAGCTAATGAGCCCTAATAGGACAATGTTGGTTTGCTGGTTGCAGGGTTATGGGAGGGCTGAAGGATGCAGGAGGTGCAGGGTAGTGCCTGCAAAGCTGCTTGGTTGGAGCAAGAATGGAAAAAAAACAAAGGAACAGGAAGAAAGCACATTGGAATTATTGTTAAAATTGTTATTGCTGTTGTTGTTGGTTGTTGTGGCAGGCAGGGACGCAGCAACGTTCCTTGCCTTTGTAGTTTTGCTCTTTTTTTTTGCTTTTTTCTTTGTTTTTATTCTGTTATGTTTTTCTTTTGTTTTACCTTTTTTTTTTTTTTTGATTTTGTGATTTTTGGGCTTGGTTTGGACTGTATTGGAATGGACATGGTTATTATTATTGGACTTATAGTTGTGATTGTGATTTGCAACAAAAAGGCCAACAACTTGTTTCTCCTTTTTTTTATTGCAATTGGCCTGAAAATAGCCCAAAGGATGAACCCAAAATGTGTTGTTAAGAATAAAGTAAAAACAACAATAAAAATAAATTACAGGAGGTAGGTGGACAAAATTAGGGTATAACAAAGACTCTTTACATTTGAAGAGTAACCTTGTGGCACTTTCACACCCCGTAGACACTTGCAAAAGCTTTTTTTCTCTTCTTTTGATAATGTATGATAAGCTGGTGGCAAATATGTCTTGTTACCTCTTGGCTGAGGAGCTAACTCCTATCTTATACCCATGGCAACAAGGTCTAGACGAGCATTCACTCCATCCTTTTTCTTGCCCTGAATATTGAGAAGCGTATCGATTACACTATCACACACATTTTTCTCCACATGCATCACATCAATACAGTGTCTTACATCAAGACTTGACCAGTGTGGAAGATCAAAGAACACTGACCTTTTCTTCCATATGTTTTTCACAGAAGAATGTTTTTTCCTCTTTTTTCCCCAACTTAACATTGATGGAGATCACCCGTTGATAAACATCTTCTCCGGTTAAAGCTTTCGGAGCAATTTCGTTCTAGTTGACATCCATTAAAAGCCTTTTTCAACATGCGATACGGGTGATCACGTCTCAAAAATCTTCTATGACCAAGGTAATAAGTCTTCATCCCATTTTTCAGTTGAAAGAAACATGTGCCGTCTTCACAAATAGGGCATGCTTTATGCCCCTTAACACTATACCCGAACAAGTTCCCATATGCTGGAAAGTCGTTGATGGTGCAAAACAACATGGCACGCAACTTGAAATCTTCACCTGAAAACCTATCAAACACATCAATGCCTTCTTCCCACAATGTTCTCAAGTCATCAATCAAGGGTTTTAGATAAACATCTATGTCATTTCCCGGTTGTTTTGGACCAGAAATCATCATAGATAGCATAATGTACTTGCGCTTCATGCACAACAAAGGAGACAGATTGTAAATTACTAAGAGAACAGGCCATGAACTATGGATGCTACTTAAGTTACCATATGGATTCATTCCATCTGTAGCAAGTCCAAGCCTAAGGTTTCTTGGCTCATTGCCGAACTCCGGAAACAATGAATCAATTCTCTTCCATTGCAAAGAATCGGCCGGATGGCGAAGCTTTCCATCGTATTTCCTATCATCTGTATGCCATCTAAGGTTCTTTGCATCATTTACATTGGCGAACAGTCGCTTAAACCTTGGAATAATTGGAAGATACCATAACATCTTCGTAGAAAGACATTTTTTGCTCACATGATCACAACTATCATCACCATCCTTCTTTTTGTAGCGTGGTGTATTACACTCGGGATTGTAGCGTGGTGTATTACACTCGGGACACTCTTCTTTGTCTTCATGCTCTTTTCAGTACAATATGCAATCCTTCGGGCATGCGTGTATTTTCTTATACTCCACACCCATCGGACATAATATCTTCTTCGCTTCATAATTACTGTTCGGCAATGTGTTACCTTCCGGAAGCATGTCATTCAACAGTTTAAGCAATTCAGTGAAGCTCTTATCAGTCCACCCATTTATCACCTTCAGATTGAACAATTTCAACACCACTGACAACCGTATGAAATTTTTGCAGCCTGGATACAAAGGTTTTTCCTTGTCGCTGCATAGAGTTTCATACACATGTGCCCGCTGAAAAGACTCTTGTCCAATATCACGAATCATGTCCTCTAGTCGATCGTCCATATCTACATCAACTTCCTCTCTTGTGGACACACTTGGCTTGTTTAACAGTTCACCATGCCAAGTCCATTTTGTATATCTTTGCCAAATCCCAAAAACACGAAGATGATTCCGTACCTCCTCAACTTTTAGTGTTGGCCCATTCAAACACTTAACACAAGGACAATAGAAAGTTGTTTGATTAGGAAATTTTGCTTGGGAAAATTGTAAGAACTCTTCGACCCCGTTCTTATACTCACCACTTAAACGATGTTTTTGCATCCAACTACGATCCATAAATGTGTTCTGAAATAATATACACACACTTTTATGCTTAGATATTTAACTAACATTGACATGAACATTGATGTACTCGTGATAAGCTACGGAAATGGATATCATTATACAATAGGCCCACAATGGGTCCAATATCAAAGCTAACATCCATCAACATCATCATTCAAATGCAAAGCAACATTCTAAGAGTTCCTTTGCATGAACAAATATGTTTTAAGAAAGAAATGGGAGCTAAAGATTTTAGATACCAATTTAGCTCCTAAATCTTCAACACTTCAATATGATCATTTTATTAAATAAAATGTAAAAACCCAACATCTACGAGGCCATGACATACCAAAAATCAAAGACTAAAACACTAACTTTTAACCACTGTCACTACCACTACAAAGCTTGAAGATTAAGATTAAGAGTCACTACCACTACAAATCAAAGACTAAAACACTAACTTTTACAACGCTAGAAAGTTTAGGTTAGATTAAGAGTCTACCTAATGCTGCTACCTCCAAGGAAATGTAGTATTTCAGGCAAACAAATAAAGTTTAACAAACAGACTCTATAAAAAAAATCTGAAAATTTTAACACCAATAAGAGCAAAAAAGAATAGCAAACCACATATTTAATGGAATTCAATTCGAGCAATAGCAGTCAAAGTAGATAACAAGCAGCAAAGCTTGACAGAGAGTTAGCAAAGTATACCTTGAGTATTCGAAGAATGCGAGAAAGTTGTCAGGGCACCTTTCTATTGACCCGCGGTGGAGAAACGGGGCTGTGCCTGGCCGAGTGCTTGCGACGGATGAGCCCCTCAGAGAACCGGGGCTGTTGCTAAAACTCAACGCGGGTAGTGAACCGAAGAAGGAATGAATGATGAGGAAGGAGGAGAGGGAGGAGTGTCGCGGTGGAGGCGGTGGTGGCAGTGGAGAAACAAAGAAGGAATGAACAACGAGGAAGGAGGAAAGGGAGGAGTGTCGCGATGGAGAAACGAAGAAGGAAGTAACGACGAGGAAGGAGGAGATGGAGCAGTGTCGCGGTCGCGGTGGTGAGAGTTTCAGAAATAGTGTCGCGGACGAAGGAGGAAGGAACGGCGCGATTGTAATGAATGAGACAGAGGGTGAACAGAGTATTAGGTATAAGGAGGGAAATTACTTTTAATCTACGACCGCGGTTTTTCACAAAAACCGGCGCCATAAGTTGACATACGACCGCGGTTTAACAAAAACCGGCGTCATAGGTATAGATACGACCGCAGTTTTTAGTAAAACCGACGCCATATCTTTTGGCCAGATTCACATTTTCACAATATTTTATTTAAGACACATACGACCCTGGTTTTATATGAAAACCGACGCCATATCTACCGACTCCAGATTTCTCCTTTTTATAATATTTTTAATATATAACTACGGTTTTTTAAAAAATCGGTGCCAAAGCTTTTAACCGCGGTTGTTTTAAAAAACCGGCGCCATAGGTTAAACATTTAACCGCGGTTTTTTAAAAAATCGGCATCGTAACGTGATGGATATTTATCTTTTCACTTATAACGCCGGTTTTTCAAAAAACCGGCTTTAAAAGTTATGCTTTAATTTCAAAAATGCCACCGCGTTATATTTTACGCCGGTTATCTCCAAAACGGCGTTATAAGTCTATTTTTTAGGTGTATTTCGCACTAGTGATATGGCAGGTCAAAGCTCGAATAATCCCAAGGACTAGTCAAATTAGGATGCAATGATTAATGAGGAGACAAATGAGGAGGAATTAAATATAGAAGGCGACAAAAAAAAGAATGAGTCAAGGAAGTCAGGAGGAAAAAGTGGTTTGTGAATCACATGCGATGGCACGCCCCAAAACGACTGCTGTTGTGGAGGGAAACGTAAATTCTAATAAAGATAATTTTTTAATGGCGGGCCCTGGCAAAGGAGCCTGCCAGGGATCATGAGTATTCTAAGTTGGAACTGCTGGGGCCTGGGCAACCCGAGCGCAGTTCCGTCCCTCTGTGACCTCATTCGGTCGTACCAACCGAATGTTATGTTCCTTTGTGAAACTTTGGTACACGCTACGAAAATTGAAGAGATCAGAGTTTGTCTGGGATTTGATTTTGCTTTTGCAGTATATAGAAGTGGCAGAAGTGGTGGGTTGGCTCACCTTTGGAGTCATCCTTTTGATTATCATATTATTAGCTATGCGTAGAATTTTATTAATGCTAAAGTGAGCCAACAAGGGCGCCCCCATTGGCGCTTTACAGGCTTCTATGGCTACCCTGAGTCTGAGAGGCGTAGGGAGTCATGGGATCTCCTTAGGACTCTTGCCCAGGATAATTCGCTTCCGTGGTGCACTTGTAGGGAAATCGCGCAACAATCAGAGATAAAACGCAGCGGAATTTTTTTTTCCCTTTCATGGATCCTTGCGAATGGTCATGATTCAGGGATTATGTTGGTTACCTCTTGTAGCGTAGACCGTTGCAGACGAGAACGAGCGTCGTACTGATGACAACGCCTCTACGCAGTCCACACGAACAGACTTCGAATGGGAGCGGCCACCGCATCTGTGCTATTTAGCGGGCGGCGATCCTAACGCACACAAGGTCTCTCAGTACGGCTAGGGTTAATTCCTTGAATGAACTTTCAGCTTAAGTGTTCTATTTATAGAACCACTTAAGATTGACCTAGCGGCGCACCTTAGCTTACCATGTGCTGCGTTACTCTTGACTTACGATGGTGCGTCATAAGAGCACACCACTGAATAAAACGAGTCTTACTCATTTATATTTAATCTCCCATTAATCTATTCTTATGTGTGTGACCCTGTAGGTTCCCGTAATGTTGGCAATAATATTAAGTCACTATTTATATTATAAATAGAGAGCGGTGTCTAGCAACACATCACTGCTACCCAAGTAACAAGAATGTCAGAGTTATGATGTAACCTTTCTGTCATAATGATCATGTGTATAATTACCCTTTTGCCCTTATATCTATATTGAACACAAGGCATAGTGTGTGTCACCCTTGTATAGTTCAACATTATTTTCCTTGATACCCAAGTAGACTAAGTAACGACAAATAAGATCAATATCTCATATTGACTTATTTCAGCATGGCCATGCATTTTACAGTCATACTCTATCAAGAGGCCCACAGATATTACTCCTGCTATGTAGGAGGGGCAAATCCCATCTAGGTCACTCATGTCCCTCTGCATGACTCGTGGAGTGCCCAGTTAACTGACTTTATAATTGTCTTGTTACAGACAATGTTTGACGGTAACAAAACACTCAACTCCTCATGTAGGGACCATAGTGGTTTCAGGTCAAAGGGTGGAATACACCACTATCACTATGAGAACAACTTATGACCCTTACATAACGCACTATGTAGTATTCTCATGGCGGGTCAATCTAGTACACAATTACCCTAATGTGTACCTATGCGGTGACTTGATATCTCATATCTATAACCTGTGAGATAAGGTTATCAGTCCACCCACATAATAGTCTTAATGTATTATTATTGCCCTTATTGATAATAATACTCGACTACGGATATTTAAGAGTAAGTTCTATAGTATCTCACAACCGAATCATCTACTCGATGTTCTATTAAAATTGAACTTTTACTGAAGGACTTTATTACGTTGAAACAAACATAATAACTGAAATACCTCATATAATAGATAAATAACATGATACAAATTATAAGTTCAAAAGGAACTACATTGGCCTCTAGGGCTTACACTAACAATCTCCCACTAGAACTAGAGCCAATTAGGCATGTACCTAATACCTATAGATCTAGTATGACCATCATGCTTCTGTTGGGTAAGAGGCTTTGTAAGTGGGTCAGCAACATTGTCAAGTGTTGGTACTCTGCATATCTTTACATCTCCTCTATCGATAATCTCTCGAATGAGAAGGAAGCGCCTAAGTATGTGTTTGGATCACTGGTGAGATCTAGGTTCCTTAGCTTGTGTAATGGCACCATTGTTATCACAATAGAGATCAATGGGGTCCACAATGCTAAAAACTGTACCAAGTTCAGTAATAAACTTCTTGATCCAAACAGCCTCTTTTGCTGCATTGGAAGCAGCAATATACCCGGCCTCTGTAGTAGAATCAGAGACTATTTCCTGCTTTGAACTCTTCCAGCTCACAGCGCCACCATTTAGGCAAAACACATAACCAGATTGCGATTTAGAATCATCTTTATCTGTCTGGAAGCTAGCATCGGTGTAACCTATTACAGTGAGCTCTTCCTGACCTCCATATACCAAGAATGAATCCTTAGTTCTTCTCAAGTACTTAAGGATGTTCTTGACAACAACCCAATGACCATCACCGGGATCAGACAGGTACCTGCTCGTTGTGCTCAAGGCATACGAGACATCCGGTTGGGTACATAACATGACATACATGATAGATCTAATTGTAGATGCATATGGAATCTTATTCATGCGATCCCTCTCTTCCTGAGTAGAAGGGATTGTGCTATTGATAGGCATAAGCCATGTGTCATAGGCAGGAATCCTTTCTTGGAATCATGCATATTAAAGCGTCTCAGGACTTTGACTATGTATGTACTCTGACTCAGGCCAAGCAATCTTTGCGATCTATCTCTATAGATCCTGATTCCTAATATGTAGGTAGCTTCACCCAAATCTTTCATAGAAAAGCAATTCCCTAACCAAGTCTTAACTTGTTGCAAAGTAGGGACGTCGTTTCCGATGAGTAATATGTCACCCACATATAACACCAAGAATACAACTATGCTCCTACTAACCTTCTTGTAAACACAAGGTTCATCTTCATTTTTTATGAATCCAAACTGTCTCACAGTTTCATCAAAACGAAGATTCCAACTTCTGGAAGCTTGCTTCAATCTATAGATTGATCGCTGCAACTTGCATACTTTCTTGGCATCATCTGAAGTGTCAAAACCTTCAGGTTGTGTCATGTACACGTCCTCAAGGAGATTTCCATTAAGGAAAGCAGTCTTGACATCCATTTGCCATATTTCATAGTCATGGTATGTAGCGATGACAAGTAAAATCCGAGCAAATTTAAGCATTGCAACTGGTGAAAAAGTTTCATCATAGTCTACACCATGAATTTGCTTGAAACCCTTAGCAACCAGTCGTGCCTTATAGGTATGAACCTTCTTCAAGTTCTACTTTCCTCCCACTGATTCCTTTGGAAACGAATTCCCTTTCTAGGAATACACTAGTTCTAGCGACAAACACTTTGGCCTCAGAAGGATTGTAAAAGTAGTATCCCTTGGTTTCTTTAGAATACCCCACAAAGAAGCATTTATCAGATTTGGGCTCAAGCTTAGTGGAAATCTGTCGTTTCACATATAGTTCACAGCCCCAAATCTTCATGAAAGACATACTGGGTATCTTGCCAGTCCATATCTTATATGGTGTCTTTTCCACAGTTTTGGATGGAACACGGTTAAGTGTGAAAGCTGCAGTTAATAGAGCATGTCCCCAGAAGGAATTTGGAAGATCCGCACGACTCATCATAGATCGGACCATGTCCAACAAGGTTCGGTTTCTCCTTTCAGAAACACCATTCCATTGTGGTGTTCCAGGAGGGGTGAGTTAAGATAGGATCCCACACTTTTTCAGATGATCATCAAATTCTAGACTCAAATATTCACCACCTCGATCTGATCGAAGGGTCTTAATATTCTTACCTAGTTAGTTTTGTACTTCATTCTTGAATTCTTTGAACTTTTCAAAAGATTCCGATTTGTGTTTCATGAGATACACGAATCCATATCTATTATAAGCATCAGTAAATGTGATGAAGTACTGAAAACCTCCTCTAGCTGATGTGTTTAGTGGTCCACATACATCAGTATGTATGAGGCCCAAAAGATCACTAGCCCTTTCACCTTTTCCTGTGAATGGGGTTTTTGTCATCTTTCCTAATAAACAAGATTCACATGTCTCAAATGATTCATAATCAAAAGAGTCCAAGAATCCATCTTTATGGAGCTTGGAAATACGCTTCTCATTTATATGGCCTAAACGACAATTGAATTCTTTGAACTTTTCAAAAGATTCCGATTTGTGTTTCATGAGATACACGAATCCATATCTACTATAATCATCAGTAAATGTGATGAAGTACTGAAAACCTCCTCTAGCTGATGTGTTTAGTGGTCCACATACATCAGTATGTATGAGGCCCAAAAGATCACTAGCCCTTTCACCTTTTCCTGTGAATGGGGTTTTTGTCATCTTTCCTAATAAACAAGATTCACATGTCTCAAATGATTCATAATCAAAAGAGTCCAAGAATCCATCTTTATGGAGCTTGGAAATACGCTTCTCATTTATATGGCCTAAACGACAATGCTAAAGATAAGTCGGATTCAACTCATTTGGTTTCATCCTTTTTGTATTGATGTTATAAATGGGCGTTTCGAGATCAAGGACATAAAGTCCATTACTCATTTGTGCACTAGCATAGAAAATATCATTTAAATAAATAGAGCAACATTTGTCCTTTATTATAAATGAAAAACCAAACTTGTCCAAACAAGAAACGGAAATAATATTCCTACTAATTGCAGGCACAAAATAACAGTTCTCTAACTGAATAATAAGCCCACTGGGCAAAGTCAATACATAAGTTCCCACAGCTAAAGCAGCAACTTTTACTCCATTGCCAACTCGTAGATCAACTTCGCCCTTTGCTAATGGTCTACTCCTTTTGAGCTCCTGCACATTAGTACAAATGTGAGACCCACATCCAATATCTAATACCCATGATGCAGAAGTAGATAAATTGACTTCTATAACAAAAATACCTGAGGTGGAAGTCTCACTTCCCTTCTTCTTTTCTTCCAGGTACTTTGGGCAGTTCTTCTTCCAATGTCCAGTCACACCGCAGTGGAAGCAATTTCCCTATTTAGCCACACCGCCCTTAGGCTTTAAAGCATAAGTCTTGGGCTTGTTAATTCCCTTACCCTTGCCCTTATACTTGTTCATGGGCTTCTTGAATTGCTTCTTGCCCTTTCCACCATTGACCATCAAAATGGCCTTCCCTTTCCCTTTGTTGATGTTATGTTCTGCAGTTCTTAACATGCTTAACAGTTCTGGCAGAGTTTTGTCCATGTCATTCATAGTGAAATTCATGACAAACTGATTGAAACTCTCCGGCAAAGATTGCAGGATCAAATCAATCGCAAGCTCTCGCCTGAAGGAAAATCCCAATCGATCAAAGTTCTCAACATACCCAATCATTTTGAGTACATAGGGACCTACAGGGCATCCTTCTACCAGTTTGCTTTGGAAAAAGGCTTTGGAAACTTCATACTTCTCATGCCTAGCTTGCTCTTGATAGAGCATCTTGAGGTATTCGATCATATCGAATGCTTCCATGTTCTCGTGTTGCTTCTAAAGCTCAGAGTTCATGGTAGCCAGCATGAGGCAGCCAACTTCCAGGGCATCATCTTGATGCTCTTATAAGCATCCTTTTTCAGCCCTAGGGGCAGTAGCAGCCGGTGGCTCTTGGGGAAGGGCTCATTCGAGAACATACAGCTTTTTCTCTTGTTTGAGGACAATCCTCAAGTTTCGGTGCTAGTCCAAAAAGTTTGTTCCAGACAACTTATCCTTCTCAAGGATTGATCGCAGTAGGTTATTGTGAGTGTTTGATGCCATGGTAATCTACATTAAGAAAATATGCAGAATATAAGTATCATGCAATAAACATATTTAATTAGGTCTTTAATTAAATACACTTCCCACTATTTTACTCAAACCAATGACCCTCAACATTGATTCGGAAAATCCCATTGGAAGATTTTCTAGTGAACCGAGATCCATATTTCACTTTATTTTAAATCAGCTTTGGTTGATCACTTAAAACTCAGTTATTTAGGTAGGAACTCTTTCCAATTGTATCTCATACAATTCTCGGTTAGTTGGGTGAATAACTATTATCCTGATCCATCACATGGATAGTTCCCAACTCACTTGCCTCTAAACCTTTCAATCCTATTATACTCGGTTTAGTTAAGTTAGACCCAAAGATAGCAGTTGGATATTACATTTATCCCATCACATCTTACTAGTATTGAAAATTTACTCCGCTTTGGCGAACCCACATTTCCGATATTAGTCTTGATGATTGCTAACTATTGGAAGACATTTAAATTTAACTTAATATTTCCTTTTGAGGGATGTTATTAAAAAATGATCTCACCATTTGTTATCTATTTAACTTACTATATTTATACATGTATCTCATACATATTTGTTAAACTATTTAACCTACTATATTCATACATGCATCTCATACATATATAGAAAATAAATATGGCGTGGTTATGGCCCCTAACGCATTGATTCTCACAAGCCAATGAGAGAATCCAAGCTAAACCTAGGAATCAAGCTTCTCCAAGTGTGACCTCCAATGTAGCCCTCTTATGAAATTTCATTCTTGTCTCCTCTCTTACATTACATTAATGAGAATAAAAGAAAAGCACGGCACGCAGGCCGTATTTTAAAAGAAAAACAAAAGGCACGGCACGCAACCAGTATTTTAAAATTCCAAAATAAAATAAAAGGGACTAAGGCCATAACCACTCACCATGCATCACAAAACATTAATGACAATTAATAATAATAATAATATTCACTTATTACTATTAATCTTATCATTAAATGTGATTAAAGCCAATTAATTAAAATTAAATAATTTCAAAATAACTCGCTTAGCAGATTCAGTGAATATTTCACGTTGCAGAAAAAAATGCCGCCTCATTGTGACCGTGAAAGCTTCACGCCATAAGAATAGCGTCGCCGTTTCACGTTGTTACCAACACGATTTTGGGTACCAATGCTTAGACCCAACGACGCCAACCTTCAGACCCGCAGTACAACACGTTGTATCGACACTTGACACAAAACCGAATCGTTTATTCAAATAAGCATACATAATCACCATATATATCTCATATATACAGATTATCTGAAGCAACATATATATCACATATATACCTAACCGGGTTTTCGCAATAATCAAACAAGGTATAATTTTTAAAACGAATAGATTCATAATCTAACTATCGCATATAAGAACGCATGTCACACATACATACAGATAATCACAAAAAATCGAATCATGGTTTCGCAAGTGGCTCTGATACCACTGTAGGGAAATCGCGCAACAATCAGAGATAAAAAGCAGCGGGAAATTTTTTTTTACCTTCCATGGATCCTTGCGAATGGTCATGATTCAGGGATTATGTTGGTTACCTCTTGTAGCACAGACCGTTGCAAACGAGAACTGGAGTCGAGCACGAGCGTCGTACTGATGACAACGCCTCTACGCAGTCCACACAAACAGACTTCGAATGGGAGCGGCCACCGTCTACTGTGCTAGCTGACAAACGGAGCCGGCAGTCACGAACGTACACAAGGTATCTCAGTACGGCTAGGGTTAATTCCTTGAATGAACTTTCAGCTTAAGTGTTCTATTTATAGAACCACTTAAGACTGACCTAGCGGCACACCTTAGCTTACCATGTGCTGCGTTGCTCTTGACTTACGATGGTGCATCATAAGAGAACACCACTGAATAAAACGAGTCTTACTCATTTATGTTTAATCTCCCATTAATCTATTCTTATGTGTGTGACCCTGTAGGTTCCCGTAACGTTGGCAGTAATATTAAATTACTATTTAATATTATAAACAGAGAGCGGTGTCTAGCAACACATCATTGCTACCCAAGTAACGAGAATGTCAGTGTTATGACATAACCTTTCTGTGATAATGATCATGTGTATAATTACCCTTTTGCCCTTATATCTATATTGAACACAAGGCATAGTGTGTGTCACCCTTGTATAGTTCAACATTATATTCCTTAATACCCAAGTAGACTAAGTAACAACAAATAAGATCAATATCTCATATTGATTTATTTCAGCATGGCCATGCATTTTACAGTCATACTCTATCAAGGCATCCACAGATATTACTCCTGCTATGTAGGAGGGGAAAATCCCATCTAGGTCACTCATGTCCCTCTGCATGACTCGTGGAGTGCCCAGTTAACCGACTTTATAGTTGTCTTGTTATAGACAATGTTTGACGGCAGCAAAACACTCAACTCCTCATGTAGGGACTATAGTGGTTTTAGGTCAAAGGGTGGAATACACCACTATCACTATGAGAACAACTTATGACACTTACATAACGCACTATGTAGTATTCTCATGGCGGGTCAATCCAGTACACAATTACCCTAATGTGTACCTATGTGGTGACTTGATATCTCATATCTATAACCTGTGAGATAAAGTTATCAGTCCACCCAAATAATAGTCTTAATGTATTATTATTGCCCTTATTGATAATAATACTCGACTACGAATATTTAAGAGTAAGTTCTATAGTATCTCACAACCGAGTCATCTACTCGATGTTCTATTAAATTAAACTTTTACTCAAGGACTTTATTACGTTCAAACAAACATAATAACTGAAATGCCTCATATAATAGATAAATAACATGATACAAATTATAAGTTCAAAAGGAACTACATTGGAACTACATTGGCTTCTAGGGCTTACACTAACAGTACTATGGGTGATTATAATGACCTTCTTTCAAATGAGGACAAAAAGGGCCTGGATCATCCACCCTGGATGATTAAGGGATCTAGAGAAGCTGTTCAAGATTGCAACCTTATTGACTTGCCAATGGAGGGCTAGCAGTTTACATAGATAAAAAGTAGAAATGCTCTAAACCCCATAAAGGAGCGCCTAGACTAAGCCTTGGCTACCCAGCAGTGACTAGACGCGTTTCCAAATTTCAGGCTCCAAAATGCCATTGCGGATCGTTCGAACCACTCCCCGATTCTTTTTCGTCTTATGAGCATGGGCGTCGTCCGGGGATCCGGGTTTTCAGATTTGAGAATGCTTGGCTTGAAGAGGCCGAGTTGGAGAAGATTGTGAAAAAAGGTTGGGCGCAAGATTCCACTAATGCTTTGCTAGCCAAGCTCCATTATTGCACAGAAGAGTTGGATGATTGGGGTAGTCGGGTGAGAAATCGCTTCAAAGCAGGTATAGACAAGTGCAAAAAAGAGATGGAATTTTACAGGGATGGTAAAAATGGTCATGCGGTTGCTAAATATAATGAATTGAGGAAGCAGTTGAGTTTCTTGTTGAAACAAGGGGATATGTTTTGGAAGCAGCGAGCCAAAGCTCATTGGCTTAAAGATGGAGACACTAATTCTAATTTTTTTCATGCAGTTGCTTCTACAAGGAAGAAGGTGAATCATGTCTCCAATTTGCAGGTGGATGATGGGACAGTTGTTTCGGACCAGCCTGGTTTGTGTCAAGTAGCAAAAGCATATTTTGATCAACTATTTGTGCATGGGGCAGCAGAGCATGAGGCGGTGATGTGATGTATCATGCATAGAGTCACGGAGGAGGACAACATGAATCTTATTGGGACTTTCAGCATGGAAGAGTTCAAGTAGGCTTTGTTCAGTATGCATTCTGATAAGGCTTCAGGCCCTGATGGTCTCAACCCAATGTTCTACAAGCGTTTTTGGGATCTTTGTGGTCAGGAAATTTTCTAAGCCTGTGTTTCTTGGCTGGATCAGGGGCGCCTGCCACCCAATCTAAATTATACCAACATTGTGCTCATTCCTAAGAACGATAACCCCACCTCTATGAAGGATCTCAGACAAATATTCCTTTGCAATTTGGTTTACAAGATCATGGCTAAGGTGCTAGCAAACAGACTGAAGCCGCTCCTTCCTAGGTACATCTCTCAAGAACAATCTGCATTTGTTAAGGATAGGTCCATATTAGACGATGTGATGGTTGCCATAGAGACTATTCACCACATGAGATGTAAAGTGAATGTTAAGGTGGGAGAGGTGGCATTGAAAATTGGTATTAGTAAAGCTTATGATAGAGTTGATTGGGATTTTCTAAAAGGAGTCTTGGAGAAGATGGGTTTTTGTAACAAGTGGATGGAGTGGATGCTTATGTGTTTACACTCTGTTCAGTATTTTGTTCTTATGAATGGTGAGAGAGCTAGACACGTGACCCCTAGGAGAGGCCTCAGACAAGGGGACCCTGTGTCCCCTTACCTTTCTATCATCTGTGCAGAGGGTCTTACAACTCTTATTAAGAGAGCGGAGGCAAGAGGAGACATCCATGGTATTCGTGTGTGTAGAGAGGCCCCCCTCACACCTCTTATTTGCTGACGATTGTTTCTTGTTTTTTAGGGCAGATGAAAGAGAAGCTACAGGCATGAGAGAGATCCTTACAACCTATGAAAGAGTATCAGGCCAAGCTATCAATCTGATGAAATCTGAAATTTGCTTCAACAAGAACACACCACAAGATATGAGGGTGAGAGTTACAGGCATCCTTGGTGTGATGGAATGCCTAGGCACTGGGAAATATTTGGGCATGCCCTCCATGGTTGGCAGAAAGAAAAAAGCTATTTTTGGATTCCTTAAAGATAGAGTATGGAAGAGGGTTCAAAGTTGGTCAGGCAAGCACCTCTCAAAAGCAGGGTGTGAAGTACTAGTGAAGTCGGTGGCCCAAGCTATTCCCACTTATTTCATGAGCATGTTCCTCCTTCTAACAACCCTGAGTGAGGAGTTGGAGTGTATGATCAATTCATTTTGGTGGGGAACTAATAGAGGCACGGACAGAGGCATTAATTGGTTGCGGTGGGAGAAACTTACAATGAGGAAAGAGTATGGTGGGATGGGCTTCAGGCATTTCTATGGCTTCAACTTGGCCACGCTAGGGAAGCAGAGTTGGAAATTATTGACCAACCATAATGCTATTATATCCAGAGTCTTCAAAGCTAAATACTACCCAAGAACGGGGTTCCTTGAGGCATGCTTGGTCCATAATCCAAGCTATGTGTGGCGTAGCATCCACTCTTCCCAGGTAGTGGTTAAACGATACGGGAGATGGTGTTTAGGTAATGGCAAGAGTGTTAATGTTTGGCAACAACCTTGGTTATGGTGTAATGATAGTGCTTTTATTTCTTCAAGTCCACCCCCAGGCTTGGAGAATTTAAGGGTAGCTGACCTCACTTAACGAGGAAACAAAGGATTGGAGAACTGACATAGTGCAGCAGCTGTTTCAATCGTGGGATGTAGCAAGAATTACTAAGATCCCTTTAGTGTATGCTCATGGTGCAGACAAGATGGTGTGGCGCTTAACTAGGAATGGCTCCTTCTCTGTGAAATCAACTTATTTCCATTTGATGGAACATGTTATAGACACACATGAGATGCAGGTGCCAGGTGCATAGAAGGATCTATGGCGGCTTAAAGTTCCAAGCCGGGTGCGTGTATTTTTGTGGCGAGCGGCAAGAGGTGTGCTGCCAATGAGACAGCATCTACGGAGGAAAGGAGTAAACTGTGATCCTGTTTGTGTGCACTGTGAGGCCACAGATGAGAATGAGTGGCACGCTTTTTCTGGTGTAATTTCTCAAGGGAGTGTGGGCTGAGTCAGGTCTTTGGAGTGCTATTCAGCCTCTGTTTGATGTTGCTGAAGGCTTCAATGATCTCTTATGGGCTATCCTTACAAACTTATCCCCTCATCAGAAAACTCTGGCAGCCATGATTGTTTGGAGCTTATGGGGACATCGTAATGCCAAGGTAAGGGCTGCAGCAAGCGTTTTCGACACAGTTAGGAAAGCAATAGCTACCCTTGAAGATTGGTCTCAGGTTCAGGCTAAGCAAAATCCTAATGGCACAGCGCAGCAACTGACTCAACTAATCCGTTGGAGGAAACCGCTTGTAGGATCTATGACCTGTAACATGGATGCTGCCATGTTCTTGGAGCAAAATCGCGTTGGAGTTGGAATATGTCTAAGGAATGAGCAAGGGGAATTTGTAAAATCTCGAACACTTTACATGCCAGGATCACCATCTGTTATAGAAGCAGAAGCATTTGGACTCTTGGAGTCTATTTTATGGCTAAGGGATATGAATGTTGCTAATATATCCATCGAACTGGACAATTTGCCAGTGGTGGAGGGTATACAAGGCAACAGGAGTAACCTCACTGAACTTGATAGTATACTTTCTAGGTGCAAGATGCTTTTGAATTTGTCTAACAACTTTGGGATAAGTTATATTAGGAGACAAGCTAATCGAGTTGCTCATACATTAGCCAGGGCGTCTCAGTTGTTCGCTAGCCACCAAGATTTTGATTATATACCTCCCTATACTGTGGATGTTATTTTCGATGAAATGAGATGAGTTTGTTTCTGTCAAAAAAAAACTAAGTAAATAGTAATAAATCATAATTCTACTCAGTGAATAGGAAATGTAATTCCCTTAGCAGGACATGTCATTCTAATTGACTTTGAAAATATCCGAAGTCTGACATGTGAATTTCATTCTTAAATTATCATGACAGAAATAGAACACAAAAATTACCTCATTAAAACCTTATAAATTTTATAAATTTCCAAATTCTGGTGCACGTACAAATTTTGCATTTCCAAAGAACAAATATAGCAATAGCTTCTCTACTCATAACTTGAATTAGAATAATGTATACTTCAATAAAGGTAGAAAATCACAGAGCCACTGCTATGCATAAAATTTGATTTCAGAATTACAAAATTTTAGTTAAATAATTAAAATAAAAATAAAAATAATTTTGTTTACACTGTTGTGGCTAAAACAATACAGTGAACAACCGTGTAGCTATTGTCATTTCTTGGTGGCCAAAGTTGTTTTAGTTCCTTAAAATTGGATTTCAATAAAACCAGATATCCAAATATGAAACCGGATATCAAACCAGTTTTGGGGAGATGGATGTGGTTTAACTTTGAAATCCATTTTAGATAAATGGTTAATGATGAATATGGTCAAGTTTTTCTAAAAAATATATCCATGAACAACCCTACTTGAACTCCAACTTCTGATCTCCTCAAACCACGTACTCATCCATTCCGCCGCATCATTGATTAGGGCTGGAATTTTGCCCTCCTCCATGCTTTCAAGCAAAACCAGGTTAGAGCCCAATGGTGTCACTCTGGCAGAAAAATAACCCTGCTTATGGAAATCCTCGTAGATATTATAGGACATACCTGACTTGGATACCTGTCCTACAAACTTATTATGAAATTTCTGCATCTCTGCCTCCTCCACATTGAAATGTAAATTAGCCATCTTACCTCCTTCCCCGTAAAGTGTCGAACTTGAGAGGCCTGACAAGATTACCACGTAACTTATCAAACTTGCATTTAACTAATTATAAACTTATTTGTTTGATTGACGGATTTAGTGGAGTAACCTTATCAAACGAAAGATCCCTATAAACACTTGTAAATTTTCCATTATGATAAAACTCCTTTAGAAAGGACTCCCCATCAACTTTGAGTAAATCCCATAAATGTTTAATGAAGAAGAAAGTGACTCTATCACCCAGACATTTGGAACTCTCACAATCTCACAGTAAATTAAGCAAGCATATATCTAGATATATACAAATCATACAGATTTTCGTTTTCAGGTGCAACTTTGTAAGAATCCACCAAGAAGATTTTTCTTCCAAATGGGGTTCTAATTAGGATGTATTGTCAATACTATATACTGATATAAACATTCCAAGCTTCCATCTTATAATTAAAAGACATTATTCACAAAAAAAAAGTATCAACAGTACATATATATTCTAACACTTCAATTTTATTGTTCGATCTGTGGCTTATTTGTCCTAGAAGTTAATAAATTTTGTGTAGTTATATCGATGAAAATTAAAGCTGTTGATCGACAGGAACAAGAAGTCTTTTGAAAAAAAAAAAAGGTTATATATTAAAGTCTAGATTTTGGGTAATTAACTTTTTAGCTAGGGAGATGCTAATTAGGGGTGGAAACAGGCCGGACCGAGTTAGGCTTTGAAAGACTCAAGTCTGGCCTGTTCAAAAAAATTAAGGTCAAAGTCTGATATGCTACTTGTCATAGGTTTTTTTAGGTTTGACATGATATTTTTGAAAGTTTGGTATGACCTGTTAGCCCACTCAAAGGTAGATTTCATATTGGCGATCCGGAGGTCTTTGACCTCACTCCGGTATCTAGGGGAAAGGGGCCCTAAATATTCTGGAGTTCGGCCTGGAAGTAAGTAAAGTCTGACGTCTTTAAACAAGCCATCCGACCTATCTTTAAATAGACTAACAGGCTAATAGGCCAATGAGGTTCAATTCTATTTCTGATAAACTATAAAAAAAATTAAAATTAAAACTAGCACCACTAAGAAACATGGGACACAAGGGTGGAAATAGATAGGACGAGCTGAGTTCTGCAAGGTCTGATAGAGAGTTTGACCTTGTATGATAATTTATTTAAATTCTATTTTATAATAAGACCTTTAAATATGTCAAAAATTTATGTGCGTCAATATGCTTAAATTATTGAAAATATCTGCAAGTATATGATTTAACATAATATACAAAATTTAATATAATAATAATATCACTTAATATTTAAATTTACTTAAGATCGGCCTATTAATTAGGCCTAAAAGGCATTTTGAATAGCCCAAAGTCTGACTTTTTTAGCTAAGTGTGATTCTTAAAAAGTCGTGATCATGTTTGTTAAAAAAAAAGTTTGATCTGACCTGTCCTGGCCTCAACTTGATGTAAGCTAGACCATAGGTTACTGTGCAGGGATATGATATATTTCCACCCCTAATGCTTATATGATTAGATTTTATTTTTTTTGTGGAAAATGATTGGATTTGATTTTAAGACTTAATGAAAAAGAAAAAAGAAATAAGATTTGATTTAAGACATTGAGAATCGATCAAATGGCGCCTAGCCATTTAAAGTTTGGCTTTCTTGATCCTAGAATTTATGCATTTTGAACAATCTAGAGAATCCGATAGTTCCACTTTATTTGTCCTTTCATTCTCGGGCATCAGGTTCTCCACTCTTTGCTATAATTTGATGCCCCACCCAGTCAACAAAAAAACAAATATATTTTATACCAAGGTTCTTTGAATTTATATTATGTCTGTCTCAGATAATCATGTAAGGGAACAAATTGAAGGACCCAAAACAAAATCCATGATCACATAATTTGAAACTCACCAGAAACTGGTTACGTCTCTGGCCTAACCAGAACATCAATCTTCCCAAACCTTCCTTATGTAAACATAGTCATATACACAATGGGAAGCAGTCACAGTAGTCACACGAACCTTGGCAGCGACAGTACTTCTTTCGAATCCGGCGCCACAGGTTCCATAGCACGCTGGGGAAACACCTTTGAGGTTTCAATGAGCAAATGGAAAGAAAACGATCACACAGAAGTTTTGGGTGTGGAATACAAAACAGGTCAAAAAAAGCGTACTTGTGGTTTTCAACTGAAAGCAAGCCACGACAACAACGGTATTAACAGCATACATTTCGGTTTAGGCGACACCGCTGACAACAAAACTGAATTCGCTTTGAAGATCACGAGGGTTGCACGTGACGGTCTCCGCGGTGGGATAACTGGAATCGATTCCTCTGCTGCCCCAAAATCATTCACGAGGACTAAAAATGATTACTCAATAGAGACTACTATTGTTTCATATGGTTGTTCTTATAGAGATGGTCTTTTTGTTCTCGAAATGAAGAAAAAGGTTAATTCTGAAAATGCTTGCACGGTAACTTTAGCACATTATTATGTTACTAAAGATGTTGCTCTTTCTGTTTAGGCTAAAATTTCTCGCAAAGGGAGTGGTTTTGTTGTTGAAGTGGAAGGTCCTTTTAAACACCCAAGTGCTGATTTGCGTAAGGTGATTGTTAAAACCTCTCGTACGGGGATATGGTCGCCTGGTGCGTGTTCTCATTGTATGGCAGCGAAGGTTAGAACTGGTGGTAAAACTGGAGATTCGAATTTGTCGTTGAAAGATCAATCTCGTGAACAGAGCGATGGGAAAGTGGGTGAAATTGTTAAACATGCTTTCTTCTCGAGCAATGTTAGAGAGCAAACGAACACGGGACTGATTAATTCGAGTGGGTATACTACTGGTTCTCTAAATAATTCTATTATTTTTATAGATTGTAATTTTTAGGTTCTGGATTTGGAATTTGTTGTAATGTGGAAGGATTTACTTTTTTCTGTTTTTATGTTTCGAATAAAAATTAAATTATATTTTTAGTCTCTTAAGTTTATTTTAGGTTTTCAATTTAGTCATTTATGTATTATTTGTTTCAAATTATTTTTTTATGTATAAAGATTACACCAATATGGTCTCTTTGTTTCAAAGTGGTCCCTTATGTTATAAAATTTATACGTGGTCTATTTTTATTTTATTTTTTGCAAATTAATGGGCAAAAAGGGGACCACATTGTACAATTTTTGTAACAAAATGGACCATTTCAGAACAAAAAAAGAGGGACCACATTGGTATAACTTTTATACATAATGACCAATTCGAAACTTTTAATACATAAGGGACCAACCCGAAACATTAAATAAACATAAGGGACCAAAAGCATAATTTAACTAAAGGTTTATATAGAACATCCCAAAGGTATCATTCGTACTTCTCCCTCAAATATGTGAGCTAATCAAAACCGGACCGGGCAGTCTGACCGGTTGAACAGGAACCGGACCCCTGTCCGGTCCAAACGAATCTGAGAGTCGCCTTACATGAAAAGTGGGGATCGAAACGGAAAACCGGACAAAAATCGGGAACCGGCGGTTCGATCAAAAATCCATTTTTTTTAAAAAAAATGGTAAATGACATTGTTTTTTGCACATGAGATGTTTTTTATCCATTTTAGTGTACATTAATGGATTAAATCAAATACTATAAAAAAAATTTAAGACAAATTTGTACATTAATATTATTATTAGAGTAATTAGATTGTAATATTTGTGATTATTTAATACTAGAATGTTATTATGACATATCTGAGTTGGTTTAATATGTAATTTTGCATGTTATGTTGATTTATAACATTTTAAGTCAGGTTTAATTTTTAATACCGTGAAGTTATAAATATTATGTTTTTTTTGACCAAAAGTTATGAATATTATGTTATTTTTTGTTTGTTATTGCTTTATATATTATATTAAAAATAATGTTAATACCGCTTTTAGTCCTTGCTAAAATTTTTGTTTAGATTCTGCCCCTGTAATTTCAGATTCTCCAGTTTTAGTCCCTCTTCATCCACGTGGCATGACTCACGTGTAAAATATTTTACTGCTGGCCTATGCATGATGACTGTGAATTGATCCTAACCGTGAATTGCTTTCAATGGTGTAGATCAATTCATATTTTAATTTTTAATAAGTAATTTTGACAAAAAATAACAACTGTCTCTGCGCAAGAAACCACTGTCGGAAATCAAAACACCTTTAATCCTCCACCATCAGAAATCAAACCACCATTGTTCCATCAGGAAATCAAATCATCGTTGTTCTTCTACACTTTCCCAAATCGTTGGCAAGCGATATTCCGTCAAAGTCATCGTTGGGGCTTAGGGCATCAAGCGCTGCAAACTTCTTTCCACCAACATCACTTCCTCCCCCCGGTTCACCCACACCAGCCTCGCAATTCCTCTTCGTGGTTCGCCCTCATCGGCCATCGCTTTCTCTCCACTACCATCGCATTCGAAGAAGAGAGTGGACATTAGGGCACACAACGGAAGCTCCAGACCCGGCGATTGTGGACCTACCCACAAAAAATTCGTGATCGTGTTGAACAAATTCCAGGACCAGTTGAGGTTTTACGTGCCCCATACCGGCGTGCTTGAAAAAGAAGTTGAAATGTCACACAATTGATATTGAAATTACTGAGACCTTCGTCAGATTGTTTAGGGAAAGACACTCGTTGGTGGCTGAAAAAGAAATAGCCGAAGAACCCGGAACCTCTTCTTCTTCTAATTCATCTTCGTGTTTGTTTTCTTCAGCTTTGTGTTCTGTGTGATGTTGTTGTTTGTGTTCGACCTCGTTGTCCTGCTTCTAGAGAAGAAGAAGAAGAAGACAGAGATAGTGGAGGAATAGTGGAGAGGGATTTGATGAGAGTTTTCTTCAGCTTTTTTTTTTGTTTCAACGAGGGGGAGGATGAGGAAAGAGGGGTTTTCGAAGATGGGGATGGTGGAGATGGTTATGTTGTTGAGAGATGGGGAGCTTGGAGGGGAGGATGTGGTATTTTAGGAGGGAGAGAGGGAGTGGGCCGCGACGAATCCGGAACGAGCAAGAAGGGAAAGTGAAAACGAGCAAGAATCTGGAACGAGAAAGAAAGGGAAAGTGAAAACGTTTTTCATTTATTTATTTATTTATTTATTTTTTTATGTTGTGTCTACAATGAACAGGCCGACTATAAAAAATTTACACGTGAGTCATGCCACGTGGATGAAGAGGGACTAAAACTGGATTTTCCTGATATTACAGGGACTAAAAGCGGTATTAACCCTTAAAAATATTATTTAATTCATTTCCGATCTGACCCCGGTTTAACCCCGGTCAAACCCTTGAACCGGTGCCTTGTTTGGTTCAATAACCGGTCCGGTTTTAACAGCTTAGAGCTAACCGAGTCCATATGGCTTGAAATATGCTAGTCGCTAATAGGATGACAAATTATCTTCCTCCCCAACCACTCAAGGATATATTCAATCAACTTCTGATTATTTTGATTTCTCAAGAATAAAGGGACTTCATCCACTGCATTATATTTGTGTATGTAGATGACCTTATACTCGTAGGGAATTAAATTCGATAAGTTTATACTGTTAAGCAATTCTTAGATACTCCGTTATGAATACAGGATTTGAGTGATCTCTAAAATATTTCATGGGCTTGGAAATTACAAGATCTAAAGATGGTATACATATCGGCCATAAAAAAAAAAAACATATGATCTGTTTTATAGTTTTGCAGTACCAACACTATTACCGAAATACAATGGCTTTGTTAATTGTACCTCTCCTATTTAATTTCTCCATCTCTCTTTTTCTTGTAAAAAGTCAAAAATACCCCTCTCATACCATTCCCTTTCCCTTACATCGATTCCCCCACCTCCCACCCTTCCCCTTTCATACCACCACCGCCGCCGCCGCCGCCATCTCCAACCCCATGACCCCTAACCCCAACATCTCTCATCTCTATCACTACCCTCCCCCCACCTTTCACTTTTCTGTCACACTTGCGACACCTAATTTTTCTACGTTATTAGATTGTTTGGAATTCAAATTCTAAACGTGTAAGAAAGCAACAAAAAAAAAGGATTTTATGATTTTGTCATTCGGACACGTTCAAAATCTAATTTCTGAATGACTAAAATATTGTATCTATTCACCAAAAAAAAAATTATATCTAAAAAGATGATGAAGTGAGGAAGAAAAAGAAGAAGTTAAGAAAAAGGAAAGTAGGGGAGGGTGTGTGGGGTTTTCGGAGGAAGGGAGGATGGGTTTTATGAGGAGGGGAAGAGGAGTTCCAGGAAAGGGGATGGAGAAGTGGGGTTTAGGCGGGTGGAGTTTCGAGGAGGGATGGGAGTGGGGAGGGAAGCTACAAGGTAAGGGGAGGGGGAGTGGGGTTTTACGAATCACAGAGAAGAGGGAGGGGAAAGTGGATAGAGGTAAAAATGAAAAATGAGGAGAAAGATGAGATGGAGAAATTAAATGAAAAATGTTAATTGAACACAAAATCGTATGGACACCGTATGTCCGTACGGTTCGGACATGTACGAACAGTACGGACTTTTTTTTTTTTTGCTTTTTTTAAATTATTTTAGATTTTTTTAACTGGTTAATACAGATTTGGTATTAACCAGATATTTGAACTTGATTAACCAGATAAGAAAAAGTTTTAGGATTTAGCATTAACCAGATAATGAATAGCATTAACCAGGTATGTGAACTTGATTAATCACATAAGAAAATGAGATGTCAAGTTTCAAGATTTAGCATTAACCAGATAATGAATAGCATTAACCAAATATGTGAACGTGATTAACCAGATAAGAAAATGAGATATCCAAAAGTTTCAGGATTTGACATTAACCAAATAATGAATAGCATTAACCAGATATGTGAACTTGATTAACCAGTTAAAAAATCTGTAATATTTTAAAAAAAAATATTTAAAAAAAATATTTTAAAAAAATCTTTATCCGTATAATACGGACTTGGTGTCCCGTATTTAGTGTCCACTTTGTGTGTCCAAACAACCGGACCCAAATTAAATAGAGGAAGGACTTTTATCAATCCCCAAATACATTTTCACTGAGGCCATGCTTTGAAAAGTCATTGATCTTTCGCTATCAAACTTCTGAGGACTTTTCAAACGCTAAAAGAGAAGGCATATTTTCTTAATGCAACACATTGAATAAAAACATAACTACAAAAACTTCTTAACCGGAATAATCCAATTCTAAAAGCAAAAATGGAATTCATTTGCTAATTATTAAAATAAATTAGTTAATAGCTCGGAAACGTATAAGTGTATTTTTCATTAAATCTTAAAGTTAATATTTAGTAAATAAATATTTTAATGTGCGCATAAATTAAATTTAAGTATATTATTAATGTTTTTTTCTACTGAAAGTATATTATTAATGTTATAATTGTAAACTTTATCATGCTGATATTTGCAATTATTTTTTAAATGAATTACGTAAAAATGATATAAAAATGATATATGTATATATATATAGTGATTTAATTTATATTTTTAGTAATGAATTGATAGATATTATCAGAAATTATAGATTTAATTTGAATTTGATGTATAAATATTAGGAAATAATTAGCTTGAATTTAACTTGAAATGTATAATTTTATATGCTAACTAGGAAGTGAAAACTGGCCTGACATCCATGAGAATTTAAATTCAAGTATATAAGAAGAAAATAAAAAATAAAAAAGACAGCCATATGGAAATTTTGTAAAAGTTAATGTGATTGTGAGAAAAAATAGTGACTAATGTTTAAATGTGAACTTTCATTTGATATATAGGATTGAATGATTCTTAAATGGAATGGCACTCCTTGGCCTGGGCTATTTGGGAAGTGCGTAATAATTACATCTTTTCAAATGGGGTGGATAGAGCCCAAGTGTTGGATAGGATCTGGGTCCTCTCTTGGAGGTGGTTCCTGAGTAGGGAAAAGCCCGGCGAGTGCTTTTATTATGAGTGGTTTGTAGATCCCCTTGGATGTATTTGTAGGTAGCATAGCCATAGGTGTCTTTTATACTTCAGTTGCTACAACACCGATGGTGCTTGGGCTGTGACCACTTGTTGGTATCCGTCTTGTATTTTTTGTTTGGTTGTATAGGTTGGAGTACCCCTTATTCTCCATATACTTCAATATACTCTTTTGCTAGTGGAAAAAAAAGTGTAATAACTCAAGACATGTCAGCTTCCCTTCTGTAATACTAAATATTAACTTCAAGATTTAGTCCCCTCAATACTAAATATTAAAAAAAAAAAGAAAAAAAACTTTATAATTCAAAAGTCTCAATTTAGTCCTTAAACTAACACACTTTCTCCTCTTTAGTCCTTAAAGTATATGAAAATAATAAGTAGTCCTTAAAGTTTGTAAAATCCGTCAAATTAACCCCTAAAAATTTATGACAGATTTTACAAAATTTTAGGGACTAATTGGACGGATTTTATAAACTTTAATTACTACTTATTATTTTCATATACTTTAAAGACTAAATAAGAGAGAGTATTAATTCAGAGACTAAATTGAAAGTTTACTCTAGTTTCTTAGAACAACATTATTGTTGGTAGCTCATGAGTTGCTTACCCATAAGCAACCATTGCTTGTCTTATTTTGGCGTGGGAAAAAATTTCGTGGCAACACAGGTTGCTTAAAAATAAGCAATGTCCACTGTTTAAGCAATCACAAGAATCCGTTGTTTACCATTAAAATACCAACTTATGTGGAAAATTGAACCCAAATTAACAGCATGAAGAGAAAATTGAGGGAAAAAAGTCCTTTTCTTATTAAAGTCGTTTTCTGTATTCATTGCAAGACATGTCACCCCTTATTTCTGCTTTGAATATAATAGCTTCCCTTCTCTAGCTTCCTTTTATCAACAACTACACGTATTTAATATCTAAATAAATTAATTAAAAATCGCTTGGTCTCTTTATTATAAAAGTTAAGAATACTACTTTCTTTTGTTTCATGATACATACTACGTACCTGGTCTTTATATATAAATTCTCTTTGGAAAAAACATTGCCCCTTTATAAGACTTTATATATTAATTATTTTTTTACAACAATACCCCTAATTAAATGATAAGGTGACAATTTCTCTCTCTTAACAGCTTGAAGAGATGAATCCCAATAATTAAAAAATAATTTTTGAAAAATAATACATATTATTGAGAAATTTAACGTATCTAACTAATTTTTTTAATTTATTTGAATGGGTCAAAAGAGGTTTATATACATGAACGGATGTAGTATTAATAATATAAGTCGTGGTTACAATATAAAGACGAGAAAACCCTTAATTTTATTTCAGAAAGGAGAGAGCAACCTTAATTACATCATTAAATGTCACTCTTAAGAGGAACCGATACATTGAACACATGATCATCAACAATATCCCAGTTCCTTTTCCCATCAAACCCAAACGGATACTTCTTCTGTTTATTAGGATAAAACACCCCAAAATGTTTCTCCAGCTCAGGATCCTTCTGATTCTCATCAAACAACCCAAATATGTAAGTCTCTATAGGCCCAGACCTCACTGGAGTCCCGCCCTTAACATGCTTAATCAAATTATCAAGATAAACCCGCGCATTATCATAAGAAGCAGCAAAACCGCCATCCGAAGGCCAACCACTTTCCGACACAACAACCTTAACATATCCAATGTTAGTCTTATCAATTGACGCGTATAACGAATCTAACAAAGCATCAAACAGGTTTTGATAACCCCTCGAACCATCCCAAACAACAACATTAGGAGAAGTGAACAAAGCATAAGGAAGTTGTATCTGACTTGGGTTATCTTTATAGCTAAAATAAGAATAAATATTAGCAAATAAAGGAGCATTTGCATAAACCAAGTAACCTATGATTGGATCCAAATAAGACCTCCCTCCGTTTTTGAACGAACCCTTTGATGGTGGATAAGAGTTTTCAACAAGTGTCATGTCAATTGCTGTTGAAACTTTAATTTGATCATGAAGATTTTTAGCTCTTATTGCTTGGTATATGTTTTGAATTGCGGGGAGAACAAATTGTGAGAACTGAGAGGAGCCACCAACGGGGTTTACTTCGTTTCCCACTGCGATGTATTTGATGTTGACACTTGGGTAGAAGTTTAAGACATTTTTTTGAACCCATTGAACTGCGTTGTTAGCGTTGGTTGCAAGGTTTTGAAGATCGGAGTTAGGAACACCTAACATGAGTTCAATACCTGAGTTTCTAAGTGCTTCTAGAGCAGCTTGGTTTGGATCGTATAGTCTCATTCTTTTGATGTTGTTTGCTTTGCATAGATCTATTGATTCACGTGGTGATGGTAGGTTGTTTCCCATCATGCCATAACAAACACCTATTTGAGCACCTGCTTGCAAAAAAAAAATTATATTTATGTGATTTTACTTACTATGTGGTGAAGGAGAATATCATGGTGTAAATACTAATTGTTCATAAATATAAATAAAAAGGAAAATTAAGGGATTATCACTTACCAGTCATGCGTAGATTTAGTGTAAATAGAGCAAACAGGAGCAGTAGGGAAGCCATTGCTGCACCGTTGATTGTAGCGAAGGAGGTCATGATAGGAAGTAAAGCACAGAGGAAAGTGTACTAGAAGAGGAGAGCTTGGACTGAGTCTTATACCGGTTAGTGGCACGTCACATACTTTATATAGAGACGCATGCGCAGTGGAGTAAACCTCGTGGGCCATTTGCATTTTGCATATACGCCATCAATCTAGCCATATCTCATATTGTTTGTCTTGTTTTGAATATTTATTTGTGTCAAATAATTTGCCATTTTATAATATTTAAAGAGTATTAATTATATTTTTTTCAACAATACTGTTATTTATTTATATCTCAATTATCCTATATTAATATACACTTTCATCTAACTCTCACTACAATAAAAATATATTATTCTAAATAAACTATTTAACCTTAAAAATGGGTGCAATCAATAATTTTTTTAATATTGGTGCATAAGCTTACACGACAAATTAAATGCTATGAGACCGAGGGAGTATCGTATAAGGGTCGAAAAGTGAGACCTTAAGTTTACGTTTACCAATTTGGTTCGCTGAACTCTATGGCTACCACTTTTCTTATTTTTTTTTTTTTTATTATACCACTTTTCTCTTTTGAAAAGTCTTGATCTTTTTCTATTAATTTATTTATTTTTAGTTTTAAGTGTATGTAAAATCCCAGAAAAATCCTTCTTGGTGGATAACTCTCTCCGAAGGAAGCCAGTGACGTCTAGGGGCTAATTGTCGTTGTGACTGGGTAAAATTGTCCGTTTATTAGGTCTTTGCAGTAATTCTCTAGATTAGGTATTTATTGTAAAGGAGGTTCTTCTCATACTACTATCATTGTCTTTCACTACAACAATTTTGGCAATAAACAGGATTTATTTTTTGCTTTAAACAACGCTTCATTTATGAAGCGCTGCTTATTACATATGAATAAGGACAATAAACAGCGTTTCAATAAGGAAGCGTTGCTTATTCATATACAATAATCAGCGCTTCCTATATGAATAAGCAACACTTCCTTTAATAAAATGCTGTTTATTTTCCTTTTTTTTAAATTTCCTCGTATTCACATGATATCCAGTGTTGTGATAACACAAAATGCACACCAAAATTGTCATCAACACTCAATTATATCAACATCAAAATTCACTAAAACTAAATTTAACATCACAATATAATTTTTTTCATAGAAACAGTACAGATCCATTGCATTAACATGAATAAATTACAATATAATTCTCAGTCAAATTCTCAATTAACAAAATTATCATCGCTAAAATATTAAAATGCATTAACTAAACATTACATATGCCATGCTACAAATAGTACCTAAACACTAATATCTTCTTCTTCTTCTTCTTTCTTCTACCACTGCTAATCAACACACAGACTAGATCAAAATTCTAACAAAATTTTGGCAGAGTCTTCCCTAAAATATGGACATTCTAAAATATATACAACACTTGTAACAACATAAAATACCATACCAGCCAGCCAACATAAAATATATATTATAGCAGCCAACATAAAAAGGAAATCATTGTCATGCAACATTGAAAAAATGTGGAAGAAAACACATAGGTCAAACATAATAAAATCTAATAAATGTCTACCTAGTATGCTAATCTTCAACAAATATGCTAAATAGTGCAGAATTTTACTCCCAAATTCATGTGAACCTATTCCAATTCAAGTATGCTAAACTTCAACAAATGTGCAGGAATTTTTTAACCACATAAGCATTTTACTTATGTCAATACCAAACTCACAAAAATCAAATTTAACAAGCTCACCTAAACATTAAATATTAATCTTCTTTTTCTACCTGCCTATAAATGATAAAATTCGTAACAAAATATCGACACTACTCTGCTTTGAGTTCGGTATGATCAGAGTATGTGTCGAATTGACAATCAGGAAAGTACTGCGAAATGAAAATTAAATCAAGTTAGAATTGAACATAAGCATTCAAATGGTATGTGTAGAAGTAAAAAAATTATATAAACTTTGAAATTATTACATACATACCTCTGATGGAATTCGTGTTTGGTTATGAACGACAATATCCTTGAGAAACTTCAAAACATATCGGCCACAATCATCAGAGTTCGGTTGGCGAGGACACTATAAAGCAAAAAATATGAAATTAATTGTTTTTTATTTTGGTAATTTGAATAATTACATAAAAAATTTGGTATAAATACCTTTATCGGTATCCATTTAGGCGGAATCGATTTAGAAAACCGAGATTTGTTTCGTCGATAAATTAGAATAGCCCTAAGTGCAAAATCAAACAAAATCATTCAATATCCAATTTTACACTCATAATCATTTCTACCAACTAAAAAACATCATTCCAATACATTCATAACCACTGCTCTTAACATCAACACACAGGCTATATTAAATTTCCAACAAAATTTTGGCAGAGTCTCCCCTAAAATATGACATTCCAAAATTTATAAAATACCTGTAACAACATAAAATATCACACCAGCCAGCACAAGAGGTCACATAGGCCAAACATAAATAAATAAACACTTCAATATTACAATATCTGTAAATGTTTAAGTTCATAGCATAACCATTCCAATACATTCATAACCAATATCCAATTTCAGATTCGTAAACTATAACCATTCCAATACATGAATAAAAGTGCATATATGTAAATTAAGAAAATACATATATATAAACACACTTACTGATTGTACTTCTCTTTCATTTTTTTTTCGCAGGTTGATTTGTAAATGCAATGGATCTAGATAGTACACAGTGTTTTGAGTCAGGTTAATTACTAACAATAACCAATGATCCCTACAAAAATGTTGGAGAAAAAAATCATAAGCAAGTAAATACATTTCAATAAATTTAGTATCATTGATGAAGTGATACATATATATATATATATATATATGATTAAATTAAATGACTTACACTAACGTTGCAAAGGTGACAAAAATAGAGTCTCAGACTCAGGATTTGCTATTGTCAAGCGCTGAACTATCACTACAAGAAATTCGTGGTTTACCGACAGCTTTTGGCCATCGGTAAACCTCGAAAATAACCGAGCTTGACCAATTACCGTGACACTACCACTACAGAGAAATCAGCGGGTATCTGGCGGCCTTATCACCAGAAGCGGCGAGGCGTCGGCGAGAAAACAGTTTTCAAGCGGCTCTGCGTCGATAAATCCAATGCGTCTGAGTGGACTTCAGCCGGGCCAAGCGTCGGAAAATCCGTTTTCTGCGGCTGACCCTCAAGCGTCGATATCGCAACTGTCGATATACCGCTTTTATTACATCAAAGCTGACTTTAACGTCGGTATTTGAAATTGACCGTCGGTAATCAGAAATTTTCCGACGGGTTAAGCCCGTCGGTAAGGTTAATCGGCTCCTTCTTGATCTCGTTACCTCTTCCTCTTCAGTTCCACATTCCTCGCGCGTCGTTCCTCGCGTTCCCTCTTTCGTGCCATCCTTAGTTTTTACGCTGCTGCTTCCTCGCGGCGTCCCTGCGGTTCCTCATTTGTCGCTCTGCTTCCTCTCATGATCGCTCTGCTTCCTTGGCGTGCTCTGCTTCATAAATTAAGGCTTTGCTTCCTCGCGCACTCTCTTGGGTGCTTCCTCTACTTGCGTCGCTCTGCTTCCTTGGCGTGCTCTGCTTCATCGTCGTCCTTTGCTTCCTCGTCACGCTCTCTTTACCATTGCATTGCATTGTTTGAAGCTTTGGGTTTGGATCTCGAGGTTGGAAAAATGCCTTCATCTTTGCTGGTTTTTTCTTTCATTTTCTTCTTCTTGAATTTTTTCTGCTTCTTTGATGTGTAGAAAAAATGTCGTCCTCTCTTTAACTTCTTACAGAGTTTTTGGTCTGATTTTTTCTCTCTTGATTCTTTTTTTAAATAAAATAAAATATATGTGGTGGCTCACGGTTTTTGCTGAAAGCAACTTTTTAGTGGAGGGCTTTGTCTCATTCTCTTTACTAAATTGTGGAAATTTGGTTATAGTTTCCTTAAATAGGTGTTTGTTGAATATAAAATTGGAGATGTGGGCACACAAATGTAAGAGATTGGGAGTTTTTTTTTATTTAGTAGTAGTATCAGTATGCCCCCATTGCTTTGTTATATACTGATCATTTATTGACATTTTGTATGCATTGGTGAATGGTATTTAATAAGAGCATTTGTGTGGCTTGTTTTGTTAGGCCCAGTTGATAACATAGGAAATATGTTGGTGGCGAGTCAAATTTCTTGTAAAATGTGGAAGTTATTGTCTCATGTTTATTTATGAAATTGGAAAAATAAACCCTCATCCTTTGTAAAATTTAAAGTCAAGCTAATTATCTTTGGCACACATTGTAAGATAAGCAAGCATTTGTTTGTGGTTTTTGGAAAAACTTTGTTGAGTTGGTTATTTCTATGCCATGAAAGCAAGGTTCTATAAAGTTATACAAGATTAGGTTAGTCAAGAAGGAGCATAGCTTAGTAATGTCTACTTGCCATTTTTTATGCCGAAATTAGGTAATAATTTTGAACTCTAATTTTGAAATTAAGTGAGGTGAACTTTGTCTTTGCCTCAATGTGGGCTTGACATTGCCTCGATGGATTGTAGGTGTAGCATGCGCCTTTATGTCCATAACTTGTAATGTACTGTGTTTTTATTTATTTATCAAATTTTCCTTTTCTTTGTATTTCATTTCAAACAAGTAAATGCTGGTTGCACCTCTTAAACCATTTTCTTGTTGAAAAAATGAGGTTAGTGAAATTGGAACTTAATATATGGCGTAATAACAACTTTGAAAAATGAGAGTTAACTATCTGATGATGATGATTCTGTTAGCATCACCTATTTTAATGAGTTGTACAAGTTTTTTGTTGTGTAGGATAATTGATTCTGAGATTAGTTATTTTCTGTTAGTTGTTCTTTAGTGTTTTAGGTGTCATTTCACCTATATAATGAATTCTGAGACTTTGAAAGTAACTTAGCATGAATTTCATAGTAAATAATTTCATGAAAGATATGTTTAGTATCTCGAGTAAAGAGAAGATTTTTAGGGTAACATCATTTTATTCTGAGAGGAAGATAAAATGACTTAGGCAATATAATTTATATATGTTCTTAATATGATTGTTCTTTACATATACCCGTCTCTAATATACTCATTGTACTATTACCCATCTCAATCTCAATTAATTCCAAACCACTCTTTTATCTCAACTAAACCAACATTTTCATCCCATTGTGCCTTTCTTATTAGATTTATAGGTAAGTCTTTCTTAACCTCAATATGAAATTCTAAATTGAAATTTTGCTCACCGTTGAGAACCCATTTGAATCTAGTACTTGGTTTTTATTAAAAGAAATTGGCTTTTATATATGGCTTTACCATGAATGCCCTTTAATTGTTTGGTGAAATATTTTCTCTACTGTTCATATATAGATTAGAAAATTACAGGTACATGCAGGGTTACTTGATATATTGATTATGGGTAGTGGAATGTATATAATTTGGGAGTTATTTGGTTTCTCTTCATTATTCGGACAAGAAAGGTTCAAGTGGGACAAGTTTCAAATCAGCTTCTTATTGTTAGGTTTGTTGTTCCTATGACTTCCAGAGAAGAAGGTCAGGCGCTTGAGATTACATTATTGTTATCGGTAATTTCTCTTTTCTTTTTATAAATTTGTTAGTGGAGCTATGGTAAGAATTATGAATGGTCAAATTTGATGTGGTTATTAAAATAATTGTATAACTTGCTATAATTGGGAAAAAAGCTTCATTGAGTTTGTAGGGAAGGAAAGTGTGTATGGCTCTTAGATTTTTGTAGGCTAAGAGCGTTCTTTGCATTATTTCAATGGGAGTTATGGTCGTACTCGTGTTTTATTACCAAACTAAAGCATTTTTAATCTGTTTTGAACTTCGGGTTCTGGAAAAATGGGGTAGAAACCAGCTAGAACCATTATGTCAGTATTGAATTTTCCTTCATTTCTAAGGTCTTTTCAAATTTTTTGTTAAAGCAGTGCAAATATTGTTTCACAAAAGATTTCTCTTGATTTTTATTGAATGTTTCTATGAATCAAATTAAATATTTTTTTCTTTTGCCTTTGGTGAAAGAACAACAATCTTTTTGTGATTCTGGTGATGGCTATTTTCTCACTAGTCTAGATCATATATGGAACCTCGGACATTAATTAGCCATTTCTCTTGGCGCTTGCTTTATTTTCTTTACTGTTTTCTTTTACTACTTCATCATTTTGATTATTATGAATGAATGTATTTGTTGGGCACATTGCTAATGTTCATTTCATCGAATGATAATGTGAGTTACACGAACAAGGATAAAAGATAGTGAAATTCGTGGTTTAAGTTATTCAAAATCAATGATTTTAACATAGCGTTTTAGTTCAAATCAAAGCATTAAAAGCAATGTTTTTAACAAAGGCAATAGCAATTTTAGAATTAGAAAATAAGATGATGGCGTCACTCGTTATTTATGTTATAGTTTTTCTTTTATTTTCATGGTTGGTTTAAAGAAAAGATGATTTTTTGACATCTTGAAGAAGAAATTAGCTAGGATGATCAATTAACAACTTTTGTAAATTTAAAGCACTCCATTGTTTTTGTGTGTGTAAAAGGGAGTAAGATTAATTAATCAACACGAAGAAACAGGCTCCTTTAGATTCCTCAACTACTCACAAAATGGAAAAATACTATGAACAATTGTCAAAGCATAACACTACAAGAAATCAGGGTATCTGAGCTGACCTTATCTCCCAAGCGGCTTAGTAGTCGGCGAGAAAAACCAGTTTCAAATGACTTGATATGAAAGCATTAAAGGAATATCCAAATGTAATTTTCAGAAATGTTATTTGTATTGAGAAGAAAGATCAAGCTATAAGAACATATAAATTTGACCATGATAAGAACAATCACTAATATTAACAAGAATTTCATGATCTTGGGCGGTCAAAAGTAATACCCAAATGCTTATCTTCAAAATGATAGTTTCTTAGCATAATGTTGTTGTTTGGGGAAGATTTCACTATGAGAATTTATAACAGCTTGAGTTGAAATTTTAGAGTTTGCCTCCAAAAGTGGTGATTGTATTGAAGGTGTGGACTTAAATCGTATTTATTATTTATATATGTTCTTAATATGATTGTTCTTAGTTTTTAATTTTAATGGTGTGGTTTTGATATTCTTGTTTATATCTTATTAGTTTACGCTACTTTAACACAAAAGCTCTGTTTCATAGGCCTGCAGTTACGCCACCTCCACCCAGTTCGCCACTTGTACCACTAGAGTATGCACTCTAACTCATGTCGGTTAACTCATTTGGGTGGAAAAAGGGTTGTCTGTTGACCCCCTTGACATGTTTATTTGTTCGTTCATAGTTCTCTCCTGAGAGGATTTTGAAGTATTGTGTAATTGTCTAAATGATATGTTTTCTTTTTTAATTTGTTTTTTTAGTTTACGTTATCACATTTTATATATGGAAAATCAATTAATAATTAAATTAAATTAAATTACAAGTAATTTTTAATTAAATTAATAAATAAATATTTTAATATGAGGTAAATTATTTTTATAATTAAACAAATAAATAATTAAATTATTTAATTAATTAAAGAATAAAATTAATTTGGTTATTAATTAAAATTGATTTATTAATAAATTTAATTAAAAAAATTCGATTCTGACAGCGGCCTAAGCGTAAACAATTCAGACCAAGCGGTCCGTCCCGGAAATCGGCGTCATTCTGAAGCGGCTTTGCGTCGATGTCGGCGTCATTACGGCAGGTATAACCGTCGGTATTGCAACGGCAGAAGAAGAGTCCGTCGGTAATCGCTTTGACGACCATATTGAAGCGGGTTTGGGTGTCGGTTATCCGTCGATAAAGTGGGTTCTGAAGCGGCTTTATCGCTTTGCAAGCGGCTTTAGGCCGTCGGTAATCCCGTGTTTTTTTGTAGTGTACCGACGACATCAGGGCCCAGGGAGTTTTGCTCGTTGGTAATTTTACCGATGGCCACATGACAGCCGTGGGTAATTACCGACAGCTAAACCGTCGGTATCTTCGTCAATAACAAGTCGAAACCAACAAAGATCTGGTCGTATTTAGCGACGACTTGGTCGTCGATAAATTATCGACGGATTAGCAATGGCTATAACCGTTTTTTACTGACGGATTATCAACGGCTCCACTGTTGGTATTGAAAGGAATTTAAATTAATTTATTTCCATTTACCGATGGATTAGCCGTCGGTAAATTATCGACCGCGTAGTGACGGATATAATCGTTGGTTTTACCGACGAATTACCAACGGAGACCGTTAATTTTAAATTATTTTGTTGTTTTTACTGATGGTGGTTACCGACGGCTAATGTTTACAATTTTAAAATGCTTTTTTTGTTTTTCTGACAGCCCAGCCTACACTTTTAACAATCAAAATACAAATAATCACCAACCAACAAGGGTTCAATGGCCCACCAGCACAATCATAAATAAATAACATAAGTACAAAAATGTGTAAATACAAGTGTTATAAATGTTAAGACAAAAATAAACATGTCTGTGAAGTTAAGTCAACATATAACACAAATAAAAACCTAATCTAATCCTCCTCCTCATCGTCGTCGTCCTCGTAGTCCGGATGGCGACGGGCAGAATGGATGTTGGCAATGCTACTTGCCAATTCTCTCAACTGTCTCTGGAAGTCCGCAACCTGCTCCTGTTGGCGCTCCTCTGCCGCCCGTACTGCATCCAAAACTTCCTAACGTGCCTGACGAGCCTCTTCCTTGGCCGCCCTTGCATGCTCTTCAACGGCCGCCAACTGTGCAGCCATCTCGGCGGAGTACTGGCTGGGGACAGGGGTAGTACCGACAGACGCATGAGACTCCTGAGTCAGAGAGGAGACACCTGGCCTATAACGCGAGGACATATCTCCAGCACCGTAGAGACGTCCCCGAGTCTTCCCCCAGCAGATTTGACCCAGTAGTCTAATCTAGTCGAGGGGTCAACCTCCTGAGCGCCACTACCAGATGTCTCCCCTGGCTGAGAGGCTTGCTGTAATGCCTCCTGAAATGACTCCTGCTCAAAAGAAAATTGCGTTAAACTAGGATAAATTACCGTTTTTACAACAAAATCAAATATCAAATAATAAACAATAAATACAATGTTAAATCTTGCATATGTCTTCCTAGCTCTCTCGTCCACCCAGGATTTGTCCTTCTTCCTCTGGTGAGTCCTCATGAAGGCCTCATCCATCGACACTTCCCTACCCAATTCTCTTGCCGTAAAGAAAACAAATAATACCAAACAGACATTAACAATATTTAACAATTAAAATATGTGTTGCAATTATCAAGTGTTTAACTGAACAAATACTATCCGTATGGCATGCTTAGTGATGGAAATGGATCCACCTGTATGGACAGATCCACCCTTGGCAGTGGCACGGTTTACCTTTGCCCTGTACTGATTTCTCCTTGTATTCAGGAGAATCCCATTTATGTTCGAATGTTTGCTATGCACTCTCGCCCATCCAGCCTAGGAGCTGGCCGCTTCTTCCTCACCTCCATCAGCATCTCAGATAGATGCTTCGAGCCCTTACTATCAAAAATTTTCCTGAGCTGATACTCATGCTCAGGCTGCCAGGCAACATTTGTCTGCAATGTTATAATACAAATAAGTTAGAGTATATTCAGTAATAGAAACAAAATAATTGAATTAGCTTTTGAGAAAAGTAACACAAACTTACCCCAAATTTCTCGAACAAAAAATCAGTTACCTCAGGAATCTTTCCCCAGGTAGGGTATGGATCCCGAAACTATGACTGGATTGTGGATGTGAGGGCCGTAGAGGCCACCTTACTTGGTAGCCATCTATAAACAAGTTACAAACAAAATTTTAAATAGATAATACAATCATCAACATATATATATAACAATGTTAAACATATAGTGGTGATAAATTACATACCCTTGCCCCAATGGATAAATGTATGGCCTCCCATCTGGTGCCATCTCAGGGTCATGATGAGAGTGACGTGATCCCTGCGCTGTCGGACCACTAGGTGCAGGTTGTGAATGTCCTGCCTCATCTTGAGTATGCCTCGATGAAATGAACATCGTGGGTCGTGATGCTATAGGAGTAGTCAGAGATGGCAAACCCTGCTCCTGCCAGGAAGAGGAGGGACTATACCCATCGCACTGAAAGCCGGAGTCGGGATCATGCGTATAAGTGCCTCAGGAGGAGGAACCTGACCCTACTGGGTCGAAGGCCCCACATCCTGACAGGTGGGTGGTGTGGATGCGTCGTCGTCCAATGGTGACTGGACACGGCTAGCTTGTGCATGCTGAGCCACCTGTGTCACCATGTGCGGCAAAATCATTTGATTCCTCCTCGTAGGAATCTTGGCAAGCTTTACCTTTGTCTTTTGGAGGCATCTATCAACATTAAAATGTACAAACAACATAAGACGTTAGAAATAATAAATTAACAAGTTAAAATATGAACTATGAAATCATCAATATCCAACACAAACGCTAAAATAATAAACTATAAAATACACTAAAATAACCAACACAATACCGTTTTGATCATATAAAATTATTGGTCATTGTAGTATTCTCTTACCTATCATTTCAAACATCATCAATATCATCATCATCATCCACATCCATATCTGTGTTAGTCTCAAACTCTGTCTGATAACTACCCTCGCTATATTCCTCCTCTACTTCACTATCCATGTCAACATCTAAAACAAACGAAATATCGACCTCTTCGTTCTCACCATGTACTTCATCATGCAAACCGAACATCTCTTCAACTTCGGTTATTTGTTCAATGTGGGTCATCTCTTCATCTTGATAGGGTGTGTCTTCCTCAATGTCATCAACCTCTACACGACCTATGGGCTTTGTCTTTATTACTGCACACCATCCACGTTTATCCGTTCGTATTTCTGGATATGGTACATAATACACGTGTCCGGCCTTTTGTGCAATTATGAATCGATCATATTGCATGTCCATCTTGATGTCTATAATATCATACTGCGGATGAACTTTTGTTCCTCTATTTCGTTTGGGATCAAATCATTGATAATAAAACAAGGCTACCTTGTGAGGCAATCTATGATACTCCAACTTAAATATATGTTAGATTACTCTGTAGAAATCATCTTCTCCTCCTCCTATAACCCCTTTCACATAGACTCCGCTGTTTATGGTTTTTTTACCCACAGTCCAAGCGTGTGTGTGAAATTTGTACCCATTGATGAAATATTTGTGCCAACTTATGGCCCTTAACTCTGGACCTCAAGCTAATGATATCAAGTTGGGATCACTCACGCCATTTGCCGGATTAGTAACCTATTCAAACAATAAATTCACAATAAGGTTAACATGTTATGTAATTTTTTACGACAAAGTGTTAGCCAAACCCCTCGTGGAGTTACTTACATAGACCCGAAACTATTCTAGAAATTCTCCATATATACGAGTTTGAGCTGATGGATCTTCCTCATTAATGGAGTGATAGTGCAAAAATCCACTGTCAATAAAAGATTAGAATTCATTAAAGATATATTTGGTAAATACAGAGTATGTGTTTAGTTTCATGTTACTTACTCAATATACGGCTTAATCTCATTGCAATTAATGAGGACGTGCACATGAGCAGACCTCTATTCAGCATCACTCAACCAACGTATTTCATGTTGCCCACTAGAACGTCCAAGTTGGTTGCCAATCGACAGTGTTGATGTCACGACATCATCCAACCTTATAGCTTCATTACATTGACTTGTGGCGTACAATGATACTGTTTTGAAATAGTGGGAACAAAAATATGTTGTCTCCATGTGTAAGTAGGCATTGCATATTGACCTTTCCACTCTGGCCTTTTTTTTACTGACTGCTTAATTTGTGAATGTCTTAAAGATATCACAATAGCAGACAATAATAAAATAAGAGCTAGTAGCAGACCCCAATAATGCCTTTAAGGGAATGGCAATAGGAGAACATCATCATTTCCCCTATCACTTCCTCAAGGCATTACTTTGAAAACAAATCCTTTCATATGTGAACCCCTAGGAGCTGATTTTGATGGGGATTGTGACCACACACTTACTTATCGTCTACGGTAAGACCTGAGATAATAGAGTTATTCTCTATGGAGAAACAAATTATAGGCTCTCAGATTACCTCTGGTGAGAACATAAGTTGTTTCTCCACAGAGAATAACTCTATTACCTCAGGTCTTGCCGCAAACGGCTGTGGATAACTAAGTGTATGGTCACAACCCCCATCAGAATCAGCTCATAGGAATCCTCACATAAACGGATTTTTTTTCAAAACGTGGTCAAAACAAACCAGCTATATTTTTTGTACAAAAATCGATTAACTAATAAATTCTAAAATACACTAAATGATCCGCCAAGTTTGGGTATAATGCTCATTTTGTGTAACAAGGTTACTGTAAATTGCCTCTACATCGGGCAAGAACACGTTTGCTAATAAAAACTACAGTGTTCTTGCCCAATATAATGACCACTGACAATAACCCCGATACACAAAACAATCAAATACAACACCAAACAATAACCTAACGCATAACTAATATAACATTACCAAAACTATATTAAATCAAAACACAAAACAACCAGCAAACCTCTCCTTGTACTCATCTTCCAAGGGAGGTAATTCAACAATATACTATATTAAATCATATTGAAATTCAATACTTGAAATCTTGTAGTTAAAAGTAAGGCTACTCAAGCAAAAAGGGGTTGGGTTTATCATTCCTGGTGGCGTCACACTACATCAATTCAAATTAAATAAATAAACATCAAACCTCTCCTTATATTCATCTTCCAAGGGAGGTAATTCAACAGTATACTAAATTAAATCATATTGAAATGCAACACTAGAAATCTATTAGTTAAAAGTAAGGCAATTCTCTGAGGAAAAAAATACTGCATTTATGCGGATTCTAAGTGTTAAAACCGGCAGTACAATATATTGCCACATATGAGCATAATAAGTACACTATCAATTAGCTTTTGTTTTTTACTATTAAGGAAACATACAAAGCCCACATTATGAAATTATTGCAACATATATATAGAGCTAGCATAATCAGCATTTGTAGTGCACCAGTCTAATAAAATTTAGCATTAGCAAAAATAAAAGATAAAAGGACAGAGCAACACATAAACCCAATCAGAAACTATGACAGCAGCAACAACAACAACACAACAACAACAACAAACACACAAAATAGGAATGAAAAGGGTAAGGAGATAATAAGAAAGTGACCTTGCAAGAGAGAATGGAAACGAAACTGGACAGAAATTCTGGATCATCAACAACACAAACACACAAAAATTGAAACCGCATTAGTGCTGCACAAAGAAAAAAATGAAGAAAGAAACAAAGAGATACCATTCGCACAAAGGAGGCCGAAGAAGGGTAGCACACAGGAAGGGCAGCACGCTGGAGAAGGTTAGGTCGGACGGAGAAGGGAAGCACGCCGGAGAAAGAGGGGTCGGAGAAGGGCAGCACGCCGGAGAAGGGAAGGGAGGCACGCCACCGGAGAAGGGAAGGGAAGCACGCCGGAGCAGGGAGAAGGTCATCGCAGGTCGCGGTGTGAACGAAGAACAGAGGGAGGAAAGAACAGAGGGAAAGTGAGAGGGAGGGAAAGATGAAAGGTTATTAAGTTTCAGTTTTAACTTTATCGACGACTTAGCTGTCGGTATAAGCCGTCGATATTTAACACATTAAATGCACATCAAATCAAGCGCACCGGTCAACCCATCGTCCAGATTACCGACGGCTTAGCCGTCGGTGATCGCCACATTTAAAAAAAAAAATTAATGCGGCAATTATGGACGGCAAAGCCGTCGGTAAACGTCTCAATTTTTAAAAAATTTAATAAGACAGTTAACACATGTCTCCATACCGTCGCAAGTTTAACATTTAATTTCTAATCACCTATTGATGGCTTAGCCGTCGGTATCCGTCGATAATTACCGACGGCTAAGCCTCGGTAATTAGCACAAAATTGAAAACCGAGGTTGGTCCTGTTACCGACAAATTAGTGACAGCTTGGCCGTTGGTAACGAAATCATTACTGACGACCACATGACCGTCGGTAATAATTCGTGGGTATTTTACAACATTCTTGTAGTGTATATATTCAGACATGTCAGCATTCCATGATCCCATATGTGTTCTTGTCGGCACAAAAACACAAACCTTTAAGTCTGTTCTTCTGGGATCAATATCTCTTGATACAAGTATCTTAAATTAAAACATGCATACAAATTAATGCATTAACAATAATATAAATATTTAGTTGAAAGAATAAAAAAACATTGGATACTTTAAAGTTTAATGCAGTACCTGAGATATGCGCTAATAACAGTTTCACTTAACCATAGGTGGTCATTAAGAATTTCTTGAATTGCACCATTAGCACCAGTTCTTAGTGCGTGCTCATAACCCAAAATTGATTCCACCATTGGTACTTTAATGGTATCTTGCCCCTCCATCTTTGTTGCCACATGGACTCTAAGATAAATTGTAAAATCTGTAGCAGGAGCTGCAGGAGGCTGAGATACCATGGCCTTCTTTACTGGAGATGTGAATGACCCATTTGTTGGCTGCTTGCCAACATTCTTGCTAGCTATAGGCAGCTTGCCTTTGCCCTTGTCCTTGGCTTTGGATGTTGGGGATACCTACATATTTTGCATTACAATATATTAATTAGTTAGTGATCGCCTAATTTAATAAATACATGCAGTATTTGATAGTGAATCATATTTATTAACATATACGTACCATATCACTTGTAACTACGAGATGGTTTGGCCATGCCACATAGGTACATATTGTCTGTTCCACTGTCATGACATCTGCCGCCTCCAGTGGTACAGGCAATGGTGCATCCCCCTCAAATAAAACGTCAACTCTAACCTTTACACGATTGGGAGGTAAGGGTAGGTTGTGTAGTAACACACCTGGTTCGCTATACAACATTTCTTTACCCACCATTCATTGTGTTGGGCTTGTCAAATATAGGCTGCACTCATGAATGCCCTAAACTAATGATAAACAATGTATTAATTTGTTAAACCATTGAATACTCAGGTGACAAAGTATAACAAGAAATCTAACGATTATCACCTCGGGACACACAATAGTGCAACTATCTCTAACACTATTTGGGTTAGGGATAGGTGACACATGCTCGTTCCTCTCCACTGATTCCTTATTCTTCTTGCTATCTTCCAATTCTTAAACTTTTCTGTATAGTTGAGCTACCATTCTCCTAAAGTCTTTTGTTTCACTAGCATCTGCATGGCGTCTTGTGCGCTTTTGTGATCCAAAATTAGCACCCTGGGAGATACCAAATCCCATGCCCCTTACCTGACCAGGATATTCCTTGATGGGTATGCCTTGGGAAAGGATGTCTTAGCCAGACAAATCTGACATAGAGTTTGACAGTCCATCCTACGACACACAAATATTATTAACAAAGATTTTTTAATATTATCATTATCACAAATGAAAACGTTAATTAATGCTATCATACTTACGATTTTGTCAGCCACTTCTCTAGTGGGAAGATGTTCAATCTCACCCTCCTTGTTTTGGCAGGCTTCTATCCACAAACAAGATCGATCAATTGATTGAGATGTTACAACTTCTCCTGACATCAACAGCTGTACATATGAACAAACAAATTGAAATTCACCATTAATAAGAAAGAAACCAAGAGATGCGTTAAAACAAATTATAATTAAAGATATTTTACATACCGTTTCTTCCTCAATGCGGGAATACCCCTTAACCCCTCCTTTGTAAGGGTATGGAGGATTTGACGCTCTTTGTCGATTTTCATTGCTTATTCTCTACATAAAAACATAAGAATATATCAATGTGTGGTTTAATGTCATACATACAAGTTATAAAGATTGTAGTACCCTAATTTTGTCCGGCCCTTTTTATTTTTATTTTTATTTTATTAGTTATTTTAACTTTTATTTTATTTATTTAGTAGTAGTAGTAATAATAAATAAAATAATAATTTTGTTTTTATAATAAAAGAGATTAAAAAAAAAAGAAAAAGGAAAAATTATTTTTCAAGATGAGAGGGTGCTAATTGAAATGTTGGAGGTGCCAAGAGTATTTAGCCAAAGGATGGCCCAAGCCAAATGAAACAGCAACAGCCCAACACCATTGATTCTACGCGCACCCCTCCTTTTATTTCCAGCCCCTCTCCCTTCCCCGCTTGCTTGGCGCACACGATACTTCTTCTCCTCATCCCACTTGGCCTAACTCACGCCTGACCCATAACACATCCACGCACGTCTTGGCCCAAACCACGCAGCCAACCCAACCCATCTTCCTTTTAACCCAAACCTAATTCATTTAACCTAACCCTAAAAACACAAAACACACACATCTCCCTTTCATTCCCTCACCCGGCGCATCACCCCACCCCACATCTCTCTTCATCATCCTTTCTTCTTCAATCCCTCATCACTCCTTTCTCTCACATAAGGCCGCAAAGAAGACCCATGTCCCATCTCTCTCTTTCTTTCTCCTCTTCCTCACTCAACCCTAACCCTTTTTCTCCTACCACAGCCGCCAACCATCACTCTGTCCCCCTCTTTAGACCGTGTCTCTCCATCTTGCCCAGCGGTCATCTCCTCTATCTCCCTGTCAACATCACACCCAACCGTCTCTCTCCCTCTCCCTCCTCAGACCACGTTTCTTTGCCTTGCTCAACGGTTATCTCCTCCAACTGGCCCATCTCCCTGCCAACGTCACGTCACTCTCCTGCAAGCCGCCCAAGATCCGGTTTTCGCGTGAGAAGCAGAGAAGGAAGAAGAAAACTGGTGGATAAGGGATGTTATCTCTTTATTTCTCTTTTATTTTTATTTTTATTTTTTGAACTAATCTGATTTATTTGCTTCGCAGATATGGTGCCTATAAAAGGGGAAGCAAGCAAAGTGAAAAGGAGAGGGAACCCAAGAGAGACCGAGAGCCAGAGAAAAAAGCTCTGGAGGCCGAGAGCAAGAAGGAGGACAAATAAAGCCAAGAAAGGAAAACTACTAATCTGTGAGGCTACCCAAAATTAAATACATTTAGTCTTAGGTTTTATCCCCTTCTCTGTATCTCTTTGATTTTCTGGGAAAAGCATAATACCCAGGTTCTCTTTTCTTCCTTCTATTTTTCTCTGAATATGGCTATGTAAGGACTTGATTAATTGATTCTGCAATCTTGCTTAATTTCGTTCTTTTATTTGTGTAATTGTGCTATTGTTGTTGTTACTGGTTGCTGTAATTGTTGTTGTTGTTGTTTCTGTTGGTGTCACGGCCTGGGTTGCGATTAAGTCTGTAATTAGGTTTAGGGTTTGGCCTTCCAAGGGGGCCAAACCCTAAATAGGGACTAAACTGTAAATATATAATAAATAAGGGTTAAATTGCAAATATATAATAAATGAGGACTGAACTGTAAATGTATGACAAAAGAGGGCTGAAAGCAAAGAAATTAAAAAGTCTTCCTTTTCTAATTTTTCTATTCATACGCGTTTTAAGATTTGATCTTCCAATGGGGTCAAATCCTGAATAGGGACTTATTTGCAATTTACCTTTTCTTGTAAATAGTTAGAATTAAATAAAGATGATTAAGGATATAAAAGCAAAAAAAAAAAAACTTCTCTTATCTGTATTTTATTAGCATAATTAGTTTATAGTCTTTTAGGTTTTATTTTATTTTTGTTATATTAAGGAGCAAAAAATGATTTTTGTAACGTGATAGTTGGTAAACTTATATTTCTTTTCAGAAAATTCATAAAGGGAATTAATCTTCTTAAAAGGCAAACAATTTTTTATAAACAATAAACGGGTACCATTTTTTAAATGGGCGCGTATGGGTGCTAATCCTTCCGTGCGCGTAACCAACTCCCGAACCCGAATCTGGTACCAAGACCTTTTTCTTCAAATAATTCAAAAATAGGTTTTCCAATGTTTCCTATGAAAATAAAATATTGGTGGCGGCTCCATTTAATTTTTAAGGTGGTTGTCACAGCTGGCGACTCCACTGGGGACTTTAGAGAGTTAGGCCTTATGGTTGTTTATGAGATTTGTTTGCCTTACTAAATGAATTATTCCTTTTTTGTTTTTAGTCATTTGTCCATTTGTATATATGCTTAGAAAACTTGCATAAAAAAAAAATCTATTTTTGCTTGTGATTTATTCTCTTTCATTTGTTTTTCTTGTAAATATTGTGTATGTTTATGTATTTGAAACCTTAGGGTAGAAGACATGTATATATATTGTATTTTTTAGCGGGTAGTTTTAAGTTTGCTCATTCACACACTACACTTTATACACACTTTGAGTGGGTGCCCTGTACCCGGGTCCGAGTGAACCTTAAGTTAGGAGAGGCTGTGTAATGGGTGCTCTGCTGGACGTACGGCCAGTAGGTTCCTATGAAGGCCTCACCTAGAGTTTGGCTCATTTGAGAAAAAACCATCCTTTAATAATATACTTATTATTGGTGGTAACGTTTTCAAATGGGACCCTTGGCTCTAGAGACCTTTTAGATTAGTATCTTAAATCCACCCAATGGAAAGGTACACAATACAAACCCTAGATCCTTTTAAGGAGTTACCGGCCCATATCGCGAATGGAGCATACCTTATCCCATTTTCCACGTGACAAAAGTCGTATGACCTAAGATCTTAGGAAATACCGGCCTACATCACAAGGGGCACACTCCGCCTGTTTTTCCATCATCCATTTATTTTTCATTCACATTTCAAAATTGTGAAAAATAATAAGTGATATTTTTCTCCAAAAATATTATTTGTTATTCTTATTTGCAAAAAAAAAAACATAGTTTAAAAAAAATACTTTCCATTCCTTTTTCCCTCTAAATAAAAAATAAATTTTCAAAAAAAAAACATTTTCTCTTTTAGCAACGTCATTGCATTCATTTTATTTTTTGTAAAAAAAAAGAAGCAAAACAAAAAATAGAAAAATATTTCTCCATTATCCATCATATCATTTTGCATAAAATATAAAAAACATTCATGACATGCATAATCATGGCACATACATGACATAACTCATTTTTTTTCCTACAGAAAATAGATACAAATCAATTTCCCCTGCATCCCTACCGGACTCGAGCCCAATCTAGACTCATGGACTTGTTGGAACAGAATCAACAAGCAATGAGAGAAGAGCTCGATCAAATCAATGCTAAAATAGACAAGTTATTTGACCTTCTGCAGAACTTGGATCTAAAATTGACCACTGAGAAGAACCATTCCATCAGCACTAATGAGTATCGAGAGGCTTCCAATGACCCATCAGGAGACTCCCTAGATCAGAAGAGATTCCAAATTATGGAAGATAGGTTGAAAGCTATTGAAGGGGCAAATCATATTGGGTTCAAAGCTTTAGGAGTATGTTTGGTCCCGGACGTGGTGATTCCTCCAAAATTCAAAGTTCCTGAGTTTGTCAAGTATGAATGCTTAACTTGTCCAAAAAGCCACCTCATCATGTACTGCCGGAAGATGGCACCCTGCTCCAGTAATGATAAGCTCTTAATCCACTTTTTCCAAGAGAGTCTTACAGGGGCATCCCTACGCTGGTATATGCGCAGAGCAGGGCAAAATCAACTCCTGGAATGATTTAGCTAAAGCTTTCATCAATCAGTATAAGTACAATATGGACATGGCTCCTGGCCGCTCCCAGTTGCAAACCATGATAAAAGGGGGCAATGAAAGCTTCAAAGAGTATGCCCGAAGATGGAGAGGGATTGCAGCCCAAGTGGAACCTCCGCTATCTGAGAAAGAGATGGTTATCATGTTCATTGACACACTTCAACAACCCTTCTATGATCTGATGATGAGAAATGTCTCTTCAAGCTTCTTAGACTTAGTCATTGTTGGTGAAAGAGTGGAAGCAAGGATAATAAGCGGAAGGATTGGCAACCACAACATTCAATAACCATCGCGCAGTATGAGCCAAGAGATGGAAGAAGAAACAAGTGATGCTCATCACGACATGTACTGAGGCAGTGGGCCACTCCCGTTAAGAATTGTTGGGCTTTGATCAACGCCAAGTGATAAAACTTCAAGGAATAGCCCTATTGAAGCAACCTTCATTTATTTTACGCTTTGCCCAAAGCCCTGGGACATATCTTGTAGAGGGCTCATTATGTTCTCATTTTCTTCATCAATAAAACTGCAATTTGAATTTTTCAATCTTAGCTCATAGAATAGTGGTAAAGTGAATGCACAAGTTATCAAAAGTTAAGTTTTGTGAAGATGTTGGCAATGAGATTTTGAGATGAAGTTTGGCCCTTTTCCTCTATCCAAATACTTATCCCTTGCTACCCCTTTTTGAGCCTAAAATGAAATTTTCTTTCAAATACCGTGAATAAGGATCGTTCATACAATGAAGAATAGCACAAGTCTTCAATCAACTTTGTCTTCTCAGAAAGAAGAAGAGCAAAGAAAGCAATAAGGTATCAAAGACAATTCAAAGAAATGTAAAAAAACATGTCAAAGACACCTGCGAAGATAAAAAAGGAAACCGCAAAGGTGAAACAAATATGCTAGCAAAAATGAAGTGCATCTTTACACTAAAGATCCTTGTTTTTATAAACCCTTAAACACTTTTTGGGCCTGAAATATCCTTTCTTTCATAACCCTTAACCCCTGGCCGCGTTACAACCCCAATAAAGTCCATTCTGATCGAAGTCAAATTGCTCATATTTTCTCAAAACTTTATTTTTGAAGGAGGAGATCCATATAAACTCCTCAGTGCAGTTGCTTTACCTAAAAAAAGGGGAAGAATACCAAGAAGCTAGGGGCAAAAGCTGTGCCCATCATCTACAAGCTTCACATTCAAGATTTCATTCCAATTTCAGAACTACACAAGATGATCTGTCTCTCAACATAGATCTTTCCCATCATGGCTGAACGAAGGCCAAAGGGACACTGAAAAGTCTCTATGGATCAGAGTTGTCAATCTAATCCTTCCCAAGGCATCCAAGCATGAAGGTGAAAATTTGAAGATCCACAAAATGATTTGTCAAGGGGCAAATACGCAAACCTGGTGCAGTACAAAGTCAACCATTCAGACAATCAATCTGACAGAAAGTTATCATCCCATGAGTCTAGGGGCAGTGCCCTCAAAGGAATTCAGGGAAATCAAAAAAATTTCAAAACAATAATAATATTCGTGCATAGCATGCCATTCATTGCATTTTGCATAATCATTAATACTTTTGGGTCCCCGACCCCCCTTCAAAATCATTTCTGTAAAAACAAAACAACATTCATGCATAACATATCATTCATCGCATCTAGCATGATCATCATTACTTCTGGGCCTCAGACCCACCTTCAAAATCATTTCTCAAAAAAAAAAAGATAATAAAAATTTCATTTCATGCATGGCATACCATTCATTGCATCCTGCATGATCATTAAAGTTTTTGGGTCTATTGACCCACCCTCTCGAATATTACATACAGTTGGTCTGTTGTTACTCAGCAAGGACTAGTACTCAGCCTACCCGATCTCTTTATTAGCAAGAATTAGGAATCTGTCCTATACCTTGCTGGGAACCTGACCCACCACCTTGGGAATCTGACCCAAGCCTTTAGTCGGGAACCTGACCCGCGTCTCGGATCTTCCTCAATAATGGAAATCGATCCACACCTTTTAACAGGAGTTAGGAATCTGACCTACACCTTGTCGGGAATCTGACCCGAATTGTTTCGAGTAACGGAAAAACTCGTACACTGGATGTTCCCCTGCAATAGGAAAACCAGTCCATAATTTTGTAAGGATTAGGAACCAGACCTATGCCTTACCGAGAATTCACTAGGAATCGTACCTAGAATCTCTCACCAATTTTGTAAGAGCTAGGAACCAAACCTATGCCTTACTGAGAATTCACTAGGAATCGAACCTAGAATCTCTCACCAATTTCGTAAGAGCTAGTCATACCTATGCCTTACTAGGAATTCACCAGGAAACTGAACCTGGAATCTCCAACCAATTTTGTAAGAGCTAGTCATAACTAGGCCTTACCGAGAATTCACTAGGAATCGAACCTAGAATCTCTCACCAATTTTGTAAGGATTAGGAACTAGACCTATGCCTTACCGAGAATTCACTAGGAATCGTACCTAGAATCTCTCACCAATTTCGTAAGAGTTAGGAACCGAACCTATGCCTTACCGAGAATTCACTAGGAATCGAACCTAGAATCTCTCACCAATTTCATAAGAGCCAGAAATCAAACTTATGCCTTACCGCAAATTCATTAGGAATCAGACCTAGAATCCCAAACCAAAGTCGGGAGCCAATCCCGCAATTTCAAACCACTTATTGCGGACAAAATCAGAGTCCTTTATCCTTAACTACCTTTTACAACGAATGCACGAAGACCTTCGAGTAAAATGTAATTAAGGAGGGGCAGCTGTAGTACCCTAATTTTGTCCGGCCCTTTTTATTTTTATTTTTATTTTATTAGTTATTTTAACTTTTATTTTATTTATTTAGTAGTAGTAGTAATAATAAATAAAATAATAATTTTGTTTTTATAATAAAAGAGATTAAAAAAAAAGAAAAAGGAAAAATTATTTTTCAAGATGAGAGGGTGCTAATTGAAATGTTGGAGGTGCCAAGAGTATTTAGCCAAAGGATGGCCCAAGCCAAATGAAACAGCAACAGCCCAACACCATTGATTCTACGCGCACCCCTCCTTTTATTTCCAGCCCCTCTCCCTTCCTGCTTGCTTGGCGCACCCCTGATACTTCTTCTCCTCACCCACTTGGCCTAACTCACGCACAGCCCATAACACATCCACGCACGTCTTGGCCCAAACCACGCAGCCAACCCAACCCATCTTCCTTTTAACCCAAAACTAATTCATTTAACCTAACCCTAAAAACACAAAACACACACATCTCCCTTTCATTCCCTCACGCGGCGCATCACCCCCACCCCACATCTCTCTCTTCATCATCCTTTCTTCTTCAATCCCCTCATCACTCCTTTCTCTCTCATTGTGGCCAAGAAGAAAGACCCATGTCCCTCCTCTCTCTTTCTTCCTCCCCTCCCCCACTCAACCCTAACCCTTTTTCTCCTACGACAGCCGCCAACCATCACTCTCTCCCCCTCTTCAGACCGTGTCTCTCCACCTTGCCCAGCGGTCATCTCCTCTATCTCCCTGTCAACATCACACCCAACTGTCTCTCTCTCTCTCCCTCCTCAGACCACGTTTCTTTGCCTTGCTCAACGGTTATCTCCTCCAACTGGCCCATCTCCCTGCCAACGTCACGTCACTCTCCTGCAAGCCGCCCAAGATCCGGTTTTCGCGTGAGAAGCAGAGAAGGAAGAAGAAAACCGGTGGATAAGGGATGTTATCTCTTTATTTCTCTTTTATTTTTATTTTTATTTTTTGAACTAATCTGATTTATTTGCTTCGCAGATGTGGTGCCTATAAAAGGGGAAGCAAGCAAAGTGAAAAGGAGAGGGAACCCAAGAGAGACCGAGAGCCAGAGAAAAAAGCTCTGGAGGCCGAGAGCAAGAAGGAGGACAAATAAAGCCAAGAAAGGAAAACTACTAATCTGTGAGGCTACCCAAAATTAAATACATTTAGTCTTAGGTTTTATCCCCTTCTCTGTATCTCTTTGATTTTCTGGGAAAAGCATAATACCCAGGTTCTCTTTTCTTCCTTCTATTTTTCTCTGAATATGGCTATGTAAGGACTTGATTAATTGATTCTGCAATCTTGCTTAATTTCGTTCTTTTATTTGTGTAATTGTGCTATTGTTGTTGTTACTGGTTGCTGTAATTGTTGTTGTTGTTGTTTCTGTTGGTGTCACGGCCTGGGTTGCGATTAAGTCTGTAATTAGGTTTAGGGTTTGGCCTTCCAAGGGGGCCAAACCCTAAATAAGGACTAAACTGTAAATATATAATAAATAAGGGTTAAATTGCAAATATATAATAAATGAGGACTGAACTGTAAATGTATGACAAAAGAGGGCTGAAAGCAAAGAAATTAAAAAGTCTTCCTTTTCTAATTTTTCTATTCATACGCGTTTTAAGATTTGATCTTCCAATGGGGTTAAATCCTGAATAGGGACTTATTTGCAATTTACCTTTTCTTGTAAATAGTTAGAATTAAATAAAGATGATTAAGGATATAAAAGCAAAATAAAAAAAACTTCTCTTATCTGTATTTTATTAGCATAATTAGTTTATAGTCTTTTAGGTTTTATTTTATTTTTGCTATATTAAGGAGCAAAAAATGATTTTTGTAACGTGATAGTTGGTAAACTTATATTTCTTTTCAGAAAATTCATAAAAGGAATTAATCTTCTTAAAAGGCAAACAATTTTTTATAAACAATAAACGGGTACCATTTTTTAAATGGGCGCGTATGGGTGCTAATCCTTCCGTGCTCGTAACCAACTCCCGAACCCGAATCTGGTACCAAGACCTTTTTCTTCAAATAATTCAAAAATAGGTTTTCCAATGTTTCCTATGAAAATAAAATATTGCTGGCGGCGCCATTTAATTTTTAAGTTGGTTGTCACAAAGATTATTGTACATACCAAAAATTCTTCATCTGTGCATCTTCTTACAAAAGCGCGCCAATCATCATGTTCTATGAACGACGCATATTTTGCTGGAGGCTCATGTCTGATGTTCCCATTTTCGTCTCTCAACCACTTGTTCGCCAAGACAGTTCGGAAATTCCGGTGTGATCTTCTAGCTATCTTAAGTGTAATATCCTTTCGGGTCTCATCAACGACAAAATGTTTCTGCAAAAACATTATAAACAAAATGGTAAACTATAAGTATGTTTAGATTAATTCAGTGGCAATACAATTAACCAATGTTAATTAATTTATATTTATATACTTGTATCTCACTCCAGATCTCATCTTTTAGCTCCTTCAAAGATGGATCCTTATCCTTCCAATTATCGCGGGTAATTGGGACCGTCTTCGGCACTGTGGCCCCAATAAATTGAATAAAGTCATTAACATTTTCACTAATAGGTTGACCCTTAGCATTCCATTTTAACCTGTAAAAAGAATAGCATAAATGTACAAATTTAGATACTCAACCAAAAAAAATAAACAAATAATTAGACTAATTGATAAGTATCTTACCACATGTTTTGTAACTCTTTTACTTCTCTCGCAGATGTGTTTCTTCTTAAAAGTCGGACCACGGGACTTCCCCTTTTGGGTGGCCTCGGGAGCACTATCATCACCTTTAGATGCCATTTACTTGCAAAAAAAATAAAATTAGACACATAAGTAATTAAAAAATGGCAGTTCACAATCACATAGGTTTAATAGAGAAATCAATGTATACACATTTAATTAATCAACAAATTAAATAGCATTCACTACATACATGTACATTTAAGCAACTCTTTTCCTTTTTCTCGTTTTATTGAGATTTGTGCATCCCTTATGAAAAAATGGATTGATCCAAAGCCCTTCATTATGATCATTTCTAATATACACATCATCCTCTATAGGTGTACTTGCTCCAAACAATGATTGTGATGTCCCGAAGAAAGGGTCATCCTCAATGTCAGCATATTCATGTGTTTCATCATCAATCTCATTAACAATTTTTTTTGTTAGACAATAGAACAATGGACCAATTCATATCAGTTGGATCGGTGACATAGAACACTTATTGAGCTTGCGATGCTAAAATAACCCGCATGAACCCCAACTCATCCATCTGTACACCGTTGTTATTCTCAACCCACTTGCATTGGAACACAGGCACTCAAAACATCCTATAATCCAACTCCCATGTCCGTTCAATGACCCCGAAGTATGACATATTCGCATATATGGGGTTTCTGTCTTTGACACTTGATATATGCATAGCTTCAACTACAAGAGTCACCCCACTATTTTGCATTCTCCTCCGATCATCGTGTTCTTTTGTATAGAAAGTGTACCTGTTCATCAGATAACCGATGTAAGAACTAACATGTATATCTGGACCTTTAGCTAACCATCTCAATCTTTCTGAAACCGAGCTAGGATTTGTAATAAACTCTGCAACAATGTACATATTATAAAACACTGATTGTGTTATGTTGTTAACCAATTTTGACTTTTATTTGGGTGTAAGCTCTTGAGTATGTCCTTGTGTTTTACAACATATGACTCAACTTCATCGGCATTGCGTAGAACATATAAGTGTGCTTGTTCCCATTCTTTCCTAGACATAGTCAATATTTCAAGTCCAGTAATCCCCTCCCCTGGACTTCTTCCTGTGTGACGAGACTGTGGCAGCCCTATAGAATGTTCAACATCAGATAGATACTCGGTACAGAATTCAACAGCTTCTTCGACTATATACCGTTCAACAATACAACCCTCTAGTCGTGATCGGTTTTTCACATACCTTTTTAATATCATTATGTAACGCTCAAACGGGTACATCCATCTCATGGAAGCTGACCCACACAATTGTGTCTCCCTAACCAGATGAACTGTCAGATGAATCATTATGTCAAAGAATAAAGACCGAAAATACATCTCAAGCTCACATAAAGTCAGAATAATTTCTTTTGCAAGGCTGACAACTTTCCAGGGTCAATCACTCTACTACAAATTGCCTTAAAGAAGAAACAAAGTTTAATTAAGGTATTCCGCACTTTGTTGGGCAAAATGGATCGTATAGCTATGGGTAGCAAATTCTCCATGAGAACATGACAATCATGAGACTTTAGACCCTTTAACTTGAGATTTTTCATCAATACGAGGTTCTTAATGTTTGAAGAGTACCCCTTTGGATCCTTAACTCCATCAAGAAACTTACAGAAATCTCTTTTCTCTTTTCTAGATAGGGTATGAGCGGCCAGAGGTAGATATGTACGATGTTTACCTTTCTTTACCGGTCCTAACTCTCGTCTCAATCCCATACTAACCAAGTCCAGCCTTTCCTTGATGCCATCTTTAGTCTTCCCAGGCACATTAAGTAAGGTATCACTGAGACTATCAAAGATATTTTTTTTAACATGCATTACGTCAATGAAATATCTTACGTATAATGACTTCTAATATGACAATCAAAGAAAATCAACCTTTTCTTCCACCCTCATGTGGCAAGGTCTCCCGCAAAAGGTTTACCGAATTTAATATTCAAATCTTTTACTTTTTCGAACAATTGTGCACCCGTCAGAGGCAAAGGAGCTCTATGTTCTTCTGTATTCCAATTGAATGCCTTTCTCCACGACCGATAATGATGATTTGGATGCAAAAATTTACGATGCCCAAGGAAGACATTCTTCTGACCATGTTCTAACCAAATCCAATCTGTACTATCTTCACATATAGGGCATGCACACTGACCTTTGGTACTATACCCCGACAAATTACAATATGCTGGAAAATCATGTGCCGAAAATCATAGCACTCAAGGTGAAACTTTCTTCTTTATACCTATTATACACCACTACGCCTGTCTCCCACATTTGCTTCAAGTCTTCAATTAAAGGAGCCAAGTATACATCGATATCATTTCCTAGTTGTTTCGGCCCAAAAATTAACAAAGACAACATCATATATTTGCGCTTCATGTATAGCCATGGAGGTAAGTTATAAATCACCAAAATCACAGGCCATGTACTGTGAGAGCTACTCTGAACACCATGCGGGTTAAATCCATTAGTAGATAATGCAAGTCGTAAGTTTCTTGGTTCATTCCCAAAATCAGGATGATCAATATCAATTTTTTTCCATGGAGAAGAATCTGCCGGTGCCGTAGCTTGCCATCTTGAATCCTTTCATCCACATGCCATGTCAGGTTTTTTGCAACTTCTGAACTATGGTACATATGCCTGAATTTGGAAATTATGGGAAAATACCACAAAACCTTCTCTGGAGCCGAATCTTCCTTCTTATCCTGTGAGGCTTCACATTTAGGACACGACTTTAACGATGCATATTCATTTTGAAATAAAATGCAATCGTTACGATAAGCATGTTTCTTCTCATAGCTCATGCCAACAGAGCGTAATATTTGTTTAGCCTCATACGTCCTACTAGGAAGCATATTATCATTTGGCAACATATCTTTCAATAGTGTGAGTAAGTCCGTAAAGCTCTTATCAGTTCATCTATTACCTGACTTCAAGTTAAACAACTTTAACATTGTCGATAATCTTGTGAATTTAGTACAACCCTCATATAACGGCTTCTCCGCATCACTTATTAACTTCTCAAACATTTAAGGACAATCATGAAGATCTTCTTCAACCCATTTGCCATCTCTTCAAAACAGTCGCCATCATATGTATTTGTACCGATGTCCTCTGACGCATATCTCGCACTATTCCCCATATTAAAAAATTCACCTCTTGTCTCACCGTGTTTTGTCTAACAGGTATAAGTTTGCTCAATTCCATTGCTCACTAAATGCCATTCCAATTCCTTAACACTAACTTTGTTTGTATAACAACAACCTAAACAAGGACATACGATTCTACTATAGTCTGTTGTATGCCCAACTACAAACCCAATAAAATCTTTCACTCCATCCTTATATTCCTTTGACAAACGATTGACAAACATCCACTTTCGATCCATATTTACTTATGGATTGAGAGGTAAAACAACCTAAAAAGCAAAAGCCCAATCAGATAAGCAAGACTAAAACTACCCCTACCCTTAAAATCAACATACAGACTAGATCAAAATTCTAACAAAATTTTGGCAGAGTCTCCCCTAAAATATGGATATTCCAAAATATATACAATTCCTGTAACATTCCAAAATTCATTGTTCAAATCAATAAGAGCATACTGTTGATTCCATTTCCTCAGTCCCCAAAATCTCAACTTAAAAATACACTTTGGTTCCACAACTGCTAACCACGACAAAGTTGGATTAAAAGAACTTACAGCAATATTAATTTCTAAACCCAAAATTAAAGGCAATCTGGAAATATTTTGAAAGGTATGTACTCCATATTCCTTAGATTTTGCATTCATAATCTTGAATATAGGTTTCATTGATATCAAGTAAACCCATTATGAATACAGATTTCATTCATAAGCTTGTAAAATGATGTAAAATGTCTAGCAAGTGGAATAGCAAAGTCCTCCATAGAAAGTATTTTCGAACATTCTTTTGCTTTTGCATATACCTAATTACACATTAATTACAAATCAAATCTGAAGTGAACATACGATATAGGATGAAAAATAGACGAAAATGATCTAGCACTGGCAGCATATGAATTCTTTTTAAGGCAGAGTATTTCTAGCCACAAGCAAACATTTCCTGTTCTGTATAAATTCATTTTCACATAAACATATCCCAGAATAAAAAAATAGGATTTAAACTTGTGTGTATGATTTAACCTTGAAAATTTTAAATTCAGTCAACTATGTCTCTAATACCATGACAATGTCACATTAGTTCCATCAAAGAGTAGCACACATTTAGATCCAAAGGTATTCACTATTCAGTCCCTTTAAAGATCCCAAAGAATCAAAGAAGTAAACTCCACAAACCCAAATCCCTAGTTTTATTTTCACAATAAGAAGCTCACAAATTTAGATTCTATATAGAAAATCACAATAATCACAAGCGTGTGAAACACAACAACATGGCAATCAGAGCTTAAAACATGCTGAAGCTGCACAGTTTAGCCTCTCTACTTTATGTTCCTTTGAAAACCAAACAATCAAAATATTAAAGAATGTAATCTTGTCATTGACATAGGATCACAGTGGGACAAACAAACAACAAGTAAAACCTAAAAAAGCGAGTTGCATACTGGGAGAAGAAGAAAAGGAAGGAGTAATGACCTGAGAGCAACACAGAACAACACGAACCAACAACACTTCAATAGAACCAGCAGCAGCACATAACAGAATAAACGATTTTGAACCATGAACAGACCCAAAATCGAACCACGAATAGACCCAATGTGGAACCACGAACAGACCCAAAGTCGAACCACGAACAGACCCAATGTGGAACCACAAAGCAAAATCAAACCAGAATCGAACCACGAACAGCAAAATCGAACCAAAATCGAACCACGAACAGCAAAATGGAACAAAAAACGAGACACGAACTAGCCTTGAATGGAGAAAAATGAGACAAAAAACCCTATATAATGTGGTTGTTTTCGTTGAAAATGTCGCTATTTTCTGGCGTGAGGAACGACGACATGAGCGAGAGAGAGTGGCAAAGGGAGTGGCGAAGTGAGTGGCGAAGAGAGTTGCAAGAGAGAGAGGCACTGTTCAGTGAGAGGGAGTGAGCGAGCAAAGAGCTAGAAGAGAGACAGAGTTGCGAGAGAAAGAGTGTGCGCTGTTCAGTGAGAGGAAATGCTATTTTTTAACAAGTGGAGAATTAACAGGCTTAGTATATTAAGCGCTGATTATCGTCAAAACCAAAAGCAGCGCTTCAAATATTAAGCGCTATTTATTCGTCAGGTACAACTTTACACAGTGCTTCCCATAGTAAGCGTTGTTTATTTATTTACCACATAAACCAACATTATTCTTATTGAAGCGTTGTTTATCACCTAAAGTAGCTTTTTTTTTTCATAAGCGATGTTTTTTCTTTATCCTTTGGCTTGTAAAAGTTTTCAACCTAATTTTAAATAGCACTTCAATACTAAAGTGTTGTTTAAATTAGCGCCATCTTTTGAAGAATTTGTTGTAGTGTTTGAATAGAAAAATGTCATACAAGTAACAAAAAATCCTTTTAATTCATTATCATATACCTTGAGTATTTGCCACAAATTTCATTAGTCTGGATGTAGGATAACTGGTTCTTAGCGAGTGTTAGAAGGATATTAGGTGATGGGAGGCCTACTTCATTTTGGTATGATGTTTGGGTTGGGGACTCTGCCCTTTGCAGTAGGTTCCCTAGATTATTCTCACTTGCGGCTGATCCGGATATGCTGGTTAGCGATGATGGCAGGTGGGACATTGACACATGGGTCTGGGAGATTCCTTGGAGGAGATACCTCTTTATGTGGGAGGAGGGCTTGTTGGCTGATCTTCTAGTGGTGCTGGATACCTTTGCCCCGTCAGACCAGCCAGATCGGTGGATATGGACCAGGCACTCTAGCGGTTCGTTCTCTATTTCCTCGGTGTATGGGCTCCTATCAGAGTCATCTTCCCGTGTGGCTAGGCTTGCTGATTTTGAGGTTAGTGTGCTAGGCAAATTATGGAAGAGTCCGGCTCCATCAAAGGTAATTGTTTTCTCATGGCAGCTACTTTTGGGTAGAGTCTCAACTCGGACTAATTTGCTTAGCAAAGGCATTATTCCTGATATGTCAGATACTATTTGTGTGTTATGTAGGGCACACGAAGAGTCAGTCTTACATCTTTTCGCCAGGTGCACTTTCTCTTCTTTGGTTTGGTATGCTATTACCAGCTGGCTGGGTTGTGACTTTATGCAGCCGTTGGATCTCTTCTCCTCGTACTCTTAATTCACTCAGCTTGGGGGTAGCGCACGATGCAGGCGTGGATTGGATTTGATTTGCATGCAGTATTGTGGGCAGTTTAGGAGCTCCGGAATGGATGTATTTTCTCGGCGAGAGTGCCTGATGTGGGATATACGATTGACTGTATTTGATCATTGTCCTGGAGGTGGTTTTTAGCTAAGGAAAAATCAACTCCATGCTTGTATTATGAGTGGTTTGCCAATCCTCTGGCCTGTATTGTGAGGGCTTAGAAGGTGTTTTTTTTTGTCTTCTCTGTTAGCTTGGGGCTCTCTATGGTCTGCGGCTGTTAGGCTTTCCTTGTCTGGCTGTATATGGGTTGAGGTACCCCCTTGTACCTCCATTAATATATCTTTGCCATTCAAAAAAAAAGATATGAATCTCTATCGTTAGTCAGTAATTATTCAATGATTTCCCGTAAATACAAACATATCCCTATGAATGTAAAGGCTATATGGGGTTTTGATGACGACACAAAGGTTTAACAAAAATGGATGAACACAACATATGTGTGAAGTCTAAAAGTCAAGAAGCCGTGGAACTTGAAGATGGAGACATCAAGGCTCACGGGCTTAGGACTTTTGTAAAAATCTCTTAAGACATACTTAGAATGGCTGATGCATTAAAAGACTTAAGAGAGTTGAAACCCAACATGCATCACAAGCATCTCATGGAATACGATTAAGTTTTGATGCATACTGACCATACAAGTGTTCTTATTTTGCCATATAAACATGCCCTGTATGTTCAAGCATGCAATAGGAATTACAAGCCATTTATAACATGCTCAAAAGTTATTTCATAAAAGTTCTAAGTTGTATGATCATATAGAAACTCGTTTGAATCATAGAAGGGTAGAACAAAGTGAATGGCTGTGAATAGATTCAAACATGATAGGAATTGATTCACAAGGGCATAAGACTTTTTTAATGATGTTTTCCATCTGTGATTCGATTCATGGGATATTGGAATTGATTCACAAGGACCCTATAACAGTTTTATGGGCTTTCCTTAACAGCTACGCTAGTTCATACCTTGCTTTCAATCTTATCTCTTAAGTAGTTTATATAAAGAATTTCTAAATCATCGGGGTTTATTCATTCAAAGAAAATCATTCAGAAACATTCTCTATTAATTCTTAAACTTTATTTGGCATCTTGGAGAGATTTATTGAGCTTTCAGTTTGTAATTTTTGCTCTATTTTGGAGAGTTTCTTTCTTGATTTTTTGATTTTTCTTTTTGTGGTGTGATCCCTGTGTTGGTGATATCAAGGAATGAGTTATCTCCTAGGAAATTTTGTTGTAATTATTAGGGTGGGGTATTCCTAGTTGTGTTGAAGAGGGTTATTGGTGTGGGGCATCACCAAGTATAATCTTTGATCTATGACTTTGGAATCAATGTGATTATAGTGAAAACTCTCAGGCATTGCTTGGGAACTGGATGTAGGTCACAGTGGTTGTGACCTAAGAAATATACATAGCAGCACAATTCTTCTAAAACTATCTCTATTAATTTTGATTGTGATTTGTTATTTTTTGTTTTAAGGTTTATAAAATATGGAATAAAATCGCATGCTTTAGGGCTTATATGTTGGTCTTGATCTTCTTTTTTCGCAAAATATTGATCTTGATCTAATTACATCTAGAACTCATTAATTTTTTAACCAATATTAAGAGGTTTTCTAAAAGTGAAAAGTTTTGTGAAAATTCTCAAGAACCCTATTCACCTCCCCTCTAGGGTTCATATCGTGTTTGAGGCCCTTAAGCTAGCAAGTGATATCAGATGTAGTCTATGTGTGATTGGCTTTGCCGGCTTTAAGAGGATCATGGCCTCAAACATGCTTTTTCAAACTAGATGGATCCTATAACAATGCTTCTATTTTTAATGGAGAAGGTTATCAGTATTTGAAAGACAAAATACGGATCTCAATCTTATCTCATGATCTAAATGTTTGGGATGCTATAGAAAATTGACATTTTGTTCCTACACATTTAGTTGATGGTGAAATGAAAGAAAAGCCTAGAAGCAATTGAGCCCAAGATGAGAAGAAAAATGTTCAATTAGTTCGGAGGAATAAAAATATAATCACACGTGCTCTAGGGCACGTTGAGTATTTCAGAGTCTAACCATACAACTGCCTAACAAATGTGAGATACCTTACAAGTTACCCATGAGGGTACTAGTGAGAAAGTGCTAGTGAAATGAAAGTTTAGATGAGGAAGACTTGAAAGTGTTGGTGAAAAAGTCTGGAAAGTTCTTAAAAAGGAAGGAAAAATCAAAGAAAGATCCAAACAAGGAAGAACAACCAACTAAACCAACATGTTTTGAATGTGGTAAACCCGGTGTTATAAAAATGAGTTGTTATGTATACAATAAGAAGTTGGAAAAAGAAGAAAATCAAAAAGGGAAAAAAAGCCTATGTAGCTTAGGATGATAATGACTTGAGCTGTACTAAAGAGGAAAAACAAAATGAAATAGCGCAACTATGTCTCATGGCTTTACATGGTAAAGTAAATGAATATGAGGTTAGTAGTGATGAACTTAAACATCTACCTTCATATGATGAACTTCAAAATGCCTTTAACGAACTACATGATGAATCATAAGGCTTGCTAAACTTGTAAGAAAATTTGGATACCTTATGGTATGATTTCTAAGACTAACAATCAAGGATCTAAAGGAATTTGAATACAAAATCTGCACCTTAAATTGATGTAGTGACCTTTAGCCAAGAGCCACATTGGAAAGTCATAATTTGGCTAGGCTGAAGCTTTGGAAGTTTGGTAATATGCTTCATTATGGTTTTTCATAAGTGGTAACAAGCTAGTTTTCATGTGGTATTTTATATGCCTATGTGAATACTATATGTGAGTTCTAACAGCCTAGATAGTCATATTTTGTTAGTTTTGATGGCGTGCTTATTGCAAACATGTTGTAAATTTGTGTTTGAAACTTGTATGAAGCATATATTTATTACGTGTATCAACATGTGATTAGTGTTTTGGTCTACCGAATCATGCATCCGTAAGCCAAAATGCTATCAAATATGTTGTTTTTGGGTTTAAATGTTCTGTGAATTAGTTTTAATGGCATGTGAATCAATTCATAACCAAAAATTTGCATGTTTTCTTGAAAAAACTCTCCGTGAATAAATTCACATATTCATAATCAATTCACAAGTTCAACCTCTTAGAGATGGCTTATTTTTCATTAATTTTTCATGGTTTTCTATTGAAAACTCTATAAATGAGTTGTACGATATTTGGACATCATTAGATTGCTTTTAAACATGTATCTATGATTGAATCCTTGCATATATCATATGGTTAACATGTGCTTCTCTTTGTCTCTATAGCTTTGTGTGTGTTTTTTATAATGACGATGTAATAGGTTTCACTGCAACATAAAACGACATAGACAGAGCATTTAATTTTGGCCTTCGCCAGCGCTTAAAACCGCTGCCTTATCACCCGGTGGTGATTGTGATTCGAAAGGACAGCGTTTGGCGAGCGCTGAGAATTTTGGAAATAGACAGGGCTTTTTTCAAAGAAGCGGTGTCTATTATTGAACATAGATAGCGCTTCTTTAAAGAAGTGCTGTCTATTTTACTTTTTTTATAGCTGTTTCAGTATGCCGCATTCCATACATGTGATCCAATTCCTACATCAAAGATTCACAAGAAAGTAAACAATCATACGTATAGAAAATACAAACAAACATCACACACACATACAAAAAATACCATCACACACACATACAGAAAATATCAACCAATTAATCATTGACTTGTATATATTTATACTTCAATTTGAATTTTTAATAAAATTTTGGCAGAGTCTTCCCTAAAATATGGACATTCCAAAATTTATCTAATACCTATAACAACAAAAAATACCATATATCAGTCAGCACAAGTTTAAAGTCTACCTAGTATGCAACATAGCATGCAACATAGCCACTAGACAAGTATACTTAGTTACCAATTCACAAATACTAATGTCTTTGAAGTAATTTGATTTATTACCTTGTCGAGCTTGCGATGCTAAAATATGAGCATCATCTTTATATCCCAACTTATCTTGGATTGCGTTGAATCACTACAAGAAATAGTTCATATACCGACGGACATTAACCGGCGGCTTGAGTCCGTCGCTAAAAAAGCGGGATTTCCGACGGCCATACCCGTCGGAAAACGCACCCGTTGTATTCTGGATATTACCGACGGGTTAAGCCGTCAGAAATCCCGCTTTTTTAGCGACGGACTCAAGCCGTCGGTTAATGTCCGTCGGTAAACGGTGACTTTTGGAAAATTCCCGCTTGTTTTTGAGTACCGATGGCCAAGTTTTTCCGACGGGTTAGTCCGTCGCTAATCCCGTGTCGTTTACCGACGGGTTAGACCGTCGGTACGTTTAAAATGGCCGTCGGTAAGCTCTTTATTTGGCCAGAACAGAACCCTTCTTCTTCTTCATTCACTCGCAGATCAGAAGTATTTTTCTACCCTTCTTCTTCATCTCCCTCGTTCGCCCTCCGCCACAGCCTCCCTCCGCCGCACTGCCGCCGAACATAACCCCCTTTTTTTCACCATCCCACTCCCGCCGATCAGAACCCTTCTTCTTCATCTCCCTCGTTCGCCCTCCGCCGCAGCCTCCCTCCCTCCGCCGCACTGCCGCCGAACATAACCCCCTTTTCAAGCACGGTGATCGGTTCGGTTTTCTCAGAACACTAAGGTTAATTGAAGGGCATTTTATTTTTCTTGTACTTTTTTTCCCCTGGGTTTTGAGGAAGTTTTGATTTTGAGATTGGGAACTTGTGTTGCAGCTTCAACTTGGAGTGGATGAAAGCTGTAATCTGTTCGTTTCAAATGCCAACATGAATTCCGTTGCTGGGCAAGTGACAATTGAGGTAAGGTTGTGTTTTGAATTTTATGATGTATTAGAAACTATTGGTGTATTAGAAATCCAATGTCTAATCCCTCGATCACTAAGAGTTTTGCATGTATGTCTCTGTTGCTGGCTGTATAGTAATTCTTAAATTTTTAGTAGTATTTGGTATTTGAAGTTCAGCCTTGGCCATAATTCCAATAGTAGTGTAACTAATCTGAAAATTCTATTTTCAACACTTTCTTCCAGTGAATCATATCAGTCCTGGAGTTTTGAGCATGGCACATGCTGGTGCTAATACTAATGGTAGTCAAATTTTTATTTGCTCTGTGCTAATACAAATGGTGTTAGCCTTTTCCTGTTATATCAACACAAGAACCATATAAATATGTTACTTTATGTATAAAATTGAGTGCATCCCTCAGAATGGAGTAATTATATGAGTGAAGAATAGGGAAATTAACTTTGTTCTTGGCCCTTGGCACATCAAGATTGTAGCTCATCTTATTGGAGTCCATCTTCTTTGTATATAAGCAATTAAAGAACTGAATGAATTGAGGATTCAGAAATAATTGAGATCAAGATTAATGTTCCTACACTATGTTGAGATTTAATTATTTATAGGCAAGTTTCCCAATGAATATTACATTACTTGCGCTTACATTACTCAATTTAAGTAGGCCCACGTGTACGTAACGTTTTCCTTTAAGTACTTTGTCTTATGCTATTTTTGAGGTATCAAATAGAGAGGCATGTAGATGCATTGACCAGGAAAGCTTTCTTTACTATTTTCAGGATTCAATTTTCAAGCCAATACACAATATTGTAGCATATGCTCGTATAATATATTTTCAAGAGATTAAAAATTCTTATCCTTCTCTCTTCTATTTCAGTAACTAACTCTCCTCATTCCTCCAATTGAACCTGATTCAACTACCTTTGAATCTATTTCTGCCACAATAGATTTTATTGCAAACTTCCCCTTTTGTAAACCGATCCAAGCTTGTAATTCTCTCATATAGTGGATTGTGCTCTCTTCACGTAGATGTAGGCTTTCACACTGAAAGTTGAACCACGTATATCCGGTGTTGATCTTCTTCCCTTTAATCTCTTCTAGATTGACTGCTTGTCTCAATTCTATTTACATTTGCTTGTTAAGTTTCTCTGTATTTCGATTCTTATATTCTCACTCTTTGTGTCTTGTGTTCATTCTTGGTTGCAGGATCTTAATTGTGCATAACATGCACTTTCAAAAAGTTGTAATTTTGATGTTGGAATGATTGTAATTAGATTTGTATATATTTCCTTTACCCTGTCACCGACTGAAACAATGTTGATGATCATGATCCCCATATCAGGTGCTTTGTACTGCTTATATGATCCCCATATCTATACTAATCATGAATATGTTCGCTTGTTGAATAGAACTGAGGCAAATGGATTCAGGACTGAACCGTCATGCTAAAATGTTGGGTTCTAGAGTTATTATGATTGGTGAAGTTTTTAGGGTCCTACTCTATCTCTTCCATCTTCATGTGTATCTGACTCTTCAAAGTTTCTCAAGTCTTTCTAATTGTTCATATCAGAAAATTCATAATTGACTAAAGTATGCTTTTGAAGTTCTAAAGGTTTAAGCATAAGTGGTGGGAGTAGTATTTCTTAGTCATAAAACAAGCTATAGATTTTTGTCTTTGCATATATAGTTTGAGTCTCCTTTTGTTTTTTCTCACAAGCGTTTTTGCTTGGATTTATTTTGTCTTTGTGATATTATTTTAGCATTCTTTAGTCTTTTGTTTTACTTTACTATTTTAATGGCTTTGAAGTTGAGGGGTTGTTTTTATTTTCTCGGTGGCTAGGAGAAAGGCACAAAAGGCTCGGCCTGAAGCTTTGGAAAAGGTCAAAGTGGTAAGAGTATATTTAAATGGGTGACTAGTTTGCTAATGTATCAACCTTACGTGTTTTAATTTCATTTTACTTGATATCACAGACAAAATAAACAAGAGTTCAAATGTTTGCACTTTTGGCTAGTATTTCTTGATTGGTACCTGGTGGATAGTATATAAGAATAATGGCTTAGAGAATTTTTTTATTGTTTTATTAAATTTTTGGGTGCCTTAATTTAGCAAGGTGATGGTCTAGGGGTGATAGGGTTCCTAGAATGGTGGGGATAAGTAGTCGTGAATGTGAATACATTTATACATGGTAATAAAGAGTATTGGAGGAGTTTATGTTATCAAATATAGGCTCAAAAATGTATTGCAAGATTACTTTATATTTATGTTTCTGCATGTACATGGATCTTGTGATTGGAATTAATTTGCTGCTTATGAACAAGGGTTTCTGGATTCCTTTGGTGGTGACAAGGGTTTTACATTGCATTTTCTTTCTTTTTAGGTTTTTGGATTCCTGGGTTTCTGGATCTACTGGTTTTTAGGTATGTTGCATTCGAACTTGTTTGAATTCTATCCTTATTTAGATTCTGGTGTGGTTTTGATATTCTTGTTTATATCTTATTAGTTTCTGGTAACACAAAAATCTCTGTTTCATAGGCGTCTGAGTTCGCCACCTCCACCAGTTCGCCACTTGTACCACTAGGTATGCACTCTAACGAAATGTCGGTTAACTCATTGGGTGGAAAAAGGGTTGTCTGTTGACCCCCACACCGACATATTTATTTGTTTTCGTTCATAGTTCTCTCCACAGAGGGGATTTTGAAGTGTATTGTGTAATTGTCTAAATGATATGTACTGTGTAATTGTTCCGCCACTTGATTCGCTATCACTCATCAGTCACAATGCTTGTGAGTAAGGAGTGCAATTTTAATTTATGCTTGCCATTTCATTCATGGATATGGATATTGGTGATGTTGCTTGGCTGCAATTTGCTTTGCACATCTCTCTGTACTTCTTTCCTTGCCACTTACCTTGTCTAATTCTATCCTCTTTAAATGACTAAGTCGATTTTCTAATTCCAGTGTTGTTAATCAAGGATCGCGAAAAATAGCGTAAAATTGGTAGGATAGCGTAAAATAGCGGGCAGATAGCGTAAGCTAAATAGCGGGTGAAATAAATAAAATTATAAAATTATATATTAAAAAGTGACATATAATATTTAACATTCAGCACAAAATCTGAAATGACATAATAAAATATTTATTTAATGAGCTATTTTTAGAAACTTAAGTGATTATTTATTCATAAATTACTTTAGAGGCTTATTAAAATAAAATGAAGAGAGCATATGAATATTTTTTTATGTTGATATATTTGAATATTAATATCAGCATTTATTTTAAGTGATGTAAAATAAGTTTAAATAAACCCTGAATGAAATGTAAAATAAGTTTAAATAAACCCTGAATGAATAAGTAGCTCTTCCGTTTTAAGAAAATAAAATATATAAAGGACAAATAATAATAGAATTAAAAAATAGATTTAAAATAAAAAATAATTAAAAAGCAGAATTTTTAAGAACAATAGAATAAAAAAGTAGATTTTAAAAAAGAAAGAAGAGAATAACAAAACGAAATTAGATAGAATTGAAAAATAACATAATTAAAAAAGTAGAAGGATTCAAAAAACAGAATTTAAAAAATAATTAAGAGATGAGCAGAATTAAAAAAAGAGAATAAAAGGAAACAATCGTTAAAAAATATGATATAACAAAAATGAAAAAAGATCTGAAGAAGAGAAGAATTAAAAAAATTTCAATAAAAAAGAAATAAAAAATAGCAACATTAAAAATTATCATATACAAAATTAAATGAAAAAGGAAAATAAAATATTTTTTATTATTTATATATATATATATATAAATAATAAAACTAATTCTACCCTTGTCACTTCTGCTTGTCTAATTGTTATGTTAATCATTGATCGAATGGATGTTTGATATTTGTTATTAGTATCGGAGAGAAGCCTTAGCTTCCCGTTTGAGGTTTAATATATTATTGAGTGCATATACTCTTTTAGGGTACCATGTGCTCATTGTATATTGAACCTTGAATTGTCCAAGTCGGACAGTTTGGGAAAAAACTTTTTCTTTATTCGTATAATAGTTGTTGCTTAATTCTCGTATCTTTATATTTGATCAAATTTCGGTTCGATTCATTTCCTTTTGTTCTCTGGGTGCATACTTGATTGCGGTGTTCATAACTGCGTTCATTTTGTGTACTCAGAGACCAATGGAAATCTTTGAAAATTTTGTCAAGTATAAGATCTGAGAATTAAGGAATGATTATTATACGAGTTACGAAAAAGTTTTTTCTCGAAATGGGATAAGTCATACCATTTAAAGAAAGAGAGCGGTTGTAAGAACGTCGTCTTCTGAAATTGTCATTTTTTTGACATGCGAGAAGATGGAATATTTTCTTCGAGTCGTAGTTGGATGTACGATAGGTTGTATCAGGGAGAGGGGTTTGAAACCAGATTTTCTTGTTTGGGGTTGCGTACTTTGTCCAAGTCGCAATGGCACATAAAGATTTCAAAACTAATGGAGGGATTAGATGTCAGTGCTTTAATTGCGATTGCGAGAAGGATTAAGAGCCCAAGTGAGGTCATGCACCACCTGTATTGATTGGATTTAGGCTTAATTACTGGATTTGGACTAGACATGGTGAAAAGTTGCCTCACGTTGATTTAGGGGTTGGTGATAATTGCGAAGGTGCTTGGCGATTCACGTGGGTCGGGATGTGGTGGCGATTGAATTGATGCAAGATTTGGTGTGTGATGCCTTGGGGGTGAGCGTGTCATTCGAGGAGCAACAATATGATGACACAGATGAACTTCCAAATGAGACAGCACAAAAATTTTATAATCTATTGTTAGAAACAAACAAGCCGTTGTTTGAAGGGTCTACAGAGTCTAAGTTATCAATGTGTGTGAGGCTCTTAGCTCTTAAGTCCAAGCGTGGTGCTACCAGAAGTGTGCTTGGATCTAAATACTTGAAAATGATGTTGGACTCGTCACCTATCAGAGATGGTTTGCCAAAAAGTTATTACGAGGCTAAAAGCTTAGTGTCCAAGTTGGGGCTGGAATCTAAAAGGATTGATTGTTGTGTGAGAGGGTGTATGTTGTATTACAACAATGAATTTGGTAAAAACGATGGTGCGCTAGTTGAATGCAAATTTTGTGGTGAGCCTAGGTATATGTCACATACTAATAATCGGACGGGTAGACAAAAACTAGTTCAGTGAAGGCAATGTTTTATTTGCCAATTATTCCAAGGTCAGAGAATGTTTGCATCACCACGCATCGCAGACAAAATGACATGGCACTATGAGAATAGAAGCACTTGGTATGTTGCGCCACCCTTCCGATGGTGAAGCTTGGAAGAACTTTGATCGTGTGCATCCCGATTTTGCGGTAGATCCACGTAATGTACGACTTGGCTTATGCTCGATGGTTTTACCCGTATGTTCAATCCACGGCGAAACCTTATTCTTGCTTTGGCGATTATCGTTACCCCATACAATCTTCCTCCCGAAATGTGCATGTCTAAGCCTTATATGTTCTTGACTTGTGTTATACCGGGTCCAGATAATCCGACAGATGGTATTGACATCTATTTAGAGCCTCTTATTGACGATCTCAAAAGGTTGTGGAATGGTGTTGTGACGTACGATTTTGCACGAAAGAGGAATTTTACAATGAGGGCAGCGCTGATGTGGACCATTAATGACTTCCCTGCATATGGCATGTTGTCTGGTTAGGATACTCATGGTAAAATGGCATGTCCGCATTGCATGGAGCATACAAAGGCCTTTACCTTGAAATTTGGGGGGAAGAGTTCTTGGTTTGACTCACATCGCAGGTTTTTACCCGATGATCATGTATTTAGACGGAATAAGAACGCTTTCAAGAGGGGAGAAGGTGAATTAGATGGCGCCCCAAGGTTGACACGAGCAGGATATGGGAAAGGGTTATGGAACTGCCAAAAATCATAGATTTTGGCAAATTGGATCGATTTGAAGGATATGGACAATGGCATAATTGGACAAAAAGAAGTATTTTTTGGGATCTGCCATATTGGAGAGATAATTTATTGAGACACAACCTTGATGTTATGCACATTGAGAAGAACTTTTTTGACAATGTTTTTCTCACAATGATGAACGTCAGAGGAAAAACAAAAGACAATGAGAAGGCCAGACTAGACTTACCACTTTACTGTAAGCGAAAGGACTTGCATTTAACGAATCGGTCGGTTGGGAAGACCCTGAAACCCAAAGACTGTTACTCTTTAACTGCTGAGGAAGCCAAGTCAGTCTGTCGGTGGATAAAAGAACTTCGGATGCCAGATGGTTATTCTTCTAATTTGGCAAGATGTGCCGATGTGAACAAAGGAACCATGATTGGGATGAAAATCCATGATTGTCATGTATTCATGGAGTGTTTACTTCCTATTGCATTTAGTTCCTTCTTAGTCAAATGTTTTAAATCCTTGTTGAACCCAGCCAATTCTTTAAAGATTTGTGTTCTGCGACATTGAGAGAGGATGATCTCATAAGGATGGAACAGAATATACCAGTCATTCTTTGTAAGTTGGAGAGAATATTTCCCCTTGCTTTCTTTGATTCTATGGAGCATCTAGCAGTGCATCTTGCACATGAAGCTAGGCTTGGTGGACCGGGTCAATCTGGATGGATGTATCCATTCGAAAGGTACTATAATAAAGTATTCTCTAAAATAAATATTTATTTGAAGGGTTAAATGTATCAATTTTTATCATCAACGTTGTTATTTTGTAGATTTATCGGTGACTCAAAACGGTCGGTGAAAAATAAGGCCAGGGTTGAAGGATCTATTTGTGCAACTTACTTACACCGTGAGACAATCCATTTCTGTTCCCATTATTTTACGAACTTCATGTTGACACCAACAAATAGTAGGAATGAAGTAGAAATTGAAAGTGAAAGACACCCGCTTGCCTTATCAGTATTTTGCCTTCCTACCGTCATGGTGGAAAGGAGGTGGATAAGCGGATAACGAGCGAAGTGTGGAAGTCACCCACGTTCACGTGTTGATCAACTGTGCGAAGTATCACCGTATCTAACGTATGTATCATTTTGACCACTTTCAATTTCTTTAATCCACAATTGCTCTTGATCATTTGTTTGATAATGACTTGATCAGGGCATTCTTGTTAACTAAGCCCACAAGCGTACAAGACTCTTCTGCCTATATTCATGAATATTTCCCAGCGTGGTTTAGGAACCAGGTATGTTTTTTGAGTCGTCATATATATATTATTATTATTTATTGTTTGAAAATACAAAAATATTGTTTGAAAATAGGAACCATAATTTGTTTGCACATGGTGTGTACACAGGTGTATAGCGAGGCAGAATCCCTAAAATCCAACACTTGAGAAATTTATCTCATGGTCCTAAATCACGTGTAAAAGAATGGCACACATTCTTTGTAAATGGATACAAATTTCAAACCAGTCAAAAGCAGAGGAAAAAAGCGATTAACAGCGGGGTTTATGTAAAAGGTGCCACAGATGGAGGTGAAGATGACTTTTACGGTGTGCTTCAACATATATATGAGCTGACGTACAATACTTTAGACTATACTAAAAAAATAGTGCTATTTTATTGTAATTGGTTTGATCCGTCAAATAGAGGCACAAGAGTGGATCGAAAACATAATACTGTTGACATACACATTAGCAGAAGATACCAAATGTTTGATCCGTTTATCATGGCACAACATGTAAGACAAGTGTATTATGTCCCTTATCCATCAACTCGAAGGGACAAACAAGGTTGGTGTGTCGCAATAAAGATAAAACCACGGGGTCGCATTGAAGCAGATGATACACAGGAAGAAGTGGCTTATCAAGTGGATGAGATGTCTCATGTCAATGTAGTAAATGAAGTGGAACCCATTACTCGACTACGTGACAATCCAATCACATATGAAGATGTAGATGGGGATGAGGAATTAAATGAAGAAGTGGCAGAACCATCAGGATCTGAAGGCGAAGCCGAAATTGAGTGGGCGAGAATGGGCGATTGAAATTGTTTAACTTTTTACAATTTGAGAAATTAATGTGTAACAATATATTTTAATTTGTCGATTATTTTCATAACTTGTTTATTTTTATGGAATTCATTTGTAATATTGTTATGTTTAAATATAATATTTCATAGTATTATTATTCAATTGCTCTATAGACATATAAGGCATCGGGAGGTTCAGAGCCGACCCCCAGTTCACCGGTGGTGGTAAATGGAAGGAAGGGCATCGCCCTCGACCCCCTAAATCGTCGAGGCCGACCATCATTAGGCGTGACCTGCGGGTTTTCGGCGTTGTCATCTACACGTCGTCCTAGTACATCTACGCCGAGACGACTGATACACCTCCTGCACCTAGACGACCTTACGCACCGCCTACGGACTCAGGCACATTCGACACGGCTACGGACTTCGGGCACGTTCGGCACCTTTGCCTCACATTGACATGATCCCCACCCCGGGGTTCCAGCAGCCACATGGCGCTTCGAGTTCCCATGTTGTGCCTGATCCGGTGGCCGATGCTCATCAGTCCGACCATGATTATAGTACGGGCCATACACCTGATGACACTGATGTTGGGCAGGATGGGGAGGAGCAGGAGGTTCAGCAGGAGGAGGTTCTTGAAGCGAGGGGAGGGCGGGAGCGACACTCTTGAGATCTTTGTTTGATGGCCGAGTTGTTATGAGGCCATCTGGTAAAGGGTAAGTATTTACAATTTTTTCGAGTTATTAATAATTTACATGTATATATATATATATATATATATATATATATATTATTTAACATGTTTTTATTGTTCAGGTTTCTTCCCTCAAAGCCAGCTGCGTTAGCTATCACAGCAACAATTGAGGAGAATTACCAGGAGTTTTGGCCCACAGGGGACGGCGAAGGATAATGAGCGGGACCATATGTTTAATTCTTCAGTGTAAGCTGCAATTTTTATTTTATTGCATATTATTTTATTTTCGTAAATTTCAATTATGTTTAATAATGTCTTATATTGATCTGAGCGAGGGTTGCTTGGGATGAAAAAGATGAGGAGCTGATGGAGAAGAACTTTCATATGAAGGCCTCCCACCGCCTTTCTGACATGCTTCGAGATGCCCGCATCAGGGATCGCCAGCCCAGTTGGATAGGGGATGAGCTCTGGCAGCAGCTGGTAGCGCACTGGAACACCCCTGAGTTCCAGGCGACCAGCGCGAAGGCCAAGAAGAATAGGGCCTCTGAGAAGGGTGGCAGCTTGCACCTTTGGAGGTTCTGTCGGTCGGTAGCGACCTTGATTAGACTTATGCGTGTTATAAAATTGTTATTATTATTATTATTATTATTATTATTATTATTATTCTTTATTTAAGTTTTTATTAATACAATCACGGTCGAAGAGGTTGGGAGAGAAGTTCGATTGCACGAGCTTCATCTTGCAACTCATATGAAGAGGAGTACTAGTGATTTCGTTGATGAGTGTTCGAGGCGGACTCAGGTAATTATAAAATATAATAAATATTTTTAATAATGTTTATATTGTTTTGTTAAAAAAAGACTTGACTTATTTGTTTGTTTAACGGGAGGAGTTTGAGGCGAGGATGTCTCGGCTTAGATCTCGAGCTCATCATGTTCTCCATCTCGAGCCACGACAATCTATCTACACGGCCGAGGGTTTGGCGGAAGTGGTTGGCGGAAGAAGAAGGTCGCCTATATGGTCTTTGGCGACCTTGCCAAAGAACTACAAGAGGGGGCCCCCCGCCTACACGTGGGAGCGTCGTCGAGTAGTAGTACTGCCACTGGTCGCTCTGCCGCGGATGACCAGGAGATAAGCGAGTTGAAGCGGGCCGTGGCCCAAAGACAGAGGTTTTGACTTCGAGTCTTTGCGGCGCCAGGAAGCAGATGTACGGATGCTAGCTCGCCCGGCTGACCTACTCCATCGACTCGCCTCGCCTCGCCTTCGCCTCCGCGTACTGATGGTCATGTCGATGATGCAGATGATGTAGAGCATCTCGATCATGATCAGAAGTACCAGGACTATTAGTTCTGTTTGTACTTATATTTTTTCATATTTTTGGATATCATTTTTTTCGTTTGGATATTATTTTAGTTCTGATTTTTATTCGTGAATTTTTTATTTATTATGTTTTCTTTTTAATTTGCTTTTTAGTTTACGTTATCACATTTTTATATATGGAAATCAATTAATAATTAAATTAAATTAAATTACAAGTAATTTTTAATTAAATTAATAAATAAATATTTTTTAATATGAGAATAAATTATTTTTATAATTAAACAAATAAATAATTAAATTAATTAAATAATTAATTAAAGAATAAAATTAATTTGGTTATTAATTAATAATCTTATTAATTTTATTAATAAAATTAATTAAAGTAAATATTTTATTAATCAATTTATTTTTTTGAAAAAACATTACGATTACGACTACAAGCCGCTTGAAAACTTCAGATTGACCGACGGTCAACACCGTCGGAAATTTAACGAAGGCTTTGCCCATCGGAATTCACCATCATTTTTCGACGGGTATACCCGTCGGTATTACCGACGGTAAAGAACAGTCTGTCGGTAATCTTTTGCGACGACAATATTTCCGACGGGTTTTAGGCCGTCCGTTATCCGTCGGTAAAACTGGATTACCGACGGCTTTTATGGATTACCGACGGCTTTAGGCCGTCGGTAATCCCGTGTTTTCTTGTAGTGAATCTCTAATCCAATCCTAATGCTTGTACTTGGATATCTGGTTTCCCGCATTTTTCATTTCAGCAAGTTATCAAAGATGATGATAAAAAGCTGAATGGGCTGATAAGAAGGTTTGGTAAACCAGCTTATAATGCCATGGTGGCATCCTTAAAAGAGAGAAATGAATATAATCCGAGTGGGTGAAGTTACATACCCCCCACTCGGATTATATTCATTTCTCTCTTTTAAGGCTATCACCATGGCATTATAAGCCGGTTTACCAAACCTTCTTATCAGCCCATTCAGCTTTTTATCATCATCTTTGTTAACTTGCTGAAATAAAAAATGTGGGAAACCAGACATCCAAGTACAAGCATTAGGATAGGATCGGAGTTTCAGCAGCAGTAATAACGTTTGAGTTGCACATAATCAGTGATAGCAAGTAGGGTAGCCACCATCGCTACACAGAATCACTACAAAAAAATAGCATTTCGCGGCGGTTGAAAAGGCGTTCTGCGGCGGTTTTAACCGCCGCAAAATACCCTTCCCGGCGGTTATCAGTGTTGGGATGTCATTTCGTGGCAGTTATTACCAACCGTTGCTATAACCGCCGTAGGTTACCTGATGCCATTAGAACCGCCACAAATGTGCCCAAAAATTTAAAAAAAATAGGGGCAGTTTACAACCGCCGCAATGGTCCCAAACAAAAAATAAATAAAAAACAGTTAGGGGCGGTTAAAAACCGTCGCAATTAGTAAAAAAAATAAAAATAAATAAATGAAGTAACACATCCCTGTGGGTCTATTAATAACACATCCCTGTGGTGAAGTAACATAACAAATGAAAAAAAAAAGAAGAATATCAGAATCTTGAATACACATATCTGCATAATTCAAATTAACTTAGAGATTGAAAAGTAGTTATTTGCAAATCAATTATTCCTTCTTCAATACCAAGGATTACCACCCTCAGATATCAAACCTTCAAGCAAAATCTCAGTAAGCTTCACTCAAATTTCATTCATACATGAGTATTAACTGCTTCCCAAACTAAATTCTTGGGAATAGGCTTAGTAAGATCCCGAGCATGCAAGGCAGCATTCCTCTGTGTCTGAATTGTGAGCACATTGGCCTTCTAGAAGGACACACAATTGTAAGGAAGGTTGTGTTTTTTACACAGATCCTTAACCAAAGGCGAGATTTTCCTAAGATGGCACCGGGGAAGCCGCGGAGATAGATGGTTCTCCACCTGAAATTGCAAACCACAATCCATCCAAGAAGAACACTTAACATCAAGTGTCCCACTAGCTTGCTTCTCAAACCAGTCACCTTTACAGTGCAAATAAAAAATTGACTACCATTGGTATTAGGACCAGCATTTTCCATGCTCAAAACTCCAGGACCAACATGCTTCACTACAAGGATTTTTCCCAAATATTAGCTAGATATCAGTATCCATTGAAAGTTCAATCAGAAGAAGTTTAATTTAACAAATTTAAATTGGTGTGGAGTTTAGAGTGCCTTAAAATCAGTTTGGAGGGTCATGAAATTGCTTGAAAGTGTCTCTTGAACACTGGGAATCGATTCCCTAGTTATATGAATCGATTCAAGCATGTTTGGGTCTCTGTGAATCGAAGCACGCCTCTGTGAATCGCATGGGAAGCTTGCAGGAATCGATTCAATTCATTAATTCGTGCAGGGGAGGTTTTTCAACTAGGTGAATCGATTCACCTATGCCTGTGAATCGATTCACAGTCGGGTTTTATAAACCTGACGCTGCAGAATCGTGTTGTGACGGAGTACAGTTTTTCTAGGGTTGTGTGCAGCCGTTCTTGAGCGTCTTTGTGAGGTTTTAGGGGCTGGGAAACACATTTAAACACCTTGGGATCTTAGGGAATCATAGAGGGATGATTGAAGGCTTTCTCTATTGCTGTTCTTGAGAGGTTTTCATAGAGGAAAAGAGAGGGGGATTGGGAACTTTTGGGTTTGTCCTTCTTAGACATTTGGAAGGGGTTCAAAGCAATTGTAATCTCTTGTAAAGACTCTTTGATAGTGAAACGGAGGGCTGCTCTCTCCCGCAGACGTAGGTCATCTTTTTGGGGCCGAACTGCGTAACCAAATAGCGGTGTTATTCTTCCTACTCTCTACTCCTTGTTTGATTGACTTTATTGCACTGTTTTGGTTGCTATTAAATTTAGTATTGGTTGCCTTTGATATTTGTTCCATTTATTCTTGTTAGAAACTCAACAAGTGGCGCCGTCTGTGGGAAGGAACAAATAATTCAATTGTGCACCATGGGTACTAAATGGGACATTGAGAAGTTTTCCGGTAATAACGACTTCGGTCTATGGAAGGTGAAGATGGAAGCAATCCTTATTCAACGGAAGTGCTTTGAAGCCTTAAAGGGTGAGGCAAGAATGGCGGCCACCCTGTCTCAAACGGAGAAGAAGGAGATGATAGATAAGGCAAGAAGTGCCATTATCTTGTGCCTTGGCGATAAGGCATTGAGGGAAGTTGCAAGAGAGAAGACCGTGGCGGAGATGTGGGCAAAGTTAGAATCGTTGTACATGACCAAGTCATTGGCCCACAGGTTATGTCTGAAACAACATCTCTACTCATTCAAGATGGTAGAGACCAAACCTATTGTGGAGCAACTAGCAGAATTCAACAAGATTATTGATGACCTGCAGAACATTGATGTGAAGCTCGATGATGAGGATAAGGCTCTGCTCTTACTGAATTCGCTGCCTAGATCCTTTGAACACTTTAAGGATGCACTCCTCTATGGCAAGGAGTCCACTATTACTTTGGAGGAGGTCCAACAATCCATTAGGACCAAGGAGCTAACCAAGCTCCAAGACTTGAAAGTGGATGATAGTGGTGAAGGCTTAAGTGTGTCAAGGGGAAGAAGTGAGAGTAGAGGAAACAACAACAAAGGGAAGAATTCTAGGTCGAAATCCAAGTCAAAGGGGAACAATAAGAAGTATAAGTGCTTCAATTGTCACAAGACCGGTCACTTTAAGAAGGACTGTCCTGAGAAAGGGGGCAGGGGTGATTCTGTGGAGGTTGCAATTGCTATGGAGGATGGTTATGAGAGTGCGGGGGCTCTAGTGGTGTCGAGTTTGGAATCTGAAAAGAACTGGGTCATGGACTCGGGATGTTCTTATCACATGTGTCCTAGGAAGGAATACTTTGAGACTTTGAAGCTTAAAGAAGGAGGAGTCGTTCGCTTGGGTGACAACCGAGCTTGTAAGGTGCAAGGTATGGGTTCGATTCGTCTCAAGATGTTTGACAACCGTGAATTCCTTTTACAAGATATGAGGTATGTTCCTGAACTAAAACGAAATCTTTTATCTATAAGCATGTTTGATGGATTAGGCTATAGTACTAGAATTGAGCATGGCATGATTAAGATTTCGAATGGTGCATTAGTAATGGCTAAAGGGTCTAAAATGTGTGGCTTATACATATTAGATGGTTCTACTGTTATAGGGCATGCATCATTAGCCAGTCAAGCTCCGCATGATAAAACTAAACTATGGAATTTAAGGTTAGGGCATGTTAGTGAAAAAGGGTTTAGTTGAACTAGCTAAACAAGGTTTGCTAGGTAATGATAAATTGGATAAGCTAGAATTTTGTGATAATTGCATACTAGGCAAACAACATAGGGTTAAGTTTGGAAGTGGCATGCATCATTCTAGCAAGCCCTTTGAGTATATTCACTCGGACCTTTGGGGTCCCCTAGAGTGACAACTCATGGAGGGGGTTCCTATTTTCTCACCATGATTAATGATTTCTCTAGGAGAGTATGGGTTCAAATTTTGAAAAATAAAAGTGACACATTTGAAAAATTCAAAGAATGGCATACTCTCATAGGAAATCAAATAGGAACTAAACTGAAAGTTTTAAGGACTGACAATGGCCTAGAGTTTGTTTCAGAGCAGTTTAATGAGTTTTGCAGGAAACAGGGAATTAAGAGACATAGAACCGTGGCAGGAACACCGCAACAAAATGGTCTGGCAGAACGCATGAACAGGACTATTTTGGAGCGGGTCAGATGTATGCTTTTGGGAGCTGGGCTGCCTAAAAGTTTCTGGGGTGAAGCTGTGAGTACAGCAGCTTACTTGATCAACAGATGCCCATCAACGGCATTAGACTTCAAGACACCTATGGAAGTTTGGAGTGGAAAACCGGCAGAATATTCTAAGTTGAAGGTTTTCGGGGCTTTGGCGTTTGCTCATGTCAGACAAGACAAACTTGAAGCCAGGGCTGTGAAATGTGTCTTCATTGGCTATCCGGAAGGTGTGAAGGGGTACAAGCTGTGGAAGATGGAGCCTAGGGGATCAAAATTCATAATAAGCAGGGATGTGACCTTTGATGAGACTCGCATGGGGATGAAGTGCAAAAACCTGGAGAATAGTAACTCAGAAACAGACGTAGAGAAGACGCAGTTTGAGGTGGAGCCTTCCACTAGTGAGACCGGGAATGATGAAGAGAAGAATAGTCCCCCAACATCAGGTTCTAGAGGAAGACAACCAACAATGGATCCTGGCTATCAGTTGGCTAGAGATAGGGAAAGGAGGGAAACTGTGGCACCAAAGAGATATGGCTATGCAGATTTAATTTGTTATGCTCTAAATGCGGCTGAAGATATGCAAGACTTGGAACCGAAGACATTCAGGGAAGCAGTTGAGAGCAAAGAGGGTCAGAAGTGGTTAGAGGCAGTGAATGAGGAAATGAATTCATTGGAGAAGAACCAGACCTGGAAACTTGTGAAGCTACCTAAGAAACAAAGGGTGGTTGGATGCAAGTGGATCTTCAAGAAGAAGGAAGGCATTCCGGGAATTGAAGAACCAAGATATAAAGCAAGACTTGTGGCCAAGGGTTTTACACAGGTTGAGGGAATTGATTACAACGAGATTTTCTCACCCGTGGTGAAACATTGTTCCATAAGGGTTCGTATGGCAATCGTGAATCACTAGGATCTTGAGTTGGAACAAATGGACATGAAGACCGCATTCTTACATGGAGACCTAGAAGAGACAATCTACATGCAACAACCAGAAGGTTTTGTAGAGGACAAGTCTAAGGTATGTCTTTTGAAGAAATCCTTGTATGGGTTGAAACAAAGCCCTAGGCAATGGTATCTTCATTTTGACGATTTTCTTCTGAAGACGGGATTTGTGAGAAGTGGGTACGATAGTTGTGTTTACATTTTAAAGAGGGATGAGAAAGTGGTTCTCTACCTACTGCTCTATGTTGATGATATCCTGATGGCAAGCTCTAGCAAAGAGGAGATTAGCATGCTCAAGGAGAAGCTAAATTCAGAATTTGAGATGAAGGATCTTGGGGCCGCTAAGAGGATACTTGGGATTGATATCGTGAGGGACCGGAAGAAGGGTGAATTATTCTTATCTCAGCATGGGTACTTGAAGAAAGTGGCGGAGCGGTTTAGGATGCATGAAGCTAAGCCGGTTAGCACTCCTTTGGGTCATCACACAAAGCTCTCGGTGACACAAGCTCCTGAGTCCGAAGAGGAGAGGAGGAAGATGGATACTACTCCATATGCTAGTGGGGTAGGAAGCATCATGTACGGCATGGTTTGTAGTAGACCAGACTTAGTATATGCAGTTAGCATAGTGAGTCAGTTTATGGCAAATCCGGGCCAAGCTCATTGGGAAGCACTGAAGTGGGTTCTGAGGTATTTGAATGGGTCACTCAAAGGCGGTTTGAGGTACACAAGAGCAACTCAAGGAGAAGACGCCTTGGAGGGTTATGTAGATGCAGATTATGCAGGAAATGTGGATACAAGGAAATCCTTATCTGGATTTGTATTTACATTGTTTGGAACGGCAATAAGTTGGAAGGCTAATCAAAGTCCGTTGTGGCGCTATCTACTACTCAGGCGGAGTATATCACCCTAGTTGAAGGGGTGAAGGAGGCCATATGGTTGAAAGGTATGATTGGGGAGCTAGGAATTACACAAGGATGTGTGAAGGTACATTGTGATAGTCAAAGTGCTATGCACTTGGCAAATCACCAAGTGTATCATGAAAGGACAAAGCACATTGACATCTGCTTACATTTCATTAGAGACGTCGTAGAATCTAAGGAAATTGTGGTTAAGAAGGTTACGTCAGAGGACAACCCGGCGGATGTATTCACCAAGTCATTACCTAGATCAAAGTTCAAGCATTGCTTGGACTTGATGAATTTCTCTGAGACGTAATCCCAGTAATGGAGAGAGCAGCTAGTGGTTGATGGATAAAGTTGAGCATCACCACTGATTTGAAGTCAAGGTGGAGAATTGTGGAGTTTAGAGTGCCTTAAAATCAGTTTGGAGGGTCATGGAATTGCTTGAAAGTGTCTCTTGAACACTGGGAATCGATTCCCTAGCTATATGAATCGATTCAAGCATGTTTGGGTCTCTGTGAATCGAAGCACGCCTCTGTGAATCGCATGGGAAGCTTGCAGGAATCGATTCAATTCATTAATTCGTGCGGGGGAGGTTTTTCAACTAGGTGAATCGATTCACCGATGCCTGTGAATCGATTCACAGTCGGGTTTTATAAACCTGACGCTGCAGAATCGTGTTGTGACGGAGTGCAGTTTTTCTAGGGTTGTGTGCAGCCGTTCTTGAACGTCTTTGTGAGGTTTTAGGGGCTGGGAAACACATTTAAACACCTTGGGATCTTAGGGAATCATAGAGGGATGATTGAAGGCTTTCTCTATTGCTGTTCTTGAGAGGTTTTCATAGTGGAAAAGAGAGGGGGATTGGGAACTTTTGGGTTTGTCCTTCTTGGACATTTGGAAGGGGTTCAAAGCAATTGTAATCTCTTGTAAAGACTCTTTGATAGTGAAACGGAGGGCTGCTCTCTCCCGCAGACGTAGGTCATCTTTTTGGGGCCGAACTGCGTAACCAAATAGCGGTGTTATTCTTCCTACTCTCTACTCCTTGTTTGATTGACGTTATTGCACTGTTTTGGTTGCTATTAAATTTAGTATTAGTTGCCTTTGATATTTGTTCCATTTATTCTTGTTAGAAACTCAACAATTGGAATAATGGCCAGAGCAAAATTTTGAATACCAATTACTAATAAAAAAAATTTTTTAACTCAATACTGATCAAGCACCAACAAAGACATACAACTTACAAGCAAAACTCTCATCTCCAAAGCTCGGAAATTCTCAACTATTTTGGGAACAACCTCTCCAAATAGGCCAAAAATAATCCTGCCAGCAAGTTCACCCCCAATTTCTACATCAAAGAAACATTTGTTTGTCACTTTGGCTTGCAGCTCCTGAACCTAAAAGTAACAGAACAATGTAAGATGAACCAATATTGTGAATCACAGCAGAATTGGCTATCCAAGATTGCCAATAATTTTTCTGGTTAAAGCAATACGATTTAAACACAGAGATGGAACAGTCCTGACACTATTCATTCTAAAAGATTTCGTGATTAAAGAAGATAGACACATTTGCACACAAGAGTCATTTCAAGCAGAGGTCCAAAAGGTAACATGGCATGTTTGCAAAGTGTAGACAAGTAATAGGCCAAGCGGATTCATAAATGACTGAATAAATTTTTTATTTCAAATCTCATACACCACAACCGTGTCTGCAATTAAAAACCTTGCTTTTAATTAACCACCTTACCCTACTTCTTCCCCTATTCATTCTAAACTCAGTTTGTGAGTCATCTTTAGAATGACCAAGAAAAGTTAGAAAACTACTTAGTAATATTGAAGATTTGCATTCATCATAAACACTTCATATTTAAAAATCTGGCAGAAGCAAACAATTGTGTAGTGTAATCAAATACCTATAGCCAAGCACTTGACTCTACAGGTGCATCTCCAACAAGCTTGGACTCCTGCACCTCCTTGAAGTTTATCCATGCCTTTTCCCAAACCTTGGCTTCATAAACCTTCTTATTTTGCCCCCATCTTTTGCCTCTAAAGTGATGTGATGCAAGGTACCAACAATAACTTGTTGTTTTGCACTTACCACCCTTGCAAATTCCAGAAGTGCATTCTTCATAACCATCAACAATTCAATAAAAAATTATAGAGAAAACGCAAAATAAAATAAGAATATTGAAATTGAAATCCCCATACCACAAAATGAAAAATGAAAGGATAAGATTAGATCCTATTAAAAAAAAAACATGCGTATTTGGGAACAAATGCTAAAACTGCAACGTATTTGCCAAAATCCAATAAGAAATTAACATAAAATATATGAATTTCACGGGAAACAAAAAAAATGCAGAACAAAAAATAATTATATTTTTTAAGAGGAAAAAATAGAAAGAAACCTATTTTTTGTTGTGTTCTTCAACAGCAAAGCGAGCGAGACTATCCATCTCAAGGTTGTGCTGGTTTCCTGCCACATCGCGAGTGCCACCCAATGTTGCCATTACTCTTCTTTTTCTTTTCTATCTCTCTCTCAGTCTATTTGATCTCAAAAAATTAGTCGACCTTAGTGGAACCTTGGGTAGTTAACACCATGGTGCAAGCATCTCCATGAAATGTGATCACCCTACACCTCACGAGGCAAGCACAAGTCCAAAATCATATGCAAATAAAAACACAAAACCAAGGCAGTTTGAAGAAGGGAAAAAAAAACCACAAAACAGAAGGAACATACAAGGGATCAAAAAAACCACAAACCAGTGCCAACAACAATCACTCCATAACACAAGCATAAAAGAATATACACTTAAGATCCCGAGCCTGCAAGGCAGCAGCATTCCTCAGGACCCTTCACTATAATCTACTTGCAGAAGATCCAGATAGAGATCCCATTTGTTTCCAACGACCCAAATGGAACAAAACGAAACAAATTGAGCATCAATAAATCATAACCCTAAATTCTAAAATCGTTAAAAAGTCCCAAACTATTTTAAAATTTTTAATTAATGAGAGGCAGCGAAAAGAGCAAGAAATGAGCGGAGACCTTTCCACAGGTGAAACAACCAACGGGGATAATCATCTTCCTTTGTCCTAACCACGAGAATCACGAGAAAAAGAATAAAATCTGAGAGCAACTAAGAATCATAAGAAGAAGAATAAAACTAAGAATGAAAGCAACTTGAGAGCATAGAAGAATCACGAAATAAATAACGCTGTAGGGGCGTCGGACTTGGGAAGAACGAGCGGCGGTACAAATAGCAGAGCGGCGGTGCGACGTGCAAATGGTGGTGTGGCCAGCAAGGGGTGCTGCGGTATGAAGAGGAAAGGAAAGGATAGAGATAGGGTTCTAGGTGGGATCTCTCGCAAGGGTTAGGGACTTAAGGTTCACTCTCCAGCCTTTTTTTTTAAACCGCATAAACGCCGCAAGTCACCCTGCAACCGCTGCAGTATTCAACAAGCTAACGGCGGTTCTGCTACAACCACCACAAAACCACTGCCGGATCGCTCCCCTTTTTATTCAACCACCGCAGATTGACCAAAAACTACTATGGAGTTCAAGTAAAACAAGACGGTTGAGTGGACCGCCGCCTAAACCGCCTCCGCTTTTCACCTGCCGGTGGTTCATGCTGCAACCACCGCAAACAGACCGCCATCGCTTGCCCTTTTTCTTGTAGTGAATGCAGGGGATGAACCCAACCTCGAACCCAGAGGAAGTTCAGAAGAGACAACCAGAGTAGCTGGCTTAAACCTACATAAGCAAGGAAACACATAAAGAACAGAACCAAATATAGAGACCTAACCATTTTTTATTTTTTATTTTTTGAAAGGAAAAAAGACCTAACCTTCATCAAGCTAACAATGAGAGAAAGCTAATAAAGAGAAACCCTTTAATGATGAAGCCATCTAGCTATCTGCAAAAAAAAAATAGACACACAAGTAATTAGACACACAAGTAAAATTCATAGTCATTTAAAAAGTAACTAAAAAAACATAATCTACATACATGCAACTTCTTTTCCTTTTCCTTTTCATCCGACTGATCCAAAGCCCCTCTTTATGATCATGTCTAATATATGTATCATTCTCTCTTGATATACTTTCCTCAGCAACATTGATTATATCACAAAGAAAGGGTCATCCTCAATATCAACAACTTCATTTGCTTGATCATCAATCCCATAATCAATTTTTTTGTTAGTCAACATAACAATGGACCAATTCATATCGGTAGGATCGATGACATAAAACATTTGTCGAGCTTGCGATGCTAAAATAAAAGGCTCATCTTTATATCCCAACTTACTGAAATTCACCTTCATGAACCCCAAATCATCTGTTTCTACACCGTAATTATTATCAACCCACTTTCATTGGAACACAGGCACCCGAAACATAGCATAATCCAACTCCCATATGTGTTCAACGACCCTGAAGTATGACATATTCGCATATATAGGATTTCTGTCTTTGACACTTGAGGTATGCATAGCTTGAGCAACAAGAGAGACCCCACTATTTTGCATTTTACTCTGATCATCATGTTCTATTGTATTGAATGTGTACCAGTTCATCAAATAACCGGTGTAAGAGATAACATGTATACTTAGACCCTTCGCTAACCATCTGAGTCTTTCTGAAACCGAGGTAGGATTTTCAGCAAACTTTGCAGAAATGTGATCTCTTAGCCACGTTATAAAACACCGATTGTGTTCTTTAGTTAACCAATTTTGATTCTTATTTGGGTGCATACTCTTGAGCATTTTGTTGTGTTTTACAACATACGACTCAACCTCATCGGTGTTGTGTAAAACATATAAGTGTGCTTGCTCCATCTGCTGCCTTGATATAGTCAATATTTTACATCCAATAATCCCTTTCCCTTTGGTTCCTCCTGTGTGACGAGACTTTGGCAACCTTATGGAATATCCACCATTAGATCGATAGTCGGAACAAAATTCAACAGCTTCTTCGACTGTGTACCGCTCAACAATACAACCCTCTGGCCGTGATCGATTTTTCACATACCCTTTTAATATCTTCATGTAACGCTCAAATGGGTACATCCATCTCATGTAAGCTGGTCCACACAATTGTGTCTCCTTAACCAGATAAACTATCAGATGAATCATTATGTCAAAGAATGAAGGTGGGAAATACATCTCAAGCTCACATAAAATCAGAACAATTTCTGTTTGCAATGCTGATAACTTTTCAGGGTTAATCACTCTACTGCAGATTGCCTTGAAGAATAAACAAAGTTTACTTAAGGCTTTCCACACTTTGATGGGCAAAATGGATCGTAAACCAATGGGTAGCAAATTCTCCATGAGAACATGGCAATCATGGGACTTTAGACCCTTTAACTTGAGATCTCTCATTGATACGAGGTTCATAATGTTTGAAGAGTACCCCTTTAGAGCCTTAACTCCTTGAAGAAAATTACAAAGAACTGTTTTCTCTTTTCTAGACAAAGTATGAGCAGTTTGAGGTAGATATGTACGTTGTTTCCCTTTCTTTACCGGTCCCAATTCCCGTCTCAATCCCATACTAACCAAGTCCCGCCTTGCATTGATGCCATCTTTAGTCTTCTCAGGCACATTGAGTAAGGTACCAATGACACTATCAAAAACATTTTTTTCAACATGCATCACATCAATGAAATTTCTCACATATAATGAACTCCAATATGGCAGCTCAAAGAAAATCGAGCTTTTCTTCCACCCTCAAGTGACAAGCTCTCCCACAAAAGCCTTCCAGAATTCAATATTCAAATCTTTTACCTTTTCAAACAGTTCTGCACCCGTCAAAGGCAAAGGAGCTATACGTTCTTCAGTATTCCCATTAAATGCTTTCCTCCACGACCGATAATGATGCTTTTGAGGCAAAAAACTACGATGCCCAAGGAAGACATTCTTCTTACCATGTTCCAACCGCATCCAATCTGTACCATCTTTACATATAGGGCGTGCACACTAGCCTTTGGTACTGTATCCAGACAAATTACCGTATACTGAAAAATCATTAATTGTGTCGAAAATCATAGTCCTCAAGATGAAACTTTCCTCTCTATACCCATCGTACACCTCTACACCCGTCTCCCACATTTGCTTCAAGTTTTCAATTAAAGGAGCCAAGAATATGTCTATATTATTTCCTGGTTGTTTGGGGCCAGAAATTAACATAGAAGAAATTAACATAGACAACATCATATATTTGTGCTTCATGCATAGCCATAGAGGTAGGTTATAAATCACCAAAATCACAGGCCATGTACTATGAGAGCTACTCTGAACACCATGCGGGATAAATCCATCAGTAGACAATGCAAGCCTTAGGTTTCCATGTTCTTTCCCAAAATCAGGATACTCAATATCAATTTTCCTCCATTGAGGAGAGTCTTCCAGGTGCCGCAGCATGCCATCCTTAATCCTTTCATCCTCATGTCATGTCAAATGTTTTGCATCTTCTGAACTACGGTACATGCGCCTGAATCTAGGAATTATGGGGGAATACCACATAACCTTCTCTGGAGCCAATTATTTCTTCTTATACCGTGATGCATTACATTTAGGACGAACACAACTTTAACAATGCATATTCATTTCGAAATAAAATGCAATCGTTAGGACAAGCGTGTATCCTCTCATAACTCATGCTAATAGAGCGTAACATTTGTTTAGCCTCGTATGTCCGACTAGAAAGCACATTATCAACTGGCAACATATCTTTCAATAAGGTGAGTAATTCTGTAAAGATCTTATCAGTCCATCCATTGCCCGATTTCAAGTTATACAGCTTTAACATCGCTGATAATCTCGTGAATTTCGTACAACCCTCATACAACGGCTTCTCCGCATCACTTATCAACTTCTCAAACATTTGAGGACAATCACGAAGATCTTCTTCAATCGCATTTGCCATCTCTTCAAAGCGGTCGCCATCATGTGTATTTGTACCGGTGTCATCTGACGCATATCTCCCACTATTCCCCATGGTATTAGAAGATTCACCTCTTGTCTCACCATGCTTTGTCCAACAGGTATAAGTTTGATCAATCCCATCGCTCACTAAATGTCATTCCAATTCCTTAACACTAACTTTGTCTGCATAACAACAACTTAAACAAGGACATACGATTCTAATATGGTCTGTTGTGTGCCCAACTACAAACCTAATAAACTCGTGTACTCCATCCTTATATTCCTTTGACAAACGATTGACAGACATCCACTTTCGATCCATTCTAACTTCAACCTTTAAAAAAACTAAGTTAATCCTTGAGTAATATAACATCACATTAGTTAGTTTTATTAAGTAATACAACATCACTACAAAACATATTCAAAACTTCTTTTCAAAACTTTATACATATTTTCTCAAAATTTTGACATGACCTATTTGTATTCTCAATAATTTCCCACTTCCAATTGTGATCTAAACATATATAGTCAAAATTTGATTATCTAACGCATCGGGCTATAGCTAATGCTATGCCGTCAAACCACAATTCACAGTTCGTATTCAATTACATACGCAATTTGCATCACCTACAACATCCCTATTACACCACCCATCATCATACAAATAAAATAAACTCATGCAACACAACCAGAAAGTAAGGAATTGTGGAACCCTCTAGTTACAAAATTCTTCAGATTTCCAATTTCTCATCACTTAGTAAAGATAATCAAAACCCATGTAATTTCGTTTCAAATAAATTACCCCTTTTCTTTGTCAAAAAAAAAGGTATTTGATGTATTTCAGGCACACTTCCTACATATAAGATAAGCTTGGAAGATTATTATTTGTTACCTTGTTATACTGAAGTAAGGTTTTCTTTTCCTTTGTGAACTAACGTGAATGATTTAGCTGCTGGTCTGGTGAATGTTGTTTGAGGGTGTGTCACTGAGTCAAACTTTGCTCAATCTCTGAATGAAACAAATATATGAGAAAATTAAAAAAAAACTGAGATACAGAGACATGCAAGAGCAGAAACGAGACATGAGATCTATACCTTACGAAACAGAGAGACCAAAAACGAGACATGCAAGAGCAGAAATGGCAGCATGAGAAAGAGAGAGCAAAAACGGCAGCGTGAGAAAGATAGAGCAGAAACGGCATGCAAGAGCGACGGCGAGCAGAAATGACGGTGGAAGTACTATGGCAGCGTGAGAAACGGCGAGCAGAAACAAATGGCACAGACATCGAGAGAAAGGGAGAGGATGAACGCGTGAGAGAGAAAGAGCAAACGAGAAATCAGATGAAACACACAGGTATTACTTAGGGCGCGCGTATTATGTTATTTACTTTTTGAAATAGACAGCACTTTCTTAGGAAAGCGCTGGTGAATTTTGACAAAAGACAACGCTTTCTTAAGAAAGCATTGAGTAAGGTTTATTAAAAGACAGCGCTTGCTACAATAAGCGCTGTCTATTCTCGATCTATATATTTAGCATATATATTTAGCAGCGCTTACTTAAAGAAATACTGTCTAAAGTGGTTCAGCTTTCCTTTTAGCCAGCGCTTTAGTGGAAAGCGCTGTTTGAGTGGCCCCATTTTTAAAACAATCTATTGTAGTGGTTATAAAGTCGTTGGAGAAGTGCTTTTATGATTTCAGGTTTGAGATAAATAGAGAAAAACATGTACTAAAGGGGAGCTACTTTCTATGAAGAATAGATGCACTTATCAAGGGGGCCTATTCCAAAGAGTAAAGAGGTGGTATTTATTGTGTTTAAGAAGAAGTTTTCTTAAAAGCTTTAAAAAGTTCAAGAATTGAAGATGAGATTCTCATCATTAAAAAGGGAGGGAATGTGAATGCAAGCATATCTACAAAAGTAAATAGGATATGAGGTTTTTATGAAGACAACACAAAATTTTAATAAAAGTCGATAAAGCCATGGAACTTGGAGATGAAGGCACCAAGGATAGAAGGCTTAGGACATTTGTAAGAATCTCTTAAGCATACATAGAATGGCTCAAGGATTAAAAGACTTAATTGGATACAAAGAACTAAACCCTATATGCATTACAAGCATCTCATAGAATATGTTTAAGTTTGATGCATACATGACCATTCATGTGTTCTACTTTTCCATATAAACATGCCCTACATGTTAAGGCTTGCATTAGGAATTTTAAACCACTTAGAAAGGTTCAAAAAGTCCATATAAGTTTTAAGTTGCATGATTATATAGAAAGTTGTTTGAATCATAAGGGTAGAATAGAGTGTCTGGATTGTTGCCAAATATCTATGAACCAATTCAAACATGATAGGATTCGATTCAAACATGATACGAATCAATTCACAGGGGCTTAGAACACATTAAATGATGTTTTTCATATGTGAATCATTTCATGGGATCTTGGAGTCACTACACAAGGCCCCTCTAATAGTTTTAGGGCCTTTTCTTGACAGTTAGACAAGTTCTTAACCCTTGCTTTCATTCATATCTCTTGGATACTCTATATATTGTTATTCTAATTCACTAGGACTCATTCATTCAAAGGAAATCATCCAGAGACACTCTACCATTCTCTTTTAGTCCTTTATCTTCCTTAGTATCTTTAAGAGATTTATTGATCTTTGACTTTGTAATTTTTGCTTTGTTTTAGAGAGTTTCTTTCTTCATCTTTTTATCTTTATTTTTGTGTTATAATCCCTGTATTGGTGAGATTTGGGAGTGAGTTATGTTGGGAAACAGCAATCACGGAAGTCTAAACAGCAATCAAAGAAACGTGAATAACGGATTTCAGCGAATTATACCTACGTCTCCGGAGTAGAGCGGCTCATTTTCTTATTATGAAAATCATGATTACAATTATAAGTATTTATACTTCGCCCCTCTTTGGGCGCTTCGCGCCCTCGGTCGCTCCGCTCCAGCGTCTGTTAGCCTTTCCTCATATATAAATATGAGCCATGCTCAACAAGTTATCTCCAGGGAAATCTTGTTCTATTGATTAAGGCGGGATAACCTTAATTGTGTTGAAGAGGGTTGTCGGTGTGAGGCATCACTGAGTGTAATCTTTGACCCCCGACTTTACAATCAGTGTGATTATAGTGGAAACTCTCAAGTGCTGCTTGGGTATTGGATGTAGGTCGTGATGGTTGTGACTTAACCAGTATACATCGTAGTGCAATTCTTGTAACCCTAACTCTTTTAATTCTTCACAAACTCTTATACATAACTAATCTATTCTCAAAACAGAATACAATGGCACATGACTCAATTCATTTACACATGCTCATGATGCACATAACTCATTATTATACATTAAAACATTACAAAATCACATATTGACACACCTCAAGGTATCACACAATAATATAATCAATCACACACATCTTATAGGGTGTCCATTACGCTAGCAACATTCAATTTCAGCAATCAAGTCATAAGAGTACAATAAAAAAATACTTAAAACCTTGAAATGCATGCAAAAAACATAGTTGGGGTCTAAGGCGAACCCCTCCACCCACAACTGTAACATCCTCATTTTTCTAAATCTTGCTTAGTGTATGTGTTATGTGTACTTGTGTGCCCTGGGTGGGTTTTGTGTGTATTTGACTGTATATTTGACTTTTCAGCTGTGTGTTCGCTTTCTGTGTTACCATGAACTTGTATGAGAGTGTGTTTTGAGGTTTGGTATGTTGGTTGAAGTAGGAATGATGTTTGATAAGGTTTTGATATGAGTCTTAGAAGCCTATAAAATTTGAGAACGATCGGAGTCGGGATTAGGGTTTTGCGTGTTCATACCCTTAGACGAGTGCGAGTTTTCGGATGAGTAAATGAGACTATGAACCTTTGTTCTTGAGTCCATGTGATGTCCTCTTATGTTAGGAATCATGTTTAAGTGTTAGGGTATCGAGTTCTGGATCGCATGGACATTGGAATCGAAGAAATCGCGCGAAAATGGACAAAACAGTGTAAAAGCGCGTGAAGCGCGCTTGGGCACGCGTGGCACACGCTGGTGTATGGTGCACCAGCGTCTCCTGTCATCTGTACCATGTGGCGCGCTGTGATTGGGCCGTTCGCTGACCAGGACTCATGGCGCGCATGCAGGAGGTTCCTTCAGCATGAAACATGCCACGTAGACACGCGTGGGATGCACTCAAGCGCGCCCGGAGCGTGCGAGCTTCTACCAAGTGCACGCCAAGCACGAGTTACGCACTAAGTGAATTCCTTTTTACCTTAATTCCCTATTTAAGCTCATTTGTGCCATTAAATCAATTTCTTTCCATTCTTCTTCCTAATTCATGACTAGAGGGGTGCCTTGAACCAGAAACCTCCATTTTTATATTTTTCAAGCTTTGTGATCATCATCCAAAGCAATCTCAATCATCGGTTCATCAATTCGATGGTGTAAACTCATCTGTTATCGTTCGGACTTGGTAGGGTTTATCTCCGATCGTCGTTTCGTCGAGGTAAATCCTAAACCCATCACTGTTCATCTAAGGTTTCAGATTGTCCTTCTTGATTCTTGGATTGATTCTAGTTCTTAGCCCTAATTAGACTATGTTTTGGGCCCCGGTCTGATCGTACAGGTACCGAACAAGTTAGGGTTTTACCGAAACTCCTGGAGGAGTTTCCATGGATCACGAGACAAAGACCAAGGTCTCTGTTCTCCAAGTTCCAATTCTATTTTCGTGATTCCTTTGTTGGTTTGGATTGTCCTTTATTGTCTGTTCTTCGTATTTTAGGGTTTTGGCGATAGTACGAGTATCGATTGATCGTAAAAGCTTGTCAGGAGTTGGTTTTGGGTAAGTGTTGACCTCTGGAACTTGTGTCCAGCCCCTGGCTATGACACCCTTTGTTCTTTAGTAAGTTTATTAGTTGCCCTACTTCTAATCCGAGTGCGTTGGTCGTTTTGGCGTGCTCGATGACATTGTTTGGTAACTCTGGACTTCTTTATTGTTGTTGGCTGAACCTGAGCATAGTGTGGGAGTGTTGCGGTGTGGTTCATGAGTTCGTAGGTGTGTCACAGTATCCAGTTGTGTTCCCGAATTCTCTGAATACCAGGTGGGAGAAAGAATGCACTTTCATTGGGTTTTGTATAGTAGAAATGACTGTTTAGCATGTGTAGGGTGACCTAAGCCCTACTAGGGGTTGATGTCAGTAACACCTAAGGATAGGGGTTACGGTGTGCCACATCTAAGGATAGGCGTGGTAGACCCTTCAACCAACTTAGAATTATTTAATTATTAAATGTGATTGCCTGATAATATGTTTAACTATAAGTTGTGATATATGTGGTTTATGTGATTGGTAACATGCTTAGGGTAACATGATTAAATGTGTATTACGTGGAGTAGGTGTTGTACGTTGCCTTAGCATGCTATATGCCTGAGTATAATTTCCAACATGCATTAATATGATTAAAAGGGTATTTTTGGGAATGTGTTCATAACATGATGTGAGGCATATGATTATGAGGTGTTGGATGCATGCATATGATATTGCATTAGTAACCACCCCATTCTTGACGAGAATGTGATGTGGAGAGAATCCCTAACGGGAATGGGGGATATCTCGCTCAGCAGGTTAGATCCACTCTGGTCCCTATCGGAAAAGGGGGAAACGGACGTCCCTAACGGAAAAGGGGGAGGAGGATTCCTATCGGGAAAGGGGAATACCTCGTGGACTAGGCTAGTGTCGCCCCGTGCTCTATCGAAAAAGGGAGACGGGAGTCCCTAACGGGAAAGGGGGACGGCAACCCTAGCGGAAAAGGGGGTTCGCCAATAAGTATTCCTAACGGAAACGGGGAGTACAGTGACAATAGTAAAGAAAAGATGCCATGGTGCACAATATATTGAGAGACGTGGGGTAAGTGGAAGAAGGTAGTTAGATCTTATCTGTTATATATGTGATTATCTGTTTGATTGTCTAACACTCATTCTACTTATGCATTTCCTGCTTTTTGATGGATGTACTGTTCTTATCTCCCTGTGTTTGTATGTTTGTCTGTATATGTATTATTGCTATGTTAGACTTTGTTGAGGAGGACGATGCAGCCGCAGCAGCATCCGATGGAGCAGTTCATACTGATGCACCCGTCGATGGTCCTACCCCCACGGATCCCCGTATGGGGTGACTTTGAGATTCGGTATCATGATCACGATGGCATGGGGTGGGAGATTGACCATGTGCGTCAGGCAGTGATCTACACTGGTACCATCTCCATCTACTTCAGGATTCCAGGTTTTCCTATATCCAGCTTCTCGGGAGATTTCCGAATTTGTCGGAGGCTTCCTTTTCAGCAGATGTGGCAGGCGCCAGGGTTTCCACCAGTTTTGGCTATGGAGGTTATCCATCGATGCCTCCTCAGCCGATGCCGATGCGACCTAATATCCATCACAGTGAGTCTAGCCACCATGGGAGACAAAGACGTGGGAGAGGAGCGACATCTAGTCCCTCTCACCACATGACAACTCATGATTATCGACGGTTGTTTCCGAGGCGGGCAGGGTCTCAGAGTGGGAGCTCTCTGTTTCCCTCTCGCTGAGGTGTTTGGTTGTGGTTGGCCAGGAGTCTTGTTGTTTATGTTTTGTTTTTGTTGTTTTGCTTAGTTGAGGCAACAGGTTAGCCTCACAGGTTTACTTTTAGGATGACTGTATCTTTATCTCACACACTACGCTTATGCACTCTGATGTTATGTACCTATCTATATATTTGCATGCGAGACACGTAGTTTACTCTACGGTCGTAGTCTTATTTATGTTTTAGTTTTAATTCCTTTGTATTTTTATCCACGCTAATTACACGAGTTAGGCTAATTATTAGAATAAAGCATGAGTAGGACTGCGGGGTGTTACAACAACCACTGCCATACTCATGATAAAGATAATTTCCCGTTACCTCAGTCCAAAATCGCATAACACCTACGAGTAGGAGAAACTCTATGAGCTTGACAATTCTCAATGTTTCAAGCACCTCCGAACAAAACCAAATGAGGGACATATGTTTTTTTTGGTAATGTGAGGGACATATGTTTTATTTTGGGTAAATTACACTCCTCTTTCTCGAGAGAAACTTGAATTACACTCTCCACCCTTCTTATGTTAAAATCTACACTCTCCTCCTCTCAGAAGAAAATGTGCAGAGTAAATTGGACTCTCTTCTCTTAAGAGAAGCTCGAATTACACTCTCCTTCCTTAAAAAGTAAATATGTATTACACTTTAATTTATTTTAACATAAACAAATATTTTAATGGTAGAAAATAACTTTAAACCACCATTTAGAAATTTTGTTTCTTTTTTAATTTAATAAAATACCTTACCCATATGAGGGACCGAGCTTAGGTGCATTCAGGGATTTATGACTGCACTGCAGTCACCCTGTTTGGTCACTTTTGGATGCATCAATCACTTAATCCTGGCCTTCCAATTATTTTATGTTAAAAAATAAAAGAAAAGTAGAGTTAGAGAGAGATAGAGTACCCTGAATGCACCCAAGCCAAACCCCCCATATGAGTATCCCAATGCATGCTAGAGGTGGGTGACTTTGTTTAATTATCACGGTGATGTCTCTTATTAGAACCCCACAAGAAAAGATATGTCGACTAACGTTTAAAATCCGAAAAACTTCAACTTTTAACTCAGCGTGGAGTATGAAAACCAATGAGGTTTAAACGCCGATGACTACATAGTACACCCCACTAGGTTGGCAACAATCCATATCACCTTCGATGGCTACTGCAACGTAGGAGTAGTTGAATACACCAACAATTATTGCACAAATTAATGAATTATTGTATATTTTTTCTGGTCCGAAATATAAACAAAAAAGTCTATAAAATATAAGCAAAAAGTCTATATATTTAGTCCAATTTTGAACCAAATACATAGACTTTTTACTTGTATTCTATAGATTTTTTTTCCTTTCAGACCGGGGGGATTACGCTGTATGCGGGGAATTACGATGTATGCAATATGCAAGAGCAACAATTATCTAAAATATTTTTCAATTATCTAAAATATCTAAAAGTTTTTTCAATTAATTCAAATTTTATTTTTTTAATAACCGCGTTTATTCCTATAAAACAAGTTTTCATTAAAAATTAAATAAGGGACAAATGGCACTTTAAGGAATGCAATTAGTTTTTTGATTGCATCAAGAAAATTAAATGAACTAATACTCTTAATTACCATGAATTTAGAGGATACCAAATTTAATGTGTGTACCCTTACTGATCACTAGGAGGTTTTTCCTCCGTAAATTTGTCCTTTTTTATAAGCCATTTTCTAAATTACTAGATGCATTAATTATTTTTTTACAATAATACTCATATTTAATTTTCATTATTTGTTGTAGTCAATCGTAAATGAAATGACTATTTCTCTCTCTTAAGTCAATAATTGGGAGCGGATTCTCTCCCTTTTAAAATAACACTAGTGGCAAGACGGGCACTCCCGTGCCCGTCTTTCCGCATTTCTACTGCGTTATAATATGTATTATTTTATCGCGTTTTAATGTTTAACGTTATAATTTGTTGTATAACGTTGTTTTAAATTTAATTTTCTTCCTCATTTTATTTATTTTGTTTACATCTTTTAATAAATGACATAATATTATTGCAATAGGCTGGTTGGGTTTCAAAGCAAAAAAAATTTGGTTTTTGTGGATAATGGGGGTTATTCTTTACTTAACCGTGTAATAACCGTTTAATTAACCATGTAATAATAATGTACCAATAGTTAAAAGTGTAAAATAGAAAAAAAAAAGTAGTACACGAAAAGAAGTAGTTACTAACCCCCTTCTCTTTATATAATGGTATAGATAGATATAATGGTATAGATGACCAAATAACGTTGTTAAATCTCATCCATTTATTTCTTTTAATGACAAATCAATGGTCAGGGTAAAAAACACAAAAAACAGATGTCATTTCTCACGTTTCTTCTTTCCAATTCCCAAGTCTTTCTTCCATGGGATTTTCTCCACACAGATCTCCATCGGCCGGCCAGTTTGGCCACTCAAATCTGAAATATCCACACGCTTTGTTCTTCCCGAACGTGGTGAAGAAGGCTTCATGGCAAAACGGCGTGACGGAATGTGAAACGCGACAACGGCATCTGTTATTCCTAGATCTCCACGCATCGGTGACACACCGCGATGAGGAGGGGGAAGCCGCTTTCGCGGGAGACGGCGAGAGAGAAGCCGCGCGGCGCGACGGTTGGCTACACCGGCGGTGACAGAGGGCTCCATGCCCCTTCTTTTTTATTTCTTCCTTTTTTTCATATTGTCTCCCTTCCTTCCCCGTCACATTCTTCTTTTACTGATTGGTATCTCATTTTTTTTTTTTTGAGGATTATGGAGAGGAGCTCAAATGATGCCACTGATTGCTTGTTAACTTGTTTATGTGCACCGTGCATGCTTTAATCTTTAGAAAAAAGCTTTGATAGTTTTCTGATTGTTGGTGGAGTAGATGATTACTTGCATCATTGGACTGATGTTACTGACATAAATTGTTCCTTATTTTATGCCTATAATGCCTGTTATTAAATCCCTTTGTTCTGTTGCATTTTTTATGTCACCATGGAATTTCCATTTAGGCCTCAAGTTGCATACCATTTATGTGATTCTAAATTGAATATAACTGACATACCATTTCTGTTTGAAACTGCTTTTATATAATTTACAGAATTGGATTTGGACATGACTAATCAATTTATATTGTCTTCTGCTGTCTTGGTCAAAGATTTATATTGGAACCAAGCATGACTAATCAATTAATTTCCTCTAGCTGTCTTGAATTTACCTCAAACTGGACAAATGTCTCCTGCTTTCTTCGGCTGTTTGCTTCAATCAAGTGCAGGTAGATGTTCTGCTATTATTGTTCAATTATACCAAACAGAGGAGGAGTTTAAAGCTCAACTAATCTTGTTGCAGCTGTTATGTGTTTAACTTGATGTAGTCCTGTTTGGGTTGTTGGGTAGTATCAATTTTATTACTTTGTATCAGATTGTAGTGTTCATCAATGTAAATTTATAGTTGTTTGGTTGTAGCATTTGATCTTTGTGATCTTGTACTTTGAAATTGTGATCAATGTAACATACTCATTTTTATACATTGTAATTGCAATCAATGCAACTTTTTTCTGGTTGTCAGCTCTTGAATCAAAACAATAAATAGCATGTAAAGTTAAAATAGAAGTTTAGTTTTTACAAAAAATGAACATCTTCAAAATAAAGTTGAAGTTTAACCATTACAAAATATGAACACCTTCAAAATATCCTTTACAAAAAATGATCATCTTCAAAATAAAAGCTTTGTAACATCTTCTAAATGAACAATCTGCGGTGGCTATGATCAATGATAAATCTTCATCACATGAATATTTATATAGCTTAAGTTGAGTTTTGCATGATGAATGAAGAACTTTTGAAGTCATTTATGTGCTTAAATTGATAAATTCATTGGTTCTCCTTGTTTGTTCCCGAATCTATAGTGTGCAGAGTTATGCTGGGTCTCTATCTTTGTTTTTTTTTCCAGAAATTCAAGCATGAACGTTGAGCAAAAAAGCCAAGAGGGAGGAGATCAAGGAGCAAAGACCAATAGAGCAAAGCCCTTCACAATACACAAGATTCTGCTCAAAATAAGTGTTCCTGTGCGCTTGAGAGCACCAGAAGAGCACTTGAAGAGCAGGAAATCATTCCCTGCTATTTGAACGCGCGTGAAGAGCATCGTAAGAGCAACCTGCGCGCAGAATTAAAATTGTTGCTGTCTCTCCGCGAAGAGCATTTGGAGCGTGTTTGGAGAGCAAAAATTCATGTCTTTCTGTGTCAGTGCACGTGAAATGCGCGTGGAGCGCGCACTGGCGCACTGCTGCATGAAGACGCTTAAATATCGTGTTTTTCAGAAACAGAACCACTTTTGGACGTGGAGAAGACCCAAAAACGCCGTGGGAACCAGGGAGCACGAGAGGGGTTCACTTTTCTCCATCTTCAAGGAAGATTCAAGCTTGGGAACAAGGTTTTGAATCACCCATGGAGTCTTCTTCTTCCATTTATCAATTTTTATGTTTTTCTCTTTTGTTTTCTATGAGTAGCTAAATTCCTTAGGCTAGGGAAAATGAACCTTGTGAACACTCTTATGTAGTTATTTTACTTATATCAATGCAAGTTTCTTTCAATTATGATTGAGCTTTCAATTCTATTATTAATGCTTTTTGGTAACTGATCACTACCGAATCGATTTTGAGTTATACTCACGATTGGGAAATTGGGGATATGAACTTGAACTGAATTGTTGGTCATGTTTAGGAGGATTATAGGAATATAACCTTATGAGCATGTGTTCTTATGAATCATTAGTCTTATTGCTTAATCTAGCTTTAATTCACCTAAGGGATTAGGGGATTTTAGTTAAAGTAAAGGGTTTATGAGGCAAGGAATTGTCCTTAAACTAATTTTGTTGATTCGAACTTCAATCATATGGAATAACTTGCGTTGGTTGTAAATTGATTGCATAAGAGTGGAAGCAAGAGGATTCGATCCCTAGTCGCTTTTAATTCTCCTTAAAATCCAAATTTTTGTTTAGTTGTTTACTGTTTTTGTCTTTTGATATAAGTCACAAATATTTCAAACACATCACTTGGTTCAATAGTTCAAATTATTATAAGTTTGTTAAGTTAAATAATTAGTTACAATCCCTGTGGATTCGATCTTTTTATTACTTGACGACGAATCGTACACTTGCGATTTGCCTAACAAGTTTTTGGCGCCGTTGCCGGGGATTGTTGAATTAATTTTTAACAAGGCAAACGAGTACCTTTTTGAACTATTTCTTTTATTTATTTTCTGAAAAAAAATAAATAAATATTATTACATTAACTGTTGCTTTGCTACTGATCTTTCCGTTTAGTTTTGTGCATGCGAGGTAAACAAACAGGTGAACTGTTATTTGACTCGGAGATCGAAAAGACAGCAAGGGCTTTAAGGAAGAAGGCTAAGGAAGCAAAGCAACGACAAAAACAATCCTCTGCATCTACTTCTCAAGTCCCAACTCAAGAAGTGATGGGGGACCAACCACGCACTTTGGGTGATTTTGGGAGACAGAACAACCATGCAGTGGTCACAATGCCTACCAACAGTGGAGGCAAATGCTAATTTTGAGATTAAGCGGCATTGTTGAACACTCTCAAGCAAAGCCAATTCGCGGGAATGAGATTGATGACCCAAATCAAGACTGGTGAGTTTCTACGAAATCTGTGACACCTTTGGGTCGGGCCGAGTTGACTGAGGGAAGCAAGAAATTGAGGCTTTTCCTTGGACCTGCGAGAAAGAACAAGAGATTGGCTAGACACCTTGCTCTTTGGAAGCATTGCAACTTGGGACGATTTGGAGGAGAAATTCATGACAAAATTTTTTCCACCCTCCAAATCCATCAAAAAAAGAGGTGAGATTCATGGCTTCCAACAGTAACCAAAGTGAGAACTTGTATGAGGCATGGGAGAGATTCAAGCTCCTTCTAAAGAGGTGTCCAGGACATGGATATGATGACTTCAACCAGATGCAAATGTTCTGTAATGGTTTGAGGCCGAACACCAGGATGATGTTGGATGGCTCAGGTGGAGGTACAATCAACAACAAGGCAGTGCGAAGCAAGAACCTTGGTGGAGCAAATGGCTTCCAATGAGCGATTATGTCGAGAATGATAGAGGGACACCTGGGTAAAAGAGAGTCCTAGAATTGGAAACACAAGATGCGCTCTTGGCTCAAAAATAAATTAGTCTCTCAACAATTGGAGGCTATCACAAAAGAGTTGAAAGCACTGAAAGTGGGAACCTCTTCCTCTGCTCAGGTGAACCAAGTAAATCAAAGTTTGAGATGTGACTTCTGCCAAGGGCCTCATGAGAATGGAGGGTGTGATACTTCGGGAGACTCCAAGGAGCAAGCTAATTACATGGGTAACTTCCAAAGGCAAGGAGGGAATCCATATTCTAACACCTATAATCCAGGGTGGAAGAATCATCCCAACTTCTCTTGGAAGCAACAGGATAATTCATCATCGAGCAACCCTCCACAACCTCCCAAGCAAGAGAAGCCAAATCAACTGGAGGAAGCTCTGACCCAATTCATGAAGATGACTCACCAAATTTGAACCAAGAGTCACATTTCAAAAATCAGGAAGCTTCTATCAAGAATCTGGAAAATCAGATCGGTCAACTCTCAAAGCAACTTGCAGAACAATCAAAAGGTAAGTTTTCTGCTAGCACAGTAGATAACCCCAAAACTGAAAATTGTAGTGTAGTTACTTTGAGAAGTGGAAAACCTTTGTCTGAAGTAGAGAAAAAGAAAAAGAGTGAAAAGAGTGAAAAAGAAAAAGTGATAGAAAAAGAAAGAGTGGAAATAGAAGAAGGGGTTGAAAAAGAAAAGGGAGAAGTTGAAAATGAGAGAAAAGAAAATATTGAAAAAGAAAAAAAAAGAGAAGGTGAGGAAGACAGAGTTGTTACTGACCAACTGCAAGTACAAGAGAAGCCCAGAGTTGTTCCTCCATATAAGAAGCTGCCATATCCTCTTGTGAACAAGAAAAAGGAGAAGGATGAACAATTCTCTAAGTTCATGGATGTCTTTAAGCGCCTCCAGATCAACATTCCTTTCGCAGAAGCTCTTGAGCAAATGCCTTTATATGCCAAATTCATGAAGGAATCGTTAACTAAAAAGAAGAAATTCAAAGAAGATGAGACGGTAGCTTTGACAGAAGAGTGTAGTGCCATCATTCAAAGAAAGCTCCCTCCAAAGCTGAAAGATCCTGGAAGCTTCACAATTCCCTGCACTATTGGGAATTTAAATATTGACAAAGCCCTTTGTGATTTGGGAGCTAGCATCAATTTGATGCCGTTATCTATGTTGAAGAGGCTGGGAGGAGGTGAAGTCAAGCCTACAAAAATGACACTGCAGCTGGCAGATAGGTCAATCAAATACCCTTATGGAGTTATGGAAGATGTATTGGTAAGGGTTGGCAAATTCCTTTTTCCGGCAGACTTTGTGATCCTTGACATAGAGGAAGACAAGGAGGTCCCTCTTCTTCTTGGAAGACCTTTCCTAGCTATAGGAAGAGCCTTGATTGATGTCCAACAAGGTAAATTAATTTTGAGGTTCCAAGATGAGAAAGAGACTTTCAATGTGTTTGAGGCTATGAGGCATCCCGATGACACCGAAAAGTGCTCTAGAATTGATGTAGTTGGGCAGCCGATTGGAGAGAATCTTGATCAAGACCGACCTTCCAAACCCTTAGAAAAGGTGACAATGAATTCTATTGAGGAGATGTCTGAAGAGTTGGATGATGGAATGGAAAAAATTTTAGTGCAGGAAAAAGGAAGAAAAGGAAAGAGTGGTCTGCATATGGGCCATGGGAAACAATTCCCAAATTGCAAAATTCCAAAGAAGGCACATGTAGAACCTACTCATTCTTATGAAAAGCGCACCAAACAGGCGAGGGATGACAATGTCCACCCACATAAATTCAAGAGGAAAAAAAGGAGACCAATGCGAAAAAGGGAAATGATTTCTATGCCAGCACTCAGGGCTATGGATGTGCATCTTCCCAAGGAAGGTGGTGCTTCAATCTTCTTTTCCTCCTTTAAGGAGCCTTGATCGACTCCTTCAAGCATCAAGCTAGTGACGTTAAAGAAGCGCTTCTTGTGAGGCAACCCAAGCTTGTATCCTTTTTCTTTAAAAAAAAAAAATTTGGTGGGGTGCGCGTGGTGCACACATGGCGCGCATCCTACGCTCATGAAATCAGAGGCCTCTGTCTCTTTGCGCACAAGCCGCGCTTGCGCGCAGGCGCGCTACTGATCAGGTGCAAGAGCACCCAACGACGTGCAACAAAAGAGCATTTGGAGCGCACCAAGTCAGGAGGACCTGATTTTTTGCGCGTCATCCGCTCCCCATCCACGTGCAAGCGCACTCGCGTGCTCATATACATGCGCACCATATGTGCCCCTCTCACTCTCACTCTTTCTCAACCGAATAGGCACCCCACTCCCCCTAATCCTTCACAAACCTCAATCACACCTCAAAACTCTTCACTGGAGGGCTAGTTCTTCAATTTTTTTCTTGCATCCCTACTGCATCATTCATCGAGTAAGTCACGTTCACACTTTCTTGTCTTATATTCATGATTCTCTCTAATGGGGAAACAAATTTTTGAAAAAAAAAATGATGTGGACTGTGAACTCTTGAAATTCAAATTGTGGGTTTGCTATTTTCTATGCCCTTTGATGTTGAGCACTAAGTTTGGGGTGTGTTAGAGTTGTGATTGCAATTTTGCCATGAATGAACAAAGTTATGCACACTGCATGTTTGATAAAATGCTTGTGAAGGATTAGGGAGTAGAAATTAGGGACGGTTTATTACGTGCATGCTATATGTTGATGAATGGTTTGAATGACAAAGTTGGTGCTCAAGAACTTGATTGTTTCATTAATATGTGAGCACCAACATTCGGAGACAACATATGTACCCAAATGACAAACATTCATGCTTTTTGAAAGGATTTTTCTTAATCCCCTGGATCTCCTTGTTTGGATGGGTGTGGACTATTATTGCCTCCCAAGTCATGGTTTCCTTTGGTGTTTGCACTGTTTATGATCAAGAGGAAACCGTGGAAATTGAGCTTGTGCTACTGCTAACCTTTGAAAATTTTTGTACACTTTTGATTGCTTTTGAGCAGGGAACATGGCAAGCAGACAAGGAAAGAGGAAGAAGACTACTGTTGGTTCGGGTTCACAGACTTATGACGGACATTACTTCCTTTCTCCAGGGTGTAAGCAAAGACATGATTTAATTCCTGGAAATAGAAAATTCGTCAAAGAAAGAGCATTGGTGCTAGAAGGAGGCGAATTCCCTGACATACAAGAAAACATCGGGGAATAGAAGGTGGGAAAGTCGGTATCTTACGGAGAATGCAAGCGGACAATTGGCAATAGAATTTTTGCCAATGCATATCAACCTCCTGATGAGGAGAGTTCGCCAACATGTCACCATACACCAGCTATGTGAGGGGAGAGTTTGTTCCATTTGATGCCGGGACCATCAATGACATGTTTGGGCTACCAAACTTACCAAATTGCGGTTATGCAGCCAGGCTCCTGAGAAATCCAAAGACAGACAGTAGTAATCGAACTGAGATTAGAAATGCATTATGCATGCCTGACAAGGATTGGTTTTGGAACCAGGATGAGTCACCTAGGAAGATGTTGATTTCTGCCCTTACTCCTTCTGCCAGAGGGTGGGCTGATTTTGTTCTACACACGTTGATCCCGTGCGCAAACTCTTCTGAGCTGAACTTTCAAAGAGCAGATTTGGTAGCTTCCATCATACTGAGGGAGCCTATAAATGTCGGGAGTCTTTTAGCCACCGAGCTGTTGGCTATGGCCAATGCTGACATGAGACAAAGGTGGATACAGCATGCTAGTCTGGTTGCCAAGCTTTGTGCGAGAGTTGGGGTAGTTGCATCTGAAGACGAGATACAAGTGAAAAAGAAACAAGCAATAACCGGAGGCTGGATCAGAGCAAACACATTACCCATCCAGGGTCAGGCTCATCAGCAGGCACCTGCAGCAGAGGCACATCCAGAAGAACATTTTGATGCCTTTGAAACTGATCCCCAGCCAACCAGGGGAGACTTTCAGATGCTGGAAGCCAGAATGGACACCCTCGCCATAGAGCACCGAGAGGGAATGAATAGACTGGCTCAGGAGCACCAAAGTGCAATAGAAAGACAGCCGCAAGAGCACCAGAGTGGAATGGAAAGGTTAGCTGAGAGGTTGACTCAGGAGCACAGAAGTGGGATACAAGCTCTCTATAGAGCCATGCATGCATTTCATAGAGGAGAGCAATCAGACCCTGGGGAAGATATTTATTCTGTGCAGTTTCCCGGACCTGGACCTTCGGGGCAGCAACCTTAGTCCCTGTTTGATTCCTTGGCCGATGGGCGTCTGGCGGCCCTGTGTCACTTCACTCGATGGTTGAGTCGGGCGACTCACCACTGGTTTTGTGTTCCTTATCTCTACTTTCCGCTTTGTATTTCTTTGTTTACTTCATTCTAGTTTTTTTTTGTTTTACTTTCCCTTTACCATTGTACTAAATTCTTTATGGCTGAGAAGTATTGTTTTGTGAGTGACTTCCCTTGGGTGTGGTTTTCATCTTCTATATCATATGCATGCTCATGAACTGTTATACCAGCGGTTGGATTGTGACTTGCCATGCTTCTTGTTGATCTAAAATTCCCTTAAATTAAAACTCTTAGAAGCATATTTTTGTGACTTTGTACTGCATGACTCTTTTGTGCTTGACTGTCTCTCATCAATAGCCTGTGAGAATTTTGGGCCAAACAGATAAGTTTCTTCTTGTGTGTTACCATTGCATGTGACATTCTTCAGAACTTGACTAGGTTCTTAGTGATATTTACTTGCATGTTCTTACACACTGAGGCAAATCTGTGTTAATAGCTAGAGACTAAATAGCCTACCTGAATAATATTGTCTTTTGCTAGCCCCTTTGAGCCGTTTTACCCATTCTTTGTGATACAACCTCATTACAAGCCTAAGATCGAAAAACCAATTGTCCCCATCTACTCGGAGTTAGGTAAGGGTCATTTTATAACATGTCTTGGCACATTGATTAAGTTCGGGGTTGCTTCAGGAAAAGGTTGCTTGAGGACAAGCAAACATTTTAAGTTTGGGGTGGAAAATGACTAAAGTCAAGTTTGAGGTTTATATTAGAAAAAGGAAAACAAACAAGAGGGAGGATTAAAAAAAAAAAAAAAGAACACTGTGGATTAGAGCACCCCTTTTGGTTTGTAATTCAAGTGAATAAAGAGCAACCCTTTTGTTTGTAATTCAAGTGTGTTGGAAGGTGTCTTGAGAAACTATGGATTCAACAATATGGGAAGTGGATTGTGCATGTATAAAATGACTTAAGTCTAACTCCAAGTGTGAAAGCCCACTATCCAAATGAATTCCTACCCTTACCTAAGCCCCATTACAACCCAAAAGTCCTCTAAAGTGTGTTGTAGCATTGCATTGCATTTGTCTCTTCAAGAGCTTTTTCAAGCCTATGGTAGGATGTCGCATTGTGATGTGAATGAGAGAATAACCGTACAAACACTTGAGTGAAAGAGCAATACTTGTGGTGAGGAAACTGAGAGAAGTTGAGCATATTTGATGATTGCATGTGTTGCTTATAGAGCTAAATTGGGAAAAAAGTGATTCAAGAATGCCTGAGTGGTCACTCTCTGAAAAATGTGAGAGAAAAAGATAGATTGAGCATGAGTTGATAGTGAAGATGGAGACCCATCAATTAATTTCACTCCGACCCCCTTTTTTTAATTAAGTTTGCTTGAGGACAAGCAAAGAGCTAAGTTTGGGGTTGTGATAAATCTTCATCACATGAATATTTATATAGCTTAAGTTGAGTTTTGCATGATGAATGAAGAACTTTTGAAGTCATTTATGTGCTTAAATTGATAAATTCATTGGTTCTCCTTGTTTGTTCCCGAATCTATAGTGTGCAGAGTTATGCTGGGTCTCTATCTTTGTTTTTTTTTTTCCAGAAATTCAAGCATGAACGTTGAGCAAAAATACCAAGAGGGAGGAGATCAAGGAGCAAAGACCAATAGAGCAAAGCCCTTCACAATACACAAGATTCTGCTCAAAATAGGTGTTCCTGTGCGCTTGAGAGCACCAGAAGAGCACTTGAAGAGCAGGAAATCATTTCCTGCTATTTGAACGCGCGTGAAGAGCATCGTAAGAGCAACCTGCGCGCGGAATTAAAATTGTTGCTGTCTCTCCGCGCGCGAAGAGCATTTGGAGCGTGTTTGGAGAGCAAAAATTCATGTCTTTCTGTGTCGGTCCGCGTGAAAGCGGCGTGGAAGCGCACTTAGCGCGCTTTGTTGTCTTGATGTCGATTAAATATCGCGTTTTTCAGAAACAGAACCACTTTTGGACGTGGAGAAGACCTAAAAACGCCGTGGGAACCAGGGAGCACGAGAGGGGTTCACTATTCTCCATCTCCAAGGAAGATTCAAGCTTGGGAACAAGGTTTTGAATCACTCATGGAGTCTTCTTCTTCCATTTATCAATTTTTCTGTTTTTCTCTTTTGTTTTCTATGAGTAGCTAAATTCCTTAGGCTAGGGAAGATGAACCTTGTGAACACTCTTATGTAGTTGTTTTACTTATATCAATGCAAATTTCTTTCAATTATGATTGAGCCTTCAATTCTATTATTAATGCATTTTGGTAACTGATCACTACCGAATCGATTTTGGGTTATACTCACGATTGGGAAATTGGGGATATGAACTTGAACTGAATTGTTGGTCATGTTTAGGAGGATTATAGGAATATAACCTTATGAGCATGTGTTCTTATGAATCATTAGTCTTATTGCTTAATCTAGCTTTAATTCACCTAAGGGATTAGGGGATTTTAGTTAAAGTAAAGGGTTTATGAGGCAAGGAATTGTCCTTAAACTAATTTTGTTGATTCGAACTTCAATCATATGGAATAACTTGCGTTGGTTGTAAATTGATTGCATAAGAGTGGAAGCAAGAGGATTCGATCCCTAGTCGCTTTTAATTCTCCTTAAAATCCAAATTTTTGTTTAGTTGTTTACTGTTTTTGTCTTTTGATATAAGTCACAAATATTTCAAACACATCACTTGGTTCAATAGTTCAAATTATTACAAGTTTGTTAAGTTAAATAATTAGTTACAATTCCTGTGGATTCGATCTTTTTATTACTTGACGACGAATCGTACACTTGCGATTTGCCTAACAATCAACCATCTTGGTGTTGTTGAGGAGGCCATCCTGACATATGATTTGAAACTTGGTTGAAGTCCGCACTTAATGATTGGAGAAACGTATCATCAAGTGGTTCCTATGTTATTAAAAAAATAAAGAGAACAATTAAAAGGATTATAATAGTATATAAATGTTAAAGAACAGTAATGAAAAAGGAAAACTAACCATTAATAGTCTAGTAAAACAATGAGTATTTGAAGCCGACTCAAATTGTTGTGAACTTGACACGCCACACATGATATATGAAACAATATTTTCCTATGTAAAAGTAATAGACAAAGCAATTTAAGTTGAGAAAGTAAAACACAAATTGATTAAAATAACACATTAAAACATATATGTTGCAACTAAAATTACCTTGTCCCCATTTTGTGAAGTACCGGTGATTTGACCCCCTCTTTTCTTCTTTGATTATTTCTCAACCCAACTTTTTGGACGCTTTCTCAAATTTTTCACACCATTTCTTCTTTTTAAGCCTTTGGCTTGTAGAGATTGATAGTTGATATTTGGGGCAAAGGAAGAAGGATTACCACTATTATTTACCAATCCCAAATTTTTCCCACAAATGTCATCAACTTGCTTACTCAACTTCTCTATTGCCTTTTCCACAAAGGCACGTGCTTCCTCACAATCAAATGCGTGTGTAGCAATTCTCACTAATTTAGGACAGACCTTTCTATACCAGTGTGTGCTGTCAAGATTAACATCTTCTTGAACATTTATTCCATGTGTATCTTTCACACATCCAATCTTTGCTTCCTTTGTCCATTTTTTCAAAATATATTGATTAGGTATTGATTTAATATCTTTCACATCAAGAACCTTGATTGCATGACAACACAAAATGCCAAAAGTCTCAAACTTTCTGTAACTACATGAAATTGTGCCAATGGAATGACTAAATGAAACTTTAAACACTTCATCCTCATTGTACAAACTAACCAAGTATTCATGAGTTTGTTTTTCAAAGATAGGTAAGGTGTATGTTTGTGCAACCTGTTGCAGTAAAGGCGAATGCTCCATCTTCAATCTTGGTAATTTTTGCCTAGATTCAAATTCACATTGCAGCTCATTATATCTTTTGTCATTAACCACCCTATCAAAGTGTTTGAAAAATTGGATGATATCCAAGTCTGGCTTTAAGCAAGTTTTCAAATCTGCATTGAAGCATTCACTAACATTTTTCATGTAACATTTTGCCCACTTCTCCTTTATTTTATACAAACCTGATATCCATCCACTTTCTTTAAGATTACAATCAGCCACTAATTTATCCCATGCTCTTTGAAAATCAACTTTTTCTAGATATTTGTACATACAAAACTTAAGATCTCTCAACAAATTAGAACCATTCTTCATCAAATTACCACGATTTTTTATGCCATTTTGCATCAAATGCCAAGAACACAAACCATTATATGTTTCAGGCATTACCTCATACAAAGCTTTAGCCATTGCGTGGTCTTAATCCGTGAAAAGAGTTTGAGGCTTTTTGCTTTTATGTGCCTTCAATAATTCTCTAAACAACCATTCAAAGGATTGTGCAGTCTCATCATAAAGAAGTGCAACTCCAAAAACTACCACTCCTCTAAAGTAATTAAATCCTGTAAACACAGCCAAAGGCCTATATGCATTATTAGTAGTATATGTAGTGTCAAGAGTGACTGCATCACCAAAGTATTCATAATCCATTATCATTCTTGTATTTGCCCAAAAAATATTTGTTATTTGTTCTTCAACATCTAATTGGACTCCATGATAGAATGATGGGCTTTCTATACATTTTTGCTGAAAATGTTGTAATAAGCTGCAAGCCTCCCCGTATGCCATGTTTCTCAATCTTTTGATGCGGAGATAATTCTTTTGATCCACACGTGTGTAACCAAGGTTTTCTCTACCACCAACTTGCCTACTCATTAGTTCAAATAAGGCCCTTTGTCTGATGCCTGAATCATCTACCAAGTCAATCTCATGAGCTTGAACTTCAGATAATTTTCGCTGAGATTTGAGCATGTGAGTCGTCTCTGGAAGGTGCAAAGGATGGTTATGCTGATCAACAAATTCATGAATTTGATACTTCCCAATCTCTTTCATGTATTTGATTCCTATCCTTACAGGGCATTCAATTCTTGTTTGAAGCCGATGGTTGGTTACTAAGTGATCTCTTTTATCCGGTTTACGAACACCTTCTTTGCTGCATACATATCTAGCCGACGAAAGCCTTCCATCTTTGTTTTTGTTGAAGTATTGTCTTCGAACATTAAATCCAATTTTTCCACCATAATCATTCCAAAATTTCCATGCTTCTTCTAAAGTATTGAATAGTTTGCCTACTTGAGGCTGCTAGTCAACTTCATTATCCATGGACAAGGTTTTTTGTGCAACATCAGGATCGTCCGACATCCTAATAAAATGAATTAAAAAAATTAAATCAAAACAAATACTCTAATGAAAAAAAATACTACTAGTGAAGTTCATAATCCTTGAACACGTATTGAATAATTCTTACCTGTTAGTATGAGAATGTTCTTTCAACCATGGACATTGGATAGACTCAGTGATGTTATTCATCCTCATAGCGTACAATACATAAAAAAAGTATCAAGAAATCTACTAAAAATATAAATAATGGAACAAAGAGATGCTGCAAGTTTGACAATACAACCTTCAACAGCGGGATGCGCGACGGTGCACGGTGGTGGGTACATTGTTCGTCAGTCTCTCAGCAGTGCACGGCGGTGGGTGCCACTGGAAAGACTACACAAAATTTTTCTGCAATTCTTTTTTTTTGTAACAGTGAGTTTTTGGTGGGTCATTGGATGGGTGGTGATTGAAAGAGGAAGGGTTCTATTGCACGATGAAGAAGATGGAAGGCATGGGAAAAGACAGGGAAATTTTTGGAACCTAAAACGAGGGAAGAAAGAGTGGAAATCGAGACAGTAAAACGACATCTACTTTCACTTTTTTTACCCTGACCGTTGATTTCTCATTAAAAGAAATAAATGGATGAGATTTAACAAAATTATTTGGTCATGTTATTTTAAAACGGGGGAGAATCCACTCCCTCAATAGTTGAAGAGTATTTTTAGAAAAACAGTACACATTGTAGACAAATTAAATAGGTTAACTAATTATTTTAATTTGTGTGTTTTGGTCAAATGAGAATTATATTTAGGGACACAAGGAGTAGTTAAGTATATGTATTCATTATCATCTGCACTTTAATTAACTACTAACGCATATAAAAAAATATTGATTAAAAATATAATTATAATAATTAAAAAATTATTCAAAAATCTTTCGAAGCTAATCTTAACACATGCATTACAAACTAAATAAAATACAACAAAATAAAATTAAATACAACACATAAATTATATTTGAATATTGAGTAATTATTACAATAAAATTCTATAACAACAATTCATAATTTTGCAACCTCTGATTAACATTATGTTTACATTAATTTTATTTAATTCAGTATTATATTTGTAATTATATAAATAAATAAATATGTGTGGGTACGGGGTAGAGTGAAAAGAATATTAGGACACTCTACCGAGACTCATTTCCATTAAATTTTGTGAATAATTACCCATCGTAGCAATCCTAGTTGCAACAATTGGAATCGCTATGAAAGCGACGTCCATTAAGTTGGTAATTCTACCCACAATAGGTATTGTTTGTGGTAGCCATTGAGTCTATATTATACATTAGGAAAATGATAAATAGTAAGAAAACAGTTCACACAAAATTTGACGAATTGACAATCACCATCGCCAAAAGGTGTTTGGATTTAAATCTATTTTAACTTTGATTTATTTTAAAAAACTAAAACCATTGGTTCTGTGTTTTTGTTTAAATTCGTATTGAAATCTTTCGCACTAAATAGTAACGCTCTATACATTAACATCTTTTGGTCTAGAGATCTTTGACCTCGCTCTAGTGTTTAGTGAAAACGAGTCCTGACTAATTCGGAGTTCAGTCGGGAAGTAAGTAAAGTTGGCAATCGACCCCAAGTTGTTCCATCACCATGGATCGAACTCGGGTATAAGCCAACCCGTCTCTTTAGATGAAGTGTGTTAACCACTCGCACCCAACCTTGGAGTTTATTATACATTAACATCTTAGGCATGCATCGATGCATTGATCCTTATCTTAGAAGACGCTTCACGAATCTTATACTAAGTTACCCTCTCTTTAATTTGTGATATTTTAACAGAATTTAATGTGCGAACTTAATCTATGTATACATATATTTCTAGAATCACATAGAGTCTTTTCAGTTTTTATTTTGATTTTTTATTTTCAGTTTTAAATACAAAATCACTCATTTTTTTAAGTAAAATTTGCATACAAAAACATCACTATGATAACTGACATCCTGACAAGGTTGACACTTCAGTTGCCACTAATTATTTGTAGCACGCCAAAAGAATCATTAAAAATATAAAAATAAAACAAAGAAAAAGCATTGGGAGACATAGACCCAAACCCATGTCAAGCATTATTTAAACCTACAGTAAGGAAGTCCTACTCTACTTCAATAAAACTCCCTACTAATAAATCTAGGAATTATATTCCACCAAAATATATAATCCTTGAACAGACGTACTATGAAAAACGAGTTTGCACCTATTTCCTTCACTATAAATAAGTGAATACAAAATCTCTCCTTGTTTTCACCGTTTTCTTTTTAAAACAGGAAACAAAGTAAAAGTATTGACAGCTTTTATAATTAAAATTAAAAATAGAAAATAAAACTTGAAAATATATATATTTTTAAACCAAACATTCGAATGATTTATAGATAGTTGCAATGTGGCATGGTGCTTATACACTTTCGGTCCATATATATTATAAGAGACAAAACTTTAATTCACACAAATCAAAAAAATGCTTTGAAATTAGTTAATTCTAATTCTAATTAATACTCCTAAAAATTTAATTTTTTTTCCAAATATACTCTTTCATAAATGGTAGCTGATAATTAATGACACTTAATTCACACAAATTTCACTAACTTAAATAAGGGTATAATTGAAAATTAATATTTAATATATGTAAAAATTGATGCTTGTTTCTTATATTTTGCATAAAAAATTGGACTCATTTGTTTTTTATAATATGGACCGCATAGTGCTTATATTTTATTTAATTAAGGATAAAACCTAGGTCAATTTCCTTGTGTCAAGTTGGTCTGGTTCCCATTAAAAGAATATCATAACTGTTAAAACTGTCTCAATAAATATATTATAAAACTGATTGATTGCATTTTTTAAATAAAAATAACTATCCCTTTGTGTCTAGAACAAATGTCTAGAACAAAAGGAACTTGACAATTATCCTTATATATAAAAGTTGAAGCTACAGTGCAGTAACTTTTTGGGCGCTTAAAACCCGCCTAATAACATGGGCATTTTTGTAATTTTCGTTGCAGCGAATACTTAATTGTCACACATGGTTTGCGTCCTTCGCTTTCTAATCTGAAGACTGAAACGGCGCTCTGCTCCATTTAACCAAACAAAAGCACCGCTTCGACATTTCTTCTGCTTCCAAATGGCGCTCTGCTCCCAACAGTGCTCTCCTTCATTCATGCTGTAACCGTTTGCTTCCTTCAATCTACTGTGTTTTCGAGCTTTCTTCTTTCCTCTGCTCCCAACGGCACTCTCCAATAGATTGGTGTCATTTTTGATATCGTCTTCTTCACATCGCGCATAAGGTTCTTAAGATTCTGGGATATCAGGTGAGTTTTCTATCATCTCCATCTTTGCTCTGCCCTTTTAGACGCATTTCACATGGTTATCGCAAATTGTTGCTGCATCGACATAATTAGTAAAATGTAGGAACCTTTTGCATGACTCTGTAATTTTGGGTCCTTTTATTGCATGTCCTTTGCGTTGTGGTTTGATGTTCGGTGATTATTTTTTGTCATAAATCTTCGTATCATATCTGTTCATAAATCTTGGATCCAAAAATTTATTATATATGTTCATAAATATTTTTGGTATTCTGACTTCAAAGGAATGTTTGGATGCATTTTGTTGCTGAATCGGTTTACTGGTAAAATGTAGGAACCTTCTTCATAACTCTGTAACTTAGGAACCTTTTGAATGACTCTTTAATTTTAGGTCCTTTTATTGCATGTCCTTTGCATTGTGGTTTAATGTTCGGTGATTATTGTTGGTGATAAATCTTTGTATCATTTCTGTATCTGTTCATAAATCTTGGATCCAAAATTTTATTATATATGTTCATAAATAATTTTGCTATTCTGACTTCAAAGTTATGTTTGGATGCGTTTTGATTAAATTGAAAAGCCTGACACGTTTCAAAAGTTGTGATTAATAAAATTTTCATTTGTTTTCGATTATTACAACCGATTCACATTGTATTGTTAATTTCCAGTATAATGGCAGTTGATAGTGCAAATATACCTGCTAGGTGGAGGTCGTATATCTGTGAATATAATGCTAATTGTGTAAGTTTTAAAAACTGAACACGCAATGTACTTTTCATAATTCTTATTAAATGTTTATAGCATGCTCTAATTATTTGTTCTCTACTGTGCTATCCAAAGATGCCTCGACTTTTTTCCAATGATTATTATGAAAGTATCCCAGTAGATGTGGTTTTTTGTGGCCCTTACAACAATGAGTTTCAAATCCTTCTCCAAAAAAAAGGTGGACGTGTCTTCATACTGTATGGTTGGTGTTGGAATTACGTAAATCCAGCTCAGCAAAAGAAGGAACCAGCTCGGCTTCCACAGCAACTCAGCAGACTGTTAAAGCAGTTATTAATTCTGTTAAGTAGTTGTAGAGTAAATATGTAGTGCAGTCTTGCACATGATAGTTAATATAGTCTTTCTTCTCTGTATATAAGCCAATGTACTGATTGTAACAGAACTAGATCGATCAATACAATGAGTTCATTTCTTCTTCTCATTTCATTCGTTTCTCTTATGCTGGTATCAGAGCAGGTTTAACCTGCTCTGCTTCCGCAACCAGATTTTCTCAGATCGATCTCCATTTCTTGTTTTGTTACAGATCGACATCGTTGAATTCGATCTCCTTTCTCAATCGTTCTCAATCTCTTTTCTCAGTTCGAAACCCTAGAATTTGATCTCGCCATGGTTCCATTGAAAGATTTAAAGCACGTCTAGTTGCCAAAGGTTACAACCAAATTGAAGGATTGGATTATTTTGATACCTTCTCACCCGTAGCAAAATTGACAACTGTGCGTACTGTTTTGGCCTTAGCATCAATTAATAATTGGTATTTACATCAATTGGATGTAAACAATGCCTTCTTGCATGGTGATTTGCAAGAGGATGTTTATATGCTTGTTCCACAAGGGGTTACCACATCCAAGCCCAATCAAGTATGCAAACTGTTGAAATCTTTATATGGGCTTAAACAAGCAAGCCGAAAGTGGTATGAAAAGTTGGCCTCTCTCCTAATTGCACATGGTTATAAGCAAGCTGCCTCTGACCATTCTTTATTTGTCAAGGCCTCTTCTAATTCCTTTACCATACTTTTGGTTTATGTGGACGATATTATTGTTGCTGGAAATTGTATGACTGCCATTTCAGCCATTAAAACAGCCCTGCATACAGCTTTTACCATTAAGGATTTGGGGATTCTGAAATTTTTTCTTGGTCTTGAGGTTGCACATTCAAAGAAGGGCATCTCACTTTGCCAAAGAAAATACTGCTTGGACCTTGTTAGTGACTGTGGCTTTCTCGGTTCCAAACCAGTTAGCACACCCTTAGATCCCTCTATCAAGCTGCACCATGATTCAGGAAAATTGTATGCAGATATTCCTTCTTATAGGAGGCTTATTGGTCGTTTACTTTATCTTACAACAACTCAGCCCGATATAACTTTTGCTGTCCAACAATTGAGCCAATTCTTGGCTTCTCCAACCATGGTTCATTATCAATCTGCTTGTAGAATACTCAGGTATCTCAAGCACAACCCAGGAAAGGGCTTATTCTTCCCCAGATCCTCATCGTTACAGCTGCTGGGTTTTTCTGACGCAGATTAGGCCGGTTGTATTGATTCACGTAGGTCTGTCACTGGCATCCGGTTCTTCCTTGGCTCTTCACCGATTTCTTGGCGCACAAAGAAACAGAACACTGTGTCTCGGTCTTCTAGTGAGGCTGAGTATAGAGCTCTTGCAGCAGCCACTCGAGAGTTGCAATGGTTGCTATATTTGCTTGATGATCTTCATGTTAAATGCTCTAGAATTCCTGTTTTATATTGCGATAACCAGAGTGCTCTCCACATTGCCGCAAACCCTGTTTTTCATGAACGAACGACGCATTTGGAAATTGATTGTCATATCGTTCGTGAGAAATTTCAGGCCGGAGTTCTCAGACTTCTTCCAGTTACCTCCCAAGAGCAACATGCTGATTTTTTTACTAAGGCCTTGCATCCTAAGCCATTCCTTGCACTTACTTCCAAGCTGGGCATGGTTAATATATACCAAGCTCCAGCTTGTGGGGGGGTGTTGGAATTAAGTAAATCCAGCTCAGCAAAAGAAGGAACCAGCTCGGCTTCCACAGCAACTCAGCAGACTGTTAAAGCAGTTATTAATTCTGTTAAGTAGTTGTAGAGTAAATATGTAGTGCAGTCTTGCACATGATAGTTAATATAGTCTTTCTTCTCTGTATATAAGCCAATGTACTGATTGTAACAGAACTAGATCGATCAATACAATGAGTTCATTTCTTCTTCTCATTTCATTCGTGGCTCTGATCCTCATCGTTACAGCGGCATCAAATTGGGAAATATTAAAAACTCACTGAAGGTGGATGAATACGTTTGGAATATTTATATGGCAATCAATTCATGATGACAATAAAAAATCGTTCAATGCAAGAGTTTGTATACCCAGAGCCTCCAAGAACATTTAAGATTGGTCACTATTCTTCTCCAATTGTGATATCTGATGATGATGGTGGTGAATTGGATGTCAAAGCCAGTGTTGGCATGGTAATTTTTTAGAATACCAGCGACTTTACTACATCTTTTTTAATCTTTTTGTCTATTTAACATAAACATTTCACAATTGCAGGAAGAAAATCATGACAAACAAATGGCACAAAATATTTATAGGGCATTCTACATTGAGTACGATCCTAAAGTTGTGAGTATATTGTAAACTCTTTAAAGTCTATTTGCCATATTCTGTTGTAATTATATCATACCTGATAGAAATATTTTAAATGCAGGATATGGTAGGCTACCTGGTGCATTTAACAAGAAGTTTAACCACAAAGTTGTACGACGTGTGCTTCTTACTGACCCAACCTACAACAGGATTCTGGTGAAGGTCAGCAAAAAGGGAAATCAACTGAGGTTCAATGATGGTTGGACTATGATCGGTGATATATATAATCTTCCAAGTGGTGGCTGGATAAGGATGTACTATGACGATCCAACAAATTTCACAATTCTAGTTCTGCAAAGGAATCTAACAGATTACGTTTATTACCTAAGGCCACTATAGCTTTTTAGGTTCCAAGTTCATCCAAAATATACATTGTTGCATGATGGTGATGTGGATATGTATGATGCAAAACCTGCATCAAATGATCACAATGGATTGGTTCGTAAATAATCTTTACTATTGGTTTTCTATTATAATTTTTTTTACTATTTATTGACATCATTGACTTCTATTTCCATCTTACAGGCTGATGATGTTGCTGTGGAGGTTGAATACCAGAATGCTGATGTTGGCACTGTTCAGCCAGATATTCAGCCAGCTGGTGATCAGCTAGATATTCAGCCACAAGAAGATGTAATTCATTTAGCTGACGAGCCAGAAAATGCTGATGATGAATTAAATCTAGCAGACAATGCCATTATAATGCCGAATCCGGGGGATGAAAACCAGGTTGTTGGTCATGATATAGATTACTTTTATACACTGGAAAAGCAATTGTCGTCTTACCAGGCAACCTGATCTTCATTATTTAGTAAATTAGTAAGCCAAGTATTGTCACTTTTATTTAATTTGCATAATAAAATGCACTAAATATACAAGTATTTATTTGTTTGTAGCCTTTGAAAGCTGACTTCTGTTCAAGGGCATTTCCATTGAGGAACAAGACCTGTATTTTGGTAGATGAGGAAGGGGCAATGTGGCCATGCGAACTCAGATGGCCAGGACGGTGCATATATGAATGTGTTTTGACTTCTGGGGGGAAGATATTTGCAAGGGTTAAAGAATTAAAAGCCGGTAGTATTTTAAGATTTAGGGTCTCTAAATATGATCCAACAAGAGCAAATGTTGTTATTATTGTAACATCCTCATTTTTCTAATCTTGCTTAATGTGTGTTTATGTTTGACTAAGCATATTTGTGTGCCCTAGGTAGGGATTAGTGTGTTTTGACTGCATGTTTGGCCTTTTGGCGGTGTGCTCGCTTTCTGTATTGTGTGAAAGCATGTTTGGAGGTTTGATATGTTATTTGAGTTTGGTATAGTGTGTTATGAGGTTTTGGTTTGAGTCATGGAAGCTTGGTTAAGTTTGAGAACGATCAGAGTTGAGATTAGGGCAATTAGGTGTTCGTACCTTTGAGCGAGTGAGAGTTTCCGGACGAGTATATGAGGCTTAAAACCTTTGTTCTTAAGTCCATTTGATGTCCTCTTGTGTTAGGAATCATGTTTAAGTGTTAGGGTATCGAGTTCAGGATCGCACTAAAGTCGGAATCGAAGAAATCGCGTGAAAACGAACAAGTGTGTGTAGGAGCACGTGACGTGCGCCTGTTATGCCTAGGAATGCGCGTGACGCGCGCTGGTGCACCATGGGCCAGCAGCTGAGTCAGCACGACACGTGGCGTGCATGCAGCAGCAAACTTCAGGACGAAGTTTCCTCTGAACGGTGTGTGTGGCGCGCGCTCAAGCGTGCGTGACGCGCAAGGAGACAGAAGTTGTTTGTAACGATGAGTGCAGCGCGCACCCGAGATGCTGGGGAATGCTCGTGGCGCGCACCTGTGTAGGGAATTTTGCCTATTTAAGGCAATTAACCCCTTAGGTCAGTTTTTTTCACCTCCTTCTTCATTTTTATGTCCAGAGCATCCCCTTCAACCTGAGACCTCCATTTTTTAGGGTTTCCAAGCTTTGGTGATCCATCCAAAGCAATCTTGTTCATCCATTCTTCAAGCCAGCGGTGCTAATTCGTCTGTTACCGTTCGAGCTTATTAGGGCTTATCTCCGATCACTGTTTCGTCGAGGTAAACTCTAAACTTGTCCTCTGATCACCTCTGTTTTTGTTTGCCAATTCTTAATCTTAGATTGATTCTTGTTCTTAACCCTAATCAGACTGTGTTTTGGACCCCGGTTTGACCGTGCGGGTGCCGAACGAGCTAGGGTTTTACCGGAACTCCCAGAGGAGATTCCATGGGTCACAAAACAGAGATAGGAGTCTCAGTTCTTCATGTCCCAGCTCTGTTTTCGTGGTAGACTTGTTGGTTTGAATGGTCCCTCATTACCTGTTCTTCGTATTTTAGGGTTTTGGCGATAGTACTGGTACCGGTTGAATGTGGAAGCTTGTCTGGAGTTATTTTTGGGTAAGTTATGGTTCTGGAACTGGAAGACCAGCCCCTAGCTGTGGTCTTTCTTGGTGTTTTAATTAGTTTATTAGCTGCCCTAATTCTAATCCGAGTGCGTTTGTGTGTTTCCAGTTAACTGTGGACTGTTCTGGACTGTTTGGTAACATTATTAGTAACTCTGAACTTGTTTCTTGTTGTTGGTTGAACCGGATCATAGTGCCGGAGTGTTGGTGTGATTGTTGGTGAGTTCGTGGTTACGTCCCGGTGTTCAGTTTTCTTCCAAGTGCTTCTATTACCAGGCGGGGGGAAAGAATGCACTTTTATTGGGTTCTGTATTGTAGATATGATTGTTTGGCATGTGTAGGGTGACCTAAACCCTATTAGGGGTTGATGTCAGTAACACCTAAGGATAGGGGTTACGGTATGCCACATCTAAGGATAGGCGTTGTAGACCCATAAACTAACTTAGGATTATTTTATTATTAAACGTGATTGTTTGATAATATGCTAAAACTATGAGATGTGACATAAGTGCCCTATGTGAATAGTGACATGCTTAGGGTGACATGATTAAATGTGTATTATGTGGAATATGTGTTGTACGTTGCCTTAGCATGCTATATGCCTAAGTATGGTTTCTAATATGCATTAATATGATAAAAAAGGTATATCTGGGAATGTGTGCATAACCTGATGTGAGACATATGATTATGAGGTGTTGAGATGTATGCACATGATATTGCATTAGTAACCACTCCATTCTTGACGGGAATGTGATGTGGAGAGAATCCCTAACGGAAATGGGAGATATCTCACCTAGTAGGTTTGGTCCACTCTGTTCCCTATCGGAAAAGGGGGAAACGGACATCCCTATCAGAAAAGGGGGATGTGGATTTCTAATGGAAAAGGGGAATACCTCGTGGACTAGGCTAGTGTCGCCCCGTGCTCTATCGAAAAAGGGAGACGGGAGTCCCTAACGGAAATGGGGGACGGCAACCTAACGGAAATGGGGTTCGCCAATAAGTATTCCTAACGGAAATGGGGAGTACAGTGACAATAGAAAGAAAAGATGTCAAAGCGCACAACTCATTTATTCATTAAGAGACATGGGAGTAAGTGGAAGTGGGTAGCTAGGTCATATTTGTTTATATGTGCTTGTTTGTCTGGTTTGTCAATCGTTCATTATACCTATGCATTTCCCACTTTTTGATGATTCTGTTATTCTTACCTCCCTATCTTTGTATGCTTGTGTGTATATGTATTATTGTATATTAGACTTTGTTGAGGAGGAGGATGCAACCGCAGCATCACCCGATGGAGCAGTTTACACTAATGCACCCGTCAATGCTCCTTCCCCCACGGATCCCCGTATGGGGTGATTTTGAGATTCAATACCATGATTTCGACGACATGGGCTGGGAGATTGACCATGTGCGTCAGGCAGTGATCTATACGGGTACCATCTCCATCTATTTCAGGATTCCAGGTTTTCCTATAGCCAGCTTTTCAGGAGACTTCCGGATATGTCAGAGACTACAATTTCAGCAGATGTGGCAGGCTCCAGGGTTTCCACCAGGCTTTGGTTTCGGAGGTTATCCTCCGATGCCTCCTCAGCCGATGCCGGTGCAACCTGTTAGCCATCACAGCGAGTCTAGCCACCATGGACGACAGAGGCGTGGGAGAGGAGCGACATCTGGTCCTTCTCGCCACCCGATAGCTCATGACTATCGACACTTGTTTCCTAGGCGGGCGTGTTCTCAGAGTGGGAGCTCTCAGTTTCGCCCTCGCTTAGGTGTTTGGTTATTTGTTGGCCAGGAGTTTTGATACTATGTTATGTCTATGTTTTACTGTTTTGTTTAGTTGAGGCAGCAAGTTAGCCTCACAGGTTTACTTCTTTTTGGGATAACTGTATCACTACTATCTACACTACGCACTTTGCACTCTGATAGTATATACTCATTTATATACCTGCATGTGAGACACTTAGTATTATTTCACTGTAGCGCATCATAGTCTTATTCGTGTTACAATTTTTATTCCTCCATATTTTTTATACCCGTTAATTACGCGAGTTAGGCTAATTATTAGAATAAAGCATGAATAGGACTTTGGGGTGTTACAATTATTAGGAATTAGTTTTATATATGTATGAACTTTTTTGGTAAACTTAGTGTCCTGGTGGATATCAATTATAGCCTGCTATTGATTAGTTTTATATATGTATGACCTTTTGGGTAAACTTAGTGTCCTGGTAGATATCAGTTACAGCATGTGATGGATATTTTGGGTGCTATCTTTTGATATTTAAGTCTTTTGACAATTTAATGCATTAAGGGAGAATGGACCTTCTGAATTTTTAAGTCTTTTGACAATTTAATGCACTATGTGTTATTGTATGTTCTCAATTCTTTTGGATAATGATGTCAGGCATGCATTTTAAATTGATGAGTCTTATACAATTTCAGTAACTTTCAAATTTGCATTCATTGTTTCATTTTTTCTTTTCTATGAAACTAATGTTCCTAAAAGCATTAAATTATAGTCATATGTATCAACAGTATTTGGTAGACAATTATATAGTTAGTCAGAATATTTACTGATAGTATAAGATTAAAATTACTATCTGATGATAATGGAAATTATTTACTTTAATCTAATATGCTACATCAATGTTATTTATATAGTTCTATCAACTTTATATCCAAATGACCTTCATTCATTTCCATGTATGGTGCAGAATCGAATATATGCTTCAATATGGTTTGTGTGGTTCAAACTTTCGAAGGCATTGGAAACTATTTTGGAAGATTATTCTACATGGTTTACAGATTCAAATCTAAGTGGTTCAATTTAAAGTAAGCTACATTATGCTTTAAATTGTGACTTTTTGCATTCTTATTATTAATTCATGTATACATTGAGATACTAACCAGCAGCCATTTGCAGGTTTATCATTAATTGGCAGCTGAGAATTTGAACAATTGGAGTTATTGTGGTTTTTATCTTTTACTGATAGTTTAACTATTGACTAAAAAAAGTTAATTTTAGTAGACAAATATGTGGGAATAAAAATACATGCGGCTCATACCATTTGTCAAAATTAACCATGTGTTTTGCATTGAATAATACTGCATCCCTGCACTAGTGGCACCATCATTAGGTAAATACATCCTTATAAAAAGGCATGCAGTTCATGGTTAGTCATTTAGTGGCAGCCTCTTCCTTGAATCATTTATTAACAGGGTTTTTTGTATACTTTTGCCTAGGTAATAGATGGGACAATGAATTATCCTAATGCATCCATTAAATTGTTCAACATTGCATGCAATACATAGATTCATGAATTTTTTTGGTTTAAAGTAAAGGTAGGATCTGCTTAAACAGAGAAATCAAGAGTCTACTTGCATTGGAAAATCACTAGGATCCGCTAGGCTTAGTAGCTCGAGGCATTTAATATATCATTAAGTTCTAGGAAATTTCAAAAGTTGTCATTATAACACTAAAACTGGAGATCTGCATAAAAAACCAATAGGATCCTGAAGGCTTATGCATTTTGCATCTATCTGTTTCAAAACATCTGTTGATGATAGATAATAGCCACATTCTTGAGATACTAAACATACCTGCCAATTATTGGTTAATCCGCATCCATAACTATTATTCAGCATGCCATGCCAATTGAGGTGTCACCAGCCATTTGTAGGATTCTATTGATGTGTGCGTCAAGACAAATGATAAGCTGGCATTAGACTTTCTTCCATTTATGATATTGCTTGCATGAATGAAAGTATTGTTGCTTTCAAGGCTTGAGATATTAACCAGCAGCCATTTGCATTGAGATATATGTTTTCATTCATGAATCCATTTCTGATTGTCATGGTGGTAGCGTTTTTGACCTTTTGCATTCCCATTATTTAATCCTTTTTGCAATGCCATATGTGCAGTCATATTAAATGCATATGTAGGTATAAGTATGGTTGTTGAGCCTAGGATAATGCACAATCAACATAATATAGTGACCTTTTGCATTCCTATCTATCCTTTTTCCCATGCCAATCAAGGTAACTATTTTTGTTGTTGCACAATTAAATTCAAAACATAGATGCTACCATGCATGCTGCGAATTTCTAAGTTATTAGTAATTAATTGGCATCATTTCATGGTTGTAGCCATTTTGACCTTTTGCATTCCTATTATTCCTATTATTTAATCCTTTTTGCACTGTCATATTAGTAGTCACATTAAATGCATACATGTGTAAGTACAGTTGAGTCTAGGATAATGCACAATCAAATTAATGATTGTGCCCACATATGAGTCACTCTTAGTATCTTTGCATAGATACATGTGAATTCCAACTTCCTATGTGCAAAAAATTGTGTTATCTGATTGTAAATAAAGCAGTATTAATTGTGAAAATCATCATTAATTCGCAGCATGCATGAGTTGTCGTAACCTTTTACATGCTTATCATTTAATCCTTTTTGCCATGCCATATGAATAGTCACATTAACTCCAAACCAAAGCAGTTATTATTCACTGCTACACACATTCCATGCCAATTAATCCATAGAGGCAGATTTGGCTTGAACAAATAAATGAAGTATCTACTTGCATTGGACTTAGAAATATAATAATTAAAACCGTAATAGGTATAATAATTAACATTCTTGAGATACTAAACCATAGCAGCCATTTATTGGTTAATTCAAATCTGTAATTATTATTGAGCATGCCATGCCAATTGAGGTGTGACTTGACCATTTGCATTCTTGGATTTACAGTTGAAGTATTGGCCAAACAACTTCATGCCATTGGTCAAAATTAAGCATGTGTTTTGCATAAGTAATAGTCCAACCCAGCCATTAGTATCTCGAGGCATACACCATCATTAATGTCTAGGAAATTTCAAAAGTTGTCATTCATTCATTATTATCATTTATTTATTTACTTATTGCTTCCATGCCATATGAAGAGTCACCTTAATAGAGATGTCAGTTCATTGTAACTCTATATATACTCATTTTTATCAGCCACTTCACATGTATCCTGATCTATTAGCTTGAGTTTCTGAGTGACTTTTCTTCTGATTAGCATTCCTGTGACACAAAGTTAAGATATAGCACCAAGAGTTACTAATGTTGACATGATTGTCCCTGGGAAGATTGAATGGAAGGTTCATGTACAAATTATGAATCTCTGGGAAGTACCTGACTTCAAAAAATCCGTAGCTCACAAATAGTATTGAGATGATTTTGGTTGATGAAAATGTAAGTCTTTTATTGTTGCAAACAGTATTGGAATGTATTCACATTAGTGATAAATTTTAAAATCATATACATTTAAATAGCATTGAGAGCCTCTTTCTATAATCAATTTCTTTCCTCCAAAGCTGCAAACTTTAAACATAATTGATACGTATTATGTGGTCCCAATACTGTTATCTGCTTCAATTTTCATGTTGTTGTTAGTATATTTTCATGAACAAAACGATTTTTTAGTTACAATTTTTTTCTATATTTGCTAAAGCTGTGTTCTGGAGTTGTTGAAACACATGGGTTTCAATTTTTTTTTTTGTTGGTGAATACTATAAGAACTTGACTTCATGATATGCTGATCTATCTTCATTCCTTATTGCATAAGAACATCCAGTGTTCACATTTAACTTATTTGCATATGAAACCGATTAAACATTTATTGTGATTGCTTTTTATTTGATTTAACTTAATTTAATCTAATTTATTGACAATGTTAAATACTTTGCAATTCGGCTCTCTATCAATGAAACTTTTCAGCTTCTTATTTGTCTCTGTCATATCATTTGCATCTGCTTTTGATAATGATGGTTGCATAGGAAATAGATTATCTATTATTCCCTGAATTATTTATTAATTCTTTTAGTTTATGTTGTGTCAATTCTTCCCTTACAACCCAAAATATGATTATTTTTAGAGCTCCAAGATACATGCTATTGTCAAACGAACCCTCATTCAACATTTCAAGAATGTGTTGGAAGAAGGATCTTGTTATGTGCTTGAGAATTTATTAGTGGCTAAGAATGAAATGAAGTTTAGAACAACTAACCATCAGTACAAACTTAGTACGATGGGAAGCACAAAATATGTGAAGACTGAGTCCCAACAAATTCCTCCATATGCTTATGATTTTGTCAGCTTCCCACAGATAATAGGTGGTGGAGATGAACGAGTATTGTTTGGTTAGTATATATTTATTATATTAATTTCATACATGGATAAATACCATTTTTTTTCCTGTGACACTAATCAGTATTCTATTGGTAGATGTCATTGGACATGTTGTAGAAAAAGATGAGATTAAAGAGTTGGAAAAAAATGGCATTACGAGCAAGCTTATAGACTTTATGCTTGAGGATCAAGAGTAAGACCAATGCACCTTCTTTTCTAACTGCATCATACTGTGCCAATAGATATATCTAATAGTTAGTTATTAATGCTGGATTTAATTCATAATTGCAGGAAAATAGGTTGTTCTGTACTCTTTGGGGTCAATTTGCTGAGCAGTTTCACCAGTATCTTACCGTTAATGAGAGCAACGGACCGATTGTGGTAATTTTGCAAATGTTCAGGCTGAATAAATTTAATGGTATTCACTAATCTTATAATTCTTACAATTCTTTAATTAAATTTCTTTTATATTCCTTATTTTCCTAATTTGTAAATGTTATTGAAACTTTTTAATAGGTCAAAATGGGGTATCAAATGCCTATAATGAAACGAAGTTGTTGATGAACCCAGATATCCATGAGTGCTCTAATTATAAAAATAGATTGGGAAATGAAACTGTTTCACTGACTCCTATGCTGAGCCAGATCACAAATGTCTCTGTTGTGCCTTTGGCTGGAGATTTGCTCCAGACTGTTCGGATGACAATTTCTGATTTGGTGGATGCAAGTGAGGTCTGGCTTATATAATCTATTTTGTTTCGTAGTTATTTACAATCATGAATTGGGGATCTTTTTTCTGACTTAATTTAATTAATTTCCAGAAATGCATGTGTGTTATTCTTGCTACTATACTTGATGTGGATCTGGACAAGGGGTGGTGCTATGAGGCATGTACTAGGTGTGCCAAAAAGGTTGTTCCTGTTGGGAATAGATTTTACTGTGAAAGCTATGAAAAGATGATGCCAGTAGTTCTTAGGTATGAAACAATACGATGTAACTAAATTTATTTTTAACCTTCTTCATGTTACTCGATGCTGATTATACATGTTTGTCTACAGGTATAAGTTGAACATTCAGGTTATTGACAATACTGGATCAGCTACTTTTGTCTTGTTTGATAGACTGCTGACTCAGTGTTTAGGAGGAAGGACTACGAAGGAACAAATAGACTTGATTAATAAGGTTAATTTAGAACAATGTGTATCTTTGGTAAATAAATAATATTTTACTGAATTGTATACAAAGTTAACATACTTTAATGTCTTTTAGGGTAAAGCTACAGCTGATTATTCGGTCGATTTAGACACATTGATTGGGAAACATAAGCTTTTCAAAGTAGAAATCAGTCAAGCGAATATTAATCGCACTTGGGATACATATATAGTGAAAAGAATGTCTGATAACCAGGAGATAATGGACAATTTTAACAAGAAATATTTTGTCAAGGTTTTCAAGTTGAATCATGATTTTCATTTCTACTGTTTTAGCTTCCCCATTTATTTTATTGACAAAATTCTAAACTTCAATTTGGTAGGATGAAGAGGATGATGATGGCCAGGATCTTAAGGCTACTTTTACTCCTGACATTGATGACAACATGAAGGTTTGAGTTTAATTTATCATTTCTGAATTCTAATATTTAGACAGATATTTATATAGTTTACTTATATGGAATTATATTGTTGTCAGGATGATGCTAATGATGGAAATACTGTTGGTAAGGACGGCCTGTCCCAGTAGCATCCTCATCTAGAGGTAATGTAATTCAAATGCTTTAATAATTTTCTCAATGTCCAATTTTTAGCAAAGTTAGAAATGAGTGCTAATGTTAACTAATTCGTTGAATTGTAATTTTGTAGGACATCTCTACTGAGCTGACCCCTACCAGCAAGGCTGTTGGAAAAAGAATTGCAAAGTCCATTGTAGTAGGCGTCGATGATGAGGGTGAAACTCAGACATCAAGCACAAAAGTGCAGAAGGTTGTTGAAGTTAAGCAGGAACCAAGTGATTGACTCATTGTAGTCATATTATGGGATTTGAATCAAATGTTTTCGTGTTTAGAAGGGATATTTTGAAATCAGTTTTTTTTGTTATGTAATGTGTGATGAGGACAGCTTTTGATCTTCAGCATTTAAGTTTCTTATGCAGTCATGTTTTGGACCCATTATGCCCTGATTTTCCAGGAAGCAGATGCTTTATCGAACTTATATTTTGTAGTTTTGTCGAATATCAATTATAATGATCATCTGTTTTGTCGTATTTGAGTTGAAGTAATCTTCTTTCGATGGTAATGAATCCAGGATTTGCTATAATTTAAAGTTGAATTTTATTTTTATAATTCTCTATTAAGTGGTTGAATATCACCAAATATATAGGATCATATAATGTATAAAATTCTAATACAATTAATTTCAATTGTTTTTTGGTTACACCTGAAGTTAATAACCATTAAATAGGGCTTTATTTCTGTCTCATGTCACGGTATCGATGACACTTTGTTTGAATTTCTTCTCATTACAGCTTATATACTCCTCTAATTTGGTGGCTGGTCTACAAACACCTATCCAAGTTAGAACTATGAATGAAAAAAAAAATTGTAAGAAATCCTTTAGGCTACTTCCAATGTGTCGGTTATACGCAACAAACCACTGAAAATTTCAATGTTGTTATGTCTATGTAGGTATCACTATAAAGGATAAAGTTAGGCAGCCAAAATCTCGTAGGAAAAAACCAAACGACCTCTCAGAAAATAATTATATGCATGGTATTTGTAGTTTATGCTTATGTATAAAAATTATAGTATGTGATAACTTATCTGATATAGCTACTGCTGCTCATTTATACATAAAAATATATTGTAGGTGGTTTTAATGACAAACAGTTCAAGACCAACAAATCAGAATTTGGAAGAGTGTCAAAAGAGACGCATGTTTGTAGTATTCCCTTATCAGAAATTACTAATAGTAAGTTAAATAAATTGATAATTATTTGGCAAAAATAAAAATGATTATTATATATCTTCTTACAGTATTTTACTTGCACAGTTATTTCAATACATGAGGGTACTACTACAAATCAAGCCCCAAACACACGTGAACAAATTAATCATCTGCAATCTGCTAAAAGCTCTCTCAGTGCTGTGAATAAAAGGAAATTGACGCTTGGCAAGTTTCTATTGAATAATGGCAAAGTTTTCCAACATCCGTCTACAGGTTGGAATAGTGGCTGCAATAATTTACTATCTTAATCGAAAAAGATTAGTCAGGCAACAGGTTTGAACCTATCTACATGTGTGGTTAATTATATTTTACACTATATAACAAGTACTAATTAATTGATATTTCATTCATGCATTCAGTGATATTGGAGTCGGATCTAATGAGAAAGAATCAAGGAACAAAATATGTGCAGTAGAAACAGCCTCAAAAGAGCTAAACATTTGCAGTGCTCTATTATCAGACATCACTAATCGTATGTTAATTAATTATCGTGATATTTAGTTTGCCAAAAAATTGTATAATTATGCTCATATATCTGAGTTGTTTATATTACTACATAGTTTCTCCAGTAAATGGCGTTTCTACTCCAGAAGCAACGCTGAACTTACATCAACAGAGTAATCCCATATATTCTGTTAAAAGCACTCTCAGCTCTGTGAAAAAACTGGCAAGTTTTTGTTAGATAATGGCAGACTTTTGCGGTGTCTATTTACTGTTAACAGTCTTTGTGACAACCCTGTAGTTTCTCAACCACAAGATGTTAGTCAGTTAACAGGTCTTAAGATGTTTGAACGAGCCTCCAAAGGAAAGATATTTCACATCCTTCCATTATCGGACATAAGTAACTATAAGTATAGAAACTTGCCAGCTATTTAGTTGTCAAATTTTTTAAAAAACAAAAATTATTGTGTCTATATAATTTATTACATTATTTTTATTTGCACAATTGGTTCAGTTAATGGGGTTTGTAGCCCATATCATAATTCAAAGCCAAATCAAAAGAGTAACTATCTCCATTTTAATGGAAGCTCTATCAATAAAACAAAATTGTCAGTTGGCAAATTTGTGTTGAATAATGGCAGACTAATGAATCCTCTGTTTACTGTTAATAATCTTCACAGTAGCCCTGTATTATCTCAAACAGAACATGTTACTCAGTTAACAAGTATTAAAATGTCCATGTATGTGTCATTATTTATTGTCGTTATTACACCTTAATGTCAGATTGTTTAATTTTGCCAAATATTGTATGATATACAGCAAGTCTGCCGGAAACTGCAAGCACTGTGAATCGTGAAGATATTAATTCGTCTTTTGTTGAAATCCGTACACCAATTCAAAGCAAAAGGAAAATAAGAATAGATGACTTTGTTCATAATAATATATCAAGAAAAAGATATATTGTTGCTGATAACAATGATGCTGATGCTAATATATTGCATAACGCTATAAATGCGGCTCCACTATCAGGTATGATAATATATTGCATAATCGTAATATATTGTTATTGGGTTATATTATATTGGATTCTTATAGCATGTTATTTTATGAATTTCATGCAATGCACTGTGTAGGATTTGAGGAGTAATCACGTCAAGATCAACTACTTGAACAAAATGAACCTTCTTCAAATAATAATGGTAATATATCCTTATTGAGTCACATTATATTGCATTCTTATAACATGTTAGTTACTAAAATTGATGCAACCCATGAAGTAGGATTTGAAGAGCAATCACATCAAGATAAACAGCTTGAACAAAATGAACATTGTTCAAATAATAATGGTAATATCTCCTTATTGAGCAACAATTTATTACCATTTTATACCATGTTATTTACTAAAATTTATGCAATACACTATGTAGGATTTGAGGAGCAATTACATCAACATCAACAGCTTGAACAAAAAATGAACCTTCTTCAAATAATAATGGTAATATATCCTTATTGACACAAACTTTATTGCATTCTTATGCCACGCTATTTACTAAAATTGATTTAGTACACTATGTAGAATTTGAGGACCAAGAAACTGAAGATCAACAACTTGAACAAAATGAACATTCTTCAAATAGTAATGGTAATATATCCTTATTCACTAACATTAGATTTATCATTATTTCCATATTATATTAGTTGATATATTTCATTCATTTTATTGACATGAACCTTCTTCAAATTATTTGATAATATAATTGTAGGAGGTTGATAACTCTTAGAAATAAGAGTTATTTATGCTTTTATGACTATGAATCATGTGAGTTTAAGAGTAATTTAGATTCTTTAATTATTAGAATTGTGTAAATAATGGGATTTCCCTTGCTTGGAGCTGTTTAAGGCACTTTGGTGCTTTTGTGAACATTTTGATGTGTTTTGACATTGTGCAGGATTTTATTGAGAAATACTCGGTGCCAAATATGGTGCCATAGCGCTGTACTCTGAAGTTACAGACCCTGTCCTTACTGCAGCAACATTTTTAATTCATTAGAGCTAAAGGAAAAGACTCTGTCCTAGCTGCAGCGTGTATTTCTGATGGTCCCCACAGTTCTGCAGTGTTTTCTCATCTCTACTAAAAGACAAAAGCCTTTATTTTTGGGCCAAAAGGAATCAACTTTCATTGGGTTTACATTGGACAGCCCATTTGAGGAGAGGCTATAAAAGCAAAATGACCTAATCAAGGAGAAGAGGCTGGTGCAGGGGTTGTGCCCTAGATTAGAATTCGTTTTTATTCCTCTGGACAGCAGCTGCCATCCTCAACATCACCTTCATCCATCATTCTCCATTTCCATATCCCTTCCATACACCATTTTTATGAGAAAAACATGCTGAAAAACATGGATGCTGAACCAATCTCAGACATAGCAAGGAAATGCAGCAACAAGACATTGTTGCAGTGAAGTGTTCTCTCATCTTGACAGATTTGAAGGCCTCCACGTGCTGTTTTCTGCTTCTGTTTGTAGACATTTCTGCACTGCAGATTTCTGGTGCCATGGCATCGATTTTTGGCACCAGTTTCTGCTATTCTATGTTTTTGTTTATTATGAGCTAAATACTTTATGCTAGGATGATGTGATTTTGTATTGAATCCTTATTGGTGAATGTCTATCAGTCTTTGCCTTTGAACCTTTGACTCATGCGCATTTATTTACAATATGCTTGACCTAAGTCTGGCCAACTTTTGTTGGGTACATGTATGTTAGGTGCTGAAAGGTGGTAACATGCTGAATTCATGAGTTAATATGAGGGGTATTAATTAAGGGACACTTTAATTAATTTTGATCAAACTGGACATAGGAAATCTGTCTCATAGGGTATTCTGGGTCACACTTAGAAGACAAGGGGGGACATAATGGGAGCTTAGACATAAGGTACCCTTTACTTAACCCTGGTGAAAGTACTGAAAGGTACACACATTAGTGCCCTGCGCCCAGTGCCAAATGGCACTGACTTATGGCACTGAAACCAACTTGGTGAAAATATGAATGAACTGAAATCCTACCTTTTTTTCTCAGATTTTTATCACATCTTTTTAAGTTATTTTGCCTGTCCTTAAATTACTGTCATCATCACCTCAAATTAATGTGTTACTTGTTACTTTGTTCCTCACTAATTAGATTAACAAAATTGGGAAATTGTGGAATTAACCATAATCAATCCTCGTGGGAACGATCTCTCTTACTCTTTATTACTTGTTCACAATTGTGTATACTTGCACAACTGTTATTTCACACAATAAATTTTTGGCGCCGTTGCCGGGGTTTGAAAGTGTTGATTTCTATAAGTTTTCAATTGAGTTAATTTGGTTTAGTTGAGATTTTTGCTCTTCAGTGTGTGTTTTTTTTAGCAGTAAAATTTTCTGCTTTGTTTTGTTTTTGTGTTGGTGGTGTTGTCTTTGTTGTTCTTAGCATTGCTCACCTTGTTTGTTGTTTGTGAAAAAAGAAAAATCCACTCCTAACTATGGAACAATATTATTCTGACTCTATGCAAGCAAGGAATGCCCAACCACAATATTTCAACCATGAATTTTATGGAGGTAAATATGAATGGGGCTATTATGAGACAAATTTCATGTCCATGACAATGCCAAATTTGGATTATGGCATGGAAAATTTCATTTGGGAGCAAGAGTCTTATCCTCAAGCTCAATTCGAAGAACCCCATGAGGAATCCTCCAACCTTGAAGCTATGTTAGCTCAATCCATTGAGGCTACCAAGGAGTATACCGAAGACTTTAAAGTCTCATGCAAGAATATGGAGGCTCACCTTAAGACAATTATGGAGTTTCTAAAAGAGGAAAATTGCATTAACGAAGTGATTGAACAAGAAGAAGAGTGTGTGGAGTTGAAAATTGAACATGATCTTGTGGAAGTAGTGGAAGAAAAACTAAAAAAGAGTGTAGTAGAAGTAGTGGCAATACTTGAAGAAAAACAAAAAAAGAGTGTAGTAGAAGTAGTAGAAGAAAAAGAAAAAAAGAAAAATAGTGACATGGAAGATAAGCCAAGGGTGAGGCATGAGGAGATGCATTTGACAATTAAGACACCACCCTTGGTGATTGAAGGGAAGAGGAAAAATCAGAAGTCAGAATCTTATGTGCAGAATCAACATGCCACGCCTGAAAATTATGCAGAAAAATTCTGTAGAACCAGAAGTAGGTGCCATTCCAGCACCTATTTCAGCACCTGTTACAACACTTGTTTCAAAGACTGCTACAACACCTCGCACTTTTTTTTTCCCCGAAGCCTGTTCCTCAGAGTCCCCCACAAGAAGAGTTTTATGAGCTTTATGAGATGAGGAATACATATCCCAAATGCCTAATTGTTGGGGCATAGGAACACTTGCTTCCCTATGCCAAGTACATGAGATTTCTCTCTAAGAAAAGTAAGAAAAAGGATAACATTTTCTTCATGTCATATTATCCCCCCTAACTTGGGTGTTGAAGAGAAAAAGTCAGGCTAAGGACTTCTGCAAACTAAGCGCTACTGGGAGGCAACCCAGATTCTAATAAATTGCTTCTGTTTTTGTTTGTTTATTTTCTTGCTTTTATTTTATTTTCATTTTAGGTGGCAAAATGAAGATGAGATGGTGATGAGTGCTGTGATAAGTGCTGAGGCAGCACCTGCACCAGCATCTGTGCTGTCAAATGTTGAAGGTGCCAATACTGCACCTGTTTCAGCACCTGGAAATCAAGAGCAAGGAAAACCTGTCAGTGCTGAGGCAGCACCTGCACCAGCATCTGTGCTGTCAAATGTTGAAGGTGCCAATACTGCACCTATTTCAGCACCTGGAAATCAAGAGCAAGGAAAACCAGTAGTGCTGAGGCAGCACCTGCACCAGCATCTACGCTTTCAAATGTTGAAGATGATTGGAGCTATAGGCTTCAAGCAGGGATTTTCACATCCTAATCTTTTACTGTTTTTCTGTAGTAAATATTTAGTATGTTTGTTTGTTTTGTTATTTGCTGAATTTTGTTTTAGTTTGTTCATAGGTTGCTTAATTTGTTGTTTTTGTGTCAACCCTTCATCTAGCATAGAACTTTTGCATTGGGGACACTACAAGGTATTATGTTGGGGGGCATAGTTTAGGATTGTGTTACGTTGCATTTGTAGCAGTGCTGTCCAATTTGTATGCTGTTAAAAAAATGATTTCGGTTGACACATTGGCTAAGCTTAATGAGGAATTTATGCTTGAATGTGTTAGAACTTTGTGCTGATTGTCAATTGATAGGAACACTGACCTTTGACATAAAACCCTTAGCTTAAGAGGAAAGAATAGGTAGCTTGTTAAGTAGTCGAAGTTGAACCCCTTTTATGAACTGAACCTTGTTGCCAAATTTGACCAATAAGGGGGTATAGGCAATTAGATAAGTTTGGGGGTATGCTCATTGTAAATATCTAAAGAATCGGCCAATGCACAAACTCTATTAAATAGAAAAAGCCAAAAATATATAAAAAAAAAGAGAGAAGAAAATGGAATGAACCTCTTTGTTAAGTTACCAGGTAACTTCATTACAATTGTTGTTATTCGCGTCAAAAGGTAAAGAGGCAAGTTCTAGTAAAAAGCAAAAAAAAAATAGTAAAACTTGAATAAGTGTGCATTGTGCCTTGATCATTCAAGTTATGTTTGTATATTCTAATCTTATGCAGCCCCTAGTACCCAAATTGTAATCCTATTCCCTCTTATTTGATTAGGAGGTGCAAATTAGGGACACTTTATGGGGGAAGCTGAGATGACATTGATAAGACTATACTGGCTTTCTAATTGAGCATAAGGGGTGCACACACACACTTGAGGTTAGTGGAACAAATCAAGGAAGCATGATGCACAAAGGGATTGCTTACAAAATGTTAGTCTGAAAGTGAAGCCATGTGAAAACCACTCAATAAAAATTTTGTTGTTTGAATTCACTTGTTCGGTGCTGCTGCATTTGTGACAACTTTTCTGTTTTCTGCTGTTGTTCATGTATCATTACTTGAGGACAAGCAATGGTTCAAGTTTGGGGGTGTGATAACTCTTAGAAATAAGAGTTATTTATGCTTTTATGACTATGAATCATGTGAGTTTAAGAGTAATTTAGATCCTTTAATTATTAGAATTGTGTAAATAATGGGATTTCCCTTGCTTGGAGCTGTTTAAGGCACTTTGGTGCTTTTGTGAGCATTTTGATGTGTTTTGACATTGTGCAGGATTTTATTGAGAAATACTCAGTGCCAAATCTGGTGCCATGGCACCGTACTCTGAAGTTACAGCCCCTGTCCTTACTGCAGCAGCGTTTTTAATTCATTAGAGCTGAAGGAAAGGACTCTGTCCTTTAGTGCAAGGCTGCAGCGTGTATTCTGATGGTCCCCACTGTTCTGTAGTGTTTTCTCTCTCTGTTAAAGGACAAAAGCCTTTATTTTTGGGCCAAAAGGAATCAACTTACATTGGGTTTACATTGGACAGCCCATTTGAGGAGAGGCTATAAAAGCAAAATGACCTAATCAAGGAGAAGAGGTTGGTGCAGGGGCTGTGCCCTAGATTAGAATTTGTTTTTATTCCTCTGGACAGCAACTGCCATCCTCATCATCACCTTCATCCATCATTCTCCATTTCCATATCCCTTCCATACACCATTTTTATGAGAAAAACATGCTAAAAGACATGGATGCTGAACCAATCTCAGATAGCAAGGAAATGCAGCAACAAAACATTGTTGCAGTGAAGTGTTCTCTCATCTTGACAGATTTGAAGGCCTCCATGTGCTATTTTCTGCTTCTGTTTGTAGACATTTCTGCACTGCAGATTTCTGGTGCCATGGCATCGATTTTTGGCACTAGTTTATGCTATTCTATGTTTTTGTTTATTATGAGCTAAATACTTTATGCTAGGATGATGTGATTTTGTATTGAATCCTTGTTAGTGAATGTCTATTAATCTTTGCCTTTGAACCTTTGAATCATGTGCATTTATTTACAATATGCTTGACCTAAGTCTGGCCAATTTTTGTTGGGTACATGTATGTTAGGTGCTGAAAGGTGGTAATATGCTGAATTCATGAGTTAATATGAGGGGTATTAATTAAGGGACACTTTAATTAATTTTGATTAAACTAGACATAGGAAATCTTCCTCATAGGGTGCTCTGGGTCACACTTAGATGACAAGGGAGAACATAACGGGAGCTTAGACATAAGGTACCTTTTACCTAACCCTGGTGAAAGTACTGAAAGGCACACACATTAGTGCCCTGTGCCCAGTGCCAAATGGCACTGACTTATGGCACTGAAACCAACTTGGTGAAAATATGAATGAACTAAAATCCTAGCTGTTTTTCTCAGATTTTTATCACATCTTTTTAAGTTATTTTTACTGTCTTTAAATTACTGTCATCATCACCTCAAATTAATGTGTTACTTGTTACTTTGTTTCCTCACTAATTAGATTAATGAAATTGGGAATTTGTGGAATTAAACATAATCAATCCTTGTGGAAACGATCTCTCTTACTCTTTATTACTTGTTCACGATTGTGTATACTTGCACAACTGTTATTTCACACAACAGAGGTGCTACCCATGACAATGTTGATAACGATGATGATCTTGAAGTTGTCTCTGAAGCATTGAATTCAGTTAATGTTATAAATAAAGGTATATGATTTGATTAATCTATTTATTGTTGATGTGTGACATACTTATAGTTTTGTGCACTTATACGACTATTTTTTTTAGTGTCAGACTATTGGGACATCGGAGATCTATTTTCTAAGTGTTCAAATTGTGGGGCAATGATGTGGTATGATGAGAGAGTTCAAAAATGATACAATCCGGTTCTCCCTAAGTTTTCGCTATGTTGTATGCAAGGAAAAATACAAATTGCTCTGTTAAAGCGTCCACCACGAGTTTTAAGAGATTTATTTCCCAAGAAAGATAAAAAGAGTAAATATTTTCTAGATCATATTTGATCTTTCAACATGATGTTTTCATTTACATCATTGGGTGGAAAAATCAACACTTCGATCAATGAAGGGAATACACCTCCTGTTTTTATCATGAGTGAGAAAACTATCATCAAATGGGAAGTTTACTGCTACCACCAGGTTCTAAGCCAAAGTTTGCACAGTTATATATATATGACATTGACAATGAAGTGCAAAATAGAATGTTTGTTGTGAGATAGAACTACTAATGCATTTTTATGTATAACTTTATATTAACCGTTATTATTTTGTTTGAATTAAATAAATTATTACACTACTTACATATTACTATTATTTGGATATTATCTACAGGATGGATAAAGATAGTTCAGCTCTAAAAGAGTCAATTATTGAAGATATCAAGCAAATGCTTGATACCTACAACTCTTATGTAAAAATGTATAGAATGGTTCGTTACCAACTTCAAAATGATGATGTGCCTAATTTGAAGTTGCGAATTCTAGGCAAAAGGGGACGTGATGGAAGAAGGTATAATATACCTATAACTACTGAAGTTGCTGCTCTTATTGTGGCTGATTTTGATACAGCAGATGCTGAAAGGGATATAATTGTAGAGACCCGAATAGGTATGTTAAAACGTGTCTCTGTGTTAAGTGCTGCTTATCTACCATTGTAATATCCACTGTTGTTTTCACGTGGAGAAGATGGATATCGTGATGACATTGAATTGAATGAGCGCCCGAATAAAGCATCAAACAAGAGATAAAAAGTCTCAATGATGGAGTTTTTTGTTTACAGAATTCAGCAAAGAGATGTTGACAAATCAATTCTATTGTTCTCCAAACGATTGTTTCAACAATTGTTGGTTGATGGTTATAGTATGATAGAGTCGGCTTGGCTGAACTATGTGAAAACACATCAGAAAGAGTTAAGAGCTGATACATACAAAAGTCTTACAGATGCAGTACTCAGAGGTGAAACTAATCCTTCAACAGCAGGGAGGAGGATTGAGCTGCCATCATCCTTTACAGGAGGTGCACGCTATATGTTTTAGAATTATCAAGATGCAAAGGCAATTTGTAGGTGTGCAGGATATCCTGATTTATTCATTACATTTACTTGCAATCAGAAATGGTCGAAGTTACAAAGAGTTCTAAGAAGTATGCATCTTAAACCTGAGGATCGACCAGACTTGGTTTGCAGAATTTTCAAAATTAAACTCGACCATATGATCAAGGAAATAAAAAAAGGAAACCTATTTGGCAAGGTTAAGTCAGGTATTTATGTATTTGTATAAGTTATTTCTAAGTTATACAAAATTAGTAGTTGGAGAACTAATATTGTATAATACTTCAATGTGCAGTCATATATACGATTGAATTTCAGAAGCATGGATTGCCTCACTCCCACATCTTGGTTTTCCTACAACCTAAGTTTAGACGTCGACATCCTCATGATATTGACAATATCATATCTGCTAAAATTCCTGATGAAAGAACTGAACCAAAACTTTTTAGCATTGTATCTAGCTTTATGATTCACGGTCCATGTGGAGTACAAAACCAGAAATCTCCATGTATGCAGAATGGCAAGTGCACAAAATTTTTCCCAAAAAAATTTGTTCATAGCACTACTATTTGATGCAGAAGGATATCTGGTATATAGAAGGAGGGATAATGGTACAGTTATTAAAAAAGGTGGCTCTTTTATTGATAACAGATTTGTTGTGCCCTATAACAGGTTTCTTTTGCTAAAATACAATGCTCATATAAATGTAGAGTGGTGTAATCAATCCCGTTCAATAAAATACTTCTTCAAATGACCTTTTACAATAATGCAAATGAACAGGAAAAGGTCAATGTGTTGATGAGATCAAATTGTATTACGACTACAGATATTTGTCATCCTGTGAGGCAGCCTGGAGAATATTTGCCTTTGACATTAATTACAGGGAGCCATCAGTTGAGAGACTGAATTTTCATTTACCAGATGAACAAATTGTAACTTTCTTTGATCATGAGTCAATTGATTCTGTTGTAGAAAAAGACAATGCCCAAACATCCAAATTTATGGCATGGATGGATGCTAATAAGAAGTACCCTGTGGCCAAGGATCTTACATATAGTGAATTTCCTTCAAAGTTTGCCTGGGATCAACGTAAAAAGCAGTGGACTGTAAGAAAAAGAGGCTTTGCAATTGGAAGGTTGTATTTTGTTCATCTTGGAAGTGATGAGATCTATTACTTAAGGAATTTACTCAATTATGTTAAGTGTCCAAAACCATTTGCAGACATAAGGACAATTAATAATGTCCTCTATCCCACATTCAAAGATGCTTGCTATGCAATGGGATTAATAGATGATGAAAAAGAATATATTGATGTTATTATAGAAGCAAGCCATTGGGGTACAGCAACATTTTTAAGGAATTTGTTTGCAACTTTATTGCTGCCAAATCAGTTGATGAGGCCAGAATTTATTTGATATAATACATGGCAATATTTAACTGATGACATCTTACACAGGCAACGATTACTCCTTCGCTTCCTAGGTGATTAATTGCTTTAACTTTTAGTTATCAAAGTTGATTACTTAATAGTATCTTTCAAATGACGTAATTGATCTTGGTATAATATGTTTCCTTCATTTATTACAATATTACTTATGTTGTTGTATTTGTGACAGAATTGGTGTTAACCGAAGATGAGCTGAATAGTTTTGCTTTGGTAGAAATAGAGGCGTTGTTACAAAGCAATAGTAGGAGTTTGAAAGATTTTCCCTCTATGCCACAGCCAGATATCACACTGATTTCTGAATCTCAAAACAGGCTTATACATGATGAGCTTAACTATGACCGACATAATTTAGCTTTAGAGCATGTAAAATTGATTTCAACAATGACAACTGAACAAAAAAAAAATTATGATACAATTATGTGTGTTGTTGATGAAAATCGTGGAGGTCTTTTTTTCCTAAATGGATTTGGTGGTGCAGGTAAAACCTTCATTTGGAGAGCAAGTTCTGCAGCAATTAGATCAAGGGGAGAAATTGTTCTTACAGTTGTCTCCAGTGGAATAGCGGCATTATTGATTTCAGGTGGTAGAATAGCACATTCAAGATTTAGCATTCTAATAAATATTAATGAGGATTCTACTTGCAACATTAAGCAAGGCAGTGCATTAGCTGAGTTGATAGTGAAGACAAAGCTTATCATATGGGATGAAGCTCCAATGACTCATAAGCATTGTTTTGAAGCTATTGACAGGACTTTCAGGGATATTCTTCGATTCTCCAATAATGATAGCTTGAATCTTCCTTTTGGAGGAAAAGTTGTTGTCTTTGGTGGTGATTTCAGGCAAATTCTTCCAGTCATTCCAAAGGAGACAAGACAAGAAATTGTTCATGCCAGCATCAATTCTTCATATCTCTGGGAATGCTGTAAAGTCTTAACATTGACAAAAAATATGAGGCTGGAAACTGGGTCTTCATCTTCTGATGTACATGAAATGAGGGAATTCTCAAACTGGATTTTAAGTATTGGAGATGGAAGCATTGGAGAAAGCAATGATGGTGAGGTTGATATTCAAATACCAGAAGACTTGCTAATAAATAATTCATGTGACCCTATTGCTTCTATTGTTGAGAGTCAATATTGGAAAATTTCAATGATTCTTCATTTTTTCGGAATAGGGCAATTTTGGCACCAACAAATGAAATTGTTGACACATTGAATAATTATATCATGTCACTAATTCCTGGTGAGGAAAAAACTTACTTAAGTTTTGATAGCCCATGTTCGACTGATGCTGCCATTGACAGGCCATATGATGTTCACACTCCCGAGTTTTTAAACACTATTACTTCTTCAGGACTTCCAAGTCATCAGTTAAAACTCAAGATTGGTGTACCAATAATATTGTTGAGAAATATTGACTAATCTTCAGGATTATGCAATGGTACTCGGCTTATAAGCACCTAGATGGGAAATTATGTCATTGAGGCAAATGTCATCTCATGAAATAATATTGGCCAAAAAGTCTACATTCCAATATTGTCATTGACTCTGTCTGATCCCAGGATTCCTTTCAAATTTCAGCGCAAACAATTTCCGATTGTTGTATCATTTGCAATGACTATAAATAAGAGTCAAGGTCAATCTCTTAAAAATGTTGGTCTCTATCTTCCACGTCCTTTTTTTTCACATGGACAACTATATGTTGCCATTTCAAGAGTTACTTCACGACCTGGTTTGAAGATTCTTATTACTGACGACAAAGGTGAGGTCTGCAACACTACTACAAATATAGATTACAAAGAAGTCTTTCAAAATTTGAGATCGATAATATACAATTTTACAAAGCACCTTTTCTATATGATGAGAATTAATGTTGCTGCAATTGGTCATTAGTGTTTCTACTTATCAACTATGCATATTTACCCTTCCATTTTATTATATACAAGTGAAATTACTTGCCAAATCAGTTGAATAGACCAAAGCACAAAAACATTTTGAACGTGGCAAAAACACAAGAAAGGGGGGGTTTGAATTGGGTTTTAAAAAAACTTTTTCGCAAATACAAATGTTTATGAAAAATAACTATTGAATGAACTGTGCAAGGAATAAAGAGTAGAGAGAAGAAAGAGACACAGAAATTTATACTAGTTCACTATCACCGATAGCTACGCCTAGTCCCTTCACTCACTCAAGGATTTCTCCACTATAATCAACTGATTACACTTGAGAGTATATTTCGCTAACCGCTATACTCACAACTTCTTAGAACGACTCAAGATACTTGAGCCTCTAAGGTATACACCACCTTGGGCTAAGTACAGATTCAAATAAGAGTTTTGAAACAATATAGAGATAACTCTCTTCAGAGAGGATTTACAATGAAAATATTTTTAGCACAAAATAACTTTCTTAAAGAAAGAATAAAACAAGAAGTGCCTTGTTCAAAGATCTCGAGACTTGGATGAATTCTTGATTGCTCACCGTCTCTTGATTGGGTAGTGTTTGAGAAGATAGATGTTGATGCTCTCACTACTCGGAAAAATATTCAAGTTGCTAGCTTGCATACAACTATGTTGAAAATCGCTTGTTGTTCTCAATATCTATTACTTGATGTATGAGGTAGGATATATAGCTAGGATTGAAAAAGTGCCGTTGTGACACAACGTCTCTTTTTGTTCGAGGCCAAAGCTTGAGATCCCTGGAACTTTGGCTTTGCAGTTACGCCGCTTTCAAGATCGAGAAAAGCATTACGAGTATTATACGCAATGTCAAGAACTTTGTCCTTAGTGAGCTTTTCAAAATATAGACACTTCAAGCACAAGTTTCCTTGATGATTTTATCCTTTGACATTCTTCTTGTCTAATGATACTGTATAACAATGTACTTCAATTTCACTATCGAGCTCTTCGCTCAAAGACTTCACTGCTCACCGTAATCAAGTATTCTTCAATACAGAGTTGAGAGGCTATCACATAGCAGATTCTTGTCAAGCACAATAAGTCTTCATGGAGTGCACTTAGTGGAATCTGTTGTATTGTTGACTTGCACTGCAGAGTTGACCAACCAGATTGTGACTATGCTCTAACAGAGCGTTGACCATCACAAGAGCGTTGACCAAACAGATTTGAGTCTTCGAAAGAGAAGTCACCAACAGATTTGACCGAGTCAAATCATGTCTTGCATCATATACCGAGTGTTGACCAACAGCGAATGTTGACTAACTCCAGGCGTTGACCAAACAGATTCTATGTGCCAAGAATCGAGCCGAGGCCGGACTTTGATGAGTGAAGTTCAAGATTTCACTAAGTCTTCTGAAGCAAATTTCTCTGAGTATAAATACTTTCTGCACACTTATAACCATGTTAGAGAATAAATTGTTCTCTTAATCTTTTGTTATCATCAAAACAATTAAGGGTTATTGTTTCTGAATCCACTTGATTCCAACACATTTCGGTTATTAAATGATGTGAGAGTAATGATGTGAGAGTATTTTCATGGACTTATTATATTATTTGGGTATTTCTAATGGACATTTCATTTTCGACTCATTTTGAAGTTTTTGCATCCATATATTCATCTCATGACTTTTATATTTTTGTGGATCCAATATTAATTTCATAACATATTTACCTGTGCATTTTAAATTTTTGCATCCATATATGCAACTCACGACTTTTATATTTTTCTGGATCCAATATTACTTAACATATTTACCAATGTTATTAAACCCGGCCCATGGGGTGTCAGCTCAGTGGTAAGAGCTTGGCTTTGTAACCTCAACGGACAGAGTTCAAATCCCTCGGATACAGTTGTAATATGGTCATTAGTGTCATTGAAATAATAATATATCCCTTTACCCCATCCCCTTAAAAAAATTGGCGGCCATCGATTCCAGACGGGTCAAGTCACCTGTTTGACCGGAGGGTCACTAGTTGAACAATATGACCCGATCACTATTAAAAAATACAAAAAATTAATGACATATATAAATTTGATACTTCAAAAAACTATAAAAAAAAAGTCATAAATTATTAGGAATATAAAATCAGTAGTAGTAATAAAAAAAATTAGTAACCATAAATTAGTAGTAACCATAAAACATATTCAGTAGCAGTAACCATAAAAAAAACAGATGAATAAAAATTAGGAATAATAAATCAGTAACAGTAATAAAAATTATGAATATAATATCAAATGAATAACTAATCATAAAAGTTGTGTAAAAAAAAAACTAATCATAAAAGTAGCACTGGTTGGACCGCATAAATGATATATCATAATTTAAAAAAATTTAAATGGTATATATAATACGTAGTCTAAGTATATGCACGTCCGACCTAGTGGAGTGGGAAGTGCGCATGCTCACAATCATAAGGGACGTGGTTTAATAAGGTCCACGGGTCGGTGATCAAGTATCTTGACATATAAGTTTGTTTCCTTTAAGTAATCTTTGCTAACCAGCCGCCGGGACCACCACCTGTAGAGTAACAGTATATTGTCATGGATATATCCATGATTCTGCGATAATACTCATTTGTTAGGAGCGTCGTCAACTACAACCGGTGGCTTATACTGCCTCAAATTATAGGATTTTTTTTTTTTTGCAAAATTTCTTCAACTAAAAAATATAATTAATATAGTCAAAAACAATAAATTTTTCAACAATTTTATTGTTTTATCTAAACTATTCTTGAATTTATTGGGAAAGTAAATTAGATTACATTTTATTTAACTTATTGGTTAAAACAAAAATAAATTAAATAAATGTGGTACATAAGAGAAAAAAAATTAATATTACAGACAAACTTAAAAAAAAACCTTATAAAATAAGATAAATAAAAAAAATAAAAAAAATTTATAATTTGGGACGAAAAGAGTATATAATGTGAGTGCGCGGCAGCCGCCTAATCATAAATACAAATCGCCACTTAATGCCAGTGAGGCAGCGATGGCTACAATATTTAGATAGCTAGCTGTGAAGAAGATGGAAACACGAACCAGATCGACGGGTTTTGTAAAAGTTTCCCTTCGTTATCATGGTTACTTGAGGGTAGGACAACCTAGAAAGTGGAATCGTACTAGACGATAAAGACCGAGAGCCACCAGCTATGACTGTTTTCAATATTATTCAGTCCTACATGTTCACCATGTATGAATCCTGTATATTAATAAATATTATTAACATAAATAATACTACTCCACTCTTATTTATAAGCAATTCAAAGAACATAAAATATGTTTGTTGCTTATAAATGAGACCAGAGCGAGTACTACCTCTAGTCTCATATATAAGAGACAAATGCACTTTCTAAGTTCATTACATGAGTTATTCAATAAACCTAAAAATATATTTGTTGCTTATAAATGAGACCGGAGTGAGTACTACCTCTAGTCTCATATATAAGAGACAAATGCACTTTCTAGGTTCATTGAATAACTGATGTATCTGGTCCAGATACATCACTTATTCAATAAACCTAGAAATTGCATTTGTCTCTTATATATGGGACTGGAAGTAGTACTAATTTGGAGTCCTTAATTCAATATAGATCTTCAACTTAAATAGATTAAAAAAATCATTGTTTCCTCCTATGATCATTATTTTCTCTTTTTTGTCCATATCCTCTCAATGGGTATCCATAAGTTATATTAGACCCCGACTAATCCGAATTATGTCGGGTAGATTCATATAAGAGAGAAAGACTTTCCCAATGCCTATATTCTTATTCACAAAACTCAAATCCGAGATTCTTAATTAAGAAGAACCAAACTCCTTACTACTTAGATCAATAGTTCATTTTCTCTTGACGTGCAATGTAACACCTGAGGACGAGATCGACCTCGTATTAGGACGTCGTATCGAGACCTCGCGTCGAGACCTCGTACCAAGACCTCGTGACGAGATCCCGTGCCAAGATCGTGTGCCGAGGTCATATGTCGAGCTGATGAGATCGCATGTCGAACTGAGGAGGCCGCGTGCACGAACTCGTGTTAGAGCCTTGTGCGCTTGCACAAGCATCCTGGTCGACATCGTGTCGAGATGATAACACTCGTATTCTTACGAATATTACTTAGCGTTAGTATATTTTATTGTGATTACGAGAGAGGACAGATTAGATGGGTTAGACTTGTTGTTGGATTAATATCTTACTTTAAATCCAGGTGTCGCTTAAATTGTGGTTTTATAAAAGATAAATTCATTTAAAATGGTTTTCTAGTAATTAACTTTTGGTTAAGAGATATTTAAGTGAGATAAGCCCAAACTTTTTCTTTTTCCACCAGCTGTAGATAGTATCATGATTAGTTTCCTCCACCTACATAAATATCACGATCAGCCGCCTCAAATCCTCACTTTCTATTTCCTTCTTTCTTCTTCTCACAGTTTCTTCCTCTTCTCCAAACCTCCATTGAAGAACCTTGAGTTCGTAGAGCTTCTGCATAAACTTTCTTCAGCAACCTTGTTTCTTATCATCTTCTCGACCTATATCACCATCTCGACCATCTGTGGAGGTATGAAAAACATGATTTTATTTCCTTTCATGTTACTGCTAGCGCCACTTCTTCTCTCTGTTTTAGCTAGTTTTTATGCTTTCAACTCATGTCATATTGATAGGTTTTCTTCTTCATGACATTTCCTACCTTTCTAACCATTTATTTGAGCTTGAAAAACGAATTGTTTCCTCTGTTTTCTGCAAGTAAGTAGCGCCAGAACCCTCCCTACTTGGCTTGTGTTGATTTCTTTTTGAGTTTTAAATTTTAACAAAATTGGTTATGGTCTTATTTTAGTTGCTGGACCATGACGAAAATATTTTTAAGAAATATAAACTTAGATTTTGATTAAGTTGTGCTTAAGGTATTACTTGATTTTAAGCTTTAATTAGTACTTAGGAAAAATGGTTTTGTCTGGTGATGTATGAAAAAGAAGTTTTTAACAAAATTTTGGAGAAAAGGAGTTATTTTGTAATGTTTGAATTCTGGTTGTATTGGTTTAAGTTCTTAAGTTTTAATGCTTACTTGGGTGTGGTTAAGATTGGGATAATGAGAGCTAAGTGTTATTAGAACCCATAGATCAAACTAAGTTGTACTCGTATTAGGCAGTGTGATTTCTGAGATCGTGCTGCAAGGAGATCGGGGTGTACGAGAATACGAAACCGAGGTCGACTAAGAGCCGTGCGTGTCGAAATCGAGTGAGAGAAGTCGTTGTCGAGCTCGTTTGAAGACAGCCGTGTTGAGGTCGTTGTCGAGCAGTGTTAGCTTGGAGTTCGGTAAGGGCAACTCTTAGACATTATTAAGGCTTTATTTTATATGTTGTGAATTGTGTATTGCCTGTTGAATTGCGTTTTCTTCATGCAAATTGTTTCATTGCTTGAATGATTGAATTGCGTTTTCTTCATGTTAAGCATGCTCTCTTTATTTGATATGTGATCAAGTAATTTTATGTGTCACTCCTTGACTGCGGCGAGCTAATCATCGAGTGAGAGAGCTAGGCGAGTCGTATGACGGTTTTAAGCCGTGACCCGGATAACTAAGGGGGCGAGGTCCCCTTTTGTTTACCGGGAGATTGACTAGCGTCGCATTATCGGGGGTTGGACCTGCTGATTAATGCATGGTATCGGTTTGGGGTTGGATCGGCCGTTTACCTATTGCGTCAGTTTGGGGATGGACCTGCTGGCGATATTCCGGAATAAGAGTCGAGTCTAGAGTGAGATGGTCGAAGTCACGTTTGGTGAATGTTATAATTTGTTGTTTACTTATTTCTTTATGCCTGGATTATCTTGATTTGTTGAGAAGTTGACCCTTTCCCGTGGTACCTTCAATCTATGATGGTTACCCAGGCGATGTCGAGGGTGCAGGGAACTCGACAGCAGACGATGGCGAGGAGGACGTCGACGAGGATCAGGGCGACGACCTCTATTTGTCGTGATTGGCTTTGTTTATGTTATGTTTCTTGGGGGTAGCTGTTATATGACTTTTGTGTATAGTGGCTGTGACCAGTTTGGGATGGGTGATGTTTTGTCATTTTGAGCACAGGGTAGACTGGTGGTTTCACTTTTGGAGCAGCCCCCTGCGTGGGTGTCTGCCGGAAGTACCCCCAGGGTATGATTGCTCTTTTGAAGTCGTCATACCTTAGGTGTATTTTCTTTGTACATTATTACTATGTCTTTTTGTATGCACTTTTTATATCTTGTATATATATGAGTATGTACTTGTTACCTGCGTGTTGTTATTTAGGACTTAAGTCTTGTGTCTTAGTTGCACCATGTCTTCGAAAAGCTGTAATTACTCTGATGTGCACGAGCTGGTTTTATAAATAATAATAGACCGTATTTTTCTAAAAGGCACAAGAGTATCGTTTTAAAACACATCGCATACAGGGTATTTTGAACTCGGTAACTCGAGTTCGGTACGTTGAGCTCGGTAGCGGTCCGGAAACGGGTCGTTACATGCAACATTTGTCCACCCACGATTAAATAATAATTTCAGCCATTTAGATTTTATTTTCATTTTATTTATTTTTAACTAGCGAAAAGACGGGTATTATCGTATGCCTCTTTCCGCATTTTTTGTTTTGTTTGTGGTGTTTATTTTCCCGCTATATCGATATTGTTGGATAAACTTACTAAATAAAAGAGATCTTATCTAGCAGTTAAGTAAATGTGATATTTTATTCTTTTTTAATAAAAATAAAAAATAAGGTACATATGAAGATTCATGCCAATTCATATCGTGGACAAATTACTGATAAAAGTTTCTTGAATTTCAATATCACAGTTATTTTATGTTGAGTCAAGGGTAGAGATGGAAAAAAATTTGTGAAAACTAAAATTGGGTATTGCCTTTATTAATAGTTATACCTTATAGATTATTGTTTGATTTTAAACTTCCTGCTATGCGCCGATTCTCTGACAGGATTGGCATTGAGTTGGACCTCCATTTGGACAATCCACATAGGAGTTCCTCCGACCTGGTCTGGTTGAAAGCAGTTGCAATGGCACCCTAATGCTCAAGTCAGTATGAGTATTAGTCTTAGGCTTAGAGAATGGACATAAAGCATACATTGCATGTTGATGCAATTCACTTTATATAGAGTTGACCCGATTAGGCCCTTGTGTTTGTCTTCATGTGCCGATGTCATATTGATAAACCCCAAAATAATGCACTTTATATGAGTATTTTTAGGCCATATTGAGAGCATAATTGAATAAATTAATATGATATTGGCTAAATTGCTCTCTTTTGTGCAAAAAAGGAGAAAATGGTGAAAAGAGTTGAAAAGACGAGCTTTTGTAGCTAAACAGAGCGTTTTGGAGCTTCTGGGGATAAAAACGGTCGTGCATAACCCCAACATGAAGAAAAGTAGCAATGAAGCCAGAAGCATAGTTGTGCATAGGCAAGCTCGACCGTGCATATTAAGTTCACCATTAGTCAGGCCTAGCTTATTGAGCACGCTCACGCAACGAGACCTAAGTCTCACCTCTAGTTAGACCTGGCTCAAGCATGCACACCCGTGCTACGGAAGTAAGCACGATCATGCATGTGTTAATTCATCTAATTTTTGTCAAATGCTATAAAATATACGTGTAGAGCTTAGTTTTGAGGACTGTTTTGCTTTCAGAGAGACGTTGTGACTAGTTTTGAGAGCTTGAAGTAAAGGCTAGGGTTCATAGCATCGGAGGAGGTCTTCGAACTTGGTTTTTCTCCTATTTTGTAACTATGATCCCTGTTTATCTATTTGTTTTCTTCATGAACACGAGTAGTTAAACTCTCTTCTATGGTCTAAGGTGGATCTTGTTTATAAAAAGTGATTTGAACATGAATATCTTCTTCGTCTCTATTCTATCCTGATCATCAAATAGGCTGTTATACCTAGCTCAATTCCTCATTTTTCATGATAATAAAAACTTTAGGTCAGTTGGGTGTCGAGGGCTCACCGAGGTCAGGAAAAAACCTTAAGGCTCAAAGAGCCGTTTCTGAGGTACTTACAAATTACTAACCAATGAAGTCCTCACTATAGTAGTAGGATTCGAACTCATATCCTTGTGAAATATAAGTCGTACTCTTACCAACTGGACCAACATTCATTAGGTCAATTCATACTTCACTTTTAAGAAAATAAAATGAATACATGGTTAATTTATTTTAGTGCATAGTAGACCAGAATTATGTAAATAGACATGTATTAAATTTTCTTAATTAGCCACTTGGATTTGTGCATAACATTGATTATTATGATTGAATGAAATGTGGGTAGTCGCTGCTTTCCAGCCTTTTACATATATGGGGTTATCTAATTATTAGATTATTAGGATCAAAAACAAATTATTAGATTATTGCATTAGTGTGAGTGAAAAGATACATATTAAAATAGTATAAGTTATACATACTTTTACTTAAAAAATATAAAATATACAAGTGCAGAATGATAAATTAAAATGAAAATCGTATGTAAGATATATTACTTAAATTTTTTCTTCACCAGAAAAATATTACTCCAATTTTTTGTTACTAACTATATTGCAACATATGACTTACATTTTATTTTCCATTCAAATGCACGTTGTATTTTGTAACACCTGATGAGGAGATCGCGCGGCACGAAGCCGGCCGAGGTCGCTGCATCGAAATGAGGAGGTCGATGCCGAAATGAGGTCGCTGCATCGAGTGAGGAGACCGCGCGTGCACTAGCTGCCGAAATGAGGAGATCGCGCGGCATTAGGCTGCCGAGGTCGCATCGAGCCGAGGAGACCGAGTGCACGAGCTCGTGATAGAGCCTTGCGCGCTTGCACAAGCACCTGGTCGACCTGCGTCGAGATTGTAACACTCGCCTTTTTACGAACGTTATTTAGTGTTAATTAGTATTTATATGTCACTTATTTATGGTTTTCTTTTAATTAATTATTGTTGAGTGTTAATTAAGGGAGAAAGGACCATAATGCCCCTTTCCTCACCAGCTAAATATCACGATCAGTCCCCTCAAACCCTCACTTTCTCTTTTCTTCTTTCTTCTTCCTTCTTCTCTAAGTTTCCTTTTCCTCTCCAAATTTCCATTGAAAAACCTTGGGTTCCATTGAGGTTCTGCACAAACCTTCTTCATCAATCTTGCTTCTCATCATCTCCTCTACCTATATCATCATCTCGATCATCATTTGAGGTATGAAAAACAGAATTTTCTCTCCCTTCATGCTACTGTTTAGCGCCACTTTCTCCTTCCATTTTAGCTAGTTTCTATGCTTCCAAATCATGTCATATCGATAGGTTTTCTTCTTCATGACATTACCTACCTTTCTAACCATTTATTTGAGCTTGAAAAACAAATTGTTTCCTCTGTTTTCTCTGAGGTAGCGCCAAAACCCTAACCACTTGGCTTGCTTTGATTTCTTGTTCTATGTTGTTGTATGTTGCTTCTTCTTGTTGTTTGTTGTTGATTTATTTGTTATAGCATCATATAACCTCTTTCATGAGCATTTGATCAAAAACCTAACCTTGAGTAAGAGGGAAAATATGTTTAATCTTGCTTGAATCATGCATGAGATATGTTATTGTGTTATAGTAATTATTTAGGTGCTAATAGCATGGCTAGTTTAATTTAATCAAGTACAACAGGTTAGTTTTGGATCTTTCCTATTCTTGAGTCTTAAGAAACTTGCTATTTAATTGTCTAATTAGGTGTGAAGTATGTGATTATGTGTTTAATATGATTTTAGGACTAATTAGGATTAAGTTGCATGATTAGTTAGTGTTAGATAAGTTTTTGTGCAAAAATGGATTTTTGAGGGACCAAAATGGCATGTAGGGAAATTGATCTCTTTTTATGATTTAAATTTTAACACAATTGGTTATGGTCTTATTTTAGTTGTTGGACCCTGAGGAAAATATTTTTTTTAGAAAACATAAACTTAGACTTTGATTAATTTGTGCTTAATATGCTACTTGATTTTAAGCTTAAATTAGTACTTAGGAAAAATGGCCTTGTATGGTGATATGTATGAAAGAAGTTTTAATAAAATTTTAGAGAAAAGGAATTAATTTGTAATGCTGGAATTCTTGTTGTATTTGTTTAAGTTCTTGAGTTTTAATGCTTGCTTGGGTTGTAGTTAAGATTGGGATAATGAGAGCTAAGTGCTATTAGAAACCCATAGATAGTACTAAGTTGTGCTGGTATTAGGAATTGTGAATTCCGAGATCGTGCGGCACGGAATCGAGGTGTACGAGAGAGCGAACCCGAGGACGTGGGAGCAGTGGGATCCAGATTGAGGACGGTACGTGTCGAGGTCGATTGAGAACCGTACGTGTCGAGGTCGTTGTCGAGCTCGATTGAGGACAGCACGTAGACGCCGAGCTTGGAGTTCGGTAAGGGCAACTTTTAGATATGTTTAGATTTGATTTTTAGTATTTAAATGCTTCATTTAAATACGGAGAAGTCTGAGAACTCTACGAGTTCGAAGTTAGGGTCTTCGAACCCCTTCGTTTTGTTGTCGTGAGGTCGAACATTTATCCGAGTCTTCGTGGGCGAGCGTAAGCTGTTGCGGTTGGTCTCCTGAACCCAACCCCCCACACTTGTATGTTCCTCTCTGTTAATTCCATTGAGTTGCAGAGGGATGGATTCCTTGATTTGCTTGTCGAGCATGTAATGTTGTGATATGATTGAGTTATGCATTATTTGATATGAGATTAAATATATGTCATGAATTGCGTGTTGCTGTTGAATTGCGTTTCTTCATGCAGGGTGTTTTTATTGCTTAAAATGTCGAATTGCGTTTTCTTCATATTAAGCATGTTCTCTTATTTGATATGCGGGTAAGTAATCTTATGCGTCACTCTTTGAATATTGTAAGCGGAGAGTCGTTCATCGAGTGAAGCGAGCTAGGCGTAGTCGTTATGACGCTTTTGAGCCGTGACCGGATAATCGAGGGTGCTAAGTCCCCTTTGTTTACAGGAGATTGACTAGACGCCGCAGCCAGGAACCGCATCGCATATCTAGGGAGAAGCGAAAGATCCCAAGGCTACTACTGGTATGTCGATTGATGGATCTGCGTCGCTTCCTAATAATGGTCGAGTCGAGAGAAAATGGATCGCGAGTTGAGTCGAGTCTAGAGTGAGAGGGTCGAGTCACGTTTGGTGAATGATATACATTGTTGCTTGCTTACTTCTTTACGCCTTGATTATCTTGATTTGTCGAGAAGTTGACCCTTTTCCCGTGGTGCCTTCAATCCATGATGGTTACCCAGGCGATAAGCGAGGACGCAGGAACCCGACCAGTGATGGCGAGGAGGTCCTCGTCGAGCATCCGCACGACGATCTCTTTTTCTCGTGATTGATTATGTCTGTTGAATTTTTTTGGGATGACTGTAGTATGTCTTTTTTGTACGATGGGTCGTGACTACTGGGTCGGTGATGTTTTGTTATTACAGGGTAGACTGGTGGTTCCACTTTTGGAGCATCCCCCTGCGTGGGTGTCTGCCGTAAGTACCCCCAGGGTATGATTGCTCTCTTGAGGTCTTCATACCATAGGTGTATTTCTTTGTGCATTCACTACTTTGTATTTTGCATACACTATTATTCCGACTTGTATATATATATATTATCTATGTATGTTTTATTTAGGATTTAAGTCTTGTGTATTAGTTGCACCATGTTTCGAAAAGCTGTAATTACTCTGATGTGCACTAGCTGGTTTTTTTTTTTAAAAAAAAAGGTAAGTACCGTTTTAAAACGCATCGCATACAGTTTTAGTGTAGCTCGGTAGCGGTCCGGAAACGGGTCGTTACAAAGGTGGTATCGAGCGCTTCTCCTCAACGGCCGTGCATAGGAAATTTGACCGTCACCGTGTCGGGATATGTGTGCTCGGGTACATAGTTGTACTATATTGATTGTTGTTTGATTAAGTGAAGCACTTATTGCTTGAAAATTTGTTTGAATTGTTTCTTGATTGAAGCGGTGTCTTAACACATCCTTGTTGTGAGATTCTCGACAGGTTTTGAACTTTGTGGAATCTAATGCCACCTCGTAGGGATACGATTTACCGCACTCGAGAACGTCGACATGGAACGAGCAATTCAAGCTATGACCGAGATGGCGGCGGCCATGGCTCAGCAATCAGCTACTGCAACCCAGCAGTCTAACGCGATGGCTCAACAGACAGCAGCGTTAACCCAGCAAAACTTGCAGCAACAACAGAGAGCAGAGCGGAATGCTGAGGCGAGAGGATTAGCAGACTTTAGGAAGCATGACCCACCGAAGTTCTACGGTGAGCCAAACCCAGATAAAGCTGATCTTTGGATGCAAGAGATCGAGAAGATCTTCGAGGCACTTCATTGCCCGAACAACGTGAAGGTCGACTACGCCACCTACTTGCTGCTGGGAGACGCAGAGTATTGGTGGAAGGGAGTGAAGCAAGCACTGATAGCGGAACGTCGCGAGATAACTTGGGAGCTTTTTCGTGGAAGGTTCTTGGACAAATACTTCCCAGATACTGCACGAGCTGAGAAGGAGCAAGAGTTTCTTCAACTACAACAAGGCAGTATGACAGTGCCCGAGTATGCAGCCAAGTTTGAGTCACTGGCGAGGTATTTCAGTCCATTTCGTGACCGAGCTGACCAAGGATGGTTAAGTGAGAGGTTCCAACGAGGATTAAGATTTGACATTCAGAAGTCGGTGGTGTCACTGAGGATCAGGAATCTACAGGAGTTGATAGATCGTTGTGTCGAGGTAGAGGGTGTAAGAAGCCACAAGAAGAAAACCGTTGTAGGCGGACCGGTGAGACCCCAGAGTGCGGCGTAAGTTTGCACGTAAAGGGAAACAACCTGCAGAGGAAGCCTTACAACCGACCTCGGGGAACAACAACAGGGACAATATCGTCCGATGACCCAGGGAGCGAAGTGGAGGTCGACCGGGCGTAGAAGTGATTTGTTTCCGTTGTGGAAAGTCGTGACATTATGCAAATAATCGTACTCGTAAGGAGGATGTGTGCTACAACTGTAAGAAGCCAGGGCATTTTGCCAAGGATTGTCCCACACCTAAAGTCGAACCGCAATGCTTGGCGCAAAGGCCAAAGGGAAGCGCCAAACAAAGAAAAGGCGTAGTCTTACGCATGAGCGAGGAAGCAGAGCAAGTCGATGATCTTATTCAAGGCGAATGTGAGATAGAGGTAAATCCTTATCCGTACTCTTTGATTGGTGCAACCCATTCCTTTATTTCCTCTCGATTGTGTGGACCATTTGAACTTGATCGTGATCGCTTACTGCTCAAATTGGTAGTTACAACCCCACCGCTAAAACCTTAGTCACAAACACCGCATGTCTTAATTGTGTAGTGGTTATTCGAGTAGAAGGTTTGTGGTCAATTTGGTTTGTTTGCCTCTTAAAGGCTTAGATGTCATCCTCGGGATGGATTGGTTGTCACACCACCATGTCCTCTTGACTGTGCCCATAAACCGTAATTTTCCCGGACCTTGGAGTCTCCAATTATCTTTCATCGAACGTATTGGAGTTTCTTGCGAGGAAGGAACTAGGGAATACATGTATCCGCTAGTTTAGAAGTTTCTCACAGATCGAAGTGAAGAATGTTCGGTGGTGTGTGACTTTGTGGACGTTTTCTCAAGACGCGTGCCAGGGTTACCACCAAAGGCGAGAGGTCGAAGTTCTCCATCGATTTGATTCGAGGAACAGACCGATTTCCAAAGCGCCATACGGATGTCCCTCGCCGAGATGAAAGAATCAAGTCCCAGATTGAGCATTTGGAGTCAAAGCAATTCATACGACCGAAGCGTGTCACCGTGGGGAGCTCGGTGTTGTTGGTCAAGAAGAAGGATGGACGATCAAGGCGTGCGTGGACTACCGCGAGCTCAACAAGGTTACCGTGGAAGAACCCAGGTATCCGTTATCGCGTATTGACGATCCGATGGATCAATTACGTGGAGCCGCAATATTTTCCAAGATAGATTTGAAGTCCGGTTATCATCGATTCGGCGTGAAGAAGGAAGATGTCCCCAAAGCGACTTTTCAGGACCAGATACGGTCACTACGAGTACTTGGTGATGCCGCTTGGAGGACAAATGCGCCAAATAGTTGTTTATGGATTACATGAACAGGATTTTCCATTCGCTTTTGGATCAGTTTGTAGTAGTGTTCATCGACGACATATTGATCTACTCAAGAGCGCAGAAGAGCACGAAGGGCACTTACGCCGAGTATTGTAGATATTACGAGAGAAGCAACTCTATGCCAACCTGTCAAGTGTGAATTTTGGCTCAAGAGGTGAATTTTCTTGGTCATGTGATTTCCAAAGAAGGAATAGCCGTGGATCCAACTAAGATTGAAGTCGTATAGCGTGGGAACAATAGAAGACGCCACTGATATCAGGAGCTTTGTTGGCTTAGCAGGCTATTATCGAAGATTCATTGAAGGTTTTTCGAAGATTGTCGCGCCTCTTACACGACTCACGAGGAAGGATCAACCTTTTGCCTGGACTGAGGAGTGTGAATCCAGTTTTCAAAGACTGAAGGAGCTTTTGACAACAGCGCCTGTGTTGATTTTGCCTCAACCAGAAGAGCCTTACGAGGTTTATTGCGATGCGTCACACCAGGGATTGGGGTGCGTGCTGATGCAGCACCGGAAAGTGGTAGCGTATGCTTCAAGACAGCTTAAGATTCACGAGAGGAACTACCCTACTCACGATTTGGAGTTGGCATCGGTGGTTTTTGAGTGAAGATATGGAGGCACTACCTTTATGGGAGCACTCTCACTGTTTTCAGCGATCACAAGAGCTTGAAGTACCGTCGATCGTAAAGAGCTCAACATGCGTCATCAAGATGGACGTAATTTCTCAAGGACTACGACTTTACGTTGGAATATCATCCAGAAAGGCTAATATAGTAGCGTATGCGTTGAGTAGGAAGAGCGTTCTAGCTTCAAAGAATGATGATCAAGGAGTTGGAGATGCTCGAGAAGTTTCGAGATTTGAAGTTGAATGTGGAAGTTTCACCGGGGAAGCTGAGATTTGGTATGCTTACCATTTCTAACAGATTTTTGGACGAGATCAGAGACCAGCAGGTGCACGACAAGCTTCTGCAAGAGAAGATATGATTGATCGCGCAAGTGGAAAGCGGCAATTCAAAGTCGGAGCGGACAACATTTTAAGGTGCAATGGCCGAGTGTGTGTACCTAATGTAGCGGAGCTGAGAAAGTTAATACTTGACGAAGCGCATAAGAGCAATTTTAGTATTCATCCAGGAGTTACGAAGATGTATCAAGACTTGAAGAAGCATTTTTGGTGGTCGGAATGAAGAAGCAAGTGGTCGAGCACGTAACCGTGTTTAACGTGGTCGAAAGCGAAGGTGGAGCACCAACGACCAGCGGAATGCTACAATCGCCGACGCATCAAAGATGGAAGTGGGACAAGATCTCCATGGATTTCGTTGTAGGTTTGCCAAGACGCAGAAGAAGAATGATTCGATTTGGGTGATCGTCGACCGATTGACCAAATACTGCTCATTTCTTACCAGGAGGTCGACGCACAACGTGGAAAAAGCCGACCGAGATTTACATCGCGGAGATAGTGCGACTACATGGTATACCCTCTTCAATCGTGTCGGACCGAGATCCGAAGTTCACATCTCATTTTGGAGGGAATTGCAAGAAGCGATGGGAACCGAGCTCAAGCTTAGCTCGGCATATCATCCCCAAACCGACGGCCGATCGAGAGAACGATCCAATCGCTTGAAGATTTGTTGCGGCGTGTACATTAGATCACCGAGGAAGTTGGGACGATGTCTTACCATTGGTGGAGTTCACCTACAATAACGCTTTCCATGCGAGTATTGGAATGGCACCTTTTGAAGCTAATCGTATGGATGCAAGTGTCGACGCCTCTTTGTTGGTACCAGGATGGCGAGAGTTCTATTGTGGGACCAGATATAGTCCAAACAGACCATCGAGAAGATCCGTTTGATCGAGATAGGATGCGAACGCCTCAAAGCCGATGTAAGAGTTATGCCGACCAAGGACGCCGACCGCTAGAGTTCGAAGAAGGAGAGCATGTATTTCTTAGAGTCACCCCCACCATCGAGTTGGTCGAGCGATCAGGTCCAAGAAACTTACCCCTAAATTTATTGGACCTTAGATTCTTCGTCAGATCGGCCCAAGGCATATCGATTGCCTCGCCACCCTTCCTGTCAAACATTCATGACGCTCTTTCACGTCTCACGATTATGGAGATATATTTCCGACCCTCTCATGTCATCGAACGGATGTGATTCAACCGAGGAACGACTTATCCTTCAAGCATCACCAAGAAGGATCGTTGATCGGAAAAGCCAAGCGATTCTATGAACAAAGAGATCCAACTTGTCAAAGTTGTGTGGGATCAGAAAACCGGAGATGCGACTTGGGAATTGGAAGAGAAGATGAAGACTCAGTACCCTGAACTTTTCCGCGGTAAGCATCTTATTTGCAATTTCGAGGACGAAATTTTTTTTTAGAGGGAGAGTATTGTAACACCTGATGAGGAGATCGCGTGCACGAGCTGCTGAGGTCGCGTACCGAGCTGAGGAGGTCGTATGCCTAGCTGAGGTCGCGTACCGAACTGAGGAGACCGCGTGCACTAGGCCGAAATGGTGAGGAGATCGCGTGCATTAGGCTGCCGAGGTCGCTGCATCGAAATGAGGAGACCGAGTGCACGAGCTCGTGATAGAGCCTTGCGGCGCTTGCACAAGCACCTGGTCGACCTCGTGCGAGATTGTAACACTCGTCTTTTTACGAACGTTATTTAGTGTTAATTAGTATTTATATGTCACTTATTTATGGTTTTCTTTTAATTAATTACTGTTGAGTGTTAATTAAGGGAGAAAGGACCATAATGCCCCTTCCCTCACCAGCTAAATATCACGATCAGTCCCCTCAAACCCTCACTTTCTCTTTTCTTATTTCTTCTTCCTTCTTCTCTAAGTTTCATTTTCCTCTCCAAACATCCATTGAAAAACCTTGGGTTCCATTGAGGTTCTGCACAAACCTTCTTCATCAATCTTGCTTCTCATCATCTCCTCTACCTATATCATCATCTCGATCATCATTTGAGGTATGAAAAACAGAATTTTCTCTCCCTTCATGCTACTGTTTAGCGCCACTTTCTCCTTCCATTTTAGCTAGTTTCTATGCTTCCAAATCATGTCATATCGATAGGTTTTCTTCTTCATGACATTACCTACCTTTTTTACCATTTATTTGGGCTTGAAACACAAATTGTTTCCTCTGCTTACAAAGAGGTAGCGCCCAAAACCCTAACCACTTGGCTTGCTTTGATTTCTTGTTCTATGTTGTATGTTGCTTCTTCTTGTTGTTTGTTGTTGATTTATTTGTTATAGCATCATATAACCTCTTTCATGAGCATTTGATCAAAAACCTAACCTTGAGTAAGAGGGAAAATATGTTTAATCTTGCTTGAATCATGCATGAGATATGTTATTGTGTTATAGTAATTATTTAGGTGCTAATAGCATGGCTAGTTTAATTTAATCAAGTACAACAGGTTGGTTTTGGATCTTTCCTATTCTTGAGTCTTAAGAAACTTGCTATTTAATTGTCTAATTAGGTGTGAAGTATGTGATTATGTGTTTAATATGATTTTCGGACTAATTAGGATTAAGTTGCATGATTAGTTAGTGTTAGATAAGTTTTTGTGCAAAAATGGATTTTTGAGGGACCAAAATGGCATGTAGGGAAATTGATCTCTTTTTATGATTTAAATTTTAACACAATTGGTTATGGTCTTATTTTAATTGTTGGACCCTGAGGAAAATATTTTTTTTAGAAAACATAAACTTAGACTTTGATTAATTTGTGCTTAATATGCTACTTGATTTTAAGCTTAAATTAGTACTTAGGAAAAATGGCCTTGTATGGTGATATGTATGAAAGAAGTTTTAATAAAATTTTAGAGAAAAGGAATTAATTTGTAATGCTGGAATTCTTGTTGTATTTGTTTAAGTTCTTGAGTTTTAATGCTTGCTTGGGTTGTAGTTAAGATTGGGATAATGAGAGCTAAGTGCTATTAGAAACCCATAGATAGTACTAAGTTGTGCTGGTATTAGGAATTGTGAATTCCGAGATCGTGCGGCACGGAATCGAGGTGTACGAGAGAGCGAACCCGAGGACGTGGGAGCAGTGGGATCCAGATTGAGGACGATACGTGTCGAGGTCGATTGAGAACCGTACGTGTCGAGGTCGTTGTCGAGCTCGATTGAGGACATCACGTAGACGCCGAGCTTGGAGTTCGGTAAGGGCAACTTTTAGATATGTTTAGATTTGATTTTTAGTATTTAAATGCTTCATTTAAATACGGAGAAGTCTGAGAACTCTACGAGTTCGAAGTTAGGGTCTTCGAACCCTTCGCTTTTGTTGTCGTGAGGTCGAACATTTATCCGAGTCTTCGTGGGCGGCGTAAGTCGCTATGCGGTTGGTCTAACCCAACCCCCCACACTTGTATGTTCCTCTCTGTTAATTCCATTGAGTTGCAGAGGGATGGATTCCTTGATTTGCTTGTCGAGCATGTAATATTGTGATATGATTGAGTTATGCATTATTTGATATGAGATTAAATATATGTCATGAATTGTGTGTTGCTGTAGAATTGCGTTTCTTCATGCAGGGTGTTTTTATTGCTTAAAATGTCGAGTGCGCTTTCTTCATATTAAGCATGTTCTCTTATTTGATATGCGGGTAAGTAATCTTATGCGCCACTCTTTGAATATTGTAAGCGGAGAGTCGTTTCATGGAGTGAGCGAGCTAGGCGAGTCGTTATGACGTTTTTGAGCCGTGACCCGGATAACTGAGGGTGCTAGGTCCCCTTTGTTTACGGGAGATTGACTAGACGTCGCAGCGTAGGAACCAGGTACTACATATCTAGGGAGAAGCGAAAGAACCCAAGGCTACGGCTGGGATGTCAGTTGATGGATCTCGCGTCACGCTTCAGGAATAATGGTCGAGTCGAGAGAAAATGGATCGCGAGTTGAGTCGAGTCTTGAGTGAGAGGGTCGAGTCACGTTTGGTGAATGATATACATTGTTGTTTGCTTACTTCTTTACGCCTTGATTATCTTGATTTGTCGAGAAGTTGACCCTTTTCCCGTGGTGCCTTCAATCCATGATGGTTACCCAGGCGATAGCGAGGACGCAGGGAACCCGACAGCAGGTGATTGCGAGGAGGACCTCGTCGAGGATCCGGACGACGATCTCTATTTGTCGTGATTGATTATGTCTGTTAGATTTTTTTTGGGATGACTGTAGTATGTCTTTTGTGTATAGTGGTCGTGACCAGTTGGGCCGGGTGATGTTTGTTATTACAGGGTAGACTGGTGGTTCCACTTTTGGAGCAAATGCGTGGGTGTTCCGCTAAGTACCCTGTGGTATGATTGCTCTCTTGAGGTCGTCATACCATAGGTGTATTTCTTTGTGCATTCACTACTCTGTATTTTGCATACACTATTATTCCGACTTGTATATATATATATATTATCTATGTATGTTTTATTTAGGATTTAAGTCTTGTGTATTAGTTGCACCATGTTTCGAAAAGCTGTAATTACTCTGATGTGCACTAGCTGGTTTTTTTTTTTTAAAAAAAAGGTAAGTACCGTTTTAAAACGCATCACATACAGTTTTAGTGTAGCTCGGTAGCGGTCCGGAAACGGGTCGTTACATATTTCTTATATACGCCTTATAAATATTATCTTTCTAAAATATTGAATAAAAATTTCATAAAAAATATTGAATAAAAAAATATTTTCGGTGTATGACTTATATTGTTTTAATAAATATTGTTCCCCTTGCACTAATTTAGTAGTTTCAAGATGGAATTTTTTTCATTTCTAAAGGTTTTTTTTTTCATTTTCCATTGCTAGTATTTCTCATTCTCAAAGATGCCATATAATTAAGTCCGCAAGGATATTCTCACCCAAAAAAAGTCCAAAATGATATCTATTAATTTGTTTATGCATTTTTTTTTTGTGTTCATTTTTTTTCTTTCACATACACCGTGCAGCAGCCGGTGACATCATACAGGAAAGCCAATTGCATTTTTAATGGCTACACTGAAAAACTAGTTGCTTAGTACAAACAAATCCAAGTTGAACATGTGGCCACGCAGACAAATCCAACCCTTCAGTACTGAATTTTTTAGCGTTGTATGGGCCCTTAATTATTATCAAGTAGTTGATAAGATGAACTTTGACTTATGTTGAAAATATCAAGCATACATTTTTTAATAATTTAACAACATCTAGTTAGTAGAATTCTAAATGCATGAATTTACATTTTGAAATGAGTTTCTAGTACGTACGTCCTAAGCTAGCAAACACTACAAGAATTTTCGTTATTACTGACGGCCAAAAGCCGTCGGTAATTCTAAAAAACCATCGGTAATTCGAGATTACCGACGGCCTACCGTATTTTCCTCCTTGGTAAAATTTACCGACGGCTAAAAAAGCCGTCGGTAATTACCGACGGCAGAAAGTCGTCAAGTGACCGTCGGTAAAATCCACGAAACTAACCATTTTTGCTGTTGTACTTTACCGACGGCTAAGCCCACTGTAAACTATAAATTAAAATAAAAAAACATAGATCCAAAGTTACCGACGGCTAAGCCCACTGTATTTTAGAAATTAAAATAAACAAAAAATCTCAGCTTTTTTTCAGTTTTTACCAGAAGATTGATTAATTTTTCCTCTCTAATGTAGCATATCACATGATTTTTGTCTTACAGACCAAACAAATTAAACTTGCTTAAACAATCCATTATTGACAAATGGGTATTAACACCCAAAGTAACACTCTTAAACATGACAAAGTAACAAGATTGCATCCAATTTGCTGTTCGGTGTATTAACGCCCATCACCTTTATCATACAACAATCTTCATTTCATTGAACAAAGTTTAACAAGCACATTAAGATTTGCTCCTTTTATTTCACTAATCAGAGTATTAGCCCATCATGATGAATTTAGAACTTAAAGAAACTTCACACAGCATGAGCTCAGAAGACAAACTTTGCAAAGACTAGTGTTTTTTTAGCAGATCTTCCAATAGTGAGCATATCTGTTCTCTAATAGCTTCTCTGTTACTAACGCTCAATGTAAAACAAGTTGCTCCTGCATGATTCCTCAATCTTACAACTGCAGAAATGGATGAAATTATACATTTTACAAATTCAGCAAACCCATTAACTAGGCAAAGGTTTCAAAATCCTCAAAACACCAATAGATCTTTAAGGTTCATGCTTATCAGGTATTATGACAAATTTTGCCCCATCTTGTTTATTTAAAGAATCAAGAAAAGAAAAAATGTCCTTACAATCACCAAAAAAGAAACATGAAGTTTGAGAAATGGGGATTGTGAAGGTATGGGAAATTTACCTGCTGGTATATCTCTGCCAAATTTTGGAACTGGAATGGAGGCCAAAATTGGGATATTTGACTCCAAAACTTTTAGAACTACAGGGAAGAATGACGAACTGTATAATTCCATCTTACCAACTTCGTCAATGATGAAAAGATCAATGTCTTCTCTAACCTAGTCAATGAATGTGTCTTTTCAAATCTCAGAGACTGATCTAACATATGGACTAAGACAAATAATATCTTTTTGTCTCCTGAATGACAAATCTACACTCAGAAAATAAATCCCACCAGTAGTTTAAAAATACAGGGGAGATTTTTCGATATGCATTTAAATACATGTACGGATGGTCATATATTATGCAAAACATGCATCTATTCTGCTATTATGGCATTAATCTCCGACTAAAGTTAAGAAAATTACATAAGCAAAATATCTGCGACAAACAATGCCGCAAGCTATAAAGAAAGCAAGCTCACCTGCAACTCAGGCAGTGTTAGTGACTCGAAAGATGCCACATCAACTTTATACTTCCCAACACTAGGCCATCTAAGAGACTCAGGGCTGCCAATGCCATTAAATAACACCCTTTAATCAAATAAGCAAAGTTCTTACAAACAATGGTTACACAACATTTTTAAAAAAGAATGATAAAAAAGAATGAACATCATTATAAATACCAGCATTCAACATCAAACTTGCACGAAAATATACCCATTATACAAGAGATGTTGATTTTGAAAAGAAAAAGTGGATAGGGGAAGATTTGTCATTAAAGTGTGTAAAATGTCATTTTAAAAAATGCTGAGGTTTTCTAGTAATCAAGTCATCTACATGCCATTTATCATCAAATTTCAATAAATTGCTGACTGCAATAAACTAAACTAAACAAGAAAACAACATATGTCTCAGCTTCTGGAGTATATATAGTCAAATTGATACCTAAATGATTTACCATTGATCATATTAGTCTTTGAAGATAAAAATCCGGTGTAAGGTCTGTAAATGTGCATCTCTACAGTCAAGTCAGTACTCAAGCAATAAACCTTGAGCACCAATTTGACCAATAGATTACATATTCAGATATTAATTTGACCGCTAAAAGCATATTCAAGAACTACAATTGTAATTTCTATGATTCAGGAAAACAAATGACTAATACTCAATCATTCAAGAGCAATATGAAAGATGCAAACTCAAAGCAACTTAGCCAAACCAACAATTAATAAAAAGAAAATAACTTAAAACAAAGAAAAAAACTAGATACACTACAAAACAAATCCAAATTAATTACAAATTTTCCCTGAAGGGTTTTTCCACAGATAACTACAATAAAGTTAACCAAAGAAAAACTAGACTACAACTCTATCTGTGATCCGGTATCGAGACATCCAAGAGTCTCACATAATTACCAATTCAAGCATCTAAAAGGGGCTCTCTAATCCTCTCAGCAGTGAATACCTGAAAACAACGCCCTAAACATAGTGAGTTATCACAACTCAGTAACATAGACTTTAATTAAAAACCAAACACTGTTGTCTTCAGCTATACGTGGAGTGCTACGTATAGAAAACTCATCCCAGAAAACACAATCACAACATCAATGTCAGATTATAATAACACCTCTACAGGCAAAAACATTAGGCATGCATATTACAATCTTCAACAGCACTGAATCCAATTACATAATATCATAAGTTTCACAAAGCATAACTTATAATACCAACACAGTTTATAGTAACTTACACGAAATCATAAACGTAAACACGTATAAACCATAAGCATCACACTTCGAACAAAAAAAAATCACAATTTCACATAAAGGAAATTCATAATGCCAACACAGTCGCACAATATCACATTAAAACTTAACTATCAAAATGGCCAATCAATAACGAAATGAATTCCATAGACATATAAAATTGACTTCGATTGGAGATTCATCACTAAATCCGTCGTACCTTATAGCAGCACGGACCGGAACTAATCCGCCGTACCTTATAACAGCACGGACCGGCATTGAATTTACACCCCAACTACACAGTGCAGCCACTTTAGGGCCCACCGAAATGCTGAGCGTGTTCACAAACAAGCATTTATTTAGCTTACACAATCACGTAACCTTTCATGTGAGTATAGTATTACACATTAGGAAAGTATCAAATTGCACATATTTAATTCATGAGCAAAACAATTTCAAATGTCACAAATCCTTAAATTGTGAACAGCCAATACAATCAAAGACTAATCCATTTCAATGGCATTTATCAAGAAACCAAATGATTTAACACACGATATTAACACGTATTTCAAATTAATTGTTTCCGCAGAATTCATTTTAGTGTAAATTAACACACCAAACACATGTACTTTGTAACGACCCTCATTTTTATTATAATTTTTGTGGCAGTTATTTTAATTGATTTCATTATATGTTTGTGCATGAAAAGAGACTTTTAATTTAATTAAATGATTTTTTTGAGAGTTGTTAGTAAAAAGAAAGGGGAGGGCGTATAATGCCTTGGGCTAGCATCTTATATGCATAGTTATTTTCCTTTCCACCTACCTAATGGGCCAACACCCATGGACTCTCTCCAACCCAACCCAAATAATAGAACCTAGGGCGTATGAAGGCATGTGACGCCTCAAGCCAAGCCCTAGCGCCTCCAAGCGTCTCTCTCTCAAGTTGATTCACTTGTTCCTTCTCCTTTCTAGCTCCAAACCCTAGCGCCACACAAGCTTGAAGGAGGCATTCCACGTTTTTCTTCTCTTGCATGATTCGATCACCAAGGTTAGGAGCAACTCCATCTTTGTTCTTCATCTGAAATTGGGTAAGTCATGACTCTTCTCCTTCCTATGTTGCGCCTCCTAGAAAATTGTGAGTCTTGAGGATTTCCAACGTTTCATATAGTTTTCTTTTCTGTTCGTAGCAAACTCACCGTATGATTGATTTGGAGTCATCATCATCCCTCTTTCTCTAAGGATTTTCGCAAGGACCAAAGGTAAGGGGGGGAGATTATTGAAATTGGGGATATTTGAGGGAATAGGTGAAGGGGTTGTCCTTGAACCCCGTTGTTTGATAATTAATCGAAAAAAATTCTGGTTTACATGCTTATAGACACTATAACTATGGTTTGAATAAATTATGTGGCTGCCATGGTTGTTCATATATGTTTTAAGTGTTAGAAAAATTTCTGTTTTGATGCCTAGGACGTGGTTGAATTATTAGAGCACCAAATTGATATGTTCGTTAATTTGGAGATGAACTTCAATGTTGGAATGGGTGAATTGCGCTTGAGACTATCTAAATGATTAAAATAGATGCTGTTTTATGGATATTGTTAATGGAAAATTTTAGAATAATTTAACTTGTTATGCGTTCATATTTTAATTCGTATTATTTTCCTTGTAATAATGTTGCCGTAACTATTTTGAAATTCGAGAACCGGGTTAGAGCTTTAAGAATTACTCCTAAATACTAATTAAGATTTTTCCCTAAGTGTTAGTCTTAATTGTGATGTTCCTAAATATTTAGAATTGAAGAAAAATAGGCGAAAACGGTTTTTAAGACAGCAAAGTAGCGCTGCTGTTTTCGGTTTCGCTGCTGTTTCTGTTTTTCGCTGCTGTTACTGTTTTTGCTGCTGTTTCTGTTTTTGCTGCTGTCTCTGTTTTGTTGCTGTTTCTGTTTTGTTGCAGTTTTGTTGCAGTTTTTGTTGCTGTTTTTGTTGCTGTTTAAATTACTGCGAAAATCCTGTTATTTCTGCTGTTTAAATTGCTGCGAAAAATTCTGTTGTTGTTGCTTCTGTTTTCTGCAGAATTTTTGTTGGCTGCGGTAGTTTTTTTTTTGTGCAGTTCCTGTTTCTGTTGCTGCAGAATTTTCTGCTGCAGAATTTACGTTGTACTGTGCAGTTTCTGTCTTTGTACGATTTTTGTTGTTGTTACTGCGTTGTTGCGGTGTTTGTTGCGTTGCTACAGATTTTAATTACATGATCAAGAAATAATTATTCTTAAGATAAGTCGTGGATTTCTTATGATTTATTCTTTGATCCGTTTATTATTTTGTGATGATGGTTGTGAAAAGTCCACACTTATGGCAATGACCTTGAAAGGATAAATGACCTTTTGTGCAAGTCACCTAGCTATTAGTAGCCATAATGGGACTTGAGTCATTCCTTGTGAGATGATCCTAGCCATATGGGCCATGATGGATTGTCGATGAAAAATTGAACTATGACGTTCGGAGGAAACCCGACCTTGTGTGTTTGTTTGTCATACAACCCTTGTAACAGGATGGGGGAAGCACTATTGAAATGAAAGGTGGAGGCCAATATGAGTGAGCCTGCGTGGCAATACCTCGGCCTAGACGGTGAGAAGCCGAGTTTGTGTTCCCTAATAGTTTGAGTGTCGCGCCTTGGACTGGGGACCACTTATCAGACTTAGCTACCCTGACCGTCACCGGACATTATCATCCCTAGTTGAGAGTATGCGGTAATAGAGTAAAACACCCGCGAGGTGACCTCTAATAAACCAAAAATGTACTCCCAGGAGACTTCCTGAGTAGTAGATGGTACCACATGCATAAGAAGTAGTGATGTTAGCATCTGCATTATTTTCTTTTGATAATTATGTGGCTATGAGAAATGATGAAATTTGTCTGCGTGCATTTGTAGATGATACGAGATGTGGTTACTACTTTATGTGAATAATGTTGTTACTACTTTATGTGAATAATGTTGTTACTACTTTATGTGAATTGATTATTATAGTGTGGTGTGTGTATATATATATATATATATAAATATATTATTTATTTATTCACCTTTTTCTCTCCAAATATCACTTTAACTCGATTTCAACGTACTCACCCCTCTATGGTTGTTTGTCTCTTGTCCTCCTATTTTCAATTGCAGACACTACTAATACCAGGACACGTAGCTAGTGGTGAAGGCCTCTTCTGTAATTATTTTATAGTTTTAATTCAACATTTTCTGATTGAGACGTTGAGTCATTTATGTATTTTGTTACTGTAGTGTAAGTTGGGCTAAGTCAAGCTCTGAGGCTGTGTGACACAGGTTTTTCTTTTATTTGGGGGTTCGTATATCGCTTGGTTTTATTTTTATTTCACAAGTTCAAATAAGATTTTGAAAGAGAAGTACTTACTATGCTTGTTGTTACTAAATATTTGCAAACTGAATGATGTCTGAAATTGAATTACTCATCGAGTTATCCGTTGATCCTTTTTATATTTTATTTAAATTATTTATCGTTACTTCTTTTATGAAAATAGATAATTTATTTTAATTCCGCAACGACTATTATATATTTTTTTTGTTCAGTTTACCGAATCAAGATCAATTTGATGTATTTATTTATTTATTTATTTTCTTATTTATTTTTATTTAACGATTTTCGAAACGGGGATTAGATACTTCCAAACCATATTTTCAAAGAACTTAAAGAAAACATTGATCATCCAAATGATATATTGAAAATGAGAACCTATTTGAAAGTCTTACGGTTACCCTTCACATAAAGGAAGAACTCCCAATGATACATTGAGATTTAACCCATTCTCAGCGATAACAATTTCTTCCAATTGGAGCTCAATGGAACTCATAATTGAGCAAACATCACACATGGATTTAGGGGGGTTGGGGGAAGCCATCCAACCCTATTTCAGTCAAACCCCATACAAGATCAGAATAATTAATATACTAATTATTAATCTAAGCAATTTAAATAATCAATCCTAGCACACCCTAAGGGAGGTTTTAGGGGAAGTCTATGTTACCTCTAATCCCAAAATTAGGGATTTAAGCTCCATTGTTCTTCTTCTTCTTCTTCAATCATGATGTTCCTTCCTTGTTCTTCACTAGTTCAATACATGCAAGATGGTCTCCTCTTTGATTTTTGAGTTCCTTGCCCTAGCCTCCATGGAAGTGGCTCCTCAAGCTCCAATCTTTATCCTTGAAGCTTTAATGGAGGTGAAACCTCCATCTTCTTCTTTCCTCTTCCTCCAAATTGAGCATCCATCTCTGTCTCGGCCTCTCTCTCGATCTTTCTCTCTCTGTCTCTGTTCAGCCCCTTTCCCTCTTTCTCTCTCTGTGAACTCTCTCTCTCTCTCGCTCTAGCCACCATGAATGGTGGCGCGACCGCCGCCCTTACGGCCTCGTCGGAGCTGCGAGCTCCGCCACCTTTTTCCTCTTCTCCCTCTGTCGCCTCCCCTCTTCTTTTTTCCTTCTCTTTTCTTTTCGTTTCTTCTTTCTTTCTTTCTTTCTTTCTTTCTTTTTCTAAAACAGGTCGCGACAGGGAGGGGTTGAAGAGGAGATGAGAGAGAGAGAGATCTTCAAATTCCATATGTTAACTATACCGATGGCTAAGCCGTCGGTAATTACAGACCGCCCATAAGCCCTCTGTAAGTACCGACAGCTTAGCCGTCGGTAATGTAGCAAAAAAATCAACGTTCATATTTTTAAGTTACGATGGCTAAGCCGTCGGTAACGTAGCCAAAAAATCAGCAGACATATTTTTACGTTACTAACGGCTTAGCCGTCGGTAATTACAGATGGCCCATAGCCGTCGGTAATGTAGCAAAAAAATAATTTCGTAAGCAGATTTTTTCCCACGCATTAGCGACGGCTTGGCCGTCGGTAATTAAAATATTACCGATGGAGTCAGGGCCATCGGTAATACGCAGTTTTCTTGTAGTGAAAATAGGAATTATATTTAGGCTTAATTGCATTTTTGGTCCTCCAAGTATTTGTATTTGTGCAATTGTGTTCCTCAAGTTCTAATTGAGCGAAGTGGGCTCTCTAGGTATCAAGATCATTGACCTACTGTGGTCGCCAATGTTCCGTGCAAGGAACGAAGTTATGGTCGGAGTCGCTGAGTCCGCCGCGAACTGTGGTTGATGACGACAGAGAACGGTGGTGGGGTACCTGCAAAAGGCACTCCGACGCTCAAGTCAGTATATCTGATGAGGTCAGTATGATGTAATGTAAACTTCAATTGTACCTTTTTGGGTCCTCCTTTTATATGATTCCATTTAGGGTTTGATCTGAATGGACGGTGATTAGGAAGGGAATTCCTTACCGAGCGCTTCAGTCCGTTGATCAGATCGACGGTCCTAGATCGGTGGCGTAAAACCAACGCGAATCAGGAGACTGTTGATATAATGGACATACTAGATCGGTAGCCATTGGTCCACCACGATCAGTCTGCGGAGTTGGGCCATGGAAGTGGTCTTAGAAGGAATGGGCTTCAGCCCAGTACAAAACAGTTGCCCCCAAGTCAATCTCCGATGTTTGAGGAGTTCGACTTAAGTGGTGTGTTGTTCGGATCATGATTAACACAACGTCGCAGTGTAAACGGATGTTGCCGAAGTGCGACCTTTACCATATAGCCAAAGTATGACTTCATTTAAGTTGGCGGTGACGGATGATGTGGCAAAGCTTGACGTCGAAGTGTGCTTCAGATTGAATCAGCAAGTGATTGAATTTGTCGAAGTGTGACTTCGGAAGCTATCGAAGCGTGATTTTGATCTGAACCAGGAAAGTACGACTCCAGGCATTTGTCGAAGTGAGATTTCGAATCAAACTGTAGGAGAGTGACTTAAGGTTGAATCACATAGCGTTACTTCGGCATTCATTTTAAAGTTCAACTTCAGATAAGTCAGTGTCGTATGCAACACGCGTCGTTGATTGACGACGGTTTCTTGGGTGTTCTATGTCAAAAACCCTAATCGACGCGTCACTTCAATCGATTAAACTGAAAAGGCGACCTTGTTTCGCGCACAGGCGGCGTATCTGTCATTAGATCGAGGTGATACCTGGTTTCGCGTGCCATTAAATGCGAGTAGTGATGCGTTTTCATCTATAAATACAGGAAGAGTGATCGCATTTGACACTTTTGCAATTCCTCCCTTCCCTGAGTTTCGCATCTCTGGAGAGCCTTAGACTTCTTCTTCTTCCTCCTGCTTCTCTGCGTTCATGGTGGTTTCTCAAATACTTAAGGTATGTTCTTCTCCTTTGCTAGTTTATTATTTGCTACTGTTTTTTGGCGTGGCCGCCGTGATGGCTGGCCGGATTTCCTTTCCTCTTGGAGGTTCTCAGTTTTTCGAAAGTTTTTCGTTCTGCTTCCTTGTTCTCACCCTTCTACATTGCAGGCGTGGCGCCCTCAAGGCTGTTTGGATCCTGTTCCTATGATTGCTCTTAGATCTTCCTGGGCCTCATGCTTTGTTGCCTAATTTTTGCTCTTTTATGAGTTTTCTGGCATTTAGCTATGAATTTCCTGGCGAGACTATGAGTTTTTCAGTAAAATATACGAGTTTTCCGGTGAGGGTTGAGTTTTTTGGTGAGGGTGGAAATTTCTGGATTTCATTAGTTAGGGAGTTCGGTGATTAAACCAGACCTTTCCTTGGGCAGGTCAACGATGGGAAAAGCAAAGGATCCGAAAGGCAAGAAAGGGCACTCCCTTACAACCAACGCCAATCGATATACATGGGTGGCCGATGATGCCTTGTGTGCCAAGTCGATGGTCAGGAACGAGAGGACGTTGGCCGGATTCTTGCCCTACCTGGACAACTGGGAAGTTATTTCCCCTGGAGTTAATGATCAGATCTGCGTGGAGCCTGTCAAAGATGAGGATTTTTTTTGCCCATGCACAAAGTGTACTTTACCGAACTTGGAGTTCGGTTGCCATTCACCGATTTCCAACTCGAAGTTCTAAACCATCTTCGGGTTGCCCCTTCTTGTAACAGCCCAGATTTTTTTCATCCTTCAAGATTAGGATATGTCTTAGGGTATTATAACATGCTTATAGTTGCTTGGGATAGGTTTCATATGTTTTACCATTCCTTCAGCTGATTGAGTATCTAAATGTACCTTTATTCCTATGTTTAGTTATTTCAGTCATCGTATTCCCCATTTTCGAACCTCTTAACAACTCAATTGGATTTAAGTCCCTTCAATAAAGTTGTAGCATTATCTTTTATCTTTTAGTTGGCTTTAGTTCGACTCGATTTAGATACCTACAACTCTAGATATGCTCTCTGAAGTCAATACAACGCAAGCGTAACACCTAGGAATATTATAATATATTTCAACTGCATATTTAATCCTGTTAGAGTCCGAATTTGGGTAAGCCTATTAGAGAAAAAATTGTAGGAAATTCTCTTAGCTTTTCAGCGACACCAAGAACGCCTCAATCAGACATCTGCAGCTCCAGATACGGCCAAAACAGTGAAACAGTGGCGCAGAGCACCCAGACTCAAGCGCAGGCGCCCGGGATCACCGAGAGCCTGCGCCAGGCGCCCATTCCAGGCGCCAGGCGCCTACTGGCACCATGCTGTCACACGATTTTTTTTATGTTTTGACGTGTTTTGGCACGTGGAATCTGACCCATTGGACCCAAACTCGACCCAATTCACTAAGATTACATGTTAGGGTTATGAACCACCAACTAAGCCTCAGTTTTTACTCTAACCACGTTCTCTAAACTGCCCACAAAGTGTCTCACCAGAAAAACCACTTTCTTCTTCTTCTCTTTGCTTTTTCTGCTCTAGGGTGTTCTTGGATAGAGCTTGTGCATAGAAACTCGAATTGAAGACTAGTATCACTGTCATTCTCTTATGTCCATTGAGGAGATTACTTTAAGGTAAGCCTTCTTGACCGAGGATAAGTTCTTAATCATCATTAGGGTTCTAAAATTCTGGTTTATCATTCTTATATCCTTTGCTCTTGTGTTTTTGATTAAGAAAGTCGCTAAGGAAGAATCTTGGAGTTCTCTCAACCTACTCTAGGAGCACGAAATTCTCTTAAGGTAAGAGGTAGTTGTTTCTCATCTAGTGAGTGTATGGAACTTGAGTGAGCAATAGGGGTGTCCCAAGACCCCTACGCCTCGCGCGGTAACAGTAAATGAGTACTATCACCACCGTGATAGGAAAATACTTGAACCCTTGGATAATAATCTTCGATTTGTGATATCTACCGTAATGTAATGTGATAAATTCATTTGATAGATGGTTTTGGTGTGGTGATTGAGCCTTGACTGTTTATATGATTGTTACTCTTGATGACCTCTTTGATGTTCATGGATTTATGAGTTGTTGGTTGTTGTTGCAAATTGCTATGGCATGAATCCTACAAACTTTGAAGATATACTATATGATTTGTGTTGTTGTGCCTTGGTATTGACACTGATATCATGTGCAAGTTAATGAATTGCCTAACTCAACTAGTTGTTGTTGTAGGGAATTAGAAGGTAATGTTATACTTTAAAAACAGAATTCTTATGAGGCTAAAAATGGAGTTAAAATCGACTAAGTGAGAATTAATCATCTAGAATAATTGATACATGAATTGGTTATGTTTTGATAATGAATTTTCGTGGTGTCAAGATGACGTTTGAGTACTAATAGTAATGGCTAAGTAGATTATGCAGAATTTTCTGTCGAAAATTATTAGGTGTTGAACTTAAATAGTTAAAGAACCACCTTTCGAATTTTATAAATTTGTAGGGACTAAGTATGGATCAAAGGACTCTAGATTATGCTTAATTATGTATTATGGGACATAATGGTGCGGCGTTTGGTCCCCGAACGAGGGGGGGACTACCATTTTACTATTTGTAAGACAGTGGCAGGGCGCCAGGCGCCCACTCTGCCAGCGTCAGGCGCCCAATGGCAGCCTGTGTGTGAGTTGTGTTGTCGCTTTTCCCCAGATTCCCGTTCTTTATACAGTGTTGTAAGACCTATGTAGAATGTCTAAGAATTGTCTAAGACGCCTAATTCCCGTTCTTGCCGAATTGACTAATCGTTTAAATTGATGATTTATTTAAGTGTTATGTGCTTAAACTAAATTGGCTAAGGGTGTTGATTTATTCTCTTGTCGATTGAAGGCACTCGTTGATGTATTGACCCGTGTCTTGAAGTTGTTGTTGTTGTTCTATCGAGGATATTGCGATAGAAGTTGTTGTTGTTGTTAGACACCGCATTTGGTTATGTTCATGCATCATGGTGTCGGCATTGTTGTTGTTGTTAGTAGGGCGTATCGGGCAAGGTACCCCGTGACGGGCGAGGTTCCCGGTCCTACTGTTAATGGGGCGAATCGGGCAAGGTATCCCGTGACGGGCGTGGTATCCCGGTCCTGTTGTTATTGGGGCATTACGGACATGGTATTCCGAAACGGGCAAGGTATCCCGGCCTCGTTATAAATGGATCTACATGCATATAGTTACGGTACTTGATGGGCTCTACCTCGGAAGAAGAGGTTAAGGAGTGCTTAGGTAATAATATATGTACGTGTGGATAAGTTTGCTTACCTTGTACGCGTTATTTCTAACCCTTTTGTTTTTGTAATTTTAGGTGCAATTGCGGACATCGCGGCTCTGAGTGGGTTCCTCAAAAAGAAGAAAAGGAAGGCTGCTTCAGCAGGTACCTCGACTTTTGCTGCCTTGGCTAGCTCTTCGACCGGTTCACCTTCGTCGGGAGTGGCCGCCTCCTTGTCACCTGCTCCACATCGGGTTTCTACCCCGATTTCGGGCCAGCGAAGGGATCGGAGGTCGAAGAGGTTCAAGTTCTTAATTCCCAAGGTAAGAGGAAGGATGCCAAAGTTGACCAAGGTATCCGAGTTTCAAAAAAGCATAAGAAAAATGCCGGGAAGAAACCAAGCCGCCTGGAAAGGGTCACTGGGAGCGACGACTTCTCCGGAAGCTATGGCCCAGCAGTATGGACGCATAACAATGTCTTAACTTCAGATGAATTGCGTCACTATACCTCAGCTGCAGACAAGGTACTGGAGTGTTCGAGCTGGATGCTGCGGAGTTTGAGCCTCTTTGTTCATACTGCCGAACGCAATGTTGCGTTGGAGGAGGAGAACAGTGAGTTCCATAAGGCTACCGAGGAAGTGAAGATTCGTGCTGAGGAGATTAAGAAGAGGGAGGCCAAGATGACCGACCTCGAGAACAACCTCTTGGACAAATCCGATAAGCTGGAAAATTCCAAGAATGAGGTCGCAAATCTGCATTAGAGGGTCATCGACCTTCAGAGGGAACGCAATGATTTTATCTCCGAGAAGAAAATCTTCTAACCGAGAAGGATGAAGAAAAGAAGAAGTTTGAGAAGAGTTTGGAAGGGGCTAGGATAGCTCTTACTTCGGCCCATTCAGAAGTTGAAAACTGGAAGGCCATAGCTGGTAAGTTTGGCGACCAACAGTTCGGAAATGTCGTCGACCAAATCCGGTTTATGTACCCGAGCATAGATGTCAACGTCTCCAAGCTGTTCAGCATAGGTGTTGTTGATGAGGACGTAATCATCGATCCCAAGACTATGGAAGTCCTCTACGAGGTGGAGCATGTGACAGAGAAGGAAATGGGGCCTTCCTCGGAAGCTGTCAAGAAGACTGCCGAAGAGACTCCTTGAAGACCTGGGATGCCGGGGTTATTTTGTAACATATAAATTTTGTAACTTAAATTTGTACCTCTTCGGAGGTCTGTTTTGTATTTGACATTTGCTTCCCCTTAATCCAAGTTAAGTTTATTGCATTGTTTGTCGCGATTTCTTTAAGTTCGCTTTTCAGAGTTGATTCTGATTCTGTTTGTTTTGGAGTAAGATCTGACTTACTTCTTCGGAGTTGGTTCTGATTTTTGTTTGTTTCGGAGTAAGATCCAACTTGGTTTCTTGGAGGGTCCACTCCAGCCAAGGAATGGTCCTCCTCTTCCCCGATCTTAGGGAGCTTGGTCCTTAAGATTGGTGAACGATATTTCGGCGTGACCTGCCCTGGAAAGACTGGCTAGGTCAATCGGGTGGTCTACCGCCTGTTCCTCGGACGCCGCTTCAAGGATCTTCGGGTGTGTCGATTACGCCCCGAATTCCTTCGAAGTGTGTGTTGGAAGTCAAAATTTCGGCATTGTTTGCCAGAAGCATGGGGATAGTGCGGGCTTCCCCAGGATCTTTCGACATGTGTGTCAAGGTGTAGAGCTCGACATTCGTCGGTGTGCTAACCGGCCATTATCTCTTTTTACCTAACACAACAAATAGTCATTAGAGTTGCAAAGTTGTAAATAACTTGCATTAAAATTTGATGTCAAATTACAATTTGAAGGAAAATTGCAAGTAATTTAATTAAACTTCGACAGTGGACAGTTCAAGGCTGTTCGAAACATGTGTAGCTTGTTAGGTACTGTCTCCGATCGATCTTGGTCGTAGAGACCGAATTCAACTGTAGTATTTCCGAAGCTTAGTCGCGTTCCAGGTTCGGGCGATGGCCCTTCCTTGGAGATCTTCGAGGTAATAGGCCCCCGTGCCTGTATTTGCGGTGACTCGATAAGGTCCTTTTCAGTTCAGAGCTAGCTTCCCTTGCACGGAATTTTGCAATCCAACATCCGCTCTTTGGAGAACGAGGTCTCCAACGGTGAAGTCTCGTGGGACTATGCAACGATTGTACCTGGCAGCTATTCGCTACTTGATGGTGGCCTCATTTAGCGCCATGATTTCTCGGTTTTCTTCTAAGAGATCTAATTCTTCTCGGGGGTACTGGTAATTCAGCCTCGGTTCAGGTGGGTGAAGGGTCCTCCAGCTTAATTCTCCGACCTTGACGGGGATCACCACCTCCGACCCATAAGTTAATCGGAATGGTGTTTCTCCGGTCGACGAGTGTGGTGTTATCTTGTAGGCCCAAAGAACCTGAGACAATCCGTCGACGCATCGACCTTTCGCTTCATCGAGGCGTCGTCGAAGACCGTGCAAGATTACGCGATTGGCTGCTTCGGCCTGTCCATTAGTCTGAGGGTGTTCGGAGAATTTGGGAGTTGAAGAATTTGATGAGGTTTTTTGCAGTTATCTCCGCAAGAGGTTGGGCTTCAACCCATTTTGTGAAGTAGTCCACCGCCACTGCTAGGAATTTAATTTGTCCTGGTGCCAAGGGAAAAGGCCCTAGGATGTCGATTCCCCACCAGGCGAACGGCCATGGGGAAGACAAGGTAGTTAGTTCGGCAGGGGGTGCGATGTGTACATCAGCGTGCTTCTGGCACTTGTCACATTTTTTCACGTATTCCTTTTTGTCCTGCTCTTAGTGATTTCTTTGCCAGCGTCCTCCCGCCTAAGTGTTGCCCACATATACCTTCGTGGATTTCAGCCAATACATATTGAGCTTCCGAGGTGTCGAGACACTTCAGCAGGGGCATGGAGAAGCCTTTTCGGTATAACTTCCCTTCAATGATGGAAAATGAACAAGCTCTTCGACGAAGCTTGGATGCTTCTCTCGAATCTGTTGGTGTCTCCCCTAAATAAAGAAGTTTTAAGATCGGTGTCATCGATGAGTCGCCGAAGTTGATGTTGGAAATCGACAAGCTATGCACATAGGTCGCGATGGCACCCTCTAGCAATTCTTGGGTCCCGGGAATGTTTTTGAGTAGCTGGTCCTGGACACTCGGAGCAGTTAATGTCTCTTGAATAACCGACCGGTGCAAGGTCAGAATTTTCGTACTGGCGAGCTTAGAAAGGATGTCGGCACGAACGTTCTGTTCCCTCGGAACGTGAACGATCTCTGCATGAACGAACCGGCCTATTAGAGTTTTGATTTGGGCGAGGTACCTCTGAAGCAAGAGATCCTTAGCTTGGTAACTCCCATATACTTGTGAGACTACGAGTTGTGAGTCGGAATGAACGACAACGCGTGTTGCACCAAGTTCGTGAGCGAATGTGAGTCCGGCAATGTAGGCCTCGTATTCTGCCTGGTTGTTCGATGTCAATAAGCCAAACGCCAGCGAGTATTCGACCACCAGCCCATCCTCGTTTTCCAGGATCAAACTGGCACCGCTTCCCTTAGGATTAGAAGACCCATCAACGAAGACTTTCCCCTTGTCAGCCGATGATGAAGATGAGCGCGGACTGAGTTCTGCTACGAAGTCCGCTAGCATTTGAGCCTTAATCGCCTTCCTTGGTTCATAGCCAACGTCAAACTCGGAGAGTTCGATCGACCACTTTATCATCCGGCCAGCTAAATCAGACCTGTATAGGATCTGCTTTATTGGTTGATCAGTTCTGACTACGATGCCATGAGAAAGGAAATACTGGCGAAGTTTTCGTGCAAAAACGACGAGAGCTAAAGCCATTTTCTTAAATCACTGATATAGAAGTTCTAGCCCTTGGAGGGCTTTGCTAACAAAGTATATCGGTTTCTGTCTGGCGACGTCTTCTCTCACCAGTATGGCGTTGATGGCTTCTTCAGTTACGGCCAAATAAAGGTACAAGGTTTCCCCTTTTTGAGATCGACTCAGCACTAGTGGTGTAGATAGAATTTCTTTTAACTGGGCAAAAGCCTCTTGGCATTCGGGGGTCCACTGGAAGGGACCTCCTTCTTGAGCAACTTAAAGAATGGAAGTGCACGCTGAGCCGAAGTCGATATAAACCTGATTAATGGTGCCATCATCCCGGTCAAACGTTGTATCTCCTTCTTCGAGGTCGGTTGTTTCATTTCGGTGATTGCTCTACACTTGTCTGGATTGGCCTCAATTCCTCTTTCGGTTAGGTACAATCCAACGAACTTCCCCGCCCTCATGCCGAAGGTACACTTATCTGGATTCAAACGCATGTTGTGCTTGCGAAGTTCAGAAAAAACTTCGGCGAGGTGGGCGACGTGGTCTTTGTCCTGAAGAGTTTTGACTATCATGTGTCATCCATATATACTTCGAGCAACCGCCCGATCTGCTTCTCGAAAACTTTGTTCATCATTCTCTGGTATGTGGCACCGACATTTTTCAAACCGAAGGGCATGCTTTATAACAGTAGTTGGCACCTTCGGTCATAAACGCAGTCTTCCCTTGGTCGGGCTCATACATTGGTATCTGGTTGTAGCCTGAGTAGGCATCCATGAAGGATAGGAACCGAAATCCAGATGAGTTGTCAATAAGCTTGTCGATGTTCGGTATTGGGTATGCGTCTTTAGGGCAGGCTTTGTTGAGGTCGGTGTAGTCGACACACATCCTCCACTTCCCATTGGACTTCTTTACGAGCACCACATTTGATAACCAAGTTATGTACATGGCTTCTTTCACGAAATTTGCCTTGATGAGATCTGCCACGGCTTTCTCCACTGCTTGGGCTTTTTCGGGAGACTGACGACGTCGTCTCTGTGCTACCCAGCGTGCCGAAGGGTTGAGTGCCAGTTTGTGACATACTACCTCGGGTGATATACCGGGCATTTCATCTGTAGTCCAAGCGAGCAGGTCGACGTTGTCTTGGAGGAATTTGATTAAGTTAGATCTCAGATCTTCGGGGAGATTGTCGGCTACCTTTGTTGTTCGGAATGTGTCTTTCCCAATCTGAACGTGGGAGGATTTCCCATCCGTGATTGGTCTCTCGATTTTCTTCGCGAGCTCCTTAGCCAATGGATCACCGATATCCTCAGCCTTAACCTTGACATCCTCGGCCCCAAAGAGGGGATCGACATCGGTTAACATTACGCCATGTGAGGATGAGGGTTTTTCGGACGCCGATCTCTTTTCTATCTGATCAATCTGAGTTCTCTTCAGACTAACCTCGAAGCATCTTCTGGCCGCATCTAGGTCGCCATGTAGGGTTACAATCTCGCCATTGGAGATGTGGAACCTCATCTTCAAATGAATTGTCGACGTTACGGCTCCAAGGTCAGCCATAGTAGGTCTACCAATGATGTAAGGATTGCATCCTGACTATTTTTGACTTCGGGTATGTGCCGAAGGTCACCATCAGTTTGACATATCCCAAGGGAGTCGTCTTCACCCCATTGAAACCCTGTAGGTCCATTCCATTGTAAGGGATAAGGAGGTCTTTTGATAGATTCAAAGTATTAAATAACCCTCTGTACATGATATCTACCGAACCCTAATCGACGAGAATCCTCTTCATGTCGACGTTTGCCATCTTTGCCCGAATTAAGAAGGGAATGTCTTTATTGGGCTCACCTCCTATCAGGTCTTCATCTTAAAAAGCCAGGGGTGGCCTACTCGACTTAGGGCGATCGACAGGAGGGTAACTAGAGTTCACGGCAGCCACAGTGATGTCCTTGTATTTCCTTTTTTCAATCTTAATGGATGGACCTCTTGGTTTGTTCGGCCCTCCATTGATGACCATGGCGATTGCCGCGGTCTGATTCAGATCATCCTCACCGTCGGTCCTCTTTCTTCGGTCTCGACTTGTGGATGCGTCGTGGGGGCGCACCGAAGGGGATCTCGACCTTTTCCTGCCCAAACCATCGCGGGTGTGCTTCTGTAACTTACCTCGCCGTATCAGTTGCTCGACGACATCCTTTAACTGGAAACAGTCTTCAGTGTTGTCCGTTACTGCGATGCCATCGGTAGCACTTTGTTTTATCTGTATCCGGCCTTTGTTTCACCCGGATCGAAAGATTAATTTCGGCATCCTTGAATTCGGTGTGTAGACACTCCTCCAAGATGCGAGCTCGCGAGGCATTCAACGACGTGTATTCGGTGAATTTGATCACCGAACTCTTTGAATCTTTTTCTTTTTTCAATTTCGGCTCTTTTTGGTTTGATCCTTTCTCCTGCGGAACCTCTCTGTGGTTCGTTAACATGCACTCATCCTCATAGCCGATGAAACTTTCAGCACAGCGCAGGAGGTCGTTATAATCGCGTGGGCGATTGACCCCGATATGGACATGGAATAAGCTCTTCTTGACTAACCCTGGCTGTAGGAGGTACATCTTCATATCTTCTCGGACCCCTCTAACTAGCATAGCCTCTTGGGTGAACCACTTGATGTATTTCCACAGGGATTCATTTTCTTCCTGTCGAATAGCAGCGAGGGTTGCTTCCGAATTAGGCTGTGGGCGAGAAGTGGTGAAATGGTAGGTGAACTTCCTACTAAGTTTGCCCCATAATCCGATAGAGGTTGGCTTTAGTCCTTGAAACTAACCCAACACGATCATCGACAGAGTCAGGGGGAACAACTTGCATTTTACTAGTCCCTTAGCATTTCGGTATCTCATGATGGTGTCGAATCGTCTGATGTGCTCATCAGGATCTCCAGTCCCATCGTAGAGCTCGAAGGTCGGGGGCTTCTCGAACGAATTTGGGATCGAAAATAATGTGATCTCTTCGGTGAACGGGCCAGCTTGGAGCAAATCGTCATCTTCATCGTACCTCCTCGAGCGACGAGGTGACGTGCTTTCTTTGGATGTTGACGATGCATATGGAGATCGACGAGAAGGCGATCTCCTCGGAGAGTTAGCAAAGTTTTGCATCTTCTAGCCGGCGACCGGTCCGTGGTTCTGTCGGCACGGGATGATCGGCAGTGTGTTTCCCTCCTTGGGGAGATCGTTCGCCTGTGGTTCGGCAACCCAACAGTGCGGTGTCCTTTAGTGGTGGATCGGTAGAAACCTCCAGATCGGGGATTCTCATGGCGTCCTTCGGTTCTGGATTTCCAGGATCTGGATGGTGACTTGGATCTGTGCCGAGATTTGGTTGGTGACCGAGATCTGCGACGAGATCTGGTTGGTGACCTAGACCTGAGTCGAGATCTGGATGGCGCGGGGGCATACGCAGCGGCTTGTTGAGTTTCCATCACGGCGATCCTGCGATTTTGGTCCTCGATCATCTGAGTCTGTCTCTGGATGATCGAAATCATGTTTTCCAAGAGCGATGGTTGAACACCAGAAGTTGGCGTAGCTGCCAGAGCGGTTGGCGGGGCTTTGCCATGAGGAAGTGGTGATAGTGGAACTTCCTCCATGGTCATTAGGAACGTGACCGATTCTGGTGTGACAAACACCAATTGTCCGTTGATCTGAGGTGACGAAGGACGAGATCCAGGGTTGATTCTCTGAGATCGGCATGGCGGTTGAATGTGTTGCGACGGTCTGGCCATAGGGTAATCAGAAAGATCTATTCAATGTAGAATAATACTCCCACTGGTCGCCAATGTTTCATGAAAGGAACGAAGTGGTGGTCTGAGTCGCTGAGTCCGTCGCGAACTGTGGTTGATGACGACGGAGAACGGTGGTGGGGTACCTGCAAAAGGTACTCCGACGATCAAGTCAGTATATCTAATGAGGTCAGCATGATGTAATGTAAACATCAATTATACCTTTTTTGTTTCTCCTTTTATATGATTCCATTTAGAGTTTGATCTGAATGGACGGTGGTTAGGAAGGGAATTCCTTACCGAGCGCTTCAGTCCATTGATCAGATCGACGGTCCTAAATCGGTGGTGTAAAATCAACGCGAATCAGGGGACTGTTGATGTAACGGACGTACCAGATCGGTAGCCATTGGTCGACCACAATTAGTCTACGGAGTTTGGCCACGAAAGTGGTCTTAGGAGGAATGGGCTTCGGCCCAGTCTGGAACACATTTTTTACTAATTTAACAACATCTAGTTAGTAGAATTCTAAATGCATGAATTTACATTTTGAAATGAGTTTATAGTACGTACGTCCTAAGCTAGCAAAATAGGAATTATATTTAGGCTTAATTACATTTTTGGTCCTCCAAGTATTTGTATTTGTGCAATTTTGGTCCTCAAGTTCTAATTGAGCGAAATGGATATGGGCTCTCTAGGTATCAAAATTGTGCGATTTTGGTCCCCTAGGTTCTAATTGAGCGAATTGGGTCCTCTATGTATCACAATTGTGTGATTTTGATCCCTCTGTTCAATTGTCATTCATTTTATAACTGAAAATATTGTAAAGACTTTTAAATTTTTAAATCAATAAACATGCCACATAGATCAAACTATGTGTTAGGTCATACCCACACGTGATATATCAACATTCTTTTAGAAATCAAATGACAAGAGGGACCAAAATTGCTCAATTCCAATAATTGGAGGATCCATTTTGCACAATTGGAACATGGGGACCAAAATTGCTCAATCGCAATACCTAAGGGACCAAATTCGCGTAATTGAAACTTGGAGGACCAAAATCGCACAATCGTGATACTTTAGGGAACAAAAGTGTAATTAAGCCATATATTGATAACAATCCGCCTTTACTATCAAATCCCTGGAAAACAATTTTTAACGTGTACAATATTGTACATCATAAGCTTTATTAATTACCCTTTTTTTCTTATTTATTACACACTTTCACTTGGAATTATCGGCCGCTATCACTCTTGGAGTGCTTGTATAAGTTGGTTACTAAGGTTTTTACCGGTAGGCTGTATAGGGTGATAGACTCGATCATCCCCGAACCAATTGACTTTTATTCGAGGTAAGCAGTTAGTGGATGGTTTGGTGGTGGTTAATGTGGTGATTGGTCTAGCCAAAATGTATGGGACAAAATTTCTGATATTCAAGGTGGACATTGAGAAAGCATATGTCTCTGTGAATCGCCCCTTTTGGATTATATGCTGGGAAGGTTTGGCTTTATTGATAAGTGGAGAGGCTGGATACGGGCATGTGTCATCTCGAGGAGTCTATTAGTGCTTATGAATGGCAGCCCAACAGGAGAGGTGAATATTCAAAGAGGATTGAAACAAGGAGACCCGTTGGACCCTTTTTCTCTTCCTTTTGGTGGTAGAGGGCTTGGGTGGTCTTATGTGGAATGCAACATCATTTGGCCTATTTAGGGGATTTTCAGTGAGAGATTTTGAGATGTTAGTTTCTCACTTGTAGTGCACGAATCATACTCTCCTCATAGAGGAGGATACAATGGCCAACCTATGGTCAATGAAGTCGATGTTGAGATGTTTTGAGTTGATGTATGGACTAAAGATGAACTTATTTAACAGTAATATAGTGGGGTTAATGTGGATGGCATTTTTCTCGATATACATTGGCCATCCTGAATTGTAAAAAAGGGTTGGTTCTCTTCAACACTACAACAATTAACACTTTGTACAATAGGAATCTATATTAGCTAAATCGCAACGGATGTTAAATAAAAAGTGGTGGCATTTTGCAATTAACGCGTACGTTATTACATCGGTTGCGTTATGAACCGATGAAAAAAAACCTTTATTTCATCCATTATATATACAATCGATGTAAAAAACCTTTATTTCATCCATATACAACTGATGTAGAAAACCATTATTTCTTCCATTTTTTTAAACAAATTGGCATGCAAAAGTATCACAATAGGAAAAAGAGATCTCAACTATGTTGGCACCTCATATCCTAATTTATTTCATCCATTATATTTACAACTGATGTAGAAAAGCTTGTGCTCAGTATATCTTCTATTTTCCTTTTTGTGTTTTTCAATCTCTGTTCTAAACCTTCTCCCTAACTCACGAACCCTGGCACCTTTCGTTGTCTTCGTCGCACTCCAGCCCACATCTTTCCCGTCGAACTCTGTACCCCACGTTGTTCTCGTCGCATTTCTCCCTCTCTATTCTAAACCCTATCCTCCCTCACTCACGAACATTAGCACCTTACCTCGTTGTCTCCATCAGACTCCACCCCAAGTTACTCCCTTCGCACTCAGCCTCGCACCACCACTGTTGTGCACCACCTCAGGCGCACAGACCCAAACCCGCAACGGCACACTCAACACTCATCCTTTCACAGTTTGATATATCTCTCTCACTACTTTCTGCATTGGTGTTCTCGCGTTCTTCCCTTTATTATTTACTAATATCTCATTCTAACCCAGATGGAATATCTCTGCTCCTCTATCTCTTGTTTCTAAAAACCATAATCACAAAATAAAAATCGGTAGGACTTGGTTTAGGGTTTAATTTGTGTGACTTAATTTCTTGGGTTTGTCTACTGTATTACTCTCAAATTTCCCTTATGTGATGGTCGTCCCTTCTACTGATTTTAAGGATTCGATTTGGAGTACAAAGCTCAGCAGGACCTTCAACTCGAATCCCATCAAACTGAGCTTGCCGCTAAACCCTCCAATGATGCTCATTTGCAAGTACTTTCTTTTTTGTTCAGATTTATAATTATTTTTTTGTACAACTATGTTTGATTTTTGGTGAGCAGTATGTTGAGTTATCGTATTTACACATTTCAAAGACTTTTCAGTTTTTGAATTTATTCTTGGTTGGGCGATTGTTTAATTTCGGTTTTCATGTAGATGCCTACTACAATTAAGGAGTTGCGAGGAAGAGAAAACAAAATCTAGATGTTACATTGAAGGTGTTTGATGTTGTTTCTAACTAGGCTTAATTTTTGTTTTTCAGTTTTTATCATTGTACATGGACTAACAGTTAGGCTTACTGGTGCAACATTTGGGATTTGTCATGTAGATGCCTACTACAATTGAGAAGTTGGAAGCAGCTACCCAACAATCTTGGATCTTGGATATTCTTATCCAAAATGTTCGCATTGAAGCTAACCTAAACATTTGGAGGGTGTTTGTTTCAAGTTTAGAAATCACATTCCTGGGAATATATTGGTAGGGAATGATTATTCCTATGTTTGTTACAAGGTTGAATAAAATTATTCCTGGGTATAAAGATTCCAAGGAAGGAAATAACTTCTAATATTCCCATATATTTATTCCCAAGGGAGAGGGTGGGAAAGTGGATTTCCATGTGATTATATATGTTTTTTTCAAAAAATTCCTATAACCACATTTTTTCCTAGGAATGTTAAAAAAATTGCCAAACACCTTTTTTTAAAAATACTGGGAATAAGATTCCCATCATTATATTCCTGGGAAAGCTAATCCTAGGAATTATTTTTGATGACTTGAAACAGACGCCTCCTTGGTTCTACCAATGATAGCTTCTACAAGTCCAAGAGGGAGTGGTTAGGAAGACATCATTTTATCTTAGTATTTGAAAGGTACCATTCACGGTTCTTATCATACTTGTTATATGATATTTACTAAGAAAGTTGTACACTTTAAATGGTGATTGTGTCCATCTATTTTATCCACAGTCACCTGCTGAGGTGGTAGAACTATTCTCTGTAGAGAAACAACTTCTAAGCTATCTTAAAGTGATAATCTGAACGTGCATTCAATAACGAATCAGTTGTTAACTTGAGATTCAGATTACCACTATGAGAGCTTAACATTTGTTTCTCTGTAGAGAATAGCTCTACTACCCCGAGTTTAACAAAATTATAGATAGGTCAAAGGAGTGTCTTCCTCTTGGGACCCTTGTGTAATGATGTAAATTATATCAAAGAAATAATAAAATATAATACTTGACTTGTAGTTAGCTTTTAAGCATTCTGTAAATTCTATCTATTTTGAAAGATGAGTACAAATTCAAAACTTGCATTAAATTTTGTTCGCAATTCTTGAATATTAATTCCTTTATCGAATTATTACAATGGTGGTGCGAAAGTCCTTGGCTTCCTCAACGGTGACCATGGTTTCTTTAAACGGCGAGGCCCTTGAGTTCTATCCCATACAACTCCACATGTAGCCATCCATTTCATAGACAAGTTTTCCCAACTCCTTCTCTTCACAACGGAACAATTTTGTTGGGGATCAATGGAAGGTTGAAGGACCAAAGCAAAGGCTGATACAAAATTGTCAGGTTTGACGACTTGCTAATCACACTCGACGAACACTGCTTTGAACATAACAAGGCTGCCGATGATCCAGGTGAATGGTCTAAGTTCGGTCTATTCCATCTTTGGTCCACAAATATTCAAATTTTGATTACAATTTTCTTGTCCGTGTTTTCCATTCTTCATCCATTGTATTTTACTTCCAGTGGCACATTGTTAAATTAAAATGTTTGAGTCGTGGTCTCTACGGTTTAATTTGTCTCTTGCAGCACATTTAATATTTTCTTCGCATCAAATTTGGTGTTAATAAAACTAGCCAGTAATCTAACAACTTAATCTAAAATTATAGCCAATTAACTACAAATTCATTTGATATATATAGCACATATAAGAAGCTAATAAATGACAGTAGCATATATATAGCAATCTAAAACTATATATTCTCACAATAGAATACCACGAGAATTATCTTCATATACAAAAAAATGCAAAGAGAACGTACCTAGGTTAGGGTTGGCTCCTTGCGTTGTCCTTAACGGCGACAACATTGTGTGGTTTCAACTGCGACGGCTAAGGAGGGAGAATACATAGGTTATAGTTGCTTATGAGAAAAATAAAATAGAAAACAGTAAAGCGAAGAATGAACACAAATTAATCTAGTTCACCAGCGAAGGCGATGGGGTCACAGGTGATCAAAATATGATGGGTTCACGTGAATGCGTGGAAGTGAATGGCGATGACCTGGGTGGGAGACATTCTGAGTTGTGAGGGAGAAAGTAATAAGAGGGAGACGTTCCTTCGTGCGTCTTTAAATTTAGTTTCAAGCTTCTGATAACGTGTGCTTGGGAAAGCATTATCTAAAGTACATTCAAATAACATTTGATCAAGAAAGCATTGTCTGAAGGTTTAACTTCAGAAGATGTTTGACCAGGAAAACATCATCTCAAAGCTCCATATATTTAATTAAAAGTAAAACAAAACACAGACATTACAGATAACATTTTCCTGTGCAAACGTTATCTAAAAATTTGCTTCTAATAGCATTTGCCCAAACAAACGTCATCGTATTTTTTTAGATAATGCTTCACACTTTACGTGATTACTGAAAGTTGTTATAGCTTCATGATGTTGGCTTAGTGCAAGTCATAGGGAAGGTGTGGGGTTGTGGAATGGGGAGGGTAGTTCTCATCGATTGGTGCCAGGCAGAAGGAGACCAACGCTAGATAAGCGAAAGACTATTGGAGATGGTGTCGCCATGAATCGGGGGAGGGTTGTGGATGGAGTTGAGAAGAGAGGTAATTTGGTGTTAATGGTGTACAATGTAAAATGGTGGGACTGCTTGATCTGGCGATTTTTAAGAGTTTTCCACAGTGATACATTAATTACAAAGTTAACCTTACATGTCGCCCTTGAGTATATCCATTCTTCTATTGTTAATAGTTAATGGCTGAAAACTTTAATTGTAATGCTTGATTAATTACTATGTAAATGATGCAAGATAATTTACGTAAAAGATGAGTATTGTCTCAAGTGCATGATCTATCTTATATATTGTGTTTCACCTTGTATGAAGATGTTTTTTTACTTCTTTTTATCATTCTCGGTGCCCACTCAGGTTTGGAGTGCAGTTTATGCTTTGATTGGTTTTTATGAGTCATACGTGTTGATATTTCTGCTCACTATATCCAATTTAGTTCCTTTTTAGGGGGAAAATTGTGATATGCTCATCATCTTTTTTGGTATGTTGTGGTATGGTCTATTTTTTCTATGCATATCCCTTAGACTTTTTTTAATAATATTTTTTTCTTATAAAAAAATTACTATGATAAACAATAGAGATGTCATCATGTTACAACCTCAATCAATTTAAAATTACTGTTTTCCATTGTGTTCTAGAGATGTCATCATGTCATCATGTTACGACCTCAATCCCTCTTAGACAACATTGTGTTATTTCGGCTGCGACGGCTAAGGAGGGAGAATACATAGGTTATAGTTGCTTATGAGAAAAATAAAATGGAAAACAGTAAAGGGAAGAATGAACACAAATTAATCTAGTTCACCAGCAAAGGTGATGGGGTCGCAGGTGATCAAATATGATGGGTTCACGTGAACGCGTGGAAGTGAATGGCGATGACTGGGTGAGAGACATTATGAGTTGTGAGGGAGAAAGTAATAAGAGGGAGACGTTCCTTCGTGCGTCTTTAAATTTAGTTTCAAGCTTCTGATAACGTGTGCTTGGGAAAGCATTATCTAAAGTACATTCAAATAACATTTGATCAAGAAAGCGTGGTCTGAAGGTTTAACTTCAGAAGATGTTTGACCAGGAAAACATCATCTCAAGGCTCCATATATTTAATTAAAAGTAAAACAAAACACAGACATTACAGATAACATTTTCCTGTGCAAACGTTATCTAAAAATTTGCTTCGAATAGCGTTTTCCTAAACAAACGCCATCGTCTTTTTTTTTATAGATAATGCTTCACACTTTACGCGATTACTGAAAGTCGTTATAGCTTCATGATTTTGGCTTAGTGCAAGTCACAGGGAAGGTGTGAGGTTGTGGAATGGGGTGGGTAGTGCTCATCGATTGGTGCCAGGCGGAAGGAGACCGACGCTAGATAAGCGAAAGACTATTGGAGATGGTGTCGCCGTGAATCGGGGGAAGGTTGTGGATGGAGTTGAGAAGAGAGGTAATCTGGTGTTAATGGTGTACAATGTAAAATGGTGGGGCTGCTTGATCTGGCAATTTTTAAGAGTTTTCCACAGTGATACATTAATTACAAAGTTAACCTTACATGTCGCCCTTGAGTATATCCATTCTTCTATTGTTAATAGTTAATGGCTGAAAACTTTAATTGTAATGCTTGATTAATTACTATGTAAATGATGCAAGATAATTTACGTACACTACAAGAATACGGGCTATCTGCGGCGGTTCAAATGGCCATCTGCGGCGGTTTCAACCGCCGCTAAATGCACCTGCCGGCGGTTCAATAACCGTCGTAGTTATCAGTGTCGGGACGTCTACTTGCGGCGGTTCTGATCAACCGCTGGTATAACCGCCGGGAGAGTTACCTGCGGCGGTTCTGGCGGCGGTTATTTTTAGCGGCGGTTCATGTGGCGGTTTGGAACCGACGGCAACAGAGTTAGAAGTTTGAATTTCGTTTTGGGAATCTGCGGCGGTTACAACCGCCGGGAAGTGCTCGAATCAAGCAGAGGCGATTTGTAACCGCCGCTAAGTGTCTTTTTTGTTTTTTAATTTTGTGCTGCGGCGGTTTTAACCGCCGCCAAATGCCTTTTTGTGTTTTTTTAGTTTGTGACCTGCGGCGGTTGAAACCGCCGCCAAGTGCTTGATTACCAATTTATTTGTTTCCCAGCACGTTTGATTTAAAATTTTTAATTATTACAATTTATTTTTTTTAAAACCACTACAATACCACTACAATGAAATGAATATCCAACCACCACCACAATTCAAAATTTTTTTTTATAAAAATTGCTCAATAAAATGAATTACTTTTATTAATAAACTAATTAATTATAATTTCCTCTATTAAATGAATATCTAACCACTAATCATATTTATCAAAAAAACTATTATATAAAACGGTAGTCAAATGTAAAATACAGTAACACAAGTTCTTTAAAAGTACCAATAGTTAAGTGCAGTTATACGATTAATACATTCCTTAAAAGTATCAGTTGAGTAATAAATCCTTAAAAACTAAGGAGAAGGTCGATGTCCATCAGAAGCTGACCCTAAATCGTGGCTTGCATATGAAGAAAGTCTCACATCGTGGTGAGCACGAATCAAGCTGAAAAAATAAAATAAATATTAAACAGTCTTTTAAATGACAAGTAGTTATGTGTGTTATAATAGAATGACAAGAAAAGCCACTTGTGCTTCACCTCAGGAGGTGATCACCTCAGGAGGTGATTAATAATATTAAACACTTTGTGGTATTTTAATACTCTTACCTGGTTAAGTGTAGGTGGAAATTGGCTGCCAAAGTGTTGCATAAGATAAGCCACTTGTGCTTCTAAAGTGGGAACTATTGCTACCTGTTGCTTCAAGGCTGCAACGCTTTCCCTACTTGCTTGCAGTTCTAATTTCATCTTTTCAAATTCAGATGACGAAGGAGCTGCAGATGATGAGGAACTCGAGCTCCCATATCGATAAGTGGGTCCAAAGACTTGAGTGGGGGTGATGCCAAACCCCATGCCCCGCACACGTCCCGGGTGCTCTTTTCCAAACACCTCAACATAGGCATCCTTTTCTACAAATGGGTCATCCATTTTCTCATCTAGTTCCGCCTATATATAAATTGACAAACATTATGACGTATTAGGATGTATACATCACAGTGGAAGCATAAAACATATTCACACGTGGTTATTCATCAGCAGCCCAAAAAAGACTTGAATCACAAGGAACATAAGACATAAAGAACAACCATGATATTAACTTCTAATTGCCTATATTTTAATGTATTTCTACCGAAATTTCGGCAGAACCTCCCCTGAAATATGGACAACCCAAAATGACATATACACTGTATAATCACAACACAACAATACCAACCACAATCCAATCAAGAATTCAATCCAGGATCATATCCTTGTGTTGTATCATGTCATGTGTGACTGAAACCCAAATATGCCCAGAATGCATTTTAACTATAAATAAAGAACTCACACTCTTTTGTCTCGCTTCATCGTTAACAAAACTTCCATCGTGTTTTGTGTGCGCAATAGAATACATTTCTCCTCTAGTATAACTTCTCCCGATTTGCACTTCACGACATTGTGAATCAAATTAATAACATCATAAAATAATCAATTTACATTTTACAATAGAAAAATACTAAAAGCATATATAAGTGATACCAGTTCATGTTTTCCTTGCAATTGTTTTTCGACCCAAGGGTATGGGGAATAGTTTGCTTTTGTCGATTTTACGTATTTTTCCAGCCATCTCCTATAATATTAAGGAAAAAACAAAGTTAGTAAATGATATTAGAATATTTTTAGCACATCACTTCTTACCATAATGTCTTCACTTAGTCGATAGTTCAAAAACCGTCCCATTGCTCCCTAGACATGCCATCAGTGCGGACTCAAGGTTTTCTTCAGGACTTCGAGTCTCATCATAATATTCGCAAACAAGATGGCATACTATTGTCCCTCCACTTTTTTCCAATATTTTCAAAGATGTACTTTTTATGTTGCTCATCATTTACATCAAATTTTGCCTGCATAAAACAAAAGAACCCTTAGTAAACAAAGATAAATAGAAAATGAAATGTGTTCAATTATATCTCATACCTTTATAGGGTATTCCCAAACCTTGTTCTTGTAATCTCCAGGAACCTTTGGCCACCTCCTATAGGCGATAGGAAATCTTCAAAATTAGCCGCATTGCTCCTAAACCTCCACCCAAAAGGCCACCGGCTTCTCCAATTGGTTGACCATTTTCATTCCATTCAAGGACCACTTTCTTCCCTCTTGGAAGCACAAACCAATCATGGACTTTTAAGCGTTTTTACATGCGTACTGACCTCATCTAAATCAATATTAAAAGAAAATATTAGTATCACTAAACATATAATTCATTAAAACTACTAATTAAATGACCAAAGTTACTAGGATGCAACTTACATACCGATCACATCAAGCTGTCCAATATTTATTGGACTTTCTCCCATAAATGCGTTGATGATGTTGGTCTTGAGGTTGAATAGGTTGAGGATCATCCGACCGAGTAGGTTGGAATTTGATTTTCAGCTTCCATAGGTTGTGGATTTGGGATTTCATTGTTAATGGATGAGCTAGTATGAGATGGAGGCACACTATGTGATGCATTTTGACTTGTAGTCGAAGTATTAGCCTGAACTTTGGTGGCATGGACCGTGTCATGGGAGCGTACCTTTTCTTTTAGGCATCCTACAAAACCACAATGTTAATAATCTTTATAAAATATAACATGTACCAAATATAATATATGACAAAGAAGGAATAAAAGAGTGAACACAAAGACTAAAAATTTTACCCATACCTATCACTCAATCATATTATGATTGTAATCATCAATATTATTTTCATTAATTGTTTCATTTGGAATATCATCATCTTGATGGCTCTTGCTAGCTGTATATATATGATATCATCGAGAAAAAGTTTGTTCCAAGTTTTGTGACGGATAAACCTCATTGGAAACCATGATCCCTTCATCTTCTTCACCCATGTCATATAAGTCTCTTGGCTTTAAATGGATAGGTATGATCCAACCCTTTTCCTTCTCACCATCCACATAAAAACCATGTGCGCTTCAGAAGCTTTAATAAATGGTTCATCATCTTCATGATCACCTGTATGTCTTAGTCTTGTGAAATTAATTGAGGTAAAACCCAAATTATCTTTTTTCATGCCTCTGGTGTTAGTTGTATTAGCCCACTTACATTTAAATAAAGGAACTAAGAATGCACCATTGTAGTTAAGCTCAATGATGTCTATGATCTTCCGAAAGTAAGACATGGCTCCAATTCTCATTTGGGTATTTTTATTACTTGAGTAACTTCTAGTGCCAAATGTACAAAAAACCACAGTATTTTGAGTTTTTAGTCCTTCGTCTCGTGCCAACGCTCAAATTTATATCCATTGACGTTATATGCACGGTGAATCTCCTAGCCTTGTCAATAGGACCTCTAGCAAGACAAAGAAGGACTTCTTTATCCGATTCACTAAGATTGTTCAAATCTTTGTCAATCTAAAAACAAAAATGTGCAAAGTGTTAGTGACATGCATGTTACAAATATACACGCCTCACTTCTTGTGGAATACACTTACGCGACTAGAGAACCAATTAACAAATTCTCTATGAACCTTCTTATCTATCTCGTGAGGATTCCTTGAACGATTCCTTAGTTGTCTCCGCACAACTTCTCTAAATTCCTATATAGATTTGAGTTAGGAAATATACAAAAGCATAAACTGGGAGTACACCGTTTTGAGAAGTACTTACTGCAGATAGCGATCAACCGCAGGGCAGTTGGTTAGTACATGACGATGAGCTTGTAGCTTTTCTTTGGATGTAAGAGTGAAGTATGAAGAGCTGCCAATTGGTTTTCCTACTTGCGGGAACAATTCATCCATTAGTGTTTTAGGTTGCACATCATTGGGTTCGTCGTCTACACGACTAGGTCGATTCCATCTTGTCTCAATATTATCCAGATATCTTGAACAAAATGTTAGGATCTCTTGCATTAGGTAACCTTCCGCTATAGATCCTTCTGGTCGTGCCTTATTGCGTACATAGGATTTCAATGACCCTAGATACCTATCAAATGATAACAAACATTTTTAGTAATAATTATTCTAGACATTATTCGGTCAAAAAGAAGTATCACCACACATAATTTACCTCTCTATAGGATACATCCATCGATAATGTACGGGACCTCCAAGCTTAGCTTCTTCAACAAGGTGAACAATTAAGTGAACCATGACCGTAAAGAATGAGGGCGGAAATAACATTTCCATGTGGCATAGAGTGAGCACAATATCATGCTGCATTTTGTCTAAATCTGGAACACATAGCACTTTACCACATAACTTCCTAAAGAATGAACATAACTCAATTAAAATTGCCGATACCTCCTTAGGCAATCCTACTCGCATGGCCAATGGCAGAAATTGCTCCATCAGTACATGACAATCATGACTCTTTAGCATCCCATTTATTCAAGATCGCCCACATCGATGCACCTAGAAAAGTCGCTTGAATAACCATCCGCATGATGATATTCTTCAAAGTTGTTAAAAGGACTTCTTTCCTTGTTTAGTCATTGTATAAATGGCTAAAGGAAACTTTCCACTTTCATCAGGCCAAAGGTCATGCTTACAACCCATTGATTGAAGGTCTCTCCGAGCAAAGATATGGTCCTTTGATTTTGCGTCATTTAATAAGGTATAGATGACATTGTCGCACACATTCTTCTCAATATGCATAACGTCAAGATTATGGCGCAATAAATTATGCTCCCAATACGGAAGCTCAAAAAATATGCTTTTCTTTTTCCATTGTTAGGTTCCATCTTGCGAGGTACGCCCACCACCACGTGATCGTTTCCCCTTCCACCTATTTCACTCTTTGACCAAAGGTGACATCAATATTCTTAACTTGTTCAAGGATTTTGAACCAGATAACATTTTGGGTGGATCACGCCGATCTTGTTCTCCATTAAACCGAACCCTGTTCAATCTAAATCTGTGTCTTTGATCAAGAAATCGGCGGTGACCCATAAAACACCATTTCTTACTATGGGGCGGGGCGACAAGGAATATGATCAAAGTTACAAGTCGGACAAGCGATCCTGTATCGTGTTCCATCCAGAGAGATCCCAACCCGGAAAGTCACTAATCGTCCACAACAATGTCGCATGCAATTTAAACATCTCTCGAGTTGACGCATCATAAGCATCTACACCGTCATGCCATAAATCCTTGACTCTTTGATCAACGGTGCATATAAACATCTATATTATTTCCGGCATTTTTTGCCTGGAATTAGTGTTGAAAGGATAAAAGATGTCGGTTTCATACGCACCCATGAAGGGGTGTTGTAAGGAATCAGAATAATTGGCCAAATGTTGTAACTTGTACTTAAAATACCAAATGGATTAAAACCATCAGTAGCTAATGCAAGGCGAATATTTCGCGGATCTGATGCAAATGAGATGTTTATTAAGTCAAACGCCTTCCAAGCTTTAGAATCTCTAGGATGTATCATCATGCCATCGCTATTACTATCCACAGAATGCCATCTCATATCCTCGGCCAGTCTTTGAAGACAAAAACAACCTCTGCAAACGCGGTTTAATGGAAAGTAACGAAGAACTTTTGCAGGCACCTTTTTCTTGCTACGCCCATCATTGGATGCCTCAACCTCACCAACTTTTGTCCTTGATTTCCATCTGGAAGTGTTACATACTTTGCATGTTTCCTATTTTCATCTTCACCCCAATACAACATACAATGCTTTGGACATGCATGTATCTTTTTCATGATCCAAACCAAGCTTGGTTATAGTTTTCTTTGCCTCATAAAATGAACTTGGAATCTTTGCATATTCAAATGCATCTTGTAGTAGTTCTAAGATCATTGTCATAGCCTTATCACCATCCCACATAAGCATTTGATATGATACAACTTTACTATAAAAGCAAGTTTGGAATATTTTGTGCACCCTTCATACAATCAGTTCTTCTCCATCTCTTGCCAATTCATAAAACTCTTTAGCATCACCCCTTCTTGAGTTATATCTGGTGTCCCTCTTACATCTTCGCCACTTGTCTTCATCTACACAAAGGCCTATCAACTCCAAAAGCTTCATTAATCATGTTACGAATTGGATCTTCATCAATCACGGTTGTCTTGTGTTGCATTTGAAACATTGAACTCATCCACTTGGTAGTTTCCCTATGCTTGACTCCCGTGAAAGAACCAAAGGTGTATCCTTCGGGAAATTTGTTCCAACAAAGGTGGTCATACACCTCAAATTTCTAGTTAGCCGATATTTAAAACCACACAATGGACAAGGGCATAATATTTTCACTTTGTAGAAGGGCGTCGAAAAGCAAACTCAATAAAATTTTTAATCCCTGGTCATACTCGGATGAATTTTGTGGCATCGTAATCCATGACTTATCCATTGATTTTCTTCAAGCAGAATACCACTATCAATTGGATTTAAGGAACTGAGTTTGAGTAAGCAAGCAAATGGCATAAAAGATCTAACATTTAACTCCAAATTCTAAAGCAAGAAATGAACTAATCTAATTACTATGCAGTAATTAGATTGAACCAATTAGAAAAACTACAATTGCACCAAATCCCACTATGGTGTACTTTTGACAAATTACTCTCTAAAGTCAGTTTAATTTTATCTATAAATAATCCTAGTTAGAAATTGAGTTTAGAAAGCTTCAATTTTTACCTTTGTAATAGGGAGAAAGAAGATGGAGAGGTGAGAAAATGAGTAGAAAATGGATGAATCTTCAACTTGTTTGGATTGAGATAAAAAGAGATGAAGTAGAAGGGAAAAAAACAATTTGAATTTTCTCTCAACTTATCTAGTTGGATGAAAAGTAATATAATAGGAGAAGAACAAGGAAAGTAGCATTTCATTAAAGAATCCATCTTAATCAAACCAAAACAGAAACCTTAAACAGAGAATTGATCTGAGAAGGTAATGACAGTGAGGAGGCTAAGTCCAAATAGTTATCATATTTCATATATGTTATTCTAACCATAACAGAACTGAGCTATGTATTCAACTCTTACAGACAAGCAGGATTCATTATAGAGTGAATGAAAGCAAGCAACTGATCATATATATATATATATATACTACTGTTCAAATAAAAGCAAGCAAAGATAAAACCCTGATCAGATAACAATGTTGCACAAGGCAGAGACAAACCTGAAGCAGAGGGCTTGACAAAAGAGAACTGCAAATAAGATTTAATGCAGTGAGATGGAGATGGCATAACAAAATGGTAAATAAAATTTTCGAAAGCAGAAATTACAAGTACAATTGTTACAGGCAACTTGCAAATAGATAAAAGCAATTAACAATGTTGGAGAAACCTCCACCAAGGTTTTACGATGATCCAAAACTCAGTCAATGAATAAGGCCCAAAGGAAATAAGCTATAAATAAATAAAAAAACTACAAGGTAAAAAGGGAACTACAACATATACAGTTTTCTACATTTCCTATTAAAACACCTCATTCATTAGTATCCAATTTTAGCCACACAGCCACACCACAAACTATAAACTCCATAGTCCAACAAAGAAAAACAAAGGAGCAGAAACACAGTTCAACACTTTCATCATCCTTCAACTATGAACCCTGCTGCTACAACTAGCCAAGGAAAAAAAGAACCAGAAAAAAGTCCTCCTCAACATTTTCATCATCCTTCAAACAAAGACCCAACAAAGACATCACATCTCCTTCTATGAACCCCAAACCGCACTAAGAACACAATGCACCCCAAAAACAACAACCAACAAGATAAAACCACAAACTAATTTTACAATAACAGAAAGAAAGAAAAGGTAAATAGAAACAGAAAGAAAAGGTAAAAACCAGAGAGAAAGAGGGAGACAGCCATCTCAGTACTTCACTTTCAGCATTCCACAGTCAAAAAAAACAATACTTTACAATACAACAATAGTATTTCTTAACCCAATCAGCAGAACACAAAATTGACCATAAGTAAAAAAATAGACCTTCACAGATCCTGTGTCAAACATTCTGAGCGTCCAGAAAAGCCATTTCGAACATGAGCATCCAGAAAAGGTTTTAATCACTCATGTATCAGAAATAAAAAAGGATTCAAAATTCTGTTTTAATTCCCATATTATATTTCTGGGGTATAGGGGGCAAAATTTATGTTCTAATTCCCACAAGAAGAAGAAGGAGAAATTTGAACGTAAGAAGCAGAATGCGTATTAACATTACTGAAGAAATCAAGAAACCCAAGCTTTTAAGCTTCAGAAATTTGAACGTACCTTCCTCTTCCAGCAATTTGTGTTTTTAGCTTCAGAAACCCGAGCAAGCCCCTTTAAGCTTCAAAATACCTTCCTCTTTTCACTGCAGTTTCAGTTTGCTGTTTAAATTAAATGGCTTACCTATTAAATTCATCATCATCAGAAGAAGGATTCAAGAAGGGCTTACCGGTCGGAATTTGTCGACAGTGACGATACGGCGGACCTTACGAACTGGGAGTGGCGAACTGGGTACGAGCGGCGAAGGAGAGGCAGAAACGCAGGTTTACATGAATTGGGGTTTACAAAGCAGGGCAAGTATTCAACCGCCGCTAATCGCCGTTCAACCGCCGCTGAATGAGAGGCAGAAACGCGATTTTAAACCAACCGCCGCCGGTGTCCTCAAACCGCCGCTAAATTCAAGTATTCAAGGGCGGTTTTACGAACCGCCTCGTAAACCGCCGCCGATGTTCACCTGCAGGCGGTTCAGGTTGCAACCGCCGCTAACAAACCGCCGCCGCTGGCCTTATTCCTTGTAGTGGTAAAAGATGAGTATTGTCTCAAGTGCATGATCTATCTTTTTTTTTTTTTTAGGCAAATGAGAGGAGAGAGGCCTCGTTAAAACCTTCTGATGCAAAACCCTCCTTAGGGAAAAAACACCAAGAAGGAAAAAGAGTACCCCTGCCTAAAATTTATTAATAAAAAGGAAAAATAAACAAACATGGGGGGACTAGACCAAAACCCATGAGCAGAAACAAAATGAAGATCCGCAAAAAAGAAACACCCGTCTAAAAAGGTAAAACAAATCTTGACATGCCCACTCAGGTTATTTACTTCTTTTATATATTGTGTTTCACCTTGTATGAAGATGTTATTTACTTCTTTTTATCATTCTCGGTGCCCACTCAGGTTTGGAGTGCAGTTTATGCTTTGATTGGTTTTTGAGTCATACGTGTTGATATTTCTGCTCACTATATCCAATTTAGTTCCTTTTTAGGGGGAAAATTGTGATATGCTCGTCATTTTTTTGGTATGTTGTCGTATGGTCTGTTTGATATATGCCTATCCTTAGACTTTTTTTAATAATATTTTTTTCTTATAAAAAAATTACTATGATAAACAATAGAGATGTCATCATGTTACAACTTACAACCTCAATCAATTTAAAGACTAGTCTTGTTTTTTTTTTTTCGGGTACATAAAGACTAGTCTTAATCTTAATAGACAGAGGAAAGGAGAGAGTTTTTCCAAATCTAAATTAGAAAGACAAAAATGATGACAAAGACCAAAGACTTTCATGGTAAAGCGACAGGAAAATAGATAAGCATTATTTATTACTAGTACGTTGGTAACCGAATACCGCTGGCTATATATTTTATTAAATTAATTTTTGTTATAATTCAAATTTCTTTTTTTGATAAATATTATAATTCAAATTTCTTGTGAGCTATGGTCAGCAGGCTGTATATATACATCAATTGCAGGAATTGTCAAATCAGAAATAGGGCTATTCCTTCTTTCATTTGTAGTGTATACTATACTGTTTTGCATCATGCCTTCTTTCTCCGCGAGAACCCAAAGGTTCTCATTGGCTGCTCCGCTGTTTCTATTGGGATTATTATTATTATTGACAATAAACCTTATTCCCACGGCAGGTCAGTCTCTCTTTTATAGAGATGTCAAATTTCTGCCAATTTCTATGAGTTAGTTTCCATACTAGTGTTTAATTCACTAACACTTCTGCATATTTGCGGGTTATTTATACGTTTATAAATTTTATTTTTCAAAAAAGAATTTTATTTCATAATTTCTATTTAATTCATAAAAAAACTCAAATTTTATTTTATTTTCAAACATTTACTTTGATTTACTTTTTTTTTATTTCTCTTCTCATTCAAATTTTTTAAATAATTTTGCTTTACTTATTTTCATGATGTCTAATTAATTCATAAAAAACTATATCAAGTTTAATTTTACTTTTATTTCTAATTCTATTCTCATTTTCTTAATTTTTTTCATCACGCTTCTCATTTGAGTTTTGAAAATTAATTTTAACTTCTTTTTTTTTTTTCATTTTTTGATGTCGTTCTCTTTAGTACGTGGCGTGTGTGCGCAATTTGCTAGGGGTAATCATTCAATTTGCTAGTAGATACATAAATGTATATCACGACGTATTCTATTCATAAGATCCCATTTTCAATTTTAATCTGTGCTATGAATAATTTCTTCAACGCACATATTACTTAATATATGCCTCAATTATAGGACATGATTGAAGTAGTTTAATGCATACATACATATATACTATCCAATTAAACACCGATCATGACCATATAAAATTATATATATTTTTTGGGCTAGCAGATGCTCAAATAGGAATATGTTATGGCATGATGGGAAACAATCTACCACCAGCAAACGAAGTAATAGATCTTTACAAATCAAACAACATCAAGAGAATGAGACTCTACGATCCCAATCAAGCAGCTCTACAAGCACTAAGAAATTCAGGCATTGAACTAATTCTAGGTGTTCCTAATTCCGACCTTCAAAGCCTAGCCACAAACGCCGATAACGCACGTCAATGGGTACAAAGAAACGTGTTGAATTTCTGGCCTAGTGTCAAAATCAAATACATTGCAGTGGGCAATGAAGTGAGTCCCGTTGGAGGAACCTCTTGGATGGCCCAATATGTTCTCCCAGCCATTCAGAACATATATCAAGCAATTAGAGCCCAAAATCTTCATGACCAAATTAAAGTTTCAACAGCAATTGACATGACCCTAATTGGAAACTCATTCCCACCATCACAAGGTTCATTTAGGGGTGATGTTAGGTCTTATTTGGATCCAATCATAGGCTACTTGGTATACGCAAGTGCACCTTTACTTGTTAATGTTTACCCTTATTTTAGTCATTCGGGTAACCCACGTGACATATCTTTACCTTATGCTATTTTCACCTCTCCAAATGTTATGGTATGGGATGGTCAATATGGGTACCAAAATTTGTTTGATGCTATGTTGGATTCGGTGCATGCAGCAATTGATAACACAAGGATTGGGTGGGTTGATGCTGTGGTCTCGGAGAGTGGTTGGCCTTCGGATGGAGGGTTTGCTGCTTCTTATGATAATGCGAGGATTTATCTTGATAATTTGATTCGTCATGTTGGTAAAGGTACTCCAAGAAGACCTTGGGCTACGGAGACTTATATTTTTGCTATGTTTGATGAGAATCAGAAGAGTCCGGAATTAGAGAAACATTTTGGGGTGTTTTATCCTAATAAACAGAAGAAGTATCCATTTGGGTTTGGTGGAGAAAGAAGGAATTGGGATGTTGTTGATGGTGAGTTCAATGCAACAACAGTTTCTATTAAGAGTGACATGTAAGGTGGGATATTAATTAAAGTCTTTAAAGTCTTGCATGATTTCATTCGCAAAATAAGAGAGAGAATCTCATGTTTGCCTGTAGGTTTCATTAATTTATCCTTCGTTTATGGATGAAAAAAAAAATGTTGGAATGAACTTTTTTTTTTTGACAAAGTGTTGAAATGAATGTTAAAGATTATATCTATAATTCTATATATATTATGTGTTGATCAATTAGCAGCTAGCATTATGGAGAAATATGATGCAAAGTAAATTAAATTTTAACGGTTAAAATATAATTTCTGGTCAAGAATATTGATTTCAAGATCTATGAATTTTAGGACCACTAAAGATGATATGCATGGATTATTTTAGGACCATTGGCTTGAATAATGAATGTAAAAGAACGAGGCTTTTTTCCGTTCATTGCTACTTTATCCTTAATATAAATATAAAATGAATTTAAATTAAAAATAAAATAAAATAAAATAAAATTATTTGAAAATTGTTCACGCAGATCGAATTATATGAATATTGAGGGACTTTATTTCTTAAAAAATTAATTTTTTTTTTTGACAAATCTAAAAAATTTAACATAACATGATTAATTTATATGAATACAAATAAATTTTATATAGCCCATTAACAAATTCAATATTGTTGTAGCCAATCTTTCAGGTTCCTCCACCCCACCACATTGCTGCCAGCACTCCCATCCCACTGAAAATCCAAAAGTGCCCTTTAAATTTAATTTTTTTCCCTCCCGTTTCTTCTTCTTCTTCTTCCTCTCATCCCTCCCTCACCACCTCCACCACCCCACCACCGTCCTCGACCACCAACCACCGGAGCACCACCCCTCCACCACTACCACCTCCCCAAAATACTTCCATTCCTTCTTCCTTCTTCCCTCTTCCTTCTTCCTCCCATCCCCCCTCCACCACCAGAAAACTTGTCGGGGCCACCACCCCTCCACCCCCAACCTTTGGAACACCTCCTAGAGACCAGCGACCAACCAGTGACCACGAGGCTAAACCTGTCCATTTTCGCGATTCTGCTTTTTTTTTTTCAAAATTTTACAGGCTTCCACCGGAAGCTTAACATAAATATGCTTTCGGTAATTGAATTACACGAAGTATATTTATGTTAAGCTTTCGGTAATTGAAATACCGAAAGCCTATAAAATTTCGAAAAAAAAAAGCAGAATCGCGAAAATGGACAGGTTTAGCTCCAGTGGCCGCTGGGTTGGTCGCGGTGGCCCCTAGGGAGGTGTTCCGGTGTTGGGGGTGGTGGCTCCGGCGAGTTTTCCGGTGGTGGAGGGGGGACGGGAGGAAGAGGGAAGAAGGAATGAAGGTATTTTGGGGAGGAGGTGGTGGTGGAGAGGTGGTGCTCGTGGTTGGTGGTGGAGGACTGGTGGGGTGGTGTGGGATGGTGGAGGCGTGGTGGAGGAGTGGTGGGAGGAAAAAGAAGAATAAAAATTAGCTTTTTTTGGATAGGGGTATTTTTGGGGTTTCATAAATTTAAGTGGTGGGGGTGCTGGCAAAGATGTTGGTGGGGTGGAGGAAGCAACTGCCATCTTTCAGTTATTTAAGAGTGGAGATAGCAAAAGCCCATGAGGTTGTGTTTGTCCCAAACAAGGAGGCAGTTGCTTCCTCCACCCCACCAACATGCTGCCAGCACCCCCCCACCCACTAAAATTTATGAAGACCCAAAACTACCCCTACAACTTAAACCCAATTTTAATCTTTTTTTCCTCTCCCATCCTGTTCCTTCTCCACCGCCCCGAGGTTCAGAGCAAAGGGCTTCTCCACCACCCCATCCCCACCGGAAAAGGAGGCGGCCCCACCACCCCTATACTCTCCACGCCCAACCGCGCCGGAAGAGAGTGCTGCAGGACGGAGAGCGCTGTAGGACGGAGACCACCCAACAGCGCAAGGAGCACCACAAACCTCGTCGCCCTTTCCAAAGCAGCACCACGAACCTCGTTGACGCAGCGGCCACCGTGGACGAAGACCCCCCTCTCGCTGCCGCAAAAGACCTTCTGTCTCCCCCCATCGGTAGTCTCTTGCCTTGCGCTGTTTCTATTTTTGTTGTTTGATAAATGGTAGCCTGTAGCATTATTTCTTTCCTCATCTGAATGTTGCCAGATGAAAAGAAAAAGCTCGTGACTTTCCAATATTGAATGGTGCACTGTGTGAACTGTGAACCCGCAAACGAATTGAAACAAATTTTCTCTTGTAGTTACAGGCTTCCGACAATTAAGAAGCCGGAAGCAATTTTTAAATCATGTATAGGGGGTGTCTTTATGCTTCCAGTAACTCAATTACCAGAATGTAAGTAAATCAGTATTAGATAGCTTTCGGTAACTGAATTACCAGAAATGTAAACGTTTTACACTACTGGTAACTCAATACCCGGAACTCAATTAAAACAATCTGAAATACCTTGCGGCAGCTTAATTGCCGGACGTGTAAAAAGTTTTACACGGCCAACAATTAAGTTGCCGGAAGGTATTTTAGATTGTTTTAGTTGGGTTCCAGGTATTGAGTTACCGGTGGTGTAAAACAATTACATGTCCGGTAATTCAGTTACCGGAAGCTGCTTAAAATCATTTTCTTGTTTTTAATTCTGCAACTTTTTATATATAACTATAATTACGTATGTAGATATGGAAAGAAAGAAAGAGCGTAGAAAGAGGCCGACAGCTTCGGAACGTAAACAACGCCAAGCTGCGCAGCAGGCTGAGAATGTTGACCACCAGGTTGAGGCTGAGAATGTTGACCACCAGGCTGAGGCTGAGAATGAAGAGACTGAGATTCCCCTACCACCCACCGTGGTGTCTGTACCCCAAGTCCAAGGACCATTTTTGGGAGGTCCTAAAGATACCTCACTCCTGATCACCTTTGCTGATCACATTGCTCTTCGGTTGTGGACTGGAGTTGAGGAGGTACTGAAATGTGTATTATAATTTAATTTGATTTAATTGTTGGTTTCAGGATCGCGGATCGATTAGAGTGATCAACCATGGTCCAAATATTGAGGACATTGGAGAACCTGCAGATGCTATCAAGGAGAGAGTGATTCGTTCGGGGCGGGCCCCACTGATCGACTGCCCATACAAGCTATTGGATAGGGGCGTGTTATCAGCATTTGTTGAGAGATGGCACTGAGACACCTACAGCTTCCATTTGCCCGTAGGAGAGATGACAGTCACTCTTGACGATGTCTCCAATTTACTTCACCTTCCAATCAGTGGTAACTTCTTCACGCCTCCTCTGGTTGATAGAGACTATGCAGTTGGTTTATTGCACGACCTATTGGGGATGAGTTATGAAGCTAGCCTGGATGAGCTTAAAAAATGTCGGGGTGCCCACCTGAGTCTATCAACTTTGCGCGAGATATATGAAGATAAGCTTGAGAAAGGGCAGCTTGAGAGGGCAACCAGGGCAAATTTAATGTATCTTGTCGGTGGTACTATCTTTACTGATAAGAGAAATAGATACATTGATGTGACATATCTGGAGGCATTTCGAGACTTGGACAGTTGCGGTAATTATGCCTAGGGTGTGGCTGTTTTAGTGCATCTTTATGATCATCTTTGTGATGCCAGTTTTCATGAGACCAAGCAGATGGCATCTTACCTGTCCCTCTTACAGGTATGAATATTGTTATCGTGTATTGCATTATGTCTAGAAAATTATACCAAACTAACTCACTACTATTCATATAGGCTTGGATATATGAGCATTTCACGCACCCATTCTTGTGCTCCCGGCATGAGAAAGACAATTATGATGAAGAAGATTCTCGAGCCACTCATTGGACTCCCATAAGGGGTATAGGTTTGGTACAAACCCCCAGGAGGATACTTGATGAGCTTACAAATGACGATGTATGTTGGATGCCTTATACGGAGCACCGACAGTATCATGATTTCAATCTGCTATCGTTGTTTAGGGGCTGGATCCGATGGGGTTCTTTGATGCACTTGCATCTGCCCGATAGGGTGTTACGCCAATATGGCTATGTGCAGAGCATTCCTGGCTCACCGCATGAATTTAGAGGTAGGGGGACTTCTCCAGAGGACATGGATCAGACCTGGCTACACTGTATGGATCATCTGATTGATCTTGGGACTGAGGCATCAGATCCAGCAGCTACAGTATATGGATATTTCGAGTGGTTTCGCCAAGTGTCCCATTCTTACGTCATACCACGAGCCACCCTACTTATAGCATCTACGTCATCTACTTCTGACTGTGGCACAAATCATGCGGTACCTTTACGATTTCAATTTAATATTTTAGTCTTTTAATTAAATGAACTATTGTTTGTTGTATTGTTTTTTATATTGTTTGTTGTTAATTCTCGCAGAAGTACAACCAGGCTGTTGAGATCTTGCAAGATATGATCGAGAAACATCTCGTGCTACTTGAAGGAATGGACATGGTGTAGAGGGCGTTGAACCTAATACGCACTGCCAACGGGGAAGAGCTAGTGTATCAGCGGAAGAAGAGGACTCGAGGCCGTTAGCTTGCATTTTAGTGACTCTTTGTAATTGGTTTTTTGTATTGGTACTTAGTCGTGTACCTTAGACTGAGGCTGTTAGTTGATATTTAGTGACTCTTTGTATGTTCTTTTTGTATTGGAACTTAGTCGTGTACCTTAGACTGACACTGTTAGCTGCACGCTTTGACTCTTTATATGATCTTTTTCTACTAATACTATTACTTCGCCTTATATTTTGAGGTTGTATCGTTATTGTTTGCACGTCGTCGGTATTTATAAAAATATGTTTTTCAATAACCTTCCAGTAATTGAATTACCTGTGGTATAAAACTTATGACACATCCATGAATTCAATTGCCGGAAGGCATTATTTAACTTACAAACAGGTTTACGACAATTACATTACCGGTAGTGTAAACTTGTTACACGTCCATGAATTCAATTGCCGGAAGGGATTATTTACCTTTACAAACTGGTACCGGTAATTAAGTTACCGGTAGTGTAAAATATGTTACACTTCCAGCAATTCAATTTCGAGAATGTTTTTCATAAACATATTTCCTGTGTGTATGTTTCAATTCTGTAATAAAGATCATCACATGTAATAAAGAGGATATCATATGTAAATACATTTCCCCATTAGTGAGTTAACAAAAAATACATCAACCATGTGTGTTAAATACATTTCCCCTTTAGCTTTACAAAAAACACATCAACCATGTATACATTTCCCCTTTAGCTTTACAAAAAACAATTCCCATGTGTACATTTCCCCTTTAGCTTTACAAAAAATACATCAACCATGTGCGTTAAATACATTTCTCCATCTTCAATCATCTCCATGATCTATATGAGTGCGTTTTATATGAGTACGCCTGCATAATCTTTCAAAAGCCTGCATGCAGCTAACATATGGTGACTCCGATGGTCGAGGCTCCGCAGAACAGTGCTAAAACCATCCAGGAATAGTAGAAGGAATAGGAGAGCCAGTCTTCAAATAAACCTATCATTTCAAACAGAAATTTTAATTACCTCACAACAATTATAAACTTACGTTAATTATAATTAAATTGCACAACCAATGGCATACTTGTACCCAGTGACTTTCATAAACAAATCCAACGCAGATGATACGATGGGATGATTGGGATAATGGGGGTCGACCTCTGAGAGGGAAAAAGGTCGACGAACCCCCTTTGGCCAAAGAGACCTGAACAACATTATACCTTGTAGCAATAACATATCCCATCTCTAGAAGTGTCATCCACTTACCAACATAAGGCACCTTGCTAACATAAAGGGATTGCTTCATCTCTTCCACTATGTCACTACTATCAAATGGCTTTTCATAGTCATCGTGGAACTCTCGAAGCTCGCTAAGCAGTTCCTGATGGATTAGAGGCCAAGAGTCTTGACCTCTACCAAGTAAAGCGGCAATACAACGATACCCACAATTCCCATCGGGTACCACATCAACAATGTCCTCGATGTATTGGTGAATCTGCACAAGGAATTCGTGTATCATGGGCACAACTGTAGTCGGAAGTGGCTCAGAGACTGATGGTTTACATGTAGCGCCTACTGACATGCTATCAGTTATGGAGCAAAATGCATCATCGACATGCTCCCAAAATGATGGTTCACATTTAGTTGAACAGTCCATGTTCGACACTTTACACTTACCCCTTACCCTTCTTAGGTGCTCCTTTTGTTTTGACCTTGTTAGGAGGTGAACACATAGAAGTTGTGTGTGGGAATGCTAGCTCCCATAACTTTGCCTTCAGATGAATTTTTCCTACCTCGTCAAGTTGTTGAAATCGACTTTGCAGTGCCTCCAATTCAACATGTATTGATATCTCAGAACCAGGCTCGTTGGTAGAGTCGTTATTAAAATTTAATCTTCGCCAGTGATTGTGAACAACATCCAGTGGAACTAAGGCATTCACCCTAACGTATATGGAAAGTTCACATGCACACGGTAGTCCATGTGTGGTTCTAATTGTCCATCCACAAACCGAACTATCGATTCCAACATCGCTAACTCGACGATACTCGTCGGCAATATGGTCTAAAGCGGTCTTTGACACAAATCCTCGCAAGTGTTTGTAGAATGGAGTATTGTGTCGGTGGTCAGTGATGAATATGCTATGCTGCAACGATGCCTTTATCTCATTATGCTGCAGTATCAACATGTTGTTCATGGCTCCAAAACATATACACAGGTTTCCTCTGCTATCTTGCAATAGCTTCTTAAACCTCGAATGTGCGGCCTCAACCATGTTACATAAATAAAAATACCATATTAGATACATTAACAATATTTGGACAAAACATCATATAATAAGCATGAATAAATATTGACATACCTATTAGTTGTTGTATTTCTAAGGTGCATCACTCGATTTGTCCATGCAGTTACAAATCTTTCCTTGTGAGGCAGCAACCGTGTTTTTTGGACATAGTCCCAAAAATCATAAAATCGTGAGCAAAGATGTTCAAAATCCACCAACCACTGAGCGTACTCATTCTCAGCAATAGAACTCGTAAGATCATCCCACGCATCCATGACAGGATTAATTTCTTTGTTCAGAAACACATTCAGCTAGCACTTAGCCTACACATTCTTGCGTATATGAAATTGGCACAACAAATTGACTGAAGTAGGGAAAATAGCTGCAACTGCATTCATGAGAGCAATGTCTTGGTCATCTCAAGTTCTGTAGTGCCCAGATGAAGTTATCTGCACGCTCGGACTCCATGTAAGTGAAAGCCACAGAGAAAGTCAAACCAGTTGACGTAACGCCAACAACCTTAAGCAATGGCAACCGATATTTGTTTGTTTTTTATGTGCTGTCAAGCAACAAGACAATATGGTAAGTATTAAGAAGTGTCACTGCATCTGGATGTGTCCAGAATATGTCTCTCACAATATCAGAACCGTCGACCCTTCTATACCAATAGACATACTTATCAATATCCAACAAACTCAGTAAGTGTTGTATTTCAGTTCTTGATCCCCTCTTAAAGGCCCGATGTGTGCATCGGTAATTATATACTTGTTTGATAGTAGTTAAGCTTTTCGCATTATGATCTTTCAAGGTCAGTAATATATTTCTCGACGTTACCAAGTTTTTTGTCATGTCACAAACTAATGATTTCTCTTCCGTAGATAGCCGACCGACAAATGAGTGACCCACCAATGTTTCTGCTAAGTCGTGATTGTGAATTCCACACATTACATTAACAATCCATCCTTCACCACCTTTTAGGGGTCTTCCCCTTAATCTGAAGGGACACTCACATTTTCTAGAACCCGTGGCTTTGGAAGATACTTTTTTGTTCCATGGTCGGTACCTACCACTTCTTTCATAGGACAAAATTAGCTTACTCTTCCTTCCTACACGTCCCGTGTATGTATTCGATCTCAAAATCACTATAACAATTCCATTTTGTCTCCCAACTCCTTTAGCCCAATTCAGTAAATCATTTCGAGTCGGAAACATCTGAACATATGAACACGTTAAATGTAACAATTTTTACGACTTCATAACTTATCATTTTTCAGTTTTATAACTACGTACCTCTGAAGTTGCGAATGCATTGGTGCAATCCACTGTCTGCATATTTGGCAAGGTAGACAGCATCATGTCAAAACACTCATCTTCCATGGTGTATTACTTAACCACAACCTACGGTGCCAAAACAGAACATTTATATTGAAGTTTCAAATTTCAGGTACAATTGTTACCAAAAAAAAGAAAAATCAGGTACATTTCGGTAATTCAATTACCGAAAGGTATTTTTAGCTTTCGGTAATTCAGTTACTGGAATACACTAACAATAACTTTCGATCACAATTATCGGAAGCTATTGTCAGTGTATTCTGGTAACTGAATTACCGGAAGCTAAAAATACCTTCCGGTAATTGAATTACTGGAACACATACAAATAGCGAAAAAAAACTAGAAACACGAAAACGAAAGTAAAATACCTCCGGTGGCCGCTGGGTGAGTCGTGGCCGCCCCTTGGGATGTGTTCCGGTGATGGGGGGTGGAGGGCTGCTGCCTCCGGTCAGTTTTTCGGTGGTGGGGCGGTGGAGGGGGGATGGGAGGAAAAAGAAAGAGGGAAGAAGGAAGAAGGAATGGAGGTGGTGGCAGTGGAAGGGTGATGCTCTGGTGGTTGATGGTGGTGGACGGTGGTGGGGTGGTGGAGGATGGTGGAGGCGTGGTTGAGGGGTGGTTGGATGAAGAAGAAGAGTAAATGGAGGGAAAAATTAGATATTTTTGGGTTTAAGTGGTAGGGATAGTTTTGGGTTTTCATAGATTTTAGTGGAGTGGGGGGTGCTGGCAGCATGTTGGTGGGGCGGAGGAAGCAACTCCCAACAAGGAAGGCGACTATGCAGGGGTGTTTGCCATTTGTACCCCTATTGTTTCTAAAACACCCCCGCCCCCTTTTTCTCTTCATTGTTTCCACAATACCCTTACCGAAAAGTAGGTTATAGAACCCCTACCCCTTATCGAATACATAGATACCCTCCCTCCTCTTCCCCCTCTCTCCACCCTGCCCTCCCCCCCTCCATAGCCCCGCACCCATCAGTGCCAAAACCCACATCCCTTTCTCCCATCTCCCACCCATTCCCCCATCACCCCCAAACACAACCCCTTCCCCTTCAACCACTTGCGCCACCCCTCCCTCATGCCCACCTTTCCCCCTTCAAACCCCTGCACAAACCCCTCCCCCCCGGTAAATAAATATAGTAGCATAATCAAAGAACAGAAGAAGTGAGAGAAAAAAGGAGGAGAAGCCATCATAGCCTTTGTTGTTGCTGCGTTTCAATGTCGTCGCAAGGACCTGTGCCGCCTCTGCCAAAAACCCCAACCAAGACCAAGTATGTGTGTTTCGGAAGTTAACTTTCATAGGCGGTCTGGAAGTTAACTTCTGGAAGGCAAAAACAGTCTAGAACTTAACTTTTAGAAGGCAAAATAAAGTCAAACAAATATACCTTTCGGAAGTTAACTTCCTGATCTACGATATTAACTCGTGCGGGTGTGTTAGAAAAACAAGAGGTTGCAAATAGTAACCCCCAATTTCAGACAATTTTAAAAGATGACTTTTTGAATGACCCATTTCAGCTTGCATTTCTGTAGGATAAAGATTTTGGTTATCTATTTATGAAGCAATAATAGAAAGACATTTGATTGGTCATGACTATAGGGAAAGGTTTTGCTCAGTGTGTTTTGATTAAACAACATTTAATACCATGTATTAAATGCTTTTGATTACTAAATTTTTTTATTTAATTACACTTTTAATCACTCTAATTTGAGCTATGTGCAATTTTGGTCCTTCAATTTTTTTTGTGTGTCTATTAAGTCTCTCTACATAATGAATATCATGATGTAGAGAGAAAAGGAAAATTGAGAAAGTTGAACAAAGTGTAAAATGATTTCATTAATCTGAAGTGTTACATGATTAGAGTATATATAACATTGTCTTTCACAGTCCATTCTCTAACTAACTATAACTTTCTCCAGTTATCAATATCAAAAAGTAATTGTTTATGTTATTCAACTGTCTAACATATACTCTTATGCCACCCCTATGAAAATCAAGATGGTTGAGAAATTGCAACCATTTTGAGTTTGGTGCGTAATTTTGTAAAGTGAGTGGATGGCAGTGGCTTAGTGAGCGAATCTGCGAGTTGGTTAGAAGCAGGGACATTTTGAACTGGTAATGACTTGGATACCACCCTTTCTTAAACATAATGTATGTCCAACTCCATTTGCTTCGCACAACCATGCAAAACAAGATTATGAGAAAGCAAAACAACACTAAATTGTCACATAATAACATAGGAGTGTGAAAGAGGACATGCGGTTCATTCAACAATGATTGGAACCTTAAAACCTCTGTTTTAGTGTGAGTCATACTGCGATATTTGGCTTCAGCATTTGAATGTGCTACAAAATATTTCTTCTTCAAACCTCCAAGAGATAACGTTTGGACTAAAAAATGCAAGAAGGTGGAACACCCATCGACATGGTAACTGGCCCTATCAAAATCACGGTAGGCTCTAACAGAAAAGATATCATCAAGATGAGCAGGCAAAACTAATACGCCAAAATCGATTGAATTAGTCCTTGTTGATGGTTCTTAGACGATGCTTGATATATGGGGTCTAGAAAATTGATTGAATTAAAGATGAAATATTAAGGTTGATCATTAGAGCTAGAGTTTGTGATTGATTGAGCTTGAGGCCTTAGGGTGTTACATTGAGGATGTTTGCGTTTGAAGAGTTTCGAAATGTTTGTGACTTGTAAATAATTGAAGATGTGTGCATAAGATGTGCTTATGCTTGCAATTGTTTTCGATGATGCTACGTGATGTATGATTATGACTATGTATCATTATGGCGAGTGACCTAGCCTATGAGAGGCGATGATGGTGCCCGAGTGATATCTCGTTTATGACGTATACCTAGCCCGTGAGAGGCGAGGATGGTACCTATTATGTTTGAAATGAGTTACGTGCATTGATATTGATGTGGCAAGTGACCTAATAAACCCCAATTTAGTGCACTTTTTTGGGTTATTTTTGGGCCATTTAGAGAGCATTGTTGAATTATATGTTGTTATATTGGCTAATTTTGCTCTCTTTTGTGCATAAAAGGTTTAAATTAGTGAAAGGAATTGAAAAAAATTAGCTTTTGGAGCTAAAAGGAGCGTTTTGGAGCTTCAAAGAATGAGCACGATCGCACAGGCGATTAACATGGTCGTGCGCATCTCCAATGTTTAAAGCATTCGCATCCAGGCCTATAACACGAGCATGCTTAGGGGAGCACAGTCGTGCAATGACGAAGAATCACTGTCATGGCTCACCTCTCAACAAAGCATCATGGCCGTGCAACGAGTTCAAAACACCGTCTGATTTTTGTCTGCGCTCAATGAGCACGACCATTATTAAAGGAGCACGGTCGTGCACCGGTGTGGAACACGGTCGTGCACTAGTTTGAGCACATTCAAAGTGTTATACCCCAATTTTGTCCACTCATTTTGGCTTGTTTTATCTATTATTTTACTTTTGGGTTGAAATGATAAGATAAATTGTTGCTTGGGCCATTTTTGCCTTTGCTAAGTTTTAGTTTTAAATCCTTTGGGTCTGGCTTGGACCCAATAGCTGATATACAATCCAAAGGGCATAAGTCCAAACAAATACAATACAGTCCATTACATGTCCAAAAATTGCCCAAATACAAACCAAGCCCAAAACAAAATTACAAAATTTGGTAAGAAATCAAAAACAAAAAAAACAAAAAAACAAAACAGGGGAGACATCGCATGGCAGCTTCATGCTGCAGCTCATTTTTTTTGGATAAGAGCCAATGCTCTTTCTTACATTATACGCTCCTTTCCATTTTTGCCCAAGACAGTTTTGCTTTGCAGCCACCACCTCTCAAAGGCACCACAAGAGGTGTTGCCTTGTCTCCAACCAGCAATTTTCCCCTGCTCCAAGCATTCCACCTGCACTATCAATTGCTCCTATAAATACCATAACAGAATAACAGAGGAGGGGGATCCTGAGACTTTGACCACCAAACAGAGAATTAGAGACTCCACATTGGGGTCCTAATTCCATTGAGTTTTGAATACAGCGAGAACACAGAGAGAGTAATTAGAAAAGAGCAGAAATAAAAAGAGGAGAATCGAGAAGGAGGGAGGCTGGATGCTTCACCATCCATTAGAACCGCCATTTTCACCCTCTTGAGCTCTGTGAGCCATTCCCACTACTCCCTTGCATCGCACCACACCACACAGTTACCATAACCATCTGCAAACTCCATCAAAAATAACTGAAACATCTCCAATGATTTGTTAACAAAGGGAAAACAGCTTCAGCAACAAAAATCACAAAAAAGAGGAATAAAGATGTTGCAAAACAGAGAAATTAGAGAAATGGGTTTGAGATAGAAAGGGGGTTGAACGCTTTTTGGCTGACGACCACCACTGCCCGCGATGGTCTCCGTTCTTGGGCGTTTACGTACGAACCCGTGCCGTGAACCACCAGTGCCTCTCCTCCGTGAACCACCGCAGAGAACCTCACGCACCTTTGCATCTCTACCTCCTCCCCTGCGTAAGCTTCCCTCTCTCTCGCACCCATTTTTTTCCTCCCTGTGTTAACTCGTCCCTCTGTCTCTCGCCCAGACGTTTCGCTCGTGGCCGCGCGCGACCAGGGACGGCGCGCGACGGCCGCATCTCTCTCGCGGCACCAATCGCCCTCGTTCCTTCTCTCTCGTGGCGATCGCCCTTTTCCCCTTTTTCACCCTTCTCTCATGCCTCCCTCCTCTTTTCTCTCGCGACTCCGCCGCACCGCCTCTTCCCTCCTCGTGGCCCTTCTTGTTCGCCTCACGGCCGCGCGCCACTTCCCCTTCCACACCCCCTTCTTCTCCCCTACTCGCTCTCCCCTTCTCTCCCTCTATCTCCTCGCGGCTGCTTCATTTGGGATTAGGGTTCAAACCCAAATATCAGCTCCCCCTGTCTTTTATTTTTACGTTTCATTTATTTCATCTTTGGGCTCAGCCCATTTTATTTTATTTTTTAACGCCTTCCCCTCCCTTTTTTATTCTGTCTTGTTATTCGTTTGGGCTTCAGCCCACTTTTTTTTTTCTTTTGACAATTTTTTTTAATTTCGTTTTTGGGCTTCAGCCCACTTAATTCCCCCTCCTTTTTTTATTATTATTCTTTTCCTTTATTTGTCAATCCTAACATAGGCACCCTTTTTACTAGTCAAACTAGGACAATTTTACACAACTAAATTTCAATTTATCATACAAATTTTTAGACCATATTTTCTTGAAAAAAATCACACGTTAAAATTACGAAGATTAATTACTAGTAATGATCACTCGAGATTGCTTCCCGTTTGCTCGTTATGAATGTTAATTTTTAAAAACGGGTTATTAGTGAGGACTACTCTTGATTGTTTCTTGTTTGGTCCCCATGAAAACCTATCCTCTTTATAAAAATAAAAGTCAAGTTATTTTTACTAGTAATGATCACTCGAGATTGCTTCTCGTTTGATCATTACGAACACCGTTAATTTCCTAAACAAAATAGGCTATTAGCGAGGACCACTCTTGATTGCTTCTTGTTTGGTCCCTACAAAACCTACCTTTTTTTCATCAAAAAATATATAATTAAAATCAACCAACACACAACCATTTTCTACCCAAGAACTACGTAGCCTTTGATTTCTTCACTGCACCCGAAGATACGTAGGAGCAGGATCTCATTCCTGTCAAGCGCAAAATAAACAAATTTTATTAAGTCCTTTTCTTATCTTTGTTAATTCTTGTCTTTTTTTAATAAAAGGGAAATAAATATTTTTTAGAAGTTAATAAATTTTTCACAATTAATTAGAGATAACCTTTTTCGAAAGAATGTCGTAGGGTGTTAATACCTTCCCTACACATAATCGACTCCCGAACCCAAATCTGGTCTCAAGGACCATTTTCTTCAAAAAAAAGGTTTTTTCCAATATTTTCCCTACGAAATAAATTATTGGTGGCGACTCCATTAAACTCGAATAAATCCCTCCGGATTTTTTGGTCGCTACAGCTGGCGACTCCACTGGGGATATTTAGAGAGTCAAGCCTAACGTGATTAATTGTGCCAAATATTTAACTTCAATTTTTTTTAATTCCCCTTCTTTTTATTTTTTTCTTTTGTAAATAATTATTTATTATTTATTATGCATTTGTTTATTTTTAATTTGTTGTGAATATTATGTACATTTCAAACATTAGGATAGACGACTATATTTGTATGCTTTGTTTGTTTTACAGCTTGGGTAGTGTTAGGGTGTTGCCCCTCTCACACACCGCACCTACACGTTTGCACACACATATTAGTAAGGCCATATACCCGGGTCAGAGCAAAGCTTAAGTTGGGTGGAGGTTCGGTGATAGTCAATTGGAATTTGCTTTCCTTCTGGCTATTGCGAGAACTTCATCTAGAGTGTGCTCCTTCTGGGTATTCCGCACTGGATAGTTATCTATCGTTGTGGTTAATACTCAGGAGGAGACTTTAGCTCTAGAGGCCTTTGGTGAGAATGGGATTAGAGCCACCCGTGAGATCTATCACTCAATACAAGACTATAGACCCCTTAGGTCAAAAAATCTTCGACTTTAGGTTTAACCCATTTAAGACACAAGGGGCATCATGTCATTTTTGTTCTTCCACTAAAAATTTGTTATATCACGTCCATGCATAAAAAAGGGTCTACTAAACCACATATCTTCAGGCATTCTACACAAATAATCATCATCACCACTCAACATTATATCTTCATGCATTCATACTTCCAAAAAAACATGTTGAATTTAAAAAAAAAATGTCATTCATTCTCATTTCATTTTAGGTTGCCAGGGAATCATAGGAACTCAAAAGTTTGGTTGCAAGTATTTTGTGAGGTAATATGGGATCAAGCGGCGAAACCGTCCCTTTGAAGAAGCACATACATACGACAAGCATTCAGCGTATAACCTTCATTGGAAAGTATAGGAATATTCTCAAATTGCTAGAGGTGGACGTGCAAGTAGATGCCATTTCTGCACTTATCCAGTTCTATGATTCTCCCATGAGATGCTTCACTTTTAGGAATTTCCAAATGGCTCCCACACTAGAAGAATTTTCCCGGATTTTAGGATACTCGACCGAAAACATGAAACCCTACCAACGCACCCGAGATTTTGATCTCCTGAAGAGGTTGCTGTAATTCTGAAAGACAAGGAGGACGAATTAAAGAAAAGAAAGTTAAACCGAAATGGTGTCGAAGGGTTTCCGCTAGAGTATTTTGAAGAAAATATGAGGCATTTGGCTAATGTTCAAGATTGGGCGTCTTTCATGGAATTGTTGGCTCTTACAATTTTTGGAATTATGTTATTTCCACGCATTGATGGTTATGTAGACTTGGCCTCGATTGATGTGTTCCTAGCCTTTAAAAAAGGGAAAGAGAGCCCAGTCACCATTCTCATGATACTTATTGTGCCCTCACTCATTGTCGTGAAAAAAAAGGGAAGAAGTTATCATGCTGCTTATCCACTCTCTATGTGTGGCTTGTCACCCACGTATTCAAAAACAGGAAAATATCATGTCCCTTCGTAGACTTTAACACATGTGATGTAGGGATCAGAGATGGAGATCGGTGGGCTGTAACTTTGGAAGATCTTAATGAAAAGACGGTCTGATGGTACCCAGGGTGGTTGGATATACATGAAATGATCTATCTGTGCGGGAATTTCCCTAATGTTCCACTTATAGGAACAAGAGGATGTATTAACTATAATCCTTCTCTGCTGCTAAGATAACTTGGTTACCCTATGATGAATCCACCATCGGATCAAATGATAATCCCCTTTGTGGTATACGAGTTGGATCAAGGAAATGGTGGAATGCTTAGAAAGGTCCGACATGCTTGGGACCAAGTCACTCGGAAAGGAAAAGTTCTCGGAAAAAGAAGCATTGGTGCTACAGATAGTTACCGCCAATGGATCGAAAGTAGGGTTCGGGAAATCAAATTACCATTCCATGGTATGCCCCCACCGGAGCAAGAAGCACTGGAACCTACCCCTATTACGAGTAAAGAGATGGAAGAACTTAAAGTGGCATTGTCAAAATCTAATGAGGAAAAGGAAGAATTACAAGTAAGGTTGGAAAAGGCACTTCAAAAGAACAAGTACTTGCAGTCGGAAAATATCCTAAAAGGGAAGTTCATCGAGAGAAGCAATAAAAGGGAAAAAGTAGAGGAAAAGAGTAAGCGTGATGTGCAACTTTGTCTGAGAGGGGCAAATGAAGAGCTAGAGCTGCGTAATCAAGAAAGGGATAAGGCTATTGATGATGCCTATATGTGGAAGGAGTTGTGGACAAAATCCATGATTGCTGAAAAGAATGCGCAAATAGAGCTTGAAGGTTTAAAACAACAGCTTAGGGATGTGGTAGCTGAATATGATAACCGAGTCAAGAATGAGAAGCGTGACAAGGAAGAAATAGAGGAAATACTTGTGAAGTATCAGGATGCATTGAAAAAAGAGCAAGAAGACACGAGTGAGCTGAAAAATTATATTGGCTACCAAGAGAAGATTTATGATGACCTAAAGATTGAAAGCATCGTTTTAAAAAACTGGTCAATCAGCTGGAGAATCATGAGATCATTAATGAACTGAGAAATGAAGGAATACATTGGAGGGACTGCTTTTCAAAATTGGCAAGGTTGGCCAATCAAGCAATCATAGATATCCTAAGGCGTCTAGAGGAGGCTGATGCGGCAATGCACTCACTAAAAACTCCGATCAAAGTTTATGAATTTGTTGCATTTTGTAAGAATCTGATAGAAGAGTTGAGAGAAAAAGCTGGTTGTCCTATTAAGAAGAAAAAAAGGACAGCTAATTGGTGAAGTTTTAGTTTGAATGAATTGTACTCTTTTTCCTTTTCATCAATAAATGATTTGTGCTTTGCTTATTGATCCCATTTTATTCTCCAAAGACTTAATGCTTTTAAAGAAGTAAACGGATAACCATAACAAAGCAATGAGGCCTACGGTTCCTTGGCACAAATAAATAGATTCATGCATCCACATTCATTCATTTTTCTTTTCTTACATACTCATATCAATTTTTTTTAAAATCACCAGAAAATAATTGAACAAACTGGTTCCTCAACACCCTTATCGAACTCGCTCTCAATCAAAGATCATGGATGACCAAGAGATGAAAGATGACGTCAACCAGCTGAAGGAACAGATGAGCAAAGTTTTAGAGATTCTGCAGTCCCTAAACAAAGACAAGACTGCAGATGGGGTATCTCCAGCAGTGAATGATGAAAGTCAAGCTACACCTTCCCACCCACCTGGCTTCGGTCCTATGCAGTTGCAATATGGTCTCAATACTCAAGGGATGATGGTACCTTTTGCAATTTACCCACATGGTCCTACACATTCCCCAGCTAGCAACCCTCAGAATCAAGTACCACAATTCCCACTTTATGGACTCCCACCTGGTTATACGCCACCTATGGCCAATGATGATACTGCGAACCATAATCCTCAAGGCCCCCAGGCACAACAATTCCCGCTATTTAGTCTCCCGCCCGGTTACACATCGCCAGGTGCTAACAATAACTCTGCAGAAACTGATTCCCAAGCACTTGTTGTACAAGATGTAGCTCAAGGATCCGGTTTAGGTACTGAAACCATACCAGTTCAATGCTCAACTCCTGTCTTCATGACATACACCTTTCCACCTGGTTATGCACCACCCTATGTCGGGAATACTCAAGGAGTCAGTACGCCTGTAGTGACCCCCGTAGTGAATCCCCGACCATTTGGTTACCCCTATTATGTTCAAGGAAATCCATTAAATCCCCAGACTAATCGCATTGCCTGGTCTCCAGCTATGGGGGGACCCAATCTGAGCGTCCCAGTTGGGAATCAATGGTCTGATACAAAGTTGTAAATCCTCGAAGATAGACTAAGAGCTGTAGAAGGAGTGAGTTATCTCGGTTCAAGTATTGCTTCAGATCTTTGTCTCATACCAGATGTGGTTGTACCGCCGAAGTTCAAGGTGTCAGACTTTGACAAGTATAAAGGGACAACTTGCCCGAAAAGCCACTTGACCATGTACTATAGGAAGATGGCGTCCTATGCACATGATGACAAACTTCTGGTTCACTTTTTCCAGGATAGTTTAACTGGGGCAGCGTTGAGTTAGTATACACACCTTGAGCGATCTCATATTCGTTGTTGGAAAGATTTGGCGGATCCCTTTTTGAAGCAGTATAAGTATAACGTTGATATGGCTCCTGATAGAATACAGTTGCAAAATATGGCAAAAAGAGACAATGAGACTTTTAAGGAATATGCCCAACGATGGAGAGGATTGGCAGCCCAAGTGGAACCACCTCTGATTGAAAAAGAAATGGTGGCTATGTTTATGGATACTCTTCAATCTCCCTTCTATGACAAAATGATCGGAAGTGTATCATCAAACTTTTTAGATATGGTCATCGTAGGGGAAAGAGTTGAAGGAGGAATGAGGAACGGAAAAATTACCCAAAGTTTTGCTGGAACCAAAGAGACCCCCGACAAACTTTGTAAAGAAGAAGAAAGGGGAAACCAATGCCGTGATAACAAGCCCGAGAGGACAGACCCAAGGAAAACCACCCCAATTCTTTACCAATTTCTCACATCCTTTTCCATACCCCTACTTTTCACCTCCATACATTGCCGCCGCCTCTCATAACCCAACCCCCCTGCCAAACCAACCAATAATGCCCTTTCGCCCAGCTTCCCCCGTCCAATCACAAGCACAGCCAGTTGCTCTCACCCAACCGAACCAAAACCAGAAACAACCAAATGACCAAGAAAAGAAAGCAGCCCAATTTGATCCTATTCCCATGACATATACGGATTTGTTCCAGCACCTCATCAGTAACTCCTTGGTCTCCCCGTGCTCAATGAAACCACTTCAACCTCCCTTCCCAAGAGGGTATGACTCAAATGCCAAGTGTGAGTTCCATGCAGGGGCAGTAGGTCACACAACTGAAAATTGCAAGGCTTTGAAGTACGTGGTTCAAGATCTGATCAATGCCAAATGGTTGAGTTTTAAGGAGGATGGTCCTAATGGGGGTAATAATCCCCTTCCAGGTCATGGGGGTTTAGTAGTTAACGCCATTATTGAAGAGTTTAGGAATCAGCCCCTGATAACAAAAGTGGAAGATGTCCGTACTCCTTTGAGAATCATTGATGCCGAACTCTACAAGTTCGGTATAATTGAGATGAAATACGATGAGAGGGACTTGTGTAGCTTGCATCCTGATGGCAATCATTGCATAGAGGAATGCGAGGAATTCAGGCAAATTCTCCAAAAACTGTTAGACAGACACTTGATACAGGTAGGTTGCGCGAAGAAAGATGAAAACATATTGACCCTTCAGTCAAGTGAAGATAAAAACATGACATTCCCAAAGCCATTGGAGACTTGCTACAATAAGGGGAATCTAAAGCCAGTCATAGGCGTACCTTAACCGATAACTATTCATGTACCGACTCCTTTCCCTTTCAAAAACGCTAATGCAGTGCCATGGGATTACAGTATGAAGGTCTTTGTGGACAATTCAGGGGATGACCAGCTAAAAGCAGCGTTTGGATCTGGCAATCCTGCTATCACTAACATCTCGGGAATCGGTGGGATGACTCGAAGTGGACGAATTTATACCCCTATCGGACCCATGGGAAGAAAGACGCAGGAAGAAGACAAAGCTCGTAAGGGAAAGGATAAAGAAGAAGAGTCCATTGATAAAGATGTGGGTAAGAAGGTAAAGAAAGAAGAAGAAAACAAGAAAGTAGTGTCTGAAGAAGAGGCTTGTGAATTCCTGAAATTTATGAAGCAAAGTGAATACAAGGTGGTGGATCAGTTGAATCATACTCCTGCAAAAATCTTTGTGTTATTAATGCTGCTGAATTCTGAGCGTCATACGAAATCATTGATGAAAGTACTTAATGAAGCCCATGTCACCCATGACATCACAGTGAACCAATTCGACGGGATTGTGGGTAATATTGTTGCTAGTAATTACCTTACCTTCACTGATGAAAAAATTCCAGTTGAAGGAATGGGGCATAACAAAGCATTGCACATCTCTGTGAAGTGTGGAGACTATATCCTTGCTAGGGTACTTGTCGATAATGGGTCATCTGTGAATGTTATGCCAAAATCTACCCTGACAAAGTTGTCTGTTGATGGATCGTATATGAAGCCCAGTACCATGGTGGTAAGAGCCTTTGACGGGTCTAGAAGAGAGGTTATTGGAGAAATCAAGCTACCTATACAAGTCGGCCCTCGCACATTTGAGGTAGTCTTTCAAGTGATGGAAATCGTACCAGCATACAGCTGCATCCTTGGAAGACCATGGATCCATACAGCTGGAGTTGTGCCTTCAACCCTACCCCAAAAGCTAAAATTTTCAATGGATAATAAGTTGATGACTGTCTCTGGTGAAGATGAGATGCTAGTAAGCAAGCCATCCTCCACGCGCTATATCGAGGCTACAGAAGAAGCTCTTGAGACGTCTTTTCAAACGTTGGAGATTGCGAATGCCACCTTCGCGAGAGAAGGAGTCTTAATGAAGAAACCAAAGCTATCTGAAACTTCCATGATGATCGCTAAAGTTATGATGAAAGGAGGGTATCAGGCTGGATGTGGATTGGGAAGATATGAACAAGGGATCGTGATGCTGGTAGAACTTCCAGATAACAGAAACAGATAGGGGTTGGGATACGAACCTAACAGGTTTGACAAAAAGAGAATTGTTGAAGAAAGAAAAGAAAAGTGGATAGCTAGATTGGAAGGAAGGGAGCCAAAAGATGAGAGTATCCCTATCTGCGACATCAGGCAAAGATTTTGGGGTGCAGGAATGTTGAACCCGAATCAGATAGCAGCTATCAAAGATGATCGCAGTGCAGAAAACGACAATGTCAACCTTGTCCACCCTTGCCCGCCGAATGAAGAACTTGGAAATTGGGAGATTGTTGAGTTTCCCGTTATTTTTTATTCAAAGTAATTATGTAATACAAATTCTATTGCTCTGCCCAAGGCTTTAGAATAATTTATTGTCAAAAGGGCACACATGTTTCATTTCAGTATCATTATCAATAAAATGCACTTTGAATTTTCCAATCATTTCTCTTTTCTTTCCTTTTCCATCTTTTCCATCTCTCTTCATCTTTTTCCGCTTTTCATTTCGTTATTTTTAACTAATGCAGATCCAAAAACATTATCTTTGAAAATAACGATGCCAGTAACTCATACTATAATTTTGAATACCCCATTAATCATACTGAGGAAGATAATGAGGACAATTGGGAAACCCCTCCTGAATTAATGAGGTTGATGGAACAAGAAGCTAAAGTGATTCAACCCCACGAGGAAGAAACTGAAACAATCAATCTGGGCACTGAAAACGACAAGAGAGAAGTTAAGATTGGCACCACAATGAGAAGCAGTGAGCGAGAAAAATTGGTTAAATTTCTATTTGAATATGTTGATGTTTTCGCGTGGACATACCGAGATATGCCTAGATTAGATAATAGCATAGTCGAGCACAAATTTCCATTGAAACCTGAGTGCCCGCTGGTCAAGCAGAAGTTGAGAAGAATGAAACTAGAGATGTCACTCAAGATTAGAGATGAGGTAAAAAACAGTTCGACACCGACTTTCTGGCTGTAGCAAAATACCCTCAATGGGTGGCTATCATTGTCCCAGTCCCAAAGAAAGATGGAAAGGTCCGAATGTGTGTTGACTATCGAGATCTAAATAGGGCTAGCCCTAAGGATGACTTCCCTTTGCCACATATTGATGTCTTGGTAGATAGCATTGCTTAACACTCTGTCTTCTCTTTCATGGATGGATATTCTGGCTATAACCAAATCAAGATGGCTCCCGAAGATATGGAGAAAACCACATTTATCACTTTATGGGGAACTTTCTGTTACAAAGTAATGTCGTTTGGATTAAGAAATGCTGGGGCAATATACCAAAGAGCAATGGTGGCTTTGTTCCATGACATGATGAAAAAAGAGATAGAGATCTACGTGGATGACGTGATTGTAAAGTCCAAAACAGAGGAAGATCATGTTATTAACCTACAAAAGCTTTTTGAGCGACTGAGAAAGTATAAACTTCGGTTAAACCCAACTAAGTGTAGCTTTGGTGTAAGGTCAGGCAAGCTACTAGGGTTTATAGTCAGCCAGAAAGGAATAGAAGTTGATCCGGCCAAAGTAAAAGCAATCCTGGAAATGCCGACTCCTCGCACCGAAAAAGAATTCGTTGATTCCTAGGAAGATTGAATTACATCACCAGGTTTATATCCCAGTTAACTGCTACTTGTGAGCCAATTTTCAAGCTGCTGTGTAAGAATCAGGAAACCAAATGGAACGACAATTGCCAGAAAGCTTTTGAGAAAATCAAACAGTACTTACAAGATCCACCGGTTTTGGTGCCCCCTGTTCCAGGGAGACCCCTCATCATGTACTTGATAGTGTTGGACGAATCAATGGGTTGTGTGCTAGGACAACATAATGAATCTGGTAAGAAGGAACATGCCATTTACTACCTGAGCAAGAAATTCACTAGCTACGAGACGAGGTATTCATTGTTAGAACAAACATGTTGCGCTTTAGCCTGGACGGCACATCGTTTAAGACAATATATGCTATCCCATACAACTTGTTTGGTGTCCAAAATGGATCCGATCAAATATATTTTTGAAAGGCCTGCTCTCACAGGAAGAATTGCTCATTGGCAAATGTTGTTATCTGAGTATGATATTGTGTATGTCACCCAAAAGGCAATTAAAGGCAGTACCTTAGCCGAATACTTGGCTCATCAACCTGTAGAAGACTATTAGTCAATGCAGTGTGACTTCCCAGACAAAGACATAATGGCTCTATTTGAAGGAAAAGAAGCCCCTGATAGTGAAAAATGGATCTTGTTGTTTGACGGTGCTTCTAATGCATTGGGACATGGGATTGGAGCTGTGCTAATTTCCCCATAAAGTCATTTCATCCCATTTACTGCAAGATTGTGTTTCGATTATACAAAATATATGGCAGAGTATGAGGCATGTGCTATGGGCATTCAGGCGGCCATTGAATCGAAGGTCAAAATTCTCGAAGTATATGGAGACTCGACTTTAGTTATCCATCAGTTAAAAGGCGAATGGGAAACGAGGGATTCCAAATTAGTTCCTTACTACCATCACATTCCCCGTGAAGATAATCAGCTAGCTGACGCCTTAGCTACTTTATCATCAATGTTCAAAATCAGTAACAGGGAGAACCTACCACTCATAGAAATACAAAATATGACCGGCCAACATATTGCCTAGCAATAGAAGGGGAGCCTGTTGCAAACCCTGGTATTATGACAGCAAACGATACATCACAAGTAGAGAATATCCTCCGAGTGTCTCAGAGAATGATAAAAGGGCATTAAGGCGGTTGGCAATGGGTTTCTTTCTAAACGGTGAAGTGCTTTACAAGACAAACCATGACATAGTACTTCTCAGGTGTGTTGATAAGACTGAGGCAGAAAAGATTATACGAGATGTTCACGAAGGTTCCTTCGGGACTCACGCGAACGGGCATGCAATGGCAAGAAAAATCTTGAGGGTCGGCTACTATTGGTTGTCTATGGAGGCTGATTGTTTCGGTTATGTGAAGAAATGTCACAAGTGTCAGATTTACGCCAATAACATCCACGTGCCACCAGTCTCTCTGAACATCTTAACAGCACCATGGCCATTCTCAATGTGGGGATTGGATGCCATTGGACCCATTGAACCTAAGGCACCAAATGGACATCGCTTCATTCTCGTCGCAATCGACTATTTCACTAAATGGGTTGAAGCAGCTTCATATACAAGTGTGACAAAAAATGTGGTTGTCAAATTCATCAAGAGAGATTTGATCTGCCGCTATGGTCTGCCAAATAAGATCATCACTGATAATGGGACTAATTTGAATAACAAGATGATGAAGAAGCTGTATAATGACTTCAAGATCCAACATCATAATTCCTCCCAAAGATGAATGGGGCAGTTGAAGCTGCAAACAAGAACATCAAGAAGATTATCCAGAAGATGGTTGTAACATTTAGAGACTGGCATGAAATGCTCCCTTTTGCCTTGCACGGTTATCGAACTTCGGTTCGCACCTCAACGGGGGCAACCCCTTTCTCGCTGGTGTATGGAATGGAAGCAGTACTTCCTATTGAAGTCGAGATCCCCTCGTTAAGGGTATTGATGGAGACAAAACTAGAAGAGGCAGAATGGGTTCAGGCTCGGCTGGATCAATTGAACCTCATTGAAGAAAGGAGAGTGATGGCCTTATGTCATGAACAGCTATATCAGCACAGGATAAAGAGGGCTTACGAAAAGAAAGTTCGCCCTCGGGAATTTCAAGAAGGAGACCTAGTACTCAAGAAGATTTTGCCCATCCAAAAGGATTCTTGTGGAAAATGGACTCCGAATTATAAAGGCCTGTATGTCGTGTGTAACACCCTCAAATTTAAGTTCTTAGGATCTATAAATTGTGTGCTTATATGATAATTTTGTGATAATTTGTGTGTGTTTGCCTTAATAATTAGTATATTTTAATTATATTATTTTACCTTATTTTATTAAATATTGGTCTTGAATTTATTTTAGATATTTTAGAATAATGGTATATTTTAGAAGTTAGTATAAAAATGATTTTTTTGTTTAATGCAGCGTTTTGTTCTTCTTCCTTTTATTTAATTTTTATTGTTTTATTTTTATAAATGATGGATAGAAAGAAGTTGGGCTACATGTGGCCCGACCACGCTTTCACGCTTTCTTCTCCTTTCTACGACGCGGTCCTGTTCATCATCTTCATCACTCATTCGGTGACGACTTAAAAATACTAAACCCTTATTCTTTTCCTTCTCTTTTCTTGTTCTCACATCCTAGACCACGAAAAAATCCCAAAACTTACTTCCCAACTCGAAATCGACCAAAGAACACGCCATGCGGCCTCTGCTCGCTCAATCGCGCTTCGTTCGCTATGCTTTGCTCATGGGTGAATCAGATCTGTCACTTTTTCGGCCACCACAGTTTTCGGTTCGAAAAACGGACGCCATTTTCGGATTCCTCGCGTCGAAACCTTCAAGAATCACTACTCCTTTGCTCGATTCGGTGAAGTTGACGCCGGGCCCCTTGTAACCCTTTTGTCTCGGTATGGCGTTCTCCGGTTACTCTTTTTGCTTCCTTTTAATTTCGTTTCAGCCTTAAAAATTCTAAAAAAATATATTATACTAATTATTATTTTTTCCAGCCGCGTTTCGCTCTTCCGAAAATTTTATCCTGTGCTCAGTTGGTGCTCAAATTGTCGTTGTAGCCAGTTTTCTTCGCCTTGGAATACTTCAAACTTTTTATTGAGGTAAGGGGGTAGATGGATACAAGATTAGTGGGCTCATGGATATAATTAGGCAATAGGGACGTCCCATGGTCCCTAGACTTGGCGCGGTTGTGCAAAATAAATACCTTTGCCATTGTGATAGGGAAAACTTCATATAGAATTCTGTCATGATATTTATGTTAATAGAAATTGTCTCATAATGTGTTGTTTGAGTTGATATATTATGATATGTAAGGATTATATGATGATTTGCTTGTCTTGGCTTGTTGTTGATAAATGTATGTATGAGGTAAATGGGTTGAACTGAGATTACTTGTTGCTATATGATGTTCTGAAATTGTTGTGTTGAGTGAGAACTAGATTATCATAGGGTATGGTTGTTATACTTAGATCCTCTAGGTGCTATATCATGGTTATGTGAAGGATAAAGTATGGACGGTGGGTATGATTGTTAGGAGTTAACTAATGTATAATTATGTTTCTTTTGCATTTAAGTTACGGTATAAACAAGTCTTAGGACTAGGATATGACGGTTGACATTTGGTGTTGATAGTTTAAATGCTTTAGAAGTAAGAATTGACGTTGTGAGTATTTAGCAATAGTTGTGCAGAAAAATGATTAATTCTGGGATTGTTTTAGCTAAGTCTTACTCATTTAATTTTTGTAAAATTCAATACATAATAATTACTAACCCAAACTCTTTCGGATAGCGTCCTATAATTTTAGGGGGGAAGTATGGTACGTCCGGTTAAATAAAAAAAAATAAGTAAGTTGAAACACTTGGGTTAAGAGTTAGAAATTAAGTTAAGCTTGCTTAGACTTAGTGTGGTGAGGTAGGCTGATAAATCGGACTTATTCTAGGATTGGGGAAACTTGTTAGTTTACTGACAAATAGTACCTCGTTAATGTTGTTGTAGCCGACCGCTTGATAAGATGGTCGGTGTGCTGTTATGCCGTTGTTGTTGTTATTGTTGGACACTTGTTTGATTTGTGTTCATGCATCATTGTGTCTGGTTAAGTTAACGTTATTGGGGGTGAGCAACGATGATGCGATATAGTATCGGCCATGATGGGCAAGGTACCCGGCCTTGGGGGTCAATCGGATAGGGGCGTCTTACATAAAGGCAGCGGCATGCAACCAATGCTGGGGCGTTGACCAATTTACCTGGTTACCCTGACTAGACACTGTTCGTACTGAAGAGTGATGATGTTTTCTCACTCGCTTATCTGAGTTAGTTTGGATCCACATGTTCGGTGAAGTAGAGATTGTCTAGGTTGCATTAGTACTCGTTAAGTTATGCATCCATGTTATGTGTCAATTATACTAAAGTTGTTATATGCGCATTGCTTAATCTATGTCCTTTGCCATTTGTGCTATGATTGTATATGATGTCTAACCCCTCTTTACTGTGGCTACCCATGCACCATTGTGTATGTTTAGACGATGAGATTGCATGTGACGATGACGATGTGACTGATGAGTGATACATGGAAGCCGTCACCGTAGTTAGGATTTTCGTTGTTATTATTTTATTATTGTTGATTGTTCCAATGTAAGTACTTGGGTCAGCTCTGAGACGTTGTGACATCGGGGTGCTTTTATTTTTCTGAACTTGACATAATTGTTATTTGATTTTTCCGCAAGTTTGTACGAGCGTGACGACTCTACCTTCGTTTATGAAAAATTTTATTGGACCGTAATTTTCAGTGGTTATATTTATTTTATTTTATTTATTTAATAATAACATGCGGGTAGAGGGTGTCACATTTAGTAGTATCAGAGCTCGGTTTGTTCTTCAGGCCGTGGTATGAGTCTATTATGTATTCTCTGTGTGCTCTTATAAAGATGTCTATGCTAGAATAGATGTGATTACAGAATTGTATGTACTTAGACCGAATCTAATCTCGTTCTACTATTTGTTTGTGAAGGAGGAAATGGCAAACAGGACTGACCGTACTGTGATTGAGGCTTTAGGCCGGCTTGCTGAGGCTATGGAACGCGACCACGCTCGTCGGGATAGGACTACCCACTTTCGGGGCATTCTTGACTTCGGAAGAATGACCTCCGCTGCTCAAGGGAGCTTTTAACCTGAAGGAGCACACCGATCTGCGAAATGGAGAAGATTTTACGGGTGATGACTTGCATCGACACCCGTAAGGTAGCTTCGCTACTTTCAAATCGATGGATGAAGCCGAGCATCGGTGGGAGAACACCGTCGGCGCTGGAGAATCTTTGAAGTGGTTGTCACCTGGAATCTGTTCAAGGAGCATTTCCTGGAGAAGTATTTTCCGGCCGAGTTACGTGACAAGAAGGAAGCTGAGTTTCTGGCATTGACTCAAGGCAACATGTCAGTGGATGAGTATGCCGTCAAGTTTGAGGAGTTGTCTCGCTATTACCCTCCCTATCAGACTGCTGCAAGTGACCGCTCTAAGTGTGTGAAGTTCAAGAACGGGCTACATCATGAACTCAAACGGGGCATAGCCATTGTGGAGATGAACAACTACGGCAACTTGGTGAAGAAGACCAGAGATTATGAGGATGCCTATAAGGAGAGCGCAGGTGCACTGAGGAACACCAGGGGCAATCAGTATCAAGGAAAAGGGAAGCAATCGTTAGCCCCTACTGGTCGAGGGTTCAAGCATGAAGGTAACAAGAAGAACAACACATCTGCAGGGGGACCAGCTGGAGGAGCCACTTGGCCGTACAGTCGTATCAGGTGCGGGAAGTGCGGTTCGGATCACTATACCCGGGAGTGCAAGGAGACTTCAGTCATCTGTTTTAAGTGTGGTAAGCCGGGGCACATTAGCAGGGATTGTGGGGAGGCCAAGTCTGAACCAGCAAGTGGAAGCAAACCTCAGAAGTCTCAAGCTAACAAGATGAAGACCAGCGTAGTCTTTGCTCTCTCAGGAACCGGGCAAAGAATCGAGAGAATCTCATCCAAGGTCTTGGTTTCATCCAAGGAACTCCTCGCTTTAGTATTGTTTGACTGGCGCGAGCCATTCTTTCATCTCGCATGACTGTGTGAGAACCTTGCAACTACCTTTGACTCGACTTACTTTAGATTTGGAGGTAGCCCTCCCTGCGAAGGATCCAATAATTACTTCTTATGCATGTAAGAACTGCACTATAGAAATTGGCGATAGGACCTTTGTAGTGGATCTGGTGTGTTTACCTCTTCGAGAGTTGGAGGTCATACTCGGAATGGATTGGTTGGCTGCCAATCAGGTGTTTTTGAACTGCTTTGACAAGACGGTGATGTTTGTAGAATCTGAGCCTAAGGACCCAAATGTTGTCACTGCTAAGCGTGTGGAATCATCTCTGAAGGAAGGAGCCCAAGCTTATATGATGTTGTGTACCATGGTGGCAGAGAAGAAATTGGAAGTGAAGGACATTCCGACTGTCTGCGAGTTTCCGGAAGTATTCGAAGAGATTAATAGCCTACCACCGGAGCGGGATGTGGAGTTCGCAATTGATCTTGTTCCGGGAACGGGACCCATCTCTATGGCACCTTACAGGATGTCCCCGTTAGAATTGGCAGAATTGAAGAAGCAGCTGGAAGAGATGTTAGAGAAGAAGTTTGTAAGGCCCAGTGTGTCGCCATGGGGAGCACCGGTTTTATTGGTCAAGAAGAAGGATGGTTCTATGAGGTTGTGTGTAGACTACCGACAACTCAATAAGGTTACTATCAAGAATCGCTACCCATTGCCACGGATAGACGATCTTATGGACCAATTGATAGGGGCTTGTATTTTCTCTAAGATTGACTTAAGGTCTAGATATCATCAGATTCGAGTGAAGCCGGAGGATATTCCAAAGACCGCGTTCCGAACGCGTTACGGTCACTATGAGTACTCGGTGATGCCTTTCGGCGTAACAAATGCACCAGTTGTATTCATGGACTATATGAATAAGATTTTTAGCCCCTACCTAGATAAGTTTGTGGTGGTATTCATTGATGACATTTTGATCTACTCTAAGACTCGAGAGGAACACAGAGGACATCTAAGGATTGTCTTGCAAGTCTTGCAGGAGAAACAACTGTATGCAAAGATGTCGAAATGTGAATTCTGGTTGGAAGAGGTGAGTTTTCTCGGGCATGTAATTTCTAAAGGAGGCATAGCAGTCGATCCAACCAAGGTTGAAGCCGTCTTGCATTGGCAAGCCCCTAAGTCTGTGACGGAGATTCGAAGCTTTTTGGGACTAGCAGGTTACTACAGGAGATTTATCGAAGGCTTTTCCAAGATTGCACTACCGTTGACTCGTCTTACGAGGAAAGGACATGTGTTTCTATGGGATGCTAAGTGTGAGGAGAGCTTCCAGGAGTTGAAGAACAAGTTGACTTCAGCACCAGTGTTAGTTTTGCCAGACCCTGGTGAACCGTTTGTGGTGTATTGTGATGCTTCCAAGCAAGGATTGGGTGGAGTGTTGATGCAGCATGGTAAGGTGGTGGCGTATGCATCGCGACAGCTGAAGGTGCATGAGTAGAATTACCCCACTCATGACTTAGAGTTGGGAGCGGTGGTTTTTGCTCTAAAGATCTGGAGACATTATTTGTATGGCGCCAGATTTGATGATGACAAATATCCAAGGTTGATGAACAATTTAATTTTAAAATAATATCAAGGGTCTCCCCCTGAATTCAACCATTTAGATATATATGAACAATTCAGGTATTAAGGCGATTGTTGATAAACAAATTCATTTAAGTGATCGTAAAAATACATAGATGTATCAGAGCATAAATTTAACAAAGTGAGATCGGATGCTGGTTTCATTTTATCAAAAAGATTTTCATTATACCAAATTTATTGATCATTATTAGAGTACTGGATCAATGAATATCAAAGCATTATAGGTATTAGAGCAATAAATAACCACACAAATGCTATGTATGAAATGCTATGCATGATTCTTCAGTTTCAGCGTATCCATCGTAGTTTGAACATCGGACGGTAAATTAGTCAATCAGACTTTCACGTGTTCATCAAACCTTTCTTTTACTCCCCCTTTTGTCATCAGACAAAAAGAGTGTAAAGCACATCATAGTCAAAATAAGACTTAGAAAAATTTGAATATAAGTCAGATAGAGATATATATAAACAGATAATCAGAGCAAAATTATATATATAAATAAGAGTACCAAAAAAAATATTTTATATCACACAAAAAAATATATAAATTCAAGGGTTTGGTGGGGGTGGTAAAGGAATGTTGAGACGTTCATATAGTAATTTCAGGTCATTCTCTAGCTGAGTAACTTTCAGGTTTGTGGCCTTCATTTCTTCAAACTCTGCTTTGGGAATAGTGACCATCTCAACCACAGGAGTAGAAGTAGAAGTAGAAGGTCCAGCTTCTGATACTGGTACAGGTTCCATCTTCTGATGCTCTGCTAGCACCCAGTTAAATAGCTTCAGTCTCAATTCCTTCTTCTTTTGAGCTCTTTGAAAGAATGCATCATTTGGTATAAACCATTTGATGAGATTTCCAAGTTTCCTCTGCTCAGATTCTGCCTGAATTTCCCTTTTATTCTTCACATCTTCTGGATACATCAAATCCATAAAGATAATTTCTCTGTGCAGAAACACATCAGCAGTGAAAGCTTCAAACCTGTTTCCAGCATCTTCTCCCCATATTCTTCTGATAAAGACACTCAGTGCTTCAAAAGCGAAAGAGAGTGCTTCATTTTCTGCCAGGTATACTCTTTGCAGATTTTCCCTATCATCTTCTTCAAGCACTAGGGGGACGAGGCATGGTAACATGGCTTTGTCTTTCCAAGACTCAGACCATTGATTCCAAGTAAATCCAATGTCAAAGTGCTTGGTCACAGCAGCCCATTGGACATATATCTTCATGCAGTCAAGATGCACGACATCGAACATCCGAACGTATCATCAAAGTATGCAGTTCCCAGTTGGTGTCGTGAACTTTGGCGATAGTGCCAATCGTGGGAATTGTGGCTTTCTCAAAGATTGCGGCGGTTTGAGGAGCCAGTTCTCCATTCATCTTCCTTTAGAGAACTAAGGTAAAACCTTCTGGCATGGTCCTTAGTGATCTTGGCAATCGGAAGCTCAGAGAATTCCTTAAGATTAAACTTCTTAGGAGCCTTCTCATACTCTTTGAGTCCAATTTTGCTGTATGGCAACTTGCCAGAAGCAGGTTCTTTCCTCTTCCCAGGGATAGACCAAGGTAGCCACCTTTGTCTGTCTGGAACAATCTTTACGGATACAGAAGAAGGATCTCTGAACTGTTTGATAACTTCAAGTTTCTTCATCTCATGACAGTGTGCCATGAAGGCAGCTTCTTCATCCGTGATCCATTTTCCACATTCCTCCAGTGTGAGAGGTTCAATTTGAGGCAGGAACTTCGGAAGGTCAACAGAGAAAGGAATTGCCCTGCTACCAGGTTTCGGTCTCAATCTCCCTTTGAATGACATCTCAAAACAATCTTCTCCATCCTTGAAGGTAGCATTCATTGGAGAGGCAATCTCCAGTCTGGCAACTCCAGAGGTGAAGGTTTTCAAGTGCCAAGTAGAAGGGTGATTGTAGATGTTGTGGTATGACTCATACTTAACAAACTGAGGTTTGTTAATGCGCTAGACATTCTTCCTTCCACTGAAGTCTGTAGGTTTGTAGGTAAGGGTGAGTGAAGTGAGAGTGGTTTTAGTGATTGTATAGATTTTAGGTGTGTAGGGTTTGAATGGATTGATGGGAGGTACTTTGAATAATAGGTTGAATGGATGAGAGTGAAGTTTGGAAATGTATGTAGTAAGTGAGGTATTTGAGGAGATTTGTGGTAGGTCAAGGTTGAGTGTATTGGATGGTGTTTGGGTCGGTTTTGTGGGGATGAGGGTAGAGGATTGTCATAGGCTCATTCTGGTTTTCTTAGTTTGTGTTTGGGTTTGTGGTTGTGAAATAGACAATGGAGGTGCAGGAATAACATCATGAGAATCAAAAATAGATACTGACTCATCAACAGTAAAGTCAAGTACCTTTGATTTAAGTTCAGAAGACTTAACCAACCTTCTCTTTGTTCCTCTAGAGGCAACAACAGTCGGAGGAGGAGGAGGAGGAGGAGGGACTTGCTTCCCTTGACCAGACGCTGAAACATCTTTTTCAGCTGTTGGCCTATTCTTCTTCTCCAAGATTTTTCTGATGGGAATTCTATCCTCATCTTCTGGTTCCTCAACAGTAAGTGTAGGAGCCACCTTCTGTTTCATTCTTCTTGTCTCCCTTATAGAAGATTCAGCAGGTCTCTTCACACCAGCCATTAAGCTTCTGGTGGTTTTCTTTTCAGCTTCTCCAATATTCGCAGTAGTTTCTCCTTCTTGTTGCTCTAACTTCACCTTCTTAATCATAGAGCCAGTTATCAACTGCATTCTGACCAGACTGTTGACACCAAAAACTTCAGGACGAACAACAGCACCAACACTAAAGTATTTATCTTTTTCTTCTTTGTTTGTAGAATCAGCAAACTTTCTCACAATACCATCTTTTATCATCATTATGGAAAGAAGAACTCCATAAGGGATAACCTTGACAATATTCTTTTTATCAACACTTTTCCTTGAGAAGACGAGCATTGACAAGAGTATTGATAATCAACCTTGGTAGGTTGATTTTCTTTCCATCCATGTAGTTCCTCATAATGAACTTTTGCTCATAGTTCACTATGTCGCTTGAACCAGCCTTCAGAATCACGCTCTTAGCGATGATTTTGTGCAATACTCTGTAGTGGCTTTTCAAATCTTTGGCAGTGGGAGTTATGTTTTTCTTCTTCAACTCACGATAGTTTTCGAACAGAGCTTCGTTGACGTTTTCCAAACCTCTGTAAGCGTCAACCCAGTTAGCATGATAACTGATTCCTTCACAAGGGCACTTGATGGTCTGAGTGATAGAATTTATGGTGAAACGTAATTTGAAACCTCTGATATGTCCTTCAATAATTTCTCCCGGCAGTAGATAAGCATTCCCCCAGAATTCCTTTATAGCATAGCTCAACACATCAACTGGTTCCCAGATAAAGTAATTTTTCCATCCCAGTTTCTCCAACCCTTCTTCGAAATCAAAACCATAGAGCTTGAAGTTCTCAAAATCAATTATGTTTTCATTCATGAGTTTTGCTTCTAAGAAGACATCGTAGGCAGCAGTATATTGTCCAACCTTTCTATCGGCCATGGTAGCAGTTGCAGAGAGGGTAATGGAGGTTTTAGGGTTTGAAGTCACAGAGAGAGAGAGAGCAATTTTGCAAGTAGAAGCAGAGTGAAGTGATGGAGCGAAAAGTGTGGAGTAGTGGGAAAGTTGATAAAAAATGGTACAGTCCTTTTTCAAAAACCGCTTCGCATTTCCAAAATAAATTAAATCAAAAAGAAAAGAAAATGAAGATTCCCTTTTTTATTAAATGAAGACGCCAAAAGAAAAGTAAAATCAAGTAAAAAGATTTTATCGAAAAACATAAATAATCATGACTCAGTGAGATGTGATGAGACGCTTAAGTCCTTTACACGTGTGACACGTGTGTGTGCGCTCGGACGCACGCAACCGATTCACCAGATGCTGAGTTATGATGCACATGACAAATAAAATGCTTATGTCATACCAGATGCTGAGATGATGCATATCATCTGACGCTGAGATTAATCATTCTTCTATAAGATGAAAATTTAAATTTCTTCTTATAAAATTGAATCTATCTTCAGCAAGGGGTTTTGTAAATATGTCGACCTCATCGATGATCAAGTCTATAAATTTTATTTCGAGAATACCCTTTTGAACATAGTCTCTTATAAAATGATGTTTAATCTCAATGTGCTTGGCTCGTGAATGCAATATGGGATTTTTAGTAAGACAGATTGCAGAAGTATTATCACAAAAGATAGGAATATTACTCTCTTTTATCAGATAATCTTCAAGTTGATATTTCATCCACAGAAATTGAGAGCTGCAACTTGCTGCTGAAATATATTCAGCTTCTGCTGTTGAGAGTGCAATCGTGCTTTGCCTTTTGCTTGACCAAGACACAAGATTTGCTCCAAGGAATTGGTAGCCTCCACTTGTGCTTTTTCTTTCAATTCGGTCTCCAGCAAAGTCAGCATCACAGAAACCTACTAACTTGTAATATTTTGATTTCTTATAGAGCAAACTAAGATTAGTATATCCTTGCAAATATCTAAAAATTCTTTTAACAGCACTCAAGTGTGATTCTCTAGGATCTGATTGAAATCTAGCACACAGACAGACGCTGAACATAATATCAGGTCTTGAAGCTGTAAGATAAAGTAGAGATCCAATCATACATCTGTACATCTTCTGATCTACCTTTTTATCAGTTTCATCTTTACCAAGAATGCACGTGAGATGCATAGGAGTGCACATAGGTTTGCAATCCACCATTTTGAATTTCTTTAGCAATTCCTTGATATATTTGCTTTGATGTATATAGATACCATCATTGTATTGTTTGATTTGAATTCCAAGGAAGAACTTTAGTTCACCCATCATGCTCATCTCGAATTCAGCCTGCATTAGCTTAGAAAATTCTTTGCAAAGGCTTTCATTAGTAGCTCCAAAAATAATGTCATCAACATATATTTGAACAATTATAAAGTGCTTGTTTGATGTTTTTCTAAAAAGAGTAGTGTCTACTAGACCTCTGGTAAAACCATTTTTCATCAAAAATGTACTCAGTCTTTCATACCAAGCTCTGGGAGCTTGCTTAAGACCGGACAGGGCCTTTTTAAGCTTGAAGACATGTTCTGGAAATTCAATGTCTTCGAATCCAGGAGGTTGTTTTACAAAGACTTCATCAGTTATAAAACCGTTCAAGAAAGCACTATTCACATCCATTTGATAAAGAATTATATCATGGTGTGCAGCAAATGATAGTAAAATGCGTATAGCTTCTAACCTTGTAACAGGTGCAAATGTTTCAGTAAAATCAATACCTTCTTCCCGTGAGTAACCTTAAGCAACCAATCTTGCCTTGTTTCTCACAACCTTTCCATCTTCATCAAGCTTGTTTCTAAATACCCATTTAGTACCAATAGCTTGCTTATCTTCTGGTAGATTAACTAGCTTCCATACATCATTTCTTTGGAACTGATTCAACTCTTCTTGCATAGCCAGAATCCAACCTTCATCTTCCAATACTTGATCAATCGTTTTAGGTTCCATTTCTGAGAGTAGTGCCATATCTGCATGCTCTTTAAAAGATGATCTAGTTCTTACTCTATCTCCAGGTTCTCTTATGATTTGATCTTTAGGATGATTAGATTTGTACTTCCAGCTTTTTCTAGCTTCAGCTTCTGAAGATTCTAGTGTCTGGTCACCACCGGACGATGAAGATGTAGGTTTACTATTTGTAGTATCACCTATATTTAATTCTGAAAATAATTCATCTAGCTCTGACATGGCTGTGTCAGGCTTCTTGTCATCAAATTTGACATGAATGGATTCTTCCATTGTCATAGTTTCTTTATTGTGTATTCTAAAAGCTTTGGATCTTTCAGAATATCCCAAAAAGATTCTTTTGTCAGCTTTTGAATCAAACTTATAAAGCTGATCCTTAGTAATCAAAATATAACACGTACAACCAAATGAATGAAAATATGATATGTTTGGTTTTCTTCCTTTTCACAGTTCATATGGAGTCTTCTTCAAAATAGGTCTAATAAAAATTCTATTTTGAATGTAACAAGCTGTGTTTACTGCTTTTGCCCAAAAATGTTTTGCAGTGTTAGCTTCATTGATCATGGTCCTGGCCATTTCTTAGAGGGACCTATTTTTCCTTTCTACAACACCATTTTGTTGAGGTGTTTGATAAGTTTTCATCTTATGTTAATTTAGAGTGATTAATTGAATTAAATACATGAGGAATTGAGAGAGTTGAATATATATTGAGCTTAAACTTTGGAATTCTTTACACTTGGTTGTTTGATTGTATGTTTTAACTCTTACATTATTCTCATGTATATTGCACTTGAATTGCTAGGAATGGAAACAAAACCAAAAGAAGACACTCTCAAGAATTCAATTAAAGGCAAAGAAGATGATTCGTGAGAGCATAAGATTCGAAGGCAGCCAAAAATGCGGAATTTAGCCAAGTAATTGAGTATGCGCGTGGACGCCGCATTTACAAAGTAAAGGAATGCGCGTGACGCGCATTTATGTAAATCGGCTCTGTCTTCATGCGGCGTGACGCCGCTGATCGAGGAAGAATCTACGCGGCGCGCATCGATTACAAATCTGGAAGCCGCCTTTCGGTCTTGTGCGACGCGCATTTATCTTCGCCTAATCTGCCTTGGCCAGCGCTGCGTCTTCAGAATCTGTATAATTAGATATTTGTTCACTTTTTAATCATCTTGGACCTTTGCTAACAGCCAAAAACACTAAAGAGAAAGATAAGGAGTGCTAGGGTTCCATTGTTCTTCATCTTCAAGGAGGATTCATTCTTGGGAACAAGGTTTGGATCATCAATGGAGTTGTTTTCTTTCATATGTTTGTTTTCTTCTTTTACTACCATGAGTAGCTAAATACCTTAGATTAGGATGAGATAAATCATGTACAAACTCTTATGTAGTTAGTTCTCTTATATTAATACAAGTTTATGTTATGTAAATTGAGTTTCTAATCTCTATACTTCATGCTTTTCAATACTTGATCACTATTGCATTGAATTTGGGTTTTTCATCTTTATTGGAAAATAGGATGAATGAACTTGAATCGAGATTAGTAATCATAATCATGATGATTATAGGAATATAACTTGTGGTTATGTGTTCTAATGAATCATGGATCTTATTGCTTAGTCTAATCATTAATCACCTAAGGGATTAGGGATTGTGGCTAGAATAAAGGGTTTATGAGGCAAGGGATTGTCCTTAAGCTAATTCAGTTGATTCGAACTTCAACTTATATGAAATTACTTCAGTTAATGATGAACTAGTTACATAAGAGCAAGTACAAGAGGATTCAAATCCTAGTCGTTTTCAACCAACCAAGTCAATTCTATTTTTACGTTAACTTGTTCAACGTTACAATTACAATCAAAATATCCAAATCATTTCCGTTTTAAGTAATTACACACTTATTCTTATTGATAACCATCATAATCCCTGTGGAGACGATACTCTATTCATTACTATATTACTGGTTGCGATTGGTGCACTTGCCTTAAAAAGTAGTGTATGAATTACGCTAACAAGTTTTTGGCGGCTAAGTGGGATTGTTGATTTGATTGTCAACAAGGCAAAGGAGTTACTACTTTGAACAATTTAAGTTTTATATCTAGTTAGTTAGTTTTTGTGGATATACTTTATCTTGTTTCAAAATACAGCTGTTGTGTGCTTAATCATCTTTCTAGTTGTTATGTATGCGAGGGAAACAGACATCTGAATTGGTGTTTGATCCGGAGATAGAAAAGACAGCAAAAGCTAATAGGAAGAAGGCTAAGGAGGCCAGATAGCAGAAAGAACATCAACAATCTCAAGCTTCTACTTCTACTCATACTCGGGTAGAGGAAGAAATGGCAGAACCGCCACCTAGGCGTACTCTTGGTGATTTTGGGCGCAGAAACAACAGGGAAAGATTGGCTATTGGTTACCAACCGGTAGAGGCCAATGCATTTGAGATCAGGACTTCTCTCCTGAGTGCACTCAAGCAAAATCAGTTTTCTGGAGCTGAAAATGAAGACCCCAACCAGCACTTGGTGAATTTCTTTGAAATATGTGGAACTTTGAAGCTGGACGGTGTTACAGATGAAGCAAAGAAACTGAGATTATTCCCTTTTACTTTGAGGGATAGGGCAAAGGACTGGCTAAGTTTATTACCCCAGGGAAGTATTAATACCTGGAATGACTTAGAGGATAAATTCATGGATCGGTTTTTCCCCACTGCCAAGTTTGTCAAGAGGAGAGCTGAAGTGAGTAGCTTTGAACAAAAAGATGGTGAAACCCTCTATGATGCTTGGGAAAGATTCAAGGTGTTGTTGAAGAGATGTCCTGGTCATGGTTATGATGACTTGTGCCAAATGCAAATGTTTTGTCATGGGTTGAGGCCTAACACAAGAATGATGCTTGATGCTTCTGCGGGAGGCTCAATGAATTCAAAGACGGCTGAAGAAGCAAGAGAACTAGTTGAGGAAATGGTCTCAAATGATTATCTTGTCCACCATGATAGAGGAGCACAAAGCAAAAAGGGCATGTTTGCGCTAGAGACAAGTGATGCTATTTTGGCTCAAAACAAATTAGTATCACAACAACTTGAAGCCCTTACAAAAGAACTTAAAGATTTAAGAACAGGATCTTCTTCAACCGCACAAGCTAAAGCGGTAACTGATGCAAAGAAGTGTGATTTCTGTGGTGGAGGGCATGAAAATGGGCAATGTGAAGCCCAAGGTGAGCTTAGTGAGGAAGCCAAATACATGGCAAATTTCCAAAGGCAAGGAGGGAATCCATATTCCAACACTTATAATCCAGGGTGGAAGAATCATCCCAACTTTTCTTGGAAGCAAAATGATGCCCCTCAATCAAGCAAGCCTCCGCAACCAGCAGAATCAAAAGATAAGCAATCTGACTTAGAAAATGCTCTCACTGAGTTTATGAAGATGACTCAAACAAACCTCCAGAGTCATGAAGCTCATTTCAAGAATCAAGATGCATCCATCAAAAATCTTGAAAATCAGATTGGACAACTTTCCAAGCAACTCGCGGAGCAATCCAAGGGTAAGTTTTCTACAAACACTGTAGACAATCCAAAAAATGAGTCTTGTAATCTTTGTTACTCACGAGAAGTGGAAAGGTGGTAACACCATCTATGGTGGAACCATTAGTCCCTGAATCTAATGATGAAAATATCAAGGTGATGTTGGATGAGGAGTTGAAAAATAAAAATGAGGTGAATGATGTTGAAGAAATTGAAAAGGAGAGTGAGAAAAAGAAAAATGATGATAAAAATAGTTCGAGATTGGTGGATGAAGGTTCTATCATCAGAAGAACAAAAGCTGAAATTTTAAAGGATGGAAACAAGCCTCAAATTCTTCCTCCATATGTGAGACTTCCTTATCCTCAAAGGGAGAACAAGAAAAAGAAAAGGAGGAGCAATATTCAAAATTTACTGGACATTTTTAAGAGGTTGCAGATTAATATACCTTTTCTTTGAGGCTCTTGAGCAAATGCCTACATATGCCAAGTTCATGAAGGAAATTCTCACAAAGAAGAAAAAATTTAGAGATGAAAAAATCACCTTGATCGAGGAATGCGATTGCAATAATTCAGCGGAAACTTCCTCCAAAGCTCAAAGATCATTAGTTTCACAATTCCACTGCACTATAGGGAATATAACTATTGGGAAGGCATTATGTGACTTAGGAGCAAGTATCAACCTCATGCCACTTTCTATGTTGAAGAAGTTGGGGACAGATGATGTGAAGCCTACCAGGATGTCGCTTCAATTAGCAGACCGATCAATTAAATATCCTTACGGTATTATGGAGGATGTCTTGGTGAAGGTGGATAAGTTCATTTTTCCAGCTGACTTTGTTATTCTGGACATGGAGGAAGATGCAGAAGTTCCTCTTCTCTTGGGAAGACCCTTTCTTGCAACAGGTAGAGCTCTTGTGGATGTGCAAAAAGGCCAACTAATGCTCAGAGTACATGATGAGAAGGTGACCTTCAATTTGTTTGAGGCAATGCAACATCCAACTGATAGAGATACCTGTAGCCGTGTAGACACTGTCAATTACTTGGTGGAGGAAACTTTTTCTCAGCAATATCCTTCAACTCCTCTTGAGAAAGTACTAGTACAGGCTGTTGAAAATCTTTGTGAGGAGGATGAAGGGGAAATAGCAGAATGTGTGAGACAGTTAAAGACTAAGTACTGAACAATTTGTGAATTTGAAAAGAGAAGAAATGAAAAAGAAGAGGTCACCAGAAAAAGAAAATTGAGTTGAAACCACTCCTCCCACTCAAGTACAGATTCCTTGATGATGAGGAAGAAAGTCCAGTTATTGTGAGCAACTCATTGTCAAACTTGGAGGAAGAAAAATTGATGAGAGTGTTGAGGGAGTACAAGACAGCAATAGGTTGGTCTATTTCCGACTTGAAAGGAATAAGCCCGGCATTCTGCATGCATAAAATTACATTGGAGAAAGAATTTAAACCTGGTGCAACCTCAGCGGAGATTAAATCCGACAATGAAGGATGTGGTCGAAAAGAAGTCCTGAAGCTTCTTGATGCGGGCATGATTTATCCCATTTCGGATAGTGCATGGGTGAGTCCAAAGTGCAAGTTGTTCCCAAGAAAGCGAGGGATGACGGTGGTCAAAAATGAAAAGAATGAGCTCATCCCTACAAGAACGATGAATCGGATGAAGAATGTGCATAGATTACCGCAAGCTCAATAATGCCACGAGGAAAGACCATTTTCCATTGCCTTTCATGGATCAAATGTTAGAAAGGTTAGCGAGGCCAAGCTTTTTATTGTTTTCTTGATGGCTATTCAGGTATAACCAAATTGCAGTTAATCAGGAGGACCAAGAAAAGACGACTTTTACTTGCCCTTTTGGTGTGTTTGCATCACGGGATGCCATTTGGATTATGCAATGCTCCTGCAACTTTTCGGAGGTGCATGCTCTCCATATTCTCCGACATGATTGAAAGCTCAATAGAAGTGTTCATGGATGATTTCTCTGCTTTTGGCTCATGTTATGATTTGTGTCTATCCAATCTAGCTTACGTTCTTAAGAGGTGCGTGGACACCAATTTAGTGTTAAATTGGGAGAAATGCCAATTTATGGTTAAAGAAGGGATTGTTTTAGGACATAAAATTTCAGCAAAGGGAATTGAAGTGGACCAAGCAAAATTGAAGTAATTGAGAAGTTACCACCACCGTGGAATGTAAAAGGAGTGAGGAGTTTCTTAGGTCATGCGGGCTTTTATCGAAGATTTATTAAGGACTTCTCAAAGATTGCAAAGCCAATGTGCAATCTCCTAGTTAAAGATTCGATTTTAAGTTTGATCAAGACTGTTTGAATGCTTTTAATGTGTTGAAAGGAAAGCTGATTTCCTCTCCGATTATAGTAGCTCCATTTGGAGTTTACCATTTGAACTCATGTGCGATGCAAGTGATTATGCAATGGGCTGTTTTGGGACAAAGAATGTAAAAATTCTTTCATGCTATCTATTATGCTAGCAAGGTCTTGAATGAGAATCGTGAATTATGCCACCAGAAAAGAATTGCTAGCTATAGTATTTGCTTTGGAGAAATTTCGATCTTACTTGATTGGATCGAAAGTCATTGTCTATATCGATCATTACGCCATCAAATACCGCATTAAAATTGATTCTAAGCCTCGCCCCGCTTAGATGGATATTATTGCTGCAGGAGTTTGATTTGGAAATAAAAGACAAGAAAGGAAGTGAGAATGTGGTAGTGACCACTTATCAAGGCTGGAAAATTCAAGTAATGTGATTAAGGAGAAAGAGATTAACGAAGAATTTCCTGATGAGCACTTGTTGATGGTATCACGAGAGGCCATGGTTTCTTGATATGGCTAACTTTAAGGCAACAAGTGTGATACCAGAGGATTATACTTGGCGCAGAAGAAGAAACTCTTCAAAGATGCAAATTTCTACATTGGGATGATCCATTTTTGTTTAAACTGGGCCCTGATGGGTTATTGAGAAGGTGTGTCACATCCGAGGAGGCACAAAGTATAATGAAACATTGTCATGATTCACCGTATGGAGGTCATTATGGTGGAGAAAGAACTGCAGCCAAGGTGTTACAAAGTGGGTTCTTTTGGCCAACGCTTTTCAAAGATTGTCATGAATATGTCAAGCAATGTGATAAGTGCCAGCGCACAGGAAGCATTTCCAGGAAAAATGAGATGCCCCTCAATAGCATTCTGGAAATTGAACCATTTGATTGTTGGGGTATTGATTTCATGGGGCCTTTCCCATCATCTTATTCCAATTTATACATTTTGGTGTGTGTTGACTGTAACGACCCGTTTCCGGACCGCTACCGAGCTCAATATACCGAGCTCGAGTTACCGAGCTCAACACACCAAGCTCAACATAAACCTATATGAGATGTGTTTTAAAAACAAAACTCTTGTGCCTTTTAAAAAATACGATATATTTTTTTTTTTAAAACCAACTCGTGCACATCAGAGTAATTACAGCTTTTCGAAACATGGTGCAACTAAGACACAAGACTTACATTCAAATAAAACATACATGCATAACATACACATATATATCACTCGAAATAATAATGTATACAAATACAGAGTAGCAAATGTGCAAAGAAAATACACCTAAGGTACGACGACTTCAAAAGAGTAATCATACCTGGGGTACTTCCAGACTCCCACGCAGGGTGCTCCAAAAGTAAGACCACCAGTCTACCCTCAGAGCAACAAAACAACACCGCCTAAACCGGTCACGACCTCGAACACAAAGGAAAAACAAATGCAGTCCTCGGAAAAACAAACATCCAACAAATCAACAATCCACGACAGATAGAGGTCGTCACTCGGGTCTTCGCCGAACTCCTCCTCGGCATCGTCTCATCGCCGAGTTCCTGCGCCCTCGACATCGCCTGGGTAACCGTCATGGATTGAAGGCACCACGGAAAGCGGTCAACTTCTCAACAATTCAAGATAAGCTCGACATAAAAATATAAGCAAACAAAGAAAGTATAACAATCACCGACGTGACTCGACCATCTCACTCTAAACTCGACACAACTCACAAATCCATTTTCTCTCGACTTGACAAATTTTCCGGAATGCACACGCTGCATCAGTATGTCGGAAAGTCCAGCCAAGCCTTGGGATCTCGCTCTCCCTAGGGACGGTCAACTCAGGTCACGTGGCGTGGCGACGTCTAGTCAATCTCCGTAAACAAAAGGGGACCTAGCACCCTCGATTATCCGGTCACGGCTCAAAACGTCATACGACTCACCTAGCTCGCTCACTCGATGAACAATTCGCCGCATACGATATTCAAGGAGTTAAACACAATATTCAACCGCATGTCAAATAAAAGAGCAAGCTCGACATGAAGAAACGCAATTCAACATGCAATACACACTTCACGACATATATTCAATCACATATTAAATACATGCAAAACTCAATCATATCACAACATTTCATCTCGACACAAATCAGTAAATCCATACACAATAACATAACCACATAGAATATGAAATGCCCTTACGCTATCATACTACGAAAACATTAATGTGAAGCGCCCTTACTTAAGGACTTATACAATAAAGCCTTAGAGATATCTAGAAGTTGCCCTTACCGAACTCCAAGTTAATGCTGCTCGACAACGACCTCGACACAGCTGTCTTCAAAGAGCTCGACAACGACTTCGACACGTACGCTTCTCAGTCGACCTCGACACGTACAGTCCTCGTTCTGGATTCTGCTGCTTCCGCGTCCTTGGATTCGCTAACCGTACACCTTGATTCGGAAATCACTCGATCTCGGGAATCAGACTTCCTAAAACAAACACAACTCAGATCGATCTATGGTTCTAATACATCTAACTCTCTCTTCCCCAAACTCAACCACAACCCAGAAAAATATGAAACTCAAGAACTGAAATATATTTTTCCTCTAACACAAAGTTAGGGATTTCGATCAAAATTCATGAAAAGTTATCTGATGCTTCAACAGAAAGATCGACAACAACAATAATCAGAACAACAAATGAAAAACAAGGAATCGAACGAACCAAAAATGGAGTTTCTGGGCACTGCCGATTGCAGAAATCAGAGAAAGAAATTTTGTTTTACAAGCCCAATTAATCGGTTAAAAAGATAGGTAATATTATGAAGAAGAAAACCCATCAATTTGACATGATTTGGAAGCATAAAACTGGTTAAAAATGGAAGAAGAATTAGCGCTAAACAGTAGCACAGATGAAAAGAAAATCTGTTCTTCATACCTCAACGGTGATGGTCGATCAAACGAGATATGGGTCAAGAAGTTGATGATGAACAAGATTGATGAAGAAATCTTGTGCAGAATCTCGCTGGAACTCACGGTTTCGTCGTTGAAGATTTTGAAGAAAACAACGAAACACAGAGCAGAAGGAAGGAAGAAGAAAGAAGAAAAGAGAAATGAGTGAAACGGTCGTGGTATACAGCTGGCGAGAAAGGGGTAAAAACGTAACTCCAGCTATAAGATGCCAATCCCATCAATCATCTACCCGTTAACTCGTTCCTCTCATAATTACCCTCTACTCTGTCGGTCAACGACAAGCCGACAATGTAATAATTACAAACAATATAATAATAACGCTGAGTAACGTTCGAAATAATACGAGGTATCATCTCGACACGATGTCGACAAGAGTGCTCGTGCAAACGTACAAGGTTTTAACACGAGTTCGTGAACGCGGTCTCCTCAGCTCGACTTGCGTCCTCATCGGCTCGATGCAGCGACTTCATCAACTCGACACCCGACCTCCTCATTTCGGCCGGCTAGTGCACGTGGTCTCATCGGCTCGACAAAAGATCTCGGCAAGCGATCTAGTCACGGATCTCGACACAAGGTCTTGGTCGAGGTCTCGACACGTCGTCCTATACGATGTCGATCTCGCCCTCAGGTGTTACAATCTCTCCTCTAAAAAATTTCGTCCTCGAAATTGCAAATAAGATTCTTACCTCGTAAAAGTTCAGTAATCGAATCTTCATCTTCTCCTCCAGCTCCCAAGTCGCATCTCCCGCCTTACGATCCCACACAACCTTGACAAGTTGGATCTCTTTGTTCCGCGAATTGTTTGGCTTTCCGATCAACGATCCTTGCGGTGACGCTTCAAAAGATAAGTCGCCCTTCGGTTGAATCACATCCGCTCGATGACATGCAGGGTCGGAAACATACTTCCGCAATTGTGAGACGTGAAAGACGTCGTGGATGTTCGACAAGAATGGGGGTAAGGCAATCTGATATGCCATCGACCAATACGACGAAGAATGCGGTAAGGTCCAATAAATTTAGGGTAAGTTTCTTGGATTTGATCGCTCGACCAACTCCGGTAGTGGGGTGACTCTAAGAAATACATGTTCTCCTTCCTCGAACTCGAGTGGTCGACGTCGTTGATCCGCATAACTCTTACATCGACTTTGAGATGTTCGCATCCGATCTACGATCAAACGGATCTTCTCAGAGTCTGGATCATATCTGGTCCTACGACGCTCGCCGCCCTGGTACCAACAAAGAGGCGTCGACATTTCCGCCCATACAGCCGCTTCAAAAGGTGCCATCCCAATACTCGCATGGAAACCGTTGTTGTATGTGAACTCCACCAATGGTAAGACGTCGTCCCAACTTCCTCGGTGATCTAACGCATAAGCTCGCAACAAATCTTCAAGCGATTGGATCGTTCTCTCACCGACCGCTACCGTGGATGATATGCCGAGCTAAGCACGAGCTCGGTTCCCATCGCTCCTTGCAATTCCCTCCAAAAATGAGACGTGAACTTCGGATCTCGGTCCGACACGATCGAAGAGGGTATTCCATGAAGTCGTACTATCTCCGCGATGTAGGTCTCGGTCGGCTGTTCCACGGTGGATGTCGACCTCACTGGCAAGGAATGAGCGATTTGGTCAATCGGCCGACGATCACCCAAATCGAATCATTCTTCTTCTGCGTCTTCGCAAACCTACAACGAAGTCCATGGAAATCTTGTCCCATTTCCATACCGCACGTCAAGCGATTGTAGCATTCCCGCAGGTCGTTGGTGCTCCACCTTCGCTTCGACACGCCAAACATGAAGCTACGTGCTACGCCACTTGCTTCTTCATTCAGGACCACCAAAAATGCTTCTTCAAGTCTTGATACATCTTCGTAACTCGGATGAATACTAAAGTTGCTCTTATGCGCGCTTCGCCGAGAATCAACTTCCTCGGCTCGGATCGTTAGGCACGCACACTCGGCCATTGCACCTCAAGATGTCGCCCGCCCGACCAAATTCTGTCGCTTCCCTTGCGCTTATCAATCGAATCTTCTCTTGCGAAGCTCGTCATGAACTTGTTGGTCTCGGATCTCGCCCAACAATCTGTTAGAAATGGTAAGCATACCAAATCTCGACTTCCGGTGAAACTTCGACACTCAACTTCAAATCTCGGAACTTCTCGAGCATCTCCAACTCCTTGATCATCATTACCGAGGTTAAAACGCTCTTCCTACTCAACGCATCTGCTACTACGTTAGCCTTACCGGGATGGTATTCCAACGTAAAGTCGTAGTCCTTGAGAAATTCTGTCCATCTACGTTGACGCATGTTGAGCTCCTTCTGGTCGAACAGGTACTTCAAGCTCTTGTGATCGCTGAAAACAGGAAGAGTGCCCCCATAAAGGGAGTGCCTCCATATCTTCGGCCAAGAAAAACTATCAGCCGCTAGCTCCAAGTCGTGAGTAGGGTAGTTCCTCTCGTGAATCTTAAGCTGTCTTGAAGCATACGCGACCACCTTCCGATGTTGCATCAGCACGCATCCCAATCCCTGGTGTGACGCATCACAATACACCTCGAAAGGCTCTTCTGGTTGAGGCAAAATCAAAGACAGCGCTGTCGCCAAAAGCTCCTTTAGTCGTTGAAAATCGGCTTCACATTCCTCGGCCCAAGCAAAGGTTGATCCTTCCTCATCAATCGTAAAGAGGCGCGACAATCTTCGAGAAACCTTCAATGAATCTTCGGTAATAACACGCTAAGCCGACAAAACTCCCGATCTCAGAATCGTCTTCTACTGTTCCCACGCTTATCACCGCCAATCTTAGTTGGATCCACAGCTATCCCTTCTCCTGGAAATCACGTGACCAAGAAAATTCACCTCTTCAAGCCAAAATTCACACTTCGACAGATTGGCATAGAGTTGCTTATCTCGTAATATCCGTAGTACTCGACATAGGTGTTCTGCGTGCTCTTCTCGGTTCCTCGAGTAAATCAATATGTCGCCGATGAACACTACAACGAATCGATCCAAAAACGAATGGAAAATCCTGTTCATGTAGTCCATAAACACACCGGGCGATTCGTCACTCCAAACGGCATCACCAAGTACTCGTAGTGACCGTATCTAGTCCTCGAAGTCGCTTTTGGCAACATCTTCCTCCTTCACGCGAATCGATGGTAGCCCGACTTCAAGTCTATCTTGAAAAGATCGCCGCTCCACGGTTGGTCCATCAAGTCGCCAATACGTGGCAACGGATAACGGTTCTTCACGGTAACCTTGTTGAGCTCGCGATAGTCCACGCACACCTTGATCGTCCATCCTTCTTCTTAACCAATAACACTTTGGAGCTCCTACGGTGACACGCTCGGTCGTATGAATTGCTTCGACTCCAAGTGTTCGATCCGGGACTTTAGCTCTTTCATCTCGGGCAGAGACATCACATGCGGCGCTTTGGAAATCGGTCCTGTTCCTGGAATCGGTCGATGGAGAACTCGACCTCTCGTCTTGGTGGTAATCCCGCACGCGTCTTGAAAACGTCCTCAAAATCACACACCACCGTACATTCTTCACGCCGATCCGCTGAAAACTTCCGAACTAGCTAGATACATGTATTCCCTAGTTCCTTCTTTCAAAGAAACTCCAATACGCTCGCAGAAAGATAATTGGAGACTCCAAGGTCCGGAAAAATTACGCTTTCTGGCACACCCAAAAGGACATGGTGGTGTGACAACCAATCCATCCCGAGGATAACATCTAAGCCCTTAAGAGGCAAACAAACCAAATTGACCACAAACTTTCTATTACGAATAATCACTACACAATTAAGACATGCGGTGTTTATGACTAAGGTTTTAGCACCGGGTTGTAACTACTAATTTAAGCGGTAAAGCGATCACGATCCAAGCTCAAAAGGTTCACACAATCGAAGAAATGAAGGAATGGGTTGCACCCGAATCAAAAAGAACGGATAAGGATTTACCCTCGATCTCACATTCACCTTGGATAAGATCATCACTGCTCACCTTCCTCGCCACTCATGCGTAAAAACTCGCCTTTAGCCACTTGACGCTTCCCTTTGGCCTTTGCCGCAAGCATAGTCGGTTCGCTTTTAGGTGTAGGACAATCCTTAGCAAAATGCCCTGGCTTCTTGCAATTGAAACACACCTCCTCCCTCTCGAGTACAATTACTCGCGTAATGTCCCGCTTTCCACATCGGTAACAAATCACCTCGACATCGGTCCGACCTCCACTCCTGCAGATTGGGTCATCTGACGACATCGTCCCCTGTTGTCGCTCCCCGAGGCCTGGCCGTAAGGTCTCTTCTGCGGTGGTTTCCTCTCTGCGTGCAAATCTACGCCCGCACTGGGTCTCACCGGCCCGCCACAACAATCTTCTTCTTGTGGCTCCTCACTCCTTCTACCTCGACACATCGATCAATCGGCTCTTGAGATTTCGATCCTCAACGACACTCATCGACTTACGAATGTCGAATCTCAATCCCCGTTGAAATCTCTCACTTAACCATCTCTGGTCAACTCGGTCACGAAATGGACTGAAATACCTCGCCAACGATTCGAACTTGGCCGCATACTCGGACACTGGCGAGGTGCCTTGCTACAGTTGAAGAAATTCCTGCTCCTTCTCGGCTCGTGCAAGATCCGGAAGTACTTGTCCAAGAACCTTTCACGAAAAAGCTCCCGTGTCATCTCGCGATGTTACGCTATAAACGTTGCTTCACTCCTCTCCACCAATACTCTGCGTCTCCTAGCGGTAAGTAGGTGGCATAGTCGACCTTCACGTTGTCCCGCAATGAAGTGCCTCAAAGATCTTCTCGATCTCTTGCATCCAAAGATCGCCTTTATCCGGATTTGGCTCACCGTAGAACTTCGGTGGATCATGCTTCTGAAGTCGGCCAATCCTCTTGCTTGACATTACGTTACGCTCGTTCTTTGTTGCCGCAAGTTCTGGCTGAGTTAACGCTGCCGTCTGTTGAGCCATCGCGTTAGCCTGTTGAGTTGCAGCGGTGATTGTTGAGCCATGGCTGCCGCCATCTCGGCCATAGCTTGAATAGCCTGCTCCATGTCGACGTTCTCGGTTGCGGATGTCGTATTCCTACGAGGTGGCATTAGATTCCACAAAGTTCAAAACCCCGTCGAATCTCACACAAGGATGTGTTAAAACACACCGCTTCAATCAAGAAACAGTTCAAACAATTTCTCAAGCAATAAGTGCTTCACTTAATCAAACAAAGAATCAACACAATACAACTAGGTACCCAACACATAACCCGACATAGTGACCACCCTAAATTCCTATGCACACTGGTCGTAACCGAATCAAGCTCGATACCAACAAAGGTAACGACCCGCTTCGACCGCTACCGAGCTCAATATACCGAGCTCGAGTTACCGAGCTCAACACACCAAGCTCAACATAAACCTATATGAGATGTGTTTTAAAAACAAAACTCTTGTGCCTTTTAAAAAATACGATATATTTTTTTTTTTAAAACCAACTCGTGCACATCAGAGTAATTACAGCTTTTCGAAACATGGTGCAACTAAGACACAAGACTTAAATTCAAATAAAACATACATGCATAACATACACATATATATCACTCGAAATAATAATGTATACAAATACAGAGTAGCAAATGTGCAAAGAAAATACACCTAAGGTACGACGACTTCAAAAGAGTAATCATACCCTGGGGGTACTTCCGGCAGACTCCCACGCAGGGGGCTGCTCCAAAAGTAAGACCACCAGTCTACCCTGTAGCAACAAAACAACACTGCCCAAACTGGTCACGACCTCGAACACAAAGGAAAAACAAGTACAGTCCTCAGAAAAACAAACATCCAACAAATCAACAATCACGACAGATAGAGGTCGTCACTCGGGTCTTCGTCGAACTCCTCCTCGGCATCGTCTACTGTCGAGTTCCCTGCGCCCTCGACATCGCCTGGGTAACCGTCATGGATTGAAGGCACCACGGGAAAGGGTCAACTTCTCAACAATTCAAGATAAGCTCGACATAAAAATATAAGCAAACAGCAAAGTATAACAATCACCGACGTGACTCGACCATCTCACTCTAAACTCGACACAACTCACAAATCCATTTTCTCTCGACTCGACAAATTTTCCGGAATGCACACGCCGTACCGTATGTCGGAAAGTCGGTAAGCCTTGGGATCCTCGCTCTCTCCTAGGACAAATAACTCAGTCCCGTGGCGTGGCGACGTCTAGTCAATCTCCCGTAAACAAAGGGGACCTAGCACCCTCGATTATCCGGGTCATGGCTGAAAAACGTCATACGACTCACCTAGCTCGCTCACTCGATGAACAATTCGCCGCATACGATATTCAAGGAGTTAAACACAATATTCAACCGCATGTCAAATAAAAGAGCAAGCTCGACATGAAGAAACGCAATTCAACATGCAATACACACTTCACGACATATATTCAATCACATATTAAATACATGCAAAACTCAATCATATCACAACATTTCATCTCGACACAAATCAGTAAAATCCATACACAATAACATAACCACGTAGAATATGAAATGCCCTTACGCTAGCATACTACGAAAATAATAATGTGAAGCGCCCTTACTTGAGGACTTATACAATAAAGCCTTAGAGATATCTAGAAGTAGCCCTTACCGAACTCCAAGTTAATCTTTGCCGACAACGACCTCGACAATTTGTCTTCAAAGAGCTCGACAACGACTTCGACATCGCACGCTTCTCGATCGACCTCGACACGTCTGATCCTCGATTACGGATTCTGCTGCTTCCGCGTCCTTGGATTTGCTAACCGTACACCTTGATTCGGAAATCACTCGATCTCGGGAATCAGACTTCCTAAAACAAACACAACTCAGATCGATCTATGGTTCTAATACATCTAACTCTCTCTTCCCCAAACTCAACCACAACCCAGAAAAATATGAAACTCAAGAACTGAAATATATTTTTCCTCTAACACAAAGTTAGGGATTTCGATCAAAATTCATGAAAAGTTATCTGATGCTTCAACAGAAAGATCGACAACAACAATAATCAGAACAACAAATGAAAAACAAGGAATCGAACGAACCAAAAATGGAGTTTATGGGCACTGCCGATTGCAGAAATCAGAGAAAGAAATTTTGTTTTACAAGCCCAATTAATCGGTTAAAAAGATAGGTAATATTATGAAGAAGAAAACCCATCAATTTGACATGATTTGGAAGCATAAAACTGGTTAAAAATGGAAGAAGAATTAGCGCTAAACAGTAGCACAGATGAAAAGAAAATCTGTTCTTCATACCTCAACGGTGATGGTCGATCAAACGAGATATGGGTCAAGAAGTTGATGATGAACAAGATTGATGAAGAAATCTTGTCTGAGAATCTCATTGGAACTCACGGTTTGTCGTTGAAGATTTTGAAGAAAACAACGAAACACAGAGCGTAAGGAAGGAAGAAGAAAGAAGAAAAGAGAAATGAGTGAAGCGGCCGTGGTATACGGGTGGCGAGAAGGGCGTAAAATCGTACCTCCAGCTCTAAGATGCCAATCCCATCAATCTTCTACCCGTTAACTCGTTCCTCTCATAATTACCCTCTACTCTGTCGGTCAACGACAAGCCGACAATGTAATAATTACAAACAATATAATAATAACGCTGAGTAACGTTCGAAATAATATGAGGTATCATCTCGACACGATGTCGACAAGAGTGCTCGTGCAAACGTACAAGGTTTTAACACGAGTTCGTGAACGCGGTCTCCTCAGCTCGACTTGCGTCCTCATCAGCTCGGTACGCGACTTCATCAACTCGACACCCGACCTCCTCATTTCAAAGCCTAGTGCACGTGGTCTCATCAGCTCGACAAAAGATCTCGGCAAACGATCTAGTCACGGGATCTCGACACAAGGTCTTGGTCGAGGTCTCGATACGTCGTCCTATACGATGTCGATCTCGTCCTCAGGTGTTACATTGACTATGTCACCAAATGGGTTGAGGCATGTGCAGCTGTAGCCAATGATTCCCAGACAGTGGTCAATTTTTTGAAGAAAAACATATTTTCCAGATTTGGAGTACCTAGAGTGCTCATAAGTGATGGGGGCACGCATTTTTGCAACAAGTACTTGGAGACATTGCTGAACAAGTATGATGTAAAGCATAAGGTTGCCACTCCCTATCACCCACAAACTAGTGGGCAAGCTGAAGTTTCCAATAGGGAGATAAAGAAGATTTTGGAGAAAACAGTTGGTGCTTCAAGGAAGGATTGGTCAAAGAAGCTTGACGATGCTTTGTGGGCCTACCGAACAAAGATTCAAAACGCCATTAGGATTCTCTCCTTATCACCGGTTTATGGGAAGTCATGCCACTTACCATTGGAGTTGGAACACAAGGCATTTTGGGCCATAAAATTTCAATTTTGATTCCAAATTGGTGGACAAAAGTCATTCTTTGAAATTGAATGAAATTTGGATGAAATGAGGTTGATGGCTTATGAGAATGCAACCATTTACAAACAAAGAACCAAGGCTTATCATGACAAGCATTTGGTGAGAAGAGATTTCGGCCAGGCCAACAAGTTCTACTCTTCAATTCAAGGTGAAACTTTTCCTGGTAAGTTGAAGTCCAAGTGGTCGGGACCATTTGTAATCAGAGAAGTTTTTCCACATGGAGCAGTGGAATTAGAAGATCCCGGCTCCACAAGAACTTTCAAAGTTAATGGGCAAAGATTGAAGCCATTCTTTGGAGGAGAAGTCTCCAGGGCAAGAGTAGCCCTCGTTTTGCAGGATCCATAAAATGACCAAGCGTCAAGCTAGTGACGTTAAAGAAGCACCCATGGCAACAAGTTTGCCCAAAAAAAAAAATGCTGCAGGTGATGCGCGTGACGCGCAAGTAGTGCGCATGACGCGCATTTTTTGAATTTTGCCTCTGTGACCCATGCGCGTGACGCGCATTTGCACTGCGTAATCTGCGCGCGACGCGCATAGCACCTGATGAGTGAACTTGGAACAGGGCAGCTGATGCGCGCGACGCGCAACCTTAGCGCATGACGCGCATTTTTTTAATTTTGTCTCTGTCAGTAGTGCGCGTGACGCGCATTTACACTTGAATTGTTGCGCGCGACGCGCATTTTTTATTTTAGCTTCTGTGACCCGTGCGCGTGACGCGCAAATACAAATGAATTGTTGCGCGCGACGCGCAACCTGGCTTAATAAACGGAGATGCTCGCGCAGCTCCTCATTTCACTCACTCAAAAATCATTTCTTAACCAACCCTAACTCTAAAAACTTCACCACCACTCAAGCACAACTTGCATAGAGAGATTAATCTTCACATTTTCTTCACTTCATACATCATTCATCATCAAGTAAGTGATTTCATGACTTCCTTTTTCTAATTTTTCGTTTGCCTTCATCTCTATGAAGAAAGTTGTCGAAAATTTGAAGTTCTTGCTTGAAATTTGATGTTGTTGTTGTGAGCTGTTTATTTCTTATGTGATTGAAATGTGAAGCCTTGAATTTTTCTTATTTTGGGAAGTTTTGCATGATGAAACCATTGTTGGTTTGTTAGATGCTTTTGTGTGCACAAAAAGTGTTTGATAAAATGCTTATGAGAGTATAGGGAATAGAACTTGATAATGAGCTAAGCCATACTTCATGTTTATGCCATACATTGTTTCAAATGACAAAATTTGGTTGTCCTCAATCAAATAATTGTGAAAATTATTAGATGACCAAAGGTTTGTCTAATTGCAAGTTAGTGCATAAGGAATTTTTTTAATCACAAACCATTGAGATTGTCAACTTTTGCAAGAGTTTTAATATGAAAATATGAATTGCATTGGTAATCTCTTTGTTGGAAAACCATAGTGGTGAAGTGATAATGTTCATAGAATTTTAAGATGTTTGTGTTGATACTAACATAGAAAACAATTTTTGCACAAATCTTCGTTCTATGTGCAGGGAACTATGGCTCGTAATCCAGAGAAACGCAAGAAGCAAACTGTCCTGGGACCCTCATAACGGGTGATTGGATTCGGAGGAATTCAATCCCACTTGATCAGCCACCTCAACCTCCTCAGCAGCATCACCAAGAACCGGAGGAAATGGGGGAGGCCCAGAATATGTTTGTAGATCCTCCGGTTCAAAATTACCCTTCGATGGCTGATTTTGAGAGATTATCGGCTGATGTCCAGAGGATTGGGAGTCAGGTAGAGAGTATGGCCTTGTACCAACGGGAAGAAGCACGAGCTCAAAGGCGAGGGATGCAGGCTATTCTGAGCTATTGGTGCTTACCAAAGTGGCGATTCGTGAATATGGACGCCGACATTTTCCAGAGCCTTACCTCGATGATGAGGCAGGCCTTCAGAGGCCTCCCTAGTTTCTTTCCGGTGGCGTCAGGCGGCCCGCCCCATCATTTCACTTAGCGGTTGAGTCCCATGGCTCACCGCTTTGGTTTTCTACTTTTATCTTTTGTTTTCTTTTATTTTTCTGTTTAAATATCAATATTCAATGTTAAATATCAATATTCAATGTATTTTGTCTTGATTGTTTGTTTTGGGAACTCTAATTTCCTTTTCTTGTACCTTGTGTTAAATGAATTTTTGAGTTAAGATGTTAATTTGATAAGTGGAATTATGGTTTTTATTTTCGTAATCCCCATGATATGCATGCTTATGAATTGTAATGGATACACAATTGGATTGTGACTTTGCATGCCTCTTTTTGATAAAAAGTTCACAAATAACCCTTTGAAGCATGTTAAGTAACATTTAATCGCAAGATTCGTTTGTGCTTAATTTCCTCTCTAACCAAAGTGAGAATTTTGTGCCAAATGTAACTTTTTCTTCTTGTGTGCTTCCATTATATGTGGCCTTCTAATTTGACCTCGTTCTTAGGATTTTATACTTGCATGTTTACACATATTGAGGCAATTTTTTTCTAATACCTAGAGCCTAAATTCACCACCTAATTCATTTAATCCTTTGTTAGCCCGTTTGAGCCTAATTGTCCATTATTTGCGATCTATTTTCATTGCAAGCCTAAGACCAGAATCTCAATTGTCCCTACTTACTTGGAGTTCAGTAGGCCATATTACGACATGTCTTAGCATTTGATTAAGTTTGGGGTTGCTTGAGGGCAAGCAAAGATTCTAAGTTTGGGGTGGATGTACAAGAACTTAAATTGTTCAATTTTGTATAGAATTTGGACTTGTTCATATAAAAAAAAAAAAAATCATTAACGTGTAAATATTACCTATTGTTCTTAATCAATTATGTTGGGGGAGATTTATGTGAATGAATACAAGGGTTTGATATCAATGTCGTGAAGTGGTTTATTTCTTACTTCAAGATTATGAGCCTACTATCAAAATAATTCCTGCCCTTACCTAAGCCCCGTTACAACCTTAAAGGCCTTTTAAATGTGTATTACATTGCATTGTATTTAATTTTTTAGAACTTGGTCAAGCCTATGGTAGAGTGTTGCGTATGATGTGATTGAGAGAACGATCCCAATGACACCGGAGTGAAAGTGAAATATCATTTGTGAGGAAAGTCTGATAAGTTGAGCATAATTGATAATTGTACGTTATGTTGCTTGATTTGTTTATTTGGGAGAATTTGGAATTGAGAAAGCAAGTGATATAAGAAGGCATGAATTGTCACCTTTGACAAGTGTGATTAAAAAGAAAGTTGATTGAGCATGTGTTTATGGTGGAGATTGAAAATACATCCATTAATTTCAATTTTTTTTACCCATGTTTTTAAATTAATTTTGCTTGAGGACAAGCAAATTGCCAAGTTTGGGGTTGTGATAAGTTTTCATCTTATGTTAATTTAGAGTGATTAATTGAATTAAATACATGAGGAATTGAGAGAGTTGAATATATATTGAGCTTAAACTTTGGAATTCTTTACACTTGGTTGTTTGATTGTATGTTTTAACTCTTACATTATTCTCATGTATATTGCACTTGAATTGCTAGGAATGGAAACAAAACCAAAAGAAGACACTCTCAAGAATTCAATTAAAGGCAAAGAAGATGATTCGTGAGAGCATAAGATTCAAGGCAGCCAAAAATGCGAATTTAGCCAAGTAATTGAGTATGCGGCGTGACGCCGCATTTACAAGTAAAGGAATGCGGCGTGACGCGCATTTATGTAAACCAGCTCTGTCTTCATGCGCGTGCGTGCGCTGATCGAGGAAGAATCTGCGCGACGCGCATCGCTGCAAATCGAAGCCGCCTCGGTTGCGCGACGCCGCATTTATCTCGCTTAATCTGTAGCGATCGCGCGGTCTTCTGCAGAATCTGTATAATTAGATATTTGTTCACTTTTTTATCATCTTGGACCTTTGCTAATAGCCAAAAACACTAAAGAGAAAGATAAGGAGTGCTAGGGTTCCATTGTTCTTCATCTTCAAGGAGGATTCATTCTTGGGAACAAGGTTTGGATCATCAATGGAGTTGTTTTCTTTCATATGTTTGTTTTCTTCTTTTACTACCATGAGTAGCTAAATACCTTAGATTAGGATGAGATGAATCATGTACAAACTCTTATGTAGTTAGTTCTCTTATATTAATACAAGTTTATGTTATGTAAATTGAGTTTCTAATCTCTATACTTCATGCTTTTCAATACTTGATCACTATTGCATTGAATTTGGGTTTTTCATCTTTATTGGAAAATAGGATGAATGAACTTGAACTGAGATTAGTAATCATAATCATGATGATTATAGGAATATAACTTGTGGTTATGTGTTCTAATGAATCATGGATCTTATTGCTTAGTCTAATCATTAATCACCTAAGGGATTAGGGATTGTGGCTAGAATAAAGGGTTTATGAGGCAAGGGATTGTCCTTAAGCTAATTCAGTTGATTCGAACTTCAACTTATATGAAATTACTTCAGTTAATGATGAACTAGTTACATAAGAGCAAGTACAAGAGGATTCAAATCCTAGTCGTTTTCAACCAACCAAGTCAATTCTATTTTTACTTTAACTTGTTCAACGTTACAATCACAATCAAAATATCCAAATCATTTCCGTTTTAAGTAATTACACACTTATTCTTATTGATAACCATCATAATCCCTGTGGAGACGATACTCTATTCATTACTATATTACTGGTTGCGATTGGTGCACTTGCCTTAAAAAGTAGTGTATGAATTACGCTAACAGTGTTCTAGGAGAGGAGAAATTGTGGGAGATGCCATTATCATTACAAAATTTTTGAAAGCTTTCATTTTCAAATTCTCCCCCATGATCACTTCTAATGGATGAAATACAAATTCCTTTTTCATTTTGCACTGTTTTGTAGAATACAGTAAATACCTTGTATGACTCATCTTTGTGAGCAAGGAATCTAACCCATGTCCATGTTAGAACCTAAACGATTGAGAAGTTTAGACCCTCATTAATTTTGATGATAACAAAATATTTCTCAAGAGAACAATTTATCTTCTAACATATCTTTGACTGTACAGGTATCAAAGATTCATATATATGTACAAATCACTCAAGGAAGAAGAAGAAATTTACAAAAGAATTGAATACATCCACTAGTGTCAACATCCGAACCCACTCCAGCGTCTTGCTAACAAAGAAGCGCCCAAAGAATGTTACTTCTTGACACGTGGAATACTCAATTGCTGCGAGCGTCCATCCTCTGTTCTGAGCGAGCGTCTGATCTCTTTAATGAAGCACGTGATGATCACGTTTTTGCTCTTAGCCTCAAACTGTTCTGGAACGGAATTCGAATTTGATTTTGTGCGCTCATTTTGATGTACGAGGAAGCAAAGGTGACACCTTTAGTATAAGACAAAAATCGTACAAGGCAATTGCAAATAACAGATAGTACAAAAACGGTAATGTGTACTATTCTGATATTCTCTGGAAAGGAAGAAAAGGACTACATTTCAAATTACCTCACTCAATGGAAAGGAGATATTTTTACTGCAACGGTAATACCCTTGAAGACTCCTATAAATACCCCAAGGTATTCATTGAAGAATAGTTGGAAAAACTGTGAAGAAACTTTATTCTGAAAGCAATATTACTCAAGTGAACAATCAAGTTTTGTGCCAAGTTTCTGGTCCATATAGAACTGAACTCAGCGTCTTATACTTTCTTTTAGAAAGTTATTCTGTTTTGAGCTTAATCTTTTCATCCTCTCTGTGAGAGTTATTTTGATTGTAATCAAAAGTATAATCTCTTTTGTAAACTGTATTTGGCCTAGTTAAGGCTCTGTTCCTCAAAGGCTCGACTGTACTGAGTCGTTTTGAGAAGTTGAGAGTATTGTCAAGTTTGTGACAGAAGAATACTCTTGAGGAAAATTGTAATCAGGTGATTATAGTGAAAAATCCTTCAGGAACGAAGGGACTAGACGTAGCTACCAGTTGATGGTGAACTAGTATAAATCTCTGAGTCTCATCCTTTACTGCTTTACATTATTTATCTTTACCTTGCTCAGTAAAACAAGTTTTTATAAACTGTTTAAATTTCTGCATCCGGTCCTGTTTAATTCTCTGCATCCGATATACAAACAGTTTTGAACAACTTGTGTTGAAGTTTTTACGTATAGTTTGCGAAAAGTTTTTAACACAATTCAACCCCCCCTTCTTGTGTTCACGTTCAGTTGGTATCAGAGCTCGGCCTCTGGGTTGAGCACTTAACAGTGTTAAGAGAAAAGATCCTATACTGTGAACATGTCTACTGAAGGTGGTCGTATGAACCGTCCTCCTCTATTCGATGGAGAAAAATTTGATTACTGGAAAGATAAGATAAAAGCTTTCTTTGAGATACAACAACTTGAGTTGTGGGATATAGTTCAAAGTGGTTACATTCCTCCCACTAATCCTCGTGGTGTTGCTACAGCCAGAGAAGATTGGAATGATGAACAGAAAAAGAGATATCAAATCAATCAAAAGGCTAGATTCATTCTTATATGTGCTATGACAGAAAAGGAATATGATAAATGTGGCAAATTTGATACTGCCAAAGAAATCTGGGACTCACTTGTTTTATCTTACGAAGGCTCTGCCCAAGTAAGAGAAACCAAAGCTAGCATGTTGGTTCGCCAATAAGAGTTGTTCAAAATGGAAGATGGTGAAAGCATTGAAACCATGTTTGGAAGATTTCAAACACTTGTTCATGGGTTACAGGCCCTTGGAAAAAGTTACACTACACCTGACCATGTTAGAAAGATCTTAAGAAGCTTGACTAAGCAGTGGAGACCCAAGGTCACTGCTATTCAGGAAGCAAAAGATCTAAATGTCCTACGACTTGAAGATCTTATGAGTTCGTTGAAAGCTAATGAACTTGAGCTAAATGAAGAAGAACATGTCAAAAAAGGCAAGTCTATTGCTTTGAAAGTCGCTCAACATAAAGTCAGTTCTTCCAAAGCCCTTCAGGCTGAAGGAGAAGAATCAGAAGATGAAGCTTCAGAAGGAGATGTTGACACATCAGAAGATGAGCTCGCGTTTATATCCAGAAAGATACAAAGAATGTGGAAGAAGAGAAACTTCAGGAGGAAGTTTCAGAAGAAAGATACTAAGGACAAGAAAGAAAGCAAGGAAAAGGCTCAAGTCATTTGTTATGAATGTAAAAAGCCTGGACATTTCAAGTCAAAATGTCCTAATCTTAAGGAGAAGTCCACGAGAAGTTCTTTCAAGAAAAAGAAGAAGAGCCTCATGGCTACATGGAAGATCTAGATTCATCCTCATCTGAGGAAGATAATGAAGTAGAAGCAAATTTCGCTCTCATGGTAGACACTGACCTTGATTCAGAAGAAGAAGTTGAAGAGGTAATAGTATATGATTCCTACTCTGAACTTCAACTTGCATTTGATGATCTTCTTAAGGACTCTGCCACTCTCTCTGTTGAGTATAAGAATTTGAAAAAGAAATTTTCAAAATTATCACAAGATTTTCAAGCTTTAAACAAAGAAAAATTTGTACTCAATAAAGAAAATCAGAAGCTGAAAACTGAAAATCAGCATCTGATGGATAACTAGCGTCTGACCGCTAACAAGCAACCAGAAGCTGAGAGCTCTCAAGCTGAAAGCTCTAAAGTTACAGGCAATCCTAAATGCAAATCAAAGGATTATGAATATGCTTTTCAAAAGTTTCTTGCAGAGAGTATAACTCGTAGCAAGCAAGCTTCAATGATTTGGGGTGTCAGTAAAACGACAACTCATGGTCTTGGTTCTATATCAGATGAACCTCTTTTAGAAAATGATTCAGCATCTGATAAATCCAATAATCATAGTAAATGCTTGCATTATACTTACTACAATAAACCTGGTCATTTAAAAAGTGCATGTACTGTTTTTAAAACTGTGAAGGATAAGCCTCCTTCAAGAACTAACAAGAAAGGACCCAAAAAGATATGGGTACCTAAAGATAAAATAGTCTATGTTGCAGACATGCTTAGCAACAAAGTCAACACACCTATCTTGGTACTTAGACAGTGGATGCTCGCATCACATGACGGGAGAAAAGCATATGTTCCAAGAACTAAGACCTAAAGAAGCTGGATTCGTTGGTTTCGGAGGAAACCAGAAAGGTAAAATAGTTGGAATTGGTCGCATTGGTAAAGGCTCTCTTCCCTCTATTGATAATGTACTATATGTTGAAGGACTTAAACATAACTTATTGAGCATAAGTCAATTATGTGACAATGGTTATGAAGTCATCTTTACAGAAACTGGATGTCTAGTAAAAAGCAAGAAAGACGGCTCTACTTTCTTTACTGTAAAGAGGAAACAAAATATTTACAAAATTGATCTCTCTGAACTTGCAAAACAAGATGTCAAGTGTCTCATGTCTGTTGATGAAGAACAATTGATTTGGCACAAGAGATTGGGTCATGCCAATTTGAGATTAATCTCAAAATTAAACAAGCACAGTCTTGTCAGAGGCTTACCAAATCTTAAGTATCAATCCGATGCTCTCTGTGAGGCATGTCAAAGAGGAAAACAAGTTAAAACTTCTTTTCATTCAAAAAATGTTGTTTCAACCTCTAGACCACTTGAGCTTTTGCATCTTGATCTTTTTGGTCCAACAAGGACAGCCTCTTTAACTGGAAAGAAATATGGGTTAGTCATTGTTGATGATTTTACTAATGGGTTAGATTCCTTGCTCACAAAGATGAGTCATACAAGGTATTTACTGTATTCTGCAAAACACTTCAAAATGAAAAAGGAATTTGCATTTCTTCTATTAGAAGTGATCATGGGGGAGAATTTGAGAATGAAAGCTTTCAAAAATTTTGTGATGATAACGGCATCTCTCACAATTTCTCCTCTCCTAGAACACCTCAACAAAATGGTGTTGTAGAAAGGAAAAATAGGTCCCTCCAAGAAATGGCCAGGACCATGATCAATGAGGCTAATATTGCAAAACATTTTTGGGCAGAAGCGATAAACGACTTGTTACATTCAAAATAGAATTTCTATTAGACCTATTTTGAAGAAGACTTCATATGAACTGTGGAAAGGTAGGAAACCAAACATATCATATTTTCATTCATTTGGTTGTATGTGTTACATTTTAAATACTAAGGATCAGCTTGGTAAGTTTGATTCAAAAGCTGACAAAGGAATCTTTTTGGGATATTCTGAAAGATCTAAAGCTTTTAGAATATACAATAAAGAAACTATGACAGTGGAAGAATCCATTCATGTCAAATTTGATGACAAGAAGCCTGACACAGCCATGTCAGAGCTAGATGAATTATTTTCAGAATTAAATATAGGTAATACTACAAATAGTGAACCTACATCTTCATCGTCCAGTGGTGACCAGACACAAGAATCTTCAGTGAATTGAAAGAAATTTGGAAGTACAAAGCCAATCATCCTAAAGATCAAATCATAGGAAAACCTGGAGATAGAGTAAGAACCAGATCCTCTTTTAAAGAGCATGCAGATATGGCACTACTCTCAGAAATGGAACCTAAAACGATTGATCAAGCATTGAAAAATGAAGGCTGGATTCTGGCCATGCAAGAAGAGTTGAATCAGTTCCAAAGAAATGTTGTATGGAAGCTGGTTACTTTACTAGAAGATAAGCAAGCTATTGGTACTAAATGGGTATTCAGAAACAAGCTTGATGAAGATGGAAAGGTTGTGAGAAACAAGGCAAGATTGGTTGCTCAAGGGTACTCACAGGAAGAAGGTATTGATTTTATTGAAACATTTGCACCTGTTGCAAGGTTAATTAGAAGCTATACACATTTTGCTTTTTTTTGCTGCACATCATGATATAATTCTTTATCAAATGGATGTGAAAAGTGCTTTCTTGAATGGTTTTATAACTGAGGAAGTCTTTGTAAAACAACCTCCTGGATTCGAAGACATTAAATTTCCAGAACATGTCTTCAAGCTTAAAAAGGCCCTGTATGGTCTTAAGCAAGCTCCCAGAGCTTGGTATGAAAGACTGAGTACATTTTTGATGAAAAATGGCTTTACCAGAGGTCTAGTAGACACTACTCTTTTTAGAAAAACATCAAACAAGCACTTTATAATTGTTCAAATATATGTTGATGACATTATTTTTGGAGCTACTAATGAAAGCCTTTGCAAAGAATTTTCTAAGCTAATGCAGGCTGAATTCGAGATGAGCATGATGGGTGAACTGAAGTTTTTCCTTGGAATTCAAATCAAACAATGCAATGATGGTATATATATACATCAAAGCAAATATATCAAGGAATTGCTAAAGAAATTCAAAATGGTGGATTGCAAACCTATGTGCACTCCTATGCATCCCACATGCATTCTTGGTAAAGATGAAACTGGTAAAAAGGTAGATCAGAAGATGTACAGATGTATGATTGGATCTCTAATTTATCTTATAGCTTCAAGACCTGATATTATGTTCAGCGTCTGTCTGTGTGCTAGATTTCAATCAGATCCTAGAGAATCACACTTGAGTGCTGTTAAAAGAATCTTTAGATATTTGCAAGGATCTACTAATCTTGGTTTGCTTTATAAGAAATCAAAAGATTACAAGTTTGTAGGTTTCTGTGATGCTGACTTTGCTGGAGACCGAATTGAAAGAAAAAGCACAAGTGGAAGCTGCCAATTTCTTGAAGCAAATCTTGTATCTTGGTCAAGCAAAAGGCAAAGCACAATTGTACTCTCAACAGCAGAAGTTGAGTATATTTCAGCAGTAAGTTACAGCTCTCAACTTCTGTGGATGAAATATCAACTTGAAGATTATCTGATAAAAGAGAGTAACATTCCTATCTTTTGTGATAATACTTCTGCAATCTGTCTTACTAAAAATCCCATATTGCATTCACGAGCCAAGCACATTGAGATTAAGCATCACTTCATAAGAGACTATGTTCAGAAGGATATTCTAGAAATAAAATTTGTAGACACTGATCATCAGTGGGCTGACATATTTACAAAACCCCTTACTGAAGATAGATTCAATTTTATAAGAAGAAATTTACATCTTCATCTTATAGAAGAATGACATAAGCATGTATATGAATAAGCATCTTATTTGTCATGTGCATCATAACTCATCGTCTGGTGAATCAGGTGCGTGCGTCCGAGCACACCCACACGTGTCACACGTGTTAAGGACTTAAGCGTCTCATCACATCTACTGAGTCATAATTATTTATGTCTTTCGATAAAATCTTTTTACTTGATCTTACTTTTCTTTTGGCATCTGCATTTAATGAAAAGGTGAATCTTTATTTTCTTTTCTTTTTAATTTAATTTTTGTGTGGAAATACGAAGTGATCTTTTGAAAAAGGACTGTACCATTTTCTATCAACTTTCCCACTACTTCACATTTTTCGCTCCATCACTTCACTCTGCATTCTGTTGCAAAAAACTATTCTCTCTCTCTCTCTGTGTGTGTGTGTTTTCGAACCCTAAAACCTCCATCACTCTCTCTGCAACCGCTACAATGGCCGACAGAAAGGTTGGACAATACACTGTTGCCTTCGACATCTTCTCTGAGGCAAAACTCCTGAATGAGAACATGATAGATTTTGAGAATTTCAAGCTATACGGTTTTGATTTTGAAGAAGGTCTGGAGAAACTGGGCTGGAAAAATTACTTCATCTGGGAACCAGTCGACGTACTGAGCTATGCTATTAAGGAGTTCTAGGGGAATGCGTACTTACTTCCGGGAGAAATCATAGAAGGACACATCAGAGGCTTCAAGCTACGCTTCACCATCAACTCTATTGCTCAGACGATCAAGTGCCCTTGTGAAGGAATCAGTTACCATGCAAACTGGGCTGATGCATACAGAGGACTTGAAAACGTCAACGAAGCCCTGTTTGAGAACTGCCGTGAACTGAAGAAGAAGAAGAACATTACTCCCACAGCCAAAGACTTGAAAAGCCACTACAGAGTACTGCACAAAATCATCGCCAAGAGCGTGATTCTGAAGGCTGGCTCAAGCGACATAGTGAACTACGAGCAAAAGTTCATTATGAGGAACTACATGGATGGGAAGAAAATCAATCTGTCAAGGTTGATTATCAACAATCTGATAAATGCTCTTGTCTTCTCAAGGAAGAGTGTTGATAAGAAGAATATCGTCAAGGTTATCCCTTATGGAGTTCTTCTCTCCATAATGATGATTAAAGACGGTGTTGTGAGGAAGCTGACTGACTCTATCAACACAGAGGAAAAAGAAAAATACTTTGGTGTTGGCGCTATTGTTCGTCCAGAAGTTTTGGAGTCAGCAGTTTAGTCGAATGCACGACTAATCGGCTCTATGATCAAGAAAGTGAAAATAGAGCAACAGGAAGGAGAAGCTGAAAAGAAAACAACCAGAAGCTCAATGGCTGGTGTGAAGAGACCTGCTGAATCTCCTTCAAGGGAGACAAGAAGAACAAAACAGAAGGTGGCTCCTGCACCTACTGTTGAGGAACCAGAAGATGAGGATAGAATTCCCATTATAAAGGTCTTGGAGAAACAGTTTAGGCTAGCAGCTGAAAAAGATGCTTCAGCGTCCGGTCAAGGGAAGCAAGTCCCTCCTCCTCCTCCTCCTGCTGCTGTTGTTGTCACGAGAGGATCAAAAAGAAGGTTGGTTAAGTCTTCAGAGCTTAACCCAAAGGTACTCGATTTCACTACTGATGAATCAGTATCTGTCTTTGATGCTCATGATATTATTCCTGCACCCCCATTGTCTGTTTCACGACCACAAACACAACCACAAACCAAGAAAACCAGAATGAGCCTCCAACAAACCTCTACCCTCTCTAAACCTACCCAACCATCATCCTACTCACTCAACCTCGACCTACCACAAAATTCCTCAAATACTTCACTTACCACATATATTTCCAAACTTCACTCTCATCCCTTTAACCTATTATTCAAAGTACCTCCCGTTAATCCCTTCAAACCCTACACACCTAAAACTTATTCAATCACCAAAACCACTCCCACTTTACCCACTATTACCCTTAAACCTACAGACTTTGGTGGAAGGAAGAATGTCTCATGTATTAACAAACCACGGTTTGTTAAGTATAAGATATATCACAGCATCTACAATCGTCCCTCTACATGGCATTTGAAAACCTTCACCTGGAGCCGCCAGATCGAGATTGCCTCTCCAATGAATGCTACCTTCAAGGATGGAGAAGACTACTTTCAGATGTCATTCAAAGGAAGATTGAGACCAAAGACTGGTAGCGAGCAATTCCCTTCTCTCGCTGACCTTCCTAGATCCCTACTACAAACTGAACCGCTCACATTGGAAGAATGCGGAAGGTTGATCACAGATGAAGAAGCTGCCTTCATGGCACACAGGCTTGAGATGAAGAAGATTGAAGGAATCAGACAGTTCAGGGATCCTTCGTGCAGATCGGTGAAGATCGTACTGCATGCACAAAGGTGGCTACCTTGGTCTATCCCTGGAAAGAGGAAAGAACCTGCTCCTGGCAAGCAGCCATTCAGCAAGATCGGGCTCACAGAGTATGAGAAGGCTCCCAAGAAGTATAAACTTAAGGAATTCTCTAAGCTTCCGATTGCCAAGATCACTGAGGATCATGCCAGAAGGTTTTACCCGAATTCTCTGAAGGAAGATGAATGGAGAACTGGCTCCTCAAACTGCTGCAATGCCGAGAAGGCCACAATTCCAACAGTTGGCACTATCAGCAGAATTACTGACATCAATCTGGGAACAGTCTACTTTGATGATATGTTCAGATGCTCAGTAATCAGACCACTCGACTGCATGAAGACTTATGTCCAATGGGCTGCTGTGACCAAGCACTTTGACATTGGATTCACTTGGAGTCAATGGTCGAAGACATGGAAAGACAAAGCTTTGTTACCATGCCTCGTCCCCCTGGTGCTTACAGAAGATGACAGGGAAAATCTGAGAAGATTATACCTGGCAGAAAATGAAGGTCTCTCTTTTGCTTCTGAAGCATTGAGTGACTTCATCAGAAGGATATGGGGAGAAGAAGCTAGAAATAAATTTGATGCTTTCACTGCTGACGTGCTTCTGCATAGGGAAACTGTCTTCATGGATTTGTTGTATCCAGAAGAGGTGGAGAAAAGGAGAAGAATTCAGTCAGAATCTGAGCAGAGGAAACTTGGAAGTCTCATCAAATGGTTTATATCAAATGATGCATTCTTTCAAAAGGCTCAACAAAAGAAGAACTTGAGACTGAAGCTTTCCAACTGGGTGCTAGCAGAGCATCAGAAGATGAAACCTGCACCAGAAGCTGGACCTTCTACTTCTACTACTGCAGTTGAAATGGTCACCATTCCTAAAGCAGAGTTTGAAGAAATGAAGGCTACTAATCTGAAGTCACTCAGCAGGAGAATGCACTAAAGCTGTTATATGAACGTCTCAACATCCCTCCTCCACCACCAAACCCTTAATTTTTTTTTTGTGATATAAATTTTTTTGGTACTCTCATATTTTTTTCTTATATATACTCAGTATTTTTCTGATTATTTGACTATACATACCTTTATCTGATTATCTGTTTATATATATATATTCAGATTTTTCTAAGCCATTCTTTGACTATGATGTGCTTTACACTCTTTTTGTCTGATGACAAAAGGGGGAGTAAAAGAAAGGTTTGATGAACACGTGAAAGTCTGATTGACTAATTCATCTCCCGATGTTCAAATACACTAAAACTGAAAGTATCATGCATATCATTTCATACATAACATTTGTGTGGATATTCATTGCTCTAATCTAATACCCATTAATGCGTTGATATTCATTGACTCAGTTCTCTAATAATGATCAATAATTTGGTACAATGAAAATCTTTTTGAAAAAATGAAAATCAGCATCCGATCTCACTTTGATAAATATATGCTTTGATACATCAACGTATTTTTGCGATCGCTTAAAAGAATTTGTTTATCAACAATCGCCTTAATACCTTAATTGTTCTTATATATCAAAATTGTTAAATTCAGGGGGAGACCCTTGATGTTATTTTGAAATTAAATTGTTCATCAACCTTGGATATTTGTCATCATCAAAAAGGGGGAGATTGTTGGAACCTAAACGATTGAGAAGTTTAGACCCTCATTAATTTTGATGATAACAAAATATTTCACAAGAGAACAATTTATCTTCTAACATATCATTGAGTGTACAGGTATCAAAGATTCATATATATGTACAAATCACTCAAGGAAGAAGAAGAAATTTACAAAAGAATTGAATACATCCACTAGTGTCAACATCCGAATCCACTCCAGCGTCTTGCTAACAGCAAGCGTCCAGCAATGTTACTTCTTGACACGTGGAATACTCAATTGCTGTGAGCGTCCGTCCTCTGTTCTGAGCGAGCGTCTGATCTATTTAATGAAGCACGTGATGATCACGTTTTTGCTCTTAGCCTCAGACTGTTCTGGAACGGAATTCGAATTTGATTTTGTTCGCTCATTTTGATGTACGAGGAAGCAAAGGTGACACCTTTAGCATAAGACAAAAATCGTACAAGACAATTACAAATAACAGATAGTACGAAAACGGTAATGTGTACTATTCTGATATTCTCTGAAAAGGAAGAAAAGGACTACATTTCAAATTACCTCACTCAATGGAAAGGAGATATTTTTACTGCAACGGTAATACCCTTGAAGACTCCTATAAATACCCCAAGGTATTCATTGAAGAATAGTTGGAAAAACTGTGAAGAAACTTCATTCTGAAAGCAATATTACTCAAGTGAACAATCAAGTTTCGTGCCAAGTTTCTGGTCCATATAGAACTGAACTCAGCGTCTTATACTTTCTTTTAGAAAGCTATTCTGTTTTGAGCTTAATCTTTTCATCCTCTCTGTGAGAGTTATTTTGATTGTAATCAAAAGTATAATCTCTTTTATAAACTGTATTTGGCCTAGTTAAGGCTCTGTTCCTCAAAGGCTCGACTGTACTGAGTCGTTTTGAGAAGTTGAGAGTATTGTCAAGTTTGTGACAGAAGAATACTCTTGAGGAAAATTGTAATCAGGTGATTATAGTGAAAAATCCTCCAGGAACGAAGGGACTAGACGTAGCTACCAGTTGATGGTGAACTAGTATACATCTCTGAGTCTCATCCTTTACTGCTTTACATTATTTATCTTTACCTTGCTCAGTAAAACAAGTTTTTATAAACTGTTTAAATTTCTGCATCCGGTCCTTTTTAATTCTTTGCATCCGATATACAAACAGTTTTGAACAACTTGTGTTGAAGTTTTTACGTATAGTTTGCGAAAAGTTTTTAACACAATTCAACCCCCCTTCTTGTGTTCACGTTTAGTCCATCTAGTAAAATCATCAACAATAACTAATTCATATTTCTTTCCAGTTAAAGAGGTTGTCCTTGTTGGACCAAAAAGATCAAGATGCAAAAGCTCAAGTGGTCTAGAGGTTGAAACAATATTTTTTGAATGAAAAGAAGTTTTAACTTGTTTTCCTCTTTGACATGCCTCACAAAGAGCATCAGATTGATACTTAAGATTTGGTAAGCCTCTGACAAGACTGTGCTTGTTTAATTTTAAGATTAATCTCAAATTGGCATGACCCAATCTCTTGTGCCAAATCCATTGTTCTTCGTCAACAGACATGAGACACTTGACATCTTGTTTTGCAAGTTCAGAGAGATCAATTTTGTAAATATTTTGTTTCCTCTTAGCAGTAAAGAAAATAGAGCCATCTTTTTTGCTTTTTACTAGACATCCAGTTTCTGTAAAGATGACTTCATAACCATTGTCACATAATTGACTTATGCTCAATAAGTTATGTTTAAGTCCTTCTACATAAAGTACATTATCAATAGAGGGAAGAGAGCCTTTACCAATGCGACCAATTCCAACTATTTTACCTTTCTGGTTTCCTCCGAAACCAACGAATCCAGCTTCTTTAGGTCTTAGTTCTTGGAACATAAGCTTTTCTCCCGTCATGTGACGTGAGCATCCACTGTCTAAGTACCAAGATAGGTATGTTGACTTTGTTGCTAAGCATGTCTGTAACATAGACTATTTTGTCTTTAGGTACCCATATCTTTTTGGGTCCTTTCTTGTTAGTTCTTGAAGGAAGCTTATCCTTCACAGTTTTAAAAACAGTACATGCACTTTTCAAATGACCAGGTTTATTGCAGTAAGTACAATGCAAACATTTACTATGATTATTGGATTTATCAGATGCTGAATCATTTTCTAAAGGAGGTTCATCTAATATATAACCAAGACCATGAGTTGCCGTTTTACTGACACCCCAAATCATTGACGCTTGCTTGCTTCAAGTTACACTCTCTGCAAGAAACTTTTGAAATGCATATTCATAATCATTTGATTTGCATTTAAAGTTGCCTGTAACTTTAGAGCTTTCAGCTTGAGAGCTCTCAGCTTCTGGTTGCTTGTTAGCGGCCCGGCAGTTATCCATCGAATCTTGATTTTCAGTTTTCCACGGTTCTCTTTATTAGTCTGATTTTTCTTTGTTTAAGGCTTGAAAGTCTTGTGATAATTTTGAAAATTTCTTTTTCAAATTCTTATACTCAACAGAGAGAGTGGCAGAGTCCTTAAGAAGATCATCGAATGCTAGTTGAAGTTCAGAGTAGGAATCATATACTATTACCTCTTCAACTTCTTCTTCTGAGTCAAGATCAGTGTTTGCCATGAGAGCGAGATTTGCTTCTTCTTCATTATCTTCCTCAGATGAGGATAAGTCTAGATCTTCCCACGTAGCCATGAGGCTTTTCTTTTTTTTCTTGAAAGAACTTCTTGTGGGCTTCTCCTTAAGATTAGGACATTCAAACTTGAAATGTCCAGGCTTTTTACATTCATAGCAAATGACTTGAGCTTTGTCTTTGTCTTTGCTTTCCTTCTTGTCCTTAGTATCTTTCTTCTGAAACTTCCTCCTGAAGTTTCTCTTCTTCCACATTCTTTTTTATCTTCCTGGATATAAATGCGAGCTCATCTTCTGATGTATCAACATCTCCTTCTGAAGCTTCATCTTCTGAATCTTCTTCTTCAGCCTGAAGGGCTTTGGAAGAACTAGCTTTATGTTGAGCGACTTTCAAAGCAATAGACTTGCCTTTTTTGACAGGTTCTTCTTCGTTTAGCTCAAGTTCATGAGCTTTCAACGAACTCATAAGATCTTCAAGTCGTAACACATTTAGATCTTTTGCTTCTTGAATAGCAGTGACTTTGGGTCTCCACTGCTTAGTCAAGCTTCTTAAGATCTTTCTAACATGGTCAGGTGTAGTGTAACTTTTTCCAAGGGCCTGTAACCCATGAACAAGTGTTTGGAATCTTCCAAACATAGTTTCAATGTTTTCACCATCTTCCATTTTGAACAACTCGTATTGGCGAACCAACATGCTAGCTTTGGTTCTCTTACTTGGGCAGAGCCTTTGTAAAATAAAACAAGTGAGTCCCAGATTTCTTTGGTAGTATCAAATTTGCCACATTTATCATATTCTTTTTTTGTCATAGCACAGATAAGAATGAATCTAGCTTTTTTGATTGGTTTGATATCTCTTTTTCTTCTCATCATTCCAATCTTCTCTAGCTATAGCAACACCACGAGGATTAGTGGGAGGAATGTAACCACTTTTAACTATATCCCACAACTCAAGTTGCTGTGTCTCAAAGAAAGTTTTTATCTTATCTTTTCAGTAATCAAAATTTTCTCCATCGAATAGAGGAGGACGGTTCATACGACCACCTTCAGTAGACATGTTCACAGTATAGGATCTTTTCTCTTAACACTGTTAAGTGCTCAACCAAGAGGCTGAGCTCTGGTACCAACTGAACGTGAACACAAGAAGGGGGTTGAATTGTGTCCAAAACTTTTCTCAAAACTTTGCGATAAAAGCACTAAGGATACAGATTTTTCAAAACTGTTTGTTTATCGGACGCTGAGAAACTAATCGGATGCAGGAAATAAACCGTTTATGAAAACTTGTTTTACTGAGCAAGGTAAAGATAAATGTAAAGCAGTAAAGTAAGAGGCACAGAGAATTATATTAGTTCATCACCAACTGGTAGCTACGTCTAGTCTCTTCGATCCTGAAGGATTTTTCACTATAATCAACTGATTACAATTTCCTCAAGAGTATTCTACTGTCACAAACTTGACAATACTCTCAACTTCTCAAAACGACTCAGTACGATCGAGCCTTTGAGGAACAAAGCCTTACCTAGGCCAAAATCAGTTTACAAAAGAGAATATACTTTTGAATACTATCAAAATAACTCTCACAGAGAGGATGAAAAGATTAAGCTCAAAATAGAATAGCTTTCTAAAAGAAAGTATAATACGCTGAGTTCAGTTCTTTGTAGACCAGAAACTTGGCACGAAACTTGATTGCTCACTGAAGTAATATTGCTTTCAGAATGAAGTTTCTTCACCGTTTTTCCAACTTGTCTTCAATGAATACCTTGGGGTATTTATAGGAGTCTTCAGGGATATTACCGTTTGCAGTAAAACATAGCTCCTTTTCATTGAGTGAGATAATTTGAAATGTAGTCCTTTTCTTCCTTTCCAGAGAATATCAAAATAGTACATATTACCGTTTTGGTACTATCTGCTTTTCAGAATTGCATTGTACGATTTTTGTCTTTTGCTATCACCTTTGCTTCCTCGTACATCAAAATGAGCGCATAAAATCAAATTCGAATTCCGTTCCAGAACACTCTGAGGTTAAGAGCAAAAACGTGATCATCATGTGCTTCGTTAAATAGATCAGACGCTCGCTCAGAACAGAGGACGGACGCTCGCGGCAATAGAGTATTCCACATGTCAAAGAGTAACACTACTGGACGCTCGCTGTTAGCAAGACGCTGGAGTGAGTTCGGATGCTGACATTAGTGGAGTGTATTCAATTTTCTTGTAAATTTCTTCTTCTTTCTTAAGTGTTTTGTACATATATATGAAGCTTTGATACCTGTACACTCAAAGATATGTTAGAAGATAAATTGTTATCTTGAAAATACTTTGTTATCATCAAAATTAATGAGGGTCTAAACTTCTCAATCGTTTAGGTTCCAACAAGCTGGCATTTATTCCTACAAAGACACAAACTATAAAAAATCTGCTTAGTCATTTCCTTTCTTTGTTCTTTCTTCTTCCTGCACTTTTCTTGACTGAATTCTCGGTGTACTTTCAAGTCCGTGTGACTTTAGTCCTTGTACGCATGACTCTTCTTTGAATATCAAACGCCTCCATTTTTTTTTCTTCCCCCCATAATCTCGTGTTTCAAAATGTTGTTTTATGATACTACGCACTGAATTATGAAACATGTGATGATACTGAAAAGCATTGCGATCATTACATACATTCTAAGAATCGTGAGGAACGCTAAATCTCAACAAATAAGTTTCAAAGGGCAGTAACAAAAGGGATTACCTTTAAAAAATGACTAGCGCTGCATCGATAATCTGCGATTCCTCCCAGTCAAAAGTATATTGTGAAAGAACCCAATGAACCTCGGTCCATCCCATATCTCTAAGCACTAGAGATCGTACAGGCTGAGGAACCAGTGCAATAAAAGTAGTAGTTGCATTGCACACATGCATCACATACCATCTATTCATGCATCATCTCCATGTCACCACCTTTTAGCCGTTTTGTTACACTTGGTCCATGCACCAAGTGTCGAGCCTTCACTATTGTTTTCGAAATAATGCGCCAAACATTGGTCCTTTATTTTGCTGTCTGAGCGACGCGCCAAGTATCGCTCCCTCATTATTGCTTTAAGATTATCGCGCCAGTACCCGACCTGGCGGTAATCCCTCATTATTGCTTTTTGACTAACATATCAGTTCCAGACCTGATGTTGATCCTTCTTTATTGCTTCCCATTGACGCGTCAATACCCTAGTTGGCGTCAAACCTTCCGATCACCATGTCAGTACCCGACCTGGCGGTAATCCTTCTTTATTACTTCCCATTGACGCGTCAATACCCTACTTGGCGTCGAACCCTCATTATTGCTTTCCGATCATCGCGTCAGTACCCGACCTGACGGGGATCTTTCTTTATAGTTTTCTGATAAACGCGCCAAGCGTTAATCCCTCATTATTGCTTTTTGATTACCGCGTCAGTACCCGACCTGGTGGTAATCCTTATCACTTTCTAGTCAAACGCACCAAGCTTTGATCCCTCGTTGTCATTCCTCACCCCATCCTTTGCATATCCTGGTTCAGGACAAAATTAATGTCTTTGTCTTTACTTCTATTTTACGACGAAAATATGAAAACCATTGTTGTTCACATTTTCTAATAAAATATAACTAAAGAGGGGCAGCTATTATACCCCAATTTTGTCCACTCATTTTGGCTTGGTTTATCTATTATTTTACTTTTGGGTTGAAATGATAAGATAAATTGTTGCTTGGGCCATTTTTGCCTTTGTTAAGTTTTAGTTTTAAATCCTTTGGGTCTGGGTTGGGCCCAATAGCTGATATACAATCCAAAGGGCATAAAGTCCAAACAAATACAATACAGTCCATTACATGTCCAAAAATTGCCCAAATACAAACCAAGCCCAAAACAAAATTACAAAATTTGGTAAGAAATCAAAAGCAAAAAAAACAAAAAAAACAAAACAGGGGAGACATCGCATGGCAGCTTCATGCTGCAGCTCATTTTTTTTGGATAAGAGCCAATGCTCTTTCTTACATTATACGCTCCTTTCCATTTTTGCCCAAGACAGTTTTGCTTTGCAGCCACCACCTCTCAAAGGCACCACAAGAGGTGCTGCCTTGTCTCCAACCAGCAATTTTCCCCTGCTCCAAGCATTCCACCTGCACCATCAATTGCTCCTATAAATACCATAACAGAATAACAAAGGAGGGGGGATCCTGAGACTTTGACCACCAAACAGAAAATCAGAGACTCCACATTGGGGTCCTAATTCCATTGAGTTTTGAATACAGCGAGAACACAGAGAGAGTAATAAGAAAAGAGAAGAAATAAAAAGAGGAGAATCGAGAAGGAGGGAGGCTAGATGCTTCACCATCCATTAGAACCACCATTTTCACCCTCTTGAGCTCTGTGAGCCATTCCCACTACTCCCTTGCATCGCACCACACCACACAGTTACCATAACCATCCGCAAACACCATAAAAAATAACTGAAACATCTCCAATGATCTGTTAACAAAGAGAAAACAGCTTCAGCAACAAAAATCACAAAAAAGAGGAGTAAAAATGTTGCAGAACAAAGAAACCAGAGAAAAAGGTTTGAGACAGAAAGGGAGTTGAACGCTTTTTGGCTGACGACCACCACTGCCCGCGACGGTCTCCGTTCTTGGGCGTTTACGTACGAACCCGTGCCGTGAACCACTAGTGCCTCTCCTCCGTGAACCACCACAGCGAACCTCACGCACCTCTGCATCTCTACCTCCTCCCCTGCGTAAGCTTCCCTTTCTCTCGCACCCTTTTTTTTCCTCCCTGTGTTAACTCATCCCTCTGTCTCTCGCCCAGACGTTTCACTCGTGGCCGCGCGCGGCCAGGGACGGCGCGCGACGACCGTATCTCTCTCGCGGCGCCGATCGCCCTCGTTCCTTCTCTCTCGTGGCGATCGTCCTTTCCCCTTTTTCACCCTTCTCTCACGCCTCCCTCCTCTTTTCTCTCGCGACTCCGCCGCACTGTCTCTTCCCTCCTCGCGACCTTTCTTGTTCGCCTCACGGCCGCGCGCCGCTCCCCCTTCCACGCCCCCTTCTTCTCCCCCTACTCGCTCTCCCCTTCTCTCCCTCTATCTCCTCGCGACTGCTTCATTTGGGATTAGGGTTCAAACCCAAATATCAGCTCCCCCTGTCTTTTATTTTTATGTTTCATTTATTTCATCTTTGGGCTCAGCCCATTTTATTTTATTTTTTAACGCCTTCCCTTTCCTTTTTTATTCTGTCTTGTTATTCGTTTGGGCTTCAGCCCACTTTTTTTTTCTTTTGCCAATTTTTTTTTAATTTCGTTTTTTGGGCTTCAGCCCACTTAATTCCCCCTCCTTTTTTTATTATTATTCTTTTCCTTTATTTGTCAATCCTAACATAGGCACCCTTTTTACTAGTCAAACTAGGACAATTTTACACAACTAAATTTCAATTTATCATACAAATTTTTATACCATATTTTCTTAAAAAAATCGCACGTTAAAATTACGAAGATTAATTACTAGTAATGATCACTCGAGATTGCTTCCCGTTTGCTCGTTATGAATGTTAATTTTTAAAAATGGGTTATTAGTGAGGACTACTTTTGATTGCTTCTTGTTTGGTCCCCATGAAAACCTATCCTCTTTATAAAAATAAAAGTCAAGTTATTTTTACTAGTAATGATCACTCGAGATTGCTTCCCGTTTGATCATTACGAACACCGTTAATTTCCTAAACAAAATAGGCTATTAGCGAGGACCACTCTTGATTGCTTCTTGTTTGGTCCCTACAAAACCTTCCTTTTTTCATCAAAAAATATATAATTAAAATCAACCAACACACAACTATTTTCTACCCAAGAACTACGTAGCCTTTGATTTCTTCACTGCACCCGGAGATACGTAGGAGCAGGATCTCATTCCTGTCAAGCGCAAAATAAACAACTTTTATTAAGTCCTTTTTTTATCTTTGTTAATTCTTGTCTTTTTTTAATAAAAGGGAAATAAATATTTTTTTAGAAGTTAATAAATTTTTCACAATTAATTAGAGATAACATTTTTCGAAAGAATGTCGTAGGGTGTTAATACCTTCCCTACACATAATCGACTCTCGAACCCAAATCTGATCTCAAGGACCATTTTCTTCAAAAAAAAGGTTTTTTCCAATATTTTCCCTACGAAATAAATTATTGGTAGCGACTCCATTAAACTCGAATAAATCCCTCCTGATTTTTCGGTCGCTACACAAAGGAATCGTTTTTGTTGTTGAAGAGCTAAGAGTGGAGGCTGATTGGAGTGAAGAACGAGGGCTTCCTTTATGGTTTTTTTCCGATTTGTAACTAACCCCCTTTTGATTTGTGTTTATTCATAGACATGAGTACCTAAATATCTCTTCTAAGGTCCTACATAGATCTTATTTTAATAGAACCCTTATTACTATGTCTTGGCTTACAGGCACTAATTTTATTTGATTTCGTTGTCATTATTGTGATTAGATTTGTCTTGTTGCACTTAATTACTTGTTAAGAGTAGCTAACCTATGCATGCTAATAATCAATTAATTGATTAGTTGTCGTACTGCAATTAGTTGATGGATCTATAGGATAAATGGGGCTAATAACTGTGAATGACCAAACACTAGTTATAATATTTCAATTAATTCAACTCCTTTATACTTTATATTTTTCCTAGATTTAAATTCTTTGAATGACCAAACAAACAGTCAATTTAGAAGAAAGAATATTTGTCGCGAATGATCAAATAGACTAATAGTATTAGTAGGGGGGATTTTTAATCGGAGAATAATAAAGAAATTGAATAGAAAAGAACAAGTGAATCTGTGGCTCTAGGCTTCTCTCTTGATTTCTTTAATTAGCTGCTCTCTTCGTATTATTATGCTCACAATTCTTTATTCGATTCGCTTAACTAACGCTAAATTTCATTAGTTCGGTAATTGCATATTATCTGTGGGTTTGACAATCGGGACTATAGTTCCATCTTTATTAATACTTGCGATAAGGTGTACTTGCCTTTAGAGCAACAAGTTTTAGGCGCCGCTATCGGAGAATAGAACAATATTGGATGAACAATTTTTTAGTTCGACTAAGTATTTTCTTTTTATTTTATTTTATTTTATCTTGGTTGTTTATGCTCACTCGCTCTCAGGAACCTGTTTTAATTTTTGATCCAGGAATAAAAACTACTTGTTGTAGCTTGAGAGTTGAAAGACAAGCAACGATGGGTGAGAGAAGAAGCTTGTAGGACTACTTCACTTCTATTGTGGAAGTGTGAGATAACACTGTAAATCCAACTGTAGAAGCCAACAACTTTGAGTTAAAGCCATCGTTGGTGTCAATGGTCCATTTTTATTGCAATTCAGGGGATCACCTATAGAAGATCCCAGTGCTCACTTGAAGAATTTTATAAGGCTGGCTGACACTATAAAGTATAATGGAGTGTCCCCATATGCAATCAGGCTCAGATTATTCCCGTTCTCTTCGATAGACAAGGTTACCCTGTGGTTATCATTATTGCCTGGTGAATACATCACTATGTGGGACGAGTTGACAAGGAAGTTTCTCAATAAATAATCCCTTCATTTTAATTCAGCCAGACTCAAAGCAGAAATCACAAATTTTGCACAATATGAGCATATTGAGTCCTTGCATGGAGCTTGAGAGAGGTTCCAGGACTTAATCAGAAGTTGCCCCAACTCTGGGTATGCTACTTGGCAGTTAATTCAGACCTTATATAATGGGCTCTCTAATCGTAGTAAAACAAGTATTGATGCTACTTGTGGGGGATCTATCTTAAAGAATGAACCGGAAGATGTGTATACTCTTATAAAGGATATGGCTGCCAACAGTTGTCAATGGCTAGATGGAGACAGACACATTAAAAAGAAGGCTAGAATTTATTAAGTGGATTTCAAGACAACTTATGAGTCTAAGTTGGATGCCATCACTTGGTGACTTGAGATGCTAATGAAAGCTCAATCAATACCACAGGCAACGTCTGCACCAACTTATCCTTGTGAAGGTTGTGGCTTAGTGGGCCATACTAAAGATGAATGCTCAGGGAACCCTTGTACCAAGCAAATTGAAGAGGCCAACTATGTCAACAAACAGGAACCAAAATAACTCATATTCCTCTACTTATAATCAAGGGTGGAGGAGTCATCCTAACTTCTCATGGAGAGGTCAGAAGAACAACAATCCCAATGCATATAAGCTACCACATATGCAAAATAAGTGGCAAAATAAGGAGGATAAGAAGTCAGATGCTCATAAATATATGGAAAAGGCAGATAAAAGGTTTGAAGCAATTGAGTCCTAATTGTCAAATATTGTCACTTTATTATCTCTGAGGCCTCAAAGAACATTGCCTACACAAACTGAGCCTCATCCAAAGGAGAAGTCTGAGCATTGCAGAAAATCGGAAACAAGACTGTCTGCGATGGAGAGGGGCGCATGGCGGGCCAAGTAGTCACTTGTGCAAGCAGACTATCAACCACGACGTCCCCAGGATAAAACAGCTCAGACGAAAAATCGAATTCCGTTGCACTGCGGAAATTCGTTCTCAGATGATACACCTTCAGTATGGTATTAAACCACTCGCAAATACGGTTTAGGAAAACCGGTCGTTGTTTGCACACGTTGGAAGAAGAAAAAAAACGGGAGGGAGAAGAGAGGACTCAGTAAGTGCGTCGAGTTAGGTGCAATTTGAAACTGATGCGGCGTTTCAAATTTATAGGCGAAACTGGCTTCGAATCAAATCCGATCGTGATCGTTGATCGTGGTGAGAGATTTAATGATCGTGATTTGACTCAGTACGCACGTTGAGGGATTTTCGGATCAGATGGAGTAGTGACTAAGTCGCACAGCACAGTTTAAATTTAAAATTAAAATTTTAATTTTTCCGTGTACTAAAAATAAATACACCACAAGGCCCAAGCCCAAGCCCGGCCCGACCCGACTTGGCCGGCCGGTCGGACGGACGGCGGCGGCGGCGCGCGCGTGTGTGGTGTTCACTTTGTGTGCGTCCTTTCCCGTTCATAAAACTGGGTACCCCTTGGGGCACACCCCAAGATGGTGAGGTCCACATATATAAACACTCATAAAGTGTCTATTCTCTCCTATGTGGGACTTCCCAATTTTTTCAATTCATTACTCCAAGTTCCAACAATCCCCCACTTGAATTTAAAAAAATGTTTCAGAAATAGCGTCAAAAGCCTCATTAAGATTGTGCATAAGCCGAGGTGTCTTCCGACTTGAACCTTTGCATAGTGATTAAGATTTAGATTTAACAAGAGTGACTCGTAGTCTTGAACTCTATCTCTAACATCAAAATCACACACACTCTTATCAATAGGTGTATTCTTCAAATGCCCGTGCGTTAATGGCCCTGCACGTCTATCCCAGTATAGTGAACGCTCTAGGAATTCTGCCGAAAATTCCATAGGAAGCGGCCCCACTTCCACATTCACATAGGTGAGTCTATCAGAAGTACTCCTGTAGCTAGGTACTTCACTCCACATGGAGCATAGACCTCATTAAGAGTTTCTATTACCTCATCCTTTAATCGCTTCAGGAATCATGCCTCTTGACTTATAATAGCATGTTCATCTCTTATCACATCACAATTTGTTATTACCCTTTGAACCTAATTCTTGGGATCTCCAGTCTTTTAGGTTGGGTTACCATCATGAGTGACTCATGGTTCCAAAGGCAGTAGTCCCATCCTTTTAGATGTATTTTGGACTTTCTCTCTAGCTAATCCTTTCGTCAAAGGATCGGCTAAATTTTCATCAGTGCGTACATGATCCACTCTCACAGCTCCTTTTGAGAGAAATTCTCTCACAGTGCTGTGCTTACGACGTATCTGTCGCCTTTTACCATTGTAATAACGATTCTCTATTTTTGCAATAGCCACGGTACTATCGCAGTGGATCAACACAGCTGGCAACGGTTTTTCCCATAACGAAATCTCAGCTAGCAAGCATCTCAGCCAGCTTGCTTCCTCACTAGCTGTAGCTAGTGCTATCATTTCCGACTCCATAGTGGATTGTGCTAGTATAGTCTGTTTCTTAGACTTCTAAGATACGGCACCTCCAGCTATGCTAAATATATAGCCACTAGTTGCTTTGGGTCATCTGACAGAGTATTCCAGTCAGCATCACTGTACCCTTCAAGTACAGCTGGAAATCTCTGATAGTGTAATCCGAGATTCATGGTCCTTTTTAGGTATCTCATGACTCTCTCAATGGCATGCCAGTGCTCCATACTAGGTCGACTTGTAAACACTGCATTGATCCCACGACATCGGCTATGTCGGGTCTAGTACAATCAGTGGCATACCTTAGGCTACCAATGATGCTCGCATATTCTGTTTGTCTAATACCTTCACCAGTGTTCTTAAAAAGTTTTACACTTGGATCATATGGTGTACAAGGTGTTTACAATCAAAGTAATTGTATTTCTTCAAGATCTTCTCAATATAGTGAGATTGATCCAAAGAAATTCCCTTTTCTGATCTAGTAATTTTAATGCCAAGGATTAAACTTGCTTCTCCGAGGTCTTTCATGTCAAAGTTGTTGCACAACAATGATTTCACATTATTCACAGCATGAATATTTGAACCAAATATGAGTAAGTCGTCTACGTAGAGACATATGATAGTGCAAATGTCATTTTCGGATTTGTAATAAATACATTTGTCACTTTCATTCACTTTAAACCCATTCGAGATAATCAAATCATCAAACTTTTCATGCCACTGTTTAGGAGCTTGTTTGAGACCATACAGAGATTTATCTAACTTACAGACCTTGCTCTCTTGTCCAAGGACTACAAAACCCTCATGTTGCTTCATATAGATTTCTTCTTCCAATTCACCATTTAAAAAAGCAGTTTTGACATCCATCTGGTGTACTATCAAATTATAAATAGAAGCCAGTGAAATAAGTACCCTGATGGATGTAATTCTTGTAACGGGTGAAAATGTGTCGAAGAAATCTATATTTTCTCTTTGTCTAAAACCCTTGGCTACAAGGCGAGCCTTGTATTTATCAACAGTTCCATCAGGTTTTAGCTTCTTTTTCAAAATCCATTTGCAACCTATTGGTTTGCAACCAGGAGGCAAGTCCACTAAATGCCAGGTCTTGTTAGACTCTAGGGAATCCATTTCATCATTTATGGCTTCTTGCCACAAATCTGCATCCAATGAAGACAAAACTTCTTGAATGCTAGATGGATCCTCTTCTAACGTATAGACCGTATAATCAGGTCCATAGTCTTTAGCAACCCGTGCTCTCTTACCTCTACGAGGTTCCATTTCCCTTTGCTCATTGTTCTCAATGTTCCTAGGCACAGAACCTTGACTAGTTCCGGTGCCCCCACTATTTCTTGATTTAAAAGGGAATCTATTTTCATAAAAGTCAACATCATTTGACTCTATGATCACTTTGGCATTCAGGTCATAAAACCTGTATGCCTTACTGTTTACTGCATACCCAATGAATACACATTCATAGGCTCTACTGGCGAGTTTGACTCTTTTTGGATCCGGGATCCTGACATAGGCCAGGCAACCCCAGGTTCTAAAATAAGACACATTCGGTTGTCTTTTCTTTAATATCTCAAATGGAGAAATTTTATTCTTGGATTTAGGTACTCTATTGAGCACATAACAGACAGTTAATAAAATTTCCCCCCACCAGTGAGGTGCAGCGCCAGAGTTGAGCATAATAGCAACAACTAATTCAGTAAACGTTCTATTTTTCCTTTCTGCTTTACCATTCATTTCAGGTGAATATGGTGCAGTCGTTTCATGTATGATTCCATTTGATTTATAAAAATCACTAAATAATTGGGAGTCATACTCAGTTCCTCTATCACTTCGAAGTCTCTTAATCTTTTTCCTAAATTGATTTTCAATTTCAGTTAGGAAAACTTTGAACATTTCAAACGCTTCACTTTTATTTTTCATAAGATATACAAAAGTATAATCGGAGCAGTCATCTATAAAAGTGATAAAATATCGTTTACCATTACTGGTCAACGTTCCATCCAACTCACATATATCAGAATGAATTAAATCTAACGGTTCAGATTCTCCAAATACGGATTTATGCGGCGTTTTCGTAATTTTAGCTTGACTGCAAAATTCGCATTTTTCTAAATCATTAAACGATAATTTTGGAATAAATCCTAAATTGCACATATTAGAAATAATGCGTTTGTTCACATGACAGAGACGAGTATGCCAAATATTAAAATCACAAAGCATATAAGCAGAAGTGGAAATTTTATTCATATCAATGTTCAATTTAAACATGCCATCAGTTGCATACCCTTTCCCTACAAAAATACCATTTTTAGTAATGGTGTACAAATCCCCCCCAATTGACTGAGTAAACCCTGCCTTGTTCAAAAGGAAGCCGAAACTAGATTCTTCCTTATTCTTTGGAGTATGCATCACATCTTTCGAATAAGAGTTTTTCCGAATGAAGTTCATTCGACATCTCCAAGACTGCAACATTAGTGGTGTGAGCATCGCCAACAAAGACTTTCATATCTTCAGCGGCCGGTGTATGTTTTAAACATAGCACGGTCATTGCAAACATGGCGAGGCGAGGTGTCCACCCACCAACCATCGATCCACCAACTACGTTGATTTCGATAATCATAGCCATAAATGGCTCTTGATCGAGTTAACTGCAGCAGAGCTTGGCTTTGTTCCTACACTTTCGTGCCATATGACCTGGCACCACAATTAAAACAGATGAATCAGGAGCAAAGATCATTTCTAGGAGATGGTTGAGGTTTACGATTTGGGACCTTTGGAGGGTTCCCATTCTTGTTCTTGTTCTTTTGAGGTGATGCGGTTCTGATTCTTAAAAGATTTGCCAGTTGGCTTCAGAACCGCTCCAGTGGTTTTCTTGTTTGAAACAAACAAGACTTCTTCTTTCTGATCTTGTTTTCTGGATTCTTCCTCAATTCGAAGGCGGGTAATCAGGCCTTCCAATGACAGTTCCTTGGTTTTGTGCATTAAAGTATTTTTGAAATCCTTCCACGCAGGGGGTAATTTGTCAATTAGAACAGCCACCTGAAACTGTTCATCCAGGGTCATACCTTCAGAAGTGATTTCGTGAGCAATTTTCTAAAGCTCATGGGATTGAACCTCAACAGATTTTTCGTTAGACATTCTAAAATTTATATAGCGGCTCACTGCATATTTTTTAGCACCCGCTTCTTCAGTATCATATTTCTTTTTCAGAGCATCCCAGACATCTCTTGCGGTCTTACGAGTGCCATAGTAATCATAGAGTTCATCACTCAGACCGTTCAGAATGAAATTCTTGCAGAGATAGTCATGCTCATTCCATAGGAGTATCTCTTTATTTGTTTTATCCTGTTCTTCCTTTTCAGCTTTTTTGTTCAACACTGGAATGTCATCTGTCAAGACGTTGGCAACCTTTTTAACGGTTAAGAAAAATTGCATCTTTTGTTGCCAGCGCTTGAAGTGAGATCCCTCAAACCGAAATGGTTTGTTGAAGTCATTAGCAGCAGAACCAGATCCAGTAATTTCAACGGTGTCCAAGGTTGATTTCAAAACGTCTTAAAATTGTTATTTCTGGAATTTGAAAATATTTGAAAATCGAAAATCACCGATTGAAATTACTGAGATGAGTCGCGGACTAGGTCGCTCTCTTTAAGACGTTTCGCGGCACTGCTCTAAGGTGCAAGCAGACTATCAACCACGACGTCCCCAGGATAAAACAGCTCAGACGAAAAATCGAATTCCGTTGCACTGCGGAAATTCGTTCTCAGATGATACACCTTCAGTATGGTATTAAACCACTCGCAAATACGGTTTAGGAAAACCGGTCGTTGTTTGCACACGTTGGAAGAAGAAAAAAACGGGAGGGAGAAGAGAGGACTCGGTAAGTGCGTCGAGTTAGGTGCAATTTGAAGCCCGATGCGGCGTTTCAAATTTATAGGCGAAACTGGCTTGTTGAACACGAAATCAAATCCGATCGTGATCGTTGATCGTGGTGAGAGATTTAATGATCGTGATTTGACTCAGTACGCACGTTGAGGGATTTTCGGATCAGATGGAGTGACTAAGTCACACAGCACAGTTTAAATTTAAAATTAAAATTTTAATTTTTTCGTGTACTAAAAATAAATACACCACAAGGCCCAAGCCCAAGCCCGGCCCGACTTGGCCGGCCGGTCGGACGGACGGCGGCGGCGGCGCGCGCGCGCGTGTGTGGTGTTCACTTTGTGTGCGTCCTTTCCCGTTCATAAAACTGGGTACCCCTTGGGGCACACCCCAAGATGGTGAGGTCCACATATATAAACACTCATAAAGTGTCTATTCTCTCCTATGTGGGACTTCCCAATTTTTTCAATTCATTACTCCAAGTTCCAACAGTCACTTTATTATCTCTGAGGCCTCAAAGAACATTGCCTACACAAACTGAGCCTCATCCAAAGGAGAAGTCTGAGCATTGCAGAAAATCGGAAACAAGACTGTCTGCGATGGAGAGGGGCGCATGGCGGGCCAAGTAGTCACTTGTGCACATGTAGAGTGACATAGAAGATGTTGCACACAATACAGCTGAGGGTCGCACTGGCGTCGATAACGGGATTTCACCCCTCTTTGAGTCTTGTCCTTCCGTCTATGCGATACAATCACTCTTTCTTCCTTCTCTGAGTCTTTTCTTTGGGATTTTTTCACTTCCCATGATTGTTTTCTTTCAGCCCAAAATACAACAAGCTAACCCATGTCAATCCACCCGCCAACCCGCAAAAAATGCTCAACCCATCACTCGACCAACCAACCAGCCCAGATGAGCGCAAATGTGCCTCGTTAAACTCTCTTTAGTTAGTTATTTATTTGACTTTTTTCGCCCAAACCCACTCATTGCTCAACCCTAAAGTAAAGGGTCCATTGACGTTACTAATCCAATAAAAAAATTAAGGTAAATAATAAAGATTTAGAAAAATTAAAAGTTAAATTATATAATACATAGAATCAAATTAAATTTTAAAATCCATGCAATCAAATCTAAATTAAATTTATGTACTTACCTAATTTTGTTTATAAATTTATTATACCACTCATATTTATATATTTACTTTAAATATATTTATAAAATTATTATATAGCTTATAATATATTTTACAAAATATAGATTTTTAATAAATATTTGAGTGAATAAAGAAAACTTAGATTGTTATATTATACATTGAAATATAAATAAAATTATGAAATTATATAAATTCTTTTTTAACAATATTGATTCCTTAAAAAACAGTATAAATTTGAAGAATTGTACTTTAAATTATCTTTATTAAACACTTTAAGATTTATTTAATATTTTTGATGCAAAGATTTATTTTTGAAAGAGATTAAATTTTTTTTGATGAAAAAAAGAGATTAAAATTTAAAAATAAAATCATGTAAATTGTTTTGTAGATGAGATCAAAGCCAATTTAAATAAAAACCTAACCGATTTAATAATCAAATTAAAAAAATAAAATAAATTATATCAAAGAATCCGTTAAAATCCTTAACAGGAACCAAAGGCAATAGGACGTCTCAAAACCTGCACGGATCCCACTAGCGCGTGTCGAACCGCCTTAAGAAATTATAAATATAAATAAATTATGAATATTTTTACTTTTTGTTGCTTAAGCATATTATGCTGAGGAAGAGTGACCGTACCGTAAAGGCTTAAAACGCTTCGTTTGGTTCAATCCCTTTCTCTTCTTTCTCTCTTTCTTTCGTTCTTTCTGCTTCTTTCTTTTCTTCATTCTGTGCTTTCTCACAATAATATATAATATATTATATATATATATATTATATACAGTGAAAAATAAAAAAGAGACGCTTACCACTACAGTACGGAGCTACCTCCTTGAATCTAATTTCGCATTGTGGCGCGTGATTCGCACTCGACTTGTTCCCCAGAATTTCGAATTGCCCAGGGTACCATCATTACTCTCTCTCTTTCGAATTTTAATCCAGAAAGGCAACCACATCCCTGTTTATACTTATGCGGAGTCAATCCCATTGATGGCACTTGTATGAATAACATTATTTATTTTATTTTACAATTTGGAATTTGTATTTTTATTTGATTTTTCAGGGATTGGTGTTGCTTTTTTGCGCAGGTGTTGGATTTTCTTTGATTGGTTATTTCACTGTGTGTTCTGGTTGGTTTATATGGTTGTGAAGCTATGACACATTGAATTTAGGGTTTTGTTTTTTTAATGGTGCAGAGGAATGCGTGATGGATTCTCCTGAGGGTCAGGGTTTCAGAGTTGCAGAGGAGAGTTTTGGAGTCTTGGAGACTGCTTCTCTGGTTGAATCTGTCACTCATTCATAAGGTTTCTTTCTTTTGTTTTTTTAAATTACTCTGCCCTAATGGAATTTGTCTTTTTTCATGGGAGAATTGTTTCACATGATTTGAAAATCTGGAGTATATTTTCATTTTATTAATGTAGATTACACCTATTGCTGCAGTTGTTCCATTATCTTTTGCTTTTGTGTGAGCGGATTTTGGAATGTGAATACAGGGCTGACATTGTTTTTTGGTTGCTTAATTGCTTCTGTTTGCTGATCCTTTCCCTTCATGTATCTTTTAATGTTCTATGTTCGGATCTTGGTGCTTTAAGAGTGTGAATACTGAATTGGTTTTCTTTTGAGAAATGTTTTGGATTAGATGGGGCAATATGCAGCTGGGTCATCTTTGCTGTGTTTAACATGAATATTTGAAGGACTAATTGAAGTAAATGAAAGACAACACAAGAAGGGGGCTGAATTGTGTTGTGTGTGATGTTAAAAAACTTTTCTAACACTAATAGCTTTATGGTATGTTTGGTATGTAAGAAAGTGGGAGGAAAGAAAGTGGGGGGAAAGAATGTTTATTGGTTAAAGTGTAAAATTGATGATGTGTTATATTATTATTAGTCTGTCACATTTATCAATGCATCTTTTTCACACTTTACCAAAAACTTTCCTTTCCCCCTATTTTCTTTCCTCTCTCCCAAACAGACCATTAGGGTATATGTTATTTGAGAAATTAAGGTTTTTCTGTTATGTTGCTTTGGCCGGGGCATTAGTGTATTGCCACTTGCCAAACATGTGACATTGGCATGCTAGAAGAGGGATGTGGATTAGACAATGGTCATCTAACTCAATACTAAATTGGAGGTTTAAAATGAAGGCGCTTGGTGGTTCTTGTTAGAATTAGTCACATATTATTAGAATTAGTCACATGCTATTATTTCTTAGCTGCACAATATTAGTGATTATGATTAGATTGAACAATCATATCAATTAGCATTTATTGCAAGTGTGATATGATTTAGACAAACAGAATTACAAATTGAACATTGTATCAGAGTGGTACCATCGAACCATGACCTGTCTGGTCCACTGTCCTCCGTTGTCGGCTGCTATCCGCTGCCATTACAATCACCTTTATGGCGGTTTTCGCTATCCACTGCCGTGTTCCTCTTTTCCGGTGTGATCTCTTCCTTTTCCGGCTCCATCCTTTGCTGCGTTTGCTGTCACCTCTGGTCACCATTTCCGTCGTCGGCCACCAGTTTGCCGCTGCCGGAAAACTTTTCCGGCGAGACCGCTGCCACCAGGATCAGAATCACACGATCTACACAACCTTGAAGTTTAGGCCCCAGTCACCCAAGTACGCGCCCGTTTTCCGGTCTGCGATTCACGAACTCCAGCATCGTTCTCTCCTCTTGGCTGACCCACGACTCCCTCCGGTACTATAGATGCCGTGACTTCTATTTTCTCTAACTATTGTCTGCCTCTTCTTCAGTGTTTGTCATGCCTTCTTTTCTCACAGATGAATCATATTAGTGGCGACTTCTCTTCCAACTGACGATCATTTCGGTCGTGACCTTTCCCACAAAAGAATCATATTAGTGGTGCATTCTCTTCCCAACGACGATCATCCCGGTGGTGCCTTTTCTTGTCGCCTATATTCTGGCGGTGACTCTTTTCCCACAAATTAATCATATTAGTGGTGCCTTCTCTTCCAGTCGACAATCGTCCTTGGTTATGACTCATATTAGCCCAGCAATTGTCAGACTTATTTTCAAGTTTTGCGGGAAATGTATTGTTTTCTTGTAACGAACTTAAAGCTTAGTAAGCTTTGGCTTTAGGGGGAGTGTTAGAATTAGTCAGATATTATTAGAATTAATCACATGTTATTATTCTTTAGTTGACAATATCGGTGACTAGGATTAGATTGAGCAATCATATCAATTAGCATTTATTGTATTTGTTGCAATTCTATTATAAATACAACCTAGTGTGATCTGATTTAGACACACAAAATTACAAATTCAACACTTCTCATCAGAAGTTAATAGTGATTAGTAGATTCGGGATATCTTCTTCATACTGTCATTTGAGTTACTTATGTCTTTAAAAGCTTTGTTGTCCTTCAAAACATCGTTTTCTGGTTATTACTATGCAGTTTAGAATGTTACATATCTCTAGGACAAGCAGCTGGTGGTTTTAAATGCTCATTAGTCATGTCTCTTTGCCAATTGCTTAATTACAGGATAAAATTAAAATTTGTGAAGTGGTTTGGGATGAGTTGGCGGGGATGGGGTGGAAGGGTGGTAATTATCATCTTATTTTCCTGGGGACATTCGAATCTTGGGCAACAAGAAGATCAATTTTATCATGTATCCGTTCTTGATAAATGAATTCAAGATCAGAATCTTGGCTATTTGCTTTTTGTTGCTTTTCTATCTAATCATTTATGTAATAGCTCTCTTTTTGTTTTATTATCACTATTTTGTGAACTATAGGAAGCACTTTTGAGATTGGTGTTTTACATGTTCCTATTATGTTTTGCAGGAATATGGCTTTGCAGAAATGTGTTCCTTCTGGTGATGCACCTACTGTTAATATGAAACATTTGAGTTTCTCTAGTAAGGTGCCTGAGAAAACTCAGCTTGATGTGGCAAATCAGAATCATGACATGGATGTGGATATTGACCTTAGGGAGGTTTATTTTCTCATTATGCACTTCCTTTCTGCTGGGCCATGTCATAAAACTTATTTACAGTTGAGGAATGAGCTTCTTGAGCATCAACTTTTGCCTAGAAGGTATCATTCTTGGTATTCCAGGAGTGGAGCACGTAGTGGAGATGTAGACGATGATGGTCTATCATTCCCTTTAAGTTACAATAAGTTGGTGGAGAGGTATTTACGATCCCTTAGCCTCTTACTGTTCATGATTTGTGTTCTTACTGTTCATGATTTGTGTTCTACTTGTGAAGGTCTGCAAAGTTCATCAGCACTTGTCCATTTTCTCATTCATTTTTACCATCCTTTTGCTAGTTGTATTAACAGTATGGTTTTTTGGTTGCTAGTTATATGCTGTAACTAGTGAACAAACGAGGATTCAACTATTTTAATGCATCCCTTCTCCATTATGATCTTTTCATTGATGTTGTAATTAACTATTATATAGGTATCCTCATATTGAAAAGGATCACTTGGTAAAGCTTTTGAAGCAATTGTTGTTAAATACAGCCTCCCTGTCATCGGGCACGAGTACTGGAAATGCTCCAAATGCAGCTGATGTACCCACTCTTCTGGGAAGGGGTTCATTTTCACTTCTGAGCTGTATGTGACATTTATTTGTGCTTGAATTTTTGACGACTTTGAACACTTGTTACTGTGCTTTTAACTGAATTAGCTTTGCCTTTCTCTATCTCTATTTATTATATTTTTTCTCTACTATAGATGACAGGGATAAGTTGAATGAAGAAGTCAAACGACCACCTCCTTATATGCGCTGGCCTCATATGAAAGCCAATCAGGTTCACGGGCTTAATTTGAGGGAAATCGGGGGTGGTTTTCCTAGACACCACCGTGCAGCATCTATACGTGCTGCATGCTATGCCATTGCAAAACCTTCTACTATGGTACAAAAGATGCAAAATATCAAGAGGATAAGAGGACACCGTAATGCTGTTTATTGTGGTAGGCTATTCTATATAATACTAGAAAGTATTTAGACTTTTTGTGTAACTTTTAGTTGACCTTGTTCACTTATTTTTCTTCACTGGTTATAATAGACACATTATCGGGGAGTGGCCTATTACTTGTTTTAAATATTGGTAACAGTTTTAGTTGAAAAATAAGATGATTGATGTAGAAGTATGAGTCCCATATCAATGCTGAGTGTGAGATATGGGAAGCTGATTTGAAGTAGATGCCCTTCCAGCCTGGCTTTTGGAATGAGCTTTCCTATTCATCAAGAGTTATCAAAGCACCATTTGTCCATCCTTGGAAGTAGAAAATAAACTACATAGGGGGAGGGGGGGGAAGGGAAAACAAAAAAATGCTCATGAAAATAATATAGAGGATTTAAATTCTCTGGTATTCTAGGGCTCATGTAGGTGAGAGAGTGGTCCCTGATTGTATCTGTTTTTCTAACATTGCTACGGTGGTACTTGAGACTTGAGAGAATCCAAATTGAACCAATGAACACCTGAAGGAATAGTTTGTCCCTAAAATTTGAAAGGAGTTAACAAGATTCAATGATGCAGGGAAAAATATGGTGGTTGATAGAGGATGATTTGATAAAAATATGCAGTATTGTGAAGTTGAGTTGTAGCAAACTGTTGGCTACTCTTCCACACACTTCTTGCATTAAACATTTTATTAGCTCTATTGCATCCTTATTTCTGTGTTTTATTTTATTTTTTGAGAACACCTTCAAAAGTTCGGAACCCTGCTGTCTATACCAACAACAAATTTGTAGTTTTCCTTTGCGTAACATATAGAATATGGAACATGTTTTACCTCAAGTCCATCACACCTGGTTAGCTAAAGTGTCCTTGTCTTTGTTTCAATTCTGTTTCATTAGTGCTTTTTGAATAATCACGAATTGTCCTCTGCCTGTCTGTTCTGAAAAGCCAAAAACACCTTATACTGTCTCCTTTTCTCCTAATGCATTAGATTTGATACCGATAGAGACAGTGGGTCCACTGGGTAAGGATGGATTAAGGCTGTCTCTCACTGGGCTCTAGATACCATGTTGAAAGAGAGAAAAGAGAGACATATGATTGTGAAACCATGTGTTTTAACTACACAACGGAGTCTCTTTATATAGGCTTAAAAGCAATCATTCTAATAATTACAGGATATTCTATTCCTAATTAAATGATATGATTTGCCTATAAATTAAGTTGTACAATAAATACAAAGATCCTATTTTATTTTCAACAACTTCTATTAAAGAGGAAAGGGGAAAAGTACAACTAAGGAGAGGTTAACATATTCTCAAAAATAAAAAAAGACATCAAACCCCAAAGAACTTGGAAAATCTAGACTGCACCATAGGTGCCCATTTCCGGTCTCTGGATATAAGAAATTGAAACTACTTGCTCAAAATAGCCAGAACAGAACAGGAAAGGAGAAGCCATAAGCACAATCTTTTCACATGGTAGTTTAGGGGCAAAGGGACATCCATAAAGGAACAAGCCTTCTACTCCAACCAAATACACTAGAAAACTGATTAAACTGCACAATACCACAAAATTATGCTTTAAAATGAACATAAATGCCCTGAATTAACAGGACAGGAAAAGCTTCCCCCCTCCCTTCAAATATGTAGGATATTTTGAGTTAATTCAATGACTGTACTTTTCCAAGATGGGATAAATGCATGCTGCATAGGTCTTACTGTGGGTATTATTTCCATGCTTTTTTACCTGAATTCTTCTGCATTTTTGGAGGTGGGCTGCTGCTTGTCATGCAACTGAGTTAACCTTAACTTGTATACTACAGCTATATTTGATCGGTCAGGAAGATATGTTATTACTGGTTCAGATGATCGACTTGTTAAAGTCTGGTCAATGGAAACTGCATATTGTTTGGCCAGTTGCCGTGGACACGAAGTAAGTCTGTTTTTGTACTTTAAATATGTTTTCTCCTGTTTGTATAGATTTGTGTTGCTTTAATATTTGTTGACCATTATATTGAACTATATACTATATATGATAGGGTGACATCACTGACTTGGCTGTGAGTTCAAACAATGCTTTAGTTGCATCCGCATCAAATGACTGTATCATTCGAGTTGTAAGCTTTCATGTGACAAAGTCAGCAAGTCTTGTTTTGTTTTCTTCTCTCCCTTCTCCCTGGGCATTTTTGTGGGTGCTTTATGTTTGACTATTTGATTTTCATAGTGGCGCTTGCCAGATGGCTTACCAATATCAGTTTTGCGGGGACATAGTGGAGCTGTTACTGCCATAGCCTTTAGTCCCAGACCTAATGCTGTTTACCAGCTTTTATCGTAAGTCTTATGTTCTTTAAAGAAAGAAGAGATCATCATAGTTTTAATCTTGGCAGTGTGGATGTGTGTCAAGTCAACAAATGCAATAGTTTTGTTCTATTTTACAAATATTCTTAGTAATATTGAAGGTACTAATCCAGTCATGAGGTGTATTTAAGTCCCAGTTGGTAATCAGAACCATCATCAAAATATAGTTTGTTGTCTTCACCAGAAAAAAAAAATATAATTTGTTGAATATAACATGCAAGCCTTTCCAAACTATGAGACAGGCAAATGTGCATACTTTATATCACTCAGCCATTATTGCATGCAGTTATTTTTGTAACTTTTTCTATTTCTTTTTTGGTTTCTATCAAATTATTGATGATTAATTATTCTGATTTTTCCTTTAAATTTAGGCCTGTAATATACTTGTCTATGAAATATTAAGTGGCTGCCTTATTATAAATTAACTAGTTACTTCAATTAGTTTATGAGAGTTGGATTGATGCATCAATTCATTGAGTGGGCATTTGATTTCTATTTATTGGTGCCTTGGCCTGATGATATGCTTTGTGATTATGACACTAAGAAAATTTCCTTGTCAGATGGATTTATGATGCTGCACGTTTTGCATGCATTTAACCTTCTAAAGTGGTTTCTATGGATGGTCCTCACCCTTAGGCATTCCAGGTTTTCTGTTATAAATTGACTTGTGTGATGTTTTGTTTACTTTGCAGTTCCTCTGACGATGGAACTTGTAGGATATGGGATGCAAGGCATACCCAGTCAAGTCCAAGATTATATGTTCCAAGGCCTTCTGATTCTGTTGGTTAGTTGATTCTTTTGTTAACTATGATTGTGTGACTTCTTCTAGATGAAAGAAAAGAACTAACTTGGAATTACATATTGGCTTCAGGTAGGAGCAGTGGCCCATCCTCAAATACATTGTCACAGAGTCGTCAGATTTTTTGCTGCGCATTTAATGCTAATGGAACTGTCTTTGTCACTGGTAGCTCTGATAATCTTGCCAGGGTATATATATAAATATATTGTGCTTACTCATAGTTATAGAGATGCATTATTATTATATATTCTGTAGTCTTTATTATTGAAGGTAAATGTAGGTTCTATTTCCTTTTGTAGAAAATAGCCATCTATACATTTTAGTTCTCCCCCCTTACTTTTGATCTTGTGGTATGTGTTTGTGAATTGTGTGATGATCTGCGGAAAAAGTAACCTCTCAAGAGACAGAAGATGGATTCCTCCTCTCTAAAGCAGAAGTCTTTATTATCCCCCTTCAGGCCTTGTATAGGAAATCAATGTCCATGTCCTTGTCCAATCACCACCACCATCTGTTGATTAGTACTTGTTTATTCTTGGTAACTTCATCAATTAATGGTTTTCTCCTGTCATTTAGTGACAACCTTCTAGTCTTCAACCATTTTCTGACCACCTTGATATGGTCACAAGCCATTTTTGTTTGGCTGTCAAATGAGGGCAATACATTTACTGGCTATTAGACACTTTATGGTCCCTAAAACTTGCTCTGAAGTCTGAAAATAGTTCCTGAGATGTTTGATCCTTTTCAACATATAAGACTATCCAGCTGTAATGAGACATGTTGCTAGCATCTACATGCATCTTTAGCTACTTTGAACGTGGCAAAAACACAAAAAAGGTGGGGTTTGATTTGGGTTTTATAAATCTTTTCGAAATACTTGTGTGTTTTTGAAAACCTTTTCAAAATAACTCTTTAATAAAATAACAATGTAAAATAAATAAAGAGAAGAGAGAAGTAGGACACAGTGATTTATACTAGTTCACTATCACCTGATAGCTACGTCTAGTCCCTTCACCACACTTGAAGAATTTCTCCACTATAATCAAACGATTACACTTGAGAGTATACTACTGCTAAACTGGCTATACTCACAACTTCTTAGAACGACTTAGTGCAGTCAAGCCTCTAAGGAATACAACCACTACTGGGCTTAATACAAGAGTTCAAAAAAATACTTTTAACCAATAACAATAACTCTCAGCAGAGAAGATTTACAATGAATAACTTAAGCACAAAGAATAACTTTCTAACAGAAAGAATGAAAACAATTAAGTGTTTGTTCACTTGGTCTGAGAGACTTGGAATAATTTCTTAGTTGCTCACTGTCTTAGATATTTCACAATAGTTTCGTTAACCTACTTTAGTGAGTGAAGTAAGATATATATAGCTAGGGTTTCAAATAGTGCTGTTGTGACCTAACAGCTCTTTTACTAATGGACAAAACTTCAGATCCGCTTTTGGTGGCTTTTAGCGAGTCCTGTCACTTTCAACTCTGTTCCTGTATACTGACACAGTAGACAGTTGCAGGATCTTGTCCCTTGTGATCTTTTTGAATATGAGACACTTCCAGAGCAAGTCATTTCTGATGATTATATCTGTTGACATTCCCTTTGGCCTTTGATTCCTCGTACATTAAAATACTCATCAATGAGATCTCTTTAATACTTGAAGTAGCCTTTAATGTTTCACTCAGTCTGATTTCCAATCAGAGGCATCTTCCTATCAGACGATGTTTGTTACTGAGATACTCTGCTTATCAGAGTAAGCTTGGACCGGAGGCAAGTTCTTCAGTACTGTATTTCTTGGCCTTTCATATAACAGAGTCTAGTAGTATCGGACGAAGGGTTTCAACAGTGTAGTCTTATCAAAGCATGGTCTATTAGAGCGTTGACTATTACCAGAGCGTTGACTACCAGAGCATGATCATCAGAGTGAGGCAATAAGACGATGACGTCATCAACACTTACCAGACGATCAATGCCAGACTCAGAGGAATGGATCGGAGGGTGAAATGCATACATATGCATAGTCTTCTGAGACATTTCCATCTGATGAATAGTGACTTACTCACTGAGTTTTGCACACTAACAAACACATCAGAGGATAAATTGTTCTATTCATTATTTGTTATCATCAAAACAATTAAGGGTCATTGTTTCTGAATCTACGTGAACACTTCACCCAAAAAAATGCATCTTTGGCTAAGTTTATTAAATATATGTTAGATAAAACTTTTAATCAAAATGTTTTAGAGAAGAGATTTTGGTTTGAGGGTAAAATATTGAAAATCAAAACACGTACTACATTTGTTCTTATGGATTTCCAGCTTCACAATCTTTAAAGCTAACTTAAAAGGTTTTGCAGGTCTGGAATGCTTGTAAATTTAGTGTGGATGACACTGACCAACCAAATCATGAGATAGATGTACTATCTGGTCACGAAAATGATGTAAATTATGTGCAATTTAGGTTAGTATTTTCAGTATGCTATAATCTTTAATCTTTAATAGATGAAATTTTCGTATTTTTCGAATTCTGATGTTTGTCACTTCCTATTTTGCAGTGGATGTGCGGTAGCATCTCGATTTTCCACAACAGAAACTTGGAAGGAGGAAAATGTTCCCAAATTTAAGAATTCCTGGTGTGTGTGTGTGTGTGAATTAGAAGTAGCATCTGGAATGATCCAACTCCTATCACCCTCCTCCTTTCCTTCGCTTTTCACAAGAAATGTCATACCCAGTTCTCAATGCTTTGCTATCTGATATGTCTAAATTGCTATATTTCCAGGTTGAATCACGACAACATAGTTACCTGCTCTCGTGATGGGAGTGCTATTATATGGATTCCGAAATCACGCAGGTCACATGTAAGTCTGTCAAATATAATTTCCTTTTGCGGATGCTGTCTACTTTTTTTTCCTTCCAAAAAGCAATGTTTGCCTACTTTATTATTCAAATTGCAAAATATTGATTTGGTTATTTGACGATGAGTGGTAATTTATTTAAAATTTGTTAAATTTATTCCATTTAGGGAAAAAGTGGTCGCTGGACTCGGGCATATCATTTGAGAGTTCCACCTCCTCCTATGCCTCCACAACCTCAGAGAGGTGGTCCTCGTCAGAGAATTCTACCAACTCCACGGGGTGTAAATATGATTGTTTGGAGCCTAGACAACCGCTTTGTCCTCGCAGCTATTATGGGTAAGCCAGTTGTTTTTTATCCTGTCTCACTCTCCTCTTTCTGTTCTTTCTTGGTTTCTTTCTTTTCTTCTGCATTCTCTCTTCTGTCTTCTCGTGACCATTTTGTTTCTTTATCTTTGTGTACAAGGTAATGTTGATTATATTATTTCGTTTATCAGTAATTATTTTTTTTAAAATAGATAAAAAATCTTACTTAAATCAACACTTGTAAATTTAAAACCGGCTTTATCGTATCGAGTTATCTGGCTTTTGAGTTTGGCAAACACCCCCTTGAACAGCTGTTCAGCACATAAATTTTTGCATTTTTTAATTAATTCAATGAACAATAATGTAATACAACTGGATCCGAATTAAGAGGGAAAATAGGAATTTTATTCAAGACAAAGCTCTATCCCTAGCTCAGTATCAGGTTAACGTAAGAACTGAGATGAGATGGCGGGTGAATACAGAAAACAGAAAGTCTCTCCCCTGGTATTCAACTCTCCTATCACTTAAATTCCCAGTGAAATCAAAAGTCACTTGACTAACTCTCCCTCCTCCTTATTCATTTACACTACCTCTGTTACAATTAACTGTCTATTGGACAGCTACTAACCCTTCCTCTTCCCTATTTATTCCCACCTATTGTAGACCCTCTTAATGGGTTGTTTACTAACATAATGTTATGTCAATTTTTAATTGACTTACCTATGTGTAGAGTAAGTCTATAGAATAATACTTTCTGTCATATCACAGAGAACAATCTAGGCCAGTTTTTAATCTTACTTTTCCTTTTTACTTAACAAATATTCTTAAGCAATCAGCAATTCTGGCAGTTCAAATAGTCAATTTAAGATTGGTTTTGATTTTCCTTATGCATGCAATATGATGATCTGAAAACATTTAATTTATACTTTATTATTTATGCAATGCATTTGTTATCATGCCACTCTTGTACATGTGTCATGATAATGCAGTGGATATTTTATTCTTGTTTCATGATTTTGAAGGCAATAGGCTATTATTTATCTGACTTGAACTTGCAGATTGCAGAATCTGTGTTTGGAATGCTTCTGATGGCAGCTTAGTGCACTCATTGACTGGACATACTGAATCTGTAAGTGTTTAATTTCTTGATTTCGATATATCTCCCTACTTTGGCCCCGTTTTTACTGTCTTTTGTAAATATAATGTATAAGCTGTGACTCCAACTTTTTATGACAATATTTAACTCACCAGCGTGACACCTGATGCTTAATCTTGTGTTTATCGGTTTTTGTTTCAAACAGTGATCAGGACTTACAGTTCTATTTGGTTAATGTTCTCAGAGAATCGGTCTTTCTGTTTCACGGTTCACAATTTGATGTTTATGCTTAGGTGTTTTCTAGAAATCAGATACAAACATAATCTTCTTTTGCATTATGTGGGTGCTTGGCACCTTTGGAATAGAATTTTGACATATTTTATGAGGATTATGTTTATCCAGCATTTTACTGGATTTGGTAGTAGGAAACTGGTAATGAGTGTAACATCTGTGAGAATATCTAGAATTTTTCCCATAATGTCTTTACTGCACTTTATAATATTTTAGAGCATGATAGATGATCTCTTAGTTGTTTCAAATATCATAATATTGCCTGATTGATTTCTTTATTTGATTAGGATTAGAAGTCCAATATTAGTATAATGGGTTGATTATGTTTTTAGTCCCTGAAATATACACTTCCGGTTTTTTGTCCCTGTTATTTTTTGGGTCTGTTTGAATCGCTGTAACATATGAAATGGGTACTTTTGGTCCTACTGTTAGTGGAGCTCTATAAATCCAATAGAAATCCATCTCACCTTCCTACGTGTCACCACCTAATTCAAAAACTTACCCGGTTTGCATGTCACATCATCTCTTATCCAAGTGGCATGCCACCTCATCCTCTTCCTCTTCTTATCCCTAACCCTCTCCCTCTTTCCTTGCCCTTCTTGTCAACTTGTTGGACAAGCTAAGCAAAGGTTAAGAAACCTAAGATTTCCTAAGTTTAGTTGTGGACTCTGGAACCTCCCCTGTTATCAAGTTGTTGGACAAGTTGAAGAATTGAAGCTTGGAGGAGACTTGGAAAAGCAAAGAAGAGACTTATTGAGGGAAGTTGGATCGATCATAATTGGAGGTTCTAAATGGAACCCAAAGCGGATGGAGTGGAACTCAGAAGACGAGAATTTGGTAGGGACAACCTAGTCACGTGATATTGGTTTGTTTCCCCTAGTGAAAGCGACTCTATTCCATGAATATGGCGTGTTGTTGCTGTAGTTCCAGTTTCCAACCACGTACAAAGGGTCCTTTAGCACAACATACTTGTAGCCTTGTAGGAAAACAACAGAACACCATCCCTACTCAGGCGCCGACAACATTGATTTACAGACTACAGTAACCACAAGCACGAGGGCAAGAATTACCCTCGACTGTGAACGAAGACCAAGGTTGATGTTTTTATCTTCTTTGTACTTCTGTTTACTGGTGTAAGTAGAATTTTCAAACGAAAAGATCTTAAAAAAAGGGAGAATGTAACCAAAAAAAAATGAAAGAGATGAGAATTGAGAAATGGAGAAAAATGAGATTGAAAAGATGATTGGTAGAGCATGACACTAATGCACTAAGCAATGAATGATAGTGCAGGGGTAGGGGAAGAGGGTTAGGGAGAGGACATGCCACTTGCATTAGTTTTTTATTTAGGTAGTGACACATAGGAAGCTGAGATGGATTTCTATAGGCCGCCTCAGCAATTAACAAAGCTCCACTAATGTCTAGGACCAAAAGAACCCACTTCATATGTTATTGGGATTGAAAATTTGAGACAGGCAAAAAAATTAGGGATGAAGCTAGAGGAAATTTATATTTCAGTGACTAAACATAATTAACCCTAGTATAAATGAAGGTTAATGCTTTTCCTTTTTTATCAGCATGACATCATTATTCACAAGAGAATATTATTTAGCAACATTTTTATGTTCTTTTTTTCCTTATCTACTTAAACCCTATAATTTGAGCTTGGCATTTATTGAGATCTCACATCGACTAGAGATATGGCCAAAGTAATCCTTATAAGACTAGGGCAGTCCTCAGCTCTTGAGCCTTGAGCTAGTTTTTGGGTCTGTTTGGTGTTCAGGATAGGATAAACTATCATATCCTGTCATGATCCATTACTTGGTGAGCTAGTAAGATAGGATAAGTCGAATTTGGCTCCTCTAAAGTGAGCACTCTCACTTTAGGGAGTAAAGTGATAACATGTCAACCCTTAATTAATTTCAACAGTGTGGATCACTACACATTTTAAATTTCAAATTAATAATTTTAAAAAGGGAAATTCACGTAACCACTACACCCATATTCCTCGCTGTTTTTCGAAAAAAATAAAAAGAACCGATGCATCAGGGAAGAAGACACTCTTCTTGGCTAGCCTCCATTATTGGAGGCTTTTACAGTAAAGTTTCTGAACAGCCATGATATGGAATAATGGAGGGAAGAGGGGTTTTATTTTTTATTTTTATTATTATTATTTTTTTTTAATTTCTGAAATTTTTACATCTGATGGGGTCTCGCACTGTTGGTGTCCTTGGCAAACAAGAAGAAGATGAAAATAATGATACATGCAAGCACCGATGTAGAAAGACGGTGATGGCTCCGGCGCTGTTGCCATTATTTTGGTCTTAGAAGTGAAGGCTTCGGCGCCGCATGACAGGGTCTTGTTGTTTTATGTCCTTAACGGAAGAAACTTCATCTCATGGAAAAGCAAGATGTAGTTGCTAGATCGCGTGTTAAACTAGCGTATTGAATCATGGCTTACACTACACGTGAACATATATATGGTTAAAACAACTCCTAAAGAAGTAAATGTTTTGTGATATGTGATATATGTTTTTAATTTGTAATAATAGCAACAATTCATATTTCTTCAATCTAGTCTTCCTTGAAAGATCCAAAATTATAGAGATTGATTGTCAGTTCATTTGTAAAAATATTGTATTAGGTGAAATCACGATTCAGTTTGTACACTAGTGACCAATTGGCAGATCCCCTCACTAAATCTCTTCCGAGTTTAAGAATGACATGTATCTCTAACAAGCTAATTGCATATAATGTATACCTTCAGCTTGAGGGTGGGTGTTGGAATTCACATATTAGTTGACTTAGTTATTGTTGGACTTTTTTTTTTTTTTTTTAAAAAAAAGGGGTGGGGAAGGATATATATTATTATTTCAGTGGCACTAATGGCCATGTTACAATTGTCCCCGAGGGAATTTGAACCATGTCCTTTGGGGTTACAAGGCCAAGCTCCTACCACTGAGCTAGCACCCTATGGACATTGTTGGACTTAGTTTCAAGAAGCATTGGAAACATAGGATCCTAGGAAATGTTTCTCTTCGTCTGTTTTATTCCTGTAAATACTTACTGTAATTAATTCTTTAGTGTCTGTACAATCAATTGACAAATTACATTCCTAGTCCAATCATAGTGGAGCACACTTTTGTTAGTGATATAATATTAAATAATTCACTTGTGTTCACCTAATAGCATAGTCTTTTAGGTTAGCTGGTTCGTGACATAGTATCAGAGTTCCCATGACCATGTGGTTTAGAGTTTGATCCTTGTTACCTCCATTTTTCTAATAAATAATTTGAATTTCGGCACCAGGTAACTGGGCTTGTGCATTATTTGCACCTCAAGCAAGCCCAAAGGGCTATTATGTGAGGGGGCATGTTAGAGATATGGTATTAAAACCGTTCATATGTCTTTACCTAATAGCTTTTTAAGCTTTTGGGATAGTTGGTTCGTGACAACTTAACCTGAAAGTCTAAGCAATTAAGAGCTTAATTCTCAGTAAGGGTTTATTAAGCTCACTTCCACCCGTGAAACCCCGTTGGGTTTGAAATAATGTAATTGATACTGAAACTAAACTCTATTTCAAGGTGAATTTCAGTCACAAGAGCAAAGATAACTAGGACCAAACATTCGAAAACATGGCTGACTAACTTTAGTATTATCTAAAGTTGTTGACTTTGCATTTTATAATATTAGACAAGACTTTCTTAAAAGTAATTTTTTTTCTGTGAAGGAATACTTTCATTGAAGTAATCTTTTAACCATTAAATAATTACCTTGTCTACTTTTGATTGGCCTCTGCATGCTTATCGCTTTTCAGTTGCTTAGTTTATTCTCTTGGTTTAAGTATACTACTTTTCTTTCCGATGATATGCTAAATTTGTTCTCTTGGTTTAAGTCAAGTGCTGAAGGGAAGAAAGTATGTAATTCTGAATGTTTATTTTTCTTGGATTCATCTGGTTTAACCTGTTTTGTTTCTTTTCTCATTTTAGACATATGTTCTGGATGTTCATCCTTTTAATCCGCGGATAGCAATGAGTGCTGGATATGATGGAAGAACTATTGTCTGGGATGTGAGTCTCTAGTTACTTTTTTCTCATTTATTTGTAGGCATTCCTATGTCTTTTAGATGACTTTCATCTTTTATAACTTCAGATATGGGAAGGCATGCCTATCCGGATATATGAGATATCACGTTTCAAGTTGGTGGATGGAAAGTTTTCTCCGTAAGTGCACACTGAGTTTGCTAGCTCAGACTTTTATTTTGCACCAAGTTTTGGAGATTTTTGGTTGTGTATTTCCGAAAGTTATTCTTATATCTTCCTAATCATTTATAGTTGTTATTTTCAGCTACTCAAACTTGTGTAGTCTCTACAATTGTTTTCAACATGCATGTATTATGTGAATGTTACTTCCTATATTTATTTAATGTTTCTATTTTTTATTACAAAAATATCGCCTTCTTTTTATTTGTTTTTTCCTGCTATCAAAGAATTGTAATTGTTTTCATTGTTTCCTATACCAATGTTATTTAATGGCATATGGTGATTCATGGCGGCAAGCCAAAAATCTGCCATAACAATATGGCGGAAGCATTATGTCTGTACCAGAAAAATTAATAGACACTCGCATGGACAAAACTTATACTAAAAAACTGCAGAATAAAACGAAATAAAATAACATAAAAATTTGGAGGAGAACCACGTAACTAAGAGGCAAAGTCATAGGATGTCACAAAATATATGCTCAATAGAGAAAAAATAGGACAACGATAATATTATGTTCACAAAACAGTGTCTGTTTGCTTTGCAAAAAAAAAAAAAAAAAAATAGCAAGGGACTAAACTTTACAAAAGTAATTGTTCCAATTTTTATTTAGAAATTGGTCATTGGACAAGACAAAACAAGGGGTGAGGGGAAGCCCAAAATCTTGTTACTCAAAAACCATGGGACAATTTTTTATCCCAAGGGTAAACAACATGAAAAATAAAAGTACTCTATTTTATTTCCTACTTAATAACTATGTTCTCTCTCTCTCACTCCCCACCCCCTGTTCCTACAAAAACGCGCACACGTGCGTAAAACGTAAAACGTTTAATTTTCATTTTATATATATATATATTGTATTACATTACATTACATTATATTATATTGTATTATGAAGGATAATGTAGTAAATTTCACATTATTTTACTTGTGCTGTCTATTGTCCACCAAACAAAATACAGGACAGGGTTGTGTTGTGACTCAAACATTTGTATTGTGTTGTTCTGTTTGTCCTATGTCTCTATGTATCAAATGCATCTAGAGACTTAGAAAGTCACAAAGTTTACAAAATAGGGCAATAGAGAGAAAGAAATATAGATGGATAGACAGTAGGAATAGAGACAGAGAGATACAAAACAAAATAGGAGGAATTGAGAGACTTTGAAAATAGGGAAATGCAAGATAGAAAAACGTGGGAGACAAAGGAAGAGAAGATGCAGTGCGCTACAGATACCTGAGAAAATTGAGTTTGCCGGAGATGGGCTGTTCATCAAAGATGGGCGAGTGGGAATGACAGAGATGCATGGGTGAGAGAAGGCAAAGATGTGCAGTGGGCTGGGTGCAAACAATTTTTTAGGGTTTGAAATAGGTCAGATCTATGTTACCCGCCTGTTTTTCCCCTTTTTTAAAGTTGATTATTGTGCTATTTCCGCCATGGTTTGGACGCCATGACTGCCATGGAAATAGTAGTCGCCATGAGCTTCCATGCAAAAGTCACCATGCCATACTGCCATGGCCGCCACTTAAGGACATTGTTCCATATGAAACTTTGAAAATAAGGAAAATTGAAAATAAGACAACATTTTTGTAATTAAACGTGAAAACAGAAAAGAAAATAGAAAACATTTTCTCGAATCAAACAGGCTCTAAACTTCTCCCTTTGGTTCTTGTTTATGATCTTGTTTATTTGGCATAGGGATGGGACATCAATTTGGTTCTTAATTATGGTCTTGTTTATTTGGTTCCTGATGTGTGATAAATTCATGTTTACCTTATGGCATAGGGATGGGACATCAATTATACTTTCAGATGATGTTGGTCAACTGTATATATTAAGCACAGGTCAAGGTGAGTCCCAGAAAGATGCCAAATATGATCAGGTACATACACCATTAACTATTATTTGTGTCTCTTTCATTTGCTACTGTTTTTCCATTAATGTATGCAAATTTGACAGTTCTTTCTTGGTGATTATCGGCCTCTCATTCAAGACACCCATGGTAATGTACTTGACCAGGTTAGTTGATTGCTTGCTTGCTTCTCTTTCATTTCATATATGAAGCTCTTAGAACATCTTTTTAGCTTTGTTGTCTTGCCTACTGGTTTTACACTTGTAAGAAGAAAAAAATGAAATGGAATATAATACAATAAAGCCCAATGTTGAAGTGTAGTGACATTTTTAATTTTCACACTAGCACATTAACATGCATTCTGTGGTGGACCATCCAGTCATCCACTGCTCCGGCTGTCATAAATTTTGTAGTGTTATACACAATTAGGGAACGCAATATGTGAAACCTGTTGTCTAAAAATTGCTTTATTTGATGTTTTGGGTTTTATTAATATGCTTGTTTTATCTACAATCTTATGCCATCTGCTTTCCTAATTTAAGTAACATTAAATGAGTCAGGAAACTCAGATCGTTCCATATCGACGTAATTTGCAAGATTTGCTTTGTGATTCAGGTCAGTTTGTCTTCTTGGATCTAATTTTTACACACACACACACCCTGTTTCTCCCCTCATTTATTCTTATAAGTTGTTGGTTATATGCTGTCAAACTTCAGCAATGATACCATACCCAGAACCTTATCAGAGTGAATTTCAGCGAAGACGATTAGGAGCTTTGGGCCTTGAGTGGCGCCCGTCATCACTAAAGCTTGCTGTTGGTCCTGACTTCAGTCTGGACCCAGAATATCATATGCTTCCGTTGGCAGACTTGGACATGCTTACAGAACCACTACCAGAGTTTATAGATGTTATGGATTGGGAGCCAGAAATTGAAGTGTTTAGTGATGATACTGATTCAGAATATAATGTCACTGAAGATTGTTCTTCTCGGGGTGAGAAAGGATGTTCAAGTTCCAATGCCTCTGATGATCCTGGGTGCAGCACAGATAACAGTGACGAGGAGGACGCTCACATGGATTGCATTCGTAGATCGAAGAGGAAAAAACAGAAGGCCGAAGTAAGTACACAGATAGAAAATATACAGTGAATACTCATTATCTTTGAAATAAATTTAAATTATTGCTGGTTTCCTCTCTGCAGATTGAGATTATGACTTCTTCTGGGAGACGAGTGAAAAGGAGGAATTTGGATGAGTGTGATGGCAATACTCTCAGCAGTAGCCGAAGTAGGAAGGGAAAAAGTGGACAAAAGAAATCAAGGAGGAAATCTTCTAAATCAAAATCTTCCAGACCTCAAAGAGCCGCTGCACGCAATGCTCTGCATTTATTCTCGAAAATTACAGGTACACCAACAGACGGAGAAGAAGATAGTACGGTTGGTGATTATTCTGAAAGTGGCTCAACATTGCAAGAGTCTAATATTGACAGTGATGAATCCGGTGGAGCTTCCCAGAATGACCTTCGGAATTATTCCAAGGGAAAAGAAGTATCACTATATGAATCAGAGGACACAAGATCTCATGAGTTAACTGAGACTCATGTGAATGCAATGAACAGGAGGAGGTTGGTCCTCAAATTGCCAATTCGTGATTCATCTAAACCCCCGCATGAGTTTGACAACCAGGCTGAGTTGGTTGGCTCATCCTCTAAAACAGCCCAAGAATCTACTGATTTTAATAGGAACAGGCCAAGTTCTACGGAGCCAGGATATGATCTTGGCTATGGAAGTTACTCTTCGATTGAAAGAACGCATCAAGTAAAACTAAACCAGGTAGCAGACCATGTCGACTTACTAGGGAAAATTAGATGGGGTGTGGTAAGGGCCCGTTCATCTAAACCCCCTAGAGTTGGAGAAGCTATGCCATCAGGCACAAATCCCAACTCTGTAAAATCTCCTAACCATCTCAATGAAAAAGAAAATGGTAGTACTGGGCATGAGAATGAGGACAAGGACTTCAGCAGTACCGCAACCCCTGCTTTAGAAATCCAAAATGATGATAAGGTAGATAGTTTGAGAGAAGTCAATGAAGATTGTGACGGTACTACCTCTCAGCAATTTAATCCTACTGAGAATGGTGAAGCACTCGCTGCTTCCAGCAATTTCAGGGATAAAGATGAATCACTAGTTTCTGCATGCATGATTCCTCAGGACACCATTCCTGTGACCTTCAGCCATAGTGGGGCTGACCAACTACCTGAACCAAATATTGGTTTTCCTTCTGTTTCAACAAAGCTAAGGTCTAAAAGGGGTTCAAGGAATCCTGAAAGTCCATCCAAGCATGAAACAAAATCTTCAGTGCTAAAGAGTAGTGCTTGTAGCAGTAATGCTGATAATAATTTGAACAATGAACAGCATATGATTGTGGTTGAGGATAACAACAATACTAGAGTAACATCTAACCAGGGAGAAAATGGATCTCTAGAAATAGATGCTCAACCTAAACAGATTAGTACTTCTCATGATTCACTAGAGCCACATTCACATAGAGATAAAATGTACAAAGCTGTTTATAGAAGATCAAGATCACATAGGGCTGTGACTAATTTAACAGATGGCAGTGGGTTGGGAGAATCCACTTCAAATGGGAGCAATGATAATTTCATTGGGGCAGTGGACTTCAGTAATGGCGCAAACGAAGCTCGTCATACCAATGGTTCCCTAGAGCTTGAACCAGGAACTTGTGACCCAAATAATGAGCGGAGTAATCTTAAAGTGCAGCAAGGACATGGATCTTGTATGGTTAGAAGCACACAGAATGTTTCCACAAATAGAGGAAAACTCAGAGAAGAAGAAATGGGTTCAAGTTCAAAATTGACTGTTGGTTTGAGGTCCACTAGGAATAGGAGGTCTAGTTATAATATTCGTGAGACTAGTCCTGTAAATAAAAGGAAATCACTACAATCAGCTGCCAAGGGATCATGGTTGCTTCTATCAACACATGAGGAAGGGTGCAGATATATTCCCCAACAGGGAGATGAAGTTGTATATTTAAGACAGGTTAGTGAATCATTACAATTTACACCTATTGCTTCTTTTGTGGTATTTTTATAATTTTTGCATGTGAGGTCTTTTTCATTTTTTTGTTTGTTCTTATTCTAAAGTTTAATGGTGTGTTTACTTTTGAGAATGTCTCTTTTTCAGGGACACCAGGAATATATAGATTATAGCCGTAAAAGAGAATCGGGGCCTTGGATGTCACTTAAGGGACATATAGGAGCTGTAGAATATTGTAGAGTTCAAAGCCTCGAGTATTCTCACGTTCCAGGGTCTGGTGATAGCTGCTGCAAAATGTCCCTTCAGTTTGTAGATCCTAATTCAAACGTTGTTGGCAAATCTTTTAAATTAACCCTACCTGAAGTGACTAGTTTCCCAGATTTTCTTGTTGAAAGAACTCGGTTTGATGCTGCTATGCAAAGAAATTGGACACGCAGGGATAAATGCAGGGTTTGGTGGAGGAACGATGAGGATAATTCCTCTGGTGGTAGTTGGTGGGAGGGTCGAATTATGTGCGAAAAAGCTAAGTCTTGTGAATTTCCAGACAGTCCATGGGAGAGATATACTGTTCGGTACAAAAGTGACCTCTCTGAAACACATTTGCATAGTCCTTGGGAGCTTTTTGACGCTGATACTCAATGGGAACAGCCTCATATTGATGATAACACAAGAAATAAACTGCTATCTGCTCTCACCAAATTACAGCAGTCAGGCAACACAGTTCAGGTAACAGTCCAAAATCCATAGCATAAAGTTTTGACTTTTGTCTGTGCAGCTGAATGTAGATGTTCACTTCTTTGTTATTGATATCCAGGATCGTTATGGGTTGCATGAATTGAAGAAAATTTCAAATAAGTCAAAATTTATAAACAGGTATTCGATCCATCCTTTTTGAAGCAGAGCTATGTAAATGTATCTATCTACATTTACTTACATATTTATGGTAAATTTGCAGGTTTCCTGTTCCTTTGTCTATTGAATTAATACTGTCAAGGTTGGAGAATAATTACTACCGTAGTATGGAGGCACTGAAGCATGATGTCTCAGTTCTACTGTCTAACGCCACCTCTTTTGTTGAAAAGGATGCAGAGCTGTCAGCCAAAATCAAACGCCTATCAGAGTGGTTCACACGGACGTTATCATCTTTATAGCTCTAAGCTCTCTTGGGACATGGACCAGTATGAAGGCCAAGGCAGACCAGCTGGCTATTTTCCCGCATACATTTTTTTGTAGATAGATTCTTTAATTGTACCTTTGGATTATTATTATTTTCTTGTTTAGTCAATTAGCTTCTGAGGTTAGAAATAGCAATATCGGGATAAAGTATCATTTTGCTGTGGAAAATTTCTGCGGCTACATTCATTGTTTGTACAGAGACACATCATTGATAGCAAATGCGAAATTCACATTCAGAATTTCTGCTTCCTGTCTTCTGGTTGGGGTAGTTACTACCGATGCTTTTTGCCTTTTCAATCTTGTCCGAAATTTCTTAAAATAAAAATCGCATATAATCTTGACATGCAAGGATGACGTTGAGTAGTCAGTCATCTATAAAGTTTATGTTCATTAATTTTTCCTAAACAAAAAACGTCGACCAGAGTATTTAAGTTATAATTCTAAATAGAATATGCTTTTTGGTTTCGATTTACCTGATTATAATGCAACTGATACAAATTTTACCGAATTTTGGAAGGTGGGAAAAGAGAGAATGCGATTTTAATTTTAACCAAATAAATACTCGGTTTTAAGGGTTTTATGTGTTTGTAGAAAATATATACATATATATATATTTATCTATTATCTATTTAAGAAACTTAATAACACTAATACTAAAAAAAAACTATAGTAATGTAACGAGACAAAAGCTTATTCTCCTACTCAACTGTTTTCCGACCAAAATTTATTTTCTCTTCAAAAACTCAATTCCCTTAGATTCACGTCAGGGTACTTTTTATTTGAAGACGCATGCTTTTGCACCGGTTTACCGTTACTTTTTGTTTTTGTTTTTTTTTTTAATAAATCGGGTTCACTATAGTTAGTAAAAGCAATAGATCATGTAGCTACACGTGGTATACATTAGGTGTGGCAGCGTGGGTAGGAATCTTAATGGATAATAAAACTGCACTGCTATTTCATTTGACCGTTTTTGTACAAAATGTTACGGATGTTTTTAACATAATCATGCAATATTGGGTGATAACATGAGTTGAGTAATAATACATGAAAGAAGATCAACACAATGTCGTCTACATTTTGTTTTTATGTTAATAATTTTTTTTTTTATTATTAGGAAGGAAATGTTAATAATCTTCGTATTGTAAAATGTTTTTCGCAATGCGGAGAGAGAGAGAGAGAGAAATAAGATCAAAAGATACAAAAAAAGATAAAGAGAGATTGAAAGAAGTGAACTAAAAACAGTCCCTTCACCGTCAACGCTATTCTACCGGGAGAAATTTACAAACAAACACAATTAACAGTAGCACTATAATCCACGCACGCTAGTTGTAACCGATAAGCTTTGAAACTATGACAGCTTCTGAAACATGCATTTTTAACGGAATAGTTACAAACTAATAAGAGTTGATAAATCGAATTTAGTATTCCCAAGCCTTGATATTCTTCCCCAAGAGGAACGCGCAGTAAGCATCCACGCACGCATAAGCAACTTGATCTTCGCTCAGATACATTTCACTCCAATCGCTTCTGCTGATCTCTCTTCTCTGCTCCACTTTGAATCCGAGGCATTTGTACACGATCTCATCTACCGTAGCTCTTCCGAGGTATTCTTTATCGTTCTCAGTTTCCGCGTATAACCTGAGATCAAGAGGATCCGTGTACATCTCCAAGCGGTGCACCGATGACTCCAATTTCCGGCGATCCGAATTGTTCCAGAACCCAACGAACGTGATGTCAGGGTTCAGGAGGAGTCTCCGGAGGCTAATCGGAACGGAGTCGGCATGAGAAAGCTGGAAGATAAGGCAGCGACGACCAATGCATAACTGCAAAATATCGGTCGGAGGATCTTGGCCGCCGGGAGTCCACTGAACGCCGAGGCCGACGACGAGACGGTGCCGACGGACGTAGCGGCGGCGCAAGTAGAGCGTATGATTGAGCCACTTTCTAACAACGGAGGGCACGGCGGTAACCGTGACGGCGATATCAGTTCCGTGCAAATCGACGGTGTAAACGTGTTTGTTGTGGTAGTGGTTGCGGTTGACGATGATGGCCATTCTGTTTTCTTGGAAACGGCGTGGGAGAGGAGAGAGAAAATCTCTGCTTCGTCGATTTTGTGCAGAGCAGTGCCTTTTTCGTTGGCCGTTGCAAAACGGTTACGCACGCAGTCATGCTTGCGAGAGGCCATTCCCGCGCTTTGGATTTCGATACGGTGCGAACACCAGCATGTTGGATGATACAACAACCAAATGCTTCTTATGGAAGTTTTTGAGTTTCTACCATATTTTTATTATTATTTTTATTATATGAATATTTAGAAATAAAGTAAAATTGCATTTTATTTAGAAATAAAAAGAAATTGCAAGTGATTTTCGGGTTGCTTCTATGATGCAAAAGATTAATGGTGCACGATACAAAATTTTCTTGTCTTTTTTTATAAGTATTTCAAAACTATAGTCAATATATCATTTAATAATGTTATAAAAAATTGTTGAAAATATAACAAAATTAAATCTCGGAAAGGCACAATTAATATTTTGAAAAATAGGATTTGATTTATAAAATTAAATCTTGTATTTACAATGTAAAAAATATTATTTCAAGAATTTCAGTACTTTTATTTTACAAATCATATTAGATTTGTTAAGATTAGTGGAAATTGTTTTAATTTTATATTTAAGTATATAAAATGACCATTTTATCCTCATAAAATTAGCTTAATTAACCACAAAAAATTAAATCAACTCCATTTTTAATTAATTTTAAACTTGACATTTCACTAATAAATAAATCCAAATATCATTTTTCATATTGCACGAGTTCCATATCTTGCCATGGATCAGCCATAGTGGTCCGAAATAGCCACTTCAAGCCTCTCTGGCCTGTGTTGTGCCATCTCCGTAGATTGGGCTCCCCCTTAGCCCATATGGGAATAAAAAAAAGGGCTTTTATTTTAAAACCTTCCCCACTTAATTTTACCATCTCCCCATTTTTTAAAAAAGTCAATTATATCCCTTCAAAATACAAAAATGCCCCTCCCTCACCTCACCTCCCACCTCCCAACTTATTTTTCTCTCTTTCTCTCTCTCACGCTTCCTCTCTCAATCTCTCCCACAATATCTCTCTCCCAACCTCATCCTCTCTCTGTCAGTGTCCAACCTCAGGTGACGACGACGTCACCGCCACCGCTCGTTTGATTACGAGGTGCAAGAACCCTATTTTTTTTTCCTCGCGATTTCCAAAGAATCCTAATCTTGTTTTCGGACAATTCTGTCAACAAGATTCTGGACGTTACATTATTTTAAAGCATCCAGATTCTTATTTCCAGTGATTTCCAGAAGTTAGTTTCCGGATGTTATTCAGTTTGAAATTTGATAAATTTCTTGTTTGATGCAGATAGCTTTCCAGGAATCACAACCATGAGTTTTGTACTTGTTTTTGTGTTTGTCAATGGTCAAATTACAACAGGTGACAAAGGCATTACATTTGTAGGCGATACACCTAAATCGTTTAGGGCTTCGAAGGGCATCACACTTCATGCCTTAAAGAAGCAAGTTAACAACGCGATGGTTACATTTGGAGACACCAGAAGGGTGTCTGATATCCATTACCGATACCCTGTCTGTTAGGAACATGGACGTGTTCAATATGATGTTCTGAAACTTCAACATAACGACGATGTCAAGATGATGTTCACAGTCCATAAGCAATATGCTAGCCTCGGGCCAATCGAGTTATACGCATAGATCTAGTGAGAAGTCTTGATCAGATTATCACTCTCCTCAGGAAACCCAGACCTGTCGACAAAATTATCGCACTGTATACTGACTCAGATTCGTTAACCATCACTAGCTTGGCACAACCTTGATGTTTTCTTGTATTTCTCAAGTGTTAAGGTTTCAATTAACCGTGTTTGTTGTATTTGTCAAGTGTTAGGGTTTCATGTGTTTGTTGTATTTTTCATGTTGCAAGTGCCTTATTTCGAGTTAATTGAATAACATTTTAATTTATGTCAACTAAAATATATATATTTATATATCACTACAAGGAAAACAGCAAACTGCGACCGCCGCCAATTGACCCTCGCGGCGGTTCTCATTCCACCGCAGTTACCACTGCCGCGAGGTAAATCTGCGGCGGTTACGAGCAACCGCTGGAATAACCGCCGGGAGATGTCTTTTGCGGCGGTTGTGGCGGCGGTTGCCATTAGCGGCGGTTCATGCGGCGGTTTGCTTCGCCGCAAAGGCTGCGACCAGGATTTCCCCACATGGCAAACTGCGGCGGTTCTCAGTCTTTTAGCGGCGGTTTCGAACCGCCACAATGGTCAGTCAGGGTTGGATGCTACACAGCATTTAACGGCGGTTTCAACCGCAGCAATTTGATTTTTTTTTCTTTGGGCTGCATTTTTGCTTTTTATTTTGCTATATTTTTTAATTTCGAAATTTATAATACCGACAATTTTAAAATTAATAAGAAATTATTGTAATTATTTACAACTCATTTTTTGTGGAAATAACTAACAAAACTATTTAAACATATAATATAAAAATATAAAAACAAAAACTATAATAAAATAGTACTTTCATACTTATAAAGTAAAATAACATAATCATCATCCAAATGAAGTGCAAATTCATGATCAAGTACAGTTGTCCCAAATATAAAGAGTTTCTCAAAAGTACTGGTTTATAATCCCTCAAAAAAAAGTACTAGCTTATAACATCTTAAAATAAGAACTAAGCACGAGATGATGATCCACGAGTTTGGGGTGCACGACGAATGGATGATGCTCCACGAGTTTTAGGTGCCTGACTAGGAGTGGAAGAAGGTCCCACTTCTGCAATTGATGGTCCATGAGTTTGAGGTGCATGACTAGCAGTGGAAGAAGGTCTTGCTTCTACAGGTGAGCCTAAATCCGTAACCTGGAATTAAACAATAAAAATAGTAGTGAAGTAGAATTAAATTAGCCCAAAACTGAATCTACACTCGTTATCTAGCAACAAAGGATGCTACCAACCAACGCAATTTCCAAAACCTGCATCACATGATACAACACAAAAGGAACACAAAAACATATATGTTCTATTCAATTCACAATCAGGGGTGGAAGGGCACATACTGGTTTAATGCAGTTCTGGAACCTATGGTGTATAGAGATGAAATCAAAGTCAACACATTTTTAACTAATTCGTGTTAATTTTTTTTTTTTTATGTTCAATACAAACTTTAGATGTTATAACTCATTAGATGAAACAATTAAATAACAAGTGGAAGAATAACAGGCAAGGCAACTACAAAAGCAAGATTTGACAGATTCAAAGGTGGTTCTTTTTCTTTTTACCTGGTTAAATCTAGCTGGCACTTGACCACCAAAGTTTTGCATAAGAAAAGCCACTTGTTCCTCTAAAGTTCGCAGTTTTGCTACTTCTCCCTGTAAAGCTTGAACTTGTGCATGAGCGGCATCTAACTCCAATTTCAGCCTATCATATTCAGGAGATGTGATACCACCAGATGATGAGCTCCCATTACGAGAACTAGGTGATAAGCATTGAGAGGGCAAAACACCAAATCCCATGCCTCGAACACATCCAGGGTGCTCTTTTCCAAATACTTGAGTATAAACATCATCTCCAGAAGACATCTCATCCACTACATCTAGTAAATCCTACATGCAAATTAACCAAAATATAATTAAGTACACAAATCTTAAATACCATCCGTGTAATATTCAATCGAAATATAAACTCATAAATAAAAGAATTTTACTCACGCTTTTCTGTTTAGCCTCATCATTGACAAAAGTTCCATCTTTTTTAGTATGCGCAATAGAATACATCTCTGCTCTGCTAAAATTTCGACCAGTTTAAATTACCTGTCATTTTATATCAATTAGTAATATCAATAAATAATGAATTTAGAATTTAGAATTGAAAAACATTAAAAGAATAAATAAACAATACCAATTCATGTCTCTTTCTAGCAATTGTTTTTGACCCCAACGTGTGAGGAATTGTTTGTTTATCTCTGTTTGCTCTATTTTTTTCAGAAATATCCTGCATTATAAAAAAACAAAATTAGTAACCAATAAGTTTCATTAAAACATTTATAACACAGAACAACTTACCATAGTTTTTTCTTCCAATCGATATTCCAAAAAAGCTGCCCATTGATCTCTATCCATGCCATCCGGGCGTGACTCAAGATTTTCTTCCTAGCTAAGAGTCTCATTATGAAATTCAGCAAACAACCGCACACGAGTGTCCTTCCATTTTTTCCCCATGTTTTCTACTATGTACTTTTTGCGATGTTCATCAACTTGAAATATTTTCTTCAATAGACAAATTCAGGTTTTACTAAACGAGATCAATGGGACACAACCCTTATAGTCTTTCATATATTTCTAATTGTGTTAAATTTTGTTGGACACAACCCTGTTTATGCCTTTTATTAGATGGTGTTGTCAGTAGCCCAAGTTAAATAACCGATCAAGATTATCAATAGCTCACTACTGAAGAAAGTTCAAGGATCTTCATATTTTTATGAACACTGAGATTAGTAGGATCATATTACTCATTTTTAGACCAGACTCTGTTACATAACAGAACTATAGACAACAAACGGTTTCTGCTGTTAGAAACAGAAGCAGGTTATAGCTAGCTACAACTAATGCATGTATAACATATCTCTGAAAATTGCACAGACAGAATGGTATTATGTGGAGGATGACCTCCATGATTTGTAAGTGTTAACACTTTATTCAGGAGTGAGGCTGCAAACTGAGAATGCTTTGTAAAATCAACTCTATGATGGGCTACTGACAACACCATCTAATAAAAGGCATAAACAGGGTTGTGTCCAACAAAATTTAACACAATTAGAAATATATATTTCAAGACACCATCTTGAGATATATAATTATAAATCATACCTTTATAGTCTTAGCCCATACTTTATCCTTGATCTCTGATGGAACCTTTGGCCACCTACGGTAACCAATGGGGAAAATATCATAATCGGCTCAATAGATCCTAAGAAACCCCCCAAAAGACCACCAGCCTCTCCAATTGGTTGACCCTCTTTGTTCCATTCTACGAGCACCTTCTTCTGACTAGGAAATGAATACAAGTCTTGAACTCGTAGACGTGCTTCTTTAGGTACTCCATCATCTAAATATAAAGTAAAAGAAATAATTAGTGTCTTCAAATATATGTAACTCATTAGAAACTATTAATCAATCCAAACTATTGAGAAGTAACTTGCATACCAACGATATTAACTGTCCAACATTTACTAGACTTTCTCTTGTAAGTAGGTAGAGGATTTTCATCTCCAGATTGAGTTTCATGGCTGTTTTGGTTTTCAACATGATTTTCTTGGGAATTTTGGACCTCAATATTAATGGATGGGTCAATATGACCTATAGGCTCACTCTGTGGTGGCCCATCGGGTGCACTTTGACTCATGTTTGGAGCATTATCTTGAATTTGAGCCGGTGTAGACTGACTCCTTGGAGTAAACCTTCTTGTCTTGGCCATTCCTACAAGAGTAATATTTAGATGTATAATGCAAGATAAATGAAAGAAACATAATATAAAATCAACTATTTGTCCATTAGCATTTCAAAGTATATACTCCAGCTGATCTGAAGTAGCTAGAACAGACTATAGGAGACTCTTCTGCATGCATCAAGGTAAAGAATTAGGAAAGCTCGATCAATTCAGATTTCCAACTACTGAGTGTAGTTCACAAGCTGTTTAAGATATTATTATATAGAGATCAGTGACCTGTTATCTATCTATCTATCTATCTATATGATGATGAGAGCTTTCAGTTTCAAGATATTTCATCCTAATAGAATAGAAGTGAATTTGAAAGTCATGTAATTTTAACTCTGTCAGAAAACTTCATAAAGCAAATTAAATCTGTCAGAAAACATCATAAAACAAATTAACATGAGAAATTGATCATCACATAAGCCATACAATAAAATTTCTGAAATCAATAATTAGCAAACCACACAATCACCCAAAAAAGATCTTGAAAATTGCTGCAGCCAACACATCTCAATCACCGACCTCATAATCCTCGAAGTTGACGAAATCATGGTACATAAAATTCAACAAAATAGGAGCAGCTCAGCTCTGAAGTGAACGCAGTTTAAAAAGGGGAGAACCGTCTGTTACTATAAAAGGAAAATGAAAACACAACACGGTTCTAAATTACAACGAACTATAATTGTTATTACAATCACCACATGCAACATAAGAAAGCTGGGAATTGGATTACATAACCATATTGTCATTACAATCATCAACATTTTCATTAATGGTTGAAGTTGGAGGATCATCATCCATAGCAGCTCTTGCTAGTTGCATGTATGTTGTATCATCGGGAAAAATTTGTTCCAGGTTTTGTGATAGATAAACCTCATTAGACACCATTATCTCTTCTTCTTCACCCATGTCATATAAGTCTCTTGGCTTCAAATGTATAGGTATGCTCCAACCCTTTTCTTTCTCACCATCTACATAATAAACCATATTTGCTTCAGATGCTTTGATATACGGCTCATCATCTTCACGTTCGCCGGTATGCATTAGTCTCGTAAAGTTGATTGAGGTAAAACCTAAATTATCTTTCTTCATGCCTCTAGCAGTGGTGGTATGAGCCCATTGAAATTTAAATAAAGTAACTGTGAATACGCCAGTATAGCTAAGCTCAATAATATCTACTAGTTTCCCATAGTAAGGTACCCCGCCAAACCTCATTTGGCTATCACTGTTACTTGAGTAACTTCTAGTGCCGAATGTACCGAAAACCCCACTATTTTGAGTTTTTAATGCTTCATCTCGTGCCAAGGTCCAAAATTTAAATCCGTTAACATTATATGCAGTGAACCGTTTAGCCTTGTCAATAGGACCTCTAGCAAGATAAAAAAGAACATCTTTATCCGGTTCAGTGAGATTGTTCAGATCTTTAGAAATCTGAAATAAGAATTTTGTAGTGTCAGGGGCATAAATAATACCAACATACATGTGGCATGGAGTGAGTTTTTGCTTACATGATTAGAGAACCAACTAACGAACTCTTTATGAACCTTCTTGTCTATCTCAGCAGCACTCCTCGTACGATTCCTTAGTTGTCTCCGCACAACTTCTCTAAATTCCCTATACAGATTTAAGTTAATAGACGTACATAAGAATAATTTCGGCAATCGATTTCTAGAAGTACTTACTGGAGATACCGATCAACTGCAGGGCAATTGGTTAACACATGTCGATGAGCTTGTAACTTTTCAATGGCTGTGAGAGTGAAGTACGAAGAACCCCCAACGGGTTTTCCTACTTGCGGAAATAGTTCAGCTTCTCGTGTTTTAGGTTGTATATCAACAGGTTCATCATCTACACGACTAGCTCGATTCCATATTGTCTCAATATTATCTAGATACCTTGAACAAAATGTCAAGATCTCTTGCATTAGGTATCCTTCTGCAATAGAGCCTTCTGGTTGTGCCCTATTACGTACATAGGATTTTAATAATCCTAAGTACCTGTTAAATTATGACAAGTATTTTTATTAATAATCGTCCAAGTCATTATATAATTTAAAGCATTAGAAAAATTACCTCTCGATAGGATACATCCATCGATAATGTACAGGACCTCCAAGCTTAGCTTCTTCAACAAGATGAACAATTAAGTGGACCATAACCGTGAAGAAAGAAGGAGGAAATAACATTTCCATGTGGCATAAAGTGAGCACAACATTATGTTGCATTTTGTCTAAATCTGAAATACTCAACACTTTACCACATAATTGCCTAAAGAATGAGCACAACTCATTTAAAATAGCTGATACCTCTGTGGGCAATCCTACTCGCATGGCTAATGGTAGAAATTGCTCCATTAATACATGGCAATCGTGACTTTTAAGCATCCCATTCAGCCGAAGATTGTCCACATCAATGCACCTAGAAAAGTTGCTTGAATAACCATCTGGCACAATGATATTATTTAAAGTTGTTAAAAAAAATTTCTTTCCTTGTTTAGTCATTGTATAAATAGCTAAAGGATACTTTCCATTTTCATCTGGCCAAAGGTCATGCCTAAAGCCCATCGATTGAAGGTCTCTCCGAGCAAAGATATGATCTTTTGACTTTGCATCATTTAGCAAGGTATAGATGATATTGTCGCACACATTCTTCTCAATATGCATAACATCAAGGTTATGACGTAATAAATTATGCTCCCAATATGGAAGCACAAAAAAGATGCTTTTCTTTTTCCATTGTTGAGTGCCTTCTTGCGACGTACGCCCACCACCACGTGATCTTTTTCCCCTTCCACTTATTTCAGCTGTATGACCAAAAGTGACATTGATATTCTTAACTTGTTCCAGAATTTCAGAACCAGATAACATTTTCGGTGGATTGCGCATATCTTGTTCTCCGTTAAACCGAATCCTATTCAACCCAAATCTGTGTCTGTGATCAAGAAACCGACGATGACCCATGAAACACCATTTCTTACTATGCGGCAGGCGACAAAGAGTAGAGTCAAAGTTACAAGTTGGGCAAGCTTGTCCTGTATACGTGTTCCATCCAGAAAGCGTTCCTAACCCAGGAAAGTCACTAATCGTCCATATTAAAGCCGCATGCAATTTGAACATCTCTCGAGTTGAAGCATCATAAGCATCTACACCGTCATGCCACAACTCCTTCAGCTCTTTGATTAAAGGCTGCATGTACACATCTATATTATTGCCGGGCATTTTTTTACCAGGAATTATCGTTGACAGGATAAATGACGTCGGTTTCATACACACCCATGGAGGGGTATTGTAAGGTATGAGAATAATTGGCCAAATGCTGTAACTTGTACTTAAATTGTCAAACAGATTAAAACCATCGGTAGCTAATGCAAGACGCACATTCCGCGGTTCTGATGCAAATGAGATGTTTGTTGAGTCAAAGGTCTTCCAAGCTTTAGAATCCCTAGGATGTCTCATCATGCCATCATTATTGTTATCCACAACATGCCATCTCATATCCTCAGCAGTCTTTGAAGACAAAAATAATCTTTGCAAGCGCGATTTTAATGGAAAGTAACGAAGAACTTTTGCAGGCACCTTCTTCCTACTATTTCCATCATTGGATGCCTCAACCACACCATCTTTTGTCCTTGATTTCCATCTGCACTTGTTACATACTTTGCATGCTTCCCTGTATTCATCTTCACCCCAATACAACATACAGTTATTTGGACATGCATGTATCTTTTCACAGTCCAAACCAAGCTTGGATATAGTTTTCTTTGCCTCATAGAATGAACTAGAAATTTTCGCATGCTCAAATGCATCATGTAGTAGTTCTAAAATAATTGTCATAGCCTTATCAGTCATCCCACAAAGGCATTTGATATGATACAGCTTCACTATAAAAGCAAGTTTAGAATACTTTGAGCACCCTTCATATAAAGGTTGTTCTCCATCTCTAGCTAATTCATGAAATTCTCTTGCTTCACTTCCTTCTTGACTTACATTTGGCGTCACTCCTTCACCTTGGGCAATGTCTTCATTTGTATCATTTGCGCAATCCCTATCAACTCCAAATGCATCATTAATCATGTTCTGATCTGGATCTTCATCAACCACAATGTCCGTGACGATTTGCCACATTTCTACTTGCCACATTACTAGTTTGTCCTATGTCGGACTCCCCATGGTATAACCAAGAAGTGTATCCTTTTGGAAATGGTCTACAAATTAAATGGTCATACACGACATCCATACTCCGTTTTCTAAAACCACACAAAGAACAAGGACATTTTTTTTTGCCATCAACGGCACTGTGTTCGAAAGCAAATTTAATAAATGCCTCAACCCCTTGCTTATACTCGGATGAATTTTGTGGCATTGTAATCCATGACTTATCCATTTAAATAGAATCTTTTTTCTGAATTAAGAAATAAGAAACAAGTCAAAAAATACTGAACAACAAATATGAGTAGCATATATACAGATAGTCAAAAAATACTGAACAACAAAAAATTTCAGTATGCCTATATTCGACATACACTCCCAAAAACACTTCAAAACAACTCCAATTCATAGCCAAAATGCCCAGGAAATTACAGCATACATACACTTGACAAAAACTCCCAAAATCACTTCATAACAACTTCAACTCATAACCAAAATGCCCAGGAAATTACAAAGATACATATACTTGATAATAATCATGCATTCCAAGAAATTGAAGCTATCAAAAACCCTCAGAATGAAATACTAGAGGAACAAACAGACTTAAATGGTGATTCGAACCCAAGCAAATGCGCATGATTTAACTTGGGTGAAATCTCAAATTAGAGCAAGATATTATCCAGGTCACCAAATATCATTTATCTCTAATCCAAATTATCTTGTATGTAAAGCGAGGATATTATGTCAATGTAAAATGACTTCAGAAAATAAAAAAGCCAAGAGGGTTCGTTTCAAAAATCCACGAAAACAAAATAGAATTGAGCAAGATGTTGTATTTGAACACATCAGAAAAGAAAACAAACTGCAAACATAACGAAATCTTAACAGCAACAGAATGAAAGAGACAAATAAATAAAGAATTTTTGCACTCTAATCCAATCATCCACACTATCCTAATCCAATCATCCACACTCTAATCCAAGCAGGCTATTAATTTGCATTTTAACCAGATTAAAAGTTTATAATATAGATATCTAGCTACTATTTTTTAATCTTGTTATGCACAACAGGTTATAGGCCATCGAGTGCTTTGTCATGACAGGTTATAGGCCATGGAGTCATAAATCTTCTTGTTAATGTATATTTCTCAATTGAAATGCTCCTGAGAAGCATTCATTCACTTTCTTCACTGAATTCAAATTTAAAAAATTGGTTATAAGGTGCAGGGCTGTTAAAGTACTGTGGGAAAATTTTCTCGTTTCATAACTTAAATGGCATTGAAGGTGAAGCCTTTTAGTGGCTATAAAGCCATTATTCCTTTTAAGTGATGCTACTTTGCACATGGACCTTCTTCTAATATGAAGACAAAATGAGGATGACACTGGCTGAAAATAAACATGAAACAAACAGGGTATAATGCTAAAACTAACCAATGCCTCCAAGCACGTCAATGAAAAAACGGAATGAAGTGTCTCTGGCTCAGGAACAAGAGAGAAAAACTCTCTAACTCAAAATACTCAATTTCTCATAAACTTCAAGATGCCAATACATGAGGTTCTTGCTCCTATTTATAGCATTTCTATGAGCCAAATCTTAGCTAGATACATGCTGTAATCTACTGGAATACAATGGGTAATCAAAACAAGTTGTAAAGAAAAATCAATGGAAATGTAAATAGTCAAAAATAGTGGCTCTCCACTTGCATGGTTGGTGAAGGTGCATGCATGTGCTCAAGTGGAAGCTTCTGATTCATACTCCCCGGGTTGGAGAGAACTCGCCCTCGAGTTTAATTCTGCTTCATCATCTAAATATGGTGAAATGTCAGCGACGTTGAAAGTTGCAGAGACACCATATGTTCCTGGCAGTTCTACCTTGTAAGCATTGTCGTTGATTTTCTGCACAATTTTGAATGGTCCATCAGCTCTAGGGGATAACTTAGCATTTGGTTGATTTGGAAATCGTTCCTTTCGTAGATGTATCCAAACCAAATCTCCAACTTTAAAAATTTGTCGCTTCCTATGTTTGTCACATTGAGCTTTATACCTTGAATTCTGCTTTCGAATCCGCTCTCGAACATGTTCATGCAGTTTCTTGATCTCCTTGGCTCTACTTTCTACATCTGAACTATATTGTTGCTTATCAGCCGAGGGAGTTAAGTCAAGCGGACTTAGCGGACAGGTGCCGTATACTACTTCAAAAGGGCATTTTCCAGTGGCTTGATTAGTCGAATTGTTGTAAGCAAATTCAACTTGTGCAAGAATAAGATCCCACTGCTTCAGATTTTTACCGACAAAGCTTCGAAGTAGATTTCCCAAAAGTCTGTTGATAGATTCTGTTTGCCCATCGATGCAGGGATGGTAGCACTAGTGAATTGAAGCTTAGTACCCATTTTCTTCCACAAGGTTCTCCAAAAGTGGCTTAAGAATTTCACATCTCTGTCGGAAGTGATGGTTTTTGGAATTCCATGTAGACGAACAATTTCTTTGAAATACAGATCAGCAACTTGAACAAAGATCGTTGGTCTTACGGCAAGGAATGAAATGGGCCATCTTTGAAAATCATCTACCACTACCATTATGGAATCCTTCCGACGCCGAGTTCGTGGTAGTCCTAAGACAAAATCCATGCTAACATCTTCCCAGGGTGATTACGGGCTGGAAGTGGCATATACAATCCGGTGTTTTGGCTTTTAGACTTAGCCAAGTGACGGTCTGCATCTTTGAATATGCCGATTTATATCTCTTTCCAGTCTTGGCCAATAAAAATTCTCCTTTACTAAGGCCACGGTTTTATCTCGGCCAAAATGGCTCGCTAACCCTCCATCATGTGCTTCCCAAATGATAGCTTGTCGTAATGAGCATTGAGGAATGCACAAAGTCTTTCCTTTGAACAAAAATCCTTCATGCGGTAGTAGTCTTGTGAGGATTGTAATTGATGGCATTCCGTAACCACGAAAATGGGTCATCTGGATATAACTCCTTGATAGTCTCAAAGCCGATGACTTTAATGCGTAATGAGGAAAGCAAAGTATAACGTCTCATCGAGGGCATCTGCAGCGACATTTTGAACTCGACCTTATGCTTGATCGAGAAAAGGGTAAGGTTGTAAAAACTCACTCAAGCAGATGCTGCGATTAATCTTCTCGTTGAGAGTTCAAATGCTTTAATGATTCATGATCGTAATAAAGAATGAATTCCTTATTCAAAGAAATAATGGCTCCAATGTTGCAAAGCACGAACAATTGCATAGAACTCCTTGTCATATGTGGAATATCGGAGTTTAGCATCGTTGAGCTTTTCCTTTGAAGAAGGCTATGGGATGACCTTCTTGACTTAGAACACGGCACCAATTCGGTGTTGGAAGCATCACAACTAACTTCAAATACTTGATCAAAATTGGGAAGGCCTAATCTTGGTGCTTGATCAAACACCTTTTTAGTTCATCAAAACTTTTAATGCGGCCTCAGTCCATTGAAACTTGTCTCCTTTAATGCGATGCAGTGAGTGGGGCAAAGAATCGAGCTAAAGTTCTTGATGAATCTTCTGTAAAAGGAGGCTAATCCATGGAAACTTCTCACATCATGGATTGATTTTGGAATGGGCCAACTGTTGATTGCTTCTATCTTTTCTGGGTCGACTCGTATGCCTTCGGATGTGATAATATAACCAAGAAAAGCAACTTCATTGGTTAAGAAAGAACATTTCTTTAAGTTGGCATAGAGTTTCTGCTCACGGAGAGTCTGCAGCACTTGTTGAAGGTGCTCTAAATGTTCTTTTTTGTCCTTGCTGAAGATTAGAATATTATCAAAATAGACGACAACAAATTTACCAATAAAAGGTCGAAGGACTTGGTTCATTAGACGCATAAATGTACTTGGGGCATTGGACAACCCAAAAGGCATAACAGTCCATTAATAAAGGCCATCTCTGGTTTTGAAGGCAGTCTTCCATTCATCTCCGGGCCTTAGCCTGATCTGATGGTATCCACTACGAAGATCAATCTTTGAAAAGATAGTGGCACCATGTAACTGATCTAATAAATCATCAAGTCTGGGTATGGGAAACCGATACTTGATGGTAATCTTGTTGACAGCTCGACTATCAACATACATTCTCCAGCTTCCATCTTTCTTGGGCACTAGGATGGCAGGAACCGCACACGGACTAATGCTTTCCTGTATCAATCCTTTCTTCAATAATCCTTCAACTTGGCAGTGGATCTCAGCATGCTCCTGAGGACTCATTACGTAAATTTGATGCGTTGAATGACCGCTCCAGGAATAAAGTCAATAGCGTCTTTGGATATCTCGCATTGGTGGTAGTCGGTGGAATTTCTTCTGGAACAACATCTGGAAATTCTGCAAGTAGCTTCTTAATTTCTACTGGAATAATTGTCTCCTCATTTGACTCGAACAGTAGAATAAAACTCATGGTCTGAATTTCCTCTGCAGCTTCTTTAAGTTGTTCCTTTGTAATTAAGGACACCAATGGCTTGACTTCTTTTTTGCCTTTATCAAGCTCACTCGGTGGTAAGGGAGTTAGCTTGACCTTTACTCCATCTTTGACAAAGGAGTAGGTGTTGGAATAACCATCATATAATGCATGACGATCATATTGCCAGGGTCTTCCAAGGAGAAGATGACAAGCATCCATAGGTACAACATCACACCAAACCTGATCCTTGTACTTCTGGCCAATGGAAAAGGTCACAAGGCATCGCTTGTCAACCTTCACTTCACTTCCTTTACTGAGCCAATGCAACTTGTAAGGGTGGGGATGCGCCTGGGTAGGAAGTTCCAATTTCTCCACCATGTAGTTGGAAACTACATTTTCACAACTTCCACTGTCTATAATAACATCACAAACTTTTCCAACAGAAGTGCAACGAGTGTGGAAAATATTGTGCCTTAACCAAGGTTCTTCTTTTACTGATATTGTATGCAAGCTTCGTCTGATCACTAAAGATTCACCATGGTCAGCAATAGTGAGTTCTTTATCATATACTGGCTCGAACTCCTCTTCTCCTTCAGGTCCTTCTGGAACCTATTCTTGTTCTGATACTTCATAAGCTTCTCCTTTGATGATGGTAATGGTTCTCCGTGTTGGGCAATTGGAGGCTATATGACCAAAACCTTGGCACTTGAAACATTTGATGGCCTTGGTTTTGTTTTCGGTTGTGATGGGTTTGGATGGAGGCTTACTCGATGAAATTTGGGTTGATCTGTGGGTGTTTTACGGGGTAAGGAGGATTATTAGCGGAGGAGAAGTTTACGTAGCTAGACTTTACGGGTAATCGCTTCTCCACTTTTGTAGCAAGGCTAATAACATCTTCTAATGTCCAATATTGTTGAAGTTCAACAGGGTTGGCAATATCGTGGTTTAGTCCTCCAAGGAAGCAGGCGATTATGCTCCTCTCTCTCTTGAACATCACATTGCATCATCAACTTCTCAAATTCTCTGGCGTACTCTTCAACCGACAAATTCTTTTGACGAAGATTTTGTAGTTGAATGAAAGTTTGTTGATAATATTGAGGAGGTAAGAACTTTACGGATAGTTCTCGCCGCATTTTCTCCCATGTTACGATCCTACTCTTCCCTTCTCGTTCGCTTTTTTAAGATTTTCCCACCAAGTGGACGCATGTTTCTTTAGCTTCACAAAGCAATAATTTTTACCTTCTTTTCTTCAGGAATCTCCTTGTATTGAACACCCTTTCAACGACCAAGCCAATCAATAAATTCTTACGGTTGAAGTCTTCCTTCAAAATCTGGAATGTCTACTTTGATGTCATCACGTCATTGGTTGTCTCGGGATCGCCTGCAGTTACGGGTGATGAGGAATCACCAAGTACTCGGATTCATCGCTGAATTAGGTTCACGTTCATTCAACTGAGCTTGTTGGGCACAGACGGTGTTTTGTAATTCCTCTATTTGTCTCCTCGCATGTCTTCCATAGTAAGGTCATGCCTTTGGTTGTCTTCTAGGAGGCATTTTGGATGTAGGAGAAAATTTGAAATCAGGGTTCTGGGATTAGAGATTGTAGTTTTATAATTAGAACACCAAGGAAGTTCCCATGAAAGAGAGGTGTCATTAGCGTACTTAATAACCTTGTCTTTCCTTAGCCAGACCTTTCTTGAAATGCACCTTTTATAATTCCACAATTTCTTTTCCAATAACAAAGAACAATTTGGTACTTTGTGTGGGGAAAAATATAAAGAGGGTAATTTTACAATTTTGTAGGGGTCAAATTGCAATTTACAAAAGGTTAGGGGTCAAAATACAATTTTTGAAAGTTTAGGGGTCAAATTGCAATTATACAAAAGTTTAGGGGTCAAAATGCAATTTTTAAAAGTTCAGGGGTCAAATAGCAATTATACAAAAGTTCAGGGGTAAAACTGTAAATACAGAAAAGTATAGGGGCTTATCTGTAATTTCAGTAACTTTGGACAGCGAGGCAGTTGACTGGTCAACGTGACGCGTGGCGATTTCTGGTTGGTTGGTAGAATGACGTGGCTGGTGAGGTGGCTGTTGAGTCAAAGGTAGACTTTGTTGGTGATGTGGCTCCTCTGACACGTGGCGAAGAGAGTGGTGAAGGTGACACGTGTGCGTGACGTGGCACGCTGACGTGGTCGTCTTCAACCTCAGATTTTCCGGCGACGGTCTGCAACTCCGGCACGGTGGTTCTGAAATTCCGGCACGGTGGTTCTGCAACACCGGCAGCGGCGGAATAGTTTCCGGCGAACTTTCCGGCGACGCTCGTGACGGCGCGTTGAGGCTCCGTTGGCCGCGAAACTTTGGTTCCCAAGGTTTTTGGCCCTTCCGGACGCGATGGCGGCGTTAGTTTTGCGAAAAAATGGCCGCAAAGTGGAGTTTCTGGGCGGACAACTCTCTTGCTCACCAAAAACACTCAACTTTCCGTTGATTTTGTCACTCAAACTCAACTCCGGGATCTAAGAACTTGCTCTGATGCCAAAATGGCTCAGGAACAAGAGAGAAAAACTCTCTAACTCAAAATACTCAATTTCTCATAAACTTCAAGATGCCAATACATGAGGTTCTTGCTCCTATTTATAGCATTTCTATGAGCCAAATCTTAGCTAGATACAGGCTGTAATCTACTGGAATACAATGGGTAATCAAAACCAGTTGTAAAGAAAAATCAATGGAAATGTAAATAGTCAAAAATAGTGGCTCTTCACTTGCATGGTTGGTGAAGGTGCATGCATGTGCTCAAGTGGAAGCTTCTGATTCAGTCTCACACGCTCAAGTGATTGCCAATACTTGGATTTTTAAAGTGCCTGCAAAAAAAATTAATACAAAAGTTATTTGTCTAATCTCAGTTAAAATAGAAACAAACTCAAAAATTATTAAAAACCACATAATCTAAAAAAATGGTCACCCCCCCCCCCCGCTAAAATAAATGAAACTTTACTCAACCAAGAGAAAGCACACTAAGGTGACTTCAAGTTGTGTTTAAGAGACTGGACTTACTAGCATATATCTAAGAGCTAAACTATGTAGCATAGGATAGGGAAGGAAACAATTGTCCTACGAAATGACACCGTCAGCCTGCTTTATAGCATTAAGTTATTTGACTCTAAACTATGAAGTTAACCTGATCTATATACTACAAACAGCTGCTTAAAATTGATCTAACCTTCTACATTATGCTTAGTTGCTAACCTGTTGAATCAAATAGATGGTGCCATGAAGGTAACAAGTTTAATATGGCAAGTCTCAGCATAGGTAACTCCCCCCTCCTCTCATCTGGCAGAGGAAAGATATAAATAATAGTGACTTAATATAACAAAAAGAATACAAATAATCTTGCTAACAATCTAGTTAGAAACAGAAAATGACAGAAAATTTAAGTCTATTGCAAGGTAACAACAATCTAGTGGATTTCGATTTGATTTGGTTTTAATGTACTGTAGTTCTAGACCATGCTCACCCATACAACCCATACAAGCAGTAGAACAAAAACCGCATGTAAAATTAAGCATCACTGGTTTGAAATGAAAAAATAGAAAAGATTACACAAAGTATATACAATACAATAGTATCATCTTAAAGACATTTCTAGATATATTTAGAGAACGGTGGTACCTGGGAAGAAAGAATGGAAAGTGGGCAGAGAAACGAGGCAGAGGAACAAAACAAAGCAGTGCCTGAGAGGGAGAATCGAACAACAATGTGAGAATCGAACAGGGAGAATCGAACAGGGAACAAAAACGTGAGGGGTATTACCTGAGATGTCTCAGCGCAAGCCGCTAGGGTTCCCAAGCTCGTCGCAGATGTGTTTTTAGGATATTACTGGAGAGGCCTTTTTGCTTTGTTGACTGATTGTTTTTCCCAAAAAATCGAGAGGGAGACTTGAGAGGGAAAAAAACACGCGTTTTTTAAACCAAAAAATAGCAACCGCTGCCGGTGGCTCTTAACCGCCGCACATTTCAAGTAATGAGATCTGTCTTTCGTTTTAACCGCCGCGCGTAACCTTGGAGCCGCCGCCAAATGCACGTATTTGAAAGCGGTTGCAAGAACCATTCTTGAGCCGCCATTTGAAAGTCAGCAAGCGGCGATTCTTGTGAAACCGCCATTGTTCGGCCAGCCGGTCATTGTTTTCCTTGTAGTGTATACATATAAATAACATATTTGTTACAAACAAAACAAAATACATCTGATAATCATACAAATAAAGAACGCGCTAGATCTAATCAGAGGCCCTAGATCTCTTCCTCCGGACATAACATCGAGCGGGACGTGCTAGTCTCATAAGCTCCTGCACGAGCTCCCAACCCTCTGTGTCCGGCTGTATCACCAGGTGCCCCTCTAACAATCTCTGGCCAATCTCATATGCCCTGGTCCATCTCGTATCCTACAACAATATATATATATATATATATATATATATATATATATATATTATTAGTTAATCAGTACTTTATCAAATATAACTAAATAAGAATAATAATTCCAACATAACTCTGATACTGGAGCTGGCTCTTGTACTGGAGCCGGTACATCTTGTGGGTAAATATAAAGGTGAGGGATCCTATGGAACCACTCCATGTAACCTGGCTCCACGTCTGCTGGCTGCGTGGCATGCTAACCACCCTCGATGACAAGCCACATGTCATCCATTTGCTGCGGACTGATCGACTGCGATCTGATGTTGCGAGAATCCTCGGGAATGCGCTGCACATATCCAAACTGGCGCAACACTTTGTCTGGCAGGTAGGGAAATATCATAGGCCCAAACCAGATGAATCCTCTGAATAGGCATATAGCCTGGAACTCGTGCTCCCATCTGTGATCCGTATACGGGTCCCAGGTAACCTCCTCAACAGTCAGTCTATCCAAAACATCCCTAGGTGCCACCCGTGTCAACAACTGGCTCTTGTCGGCGAAGATAGTGCCGCTGACTAGGTGCAACAGGAAGACCCTAGTTGCCATGTCCCACTGGCCATCACTGCAATACCTAGGGTACACTACTCTCCGCAGCCAGTCGAGACGAGTTGTGGGTCCCCTGTTCTTCTCAACTTCATCCCATGCATCAGCCATGGAGACGCCTAATAGGTCGTGCAAACAAACAGCAGCTGTCTCCTTATCCATCACATGTATGGTGAAGAATGCCCCCGTGACTGGAATATGGAGTATCTGAGAGATGTCATCCAGGGAGACCATCATCTCCCCGACAGGTAGGTGGAAGCTAGAGGTATCTGGCTACCAACGCTCCACAAATGCACATATCAGCCCCTTATCAATTACCTTATAGATGATGCTGCAAAGTTCCTGAAGCTCAGATTCCTCCAAGATAGCCATAATCTCTGCATGGGGCACTAAACCAACAACGCTTTTGCCGTGATTTATTACCTTCAGCTCACCGCAATCCTGGTACCATAAAAATATAAGTCAATTGCATTAAAATATAAAATAAAAACAACATAATAAAAAATTAAGTGTTACTTACATCGTCGTGCCATAACCGTGTGGCAACATGGTCACTATAGGTAAAGAGGACTGATGTGTCCTCCAGGCCGCCAGGGAATGAATCTGCATCAGTTGCAGCCTCACACTACAAGAAAGATGGCCAGTGGCGGCAGTCAGTTTGCAGCGGTTGCAGCATAAATCGCCTACAGTTGAATAGCGACGGCGGTGTAGGCGGCAGTTCTTATAACTGCCCTTAAATACTTGAATTTCGTGGCAGTTGATGGACATCGGCGTCAGTTGAAATTAAAAGAAAAGAAACCCGCGTTTCTGACTTTCAATTTGCGGCGGTTGACTGGTAATTCACGGCGATCTAAATAAAAGAATATACTTACCCTAATTTGTAAACTCCACTTCTCTGTTTATCCATCACTGCTCCTAGTTCGCTGCTCCCAGTTTGCTCCGCTGCTCGTAATCTCTACTTAGGTGCGCTGCTCAGATTTCCTCTTGTTTTGTTTCTGCTCGTAATCCCAGTTCGATTCTCACTGACATTTTTTATGGTTTGTCCAATAGCGTTCGAAGTAAGACATCTCATATCCACAATAGTGTTCGAAGACGATGGCCGCTCCCAAATTGTTTTCCCTCTTTTCTTTCAATTTCTAGTTTCCAAGTAAGATTCACACGTTCTTCATTCTTAATCTTCTATTTATCTCTTAGGTTAATCAATCGTATGCATTAACTACTTGTCTTCAGAATGTTTCCAAACCCTAGAAATTATTTTGATGCAACAATACAAATACTCACATGGAATTTGACAAAACATAGGGTTTTGTTTTGCTTTGTTTTGTTTTTATGTTTTTTAGAGTTTCATGGATTTATGGAAGTAATTAATTTTTTTTCAATTGAAAAAGGAACCGAATTAGCCATATGCTTTGATTTTTTAGCGAGATGGCATTAAATCATGTTGTATTGTATTTAGTAATATGTATTGGCTCGTCATTTAGGTTCGTAAATGCCTCATTTAAGTTCTTTTCGTCAGAGACCCTCTCTTCATCAAGCCCTCCGCTTCAGGTTTGTCTCTGTGGTTCTATATTTGATGGTTGTTTGGCTGCTGTGTTGCCACCTGGGGTTTATACTTTGCAGGTATTGGGAATTTGAGTTTTTTTTGTTTTTTAGGGTTTGGATGATCTCTGTGATTTTGAAATGTTTGAAGTTCTTAGTATAAAAATGAAAAGAAATAATTTGATTTTGATTTGTGTATTACAGGAAGTTTGATTTTGAGTTGGGATTGAATGGAAATTTCATCTTTGTTCAGTTTTGGATGTTGTTTTCTGATTTCTAATTTTTTTCATTTTTGTGTAGTTTTGGATGTTGTTCTCTGATTTGTAAGTGTAGTTGATTGAAATTTCGATTTTGAGCTGTTTTGATGTTCCTTAATTCTAAATGCACAAACTTTGAGTGCGGTTGATGTAATTTGATTTTGTTTATTTTGGGACGATCTATGGATGGTGGATTCTGGTTATGTAGGGAATTTAAGCTTGGTTAGGTGGAATGTTTGGTTTTGAAAGGTCTTGGATGTTCTTGCCCTTATTTTGATTTGTTTGAAATTCTTTTTAAACAGTGATCCAATTTTGATCACAATAGTGGAGGTTGCTCTTTGGGTATTTCCCACCTACTATGTTACTGGATTTGATCTAAATGTTGGGAGGTAAATGAAGCTTCTTTTCACTTTTTGGAGCATGTGATTGTGAATTTTATTTCTACTAAACTAGTTTTCATTTGCATGCTACTTAAGATGTGAGGTCTTGAATTTTGTGCAGGTTGTTCAAGTAGTTCCTTTTGCTATTTTTCGTCAGTCAAATGGCTTTTGGATTGTTCCGCGCTACTGCAGGATTGGGTAGAAACATGATTGTAGCCAACACATTTGCGTCCTTTGCAGTTCTTACAATTCTTGTATTGGGTGGCTTCATTCTCTTTGGAAGTAAGTTGAAAAAGAAAAAAAGATTGTTAAAGTTATTATCTCATAATGAAATGAAACCTTAGCTAATTAATGCTTCTTGCATTTTATTGCTGATGAAATAGAGGATATCAAAAGCTGGTGGATTTGGGGTTACTGGATCTCACCTTTAATGTATGGACATAATGCTTTGATGGCCAATGAATTTCTTGGGAACAGTTGGCATAATGTAATTTCTTGAGCTTGCTTGCAACATCAGAATTCTTCTACTTTTGGTTAAGAAACTTACAAACGTAATTTATTTACCATTCAATTGCAGGCTACCTTTGATTTGGGAAAAGTATACCTAGATGCTCGTGGGTCCAGCACATTTTAGTATTAATCAAGAAATCCAATTTTAGTATTAATCAAGAAATCCAATTTTAGTTATAGGTCCAACACATTTGATTGTGCTTTACAGCTTATATATTTTTATATATACAAAATGCTTTTGATATTTGTATCCCATTGTTGGCATGGTCACATTAAACACCCACCCACTTGTTGAATTATTGATGCAGGTTACAGGAAAAGACTAGAAGAGTTGCAAACTGCAATTTGCAAGCGTCTTGAGCAGTATGTCATTAGATAGTTGTTTGGTAATACAATGTTTATCATTCTGAAGTTCTTATAAAGTTGTAAATTGGATGCAGAATTCAGGTAGATTTAGTGGATCATGAAAAAGCTACAGTTCTTATAAAGCAATATGATGAGTGGAGAAAGAAGAGGTGCGCATCTTATTTTTGTTTGTTCGTTGACTTATTTTATGTTTTTCTCTTTGTAAGAAATGTAAGCTAAATTTGTTATTTCAGATTGGATGAGTTTATGGAAGGATTTAATGCCATATCATTGAATAATGTCATGTGTGATTCATACATGGGTTGTGATCAGGACTAGGAAAATGGTTTCACTGTTGATGTTAAGAAAGCAGATGGTGGTGACGAAGATAGTGGCAGAGAATGAGAAGGTAATTTTCTGGTCATTTCGAGCATAATTTGTTTTGGCATATAATAATAGTATGTCAAATTCATCTATTCTGTTAAGGGACAGTGACCAATTGTGTGAGAAATTCAATGGCATATGGATAGTAATTTAAATCAATATCTGATGATAGCTGTGATGTGGCGCATTACATGTGAATCATATGATATTTAATTTAGCTGCCCTTACAATTTTTAAGCTGAACATCTTTTTCTACATCTTGATTTCATAAACTTCTTATCTCGCATCCTTCAACCTGGATTCCAAATGAACCTCCTATTATTAAGTTGGATATATTTGCATTAGCAATTAGTATACTGTGGAAATTAAACATAGGTTTTTGGGGCATGGATAATTTGCATTTCCCTGCATGCTCTTTCTTTAATCATCACTCTGCTTTGCCATATATAACAAAAGTACATTGCCATCTCCCTGCCAAAGCGTGATCTTGATCCTTACTCTCATGATGACCTTGTTATTTGATCCTACCTTGTGCTTGCTGGTTCTGGACTTGATGAAATTTTTGTCCTTTACAGTTTCATGAAGCTGCAAATGGGAATGATGATTTGAAGTCCTTAAAGGTAACTCTTTATTTGATTTGTTATTGAATCTCCAAGAGTGACTCTAACTTGCATGTATGCTGATATATAATTATTCTTGGTCATGTGGATTCAGCTAGAAACGGTGATCCCTACTCACCTGTCCTTTAAAGAGGATCCTAGTAGGTAGTATCATGCTCTAATCAGCATCTTGAGAGTAGGAACTTTGACCATATTGATTAACATCCGCTATGAAAATGAAGTTGCTTGTGAAATCTGTCTGCAGGGAGAATTTTGTGTGGCTTCAGAATTGCAGCTTGTCTAGGTTTATCATTATCAAGGGAGACTGAGGCTGCAATCTGGACATGTTCTTCACTAGTTAAGAACATGAACAAGGTACCTTGTTTGGAATTTTATGATGATGATACTGCCTGAATTTGGCATAAGAAAATTTCTACGATCTTTTAGTTTTACTGGAATTGCTTCTCCTTGTATCTGTTGTCCATTGTCTATGTAGAGATGCCTTTTTTAATTGCGCTTCAGTATTCTTGTCACTGACAATCAGAAAAGGTAAAGTTGTTTCTTTACAACATGCTCATATGGTTTTCTTTTTGGATATCAAATTAATATAGTTTTAGTTTAATTACTCATCTTGCTGCTATTCTTTATATATTTCAGGATAAAATAATGATTGAGTTGAACATATGCTGTCTTATGGAGCCGCTAAACCGTCCCTGTGCTTGCTCTGGAAATTTAAGACCCATGCTTTTGCACCAGTTTTCATTTTTGTGTAGTTTTGGATGTTGTTCTCTGATTTGTAAGTGTAGTTGATTGAAATTTCAATTTTGAGCTGTTTTGATGTTCCTTAATTCTAAATGCACAAACTTTGAGTGTGGTTGATGTAATTTGATTTTGTTTATTTTGGGACGATCTATGGATGGTGGATTCTGGTTATGTAGGGAATTTAAGCTTGGTTAGGTGGAATGTTTGGTTTTGAAAGGTCTTGGATGTTCTTGCCCTTATTCTGATTTGCTTGAAATTCTTTTTAAACAGTGATCCAATTTTGATCACAATAGTGGAGGTTGCTCTTTGGGTGTTTCTCACCTACTATGTTATTGGATTTGATCCAAATGTTGGTAGGTAAATGAATCTTCTTTTCACTTTTTGGAGCATGTGATTGTGAATTTTACTTCTACTAAACTAGTTTTCATTTGCATGCTACTTAAGATGTGAGGTCTTGAATTTTGTGCAGGTTGTTCAAGTAGTTCCAAATATCAAATTTATTAATAAATCCAAATATCAAATTTCATAATGCATGAGTTCCATATCTTGCCATGGATAAGCCATAGTGGTCCGAAATAGCCACTTCAAGCCTCCCTGGCCTGTGTTGTGCCATCTCCTGCTGGGGCTTGGTTCCTGCACCCCACTTGTTTGCTTATCACACCCCCACTCCTCTAAAAATTATGAAAAACCCAAAATACCCTCAGTCACTCAAAACCCAAATTTCTCTTCTTTTCCCTCTCATCCCTCCTCCACCACCAGAAAACTTACTGGAGCCACGCCCCAACACCTGAACACCTCCCCAGGGGCCACTGCGACCAACCCAGCGGCCACCGGAGGTACTTATGCCCGTTTTAGCGATTTTTTTTTTTTGTAAACTGTATATGTTCCGGAAATTCAGTTGTCGGAATACATTTTCAATAGCTTCCGGCAACTAGTTACCAGAAGCTGTTGAAAATGTATTCCGACAACCAACCAAACATGTTGTCGGAATACATTTTCTTTATTTTATGACATCTTCATCTTTTATTAGAACTTATCATTTTTGTTGAAATTACTGGTTCATAGCCATTAACCAACCAAACATGTTCATTGCCATTAACTAACTAAACATTACAGAGAAGAGATATAGAGGCACGAAGTGGTTCATTACAGAGAAGATAAAATAAAATAAAAATAAAAACCAACCAAACATTTACATAAATAAAATAAAAATTAAATAAATAAAATAAAAATTAAACCAAGTCTCAGAACGCAAAGAAGGTGGTTACAGAGAAGAAGAAGAAAAATAAAAACAAAAAATATACAAAAAAAAAATCAAAGCCATCTCTTCTGGTTCGCTTCTGCTTCTCCAATTTTGCTTCTTCTAGTTCGATTCTCCATCTCTTCTGGTTCGCTTCTGCTTCTTCTCGTCCAGATTCTGCGAAAATCAAAGCCAAAAAATAGACAAAAATCAGATCTCTTGAAATAGACAAAGAAGAAGAAAGAACGAGGGCTGAGAGGTGGTTACAGAGAAGAAGGAAAAAAAATGAAAAAATAGACAAAAAAGTCAGATGTCTTCGATTCTGCTTCTTCTGGTTCGACTCTCCATCTCCTCTAGTTCGCTTCTGCTTCTTCTCGTCCAGATTCTGCGAAAATGAAACACAAAAAATCAGATCTTTTGATTCGAAGGCGGATCTGAAAGTGGTTGTGGTCGTGATTGTGGAGACGAGATAAGAACGAGGTGGCCGTGATGGTGAGTATGGCCGTTGGTGAGTGTGGCCGGTTGGTGGGTGTGACTGAGGACGAGGGTGACGAGGGTGTGGCCGGTTGGTGGGTGTGAATGAGGACGAGGGTGTGGCCGTTGGTGGGTGACGACGGTGACGAGGGTGACGGACGGAGGAGGCAGAAGAAGAGAGAAGACGAGGATGAAGGATGCTGGCGGCAGAAGAAGAGAGAATAGATAAGATTAGGGTTTTTTTTAGGTATTTATTATTGATTGTGCGTTTGGCCCGGGTGGGTTATTTGGGTCGCGTCTCAACAATGAAAGCCTGGGGGCGCAGTAGAAAAATCGGGGGTGCATGAAATAAAAAATGAGAGGGAGGCCTGGGTGTGCGCGGGCTGGGCTGGGCTGCCAGCCCGCCAGCTTCTTCAATGCTATTAGCACCCCCCATTTTCCTTTTTGTAGCCTGTTTTCACTTTATTATTATTATTATTATTATTATTATTATTATTATTATTATTATTATTATTATTTGGTATTACACTTTATTATTATTTTACCTTTTTCTTTTCCACTTTGAGAGCAAAAACATTACTATCATTATTTTATTTAATATCATTGCTTTTAAATTTAAGAAAACAATAAATTTAAAACAAGGTCAGACAAAATAAATGATTACTGCATAGATTTAACGGAAAGACGCTAACATAGATTGTAACGCCCCACACAAACACACCAAAAATCCTTATGGTTCACACACATAAATTAAATCCACAAATTAAACACCATATATATATATATACACACACACACACACACAAGGTCTAATCCTCGTGTGGACGATTGTAATAATCAACGTCATCGTTCCCACCATCTCGTGGCTGTCCATTACGTGGCTCATTATTGGATGGGTTGAAAAGACTTGTCGTCGATATCATGGTAGTAAAATCATTGGGCACTATGTCTGCAGTGGCGTCTTGCCCAGTCTGTGGCGCCTGACTACTGAAATAGGTTTGTTGCTGAGGTAGTTGTGGCCTGTAGTCGTTAGGTGACATTGTGTGTGGCATTGGCTGCTGATATGACTGTGGTGGTGGTTTCCAGTAGTTGTAAAAGTGTGCCAGTGGGTGGGAGTAATGCTGTTGACCTGCGCGGTGGCGGTGGCGACGGCGACGGCCTCCCCTGCTACTGCAGAAATGCAATCAACTGTCTCTGTTGCTCTACCATCTGATCGAACTATGCTTGTAATGCATCATTCTTCTGAATAGCCTCAGTCACCGTACGCTGCGTATCATCTAGTCTCTTCTTGATCTCCCTGACATAGGCATCATCCCTACGAGATCGTCCAGTATTGGCAGCAGAAGAAGAAGAAGAAGAAGCAACACTAATGTCAAGGTAAGAAACCCCTTTTTTGTAACATGAGGATAGTACCCCAGCGCCGTACAGTCGTCCCTTCTTCTTCCCGCCATTAACCTCCACCCATTTCTTTAGCTGAAAATGACTCAAGTCATCTAGATTAGCAGGTTTGGTCGAGTCATCAGTAGCCTGAGCCTCAGAAAAATGTTGATTCATCGCTGCGTCAAAGGCCTCCTGATGATTTTTAAATTTAAAAACAAATGAGTCCGAATTAACAACAATCAATTTTAAAAAAAATAATATAAATTGAAATTACCTGAACTTGCCTCGCCCAGTCATCAACAAATTCGCCATCTACCTTCCGAATGTGAACCCTACGACGCAACACATGCACTCCCACAGGTCGCCCGTATTCCCTCTCCTATAAGTAACTCCACATATAAAATATATAACAGTGAACAATAATAAATAATTTTAATTAATTAAGTATAAAATAACAATAAGTATATATGCATGTACCATGCATTCTCGGATCCGTGCAGTGTTAACGAAACCTTCGGTGTGTAAGCTACCACCCTTCTCTGATGCCCTGTTAATCTTGTTCCGTTCGCGAATTTTTTGGTACTCTTCGCTTCTCCAATATGCAGACAAGGCTTTGAAAATATTGGCTCCCATCCACATTGGACGCTTTCCCCTTTGGCGCACGCCCCTAAGCATATCGGAGTAGCGGCGTGCGGCTCTGCGGTGAAAGGTTTGCTCAACTTGCTCGTCGTACATGGGTTCCCAAGCACATTTTATCTGCAGTATAGGATATTAAAATATATTAGATAATATATCACCTAAAACTACTTATGCATGAAATTCTTGATAACACCAATATTGCATCATTTTTATAAGGATATTAGAATGTGATTTGAATAATTATTGAATATTATCAATTGAAATTCACTCTCTTTTAATCTAAATTGTGCAGAAATGGAAAATTAGGCAATATGGTGGTCAAATACAAATTTGGGCTTGAAATAGGCCCAGAATGCTAAGCACGACCTTCGCATAATATAATGAAGCATGTCCATGCTTACCTGAAGCAGCAATTAGCCATGAGCGCGCCTCACCCGCATCCACTCGCTCCCCGGATAGCTGGTTGGTATTTTAATCATATCTGGAGCTGTAGATATCGGATTAAGGCGTTCTTGGTGGCGTTGGAAAGCTAAGAGAATTTCCTACAACTTTGTCACAAAGTGGATGGAGCACGACCTCTTCATCATGGAGCACGGCCATGCTCAACCAAAAATATCAGAAAATCATGTCGGTAAGGTCGGTGACACGTAAATAGGTTGTAAAGGAAGCACGACCTTGGAGCACGACCGTGCTGGTGCCATGCTGAACCCAAATTTTTGCCTATAAAAAGAACGCTCAACATAACATTTAAACCCCCCCGGGATTGATTCTCTCTCAATTCTCTTCTTCTCTTGTAATCTTCTTGTCTTATTTTGTTGTTTTCTTAGATTATGTTGTGTAACTAATCCAGTCACTGAGATGATGGAGATCTTTTACTTTATCTGTGATATCTTTATGATTTATAATATGAGTGTTCAAATCATTTTGATTAAATTATTCCTTGTAATCTTACTTTAATAAGGATTGGCCATTCTTTACATAGTTGATTAATTGTTCGGCAATCGTACCTTGAATTAATTAACAGAACTCTAGGATTAATTGAACCTGTGTATTCTGCCGGATCAAGGATTATATGTTCGTTTCCAGTCAGTCATTGAATTGATAAATCTATTGATGTTTTATGCTCTTTCTATTTACTTGCTTTGAATGATCAAACAAAGTAATAAATTAGGAGGAAGACTGTTAACATTGCATGATCATTGGGTGTTAATAGCTTTTGAATAGATGATTGGTAATCAGTAAGAATTGTTACTCATGTTATAAATTAATCAAATACACAAATATAAGTATTAGTAAACCATTACCTTAGTGCTTTTATTTTCTAATTCCTTTCTTAAATATTTTTTAATTTCTTTTCTACTTATTTTTATGCACTCTTTGTTTAAGTTCACTCGAACCATTTGTCTAAATAACAAATTGATCTAAGTAGAGCAGTAATCATTTCAATTCCCTGTGGAGACGATAATCTTTTATACTATAACTTGACAAGATCGTATACTTACGATTTTGACCAAACAAGTTTTTAGCGCCGTTGCCGGGGAATTGTTAATGATATTGATCGAAATGATTAATTGTTAATTTAGACGCTTTTTGTAATTATTTTCCTTTTTCTTATTTTATTTTATTTTTATCTTTTATTTTATTATTATTATTTTTTCTCTCTCTCCCTCTTTCTTGTCATTTTAATTTTATTATCAACTCCGACATGGATGGTTTTACCTCCTACATGGACAGTTAGCGTTTATTTTTATATTTCGTCTCCTGGTTGGAAGACTAGATTTTATTTTGTGTAGCGTCTCCTGGTTGGAAGACTAGATTTTCTTACTATTTTATTACTTAAACTTATTATTTAGCGTCTCCTGGTTGGAAGACTAGATTATTTTTTTCTTCCTTTTAATTTTTCTTTTCTTCTTTTTAAAAAAATATGGATTCTCTTTTCGTTTGTGAGTGTTGTGGTATTTTAACAAACACTACAGATGCAAGTCACAAATCCTTAGAGAATAAAATATCAGCTTTTGCTCAATTGATAAACCAAAAAGAAAGAGAGACCACCTTGCTTAATCAGCCAGAACCTAAAGATGAAATCATCATTTCTGAGGATGATGAGAAGTTGATTGAAGGTACTGAGTCCGACACTTGGTCTCAGACACAGTCTGACATCCAGGCCATGCTAGACATTTGGCCTGAAAATAAGTCTGACACTTGGCCTAAGATTGAATCTGACACTTAGTCTGAGACTGATTTTGACATTTGGCCTGACACCGAGTCTGATACTTGGCCTGAGACTCACTCTGAAACTTGGTCTAAGCCAAAGGTTGAACCTAAGCATGACTCACAACCGTCCTTAGAAAAGATCAAAGTTCTTGCAAAAGAGAATGATTTTAGGGAAAATGAGAGAAACCTCAGTACTTAATGAAGAGCAAGAGATGGAAGCCCCAATTACTTTGGGACATACTCTTGTAGTCAATATTGGCGAGGCAGCCATTGAGGTTCACAAAGGAAAGATAACTATTAAATCTGGTAAGGAAGATGATATTTCACAATCTTTGTATTTTAACCCCTCTCCTTCAATTTCTAGTAACTATATTGACGATGTGGTTGCTGTTAACAATCCTCCTTTAAATTCTTTTGATTTTATTAAAAATGTGGTTATTGTTAACAACTTTGCTGGTTTAAGAATGCATGATCCTTTAAAAGATATTACTAACCTGCAGGATCCTAGCATATTGGTGGAGGATAGCAACATAAATCTTGCTTCCTTCCATGAGTGTCCTCCACCACCGAAAAGAAAGATGTCAAGAAACTTAAACCACATGGTCAAGAAATGGTGATGAGGGAATGCACTAAATGCAAAATTCACTCTCGGAGAACCTGCTGGTTGACCACTTCTAAAGCAATCCGTCAAGCTCACGACGTTAAACAAAGCGCTTCGCAGGAGGCAACCTGTGTTTATATTATATTATATTATTTTATTTTATTTTATGTTCACCATTTTATTTTGTCGACAGTTCTATCTTCACTTACTTCATCTGTGACAAAATGTCAGTTTTGGGAAGAAATTCGCCTACTGCACCCCCTCCAGAATATGCTCGTGAAATTTTCTACAGGGGAGTCCCTCCACTCTTTAGTTTTAGCACTTGATTTTATTGTTATATTTTTTTCTTCTTTATGTGCTTGTGCTATAATTGCTAGCATTGAGGACAATACTAGAAATAAATATGGGGAGAGCTAACCACTTGACACTTGGTTATTACTGTTTTGAACAAATTGAAGCTACTAATTTTGGGGCAAAAAGTTAAATTTTTTCAAACAGCTTTTTGATGCTTATTGAGATATTATATAAATTTCTGAAAAGCTGAAAATTAGAAATGAGCCCTTGATTGAAAATTTTTCCATGAAATAGCTTCTAAACGTAAGGATTTGAGCCTGATTTGGGTTTGCGCATTGTTGCAAGATTATTATAACCCTATTCTTCATGAGAGTTGTTTTTCATTGGCTTTGTGTTCTAGAACTTGACATTTGACCATTCAAAATGAAACTAATCTTTAGAAATTTTGGAAAATGATTGGGGCATTTAGGATTTGTTTCTAGCTTGCTACACTTTGCGATTAAATTTTACCACTTAGTTGACCACTTTGAGCTCTAAAAAACAGAAGTTTTATTCTATACCCTCTGATTTGATTGAAAAAATAGATTTGGGTACCATTTTAATTTAAAATGAAGCTGCTTGGTTTTAGTGACAGATATATTCAAATGGCAGAGACGTATTCCTCAAAAAAAAAAAAAAGAGATATTTGTAATGACGAACTCTGATAACTAGGAAAATGTGAAAAAAAGAAAAGTTTTTTGCTCTGTCTAAAAGTGATTATATATCTAAAAGCTCTATTTTTCAAAAGGATAGCTGCTCAAAATTGATTATTTATTATATAGCCCTTGAAATATCATTTCTTTGAATTTTCATACCTTAAATTTTTACCCCTGGCCTCATTACAATCTTATAAAAGTCCCCTTAATTTCAAAATTGTCTATGAATCGTTAGTCGAGTCTTGGTCTATCGTCAAGCTCATGGTAATGCTTTGTCAATGAAAAAATTGTCTGAATTCTCTTTACCCATTGATACACTTGAGAGATTGAAAGGGAGTGACACATTCTTGGTTGGTTTGATTTCAAATGTGCTTATTTTTCTAATTATACAATCAAGTGAAAAATATTTCTCTCAAAGAGATACAAAGCTGTCTTTCAAAAAAACATTTGCTCTGCCCCATTAATTGGTCAGCTATCATTGATAAAAAAAATTGGAAAATCAAAAACCAATTACTTTGCTTGAAGGCAAGCAAAGCTCAAGTGTGGGGGAATTGATAACACCAATATTGCATCATTTTTATAAGGATATTAGAATGTGATTTGAATAATTATTGAATATTATCAATTGAAATTCACTCTCTTTTAATCTAAATTGTGCAGAAATGAAAAATTAGGCAATATGGTGGTCAAATACAAATTTGGGCTTGAAATAGGCCCAGAATGCTAAGCACGGCTTTCGCATAATATAATGAAGCATGTCCCTGCTTACCTGAAGCAGCAATTAGCCACGAGCGCGCCTCACCCGCATCCACTCGCTCCCCGGATAGCTGGTTGGTATTTTAATCATATCTGGAGCTGTAGATATCAGATTAAGGTGTTCTTGGTGGCGTTGGAAAGCTAAGTGAATTTCCTACAACTTTGCCACAAAGTGGATGGAGCACGGCCGTGCTCAACCAAAAATATCAAAAAATCATGTCGGCAAGGTCGGTGACGCGTAAGCAGGCTGTAAAGGGAACATGGCCTTGGAGCACGGCCGTGCTGGTGCCGTGCTGAACCCAAATTTTTGCCTATAAAAAGAACGCTCAACATAACATTTAAACCCCCCCGGGATTGATTCTCTCTCAATTCTCTTCTTCTCTTGTAATCTTCTTGTCTTATTTTGTTGTTTTCTTATATTATGTTGTGTAACTAATCCCGTCACTGAGGTGATGGGGGATCTTTTACTTTATCTATGATATCTTTATGATTTATAATATGAGTGTTCAAATCATTTTGATTAAATTATTCCTGGTAATCTTACTTTAATAAGGATTGGCCATTCTTCACATAGTTGATTAATTGTTCGGCAATCGTGCCTTGAATTAATTAACAGAACTTTAAGATTAATTGAACTTGTGTATTCTATCGGATCAAGGATTATATGTTCGTTTCCAGTCAGTCATTGAATTGATAAATCTATTGATACTTTATGCTCTTTCTATTTACTTGCTTTGAATGATCAAACAAAGTAATAAATTAGGAGGAAGACTGTTAACATTGCATGATCATTGGGTGTTAATAGCTTTTGAATAGATGATTGGTAATCAGTAAGAATTGTTACTCATGTTATAAATTAATCAAATACACAGATATAAGTATTAGTAAACTCATTACCTTAGTGCTTTTATTATCTAATTCCTATCTTAAATATTTTTAATTTCTTTTCTACTTATTTTTATGCACTCTTTGTTTAAGTTCACTCGAACCATTTGTCTAAATAACAAATTGATCTAAGTAGAGCTGTAATCATTTCAATTCCCTGTGGAGACGATAATCTTTTATACTATAACTTAATAAGATCGTATACTTGCGATTTTGACCGAATAAGTTTTTGGCGCCGTTGCCGGGGAATTGTTAGTGATATTGATCGAAATGATTAATTGTTAATTTAGACGCTTTTTTTAATTATTTTCCTTTTTCTTATTTTATTTTATTTTTATCTTATTTTATTATTATTTTTTTTCTCTCTCTTTCTTGTCATTTTAATTTTATTATCACCTCCTCCATGGATGGTTTTACCTCCTACATGGACGGTTAGCTTTTATTTTTATATTTCGTCTCCTGGTTGGAAGATTAGATTTTATTTTGTATAGCGTCTCCTGGTTGGAAGAATAGATTTTCTTACTATTTTATTACTTAAACTTATTATTTAGCTTCTCCTGGTTGGAAGACTAGATTTTCTTACTATTTTATTACTTAAACTTATTATTTAGCGTCTCCTGGTTGGAAGACTAGATTATTTTTTTCTTCCTTTTAATTTTTCTTTTCTTCTCTTTAAAAAAAATATGGATTCTCTTTTCGTTTGTGAGTGTTGTGGTATTTTAACAAACACTACAGATGCAAGTCACAAATCCTTAGAGAATAAAATATCAGTTTTTGCTCAATTGATGTCTAAAAGTGATGCTTCTTTATGTGCTTGTGATGTAATTGCTAGCATTGAGGACAATACTAGAAATAAGTGTGGGGGGAGTTAACCACTTGACACTTGGTTATTACTGTTTTGAACAAATTGAAGCTACTAATTTTGGGGCGAAAAGTTAAATTTTTTCGAACAGCTTTTTGATGCTTATTGAGATATTATATAAATTTCTGAAAAGCTAAAAATTAGAAATGCGCCCTTGATTGAAATTTTTTCCATGAAATAGCTTCTAAACGTAAGGATTTGAGCCTGATTTGGGTTTGCGCATTGTTACAAGATTATTATAACCCTATTCTTCATGAGAGTTGTTTTTCATTGGCTTTGTGTTCTAGAACTTGACATGTGACCATTCAAAATGAAACTAATTTTTAGAAATTTTGGAAAATGACTGGGGCATTTAGGATTTGTTTCTAGCTTGCTACACTTTGCGACTAAATTTCACCACTTAGTTGACCACTTTGAGCTCTAAAAAAAAAGAAGTTTTATTCTATACCCTCTGATTTGATTGAAAAAATAGATTTGGGTACCGTTTTAATTTAAAATGGAGCTGCTTGGTTTTGGTGACAGATATATTCAAATGGCAGAGACTTATGGTAATGTGAAAAAAAAAAGTTTGGTGCTCTGTCTAAAAGTGATTATATATCTAAAAGCTCCATTTTTCAAAAGGATAGCTGCTCAAAATTGATTATTTATTATAGCCCTTGAAATATCATTTCTTTGAATTTCCATACCTTAAATTTTCACCCCTGGCCTCATTACAATCTTATAAAAGTCCCCTTAATTTCAAAATTGTCTATAAATCGTTAGTCGAGTCTTGGTCTATCGTCAAGCTCATGGTAATGCTTTGTCTATGAAAAATTTGTCTGAATTCTCCTTACCCATTGATACACTTGAGAGATTGAAAGGGAGTGACACATTCTTAGTTGGTTTGATTTCAAATGTGCTTATTTTTCTAATTATCCAATCAAGTGAAAAATATTTCTCTCAAAGAGATAAAAAGTTGTCTTTCAAAAAAAATTTGCTCTGCCCCATTAATTGGTCAGCTATCATTGATAAAAAAAAAATGGAAAATCAAAAACCAATTATTTTGCTTGAGGGCAAGCAAAGCTCAAGTGTGGGGGAATTGATAACACCAATATTGCATCATTTTTATAAGGATATTAGAATGTGATTTGAATAATTATTGACTATTATCAATTGAAATTCACTCTCTTTTAATCTAAATTGTGTAGAAATGGAAAATTAGGCAATATGGTGGTCAAATACAAATTTGGGCTTGAAATTGGCCCAGAATGCTAAGCACGACCTTCGCATAATATAATGAAGCACGTTCATGCTTACCTGAAGCAGCAATTAGCCATGAGCGCGCCTCACCCGCATCCACTCGCTCCCCGAATAGCTGGTTGGTATTTTAATCATATCTGGAGCTGTAGATATCGGATTAAGGCGTTCTTGGTGGTGTTGGAAAGCTAAGAGAATTTCATACAACTTTGTCACAAAGTGGATGGAGCACGGCCTCTTCATCATGGAGCACGGCCGTGCTCAACCAAAAATATCAGAAAATCATGTCGGCAAGGTCGGTGACACGTAAGCAGGCTGTAAATCTATTGATGCTTTATGCTCTTTCTATTTACTTGCTTTGAATGATCAAACAAAGTAATAAATTAGGAGGAAGACTGTTAACATTGCATGATCATTGGGTGTTAATAGCTTTTGAATAGATGATTGGAAATCAGTAAGAATTGTTACTCATGTTATAAATTAATCAAATACACATATATAAGTATTGGTAAACCCATTACCTTAGTGCTTTTATTATCTAATTCCTTTCTTAAATATTTTATAATTTATTTTCTACTTATTTTTATGCACTCTTTGTTTAAGTTCACTCGAACCATTTGTCTAAATAACAAATTGATCTAAGTAGAGCAGTAATCATTTCAATTCCCTGTGGAGACGATAATCTTTTATACTATAACTTGACAAGATTGTATACTTGCGATTTTGACCGAATAAGTTTTGGCGCCGTTGCTGGGGAATTGTTAATGATATTGATCGAAATGATTAATTGTTAATTTAGACGCTTTTTGTAATTATTTTCCTTTTTCTTATTTTATTTTATTTTTATCTTTTATTTTATTATTATTTTTTTTCTCTCTCTCCCTCTTTCTTGTCATTTTAATTTTATTATCAACTCCGACATGGATGGTTTTACCTCCTACATGGACAGTTAGCGTTTATTTTTATATTTCGTCTCCTGGTTGGAAGACTAGATTTTATTTTGTGTAGCGTCTCCTGGTTGGAAGACTAGATTTTCTTACTATTTTATTACTTAAACTTATTATTTAGCGTCTCTGGTTGGAAGACTAGATTATTTTTCTTCCTTTTAATTTTTCTTTTCTTCTTTTTAAAAAAATATGGATTCTCTTTTCGTTTGTGAGTGTTGTGGTATTTTAACAAACACTACAGATGCAAGTCACAAATCCTTAGAGAATAAAATATCAGCTTTTGCTCAATTGATAAACCAAAAAGAAAGAGAGACCACCTTGCTTAATCAGCCAGAACCTAAAGATGAAATCATCATTTCTGAGGATGATGAGAAGTTGATTGAAGGTACTGAGTCCGACACTTGGTCTCAGACACAGTCTGACATCCAGGCCATGCTAGACATTTGGCCTGAAAATAAGTCTGACACTTGGCCTAAGATTGAATCTGACACTTAGTCTGAGACTGATTTTGACATTTGGCCTGACACCGAGTCTGATACTTGGCCTGAGACTCACTCTGAAACTTGGTCTAAGCCAAAGGTTGAACCTAAGCATGACTCACAACCGTCCTTAGAAAAGATCAAAGTTCTTGCAAAAGAGAATGATTTTAGGGAAAATGAGAGAAACCTCAGTACTTAATGAAGAGCAAGAGATGGAAGCCCCAATTACTTTGGGACATACTCTTGTAGTCAATATTGGCGAGGCAGCCATTGAGGTTCACAAAGGAAAGATAACTATTAAATCTGGTAAGGAAGATGATATTTCACAATCTTTGTATTTTAACCCCTCTCCTTCAATTTCTAGTAACTATATTGACGATGTGGTTGCTGTTAACAATCCTCCTTTAAATTCTTTTGATTTTATTAAAAATGTGGTTATTGTTAACAACTTTGCTGGTTTAAGAATGCATGATCCTTTAAAAGATATTACTAACCTGCAGGATCCTAGCATATTGGTGGAGGATAGCAACATAAATCCTGCTTCCTTCCATGAGTGTCCTCCACCACCGAAAAGAAAGATGTCAAGAAACTTAAACCACATAGTCAAGAAATGGCGAAGAGGGAATGCACTAAATGCAAAATTTACTCTCGGAGAACCTGCTGGTTGACCACTTCTAAAGCAATCCGTCAAGCTCACGACGTTAAACAAAACGCTTCGCAGGAGGCAACCTGTGTTTAAATTATATTATTTTATTTTATTTAATTTTATGTTCACCATTTTATTTTGTCGACAGTTCTATTTTCACTTTCTTCATCTGTGACAAAATGTCAGTTTTGGGAAGAAATTCGCCTACTACACCCCCTCCAGAATATGCTCGTGAAATTTTCTACAGGGGAGTCCCTTTCCACTCTTTACTTTTAGCACTTGATTTTATTGTTAATTTTTTTCTTCTTTATGTGCTTGTGATGTAATTGTTAGCATTGAGGACAATACTAGAAATAAGTGTGGGGGATTTAACCACTTGACACTTGGTTATTACTGTTTTGAACAAATTGAAGCTACTAATTTTGGTGCGAAAACTTAAATTTTTTTGAACAGCTTTTTGATGCTTATTGAGATATTATATAAATTTCTGAAAAGCTGAAAATTAGAAATGAGCCCTTGATTGAAATTTTTTCCATGAAATAGCTTCTAAACGTAAGGATTTGAGCCTGATTTAGGTTTGCGCATTGTTGCAAGATTATTATAACCCTATTCTTCATTGGAGTTGTTTTTCATTGGCTTTGTGTTCTAAAACTTGACATGTGATCGTTTAAAACGAAATTAATTTTTAGAAATTTTGGAAAATGATTGGGGCATTTAGGATTTGTTTCTAGCTTGCTACATTTTGCGATTAAATTTCACCACTTAGTTGACCACTTTGAGCTCTAAAAAAAAGAAGTTTTATTCTATACCCTCTGATTTGATTGAAAAAATAGACTTGGGTACCGTTTTAATTTAAAATGGAGCTGCTTGGTTTTGGTGACAGATATATTCAAATGTGAAAAAAAGAAAAGTTTGGTGCTCTGTCTAAAAGTGATTATATATCTAAAAGCTCCATTTTGCAAAAGGATAGCTGCTCAAAATTGATTATTTATTATAGCCCTTGAAATATCTGGAGCTGTAGATATCGGATTAAGGTGTTCTTGGTGGCGTTGGAAAGCTAAGTGAATTTCCTACAACTTTGCCACAAAGTGGATGGAGCACGGCCGTGCTCAACCAAAAATATCAAAAAATTATGTCGGCAAGGTCGGTGACGCGTAAACAGGCTGTAAAGAGAGCACGGCCTTGGAGTACGGCTGTGCTGGTGCCGTGCTGAACTCAAATTTTTGCCTATAAAAGGAATGCTCAACATAACATTTAAACCCCCTCGGGATTGATTTTCTCCAAATTCTCTTCTTCTCTTGTAATCTTCTTGTCTTATTTTGTTGTTTTCTTATATTATGTTGTGTAACTAATCCCGTCACTGAGGTAATGGGGGATCTTTTACTTTATCTGTGATATCTTTATGATTTATAATATGAGTGTTTAAATCATTTTGATTAAATTATTCCTGGTAATCTTACTTTAATAAGGATTGGTCATTCTTTACATAGTTGATTAATTGTTCGACAATCGTGCCTTGAATTAATTAACAGAACTCTAGGATTAATTGAACCTGTGTATTCTGCCGGATCAAGGATTATATGTTCGTTTCCAGTCAGTCATTGAATTGATAAATCTATTGATACTTTATGCTCTTTCTATTTACTTGCTTTGAATGATCAAACAAAGTAATAAATTAGGAGGAAGACTGTTAACATTGCATGATCATTGGGTGTTAATAGCTTTTGAATAGATGATTGGTAATCAGTAAGAATTGTTACTCATGTTATAAATTAATCAAATACACAGATATAAGTATTAGTAAACGCATTACCTTATTGCTTTTATTATCTAATTCCTTTCTTAAATATTTTATAATTTCTTTTCTACTTATTTTTATGCACTCTTTGTTTAAGTTCACTCGAACCATTTGTCTAAATAACAAATTGATCTAAGTAGAGCAGTAATCATTTCAATTCCCTGTGGAGACGATAATCTTTTATACTATAACTTGACAAGATCGTATACTTGCGATTTTGACCGAATAAGATTTTGGCGCTGTTGCCGGGGAATTGTTAATGATATTGATCGAAATGATTAATTGTTAATTTAGATGCCTTTTGTAATTATTTTCCTTTTTCTTATTTTATTTTATTTTTATCTTTTATTTTATTATTATTCTCTCTCTCTCTCTCTCTCTCTCTTTCTTGTCATTTTAATTTTGTTATCACCTCCTACATGGATGGTTTTACCTCCTACATTGACGGTTATCTTTTATTTTTATATTTCGTCTCCTGTTTGGAAGACTAGATTTTATTTTATGTAGCGTCTCCTGGTTGGAAGACTAGATTTTATTTTGTGTAGCGTCTCCTGGTTAGAAGACTAGATTTTCTTACTATTTTATTACTTAAACTTATTATTTAGCATCTCCTGGTTGGAAGACTAGATTATTTTTTTCTTCCTTTTAATTTTTCTTTTCTTCTCTTTAAAAAAAATATGGATTATCTTTTCGTTTGTGAGTGTTGTGGTATTTTAACAAACACTACAGATGCAAGTCACAAATCCTTAGAGAATAAAATATCAGTTTTGGCTCCATTGATAAACCAAAAAGAAAGAGAGACCACCTTGCTTAATCAGCCAGAACCTAAAGATGAAATCATCATTTCTGAGGATGATGAGAAGTTGATTGAAGGTATTGAGTCCGACACTTGGTCTCAGACAGAGTCTGACATTCAGGTCATGCTTGACATTTGGCCTGAGAATGAGTCTGACACTTGGCCTAAGATTGAATCTGACACTTGGTCTGAGACTGATTTTGACATTTGGCCTGACACCGAGTCTGATACTTGGCCTGAGACTCATTCTGAAACTTGGTCTAAGCCAAAGGTTGAACCTAAGCATGACTCACAACTGTCCTTAGAAAAGATCAAAGTTCTTGCAGAAGAGAATGATTTTAAGGAAAACGAGAGAAACCTCTCAGTACTTAATGAAGAGCAAGAGATGGAAGTCCCAATTACTTTGGCACAGACTCTTGTAGTCAATATTGGCGAGGCAGCCATTGAGGTTCACAAAGGAAAGGTAACTATTAAATCTGGTATGGAAGAGGATATTTCACAATCTTTGTATTTTAACCCCTCTCCTTCAATTTCTAGTTACTATATTGACGATGTGGTTGCTGTTAACAATCCTCCTTTAAATTCTTTTGACTTTATTAAAAATGTGGTTATTGTTAACAAGTTTGCTGGTTTAAGAATGCATGATCCTTTAAAAGATATTACTAACCTGCAGGATCCTAGCATATTGGTGGAGGATAGCAACATAAATCCTGCTTCCTTCCATGAGTGTCCTCCACCACCGAAAAGAAAGATGTCAATAAACTTAAACCACATGGTCAAGAAATAGCGAAGAGAGAATGCACTAAATGCAAAATTTACTCTCGGAGAACCCGCTGGTTAACCACTTCTAAAGCAATCCGTCAAGCTCACGACGTTAAACAAAGCGCTTCGCAGGAGGCAACCTGTGTTTATATTATATTATTTTATTTTATTTAATTTTATGTTCACCATTTTATTTTGTTGACAGTTCTATCTTCACTTACTTCATCTGTGACAAAATGTCAGTTTTGGGAAGAAATTCGCCTACTACACCCCCTCCAAAATATTCTCGTGAAATTTTCTACAGGAGAGTCCATTTCCACTCTTTACTTTTAGCACTTGATTTTATTATTATATGGAAACTTGGGTGATGCGTGGACTATATTTGTGCTACCTTTTTAACTGTAGTTCCTGATCACATGATTATAGTTAATGGACAAATCCTTGCAGGTCAGTGCTGATAAATTTGATGGATGCCATTTTCTTTGTTGCGCTATGAGATAATATTTTGGGTGCTTATAAGGTGGACTACTTTGTGTGGACTACTTTGTGTGTAGTCCACCGGTACACCCAGGTTAAAAACGTAAAATACTTTGTTTTCTTCTTACACCTCTTTCCACACCCCTTCCAGAAACTTCAATCTCGCCAACCAACCATTCACCATAACGTTAATTCAGGTTATCTAAATAACAAAACACTACAATTGGGAACGTTGTTGTTATATATATATATATATATATATATATATATATATATATATATATACGATCAATCGAGTAATTAAGGTCAGGATGGCAGCTATTCTCTTCGGATTTATGGAACAAACCGCTGAACTGCTTGCGTTACAGCATGCAGCCCAAGAGAACTCCAACCATGGTCCTACAAACTCCAGTGAATATTATTATTCTTATTATAATTCTTATTATAACAGTGAAGCAAATTCAGGTGACCCTTATAAAAACAAACCGTACCCCACTGCATATCACAGTGATTTCTCCGGTGCAATTAGCAACAGTGGTGGATATTCAAGTGAATATTATAACACAGGTGCATATTCTGGTAACCCATATTATAACAACTACTACCATGGCTATGGCTATTGAGGCGGCTCTACATACATGGTAACTTGGACGCCTCAACAAGAAACTACAATTATCTGTATTTGATCTTTATATGCTACGGAGCATGATCTACTATGTTATGTAATAATAATGAATAAGGTTCTGTCAAAATAATAATAACAATATTAATGAATAAGGAGCTGTATACACAGCTCTGACGATCAACAAATTAACGTTTTTCAAGAATGTTGTAGTGGAAGACCGGAAGGGTATATGATATCACTACAAGAATAAGCAGTGCTAGCTACGCCTTTTTTTGTGGGCTATGATCGCAGAAAATTATCGTGGGCCTAACTCCCAAGAAATAACATATTTTGAATTCCCTGACTTGTTTTCGTGGGCCATGACCCACGGTACAAAAAATCTTTATTTTCGGCGGCCCAGTCCCACGCTAAAACGATCAGAGGAGCGGACTGTTGCTGTCTGACACAGTTTGACCACTTATCGTGGGATGCGTCCGACAGTATCAAATCCTGAACTTTATCGTGGGTCTCAGCCCACGCTACTTTCCTCAAGCAATCTGCCAGCTTATCTCCTTCCTTCTTCCCTTCTTTCTTTAATTCTTTCAGTACTCTTTCATTCCCTTCTTCCTCCGTCCCTGCGTGCGTCCGCCATTCCCTCTCCCTTTCTTCTCTATTTCACTCCTAATAGTAAGTTTATTTATCTCTCTCTTTCATCTCTATTTCATAAAAAAATTATCTACTTATCTATATTTCTTTTTTTGTTAGTAAATCCGGAACCACGTCACCGGACTCACCATCACCGAACTGACCACCTCAGGAATCATTTAATCACAGGTTGGTATTATTTGATTTTTTAATAGAATATTTATTATATATTTATTTAGTAATTTATTAATTATATAAATATATTTATTGACTGTTAATATATTTTTTAAAAGGGAAAAATATAGTATTTTTGTTAATATATAATCTGAATAAATTATTTTATTTAATATGTATAATATTCTGAAATTGTGTGAATAAGAAATTGTTCATACTAAAAATTAGTTTATTGACCGTTAGTATTTTTTTGTCAATAAATATGTATATTATATTTTTGTTAATATATAATATTCTGAAAATTTGTTTTGTTATTAATATATTTATACGTTTTTAGTAATATATTAATATATGTAAAAACATTTTTTTATATAGTGGTTTTCTGTATTAAATAAATTTTGTTAATTTAGTTATAGAGAAATATACTTTAGGATAATGTTATATATGTTGCTAATTGTTTATCTATTTTTTTTTAATTAATTTATGTTAGTTTTAAGTTGTATTATATTATTTTTAGTATTAAATGTAGGTTATTTGTATTTAATAAAAATGTGTTGATAGATAACGCATTTAGGATTAGAGATTAAATTAATTTTTTCTTATAGATGTTAATTGGTAATTGTTAATTGTTATTAGGACTATAGTAAGTTAGATTTATGTTAGGGAAAATGTAGGTTATTTGTATTTAATATATATGTGTTAATTTTAGATAATACATTTAGGATTAGAGATTAAATTAGGTTTTTGTTATGTCAATTGTTAATTTTTAGGGTTTATGATGGTAAGTTAATAGAATGTCAGGGGGAATGTATATTAAGTTATAATGTTAGATCACTTAATTATAACAATATTTTTTATTGTTATAATTGATAACATTGTATAATTAGCGTCTATGTAATATGCAGAAAATGGATCGTAGTTGGATGTATGATAGTCTTCATCCTGGAAGAGGTGGTTTGAAACGAGCTTTTGTAAAAGGGGTTAAACAGTTTGTCCGTCACGCAAAAAGCCAGGATAGTTACTGCATTGAAGGGGGGATTCGATGTCCGTGCGAGGTATGCAAGTGTCAATGTGTTAAGACTGGAAGTGGAGTCAAGTATGACTTGTATATGTGGGGGTTCAAGCCTAATTATTGGATTTGGACTGCTCATGGCGAAGTTGTTCCCAGTGTTAATTTACAGGTTGAAGAGAATTGCACAGGTGCTTCAAGCAGTGGCCCATCGGATATGGGAGATCAATATTATGAGCAGTTTGATGCGATGCAGGGGATGATTTCGGATGCTCTTGGAGTGAATGTGTCGTTCAAAGAGCAGCAACATGATGAGACTGATGAACTTCCGAATGAGGCAGCACAAAGATTTTATACTCTTCTGATGGAGACAAATAAGTCATTGTATGAAGAGTCTGAAAACTCTAAATTATCAATGTGTGTGAGGCTTTTAGGTCTCAAGGCAACCTTTAATGTTCCCGAGCAGTGCATGGATTATATGACCAGAATTATGTTGGATGCAACACCTATTAGAGCAGGTTTGCCACAAAGTTATTATGATACTAAAATGTTGGTGTCGAAGCTGGGATTAGGTGTTAAGAGGATCGATTGTTATGTGAAAGGTTGCATGTTGTATTATGACAATGAATTTGGCATAAATGACGGTGCTTTGACTGAATGTAAATTTTGTAAAGAGCCAAGGTATCATCTTCGTAAAACAGGGACAAGTCGGAGTAAACCAGTTCCAAAGAAGGCAATGTTTTATTTGTCTATCGTATCAAGGCTGCAGACAATGTTTGCATCAATGCAAACTGCAGGTAAAATGACGTGACACTATGAAAATAGAAGAAATTCAGGTGAGTTGCGCCACCCGTCTGACAGTGAGGCGTGGAAGCACTTTGATCAGGTACATCTTGATTTTGCCATGGATCCACGCAATGTACGACTTGGGTTATGCTCTGATGGGTTTACACCATATATCTAGTCAATGGCTAACATTGAACCATGATTTGAGCAGACACGAACCTCAGTCTCTCCAACGGTGTCCGCAGTTTGGGTTGGGTTGCAGCAAATGAAAAAAAGTGTCATTCCTTCTTCCCCTCTTGCCGTTGCCTGCATACATTAAAAAAATTCCGATGAGCCACAAGGTAATTAAAATAAGGTTTCTGAACATGCCGTTTTGACATTTGCCAAAAATGCATCCAAAATAGTAAGGAAGAAATGAGCATTATTTCTTCAATGCTATTTTGAAGGGAAGCACAATTTCTCAAATTCGAAAGTTCCCACTGAAATGTTTTTAGAGTTTAAAGGTTATGGCATATAACGGATATTCGCGGCCACCAGGAGCCCCCTCATTGAGGTGCTTGGCTAGTGTCCAGTGTTCTTTTAAGGAATTAATCCGGCATTTGAACAAGGAAAAAAGTTATTTTCATAAAACCAAAAAAAAAAGAAGAAAAAAAAAATACCATTGCACACTTTAAACTTGAGCTGGCATACATTCCAACTAATGAGTGTCATTGCACCAAAACAAGATAGACAAAAGAAGGTTTTCAAGCTATGTGTGATCTATAAAACTATTCACATGCCTCCTCCTAGCATCTTGCAAATGTCAAGAGGTGACGCTTTATAACCCTAAACACATCAAACCGGTATTTGATAACTTAAGCAGCACAAAGCATAATATTTGCACACTTTTACACACTATCGAATTGTCAAGACTGAAACCATATTCTATAATCTATATCGTTCAGGCTGCAGACTGAGTTACAGACATTTCATTCACTGCTTAAACCCGAGCATGACAATGCTTTCGTTAAAAAAGAAACGACATTCTTTTTTTGCTTCCTTCTACAACTCACTTCACAAACTAAGGGAGAGAACTTGGTGCTAATGTTAAACAGACAATATTTGTATTACATCCACAAAATATATAAATTCAAGAGTCATGATTGTCCTTAAATCCTCATGAGTCTACTACATATGGAAGAAGGGAAGCACCAATTAAGAATGGAATTGACACTACTTTTGTGCAGAAATCAAGATTGGCATGGGATAACAACCTCTCTTCTCTCTAAACTTCTTAATACAAAGAATATAAAATGAAAATAAAAGCAATTATTGAGTGCCATAGAACAGTGACTTTACCTGGAAAAATACAGCTTCACCATGATTGCATTGAGTGCAACAAACAGCCTTGGTACGAGGAAGAGTTGGATCCGCAGCTACATCCTGCAACACTTGGGTGCGCTCTCCAACAGAGTGTTGCATTTCATTTCATTCCTATACACACAGTAGTTATCAGCAACCTCCTGAACAACACCACCACCACTAGTCACCACCACCAATGAACAACCAGTCAAACAAGCATATCTCATACAACTAGAAAATGAAAAATAAACACTTTACCATTATTGAATTATCTAATATGTGTTTTGCTCAAATTGTCCTACTCTCCATTTGTCCTAGTGTATTTGTTTCACCATCGAATATTTTTGCTTTAATAATTTTTTAAAAACTTTATATTTACTATTTTCCTTGCATTGCTTTCCACTTGCAGAGGTTTATTTACGGGTAAATTGCTCATTCTCCAATCGTGCTGAATGCATAAAATCCTCACCAGGTGATACCAGATTTTTTTTTTCCTTCTAAAAATATCGTAATTCGTACGAAAAATTGAAAAAGAAAAGAAACGAAAAGGAAAAACTCGTGGCCTGATTTTTAGGTGGTGATTAACAATTACATCGTTTCCGTCACTTCATGATATGCTGGAATTGACGATGTACTTGAAAATGGGGAGGGAATGGAGAAGAAGTAACCTGGTGATCGCAGTTGCGGCAAGCGTAGAGAAGAATCTTCTGCTCTCTGTCTTCCTTAGGGTACAGAATGTTATTGCTGAACCACAATCAATCAAATATATATATATATATATAATTAATTGAAAAAAAAAGGTAAATCGAAGAGGAAAATGAATTGGATACAAACCATTCGCGGCAAAATTTCATGGCACTTATCTTGAAAGAGAAGAAGGAAACCTAATGAACACTCGCTCTTTCGCTCCTTTCACTGCTTCTTACTTCGCTTTCCTCGTTCTCTCTTTTTCACTTCGTCTAACTCGAACGTCTCTCTCTCTTTTTTTTTTTTTTTTTGGTCAACGATGTAACAACTCTAACGCCTCTATGTACATAAAAGATTCCCGCGTTACACTTGATTTTGATTTTTGGGCTTAGCCCACTGTTGCTCACAAAAAAAGAGTTACACATATTTTATTAGTTGTAGACTTTCAATTTTAATTATGGTTCTTTCAAAAAAAAATTGGTTAATTTAATTTTGGTTAACTTTCATTTTTTTAAGACTTTCTAAAAAATTTAGATTTTTATAATAAGTTTGGTGATGATCTATTAAAGGGTAATTGATGTAATGTCCCGTTTCACCCAATCCCCATTATGAGTAGGGTTATCCTTCAAGGTTAGTTCTTTAGTATTTTCTAAGAATGGGAAAATAGAATAAATTCTAAGTTTGGATGCCATTTTTTTTACAGCTAAGTGTGGATAGCATATTTTGTCCATAGTTTTGTCATATTTTTAATAATAAATAAAGAATCAATGTGATTTTTTTTGAATTATATTAATTTTTTCTAATTTTACTTTTAAATTTCACTTTTCTTTTAAGTTGAATTTCATTAATTTAAATTTAAATTTAAATTTCTGATTTTAAATTCCATTTTCGTTTATTATTATTATTATTATTATTATTATTATTATTATTGTTGTTGTTGTTGTTGTTGTTGTTGTTGTTGTTGTTGTTGTTGTTGTTGTTGTTGATTAGGTTTATAAATTCAAAACAATAAAAAATGGTAAAAATATATAAAAAAAAAATGGGTGTCAAGTCTTTGGCCCAAATGTATGCCCAATTCTTTGTTATATTAATTTATAATAACAATAAAAAAATAATTAAAAGATGATGAAAGAACAACACAGGCTCTCTGTTTTCCTTCTGTTAATGCTACATTATTTTCAATGATTTTCATAATTCATAAATATTATGGATATGATTCATACTCCTTTGAAACAAAAAACAGGGATATTGTTTTTATACTCAGGTGACTTAACTTTTATATATATTATGTGAATTAGCTTTTGTTTTCAAGATAATAATATCGTTAAAGTGATAAGCACGGGTACTGATATCCTCTTTAATTAATTTTAATTTTTTTAATTATAATAGTAATAATAAAGAGTTATTATTATTATTATTATTATTATAGTTAAATATTTTAAATGTGTGGTGTATGGCTATGGTCTTAGTATTTTAGTGTTGTTTTAAATACGGCTTGTGTGTCGTAATTTATTTTAAATACGGTTTACGTGTCGTGACTTTCTTTTTATTTATTTTATTTTATTTTTAAATATTATAATTGATTGAGAAAGGCGAAGAGTGGACAACACTATATGAAGACGATGATGAAAGGAGCTTGAGAATGTGGGCTAAAGAGTTATAATAATTAGTTATTTAATTCTTTTGTGTATAGGAGGTCATAAGCGTACCACCACATCTTTTTTTTCTTTTTGACAAAATAAAAGTTACGTCATTTCATTAATAGTAAAAATCACAACAGTACAAATGGTAATATGATCAACACATTGAAAGATAGCAATATATGTAGTCACCCCTACTAAGGTGTGAGCAACTACATTGGCTTCTTTCTTAGTAAATTCTACCATGGAGTTGGGAAAAAAAGAAGATAAAAGACTCCTAACAGAATTGAAAGCCGTATATTTAGGTCTTGAATATTTTTTATGCTACCCATTTTTTAGAATATTTTTCATTGGGGTCTTTGGCTTTGTAATTGTCCCCATTGTTTTGAAGTCTCGGGATAACGTTTTTGAAATGAAAGAGCGAAGTAGCCTCCATCTCACTTTCCTTCTTCCCCCTAATTTTCGAAATCACTTGCTTCGTATAATCCATCGTAAGCTTCAATGGATCCTCAACCTCAACACTCAACCTATCTCCCATCTCTCTTATTCTGATCTTCACACTAAAAACAATTTCATCGTCAACAACAAACGCGTGCGTAGCCTTCACAACTTCCTTCTTCTTTTCCAAAGTGAAACAACCTCCCAAACCAGTCTCACGACAAAACGTAACAAACGAGTTCCGTGTCAGGCAAAGGTGGCACGTTATAATGTTCCTTAAAAGAATCATAGGAACCCGCTAGTTTAGTATTCATGTTACATAAAACACCGTACCTTTCGTTTCTTATGATACGGAGGTTCAAATTGGCTGTAGGCTGTAGCACCCTTACTGTTAGTTTCGGTGAGGTCGATGTTAACAACGTTAACACGACTGTCAGATCCCATGTTGGTTATTGTTAAGGAAAGAAGTCTCTTACCTAATGTGTATGTGATGCACCTTCTAGTGGAGAAAACACCTGTTTTGCTGTTTGTGGTTTTTTGTACGTTGTTGATTTCTAATGGAGGACGACCGGCGTTAAGCCTGACAACACTCTTGCTCCCTTGCATTGTTGCTGAAACGATTCTTAATTTTATGACTGTGTTTAATATTGGACGTGCTTAATTGCGATAAGTCATGGCCTTTGGCATGCTCATTTATAGGTGAAAGTACTGAAGCTACGTATAGCGTTGAAAGAAAGCATGGCATATATGTGTAGCCACCTATACAAAACGAGAAAATGACCCAAAAGTGAGCGAAAATTCCATCCATCCAACACTAGCTAGTGAGTTTGAGAGATTTTTTTTGTCTAGATGCTCGGTATATATCCAGAAATCATATTGATCGAACTTCACACGCCCATGGCCCTCTTCGTCACGTAGCTAACATTTTTCTTAAATGTTGCTCTGTTCAAAGTGGGAGTGCGATAAGTTTTTTCTTAAACATTCTTTAAAAATATTTCTTAAAATATCTAATACAGAAAAAAGATCTACGTTGAAAAAAAAAACAGCACGGATATCAAATCACATTACAAACACACACGCACGTTATATTATGCTATCATGATCATATGGAATTGACGATCCTTTTGGACTGGGTAAATATTCTTCTTTATCGTCTAAAGAATACGAACATCTGACTCTGACTTATATTGACGCCAATAAAGATATTTGAATTCTGCAGTCTGTTTTGTTGTCCAAAATAAAACAGAACAAACAGTCCAATCAAGCTGAATGATATATGTGATCAGCGTATTTATTGTAAAATTAATATGTATTTTATTTTTAATTTTTTCCAATTCATTTTTACCTTTTTCAAATAAATTTCGATAAATTATTTTTTTTCTTATGAAATAGTCCCATTATTAGGAAATTCAAAACTGACCAAAGAGACTCATGACATAATTTTATTTTTTTTTGACCAAAAAAGATATTCATTCATTCAAATTGGTAAAATACATCGAAAACAATACAAATTCAACATCGCTAAAAACCGAAAAGAATGAATCTGCGAACAAACTCACAGCATCCAAGTTAATAGCATAAAACGACAAAATGCCTACAAATGTGACAAAATTCAAAGTGACCGGAATACCCATGCCTCCGGATCTGTAACGTTGATGCCCAAGTCTTGATTGAATCTGTAATAGATCGAAGTTGATCTGTCAATCTGAACTAAACGAACACCACAACAAGATGGAAAACCAAAACAATGCCGCACCAAGACGACGAATAAAACAATGGCGCACTTAGACGACGAAATCATGAAAAAAAACACGAAAGAAAAACCAGATCTATGTGAAAAAATCACTTATTTAGATAAAAAAGAGAGAGAAAACGACGTAAAGGAGTAATTCTAGGCCAAAAAATGGCTAAAAACCACCCCCTCCGGTGGATGAGGAAGAAGGAAGACAGGAGTAGAGAGAAGGTTGAGAGAGAGAGAGGCGGCTAGGTTTGACTCATGACATAAATTGATCTGTCATATATTTCATGGATGATATTTTAAGCCATGGTTTTTTTTTAAGGAGTCACTATATAGGTCGCGAGAGGATTGACTAACGAATTTTACGAAATGACGTGTGTTATACAGAGTAGGGCTATATAAAAGGAATTTTCTCCCAATAAATCAATATTTGAATCTAAATTGTAAGAGTAAATATCTAAACTGATTCCCAACAAAAATTATGGAGACCAATTTAGTTCATAAAAAATAAAAAATACCAATTTAGTCCTTAAAAATTTTAAATGATTAGTCTTTTTTATGATAAATTTTAGTGACATTTTAGTCCCTATTAGAGACTAATTTGACCAATATTTGAGATTCTTAAAAACCAAATTGATATTTTTTATTTTTTAGGAACTAAATTAGTCTCCGTAATTTTTGTTGGGGATTAATTTGTATATTTACTCAAATTGTAATTCATATAGATGAAGGGAAATAGTGTCGCCACGTCTTTCGTTATGCGTCGCCATGCAGTGCTTCACGATGTTGAGCATTATCCTTTTTTAAGTGGCAATTTTTTTTGGTCAGCTAGCAGGAATGATAAACAACAAACAATACACACACACGCCCTAACGGTAACACCGGGTTTGAACCCTGGAATCGGTGTCCCCATGTCGCTGAAATTGCCGAAGTAACCAGTAGTGGAGACTTTTTAAGTGGCAATTGTTACCATATAATTTTTAGTAACATTGATTTAATTACATTTTTAATTCTTGTTTTTATGAACAAATTTGATGTATTATAATTTTTTATAATTACATTTTATATTTTAAGCACATTTGTCTGCTGATTACATAATTTTTTTAAAATTTTTTTTACACAAACAATAATTGTTTTTTTTAAATGAATTAACAATACTTATGTAAAATATACGTGTTTTTTCATTTTAAATTTATGTCAATCACATTGTTTTTTATTTTAAATTTATTTCCATAATAATTATGTTATACAATATAAAATACATTGGACAATCAACATAATATACATAATTTACATTACATAAATGAAAATCAATAGCAAATAACAATCAATTATGAATTTCCATTTTTCTTGTCATATATGATGGCTTTAATTACCGTAATCAACATAATGTACATAAATGACAATCAATAGAAAATAACTGTAATTAATTGTCATCTAAATAGCCATAAATTTGTTTCCTTATTCAATGATTTCCTCTATTTTTTTCCACCAAATTTTCAATTTTTTAATAAATTTTTAATTAACATGTGTCAATCACTTTGGCTTATGAGTTGAAAACGTTTCCTTAATTAGTATGATATTGTTTTGCGTCTATTTATAGCATTTCAAATGCTGTCAAATTGCTAATCAACCGATTTTTTTTGTGTTGAAAAACCCTAATCTTGCAACAAATTTTAAATATGGAAAATAAGAGGGAATAAATGGTTGATATTCAAAATGAATTTCGGTTAGCTAAAATTATTAATTTCGGATTTGATATAAAAAAATTATGTCCTTGAGTTTAATTTATATATATTCTTTTGACGTGAATATGATCCAGTTGCATTTTTATTCATTGCTATCATTTATTTAGTTTTTGAAAAACTTTTTATGGCATTAAATGACGTTATAAAATTTGTCAAAATATATAGTCTAATCATGTTTTAAAATTTGCTGACTATTTTATAATATTTAAACTTGTCATAAAATACCACATCAAGAAAACAACCATTTAATATGTTGATCAGGTTTTCTTAATTAAACGTTACACACTTAATTTGTTTGCAAAAAACAGTTGATTACATTAATTTCCATGGTAAAAAATTAATTGCATTTTCGTAATAAATAAATAATTTACATTTTTTATATTAATTTTAATTCCACTTGAGCATTTCAATGCTGAATTCTTTATTATACAATTGGGAATCAACAAAATGGATCGGTGCACACTTGGCAACAATTGGGAATCAACAAAATGGATCGGTGCACACTTGGCAGCTACGCAGTAATCCAACATAACCGAACCAAAAAAAAAAAACACATGGCAAATGAAGAATCAAAATGAGTAAGAATTTAATTCCAAACCAAGTAGACCAACTCCATACGTAGACAACAAATTGCAACATTACACAATTAATGCCATTCAAATAGAAATAAACAATTTAATCCCATTTCAAAATCTTACCCGTTTTCTCTAACTATTTTTAGAAGTAAAATAATCGGTCATAAATATGATAACTTACCTATAATCGTAGCATAATTGTCCTCACAAATTCACATTCAAATTCCCATTAGGCAATGATTTCCGAATCGATTCCAATTTAATATCTGCAACAATGCAATTCAAAAATTCATGCATCTTAACTATATATAACCATGGATAATCCTAAAAAGGAAAATTCCAAATGGTATTCTAAGATTAAAAGTTACGTCCAACATTATACAAGGTGGCTGTTTTTTATTGGCCATACAAATATTCTTTGATGACTAAGCAGCCTCTATCAATCAATCGATTTAAAAAAATGGCAGGCCCAAACGTAACAGCTGTAGTCAACTGTAATCATTATTTTTTCAACACAAATAACAAGTGTTTTGATTGGATATGAATGTTATTTTTTGTTAGCATCACCGTATCACTATTCAAATTACTTTAATAAGGCAATAATAGCTTCCCCTGTTGTTGGAAAGTATTTACACTACTCTTTTACAGTATTCATTATAATAACTATTCTACTATGAAGTATTCCACACCTGATTCCTCAATGAGTATCCCCTGTTTGAAAAATTAACCAAATTAGTATCCAATTCATTTAGGTAACAGATTCATCACCAAAATACACTACATACGACCATGCAACAATTATGCAAATTAAATATTGATCTGATTGCTCTGATTACAACATTCGTTATCAGCATAACAAATTATACCAAATACAAATTGAAACCGAAATTAAAATTAAAAAACCTTGCTTTTATAAAAATAGAAAAATAAAAACTGATTGAAATTTTTCTTAGAGGCTCCTTCTTATTTAAGCAGGCATCGCATATCACAGAATTTCGCATTAACCCTACTGCTTCAGTATCCATACCTGTGCGCTCATTTCTCGCTAATGGCTGCTCCAAACGTCAACAACAATGGTCCAGAAATTGACCTCATCTCTGTTGTTACTGATGCCCATGAAAATTGGGCACTACTTGTGCGCGCAGTGCGGGTCTGTCGCTGTACAAACAGTTTGTGATGCTGCAACCAGATTTGAGCAAATTTTCGTGTTAAACGGGTTAGTGGTGACGCTGCTATTCTCCAAAAGTTCCATGACAAACACAAGGTATATAATTTTGCATTTATTGAGAAGTTCCTTCCATTATCTTACAAATTTAAATAATGTGAAACATAACATACTATTATTTTTTCTAGAACGGAAACAATGTTTCCATAAACTCAAAGACTGGAATGATTGCAATGGGTGCCGAACTGGCTGCTGATGTTGCACAGGCACTTATAAGAATTTTTTTTTATTTTTTCACAATTTTATATCCTTAAAAAATTGTATGTGTGTTTTTCTGTTTGTCAATTCAGTTTCTTTAACAATAAATTACACGAAACATAACATTTTGGTATTTTCTTGATGCAGGACCTAATGAACAAATTTGGTGAGTGTTTTGGAAAGGGGAAGGGAGTTTTCACACAACGTGAAGTCGTTGATATAGATGATGATACTGGGGAGACTCATATGACTAAAAGGGCTTGTGCATCTGTTAAGGAATATGGTTCTTCGTCACAAGTCATCTTAAAGGAGATTAAGAAGAAAAAGGAGTAGCAGTCTCTACATAAATCGTGATGCCGTGCACTAATTTAATTGAATAAAACCTTATGATTGGTTCAAAACACTATGGATGAGCTGTTCAATCACTATTGATGTCGTCTTTTATCTTATTATGGCTATTATTATGGAATATTAAGGATTTATATCAAATATATATTCAGAATTAAGTTCTTGATTTATTTTGTTATGATTTATGAATTATTGATTATTCTTATTATATGCGCATGAAATTAACCCTGTCAACCTTATAAAATATAATCAGTTGAACTTACCGATCCGCAATTTGTATGTTTAGGGTTTAGCATTCGCTATAACATGATGGCCGCTTCCAATTACCACGAGCTGGAAAAAAAAACCAAACCTGAAATTAAAACAATAAATTGTATGTAATACCCACAAATTTATTTATTTGTCCAATAGGATCAAGGCAATGTAAACAATTCCAACAGTAAGTCTAATTCTCATGTAAATAACTTCAGAAAAAAGTAGAACGACGAAAGAATAATTACTAGCACAATTAGAGTTACGTAATTAATTCGATTATTAAATGTTAATATTCAGTAACCAAAACCATCATAACAAATTTATGAAAAAAGTCTATACCTAAAATGTCACACCGAATTATTGAATTCTAAAGTAATAACTATTATTTGATGTTCCTACAGGTAAAATAAGTTAGTATTCAATAGTAACATTAAGTCTTGATTAATAATAATAACTACTGTATTGGATTTCTTGATACTATGAATCATTCGTCTTAGGATTTCTAATTTAAAAGATGAGTAGTTGTAATAAGCGAATAAATATTTTTTTCGCAATGGAAATTGCTTCATAAAAAGGTGCTGGTAACAATGTCCATGAGTTGCACTAGGGATTTGAATCCTAAAAAAAATATAAGGATTACGATTTGTACAATTGTCTACCAATTTATTTATTGTAATATGGTAATATGCAAATATTATTTGGATATGTTGCTTGGAAATAATTTTGTTAATTTATTGCTTTATTAATCATTATGATTTACCCGATTTATGGGAATTTATATGTGTAAAAATCAGATTACGTAAGAAAATGTTGGTCAAACCTCCTTAATTATAAGAAATGTGAGTCATGATGAAAAGGATATGGTGCAATTATGACTAATGTAAATCAAATCAAATTGAAACCAATCAAATGTGTAACCGAAATCACAATGAATGCTATTGATATAGCAATTATAATGCGAATAGGGCATTACTTCTTAGGCACTTCAGCTATTCTACCAAACTATTTTCCACACAAATAGAAAACAGGTCATGTTTACTTATACTTTATTTCATAAGCTTAAACACCAAATTGTAATTTATAATTAAGTTATTAAATTATAGGGGAGAGCTACAAATACACTTACCTAACAATAAGTGTTGTCCAATGTTGAAAATCTGCTTCATATTAAATTGTTACATCATTTAACCAAGGGTACATGTTGCGAATCATTACAAAGAAGTATATAGTATGTATTTAGAGTACTCACACAGTTGGTGTATAAAAAATGCATTTATACAGCAGCAGTGCATACTAAACATAAATATAAAAACTCATTTAACTATATCTTTGCTGAACATGTAGTTGGATCCATATATCATATTAATGGTTCAAAGGCTGAATTTGGAACCTTTAGAGAGCACTAATCTCAACAATAAATACAATCAATCTATGAATTACAACATTATATACTCATCAGATTTTAAAATTGCACACAAATATGCATATGCATTGAGACTCATCGTAATTTGCATCATAGGATGCCTTTATTTTAGCCAAGAATTCAAGCTATGTTTGAAAACTTATTTATCAGTTTCCAACTTATTTTATTGTTCTAATGTTGTATTAATTCTATTTCCATTCTTATGTATGTCGTATATGAAGTTTAGTATGATGTTGGTTATAGTAATGCTTCCCGACACTCATTTTGAAAAATCCATTACTTCGACTCCTTTATTTTGAATTCACTGGACATGTACAAACATATTAAACATTAATAGTATTAAAAGTTTGTACACTTTATGATGGATAAAGTATTGTGAAAATGTTTTGTATATATTTTTAAAATAAATATCAATTTTAAAAGCTTACACAAATTATTCAAGACCAATATATCTCTGTGCATTGCATACTCACACAATAACCTATACTTATGCAATTAGTCAAATCACAAAAAAAGAGTAACCAACAACATGCAATTATAAGCAACTAAAGTATGCCATGTAGACAACTGAAGTACTTAATTTGGGAATCAAGAATGTTGACAAAAGAAGTATTTAATAGATCTCCATAATTTATGCATATATTGTAAGCAAGTCCTCACCTGGAATCCTTGATAGAGATTTAAACTAAAACAGGATAAATATCTGGTGGAGTGTCCACAGATTGGTTAACTTAAGAGTGTATGTGTGTTGTTTCCATTGCTAATTCTATTAATGGAATTCTCAACTGCATATTAGTAGAGCCAACTAATTTAATACCAATTTTGAAACAAGAAAGAAAAGGTAAAGACAAGACAAACGATTACTGACATGTACACAAACCTTATCCCGTGTACCATTACTTCAAGGACTACATTGGAGATACCATGTTCCAAAAGCAAAAAAATATCATGCATAGAAACAATATTGTCTGTAAATGAGCACCAGAATCATTAAAGAAATCGATATCACAAACCTGCCCAGTGCCCATACGGCAGTACCCCGAGCAAGTGTACTAGCAGTTAAGTCCCTCAAGCCTTTAGATTGCATGATAGAAGTATATTTGCCTTCTGGGATGTCAATTTTTCCTAGAAAGAGAAAATAGAGACAAATATTTAGTGATAAATCAGAAAGCACCAACACCAAGTCCAGTTTCAATGAGCTTTCACTAAGTAGCGCACAATCAAAGTTCACCCAAGATTATCGCCAAATAAGATAACTAGCAACCATCATCAACCTCATATTCAATATCTTCTTCCCTGGTTTTCAAGAACCATTTCCCCTATCAAGCCAGAAATTCATTCGAACACCAGAACCAGCAATGACCTTCACCATGGTCTTCCCTTACCTTGGGCAAATTGACAGAACCACTTTCTCCTGTAAACACCATTACCTCCAGTAACATACCCTCTTCCTCTATTAATCCTGTAGGAAACCCTTCAACCAGGACAAAATCCACCTCCTTCAGACCCTCCGTCAGCCGTCCGCCAGATATTCTCTCGCAAATTCGCGAATCGGTGTCGTACGTTGCCGTCTCGAGAGGCCGCGCCACCATCCAGAGTACCTGTCGTGAACCCATGAACCTCACTGTTGTGGTCCCAGACCTTCTCCGTCGTCAAGCCTCGAACACCGCCGTCCACCACACAACCAAGCCTTTCACTGCAGAGCACCGTCGCGAACCTCCCTACCGTCGTCTCACCATGCATATCCCATTTCAGAATTTTCTAGGGGGAAGGTGTGAGAGGAACATATGCCATCCAGCTGTTTTACTTTTACTGTTTTTTTTTTTAAATGGTAAGCTAATCCATCTTTGTTTAAGAGTGCGTTTGGCAAAAGGCCTCTTTGGTTGAGATAGTTCTCGCCAAGATTTTGGGTATTAGTAGTCCCAATACATCTTTTGGGGTTAAAATTGGGTTTTGCAAAAGGATCTATGAGGTAGATTTTAAAAAACTCAGTTAGTCCAAAATCTAAAACAAACAGACACTAAGATTTTGGACGGGTTATTTAGGAGTTTGTGTTACAAAATCGCGGTGAATAAATTTGATTGTTAGAATTGATACTGATGGAAGCAAGAATTCCTTGGGACACAGATTCTTTACTTTTAGGGAGGGAAAAATCTCTCTCATAATTACTTTCTCTCATGTTAAATATCATTTCATTATGATAAAATACACTAAAGTCATGGTACATTTCCCGCCTTAAAGGTAGAGAACCCCATTTCCAATTCTTAGCTTTTGCGTTGGATAAAATTGATTCTGGTTTAGGACCCACAAAATTTTTTACATTTATACATCAAAAGTAACTATACATTTATCATACACACGGAATCAATTTTATTAAACCCACTTTGAAAATATCATTACCAAACACATATCAGTTTTTTTAAACTCAATTTTTTTAAAACCAATTCTTTTAACATCTATTCTTTAGAATCAATTCTATCTCAATTTAAAACAAACGGATCTTAAGTCACTTATGTGCTTATTAAATCAGATTTCAATACCAATTTACTTTTACTTTTGATAGTCTAAAAATAAACATATTTTATACACTTTAAATATTTTAATGATATAAATAATTTTAGAATGTGTGTGTGTATTTTTATGGTTTAATGGTATATATTTTTCGACTATTTTTACAACTCTTTCTTATTAGGGTTGTTGTGGTTCAATAGCGAAGTATGCGATGAATAACATTAACCTTGAAAATATAAAGCGGATTGTGCAGAAAGATAACAAATTAATATAAAGTTTAAATATTTTAAATTTAATTATTCTAATTATACATTATACAATCTATTATTTACTTACTATTTAATATAAAATTATATTGAATGCATTGTGCTACTATTAACATACAAAATATAAATTATTCTATAATAATTTTTAGCAACATGTGTATACTCGTGCATTTGCACGGGTCTAACACACTAGTTAAATAGATTCCAAAATGAAAATATAACAGCAGAGAAAATATAAAATAGAATCAATAACTCTTCTAAAGAAACAGAACACAAAAGCTATATAGAAATCTTGAACTTGTAATGTTAGAGACCATAGAAGCATGTCTCATATTCCATCCAGTAGCAGAATCCACCAGAGATCGAAAAGAAAAAATAACTGGCTAACCGAGAGATATGAAAAATGCCAACTTGACAGGTCCTCCCTTCTCTACGTGAAAGTAGAATTGCTTTCCTCTAATTCCAGTTTTTGAAATGAGCAAATAAAGTAACCAAGAAAATAAAGACATAATGTCAAATGGTGAGGCAGAAGCAATACTTAATTGAGATAAGCAATAAAATCCCTCCCTTGGCAATTCAGGTAGGAGGGCATCAATGCTTTTTGGCATATAAACAACAAAGTCCCCCTTCCCTCATAGAAACAAAATCGATTACAAAGAGATAAAAAAAACTATGACTTTCATTACAACATATTATCAATTAAACGGCGCCCCTTTTCACTAGTGCTTCTCGTTTGAAATGCTGCTGAAAAATAGTTGAGGACTTTAAACAGCGTTTTCCCAAGGAAGCGCTATTGAAGGTACACTTAAAGCCAGCACTTTCCTGAAGAAATGCTGCAGAAAGTGTATTTCAAGAATAGACAGTGCTTTTCTAAGGAAGCGTTGGCTATTAGTTTACCTAAAATAATTAAACTCGACTCTCCCACTCTCAGATCATTATTCGCTTTCAATATTCCCTCTTCTTCCTCTCTGAAGCGCGCACCCTTGATACAGAAAATAGCCTTCCTCCTCCTCGTTAGTCTTCCCTGTCCTCCGCCTCTCTGCCACCTTCCTTCGTCATTCCTCCTCCTCCTCTTCATTACATTGGTCTTCCCGTCCGTCCTCCTCTCTGCCTATTCCGGTTCGCGCTGGTTACTGTCGGAGCTCGCGTCCAGTCGCGAAAAGATTCTACAAGTTTGGGTTCGCACTTCTTCCTCTACAAGTTTGGGTTCTACAAGTTTGGATTCCCGTCCAGTCCGGCACCGCCCTCCGCTGCTCCCACTCCTTCCCTCGCATTCGCCCCTGTATGTTATTTTTTCTTTTCTCTTTCTCAGTTTCTATTCTCTCTTCAACTACGAAAGTTGTTCTATGCAAATAACTAGTTTTATGCTATTGACAGTAGCTATGTCACCTCTGTTGCTCCCGTTTTTATTTTGTGATTTGCTGGGGGATTATTAAGATAACCCTTGGATTTTGGTGTTAGTGTCTCTATCTTTATATTGCTGAACTCTGGAACACTTTATCTGGTATTTGTTTATACTTAGTTAAATTTGAAATTAAGGTTACCTTGTTCAATGATAAATAAAGAAAAGTATAAGCTTGCATGCTTATTATGTTAATCAAGAAACAGAGAGGAAACATCAGAAAATATTCCATTATAAGTTACAAAAAAACATTGGGTTTAAGACCTAGCTTAAATTGCATTTTTTTTCTAGAATTACCATTCACTTTGATCAACAAAAAACATCTACATTGGGTTTAAGACCTAGCTTATTAGCTATTATCATGTTGTCTGTCCAATTGGTGAAAGTTTGAACTTTGAAGTGTTTTATGTTTCATTGGATTCGATATATTTTGGAATGTTCATATTTTAGGGGAGACTCTGCTAAAATTTTGTTAAAAATTCAAACTGTAAATTGAAGGCTAGATGGCTATTTTTTTTTTTCAGAAGGCTAGATGGCTTCTTTCGGACATAATAGTGATACTCATGATAGTAATGCTACGGTGGCCCAAAATGTGAAGAAGAATATCATCCGAGCTAGGAGTAGAGGAGAGAGACAAGTGGTAAGTTACTTACTAATTAATATAATTAGTTGTTTTTTTCTATTTATTATCTAATGTTGTACACTTAATTTGTATAGGTTTCATGGAATGTTAGAGTTCAGCCCATAGGCAAAAGTGGCAGAGAGTTGATTAGTTTCATTGGATCTCAAGTGCGGCAGACGGTTCCAATTACTTTTAGTAATTGGAGGGTGAGAGATAATCCTGTATACTTTGGTGTGAGATAGAGATACACACAATCAGTTGTATTTTTTAAATGACTATGTAAATATACTTACCCTACCATTTTGTACTTGTTAATGTATTTGCAGAAATCATTTGTTGTTGATGACACACATAAGGACATTATACTTAAGATTGCCGAAAAATCTCTTCGGAATTTTCGAACTTGGTTGTCCAAGAATTGGCTGAGAGATAAAAATGGCAATGTTATATATGAGCCTCCACCTGATTATGAATCAGTCATAGGAGTGGATGCCTGGAGAGACTTTGTAACAAAACACACTGGAGATCCTGAATTTCTGGTATACTTATATATGTCCCTACTTGTACACTTGTATATGTCTATATAGAGAATAAGGGACACAAATCGACAGAGGCATCAAATCCACCTTGCCCATACAGAGGAGGGGTCAAGAGGTATCCCGACATTGAGGAAGATATGGTATGCAGAGTAACCCTGAATTATATGTAACCCTAAACCCTAAACCTAATTAACACTGATTAATTTCAATTTCTCTGTCAATATGTATAGCTGAAGATGACTGGAGAAGACGTAACATCAGCATCAATTGATCACCATTTCTTGTGGATAGAAGCCCGCCGCAACAAGGATGGTGAGATTGAACACCCCCCACTATGGAAGTTGCTGATAGAATTGTAAGTATGATAGATTAATTAACATTTTCATTTGCAATTTTCTTATGATAGTGATAATATTTAACAATGTTTGTTAATCATATTTGGTGTTTCTCAAAAGGCTATTTTTGGTGCACCAAAGCGCACTAGAAAAGATGAAAATGAAGAGTTGTAAAGGATGGTGGCGCATCTCTATCAGGAGGTCCAGGAATTGAAAAGTAATATGCATCAGAATAAGGGACCGGTAGAGATGGATCAACACCTTAGCGCTAGAGATAGCGCCAAAGATAGTTGCACTCTTAAGTCGCACAAGGTAATAAATCAAATTAATTCAAAGTCCTGTTTGGTAGATTAAGTATATGTGAATTGGTTACTTCAAAGACTTGTTTGGTAGATTAAGTATTTGTGAATTGCATACTAGATAGACTTGTATAGTGACTTGTGCCGTCTGGTATATCGTATTTTTTGTTGTTACAGGTATTAGATAAATTTTGGAATGTCCATATTTTAAGAGAGACTCTGCCAAAATTTTGTTAGAAATTCAAATTGAAGTATAAAAATATTCTAATTTAATATTATCGTGGATCTTGATTACTTAAGGAACCGGTGGAGGAACACGAGCCTAGTTTACCTATGGATAGATTCACTCTTAAGTCATCTGAGGTAATGGAGCATTAGAAATTCTTCTTATTACTTGTACGTATTGCATCATTAATTTATCATGTCTAATTTTTGTTTATTAATTAATGGTTTAGGGCATCGTAGAGTGTTCATTGTTTTTGTCTTCATCGTCTCGACCGGTTGGTAAGGGCATTTTTTACCCCGATTTAAGTCTTATGTTGCACAATCGTCTATTACCTCCCGGTCATGTGAAAGTCCGAGTTGACATTGCTTACGACGTAGAAGCACCATTGCCAATTCCAACTTGAGGACGTAGGTATCAACAACGTGGGAGAGGCAGTAGGTACATTTGTGGCATGGCCGCAGCAACTCGTAAGAGTAAGTGACGTGTTATTTTTTAATAAGCATGATTCATAGTCATATATTTATTAAATTACGTGGTCATTAACTATGTATCTTACTGAAATTAATGCAAAATATTTAGGTACCCAAACAATCCAAACCCAAGGACAAGGTTAAGGGAAAGGGAAAGCAGCAAACAGTTGGGTCAGTTAAATCCCCAACAAAGAATCTGGGCAAATCTCAACCTTCCCCTTCCACATCTCCTGTTACATCCTTTTTTACGTTTCTTCAAGTCCATGCTAAGAATAATCTGGTAGATGGAGCAACACTGCCTATAATAATTTCTCCAGAAGTTTTGGGGCATACAGACGAATTCTCCTTGGCTCTCGGTGCCAAGGATGAACTGTCTGAAATTTTTACTTATGGCGCTTGGATCAGTCAGATTATTATTATTGTATATATCAGGTATACATTTAAATTTAAACTATACGTTTTTTTTTTCATTGTTTCACCTAAATTAATATTGAAGTTATTGTTAATTCATTAATTTGTATACGTTTAATTTAAGGTACTTGTATTATGAGATACTGATCCCAGAAGGACGGGCTCAGAGGTTTGTGTTCTTGTGCCCAGAAAGCACATATTTGTCATCTGACCTTGTCCCGGTTAAAACATATATATCTAAACGCTTGACACTAGCAAACTCTGGGTCTGAGACATTGTTTCTGTCACCATGTAACGTAGGGTGAGTCATTTAATTTAATCATATATATATATATATATATATATGACTTACTTAACGCGATACTATTTTTTGTAAAATGTGATTACTTACTAATTAGGATTTCCTTAATCAATTTTTTATAGGTAACATTGGGTATTGTTAGCAATCAATCTCAATGCAAACACGGTGTACTATTTAGATCCATTACAAAAGAATTTGAGCTGCCGTAAAAAAATGAAAGATATGTACGAGCAGTAAGGATTTAATATATAGTGTTAAATTGTGCTTATTTTGAGTTTTGTGTGCTGTAAATTTTGAATTTTGATGATTCAAAATTAATGATGTTTGTTTTTGCACTCAGGGCGGTACAAATTCATCGACGACTTGATGGAAGTTCCAAGTCTCGATTTTCCAAATCATCCACCACAATTAACTGGATAACTGTAAATGTATTTATCAAAATACTTATGCAGTTATTTAATTTTAAAAATTAAATCTATATTGATTTAATATTTTTAATTTTATTGTGCCCCAAACAACCAAACAGCAATGATTGTGGGTACTATGTTATGAAGTATATTAAAGATATTATTGGTCACGACCAAATGGAAGTCTCAAAGGAGGTATGCAATTTGTTCTACTTTAATTACTCTTACATTTTACCATTTTTTCACATTAATTCTAATATGAGTTATTTTTCATTTCACAGTACTTTCACGACTGTAGATATAAGTCATACTCTGATTCTCAAATTTTTGAATTAAAGGAAGAGTGGTGCTCCTACGTGGCAAGAAAGTTTGTTTTACATGTATGATCTTTGTGTTGTTGCATGTACATATAGTAGTATGTGATATGATGTTGGCCCATATGAGACTTTGTTTAGTTAGTATTGTTTTGTTATATACACATGTATGTTATTTGGGCATATCAATATTTTAAGGGAGTAATTATGCCAAAATTTTGTTAGATATTTCTTTCAAATTAATATTGAACATTTTAAATATAATTGATATCATAGTTGTTTTTATATTTATGTTTCTAAGGTTCATTGTTCATATACATTTTAAACCTTAAAATGTTCTTGGCTTGAACAGTTCTCGGCCTCTAGCAAGCATGCGCGGTAGCATAATATTATAATAGTAAAAAAAAAGCCAAATAGACAGCGCTTTTTTGAAAAAACGTCGTCTATTTTTTGATAATAATCAGCACTTCTTCCAAGAAGCATTGTCTATTCTCGAAGATAGACATCACTTTTTCAAAGAAGCGTTGGCTATTATCAAAGATAGACATCGCTTTTTCAAAGAAGCGTTGTCTATTCTCAAAATCGCCAGGGCTTCCTAAACGCTGTCTTTTCGAAACACAATCATCAGCGGGTGATTAAGCAGCACTTTTAAGTGCTGGCGAAGGCAAAAAATAAGCATTGTTGATTTCATTTTATGTTGTAGTGTTTATTTACCACTTTGTTTATCAGAAGATATATTCCAATTTCTCTTTTTCGATGTTTATTTGAAGTAGAACCATTGTTTATCATGCCCAAAGGTATGCGCTTAAACTCTTGAGATCCAATGAAGAAAGTTCTAATATTTTTACTTATCTTGCAAGAAGAAAATTATAATAGGTATTCTCCCACGTGAAGCCAAAAAGCATACCTGGTATACTAGATAATCTATGAGTTTGAATACATTTATGAGTAATAGAAGTAAATACGATAGTAAATTAACATCTAACTAATAGAAGTAAATAAAAATAAAAAGCATGATAATCTATGAGTAGTGGTATACTAGATAGTGATTAATATTTACATGAAAACATATTAAGACCTATGGGAAAATTTATTAGTATTAGAACTGTAGAGTAAAAATATATTACACAGAGATTGAATATTTTACATGGGATGGAATTATGTTAATATGGTTTTGTTGGTGATGTAATTATATTCTCAAGATATACCACATAGATGTGAATATTTTACATGAAAATATATTATAATTGAAATTAGACATTTTACAAAATTGAACATTAATAACTCAACTATTAACAATTAATATAATTTAATACAAAACATATATTAAAATAATTTTTTAATATGAATATTTTACTTTTTAAATATATAACATGCGTAGCATGAGCCATCATGTTATAATTATATTGTTTTCAAAATTTAGTGTAAAATAAATTACCAAATAGAATTTTAAGTCTTATCCTTAATTCCTACTAGAGTTTGACTTTTCTAATTTTAGAAAAAATTTCAGCTATTAATAAATATTTATATCTCATAGAGATAGAAACTGCATAAAACCCCAATTATTATATGATCCAAAAAGGTAAATCTACTTTACATAGAGTTGAAAAGTTAATTTAAAAACATATCTTTATTATATACAAATCTCTATCTCTATTATATATAAATATGAATAATTTAAAAAATGAAAATAAACAAATGTCATAATCTAATGCAGTGTTCAATGCCAACTAATCGACAAGAATCATACGTGGATGCATATTTGGAATTAAAATCGTTATTAAAGGTAATTACTTGGAAAATTATATTCCATTACTAAACGACATTCAAAGCATCCTAATAATGAAGGAATAAATAGGCAAATCAAATGCATTGAATGCAAATATTTACCTCCACATATATAGTAATCAACACAAATAAACTATAACAACCCGTTTATTTGCAATTGAAATCAACAAAATCATTCTAAATATATCAACAATCAGAATCCACTAAGACCGTAAATCATTTCAAAATAAATTGTCACAAACAGTAGTCAACCGAATTAATGACAAAATAATTGATAATTGAAATTGAAATAAATCGATAATTAAAATGTAATTGTAATAAATTGTTCCTTATTTTAAATCCTAATTATAGACTATTTTCAAAAGGTTCACCAGAAATCACCATATTAAAAAAAACGAAAAGGAATTTAATTCAGTTTTTTGTGCATATTTATTTTTTTAATTATAATTATAGTCCAGTCAAAAAATAGTAATTATAGTAATATTTCTGAAAAATGTTTATTTCAAAATTCAATTTTTAATAGGAATTCATATAAATGTAATTAAATATATTACCTTTAATACCTGATAGAAGACCATATGAGTGCTATTCCCACTTAGTTAGCCATTAATTTTGATTCAAATCAGTTTAAATTCGAAACCAACCAATTGTGTTTTTTTTAAAGTCATTCCTTTGAAACAATAATTATTAGTATAGGTATTAATGCGTGACCCTATCAATTTAAAATTTACATTTCCAATTCAAATCAAAGAGAGAATAATTCTCTTCGAAATTCTAGAAGATTTATAGTAAATGCCATTTTTATTGTCTATAGAAAAGGTAATGCAAACTCTTTTACCAAAAAAAAAAAGTAATGCAACAATTAAAGTCAATCTTCCATATTTTTTTTTGAATATTAATTGAATTTTTTATCCTCCTTATTATCAATTAGTAATTAATTATTATTTTCAAATTAAGCATGTTCCTATATATACACTCGGTCTCTCCATTCATGTTCTTCCTCTTCTCTTTGGCCTCCCTCTCGTCTTCAATATTCTGCCCTGCTTTTATAATTTTCATTCTCCCACATCAACCTTTTTTTTTAATATTTTTAGTTCTTTTTTTATTATATTTTTCATTCTAACATTCTTTTTTGTTTGTTTGATTGTTTTAGATCTTTGATTTTCCCTTCCCGCCTGCCAGCATTACGTTGTCGGGCCAAAAAAAGGGAGAAGAAATGGGAGAGAGCAAAATAAGACCTTTATGCTGCATCTCCATCTCATCATTCTCATGTTGACGACATTGAAGGTTGATAAGTTTAGGCTTCATTCTCTTCATTAGCTTTATTATAGTTTATTCTTAATGTCCAAGTTGCAATTTTATGGCATGTTTGTTTCAGGTCTTTGTACGGGGGTGTTCATTTTCCCATTATAAGATAGTTGACCAAACGGAGGCCTTTTGATGGGACCACGGCAAGTGTACCGGGTCGTTGCAAGTAATAATTTCGGTAAATAACCAGTTATTGTCCTCAAGGATCGAAGGCCAAATACCAATATACGTTAACGACTACTAAGTGAACACCAAAGGACTTTATATGATTGGTGGTGGTACGAGAATAACAAAAGCACAATGCAAAGGGTGATTTGATTCAATGGAGGAAAGTGTTGGAGTCAAGCTTCATTCTACTTCTACTTTGGAATTTTAATATAGCAATTAACGCAATATGGTTCTCTAGTTTGTCTATCAATTTCATTAAACTAGTTAAATCCCAATTCCTTGGGCAATTAACCCATTTTATCCAGCTAGAAAGTCCAATTCCTTGGATGCATTCAACAAGGTAAAAGCATGAAGAAAAAGAAATTACAAAGATAGCAAGTTCCTAAAGGCTATTCCTAGCTCAAAAGAAACAAGGGTCACCTTCCTAGGGCACAAAAGCATATTGAACTTCCATTCAACACAAAAATCAAAGGTTCATTCCAAGATTGATCAAGTCTCAAAAAGCATTAAGAAGAACGAAGGAGATCACCAAACTAAGAGAAACTCACATGCATTAATAGGAAACTACATCAAATATCCATAGTGTTCATAGAAATCCACTCAACTCCAACAAAAGGAGATTTAGTTCAACATGATGATAGTAGAGAATGAAAAGAAAAACAGAGAAAAGAGATAAGAACCCATCCACAAGCCAAGGAGTTGAGCTTCCACCCTTCTCCTCTTGCCTCCTTCAATGGGTGTGCTAGGGTTTGTGCTCCCAAGTCTTCTTTCTGCCTCTAATTCGTCCTCCCTTTAGTTCAGACCATTAGTTAGGTATTTATACCAACTGGGCCTAAAAGAAAGCCCAAAACGCGCAAGAACAAAAGTTAGCGGCAGGCGCCCTGCGCCCTGTGGGCGCCCTGCGCCCCGTGTTCACCGAGAGCAGGCGCCAGGCGCCCTGCTTCTGAGGCGCCCTGCGCCCTGGTTCTTCTGCTTCAGCAGGCGCCCTGCGCCCGTGGGCGCCCTGCGCCCAGGATTCCCGAGAGCAGGCGCCAGGCGCTAGCCTGTCTGAGGCGCCCTGCGCCCTGCAGTCTTCTGCTCCATGCTTCCCAAGAGCGCCTGCGCTGGATTGGCTGGGCTCCTGGCATACGACTTCAGGCAAAGAACTCCACTTCAAAAAGCTATCATGGTCTTGGGAACATGTCTCCAATCAATCCTTTTTTTACCTACATTAAATCAAGACCAAAGTAAGGACATTTTTCCATCAAAACAACAAAAGAGCTAACATGATTGTCAACTAGAATATCTCCACAACAAAGACTAAGACACCTAAGATTAGAGGCCAAACAAGGAATAAAGTCTAAGTTTGCATGAGAATTCCCTTCAATTAAGTGCATGAAATTGAGCATACTAGGGAACAATCAAACACTCCAAACTTAAACCTTGCTTGTCCTCAAGCAAGAACTCAACAAAAACAACTACCCAAAATGTCAATCTTGATCTAACCACTGGTCTAAACCACAATTTTTAACCGCTTTCAAATGTTATCACACAAAATGTACACTAATCACAGATTATTTTACTGGGCTTTGTCATCATCGGAACCAATATGAGACTATTACAAACTAGAGATTGGAGTCACATAAGCAATGAATTCACCATTATAAACTCAATAAGTAATGGAATGTACAATCGAAACTTTCAATGTGATTGAATGCTTTCTTTTTCTACTCACAAAGATTAGGAAGAATTTTCACTCCAACTCTCAAGTGTTTGGGGTTTGTGTTTCACTCAGTCGACACTATTTAAGCCCGTCCCCCATGGATTTGATCTTCATCTCTTTCTCACATGAGTACCACTTGCATAATGCTCCAATCAAAAGGTCTTTCAAGGTTGTAACTTGGCCAAGGTTAGGGTGGATGGATTAGACATTTAGGCTATCACCCTTCAAAGGTAGATGAGCATCAACCAACTCTAGAAATTTTCACTATAATTCCTCTTTTCTTCAATTTTCCAAAGGTGGTGTTTTCCAAAAGCTCAATCCTTAAACAACTTTGTATCACACAATTATTAATTTCCTCAATAACTCTTTGGTCTCAAAAGGGGTACCAATCCAAAACAAGCCATTTTTTTTTTCTGGTTTTTCTTCTTTTTTTTTCTTTTTTTTTTCTTTTTTTTTTTCATCTCAACCCACAACCAATCATAATGTTGTTCACTTCCCCCCAACTCCAAACTTAGTTCTTTGTCAACCTTAGTCAATTCATGCTTATCCAACCTTCTTAGGTGGGTAACAAGTTAATCACAAGGTTAAAAGCTATTGTTTTGATAGGTTAACAAAAACAAAATGTTTTAGGCTCAACGGGGCTTTACAAACAAAAGTCATATCATGTCGGGTTGGCTTTTTGGCTAATTGGCTTCCACAAAATTTGCCTTTTTATATCAAAGCATTGTACAACCAATAACATGCAACAGAGATTCAATCAAATTTAGGGGGGTGTAGACTCAAATGTGTCCTCTCCAAAGAATTATTGATGAAGGTTCTACAAACACCACAGGACAAACACATATCAATCACAAAGACATTATAAGAAACCAAAACAATTGAGCAATGGTTGACTCACTCTAAAAAGTTTTTAGTCTCAAGTTGTAACTCTTCAGCAGCCCACTTAACATCACACCAAGTGATTGGTGCTTAACACAAAATTCAATTCACAAGTGGGTTCAAATCATAGTTCAGCCAGCAGTTATTTCAATTTGACATCTAGGACTTACAAACTAAAAATGAAGGAACTCCAAACTTAAGCTTTGACAACCATGCTAAAATGAAATCAAACAAACTAAATTCTAAAAAATGCAAGAGAAAGGGATAGAAACTCCCTCGCATGGGTTGCCTCCCATGAAGCGCTTCTTTAACGTCACTAGCTTGACGCATGAAGAGGTTGATCATGGCTCCTTGAATGAAGAGAAGAAGATTGAAGCACATCCATCTTTAGGAAGATGCACACCCATGACATTGGGTGCTTGCAAAGAAATCACCTCCCTTTTCTTCATCGGTCTTCTTTTTCTCCTCTTGAATTTATACGGGTGGAAATTGTCATCCCTCACATGTTGAGTGCACTCTTTATAGGAATGAGTAGGTTTTGCTTGTGCATTCTTTGGACTTTTGCAAATTGGGATTTGTTTCTCATCCTTCATATGCATAACACCCTTTTCTTTTGAAATTTTTGATTCTTCCTCACTTCCTTTTCCTTGCACTGACAATGTTTCAAGGGCCACATAAGTACATTGCTTGCTAGAGGCACCATCATACATATCATCAACCACATCCATGCGGTAGCATTGTTCTTCATCACTTACAGGATGGGTAGCATCAAATACGCTAAATGTTACCTTCTCATCTTGAACTCTAAGCATGAGCTGCCCTTTTTGTACATCAATAAGAGCTCTACCAGTTGCTAGAAATGGTCTTCCCAGTATTAGAGGGACCTGAGCATCTTCCTCCATGTCAAGGACAACAAAATCAGCTGGAAAAATGAATTTATCCACTTTCACCAAGACATCTTCTATAATACCATAGGGGTATTTGACTGATCGGTCCGCTAACTGGAGTGACATCCTTGTAGGTTTAACATCATCTGTCCCTAATTTCTTCAACATGGATAGTGGCATGAGATTGATGCTAGCCCCCAAATCACATAGTGCCTTCCCAATAGACATATTCCCTATAGTGCAGGGAATTGTGAAACTACCAGGATCTTTCAGCTTTGGAGGAAGCTTTCATTGTAGGATTGCACTGCACTCTTCAGTCAAAGCAATTGTTTCATCTTTTAATTTCCTCTTCTTTGAAAGAATCTCTTTCATGAACTTGGCATAAGTAGGCATTTGCTCAAGAGCTTCGGCAAAGGGAATGTTGATTTGCAATTTCTTGAATACATCTAGAAATTTGCCAAATTTTTTCTCATCCTTCTCCTTACTCAACCTTTGAGGATATGGCAATTTGATGATTGGCTTTGGATAGACCATTTTCCCTTGCACAATAGGTGGATTTGGTGCTTCATTTGGGTCCTTCTCATCTTTCTCCTTAGGCTCGCTTGACTTCTCCACTTCTTTCCTGGGTATGGGCTCAATCACTTTTCCGCTCCGGGTAGTGATGGCACTAACATTCTCATGTCCCTTGGGATTTGGAATTGTGTCACTTGGTAGAGAACCCAGAGGTCTTTCTGTTATTTGTCTAGCCAACTGACCAACTTGAGTTTCAAGGTTCCTTATGGAGGCCTCTTGATTTTTGAAAGCAGCCCTTGTTTCGGTCATGAAAGCTGAAGTTTGCCCAGCTAGTTTTTCAATAGCAATTTCCCAACCGGCTTTCTGCTCAAGGGCTTGTGGTTGAGATGAAGAACTTCCTTGCAGTCCATGTGAGGCTTGAGCACCTTGATCCTTCCAAGAGAAATTCGGGTGACTTCTCCACCCCGGATTATATGTATTTGAATAAGGATTGTTGTGTTGCCTTTGAAAATTATTGACAAAAGTTGACCTGTTCTGAATCTTTGCTAATCTCCACAGGGGCAACACAATCAATGCTAGCATGTTCTCCTCCACAAAAACCACATTTGGGGTTTACAGAACCAACTGAATTTATGTTCATCCGTCCAATTTGCTTGGTTATAGAGACTAATTGTTGACTCATAGCCTTATTTTGGGCTAGAACAGCATCCAATGCACCCACTTCGAGTATTCCTCCTTTTCTTTGTTGCCTATCAAATGGTGCATTCATGGTGTTTTTTGCCATAGCCTCCATAATCTCAAGGCTTTCTGCTGGAGTTTTTAAGTCAAAAGAGCCTCCGCATGCAGCATCAATCATCACCTTAGTATTCGGAATGAGCCCATTATAGAATGTTTGGGCTTGAAGCCAATCGGGCAATGAATGTTGAGGGCACTTTCTAAGCAATTCTTTAAACCTCTCCCAAGCATCATAGAGTGTCTCCCCCTCCTTTTGAACAAAGGCAGTGATTTCACTTCTCAGCTTGGCAGATCTAGAAGTTAGGAAGAACTTGCTTACAAACTTGTTGGCCAAATCATCCCATGTGGTGATACTCCCTTCAGGTAGAGAACTAACCCAGCTTCTAGCTCTATCCTTCAAGGAAAAAGTAAAGAGCCTCAAGTAAATGGCATCATCAGTAACGCCATCAATTTGCACGGTATCACACAACTGGACAAAGACTTCCAAGTGTTGATTCGGATCTTCATGAGGCAGACCGGCAAACTGATTTTGTTGAATAACTTGCAGGAGGCCCGATCGAATGGTGATGCTATGGCCTTCAACACGGGGCCTTACAATGCTCCCATAATACCCCCTGGGAGTGGCCTTGGAGTAATCACGGAGAGTTCTCCTTTCATTGTTCGCGTCACCCATCACTTCTTCTGGTGTTTCAACGATGGGTTCCAGAATTGTTTGTTGTGCCTCTCTTTGTCTTAGCCTTGCTTCTCTTCTTCTAGCCCTTGCTTCGTTTCGGTTACGTCGAGCTGTTCTTTCTATCTCTGGGTCAAACAATAGCTCTTGAGGATCTATTGTTCCACGCATACACTGAAAAGCAAGCACCTCAAACAAGTGTCAAAGCAACTGAGAAATAAAAAAATGTTATGGAAAATATGAAAGAGAAGTAATTAAACTAACACTAAAACAGAAATTAAAACGGGTTCGAAATAAAAGTCGCCTTCGAAATTACTGGTAATGGTAAAATCGATCCCCGGCAACGGCGCCAAAAACTTGATGGGACCACGGCAAGTGTACCGGGTCGTTGCAAGTAATAATTTCGGTAAATAACCAGTTATCGTCCTCAAGGATCGAAGGCCAAATACCAATATACGTTAACGACTACCACTACAAAAAAAACACGGGATTACCGACGGCCTAAAGCCGTCGGTAAGCGATAAAAGCCGTCGGTAACCCACTTTTACCGACGGATAACCGACGGCCTAAAACCCGTCGGAAATATGGTCGTCGCAAAGGATTACCGACGGACTCTTCTTCGCCGTCGGTAATACCGACGGTTATACCCGTCGGTAAATGACGTCGATTACCGACGGGCAAAGCCGTCGGTAAATGACGTCGATTTCCGAAGGACGTGACCGTCGGTAAATCTGAATTGTTTCAAGCGGCTTAGTAGTCGATGTCGGGAATTTTTTTAATTAAATTTATTAATAAATTAATTTTAATTAATAACCAAATTAATTTTATTCTTTAATTAATTAAATAATTTAATTATTTATTTGTTTAATTATAAAAATAATTTACTCTCATATTAAAAATATTTATTTATTAATTTAATTAAAAATTACTTGTAATTTAATTTAATTTAATTATTAATTGATTTTCCATATATAAAAATGTGATAACCTAAACTAAAAAGGAAATTAAAAAAGAAAACATAATAAATAAAAATTCAACAAATAAAAATCAGTAACTAAAATAATATCTCAAACGAAAAAAATGATATCCAAAAATATGAAAAAATATAAGTACAAAAAGAACTAATAGTCCTGGTACTCGATCATGATCGAGATGCTCTACATCATCTGCATCATCGACATGACCATGAGTACGCAGCGGAGGCGAAGGCGAGGCGGAGGTGGAGGCGAGGCGAGGTCGAGGCCGAGGCGAGAGTAGGTCGCTAGCGAGCCAGCAACCGTACATCTCGCCATGTCGCCGCAAAGACTGAGTCAAAGCTCCCGCCGGGCCACACGGCCCGCTTCAACCCTGGCTTATCTCCTGGTCATCCGCGGCAGAGCGACCGCGGCAAAGACTACTACTCGACGACTCTCCAAAGGTGTGTGGCGGCGGGCCCCTTTGTAGTTCTTTGGCAAGGTCGCTTGACACCATATAGGCGGCCCTTCTTCTTCGCCAACCACTTCCGCCCAAACCCTCGGCGGTGTAGATAGATCGTCAGGGCTCGAGATGGAGAACATGATGAGCTCTGAGATCTAAGCTGAGACATCCTCGCCTCAAACTCCTCCTGTTAAACAAACAAATAAGTCAAATCTTTTTTTTAACAAAACAATATAAACATTATTAAAAAAATATTTATTATATTTTATAATTACCTGAGTCCGCCTCGAACGCTCATCAACGAAATCACCAAGATTCTCTTCGTATGAGTTGCAAGATGAAGCTCGTGCAACTGAACTTCTCTCCCCAACCTCCTCGACTGAGATTGTATTAATAAAAAAATTTAAATAAATAATAATAATAATAATAATAATAATAATAAAATAATAATAATAATAACAATTTTATAACACGTACAAGTCTAACTGCGTCGCGCTCGACCGACATCGCCTCCAGCAGTAACCGCCACCCTTCTCAGAGCCCCTATTCTTCTTGGCCTTGGCTGGTCGCTTTGGAACTCGGGGAGTTCGGCGCTACCATTCTTTGCGAGCTCGTCCCTATCCAACTGGGTGGCGATCACGATGCGGGCATCTCGAAGCATGTCGAAAAGCGGTGGGAGCCCTTCATATGAAAATTCTTCTCCATCAGCTCCTCATCTTTTTCCTCCCAAGCAACCCTCGTCTGTATCAATATAAGACATTATTAAACATAATTGAAATTTACGAAAATAAAATATGCAATAAAATAAAAATTGCAGCTTACTCTGAAAGAATTAAACATATGGTCCCGCTCAAAATCCTTCAGTGTCCCCCAGGTGGGCCAAAACTCCTGGTAATTCTCCTCAATTGTTGCTGTGATAGCTAACGCAGCAGGCTTTGAGGGAAGAAACCTGAACAATAAAAACATGTTAAATAAAAATATATATATATATATATATATATACACATGCAAATACTTACCCTTTACCAGATGGCCTGATAAGAACTCGACCATCATACAACATCTCAAGAGTGTCAGGCTCCTGGCCCTCCCCCTGCTCAAGAACCTCCTCCTGCTGAACCTCCTGCTCCTCCCTGTCCTGCCCAACAACAGTGTCATCAGGTGTATGGCCCGTACTATAATCATGGTCGGACTGATGAGCATCGGCCACCGGATCAGGCACAACATGGGAACTCGAAGCGCCATGTGCAAACTGGAACCCCGGGGTGGGGATCATGTCAATGTGAGGCAAAGGTGCCGAACGTGCCCGAGTCTGTGTAGCTGGTGTCCAATGTGCCTGAGTCTGTGTAGGTGGTGCAGAAGGCTGTCTAGGTGCAGGAGGTGTATCAGGCTGTCTCGGCGTAGATGTACTAGGACGACGTGTAGATGACAACGTCGAAAACCCAGTAGGGTCACGCCTAATGATGGTCGGCCTCTGACGACGAGGGGGGTCGAGGGCGATCCCCTTCCCCTTCCATTTACCACCACTGGGTGGTCGGGGGGGTCTGCTCCTGAACCTTGCGATGCCATATCTGTCTATAGAGCAATTGAATAATAACAGTCATGAAATATTATATTTAAACATAACAATATTACAAATGAATTCCATAAAAATAAACAAGTTATGAAAATAACTGACAAATTAAAATATATTGTTACACATTAATTTCTCAAATTGTAAAAAGTTAAACAATATCAATCGCCCATTCTCGCCCACTCAATTTCAAAGATCGTCTTGAGATCTTGATGGTTCTCGCCACTTCTTCATTTAATTCCTCATCCCCATCTACATCTTCATATGTGATTGGATAGTCACGTAGTCGAGTAATGGGTTCCACTTCATTTACTACATTGACATGAGATATCTCAACCACTTGATAAGCCATTTCTTCACGTGTATCATCTCGCTTCAATGCGACCACGTGGTTTTATCTTTATTGCGACACACCAACCTTGTTTGTCCCTTCGAGTTGATGGATAAGGGACATAATACACTTGTCTTACATGTTGTGCCATGATAAACGGATCAAACATTTGGTATCTTACGCTCATGTGTATGTCAACGATTATATTTTCGATCCACTCTTGTGCCCTATTTGTGGATCAAACCAATTACAATAAAATAGCACTATTTTTTTAGTATAGTCTAAAGTATTGTACGTCAATTCATATATATGTTGAATCACGCCGTAAAAGTCATCTTCACCTCCATCTGTGGCACCTTTTACATAAACCCCGCTGTTAACTGTTTTTTTCCCCTCTGTTTTTTACTGGGTTTGGAATTTGTATCCATTTACAAAGAATGTGTGCCATTCTTTTACACGTGATTTAGGACCATGAGATAAATTTCTCAAGTGTTGGATTTTAGGGGATTACGCCGCTATACACCTGTGTACACACCATGTGCAAACAAATTATGGTTCCTATTTTCAAACAATATTTTTGTATTTTCAAACAATAAATAATAATAATAATAATATATATATGACGACTCAAAAAACATACCTGGTTCCTAAACCACGTTGGGAAATATTCATGAATATAGGCAGAAGAGTCTTGTACGCTTGTGGGCTTAGTTAACAAGAATTTCCTGATCAAGTCATTATCAAACAAATGATCAAGAGCAATTGTGGATTAAAGAAATTTAAAGTGGTCAAAATGATACATACGTTAGATACGGTGATACTTCTGCACAGTTGATCAACACGTGAACGTGGTGACTTCCACACTTCGCCGTTATCCGATTATCCACCTCCTTTCCACCATGACTAGGAAAGGCAAAATATCGATAAGGCAAGCGGGTGTCTTTCACTTTCAATTTCTACTGCTCCTACTATTTGTTGGTGTCAACATGAAGTTCAGTAAAATAATGGGAACAGAAATGGATTGTCTCACGGTGTAAGTAAGTTGCACAAATAGATCCTTCAACCCTGGCCTTATTTTTCACCGACCGCTTTGAGTCACCCATAAATCTACAAAATAACAACGTTGATGATAAAAATTGATACATTTAACCCTTCAAATAAATATTTATTTTAGAGAATACTTTATTATAGTACCTTTCGAATGGATACATCCATCTGTATTGAACAGGTCCACCAAGCCTAGCTTCATGTGCAAGATGAAATCGCTAGATGCTCCATAGAATCAAAGAAAGCAGGGGAAATATTCTCTCCAACTTACAAAGAATGACTGGTATGTTCTGCTCCATCCTTATGAGATCATCCTCTCTCGTGTCGCAGAACACAAATCTTTAAAGAATTGGTGAGTTGATCGGTGGATTTAAAACATTTGACTGGCAAGGAACTAAATGCAATAGGAAGTAAACACTCCATGAATACATGACAATCATGGCTTTTCATCCCAATCATGGTTCCTTTGTTCACATCGGCACATCTTGCCAAATTAGAAGAATAACCATCGGCATCAGAAGTTCTTTTATCCACCAGATCGACTTGGCTTCCTCGAAGTTAAAGAGTAACAGGCTTTGGGTTTCGTGGTCTTCCCATCCGACCGATTCGTCAAATGCAAGTCCTTTCGCTACAAAGAAAGTGGTAAGTCTAGTCCGCCTTCTCATTGTCTTTTGTTTTTCCTCCGACGTTCATCATTGTGACAAAAACATTGTCAAAAAGTTCTTCTCAATGTGCATAACATCAAGGTTGTGTCTCAATAAATTATCTCTCGATGGCGGATCCCAAAAATACTTCTTTTTGTCCAATTATGCCATTGTCCATATCCTTCAAATCGATCCAATTTGCCAAAATCGTGATTTTGGGCGCTCCATAACCCTTTCCCAGATCTGTTCTGGCGTCAACCTTGGGGGCGGGCCATCTAATTCAACTTCCCCCTTCTTGAAAGCGTTCTTATTCCGTCTAAATGCATGATCATCGGGTAAAAACCTGCGATGTGAGTCAAACCAAGAACTCTTCCCCCCAAATTTCAAGGTAAAGGCCTTTGTATGCTCCATGCAATGCGGACATGCCATTTTACCATGAGTACCCCAACCAGACAACATGCCATATGCAGGGAAGTCATTAATGGTCCACATAAGCGCTGCCTCATTGTAAAATTCCTCTTCGCGTGCAATATCGCACGTCACAACACCATTCCACAACCTTTTGAGATCGTCAATAAGAGGCTCTAAATAGATGTCAATACCATCTGTCGGATTATCTGGACGGTGATAACACAGTCAAGAACATATAAGGCTTAGACATGCACATTTCGGGAGGAAGATTGTATGGGTAACGATAATCGCCAACAAGAATAAGGTTTCGCCGTGGATTGAACATACGGGTAAAACCATCGAGCATAAGCCAAGTCGTACATTACGTGGATTCGCTGCAAAAATCGGGATGCACACGATCAAAGTGCTTCCAAGCTTCACCATCGAAGGGTGGCGCAACATACACAAGTACTTCTATTCTCATAGTGCCATGTCATTTTGTCTGCGATGCTGTGGTGATGCAAACATTCTCTGCACCTTGGAATAATTGGCAAATAAAACATTGCCTTCACTGGAACTAGTTTTTGTCTACCCGTCCGATTATTAGTATGTGACATATACCTAGGCTCACCACAAAATTTGCATTCAACTAGCGCACCATCGGTTTTACCAAACTCATTGTCGTAATACAACATACACCCTCTCACACAACAATCAATCCTTTTAGATTCCAGCCCCAACTTGGACACTAAGCTTTTAGCCTCGTAATAACTTTTTGGCAAACCATCTTTGATAGGTGACGAGTCCAACATCATTTTCGTTCACGAGATCCAAGCACACTTCTAGCACCACAGTTGGACTTAAGAGCTAAGAGCCTCACACACATTGATAACTTAGAGTCTCAGAGACCCTTCAAACAACGGCTTATTTGTTTCTAACAATAGATTATAAAATTTTTGTCTTTGTCTCATTTGGAAGTTCATCTGTGTCATCATCTTGTTGCTCCTCGAATAACACGTTCACCCCCAAGGCATCACAAACCATATCTTGCATCAATTCAATCTGCTCACCACATCCCGAATCTACGAATCGGTTGAAGCACCTTCGCAATTATCACCAACCCCTAAATCAACGTGAGGCAACTTTTCACCATGTCTAGTCCAAATCCGATAATTAAGCCTAAATCCAGTGAATACGGTGGTGCGTGACCTCACTTGGGCTCTTAATCCTTCTCGCAATCGCAATTAAAGCACGGACATCTAATCCCTCCATTAGTTTTGAAATCTTTATGTGCCATTGCGACTTGGACAAAGTACGCAACCCCAAACAAGAAAAATCTGGTTTCAAACCCCTCTCCCGGATACAACCTATCGTGACATCCAACTACGACTCGAAAGAAAATATTCCATCTTACGCATGTCAAAAAATCACAATTTCAAAGAAGACGACGCGTTCTTACAACCGCTCTCTTTCTTTAAATGGTATGACCCTATCCCATTCGAGAAAAAACTTTTTCAGAACTCGTATAATAATCATTCCTTAATTCTCGTATCTTATACTTGACAAAATTTCGGCAGCATTTCCCATTGGTCTCTGAGTACACAAAATGAACGCATTTATGAACACCGCAATCAAGTATGCACCCAGAGAACAAAAGGAAATGAATCGAACTGAAATTTCATCAAATATAAAGATACGAGAATTAAGCAACAACTATTATACGAGTAAAGAAAAAGTTTTTTTCCCAAACTGTCCGACTTGGACAATTCAAGGTTCAATATACAATGAGCACATGGTACCCTAAAAGAGTATATGAACTCAATAATATATTAAACCTCAAATGGGAAGCTAAGGCTTCTCTCTGATACTAATAACAAATATCAAACATCCATTCGATCAATGATTAACATAACAATTAGACAAGCAGAAGTGACAAGGGTAGAATTAGTTTTATTATATATATATATAATAAAAAATATTTTATTTTCCTTTTTCATTTAATTTTTTATATGATAATTTTTAATGTTGTTATTTTTTATTTCCTTTTTATTGAAATTTTTTTAATTCTTCTCTTCTTCACTTCTTCAGATCTTTTTTCATTTTTGTTATATCATATTTTTTAACGATTGTTTCCCTTGTTTCTCTTTTTAATTACGCTCATCTGTTAATTATTTTTACAATTCTGTTTTTTCAATCCGTCTAGTTTTTTAATTATGTTATTTTTTAACTCTATCTCATTTCGTTTTGTTATTCTCTTATTTCTTTTTTAAAATTTGCTTTTTTATTCTATTGTTCTTAAAAATTCTGCTTTTTAATTATTTTTTATTTTAAATCTATTTTTTAATTCTATTATTATTTGTCTTTTCCAATTCAAATCTGTCTTGTTTCTTTGAGCAATGCTCCATTTATTGTGTGTGTAGTTTTATTCCATTTATTGTGTGTGTAGTTTTATTAATCATTTAGTTGCCACTACGCCATCCGCCATATATAATAAAAAAAAATTATTTTTCAATAAATAATAATTATTAACAATTCAATCAATATTGCAATTTTAATTTATATATTTTATTTTCTTAAAACGGAAGAGCTACTTATTCATTCAGGGTTTATTTAAACTTATTTTACATCACTTAAAATAAATGATGATATTAATATTCAAATATATCAACATAAAAAATATATTTGAATATTATCTCTTCATTTTATTTTAATAAGCCTCTAAAGTAATTTATGAATAAATAATCACTTAAGTTTCTAAAAATAGCTCATTAAATAAATATTTTATTATGTCATTTCAGATTTTGTGCTGAACGTTAAATATTATATGTCACTTTTTAATATATAATTTTATAATTTTATTTATTTCACCCGCTATTTAACTTACGCTATCTGCTCACTATTTTACGCTATCCTACCAATTTTACGCTATTTTTCGCGATCCTCGATTAACAACACTGGAATTAGAAAAATATACTAGGTCATTTAAAGAGGATAGAATTAGACAAGCAGAAGTGGCAAGGGAAAGAAGTACAGAGAGATGTGCAAAGCAAATTACAGCCAAGCAACATCACCAATGTAAACTTCTTAAATTGAAGAAATTTTATCTAGTTTTTAAGTAAATTATTATTTTATTTTTTTTAATAAAAATATATAATTTTTAAGTGCATCGAATACTAAGAAAGACAGGGAAAAGAGTCTAATGGTATCGCAAACGGCATTGTAGATTTTAAAATGGCAGCATGTGGATTTCATTGGATTTCTTCCAACTATCTTTTTGTTTTAAATCTGTTACGTGATAAGCTATCTCATGTTGATTTACTTACATGTTGATAATATCGATCTTTGGGATTAAAAGAAATCTAAACTATAAAAGTTTAAGGTATAAATCTATTACAGAGAAGTTCATGGACCATTTCTAAATTATAAATTAAAATTGCACTCTTTACTCACAAGCATTGTGACTGATGAGTGATAGCAGAACTGACAGACAATTACACAGTACATATCATTTACACAATTACACAATACACTTCAAAATCCCCTCTTTGGAGAGAACTATGAACGAAAACAAATAAATATGTCGGTGTGGGGGTCAACAGACAACCCTTTTCCACCCAATGAGTTACCCGACATTTTGTTAGAGTGCATACCTAGTGGTACAAGTGGCGAACTGGTGGAGGTGGCGAACTCAGAGGCCTATGAAACAAAGCTTTTTGTGTTAGCAGAAACTAATAAGATATAAACAAGAATATCAAAACCACACCAGAATGTAAATAAGGATAGAATCCAAACAAGTTCGAATGCAACATACCTAAAAACCAGTAGATCCAGAAACCCAGGAATCCAAAAACCTAAAAAGAAAGAAAATGCAATGTAAAACCCTTGTCACCACCAAAGGAATCCAGAAACCCTTGTTCATAAGCAGCAAATTAATTCCAATCACAAGATCCATGTACATGAAACTTCATGTTCTCTTTCTTATCATACAAACCCCATATCTTATGTCAAAACAACAATAATTTATCAATCAAATGCATAAATTAAATTAAATTAAATTAAATTAGCAGTTAAAACATATATAAGAAAATGTCATATGGAATCGAGTAATTAATCAATTTCATTTTGATTCAGATCAAGGAAATGAAGGAATCCCAATTAAGATAAGCAATTAATCATAATAGGGTCAAGCATGCAAAGAAAGATCCAAACAAAAGGAGATAATCAAGCCACATGCAAAATGGGTAACAAAATGCCAAACCTATTATGGATATAGATATTTATCTTTACAAGCCCAAACCATCATTAGATTCTACTTTTATTTCTTAACGAGGAACTATATAGTACATGCGTTTCTATTTCAAGTGATGTCAAATATTTATTTACATCAGATTTAGAGGGTTGACATTTTCAAGTTTAGAGGCAACTTAAATTCAGGAACTGTAAGTAGTGGTCCAACACTTCCTTTGAGGCATATCCAATGGAGATAATGCAGTTTAAATATGAAATCTTTCACTAATTTTCTTTTAAACATCATAGAAATTCATTGTTCACACTTGATGCTACTAACAAAATATTCATAGCTTCAGGGGTCAATTTACATTAAACTTTCAGTAAACTTCATATCTAAGTTTTGTATGGGGTTTCGAAGCATATTTGGCCAACATTTGGAAATCCTAACTTTTTTTCCTAACAGTACTGTAGAAAACTTATTGAAGTGGAGCAAATACTTAATATGCTTTTGAAGCACAAATCATTTACCTATCCAAAATTTTGGAGTCCTAAATTGTTTGCATTATTATAGATAATTGTTTATAAGACCTTTTTGACCCTCAAATACTTTTCTCTAATCCCAATTAAACTCAAATGATGCAGATGAAAATGGAACTAACAGAATTCCAATAAAAGAAATTTAACCAGAATGCACATAGCAATCAACCACTATTTTGGTTCAACTCAACTCTCTTGCTTTTGCCTACTTTCCTCAAGTCTTGATGCAGCCTATAACTTACCATTTCCTTCATCTAAAACATTTTCAAATCATATATGAACCTAATTATGCAGATATATCAGTCACCAAATCAGATTTTCAAATCACAAGCCATAGAATCATCAAGAACACCAACAAATTACATCAACTTTCTCGTAACAATCCATATGGATATTCTAACTTTAGGGAATCATTTTATCTATAAACTTAAGCTTCTTCCTTTAAAAAATTGAACATAAGTTTCTCTAACACCAAATATATTATTGTAGATGACTTTAGCAGATCAGAACCTTCACCAAAGTTAACAAAACTTGAAATATCTTTCTCTATCACTAAACTCAACATTTTAAGCTACTTTTCCACACTTGAAAAGCTCTAAAATTCTGCAAAAAGAAATGTAATACAACCAAAAATTATAAGTGTTATATTTACATTTTTCACATAGTTCTTATCACTTTTAAGCCACAAAATCAACCCAGAATTTTATCCAACTAAAATGGCACTTTCTCAACTCATTACTAACGTATTTAATACATTACTCAAGGATTTAGCAAACCTAAAACTTGCAGTACCTGCAGCTTACCAATATCACATATATGGCTCATTCAAATTCCAAAAGTCTACATTCATGGCTTCAGATTTCAGCACCTAGCATTTCTATTATCACATCAAATTTTTTTCAAGTTAGTCTACATTCAAATTCCAAAATTTTTTCTATTATTACATTCATGGCTTTAAGATACACTAGTTAGTCTCAGATCATCAAGTGACGGATGGTTGCAAATCAGCATGTGTATATTTCATGAAGAATGATGTCCATGTCTTAACATCATAGCCTAGGTTGTATCTTAAGTAGTTAACCGCGAATGTGACCATTATTACAAATATACAAAACTTGTCCCATTTCCAGATCTACCTAGAGAGACTACAAGGACCTCTAGAGCCAGAATATGCATTGAAGATGAACACATAAACAGAACCCAACACCTATAGTCTAGCTTCTCTATTAGATTGATCAAATATTCAGCATCCAATGCTCAACCCTCCTCCCCCAAAAAAAAGTACAACCCTTAACGTGAAACAATATCCCCACAAGATCAAGAACTTACGGGATGTCGGGATCGTGGCCTGGGAAAGAGACCTCTTATAATAAGTGATTGTCTTTTTGTCACGAATTGTAAGTTGGTAAGTGGTAAGTAAGATGATCAAACATAAACAACATTAACATGAGAGCGAAGCTTTTAAAGAAAGAAACACAAAATGAACCAAAAGAAGGGGGATGTGGCGAGAAAAATGCATTCAAATGAACTGCAAAATGTTTTATACTTAATATTGTGCGGTATTCAATTTCTTAAGCCATATTGCCATGAGTTGACACAAAGTACGAAAAGTACATCATTAGCAAAAGAAAAGGCAAGGAAGGTATCAAGAAGTTAAAGAAAGTGAAATAAGGATAAGGATATTTTAGCGTAGCTCATGGTCAAGTAACAAATTTTCTGGCTTGATATCCCTATGAATAACATGCTTCTCATGACAATAAGCCAATGCCTTTGTGAGGCTCAGTATATACTACAATTTTCAAAAAACAAAAAAACAAAAAAACAAAAGTTAAGGGTCAACATAAAAAGAAAGGGTTGCATCTAGAAGAAGGAGCACAATGATGCATACAATACAACATAATATAATCCATGCTTGGAAGATTTTTGGAAAATTTTCAAGTTTCCAACCCATCTTCAATTAATGCCTCTATAGTTTCATATTTCACAAAGATGTCAAGAGACTCATTACAATTAGTTTATTTCTTTGCAATCATCATAAACATCTCATAATTTAATATTAAAAATTTCATAAAAAAGATTTTCGTCCACTCAATCTCTTCAGATAAGCAATCCTTTTTCTCACAAAACATGTTATAGCCTAGTTTGGACTTAAAATAGCTTCTAACTTATAGGAGTTTTTAAACTGAGATAAGTATTTGGTTTCTAACACACAAAAATCCTTATAAGTCTATTATAGATATTTATAGAAAAGTTAAATGAAAGAGTTTCTAAAAAAGTTGAGTATTGAGATACATAAGCCAAGCTGATTTCAACTTTACACTGGAAGCTATGATTTTAAAAAAAAAAAACTCAGTTTTCACAAGATCATTTCAACTTAACTTTTCCTATAAATATTCGTTGAAAAACATATCCAAACTGGCTCTATGGCTTCATTCTGCTCATACCTAGCTTTTCGCAAAAGTCAAAAACCTACAATCTGAATGTAACATTAAGTGCACTATGTAGCAAGGACAGTTAAAAGAGTTATTATCACAAAGATTCCAAAACACATTGCAGACAGTTAAGAAAGAAAGAGTGGATTACCGTGGCGGCACCGCTTCTCGGTGAGATGCCCTTTCTTTCTCGACTCTCTATAAAGCTCACCATTATGAGCATACTCAAGAATCAAGAAAACTTCGATCTGCCTCCCTGGCAGAGGCAGACGTGTGGGTATGAATAACAACAATCTAGAAAAGCATATGAACAAGCAAAATTCTATGACCCAGACTGAAACCCATTTGATTAGATTCATAAACACAAACAGAATAACTGCATTTTGCAAAAACAGAAATTGTTTTCCACCTAAACACAATGAAACAGGGGAATGGAGAGGAAGTTACCTAGACAAAGCTAAAAGTGTGAGGACGACGCAACGCGGTAGGCGAAACGTGGAAGACGAAGAAACGTGGAGGATGGCGAAACGCGGTGCGCCGAAGGTTTCTTGGAAGATTCAGGAACCCTTTTATTGCTCCCTTCAGTAACGACGGCCCTGGCGGAGGCAGACGTGGTGGCTGCGCGGCACTGGGAGGGAGAGGACGGAAGAGAGGTGGTGGTGGCGGCGGCGCTGGGAACGAAAGAGAGAGAGAGAAGAGAAGAGAAGTAAAGGAGAACGAAAGAAAAGGGAAGAAAGCGGTTTTTGTCCGGTTGTATGTGGACTTTATCGGCGGCCACATTAACGTGCAAACGGGCTAAACCCGTCGGAAACTTTCTCGAGTTTACCGATGGCTTTTTTCAAATACCGAAGGGTTAATGCCGTCGGTATGTGAAAACAATGAAGCGAAAACTAATATCGGGTATACTGACGGCCTTTTACCGGTGATGCAGCGTCGAAAAAGACACGGCTTTCCGACGGCCTAGCCGTCGGTAACATTGAGCGTATGACGGATTGGACTTACCGACGGGCAAAGCCGTCGGAAAAGCCGTGTTTTTTGTGACGGCCACAGACCGTCGGTAAAAGGCCGTCGGTATACCCGTGATTTCTTGTAGTGTACTAAGTGAACACCAAAGTACTTTATATGATTGGTGGTGGTACGAGAATAACAAAAGCACAATGCAAAGGGTGATTTGATTCAATGGAGGAAAGTGTTGGAGTCAAGCTTCATTCTACTTCTACTTTGGAATTTTAATATAGCAATTAACGCAATGTGGTTCTCTAGTTTGTCTATCAATTTCATTAAACTAGTTAAATCCCAATTCCTTGGGCAATTAACCCTTTTTATCCAGCTAGAAAGTCCAATTCCTTGGATGCATTCAACAAGATAAAATCATGAAGAAAAAGAAATTACAAAGATAGCAAGTTCCTAAAGGCTATTCCTAGCTCAAAAGAAACAAGGGTCACCTTCCTAGGGCACAAAAGCATATTGAACTTCCATTCAACACACAAATCAAAGGTTCATTCCAAGATTGATCAAGTCTCAAAAAGCATTAAGAAGAAGGAAGGAGATCACCAAACTAAGAGAAACTCACATGCATTAATAGGAAACTACATCAAATATCCATAGCGTTCATAGAAATCCACTCAACTCCAACAAAAGGAGATTTAGTTTAACATGATGATAGTAGAAAATGAAAAGAAAAACAGAGAAAAGAGATAAGAACCCATCCACAAGCCAAGGAGTTGAGCTTCCACCCTTCTCCTCTTGCCTCCTTCAATGGGTGTGCTAGGGTTTGTACTCCCAAGTCTTCTTTCTGCCTCTAATTCGTCCTCCCTTTAGTTCAGACCATTAGTTAGGTATTTATACCAACTGGGCCTAAAAGAAAGCCCAAAACGCGCAAGAACAAAAGTTAGCGGCAGGCACCCTGCGCCCTGTGGGCGCCCTGCGCCCCGTGTTCACCGAGCGGTGCGGGCGCCTGCTTCGAGCGCCTGCGCCTGGTTCTTCTGCCTGCAGCGCCTGCGCCGAGATTCTCGAGCGGCGCCAGGCGCTAGCTGTCTGGCGCCTGCGCCTGCGATCTTCGCTCCATGCTTCCCAACAGGTGCCACTGCCTGGGTAGATTGGTGGCGCCTGCCTGACTTGTGCAAAGAACTCCACTTCAAAAAGCTATCATGGTCTTGGGAACATGTCTCAATCAATCCTTTTTTTACCTACATTAAATCAAGACCAAAGTAAGGACATTTTTCCATCAAAACAACAAAAGAGCTAACATGATTGTCAACTAGAATATCTCCACAACAAAGACTAAGACACCTAAGATTAGAGGCCAAACAAGGAATAAAGTCTAAGTTTGCATGAGAATTCCCTTCAATTAAGTGCATGAAATTGAGCATACTAGGGAACAATCACCTTTATTTTTTTTCTTCTGCTTTTTATTAAGCAACTTATAAGTTGTGTACTATTTAGTTACGATGCAATCACAGTAAAAATAATAATTTGTTTTCTTCTGGGAATCAATATGCTTGCAGTAAGACTGACAACTCTTAGAAATAAGAGTTATTTAGCTCTTTTAAGCTTGAATTTGCAAAGCCAAAGTGAGTTTTAAGTGTTTAATGTGTGCATTTTAATTTAGTATAGGAATGTTTCGTTTAAAATGTGTTAGTTGCTATTTTGGCACTTTTAGTGCCACTTTAGTGTGAATAATGTTATTGGTTTAGTGTGCAGAATTATGCAGGAAAAATTCTAGTGCTGCTACTTGGTGCCACACGACACCTGTCATGGCACCTAACGTTGGTCTAATGCAAAAAACGTCAAGCTGCGAATTATTGTGTTTTGGAAGTGGTTCAAGCTGTAAAATGGCAGCTTCCTTGTGCCATAAAGTGACAGAAACAGTGGTCTCCACTCATATTTATGAAGATGTGCTTATTTGTGAATGGGCCTTAGTTTCCTTAATGTAAAATGGATAAAAAAAAGGCCCAAAAAGGATGAAAGAATGAGATTGTCATTTGGGAAAACCCTAAAAAGGGTTGAACACTCATTGGAACTGCAGAGAGGGTTTTAGAATTAATTTGACAACATCCTTCCCCTCTCATTCCAGCCGCCAACCATATTCCATCTCCTTCATCCTCCATTTCCTTCCATTTACACCATCTTCCACCATTCCATCTTCTACCTTCCTTCACTTCCTCCATTTTCCACCATTGTAACCCATTTTTGGAGCTGGTTTTCTGCACATTTGCAATGGAGCAGCACTTACGTTAGAGAGGAGCTTGGGCAAAGAGGAGTTTCATGCTTGAACAAGCTCCTGGCTATTTCTTTTCCCTTAGGCCTATCATTTTATTTCTCCATTTGTAAATTTGAATACTTAGTTCTGTTATGCATGTTAGCTTTGATTTTATTTTCGGTTTCTTGTTTTTAAGCTCACCATGAGCTAAATCTTTTAAGCTAGGATGCAATGAACTTGTAATGAACCTCGTAGGTGATGTTTGCTATGTTATGTTAAGCATTTTTATTCAAAGTGTGTTTATGTTAAATGTTTTGAACTGAGATTGGCCACTTGGTTTAGGATAACAGCCCATCAAATATTGAAAGAGTTTGGTGAGTGGAAATCTTTGGGTAATATGGATAGTCTTAGGTAATGGACACATTAACTAAGCTTCATTAAACTAGACATAGGCAATCAATGAACGTGAACACAAGAAGGGGGTTGAATTGTGTTAAAAACTTTTTGCAAACTTTAAGATAAAAACACTATGTCTTGAAAATTGCTTGTTATCGGATGCTGAAATATAACCGGACGCTGGAAAGAAGTTTATGAAAACTTGTTTTACTTTGCAAGACTAAAGTAAATGTAAAGCAGTAAAGCAAGAGACACAGATATTTATGCTAGTTCACCACCAAACTGGTAGCTACGTCTAGTCCCTTCATTCCTGAAGGATTTTCACTATAATCAACTGATTACAAATTTCCTTAAGATTATTCTATTGTCATAAACTTGACAATACTCTTAACTTCTCAAAACAACTCAATACGTTCGAGCCTTTGAGGAATCAAGCCTATAACTAGGCAATATAACTTTCGCAAAGTATTTTTGAATACAATCAAATAACTCTCACAGAGAGGATGAAAAGATTAAGCTCAAAACAATAGCTTTCTAAAAGAAAGAATATAAGATGCTGAAGTTCAGTTCTTTGGTTTCCAGAAACATAGCACGAAACTTGATTGCGCACTTGAGTCATAGCTCTTTCAGAATGTAGTTTCTAGCCCTTTCTTCAATGAAGATCTTGAGGTATTTATAGGAGTCTTGTTGGTAATACCATTGCAGATATTTCAGCTCCAAATCATTGAGTGAGATAATTTTGAATATACGTCATTTTCTTCCTTTTCAGAGAATATCAGAATAGTACACATTTCCATTATGGTACTATCTGCTTTTCACACAATTGCCTTGTACGAATTTGTCTTATTCTAAAGGTGTCACATTTGATACCTCGTACATAAAACTGAGCGCACAAAATCAAATTCGAATTCCGTTCCAAAATAGCTGAGGTAAAAGAGCATAAACGTGACCAACACGTGCTTCAATAATAAGACCAAATGCTTGCTCAGAATCAAAACGGACGCTCGCAGCAATTGAGTAAACACGTGTCATAAGATTACACTACCAGACGCTCGCTACAAGCAAGACGCTGGAGTGAAATGGATGCAGACACACATGGAATGTATTCATCTTCTTGTGAAATTATTCTTCTTGCCTGAGTGAGACATAATATAGGAGTGATTTTAATACTTACACACTTCTAGACTTATTAGAAGTTAAATTGTTCACTAGTAAATACTTTGTTATCATCAAAATTAATGAGGGTCTAAACTTCTCAATCGTTTGGGTTCCAACAATCTCCCCTTTTTTGATGATGACAAATATCCAAGGTTGATGAACAATTTAGTTTCAAAAATAATTTCAAGGGTCTCTCCCTGAGTTCAACATACTCAGATATAGTCAAATATTTTCCAAGTATCAGAGCATTTGCATGATTGCATAATACATACATGTATTAGAGCATATTATTTAAATAACCATTGAGGACCAGATGCTGAGATTATTGTACCAATAATAAATATAATTGTGCCAATGAATATCAATGAGTATTAGAGCAACAAAAATATGTTATGTGGGATGAATGATACATGTTATGTGATATTTAAGCGCGTTCATTAGACCTTACTTTTATTCCTTCTTTTGTCATCAGACAAAAAGATTGTAAAACATATCATAGTAAAAACAGTATTAAATAATAAGAGAAAAATTTGAAGGAAAAAAAATTAATACCATTCAAAAGATAATACGAGCAAAAGAGCAATTGTACCAAATTAATAATTAATACAAAACATTCGAAATAAAGAAAAATGTTTTAAGGTGGAGGAGGAAGGATTTGATTGAGGCGTTCCATGAGAAGATTCACATTGCTTTCCAACTGATTCACTTTCTGAGATGTAGCAATCAAATTCTCATACTGGGCTCTAGAAATGATGACAGCTTCATCATTTTTAGCAGGAGGAGCAGGTTCTGGAACTCTTTCAGCATGCTCAACAATGGCCCTTTGCCATCTTTTGGAAGCCAGCTTCTGATGTTCCATAATAACTTGCTGTGACAGCTTCAATCTCCTTTCCTTATTATCCTTAGCCTTCTGAAAGAAATCATCATTTGGTATACTCCATTTGATGAACCTTCCAAGTTTCTCTTTCTCAAACTCTAAGTCCTGTTCCCATCTAAGCACCAATTCCTCTAGGTAAACCATATTCAGAAATACAGTTTCTTTGTGCTTGAACAACTCATCAACATATGCATCAAATATTGTAAGCCCAGCTTCTGATAAGTTTCTTCTTATAGCTTCTTCTATCTCAGCAAGGCAGGTGTTGAGAATATCATTCTCAGCCAAGCAAATCCTTCTCAGATTCTCTTTATCATCTTCATTTTCAGTGACAAGCTTCAAATGAGGCAACATAGCTTTGTCTTTCCAAGACATTCCCATTTGACTCCAATTGAAGCCAATATCCATATGTTTGCTAATTACAGCCCATTGATCTTGCAAAGGAGGCCTAATGACAGAGCACATCAGCATATCATCAAAATGCAGAAAGGAAAGGTTTGTGTCAGATACTCTGCTGATAGAGCCAACAATTGGAATAGTGGCTTTCTCTGCATTACAACAACCAGAAGAACCAGTGCCTCTAGAATCTTTCTTGATCTTGGTCAGATAAACTTGTATAGCATGGTCCTCAGACAGCTTTCTAACCTTTTTCTGAGAGAAAGCTTTTGTGTTGTGTGTTCTGGGAGCTTCCTTAAACTCTTTGAGAGTCATTATCTTTGGAAGTCTTCCAGGTGGTTTATTCTTCCTCTTCTCAGGAACTGACCATGAAAGCCACCTTTGCCTATCAGGCACAATCTTGACAGATGCTAAGGAAGGATCTTTGTTCAGATAAACTAACTCAAGCCTCTTCATTTCCAGGTAGTGAGTCATGAAGGCCCTTTCTTCATCAGATATCCACCTTCTACACTCTTCCAGAGTGAGAGGTTCATGTTATGGCAGATTTTGAGAGAGATCAATAGAGAATGGAAGAATTCCTCGGTTTGGAAGAGGTCTCAACCTTCCACCAATGGAAGAATTCAGTTTGTTATTGTAGCTGAATGGGGCAATTTCAAGTTTGGAACCTCGGAAGTAAAGGTTTTCAAATGCTAGAGAGAATGATGATCATATATAGAATGATACTCTTCTTCTCTTACAAACACTGGTTTAATAGCATTTGATGGAAACTTGAAAGCACCAACACATGAGGTATCAGAAGTGGATGAGAAGGTGAGAGCAAGAGTGGAAGTCACTTTGACTTTGTAAGTTTTGGGTTTGTTGGGGGTGATTTTAAAAAGATGATTGAAGGGGTGAGAGTGGAGTGAGGATATGTATGATGTGAGAGAAGTGTTTGAGGAGGTAGAGGTTTGTGGTGAGGGGAATGTAAGTGTTTTGGATTTTGTGGTTTTCTGGAAGGGTTATGGTTCGATGGATGGAGGTTGTGTGGAGTGTGTTTGTGGTGATGAAACAGAGAGTGGTGGTGCAGTAACAACATCATCAAAACCAAAATCAGTAATGGAATCATATATAGTAAAGTCCAGTACCTTTGGATTAAGCTCAAGTGCCTAACCAATTTATTTCTCTTGCCTTGAGGGGCAACATCAGGAGGAGGAGGTGGAGGAACTTGCTTCCTAGGGCCAAACGCTGAAATGGGCTTTTTAGCTTCTGCCTTTCTCTTCTTCTCTAATATGCTTCTGATGGGGACTCGGTCCTCATCATCTTCTAGTTCATCTCTCCTTTCTGGTGCAGGAGGCACCTTCTGCTTCTTGCTTCTTGTCTCCCTGGCTGGAGACTCAACAGCTCTTTTCACACCAGATACTGAGCTTCTGGTGAGTTTCTTCACAACTTCACCAACAGTAGCACCAGCTACTTCTCCTTGTTCCTATTTCGCCTTCTTGATCATATTACCAGTGATCAATTTCATTCTAACTAAGCTATTGACTCCAAACACATCAGGACGAACAATAGCTCCAAGTCCAAAATACTTTTCCCATTCTTCTTCTTTCAAGGCTCCAAGCCTTCTTGCAATACCATCTTTTATCATCATTGCAGTAAGAAGAATACCATAGGGAATGACCTTGATAATGTTTTTCTTGTCAGCAGAACCCTTCCTTGAACAAACAAGTGCATTGACAATATCATTAAAAATCAATCTAGGCAAGTTGATCTTATGACCAGCCATATAGTTTCTCATTATGAACTTCTGCTCATAGTTCACAATATCACTCGACCCAGTCTTCAGAATAACATTCTTGGCAATAATCTTGTGTAGCACCCTATAGTGACTTTTCAGATGCTTGGCAGAGAGATTTTCATCAGTTTCCTTCAATTGTCCGTAGTTATCAAACAGAGCCTCGTTGACATTTTCCATTCATCTGAAGGCATCTTCCTAACCAACATAGTAACTAATTCCTTCACAAGGACATTTTATAGTATCAGCAATATTGTTTATGGTAAACACTAATTTGAAACCTCTAACATGGCCTTCGACGATGCCACCCGAAAGCATATGATTGTTTACCAAAACTTCCTTGATAACAGAGACCAGAGCTTCAACAGGGTCCCAAAAGAAGTAGTTTTTCCAACCCAAATTCTTCAAACCTTCATCGAAGTTAAACCCACAAACCCTGAAGCTTTTCAAATCAATTCTATTCTCAATCAAGACTTTTGCTTCAGTCATGGTGTCATAGATAGCAGAGTTCTGTCCGACCTTAACGTTAGTCATGGTTGCAGTAGAGGAGTAGATGATGGAGGATTAGTGTTTCAGAGAGAGAGAGAATAGTTTTTCAGGGAAAACAGAGAGTACAGAGTGGTGCAAAAGAGGTGGAGTAGTGGGAAAGTTTTGAAGAAAATGGTACAGTTACTTTTTCAAAACCTCTTAGTATTTCTCTTGATAAAAAATAAATCAAAAAGAAAATAAAAAAAAAGATTCGCTTTTCATTAAATGCAGTTGCCAAAATAAAGTAAAATCAAGAAAAAGATTTTATTAAAAAACGCGAATATAATCATGACTCAGTAGGTGTGATGAGACACTTCAGTCCCACACTCGTGTGACACGTGTGTGCTCAGATGCACGCAACGAATTCACCGGATGCTGAGTTATGCAATGTCAATGACATATCATATGTTTATACATGTGAATGCTTATGTCATACCAAATGTTGAATGATACATTTCATAAGACGCTGAGATTAATCATTCTTCTATAAGATGAAAATTTAAATTTCTTCTTATAAATTTGAATCTATCTTCAGCAAGGGGTTTTGTGAAAATGTCAGCCCACTGATGATCAATGTCTGCGAATTTTATTTCAAGTACACCCTTCTAAACATAGTCTCTTATGAAGTGATACTTAATCTCAATATGCTTTGCTCTAGAATTCAATATAGGATTTTTAGTAAGACATATTGCAGATATATTATCACAAAAGATAGGAATGTTACTCTCTTTTATCAAGTAGTATTCAAGTTGGTATTTCATCCACAGAAGTTGAGAACTGCAACTTGCTGCTGAGATGTATTCAGCTTCTGCTGCTGAGAGTGCAATGGTACTTTGTCTTTTGCTTGACCAAGACACAAGATTTGCTCCAAGGAATTGGCAACCTCCACTTGTTCTCTTTCTTTCAATTCGGTCTCCAGCAAAGTCAGCATCACAGAATCCTACTAATTTATAATCTTTTGATTTCTTATAAAGCAAACCAAGACTAGTAGATCCTTGTAAATATCTAAATATTCTTTTAACAGCACTCAAGTGTGATTCTCTAGGATCAGATTGAAATCTAGCACACGGGCAGACACTGAACATAATATCAAGTCTTGAAGCAGTAAGATAAAATAAAGATCCAATCATACCTATGTACATTTTTTGATCTACCTTCTTACCAGTTTTATCTTTACTGAGAATACAAGTAGGATGCATAGGTGTGCACATTCGCTTCCAATCAACCATCTTGAATTTCTTGAGCAATTCCTTGATGTATTTGCTTTGATGTATATAAATACCATTATTGCATTGCTTGATTTGAATTCCAAGGAAGAACTTCAATTCTCCCATCATGCTCATTTCAAATTCAACCTGCATTAACTTAGAAAATTCTTTGCAAAGGTTTTCATTAGTAGCTCCAAAAATGATATCATCAACATAAATTTGAATAAGTATAGAATGCTTGTTTGATGTTTTTCTAAATAGAGTAGTGTCTACTTGACCTCTGGTAAAACCATTTTCCATTAAAAAGGAACTTAGTCTATCATATCAAGCTCTAGGTGCTTGCTTAATACCATACATAGCCTTTTTAAGCTTAAAGACATGTTCAGGAAATTCAATGTCTTCAAATCCAGGAGGTTGTTTCACATAGACTTCCTCAGTTATAAAACTATTCAAGAAAGCACTTTTCACATCCATTTGATAAAGAATTATTTCATGGTGTGCAGCAAATGAAAGTAAAATGCGAATAGCTTCTAACCTTGCAACAGGTACAAAGGGTTCATTAAAATCTATACCTTCTTCTTGTGAGTAACCTTGAGCAATTAACCTTGCTTTGTTTCTCACTACCTTACCATCTTCATCAAGCTTGTTTCTAAATACCCATTTAGTACCAATAGCTTGTTTATCTTCTGGCAGAGTGACTAACTTCCAAACATCATTTCTTTGGAGCTGATTCAACTCTTCTTGCATAGCCAGAATCCAGCCTTCATCTTCCAATGCTTGATCAATCTTTTTAGGTTCCATCTCATAGAGAAGTGCAAGATCTGTATGCTCTTTGAAAGAGGATCTTGTTCTCACTTTATCTCCAGATTCTCCTATGATTTAATCTTTGGGATGATTAGTTTTGTATCTCCAACTCTTTCTGGTTTTAGCTTCTGCTTGAGTAGAATCTTGTTTCTGGTTGTCACCACCAGACGCTGAAGATGCAGGTTCACAATTTGTTATTCCACCAATATCTAATCCTAAAATAATTCATCTAGCTCTGACATGGCAGTGTCAAGCTTTTTTCCATCAAACTTGACATGAATGGATTCTTCCACTATCAAAGTTTCCTTATTGTATATTCTAAAAGCTTTAGATCTTTCAGAGTATCCCAAAAAGATACATTTGTCAGCTTTGGAATCAAACATACCAAGATAATCCTTAGTATTCAGAATACAACATATGCAACCAAAGGGATGAAACTAAGAAATGTTGGGTTTTCTACCATTCCACAGTTCATATGGAGTCTTCTTCAAATAGGTCTAATAAAGACTCTGTTTTGAATATAACAAGCTGTGTTTACTGCTTCTGCCCAAAAATATTTTACAATATCAGCTTCATTGATCATGGTCCTGGCCATTTCTTGGAGGGACCTATTTTTCCTTTCCACAACACCATTTTGTTGTGGTGTTCTTAGAGAGGAGAAATTGTGGGAGATGCCATTTTCTTCACAAAATTTTTGAAAGCTTTCATTTTCAAATTCTCCCCCATGATCACTTCTAATTAGAGAAATACAAATTCATTTTTCATTTTGAACTGATTTGTAGAAAGCAGTAAATACCTTGAATGACTCATCTTTGTGGGCAAGGAATCTAACCCATGTCAAAATCTAGTAAAATTATCAACAATGACTAACCCATATTTCTTTCCAGTTAAAGAGATTGTCCTTGTTGGACTAAAAAGATCAAGATGAAAAAGCTCAAGTGGTCTAGAGGTTAAAACAACATTTTTAGAATGAAAAGAAGTTTTAACTTATTTTCCTCTTTGACATGCCTCACGGAGAGCATCAGATTAGAATTTAAGATTTGGTAAGCCTTTAACAAGACTGTGCTTGTTTGATTTTGAGATTAATCTCAAACTGGCATGACCCAATCTTTTATGCCAAGTCCATTGCTCATCTTCAACTGACATGAGACACTTGACATCTTGTTTTGCAAGTTCAGAAAGATCAATTTTATCAATATTTTGTTTCCTCTTTGCAATAAAGAAAATTGAGCCGTCTTTCTTGCTTTTTACTGAACGTCCAGTTTCTGTAAAAATGACATCATAACCATTGTCACATAATTGACTTATGCTCAATAAGTTATGTTTTAGTCCTTCAACATAAAGTACATTATCAATAGAGGGAAGAGAGCCTTTACCAATGCGACTAATTCCAACTATTTTACCATTTTAGTTTCCTCCAAAACCAACAAATCCTTCTTCTCTAGGTCTTAGCTCTTGGAACATATGCTTTTCTCCCGTTATGTAAAGCGAGCATCCACTGTCTAAGTACCAAGATAGGTGTGTTGACCTTGTTGCTAAGCATGTCTGCAACATAGACTATTTTATCTTTAGGCACCTATATCTTTTTGGGTCCTTTCTTGTTAGTTCTTGAAGAATACTTGTCCTTCTTAATCTTAAAAGTAGTACAGGCACTTTTTAAATGACCAGGTTTATTGCAGTAAGTACAATGCAAGCATTCACTGTGATCATTGGGTTTATCAGATGCTAAATTTTCATTTTGTAAAGTGGGTTCATCTGATATGTAACCAAGACCTTGAGTTGTCGTTTTACTGACACCCCATATCATTGAAGCTTGCTTGCTTCGAGTTGTACTCTCTACAAGAAACTTTTGAAAGGCATATTCATAATCATTTGATTTACACTTAGGATTGCCTTTAACTTCAGGGCTTTCAGCTTGAGAGCTCTCAGCTTCTGATTGCTTGTTCAAAACTTGAAATTCTTGTGATAATTTTGAAATTTTATTTTTCAAAGCTTTATACTCAATGGAGAGAGTGGCAGAGTCCTCAAGGAGATCATTAAATGCAAGTTGAAGTTCAGAGTAAGAATCATATATTATTACCTCTTCAACTTCTTCTTCAGAATCTAAGTCAGTATTTGCCATGAGGGCAAGATTGGTTTCTTCTTCATTGTCATCTTCAAAGGATGATACGCCCACATCTTCACATGTAGCCATGAGACTCTTCTTCTCTCCCTTAAAAGAAGTCCTTGTGAGTTTTTCCTTAAGATTAGGGCATTTAGACTTGAAGTGTCCCGACTTTTTACATTCATAGCAAATGATTTGACTCTTGTCTTTGCTTTCCTTCTTGTCCCTAGCATCTTTCTTCTGGAATTTTCTTTTGAAGTTTCTTTTCTTCTACATTCTTTGGATCTTCTTAGATATGAACACAAACTCATCATCCGTTCCATCATTATCTCCTTCTGAAGCTTCATCTTCTGCTTCATCTTTAGCCTGAAGGGCTTTAGAAGAATTGGCTTTGCGCTTGTTGACTTTCAAAGCAATAGACTTGCTTTTCATCACTTGTTCTTCTTCATTCAACTCAAGTTCATGAGCTTTCAGAGGACTCAAAAGATGTTCAAGTCATAAGACATTTAAATTTTTTGCTTCTTGTATAGCAGTGACTTTGGGTCTCCAATACTTGGTCAAACTACTCAGGATCTTTCTCACATGATTAGGAGTGGTGCAGCTTTTTCCAAGGGCTCGTAACCCGTGAACAAGAGTTTGGAACCTTCCAAACATAGATTCAATGTTTTTACCATCTTCCATTTTAAATAGCTCATATTGGCAAACCAACATGAAGCCTTAGTTTCTCTTACTTGAGCAGAGCCCTCATAAGACAAAACCAAAGAATCCTAAATTTCCAGTGTCAAATTTACCACATTTATCATATTCTTTTTCTGACATAGCACAAATAAGAATGAATCTAACTTTTTGATTGATCTGATATCTCTTTTTCTGCTCATCATTCCAATTTTCTCTAGCTATAGCAACGCCAGCAGCATTAGCTGGAATAAGGTAACCACTTTCAACTATATCCCATAACTCAAGTTGTTGTGTCTCAAAGAAAGCTTTTATCATGTCTTTCCAGTAATCAATTTTTTCTCCAGTAAATAGAGGAGGACAGTTCATATGACCACCTTCTGCAGACATGTTCACAATATAGGATCTTTTCTCTTAACACTGTTAAGTGTTCAACTAAGAGGCCGAGCTCTCGTACCAACTGAGCGTGAACACAAGAAGGGGGTTGAATTGTGTTGAAAACTTTTTGCAAACTTTAAGATAAAAACACTATGTTTTGAAAACTGCTTGTTATCGGATGCTGAAATATAACTGGACGCTGAAAAGAAGTTTATGAAAACTTATTTTACTTTGCAAGACTAAAGTCAATGTAAAGCAGTATAGCAAGAGACACAGAGATTTATACTAGTTCACCACAAAACTGGTAGCTACGTCTAGTCCCTTCGTTTCTAAAGGATTTTCACTATAATCAACTGATTACAAATTTTCTTAAGAGTATTCTACTGTCACAAACTTGACAATACTCTTAACTTCTCAAAACGACTCAGTACATTCGAGCCTTTGAGGAATCAAGCCTGTAACTAGGCAATACAACTTTCACAAAGTATTTTTGAATACAATCAAATAACTCTCACGGAGAGGATGAAAAGATTAAGCTCAAACCAATAGCTTTCTAAAAGAAAGAATATAAGACGCTGAAGTTCAGATCTTTGGTTTCCAGAAACATGGCACGAAACTTGATTGCTCACTTAAGTAATAGCTCTTTCAGAATGTAGTTTCTAGCCCTTTCTTCAATGAAGATCTTGAGGTATTTATAGGAGTCTTGTGGATAATACCGTTGCAGATATTTCAGCTCCAAATCATTGACTGAGGTAATTTTGAATATACGTCATTTTCTTCCTTTTCAGAGAATATCATAATAGTACACATTTCCATTATGGTACTATCTGTTTTTCACACAATTACCTTGTACGAATTTGTTTTATTCTAAAGGTGTCACCCTTGATACCTCGTACATAAAATTAAGCGTACGAAATCAAATTCGAATTCCATTCCAAAATAGCTGAGGTAAAAGAGCATAAATGTGACCAACACGTGCTTCATTAATAAGACCAGATGCTCGCTCAGAAATCAAAACGGACGCTTGCAACAATTTAGTAACCACGTGTCGTAAGATTACACTACCGGACGCTCGCTATAAGCAAGACGCTGGACTGAAACGGATGCAGACACACATGGAATGTATTCATCTTCTTGTGAAATTCTTCTTCTTGCTTGAGTGAGACATAATATAAGAGTGATTTTAATACCTACACACTTTAAGACTTATTATAAGTTAAATTGTTCACTAACAAATACTTTTTTATCATCAAAATTAATGAGGGTCTAAACTTATCAATCGTTTATGTTCCAACAATCAAGTCCATAGGGTGAACTGAATCATGCTTATTAGACAAAGAGGAACATAATGGGAGTTTAGCATAAGGTGCCCTTTACTTAACTCTAGTGAAAGTGACTGAAAAGCACAAACATAAATTTTGCGCCCAGGTGCTCTGCATAGGTGCCATGGCACTAGTTCACAGCACTGATCCTGCATGGTGATTTATTAGGAATTTGCATCCCTAGCTATTTTTATCCATCCATTTTTACCACATCTTTTTATGTTGTTTTTACTGTCATTTTCACTTTTAATTCACTGTTCTCATCATCTAAATTTAATGTGTTACTTGTTACTTTGTTTTCTTACTAACTAGATTAGCTAAATTGGAAATTTGTGGAATTAACCGTAATCAATCTCCAAGGGAACGATTTTTAATTACTCTTTATTACTTGTTACGATTGTGTATACTTGCACACTGCACTTTATCGCGCAAACAAGTTTTTGGCGTCGCTGCCGGGGATTGAAAGTGTTGATTTCTATAATTTTTCAATTGAGTTAGTTTGGTTTAATTGAGATTCTTACTCTTTCGTGTGTTTGTTTTTAGTAGTAAAATTTTCTGTTTTGTGTTTGTGGTGTTGTCTTTGTTGTTCTTAGCATTGCTCACCTTGTTTGTTATTTTGTGGGAAAAAAAATCCACTCCAAGCCATGGAACAATATTATTTTGACTCTATGCAAGCAAGGAATGCTCAACCACAATATTTCAACCATGATTTTTATGGTGGTGAATATGAAGGGGGTTATTATGAGACAAATTTCATGTCCATGACAGTGCCAAATGTACATTATGGCATGGAAAATTTTATTTGGGAGCAAGAGTCTTATCCTCAAGCTCAATCCGAAGGATCCCATGAAAGCATCTCCAACCTCAAGATGTCTTAGCTTAATTCATTGAGGCTAACAATGTGTATAATGAGGACTTTCAAGTCTCATGCACGAATATAGAGGCTCACCTTAAGACAATGATGGAGTCTTTAAAAGAGGAGAGCTTTATTGAAGAAGTGGTTGAACAAGAAGAAGAGAGTGTGGAGTTCAAAATTAAACATGATCTTGTGGAAGTAGTGGAAGAAAAACCAAAAAAGAGTGTAGTAGAAGTTGTAGAAGAAAAAGAAAAAAAAAGAAAAATAGTGACATGGAATAGAAGCCAAGGGTAAGGCATGAGGAGATAATTAAGACACCACCCTTGGTGATTGAAGAGAAGATTCCTCCGCAAAATGAGTTTTATGAGCTTCAAGAGAGGGGGAACACATATCCCAAATGCCTAGTTATTGGGGCATGGGAACACTTGCTTCCCTATGCCAAGCACATGGGATTTCTCCACAAAGGAAGAAAGCGGAAGGATGAGATTTTCTTTGTCATATTATCCACCTTAACTTGGGTGTTGAAGCGTCAAGCTAATAACGTTAAAAAAGCACTACTGGAAGGCAGCCCAGATTCTAATAATTGGTGATTTTTTTTTATTTTTGTTGGAACCTAAACGATTGAGAAGTTTAGACCCTCATTAATTTTGATGATAACAAAGTATTCACAAGAGAACAATTTATGTTCTAACAATTCTTGAAGTGTGCAGATACTAATATTACATATACTTCTAAGCCACTTAAGCAAGAAGGAAGAAGTTCACAAGAGAAGGATACACTCCATGTGTCAGCATCCAGCTCATCCTAGTATATTGTCTTCATGAGCGTCTGGAATTATCTTATTGTGACACAAGGCTTGTCCATTTTCTACGAGCGTCCGACCTTCCTGTTCTGAGCGAGCGTCTGAACTTCATTTTAAATCACGTGATGGTCACGTAGTTGCTCTTCCTCTCAGAAGGTTCTGGAACGGATTTCGAATTTGATCTTATGCGCTCAAATTGTTGTACGAGGTATCAAAGGTGACACCTTTAAGCTAAAGACAAAAATCGTACAAACATTTGTGAAAAGCAAGGTAGTACGAAAATGGTAATGTGTACTACTGAGATATTCTCTGGAAAGGAAGAAAGAGACAGCTTTTTGAAATCGCCTCACTCAATAGAAATGAGCCATTTTTACTGTAACGGTAATATCCTTTATCCTATAAATACCCCATGGTATCCATTGAAGAAACTGCCGAAACTCTACAAGAGAATATTGCTTCATTTACTGAGAACAAGCACTGTTGCTATACACTACAAAGAGTCAATACACTGAAAACACTGCTTCTGTGAGCAATCAAGTTTCGAGCCAAGTCTCTGGACTACAAGAACTGAACTCAGCGTCCGACACTTTCTTTTAGAAAGCATTTCTGTATTGAGCTTAATCTTTTATCCTCACTGTGAGAGTTATTTCTGTTTGTATTCAACTTACTTGTAAAAGTTGGTTTGGCCTAGTTAAGGCTGTACCCTCAAAGGCTCGAATGTACTGAGTCGTTTTGAGAAGTTGAGAGTATTGTCAAGGTTGTGACAGTAGAATACTCTTAAGGTTTTGTAATCAGTTGATTATAGTGGAAAATCCTTCAGGAACAAAGGGACTAGACGTAGCTACCAGTTTGGTAGTGAACTAGTATAAATCTCTGTGTCTCTTGCTTTACTGCTTTCTATTTATCTTTATCTTGTTCTGTTAAAAACAAGTTTTCACAAACTGCTTCCAAATAGTCCGGTTTATTTCCAGCGTCCGATACACAAACTGTTTTGAAAAACCTGTGTTCTAAGTGTTTTTAACTTAAAAGTTTGCGAAAAGTTTTCAACACAATTCAACCCCCCTTCTTGTGTTCACGTTCAGTTGGTACCAGAGCTCGGCCTCTTGGTTGAGCACTTAACAGTGTTAAGAGTAAAGATCCTACTGTGAACATGTCTACTGAAGGTGGTCATATGAACCGTCCTCCTCTATTCAATGGAGAAAATTTTGATTATTGGAAATATAAGATAAAAGAATTCTTTGAGGCACAAAATCTTGATTTGTGGGATATAGTTGAAAGTGGATATATTTCTCCCACTGATGCCCTTGGTGTTGCAATACCTAGGGAAAACTGGACTGATGATCAGAAAAAGAGATATCAAACCAATCAGAAGGCTAGATTTATCCTCATATGTGCTATGACAGAAAGAGAATATGATAAATGTGGTAAGTTTGATACTGCCAAAGAAATCTGGGACTCTCTTGTTTTGTCTTATGAGGGTTCTGCCCAAGTAAGAGAAACAAAGGCTAGCATGATGGTTCGCCAGTACGAGCTATTCAAAATGGAAGATGGAGAAAATATTGAAACTATGTTTGGAAGGTTCCAAACACTTGTTCATGGGTTGCAGGCCCTTGGAAAAAGTTATACTACACCTGACCATGTGAGAAAGATCTTGAGAAGTCTGACTAAGCAGTGGAGACCCAAAGTCACTGCTATTCAAGAAGCAAAAGATCTAAATGTCCTTCGGCTTGAAGATCTTATGAGTTCTTTGAAAGCTCATGAACTTGAGCTAAATGAAGAAGAAGAGTAAGTCTATTGCTTTAAAAGTTAATCAACATAAATCTAGTACTTCTAAAGCTTTTCAGGCTGAAGAAGAAGAATCAGATGATGAAGCTTCAGAAGGAGAGTATGATGGATCAAACGATGAGCTAGCTTTCATATCTAAGAAGATCCAGAGAATGTGGAAGAAGAGAAACTTCAGAAGGAGGTTTCAGAAGAAAGATACAAAGGACAATAAGGAAAGTAAAGACAAGGACAAAGCCCAAGTCATTTGCTATGAATGTAAGAAGCCTGTACATTTCAAGTCCGAGTGTCCTAATCTTAAGGAAAAGTCCACAAGAAGCTCCTTCAAGAAAAAGAAGAAAGGTCTCATGGCAACATGGGAAGATCTTGACTTATCCTCCTCTGAGGAAGATAAAGAAGAAGAAGCTCACATTGCCCTCATGGCAGACATTGATCTTGATTCAGAAGAAGAAGTTGAAGAGGTAATAATATATGATTCTTATTCTGAACTTCAACTTGCATTTGATGATCTGTTAAAGGACTCTGCCACTCTCTCTATTGAAGATAAGAATTTGAAAAAGAAATTTTCAAAACTAACACAAGAACTTCATTCTTTACACAATGAAAACTCAGTACTCAATGAAGAGAACTGTGAAAAGCGAAAATCGGCCTGGTGGATAACCAGCGTCTAGAAGCTAACAAGCAACCAAAAGCTGAGAGCTCTCAAGTTAAAAGCTCTGTAGTTATAGGCAATCCTAACTGCAAATCAAATAACTATGAACATGCATTTCAAAAGTTTCTTGCAGAGAGTGTAACTTGAAGCAAGCAAGCTTCTATGATTTGGGGTGTCAGTAAAACGACAACTCATGGTCTTGGTTATATACTAGATAAACCTCCTTTAGAAAATGATTCAGCATCTGATAACACCAATGATCATAGTGAATGCTTGCATTGTACTTACTGCAATAAATCTGGTCATTTGAAAAGTGTGTGTACTGTGTTTACAACTAAGAAGGACAAGTATCCTTCAAGAACTAACAAGAAAGGACCCAAAAAGATATGGGTACCTAAAGATAAAAAAGTCTATGTTGCAGACTTGCTTAGCAACAAAGTCAACACACCTATCTTGGTACTTAGACAGTGGATGCTCGCGTCACATGACGGGAGAAAAGCATACGTTCCAAGAACTAAGACCTAGAAAAGCTGGATTCGTTGGTTTTGGAGGAAACCAGAAAGGTAAAATAGTTGGAATTGGTCGCATAGGTAAAGGCTCTCTTCCTTCTATTGATAATGTTTTATATGTTGAAGGACTGAAACATAATCTATTGAGCATAAGTCAATTATGTGACAATGGTTATAATGTTGTCTTTACAGAAAATGGATGTTCAGTAAAAAGCAAAAATGATGGATCTATATTCTTTACAGCAAAGAGGAAACAAAACATTTATAAAGTTGATCTTTCTAAACTTGCAAAACATGATGTCAAGTGTCTTATGTCTATTGAAGATGAGCAATGGATTTGGCACAAAAGATTGGGTCATGCCAATTTGAGGTTAATCTCAAAATTAAACAAGCACAATCTTGTTAGAGGCTTACCAAATCTTAAGTTCCAATCTGATGCCCTGTGTGAGGCTTGTCAAAGAGGAAAACAAGTTAAAACTTCCTTTCATTTAAAAAATGTTGTTTCAACCTCTAAACCACTTGAACTTTTACATCTTGATCTTTTTGGTCCCACAAGGACAGCCTCTTTAACTGGGAAGAAATATGGATTAGTCATTGTTGATGATTTTACTAGATGGACATGGGTTAAATTCCTTGCCCACAAGGATGAGTCTTTTAAGGTATTTACTGTATTCTGCAAATCAGTTCAAAATGAAAAAGGCATCTGTATTTCTTCTATTAGAAGTGATCATGGGGGAGAATTTGAAAATGAAAACTTTCAAAAAATTTGTGAAGAAAATGGCATCTCCCACAATTTCTCCTCTCCTAGAACACCTCAACAAAATGGTGTTGTAGAAAGTTAAAATAGGTCCCTCCAGGAAATGGCCAGGACCATGATCAATGAAGCTAATATTGCAAAACATTTTTGGGCAGAAGCAGTAAACACAGCTTGTTATATTCAAAATAGAATTCTTATAAGACCTATTTTGAATAAGACTCCTTATGAATTATGGAAAGGTAGAAAACCAAACATTTCTTACTTTCATCCTTTTGGTTGTAATTGTTATATTTTGAATACTAAAGATCAACTTGGTAAGTTTGATTCCAAGGCTGACAAAGGAATCTTTTTGGGATACTCTGAAAGATCTAAAGCTTTTAGAATATACAACAAAGAAACTTTGACAGTTGAAGAGTCCATTCATGTCAAGTTTGATGATAAGAAGCCTGACACTGCTATGTCAGAGCTAGATGAGTTATTTTCAGAATTAAACCTCGGTGACAAGTCAGACGGTGACCGTGCATCTTCATCATCCGGTGGTGACAAGACGAAGAATTCTACTCAAGCAGAAGCTGAAGCAAGAAAAAGCTAGAAGTACAAAACCAATCATCCAAAAGATCAAATCATAGGAGAACCTGGTGATAAAGTACGAACCAGATCCTCTTTTAAGGAGCATGCTGATTTTGCACTTTTCTCTGAAATGGAACCTAAGACGATTGATCAAGCATTGGAAGATGAAGGGTGGATTCTAGCAATGCAAGATGAGCTAAATCAGTTCCAAAGAAATGATGTATGGAAGCTAGTCACTCTACCAGAAGATAAGCAAGCTATTGGTACTAAATGGGTATTTAGAAATAAGCTTGATGAAGATGGCAAAGTTGTGAGAAATAAAGCAAGGTTAGTTGCTCAAGGTTATTCATAAGAAGAAGGTATTGATTTCACTGAAACTTTTGCACCTGTTGCAAGACTAGAAGCTATTCGCATTTTACTTTCATTTACAGCACATCATAAGATAACTCTGTATCAAATGGATGTAAAAAGTGCTTTTCTAAATGGTTTTATAACTGAGAAAGTTTATGTTAAACAACCTCCTGGTTTTGAAGATATTGAATTTCCAGAACATGTTTTTAAACTTAAAAAGGCTCTATATGGTCTTAAGCAAGCTCCCAGAGCATGGTATGATAGACTAAGTTCCTTTTTAATGAAAAATGGATTTACAAGAGGTTTAGTTGACACTACTCTTTTCAGAAAATATTCTAGCAAGCATTTCATACTTGTTCAAATCTATGTTGATGATATCATTTTTGGAGCCACTAATGAAAGCCTTTGCAAAGAATTTTCTAAGCTTATGCAGGCTGAATTTGAGATGAGCATGATGGGAGAATTAAAGTTTTTCCTCGGAATACAAATCCAGCAATGCAGTGATGGTATCTATATACATCAAAGCAAATATATCAAAGAATTATTGAAGAAATTCAAGATACTGGATTGCAAGCCTATGTGTACACCTATGCATCCTACCTGCACTCTTAATAAAGATGAAATTGGTAAGAAGGTAGATCATAAAATGTACAGAGGTATGATTGGATCTCTACCTTATCTTACGGCTTCAAGACCTGACATTATGTTCGGATGCTGTGTGCTAGATTTCAATCGGATCCTAGAGAATCACACCTGAGTCTTTGTTAAAAGAATATTCAGATATTTGCAAGGAACTACTAATCTTGGTTTGCTTTATAAGAAATCAAAGATTACAAATTAGTAGGTTTCGTGATCTTGACTTTCTTTGGAGACCGAATTGAAAGAAAGAGCACAAGTGGAGGCTGCCAGTTCCTTGGAGCTAATCTTGTGTCTTGGTCAAGCAAAAGACAAAGTACTATTGCACTCTCAACAGCAGAAGCTGAATACATCTCAGCAGCAAGTTGCAGTTCTCAACTTCTGTGGATGAAGTATCAACTTGAAGACTACTTGATAAAAGAGAGTAACATTCCTATCTTTTGTGATAATACATCTGCCATATGTCTTACTAAAAATCCTATATTGCATTCTAGAGCTAAGCACATTGAGATTAAACATCATTTTATAAGAGACTATGTTCAGAAGGGGACACTTGAAATCAAATTTGTAGACACTGATCACCAGTGGGCTGATATTCTTACAAAACCCCTTGCTGAAGATAGATTCAATTTTATAAGAAGAAATTTAAATTTCCATCTTATAAAAAAATGATTAATCTCAGCGTCTTATGATAGATATCATTTGAGCATCTGGTATGACATCATCATCATACGAGTAAGCATTTTTATATGCCAACTGCATCATAACTCAGCATCCGATGAATCAGCTATGAGAATCCGAAACACACACGCGGTAAGCTCGTGTGGAACTTAAGCGTCTCATCTCACCTAATCTGAGTCATGATTATTTACATTTTCAATAAAATCTTTTACTTTATTTTGGCAACTGCATTTAATGAAAAGAAGTATCTTTATTTTAATTTCTTTTTAAATTTATTTTTAATACTCGGATAATGAAGAGGTTTTTGAAAAGTAACTGTACCAATTACAAAACCTTCCTACTACTCCTTCTTTTTCGCTCCACAATCACTCTCTCTGTTTTCAGTCTAAAAAACAGTTTTCCTTCTCTTCTCTTCGTGACTGTCCAGAAACCCTAAACCTCCATTTCTCTATCTCTCAACTGCAATCATGTCTGGTGTAACAACCTCTGAGTATACTGCTATTTACGACACCATGGCCGAAGGAAAAGTTTTGTTGGAAAATCGAGTTAATTTAGAGAACTTCAAACTCTATGGCTTCGATTTCTACAGTGGTTACAAGGCAATGGGTTGGGAACACTACTTCTTTTGGAAACAGGTTGAGGTTCTAGTTACTACTATCAAGGAATTTTGGGGTAATGCTCGTTTACACCAAGGTGGTATCTTTGAAGGAACTGTGAGAGGTTATAAGTTCATTTTTACCGTTACCAACATTTCTGAAGTCACTGGTTGTCCCTGTGAAGGTATCGTTTACTACACAGATTGGGCTGATGCATTTCATGGCCTTGAGAAGGTCAATGAGGATTTGTTTGAGAACTATAAACAGTTGAAAGAATCTGGTGAAACTCCTACTGCAAAGAATTTGAAGAGTCATTACAGAGTTCTTCACAAGATAATCACCAAGAGCGTCTGGTTGAAAGCTGGCTCTAGTGACATAGTCAACTATGAACAGAAGTTCATTATGAGGCACTACATGGCTGGTCACAAGGTAAACCTACCAAGATTGATCTACAACAACCTGATTAATGCACTGGTTAATTCGAGGAAAGGAGTTGCTGACAAGAAGAACACCTACAAGTGCATTCCTTATGGTGTTCTGCTCACTAAAATGATGGCCAAGAATCTGGTTGTAAACAAGCTGACTGCTTTGCCAGATCAAGAAAAGGTGAAGTATTTTGGCACTGAAAGTGTTGTGATTCCTGACACCTTTGGAGTTAACGACTGGTCGAATGAAATTGATCACTGGTGAACAAATGAAGAAGGTGAAAAAGGAACAGGGAATAGAATCTGGTCCCTCTCTTAGCAAGAAGTCTACTACTGACAAAACCACCAGAAGCTCAGTAACTGGTGTGAAAAGGACTTCTGATTCTCCAGAAGAGGAAACAAGAAGCAAGAAGCAGAAGGTGGTTTCGGCACCCAAAAGAAAGACTGAATCAGAAGATGAGGACCGCGTTCTCATCAGTTAGATTCTGATGAAAAGAAGCAAGCCAGAAGCTGAGAAACAAGTTTCAACGTCCGGTGCACAGAAGAAGGCAATTCAACGTCTGCCTTGCCGCCTCTCAGACATTAATCAAGAGATTAGTCGAGCGATCGAGCTTGAACCAAAGGTACTGAATTCTACTGATGATTCTGTATCTGTTTTTGAAACTGATAATACCATTCCTGCTCCACCTATATCTGTTGCACAACCATCAACCATTCAAACCCGTGCACAGAAAACCAGAAACACAACCACTTCCATAGCCCTTAAACAACTTACCCAAACACAGACCAATACACTCACCATCTCCTCACCTCAAACCTCCACATATACCTCCCTCACTTCATACATTTCCAAACTTCATTCTCATCCTTTTAACCTCCTTTTCAAAGTCCGTCCATTTAATCCTTTCAAACCCTACATTCCTCCCAAGTACAATATCACAGTGGTGACACCAAAAACTACTGCCCTAATTCCAAAGAAACCTGTCCCTCTTGACATTAGACCAAAATTTGTTAGATATGAGTCATATAACTCTATCTACAATCACCCATCTTTATGGCACTTGAAGACCTTCACCTCCGGAGTTTCAAGACTGGAGATACCCCCTCCAATGAATGCTGTCTTCAAGGATGGCAAAGACAATGTTGAGATGTCTTTTAAAGGAAGGCTGAGACCCAAACCGAACAACAGGGCTATCCCCTTTTCTGTTGATGTACCAAGGTTCCTTCCCCATAATGAACCTCTTACATTAGAGGAATGTGGTAGGTGGATCACAGATGCTGAAGCCTGTATGATGGCTCATTGTTATGAGCAGAAAAGGCTTGAAGTCATTGGGGAATATAGAAACCCATCATCTGTCTCTATAAAGATTGTTCCAGATAGGCAAAGGTGGTTACCTTGGTCTATTCCTGGAAAAAGAAAGGAAGCTGCACATGGCAAAATGCCATTTAGTAAGATAGGCCCTAAGGAATATGAGAAAGCTCCCAGAGACTACAAGGTCAAGGAGTTCACCCAGCTTCCGGTAAAGAAAATTTCTGAAGATCATGCCAGAAGGTATTATCTGAGTGCTCTGAAGAAAGATCAATGGAGAACTGGATCCTCCAACTGGCCAGAATGCAGAGAAGGCAACAATCCCTACTGTTGGCATCATCGAGAAGGTACCTGAATCCAATCATGGAACTGCTCATTTTGATGATATGTTCATGTGTTCTGTGATTAGACCGCTCAACTTGGTTAAGCTATATGCTCCATGGGATCTTGTCTGGAAACACTTTTACATTGGATTTGGCTGGATGCAATGGTCTGCGTCTTGGAAAGACAAAGCCATTATGCCTTGTTTTGAGCCCCTGACCATTGACAAAGATGACAGAGAAATTTTGAGAAAACTATTTATTGCTGAAAATGAAGGCCTCAACTTTTCCTTTGATGCCCTTAATGTCTTCTTAGGCAATATGTTTGGAGAAGCTGCTGCAAAACGATTTGATGGGTATGCCAGAGACATTCTTCAACACAGAGAAATGATCTTCAATTATCTTCTGTTTCCTGATCTTGTTGAGCAAAGAAATGAAGCCCTATATGAGTCTGAAAGAAGAAAACTTGGAACTATTATCAAATGGCTTCCACCAGGAGATAATTATTTCCAATGGACAAAGGATAGGAAGAAGATAAAATCCGAATTGTCTCAAACTGTTCTTGAAATCCATAAGAAGATGAATTCAGAAGCTACAGGTATTGCTAGTGTGCCAGAAGCTGAATCTGCTCCCTCCACATCTTCAGTGGAAATGGTTACAATTCCTAAGGAGGAATTTGAAACCATGAAGCCAACCTGTTTGAAAGTTCCTGAGCTTGAAATGCAGCTGAAACTTATCATGGAACGAATCAACCTACTACCTCAAAACCCTTAAACCTTGTTTTGTTTTAAATTTTTTTTTTTGGTACTAAGTGATATTACTTAATTTTTGGTACAATTATATTGTGAATTTATTACTCAAATTTTTCTTCTATTTTGTTTTTTGACTATGATGTGTTTTTACACTCTTTTTGTCTGATGACAAAAGGGGAAGTAAAAGAAAGGCTTGATGAATGCTAAGATAAACATGCTAAGAAAGGCTTGATGAACGCTAAGGATAGATAGATATACATGCTAATCAATCATTCATAACATCATTTCAGCATCCGATCTCAGCGTCTTTTATTGCTATACTTATCTAAGTTGTAGAACTCAGGGGGAGACCCTTAAAACTCTTATTTGAAACTTAAAATTGTTCATCAACCTTGAATATTTGTCATCATCAAAAGGGGGAGATTGTTGGAACCTAAACGATTGAGAAGTTTAGACCCTCATTAATTTTGATGATAACAAAGTATTCACAAGAGAACAATTTATGTTCTAACAATTCTTGAAGTGTGCAGATACTAATATTACATATACTTCTAAGCCACTTAAGCAAAAAGGAAGAAGTTCACAAGAGAAGGATACACTTCATGTGTCAGCATCCGGCTCATCCTAGTATATTGTCTTCATGAGCGTCTGGAATTATCTTTTTGTGACACAAGGCTTGTCCATTTGCTACGAGCGTCCGACCTTCCTGTTCTGAGCGAGCGTCTGAACTTCATTTTAAATCACGTGATGGTCACGTAGTTGCTCTTCCTCTCAGAAGGTTCTGGAACGGATTTCGAATTTGATCTTATGCGCTCAAATTGTTGTACGAGGTATCAAAGGTGACACCTTTAAGCTAAAGACAAAAATCGTACAAGCATTTGTGAAAAGCAAGGTAGTACGAAAACGGTAATGTGTACTACTGAGATATTCTCTGGAAAGGAAAAAAGAGACAGCTTTTTGAAATCGCCTCACTCAATGGAAATGAGCCATTTTTACTGTAACGGTAATATCCTTTAGAACTCCTATAAATACCCCATGGTATCCATTGAAGAAACTGCCGAAACTCTACAAGAGAATATTGCTTTATTTACTGAGAACAAGCACTGTTGATATACACTACAAAGAGTCAATACTCTGAAAACACTGCTTCTGTGAGCAATCAAGTTTCGAGCCAAGTCTCTGGACTACAAGAACTGAACTCAGCGTCTGACACTTTCTTTTAGAAAGCATTTCTGTATTGAGCGTAATCTTTTATCCTTTGTGTGAGAGTTATTTCTGTTTGTATTCAACTTACTTGTAAAAGTTGTTTTGGCCTAGTTAAGGCTGTACCCTCAAAGGCTCGAATGTACTGAGTCGTTTTGAGAAGTTGAGAGTATTGTCAAGGTATTGACAGTAGAATACTCTTAAGGTTTTGTAATCAGTTGATTATAGTGGAAAATCCTTCAGGAACGAAGGGACTAGACTTAGCTACCAGTTTGGTAGTGAACTAGTATAAATCTCTGTGTCTCTTGCTTTACTGCTTTCTATTTATCTTTATCTTGTTCTGTTAAAAACAAGTTTTCACAAACTACTTTTCCAGCGTCCGGTTTATTTCCAGCGTCCGATACACAAACTGTTTTGAAAAACCTGTGTTCTAAGTGTTTTTAACTTAAAGTTTACGAAAAGTTTTTAACACAATTCAACCCCCCTTCTTGTGTTCACGTTCAATTTTAACAGGTTGGACTGGTTTGTGGAGGTGGAGTGCATGTTTTCTGAAATTTGGTGGTGGTTTGAACACTAATGAAGTGAAGGAGAGTATTATGCTCACAGCAGGAAGCAAGCAGATTCATGGTATAGGACTGTTGGTGTTGCACAGTTTGCAGAAAGAATAAGAGTTTCTGGTGCCAATGACACCACGGGTTTGGCACTGATGCAGCTGATGCAACACCTGCAGCAACACCACCACATTAGGAGGCGCAACCTGAGGCAACCAATGCAGAAGAGGAAGTAAGGCCAATGCAGTCAGCTTAGAAGGACCAGTGCTCGGCTACAAGCAGGGATTTTCTCTCCCTGACCTTTTTAATGCTTTAAATAAATATGTAGTATGTATTTAGGTAGTGTTTCTGTTTGTTTGTTTTGCGATTTTTCTGCGTTTGTGTGTCAACCCTTTCTCTAACATAGAGTATTTACAGTGAGGACACTGCAAGGAATTATGTTAGGGGAAGGATAGTTTAGGAGTTTTAGTGTTGCATTTGTAGTTGTATTTTCTTGTTCTTTTATGCTATCTAAAAAAAAAATTGGTTGACACAATGGCTGAACATGATGATGATTCTGTGCATGGTGTTGTTGGAAATTTTTGCGGATTGGTAATTGATTGGAACACTAATTTTTGACACAAACCCTTAGCTTGAGAGGGAAGAATAGGTAGCCTATGCACCAGTTGATGTTGAACCCTTAGAATGGACTGAACCTTATTGCCAAATTTGACCAATGAAGGAGGATTAGGCAAAAAGATAAGTTTGGGGGTATGCTCATTGTAAAGATTCAAAGAACAGGACAATGCACACATTAGTAATCAGAAAAAGCCAAAAATACATAAAAAAAAGTCTCTTTGTTGAGTAACCGGGTAACTTCATTACATTTGTTGCTATTCGCGTCAAAAGGCAAAGAGGCAAAACATAGAAAAAGACAAAAAGACTAAAAATTGAATAAGTGTGCATTGATCCCATGTTTTTCAGTTTGTTTGTGCAGTTTTGCTTATCATGTAGCCCCTAGTTCCTACAATTGTAAGCCTAGTCCCCTTTGTTAGATTAAGAGGTGCAAGTTAGGAAAATTCTTGGGGGGAAGCTGAGATGAACTTGATGGGTCTATACTAGCTTTTTGATTTAGCATAAGGGGTGCACACACACACTTGAAATCAGTGGAACAAATCAAGGAAGCATGAAGCACAAAGGGATTTCTTGACAAAGTGTTAGTCTGAAAGTGAAGCCATGTGAAAGCCACCCAATAAAATTAAATTCACCTTTTCATAAACTGCTGCATCTGTAACACTACTCTGCATTGTGTGTTTTTGTTTGTGTGTCATCACTCGAGGACGAGCAATGGTTCAAGTTTGAGAGTGTGATAACTCTTAGAAATAAGAGTTATTTAGCTCTTTTAAGCTTGAATTTGCAAAGCCAAAGTGAGTTTTAAGTGTTTAATGTGTGCATTTTAATTTAGTATAGGAATGTTTGGTTTAAAATGTGTTAGTTGCTGTTTTGGCACTTTTTGTGCCACTTTAGTGTGAATAATGTTATTGGTTTAGTGTACAAAGTTATGCAGGAAAAATTCTGGTGCTGCTACTTGGTGCCACACGGCACCTGTCATGGCACCTAACGCTGGTCTAATGCAAAAAACGTCAAGCTGCGAATTATTAAATTTTAGAAGTGGTTCAATCTGTAAAATGGCAGCCTCCTTGTGCCATAAAGTGATAGAAACAGTGGTCCCCACTCATATTTATGAAGAAGTCCTTATTTGTGAATGGGCCTTAGTTTCCTTAATGTAAAATGGATAAAAAGGGCCCAAAAAGGATGAAAGAGGGAGATTGTCATTTGGGAAAACCCTAAAAAAGGTTGAACACTCACTGGAACTGCAGAGAGGGTTTTAGAATTAATTTGACAGCACCCTTCCTCTCTCATTCCAGCCGACAACCACATTTCATCTCCTTCTTCCTCCATTTCCTTCCATTTACACCATCTTCCACCATTCCATCTTCTACCTTCCTTCACTTCCTCCAGTTTCCACCATTGTAACCCATTTTCGGAGCTGGTTTTCTGCACATTTGCAATGGAGCAGCACTTACGTTAGAGAGGAGCTTGGGCAAAATCAATATTTTATTTTGATTTCTTTGACTTGTGATCAAAATTTTTATTTTTATTAAGCACATATATATTTGAAAGTAATAAATTTAATTTCTAATTTAGTTGTTTATTAATAATAAAGACACATATATCTATAATTCTCGAAAAACGCGTGATTGTAAATTAAAATTGTATTTAAGTTTTTGTAATTGTGTTGTGTATATTATAATTTATAATTGTACGTGTGTTATGTTTTTTAACTATTTTGTGTATTATCATATTTTCTATAAATTGAATACATAAATTAATAGGGTATGGGATGGGTGTGAGAATAGAATGCCCAATAACAAAAGCATAACATTAATTAATAATTTGGAGTAGTAATTTGGAATACAAAATACAACCCGAAATTTATAAAAACATTAAAATAGACCCCTACTTGAATCAAAACGTCGAAAGACAATAATGAACTTAATGAAAAACGTTGCGTGTACAACTTTCACATTTGAAGAAATAGCTACATCTTGAAAATGTTTAACAAATCTTCAACAACACCTGACCAACAAATGTATTATTTAGTTGCCTCATAGCCATATTACGTTATTCTTGATTATTGGTCATCCTGTAACATAACAAAAGGTTGGTTATAATAATATAGAGATTTAATAAAAGATTATTAATAAAGGATGTAATATAATATTTTCACCTCATTGTCAATAAGGATCATTTCTATTGATAAAGGAAAACTGTTTGTTTGTGATGCATCAGTGCACCACATACGAAAAACTCCACCTACTAAATTTCGGTTCCGATAAATAGAAGAGTCAGTGTCAGAAATTTGATCATGGTTAGGGTTCATTTTTAATGACGAAAAGATTTGGTACGACCATAAAAGAGTAGATAAATACAAAAAAAAACAAACGATGAGAAATCAAATCGCAAGGAACATGCATCGTTTTATGCACTATTTATAGAAATCTGAATGCTTTCAAAATTGGTAGGCCAGCATTTTTATTGGCCTAAAACCCTAATTCGGCCGAAATTCAAAAATTATTAGGTTACATAAAAGTATTAAATTCATATTCTATATTAAGAGATCGTGTACATAATTTTTAGTAATATTTATTGTCTAGACATGAACATATACTAATTGCATATTTAGTTAATTTGTCAATGGAAAATTTATTCTTCACATATTGAAATTTTTAAAACGTTAATATTTAAGAAATGAAATATTTAATATTTTTGACCATGTTTCTTAATTTAAGCATTCCACAATTAATATGTTTCTTAAAACTTATTCTTTGTATTCATTACCATGATAAAAAATTAAATTCAGTTTTTTATTAAATAATTTTTTAACGGTTTTCATAATTTTTTTAAATATCATTATTTTGTGAGTCAGTGTTTTCATGTAAGTAATTTTAATTGACATGGCTATGAACTTTGTATTGTGTGATGTCATTTGTTTAGTTACCTTATTTATATTATTCATGTTTGTATATAATAAAGATAAAGATAAAGATAAAAATTGCGAAGAATTACAATAAATACGGTCGAAGAGTCATCAAAAAGCTTGATTAAATTAAACTTTGTTCATGATATGAGCCAACTAATTGTCACATCAAAAGCTTATCATTTATTGAGGTACGTACCTCCAAGAAGAGATTTGACCTCCGTCCTTGTCGAAAAATTGGAGATGAATAATCCAAAAGATAGTCACTACTAGCTGCTGGGAAGCTGCTGGTTGTGGTCATCAGGGTGGTGGCTGTATCAGCAAAAGTTGTGGCCTGGTTGGAGCTGCATAGTGGTACAGATGGTAGTGGTGGTGATAGTGATAATGGTGATGCTATGCTATTTAATTTCTGAAAATTCAGTGAAACGGTTTCATCATTAGATTTTTGTTTAAGTCAAAGTCAACTATTATATCACTAGCAAGCACGTGAAAATTTCTGGGTTCTATTTCCTCACCTCATCTGGTCTAACCAAGAGGGTGTCTATGTCCATTGCCAAATCAAAGAAGAAGGGATCCACTGAAGCAAGTTTCATTGACAAGAACTGCAGAATAAATTAATATTGAAGTATAAAGTTAGCTTTTTGGTTTATGCTTTGTAGGGATAAACCAATAAAAAAAAAAAACTTTATTCAAATGTGCTGTCAGAAAAAAAAAATCTACCTCTACTTGATTTTGTAAGGACTGTACGTAATTGATTATTTCGTCCAACACAAGGGCCTTCCCAGTTACCTATTTATGAACCAAATCAAATGTGTCTGTCAGAATAGAGCTCATAGAATGATAGAAATACAACCTAATTCTCAAACCAACATATGAAACAAATTAAACAAAAAAGTTCAAAGAAATGAACCTCCTCACCTTATCACAGCCAGGCACAAGTTTCTGCAATATCTTCATCCTTTCACTTATTTTCTGTCTTCTCACCTAAAATCCATTTTTCCAACATTCACTTTGAGACATGAACTGAATTTAACTTGTTAGGGCAACTAAGAATTTAGTTGTTAAAGTAAAATTAAATTTGTGTTGTATACTATACCCTTTCACTAAGGCTGTGTCTATCTGTTGCCTGACCCCTTCTTGCTCTAACATGGATATAGCCAGTTGGAGGTTCTTCATGATTTTTCTTCTGATCCTTCTTCTCTTCATTTTTCTTGTCTTCTCCTTTCACCCCACCACTTCTCTTCTTTTGTTTTTTGCTTCCCCCTTCTATTGAGTCCTACAATAATTAGCACAAAGTAAGAAAATCAATAAAATGAAACAATTATTATGGTTTCAAATTGCGGTCTATAACTGCAATTGCAATGTAAAGAATTTTGAGACCTCCGCAACTGCATCGTGACCGCAATCACAGCCACATCAGGCACATTTATCCACAATATCCCGCAATATAAAGGATTGCGGTGTAACCAACGGAAGACACAACCGCAGTTTAAAACCATATTTATATTCATATATCTAATCTACTTAACAACATAATAAAAAAGAAAATAAAACTGCATTAAAATAGCTAGAACAGAAAAGAGAAACCGTCACAGCTCAAAATTTACCTTAGATAAGGGGCGAGTACTTGTTAAAGATGCTGCAATTTTCTAGAATTTTCTACAAAAGCCTAGGATAGCTTATGCCTAGAAATGGCCATATAAGCCTAGAAGTATCTAATACAAAACAATGTAGAAAGACTAGAGAATTCCTAGAAATATCTACCATAATCAAATGCCTCTAGAATAATCAAATGTAAAATTAAGTCAAGAAAAGCCTAGAACCATCTATTGCTAGAACCATCTTCAAGCACCTATAAATAGGCAAGTTTGGGTGCATTTGTAATCAATCAATTTGAGAGCAATACAAACTACATTCTAGCTCCAAATTGTAAAGTATCCCTTCTTCTAATACTATTTGACTACATTCCACAACTTACCTCTACTACTTTTCTACTTCAAATACTATCAGTGGTATCTAGAGCCTGGTTCGGTCATATACTGGGTGTAAAAAATTACCCAACTATTTTCCAAAAAAAATTCCTCCTTACATTTTATACTAGTCCCAAAAATTTTCTTAACTCATGGCTAATACCATTCAATCTCCATCTATTACCGTTCTCGCTTTTACAATGAAAATTATGATTTTTGGAGCATTAAAATGAAGACATTTTTTTGCTCCCAAGATTTGTGGGACGGTGGAGAAGAAGGATTTACTGCTACTGCAGAAACTTCAACTCTATCTGCAAACAAAAAGAGTTGAAGGCAAATAAACAAAAAGACGCAAAGGCGTTATTTTTTCTACAACAAGCAGTAGTCGACGCTATTTTTTCGAGAATAATGGGAGCTACAAGTGCCAAAGAAGCATGGAGCACACTACAGGAGGAGTTTCAAGGAAATGACAAGGTACGTGCCGTCAAACTTCAAACTCCAAGACGTGAGTTTGAGTTAATAAAAATGAAGGAGTCCGAACCGTAAAAGATTACTATTCTAAAATAAAAGAAATAGTTTCTCAAATGAGAGCCTATGGGGAAAATATTCTCGACAAAAGAATTGTTGAGAAAATATTAATTTCTATTCCCTGTAAGTATGATTCAATCGTGACTACGATTGAGCAAACAAAAGACACGTCTACTTTATCGGTGTGAGCTAATGGGCTCTCTTGAAGCTTATGAGCAAAGATTGAGTAGGCATGAAGATGACTCAATAGAAAATGCCTTTCAATCAAAGCTCAAATTACGGTCTCAAAATAAAGGATATGGAGGAAACAAAAATAGTGGAGAAAATTTTAGAAACAAAGAGAATTCTAGAAATTTCTCAAAGAAAAATCAAGATGAGTATCCTCCATGTGGCATCCGCAAGAGGACAAATCATGCCGAGAAAGACTGCCGCTATCGTGGAAAAACACGGTGTCGACATTGCAAGAGATTTGGGCACGTGGAGAAGAACTGTTCAAGAAAAATAAACATCGTGCCAATTTCGTTGAAGAGCACGAGTGTGAGCAAAATCCACATGACCGTGAGCAACATCTATTCTATGCTACCCAAGATTCTAGTGACGAAATGTGTGGCAACTGGTACTTGGATCGCGGTTGCAGCAATCACATGGCGAAAGATGAGAGCATTTTCAAGGATATTGATGACTCCGTCAAAGTAAAGGTTCGACTAGGAAACGGTACAGTCGTGGAGTCAAAAGGAAAAGGCACTTTGTCATGGTGGAGACAAAGAAAGGTACGAGATTCATTAAAGATGTCTTACTAGTTCCCAATCTTAAAGAAAACCTCTTGAGCATTGGCCAAATGATGGAGAAAGGATATGCCCTTCACTTTGAAGGAGATAAATGCACAATCTATGATAACAATAATAAAAGGGGTGAGAGAGCCCAAGTAAAAATGGAGAAGAGGAACGAAGTTTCGATAAACTTTAAATATACCACTAACATTGCCATGAAGGTGCAAGTTGATGATTCCTGGCTATGGCATCGGAGATTTGGCCACTTCAACACTCAAGCCTTGAAGTTGTTATATCGTAAGAATATGATGAGAGATCTCCCACGCTTGGAAGAAAATAATGGAGTTTGTGAAGGATGTCTTCTTGGGAAGCAACACAGACACCGTTTTCAACCACCCAAAGCATGGAGAGCAAAAGACTTGTTGGAGCTCATCCATACTGACGTTTGCGGACCAATGAGGACACCATCACTTGACAACAACAGGTATTTCATCCTCTTTATTGATGACTTTTCTAGAATGACTTGGGTCTACTTCATCAAGGAAAAATCAGAAGTCTTTGGAACATTCAAGAAGTTTAAGGCCCTTGTCGAAAAGCAAAGCGGTAAACATATAATGAGGCTTAGAAGTGATCGCGGAAAAGAGTACAACTCCCACGAATTTGATAAACTCTGCGAAGATGAAGGCATTGAGCGACAGCTTACAGTCGCATATTCTCCATAACAAAATGGAGTGTCTGAAAGAAGAAATCGCATACCATGGAGATGGCGAGATCAATCTTGAAGGAAAAAGAATTACCAAACACCTTTTGAAATTTGAAGCGATCTACTGCAGTCTACATACTCAACAGGTGTCCAACTAAGGCAGTTCAAGACAAAACTCCTATTGAAGCCTGGAGTGGGCAAAAACCATCGGCTAAACATCTAAGGGTCTTTGGATCCATATGCTATATTCATGTGCCAGATCAAAAGAGACATAAGCTTGAAGACAAGGCGATTTAGGAATCTTCTTGGGAGTACAAAGACGCAAATAAAAGGCTATCGAGTCTACAACTTACAAACAAAGAAGCTCACTGTCAGCCGAGATGTTGAAGTTGATGAAGGTGCTTCTTGGAACTGGGATAAAGAAAAAATTGAGAGAAGCGGTTTTTCGTTACCAGTACAACAACCTCAAGAAGAAGTCGACGAAGTAACTGCAGGTTCAGGTACGCCCCCTTCATCTCCACGACAACGACAAGATTCTTCACCAGAATCTACTCCGATAAAAGAAAAATCGTTGGTGGATATATATCAATCTTGCAACTTGGCTATACTTGAGCCTGAAAGCTATGAAGTAGCTTCAAGGCAAGAAGTATGGGTCAAGGCAATGGAGGAAGAAATAAAAATGATAGAGAAAAATAACACGTGGGAGCTAGTAGACTGTCCAAAAAATAAAGATATTATTGGAGTCAAATGGGTTTATAAGACAAAGCTTAACCCTGATGGCTCAATACAAAAACACAAGGCTAAATTTGGTAGCAAAGGCTACTCCACAAAGAACCTGGAGTCGACTTCAATGAGACATTTGCTCCAGTTGCTCGAATGGATACAATAAGAGCTTTAATAGCTCTAGCGACTCAAAAGGCTGGAATATTTTCGATTAGATGTCAAGTCAGCCTTCCTCAATGGGGTACTACAAGAAGAGATTTATGTGGAGCAACCACAAGGCTTTGTCAGCAAAGGCAATGAAGGCAAAGTGCTAAGACTAAGAAAAGCTTTATATGGTCTAAAACAAGCTCCTCGAGCATGGTATAGCAGAATTGATCGATACTTCGCCGATCGAGGATTCAGGAGGAGCAAAAGTGAGCCAACACTATACGTCAAGACCCAAGGTCAGCAAGATACTCTCATTGTCTCCCTATACGTAGATGATCTTATCTACACGGGAAACAATATAGAAATGATAACTAAGTTCAAAGAAGACATGATGAAGACATTCGAGATGACCGACCTTGGCTTGATGAATTATTTCCTCGGCATAGAGGTAAAACAACAAAAAGAAGGGATATTCATATGTCAGAAGAAATACACAGAAGCATTATTAAAGAAATTCAGGATGAATGACTGCAAGCCAGTCGCTACTCCGCTTGTAACAAATGAGAAGCTGTTAAAGGAAGATGGAGCACCAGAAGCTGATGCATCGCACTATAGAAGCTTAATTGGGAGCCTATTATATCTTACAGCTACGCGACCAGACATCATGTATGCTACAAGTCTTCTATCAAGGTTCATGCAGAAACCAAGTCAGGTTCACTATGGAGTAGCTAAAAGAGTTCTAAGATATTTACAAGGCACAAAGGAGTTTGGTATATGGTATAAAACCATGACCAACTCAAAGTTGATCGGCTATACCGATAGTGATTGGGCGAGTTGGTGATGACATGAAGAGCACATCGTGCTATGCCTTCTTACTAGGACCAGGTTTTTTCTCATGGGCATCAAAGAAGCAAGCGACTGTTGCACAATCAACGGCAGAGGCTGAGTACGTGGCAGCAGCTGAAGCGACAAATCAAGCTATATGGCTTCGGAGAATACTCGGAGACATGGGTGAACAGCAGGATGACCCTACCATAATCTACTGCGACAACAAATCGACAATAGCAATGGCAAAGAATCCAGTGCATCACAACAGAACAAAGCATATAGCAATCAAATATCACTTCATCAGGGAAGCAGAGGCAACTAAAGAAATCGAGCTCAAGTACTGCACGACTGAAGACCAAATTGCGGACATATTTACAAAGGCATTGCCCAGAGTCAAGTTTGAGGAACTGAGGACAAAGCTCGGAGTTTCCGAAAATTGCATCAAGGAGGAGTGTTAAAGATGCTGCAATTTTCTAGAATTTTCTACAAAAGCCTAGGATAGCTTATGCCTAGAAATGGCCATATAAGCCTAGAAGTATCTAATACAAAACAATGTAGAAAGACTAGAGAATTCCTAGAAATATCTACCATAATCAAATGCCTCTAGAATAATCAAATGTAAAATTAAGTCAAGAAAAGCCTAGAACCATCTATTGCTAGAACCATCTTCAAGCACCTATAAATAGGCAAGTTTGGGTGCATTTGTAATCAATCAATTTGAGAGCAATACAAACTACATTCTAGCTCCAAATTGTAAAGTATCCCTTCTTCTAATACTATTTGACTACATTCCACAACTTACCTCTACTACTTTTCTACTTCAAATACTATCAGTACTCAAGGAAGATCCATTTCTGGTTCTCCTCTTCTTCCCCATAGGAGTACTCACCTTTTGAGTGACTTGCTCACCGTTTTCAAGCTTGTACACTACCATGGGGTTCTCAGGACTCTGGCTTTTTACAAAAGAAACCTCAGTATCACCGATACTAATAGAAGGATCCTGATGAATGTGGAGATGGTGAGGAGGAAGAAGGGCAGTAATGTTTATATGGGGTTGGTATTGGTATGATGATGAGTCAACAATAAAGGGATGGTATTGGTATGAAAAAGCTGCCATGTAAGAGCTCCTCTGGATTAATTAATTAATTTGAATATAGTATGAGTTATCAAGATTTAAGAACTCTAGAAAGTGATAGAAGAAAGAAAGGCAAGGCAACACTGGCTCTGCTTCTGCTGATGTATCAGTCTGGACTCAGAAAAAGTTTTTGTCTGTCACAAAACTCAGAGGCCAGGCCTATATATGAACACCTTTTTTTTTTTTTTTTGTTGACAAATATATATATAAACACCTCGTGGCACATAAAATTGCTGAAATCTTTAAGCGGTAAATAATAACTCATTCCCATGCAGAGACAGTAGATTTGACCGGTCTAATCTTATCAACTCAAATTTTTTTCCCCCTCTAGCATGATTGTCAATAATAAATGATCCCCAGTCCCAGTGGTCACAAATAAAAAATGGTTAAATTGAATTTTTTGGTTGGTTAAGATGACTTCTATTTGACTTAACAATTTTTTTTTTTTTGACGAACTGTTTGACTTACTAATAAACACCTTCTTATGGAAACATCACTAATCATAGTTGCAGAATTTTTTAATAAGATGCTCACAATTTTAGGATTTTTTATGTGTAAAATAGAAAAATTATGGTGGATAAGCTTATAGCTTACACTGTAAAATTATAGCTGATAAGTTTATCCAGCGTAAGTTACATTGTAAGCCTAAGTATGTGTTTGGTTTTGCAATGTGGCGAAAATTGATTTTGACTGAATTGATTTTGTAAAATTGATTTTGTAAAATTGATTTTACTTAAAAGCGAGTTGGAGATAACATGATTTATATTTGGATACATTCAAGAAAAAAATGATTTTTATTTATTCATATTGTTTGGATAGTTTGGATCAAAATTACTTTTAAGTGTGGAATTACTAACATGGTCCTAACAACTGTGTGTATCAAACTAGATTTCTTTTACATTTTAGATAACTTTTTAAATTTTTAAAATTATTAAATTTAATATAATTATATAATATTTAAATTTATGTTAGTATAATTTGTTTAAAAGACACTCTTTAATTTTTTTAAAATAATTAATTTTTATTTTCTTTTAAAAACATTATGTGATAGTTTTTTAAATATATTTAATTAACTAATACAAACATTTAAAGTTAACAAAAAATGACTTCAATTTAAAAAAAAAATTATGACATGATGTGGTGCATTGATTTGCAGAGCAAAGACATAATGTTTGTTATATACTGAAAACATAACGTTAAAAAAATGCTAGCAAAAACAAAATCAAAAAAGGTAACAAGGGCAGCTATGGAATGTGTCTATATGCACTAGGTAAAATTGATTTGCATCCATCGTAAAAGCTAGTATTTCTAACTTCACATAGAATCAATTTTAGACACCACAGTTGATTTCTCATACAAATTCCAAACACCTTCACAACAAAGTTGAATTGCGTTACTGGTGTGGCAACTTGCATGCATGGGCTTTTGACGTACAACCAATCATAGGCTAAATATGGTGCTAGTTTAGAGTTTGAGTTGAAAATCTGGCATCTTTGCCCCGTGCCTTATCTTTTTCTCTTTTAGTTGATGCTAGTGGTGTTGTAAGGCTTTCCGTTCTAAAATAAGTGTCGTTTAAAGTTTTTTTACATAGATTAAAAAAGACAATAAATGAATGAATGTGAGTACGTAACAATTTTATAAAATTATTTTTGCTAACTATTGGTTGCTATAAATGCATAGTGGGGTGTAATTATTTAGGAATAATGCACATAATATTAATTTGATGGTACAATTGAAAAAAATTAATTAATGTTACATTAAAAAGATAAAGTAATACTTATTTTAGAATTTTTTTTTTCCTAAAATGACATCCGTTTTGGAATGGAGTGAGGGTCCGTTTGGTTTAGATTCTTGTAAAATAGATTGTGTAGAATCTTATTTACAAAACTGAGTTTTAAAAAATGGAGTTTAAAAAAATGATTTGTGTTTGGTAATGATATTTTAAAACTAAGTTTGGAAGAATTGATTTGTGTTTGATTGACAAAGTAGAATCACTTTTGAAGTGTTAAAATACCCAAACGGTGTTTTACAAATAGAAAAGCAATATCACACCTCCTGCAACAAAACGACGTTTCGCAAACGCAAACAAAAAACAGAAAATTTACCAAATACTAAAATAAAAAAGTAAATTCCGTTTGCCAAACACAAACAAAAAAAAATGGCGCAGACCACCGTTTGTGTGCCAAAACAAACGGTCACAGAGTAGTTTTTCTTGTTTTTGTTCTGCTGTTTTTGTTTTCCACCGATAAAAAAAACTAATAAGGCTTTGTATCAAAAGCATTCTTTCATAAAGTTTATTTACCCATGCTTACCTAATTTGTTTTGCCGCAAGATTTATTTCAACTGTATTTTGTCTTTGTGCGGCGGAGGTGCAGGGACAAGGGACATCTATAGTCTAAGTATGATTTGACACTTGTTGGTATGGGTCGTTTGAGAAGGTAGGAATAAACTTGTCTTCTTGAATAAGCCTTTGGATCTGCGGCAAACCTAAGACCCTAGTTTAGAGATCGTAAAATTTTTAAAATTATACATTATTATTGTTAAAAAAATTTAATAACAAATCATTGCTAAAAAATTAAGAGACTAATGGTGGCAGTAACGAAAAATAAACCCATAAGCAGTGGCATATCCAAAACCCTGAGTCAACGAGGTCAAATTATTTTTAGAAAAAAATAATAATTAGTATCATGCGACCCTCAATATGTAAGGCAGAAAAAGTTATGATTCTAAAAAAATTAAGAATTATTATTATTTTTGGATTTTAGATCACTAAGCTGTTACAACTCAGGTGTCCTAAAACTGATGATTAATAATATATCACATCTCAGTCACCTCAATTTTAATTAAAGATTTTATTTTAAAAAATAATAATTTTAGCTAAGAGAGCACTAATTGAGCACTTGAATAATTCATTATTAGAATTTTTTTTTTGTATAACTGTACAAGAACAAATAAACATGATAACATGTACGCATGTTTATCAATATCAATAAGATGTCCCCAATGTATAGTTCAAGTGGTTGAGTTGGGATACTTGAAGGAGTTAGAGAAAGGAGGTCTAGGGTTCAAATCTTGGCTATTAATATAACTTACTAATAACTAACATTAACATAACTTATTAATAACTAACATTTGATTATAAAAAAAAATATCTATAAGATATTTTTTTAATAAACTACTATATGTGTGTGTGTATATATATATATTTCACATTATGCTATTAATTGTTTTCAGCCTAATGGAACGCCAGACGCATCCGTGAGGAGCAATTTGTCAATTGATTACTATTAATTAATTGAAAAAAAAAAAGAGCACGTGAGGATGCTATTGTAACAATTAATATGCTTCACAATTTCGTCCTTTCTTCGCAAAATGGGTGGAACAACTTTAATACGTTGGGTCCACCTAAACTATCCTTTTCCATCCCCTCTGACGGGGAAACAAACAATGGATGACACAACTTTCATGATATTTTCTCTTTTAAAGCTTTCCGTCATTCTCTGGAACAAACAATGTGTTAAGGTTATTTCACGTTAACCAAGAAATAGCTTTGCAATAAAGACATTTCCAGTTGTACCCTCGTACTTTCGGTGCACCCATTTACTCTTTCTACATTAATTGTTACAATAGCTTCTCGGTGCCATAGAGGAGCTGTGGCTCCCCCCAATCATTTTATATTTTGTTAGTATATATACATGTATTGCAATGCATGTTTGTTATTTCAGCAGTGGCAAGTGTCAGTTTTGCGACTCGCACAAGTCTCGATCGAATCACTTTTTTTGTTAATCGAATAACTCATGTATTTTGTCAACCAAAAATGTGTTTTTTGCTTATATATGAAAACGAAAGAAATACTTAATATACTTATATGCATAAAAATAACCAAAACAAATGGCCTTTGTGGGATTCGAACCGTGTAAGTGTGTTTAAAAGTGAGGGAACCTTACCATTGGACCACATAACAATTAATATATCACTTGTGAAATGCTTATATATATATATATATATATATATATATATATATATATATATATATATATATATATATATATATATATATATATATATATATATATATATATATATATTTTGAATGATTTTATGGCTCCCTCAGCTATTCAATCAAGCTCCTCCATTACTGTTCAGCGCAAAAGTCTCCACTCACTCAACCTACACATCTTATCATTTCTATCATTATTATTATCTCCACCATTCAACTTAAACAAATTTTGGTTCAATCAAGCTCCTCCATTACTGTTCAGCGCAAAAGTCTCCACTCACTCAACCTACACATCTTATCATTTCTATCATTATTATTATCTCCACCATTCAACTTAAACAAATTTTGGTTCAAGTCTTCAGCGTAAACAAAATTTCCACGAGAACGTAAACGTTTCCAGCATTCCGGCATTTCTTTCTTTGATTCAATTAACACACTTTTAACAACAACAAAAAGACTTAATACAAATAAATTTCTCTCTATAATTTTTAATCTTAAAAATTTTACCACCAAAAATGTTGATTTGAAAGATAAAATTTCCCTCTGATTTGAAAATTAAATTAGCTTTATATTCACATCCATGTATCATAATAAAATTTCTTTCTTGGGAAAAAAATAATTTTTTTGGAAATAGATGTATCATAATTAATTCATCTTTGAACTTCTCAATTATTTATTAATCAACTTTATGGAAAATGTGTATGATATTTATTGGGGATAAGGGTATAATTGACAAAATGTAACATTAAACTTCAAAATGACAGATAAAAAAGAACAAATTTCTTCTTAAAAACCGACAAATAAAAAGAAACGAAAGGAGTAAATATTAAGGGTATAATTGACAAACAAGTAATTAATGTAACCTTAAATTTTGAGAACTACAAATAATTAATTAGAAACAAAATTTTTCTAAAATACCGACATATAAAAAGGAACGGAGAAAGTATTCTTCAACACATTAATATCCACTACTAGAAAAATCAAAATTAGAGAGGGGTAAATTCCCTCACTAAAAGCTAAAAATCCGTCACTAAATAAATTAGTGACGGAATTTGTGACGACCACGAAATTCGTCTCAAATATTGGTGTTGCAAAACTTTAGCGAGGGAAAACTAAATCCGTCACAAATTGCGACGGAATAAGGGCGTTACAAATTTATAAATTCCGTCACTAAATAGAAGAAATACAATAGAGTAAAATATGTCGCTAATTAGAGAGGAAGTAAAAATTCGTCTCTGATCCCAGAACCAAAATTCCAGATCCAAATCCCAGAAATTAATCAACGCAGAAAACATCAACGCATCACCAAAATTTCAGATTCAAATCCCAGAAATTAATCAATGCACGAAACATCAACGCATCAAACTTTCAACAAAATAGCAAGACAATTTCAACACTGAACCAAAATACTAAAAATATCAAACTTTCTACAAAAACCCAAAAAAAGTTCAATCTTTAACAAAACTAGATCAAACTTCAACGCATCAAACTTTACATCATACACAAAAGAACAGACACAATATATCCTAAAAAGAAAAAAGAGAATGATGAGAAGAAGAGGAAGAAAAACAACAGATCTCAGATATATTCTCTCTAAGAACCACAAAGCACATCTTTCTCGTTGGTGGCAGATCTAGCGCGAGTGCTGGTAGATCTGGAAGGCAGCTAGCAACTGGAGAAGAAACAAAGTTTGCAATGAGACAGATCTTACAAAGCTTTGCGGTGGTGGCAGATCTCGCGATGGAGTGGCGTGGAGGTACGTAGTGGTGGTGGATCTCACGCCGGAGCCAGCGGTGGTGGCAGATCGCGAATCATGTCCTTGACCTTAGAGGAGAAGGGGGAAACACATTCAGCTCAAAAGAAACCCTAGAAACGCGCGTGAACCTCAAATCCCACCGAAATCTTCGAATTCCTTAGATTTTCTCTAGTGACGTGCCTTCAGCATCGCAAATGTGGGACGGATCGACGCCGTAGGGATCAGAACTAGCGACATTGTGAGGAAGCCTCAGAAATTGCATGCGAAACGACATGCCTCGCTGGTGTTGCTCTCTGCTTCGGAACCTGTGGGGTTAGGATCCCCTACATCACGAACGAGAGATGAAGAGAGAGAAGTGATGAAACTGGTTATTGGGTTTGGAAGAAACAAAATGCGAAGACGTGAGAGACAGGGGAAAGAGAGAATTAAAAATCTCTGGAATGAGTGTTGAGAGCAAGTTTCAATATAATAATAATAACCGAGACAAGTCATTTAGTGCACTACAAAAATATGCTAAATAGTGGCATTTTTTTTTGCAATTTGCAGGGGTTTTCAACCTCTGCTAAATGATTTGCGAGGGTTTCTAAAATCGCCCCAATAACGTTCGCCGCAATCTATTTGCGGAGGTTTTTAGAAACTGTTGGTGTGCCCCTTATTTTGTGGCGGTTTTATTGCGAAGGTTGATAACCTCCACAATCTGCGACGTTGATTCCAATAGTTATTTTGTGGGGGTTTTTAACCTCCTCTAATTGCCAGTCATGGGTTCTAAAGCTACCATTATATATTTTCATTTGTAATCAAGTTTTTGAGTTGATTGGTAATTTTATTATTAGCTTCCCTATATTATATATCTTGCTATTTGAATAATTTTGTTACAAAATATATCTATTTTCTAATACTTTGTTCCAACAAAAAAGAAATAATTTGTTGCAATTGTAAAACATGAAATAAATTTATCAATGTCCTTAATTTTTCGAAAACAAAGTGTATACCTGTACAATCCATTCACAGATGAATAATTCAACATGTGTATTAACATGATAGAGTGAGTAGCAGCAGCTGTTTATATAATTACTGAAGTGTAAATACATTACAATGAACTCTGGCAATACTCAAGTGCAAACACAATAATATGAACTACTCAAGAACCACTTTGAGACATTCCTCTAATCCACCTTTAAGCTTCCCAGCATGAAATACATTTAAATGTCCATATTCAGCTGATGCATTTTGACGTGACTTGTTTTCTTTATTAAGATTTTCCTCATCATTGTGATCATCTTTATCGTCCCCCACTATTACGCTAAAGATAGTTAAAGCAATAAAATGAATTAATGAAAAATATTGGTGGAAAAAAAACACATAAAAGGAAATGACAAAATTTTATAAGAGATAGTGCACTGATTAAATGTTAATACGGAGAAATGCACCTTCCATGTCTTTGATGTAGGTAGGAGCCCCAATACACAAGTCAAAACTCTTCTTACGTCAAACATAGTGAAAACAAATGTCTATGAGTAGATCAACAAAACTTCACAGTGAACTCAAACCCCACTTTGTAATAACTCATGTTCCAAATCCCCCAATAAGTCCCCTACAAACAAACAAAAAAAGGAAAAGATAATCAAGGTCACACCAATCATTCATAACAAAATTTACATGCAAAAGAGAGCTAAAGCCCTTCATATGAACTAAAATGTTCCAAGATTTCATTAAAAAAGCCTCATTGTCGATTGAAACCTGGCAATGCATATTAATATAATGATAGAACAAACAAAAAGAAACAACTCCCACCAAAGATTTCATTAGTTATATGCCAGAGTTCTTAACCAATCAATCAAAGACACTTGATGCAGATGCTTGCAACCTGACTGCATGGCCGGTGTTTGACATTATGTGATGTGGCTGTCCTTAGAATCTCTTATTGATTTTTATCCTGAACTTTTTAACATCAACCTAAACTCAAAAAATGGTTAGGATAGGACTTCTATCATGTGATTTTAAAATTAAAAGATTAACCTTTATATGTTGGGTATGCATAGGCGCGGTGTAAGGAATCTAGGAAACTACAGTAGCTAACTAATAAAATAAAATGAAAATGCTAAAGAGAAAATTAACATTCTAAACTTTCTTCATATTCTTTCTTGTTGTTCTTTGCTCAATAAGCAAATACATTTATAGAGTCACCAAAAGGTGTTATGCTTAGCATATTCTTTAGATTCTTCCTAACAAACCCCGAAGGGAAATAACGACTCATCATTCTTCTAAAAAGTAATGACTCATCACACTAACAATTTATTCTAGATATTTCTTCTCACTCTCATGGTACTTGGGCCTAATATTTGGGCCATAACATTCCATTGGTCTTGCAAAAACACCTTGTCCTCAAGGTGTGTTGAAGTCCAAAACCTTGTGCTACAGCCCAAAAAAATTAGCCAAAGGATTGCCAAAAGATAGGCCAACAAAGGCCCATTCGATAAGTATCCTTCCTTTTTCCCTTTTTTTCAAAGCCCAAATCAACAAAAATGAGGTAGCTGATCCATGGTCACTAATGATTGAAAACGGGCTGGCCCAAGAATGGAGGAAAAGGGAAAAAATGCAACTGACCCATAACTTCCAAACCCTAAGTGATTGCCACAGAGTGTGCCAATTCCAAACCCTAGTATTCCTTTGTGACCCAAAGCTCCAAGGCACCCACGGCCAACCGGAAGCAGGTCCAGGCGGCGGCTCCTTCATCGAAAAAGAAGTTGTTGCAGTAGTCGTAGTTGCCATGACTGAAGAAGGCGAACACACACTCGACGGAGCCGCACTAAGTGAAAGCGAGGGTGATGTAAACGAAAGCAGCTTCGGAATCACCACCGTCACTCGTGGCGATGGTGTAGGAAGTGGATATCCTCCTGGGTCGAACACGAACATGGAGCGGTCTGGAGGTGTCGGCTGAGGCAGCAGAAATGCAACTGCGTCAGGTGGCTCCAGAAGGGGTACCTCTGCCGGAACTATCATCGTTGAAGATCCTTGTCTCTCCTTGGGTGACCTTGAGTTGAACGATTCAGGCAACAGCCGCGGCCATGGATTCTTCGTCACTGGCGTTCGATTTGGCGGTGGAGCCCGTTATTTGAAAGGGTTTTGAGAAATTGGTGGAGGAGCTTGGTGAGGTTCTGCTTCTACGTGTGATCTCCCATCAGCGATGGTAAAGAAGTTGCTTCCGACGTCTATGGGCTCCTGGGATTTCACTGATTTTTCTTCACTTTCAGAGACAGCAGTGTGGAGGAGGGGCTCGTGTGAAGGAACCAGGTCTTGGTAAATGTGGTGTCCGTGGGATTTCACGGTGTCGTCAGCGTGATTATCCAGGCCAGAAACGACGTTATCAGAAATCATTGAATGATTTGGTACCTGATTCGTCGAATCTGTGAGAGCCACATTGACAAGCTTTGTTGGTTTCTCAGTGGCTTCAATGAAATCGATAATGGCAGAATAGGTGCTCTCATGGGGGTATGAGCTCCTGGGATTTCTCTATTTTTTCTTCTCCTTCCCCTTGTCTGTTGGTTGAAAGTACTGAGGTACTGAATCATTGTGGAGGGTGGGTTCTATTGGAGGGATTTGGTCTTGGGAATGGAGGTGATGACTGTGTGGAGGAATGGGGTCCTGATAATGGAGGCGAGGACTGGGTGAACATAGATGAGTGAAATTGATTACTCCTGGTTTGTGGTGGAAGGAAATCTGAGAAATATATGGAAAGGCGGTGACAGTGTGGGTGAGGTTGGAAACTTCAGCAGCAAACACCGAGAGTGTGTACTATAAGGTTTGTTAATTTTGGAGGATAAAGCGGAGGGTGGTGACATGGTCATCAATTGGGGGAGGAGAGGCCATGGCAAACGAATGAAAGCACCAATGTAAGGAATCTAGGAAACTACAGTAGCTAACTAATAAAATAAAATGAAAATACTAAAGAGAAAATTAACATTCTAAACTTTCTTCATATTCTTTCCTGTTGTTATTTGCTCAATAAGCAAATACATTTATAGAGTCATCAAAAGGTGTCATGCTTAGCATATTCTTTAGATTCTTCCTAACAAACCCTGAAGGAAAATAGTGACTCATTATTCTTCTAAAAAATAATGACTCATCACATTAACAATTTATTCTAGATACTTCTTCTCACTCTCATGGTACTTGGGCCTAATATTTGGGCCATAACACGCGGAGTCGTAAATATATCAATAGAAAGATCAATATTTCAAATCGTATTGACACTGTTGATTTTTTTATCAATGATTATAATGCTACACTTTATTCTCTAAAGTACACCGCTCCTTGAGAAAAGCCAAAGTCTAACAATGAAATATCATAAATTAATTTAATGAATCCATCTCCAAAGGGAAAGGTGACAAACACTGATACAGACTGTCATCAAACAAAATTATTATGTTAGGGTGTTTTTTTTTCCTCCCTGAGGTTATCATTGCAATGAGTTAACACAATCAATCCCTTAGAATCTTAGAAAACAAAAATTTCAATACCTAACACCCATTTTGAGAGTTGCTTCTCTTCTAGTCATTGTAGCCTGGAAACCACCTTCATAAAATTTGTGCATAGTAGGTGGTCTAGCCTTGAATGCTTGCCAAGCCTAGATACCATATCTACATGCATAAGCTGCAGCAGCTATAGCAACCCTTGCGATAAATGGTGTACCATGTTCCAAATTTCAATTTCAGTTCCACAAAAGAACAGAATGTCCCTTATTTATACTTCATGCACACTTGCTAACACCATACAATCGTAAGACTACTGAATCAGAATGTCCCTTGTTTATACTTCCCCCATGTGCAATCAAAGACCACAATCACAAAGTTTCTAGTATAAATATAAAATAAAATAAAGCACACTATCAACATTCCATAAACAATACAATCGAATAATTGGTAGGTAAAACTAAAAAATAAAGAAAGAGGAAGGACAGCCCATCATTTCCACATTCCCACTCCCTCTACAAACACTATTATAATTGAGATCACAGTTGAAAACACAGTCAAATTATGGTATAGAACAAGCCAAAAACTTGGAAAACACAGTCAAATAAAAAACAAGAATACAAACTTTGCTGAGCCAATGTGATTCCTCGTGTCAGCTTGTCCAATCTTCTTCTCCACATGTTTTTCCATTGAATATCGAAATTGAACCGCACAAGCACAAAAATCAGGCAGAGGCACAAATAATCAGAAGAATAAATCACTTAGGGTTTTAAGAGAAAGAAAGGATTATAGAAAATTTGCTGAAGCCTACACTGCCAATATCTCAACATTTTTTGTGGGTTTGGCTTCGGCTTCTGAATGTTCATCACCTACTCAACATCAGTATCAATCGAAAGAAAGAAGAAAAGTCGGAGCCAAAAAATAAAGATACAGGGAAAGAAGAGAGGCAGAGAAAGTGGTAGAAAAAAGAAAGAAAGAAAGAAAGACGAGAAATGAAATCCCCACCATTGGCCACGCAGCTGGCGTCATGCACTAGTAAATGGCACCATGCTAGCAACCTTCTTTGCGCCACCACCGCTTTCGATTTGTGGCTATGTGGCTTCGCCATGTCGTTTCACGCGAACGGAACCCCTGCTTCATCGCGAGCAGATGCTCTTAGCGGCCATCGCTACCGCGCACATCTCCTCTCCATGGTGGCACCACCAGCGGCGCTTTGACCGTCCATTAATCTCCTCTTCTCCCTATTCTCTCACTCCCTGTTGAACACTGGGATGATTGGGAATTAGCGATGTTGTAGTAGGAGAAGAGGTTAATGTTTCAGTAGATGAGAAACGAGAGAGCGAGAGTTGAGAAATTTTAGAAAATGGAAAAAGTAGGGTCTACGATAGGCTGGGGGAACTAAATAAGATGGAAACAAATGTTCATTTAGAGGGGCTTTTAACCCCCTTAAATTAAACGAATTTCTACAACGTAAACTGTGAAAGTGCCAATTTTTAACTAAATTTGTGGGGGGTTTTAAAACCTCCGCAATAAAACCCCCACAATATAGCCTTTTTTTCTGTAGTGATGTAAAATCTCAGTATTAGTGACGGAATAGATCCCTCTCTAACCATTGAGTTTAAAATTCCGTCACTAAATCCGTCACTAACAGTATCTTAAAAATTTTGTGACGAATTTAGTGACGGAAGAGTTAGAGAGGGTATTTTTCCGTCTCAAAAATCTCTCACTAAATATTTTTTAGTCAATTTGTGAAGAATTTTGTGACGGATAAATTAGTGACGGATTTTTTCCGTCACTAACTCCGTCACAAACTAAATACAACTTAAGTCCACCTGATATCTTATTTTCCGTCACTAAATTCGTCACTATTAGTGATGGATATGCGTCCTTCTCAAATTTCCTTTTCTAAAATTGATTTTTCTAGTAGTGATCACTCTTTAATGGCAACCGGGTGAAAATAGACAACATATTTTTCAGTTCCATTTGAAATTTTACAAAATTTAGTATAAAAAAAATTACAGAAATTGTTTTGCAACACAGAATTTTCTGAACTTAGTTATGGCATTAAACCAAAGGTGGTGATAAATTTAACACAAAGATCAATATATTTGGGATCCAGCTCCTCTAAAGTGAGCTACTCACTTTAAAGTGTAAAGTAAACAATCTCAATTATTGATGAGAAAATCAAGAGATGATATTAACTATACATGCATAACAAATCACCTTTGATTTTTTCATAAACGGTTGGATTACTTATTTTACTCTCTACCCACTTTAGAGGAACCAAATCCATATATTTGCACAATATTTTTTTTTGTCAGTTAGTAGAAATGGTAAATAACAAACACACACACATCTAAACGGCAACACCCGGGTTCAAACCCCGGTCTCAGCGTCCCCATATCGCTAAAATTGACAAGGCAACCAGCAATGGGGACATATATTTGCACAATATAATTATAAGACTAACATCAAAAGTATCATAATTAAATAAAATTCTCTCCGAAGTATTAAAATTCTCTCGGAGTAGATTACTGGTTTGATTCAAACTTTGAAGACATAATACTCCCTCTAATTTTTATTATAAACAAAAAAAAGTACATGTAAATACATATACCATTTTTTTTTCCTTATAATGAAAAAACGAAGGGAGTATTTGTGATATACACGTGTCCGTGTCCCGTATCCATATTTTCAAATTAATGAATTTGTGGCAGTTTTTCCCAACCATGTTTCATTCACACCCCAAAACTCCAAAATTTAGCTAGGTTCATGTACAGTAGGATGAACTACAACGCGCGTGCTCAATGGTCTTATAGTTACAGAATGAAATTCTCATCTGGTATTCAACTTTGCCAGGCTATTTGTGATATGTTATCGTTCAGCGCGTAGTAAAGGTCATGTCATCTCATCATGGCATTCAACTTTGCCAGGCTATCGATCGCATGCACCGAGACTCACAATTATTGATTTTCATGAAATTCTCGTGTAATCCGGGTTGGTACTCGGTTCTTAGATGTTAAGTGTTCTGGACGAACATTTTAAAATGTGTCCACCTAACCATTTAAATTTTATCCTATTTGTAATTTTCTCACTTAATTTTTTCACATAAAATACCTAATATGCATTAATAATGTATACTATTTTTTTTATCAATACCAGTACGTATGGAAGTAACTAAATACAAAAATCTCAGGTCATGAATGGATTCAAAATCTAATATATAAATAATATGAAAGGAAAAAATCATTACAAACCGAATGAGTCTATTTACTATATATAAAAATCAATAGTTCTGTTAATTACTATTCTACCCTCATTTGACTCGTGTCAGATGCTCATTAAACAAACTTGAAATAACTCATTAAATTATATTCAAAATAAATCCGAAAAATCACACTCTTATTCAACAAATTTTCAAAATTCTCTCTCTTATTTTATCCATAAAAACAAATCTAAAATATTTTAATATTTTTTAAATTTGATTTTTTTTAAATACAATTCTAAAAAATAATTATCCCCCTCTTATCCAAAAAATCTACCTCCCATTCAACAAATTTTCAAAATTACCTCCCCTAATTTTGTTCATAAAAAAAATCCGAAACAAATCCAAAAAATAATATTTTAAAAAATCACCCTTTATCCGAAAGTAATATTTAATTGCTAATTATCTCCCCTTATCAGAAAAATAATATTTAAAAAAACTCCCTCTTATCTTATATGTTATTTTCAAATTTGTCACTAATATAGTATAAATACATTTCTTCTTTCAATTCACATACATCTCTGAATCTCTGCTACTATGTTTAGTTCAAGAAACATACTATCCCTTCTTCTTCTTTTTCTCTCAATTCACACACATCTTTGAAGCTCTTTTTTTCACATCGGGTGTGATTTCTCCTCTTACTTCATGTGCGATTGTTTTCTTCTTTTTGCAGGTTTCTAGATATCAATCTGAGTCCAGTGATCACACAATTATTGCACTATTTGTCTCAGGTCACCACTTGAACAATTTCTTTATCCACGTGCCACAAGTATATACATGTTGAATTAGGTTTAAGAATTTGCAGAATTATATATTATAAAATTTGCACAATTTTATATAATTGGCCACAGTTATATATTATATTATAAAATTTCACAATTTTATATAAGTCGCCACAGTTATATAGTTTTAAGAATATTAAACCAATCCGCATAATTTTAGGCATGAATTCTTAACACAATAAATGCTTTATACAACTGACTATTAGCAGTCATCAACTGATTTTGGACCTGACTTCATAATTTTTTGACATAACAAAATCTTTTTTTAAAATTTAGAAATTAAGTTATAATAATATAAAATATAATTTTATTATATATGATATTGAATTAGATTTCAAAACTGAATTTTTCAAAATCTATTTTTTGAAATAAATTATCTTGAATTGAAATTGAAATTTTCTATATTTTATTGAATAAAAAATTGAAACTTTATTAAACAAAATCAAAATTAATTTTAATATTTTTATTAAATGATAAATATATTTTAAATAATAATATAAAATTTAAATTAATTATATATTCAAAATTAGAATTTTAAAAAATAACAAATAAGAAAATATTAAATGGGTGTATCCCTTAAAAAAATAATAAGCGATATAAAAACTTAAAAATAAGTATTTAAATATTTGATATTTTGAAGAAATTATCTATAACTAAATTCATAAATTAAATTCTAATTATTTTAAAATATAATTTTTTAACATATAATTTTGTTTTTAACAGATAATCGATCTAATTTAATCAAATTTTGTTTTAATATTCAAATTTAAATTAAGTTCAAAATTTAAAAAAAAAATTGGGATCTACTCAGCGCAAATTTAAATTTGAGATCTATCCTATCGAAAAACATACATGTCTGATTAATTTAAAAATTTTGTTTTATGCATGTTTTAATATTCATATTTCTTAAAGTTTAGCAAGAAAATACGATGGGGTGAGATGAAAATATTTAAATTTAAGTTAATTACAAAATAATATAACTTCACCAGAAGGAGATTTTGAAAATATTTCACACTTAGAAAAGATTGAGAAAAAATAACTTTAATAATTTAAAAACTGCCAAAAATAGGAACATACCTAATAATCTATAATTTAAATTAATTATATTTAGAAAATTTAAATTTGATTTATGAAATATAATTTTTAATAGATTACATTGAGGTAGATTTCAAAACTGATTTTATAAAATTTAAAATATGAAATTAAATATCTTGAATTAAAATTTTTTAAATTTGAAATAAGTACTATTAAATGAAATATTGATATTTATCCAAAAATTGAAAATTAATTTTATTTTTCTGTTAAATTAAATAATTTAAATATAAATTAATTATCTATTCAAAATTATAATTTTAAAAACTAATAAATAAGAAAAGATCAAATTTAATCGTTGTGTTTATAATATTAATTTGAAATTTAGTTGTTGTAATTTTATCGTCTTTTATCACATATTAAGTTTATAATTGTGTTTATTATTTATAAATGCTAATTTTGCTTATTAGTCACTACAGCGAAACATTACATGTTGTGGGTGTAATTTTATCGTCTTTTAACACATAATAAATTTATAAATTTCTGTATTATTTGTAAATGATTATTTTGGTTTTTAGTCCCTACAGAGAGACATTACATGTTGTGGGTGTAATTTTATTGTCTTTTAACACATATAAAATTTATAAATGTGTTTATTATTATATATGGTGATTTTGCTCATTAGTTCCCACAGGAAACATTAAATGTTGTTGTCGTAATTTTATCGTCTTTTAACACATATCAAATTTATAAATGTCTTTATGATTTATAAATGATTATTTTAGTTTTTAGTCCCTACGGGAAATGTGAGTGTAATTTTATCATCTTTGAACACATATCAAATTTATAAATGTCTTTATAATTTATAAATAATTATTTTACTTTTTAATCCCTACGGGAAAATATTACATGTTGTCGGTATAATTTTATCGTCTTCAAACACATATCAATTTTATAAATATCTTTATTATTTATAAAAGATAATTTTACTTTTTAGTCCCTACAGAGAAACATTACATGTTATCGGTGTGTAATTTTATCGTCTTTGAACACATATCAATTTTGTAAATATATTTATTATTTATAAAAGATAATTTTTCTTTTTAGTCCCTACGGAGAAATATTACATGTTGTCGGTGTGTAATTTTATTGTCTTTGAACACATATAAAATTTAAAAATATCTTTACTATTTATAAATGATAATTTTGCTTTTTAGTCCCTACATGAAACATTACATGTTGTCGGTGTAATTTTGTCGTCTTTAAACGCATATCAATTTTATGCATCTATTTATTATGCTCAATCTTATTTGAATTTAACAGAACATGAATATAATATAAACATGCTTTTACATATATAACAAAACCGTTTACGAACAATGTGATTCTGCACATGTGTAAAAACGAATAAGACCCGTGTGCACGCACAGGTAACATGTTAGTTATATAAAAAAAACTTAATTCATTTTATAGTATCTTTAACTACGAATGGATATATGAAGAAACAATTTACAAACTTAGAAGACCGTGAAATCTCATGTCTCACTTTCCTCAGCGCCTCTATATCTCGCAATAAGTTTCTATTATTGTAAAAAATTCAAACCAAAATAAATATGAATATAATACCAAAATAAAAGTTGAATCAAATAAATTATAATTCATGTGTTTTTTATTTAATAAATTTAGTCAAGTGTTTTTTTTAATAAATTAAACTTTTGTTGAAAACAGTTCGTACATAGAGAAATTAATGGGCAAGTAGCACGATTCACTGGAATTTAAATTTGAAAATTCGGGTATTGAATTGTTTTTTTATATTGTGTTGTAGTGAAGGTTGTCAAAACCGGACCAGACGTCGAACTGGAAGACGTGGTTTAAGGTTCAGGAGTTGGGCCGGAGTTGGACCGAAAATAAATAAATAATAATTTTTATAGTATATTAAGTAATACATATTATAATATTTCATATTAAATTTATGATATAAATAAATTACATCCAGATTTTCAATTTTAATAAATAATTAAACATCAAAATTGTTAATAGTAGGCCTTAAAACCTAAGGGTATGTTTGGATATTTTAAAATGAGCGGAGCAGAATAGAATAAATTTCTCACTCCATTGTTTGGGTATAATATGATGGAATTGAATGGAATGTGAGGACTCAAAAAAATTTTATTCCTTTTTTACCCTCATTTTCAACACACAAACCGTCTTCTTCCCCAATCTTCTTCCCCACCTCCACTACCAGAACGTTCATTCCCATAACCACTTCCCGAACGTTCATCACCATATCCACCACCACCAGATCGCCCCCCATCCCCATAACCACCACCGGAATGATCATTCCCATACCCACCACTACCACCGCCAGAACGCCCTCCATCACCATACCCAGCACCGCCAGAACGACCACCGTCACCATACTCAGCACCACCACCAGCAGAACGCCCATACCCACCACCGCCCAATCCACGGAGAGGGATAAAAAGGCAATTAAATAATTTATAAGCTTCATTTCATCGTTTACCGTCCGAATCGGAGGGATGAAAAATTGGAGGAGAAGGTGGTATGTGATTGAATGGATCCCATCATGTTCCATGCCACTCCATTAATTTTTGACAAAACCAAACGATGGAATCTGCCTCCATACCACTCCATTTCACTCTGTTCCATCAATCCAAACAAAGCCTAAAGTGAAGACAAACTAATAAATTAAAAAAAAAAACTTAAGGTGAAGAAGTTAGTGGGCCATGGAATGGACTTCACAAGTCCAAATAACCTCAACGTACATTTTACGCCTTGTTTCAAAAATCGTGCAGCCTATTGTTTTTTACAAGACAGTAGGTTGAAAATGAAATCCAAAAGTTCATTGACTGAAAAAAAACGTGCAAGTAACGCAGAGGCTGAGGCGGCTACCTTCTTCTCTCTTTCTCTCTCTCTCTCTCTCTTTTTCTTTCTCCACTGTGCTACTACCTACTCTTTCGCTGTCCCAACTAGCAGTTTCGATTCCACTACAGGCGGTGTTCTTCCCCGTTCGAAGGTCGCCAGAGAGTTTTTGACATTTTGTTGTTCAGTCCGAAATCTCTTTCTCTTACTCCCTCTGTCTCGGTAGTCCTTATTTTGGGTGTTTTCGATTTGAAGGTCGCCGGAGTTTTGCTTTGCTGATGAAAGAAAATTAGTTTTTCTGCAAACCAACTACACCCGGTAGACTGCCGATTCGTCCCCGGTTTTCCGGTTTTGTATCGGTTTTTCCGGTTTCAATCCGGTTCTTGAAACATCCTGTTTCGTGGTCCTTTAAGACCGGCTTGGTGGGCAGTTCGCGATCAAACCGGTCGGACCGGCCGGTCCGGTCCGATTTTGACAACTATAGTTGTGGTATAAAATTGTTCGTATATACATGTGACGTGATATATAATTCTATCTATTATATATTGTGTTATATATATATATATATATATATATATATATATATATATATGTCATTCACCTCTAGTCCGAGTGGTAAACTCTAACAAATTTTAGTAACATAGGCACATTCGATGTATCCCGGGCTCGAACCCGAAAGAATGACTTTGGTATGCGTGTTTGAGGCGTGGCGAATGACACTTTGCCTATGAGACCAAAAAATAAAAAATATATATATATATATATATATTTCTGTATGCCGCATCATCAGTCGTCTTCTTCATGTAGAGGGTATACGCTTTTCAACCCTCCATAATTCTATGCACTTTTCTTATATTCAAATTACTTTTCTGACTTTAACCTGCATGACAGCATCAATAATAGAAATAGAAATTTACGTATTTATGAAACCAAAACCATAACATTCTACTATACTCCTTTCGGTCCTATATATAAGAGACAAATACACTTTCTAGATTTCATTAAATAACTGATGTATCTGGTCTATAATATAGATCAGATATATCAGTTATTCAATAAACCTAAAAAGTGCATTTATCTCTTATACATGGGACTAGAAACAGTAACATTTGTACTGACATAGCTGCATCGCCGTCAAAAAAAGACATAGCTGCATTGATATCGAGTTTGTTTATTTTTTGGATCCGTCAAGCATGAGTAAGAGGCGAGCTAACCTGGCAGGTTCAAGTAATCACGTTCAAGGTTCTAAATAGCGGTCGCGGTCGCGGTCGCGTTAAGGATTTCGCGATTTCGGCTGTTGCGGATGTTGCGTTGCGAATTGCGGTCGTCACGGTGTGAATTAATCACAATATTGCACAAATTATATTAAAATTATTTGTATTATCATATAATATACAATAACTTAAACTAATATTTTTAGGGATATTTTAGTCCCTATTAAAGACTAATTTAACCTATATTTGAGATTTTTAATGACTAAATTGGTATTTTTTTATTTCTCAGGATCTAAATTGGTCTCCATGATTTTTGTTAGGAACCAATTTGAGTATTTACTCTTAAAACAAACACAATCATGAATCTGGTCTACATGTAATAAACTCAAAATTAAAAAGAAAGAAAATGAAATAAGTGACTAATTATCAGTACAGTAAAACAAAAAATGATTTGTTTATTAAAAGGATTGAAAAATTTAAAAAACCAAAATTGTGTGGTTAATTAAGAAAATAAGCATTAGTAAAAGATTGGGCTTAATATTTTTAAAAAAAAAAGAAGAGGATAAGGGATGGGCTGAAGCCCAAGTAGCGCAAAAGAGAAAAAGAAAAGGCGAACCCTAATGTTGTTTGCTCCCTTGCAGCCGCAAGAAGCAGGAAGGAATAAAAAAGAAGAAAGCACGCCGGGGGGGAGTGAGGGCAACGGCCGGTGCGCGCGGCCATGCGCATGACAGAAGGAGGCGGTGGTGGCGAAGCCGCAAGAGAAGAAGGGGAAAGGCGCCAGAGGATGAGACCGAAAGGGAGAGGGGGAGACCACTGCGGCTCACCATGGCGCCACCGCTGACTTGTCGCTAAGCTCGCTCTTGATCTTCTCTCTCTTCCATTCTCCCTCACGGAGTATCTGTATCCTTCCCCTTTCTTCTTTTTTTTTCCCCTTCATTTTTGGTTCTTCTGAGGAAGTCTTCTGAAATGGGTTGCCAAAAAAAGCTCCGTCTCGGTTTCGTCACGGTTGTCACAGCCGCAACACCGTGTCGTCACGGCCGTTTCGTGTGATTTTGGATCACACCGTGATTTCGTTCAAAAACGGTTTCGGCCGCAACCGATACCGTTTTGTCCCGGCCGTGACACGCGAATCGTTCCGTTTTTTAAAACCCTGATCACGTTTTAAATGCTCTTTTTATTGTAATGCACGATGGTCTAGTAGTGAACAATATTGATACGAGGAATACTAGTACTCCCTCCATCGATGGCACACCTAAGACCTTGGCTTATCGAGTGCAAAAAATTTTGAAATCGTCAAATTAAATTATAACAATAGTATTGAGACATTTTTCAAAAGAATAACAATAATAAATGTTTACTCTTCTTGCAAAATAACAAATGCATGATTTTTTATAATACAAAACAAGTTTTCGGACTTAAAAAAATAGAACGGTTTTGGAATTAAAAAAAATTACAAGTGCGAGTGCAATCCTAGACAAGTAAGTCTGCCTCTGTTTGAGATGAAAGTAGTATGGGTCTAGGTGCAAAATTTTAAATTGCGAGGGGTCAAAATAAAAATTATATAAGTAAGTGAAAATTTTTAAATTTCAGGATATGCAAGTGCACACCCTCGTTGTAACCTAGGTCTGCCTATGCCCTCCATTCATTGGTGGCCCTGAGCACGGTCGTGAGGGGCGACCGCCTAGGGCCCCATTTTTTCGGGGCACAAAAAAAATTCCTTAGTAGTATATATAAATATTAAAATAAAAGTTTTATATATTTAAAATTACATAAAATTTCCTTATAAAAATAATTCAACAAGTTATTTCCCAAAACCAAGTCAACTAATGGGTGACTATCTAACACGTAATGTTCCATTTCTCTTTGTATCAACAACAATATGCCTGTGATATTGGACACTAAAATGATGATAGTAAAATTTGGGGGCACAACGGCAAAATGGGTCTCTCGATCTTTCTGTTTGTTCCCTCATTCTTTTTCTCTCTAATCTCTAGTCTGTTGATCTCTCTCACCATCTGTGTCTCAGCTCTATCTCTCTCTATATGCCACCGAAAACGCGGGTCCCCTATCATCTTCTCCCTTCTCGTCGCACACCAATCACCGTCACAAACCCACTTGCAAGTCGCCATAGCAATTGAGAGTCACCCACTTCCCAGCCACTGTAAGCCTCCATCATTTTGTTCAAAAACGTCAAATTCGTAGAAAAAAATATTGTGATGAAAATTACTCTAAATGCACACAACCGAACATTGGGTTTGTCGATAAGTCTTTTAGGATTCATTATTTTTTATATATTGTAGATCAAACAATTGGCTCACTTAATAGAAGATTTGAGCAATATAACACATATGAGGAGATTTTTTTTATTTTTGTTTAGTGTTGAAAAACTTAGATCACTCCTTGATAATGACTTGAAATTATGTTTTAAACATCTTGAAACTTACCTAAAATATGATAGTAATAATTAATGATCTAGATGGTGAAATTCTATTTGAAGAATTAAAAGTCATTAGAGATGTTTTAACAATTGAATCAAAATCAAGCTATATGATATTGAGTTCTTTGTAGACATTTAATTGTTTTCCTAATACATGTACGACTTATAGAATAATATTTAGTATCATTGTTATTGTTGCATAAAGAAACTTTTCTAAATTGACGTTGTTAAAATCTTATGTGTGTTCTACTATATCACAATATAGATTAAATAGTCTTACTTTGATTTCTACCAGAAATGATTTTTAAAGAACATTGATTATGGGCAGACTATTAATGATTTTACAAAAAAAATGCAAGAAAGATAATATTTAAATGATTATGAGGGCATTATTTTCTTGGTTCGTCCAGGACACCCAAAATCTAAGGACTGGCCCTGCCTCCATTCTATAACTTTGGTAGTTTAAGATTTTTACACACAGACCAATATTGAATCGTTTAATTGAAGTATATTTTTATCAAAATAACTTTATTAATTGTTGCAGGTTCCAAAATAATCAATTAAGTATTTTGGGTTGTATCAATTTTCAATATAAAGACAATAAATATATGAAGGGTATGCTTGAAAAAAAATGTGAATTATATCTTGAGTTTATAAAATACTTATTGTTTTGAAACAAAAAAAATGTCGAAACTACCAAAATTATAGAATAGAGAGAGTAATATTTATGGACATATTTTTCAACGGGTTTTATATAATTGATTCACTTTTTCAAATGTATTTATCTGTTAAATCTATAACTTCTATAAAAGTGTATTTATAGAAAACAATCATAAAATATGTATTTTTTTTAGTGTATCTTTTGTTGCTGGAATTACTTCGGCCTAGATTTTTTAAGCTTAAAAAGAGAAGTTGGGCCAAACACATTTTAAGAAAAACTCTTTATAAAAAAATAACTTCTTTTATAAAGGGAAAAACATAAAAGAAATGCTAGCAACACACTCTCTATCACTCTCTTTTGAACATACACTCTCATATTAGTTAAAATTCAAGTGAATCCCACTATTTTAGGGAATGGGTCCCACCAAATCATATGGGCCCCATTTGATTTCAACCAATAGGAGAGTATGTGTTTAAAAGAGAATGATAGAAAGTGTGTTTCTAGCACTCCTCAAAACATAAAATGAGGAGCTTTACCAAGAATGCACAGAACTTTTTTCTGAAAGGCCTATTCAAATCCTCACATATCGTATTTTACGTTCATTTGTTATTTTTTGGCTTAAATATTTTTTCGTCCCTGTAATTATAAGGGTTTTTGTTTATTGTTCCTGTATTTTTTTGTGTTTTTATCCCCACAATATAGAAATTTTTGTTTTTGATCCTTGTTGTTTTGTTGTAATCCCTATAATATTTCCATGTTTAGTTATAGACCTTAAAATTAGAGACCATTCTGATTTTTATCACTGAATCTGAAATATGAACTATATAAGGACTAACTGTGCACGCGCACACACACACACTAGTTACTAGTGTATATTATAGGTACAAAAAAAATTATAGGGACCAAAAACAAAGTTAAAAAATTACAGGAATGAAAAACAATTATTTTGCACAGAAAAAAAATAAAAAAAAATATCTATATTTACAGCAATGATAAGTACATTTAAGCCTTTTTATTTTACTTTCGGGAAGTTGACGTCTCCTTACTGCCATAATAATACAACTAATTGAATATGCAGGCCCCACATTGATATAATTTTCTAACTTTTCTCCTCCGTAAGGTTGTCAAACTCGTGAGTCTACGCAAATTCGTGAAGCTTCCGTAGACTCGACTCGTAAACTCGTAAGTGTTTACCTAATATTAAATAAACATATAAATGACATATATACATAATATAAAACAGTTTAACACAACAATCAACTCCATAATAAAGTAAAGTAGCAAACCACAATAATAAAGTGTATCAGTATATTAATACTAGATAAGATTATATTATATTAATAACCAAATCATACATAAATTCATAGAAACATAAGTTACTAAAGTGAAAAAGTTCAAAAAACAAAAGCTAATTTGACCTAACAATCTTTTAGTTTTTAGTCAAACACTTTATTTCGTAGCCGAATAAAACAAAACAAAAATAACGCTGAAAAAGTAAAATTAACTTTATAAATCTAATATATATTGCGGCATACAGGTAATTCAACCCAAGTAGCCAACAATATTGACCAATAACTTACATTTTAAAGCCAAGACAATGTAAAATTATAAACTCGTAAACTCTCTAGTAAAATCAAGAGTTTACTGATTTTATCAAAGTTTACTTAAACTCTTACTAGTTTATGCAAAAAAGAGTTTACATGCGAGTTAACTTGTTTTTTTTATCTAGAATCATAAACTCGTAAAAGTTTAAGAGTTGACTAAAGAGTTTAACAACCATGCTTCTCTGTGATGACAAAAGCTTTGTGAGTACATGAAAAATGGCTACACTCATATCAAATTCTAATTATCAAGTTTATCATGTTTTAGACACCAAAAAAGGTAGTTATTTTTATTAAAAATATGCAACTAAATAATTTTGCAATGCACCTACTGAGACAATTTTAGGCTGAATTTGGTAAAAATAAGCTATAAACTAGCTTACTATTGAAAAGCTAACTGATAGCAGATAGCTTATAGCTGAAAAGCTAGCTAATTAAAAATTGAATTGTTTTGTAAAATTAGTTGTTTAACTAACTGATAAATATAAAATGACATAAAAGGATGAGAGTTTATCTTTATTTTAAATTTAAAAAAAGATAAAGAATAAAATAATGAGGATAAAAATGGAAGAAAAGATAAAAAAACAAACTATAAGCTATAAGTAGCATCTCAAAAATAGCTATAACCTAGTGTGATAAGCTTACTTATCAAACACATTTTCTATGACTAAACAAGCTTATTAGCTAGTCCAATAAGCTATAAGCTAGCTTCTTGGCCTTACCTAATCGAGTCTTAACCTTTGTGTTGTATTCTTAGTGGGGAATTAGACCAACTTGACATAACCAAATGTATCTAAATTTTGTCATATGAAAAGAACATTAACCAGAGACAAATAAATTCATGTTAACATAAAAAATTTATACATCACAAGATTTATATATTTTTATTTAATTTTTTAAAATAAGAAAATAGTTAAAATACATATTATGTTTTTGGCTTAAATAGATCGCATTATAAAATTTTGATATAATTTTATTTTATTTTGAGTTGTAATTAATGAGCTCATTTCAAAAGGCTTAATTGTTAGTCATCACAAGTTTTTAAAATTTTCACTCTAATGTACTTTGGCCCTGTTTGGATAAACAGCTTATTTAAGTGTTTATGGCATAAGAGCTTATCGTATGAGAGCTTATGTCATAAGCACTTATATTGAATAAGCTATTTGTGTTTGGATATGTACATTGAAAAGTACTTATACAAAAACTAAATTGTTTGGATGCATAATTATGTAAGCACTTATAAAATGTTATATTTTTCAGAAAATTTAATAATCAAACCATAATTTAAAATATATTAAAAATTTTAAAAAAATACTATAACATATCACAAAATGGATATTAAAAATTAAAAAAATCGCCAATCACCATAACACAATTATTATTAAAAAATTTGAAAATATATATATTTATATATATATATATATATATATTAAAAGCATGATTAAAAATAAAAAAAATCATTGACCTATTATTAATTTTTGTATTTTGAAAATTAATAACATAATATATCACAAAATTATTATTAAGAAGTAAAAAAAAATATAAAATAAAACATACACATACACACAAACACCCAAATATAAAATACTTTGAGAATAAATAATGTCTTCTATTTGTGATAATATTTTAAGTATTAATCTTTTGATAACTTTAAAGGAAATATTTTCTGGAAAAAAATAGTGGAAATGGTGGTAAAATTATTGAATCCATTTTTATTTTTGTACATTAATAAATATCTTGTGTTTTTGTTTGAGAATGGAGATGTTCTCGTTTCATCATTGCTTTCTTATAAAGCAATCATGTGGCAAATCCTGCAATTCACGTGCAGGTAGCAACCCCAATAATAAAGGATGGGTTTCTTTTTTCTTTTGGGTTTACAGACGGAGTGGTAAGCACCACCCGTAAACTGACACACGTAAAGTGGGGATCCCAGGCTCAAACCTGGGCAACCACGAAAAATGTTCAGCTTAACAACGTCAGCTTACGCCAATTGTGCTAGGTCTTACAGATATAAAGGATGGGTTTCTAAAAGAGAGGGGGAATCAATTTGAAAAATAAAATAAAATAAAATGTAGGAAAGCAAGCAAAAGAACGAGGAATGGTTTCGAACTCTGGTCACGGAGATTGCTCAGCAATATTTTGATAAGCTCCGCATAAGCATTTGCATAAGTTGTTCAAATAAGCTTATGAAAATTAGCTCAAATCAACTTATGGGACGGTTATAAGCTCTTATGGTAAGCTCACACAAACACTCTTATAAGAGCTTATATCAGTAGATAAGCTCAAATAAATCAGAAATAAACCAATCCAAACAGGCCCTTTATGACTCTGAGATAAACTCCTACTCCTCATTGTGGGCTTCCTTTCGATCTAGTGGATGACACGGGTCAAAAGTCCATCGGTTGTTGCTTCCAGCACCCCACCATGCTGCTGTCAGCACCCCCACCCCACTAACATTTTTGAAATCCCAAAAATACCCCAACAACATAAACCCAAATTTATTTTTTTCCCCTCCCATTTCTTCTTCTTCTTCCTCCCATCCCTCCTCCACCACCCCACCACCGTCCTCCACCACCAACCACCGGAGCACCACCCTCCACCGCCACCACCTCTCCAAAATACCTCCACTCACCTAAAACCTATATTTCTCTTCTTCTTCCTTCTCCCTCCCATCCCTCCTCCACCACCCCACCACTGAAAAACTCGCTGGAGCCACCACCCCCCATCACCGGAACACCTCCATAGGGGCCACCGCGACCAACCCAGCGACCACCGGAGCTAATTCTGTTTGTTTTCGCGATTCTCCTAATTTTTTTCGCAGAATTACAGGCTTCCGGTAATTGAATTACCAGAAGCTGTTTAAAATGTATTCCGACAATTCAATTGCCAGAACATAAATATGCTTCCGGCAATTGAGTTACCAGAAGCATATTTTTTCAAAATTATGATATGTTCCGACAATCGAATTGTCGAAAGCTATTGAAAACGTATTCCAGTAATTAAATTATCGAAACATATCATAATTTTGAAAAAATTGCTTCTAGCAACTGAGTTGCCGGAATACATTTTCATCACTTGTTTGAAAATGTATTCCGGTAACTCAATTGCTGGAAGCATATTCATGTTCCGACAATTGAATTGCCGAAATACATTTTAAACAGCTTCCAATAATTTTACAGGAAGCTTGTAATTCTGCGAAAAAAATTAGCAGAATCGCGAAAACGAACAGAATTAGCTCCGGTGGTCGCTGGGTTAGTCGCGGTAGCCCCTAGGGAGGTGTTCCGGTGTTGGGGGTGGAGGGGAGGTGGCTCCGGCGAGTTTTTCGGTGGTGGGGTGGTGGAGGAGGGATGGGAGGGAGAAGGAAGAAGAGAAATAAGGGTTTTAGGTGAGTGGAGGTATTTTGGAGAGGTGGTGGCGGTGGAGGGGTGGTGCTCCAGTGGTTGGTGATGGAGGACGGTGGTGGGGTGGTGGAGGAGGGTTTGACACCAAAACCCGCCCTTCTGCAGCAAAAGAGTCGATAGTCGCTACCTCAAGGAATTAAAATGGTATATTGTACCTGGAGATAAGTTGTTACGCGTTTCCTCCAATTAACTGTGATAACTTGCAATGTCCTCCCTGAATTTAGAGCGAATCTGCTTACCCCAGCTCTCAAGATCATCAACACAACAACAAGCTCGGTCAGAAGGTCAACATGACTCACTTGGTTCCAGCTATTAGTCACAACTTCTTCTAGGTCAGGCTTAAGGAGCCAAATTCTCAAACTTGAAGTGCCTTATGGATCTGTGAATGGAATGATCCCTCACAAAGAGAATTGGATAGTGATATGAGGCCGAGAATACTACATTTGGAGCCTCGCCTGCGAAAACATGTTGAGCAACTCGCTTGTTGCTAGAGCACGGTCCAACCTTTCCTCTATGTGTCTATCAGTACCCAAGCTCTAGAACCACGTAAATGGATAACCCTTAAGACGAATATTAAAAAGCCCCTAGTCCCGAACCGCTTCTCTAAAGTCTTGATAAGCCAATTTGGGTGGTCCACTCTGCCCTTCTTATCATCTGCAGAAAGCATATCATTAATGTAACACCAGGTCCCTCTGCCGCTGCTTTGGGACGGCAGTGGGGTAAGCCCCACCTTGGCCGATATTACTCATAGGACTTCTCTCCCCCCTTTTTGGGGAGTTTTTACCTTTTGCTGGATTCGAACCCACATCTAAAGGGATAAAGGTAATGGGAAGGAAAAGAAGAAGAAGGAAGAAAAAAGGAAGAAGGGTGTGAGACCGGAAGGGGAGGAAGAAGAAGCAGAGCGGCGGCTCTGTGGTGGTGGCGCGGTGGTGCGCCTAAGCAGAGGAGGGAGGCGAGGCCGAGAGTGAGAGAGAGGAACGAAAGAAAGAGAGAGATGGAAAAGGGAACTTGAAAATGGAAGAGGAAGAAGGAGGTTCTACCTCCAGTGAAGGCCAAGGAAGAAGAATCAAGGATCCGCAACCAATCTTTTCATCTCCATCAACACCCAAAGTTAGGGTTTTGCTCTCCAAACACTCAATGTGAGTTCTTTTTAGGGGTTATTGTCATATAGAGGTTGAGAACCTTGAAAAACCCATTATTAGGAAGTTTGTCTCTAATTGCATGTGTTGAATAATATTCTTGCATGATAGAGCTTGGTAACCTTATGTCTAAGTCTAGGGGTTCTCTTTTACTTTTAGGATTCTTGAGCAAAAAATATGTTGTTAAATATTTTGATGGGTTGCATGTATTATCTTTGATGATTTTGATGATTTGGGGATGGTTAAAGGAACTCCCATATATGTTGCATTAAGCTTATTTTGTGTGCCCATAAGATGTTTGTGTGATGTCCTCTAAGAGTCATCTTGCATATTTGATGTTAGGAATCATGAGTTAATTCCAATGCTTATGGATATAGTTTAGATAATCATAAATGTCTAGATTTAAATATGTGATGGTTGTGATTTTGTCCTTTTACTATAGGTATGAATATCACCTCCAAACTATGAGAGGAATCAATAATTAGTGTTCATTGGGTTTTGGCTTAAATAAGGATTGGGATGAATCTCATGAATAATTTGTGGATTGTCATGATGTATGCCTTGGTTTTCCAAATATACATGTTAATGCTTATTGGAATCATCATTGATTTGAAATTGGGGTTGAGTTGGTAAGACCCCTTTGGGTTTGAATTTGATAACGCATGCTAAATGAACTATATGTTTGATTTGGAGTTGTTTTGATAAGTGTGTTGGATTCTTAATAATGATTGATTATGTTGTATGCAAGCATTCATGAATGGTATGTAATGGGACGGGGTTAAGAGAACTCAATGAGATTTTTATATCTCACTCATTTCCTTTCTTTATTTCAGATTGACAGGTAGTTAGCGGAGACTAACAAGTAATTGAGATATTGCTTGACAGCTCACCATATATGGAAAAGTTGATCCATCGTCTTACCGGATCACGAGTCTTGTCTCATGATTCTTTGTATTTTGTGTCATATTATGTTGAGTGTTAGTAGGAGATAAATTGAATAAGTTGGTCAGCTTTTGTTCATTCTTATTAATCACAGTGTTATATGTATATTTAAAGTAATTTTCGCTAAAAGAAACTCCGGTTTATGATTCTTTAGGCGTTCAAAATTTTTAATTAGTCAAAGTTCTGTATATACCCTTTAAAGGTTGATTATTTAGTAAGTGACTCCCTAACCAGAGTCGGGGCGTTATATTATGGTATCAGAGCAGTTTAACCCTCTCGGACTGTGAGTTAAGTGTGTCTATACGTGATCCGGTTTAGAAAAGTGTCAGTTGTGACTGTAAATCTGAATTTTCTAAATTCTTTTGATAAATTATTAAGGTAGGTTACCTTAAGGATTTGTTAAAGAATGAGGAAAACAAAGATGAGCAGGAGTTAGTGTAATATTTTCTCATTTTACGAGATTTCTAAATATATGTATATATTTACACGTGAGGGTATATACATATATGCAATGATTTAGATGCAGGATTAAGTGAACTTGCGTGATGTTATGTTGAATGATGTATATGTTAGGGTCTTTGCCTTTTTCTGCTTGGCTTAAGCTATATGCGTGATTGATTCATGTGTGATATTCTGTTAATTCACTAATGCATTGAATTCATTCTTGTTTATTGTTGATAATGGATTTAATGAACGGATTTAATGAATATATTCATGATTGAATATCTTATTATCCTGCCTTGAAGTTGAAATGTCGGTTCTTTTTGGATGGAAAAGGGTTGGCTGTATACCACCACACCGACATACGCTTCAGGTTTCCTTCATGTTCTCTCCACGGAGTGGATTTTGAATTTATGTTTGTTTTGATTAGCGAATATATGCAAGTGAGACCTTCTCACTTAGTGGATGGGCAACCATAAGACCCACTAGTTTTCATTCCTTGTTACTTGGTGTGAGTCTTATGTTTTCCTTGAATTCTTAGGAGATGTAAGTTAGAAATGATATTGGTTGTATGTTGTTGTTCAAATTTTGATGATGTTTTGATTTCTAAAATATGGGTTATTTCATGAATCTAACATGTGCAATGAGCTAAATTTTAATGCGTCATGTCTCATGTTTGATGGGTATCTTAATCTTATAGTAAAGGACTAGGTGTCGTAGGAAACCATGAAATGGGATTGTATTAAATCATGTTGATTTTAGGAGCCGAAAATAGAATTGGATAAGTTAAGGATGCAGAAAACTGGTTTTTGCAGAATTTTTCACACGTTAGCTGGGCGAGCCACACTGCAACCTGCAAGCGGTTGATTATGTGTGGTTTCGCTGGGCGAGCCTCTGCTTAAAATTTCTAGGTTTGCTTCTGTCCATTTTCGCTGGGTAAAGTCCTGCATTTTGCAGGGTAAAAATGCGATACAAATCCTTACCAAAAAAGGTGTAGATGACCTAATTAGCCTTAGGTTCCTTCATAAGAGTTGTAGCTCTAGATATTAGCTATCAAATGGTTTTAGTTTCAACTCAAAAGGGGGTTTTTAGCTCTACTTATGCCCTAAATACTGAACACATGTCAGCCATCACGACTAAAATACAACATTGGGTTTGATGTGAGTTAGCACATCCTAGATGACCAAACTAGATTTTTGAGCCAACACAAAGGTTGTAGATAACATTCTTATGTTTCTAAAGAGACTAAGCTTAGATTGAATGGGTTAGTATAGCTCTAGATATGTTCAAGTTATCGAGCCACACCAAAGTTCATGGTAACGACACTTTTTCAAAATAATAATAATAATAATAATAATAATCCAAGTTTAATGCTTGGGAATCTTATGGTAGGTCTTGTGAGTCCTTCAAGACTTAGATGAGTGAATTTTACTTGTATATTCATCTCATTATGTGAATACATTGATAATGAATAAGTTTAGGATCTTGATTATTCATCTATAGGATTTCAATCCTAGCTACGATGCAATAACAAATGAAATGAAATTCTTTATGCTTAATGTAATTGTATAGTTAATCAATGTGGCTATTAATCATCAAATGAGTCATAACTTTTCATCAAGTCAGAGTAGTTTTGGTTTGAGAGAACTATGTTCCCTTAGACGATTTATAGTTTTCATAAGCCCTATGAGTAATGGTGCCGCCTATTGCGGATGGCCAAAGGCCGGTATGCGCTTGGGAAGGCCGTTACAATAGAAGGGTGCGTTCCTGAATCTCTTATGACATTAAATTGCTTGTGTATATAATGTTTGTCGGTCCAGCAGCTAACACGGCTGGCGGCAAACCCAACGGTCCAGTAGTTTCACGGCCAGCGTTGGGGATCCTCTTGGTTGTTTCCAAACCTTATGGATCTTAACTCAATTTCAATTGAGCCAAGGGGGTACATTGAGGAATTGTTTGTGTATGCGATGTTTGTCGATCCGGCCGACGACAGGTCCGTCGTTTCGATTTCAATTCGGCGGGGAATTCTCTTGGTTGCTTCGTACTTTATGATCTTAGCTCAATTTCAATTGAGTCAAGGGGATACATCTACGAAACTTATTGAGGTCCCTCTCTGGTCATATCCGATAAAATAGGATTTTACTCAATTACAATTGAGCTGGGCCAAGAGGGGGTACCGTTACGAACTCATTATGACATGCACACTGTTACAGAGGGACCCATTTCAGTTGGGCCGGTATGCGCTTGGTGGGGTGTTACAACATGTGAGTAGCAGAGCGGGCTTAACTAGGCTGTAACCCCAGTGCTGGACCCAAAAGTGGGCAGTAACCCAGCTATTACAACATGTATGTGAATTATGTTTGCATTGTGAATGATATTTTATGATTGACGTATGACATTAGGTTGAATGAGATGTATTGTATTACATTCATCGTTATGGTGGTTGCGCACAAATTATGTTTTGATTGTAAATTTCTAGTTCAATCTCAATTGAACCTTAAGGGAGTGCAAGTTCATGGTCCTAATAAAGGAAATTGAGTTTTGAATTACATTATGATTTAAATTTTATTTTTATGATGTTAAATACTTTATTGTAAGAATGTAATTTGAAATGAATTCTTTATTGAATTATGAATACCATTACCTCATGGGCACTACCAATGATGAAAGTCCAGTACTTTGAAAGTTTAGTTCTATAATTAGATCATAGTCTTGGAACTATAAAGGCTTTAGTCATAGCTAAATCAGCGGAAATTTAAAGTTGTTAATGCCTACGCTAGATTCATTAACCAGTGTATGAAGTGACATTGTCGGACCAATTACAAACTATGTCTTGACTTAATAAAAACCTTATTGGAAATAAGACCTAGTTTGTAACTGGTTAACAAAATCACCAAATTATCTGGATAATTGATCTAATGTCGTAATTAATTTCTTTTCGAATTTCCAATGATTTAGAACGATTAAGAAAATGATGACTTACGCTGTTTGGATTAATGATAATCCTATTTAAATTGAGTTATTAGCCTAGTGTCAATCCAATTATGGTTTACTTTGAGTTATAGGAATGATGAGATGGTTTTCCGGTTCAATTATAATGGAACCATAACGAAACACATTCATATTAGTTAGAACCAAATTGCATAGGTTTACTAATCCTCAAAAATGAGGGAAGAAACTTTAGATACATTTAAGTCGAAGAAAGAAGCTTACTCCTTTGGGGTGGAGTAAGACTGTAGTTCGCAATGAAAGAGCAGAGAACAGATCCTACAGAAGGCTAAGATCAGATGATAGGTCGAATTTTGGGGACAAAATTCCTAAAAAGGTAGGGAGTAATGTAACATCCCAATTCCCTTAAGCCAATAATTATAGATCTTAAGTGAAAAAAGGATTTAATCCCTAAGGATTAAAAAAAAAGGTTTATAATCTTTAGTTTATTAAGTTAAAACAAATTTGGATCTTAGGGGTAAAATGGTAATTTTTTTCAAGGATTTAGGAAATGTGAGACTAATTATTCCTATGTAATTTTTATTGATTAAATTGCCTAAGGTTTAATTATGGAACAAAGGATTAATTATGGAATTAAGATAGGACTTATAAGTCCAATTTTAATAAAATGCATACAAGTGCCCCACCGTACACCACATTTCACTTACTCCTACCCTAGCACCCTCCAACTCTCTCAATTACTCCCTCCTTGCGTGAGTTTTCAACAGAGGAAAGAAAAAAGAAGAAAAGAGAAAAAAGAAAGGAAAAGAAGAAGAGGGAAGAAGAAAGGAAGAAGGGCGTGCGACCAGAAGGGGAGGAAGAAGAAGTAGGGCGCGGCGGCTCTGTGGTGGTGGCACGGTGGTGCGCCTGAGCAGAGGAGGGAGGCGAGGCCGAGAGTGAGAGTGAGAGAGAGGAACGAGAGAGAGAGAGAGAGAGAGATGGAAAAGGGAACTCGAAAATGGAAGAGGACGAAGGAGGTTCTACCTCCATTGAAGGCCAAGGAAGAAGAATCAAGGATCCTCAACCAATCTTTTCATTTCCATCAACACCCAAAGTTAGGGTTTTGCTCTCCAAACACTCAATGTAAGTTCTCTTTAGGGGGTTATTGTCATATAGAGGTTGGGAACCTTGAAAAACCCATTATTAAGAAGTTTGTCTCTAATTGCATGTGTTGAATAATATTCTTGCATGATAGAGCTTGGTAACCTTATGTCTAAGTCTAGGGGTTCTCTTTTATTTTTAGGATTCTTGAGCAAAAATACGTTGTTAAATATTTTGATGGGTTGCATGTATTATCTTTGATGATTTTGATGATTTGGGGATGGTTAAGGAACTCCCATATATGTTGCATTGAGCTTATTTTGTGTGCCTATAAGATGTTTGTGTGATGTCCTCTAAGAGTCATCTTGCATATTTGATGTTAGGAATCATGAGTTAATTCCAATGCTTATGGATATAGTTTGGATAATCATAAATGTCTAGATTTAAATGTGTGATGGTTGTGATTTTGTCCTTGTACCATAAGTATGAATATCACCTCCAAACTATGAGAGAAATCAAGAATTATTATTCATTGAATTATTATTCATTGGGTTTTGGCTTAAATAAGGATTGGGATGAATCTCACGAATAATTTGTGGATTGTCATGATGTATGCCTTGGTTTTCCAAATGTACATGCTAATGCTTATTGGAATCATCATTGATTTGAAATTGGGGTTGAGTTGGTAAGACCCCTTTGGGTTTGAATTTGATAAGGCTTGCTAAATGAACTATAGGTTTGATTTGGGGTTGTTTTGATAAGTGTGTTGGATTCTTAATAATGATTGATTGTGTTTTATGCAAGCATTCATGAACAGTATGTAATGGGACGAGGTTAAGGGAACTCACTGAGATTTTTATATCTCACTCATTTCCTTTCTTTATTTCAGATTGACAGGTAGTTAGCGGAAACTGAAAAGTAATTGAGATATTGCTTGACAGCTCACCATATATGGAAAAGTCGATCCATCGTCTTACCGGATCACGAGTCTTGTATCATGATTCTTTGTATTTTGTGTTATATTATGTTGAGTGTTAGTAGGAGATAAATTGAATAAGTTGGTCAGCTTTTGTTCGTTCTTATTAATCACAGTGTTATATGTATATTTAAAGTAATTTTCGCTAAAAAAAAAACTCTGGTTTATGATTCTTTAGGCGTTCAAAATTTTTAATTAGTCAAAGTTCTGTATATACCCTTTAAAGGTTGATTATTTAGTAAGTAACTCCCTAACCAGAGTCGAGGCGTTACAATTAAAGTCCCTGAGAATACACCAAGGAAGATGGGACATCCTCAAAAGCTGTCGGAGGAAGTTCCAAGGAAATCGTAAAAACCCAACATCCTCCATTTACCCTTGTCAGCCTCAACAATTTCCACACTAAGGCTCTGTTTGGCAAAAAATAGCGGAAAAGCTAGCTTATAACGGATATCTAACAGCGGATAAGCTAGCAAATTGAATTTAAAGTATTTGGTAAAATTAGCAGTTAAACTAGCTTATAAGTATAAAATGACATAAATTGACATTTTTAATTAATGCTTGAAAATGAGAGAGAATGTTCATTTAGTGTAAGATAAACAAAGAATTTAATTAAAATAATAATGGTAAAAACGAGAGAAAAAATGAAATGCTATAAGCTATTAGCTCAAACGCTACTTGAAGTAACGTCTAAAAAAACGCTATAAGCTAGTGAAAAAATACTATAAGCTCGTGATTACCAAACATCTCTACTTTTTTTTCTACGAGCTTATCCGCTATAAGCTAGCGGATTGGCCTTACCAAACAGACTGTAATATGATTTAGCGAGAAATTAGTAATAGCACCGTCAAGGGAGGCACGCCACAACAAAGCTACACCTACTCCTCTAGCTTCTTTATCTACTGCAAAGCAAAAGTCAAAACCCAACTTAAACCTCAACCCTTCAATTTTGTTAGCATGAACTAGCATCTCATAAAGAAAAATTGCATTCGGTTTATAAGTCTGAACTGGGACTTTGAGGCTTAGAACTGCGTGCAAGTCACCCACGTCTCGCAATTCTGGCTGAGTACTCATTGGTCCCAGAAGGTCTGGGAACAAAATTCTGCAAAATAAAAAAAGCACGTATAGTTGAAATCATGGTGTCCACGAGTTATAGTTTCAATAAAAATGTAGGCATTATTTATATCAAAAAAAAAATGTCTACTATTGTTACGACACAAATTCTCGAATATGAGAACCATGATGTCAATTATATCTTAAACATGAAATTAACATTTTTACATAACCCACCAGATACACTTATCCCTGAAAACTAAATCCCTTCTAGAGACAGATGGCTTCTAGACTGACTTTATTCAAAAGTAAAATCCAATTAATTTTTTTAACAAAATATTATCTCATAGCGCAACAAAAAAAAAATGGCATCCATCAAATTTATCAGCACGGACCTACAAGGATTTGTCCATTAACTATAATCTTGTAATCAGGAACTACAGTTAAACAGGTAGCACAAATAATTCCATACTATTATCAAAGAGTGGACGACAAAATATCATAAATCTCCCTAACATTGAACCTTGATTTGACCAGACACGAATCTCAATCTCTCCAGCGGTGTCCACAGTTTGGGTTGCAGCAAACGAAAAAAAGTGTCATTCCTTCTTCCCCTCTTGCCGTTGCCTGCATACATTAAAAAAATTCCGATGATCCACAAAGTAATTAGAATAAGGTTTCTGAACATGCCGTTTGACATTTAATTAAAGGGAAGCACAACTTCTTAAATTCAAAAATTTAGATTGAAATTCCTTTCAACTACACAACATACCGCATTACTTTTAGTCAGCAAATAGAAATGTCTTTAGTGTTTAAAGGATAGAGTATGGAATGGACATTTTTAAAGGATAGAGTATGGAATGGACATTTGCAGCCACTATAGGACCCCCTCATTGAGATGCTTGGTTAGTGTTTTTTTAGCATTTGAACAAGAAAAGAAAGTAACTTGTATAATAACCATAACATTCTATTTAGCAAAAGAAAATCCCCCATTATTTCATGTTTTGAGGAAAGAATGCAACTGAACTAATGATCACAGTACCGCATTTCAACAATATTCCCCCCCTCCCCCCCAAAAAAACCAAAAAAACATAATTTATGCATTGCAACAATCTGCTCAGAACCATGAACACTACAATGATGGATACTATAGCTGGGACCTGGATTCACGGCAGTTGCAAAAATCACGCATTCATGTCATCTCAACCGTCCGATCAAGATCAGACGACTCATAATTTGACTTCACAAAACAGGTCCAAAACACAGTTAAAATGTGGACCGTCCGATCAAAATCAGACGGTCCAGATTCGCGACTGCTTGACTGTAGGAAATCCATTTCCCTACAGCTGCCTGACAAGCCAAGCTGAATAAGAGTCAAATTTGTTCAAGCTTGATTTCATTTTAAATGGCAGACATTCCAACTAATGAATGTCATTGCACCAAAACAAGACAGAGACAAAGAAAAAGAGGTTTTCAAACAATGTGTAATCTATACAACAACTCACATGGTTCCTAGCATCTTCCGATTGTCAAGACTCATGACACTTTATAATCCTAAACATATCACATCGGGATTTGATAACTTAGCAGCACAAAGCATAATATATATCATTCAAGCTGAAACATATTCTATAATATCAGGCTGGGGATTGAGTTAGAGAGATTTCATTCACTGCTTATCCCTGAGCACGAAAATGCTTTCCTTCAAAAAGGAAACACATGTTTCGGTTGCTTTCCTTCTACAACTCACTTCTTCACAAATTAAGGGACATATTAAAGTTGAAAGATCAGCACTAATGTTAAACAGTCATGATTTGCATTATATCCACAAAATACATAAATTCAAGAGTCATCATCGTCCTTAAATCCTCATGACTACCTCCCCACCTTTCCATGCACACATGGAAGAAGGGAGTAAGGACAACCTCTCTTCCCTCTAAACTTCTTAATACCAAAAATACAAATACAAAATGAAAATAAAAGCAATTATTGAGTGCCATAGAACAGTGACTTTACCTGGAAAAATACAGCTTCACCATGATTGCATTGAGTGCAACGAACAGCCTTGGTGCGAGGAAGAGTTGGATCCGCAGCTACATCCTGCAACACTTGAGTGCGCTCTCCAACAGAGTGATGTATTTCATTCCTATACACACAGTAATTATCAGCAACCTCCTGAACAACAACACCACCACCACCACCAATGAACAACCGGTCAAACAAGCATATCTCATACAGCTAGAAAATGACAAAATAAACACTTTACCATTATTGAAATATCTATTATGTGTTTGCTCAAATTGTCCTACTCTCCATTTGTCCTATTGTATTTGTTTCATCATCAAATATTTTTGCTTTAATAATTTTTAAAAATTTTATACTTACTATTTTTCTTGCATTACTCATTCTCCAGTCAAGCTGAATGCATAAAATCCTCATCAGTTGATCCAGATTTAAAAAAAAAAAAAAAAAAAAAAAAAACACACATTTCGTACTAAAAGCTTGATAAAGAAAAGAAACGAAAAGGAAAAATTCGTGGCCCAATTTTCTCGTTGATTTTTAGGTGGTGATTAACAATTGCATCGTTTCCGTCACTTCATCATATGCTGGAATTGACAATGTAGTTGAAAATGGGGAGGGAATAGAGAAGAAGTAACCTGGTGATCGCAGTTGCGGCAAGCGTAGAGAAGAATCTTCTGCTCTCTGTCTTCCTTAGGGTACAGAATGTTGTTGCTGAACCACAATCAATCAATCAAATAAAAAAATATATTATCAATTTAAAAAAAAAATACGGTAAAATCGAAGAGGAAAATGAGTTGGGAACGAACCATTCGCGGCAAAATTTCATGGCACTCATCTTGAAAGAGAAGAAGGAAACCTAATGAACGCTCACTCTTTCGCTCCTTTCACTGCTTCTTACTTCGTTTCCCTCGTTCTCTCTTTTTCACTCCCTCGAATTTCTCTGTACATAAAAGATTCCCTCGTTACACTTGATTTTGGGGCTTATCCCGCTGTTGGTCGCCAAAAAAAAAAAAAACAAAAAAAACAAAGTCACACTTGATTTTATTAGTTGTAGACTTTCAATTTTAATTTTGGTTAACTTTCAAAAAAAAAATAATTAATTTAATTTTGGTTAAATTTTATTTTTTTTAAGACTTTCTAAAAAATTTAGATTTTTATAATAAGTTTGGTGATGATATGTTAAAGGTCAGTGGCGGAGCTAGACCTAGTTTAGTAGGTGCATAAAATTTTAAAATCATCAAAATTATAAAAAGAACATAAACACATTTTTTTAAAAAAAAATAACAAAAACAAATGTTTACTTTTCTTGTAAAATAACAATAGCATGAATTCTGATAACAAAAAACAGGTTTTCGAACTAAAAAAAAAACAGAAAGGTTTTGGAACTAAAAAAATTACAGGAAAAAACAACAAAACAACATAGACTCAATTAACAGAGACCAAATTACAACCAAAAAAATTACAAGAGAAAATTAACAGAGTGATCAAATTAGAGTTTTAGTCTAAATTAGAAAAATCTGAACCTAGTAAAAGGGATAAATAGAGACCGAAAATGACAATTGCCAACAGGAGGGAGAGTGGGTCGAGGTGTGAGACAGTGAGAGGAGTTATATTTTGAGTTTTGAGAGAGAAAGATGACTGTGTCTGATTGAATGAGATGAAAGAAGTGACTAAGTTAGGGCAGTGGGTTCAAATTATTATACTGAGAGGGGTTAAAATATAAATTTATAGGGGTAAGTGGTATTTTTAATTTTTCAGAGGATTTAAGTGCACACCTTAGACATCAAGTAAGTTTGTCTCTGGTTGAGATGAAAGAGGTGTGGGTACTAGGTGCAAAATTTTAAATTAAGAGAGGTCAAAATAAAAAGTACAAAACTTAGGTAAGGTTTCCTAGGTACTGTGGGTGTGGTTTCTCTCACAAAAGAAATAAAACAGTGGTAGTTATGAGAGGCTAGAGATATTAGGTGTGAATAGAGAGAGAAATTTTTTTATCTATTTTGTGAGAGAAACCACACAAACAATCCCTAAGAAACCTTACCTAAGTTTTCTCCAAATAAAAAATTATATAAAAGAGTTATTAAAAATTTTGAAATTTCAAGGCTCTAACCTAGATCCGCCCCTTGAGTAGGGTTATTCCTCAAGGTTAGTTCTTTAGTATTTTCTAGGACTGGGAAAACAAAATAAACTCTAAGTTTGGGTGCCAATTTTTTTACAACTAAGAGTGGATAGCATATTTTGTCCATACTTTTGTCATATTTTTATAATAAAAAAAAGAATCAATGTGATTTTTTTGAATTATTTTCATTTTTTTCTAATTTTACTTTTAAATTTCACTTTTCTTTTAAGTTGAATTTCATTAATTTAAATTTTTATTTCTGATTTTAAATTCCATTTTCATTATTATTGTTGTTGTTGTTATTATTAGGTTTATAAATTCAAAACAATAAAAAATGGTAAAAATCTATAAAAAAAAATGGGTGCATGTCAAGTCTTTGGCCCAAATGTAAGTCCAATTCTTTGTTATATTAATTTATAATAACAATAACAAAATATAAAAAAAAATTAGAAAAAGAAGAAGAAGAAGAAAGAACAAAATAGGCTCTCTGTTTTCCCTCTGTTATTTTCAATGATTTTCATAATTCATAAATATTATGGATTTGATTCCATATTATTTTGAAACAAAAAATTGGGATATTGTTTTTATACTCATGTGACTTAACTTTTATAGGTGTATATTATGTGAATTAGCATTTGTTTTCAAGATAATAATATCGTTAAAGTGATAAGCACGGTAATGATATCCTCTTTAATTAATTTTAAATTTTTTAATTATAATAGTAATAATAAAGAGTTATTATTATTATTATTATTATTATTATTATTATTATTATTATTTATAGTTAAATGTTTTAAATGTGTGGTGTATGGCAATGACATTAGTATTTTAGTGTTGTTTTAAATATGGCTTGTGTGTCGTAATTTATTTTAAATACGGTCTGCGTGTCGTGACTTTCTCTTTATTTATTTTATTTTATTTTTAAATATTATAATTGAATGAGAAAGGCGAAGAGTGGACAACACTATATGAGGACACTGATGAGAGGAGCTTGAGAAGCTAGCTTGTGGGCTTAAAAATTTTAATAATTAGTTATTTAATTATTTTGTGTTTAGGAGGCCATAACCGTACCACCACATCTTTTAAACACCGCTAGGAAGGTGGTTTACAAGATACATCTCTCGCTTCACGGATGCCAAGCAGTCTTTTGACTGCAGGATGGTTTTGTAAACATACAGTTTTGAGTTTTCTACGCTTATGTGTGGAAACTATGTGAATTTGAGACCTCCCATTTTTTAATTAAATTGTCTGGTATTATTTATTGGATTAATTGGAATAACATGTTACCAAAGTAACCACTGTTGCATAAATTAGTTGATTAAATTTACTAAGATGTGTGTGATATTATTCATGTGGATTATGCTCGGCATAAAGGAAGACGCAGTTTTACTGAGTAATTTCAATTGCATACATGTAATGATAAATATGTGGTGATTATAAAGAAAATTTATCCATTGAGCAATTGGGATGCCCAAATGCAACCATTGCTTGACAAGACTTATCACCAATATTTGATCATTGCGTTGAGAGTACCGCTTGCTTTTAGTCCTTACAATCCAAAGATTGGGGATAAATGGTGCACTTGGCATCTTGCTCGGGTCTTTATAATTTACAAATAAAGAATAATTGAGTATGTTTTATTAATTATTTAGATTTGATGTGCCAATTAATATTGTGCGAGTGTGTATCCATGCAAGTATTAGTCGTCCCAAATGAAGGTTAATATTTGGTCGGGTTGCATTCACACGTGTGATAATAAACATGTGACAATTGTAAAGTTTATTGTGATTAATAAATCAGTAGAGATGAGTTTATTGTTTAACGAGACTAAATGTCAGTGTTTGATCATCACAACAAAATACTACAAGTAATTAATGTCACTGTCCAAAGTCTTGATATTACACCGGGTATTTTGATGAGTATTTTTCGATACTTTTGTTCTCTTTAATATAGCTTATGTATCTGCTAAATTAAATTAAATTTTAATCATTTAAAGTTCTAACTTTTAGGATTGAAAGAGGAAAATTAGTGTTGTTCTTGGATCTATACCTTGCATAAGGATAGAGAACCTCACTTTCTTTCACAATTCAGTATCTCCAAAGTGAGAATCAAGTATGGGAAATGGGTTTACTCTAATCGCATAGGTCTTATAATAATAAAACATGATATTCCAAAGAGCTTTAGGGGTGTTATTTTAGATGGCATAATTAATGTTGGATATTTTCTTGCTAAAATTGAAAATTGTTTTCTAAAAGCAATAAAGCGAAAACGAGCACTCTTTGGAGAAGTGAATTTCCCATTAAATATAAAGGCAAAGGAAAATATAAGGAGCACATTATGTAGGTATGTAATCTTGTCTCTAAACTTAAGGCTCTAGATCTTGGGTAATCTAACAACTTGCTCAAACATTTAACATTGGTATTTTTTCTAAACAATTCGATCAGATTAAGTCAATATGCAACTGTCAAAGAAAGAAATAACCTTTAACAAGATTATTTCATAAGGCTTGCAAGAAAGAATAGGATGAAGCAAGAGAAAACAAATAGTACTCATTTGGTGAATAACTTTAAGGATAAAAGTAAATAAAGAAATTAAGGATGAAGCTGCTAATGATTTGTCTCAAAAAAAAAAACAATTAAGGTTGTCTGAATTGACAAATGTCAAGTGACGGTAAAAAATGCATCCATTTAGGAGTTGACAAAGTCGGCAAAGATTGAGACTTTAAGCACTTCAGATTATTTGTTACTGGCTTATATTTGAAATTAAAAGACAATTTAGTTGAATCGTTTTTTTGATAAATTTGATTTTTTGTTTCTTTTTGAACAAATTATAATGATTTTGAGTTTATTTTTTAATTATCTAATTCAAATTATCTTTTAAATTTAAATATTGTTAGAGCCAATTGAGTATGAATTTTGACAATCTATATTCATTGTTATTGTAGTGTTTTATGATAAGACCCTATAGAGTACTTAAGATTGTCCCATTATAATACATCCGATAGTAAATTAAAAATAATAATCCTGAATCGCGTACGTAATAAAAGTGCGCAAATAACAACAATGCGAGTAAACTAAAAACAATAAGCGGACCAAATCATATCAGAGTGTGTATATAGTGCGTGGATAAAATAATACACACACATCAGAGGGCAATATCAGTAGGACCACCAAAAAATGATATAAAAAATGGTATACAAAAATCATACTAATATTATAATGCTTATGCAGAATTTTTCATTCACAGTTAGAGAGGGGTAATTAATTTCATCACTAGAGTGTGATATATGTAACTACAACGAAGAAAGAGACAGAAAATACATGAAATAGTAGTATTACATTAGAAAATAAAAAATTAGCAATAATTACAAGCAGAAGTTTCAAGCTAAGTTAAAGCCTACCTATCTTTATTAATTAATATAGGAGGGTTACAGGACTAAATTGTCCTCATCCCATTATTAGTACGTACTCTATATATTTATTACTTTTTGTCTCTTGAATTCACAATTCCATGACTCAATCATCTGAATCATTGGGGTCTTTGTTTTTGTAATTGTCCCCGTTGCTTTGAAGTCTCGGGATAACGTTTCTGAAATGAAAGAGCGATGTAGCCTCCATCTCACTTTCCATCTTCCCCCTAATTTTCGAAATTACTTGCTTCGTATAATCCATCGTAAGCTTCAATGGATCCTCAACCTCAACACTCAACCTATCTCCCATCTCTCTTATTCTTATCTTCACACTAAAAACAATTTCATCGTCAACAACAAACGCGTGCGTAGCCTTCACAACTTCCTTCTTCTTTTCCAAAGTGAAACAACCTCCCAAACCAGTCTCACGACAAACGTAACAAACGAGTTCCGTGTCTGGCAAAGGTGGCACGTTATAATGTTCCTTAAAAGAATCATAGGAACCCGCTAGTTTAGTATTCATGTTACATAAAACACCATACCTTTCGTTTCTTATGATACGAAGGTTCAAATTGGCTGTGGCACCCTTACCGCTAGTTTCGTTGAGGTCGATGGTAACAACGTTAACACGACCGTCAGATCCCATGTTGGTTATTGTTAAGGAAAGAAGTCTCTTACCTAATGTGTATGTGATGCACCTTCTAGTGGAGAAAACACCTGTTTTGCTGTTTGTGGTTTTTTGTACGTTGTTGATTTCTAATGGAGGACGACCGGCGTTAAGCCTGACAACACTCTTGCTCCCTTGCATTGTTGCTGAAACGATTCTCAATTTTATGACTGTGTTTAATATTGGACGTGCTTAATTGCGATAAGTCATGGCCTTTGGCATGCTCATTTATAGGTGAAAGTACTGAAGCTACGTATACGGATTCTTAGCGTTGAAAGAAAGCATGGCATATATGTGTTGAGAGCCACCTGTACAAAACAAGAAAATGACCCAAAAGTGAGCGAAAATTCCATCCATCCAACACTAGCTAGTGAGATTGAGAGATTTTTTTTGTCTAGATGCTCGGTATATATCCAGAAATCATATTGATCGAACTTCACACTCCCATGGCCCTCTTCGTCACGTAGCTAACATTTTTCTTAAATGTTGCTCTGTTCAAAGTGGGAGTGCGATAAGTTTTTTCTTAAACATTCTTAAAAAATACTTCTTAAAATATCTAATACAGAAAAAATTTCTACGTTGAGGGGGGGAAAAGAAAAAGAATATCAAATCACATTACAAACATACACACGTTATATTATGCTATCACGATCATATAGAATTGACGATCCTTTTGGACTGGGTAAATATTCTTCCTTATCGTCTAAAGAATACGAACATCTGACTCTGACTTACATTGACGCCAATAAAGATATTTGAATTCTGCAGTCTGTTTTGTAGTCCAAATTAAAACAGAACAAACAATGCAATCAAGGTGTCAAAAAAAAAAAAAATCCAATCAAGCTGAATGATATAAGCGAATCAGCGTATTTATTGTTAAATTAATATGTATTTTATTTTTAATTTTTACAAATTCCTCATTTTTACCTTTTTCAAATAAATTTCGATAAATTATTTTTTCTTATGAAATAGTCCCTTTATTAGGAAATTCAAAACTGATCAAAGAGACTCATGACATAAATGGATCTGTCATATTTCATAGATGATATTTTACGCCATGGTTTTTTTAAGTGGCTAAATACGGGTATCCTTTCGTGTGTCTTGAATGAGCTACCGTCCACTTTCCCAAGGTAGTTTTCTATCAATCCAAAAAAAAAACTTTCCCAAGGTAGTAAAATTAGAACATCAACTAACAATTAATAAAGATATCATATCATCATGTATGCTGCTACTCAGAGAGAAAACTAACATCCATCTTATCCCATTGGTTCACAAAAGCAAAATTCATCTTTAACAACATCAAACAAGAAACAACCATGGACCTCCAATTTTGCAAAACAGGGGAATTCCTGAAAAGGTGTCAATGGAAGTTTAAGAAAGACACGCATTATACCAAGTTACATAGTTCGGGATAGGGCAACGGTTAGGCAAGGAAATGCCCAAAACAAAAGAGATTATTTGAGATAGTAAGAGTGGTTGAATGAATGTGATCACATATATAAATAAGGGGAGGGAAGATAGAGGGCATCATCCAGTCATTGAAAGAGAATTGGGGTCCATGTAGGTTTGGAAGTTCAGCACTGTTTCATCTTTGTAATTGGGGTATATCTTTATATCTATGCAATAAAATACCAAGCTTTTATCATATTCTTTTTCTACTCTTGTAAAGCAAGAGTTACTAAGGATAAAAAAATAGGCCGGCTTAAGCAAGACAACAAGAATTTAAAATCCTTCGACAAAAAAAAGAAATTAATGATAACTAAAAATTTAAAAGGAAATCCTTGCAAGTTCATCTTAAAGATACAAGTAACTGTCACAATTTAAAAGTAAAAAAAAGGTTGTACTAAAAGCAAATCTCCATACGTTTAGAAAATCCCAGTGAGAAGATTTGCAGCAGTGGAGAGTGCAGCTCCGGTGATAGCACATTGAACAACCTGTTCATGAGTGGAGTCTTCCAGTGTAAGTGCAAGGGTCGCCCCAGTTATTGCTCCGGCAACTGCACTGTTTTTCTGCATCAAACAGAACAAATGATGATGTTATTGTTGTTAAGAATACCACAAGGCAGAGATAGATCATATAGCACTATGCTGAGCGCAATAAAAATGCTAAAGTAAGACAGAAAGAGTCCGTTTTTATCATTAACGGAAACTGAAAAGAGAATGAAAATTATAGAGGTATATATGATCAACTAGAACGGATCAAGTAATTGAAAAGATCAATTATCCCAAAAGCAGCTATTATCATTCGAATTACTTAAGAGTTCAAGTTGCTACGTGTTGTTCTGCCACATAAGTTCAGTTCAAACATCCCGGTGTTAGGCAGAATTAAGATTGAAATTTTCATCATATTCAAACCTATGAAATGTAATGTAATAAATAAAGAAAAAAGGCACTACCCAATCATGAGCTCCTCGAGCTTCCTTCAGCCCATATGTTAGACCTGAATATATTCCTGCAGCCACTCCTGCATTGCATTGCAAAAGAATCTTTATCTAAGATGGCAATTTCATTTCTTTGAAGTTGTGTAATGCTGGCAATTTTATATAGATAATTGTCATTGAAACAAAACACAGAAAATGAGCAAGAGGAAAGTAGAAAATCTGTTGTAGTCGATTTGGCTTCAAAACTTCGGCAATTCTAAGGTACTACACACACAACTAAAAACAATTACTAATCATTGGAAAATTCACATAATGATATAATAACACAAGAAGCAAATAGTATAGTGTCCTAGCTAAGTAAAGGGAATATTTCATTACATACCCCACTGTAAGGCCTCTTTCCCAGTGTTCTTCACCTGAGAATGGAAAAAAAAAAAAAGGCAACACAATTAACAGAAAAACATAGAATATGAAAAAAGACTCACCTGACTTATCTGAGAAAGACACTGCAAGTTCACTTGTGGACCATTAAAGCCAAATATATATAACAAACGACAGGCTTTGAAGGGTTCCTTTCTTGAGGGGAAAAGTATATATAAAATCATATAAAAAGTTATGAACTCACCATGGCCTCGAGGGATTTGTTACTGGTCTCTCCTAAATACACAAAACAAATTAAAGGAACAGAATGTTAATACAGTTTTCCCAACTTATATAGCTTAAATATGCACATCCAACACTTCATTAATTTGAGGGGAAAATTGCAAAATAGTTATTATTACAATTCTAACTGATAAAAAAAATCAATGGATGTGTAATGTACCTCTAAGACCGGCCGGCAAACGATGTTTCTTGGCGCCTGAAACATCTGGTGGAGGTATACCACCACTACCATCAACCCTGTTACCTGTAATGCGACATATATATCCAACTAATACACAATATTGATTATTTCATAAAGTGGTCTAAACTCCAAAATTCCCTTCATGCTAATTGAAAATTGAGTATTAGATACCAGATAAACATACATATAACACTTGCATGTTGTAATCAAATATAACTCTAATGTAATAAACCAATTCTGCATGTTATTTATATATTTTATATAATGCATGTTATTTTTAAATTTTTATATAATGATATCTATACCTTCTATCTTCTTCTATACCTAATTGTTGGAATTGCTTTCAATAACTGCTTTTTGATATCCTATTTTATTTTCTATATTATCCTTGACAGTTTAAAAAAAAAACTGCATCTTTCTTCTATCTTGTTTGAAGTATTGTAACTTCTATCATTTTTTTTTCAGGTATTCATCATCGCGAAATGCGGAATGACGGCTCTGCGTCTTGCCGCTAGTAATAATAATGATCATTTAGAATAGTCTATCATATTTAGACTTAACAGAACTTTATGACATGTACTGGAAAAAGACGGTTATTATTGTTACCCGCACCTTCAATGGCTGTGAAATATGCTTCACGAGAAACCGCTTGAACCGCTCCTATCTGGTGAAGAAATTAAGACAAGATCGAGATCAACAAAAGAGAGGAAGAGAGAGAGAAAACATATATATATATATATATATATATAACATTATTACAATGTTGATGTTGATGCATGCATTTGCAGAACGAAGAAATTAAACAGAAAAGAGAACGAGAGGTTGTTAGTTACTGACTCCAGCGGCTTTGACGAAGGACTCAGCGATGCGGTTGAGAAGAGGATGGCCAAGATCGAATAATCCCTTCTTATCAAAGCTATAAATCTCATCAAGTAGAGACCGTGTCTCCAAATCACTGCTTGTGTTGATGTTCATCTTCTTCTTAATTACTCGCTCGCAAACTAACAGTTACTTACTCCAGATGAATGCGATTCAGAAAGTGTACTACTAGAGAAGGAAGGAAATGAATGATTTGGTTATAATAATCGAAACGGAGAGAGGGAGAGAGAGAGAGAGAAGAGACAAAGGAAAACCGTAATAAGAGTAGTGGAATAGTGGGTTGGAGAACACGTGTGCATATGACCCACACGTGGCTTCTCTAAAACAAAGAGAATGCGGAGTTGGTGGCTACCCGTTTGCAAAGATTTTGACACCTAAAATCCGATTTTGACGGATGTGGTTCCATTCAGCTTGCTTGCTTCCCATCGCTCAAAACTGTCAAGCGGTTTTATTACTACCAAAAAATAATCACTTCACTTTTAAGTTTTTGTTGCAGTTTTTTTTTTTTTACGGGAGGCAACAGCAAAATGACTTATATGTAAAATTATTTACAATAATATTTTAGTAGTTTTCATTGAAGAAATCACTTTTATTTAAATTTTTTTATAATTTTGATATTAGAGTAGTTTTTGAAAAATTATAATTTTAATTCCTTTTTCAAATAAAATATATTTCTCATCCGAGCCCGCTAACCAATAACTTGAATCCGCTTTGCACGTCGTAGATTACGGGTTTAGGTAACCGTTCTCAACCGTCTCAACGTGATAACCTAGCCTACATAAACAGGCGACCACCACCACGGTCGTGCTCCGCCGTCGCCCTCAATTCTGCTCTTCTCTAGCCGATTCCGAAATCTACTTCACATCAATAACATTTTCATTTTTGTTTCAAGCTTTAAAAAAATCGGGATATTATTAATTCCAATAATGCTATTTACCCATTTATTTTCACTTTTCAATCCTACATTAAAGAGTGAAAATCTTACATTTATATGCGAAAAAATTTATTCAAAGACCCAATCTGACTTCTGATCACCCTCTTCTCATTCTACCATTTTTTTTTATTTTTAGCTTTTTAATATCAAATTAAATAACCATTTCAGAACCATGTCCAGGAATGCTGAGTAATTAATTACCGAATTATGGTCACTCCAATTCAAGTTCGGGCAGCAGTGTGCAAAGGGAAGTGTCCTGGTTCAGACCTCCAGAAGATGCAGTGGTGTTGAATATAGACGGTACACGGTAGTGCAGTCACTAATCTGGGAAGGCAGGATTTTGTGGCCTTGTAAGAAACACTGCAGTGGAATTTTTGCAATGGTCCAGTTGGTGACTCGGACATTATTTATGCTGAGATTGTGGCGGTAAGTTGTGTTGGGATTGGGGCATTAGAACAGTATACTATGTTTCAGACTTGCTGCTCACTGTTAGATTTGTTCAAGATGGAGTTCCTTCTCATCATAGGTACAACAACGAGATTAATCATTCAATCCTATTTGAGGAGGGATTGGCATTGCAGTATTCAACATAATTTCAGGGAAGGTAATCATTATGCTGATTTACTTGTCAAGTTAGGCGCTAACACTGTAGAGCCTTTGGTTCAGCTTCAGGATTGCCCGTAGGGTCTTGGAATTCAGCTCTTGGCGGATGCCAGTAGTGTAAGTTTTGTCGGGAACTAGTCATGTGTTGGTTTAGTTTTCTCTTTTCTTCATTTTTTGATTGTAACCCAAAAAAAAAAAAAACTACATTATGAATTATACCCAGGATTAATTTTCCGGTAATACTATTTTCAAAAATATAAATTTAGGAAATATGATTTTATATCTTGAAACAAATGATTTTAGCCTTTTGAATGCGCTTCAACAAGTTACAAAACAACTTTTTTATATAATCTTAAGGAAATTATTAAATACACCCCAAAATTGCTACCATACATCCCCTCGGCGCCATTTCTTCCCCCCCCCCCCTTTTACCCTCCTCCAGAAACACATTGTAAATACATTTTAGGAAAATCACTTATATCGTTTTTAAACCCCCACCAACCCGCCTCTTCTCTTCTTCTCCCTTCTTCTTCCTCACTTCATGTTCCTCTCCCTCTTCAACCCTAACACCTAGATCACACCCCCCCAACCCAACCCTTTCTTCAATCCCCTTTTCCATTTCTTGCATCTCATGAAAACAAGCATCAGGTAGGAGATTGGTCCTCTTATTTCATTTTTTATCTTTTTGTTGGTCGTTGGTTATGTCCACAAATGAATTTTTGGAACCTGTTTGGCTGTTTCCGTAAATGTTTTTACATAATAGGTAAAAACTTCACCCCGTAAATATGTTCTACGTACATGCACACCTTCTTTAAATGTATTAATAGACGCAAATGTTACCTATTTCCTAAGTACGGAGACTGTGAAAACACAACTCCGTAAATACATTTATGGAACTGGTCAAATTTTTTTAATAACTCTAACTCTCAAATTGTCTAATATTATAATAATTATGTGTGTAGGGATGAAAAAGGCCAATGTGGCAGGTTCTTCACGAGAAGGAGGAGCTAGGTGGGAGGTGCCTATGTCTTCCTCCCTCAGACGGAGACAACAACAACAGGTTTAGGCTATCCTCACGGCCTAGGAAGGTACCTGCGGAGGCTATCCTCTTTTATAGCATGAGTATGTACCCAATCCGACCATCCCTTGGTGAAGAAATTCAGAGAATGCCTAATTCTTTTTGTAGGCCTCAAAATCAAGGGAGTCTCGAGGTACTAATTGGTTATCATGGAACAAGTTGAGCATGCCAAAGAGGTTTGGAGGCCTTGCTTTCCATAATCCTTATGCTTTTAACTTAGCCATGCTTGGCAAACAAGGCTCCAAGTTCACACCCAGACCAAATACTCTTGTCTAACAGCTTTTCATGGCAAGGTACTTTCCAAATAGAGACTTCTTACTGGCTAAGATATTGCACAACTTGTCTTATTCTTAGAGGAGTCCTCTATTCCTATACTCAAAGAAGGTTTTTGTTGGAGCAATGGCACAAGTGAATCAATATTATATGGGGTGAACCATGGATAGCTGATGGGAGTTATTGCACTACCCAGATCCTGGAGCAAGTACCTTGGGCGGAATGCATGTGCGTGATCTACCGCTCACTAACCAAAAATCTTGGAATGATGTCCGATTAATATGTTGTTCCTACCTGCAGCTACGAACGCCATTCTGGAGACACCACTGGTTGACTCTGTTTCATTGGGTCGTCAAATTTGGGCATTAACTAACACATGTATATATGGTGAAATCTACATATCACCTAGCCTTGACGAGTTTGGTAGACGACGCACATTTGAAGGAGAGTAGGGATTAGTCCCTTATTTGGAAACCCGATGTCCCAACGAGGGTTAAAACTTTTATGTGGAGAGTGTATAGGGTTGTATTCCCACAAGATCACAACTGTAGAGGAAAGGAGTGAACTTCTCCAACTTATGTGTTGTGTGCGGCGATCATATAGAAAATCCATGGCACCTAATTAATATCATGTGAGTCCAGTGTTGATTGTGATTAGAGCAGCATATGTGGTACCTGATTTCTGATATGCTGCAAAACTTTGATTTCTATAAGGACTTGTGCCTATCCATTCTCAAAACCTTAACCACGAATCGTCTTTGCCATGGTTGTGTGGGGCATATGGCGTCGTCGTAACGAAAAGCTATGAAAAGGTCTCACTATCTCTTTGAGCAAGGTTCCCCGTCGTGTTATGGTGTTCCTAAGCGACTGGAATAAAACATGTGAGCTTCATTTAAGTTAGGTAAATAATGCTCATTAGCCTCTGATACTCAATGGATTTCACCCCTATCTGGTATGTTCAAATGCAATATCCACACTATTTTTTTGGCGAGTTAGGGAGAACATCTTTTGGTTTGTGTATCAGAGGAGCATGAAGAGAGTTTATGACTATGAGGACGTCATGGTTACCTCAATGCTTGCCAATTGCAATAGGTGAAGCAACCAGCCTTTTGCACGCAGCCTGTTGGATTCACAAACTTGGCATGCTATAGAAACGGATTGTAAGTGTGATATTGGTTTGTTTAACCATCCTAGGGAGGACCATTCTAAATTAGGAGCTATTGTTAAAGGGTGCGTCGATAATTTATCCGATATATCAAATTTTAGTGTGAGATTTGTTAGGTGATAAGCAAATAAAATAGCTCATAGTTTAGCTGGGGTAGCCCTGTGTATGGCTAGTAACCAAGATTTTATCACATTCGACATTGAATTGCTTCTTTGAATTCTAGTAAATGCATTAGCTTATTCCCATAAAAAAAAAACTTTTAATATAAAAAAACTATATTGATTTCTAAGCCCTTGTCCTAAAAAGAACCATCTTCAACCTCTTTTAAAGAACCATCTTCAACCTCTTTTAATCATTGCATCATGATTGTCTGCAAAAGATCTTAAAGTATATAAAACAAGCTTTTCTTATTAGAATTTGGATTAGGTCTAAGTCAATCTCAAAAACTAGTATGTAGAGTAAGAGTCGTCTTCCAATTTTTACCATTAATCAGACCATATTACTATCTAAAATGGGATTCTCGACATCTCTTCAAAATAAAATTGCCAAAAAGTTAAAAATCAGTAGTCATTGAATTTAAAGTGTACGGGAAGTTGCAATAGTCACTGCAGGAGACCTTCATCCCTAAAATCCTAACTATTTTCGGCCCCACCCCTGACCATCCCAAAAGCCTCCAACCCCCTATACCAAAATTTGGTATGCGCCAACAGTCAAGGATTTCAAATCAGTGTGTTCCGAGTATGCGGATTGCCTTTTATTATGAAATAATCGGAAGAAATTAAAGTACATTATGCCAAAAACCTGAACATGATGTTTTACAATGAGAAAAGGCATATAATACCCAAAAAAACAAAAACGAGAGAGAGAGAGAGAGAAGGCATATGACAAGAATTTAAAGAAGGGCTCTACGAAACGTGACATTACGGGTAATTTTGATGCTCTGCAATTATTTGTGAGCGCTAACAATGGTATTGCGTCAATAACAGAGGTGAGAGCTCCCAATACAGTAGGGGATATGTGGCTAGGGTCTAGAGAAACAGAAAAACATAGATGGGCCCAACAAATAATGCTAAAGGCCAAGCAGTCACAACTAGAGTTTCCTAGGAAAGCCGGCATAATAGGGACACGCCAAAATATAAAATTAGGGATTTAGAGAAAAAGCTAACCAATGTAACTCAAGTTACGACGACAACAGCTGCATGGGAAGTTCAATGCATCCGTAACAGTTCAATACAGATTTACAACGGATGATGTTTCTACCTACTACATCTGTGAAAATTTGGCCCTAGAATCTCACTGCACATATTCCACCATAAAAAAGGGGAGAAACAGAAAAGTAAAACCTGTGTAGGGCAGATATTGGCGCCCTCTATCAAGAAGTTAATATAACTTAAAAAGTTACAAAAAAAATTAACAGGATCGACCCCCCACCCAGAATCCTCTGGTAGAAATTATGAAAAATGAGCTGAAAGAGGTAAAAATCGGTGAGAAGGAAAAGAAAACGAGAATTATTGCTGGTGAATGTTACACAAAGCAACTATTACTATGTTCAAAGCCCGAAATAACCAACCAAACAGGATCAGATCCAAGTTGCTGTATAATATCTTGCCGCCTCTCAGTGGCACTGTATAGTATCTCCACGTCTTTCACAGAATGCATAATCAGAACTTAACCCCTTGTAGAAGGAACTCTTCCGTCTCACATAGGCACAGCAACCACTTTGCCACCAGCAATCCATAGGTCAAATATCACAATCTTCCTTTTTCTATATGATTCTAAAATCTCAAGAACCATTTACGGCCATCTCTGGCGAGGATTTCGGTGAAAGCAGTGAATGTTCCTCATCACCCAACTGCCCATTATCTGCAGAGCCATATGGCCCATCAGAAAAGTTTCTATGTGCACGAGTTTCTTTCTCTACATGGTTCTCTTCAGCTGTTGTGTTCTCAGAGCAGCTTCTAGAAACATTTGTCTCCTTTTCTTGATTGTCTTCACTAGAGCTCATCCTCCCGTCAATTGTCCGAGGACCAGTATGAATGTTGATTGCGGCTTTCTTACCAGGTAGTACAGCCTGGCTCAATGTTGAACACAAGGTGGCAAAAACACTAGTATCTTTTGACTTTGAACTTTTAAGCAACTTCTGCTTCTGTACAAGCTCTGGCTCCTTATCTTTCGTCGAAGGCAAATTTCTTTTAAGTCCGAGAGACTCCATTGCCCCTTCAGCCTCTTCAGAAGCTTCTGGCTGCTTCCTTGGTGGTGGCCTGTAATCTTCATCATCCTCATCATCATCATAGTCAACCAGTCCACCAGACCTCGGACTGAAAATCAAGACAAAATGATTAGCTTACAAAAGATGATCTAGAGAAACTTGGACTATTAAAATACAAAGTAAAACAAGTATACCTTGACTCTGAGTAGCTTGCAGCAGCTCCATTGGATAACACACGTTGTTGTTGCTGCCCTTTCTGATTACGTGAAATAGATGTAGAGGTTGAATCCTCATCATCACTAATTAACCACCAAAAGTTAATAGAGTCCAAGCCAGTTGTATAAAATCTTCTATAACACTTGAGAAAGAAGATATCTACCTGTCCTCATTGAAGTAATCTTCCTCTTCTTTCTCCAGAGCACGCTCATCAAGTCGTCTTCGAAGGTTACTCATAATAGCAGTACCTTTTGTCCCATCGTTGTCCATACACTGCAAGCATGTATGTAATCTCAGAACTGCAAGCAAGCATTCAAAATAGCAGTACCTTTTGGGCAAGTAGGCGCAAATACAACAGGAAAATACCTGCTCATATTTAACTTTCAGTGAATGAATGGAAACCAAATACTCAAATTTCACTAACTGCTCCCAGAAAGAATCAACTATATACTTTATCAATAATTTCAGATTCTCCTGCATTATACGGCAATATTATCAGTACAAAATTACTGTGAGGCATTTAATATCTAAAATGAATATAAACAAAAGAATGGTACCTTGCGAATGTACTCAAAAAGTTCGAGAACCGCAGAATTGAGCAGATTGTAGCGACTGCCATTAGCAATGAAGGCATCTACAAGTGGTTTGAGAAGGTCGTTCCTAACAAAATGATTTATCAGATGCTCATCCTGCAGTGCAACACTCCAAACTGTTAGATGTGCTGCATATGAAAAGCAACTCACCATAAATATGAAGGAAACAAGAAATCGTATAGGGGATAAAAAAGAGAATCGCAGTTGTAGCTTCAAACAGGATAGCTAGTTTCATCAAATTGAGAAGACTCGGCCAAAAAACGATAGGTTTTGAACACAAGCATTTAGAGACAAAGTTTCCATAAAGCTACCAACATAAACAACTCAAAACAGCAATAATCAAGAGGTGAATGCTAGGGTGTGGAAGTGTCTCCTGGTCCCATGTGGATCTTTCCTCCCTTCCACCAAGTCTCTCCCTCCTCCGCCGTACCACAGTAACCACCACGGCCTCTCCCTCCTCCGCCGGCCCTCCATGAAACCCCTTGCCGCCGCCTTCTCAAATTCCTTTCTCCCTCTCCCATCTCTCTCTCTCTCCCCCCCCTGCCTCTCATCTTCTGTTGCCTCTGCCAGTAGGCCCACCACCACACCGCGAGCGCACGACTTCCTCTCTCTCTGGCACTGCCACAGCCACCAAGCGGCTCCACCCACAACCCCCACAATTCCACTCATCACCATTCACCCACACAGAGAAGAGATAAGGAGGCCACCAACAGCTGCACCTCCATGAACAAACACCCTCTGAACCTTGGGAATGTGTAGCCATCCTCACGGTCAAACAAGTTTGTAGCGTAAACCTACCACTCCTGCGCACCACTAAGATTTTCTAGAAGCCAAGAATGTAAGTCATGCACGACCAAACCCCGACTGAGATTTTCCAATAGCGCAAGAAAATTTGAATTCGAGATTGCATCAGATAATCCCGACCAAATCCTACGAGTGAACACAGTCCCTGGGAGCCATGGAGGGGATGGGGGTCGTGGAGGGGGAGTGTGGCTGGTGGCCGACGAAGGGAGAAGGGGGGAGGCCACAGCAGTGGGTGGGCTGAGGATGGAGAGACAGGAGAGAGGGAAGGGAAGAGGCAGAAAAGAGAAAAATTTGGTGTGGAGGGTCCATGATAGGATTTGGTGGGACTATTTAATCTAATAATGAATAAAGGCGGTCCACTATAGACCACATGATACACTTTCCCACCCTAGCATTTTCCTAATCAAGCAAGCTAAATTATCCAAAAGATATACTCTGGACAACTGATACCTTCATCCGCTCCTAAAAGTGAAAAGTTTGGCCATATCTTAATAACAAAAAAATAACACCCATTTTTAACAGTTATCAAGAAATAAGATGCTCTCACCCTGCCAATATTCCAAGGTCCTCATACCTTGTTACTTTCTGCATATACTTTACTGCACACATCTAAATTTAATCATATGAACTTAAATTCCCTTGTACTCTGATGAACCCAGGTTGTTAGCGTGATGTAAGTAAATTGTTCAGATGATTCCACATAAAGTAGGCAAATTAACTCCATTTCAACATGGAAGAGCAAGGTGATGAGCACCAAAATGACAGAAGGTACTGATAATAAGATTTCATGAGAGGAAAGAAATTGCAGCAGACAAGAAACTCAAAACAAGAATATGGTTCATCTAAAAATTAGAGGGAAGGAAACACATGGTTCTTAGATAGAATAAAATGAGTTACAGGTTTCACGTACAAAATATTTCCAATATTCCACCCAGATAAGGTGAGGAAATGAAGAAAAATAAACTTCCTCAAACTTCAGACCATCCTCAAGCTTAAATCAGTATCACTAACACAACCAGTCAATATTGCCTTACCCTAAAAAAGAAACAAATCAAGTAAAGACGGGTCTATTTAACTACATATACACATTTATCAAAGCTTATTTGGCAATATTCAGGGAAGGGGGAATGTGCTACTTTCACTCTGGTCAGGATAAGGCTGTAAGACCCTTGTGAACCATAAAATTACAACACCATGGTCAGGGAAAATGGGTTGAAAACTTGAAATATATATAGGGGGAGGGAGGATACTTTCACTCTGGCAGTTGCCAAAGACAAAAAAGAGAGTATGAACACAAATGTATAAAACTTACATGACGTGAAAGAATAGTACGGACAAACCGAACAGCCCCAACAACCAGATATTTTTCTCTTCTTCGTGTCAGCAACAAAATTTTATCAATCACATTATTCAGAAGGAAATTGCACCTGCAAACAGTAAAAAGAAACCAGTTTCAAATTTTAAATGATCAGCAACAAAATGTCAATTCTGAGTATTGCATAGCAACGACGAAATACTTTATCCGGTATGGGTGGTGTAGGACACAGAAGCATAGTAATTCACATATGTTTAATAGTATCTCTGGCTTCGCCCCACTCTTATTTTGAACTCCTTGGTCAGGATCTATGGTTTTGCTGCTCGCATTAGTAATATTTTCTGAAGGACATGATGCTGTTATCACTTTGATCAGTTGACCCAAATGCTTCTCGTAGAAAATGTCAATAATAGTGTCTCTCTGTGAAATGAAATTTAATAGTTACTAAAAATGACTCTTGTTATACTATCTAGCAAATCATCATGTGTCAGAAAATTTGGAAGGGGAAATAAATGAGACCGAATAATGTGTTATTGGTATGTACTGGCGTTACACAGAATACAAAGCACTAACACACCTATTTATACTCATTAGACTCCTAACTAATCAAATAAAGAAACAAATTAAGAAATATAATGAAATATGGAAATCACACCATGGATGCATGATATTTTTTTGAGATATTTCGAGGTACTGTTTAGAAACTCTAATCTAACGAGAACAAGCAGGAGAAAAAAGCAGAAAACAAAAATATGACCCAATTTAAAAGACTTGAGCCCCCAACCTTAAGAGAGCCCTACCCCAATTCCTGCATAGCTGTACTCACTAATTTTCTCTTTTCTCTCCCTTCCCATATATTTGGTGCTCCTCCATTCTTTTCATGAGATGAGACGCCAAGCAGGGCATTAATCACTCCCCTTGCTAGCCATGCTTACTTGGGAAGATGATTCCCTACTCCTCATCTCCTCATGTAAGCTACACCTAAAGTGGGTATTTGACGGAATCGCTCGCTCGCGAGTATTAATGACAATTTGCAGAGAAATTTACCGTTTTAAACCTAAATGTGGCTTTTTACCAAAAAAAAAAAACCTAAATGTGGCTATATTTAAAAATATTAGTATATGTTCAAAAAAAACTTATTTCACGTATTATCAATTAAATTTAACATTTCTCTCACAGAAAGAAACAAAATCTACAAAATAAAAATAAAATATATATTATAATCAAGGAGCAATTTGGTCAAGCGAAAATAAGCTACAAAGGAGGGCACAGTTGAGAGATCAGAAAATTGAACCTGTGCTCCAGACAATGTGCATGAGTCTAATATACTGCGAAGAATCTCGAGAAACTGGCAATGCATGTCATCTCCGAAATCTGTTATCATTCCTCTAACCTGTACAGTACAAAACCATTTTAACAAAAATGCTAAAAATTCAGAATCTATATTCGCATATTCCATATTTCCTTGGGAAATAATCTGAGCATTGCCAAGAAAATGAAAGAAAATATAGGGAACAGAGAGTGAGAGACACTCAAAATTCTCTGTAATGAACAGTGTCTCTCATTTCTGATGAACTCAATGATGAGTTCTTTGTTACATCTATACACTCACATATTGTGTTGCAGTTAATGGAAACTGTTACACCTGAATCAGAATGCCACAACTTTATTACCAAGTACATATGACAAACTAACAGTAGAGACTAACAACTGAGAAAGCAACAGCAGTCTCTGAAACTAGTTAGGGAGTCACAGTTTTTGTTGCAGACTCAACAGCACTTCCTCCTTGCCCAAAAGCCCCAAATCGTCATTAAATGAATAAATGCCTTCCTCCAGCATCCTTTATTCCCTTTTATCCTTACTCCTAATCATTTCCTCCTTGCTTCCCACACCCATTGCCACATAAGAAAATTACTACAACCCCAAACCCTCTTCTGCCCCTTACCCACATTGTATTCATTTTGGTGATTGTCAGATAACTGTCAGACAAAACTCCCATCTTTGTGAAGGTTATCCCCTCTTATTACTCTGTCCTTTAGGCATAAGTTCCCTTATAAATCAAGCAAAACTAGGATAACTTTGACCTATAGTTTTCCTTGATCTCCCTCGATCTCTAACTATTGAACTATTGACACGTGCACGTCATCTAGAAAGAACATGTCACCTCATTCGCAAGAAAAAACTTACCAACAGTCCAAGAAGTGTAATTCCTTCCTGCCGAACAACATAGGACCGGAGAAGATTAGGATCCTGATTCAAGAAGAGAATGAGAATATCTGTTCTGCAACCATAAAACAATTTCCTCTCAGCAATTAATCATAATGAATGTAAAATCAGAGTAATCCAAAATCATATATACAGATCAAAGTGACAAAGGGGTAACAATACCCAGTAAGCACAAGCTTCTTATCTTGACTTTGCAAGACATCAGTGACAATGTCAAAGATGCCCTCATTCATCAAATCCCTACAAACATTGAAAATGAAAAAGTAATCAGGGAATTCAGGAAGTGCCACGTCAAAGTTTTGTGATCTTACCAATAAAAATTGCTCTAAACTTTAAGGAACTGACTTAAACATGGCTTTTAACAACTACGCGTAATAAGTTGCTTTTCAAAGCTGTTTGTACTAATTAAAGCCTGCTAAGCATTGTGAAGAAACAAAACTGAAGATATCAAATCTTCTGTGGACAAGTATTGTCATAGTTTAAAAATCAAAATTATGGAGTATCAAAATTTAAAAATAAATGCAAGCCTCCACCATTACAGACCAAAACAAAGTACAGTTTTTTAGATGCTCGATCACATTACTTCTAAAGAAAACAGACAAGCAAACTTGAGAAGTAAAGCTAAACGCTGCCCGAGTAATTACAAAGAATGCAATCAAACAATAGCAACTGATTACAAAAAAATGAAGAAAACAAACTGCATAACAGGCAAGTGCTGTGTGTAAACATGTATCCCTCAAGATCCTACATACCTAAAAAGTCGAAGCTGCTGTACCATCGGTAAGCTCTTGCTTAAACCACAAAACTCATGCAAAAAATGGATCTGTCCATCGTATAGAGAAATAAATAATATTTAAGAATAAGCAGTAAGGTCAATCCGAGCATAAAAAACGAGGCATTAATATTAAAGCAGTTTAAAAATAAAAGATAGGAAAAACCCATCATTAATATAGTATATATAAAGGTCAAGCAGGCATGATTCATTTTGAAAGAAAGTGAAGCTCAACCCCAGTTCCAATCAGAATTTATCTTTTCAAACACTTCTATCAGATCATACTATTCTAGTGAAACTCATTGGCCACAACTCTTTGGAAGAAAAATAAAAAGATAAAGAATGAACAAAATTTTTCATTGCTTGGTTTTGTTCTAAGGTGATGAGCAATGGGCAGAAGCAAACACTCGGTACAAAGACTTCTAATATATTGCCTTCTTCAAGCTTGGGAGAAAATAGAAATAAGAGACAAAACGAACCACTGTCCAGTATTTTCCTATTAAAAAGCATAGCCAAAATATTCCTTAGAATGACTTAGGCAATCCTCTCTCCTTGAGCTAGCTTTTAGGGTTAAACCTAGTTTGTTTCAACTCTAATATGGAATCAGAACCTATCCCAATCCTAACATTGGATGCCTGCAGATGTCCAGTCTTACAAACTACATGCCTCAGATGTCTAGCCCTAGGCTGATAGAGAACATTAGATCCCACAACGTCTAGGTACATGGCCAAATTACTCGTTATAATGACTTGTGCAACTCTCCCCCTAAGGGTAGCCTTCTGGGTTCAGTTAGGCCCATTCCATTCTCTATTTGCATATTTCCAATTAAAGAAGACATCTGATACGACAATAATGTATTTGATAAAAATGCATCCTCTCACAAGATGGCACGTGTAGTTCTGTGACAGTGACCAGAGCTATAACTTCAACTAAACTAGGCCGTGTTTAGCTCCAACCCATAAGTAGTGCCATGAAGTTCACAACTAAAGGAAAAAGAGGTTCTCATGCTTATAACAGTACTAGTACCTTGAATAACAATCCAACTCGAGATAAGTAATATACAAAATGTATGTTTTCCAAAGTTTTGAAACAAAATCAACAGTTAATAGAATAATAATGATGGAAATAGAATAGAATTAATGCTCCACTTTCCAAGTAGCTTAGATCCATTGTATAGAAGTATAAGATTCAATGTATCTTGGGGAATAGTTCATTTTGTAAACTGCATTCAGAATTTTAGCTTTGTAATCCCGATGTACATGGAATGGATATATCTTCTGCCAAGTGTCTTGCTCACTCGTCCCAGCTAGGTAGCTCAAGTGGTGAGCTAAGGGACACCAAGGAGTTGAAGGAGTAAGGGGTCCAGTGTTCTATCCCTGCCTACCCCACTAACATAACAATTAACAACTAACATTTGTTATTCAAAAAAAAAAGTGTCTTGCTCACTCGAGCACATTCGTTAATTTCTATCACATTTTCATATTTCTCTCAAGTAATAACTTAGAAGAACAACAGGGATCATTTATTAGCATAACCTCTCACTGGAATTGCATTTCTTTTTTCGGAAAAATTTCATCAAATGTGACTGCATATATATATTAAGATACAACACCAGGAGGGGGGAATCGTCAAGTCATGAAGTAACAATGTATGCTGGATATAGTATAGTAGTATTGTCATGGCTAAGAGAAACAGAAGACTTGTACCATATTTTTCTTTGATTCAGGAGAGGTGCTGGGCGATTTTAACCTGGCAAACAATTCCTGGATAAACGTACTGTCATCTTTCAACAAAGAAACAACCTAAGAAGTAGCAAAGCAGTCAAAATTAAAGATAATGATCAATATATTAAATTATAAGTCTTCTTTCCATACAAATCAAAATCTTACAGTGGCATTGTTTGCATGTATCATGGAGTTGAGATTTGCACCAGTTGCCTCATCCAATGCTCTAGCCAAAACAACATCCTGAAAGCAATCAGAGAAGGTAAGAATCAGATTTTTTGAAGTAAAAAAAAAAAAAAAAGCAAACAACAATAGAAGTCTTAAAGGAGCCAAACCTTCAGAAAACCAATTCTATATGTTTGATGTATCTTCGATAACACAATTGTATTTTTTATGGGTATGGCCTGCAAAATAAAATAGTTGAACATATCAGTAAGAAGCAAAACATCCTTCGCATCTATCTACCACCTTGCTTCTCTCCCAAAATAGAAAACGCAATCAGATCACAAAATATACCTCCTTAAAAACAACATGCTCCTTTAAGAATTTACGATGATGTTGAACATGAGGAACCTCTGGATCATCTGAAATAACCAAGAAAAAACAGGGATTCAAGAAAATAAACCATTTTTGGAGTTCATATATATACACACAGAAATAAGATAAAATGGCTAAAAAAAGAATCATGTGATAAACTTACATTCAAGAGCACCAACGATGTCCATTATAAATTCATCACTAAATATTTGCTCAAATATTTGTGTACTATTAAGCAAAACTGCAGCAGAACAAAAATATGTCAAAATGTTAAAGGAATAAAATGTCAACATAGGGATTGAAATCAAAATGGCATTAAAAATGAATACTGACTGATCCCTTTCATTATTTTGAAAATCATGTGAAGGCCTTCCATATTTTCCAAATCTTCACAAACTCTGAATACTTCAATGAGCTTCCGGAAAAAATCTTGCTGCATTGGAAATATATATGAGAAGAGGCAATATATACTGCATGGGGTGAAAAAGATCAAATTTACAAAGATTCGACAGCATACTGAACACCACCACAAACAAATTTTAAGTTATATTGGAAAAAAAAACCAATAAGGAAAAGCTTTGCAATCAAATGATAGAAACCTCACTTAATAGATTTTTTTTTGTTGACAACACAAAACTTCAATTGATGGATGATCTCCAGCCAGTGAGAGATCACCAAATCATGCAGAATGAAAGAATGATGGGCACCGGCCTACTCTATCAACACATCACATGCAAATATACTGGAAGCTAATTTAAACTTACATCAGTTAATATTAATTCTGTAAGCCGCAACTGATCTGTAATGCCACTCTCAGCCACAGTCTGTGAACACAACCAAAAAAAAAAAAAAAAAATATGAATTGCATTTAAGTTTCATAGATAAATGTGATTTTTTTGAAAACAGCAAAGAATGATCATAACTAGAGAACACAGTAATAAAATTCAAACTCATTTGCTGGACGTACAATAATACTCTAACGAGGAAGTACAGATACCTCAAAATAGTAACCATGACCCTACCATACAGTTGTCAAACACATATTCATGCCAGATACTTCAAATACTTCAACTGGTATTTTATAAATTTTGGTACTTCTAATTTTTGAACATTTATATAAATACAGATGGGAATACCGCAATAACTAGATAAATAATAGCATATAATTATGTTTATTATGACTCATGCTAACTTCAAAATATTTAACCTCTATTTTATCTTAAGAAATGTGCTTTTATATTAACCTTTTACTAATTTTATGTCTCAAGCTATAGTTGTGCCATGTCCTATAATTTTTAAAATTTGCCGCATCCTCATTGCCGTGTTGTATCCATGTCCCGTGTCTAACTGTGATTTCTAGTACTCGACCATAAATTTTGTTAAACTGTTTTCTCCTCAGAAGACAGGAAGCAATATCATAAAAGCAACACCAACATATGTGTGTAACAACTCATTGAAGAATCCACACAAAATGAGTGTGCCAGAACTCGTTAAATCGTATGTGAATTGGTAAATGATAAGTCCGCATGAAGAAACGTCTATGTTCACGTCCAACTAAAATCATTGAATATAAAAAGGGAGTTGATAATTATTAAAGAATGCAGATTCAATTTATAATTGAATCTGACATTTTCTTGTTTATGAAGGTTTATTGACTTGAGCTGCTTACGATCTCCAAGTTGGCTTATTAAGCTAATGATGTTCTGCATTGGATTTTGTGCCCAGAATTCAGCAAGAAATGGCGAGGGCATGCCTTGAAAGTAATCAACCCAAAGCTCAGCAATGGTATAGGATGGGATGAGAGGTTAAAATTTTCACTAGTAGAACTGATAAGAAACACCAAAATGCAAAATAATTAGTAGTAAATGTAGTCTTAAAGTGGATTTATCCCCAAAAACAAAAACATTAACTGATCAGAATTCAGGATTGGATTTGCTATACTGCATAAAACTAGTGATAATTGCACGGCAAAATTGATTGAAAAAGTAGATCAAAAACTTTGAATTGATGGATTGCAATTTAATAAACTAAGGTAGTAACCCATTAAAGCAAGCAATTAAAACAAGTAGTTCTAAACTTTATTGAGTTCATTCGGAATTGTGGCTTGGAATATTAAAAACAAAAAAGTTGTAGTAATTAGATTCCAAATAAAGAGATAAAATAGGAAAAACATGTGATGAAATTGCAGACCAATAAATAAATAAATAAATAAAAGGTAGAAACAAATTAAATGAGGGTATTTAGACATATGCCCAGACCTTAAGAATCAAAGGAAGTGTTGCTAACTCAACTGCAGGCAACTCCCTTAACTCACTGTTTACACTGTGAAATGCCTCACCTGAATTATACAGGAAAACAAAGGTAAGACTAGTCCACAAAGCAGCAAACAATATAATTCAACAAATAAAACCAAAGAAATGGTCAACAAAGAACTAGGAGGCAGCATGGGTCAGTTTGCTAACGGGTACTCTCAAAGAAATGTTATAAAACTCAAATCGGTCAATGTCTAAGTAGAGGTATGCAATCAATGAATCATTGATCGAACTAATGAGTCAAGGGTTGAACCGCCACAAATTAAAAAAAAAAAATCATAACCCATAAACTTCATGCTCGGAGAAGTTCAAAAATATCCATACCTTACTTTAAAAATTCATATCATACTTCAATAGATATTCATAATCTATATTTTAGCTTTATGATTAGAATACAGAATATCATTTGTAACTGTTAACTATTTTAAAAGAACAAATAATCGCTTAACAAAATCAATAATTATTAACTGTTTTTTCTAATTATCATATTTCTAATATATCAATTCATTTATAATTATGTCAAGATGATACAAAAATAGACAAAAATCAAATATGGAAAAACAAAAGCAAAAAAATAAAATAAAAAAATAAAAATAAAATGATGACTTGGCAGGTTCAACCACAGTGGTCAAACTGACCGAGTCACTGGAACTAGTTTTCACCGGATCTGATGCATTTTCTGATCCAATAATGGCTCAGACCGGTCATGTGACCAGTCAGTTCCTGGTCAAACTAGCTGGTTCGAGCCAATTTTTACATATATGGTCTAATGGCAATAATTAAAGAAACAAATAAAAATCGTTATTGAAAGCTATAGCACTTAATACATTAGTAACTTTAAAAGCTATTGAAAGTTCTAATCAAATGTACAGAATTTTATACAATTTAAAAACTAATTGCAACTTCACTTTATTTATATGCATGATATGTTATATTAATACAAGTAAATGTCTACAATTAGATTGCATGCAAGTGAATATCTAAATTATTTAAATTTCAGCATTCGCAATCTTCAAGGTAATATCACATGATTGCAAATTAAATTGGTTAATTTTGTGTTCTACAAAAAGGTATTAGGCGGTGAGAGTATCACTACTTACACCCAATGTATATGGATATAACTCCATATACACTCCCCCAACCAACCAAAGCCGTATCCCACAACACTATAATGCACTATCATGAATCATGTCTAATGACTAACAACAGCTTTTTCCCAGTGAGATACTGATTGAATTTCACAAATTGAATAACCATCCTTTAGCAATTTGACCATTTTCCCCTCCTTTTTACCGTGTTACCCAAATTCAGACATAATTTTGACAGTTGACACATTTCAACTTTATCCAAATATTGATGTAAATGAGCATTAAAAGAACTGCTCAATAACATACATGCAATGCAATATATATCACAAAATAATGGTCATGTGAACTCTCAGGTCTAGAACCTATATAGTCATATCATAGGTATTATACACCATGGAAAAGAGGGGCGATCAATCCAAGGAGGAATTATTTATTTAGCACCACATTGGCATTGAAACAGTAAAGCAGTAATTATTCAAGTTAACAGTTAATAGACATTAATAGTTAAGCAGACAGTGTATAAGAATTAACTACAACAAAAATATATTATTTCTGTGGCAGAAGCAAATAGCCAACTCCTAATACTTATTTTCCCTAATGATCAAGTTAAACTGAAGTATAGAAGTATTATAGTCTTTATTTAGTAGATAACACATGCGAACAAAGTCCCCATAGAGAAAGGAATAATGAGATTCAAATTTTGCATTACTTACTATTTAAAGTATTAAAATGCATATTCCTTTGCACATTGCAAATATGGTCCCTGAATAAAACAAGCATAGGAATCAAGACCAATTCCACATCAGAAAGAATAAAAACCAGAGAAGATGTAAAGAAATTAAAGTTTAGAAAGTTATTAGCTACCATATGTAAGAGCATCCGCCAGGTTCTTGAAAGCTAAGTGCCAGTTCAGTAGCATATTCTGGATCTCTCCATGAAATAATTGTATCTGAAGGATACAAGGTATCTTCCATCAAACCCGAATCCTCATATATTTAAAGTACAATGGATGACTACTAGTCATTAATGAGCAACAGAAAGCATCAAAACTACCAATTACCTTCTTGTTTCCTATAAATATCATCAGAACTGATGCGATGCAAAAGTATAGTCTCATTGTCTTCTTCGTCATAAACAAACAAACCCAGCTCTTCTGATCGCTGCATTATGATATATCATGATATTTCATTTATTCTAAACGTAGAAACCTCAATGTTTATCCAATTAAAAAATTGAAAACCACCTCTAAACTCCTATGTAATATAATATAATACAATATAATAAACAAGACCAATCAACTTAAAATAATGGTAACTCTTTATTCTAAATTACACATTTATATATAGGGAGGGAGGAAGATATAATGTCATCAAACATTGAAAGAAATCAGTGCCCATCAGTATCACCAATCCTTAAGGAGGAATTAGGTTTAATAACTTTGCAGGTCTCTGAACTATTTGGGGATTTCTAAATAGGTCCCTAAACTAAAAAAGTTTGTAATTGGGTCCCTAAACTATTTTTTTGTTTGTTAAAAGGTCCTTCAGTTAGGCTTCTGTTAGTGGGCCATTCGTGAATGACAATGTGGACTGGCCATGTCATCCTAATTTGATACATCATTGTCCGACTAATATCCACCTCATTATTCCCTCCAAATCCCTAATCCTCCAAAGAACATTATTAGGGTTTGCAGCTATGATGCACGGATACAATACGTATCGGATACGTCGATACGTTGTTCCTTGAAAAATATAAGATACGATACGTTAAGGATACGCATATAAAAAAATTAAAAATTCACAAAAACATTAGTAAATATAAAATAGGAATTGCAAATAATCAATTAAATAAGTAAAACATGACCGTGTGTGATGGGTTGCAAGTAAAAAACAATTAAATAATCAAATTTGATGGTGGGTGGTATAAAAGATGACGCTGGGTTCTCAGTAATAAATAGAAAACAAATAAATAATATGGTGGGTGGTGGTAAGTAAAAAATAATAATTAATTAATCAATTGATGGGTGGCACCACTTGAAAAACAGAGGCTCACGATACCACTTGAGGCGTGAGATCCTCAATCTGCTGGTAGTATTTGGCTCCGCTCTGGAGTCATCGAGTCTGAGGAAGGGAATTAGGGAAGCCTGTTCTGTGCCGCTGGAAATTGGAGAAATATGAGTTTCAGATTTCAAAGTTAAAAAGGGGAAGAATCACGGAGTAGCGGAAAAGTTGCAGCCATGCGTATCGCAGCGTACTCAAAGTGTATCAGCATTTTCTGTTTTTTTGGGGAAAAAAAATTCCTTCAGGATACTCTTTTGATACGTATTCTAGGCGTATTTAAACGTATCCGTGTCCAATACGTGTCCGATACGGACACAGGATGAAAATGAGTGTATCGGTGCAGGAAAGAAAACGTCAGAGAAAACTAGAGAGAAAGAGGGACGCACGGTATAGAGAGAAATAGGGAGAAACTGTGGGAGTGTAGCCATAGAGGCGGTCCGTGACAGAGACCCCCGTGTCGGCGATGGAGGAGACCGGGACGGAGTTCCACCGTGGAGAGAGGGAGAGAAGAGATCAGGACCGAGAAGAGAAAGGGAATAAAATGAGGAGTCAGGGATATTACGTGAGAGAGAAAGAAAGGAGAATGGGAGAGAGAAAATAGCTGAGGGAGAGGGAGACAGATATCGACAGCGTGGAGGCTCACCGGCGGTGGAGACAACAGCGAATGAGGGCTTCACGCCCTTTTTTTGATTTTTCTTCCCCTCTCTTCTTTCTTCTTGCTACACTGCTATTTTGGTTGATGAGTGACCCTTTTCTTTGATTTTGCAGGTTGTTAATCGGATACAACCTTGAATTTTTTGTTCTATGCACTGGGATACTAAATTAATTCTGAGCTTACACAGTTTTTTTCATTTATTTTCCTATGGGTTAATCGGATATTCAGTGTTGATGCGTATAAATCTGATGCATAACATGATATTCAAGAAGGAACAATGAAATGATATGGGGAGAAGAGAAGGGGGAGAAGCATATTATGTCGCCGAGTTTGTGAGAAAGAGGGAGGGATTAGGGTTTTCATAATCAGATGATTAGGAATAGGGACAATGATATGCCAAATTAGGATGGCTTGGCCAGTCCACATCACGATTCACAAACGGCCCACTAACATAAGCCTAACGGAAGGACTTGATTACAAACGAAAAAATAGTTTAGGGACCCAATTACAAACTTTTTTAGTTTAGGGACCTATTTAGAAATCCCCAAATAGTTCAGGGACCTGCAGAGTGATTAAACCTATAAATGACTATTCATAATTCAAAAAGCGAAGGTAAAAAAAGCATCCGAGCATACAAATAAGCAGACATTAAGGGGAAGTCATGCATGAACTGCCCCTGGGCAGGTGCGCGCATATATAATACACATGTTAGTCGCAGATGAAAGCTTTACCAAACAGAGTACTGACCTCCAAATAATCAACAGTGACGTGCCCAGTGCCCTGGTCATCCCATTTCCCATCTTCATTTAGACGATAGACTTTGACACGCTGAAATTAAATAAGGAAAAAGACCAAGTCATATAAACATCTTAACACATTAAGATAACGATAGGAAAAAATGCTGTTGGAAACACATTCCCTATTGCTATTTCCAAATACATAAATTGTATTACATCATAAGTAACAAAGAAATATGGAAACTATATTCATTGAATGAACAAACTCAGTCAAACCAACTGCTGACTGTTGTGAAAATTGTGACTGCTGGCTGAATCATTGAATAAAATGAAATTATTCAGAAAACATGTTTTGCGTTTCTTCCTTTTTTATTCAAATATTTTAGAGATACAGGTGGAAGCAATTCAAATAAAGAAGCATCAGCAAACAATAGAAAAATGGTTTGAATTAACCAAATGAAATTAGAATGTCCTCACTTTCAGGGGTGATCATAAACCCATCACCCACCCGAACCCGTTGTATCCAATTACAACTTTTTTAAGATGGGTGGGTTCAAATAGGTTATCGGGCTCAGGGGTAGAAAAAACGAGTTACACATGGGTAAGCATAAAATCCCAAACATAAAAATACCAAACCCGCCCGAACGTAGATGAGAGCCCACACATGTCAACTTACTATCCAATGCAATAAATAAAAGAACAGCTGTTTGCATTGAACCAATACAAATTTGCATCGAAAACAAGCAAATGGCTACTGGAAAGCATGAAGTAAAGGTTGCCCATGCCTAGGGCTGGACAAAATTTCGGGCCCGACCCAAAACCGTGATACCTGGAATGAAAAGTCAGCTTGTTGGTGGGTGGGTGCGGGCGGGTCTGCGGGTCCGCGGGTCAAGGCTTTCAGTTTGAGTTGGTTTGTGGCGGGCGGGTTCGGATTGGAAAAATAAATCTATCGAAATCCAAACCCGACCGACATATGAGACACTGCAAGCAAATTGACTTCTCATACTCACTGGCAGCATAGCAAGAAGATTGCAGGTGCACCTGCTTTATTGGTAACGTGCCACATTAATTACTTACGCCTGCTATCACTTCCATATTTCCCTCTTTCTCATTTATTTTTATCTTTTTTTGTTTTTCAATTCTCTCATCAATTATATCTTTTTTCCATTTTAAAGTGTTTTTCATTTCACTTTTTGTTTTCTTCCTTTTTCCTTATACGACTATTTCAGTATTCCACTAACATAATAACTCCTTTTGCAATCTCTCTCAACCACTCATCTCTTACATCAACTTCATCTTCATCACACTCATCTCTTTCTCATTTGTTATTGTTGCTTTGACTCTTTGATGGATGATGCGTTTTTGCAATCGTTGGATCTCATTTTCACAAGGATCAAAGACATGGACATAAAATCAATGGATGAGAATATACATTTTTGTGTTTCTCTCTCTGAAGAGTAAAGTAAAGATCCTATTTTCTCCCTTCTTTTGTTGCTCCATGTTCATTACCAACGGCTCCACAGCGTTTGCAGTAAGAGAGCTTCAGACTCTCCTTCCTTCACGCCAAGAGAAAACAACCGCTAGAAGCACGACAGTGGCCATGCAGCTGCGGAAGGACGACGGCTGCGAGCTGCGAAGTGGTGATGTGGTGGTCGAAATCTACTCCCTTCTTGCTATTTTTTTATCTCTGGTTCTCTCTATCTTCACCATTCATAAGCCTGTAAGAGAACTTTTCGTGTTGAAATCTGAAACCGTAACAACCCAACCGACGAACCCGCCATCCGATGAATCCGCTGACAGAAACGGACGGAAATGGATGGTGTATTACATGGTTCGGTTAATCACAGGTGAAGGCTTTTTGGCCCAACACCGACCGAACCCGTCTGGTGTCCACCCCATGCCTACTGCTCAATGACCAGTGAGGTGAATCACATTTTGTCTAGCAATATATTTCTTATGTTTGGCTGTTGGCTTTCTTCTCTCTCTACTATGATATGTTGGTTATTTTCTTTCCCTTCAAAACCGAAGAAAAGCAGAAAGTTGGTGATTACGGGGAGGAATGGGAGAGACCGGGGGAGCAAGTGAAGAACTTTGAGATCAGTGCTTCCCAAGTTCTTCTTCTTCCTACTATAACACAAACTCTGAGATTGCTTCCATATCTATCCAACCCACACATTTCAGAATCATTTGTTATGCCGAAGGTGAGATGGTCGCTCTTGTCTTCTGGTTCCTCTCCGGCAACCTCCTTCTGAAGCCGGTGATCCCGTATTTTCATCATTCTGCAACGCCGACCACTAGTTCCAAACGATGTTATTGTAAACCGAACCAACCAGCCCGTTCAGCGCGCCACCCACCCAACCCGCCACACACCAGAACCAGACGCTCAAACGGACGGAAATGGGTAGATGTTTACTAAACAAATCTTTGGGATTTTATGTTTCTTTATTTTACTTTTGAGATCTGGATGCTCTCTTGGTTGGTTTTGATTCCAATCACTCAAATGGTCATTTCTACAACATGCATGCGTCCAAGCAAAGGAAAGCCACTTTCTTGCGGCAGAGGGGAACCACTGACAGGTTGTTCTTCTTCTCAGTCCAGAATTTTTTCTCCGACCAATTTTTTTTCTTGCGCAAAACACTGACCTGCACCAATCCACCCGTTATCCCGTCAATCCAGTCAACCCGTCACCCAATCAACCCATTCGTTTCAACGGACGGAAACGGGCCTGGTTATAATCTCTTCAGTTTGCTATGGCTTAAATTTTTTTCACCCGAACACACCCAAAACTGCCCACTGCTCACCCTTACTCACTTTACAATTTCTCTCACATTATCCATAATATGAATAAAATTAGAAGAATACAAGGATGGAAAAAATAGGAAGCTGAAAACATTATTTACTTGGTTACCGGGACTGAAAGACAAAAGGGATTGAATAATTCTTCATTGAAGATATAATGAAAATTATGATCCTGGTTTTCAGTCAGTCATGTTTACTAATTACTATGATCATGGAAAGAAACTTAATTTGCAGTACTATGTAGTTTCCAATTTTCTATTTCATTGCCCAGTAAAAATACATCTTTCAAGGTTCAAAGAGCTTTCAAAAGTTTATAAGGTAGATTAGTTGAGCTGAAACAGCTAATCAACCAAATTTTTCGGCCTTTTAAAAGATAATCTTAACCATTAGAAGGAATTGTTGCCCTAAAAATACAAAAGGTTATCGAAATGGGACCAGAATCTGCACCTGTCTTGCAAGGGAAGAAAATATCAAGACCAGACAGGATAATCTTTTCGCATTTCTGTTGGGAAAATTTTACCATACAGCGTTAAGACCTTAGGTACTTTATGGTACTAAATGCTTGGCAGTAAAAAACTAACAAGAGAATCAGAATTTTCGGTGGATGAATAGGCATACAAGACAAGTTTAGATTAGAATTAATGCATTGAAGAGAAAATAGGGGTAACACCTATTGAGGAAAAAATGTTAGATTTTTGTCTAAGAGAGTTAGGACATGTGAGAAGAATACCAACAGAAGCTCCAATAAGGAGTTGATGATATATAGGACATCCCAATAAATAAACGTAGAGGAAGAACCAAAAAAAAACTCCCAGTGAAACCATTAAAAATGACTTGATTAGCTGATTCTAAAAGGCTTGTCTAAAGACTTGGTTTATGATATAAAAAATTGCTATGTTAGATCCATGTAATTGACTGCATCTAGTGGGAGGCCTTTATTGAGGCAATTGTATGGGTTAGGTGTTAGTAGGGAAGGGGACTAATGAAACAGATTTATATTCAGTATTCTCCAACAGCTGAAACTGGACAGCCAAGATACAAATGTGCTAGTCGAAGTTAAATTGGAAAGCCAAAAAAAATTGATAAGCTTAGTAAAAAATCGCTTCCTAAAAACCCTATTTATTCCATGAGGGCGCTTATAATAACTATAACAAATTCATCCCTAGAAAATCTAACATTATAAGCTCTATGCTCCAAAGAAGTCACCTCTGTCCAACTTGCATATTTGTGCTAACATGGGCACCCAATATTTAATCTACTAGTTTTTCTACTCTCACTTTGTAAGGGCGTGATGGATAAACCGAAAAAATATAGGTATAATTGCAATTTTGGTCCCCCAACTTTCTCAGTTTGGCGATTTTGGTCCTCATACTTTTTAATTACACTTTTGGTCCCTCAAAATCATGGATTTTTTTGCACTTTTGGTCCCCAAAAATCTTGAATTTTGGGAAAGTGGGGGACCAAAAGTGCACAATCCACGGATTTTGGGAGACCAAAAGTGTAATTTAAAAAAAATTGGGACCAAAATCACTAAATTGAGAAAGCTGAGAGATCAATAGTGCAATTAAGCCAAAAATATATTATTACCGAAATTGTAGTGCAACAAACTGTTTTATTAGTTTATGGTACATCAGTTCTCATTCTTGATTAAAATGTTCGATAAATGCTTCAAATTAATAACTGACATCAAATTACACAAGAAAAATATGCAGTTTCGAGCAAGAAATGCTAAGAGACATTAGCAAGAACCCAATTAAAGGCCAAACACTATCAAAATTTTAAATAGAACATATAGTTTTTATCATCTAAATCAGTTTTTACCAATGAAAAGGTGAAAGACAGACAAAATTGAGTGGTTGCTAGCACAAATGTCAATCATTATGTGGTATATTTCCATATTACAATCCATGCCTCTGCATGTTATTACAGGCAAAAAGTACAATTTGATTCCCCCCCCCAAAAAAAAAAAAAAGAAACAGGGAGTAAATAAAAAACTGCAAATAGATGGGAAAATTGCCAAAAAGGTAAGGAGTGAATAGATAATTCAGGCTCTTTTGTTCTTAAATGTAATGCTTGCTATAACTGTAAAACTAGAGAAGGGAGGCACATGTAACTCTCCAGGAAGAAGCAGGTAAGTTAGTGAGCATTAAGAGTAACTGCCTAGTAGGAACTAGCAGCAACTTCCCAAATTCTATAGCATCATCAGGGCCGGAGGTAAAGCCAGCAAAGCAAAGGCTTTAGGCCTCCTCTTCTACAAATCCAATTTTATTTAAAATTAGGCCTCTCTTTTTTTTGGTAAGAAAAAAAAAAGCCTCTCATCTTCAAAAAAAAAGCCACTCGTTTTATTTTCATTGGTTTAAAATACTTCATTTAAAAGTTTGCTTTAGACCTAGTTAATATTACCATTGACACAATCTTCAAGAAAAGATAATATAGAATGTATCCAAATTGCAACAAAATTCCAGGGATCTGAATCAACAAACTCATTCTAAGCTCAAATCATAGTTATCATAGTTATCAACCCTGGATAGCAGCACAAGGAAGACGGTCCCAAAAATGCTATAGAGAGGGATAACAGATTGCAGGATGTCAATATATCAAAGACAATAGATCCAACATAAATAATTTATGCTGCACAAATAAATGCTCAAAAATTAAAAATACGCCAATTTAAAGAGTAAAGACATATCGTAATTAATAATCATAATCTTTAAAAAAACAGAACAGTGAGGGCTTGAGTAGCAGAACAGAGGGTAAAAAACAAAAAACAGAGCTGCAAGATGTGACAAAAGGGCGTGAACATAGGGCAAGCAGCAGATTAGGAAGAAGGTTCATGGTTGAGGTTGAGTAGGATGCCAATGCCAGCAATCAGTCAGAGTACTGGAAAATGCCAGGAATGGCAGGAAATACCACAGGCAATCAGTGGACTCAAGCTCGTGGGGATGGACAGGACAAATAGAGGCTTGCATCAAACATGTATGGTAATAGAAATGAATGGAGGAGAGTTTCCAATTTTCTTATGCCAAATATCCAAATATGTAGGGGGGAATGACGGCAACATCAAAACAACTAGAGTTGAAAACGTCAGAGGGGGTAAAATAGGGCTTTAACATCTGTTATTCAATAGCAGCGCAAACGTCCACAAATGAACATGATTTTGGTCACAAATCACCGGGCAATGGGTGCAACATAAAAAGGCTCCACGACCTGACCTTTGTAGCAGTCACCAGCTGTTATGTGCTTATCCAAAGTTATCAAATCATCTCAACATAAACAGTTTCACGATAGCATATTCTTGTCTCATAACCACAATGTAAAAAAATGAGCAGAACCCATAATCACCTCCAAGAGAATGAGAAGGTAGAGACTTTGATGCAGAGTTCGGAAGATAGGCTTGCAAAAGATTCATCACTCAACCAATTAATTCCCAACTCCCAAGGTAACAACCGAATCCTCACCTTTCAGTTCATTTTTTTTAGAAGAATTTAATTTTATTTTCATTGTACAACTCCTTGACATTATCAATTAGGTTTTACTAACAAGTTCCTAAGAGCACTTGTTAAAAAATATTTAACACAGGGTACTAAATGCTCCTAATTATTTAAAGAAAGTATGCGTGTTTCCAGTACAATTAATGCTCAACCTTTTATTTAACACTTTATATTTTGTTTCCTTAACCAATGCTTCAATGGCACTCTTTAGCGAATCTCCAAAACAATTTTTTGCTTGCTATGTATAATAACAATGACAATAAGATTTGAACCTATGACATCATGCAAACTATCCAAATCCCCCCCACCACTAGCTCAATCCTAATGACTTAATCAATTCCTCATCTAACATGTATTTCCAAATCAATAAAAAAAATTGACTATCAAACAACTATTTAGGAAATCATACTCTTCTAATAATGTGCCAACATATCATTTGAAGTTAATCAAAAAGATTACAATTTAAACTCTCTTTAAAATTAAAAATAAATCAAGTGAAACTATAACAGTTATAAGCTTATTAGCGAGACGATACAGCAAAAAATCCGTAATCGAGCAAGGTCGCCACCCTCCACAGCACAACTTAGCCTTTCTAAAAGTGCCAACCAATGAAAGGATTGCAAAAAACACATAACAAGAACCAAGTGATGGCTAAGAAAACACAGTTCAGCTGAATTTACAAGCGGTAACACTTATTCATTCCAAATTCCTCCAGCTCCATCCAATTCACGAATAAATCAAATCGAAGCTCGAACTCTAAACACATCGATTATAGAAAGAAAAACATTGACCAGAATCCACGACCAAACCGAAAAGTTTCAATTACATTAAAAAGAATACTTGCCTGCATCGAATTAGCGCTGGCCTGCGATTTCTCCGGCGCGCCCATCACAGCAACTGAAAATCTCGAAGCAAAAAAACAAAGCAGAGGTCCTGAATTTTCGGGGGGGGTGGACTTCAAATTAGGGTTTTGAGGACGAGTAGAACGGGAGAGGAAAAAACAAATACAGCAAGGGAATCAAGCTTTGGGGGATTAACTGGAAACCCTAACCGCCATTGATGTAATAGCATCATGAACTCTCTCCCCTTTCTCTCTCGCTCTCTCCTATTTAATATTCTCCTTTCAGCAAGAGTGTGTCCCCGACCTTTGATTAAGCAAACGGAGAAGTAGAAATCAATTCCATTACGCGGGTGTGATATACCAGGAACACCACTGGGTTATCGCTCAAACTACGAGTGCGCCATTAGCTTCACTGCCCGCGCTTATATCCAGGTCTAGGTGCGCAATCGCGTGCGTCAGCGTCATTGTACATACATAGCGGTTAAAACGGGATACAGGCACTTAAAAATAAGTGAATTTTAGTTTACATTTAAATTTAAATTCCAAATTAGATGAATAAAAATATAATTTTACCATTTCAAAAAAAAAAAAATATATATATATGAATTTTAATATACATTTAAAATTAATTGATAAGATAAAATATAATACTGTTTTTGTATGAATTTAGTTGACATTTAAATTGATATAAAAGAATTTCATTAAATATTCTTTAAAATATAAAACAAATATCAAACACTAAATAATAATATATAAACTTTATTTATCTCAAACACATTTTTAATTGAATAAAAAATAAAAAAGTAAAAAGGTTTGATCATTGGTTTTGGTTTTCAAATTGTTCGGATAGATGATTTTATAATTTCTTTTGACGGAATAGTATATGATTTTATAATTGAATCTTTTTTTATGGAATTCTAATTGAATTTTTTTTATATAATTTCGAATTGAATCTTTTGGTAACAGAGTCTATCTTTTTTTTTTTACATATACCTTTTCATCAATGCCTTATCTTTTTTTATCATTGCCTAGTCTTTTGAATAAATTCACAAATATAAAGTTTTAATATAGAATTTTTTTTGTTTTTGTTTTGGTATATAGAATTTTATTGAATGCACAGAATACAAAAGATTTGTATCCAGACATTCAATTATATTTCACTGTTTAAATATTTATACAGATATATTAAGAGATAATGTTACAATGTGGCATCATGGTGAGATACATAAAAAAATTTACACTATTAGTGTATAGTTATTAAACTCTTTAATATATTATAACAAAATTTAAAATAATAGTATTTTATATATTTATTTGAATTTAAATGAGTTTATTTGTAAGTTTAAAAAATTTTAAAAATACTTTTCAATCTTTTAATTTTAATAAATTTCAAAAATATCCCCAAATGGCATCAAATTTTCAATTTCATGGAATTGCCTATCATCTTTTTTTTTTCTGGGTACATAATTGCCTATCATCTTTATTGCACGATAAAATGAAAAGTTTTCATGTTAAATAAAATCAATATTGATTTTTTAATTAAACATTCAATTAAACAAAATCTTAAATTTTCTCAATTTTGTAATCAATATTTAAATTTTCTTGATTCGTCAAAAAAAAAGTCTTGATTAAACAATAAATATAATAAATATAATAAAATAATTACAAATAACTATTTTCAATATTTGTATTTAAATTTTTTTTTTGACAGATAAATTATTTGTGCTATTCTTATAAAGAATTGTTACTGCTTAAATTAGCTTTTCAGAAATGTTTTTAATTTAATTTTGTTTTTTACCGGAAATTTAATTTTGTTATTATTCTATAAAAATGCCCAAACCACCCGATTAGATTTTATGCCATCCCTCTCCAAGCGCACTTTCTCTTCTTTTCTATGTTTGGCCACTCAATCAAAAAGAAGGGAAGCAAGCCACCAGATGAATGGGGGCCCTCTTATGGAGTAGGAACGCGCTTTGATTTCATGGGTTTCTCTTTCTTTTTATGTCTTGTTTTATTCTCTCTCTCCTCCCCCCCCCTCCCTTTTTTTCCTTTTTTGGTTTCAACATCCTTCCAATCCATAGAAGCGATAATTATTGAAGCTCGGATTGGTCTTCAAAGTATATCACGAGTGCATGGATCATATGAGAATCGAGAAATAGAAAGAGTAAAATACTACTAACTCTACTTTCCATAAATAAATAAAAATACTAGGTCTATGTGTTGGTTAAAATTAGTGGATAGCGGATAAATTAGCTGATAGTGGATAATAAATAAACTTATGGCGGAAAGCTAATAGCAGATAAGCTAGCGGATTGAATTTAAAGTGTTTAGAAAAAATAGCAGTTAAACTAACTGATAAATATAAAATGACATAAAATGACATTTTAATAAATGGGAGAGATGTTGCAAGGGTTAATAATTTTTTATTTCATTTAATAGATGAAAAATAAGAAATTTAATTAAAATAATAAAGGTAAAAAAGGAGATAAAAATGATATGCTATAAATTATAAGTTTAAAAGCTACTTCAACTAACATTTGAAAAAACTATATAAGTTAGCTGATAGTTATCAAACACCTACTACGAGTTTATCCACTATGAAATATCCGCTATAAGTTAGCGGTTTAACATTACCAAACTGAGCCTAACTCTAGTACCTGTTGTAACAAAAAACTGAGTGTAATTTTTTCCTAATTATAAGAAAAATAAAATCATTTTAAGATATATGAATTACTGAAATTGCTTTTATACCTTTATTTTTTTTTACCCTTTTATACCCTTATTTTAATGTGAGATGTATGTTCACTAGAAACTCACATGTTTCTTATACGCTCAATTAATGCTAGGGTATTTTTGGAATAAAATTTCAATTTATAACATTAAATGAGTTTTTTTTTGTCATAATTTTCTTCTTCTTATAATAGGACCAACGGTAATATCTTAATTACTAATAAAAGACTAGAAGAATATATTAAAATAATTTTAATTTGTTATTACTAATAAAAGTGCTCTGCTCTAAATCTAAGTGGCTTGTAACCGGACTAGGCCTTAATTAGTTCTTGGACACCGGATAAACTTTCCTCTGGTGGGACGCAGTGGTGTGCGGCAGTAGGGTATTTTCAAAGACACCCTAACACTCAATGTTGGAAATAGTTTATAGTTCATAGTCTCTATGAAACAATGCACTTACCTTATGCATAGTGTTGCTTTCGTTTATATGAGGAGGTGTGGGGACCAACTCCTTTTTCTTGACTCGTTCGAGATCCCCTTCTGAGGACAAGTCTTTTGTCATAGTGGGTGGACAGGGAACAAGGTTTTTGTTGTCGGGATCTGTTATCAGCCTGCCCTATGCATAATAAGCTCTGGGCGCCCCACAATACATCGAATATTGCATTCGATAAAATTTAAAAATGATTATGATAATGCGTAAAAGCGTTATGAGAGAGAGAGAGAAAGAAAGCATCATCTAATGTGCGCGTCACCCAAGTAATGCTTCATAAGAGAACTAAATCTCGTGCGATTTTTATGAATGGTATTTCCGATAAACCTAGGAACGCCGTTGGGGCGCATTATCCAAATAATTTTTCTTAACTAAGCATTATTGATGCATCATAGAGATAACGTTTCCTTGACAGAGCGTTGTAAGAGAAAACCCCAGGTAACGGTTTCTTAAGAAAGTGTTATCCAGACATGTATTTTTATTTTTTTCATGCATGCACGCTCTTACCCAAAGAAAATGAAACGGCGACGGAGAAGATGACTCATATTTTTCATAATGTATCAAGGGAAGATTTGTTGTACTTATTGCTTTGAAGGTCTCCCCCACTACCAGCTTTTTACCTTCTACATCAATTCTAGATATTTGCTTACCTTCTCCATAAAAGGAACCCCATAAGAGAGGCCAGAAAGTACACAACATTCATATTTCCCTCTTAAAAACCTTTCATTTTCGTTCTCTGCAAAATCATCCCCTGGCATTATGTCTTCCTCCACTTTTAGAAAGATGAAATCTCACCTCATCACAAATATGATAGTCATTGACCTTGAAGAGCTAAAGAAGGAAGGAATAGACACAACGGAAGAGATTGAATTCCAACGATGGACTGAGTTCTTCAAGCTATACAAGCCCATCCATGTTGTTAATATCAGAGAGCTCTGGTCAACTGCCATGATCAATGATGACGGGTCCATCACTGGCCTGGTAAACCAAGCACAATGTAACACAAGCTCTTATTATTAAGGTAATTGGTGCTCCAAACACTAGTTTAGAGAGTTTCATAAGCATGGATTGAGTAAAATGGAAAGGGCTCAAAATCTCTAAGGTATATGAAGTTCTGTTTAGGCGCAATACTTGGAAGATGAAGAATGATATCACCCTACTGACAAGCAAGGCTAGATTCTTCCTAGAGTGCTGCTGCCATTTCATTCTTCCTAAAATGATATCACCCTACCATAAGCAAGGCTATAAATTATTTAAAAATATAGCAACTTAATTACAAATTGTTTATAAGTTTAGGGGCTCTATTAAAATGCAGGGGCCCAATTATAAATTATTGACAAGTTCAGGGACCCAATTACAACCATTTTTTAGGTCAAAGACCTATTTAAAAATTCCTAAAAAATTTAAGGACCTACAAAATAATTATACCAATACATAAAAATTACTTTTTGATCTTAAACAAACAGACTCTAAATTGAGTTTATAAATGAGTTTTGAATTTAATTTTTTTTAATGGAAAATTTATTTAAAGAGAAAAATAAGGTTTTCAATTATTACTAAATTAAAAAATTATAAAGTGAGAGCCAAATGAATGAATTTAGAGTGTATTTAGATAAACAACTTAATTAAAAGATTATTGAATAAGTACATATCACGTTAGCAATTATCTATAAACCACTTCTATAATAAAAAATAGAATGAGATTAAACTGATTTCATATAAGTCATATGTTTCGTGAAAAAAATATAAGTCGTTTGTTGTTTACATAAAGGATAAAACTTATATCAAGTTCCATATGTTAAATTCAACTATTTTTTTCTCAAAAAAAGTTGATTATTTTTTTAAAAAAGATATATTTTGTAACTGTTCTTGCATATTTTCATAAAAAAAATAATCACTTTTGGTGAGAGGAAATTGTTGAACTTGACTTAGGAAACTTTAAGTAAGTATTTATACTTACATAAATTATCTTACGGAATTCAACATTTTATACCAACATTCATTAGGTAGCTCTGAGAGGTGTTTCTTTGCTCTCGTTCAAGGTGCAACTGAGAGTGTGTTTCTAATATAGTCTCATTGTTCTACTGCTGCATTGTTGGCTCTATGAATCTCGAGATGGAAGGTTTGACGTTGGATGACGAAGGGATTACGATGGAGATGGATAGTGTACATGAAGGTTTGGAGGAACTGAAGCTCTGCTTGGTTGGTAGATTTGTGACCGATAAACCGATCAGGCCGCATATGAAAGATAGGATGGCGAGTTTGTGGAAGCCAGGGAAGGGTATATCGATCTAGGGTTTGGATGAGGGGCGTTTCCTCTTCAGGTTCTACCACAAGCTTGATCTGGAGGGAGTATTTAATGGGGGACCGTGGTCCTTTTAAGGGGCTATGCTTGCCCTTGAGAGGATTCACCCGGGTGCATCTCTTTTCTCTATCTTGTTGGATAGCATGGCTATCTGGGTCCAAGTCACCAACCTACCTGTTGGATTCATGTCTGAAAAGATTGGTAAGTTGATCGGCAAGTTCATTGGCGAGTTTGTGGAGTATGATGAACATAACAACTCTGGACCGTGGAGGGCTTGCATGCGACTCAAAGTGAAGATCGATGTAACAAAGCCTCTTAAGAAGGAGTGGAAGGTGAGGGTTGCAGGGGGTGAATGGTGCATGATTTTCTTTAAGTAAGAGCGTCTTGGTGATTTTTGCTATATGTGTGGCATCCTTGGGCACATGGATCAATTTTGTGGTAAGCGTTTTACCATGGAGGCTGATGATGGGGAGAGGGGGTGGAATGCAACGTTAAAAGTCGATATGAGGAAGTTTAATGGTGGGGCTGGTAGTAAATGGCTGAGAGAGGAGGGTGGTAGCTGCCGTGATCAAACTCGGGGTGCTGTGCCGGAGTCCGATGGGTATTGTTGGGAGGCTGGGTTGGCAAATGGTAACAGGAAAGGCAACTCAGCGGATTCAGGGACGACACAAGCTCTCCAATTTATATTCCGAGCGGAAACTGTGGATATGATGCACAAGAATTTAATGTCAGGATTTGGTATCTCTACTAATAATGGGTCTCCAGCTGGCCCTTCTGTTTTTTCTTTCAGTAAAAATGGAAGTCAAATATTAGGAAGAGACAAGGGTGTAATGGCAAATGATAGTGCGATTATTTCGTTGAGTAATGATAGAAGATTGGTCAGCATTGCTCATAATGGTGGGAGTAATGGGTCGAATAATGAGCATTTACCGCGGGGCCGCTAGCATTGACTGATAATGATTTGCATGCAGATTCAAAAAAGCGTAGGAGAGAGAATGTTCAAGGCGGAAGTGAAGTCATTCATACGAGCAACAGCAACCAAATGGTGCTTGCAACCAAGGACGCACATGCTAATGACACAATGAATATCCATAACAACCCTGTGTTTGAACAACATTTTTTATTTGCAGGCTCTGGTTCCCAAGCCTGCCAGAGACAATGAATTTGATCAGTTAGAATTGTCGAGGCCTGGGTCACCTGAGCGTCGTTCCCAGTCTAAAGAACCTGATTCGGTCCCACAGGCTGGAAGTTGTTTTTCTTTCAGAGACTTTAGTTGATTCGCGGGCTATTGAGTCGGTTCGTAGGAAGATTGGTTTTGAACATTGTTTTGCGGTTGATAGAGTGGGGAGAAGCGGAGGCCTAGCTTTATTTTGGAGACGGACTATTAAGTGTGAGATAGTAAATTATTCCATCAACCATATCAGTGTTGTTATTGATGATCCTGATAGGGGTAAGTGCAGACTGACGGGATTTTATGGGATTCCCTCTCGGAGAAGACGTCGTGAGTCTTGGAATCTCTTGAGAAGGCTAGCAAATCAATCCAGCTTCCTTGGTGTGTTATGGGAGACTTCAATGATCTCCTATCACCTAATGAGAAGCAGGGATATCGTGATCATCCTAACTATCTCATGCAGGGTTTTCGTGCGGCGGTTCAGGATGCAGGTTTAGTGGATATTCACTTGGAGGGCTACCCTTTCCCTTGGGTTTTTGCTCCAGGAACGGATCATGCCACTAGGCAGCGTCTAGACCGGGCGATGGCTACTAGAGGTTGGTTGGATTTATTTCCTCATGTTCGGATTCTTAATTTAATTACATCTACTTCTGATCACTATCCTTTATGCCTCATCCCAGATGGTCCGATTGCGAGACATGGCCAGAGGCGTTTCCGTTTTGAAAACTGTTGGTTGATGGAGCCTGAGTTGGAGGATACGGTTCAGAGGGGGTGGCGAAAAGCTACCAGTGGTGATATTTTGGATCGCCTTCATGGTTGTGCGACTGAGCTCGATGCATAGGGCTACAGAATCCGAACTCATTTTCGAAGGGATATTGATGATTGTACTAAGTTGCTTGAATCCCTTAGAATGCGACATAATCCGGTTGGGGCTCTAAATTCCATAAGACTAGGAGGAGATTGAATAAGTTGGTGATCCAAGAAGAAGACTATTGGAAGCAACGGGGGAAAGTGATTTGGTTACGGGATGGGGATTTAAACACCAAGGTCTTCCATGCGGCTGCCTCTATGAGACACCAGGTGAATAAGATGAGCAAAGTCCTTGATGATCAGGGCATCCTTCATGAGAGTCAGGCCGAGTTATGTGTTGTGGCTGGGGACTACTTTTGCCACCTATTTCAGGGACGAGCTGGTGAGTATGCGCCAGTAGTTAATGCTCTTAAACCAGTTATCTCTGTGGATGACAATACACTCCTTGTTGCACCTTTTAAAGTAGAGAAATTTCATACAACGGTCTCTCAGATGCACCCTGACAAAGCTCCCGGGCAAGCTGGTCTGAACCCAGCTTTCTACCAGTGCTTTTGGAATCTCTGTGGCCAGCAGGTTTTCACCTAATGTGTTCAGTGGCTAGAGAATGTTTTTTTTTTCCGGGGTCTTTGAATGACACGCACATAGCACTTATCCCTAATGTTGACAATCCCTCCTCCATGAAGGATTGGAGACCAAAATCTTTGTGCAATGCCATTTATAAGATCCTCTCCAAAGTCCTTGCAAATCGTCTCAAGCCATTTCTCCATAAGTGCATTTCGAAGGTGCAATCCGCTTTTGTTGAAGGTAGGTCCATCTTGGATAATGCTATATCAGCCTTTGAGATCATCCACTACATGAAGAACATATCTCAAGGGAAAGTGGGTGATGTGGCCTTGAAGATTGACATGAGTAAGGCCTATGATCGGGTTGATTGGGGTTACTTGTTTGCTATTATGAGAAGGATGGGTTTTGATGATAGATGGATTGGTTGGGTGATGATGTGTGTTGAGTGCATCGATGCTCGATTACGGTCAATAGAGCGATTGGGCTATCCGTAGGGAAGAGGTCTTCGGCAAGGGGATCCTCTTTCCCCTTATCTTTTCATCCTCTGTGCAGAAGGGTTGACCACTCTCATCAATAGGGCGGAGGCTAGTGGAGACCTCCACGGAGTCAGAATTTGTAAAGATGCCTCGACACTAACCCATCTTTTATTTGCAGATAATTGCTTTATGTTTTTCAGGGCGGAGGAGCGGAAGGCAAACATGATGAAATAGATTCTTCAAACTTATGAGCGAGCTTCCGGGCAAGAGGTTAATTTTCAAAAATCTGAAGTCTTCTACAGTAAGAATGTCTCTGTAGAAAGGAAGGATGAGATTTCAACCATCTTGGAAGTTCGAACATGCTTTGGTACCGGCAAATACTTGGGCTTACCATCCATGATTGGTAGAAGCAAGAAAAGCATGTTCAACTTTATCAAGGACAGAGTGTGGAAGAAGATCAACTCCTGGAGTAGTCGAGCTCTTTCCGTGAGGGGCAAGGAGGTGATGATTAAATCTGCTCTTCAGGCTATCCCGACTTATTTCATGAGTATGTTTCTCTTACCGGAAACTCTTGGGGATGAGATTGAGAAGATGGTGAACTCCTTTTGGTGGGGCTCAACAGGTGGTGGGAGGCAAGGTATCAAGTGGTTGTCCTGGGATAAACTTGTTATTTGTAAAGAGAAAGGAGGTATGGGCTTTCGTAATCTTTATGCTTTTAATTTGGCCCTCCTCAGTAAACAAGCTTGGAGAATGATTACCCGTCCTCATTCTATTATTGCTCCTTTAGGTGGAAATCCTAGCTATGTTTGGAGGAGCATTTGGAACTCGAGGATTTTAATTAGGGAAGGATCGAAGTCGTGCATTGGTAGTGGTGAAGGGATTAGAGTTTGGGAGGATTTTTGGATTGGAGATGGAAAATCTATTGTTTCAAGAGCACCATGCCATGATTCCCGAGTTATGTGTCTGGGACTTGATGTTATCCGATTGTAAGAGGTGGGATGAAGTGCTAATATGCGATTTGTTTACTCCAACCGAGGCAGCTAGCATCCTGGTTGTGCCTTTATTTGACTCAGTTGCACATGACAAACTTGTGTGGGGCTTATCCAACGATGGAATCTTCTCGGTAAAGAGCGCTTATGCTGCCTGCATGGACAAATTAATTGACACAAGTTCTCTCGATTTGGATGGCAATTGGTCGAACCTTTGGCGTCTCAAGATTCCTCCTAAGGTGAAGGGATTTATGTGGAAGCTCTGTCGCAATGTATTGCCGGTGAGAGTAAATCTGCATGCTCATGGCGTCCAATGTCCTTCGGTCTGCCCTTTTTGCGTGACCGATGCAGAAACTTCATGGCACCTGTTTATCGATTGCCCCAAAAGTGTGGCTTGCTGGAACCATTTGAACCTCATGCCAACTTTGCGTCGGTGGACGTAGGGTGCAGCGAGTCTGTGAGCCTTAATTTTCAGGTGTTTGAGGACCCTCCCGAAGCAACAATGTGAGTCTTTGGTCATGACCTTATCGAGTATCTGGTGGAGTTGTAATTTGAAAGTGTGGGAGGAGAAATCAGTGGAGGCGGTGGCTATTATTCAACGTGGTGCCACGGTGCTCAGAGACTGACAGATGGCGAGAGTTGATAATCATGCCTGTGATCACATTGTGGTAGGTGGCAGGGGCACTAAGTGGACAAAACCCAACTTTGGCTTCACGAAATGTAATGTAGACGCGGCTTTTTTTAAAGAGCACAATGTTGTAGGTGTGGGCATCTGTCTCCGCAACGATCATGGCAGATTCATTAATGCCAAAACGCTATGGCGCAATCCTATGTTAACCGTGCTGCAAGGTGAGGCTATGGGTCTCTATGAGGCAATTTGTTTGATCCGTGAGTGTAACACCTGAGGACGAGATCGACATCGTATTAGGACGACGTATCGAGACCTCGACCAAGACCTTGTGTCGAGATCCCGTGCCAAGATCGTTTGTCGAGGTCATTTCTTGAAGTGAGAGCTGCGTGCACTAGGCCGGTGAGGAGGTCGGCGTGTCCGAGTTGATGAAGTCGCGTCAGGCGATGAGGGCGCATGTCGAGCCGAGGAAGGCCGCGTTCACGAACTCGTGTTAGAACTGCTTGTGGCACGAGCACCTTTGTCGACATCGTGTCGAGATGATACCTCGTATTCTTTCGAGCGTTATTCAGCTATTATTATATTGTTTGTAATAATTATTTTGTCGGCACAGATTTCCGTTCGTCGTGTGTCTAGGCGGATTGGCCAAGCGAGTAGAGGTAATTATGAGAGGCGATTAGATGGGTAGAATGATTGATGGGATTGGCATCTTATAAATTTGGAGTTCACGATTATATACTGCTTCTACCACGGTGTATACCACGACCAATTCCTCGAAACACTCATTCTTTCTCTTTTCTTCTTTCTTCTTCCTTCCTTACGCTCACGAGTTTCGTTGTTTTTCTCAAGAACTTCCATCGACTAAGCAGTGAGTTCCATCGAGATTCTGCACAAATTTTCTTCATCGACCTTGTTCATCATCATCTTACCGACCTATATCTACTTTGCTGACCATCACCGTTGAGGTATGAAGAAGCGAAATTTTCTTTTTCTCTGTACTCTTGTTTAGCGCTACTTTTCCTTCCATTTTTAGCGAGTTTATGCTTCCAAATCATGTCAAACTGATGGGTTTTCTTCTTCACGATATTACTATCTTTCTAACCGATTAGTGGGCTTGTAAAACAAATTTTCTTCCTCACGTTTTTCTGATCGGCAGATTGCCCGAAAACCCCCATTTTGGTTTGTTTCGATTTCTTGTTTTTCGTTTGTTGCTTAAGTTTGTTGTTGTTGTCGATCTATCTGTTGAAGCATCGGATAACCTTTTCATGAACTTTTGATCGAAAACCCTAACTTTGTGTTAGAGGAAAAACATATTCAAGTTCTTGAGTTTTATATTTTTAAGGTTGTGGTTAAGTTTGGGATGAGAGCTAAGTGTATTAGAACCCATGATCGGCTTGAGTTGTGTTTGTTTTAGGAAGTCCGATTCGAGATCGTGTGATTTCAGAATCGAGGTGTCTGCGGAAGCGAATCCAAGGACGTGGGCGGCGGAATCGGATCGATGCGTGTCGGAGTCGTGAGAAGCGTCACGTGTCGGTCGATTGAGGGCCGATGCGTGTCGAAGTCGTTGTCGGCTCGTTGAGAAGACAGGTGTCGAGATTGAGTAAGAGAAGTCGTTGTCGAGCTCATTTGAAGACAATGTGTCGAGGTCGTTGTCGGCGGCGTTAACTTGGAGTTCGATAAGGGCGCTTCACATTAATACTTTCGTAGTATGCTAGCGTGAGCGGCTCTTGACATTATTAAGACTTTATTTTTATTGTTATATTTATGTATGGACTCCTTGATTGGTGTCGAGATTGGAATGTTGTGATATGATTGGGTTTTTGCATGTATTTGATATGTGATTGAATATATGTTGTGAATGGTGTATTCTTTGTCGGTGTGTTTCTTCATGCGAGAATGTTTTATTGCTTAAATGTCAATCGTTTTCTTCATGTTAAGCATGCTCTCTTTATTTGATATGTGATCAAGTAAGTTGTGTTACTCTTTGACATGCGGCGAGCTAATCATCGAGTGAAGAGCTAGAGTCGTATGGCGTTTTTGGCCGGACCCAGATAGCGAGGGTGCTAGGTCCACTTTTTGTTTATGGTGGATTGGCTAGGCGTCGCCGATTATCGATTTGGGGTTGGACCTGTGATTAATGCATGGTATCGGTTTGGGGTTGGACTGCCAGTTTACCTATTACGTCCGGTTGGGGATGGACACGGCGATATTAGAATAAAGAGTCGAGTCGAGTCGAGTCTAGAGTGAGATGGTCGAGAGTCCGCGTGTGGTGATTGAGATATATTATTCTTTGTTTGCTTATATCCTTTATGTCGAGCTTATCTTGTATTGTTGAAAGTTGACCCTTTCCGTGGTGCCTTGATCCATGGCGGTTACCCAGTGTGTCGGCGCGAGGAACTTCGGCGATAGATGATGCCGAGGAGGAGCTCGGCGACGAGACCGTGGACGACTGTACTTATCGTGATTGTTTATGTTTGTTGGATGTTTGTTTCACGATGTGTACCTTGTTTTTTTCTTTGTGTTCGAGGTCGTTGACCAGGTTTAGGCGATGTTGTTTTGTTGTTTCAGGTGGCCGGTGGTCTTACTTTTTGAGCTTGACCCCTGCGTGGGAGTCTGCCGGAAGTACCCTGCGGTATGATTGCTCTTTTGAAGTCGTAAATGCGTACCTTAGGTGTATTTTCTTTGCACATTTGCTACTCTGTATTTTGTATACATTATTATTTTTGAGTGATATATATATATATATGTTATGCATGTATGTTTTATTAGAATTTAAGTCTTGTGTCTTAGTTGCACCATGTTTGAAAAAGTTTGTAATTACTACGATGTGCAGCAGTTGGTTTTATAAAAAATATATATATCGTATTTTTAAAAGGCACAAGAGTTTTGTTTTTAAAACACATCTCATATAGGTTTATGTTGAGCTTGGTGTGTTGAGCTCGGTAACTCGAGCTCGGTATATTGAGCTCGGTAGCGGTCCGGAAACGGGTCGTTACAGTGAGCTCAATATAAAGAACGTCATTTTTGAGATGGATTCAAAATTAGTAGTGGACACTTTTAATGTAGGGAGACTCCTGGATAATGATGTTGGCGCTACCATTTCGGAGAGTAAGCGTCTTTTATTTTCTTTTTGTCAAAACTCGAGGGTTGAGTTTGTGAGGAGGGGGCTAACATAGTTGCTCACTCGCTTGCTAGGGTGGCCATGTCTAACATTAGCCCTCATATTTTCAATTGTATTTCCAGTTGTATTGACTCTTTGATTTTAAGTGAAATGCAATAGCCTTATTCCCGTAAAAAAAACATTTTATGAATATATCCGCTCTTCCTATCAAGTGAGAGGAAATTGTTGAACTTGAGCTAGGAAACTTTAGGTAAGTTTTATACTTAAATAAATTATCTTACGGAATTCAACGTGTTATGAATGTCTTCGCTCCGCCTAGGGGTGGGAATAGGCTAGACCGAGCTAGGCTTTGCAAGGCCTAAGCCTGACCTGATCAAAAAATTCAAGGCCCAAGCCTGACCTGTTATCTGCCATAGGCTTTTTTTTTAGGCCTGACCTGGTCTTGTTGAAAGCCTGATATGACCTGTAAGCCTATTTAAAAGCTTATTTGATATTAACGTCTTTGAATAAATCATCTGACCGATCTTTAAATAGACTAACAGGCTAATAGACTAATGCGGTTAAGTTCTATTTATAATGAGCTATAAAAAAAAAAGTAAAACGACTCTACTAGGAGACATGAGACATAGGGGTTGAAATAGATAGAAAGAGTTGAGTTTTATAAAGTCTGATTTTGATTTATTCGTATGATATAAAACTTTTTCAAGGTCTAACATGACCTTTTAGATAATCAAATCTTATATGATAGCCTATTTAAATTATATGTTGCAATAAGACCTTTAGGTATGTTAAAAAATTATGTAATTAAATTATTTAAAATGTCAGTAGGTATATAATTTAAAACAATGTATAAAATCTAATATAATAATAATAATAATAATAATAATAATAATAATAATAATAATATAAAATTATTATTTATATTTATAATAAGCCGGTCTGTTAGGCCTAAAAGACTTTTTGTGTGGCCCAAAACTGAATCTTTTTAACTAAATAAGCTTCTGAAAAAGCTTTAATCTAGTCTATTTAAAAAAATCTGACCTCACTTAAGCCTGATATAGGCTAAGCTATAAGCCCCTTTTAGGCGGCCTGCGTATTCCCACCCTGCCTCCGCCCACACTTGATGGCAAACAAGAAAACAAAACCAAAACAGTTGTTTAGGCCTTTTATTTCACCACCTCCCCCACTTAATTTTCCCACCTCCCATATTTTTAAAAATCCAACTTTGCCCTTGCTCTAAAATATCCATTTGTTAAAAATTCAACTTTTCCCACCTCCGGATTCTTAAATTCGGATAATTCCGGATTTTAGAATCCGGACACTTTAAATCTAGCAAAAAATTAACACGTTCGGATTTTAGAATCCGGACACTCTAAATCTAGCAAAAAAATTAACACGTCCGGATTCTTGTCTGCAGGTGATCCTAATAAGAATCCGGACGTGTTAATTTTTAATTTTACAGATCTAGCAAAAAGGGAGGTGAATTGTTCAAAAACACGTCCGGATTCTTATCTCCGGAGTGATCCGGTATTAAGAATCCGGAGGTTGAAATTTTTCAAAAAAAAAAAAAGTCAACATTTTGTAGTTGGAAGATAAAAAAAGTAAAGGGTAAAATAGTCTTTTCCTTGGGTGGGGGAGGTGGGAAAATTAAGTGGGGGAAGTGGGGAAATAAAATCCCGTTGTTTATCATTAAACCAAAAAAAAAAAAAGTTGTTTATCCGCCCACACTTGTCTTGGATATCTCCGCCCTCTCTGTGCCAATTCCCAAACTCCTAACTACTAAACCAACGAACTTCTCCCCCACCTCTTACACAAACTCTCCCTCTCTCTCTCTCTCTCTCACAGACACACACACACATTTTTACAGATCTCTGTTTTTCCTCCAAAATGCAATCACTGGTTTCGCTCTCTTACTCCGGCAGCTCCTACGCCGCCACCATTTCGGGGCCGCGCCACTCTTTCCCCTTCGCCACTGGCATTAGTACCCCACTGAATCTCCGCTTCTGTGGTCTGAGGCGCGAAGCCTTCGCTTTCACTTCGCTCCGCCACCGCTCCCCTTACAACCCTTCCTTCCGCCGGAAACACTTCAACGCTATATCCGCCGCGCTTTCCGACAACGGTACCCCTCCCAAATCCTTCGATTACGATTTGCTCATTATCGGCGCCGGCGTCGGTGGCCACGGCGCCGCCCTTCACGCCGTCGAGAAGGTACACTAATCGCTTTTGCTTCCAAAATTTTAATCGCTGATTACCTCTCTCTTAGTGAAATTCAGTTGAGTTGATGTGAATTGTTTTAGAATTTAGATAACAAGGAAAGAGTAATGTAATTAATAAAGAAATTGCGTGTTTCTGAAGTTTTATATTTTTCAGAGAAATTTGAAATGAGCGAGTGACTTACAGGGTTTAAAAACAGCTATTGTTGAGGGAGACGTGGTGGGAGGCACATGCGTGAACAGAGGTTGTGTTCCTTCTAAGGCTCTTTTGGCTGTAAGTGGTCGAATGCGAGAGCTGCGGAATGATCATCACTTAAAATCACTCGGCTTACAGGTAAAAATGTTGTGTGTTAGGCTTCGTTGATGGAAAGAAAATAATGTTCAAATGTGTTTAGAATTTCACTTCATGGTTGAAAAATGTTCAAATTGGTTAAGTTATTAGTTGACCTTTGTTTGTTTTAGGTTTCTGCTGCCGGGTATGACAGACAAGCAGTTGCTGACCATGCTAATAATCTTGCTTCGAAAATCCGTGGTAACTTGACTAACTCGTTAAAAGCACTTGGAGTGGACATACTCACTGGTTTTGGAACTATTTTGGTAAGTGCCTTATTGTGCTCTGTGGACTCTGGTTATCTGGGATAAATGCTTTTGCTGTTGTGATAGTCTTCGGAAATTGATTTGTCTATGATAGGTAACACCCTTAGTTAGTTAGTTAGTTAGTTAGATTTTGAGTGTATAAATAATTGGAAGGGATTAGTGGGAAATATCTTGTCATTTTGATAAAGTTGAGGCCTTTTGGCATTGAGAGGTACAGACCCTCGAAGTTCTGCTGCAGCATTGTAATCAAGGGAACTTTCCCTATTCTTTCATGATAAGATAGCAGTTCCTATCAGTCTGTTTGTTAGCCAAGTCTTGAATTTAAATTACCACCCTGCAAATGGAGATTTTATCATTTTTGTTTACTGCCTTATTTGTGAATCTTTGCAGGGTCCTCAAAAGGTGAAAATTGGCTCTTCCAACAACGTAGTAGCTGCAAAAGACATCATCATTGCAACCGGTTCCGTTCCTTTCGTTCCTAAGGGAATCGAAGTTGATGGTACACCATACACTATGTATTTTTTTTTTTTTCTCTTAATGACATTATTATTTTATGTTACCGCCTATAGTTTTACTTAATGAAATGACTTAGTTATAGGCTTGTCTTCCCTTTACAAGAATCTGAGATATACCTTACTGTTAAGCTCCAAGTATCTTCAAAATTAGTGTATCAATTATAATTCCAGTCAGAAGGCAATGGAAAAAGAAATGATCAATTTAGTATTGGAGATTTCTACTGATTGATAGTGTATTAGTATTTAGGATATTAGACTAAGGCGATTTTTGTTGAGTAGTCTATTGATACTGCCCCTTCTGTTTTCCATTTTCCAATTTCTTCTTGTAAAATTTATTAGGTATCATTACTGCAATGAAAATTCACCAAGTAATTACCTTCAGGGAAGACTGTGATCACCAGTGATCATGCACTCAAACTGGAGACAGTTCCTGATTGGATAGCAATTGTTGGAAGTGGTTATATTGGCCTCGAATTCAGTGATGTATATACAGCACTTGGAAGTGAGGTAGCGTTTTCTGATACATTTTTCCCCTTTCTTATTTTGTTCATGAGAAGAATTGCTAATAGTTTACTGTTTTAAACTTTTATTATGATGCGTGAAGTCTATGTGTAAACTCATACACTTTTTCTTATAGTTCTGTTTTGTATTAACACAAGGAAAAAAAAAACTTGATATTATTTCGTTATTTGTAAGATGTAAAAGCCCTAATTAGCACAAAAGGGATATAGTTGGTAATAAAGATATTTTGCAGGTTACTTTTGTTGAAGCTTTAGATCAGCTCATGCCTGGATTTGATCCTGAAATTAGCAAGTTGGCTCAGAGGGTTCTCATAAATCCCCGAAGTATCGATTATCATACTGGTGTTTTTGCATCCAAGGTAACTACGTCTGGTAACTTCTACACTAAATTTTTGTTGGGTTTCTATTTCAAATTGTCACATATGTTTCTGTATAGATCACTCCTGCAAGAGATGGAAAACCTGTCATGATTGAGCTCATTGATGCAAAGACCAAGGAACAAAAGGACACTTTAGAGGTACCTCAAATTTCTCTCGAAGTCTTTTAGTTAATCACTTTGTTTTTAACTGTTAAAATTTCTCCCACAGAAACTAATTGGCAAAGGTTGACTGGAGAACATGTGAGCAGGGAACAGCTCATACAGAATTATTTATTTTTACTATTAGCAATTATCTCTTGTCATATGCTTTCTAGGACACCCTTAATACAGCATCCTCTCATGGTATGAGACCTTGTAATGAACTCGGATCACATTTTCAAGATCCAGATATGGTTGATGTACTTACCATCTATATGCATAGGGAGAATTGTACAAGGGCATGCAGACAGTTCTATGAATGATGCATAACTGTTATGCACCTTCTCTCATTTACCCTTCTTTTCAGTGCTTTCATTAATTTATAAATTTACATAGATTTAGAGGCTAGTGACTTCTGTATCTCCACGGAATTAAATACCATGACCTGAAATCCTTGAACAATTGTAGTGTTAATAATAGGATTTTAAATGCAGAGCCATTGCAACTATCTGAAATTCTAAATATCTCAATTATAGACCACTTTATATATTTTACTTGTATGTGCATATTTAACAACTGAATATTTAGAATATGTTGCTTATGCTGTGCCACAGGTGGATGCTGCCCTAATAGCAACTGGAAGGGCTCCATTCACACAAGGTCTTGGATTGGAGAATGTATGCCTTTCTAACAGAAATGTCTTTAGTACGAAAAGTTTTCCCTGAAGGAAGTGATTGGATATTATTTTTACATGTTCCTGCAGATTGATGTTGTAACACAGCGCGGTTTTGTTCCTGTGGATGAGCGTATGAGAGTAATTGATGCAAATGGAAACCTGGTTTGTTTCAAAATTCTCATGCACACCCTCCCCTCATCTTGCCGACCTATTATTGTTACTGATTTAGGGTATGGAACAATAGGTCCCTCATTTATATTGTATTGGCGATGCAAATGGCAAGATGATGCTTGCTCATGCTGCCAGTGCACAAGGAATTTCAGGTAAAAGGAAACTGATGTAATTTTGCTACAAATACTCGAGTCGTTTGTTTCCATTTCACTGAATGAAAAGATTATCGGACAGTGGTTGAACAAGTCATTGGAAGAGATCATGTCCTCAATCATTTAAGCATACCAGCTGCTTGCTTCACTCATCCTGAAATCAGCATGGTCGGATTGACAGAGGTATGATATACTTTTATTTTGGTTGATGTTCAATCCTCCACTTGCTACTTGTTTCACTCTCACATGGTGTTAACTCTCTCCGCCTCCGTTCTTTTACTCTGTCACCCTGTATCCTCATATATTGTTTATACAATAAAATCACTGCCTGTTGTCCTTCACTTATGAATCCATTCATTATGATAAAAAATATTGTATGCAGCCTCAAGCAAGGGAGAAAGGTGAAAAGGAAGGTTTTGAAGTAAGTGTTGCCAAAACAAGTTTTAAAGCGAACACAAAAGCCTTAGCAGAAAATGAAGGGGAGGGTCTTGCCAAGGTTATGTTTCTGTATATTTCTCTTAATACTATCCCCGTAAAAAAAGCTTAATAAGTGCTTGATTGGGTTAGATCATAAAAAAAGGTTTCTTAAATTTGTTTGGGCGCCTTAAAGTAGAATTATTTCAAAGTGCAAATACAGAGATATTTTTGGAAATTTACTAGATCAGACTTGTTAAAATCGATTTTGTAGTCTAGATTGTAAAGTAAAATTGGTGGAGAAGCAAGAAAATCATTCTTCTCTTATAATCACTTCTACAACCTTGAAAATTATGAGAGTTGATTTTGTAAAACTATTCAAACATACTACCTGGAAAGGGCCAAACATGATTATAGACTCCCAAAATCTGAGCAACCAGTGGTTGTTAGCTCACATGGTACCTCGGTATTTAAGACTTGGATGCAGTTGCTGGGTGGGGGATTCGATCCAGCAGTGGTCTCTTCGTGACCTAAAACCTAACAGTTAGATGATGGTGATGAATTATCTACTAAGGAATTGCTTTGGTGATGTCAAGTTATTTGGTTGAGAGCAGGGAGTCCTGGTTTGCTTGCTCCATCATACCCTTTTTCTCTGGATGGATTACTTCCCTCTAACCAGCTTCATCGTTTTCTAACTGTCACTATGCTGTTTTCATGCAGTTAATATACAGACCTGACAACGGAGAGATACTAGGAGTTCATATTTTTGGGTTGCATGCTGCAGATCTCATCCATGAGGCATCCAACGCAATAGCATTAGGGACACGCATTCAGGTAAATTTTCTTTCCGAGGCCATCATTTTTGTGAGCCTTGCATTTAATTATTAATGGCTGCATGTGCTGCACTGACATATAAGGTTCTCTCCATCCATTTTTGTCGATAAATTTACTTGTAAAGGCACAAGAATCTTTCATTCCTGTCTATTTGGTAACTTGCAACTTATTTTTGCCACAATCCAGGATATAAAATTTGCAGTTCATGCTCATCCAACTTTGTCTGAGGTGCTTGATGAGCTATTTAAATCAGCAAAGGTTAGCTATCTGTAATTTACTTCCCGAATTGCACATGTATCCGTACACACACATAATTTGCTGTGCCCCGTGCATTAATATACACTCTTCCCCCTTCAATTACCATGGCAGGTTAAAGCACAAGCTTCTGACACAGTAAAGGAAACGGTTGCAGTCTAACCTTGTCAAAGTATGCATGCAATCTGCTTGTACGAGAGGAAGTTTCAAGATATTTCACATTTACTGACGAATACATCAGCACATTCAGAATTTTGTAAAAGGGACCGTTTGAAGAAGCTCTGCCGATGGCCCGATGAAGAGGCAACGATATATTATTTTCTGGGCATATTGTTATTGTCTACCAAAGAAGACAATATTCCTTACTATTGCACTTTAAAAACTCGTTTCCTTAGTTATGTCTAGATGCTTCCTGTGGGAGGCCTTTCATAGTGGCCTCTTTTTCGGAGTGCATGAGTTTTGAATCCAATACGTTGACTATAGATTTTTCCTGAATAAACCTCGTTTACACAATCCACTTAATGGAGCTTGCAATTGCTTCTTGATGATATCTTGTTTCCATGGTGTTAATGTTGTCACCTTCGAATATCCAATCATTTACAAATTGCTTCTCAAGACACGGAAAGCAGACCAATAATATGGGGATTGGGACACATCTAATTCTAACCATCAACATGATCATTCTACAATGGATGCTTGAATAAATCAGCTGTAAGGTACCTGTATAATACAATATTTTTTGTATTTTGTAACTACTATGTAAATTAAATATTTCTTATCCTTTCATAAACTAAGTATAAAGCTCTTAAACATCAAGCTTAGCTAACTTTGCTATTGCAAATTAGGAGGTTGCGACTACAGACTTTACTGACATATTCCCAGCAATGTGCTAGATTAATCTACGGTTCGTATAATATGAAGATCCAACCACATATAACAGAATGATCAAGTGGAATGAAGAGGACAATTTCAATAACGTCAGTCAACACGGGGCTTCTACTGAAATTTTGAGGAAGATGTTTTAAACCGCCACCGAAAATGGTTAGGGAAGACTATACCATGTTAGAAGAAGAATGTTTCTTGGTCTGCCTATAATGTCTTAGGAAGAAGACATGGATAATAGTTTCCCTATTTTTTCTGACCCGTAACAAATACAAGTTAGAAATGCACACAATTAGTGTGTCTCTGCATTATGATGAATCAAATGAATCTACGAACTCACTTCTATTAGTGTAAATAGTAAAAATTTCTTTCTGATGAGCATATAGCTCAAATAGAAATGTCAAGTGTATAATCCAAACCCTTTCAGTATTTTCTCTTTTGAGAACTTGTTAAATTATAATATAATAATGCAACATTGCAAATTCAAGCTTCATCTCAATTAAATGTAAATCCAAAAGTATGATGTAGCTAAACATCAAAAGCATCCAAAGATGATGTCGTGCTAAACATTAAAAGCAAAAGCTCAACAGCAGCAAAATCACGATTCAGACTTCTGACATGAGACATAAACATAGCAATCATTAAAAACAAGCACCTCAAAATTCCATTGATAAAAAAAACTTGAGGGTATTTAACAGAAACCAGGAAAAATGGTATTACAGTACTGCATTCTCTGTGAACAAATTGATTATACTACTGAAAAATATAGACCTGACACAAATTTATCATGAAAAAACAAACAGAGGGTAACAAAAATCCTAATAGTTCCGTTTAAGAGCACCAATTTACTCTTCCTCGGTGGCTGTTTCACCACTCTTCTTGTTGTGCTTCCTCGCGTACCTCTGGTTCCTCAGAAACTTGGGATCCATCTACATCAACAAGTGCCAACAAGAAAAACACGTAAAAAAATTAATTTAACTACCCCTAAAATTAATAAATAATCAATAAGATAAGAACACCCAGCAAAGAAAAAAAAATTACCCCTTTGGTGGAAGTGTGGCGGTGCCTCTTAGGTTTCTTGATGCCATTCTTATGGGCCTTGTAGGACTGGTTGTGAGCTGTGTGGTTCTTCGACTTTGCCATCTCTGCAATCAACGTCAATGCACGCAAAAAAAAAAAAAACACAGTGGTGAGATGGGGAAAAACAACAAAAATTAGAAGATTTTTGTGATCGAAATTGAAAACACGAACCCTAATGGCTAATGCAAACTGAAATTGAAGGTGCTTTACGGCTAGGGTTTTTCCCAGTTGGCCGTGTGTGTATTTTACTGTGTTTGAGTTTTCACCTATAATGCCGATAATGCCCTGAAACCCCACACTGTGGAGGCCCAAAAATGAAAGTCCAACAAAATAGGTAGTCCAAACTTGACAAATTAAAGGGGTGACTTCCGGCACCCCCATTTTTTCTTACAGCACCCCTTCTCCTTTCAGTTCCCAACATGCCTCAGTCCCTACCCCCCTCTCTCTTCTCCCCACAAACTTTCCCGTCCCACTTCCCCCTCCCCACACCCAGCCTCACTGTATTTTTTATATTTTTTTTGGGCTAAATTGCATTTTTCGTCTCTTGACTTTATTTTAGTTTTCAATTTCGTCCCCTAACTATTTTACTTTTGATTTATGTCCCTTAAGTTATGAAAGTTATGTCAAGTTCATCTCTTCTATCTGTAATCCCTTTATTGTGTGTGTATAGGTCATTGATACTTTGTTTTTTTGCTTCATTACCTTTTATCATGTTACTTCATCAATAAAAACTCTGATAGGAACATGATTTTGACTTTGTTGTTTAAAAGGATTACAGACGGAAGAGAGGAATTTGGCGTAACTTTCATAACTTAAGGGAAGAACGTAGTTACGTAGCGTAACTTTCGTAACTTAAGAAACGTAAATAAAAAGTAAAATAGTTAGAGGACGAAAGTGGCGTAACTTTCGTAACTTATGGGACGTAAATGAAAAGTAAAATAGTTAGGAGACGAAATTGAAAACTAAAATAAAGTTAAGGGCCGAAAAGTGCAATTTAACCATTTTTTTTTCTATTCTGGAAATTCATTTTTCGGTAGGGATATATCTTTTTTTAATTTCAAAAACATGTTTTCAGAATAGAAAAAAATAGTGGGAGAGTTGGTCCTTGAGGACGGGGTGGGGGTGGTACGCTGGGTGGAGGGGGAAGTGGGTGAGGGCAGGGGTGTCGAAGGGGACAGGGAGAGAAAGGAGATAAAGAGAGGGAGGCGGGGTCAGGGTGGGGGTGGCACGCATGGGATGGGGCTGAGGGACGTGGTTGAGGGAGGGTGTGAGTTATTTATTTTTTTTGGAGAAAAGTCATGTACTTATTGTTCTCCAACCTGAACATAACACACGCATTATGAAATAAGGAAAAAAAAGGAAAAGTATAGAAAGTAGAAACCAAACAAAAGAGAGAAACAATTGCAAAAAATGCTGAGCCCGTAGTGCTGGCGCGGTGGAAAATGCTCGGGCCACGAAGACATGGTGGTTCTTGACGTTTCGTTGATGCGAGTGGATTTTTGTCCCGTAGGGGCTTGCGAGGAGGCGGACGATGCAACCAGGGATGACAGAAGAAATGTTCGCAATGAACAGTGCTATAAATCGAGCAGGGTGAGAAGCGAATGTGTCGAGAACGACGAAGTGAGTGAACGATACAAGACGACAGAGAGAGCGTGGCTTGCTGGTAGAAGGAACAAGAAGTCTGAGGCTAAAAATTGGTTAAACTTTAAATAAAATAGAATCATTCATAGGCAAGTAACAAATGGTAGTAGCAATCGTTCCTGATGATGTCTCGTCACATTAAGAGAGATAATACAAGTGTTATGTTTTGAGAGGAGTACAGTACCGACATGACATATGGTAATGCGCCTAAGTTTTGTCCTGTTTATTTTTCGTTCTAAAAATACCTCTTCCCTCCCCTCCGGCTTCCCTTCCCCACCCTTTCCCCCTTCCATGGTCCCCTCTCCCCCACTATTGCCCCCAATCCCTTAGTTGTTGCCGCTCTCCCGCCTCCACTCATGCTAGCTCCCCCACCCCTCTCCCTGCCCCTTCTTCCATAAACTAGTTTCTGGAAGGCAAACAAAAAAAATACATTTTTGAAAATAATTTTTGGAAGGCAACATTTTGTTTTTAGTGAAGGGAGTGGACATGCTAAAAAAGTTTTATGTAAATGTCCGGTCATATTTTACTATCATGTCACATTGTAATATTACTTCTTAAAATACATACACAACTATATATATAACGAGATATGATTGAGTGTTTGTGTAAAATGTTATTTTACATTGTCAGTGTATAGTAATTAAATTATATATCTAATTATATTTTACAATTTCAATACAGTCTTTTTTGAATTTAATTTATATGCACTATCAGTGTAAAAATATTTTACACTTACATTCAATGATGTGTTGGCACATCATTTAATGAATTTGATAAGTCATGTGTTTTTAAACTCATTAAATGATGTGATATCACCTCATTAAATGTATGTGTAAAATATTTTTACACCGACAATACGTATAAATTGAACTATTTTTTTACTGAATTTTCAATACAATCTAAACATAGATAAATACATATTATATTATTAAAATATAGTAACATATCCTGTCAAAAAAATATAGTAACATATAAAAATAAAATTAATGTATACATATTATCATAGCAGGTTTCACGCATTACATTAAAATCAAACCCAAAAAAAAAAAAATCAAAATAGTATGTTTATATCAAAATAACAACTCACCTTGTCACTAGGCCAGCTACCAACCCACCAAACTTTGGTCCCGTCCTCCATTGTCCCGTTGGAAAAGAAACGAAAAAGGTAAACAAAAATAAAAAAAGAAAGAAAAAAGAAAAGTAAAAAACAGAGTTGCATTCCCATTCCCACCATATGCGTTTTGCAACGCTGAAGTGGCCACTACATGCCAACACTGAGAGACAGACAGAAAGACACGTAATCTTTCTAGGATCTGCTGTGGTTCCCTTCCTCCTCATTCTTCTTCTACCTGCGATCTGGGACCTTTCAGATTCAAACGCACTTACCCATTCCTTCTTGAGTTTTTGGGTTTGGATCTCAAGATTAGATTCTCTAACACATAATAAGACATAGTATACCAAATATGTTCTTCTTTGACTGGTTCTATGGCATTCTCGCTTCCCTTGGTCTCTGGCAAAAAGAAGCCAAGATTCTCTTCCTCGGTCTTGATAATGCCGGCAAGACCACCCTCCTTCACATGCTCAAAGACGAGGTTGGTAACCCTTCACATCAATTTTGAATATGTGATCGATCTTTTACCCTTTTTGTTGAATGGGTAGTTGAAAAATGAGTTTTTTTTTTTTACCTTTTTTTTTTTTTAAATTTTATTGCAGAGATTAGTTCAGCATCAGCCGACCCAACATCCCACTTCAGAGGAATTGAGCATTGGGAAGATCAAGTTTAAAGCTTTTGATTTGGGTGGTCATCAAATTGCTCGCAGAGTCTGGAAAGACTATTATGCTAAGGTCTTTCTTGTTATTTTCTGCTTCAACCTCTTGATCTTTGTGTTTGGATTATCAATTTCTGATTTTTCTTGTCATTTTAGAGTTTCTGATAGTGGGATTTATCTTTGCCAATGATCAGTGGGGGGAGGGGTAAGGGGTTTGTTATATAATAGGCCTGTCCACTTGGTTATCACTTTGTTATCATTTACTGTCATTTGGTTTTCAAGTTTGTTAATGCCTTAATTTTCAGTTGGATGGGATGGAACATAGCTGTTGTTAGGTTGTTGACCTTTGTAACATTTTATTTTTTCATTTTATATGCCAATGGTTTCACAATAGACATGATTTATGATAGACGGCTGTGGGAGTGATCCATGTAGTTGACTCCATCTAGTGGGATAAGGCTTAGTTGTTGTTGTTATTGTTGACCTGATTGGTCTTGATAAGGTTATGATGCAACAAAGGTGTTCAAACCCCAGTTATTGTAGCTTCTTTAGTCACTTAATTGAATGTCTTTTCATTGGAATAGCTTTTCTAAAGTATGCTTCTAATATATTGGTTGGTTATGTTGCGACTTTCTGCTAACTAACCCTTTAAACACCCTGCTGGCTTGTTCATTAGTGTTCACTTCCTGTATGGATGGGGTGCTGGATTTTCAGATGATGGGATGCTTGTTTGTTCCCCTGATCTTTTGTTGTTATTTCTGTAAATATTTGGATTTTTCTCTGCCTCTACATTTTAGATTATGGCTCTGAACAACTTTTTATGATTCATTCTTCTTGGTAATAATTTAGTGTAGCACAAATATTGGCTTGATTTTCACAAGTGCTCACTGATCAAGAAGTTTATGCCTTCATAATCCCAGATAAAGCTCTTTGTATTTATCTGATTCATGGGAGGCAAAAATTAACGGGAAGTTTTGCTGATAGCACCCCTTTAAACCTTTCAGGAGGTGTTTACTAGTTGCCTTCCAAACATGTACTGTTTTCCTTTGATGAATTAGAATTTGGAAAGAAAAAACATACAGAAGAGTGGAGGAACAACTAGCAGATGCATAAATCTGTTTAAAAAGATAGTTGTCAAGACTTTCTAATAAATTGAATCATCCCTTTTAAGCATTAGAAGACAAAGTTGTAAATTGATATATTCTTTCACCTTGAGAGAGAAGTTTCCAGAAACAGAAGTTTGAAGTTAGTTTGGTAATTATTGCGTAGTATCTAGATGCATGACCTTTCTATTCACAAATTCATGTATATGTTTGACTCACTAGTGCTGCTTCTGTTTTTGTTCGATGTGACTATTTTCCAATGTACTATAACTTCTTGAAGGTTGGTGGTTTCTTTAGCAATATTAAGTTTTTCACTTATCATTGCCTAAGCTGCAATTAGTTCAATACTGCTTAGAGTTATTGGATATGGCTTTAGAATTCTCACCTACACTGGTTTTCCAGGTGGATGCTGTAGTTTACCTCGTAGATGCCTACGACAAAGAGAGGTTTGCAGAATCTAAGAAGGAGCTTGATGCTTTACTCTCAGATGAAGCCTTGGCAAATGTTCCATTTCTTATTCTAGGCAATAAGATTGACATTCCATATGCAGCTTCAGAAGATGAGCTAAGACATCATCTAGGCCTAACCAATTTCACCACAGGCAAAGGAAAAGTCAATCTCACAGACTCCAACCTTCGACCTCTTGAAGTGTTCATGTGCAGCATTGTTCGCAAGATGGGATATGGTGAAGGCTTCCAGTGGCTTTCCCAGTATATCAAGTAGAGTCCATCTTCATTTTTGTTCCCCATTCCCTTGTCAACTAGGCACTGTCTGCAGTTAAATCACAAGCTATTTTGCCTTTGTTTTTTTGCTTTTGATTGGATTATTTGATACAACTGCAGTAATATTACATGATAGAATTTGGATCTTTAAAGTATTTTTTTGGGGGAATGTTCTCCTTTAAAATAGTTGATTCTGTTGTAGGATGGCATGACTGGGCAGAAACTTGAATAATTTTGAAGAATCTAAATACACTTTTTTCAACTTACATATATGGATGGAAGGAGAGTTTTCTATTATTTCTACCTTGGGATCTGATTATATTTTTATAAATAAAAATAGACAACAAGGTGCTATTTGCATGAATTTCATTTTACTACTTTGTTAATATAGGAGTAAAAGGCAAGTGTATCCGTTGAACATGATACACAGGATAACAGAAAACCCCTGAAGTATTGATTTCATACATGGTGCTTTTACGATACACAAAGTGTGCCTATGTGTATCGGTACCAAACTGGCCAGAAATGGAAGCTAGGGCGATGAGGCAGGGTGGCAAAGGAGTCTAGGCAGTCAACTTTGGGATGGGGGCAATTGAGGATGGCACTGGCCGAGGTGTGGGCCGACGAGAAGAGGGTGATTGGGGTGGATTTAGGTGGGTGTCAAGGGTTTACGGAAAGAGGTGTCGAATGGCGGTGCGGTAGCAATGCGACGGAGGGGTGTAGGGGTGGGGCGAGACGACATAGGGATTAGGCGGGCGATGGCAGCGGCGAAATGGGGCGATCGGGGGCAAAAACGCGATGGTTTTGTATTGCTACACAAGTTTTTACTCGTGTGCCTTAAGTGACGCCTTCAAATAGATCAATTGTCAATGGTTTTGTATTGCTACACTCTCGTGTACCTTAAGTGGCGCCTTCAAATAGATCAATTGTCAATTACTGCTTCCGTTGGTCAAATCTTTGTTATTCAGACAATCGAGAAAGTTGATTGATTGTGAGTAATTTAAAGTAATAAAAATAAAGTAGAAACAATGAAAACAATATGAGAATTCAATTTAGAAAGCGGGTTGTGGTTTTACTTATCCAAATACTTCAGATATTATCCAATTCTTTTACTTTTTTTGTTCTTTATCAATTGGCAATCACTTACTGTAATGCTATTAGCATCCAATGATTTTCTTCAATTGCTGCTATAAATTTAGTTTTCTTCACGGAGGAAATTTGTTTCGTTTGGTCCTTCATTGGAAGAACTGCCCACATATTGCAAATGTGCATCAGATAATTTTGTACTAAGCATGTGAAGTTGATCCTTATTGTTCCAGGACATCTAAGTCTAACAGGCAAAGACATCATACCGCCTTTTAACAGGATTGTCAAAATCAACAACATAATAAAGATGATATTATAAATAATAGCTTTTGTATATCACAAATCAGGATATCTTTTAACAAGGTTCCCGAGAAAAATAGGCTACAAATGTTGAAGACAAAATCATAACAGAATTATCAATAACAGCCACTTTCAATAATATCAATTTTTATCATTTTCCAATTACAAAAGGATTGCACAAATCATTGACTGCACTTTCCAATAATAGTAACTCAAAAAAGTCATTCCCTAGTATGTTGAAGATATAAACACAACTCAAAAAAAGTCATTTCCACATGAATCTTACAAGAAATTTTGCACAAGCTCTACCATTGTCTGTCCTCACTACTTCAACCACTGGACTATGCTATCTTTCAACAAATGCAATAAAATTCTGCATTAAATACTGCACCCGAAATTTTCTTCTAGTAAACCAACCCAGGTAAATCTGCTATTGTCATCCATAATAGTCAAGAAATACCTGTGTTCATGTATAGAAGGAATTGGGTATGGCCCTCAAATGTCCATGTGTAACATTTCAAAAGGTAAGGATGCTCTATTCAGACTGACACTACATGGTAATTTTCTGTGTCTTGCAAGATGGCATACATCACGCACCTCATTTTTATTCACATGTATCGATGGAAAATCTTTACAAAATTTAAGCAACTTTTTAGAGGATACATGGCCAAATCTGAAATGCCATAGAGCAGTCTTAGGAATGCAAACCGAGTTTGATACAACTGTATTCAAATCTCTACTGCATTTATGAGAAACTACGTTACTTATGGTGACTCTAATCTTATCAAAAACCTTCAGGTAGTAACTAAAGTCTATTATGAAGCTCAGCCAAACCAATCCTCCTCAATGCTAAATTCTGAATGGAACAAGCATTATCAGCAAATGTGAAACTGCATCTAGCTGTCTTGGTAAGTTTAGAAAAGGACACTAAATTAATGTTGAATTCGGGCAAAAATAGAGCATCCCTAAGAATTAGAGCATCTGAAAATTTCACATCTCCTGATAATTGTGCCATCACCATATTACCATTTGGCAAGCTTACTGGAATAGGAGATATCTTATGATAAATTGTCAAACCAACTCGTGGATGTACAAATATGATTTGCTGCTCCAGAATCCACTATCCATACTTGACTACCTTTAACATTTTACAAGAGAATACATTATCTGTACCTTCGTTGTGACTTATTCTGCCAAGACAGGCCTGATTGACTTGTGCACCCTGCAAATCAGTAGCAAACTTCTGTATGCTGATTTTCTGCAACAAGTTAAGCAGAGTCCTGCATTCTTCATTAGTGAGGCCTGAAACTGGTGGTTCCTTCTCAGCACAGCAGCCTCCTTCAATCTTCTCACTTTCATCTAACCCATTTTGTCACTCATGTTGTAACCATAGAAAATACCCGATATAATGGTAGCAATGGATCCATTAAAAGGTTCTGAAATCTACTATATTATATAAAATAGGTTTGACATGTGAGACAATGTCGCGTGTCAACGCCACAAACATTCAATTTCCTGCCTAAAACAATTTTATTTTTTAATTACAATTTTATGACAACTAATCATTATCATATCTTGATTAATTATTGCCATACAAATTAATAATATATTCTCTTAAATAGATCATCAATCACTATTCATTATTGGTATTAAATTTCAGATTAGGTTAATTTGTTTATGGAGCACATTCTCATACTTATCTTCTTCGACACACTTCCCTGCCTTTCTTCTCTCTAGCTTCTTTTATTCGCTTAATTCTTCTTCTTTTTCTCTCGTGACTCAACTACTCCTTCCGTGACATGACTTTTCCACCCTCTCTCTCTATTTTATTCTTTTCTCTCATATCATATATACTGTTCCGGACTGGGCCGGGGCCCAATCCGACGATTCACGCCCATTTCCGCGTTCAGCTCCCTCCGCCTTGCCTCGAGACCATGTCGACGTGGCCGATCCAACGGCCCTCAGCATTCCACCCCAGCTCATCACAGGCTGGCAACGATCTGACGGTGCCCCGGATCCCACGAAAGCGGTTATTCCTCAATAACCGTCCTCAACTCGTATAAAAGGAGGATCACCTCAAACGATCCAGGTAATCGTTCATTTCCACCTCTTCACTCACCTCTTACACACGCTGACTTGAGCGTCAGAGTGTTTGCAGGTACACCACCACCGCACGCCATCGCGCCATCGGCCGTCGTCGCCGCCGTAGCTACTTCTCTCCGATCGTCCTCACGAAGTTACATTGAACATTGGCGCCGTCTGGGAATCGTTTACGATTTCATCTTTCTTTGTCGAAGTTTTCCTTCTTCGCTCGATGATGACTGGATTGAAGCGTCAAATCACGACTCGCAGTTCCAACCGTGCGAACGCAGATCTCGAACCACCGAATCCGCCGATAGCCCCGGCGGGACCACCTCACAATGGACTGTTAATTTCAGATTGAATATGAGAGGCGGAGTAACATTACGCCTCGCCGTAACGACGCCGCTCCGATCATTGCCGCTCAAACCGCTACAGGAGCAGAGACCGCCACCTTCCTCATCCATGAGTTCCGTGAATTCATTCGGAGCCATGCCGAAGCGATGCACGCTCAGAATCAACGCCTTGATCGAATGGAGAATCAGCAGAAGGAAATCTCCGTTCGCGTTGCCACACAGATCGAAAACAGAGTAGATCGAGTTTCTCATTCTCTTCAGAGATCGAAGGAATCTGAAAATCCCAGATCTGTTCATCACCGCCACCGTGGCACAACTCCACACCGCTCTGTGCGCAATGCACACCGCCGTAACCGTTCTTTGGATCGTAGTCCACCTCGCCGCCACAGATCTGTGATCCGTTTGCTTCAAAGCGGAAGAAGAAATGAGAAAACACACCGCGGAAGAGTTTCTTCTGAACCTGATATGTCGCACTCTCCGCCGCGCCGTCGCCGCTCCCCGACGCACGCGTCTCGTCGTGAAGGTACGACCGCAAGTAGTGACACTCCTCCTAGAAGAGCCGCCTCAGCCTCTAGGCGGCGAGTCAAATCTCCTGGGCGCACTTCTCATCGCCGCCATGCTCATTCTGTTTCATCAACTCCTTCTCAGAGCGATGACACGGGTGACACGTGCGAGGCCTTTGGTCCTTTCACTTCCAAGATCATGAAATTCCCAATTCCGAAGCATCTTCAGAAACCACCCGCTTTGGACTCATCGACGGAACCACGCAGGCCAAAGCGAGCATGTTGGTCGCTTGATCGTCATGGACTATCGAGCGCCTGGCGGTGAAGTGCGAAATCTTTCCTCACTCTGAAGAAAGCGACATTGTCTTGGTTCCGGACTCTTAAGAAAAATTCCATTGGTTCGTGGGTGAGTTAAATCGACCAGTTCTCGCGCATTTCACTGCGTCTAAAATCCAACCCGAGTTGGCGGTGACCGCAGCGCGGTGTGAGAAGAGATGAGTCTATCGGAGACTACGTCGGCGTTTCAACAAGAAGCCATTACGGTAAAGAAATGCTCTGACGAGATGAATTGTACTTGCTAGAGCAAGGCCTGATCGAAGGAAGTTTATTCGGCGTCGACATTGGTGTCGACAAGCGAAGACCACTGAGCGAGTTCCTGAGCGAGCTCGTAAATTTATGAATTACGAAGAAAAGTTGATGGCATCAAAGCCAAAGGTAAAACCCAGGAGAAGGCGGTGGACAACGCGAGGACAAGTCGCGTAGGAGAAAGAAAGCGTGGTCCAAAGAAAGAGGTATAGCGAATACACCCCTTTGAACACTACACCCAAGCGCATCTTGAATGAGTGCGAACACCGATCCGTGATGCGGAATCAAATTTCCCGAAGGGGAAAGAAGCCGAACACCGATAAGTCGAAATCGCCACTTCCCGCAAGTGTGTAGGGCATGAGACCGATGAATGTTTTCACCTGAAGGACGTCATAGAACAACTGATCCAGAAGGGGAAGTTGACCAAATACGTGAAAGGAAAACCAAGATCAAGAGATAGAAGGTCTAGGTCTAGATCACCTCGACCTCAAAAGAAAGAATCAGCTTCTGTGACGCAGCACGAAGGAGCAGCTCGTGCATTCGAGGAGCAATCTCGTCCTCCTCCAGTCGCCATGGTCATTTCCGAAGGGTTTTCCGATAAGGGAGGGGCGAGCATCAATTCAGCAAAACGGAAGTTGAGAGAAACGATGACCGTCTCTACTGTTTTTCCTGCAAAGGCTGCTGCAGATGTCAATCTCACCGATTTCGACGCCAGGATTGAGCTCGAAGATGAAATACAGGAGGACGACCCCCTAGCCCGCGAGCTCCAGCAAAAGATTAAAGACCCGATTACGATGGAGAATTCATCAGAGTTCGGCTAGGAAGACCCTGGGAAGGCGGTGAAGCAGTGGCGACCTCCCGAGCAGTCGATTGCAAGCCGACAGCACGATTGGACTTCAGGCACTCTGCCGATTCTGTCGACTGCTCGGGAGGTCGACACCAAGCTTCACCGCCTTCCCAGGGTCTTCTCTAGCCGAACTGGATGAATTCTCCATCAGTGCGGTCTTTAATCTTTCTTTGGAGCTCGCGGGCTGGGGGTCGCCCTCCTCTGTATTTCATCTTCGAGCTCAATCTGGCGTCGAAATCGGTGAGATTGACATCTGCAGCAGCCTTTGCAGATCGTTTCTTAGTTGGCGGAGGTTGCTTCTCCTCTCTTGGCTCTTGGCCTTCAAAGATAAGAGATAGCATCTCCTCGCAGCCTCTTGGTCGGCCGATGGTGGCGACTTTGTGTTCGTCATCATGAAAGCGCATTTTCAGGTGAACTGTCGAGGTCACAGCTCCGAGCTCTCCCAGCGTCGGGCGTCCAACGATGCGATTGTAAGCAGGACTTGCATGGTAATACGATAAATTGGACCTTCACGGTTTGGAGATTGGTTGTTCTCCAAAAGTCACCATCAATTCCACATAGCCAATGGCTTTGTTTTGAACCGATTGAAACGGTCGGATCGGACCAGTGCGAGACGAGATCTTTCTGGCGGTTTCAAGGTTTTAAACAACTCGTGGAACATGATATCCGCCGAGCTCCTGGTCTATCAAGATTCTTCGACATCAAAGTTAGCCATATAGGCTTTGACCAACAGGGAATCAAGTAGTTCGGCCTTCCATTCACCAAGTCTTCGTCGAGAAAAAGGCTAGGGGTGGTCTTCCTCAGGCTCGCTTGATGAAGGAAAAAGCGATAGAGAGCGGTCATCGTTTCTCTCAACTTAGTTTCTTTGAATTGATGCTCGCCTCCCTTATCGGAAAACCCTCAGGAAATGACCATGGCGGCCGGAGGAGGGCGAGATTGCTCCTCGGACGCACGCAGCTCGCCGTCTTTGCGTCACGTGGCGATTCTTTCTTTTGAGGTCGAGGTGATCTAGACCTAGACCTTCTATCTCTTGATCTTGGTTTTCCTTTCACGTATTTGGTCAACTTCCCCTTCTGGATCAGTTGTTCTATGACGCCCTTCAGGTGAAAACATTCATCTGCCTCATGCCCTACACACTTGTGGAAGTGGCGATGCCGACTTATCGGCGTTCTCTTTCCCTTCACGGGAAATTTGATTCGGCATCACGGAATCGGTGTTCGCGCACTCATTCGATATGCGCTTGGGTGTAGTGTTCAAAGGGTGTATTAAATATACCTCTTTCTTTGGACCACGGCTTTCTTTCTCCCTACGCGACTTGTCCTCGCGTTGTCCACCAGCTTTCTCCTGGGTTTTACCTTTGGCTTTTGATGCCATCAACTTTTCTTCGTAATTCATAAATTTACGAGCTCGCGGGAACTCGTTCAGTCTTGGTTTGTCGACACCAATGTCGGCGAATAAACTTCCTTCGATCGGGCCTTGCTCTAGCAAATGCGGCTTCATCTCGTCGAGCATTTCTTTACCGAATGGCTTCTTTGTTGAAACGCCGACGTAGTCTCCGATAGACTCATCTCTCTATAACCTGGCGATTGCGGCCGATGCTGTCGACTTAGGTTGGACTTTGAAGCTGATGAAATGCGCGAGAAGTCGGCGAACTCGATCCACGAACCAATGGAATTTTTCTTAAGAGTGCGGAACCAAGACAATGCCGCCTTCTTAGAGTGAGGAAAGATTACGCACTTCACCGTGGCGCCTCGATAGTCCATGGCGATATCAAAGCGACCAACATGCTCGTCGGGGTGGTTCCGTCGTATGAGTCCAAAGCGGGTGGTTTACGAAGATGCTTTGGGAATTTCATGATCTTGGAAGTGAAAGGACCAAAGGCCTCGCACGTGTCACCCGTGTCATCGCTCTGAGAAGGAGTTGATGAAACAGAATGAGCATGGCGGCGATGAGAAGTGCGCCCAGGAGATTTGACTCGGCGCCTAGAGGCTGAGGCGACTCTTCTAGGAGGAGTGTCACTACTTGCGGTCGTACCTTCACTACGAGACGCGTGCGTCGGGGAGCGGCGACGGCGCGGCGGAGAGTGCGGCATATCAGGTTCAGAAGAAAGACTTCTGGAAGAAACTCTTCCGCGATGTGTTTTCTCATTTCTTCTTCCGCTTTGAAGCAAATGGATCTCAGATCTGTGGCGGCGAGGTGGACTACGATCCAAAGAACGGTTACGGCGGTGTGCATTGCGCACAGAGCGGTGTGGAGTTGTGCCACGGTGGCGGTGATGAACAGATCTGAGATTTTCAGATTCCTTCGATCTCTGAGGAGAATGAGAAACTCGATCTACTGCTGACCGTGTGGCAACGCCGAATCCGAGATTTCCTTCACGATTCTCCATTCGATCAAGGCGTTGATTCTGAGCGTGCATCGCTTCGGCATGGCTCCGAATGAATTCACGGAACTCATGGATGAGGAAGGTGGCGGTCTCTGCTCCTATAGCGGTTTGAGCGGCAATGATCGGAGCGGCGTCGTTCTGAGGCGGAGGCGGAATGTTACTCCTCTGTCTCTCATATTCAACGGTGAAATTAACAGGTTCATTGTGAGGTGGTTCTGCCGGGGCTATCGGCGGATTCGGTGGTTCGAGATCTGCGTTCGCACGGTTGGAACTGCGAGTCGCGATTTGACGCTTCGATCCAGTCATCATCGAGCGAAGAAGGCAAACTTCGACAAAGAAAGATGAAATCAGAAACGATTCCCACAGACGGCGCCAATGTTCTGAACAGAACTTCAGAGGACGACCGGAGAGAAGTAGCACGGCGGCGTTCGCGACGGATGGCGATGGCGTGCGGTGGTGGTGTACCTGCAAACACTCCGACGCTCAAGTCAGCGTGTGTAAGAGGTGAGTGAAGAGGTGGAAATGAACGATTACCTGAATCGTTTGAGGTGATCCTCCTTTTATACGAGTTGAGGACGGTTATTGAGGAATAACCGCTTTCGTGGGATCCGGGGCACCGTCAGATCGTTGCCAGCCTGTGATGAGCTGGGGTGGAATGCTGAGGGCCGTTGGATCGGCCACGTCGACATGGTCTCGAGGCAAGGCGGAGGGAGCTGAACGCGGAAATGGGCCTGAAGCGTGAATCGTCGGATTGGGCCCCGGCCCAGTCCGGAACATTATTAATCAAAACAAAACCAACATTTGTCCAAGTAAGCAAATGAACAAGTTAGCTAAACTAGTTCCAATCACAGTCTGTTGTACCAAACAAATATTCAAATCGAATATGGAACAAGGCAACAAAATATGGTTAAATGACCTAAAAAAAAATTGATCATGACATGCCATTGTTCTTCCTGTGCACAAGATTCAGTTTTTCCTCATACAGCTTTAATAGATCAGAAGAATCCTCGATAAAACGTTTTATAAACCTGTCGACGAACAACTTCTCAGTCAATGCAAATGGAGAAGTTAAGCTTGCATTCTTTTTTCTCAAACCTTTCTTCAGAAGAAACTGCATAACTGCAGCCCTTGGTATGATTGTTCTCTCCAAACTGGCCCCAAAAACCCATGGTCCTTTGGCAAGGGACATAGCATCCCAACCCAATTGATTAACCCAAAAGCTCATCACCAAATTTATTTTATCAACTGATGCTAACATACAATGAGGACGCCTTTTAAATGCTTCCATAACATCTTCATCAGACCACCCCCACTTCTTAAAGGCATCAACTTTCTTTTTCCATAGGGTTTTAGCTACACGTGTTTTGGCAAGCAATGCTACAAAGAAAGTTGAATTTGAAGGATGAAACCCTAAATCCTTTAATTCCTCCAGCACCTTCACCGTAACACGCTCACTTGTGTTGAATACCCAACTCCCGATCCTAAGCATTCTTGCAATGTTTGAGTCTGTCATTCCATTCTCAGTCAACGCTCTAATATTATGTAGCACATCATAGTTTCCAAACAAAGTTGGGTTATAAATTAACAAAGCAATAACATCCTTGTCAGATTGCAAGAATCTATACACCAATTCATAGGTTTGGACTATATGATTCTCCAGGCTTGGAGAGAGGACACTAGGGCCTTTACTCACAAAGTTAACAATATCAGAGGTTGAAGCACCTTTGGAGAGAAAAAATTCAAACTTTGGCAACACCCTTTTGCAAGGATCGCAGGAAAGTAACCACGGTGCCTTGATAATCAAATTGTGTACCTGAGAGTTTGAGAAACCGTGGTTTCTAAAGAAGCTGAGAACCGAGTCGGGCTTTTCGGCGGTCTTGAATCGAACGTTGTAAGAGGAGCAAAGTTTGGAAGCTGATTCTGGGGAGACGCCAAAATTTTGGATTATGTAGGAGACTGCAAATGAGCGTGAATGGGAAGAAGTGTTGGTGCAGAAGCGCAGAGAAAATGGTGATGGGTGGTAGTGATGGAAAATAGGGTAAGGTTTTGGGGTTGGTGGGAAAGTTACGCCCTTGACGAGGTAAAGAAGGGCTCTCCGGCGATGGGTATTCAACATGAGTTACGATGGGTTGAAACTTGAAAGCAACAGAGGCTTTTTGTTTTGAGGGAAAAGAAATAATAATGATATTGCGAATTTGTCCAGTATGATTCACTTTAATCCCTCCAAGTGTCTGGAAGCTTCACCAGCAGAATCTCTTCACCGCAAATCGTTCAGTGGCGTTATGTTTTGTGCAAAGGGGAGGGTGGAAACGGAAGGGTGTGGACCTGCAGGCAAATGACAAATGCAGAAAATTTCAGTGGAGTCTGGAGAGTATGGGAGCGTTTGTTACGGCTTTTCAAAGCATAAAATCACATTTTTTTTAATGTAAAAAAATCATTTTTTTAATTACAAGTTTGTTTGTTTATGATTTAAACACCTGAAAATCTGAAAATCATAGTTAATTATGTTTAAATTCGTGGTTAATAAAGTTATGTTAATGGTTAATGAGTTTTGATATTCACTAACTTTTCACTGAATATAATTAATCATGTATTTAAACAACATTAACCACTTAAAAATTTGTCGCAAAAGTTATCACATTTTAGTTGTTAAAATAGTGCTACCCTATCTTTTGTAAGTGTTGGACTTGATCCACCTATTCTTGCCTATCATTCTGTGGGAAGTCGAGATAGTTGAAAATAACACTTAAAATTTTGTAAAATTTTCAACAACACGTGATTAGTTAACGAGAGAAATTGTGAAAAGAGAGTATGAAAAGAGAGAAAAAAGTGAGAAATATGGTAGATTTTTTGTATTAACTAGAATAAGAGAAAAAGAGAAAAAATAAGTGTTGAATATTTTTTAAAAGACATCAATATCCTCGACTAAAAATTTAAATAATAAAATATAAGGAGAGAATATGGATAGAATTGGGAAAAGGAAAAAAAAGCCTGCGATGGCCAATTTCTTCTCATTTATGCGAAGAAAAATAAAGTGCATGGCCCCACCTTTATTTTTTTTTCTCTCGTCTCAATTTCTGTAACAACCAATCAGGCGAAGTTCTCTACTTCTTCGCGTTCTCTCTCGCACAAGACTCTCTCGCTTCAAACTCGCGCTAAACAATCACAGTGTTAAACTAAATTCCACAGTTTTTAAACTGACATTCTATACACAAAATATAAAGAAACCATAATTTCTAAGTGAGCAAGTTGTGTCTTATCTCTCTTCAGTCATGACTATGTGATAATAAGGTATATAAAAAAATAAAAAATAAAAAATTCATATCATTAGATTGCTCGCGGGTTCATAGATTTGAAATCATAAATCCGTTACCCGAACCAAATAATTTCAGGTTTGAATGAGTTAGTTTGGGTTCGACTCAAATTACGAGAAAAAAAGAACCAAACGCTTTAAGTTGGGTTGGATTATCGGGTTGATTGGGTTGACCCAGACCCATGTACACTCCTAAACTCAATGATTCATATCCAAATCAATCTAAACATCTGTTGGTTATTGCCAAATCAATTGAAAAATGAAACAAAAAAATACTCTTTTCTTAGATTTTATACTTACGAATCCTCCCCAAAAAAAACAATTTTTATTAAATGTTTTTGGACTGATTGGATTGAATCAGATCAGATTTCAATTTTTTTTTTTGAAACCAAACCAAATCATGTATATAATTTTTTTTTGACAAAATAAAATTTAACACTTATTTATTCTATTATTAATATATGACATTACATTAATCTATTATTCGTTGTTTTTTTTAATAATACTGTTTGGCTTAAATATGTTTTCGGTCGCTCAAATTATAATAAAATTCGATTTTGGTCCCCCTAAAAATAAATCGTAGTTTTTTAGTCCCCATGTTTAAAAATAGTTTTTCCGTTCGTCCCTGTGTTAACTTCGTTTCTAGCGTTGTTTATATGTCACTTGTATTAAATATGTTTTTGGTCCCTCAAATTATAGAAAAGTTCAGTTTTTGTCCCTCAAATAAGCAATGCTGGAAACTGAGTTAATACAAGGACGAACAGAAAAACCATTTTCAAATATGGGGGACTAAAAAACTACGATTTATTTTTGGGAGACCAAAACCGAACTTTGCTATAATTTAAGGGACTAAAAACATATTTAAACAATACTTTTTAGTTTAATATGACGTAGTTTTCTACTATATTTTATGTTCTAAGCATGAAATTGATGCTTATTGCTCCGTTACATGCGATATACATTATATATGTTATAATGTTTTAATGTTTCATGTTATATATATTATACACGTTCCAAACATAAAATTGATGTACTTTAATGCTTTAATTTTTAGTATGTATATGTTGTATATGTTGATGTTATTTAGACTTATTTTTGGGAAAAATACATTGACCTCCCCTGAGGTCTATGTAAACGCAATCCACACCCCCTCTATTTTTCCCTCTCAACAAACCTCTCCTGCTGTTAGTTCTGTCCAGCTGCCGTCAATTGTTTTTTTGTTTTTTAAATGAAACCTTCTATTGCACGTTTTGTAATTGTGCATTTGATACACTGTCGTTCCCTCTAAGAAAGCATCACCCAAAACCTTGGTTCCACCATATCAGCAACGCCTAAACCTTGCACGGTACAATATAGGATGGGCTTGTGCAAGAAGCCTTGCTTAGTATTGGTTGGAGCAAAAGTCTCAGGAAGAAAAAAAAATATGAAAGGGAGACTATATGCTTAGAAAGACTTTTTCTTCCTGGGAAACAAAGACTATACACTTATTTTAATTTAGAAGCTCTTATGAGCTATAAGCATGAACCAAGTCTGAGTGTGCTGTGTAAATATTCTAGAAATAAATATTCACCTTCAAGTTCCCCTTTGTCTGAATTTATGAATTTGGTGGTGCTGCATGGGTCTTCATCAAGATGCTGCCTTGCATCTGAATTGTCCAAGTCAAAGACTTGCTGGGCCTGACTTTGCTGTAGCACCTGCATTTTTTTTGGAATGAAATAGCTGGAAAATGTCCATAATTGTCAAATAGGTATAATCTTTCACCCTTGGGAGTTTAATTGAATATTGGTTATAATTTTTTAAGGTTATTTTGTTTATCTACATTGTTGTTTGAATAAATATAATTTTGTATTTTAACTAAGAACTTACGGTCAATGTTACAAGTACATGATTTGTGTCTCTTTCTCTCGCTTTTGAGTCTGTGTAACATCTTAAATTTCACAACCTTGGTTTGATCGTTATATTGAATTATATTTCACATAATTTTGAGAAGGGATGGAAAGGTCTCTTTGGGTGATTGCAGAGGGAGGAGGGGAAGGTGATGTTGGGTGGTGAAAAATGTTTCCTTCAAGCAGTATATAGAGCGAGAGTCACAATGTTAAGAAACAGACGTTTGACAAAAAGGGTCTTAGTGTCATTTATCAAACAAACAAGGAAGGTTTCTGCTGAGTGAAAAAAATAGAGGGGGTGTGGATTTTATTTAGACAAACCTTAGGGGAGGTCAGTATATTTTTTCCCCTTATTTTTTAGTTATTGTGTTGTAAAAACTGCTTTTAAACAGATTGGATTGGTTCGGATTTAATATTGGAATCAATCCAATCCAATCCAAACTGAACCGCAACTTGTTTTTATTTTTGGATCGGATCCCTTTTTGACTCAAAACTGATCCAAACCGATCAACGAACATTTCTACTTGTAAGTACGTTATGTCATTCACTTTGGTTCAAATGTCAACTCTCTTAGTTAAACATAACAGATTATCCTTGTCAGCATGTTAAGTTCATACCTGAACTCCATGTTGACATCCCAATCAGCGTATCACAATTTGTAAACTCCCAACTTAGTCCATGAATTTGGCACTCACTGTAACGCCCCGATTTTCATAGGTGTATAAATGTGCTATCGTAACTATAGGAAATATTATTATTATTATTATTATTATTATTATTATTATTATTATTATTATTATTATTATTAATATTACTATAGTTATTAATGTTATTATTATTGTTCTTATCATTGTTGTTGTTGTTATTGTTATTATCGATGTTAGTATTATTATTAATATAATTATTGTAGTGTTAAAGCATATTTATAGAGGTGATTATATTATATTTGTGTATATATGTATAGTATGTGAATTATATATTAATTGTGCTTATAATAATATGTAATTAATTGTATTAATAGTTAATGGCGCATAACCATATTTATACTTATATTTATATGGTGTTTATAATAGGATAAGATCATTCACGTTATTATGTAGTTATATAGTAGTCAGTGATTGTATTTATATTAGTATTTGCTCATGTATATATTAATGTTAGATTGTATATGTATTTATAAGGGTTTGCATTAATATGAGATTATCTATATTAATATGAGATTGTAATTACAATTATGTATATTTGGACCTATAATTATAGTACTAGATATTGTATGGTTTTGCATTAAATCATAGATGAGCCTACCTTATCTTACTCCTTAAAGTTTCGATTAGATATGAGACAGATTTAATAGGAATCATAATTAAGATATGATAATCTTTTTCTCAGTTATCTCTTGAGATCTTATCTTAATCTTCTAAAGATCTTATCTAGAAACAATTACCAATTCTGTATCTAAACTTCCATCATCTTTTTGACCTATTTGGTCCAAATTAGGACTTGCTTATGAGACACACTTTTGTAGATCTCTCTCTAAGCTTTCCAACGCCACCAAGCAATCCTAAATCGGATATCCCTAGCTCAAGTTACATCAAAAACTATGATGCAGTGTCGTTGTACCCGAGACATCAATTCTTATACTGTTTTAGTGAGTTTTGACCCATTGGGCTTGACCCAAGTAACCCAAATCGACCTGAAACTCTTGGCGATGATTAAACCACTTAACCCTAACCCTAAAGGTCATTTTAAACCAGTTTTACTCATCCTAAACCTATCTAAGAGCTGCCCAAGGAACCTAAGGAAGATCTCGCCTTTTTTTTTTACCAAACTCACTCGTTTCTCATCGGAATTCAACGCCGTTTGAAGTGCCATGACCGGGGCGACTTCCTCTACATCCTAGCATCATTCCTAGTCAATCAAGAGCAATCTTATAACCTTCTTCTCTCCATTTTCGTGTAACCTCAAAGGTAAGTCATTTCCATCACTTTCTTTTAATTTCACTCATTACAAAGCCACTAATACTTAGTTTCATCAGTAAAGATTTGACATTTCCTCTTGTTCGTGTCATTAAAATTTGGGGTGTTACATTGTGTATCAGAGCTTAGGATGAGTCTTCGGACTTTTGGGTGGGGCGTTCTTGTTTAGCGTATGCATCTAATTATTTTCTTGCATTAATTAATTGAGTTCCTAATTCTGAAATGCTATTTGAAAATTTGCAGATTTATTGATTTTGTTTTATTGTTGTTAATAGAATGCTCAGTTTTATTACTACTTGAGATATGGTTATATCACTTGATTTTTTTTCCTTAACTTATTACTAATATAATTAATTATTTTATTTCTGGGTCATATCATGTTGCAACGTATAATTCATTACCATGACATGTCTTCGATTGTCTCTAATTGAATGATTTCTACCCATTGAAAATTGATTGTGTAGTTATTATTCACAATTAATTTATTGAATAATTTTGATTGTGTTTTAAATGTTGCTATTGATGAATACGCAACGACAAGAAATAAAAAGGGATGATATGACTTATTACCATTCATGATTTGTATTAATTACCTTGATGATATGACTTCATTACCTGCCATAAAAAGGATGCATTAATTGTTTGACTTTTGAATATTTGTGATTAAATCTATACCTTCTGCTGAACCGGTGATTGCTAATACGACATGTTTACAATACCCTTTGACTGTGTTAAGCATGAAATTTAATGTTGATTTGATTTGTATTTCCATTAAGCATGAGGGAGCTCTACCCTAACCTCTTCGAGCCTGTCTAGTTTCGAGGACAAAACTATTTTAAGGGGGTAAGTATTGTAACACCCCAATTTTCGTAGGTGTATGCATGTGCTATCGTAACTATAGGAAATATTATTATTATTATTATTATTATTATTATTATTATTATTATTATTATTATTATTAATACTACTATAGTTATTATTGTTATTATTATTGTTCTTATCGTTGTTGTTGTTGCTGTTCTTATTATTATTATCGATGTTAGTATTATTATTAATATAATTATTGTAGTGTTAAAGCATATTTATAGAGGTGATTATATTATATTTGTGTATATATGTATAGTATGTGAATTATATATTAATTGTGCTTATAATAATATGTAATTAATTGTAGTAATAGTTAATGGCGCATAACCATATTTATACTTATATTTATATGGTGTTTATAATAGGATAAGATCATTCATGTTATTATGTAGTTATATAGTAATCAATGATTGTGTTTATATTAATATTTGCTCATGTATATATTAATGTTAGATTGTATATGTATTTATAAGTATTTGCATTAATATGAGATTATCTATATTAAATGAGATTGTAATTATAATTATGTATATTTGGGCCTATAATTTTAATACTAGATATTGTATGGCTTTGTATTAAATCGGGATTATGTAATCGGTTATATGTAATAGAGATTCAATCATTGAGTAGATAGGCCTACCTTATCTTACTCCTTAAAGTTTCGATTAGATATGAGATAGGTTTAATAGAAATCATAATTAAGATATGATAATCTTTTCCTCAGTGATCTCTTAAGATCTTATCTTAATCTTTTAAAGATCTTATCTAGAAACAATTACCAATTCTGTATGTAAACTTCCATCGTCTTTTGACCTATCTAGAGTCCAAATTAGGACTTGGTTATGAGACACACTTTTGTAGATCTCTCTCTAAGCTTTCTAAAGCCACCAAGCAATCCTAAATCGGATATCCCAAGCTCAAGTTACATCAAAAACTGTGATGCAGTGTCGTTGTACCCGAGACATCAATTCTTATACGTGTTTTAGTGAGTGGCTTGACCCAAGTGGCCCAAATCGACCTGAAACTCTTGGGGATGATTAAAACACTTAACCCTAAAGGCTCATTTTAAACCAGTTTCACTCATCCTAAACCTATCTAAGAGCTGCCCAAGGAACCTAAGGAAGATCTTGTCGTTTCTTTTTTTTTTTTTTACCAAACTCACTTTTTTTCTCATCGGAATTCAACGTCGTTTGAAGTGCCATGACCGGGGCGACTTACTCTACATCCTAGCATCATTCCTAGTCCGTCAAGAGCAATCTTCTAACCTTCCTCTCTCCATTTTTGTTTAACCTCAAAGGTAAGTCCTTTCCATCACTTTCTTTTAATTTCACTCATTAGAAAGCCACTAATACTTAGTTTTCTCAGTAAAGGTTTGACCTTTCCTCTTGTTCATGCCATTCAATTCGGGGCGTTACACTCACTGTCACTTTAGTCCTTGAATTCAATGCAACTCAAAAACGTCTCTGAAAGTGTATTTCATCCTTCACTTTAGGCCAAATGTTAACTCTCTCGGTTAAGCTTAACAGATTATCCTTGATGCTGTACGTCAAGTGTATTCCTGGATTCCAGGTTGGCATCCTAATCAACGTATCACAATTTAAAGGTAAAAAAAAAATTCCCCTCGTGAAACCATAATTAGTATATCCCTTACTGTTATGTCTCTGCAAGTTTTGAAATCGCCAACTTCCTTGATGCTTAAGTATTCTAGAATCCTCTACTATACATGTGTTCTGTAATGAACGTCTTTATTTGGAATGGATTTGAAATCACCAGCCATGCAACATTGTCTTCTTGCTTGGGGATAGTGTTTGACATCCAACCGTGTATTAGAATGAAGCCTTTTGCATCAATCCACAATCCTCTATGATTTCAATTTCATGTGCTTGAACTTCATTTATTTTATGGTTTGATACTAACATATGTGTTCATGTGCCTCCAAAAACTCATGGATTACAAATTTTCCATTCTTTGTTCTACAATTCTTGTCTAAGAGAATTGCTATATAGTATGAAGGCCTAATATCAATATACGAATTTTGCAACACCCTCAGAATTTATAAAATTAATTCAATAATCCATGAACAATGTTGGAAAATGATAAATTCAAAGAGGCAGTTAGCATATTTTCAAAGATGTGTTCTACTGATTGCTACTATCTTCTTAACTCTTATTCGTAGTTATATAATTGAGAAATACTATACTATTTTCCCCTAAAATAACTTTTTAAACATTTTTAATTATTTAAATCAATTCAGATAAATAGAAAAATATAGGCAAAATTGCTCTGTAGGTCCATTAACTTATTTTTTGGTAATGAATTAGTCCTTTATTTTTTTTCCTCCTGAATAGGTCCTTTATGTTTTAAAATGGTTGCATCGTCGACCTTTTGTAAACTTTCTGTTTGTCTCTATGAGAAACGTCCTACGTGTCCGTTGAAGGTGATGACGTGTTATTAAATTAAGATTACTAGATCCTCGTGGAAGATCAAAAAGCTAGGGTTCACTTGATCCCCAAATTGGATCGAAGCTTCTGGAACGGAGAGGAGAAGAGATTTGTGAATCAATCGATCAATTACGAATCTAGAACGGCCAACAGGATTTGGGCAAAAAATTAGGGTTTCCATTGGAATAGCTACGTGAAGGAGTTTGAAGGTAAGGTTTCCATTCGATTTTGTCTCCATTGATGCATGCAGATAATGGTGGTTTAGGGTTTTCGCATCTGTTTTGGGTTTGGAGTTTTTGTGGCAGGGTTGGGGTTCAGGATTGTGGTCCAGGGGTACTTTGACTCGATTCCCATGTTGGGTTTATTTCTTTTCATGCATTCAATGATATAAAAATGTCCTTTTTTATTTTTATTGCATAAGGTTGTCTATTTATTGAATATGGTTGTTGTTTTCTATGTGTAACAGACACAATGGACAGTTTTCATGTTGACATCCATCATGGTGGGCGTTTTGTGGACCAAACAATGAAAAACAATGACATAGTTGATGGATCATTCAAGGAGCAATATAGAAGGCTCTATGACTACTATCATGAACTCATCAGATCTAATCCAAATTCAATTGTCAAGATGAATGTGCAGCCCACTGATGATGTAGATGGTAGTGGAAGAGATTGTTGACAGGCCACTGTTACCAAATTTTCAATGGTTGTACATGTGTCTTGAAGGATGTAGACATAGCTTCTTAGTATGTAGACCAATTATTGGTCTTGATGGCTGTTTTTTGAAGGGTTATTATGGGGGACAAATCCTTGCAACCATGGATAAAAACTCTAATGACCAAATGCTGTCAATTGCTTTGGCTGTGGTTAAAGAGGAGACAAAGGATTCATGGAGTTGGTTTCTTCAACTGTTTGTGAATGATCTGGGTGGTGTGGAAGCCTGCAAGTCTTATACTTTCATTTCTGACCAACAAAAAGGTAATGTTTCAAAAAGGTCCTTTAACTTTTTAGTATGTTTCTTAAAGGTCTTTTAAGTTTTTAGTAAGTTTGTTAAAGATCATTTAAGTTTCCAATATTGATCATAATTTGTACTTTATATGCATAGGGGTTGTTACCAGCCATGGATGAACTTCTTCCTGGAGTTGAACAGAGGTTTTGTGTAAGAGACCTCTATAACAACTTTAGAAAGAAGCATCCAGGAAAGATGCTGAAGGAATTAATGTGGAAGGCTGCGAAGGCAAGTTACCCCCAAGCATGGGAGAGAGAGATGAAGGAAATGAGGAAAGTTAATGAAGCAGCTTTTAAGGACTTGTGGAAAATTCCACCAAGATGCTGGAGCAAGTCAAGATTCACTTTCAATTCCAAGTGTGATGTCTTAGTGAATAATATGTCTGAGACCTTTAATAGTGTGATTGTGGGTCTAAGACAAAAGCCAATAGTCACAATACTGGAGGAAATTAGAGGATATTTAATGGATAGATGGGCAACAAACAGGAAGAAGATAGAAAGCTACACTGGAAGTGTTCTACCAAAAATTAAGAAAAGGTTGGAGAAAGAACAAAAGCTGTTGAGCCAATGGTTGTGTAGGTATGCAATTCTGTTACTTATTTATCCAATTTTGTTAATTACTTATTTTATTGCTTATTTATCCAATTCTGTTAATTCTGTTAATTACTTATTATGTTGCTTATTATCCAATTCTATTTATATTGAAACTGTTACTTAATTATCCAATTCTGTTTATATTGAAACAAGGTTTGCTGGAGACAAGATGTTTGAGGTCAGACATATCAACCATTCCGGAGACAAGTTTGTTGTAAATCTGGTCCAAAATGAGTGTTCGTGTAGGAGACGGATGCTGACTGGATTGACATGCTGTCATGCAGTGACTTGTTGCAACCATTTGAACATCAATCCTGAAGAATTAATCTCTGCATACTATAGAAAACAGGCTTATGAAGCTTGTTACCGGCCCATTATTTACCCAACTAATGGACATAATTTATGGCCTAAAACTCCTTACCCTGATATATTACCTCCTCCACTGAGAAAGGCTCCAGGAAGACCAAAGAGGTCTAGGAACAAGGATGCTGATGAGAAGAGAAAAGACTCGACTATTGAAAGCAGAAAGGGGCTGCCAAACAAATACAACAGATGCAAGCAAGTTGGTCATAATAGGGCCTCTTGCAAGCTCCCAGTCCCCCAAGCTCCACCAACAGATCTTCCAAATTCCCAAGCCCCAAAGTCTCAAGTACCACCATCATCTGCTACCAACTCCCAAAACGTGCTCCTAAATCCAAAGCTCCACCATCACCTACTACCAGGTCCCAAAGCAGCAAACATGCTCCCCAATCCAAAGCAAAACCATCACTTGCTACCAAATCCCAAAGCAGCAAACGTGCCCCCAAATCCAAAGCTCCACCACCATCATCTGCTCCAAACTACACAGCTCCAACTAAGGCATCCAAAGGCAAAGCTCTTCCTAAGGGGTCTGTTGCACACACTGCAAGTTCTAAGGGTCCACCACAACAGGCTCCTACACCAGCAAATTCAGGCCAAAGATGCAAATAAGGAGAGCAACATCTTAGAGCTGAAGATGCTTCTTTTGTGTTTGCATGATTTTGATGCCTTATCTTGGTACTGATTAGAGCTGAAGTTCATTCTTTTGTAGTTACATCATCATTTTGCTTATTTTGTATTTGCAAGCAATATATTGGATCCTTTTGTTGGAATTGTAATATCGGATCCTTTTGAAAGTGTAATATTGGATCTTTTGTTGGAATTAATGTCACTAAGCCTTATTTTGGAATTCAATTGGTCAACATCTTTCTGATTTCTTTGAAATGTTACAACAAGTGGATGTCAACAGATTTATAAAAAAGGAAGTTTAAGTTGTTTTAGTACGTTTCTTAAAGGTCCTTTAAGTTTTTATTATGTTTCAAAAAGGTCCTTTAAGTTTTTAGTAGATTTCAAAAAGGTCCTTTATGTATTTAGTAGGTTTAAAAAATGTCCTTTAAATTTTTATTATGTTTAAAAAAAGGTCCTTTCAGTTCTGTTACATTACATGTTCCATAGGGTTTGTTACAGGAATTTATAAACAAAACAGAAGTTCACTTTAACAAGTTCACTTTAACATTACATATTCAACATTACATAAACTTGGTTGACATCATTGTTGTAACCTTTGGAAGACACAAAACACAGGACACACATAACTCCAACCCACAAGACACACATCACTTGAAGCACCTTTTCACAACATGTGCTTCACAATTCCCAGGTTTGAAAAGCATAAACATCAAGATGACACAAGTTACAACCAACAAAAAACAACTAACAACTAGAATCTTCATCATATTCTTTGTTGATTTGTCATCCCCATGCATCTTCAAAATAGTCCTCTAAGTGCCATTATTTCCAAATCCATTTGGGCACACTCTGCACATTGTGACTCCATATACTGTGTTCTATCCACATACTGTGTTCGATCCACATGGTCTGAATACCCGAGGAAAAAATTGCATCCACAGTCAATGTCAGGACCCTACCATCAACATGTTAATGAACACCCAAAACTCAAAACAATACCACAAAATTCCTACACCCCCAAAATTTCCTTCCCCTGTTAGGCCCGGGTTTGGTAACAGTTCGAACCACAGCTTTCAAACCACATACACACTCTGGTGGTGCAATTTGCCTTCCACTAGAAACATGCAATTGAGAGTTGGAGCTTCGTGAAATTGAGGGATTGGTGCGGAATGAAGCCATGGCTGCGCCGGATTTGGGTTCTGGTGCGTTCGGGTTTTACAGAATTTAGGGTTTCAGTTATGTGAAGGGGAAGGGGAAGAAGGAATAAATGGGGATGAAGATGTTAATTGAGGTCCAATCATCTTAATTTAATACTACATCATCACCTTCAACGAACACGTAAGACGTTTCTCACGGAGACAAATGGAAAGTTTACAAAAGGTCGACGGTGCAACCATTTTAAAACATAAATGACCTATTCAAAAAAAATAAAAAGATAAATGACTGATTCGTTACCAAAAAAACAAGTTAAGGAACCTACAAAATAATTTTGTCAAAAATCTAATATGGCTATAATCTACAAAAATATTTAGTATTTTTCTTTCAATAATAAAAAATTAGTATACCAATAGAATTTCTTAATTTTTTTTATATAGGTGGGTTTAAACTTTAAAGGCTCCATTTTATTGAATCACACAGTACAGATTATCTACAAATCTGTAGTTTAGAAGCATTAAACATTGCAGAGGCTCCTCAATTGAGAACACTGCCCAAAAGATAGAAACTCTATTATACATATATTGTGGAGAGAAATCAATCATTATACAGTGGAAACTTTATTAGGACAACACTTTTGTCTAATCATATCTAAGAAGGCTTATCATACAAGTTACGTACTTAATCTAGCATCCGAAGCATCCACCAAAGAGCTTAATTAATAATTACGCATGAAAGCTTCAAAGCTGACCCATTCAAGATATTAAATCAATTTGAAAGGGTCATTGGTTCAATTTACACACTATGGAATTTGCATGATCTAAAAGCTATACAAAAAAAGGGGTACCAAGCTATCACTAGTTTGTTACAGGAGTCTAAAGGAGTTGAGTTGGCTACATCCCAAAGACAAAGACCTTTCATAGGAACCTTGTTTTTGGAAGCTATGGTGTCTTCGCTGTTAACATGTCAACATCAGAATTGATGAGTTCTTCCAATTCCAGTTCCAGCTGCATAAAGCAATTCTACCTAGTCAATAATCATGTCAAATCAAATCATAACAACAACATTTGCATTCATGTTACATATTAGTCACCTTTGCTTGACTATGTGCCATTTTCATCCTGCTATACTCTTGTTGTGCTTTCTTGGAACGGAACATGGCTTGTACGCGTACCACAGACCTCTCAACGCGTTCTTCTGCTTGTTTCCTACTAGTCTTAAAGAAGTCCTCCTCTACATCACTTTCCTGCTTTTCATCTTTCATGTCTTCGACAGGATTCACCTGGAGGCCGCGGAAACCTTTTCTCTTTAAACGCCAACGCAGAATTGCTTTCTCAAGAACTCCAACAGACCATATGATTTTACGATATTGCTTGCGCACTTGAAAGCCCCTGAATGCAGCCTGCATTGAAAATATATGCAATCAAGCTTCTCAAGGATGTAAATTATAATAGTAACTCAAGATGATGCAACTTTTAGTGAACAAAATATGTTGGTCATATCTTTAAAGGCAGATAGAGATGTAAATGTGCTCTAATCAACAACTATGCAAGTGAAAGAAACTAAAGGAGAAAAAAAAAAAAAAAACCTAAGTTCATTCCTAGAACCAATATACAAGTGTAGTGCTACATCAACATTCTCTCAAATGTCTAAGCTCTATTTCAGATTATGATTTGAGGGTAACCTTTCTTTGCCTTGATTGTGACCACTTTGCTAACTTCTTTACTAACCAGTAAAATTTACTTAATGAGGAAGAAAAACAATAGACTCGTTAAGCTAAGAAGCGTGGTCATTAAAGTGCTTGGATGAGCATGGCTGTGGAACAAGACATGTTAAGATTTGTGCCAAATGACATGAATCCACAGTCAATCAGTCCGAAAAAACAACTCAAATATACTATGTATGTTTATTCAGGACAATCAACAATAACAGAGACGGAAAGAGCAGCTCTTACTTGAATTTTAATAGCCTGGCGTCGCATGTGGAGAAATTCTCTACGGAATTTCCTTGTACGGTATGTATGCTGGATCCGAGCAGCGGCTGCCATCATTTTCCTTGTCTCAAACTTGCGGAAAGCATGTTGAATCTTCATTGCTGCTACTATTTGGCGTGCTTCATCCTCTGGGCTGCTAAATCCAATTGCCTTAGATCGCAAGTTGTATGCATGATCCCTAAACGCAGCCTGTATACGTGCTGCTGCCTCAGCAGCTGTTCGGTAAGCTGCCAAAGTATCCTTTAGGTACAACTGGTCCTCGGTAAGGTTCTCAGAATTTACCGGATCAGTTGTGGTGGTTTCGAGTGTACCACTGATATTTCCAGCTAAGCTCATGTCATTGAACTGCTCAACCAGACACCTTTCTGAAAGATAAGCTGCTAAACCATCATATCCCTTCATATAAGCAAGATCAGCAGCAGTACATCCACCAGGATTTTGTGGAGTTGGATCTGTGACCAAGTTGGGCCTTGCCCCACAAGACAACAGATTTGCAACCATTTTCTCCCTGAAGACAATTTTGAATCAAACAAACAATGACACGATCGTTCGAATGGAAAAATGCATATAAGAAAGTATTACTATATGGATAGCCACTGCGCTTAATTTCATGATAAAATCACATTAATGGTCATAGTTATGTCTGTATCTTTAGGGAAAATAGAAAATGAAAAGAACTTGAACAGTGAAGTCATGTCAGAAAATTATTATTAGATCAATGTTGATACAGCAAGCTGATTGTTCAAACAAGTAGGGTGTCAGTGTATCATACATTCCATTATATGCTGCCCAATGAAGAGCTGTCCATCCAAATTTGTCACGGAAATCCATCGACAAGCCTGACCATGAATATAAGGAAATAGCCCAAGTATATCCCAAAACTGCACACAAATGAATTACACCTTGGCCTTGCGCATCATACTCAGTAGTCTTACATCCCAAGACAATTCGTTCTAAAAGCCATTCCTTTAGTTTCGTTTTCAACGCAATTTCAAACAAGGTATCTTTTACTTGTGGAAATGGAGTTGTATTGCCGTCGGTTGACTTCATCAAGTGTTGCCAACTTTTGGAAATAAATGATGTTTTCGAGGCAAATTTTCTAGCCTCTTTCAGTGAAGAAGGTGATACTTTACTAGAGAAAACATCAAGGCTCTTATGTGTCGTAAAAAGCAAATGAGCAAGCCTCATCTGTAGTCGAAACTCATTCCAGTTGTATGTCTCTTCCATCGAAGCAGTAGGATCATGCAAAATAGGAGTACGATACTCAAAATTAACAACTTGGCTAATAGGCTTATGGCCATCAAAGCTCATATAGAGATTTACGAATCCAGGAGAATGTGGTGATACCCAGCATCGGTAAACTCCAACCTGAACAATTTCTGCAGGAACACTTGTATCGCCACAGACACACACTAGATTGGACTTCGCAAGATGATGATAATCACGATGAAAAAATCCAGTTACCAGGACCTGCAAGAAGTAAAGGGACAATGAATGACCAGTTATAATTGCAAGATAATGGTAGCAAACATACCAGTTATCATAAGACAAGTATCTACGGGAAACTACAAGTTTAAATGTACATGCATGAAGATGTGCATACTGGTACCAGAATGCTACTCATGACACCTACTGAAAATGGTGCCAGAATGCTACTCATGACATCTTACAGTGCCTATTCCTCTGTGGATTTACGAGTTCGAATCCGGAAACAGCCTCTCTGCATAGCGGGGGGTAAGGCTGCGTATATCTACTCTCTCCAGACCCCCCTGGTGGGAGCCCCGTGCACTGGGCCACCCCTTTATAGTTTGAAGCTTAGAATTGCACAAGCATATTATATTCCGAAATCGAACAAAAATTCTGAGAAATCAACTAAGAAACTAAATATTACATTTAGTAGAAAAGAAGGCTAAAATTATAACAAAATAATTAATGGCAATTAGACATATGAGAAAAAGTAAAAGGAAACCTTTGTTTTCTCAGTGGAAGATGCCCATGTAGGGGACACCTCAGTGAGATTAAATACTTGTTCTAGTAGAGAAGGTTGCTGATTATCCATCACCAGTGATGAAAATGGCTCATGAACAGACGAAGAAACTGATGATTCAAGAGCTGACGCCTCTACAGAACATTGTGTATCAGACATGACATTGTTCATCCATGTTCCAAAGCTGTTCTGACTTTGCAAGCCTTCATTGACTAAAGTGTTCACGGAACCAACACCACCAAAAGAGATAGGATGATTCTTCTGAAGGATAACACTTTCTGGAAAACTGTAAGGAACACCACTCCCAGAAATTGGTGGAGTTGAATTACCAAAAGAAAGAATTTCTGCAGAAGGATTACTGGCAACCTGGTGATAAAAAATCTATAGGTTAGAACAGCAGCTCTACGAAGCAGGTATCACTAGAAGAAGAAAGAAAGGAAGAGGAAGAAGAAAAACATGAGGAAATAAATTAGAGCTACAAATTTTTTTATCTATACTAACAAGGACATTATATGTAATATGTGTTGATTATTAATTTTATTAATGACATTTTTTACTGTCAATTTAAGTGATATATATATATATATTATATATATATACACAACATCGTACCCCTTGTCCTATTTGTGATTTACTTATTTTATCTGTAATTAACTTTTTTCCCTATCCTTAATGAAAATATCAAAGGGCTAGTGGTCCAATAACACCATCCAAAAAACATAAATGAGAAAGCACAACATAGAGCAGAATAGAAAACACGGATGAAAGTATTATCTTACATTGCCAAAGCTGCCATTCAGTAAGCTTTGATTTTGTTGATACAAACCTGGTTCATTGCCTGCCAAAAGTTAAATTTAAAGTGTAAAATAATAAGGTTTTTTCCCAACAAGCCACTGGTTCTGATAAAGCACAAACAATTACCTCCATTAGGTATAGTAGTGGTATTAACATTTGAAACCAATAGGTCATCCCAATCAAGTGTATTAATCTCATGAAGCCTCTGTTCATGACTTTTGACCGTTAAATTGTCATTGAGCCCTGTTTATCTCCAAAACAGTAAAAGGAATGAAAATATGTATACCTAGTCAAGGAAAGAAAGAAACAATATCTATGACAACAACAACGATAAATCATAACCAATTTTTTTTTTAAAAAAAAAAGGCTCTTCTTTATGGCATCCTAAGGAAAGATGGACAGAAGAAAAAAAATGATGGGGGTTGGGATGGAATAATAATTTGCAATGTATAAAGACATGCATATTGGACATAATCTTTTCTCTTATCTAATTATCCAGGTTCTCACTTTTTCCCAATGTTTTGAAAACCGGACCGCTCATTGAACCGATAAAGGTACTGGTTTAAGATTTAATGGTCTAACCGTGGTTAAACCGCGGTTGAACCGATAGTAGTTAAATAATATTTTTAATATAATATTAATTATGTATTTATTAAAATAGGCAAATTTTAGCAAATATTACGGTATATAATATTGATTATGTATTTATTAAATAATATTTGATTAGTATATATTGTAAATAATTAGAGTAAATAGTAAATATTTACCTTTTGTACTGTAACCTAGTTTAGTTATTCGGTCCATTGTTCAGGCCCATTAGGTTAAGTCTAGCGTAGTCTATATAATAACATTAGTGTGTGTATTCAAAGTTAAGTTAATGAAATATTATTCAGATATTTTTCTACATGGTATCAAAGCTCTCGTTCTTGAGGGCCTCGCTTCCGCATAAACCCTAGCCGCCACCTTTATTGTGGTGGTTGTTTTTTTCCCTTGCTGCCCCATTGCAGCTTCTGTTTGGCTGCCTTTGCAGTTTTGTTGTTTGGATTGCAGCTGTACTGTTCACCACACACTGCCATCGTCTGTTTGCTTTTGTTCCACATCATTTATTGCCGATCTGGTCTCACCACCCACACCATCAGCCTCGCACAGGAATTCCGAGCCAGGCCCCACAAACCGCGCCGCCGTCCGACCACCCACGCGCCGTCACGCGCCGCCACCGTCAGTTCACCTCACGGGCGCGTGTGGCTCACGCGCCGCCATCCAGACCTCCGTTCGACGCCGTTTTTCAACAGTAGCATCCCCGGCACCTCCTCTTTCCGTTTTGGGGGTCCACTCTCCGATCCGAGAACTTTCATTTTTGTGGGTTATTTGACGTTCATTCGTTCGTTGCCCTGTTTTTTACTACGTCTGATCTGTTGTTATGGAAGGGGACTAACTGCTCGTAATCCTCTATCTGGTCCATTGCACCTTCCTCGGGCGAAGACTTGGACCGCTTGCAGAGCCTCCTCGACTCTTTGCGTAAGCCTTCTAATTCTAGTTCACGACAATGACCGGTAAGGCTCTATGTTCTCGATCGTTCTGCCTCGGTACTATTCCTAAGGATGCATGGATTCTCGACTACGGTGCTCACGACCATATGACCTTTAACTCTAAATTGTTTTCCACTTATAACCCTCATTCAAGCATTCCCTATATTCTTTGTTGCAGATGGTTCTCACACTCTGTTGTAGGTTTTGGAGATATTAATCTCCACACCCTTTCTATTTGAGAAGTGTGCTTTATGCTCTGGACTCTCAAATAACTTAATTTCTATTCGCAAACTTACTCAGGATATGAAGCGCACGATAACTTTTTCTCCTACTCATTGTTTTTTCAGGATCTTACCACGGGGAGGGCGATTGGAGTTGCTAAGGAACAGGGAGGGTTATACTTTCTATCTCTTTGAAGAGAATAGTCCGAAGGTCTTTGTCTTCCTCCGTCAGTCTCACCATACTTCCTCTCAAGTTTGGCTTGACATAAGCGTCTAGGACATCCTCCATTTTCCTTACTTAAAACTATGTTTCGACTTTGTTTTTACAAGAGTCTGTTGAGTCTTTTAAGTGTGATGTTTGTCAATTTTCCAAACACAAACGTGTGTCTTTTCCTTCTAGTTATAATAGAAGTGCTGAGCCTATTGATCTTATTCATTCTGATGTTTGGGGGCACACTGTTTCTAATATTTCGGGTGCGCGATGGTTTGTTACTTTTATTGATGATTGTACTCGCGTTAGTTGGCTATTCTTAATGAAAGATAAATCTGAAGTATCTCAGTTGTTCATTCAATTTTATCACATGATAAAAACTCAATTTGACAAATGCATTAAAAGACTACGGTCGGATAATGGTCGAGAATATGTCAACCAATCTCTTTCTTCATTTATTAGTAAAAATGGTATTCTTCATGAACTAACGTGTGTTGATACTCCACAACAAAATGGAGTTGCAGAAAGAAAAAACCGTCACTTACTTGAGGTTGCTCGTGCCCTTCTCTTCCAAACATCAGTTCCAAACTCGTATTGGGGAGAAGCAGTTTTGACTGTTGCTTATCTCATCAATCGGATTCCATCCCGTGTTCTAGGTAATTTCAGTCTGCTCGATCTATGTTATCTTTTACCCGTCTGCTCTATCATGCAGAGTCTAGAGTCCCGAATTTTCGGTTGTGTTGCATTTGTTCATATCCACAAGCGACATCGCAATAAGTTGGATTAGCGGGTCGCTCGATGCATCTTCTTGGGCTATGCGCCTAACAACGGGGATACAAGTGTTACCATCCTTCGATCGTAAACACTTTGTCTCTATGGATGTCACTTTCCATGAACATGTCCCGTTCTTCACTCGTCCTCGACCAGGGGAGAATAGTAGTGATTTGGAATCGATTCGAGTTTCTTCTCCTTGGTCCGTGGCACCCTGAGTCACCATCTTTGTCAGTTGATCCTCCCGAGTCTGCTGTTGCTTCTGAGTCTCCTATCCCTGAGTCTCCTGTCGCTGTTCCCGAGTTACTACCTCCTGAGTTTCCAGTTGTTTCTGAGTCACCTGTTATTGTTTCTCATTTACCTTCTATTTTGCAGGAAACAGCACCTTCAGCATCAGCAAAGACAAAGGCTAGTGAGCCAACTTTGACATATCAGAGGAGAGGAAAACCCGACCTGGTCCAGAAACAACCCCAACCGTCTGAGCCGGAGGTAAGTACTGAAAATAACCCTTTGCTTCGATTCTTCTATTCCCGATACACTTGATCTTGATTCGGTTGACTACCTATTGCCTTGAGAAAGGGAAAAGGTCGTGTGCCAAATACCCTATTTCTCAATTTGTTTCATCTAACCATGTTTCCCCGCAGCATAAGGCTTTTATGACAGCAGTTGACTCTGTAAGAATCCCTGCATCTGTTAAAGAGGCACTTAAAGATGAAAATTGGATCAAAGCCATGAATGAGGAAATGAAAGCCCTTGAAAAGAATAGAACTTGGGAGATAGTTGAGAAGCCAAGAGGCAAGAAGCTTGATTGGTTGCAGGTGGATTTATACTGTCAAGTACAAATCAGATGACACTCTTGATCGATATAAGGCCAGATTAGTAGCAAAGGGGTACACCCAGACTTATGCCATTGATTATGAGGAGACATTTGCACCGGTAGCTAAGATGAACACTGTCAGTATCTTACTATCTCTTCTTTGCTCATTCGGGTGGGAACTTAATCAGTTTGATGTTAAAAATGCATTCTTGCATGGAAATTTAGAGGAGGAAGTGTATATGGACATCCCAGGGATTTGATCCAACCCTTGGGATTAATAAGGTGTGTAAATTGAAAAAGGCCTTGTATGGGCTAAAGCAGTCTCCGGGCATGGTTTGGAAGATTTACAAAGGCTATGTTGGGTCTTGGTTACAAGCAGTCAAGGAGATCATACCTCTTCTTCAAACATTCACATGGAGGAAAACTAACAAGATTTCTTGTTTATGTTGATGATATTATTGTTACTGAGGAATGACTTGGTTGAGAGACAACTCCTCAAGAAGAAATTATCTGCAGAGTTCGAGATGAAAGATCCGGGAACTCTCAAGTATTTCCTTGGGATTGAGGTAGCTTACTCAAAACAAGGAATTTTTATCTCTCAGAGAAAATATGGTCTTGATCTTCTGCAGAAACCGCAAGCTTGGGTGTAAACTGCAGGTGTTCCCATAGAGCAAAATCATAAAATGAGCAATCAAGAGGAGAGTGCTAGAGTTGACAAGCCTCGATGACGAGAGATTAGTGGGAAGCTAATTTACTTGGCACACACTAGACCTGATTTAGCTTATGCGATGGCGTGGTCGGCCGCTTTATGCATGATCCGAGGATGAGGCACTTGCGGTGATGAGCGGATTTTGCAATACCTTAATGCGACTCCAGGAAGAGGACTCTTGTTCAAAAGAGGCGGAAGACCGACATTGGAAGCCTATACTGATGCAGATTATGCAGGCTCAGTGAGTGATAGAAGGTCCACTGCCATCGCACATTCTTTTGTGGTAATCTTGTTACATGGAGGAGTAAAAAACAAAATGTAGTGGCCAGATCAAGTGCTGAGGCAGAATTCAGAGCAATTGCTCATTGAATTTGTGAGCTATTGTGGATGAAGATTATACTTGATGATTTGAAGGTGAATTATGAAGGCTCAATGAGGTTGTTTTGTGACAATAAATCAGCAATCAGCATTGCTCATAATCCTGTACAACATGACAGGACCAAACACATTGAGATAGACAGACACTTTATAAAGGAGAAGCTAGATTGTGGACTGATAACAACGTCATACATTCCTACTGGACACCAACTAGCAGATGTGCTTACAAAGGGGCTATCTACTGCATCGATTCCATGACTTACTTGCAAGCTAGGAATGATTGATATCCACTCACCAGCTTGAGGGGGAGTATTGTAAATAATTAGAGTAAATAGTAAATATTTACCTTTTGTACTGTAACCTAGTTTAGTTATTCGGTCCATTGTTCAGGCCCATTAGGTTAAGTCTAGCGTAGTCTATATAATAACATTAGTGTGTGTATTCAAAGTTAAGTTAATGAAATATTATTCAGATATTTTTCTACAGTATATAATATTGATTATGTATTTATTAAATAATATTTGATTATCCCTAATCACATTTTTCTATTTTGGAAGACTACATATATCAATATCTGCGTTAGCATTTCAAGAGGATCTCGTAGCCTAGTGGTTAATGTCTGTGCCCAACACTGCCATGCGGGATATTGGTTCGATCCATGCGCAGGTCCTTCTTGTGCAGTTTTTATACAAATTAAGCTAAAAAACCAAAAAAGGACTCAAACCGGAACCGGAACGGTTCGTTACGGTTTCGGCGGTTCACCACCTGTTTATCTGGCTTCGGCCGGTCCAGTCCGGTTTTCTTAACTAAGCTTTTTTCAAACAAATGCTTAACATCTTCTGTATGAAAGATCCCAGCAATACAAAATAAGTCTTTCGTATTGATCGCCAAAAGAGTATAACTTAAAAAAAGATTTATTGTAATCATCTAGAGGTTATTTCTCACCATCAGTATAGACACTGTTGGTCCCAGAATCTAAGTGATAGGACACGTGGTCCTGGTCCTAATGCTAAGAAGGAGAGTGGTGTGGGTTGGATTGAAGGGAATATTCTAGAAGAAGGAAAAGAAGTGCAGCTGAGAGGAGGGGAGGTTAGTTACGTGATGTGGCAGAGAGAGAGAGGCGTAATTCTGTTAGAGAGGAGTATTAAGAGAGGGGTAGGGGGGTGTGAGGATTCATTCATGAGATTGATCATTTGGGTGGTTAGGAGAGATTTCTCTCTCTGGTAGGATCATTTGCTCTGGGTAGGAGCCATAGGCTCTAGTTTATCTTTCAGTCTTCCATTGTAAGAGCTCTTGAGCTCATCTTTCTCAGTAAATAATACAACCACATACCTTGTTTTCTACTTAATTCTCTGTTCAGCTTGATTCTGTGATTCACGGGTTCTAACATTGGTCCGACCTACCGGATATTACGAGAAGTAGCTAGCGGAAAAAACTTCTGAGTTGTCCATGCCACCTAAAATGGCGGAGAGAGTGGATGCGTTGGAAGCAAAGATGACGGCGATGGAAGAAACGCTGAGACAAACGATGGCGGAGTTTCGTCAATCGATGTTGGCAGAATTCGCTAAGCTGAAAGATCGTCCACATGACGATGAGATTCATTCCCCGTCTTATAGCGAAGACTCGATTCACGAGTACAAGATGGCGGTGAAGAAGGTAGAGCTGCCACCCTTTAACGGAGACGATCCTGTAGGGTGGATCACGTGCGCGGAGACTTATTTCGAAGTTCAAGGGACGTCGGAGGAGGTGAAGGTGAGATTGGCCAAGTTAAGCATGGAAGGGGCAACCATTCATTGGTTTAACCTGTTGCGTGAAACAGAAGATGATTTGACGTGGCTGAAATTGAAGCGAGCTTTGATTGAAAGGTATGGAGGGAGGAAGAGTGATAATCCAGAGGAACTCAAGGATCTGTCACAAACGGGAGTGTAGATGAATACACCACTGAATTTGAATTTGTGTCGTCGTAAGTAGGGCGTCTCCCAGAGGATCAGTATTTGGGATATTTTATGGGAGGGTTGCGTTCGGAGCTCCGATTGAGGGTGAAGACATTCAATCCACGCAACCGCGTTCAAGCCATGAAGTTGGCCAGAGACGTGGAGGCGGAATTGCGTGGCTCGTTGGTGCCTCGGAGTAGTGGAACTGGTGGTGCGAAGCCTTGGAGAGGAGGAAGAGATGGGGATAATGGGCCAACTGCGAAATCGGGTTTCGGGTCACATGGGTCCACTAAAAAGTAATTCAGAATCTGGCCCAACAGGCCCAATGGGAGGAGTCCACCAAAAAGGGGATTAGACCGATCCCAATACTAACCCTAATTAACGCAAAATCAAATAGAGATGATGGACGAAGGGGGAACGGCGATCGGAGCAGAGGGGTGACGCATCTACCCTACTCTGAGTTAATGGAAAGGAAGGCCCGTGGCTTGTGTTTTCGATGCAGCAACTGTTACCACCCTCTGCATCAGTGCGCCGAGAAACAACTGCAACTGGTGATTCTGGGTGACGATGAAGCTGTGAACGCCGACGGGAAGGTGATAGCGATTGAAGTAGACGACGCGGAGGAAGTTGTCGTGGACTATAATTCGATGGGATTGTTTGGTATCACAGAGGCCAGAGGTTGCAAAAATAACCAAACAACCACCATGCGATTAGAGGGCAAGTTGATGGGGGTGTCGGTTCTGATACTCGTGGATAGTGGAGCGAGCCACAATTTCGTCTCCACCCAAGTCACTACAGTGTTAGAGCTACCGGTAGAGCGGAACCAAGTGATGAGTGTGCGGCTGGGTGATGGACACAGAGTGACCATTGATGGAAAATGTTCAAATCTGGAAGTACAGTTGGGGAGTTTCTCGGCCATGGTGGATGCATATGTGTTGGAGATGGGTGAGTTTGACATGATTCTGGGTGTGGCTTAGTTGAAGCAGTTAGGGAAGGTGCTAATGGATTGGGGGGAAATGACAATGAACTTCCAATGGCATGGTAACACGATAGAGTTACAGGGGCAGTCTTCAATAGCAGTGAACGAGGCTGATGAACCAGAAGGATTGTTGACTACCCGAGAAGCTCAGGAGAAGGGGAACACTATTAAGCAGTGGCTGATTAAATAGAAAGGCAAGCCTAAAGAGGATACTGAAGGGGAAGCTGAACTAGTGCTTAAGAGTCATTGTCCTGACCTCAGCCTTGAGGACAAGGCTGTTTTGGCAGGGGGGAGTAGTGATAGGACACGTGGTCCTGGTCCTAATGCACGTGGTCCTGGTCCTAATGCTAAGAAGGAGAGTGGTGTGGGTTGGATTGAAGGGAATATTCTAGATGAAGGAAAAGAGGTGCAGCTGAGAGGAGGGGAGGTTAGTTACGTGACGTGGCAGAGAAAGAGGCGTAATTCTGTTAGAGAGGAGTATTAAGAGAGGGGTAGGAGGGGTGTGAGAATTCATTCATGAGATTGATCATTTGGGTCGTTAGGAGAGATTTCTCTCTCTGGTAGGAGCATTTACTCTGGGTAGGAGCCATAGGCTCTGGTTTATCTTTTAGTCTTCCATTGTAAGAGCTCTTGAGCTCATCTTTCTCAGCAAATAATACAACCACATACCTTGTTTTCTGCTTAATTCTCTGTTCAGCTTGATTCTGTGATTCACGGGTTCTAACACTAAGTCTTCTGGTAGAATCCATGGTGTAGTTGGATCAGAGGTAGAACTCGCATTTGAATTTACAGGTGTAGCAGGAGAACCTTGAGACTGTATCAATCCAAAACCTAAAGAAGGTTAGCAAGCCAAATTTTATTTAATAACTAGATCACATGGTAAAGCATATAGGGAACATATCCATCATTGGACTCGGGAGACAAGGCTACTCTAAAGTGAGTTTAACTGAAGTGGGCAGGAAAGGGTATTTTGATTCAAATTGCATTGTGATTTCAACCCACACAAAATTTAAAGATGGATACCCTCTAAGTTGCTCATTTTAGAGACAAATTTATTTTCAAGGAGCTTTTTCTAGACTTGGGATACCGTTAAATATATTCAATGGTAAAAAGGGGTATACAAGATGCCTCACAAAACCCAAAAAAACTAACAGAACCTGTATAATTCACATAGTGTAAATGAAATTTCCAACCAGACCAATTGAAAAACACAGTCGGTATAGACATAATATTTGTGTATCCGGATGTGCTTGAATGCCTAAAAGATTGCTAAATTACCGATCTAAGGACCACAAACCGAGTAATGATTTATCATGCGATGGTAAACACATAAGGTCTGTCTATCAGGCAAAGCAACATAAGCATCATTGTTTCAGGTCAAGTTAAATTTTTAAGAGGAAAAGGGGAAAAAAATGATTAGCACAACCTCCTGTGTTTCACGATAATGAACAAGGACAATATGCTCCAGACTCCTGAAAGGAAAATAATAATAACAATCGTAAGTCACATTACTGTTTGCAGACTTCTTTTTATTCTGTTTAACACAAAATAGAAAGAAATACATAAACACAACCACTAATTCATAGCTCACAACTATGGACTTGCATACTTAACATATTGGAATTGAGACCTTAAGTTAAGGGTTAAGCTAAACATTGATATACATACTTATCAAGCAACCAATAGCATCTTCGAACAAAGCTTGGGTTATCTTGGCCGTGTGCATAATATACATGGATCCTTTCTTCATTACCAACCTGATTGATGGGGAAAAAAAGAATAACCAGAAAGTATGCCAATAATCAGATACATGAATCATTAGTGACTCAATCTAACATTAGAATCAAGTATAACAAAAAGTGTAGGAAGAAAAGTTGATAGTAGAAAATAAACAGTGTAATCTGGTGACGAAAGGTATATCAATCTAAATCTAACAAAAGGTATCTAAACCTATTCAATATCAAAACTCCAAACAACAAATTATCATTCACCGAAGAAAGCACATTGAATTGAAGATGGTGTCAATAAAACTGGTAAAGTACACTGTGCATAACTGAGCTTCAGGAAGCTCACAGTATTTTAAGATTTTACCTTTTAGTACAAAGGTGGCAGGAGGTTTGAACTTATGATCTCGTGAAAACTATTCAAACCCCTCACCACTAATCCGATTCCAAAAGCTTCTAACCTATCTTAATACTCATGACAATGAGGCTACTTTCTATATACACCATCATATTTGTGTCAAAATTTTGTTCCCTGTATGGTTCATATAAACAGAAAAAGAGAAGTATTTGATCAATTTTATATCGTAGTAACTGCCCTCTAGTCATAAACATGGTAAATTATCCCCTCCAGATATAAGCCACAACAACCTAGCATTATACCACTAGGTCGGTCCCCTACATTGATCAAAGGATGTCATTGGCCTCTCTAAAAAATCAAAAGTTTCAGTGAAACCATTTCAATAGTCCAATTATAAGGGATATAGGAAGACATTACAAAACTTAGAAGACCATTAAAAAGACCAAATTTAATTTAGGAGAAACCATTAAAAAAGACCATATACAATAGGTAAAATTACATCAGAAGTCCTTTATCTTAATTTAAAGTTTCACTTTAGTCCTCTATCTTTTTCTTTTTTTTTGGTCAAATTAGTCCTTTAAAGTTAATTTGAGTTTCGGTTTAGTCCCACATGTTCTAAATTGTTGACAATGTTGGCCAAATTCGTCTGTTTTTTTACTTTTTACAACAACTTTTTGGGTTCTGATTTATGGCACAATTGATAAGGCAAATTGTGCTTGTGGCACCCATGTATTTCTCGTTGTATATCAGTCAACAGATTGTCTCGAAATTAACGTTTTAAAACTGTTGAAAATAAGATAGGATCCTTGTATTTATTGTATAGGCAAATCATATCATGTAATTAGGAATAGGATATCTTGTAATTAATTGTTTTTATTTCTTTTTAAGCCTATATAAAGAACCTCCGTTGTGTAGTTGAAACACACGGTATTCAACATATGTCTCTCTCTATTCTCTCATTTAACATGGTATCTAGAGCCTAAAGAGAGACAACCCTAAACCGTGTTTGCCAGGTAGACCCACTGTCTATTTGTGTAAATTTTTTTTTCGGAAACTGTGTCTTCTTTCCGGTTTCCACTTCCTATCGCCGTGTCACTAAATTCCGGTGTATTTTCTGCACCCGGTGTCACTGCTCATCCGGCGCGCACTGTTCATCCGTACGATCGTCACTGTTCATCCGTACGGCGTGTACTGTTCATCTGCGCGACGTGTACTATTCATCCGTACGGGTCGATTTCTTGCTCCTTTCAGATCGTCTTCCTCTCCCGGTTCAGGATCTGCCCTCATTTTCCAGTTTCGGACTACAGGTACCCAAGTTACAGTGCAAACAGCCCCTTTCTCTCTCCTCTTTGCTGTATTTTCTCTCTCTTGTGACTGAATCATGGCATCTCTGAGTTCTACCGATGCTTCGAAGTCTTTGTTCACCAACTTTGTCACTTCTCCCCTCTCTATAGAGAAGTTGGACGGTTCCAACTATGAAACTTGGGCTTCAGACATTCAGTTATGGCTTATTGGTCAGGGGTATAAAGACCATCTCACCAAAAAGGCTGAATCTGTGCCTGACCCGTGAAACGCATCTGAAATGGGATAAGATTGATGCTCAGTTGTGCAGTCTCATCAAGTCCACACTTCATCCCACTATCAAATCGATTTTCTATCCTCATCTCACGTGTGAATCGGTTTGGAGTCAGGCTAAAGCACTCTACACCAATGATATTCGTCTACATAGTGTGGTTCATGATGTGGGAACCTCATTGGACCAAAGAAAGCTGGATGGCCCTATGTCCGCCATCTCGATCGTGTTCATGCGTGCACTCCATCAATTTAATGAGCTCACCTCCCGCATCATCGCCGCAGATGAGAAGAAGAAGGAACTTGAGCAGCGAAGCACATTCTTTATGCTCCTTGGCCTTTATGGCTTACCTCAGGAGTACACTGCCATCCGTGATCAGATTTTGAGATCTATTGTTATTCCCACCATGTCTGCCGCTTCTTCTGCCCTTCTTCGGGTCCCTTTGAAGTCCACCTCTGAGCTTCTTATTGCTCCTGGCACTGGTGACACTGCTGCCCTTGCATCTCAGCACAACAGTCAGGGGCGTGCGCGAGGATCCACATCCAACACTAAGAATGTCCCAAATGTGATCATTGCAACCGTATGGGACACACTATCGATCGATGTTGGAAGCTACATGGGCGCCCTCCATGTCCGGTAAATTCAGCTCAGACCACTATGCCTGACACACATCAGAACTCGGCTCAGCCTAAGCCAACTCCACCTGACTATGAAGAATTTCTCCAATGGTTTGAGAATCGCCAGAACTCCGGATCCACTGTTTCGGTTGCACACACTGGTAATTCATTTGTTTGCATCTCTCAGCCCAATTCCCTGGGCCCCTGGATCCTTGACTCTGGTGCATCCGACCACATCACTGGTAATAAAGCTCTTTTATCCTCTCTTTCTACATCTGGTTACTTACCTAGTATGGCTTCAGCCAGTGGTACTGAAACCAAATCCCAAGGATTAGTCGCCAAACTCCTCCCTTCCCCGCCGATTAATTACAGACTTTACGTTCCCGAGTGTCCATTTAATTTGCTTTCAATCACCGTTTGACCCGCTCTCATAACCGTGATGTTACCTTTACTAATAACAATGTTACCTTGCGGGGCCGAAATGCAGACCAGGCGATTGGAATCGGATGTGAGTCTAATGGCCTCTACTATCTATCCTCATCCAGGTGTGCTCGCCCGCAGATTCTCCTCTTACTATCCATGCTCGGTTGGGTCATCCAAGTCTTCACAAGCTTGAAGTGGGTGCCTAGTCTCTCAAGTTATCTAGTTTAAATTGTGAGTCGTGGTCGCTAGTGGAAACACATTCGTAGTCACTTTCGATAGAGTCAATAAGCGGGCTTCGTCCTCTTTTGCTTTAGTTCACTCCGATGTTTGGGGTCCGTCTCGCACTAGTACTACTTTTGGGTCCAAATATTTTGTTACTTTCATTGATGATTTCTCGCGTTGTACTTGGTTATTTTTAATGAAAAAGCAGTCCGAGTTGTTCTCTATGTTTGAGCAATTTTATCAAGAAATTAAAACTCGGTTTGGTGTTTACATTAGCTCGCTTGCGTAGTAATGATGCCCGTGAATACTTGTCCCAACAATTTCAAAATTTTATGGCATCTAACGGCATTCTTCACCAAACGTCCTGTGCTCACACACCTCAATAAAATGGGGTAGCTGAACGCAAAAATCGGCACCTCATTGAAACCACTCGGACTCTGCTTCTTCATAGTAATGTCTCAACTCGTTTTTGGGGGGATGCTGTTCTAACAGCTTGTTATCTCACAAACCGCATGCCCTCTTCTGTGCTTGATGATCGAGTGCCACACTCGGTACTCTTTCCACATATCCCTCTCCATTCACTTTCGTCTCGTGTCTTCGGGTCCACATGTTTTGTCCACAATCTCACTCCTAGTCTTGACAAACTCTCACCTCGTTCACTCAAATGTGTCTTTCTTGGTTACCATCGGTCCCAAAAAGGTTATCGTTGTTATTCACCTACTCTTCAACATTACCTTATATCGGCTGATGTTACCTTTTTCGAGTCTGTGCCTTACTTTGAGTCGACTCACTTGTCTCCCGAGCCTCTTTCTGCAGTCCTCCCCGTTCCTCCTACGATTGAGCTTCCTGAGTTTGTCACTCCAGACACCCCATCTGTGGACCCCCCAACTGTGCGACCACTACAGACTTATCATCGTCACCAGCGACCTACCGAGGTACATATCCCTGTTCCTGCTCCTGCGACTGAGGCCATGCCAAACTCACCACCGGCGCCATCTCCTTCTGAACCTACCGCCACTGAGTCTAACCTTCCCATTGCCCTTCGTAAAGGTATACGTTGTACTCGTAACCCATCCCCTCATTACATTGCTTTGAGTTATCATCGTCTTTCTCCTCCACATTACACTTGTTTGTCTTCTTTGTCTTCTGTCTCTATTCCTAACACTCCAGGTGAAGCTTTATCCCACCCGGAATGGCGGCAAGCAATGATTGACGAGATGTGTGCTCTTCAAAGCAGTGGTACCTGGGAACTGGTCTCTCTATCTCCTGGAAAGTCTATGGTTGGTTGTCGTTGGCTTTATACTGTCAAGGTTGGGCCTGATGGTAAGATTGATCGATATAAGGCTCGGTTGGTGGCCAAAGGAAACACTCAAATATTTGGGCAGGATTACAGTGACACCTTTTCACCTGTGGCTAAAATGGTGTCCGTTAGGCTCCTCCTCTCCATTGTCGCCATCCGTCGTTGGCCACTTCACCAACTTGATATTAAAAATGCTTTTCTGCATGGTGATCTCAAAGAGGAAGTCTATATGGAGCAACCACTTGGGTTTGTTGCTCAGGGGGAGTCCTCTAACATGGTTTGCAGGCTCCACAAGTCTCTCTATGGTCTTAAACAGTCTCCACGAGCTTGGTTTGGCAGATTCAGTTCTATAGTGCAGCAGTTTGGTATGATTCGTTGTAACAATGATCACTCTGTTTTCTATCGCCATTCAGCTCAAGGATGTGTTTATCTGGTTGTGTATGTGGGCGATATTGTGATAGCGGTAGTGATCGCCAGGTATAATCCATTGAAGCGATATCTCTCTCCTGAGTTTCAGACTAAGGACCTTGGTAAACTACGTTATTTTTGGGTATCGAGGTAGCCCAATCCAAGGATGGTCCGGTGATTTCACAGAGGAAATATGCTATGGATATTCTTGAGGAAACAGGTTTATTGAATGCCAAGCAGTTGATACTCCTATGGACCGAAATGTCAAACTTACGCCTGTCGGGAGCCTCTCAAATCCAGGAGAGTACAGGGAGATTGGTTGGTAAATTAAACTACCTCACAGTCACCAGTCGGATATTTCCTTTGCAGTTAGTGTGGTAAGCCAATTCTTAAATTCTCCTTGCCAGGATCATTGGGATGCTGTAATACGCATCCTGAAGTATATTAAAAGTGTTCCAGGAAAAGGTCTTATTTATGAGGATAAAGGTCATACTCGAGTAGTTGGTTACTCAGATGCCGATTGGGCAGGCTCACCCATTGATAGGCGATCCACTACTGGGTATTGTGTACTAGTTGGAGGAAACTTGATATCTTGGAAAAGCAAGAAGCAGAATGTTGTAGCAAGGTCTAGTGCTGAGGCTGAATACAGAGCCATGGCATTAGTGACTCAAGAGCTCATGTGGTTGCAATCACTTCTCAAAGAACTCAAGTTTGGAGAGGATATGCCAATGACAGTGATATGTGATAATCAAGCGGCATTGCATATTGCCTCCAATCCCGTATTTCATGAGAGGACTAAGCATATTGAGGTGGACTGTCATTATACCAGAGAGAAGATCGAATCGGGGGACATCACCACTAGCTTTGTCAATTCCAATGACCAATTGGCAGATGTCTTCACTAAATCTCTAAGAGGCCCTCGAATCAGTTATATATGTAACAAGCTTGGTGCATACGATTTATATGCTCCAGCTTGAGGGGGATTGTTGAAAATAAGATAGGATCCTTGTATTTATTGTATAGGCAAATCATATCATGTAATTAGGAATAGGATATCTTGTAATTAATTGTTTTGATTTCTTTTTAAGCCTATATAAAGAACCTCCGTTGTGTAGTTGAAACACACGGTATTCAACATATGTCTCTCTCTATTCTCTCATTTAACAAAAACATACGGCACTAAATTGAAACAAAAAAAGATAAAGAACTAAAGTGAAATTTTAAATTAAGATAAAGACTACTAAAGTAATTTTGCCTATACAATACGACAGAAACAATTAAAACCCCCTGGATACATGTTCAAGAAACTATATTCAACAAAACTTCAAATAAACACTCGAGAAAATTAAAATCCTCACTTTTAAGTGCTCATGAGCCTCTTTAACAGTTTTCCCATCATTTTTCTTTTTCCAGTTGTGTCCATCTTTTCGGAAGTTCCTAAGCATCTTGCGGTCAAATAGTACAACAGTACCACCTGTTTTACAACACAAAATAATAATATAAACTATCACTGGTCACTCAAATCCTGTTTGACATCACATAATTATTAATAAGGTGTTACTTAGATGCAAAATAACCACTTAATCAAAATTCCATTTAATAGATCTATGGAGGAACAATGTCAGAAATGAATCGGAGACTTCATTTTCATGACATATACACTTGAACAATGCACAAATATGCATGTACACTTTTTCCAATTTAATTTAATTTTTTTTTTTTTTTTACCATTTGTAAAGAAATGGTTCAACAAGAATCAAAGGGTCCAAAAGTTTGCAAACTTTATAATACATTTATACAATATGCAAATCATGAAATGCTCTGGAGCAAGAAAATCAAAAGTTTCCTGGAAAAATCAAAATGCTTCATGGGAATTAAAAAATAGAAGTTAAAACAGACACAAATAAATATTATGATAAACAATCTGTATGGAAATGCATATCTACTCCACAAATGTCAGGTTGCTGCTGATAGCAATATATAATTACTTTTGGGCAAATTCACTGGCTTGACATGGATCGTAAAATATTTGTAATTGCTGAGTATGGCAAGAATCTCGTTGGGACGAAGCCATCTGCTTTTTGCTTCCTCCATGGTAGTTTCAACATCCAGGTCTGGATCAAATATAAAATAACTACTTTAGAACAACAAATCAACAAAGATGATCAATATGTTGCATTAACCAAGCAACTGGTAGTAGTGGTAATATTTGCATTGGGAAGCAACTAGCAACAGAAATGCATATAGAATATATATTTTGTCCATGGTTTTAAAAAAAGGGTCCGCGCCCGCAATCTGGGTTGCCGCATCATGGTTTTTGATGTCTCCACGACCGTAACGCAACTGCGACTGAGGCCGCATCGGCCACATTTGACCGTGATTCTCCGCAACATCAGGTCTCCCGACTGTTACCACGATCACACTTTAAAACCTTGATTTTCTCAGCTTACTTTAAACCCCAACTTAAAAACTACAAGTTTCTATACCATTTGAACCAAAAGTTAAAGCCACGAAATCACATCCGTAGATTTTAATCTTTTACTCCCTTTCATTAGTTCGCACCCAATATGGCCTGACAAAAACTACTATAGGTATGCTAGTTTGACAACTTATGTGATGTATTGAGTCTTAGGATCAATTCCTTGCTAAGTCATGAAACTTCTAGCTTTATGTTGCAACATTTTGTTTGAACATCCTGTTAGAACTCACAAAATTCATATATTCTGCAGCCGTGAGTTGTGTGATATTCTAACAAGTAACAGTTACTACTAAATCTTAGACATGTTACCTTAATACAAATAAACAATATTTTCAGCTTCCTTTCTACTTCTATTTATTGTTCTCGTAGCAAACACGGTGCGTTTAATTCGTTATAAACTATATTTCAATGGAATTCAGTTAAGCTGAAGTCAGTACAGTATTTCAAATACGTGGTAAAAGAATATCGTGGCTGTTTTGGAGAAGCTTCACAACAAGCATTTATAGGGGCAAAAAAAAAAAAGTTGAAAGTCAGTGACTATGATATAAGTCTTTTAAATACTAAATTCTAACATAAACTAAAATTAGTTTCTGCATCTCAATACTTTCAAAAACTTTCTTATCTAACTTTTTCATAAACACCTATAAAATGAAAAGGGCTATTTTGCAAGTGAAGAACCAATTACTTAATTTAATTAAGAAAATCCCATGAGTTAGTTGTTGTGGTACCTTTTTTTTTTTTTTTAACCTTGGTATGCATTGAAAATTACACACTTGCATCTATCTATCTATAGGAGCTAAAACCAGCTGCAGATGCAACCGCACCAAACAACTGCAGATAAAAATAACTCACCCACTCCCCCCCCCCCCAAATGGAAAATTAAACCCAGGACAGAATAGATAGAGAGCAGAAGATGGAAATTTTCAAAATTGAAACTTGATGATGTTTGAGGTTCAACAAAATGTAAGCATAATCCAAAGGCCAAGCAAGAGAGAGGGGAAGAATCATGAATGTAAATAAAGCACGTACCCTGCAACGTGTGGAACCCATGTATTTCTGAACCCACAAGCTGTCCCGTTGAGTTTTGTGCCATCATAGAAGAAACCTATCTCAGCACAAACCCAACAACTGCATAACCTACAACCTTCAAAGAAAACAAAGAAGTCAGCAAGGAAGCAAGCAAAGCACACAATGAAACAAAAGAGAACAGTCAATATCGAATCAACAATTGTGAACAGAAAAACGAAAAACGAAAAACAAAAACAAAAAAGGGGCTGAAAAAAAAAATCAAAAGAGCAGAGAGGAAAAGCAGAAAATTTACCTGATTGGGGAGAAAGGCCTGTTGCTGCGAGGGGAAGAAAGAGAAAGACCAAAGGGTAGTGGCAGCTCAATAATGACACTCTGTTCTCTTCTGTTCCTTTTCCCATTTTAACCAGAGTTTCTTTTCTAATTTTTATTATTGCACTTTGTTAGATAAGTCAATATATATTATTAGTTTTTTTGTTGACTATATATATATATATAAATGGGGACCTACACTATGTTTTGAACCCTCCGCGTATAAAATTTCCTATAAAAAATATTACTTGTTTTCTATAAAATTTATATTGTGAATTCAGTATAATAATTTATATTTAATAGTCATTTTTTTTATCTCATTCAGTTAAATTCAGTTATTTCTTTCTCAAAACACAACTCTTTTCACTCTCTCATATCCCGATCGACTTTCTCTTCTGTTGGTAAGTCTCATTTTTTGTCTTTGTTTCTCCCTTTTATTAGGTTCAGATTTCTCTCAATTTAAACAACTCTAATCCGATCCATCTGTTAATTCCCTCTTGTAATTTTTCTGTTGTGATTGGGTCTCTGTTAATTCTGTCTATGTTGTTTTGTTATTTTCTCTTGTACTTTTTTTTTATTCTGAAACCTTTCATTTTTTTTTAAGTTCAAAAACATGTTTTGTGTTATCATGTTGTTATTAAACATTTGCTCTTGTTATTTTTTTTGTAAAAAAAATGTGTTGATGCTCTTGTTATAATTTCGGTGATTTTAAAATTTTATGCACCCATTGATCCAGGGTCCTAAGTCTGCCACTGTATATTATTAGTGGTTTAACTCAAATTCTAATATGATATCAGAGCCTATCCTAGATCCACTGGGCCACCCACCACATTATATAACTCAATGGTGCTGGGCTTGAGGGGGTATATTGGGAAAAACCCAGGTCCCATATTGGCTAGAGATAATGCCTAAATAGAGCTTATAAAGCTAAGACAACCCTTACCTTATAAGCCAGTTTTGTAAGGATGAGTTAGGCTCAAAATCCTAATATGGTATCAAAGCCTATCATAGATCCATTTGTTGGGCCACCCATTATCGGGCCACTAGGGTCACGCTCAAGTTGTCTAATCCTCAGTGTGAGGGGATGTATGTTAGAAGTTCCACGTGGAAGAATGAGATGGCCTGATTAGTGATTATAAGCCGGGAGCAACCTTCACCCTATGAGCTAGCTTTTGGGGTTGAGTTAGGTGTGACATCCTGAGAAATTGAGTAATAAATAAATTTAAGTATTTATATAAGGGTATGAATATTATAGAAATTCTTTTAGAATTTAAAGAAAATAAAAACTTTCTATATCGCATGGCTCACGACGCGATGGAGTAACGAAGGAACAGCTCGCGACGCGAGGAACACTAGCGAAATAAGGTGGTGCAAGACAGAACAGGAACGTTCTGGAATGCGCCCCTCGCGACGCGATGCAAGGCGGTGCTGAAACATTTGGCTCTTCTCCACGCCTATAAATAGGACCCCACCCCCCATTTCTCACCAAATTCTTCCAAGCGCACTTTGGGGGAAACGTCGAGGAGCTTCGGGGACGTGATGGGACGTACGCGGGCAACAACGGTCATCTAAGTCAGGTATGAGGAGATCTGGACTCTATATATTAGAAATAGTAGGAATATGATAGGTGTAGAATAGGAAAATAGGGTGGCCCAATCCTTACTAGGGGTTGATGTCCCAACACCCTAGGAGGGGTGTTGTGACTATGACTGCTAAGGATAGCAGTCAATAATCCATCAACACCATAGGTGTAGTGTAGTGTGAAAACCCTAGGGTAGAGAACTTATAATTGTTTGATGATTGTGTATATTGTTTGATGATGTGTTTGTAGTATGTCTCCTGAGCGACACTAGGAGTATGTGTTAATGTTTGCTGTATAGTGTTTATTGTTTAACAGTTTAATTGTTATTTAGTTATTATATATACTTGTGTTGATAGTGTGGGGAAGAATAAGTAAATTGTTGGTTGAATAATAAAGAGATAAGAAACTGATAGGCTGAGCTGATAAGTGTTGATGAGCTGTTAAGTGCTGAATAATAAAGTATATAGCTGTGCTGTAAATCCACCACCGTACACATAGGTTGTGTATGAGGCCAGGTGCCAGAGTGCGGGCACGATGCAGTCGATATTGGACACGCTGGTCCTTGAGGATAGTCTGGGTCCGACAAGTCTACAGGTGACGGATGGCTCGCTACCATCCTATCGGGACGTTGGGTAGCCTGGTCATCCTGACGGGGTACTGTTGCATCACTGTCCATAGTGTCAATCCCGAGTGCCGTCCCAACACCTGTTCTTATCGAAGATCAGGGATGCACTCTTAGGGGTACGATGAGCGGGATAGGGGGATAGACAACTGGCTTGATCTGGTCACTGAAATCTATCAAGGCAAAGTATCTAAAGTGGGGCTGCTTCTGCCCTAGTTGAGTTGTGTGGCCACGTAGACATATAGATCTGAACTGCATGGGTATGGGTAGTTAGGCGATGATCCTAACAGTTAATCGAGAGATGTGTGACCTATTCTTTCACATGTTCTATTCCTCTACTTCTCCACTTTGTTTGATGTATAATGTTCTTATCTCCTATGTGTTGTTTGTTTTCTTTTCTATGTGTTTTTATATTTAGATTCTGAAGATCCACACAAGAGTGAAGATGTCGCACTACTTTCACCTGTCCATGCTACAGGAGCCGAGTGTACCAATCTAGGGTGACTTTGATGTGTACTATCACGACATCGACGGCGATAGTTAGGAGATAGATTACAACTGTCATGTCGTTATATATACAGGCTTAGTTAGTATTTTCTTCCGTATCTTAGGATCACCCAGAGCATCTTTTGTTGGGGATTTTCGGATCGACCAGCGGTTGTCTTTTAACCGCATGTGGCGGGAGCCGAGACGACATTACCATACTACTCCATCTTCATTAGGATCCTTCAGTGTGGCCAGAGACAATATAGGTGTTAGAGGTTTACGTCGTTCCGAGTCGACTGTTCCTTCGACCTCTAGGGATCCCATGAGAGCATATCAGCTTAAGTTTCATGGGCATCCTCATACTGGGGATTCCCGCTTGCCACCACGATTCAAGATTAGGATCCCTAGGCCTGACCAGATCTAGGAGTTTCTCCGGGATGTTGTTGGATGTTGGTTTGTGGGACTGTAAGATGTTGGGATGTTGGACCTTTTGACCTTTGACCCCTTTGACTTTGACCTTTGATCGTTGACTTTGACCCTTTTGTTTAGGAGTGTCATTTTTATACCCAGTTAGATTTTGACACTGATGTAAATTATTTTGGCGGTTCCAAAGAACCCTTGTATGTATTTCAAACTTGATGTAAAATATTATAGTATAATGAAAAAGTTTTCTTTCCTTATGTATTTCTTGATTATTATTATTATTATTATTATTATTATTATTATTATTATTATTATTATTATTATTATTAAACGAAATTATGGAAAATATTATAAATAAATAAATAAATAAATAAATAAGGGCGTCACATTAGGCCTAAACCCAAATTCTAATATGCACCCGTTGATCCAAGGTCCTAAGTCCGCTACTGTATATTATTAGTGGTTTATAGTTTATACTTTATACACTGAGCAAACAATTTTTTTATAGGCAAATGTTAGTTGTTAGTAATTGTTAGAATTATTAGTTTCCTGGGTTTGAATCCAGAACCTCCAGCTTGCACTCCTTCAACATCCCTTAGCTCAACAACCGAGCTACTGTAAATTAGCAGTTACTACTAATTCTGAATCACCAAAATATTATTAGAATATATAATTCAAGCAGTTGAATTATTAATAACAAAGTTTGCATTACTAGCGACAGAAACAGGTGGTAACTCCAAATGTCATTGCTGAACTCATTGAATGCCCTGATGAAGGGTTAAACTATTCTGATGGATGAGAAACAATGTTCAATGGTCTAGAAGCGATTGATGAGACTCTGTTTGAAAACTACCACGAACTGAAAGCTTCGAAGAAACCCCTGATTGCCAAGAATTTGAAAATTCATTATAGAGTGCTTCACAAACTTATCTCCAAGGACTACACTGAACAAATAATAATAAATAAATAAAAGAGAAAACTTAGGTAATGTTCTCTAGGTATTATTTCTCTCATAAAACAGGATAAAAACTATTTTGATAGTGACATTTATAGAAGTTAGAAATAGTAAGAATAGATAGAGAGAGAAATTTTTTTACAAGAGGAACAACACTAAGAATACTAGCAAACCTTACCTCATTTTTTGTCTATAAATAGACATATACTCCCTCCGGTCCAGTATTTAAGCAAAAAAAAAAACACACACACACTTATTAAGGAGCACAAATCACAATGTAAAAAGTAAACTTTTTTTTGTTGGTATATGTAAAAGACACACTTTTTACGATTTTCGAGGCCAAAAAGTAATTTTAATAAGAGTATTTTATGAATATTAATGTAAAATTAGTTAAATTTGCTTATATTTGAGACAAAAAAATATGAAATTGTTTTTTATTATAATTGAGACCGGAGGGAGTAGATAGATAAAAGCATCTTGTAACCCAAAAAAAAAAGCAACTTTTTTTGCCGCGTTATACTATAATGAACTGAAAACACTAATATATAAATAAAATTAATATGAATGAATTCAGTGCGAGGAAATCATGGGTTTATTTGTTTGTATTTACTATTATTTAGTTTAGTTTATTTATTAATAAAAAAAGTACTTTAATTAAAAGTATTTCAAAATGTATAAGAAAATTGGATTAATGTTTTTGCATGGTGGGAAAGATGCCTGTACGGTGAGACATGGTGGGACCAAGAACAGTGACCACTGCCACGTACTACTGGGGTCGTAATCAAATCATTAAGTCGCATGGACCTTTTTCTCAGATGTACCGAACCAATGACAATAGTCCAACTCAACGAAATAAGAAACCGATCTTCTGCAGTTTCTCGCAACTGTCTACAATCTTTACCATAAAAATGTCATTCATTGTACTAGTGGCAAGACGGGCACTACCGTGCCCGTCTTTCCGCATTTCTATTGCGCTACGATGAATACCTATAAAAAAATGTATAAAAGTTCAAGTAAGAAGAAGAAGATGTAGTTTTTTTTGCAGTTATTTTTCTTGTAAACTATTCAAGGGTAAAATAGGAAGTAAATTAGTACACCAAAAAACAGTTATTGAAAGTAGTTCTCTTTATATAATGGTATAGATGAAGTGAAAAAAAAAAGACCTATTAACTGTGAAACAAACAATAGCATCCCTTGTAAAAAAAAAAAATAGCACCCTTTACAACTTTTTTATCAGATGTACCGTACAAATGGTCACGGAGTTGGGGCGGATCCGTGGATGATTGATATTTGATGGTGTGCTCAAATTTTAAAAATTTTATTTATATTCTTATATAATTTTTTTATTACTTTACTCAATTTAAATTTTTGTATATCCTGACTCATACATTTTTATTTATCAATCCTCTCATTTAGATAGTGTTTGGTTGGAGGTGAATGAAGCTGAGTGGAGAAATTATTTTAAATTTTTTATGTTTGGTTCAATTTTTAGGAGAGGAGGGGAGTAAAATCTCTCCTAACTCAATTTTACTCTCATCCAATGTTGGAGGATTTTAGATGGGAGCTTAAGGGCCCATTTGGATTAAAGTTTGCGAACGGACGTTTGATTCAATGTCATTTTGTAAACGGACGTTTGGTTAAAAATGAGTTTAACATGACGTGATTTCTGTTTGTATACTTTTTTTCGTAAACGTACATCTGACAAAATGAAATTTGTTTGAATGAAATTAATCAAAATACTTTTGAATGTGTAATTATCGAAAAATATATTAGTTCTATAATGTAGTATTAATATTATTTTTTATATTGCCTTGTTAAAAAATTAAATAATAATAATAATAATAATATGAACAATATAATGTGAGAATAAAATGATAGTTTGTTTGGATGATAATAATAAAAATACTTTTAAATGTGTAACTGTTGAAAAAGGTGAGTTTTATAGTATAATATTAATATCAGTTTTTATATCACTATTAAAATAAATAAATAAATAATAATAATATAAAAAAATAAAAATTGCATTACCAAGTTTTTTTTGACCCGGTGTCATATTAAATATAATAACAAAAGAAAATTCCTATCATAAAACAAAAGAAAATGAAAATGAAAAAAATAAAAGGGATAAAAAATGGTTGCAACATGATGTAACGTCGCAATAATGACACTCAAATCAAAGGAACAGTCCAGACCAAATAAAAGAATCGAAGGAAAAGTCTTATGCAATTAACTATTCATAGCAGTAACTCAGAAATAAAAAATAAAAAAACATGCATAACACTAAAAATCTTGACCAATAATACGTCGCTGACGATGGTAAAATGGGAAGACAGAATAATGAACGGACAACATAGGAATGAAAAGCAACTCAACTGGTGCTTTTACTCGAACGGCGTTTCAAGCAAAACGCCAGTATAGAATTTGAACTAATGGACAACCAAACATGATGCCAAACTGAGTTTGTCATCTAAACGAACGTTAAGGGATTGCAAACGGCAATCCAAACAAGCACTAAATCATTTAAAATAAAATGACTTAAATAATCTTATATAATATAGGGTTAATAGTGTTTTTGGTCCCTGTAATTTCAGGAAAATTCAGTTTTAGTCCATGTAATTTTTTTTTAAAATAGTCCCTGTAATTTAAGATTCTTTCACTTTTAGTCCTTGTAAAATTTTTTGTTTAGATTTAGTCCATGTAATTTTAAGATTCTTCCACTTTTAGTCCCTATAAAAGTGGAAATTTTTTAAAATTACAGGACTAAAAGTGGAAGAATCTTAAAATTACAGGGACTAAATCTAAACAAAAATTTTTAGAGGGACTAAAAGTGGAAGAATCTTAAATTACAGGGACCATTTTAAAAAAAATATTTTTACAGGGACTAAAATTGAATTTTCCTGAAATTACAGGGACCAAAAACACTATTAACCCTATAATATATAATATAAATAATTATAAGGATATATAAGTAATATAAATAATGAATTTGTTTTTCAAGACACACAAAACAAAGTTGTAATCTAATACAGTTTTACATGACTTAATCGTTTGGGAATGTTCTTATGGTTTTTCTTTTTGTTACCTCTGTCAGTAGTCCCTTAATTTTTTAATAATAATTTGTTATTAATTTTTTTTAGCAATAATGACGTATAATTTTTAAAAAATTTGCACCCACTGGCCCAGGGTCCTAGGTCCGCCACTGGGTGAGGGGTTGGGAAGGGGGAAGTAGAGCATTACGGGTTTGAACCCGTGCTCTCAATATCTTGCAGTATTTTACCACTCGGCTGCTTTTTTCTAAGATTTAATTTAAAGAGTTTAGCAAAATTTACAGTTGAACCAACCGTTAAAAAATGACACAAAATAACGTTTTAATTAATGCGTAAATTTTTTTCATTTAATGTTTTTTCAATTAATGCTAATTGAAACATTAATTGAAAAAAAATAGTTCAACAATCATTATGAACAAAGTATGGAATAGCTTGTAACCAAAAAGAAAAGTATGGAATAGCTAATTTATGAACCATGTATTTTGAACGATAGGTTTGACCTATGAAAATAGCTTTAGAAAGTTAACGATAGGTTTGACCTATGAAAATAGCTTTAGAAAGTTATTTCACATAGCTATGAAACATTTTAAAAAGAAGACCATGTTTCTGAAAAAAAAGACTATGTTATGTAGATTACATTAGTTGAACATAAATTTTGTAAATGTTTACCCAACTTTCTTTTAGATTTCATCATTTTGGATTGTAAAAGAATAAGACAATAATGTAAATACATATATTATGCATAATGTAAAAAAAAGTGCTGAAAAAAATAAAAAGCTAAATGAAAAAAAATTAGAGTATCTAAATTTTTACAAAAAATATTACAAGAAATTTATTATGAAATAATGATAGCTCGTGCTATGCATAGTATAAAATAAATATCTTAAAATCATATATCAAAATATTTAAATTTTTTAGCAAAAAATATTATATAATATCTATACATGTATAATCTAGTGGCAACTAGATATTCAACAATGTAAACTAATAATTAAATTGTTGCTTATTTTATTATTATGATATATTCATATAAAAGAAATCTTAAAATTTGGGTTTGTGACTAATTCAACTCAAAAAGGCAGTTTGTGGGGTGAGAATTGTCCGTACTTTAACCACTCATCATGTCATATCACTATCCAATGTAAAACTTCTCAATACACCCCTCTTGCTCAGAACTATACATCTAGAACGTGGCGCGAGTACGGATGGCCCAACTGATCTTGGATGGGTTTTGATATCATCTTAGATGTTGGGCCAAACTCAACATCACAAAATCGGCTTGTAAGGTGAAGAGTGTCAATTCTTTATAAACTTTTTTCAAGCTTTATCTCTAATCGATGTGGGAATACAACAGGCTTGAAGTTTGATTTGGCCTCCCTTTGTATGATCCACAAATGAATTCCTCCGGTTTGATATGGTTGTAAGCGATAGGGGTGGGTACCTGCAAAGGCACTCTGACGCTCAAGTGAGTGTAAGTATTAGCCTTAGGCTTAGAGAATGAACATAATAGCATCCCCTTGCATGATGATGTGATTCTATTTATATAGAGTTTGACTCGAGTGGACACTTGTAGTTGTCTTTATGTATCGAGGTCATACGGTGACGCCGAGCCACATCTATGTACCAAGGTGGGTATCTTCTATTGTCGGGATACCCCATCTCCCTCGGGTGTTGTTTGTGTTTAACCAGAAGTTTCTTATGTCAGTCTTATTGATGAGGAGGTAAGATCCTCCTTACTTAAGGTCGTGGATCGACCTTCTTACTCTTGTACTTTAGAGTGTGTTTGGTTGGGGGGTTTTGGAGGGAGGGGAGGGGAGGGGAGGGTTATTTTAAATTATGTTTGTTTGGTTCAATTTTTTTAAGGGGAGAGGAGGGGAGCAAAATCCCTCCTAAGCCAATTTTGGCTCCCCTCCCAAAGTGGGGGTTTTGGAGGGGAGGGGAGAGGAAATTAAATTATTTAAAATAAAATTACTTAAATATCCTTATATATAATATAATATAAAAGACTATAAGGATATACTAGTAAATTAATCCCTCCCCTTCATTAAAATCCCTCCCCTCCCCTCCCGAACCAAACAAGCAAAGGCTTCTCTCCCCTCCCATTCCCTCCTCTCAACCAAACACAAAATCAAATTAAATCCCTACCCTCCCTTCCCCTCTCCTCCCCTCAATTAAAATCCCTCCCCTCCCTTCGTTTGAACCAAACAGACCCTTAGGGTCTCCCTGATGGTGATTGTTCTTAATGTGGCATGATCCTTTTCAGTAACTCATACTTTGAGGAGTTAATGACGAATTTGGTCCCTGAGATTTGAAAAAAATTCAGTTTGATCCCTGACTTTATCAATATTTCCAATTAGTCCATGTATTTTGAAAATGTGTCTCAGTTACGTCCTTCCGTTATCTGTGTCTGTTAACAGAGTTGAGAAGCTGATGTGTCACGTTTAGTGCCTCGCTGGCACACATATCACTGTCCACGTTGGCGCCACGTCATGTGGCTAAGTAGACGCAAATGTCAGGGACCAATTTGATACTCAGTAAAATATCTGATTTAATTACGAAATTCAATTTTTCTAGACGAAATTTGAGGGACTAAATTGATAATAAGTAAAATCTATCACTCTGCAACGTCTATTTTGTTGTACAAAAATTTAGGGGACTAAATTGATACAAATTTGGTTTTCTATAAATCACCATTGTCTTCTTATTTCCCTCTCAGCTGCGTCCTTTTCTCACTTCTTCTTCTCCCCTTTTCCTCCCTTTCTACTGAAACCCTAAAAACCCACATCCACTTGAAGAAGTAACGTTGGGATGAAGAAGATAGGTGGTGGATTGCATTTTACTCCATCAAGGCAAGTTAAGAAATCCACAAGAAGTGGTTCTTCGTCTGCAACCTATGGAGAAACCGAAAATTGCCCAGTTCCCTTTCGCAATTGTGAGAGGAAGTGTGTCATCCGGATTGCCAGAACTGATGCCAACCCAAATCGCCTTTTCTTTACATGTCTGATTTTGAACGTATATGTTGTTGATATGTGTGTCTTCTATGTAGGGATTGATTTGGGTTTGATTTGGGTTTGTTTTGCACCTTATGTCTTGCAGATTGCAACTATTTTCCCTGGTGTGATGAAACCCCTGGTATATTTGTGCCTAATGGAGTTGGTGGGTATGGTTCTAGTGTGATGGGAGATGCTGTGTTTGCTGTTGGGAATGATGGTCAAGTATGGAAGTTAGATCTTATGGCCAAGGTTGATGCTATCATGGTAGAACAACAGAAAAAGGCAGAAGTTATGGCCAATCTTATGGCCAACATTAATGCCATTGTGATAGAACAAAAACAACAAAAACTTTGTCAGAATGTGATGTGTTTCTTTATGATTTTGTTTATTAGATGTTGGATTGGTAGGCTCACTATCTAAGTGTTAAATTTTATATATAACTGCCTAATGTAATGGATATCTTGTAAGGTCGAAGTTGTTTAATTTTAATGACTTTATTAAATTTCAGTTTCAAGTTCAGATTTATTTTAAATTTAAATACAATAAGTACATGTAGTAGCAAAAGTAGCACATCCAAAGTGCATGTAGTTAAATTAATGAAGCACCCAAAAAGGTGTCAAAGTACAAAAGTTACACATCCTAAGTGCATTTAGTGCAAATACATCAAAAGTAAATTGAGCATATACAATATGCAACTACAACCAAAAGAATTTACATCCAAAAAAGTGCACCATAATGTGCATGTACATCAAAAGTAGCACATTCTAAGTGCATTCAGTACCAAAGTGCATTTACAGCAACTAAAATCAAAAGAACTTACATCCAAAGAAGCGCACCATAATGTGCATGTACATCAAACAAGCTGGTGAAATCTACTGTTGCCTTGGACGATACTGGTGAAGTCCTAGAGTGGGAATGAACTGCATTAATTGTTATCCCCTAACAGATTGTGTAGCTCCTGGTGGTGGTGGAATTGGGACCATGGTTGGTGGTGGGACCATGACTGGTGGTGGTGGTGTTGAATTCACTGGAGTTGGTGCTCTCACTGGAGTTGCTTTCACACCAGCATTTCATGGTATAAGAGGACCTCTAATACCATATCTCCTTTCCTGCACGTATGGAAACATTATTACAACAACTATAAAATAGTCCTTCAATTTAGTCACTTATTATGAAATACATCCATGTGATTTATAACTTAATGTCAATTTGGTCCCTGCGAATACCAATTCCAGGCACAAGTAATAACCACATCAGTTGTTACTTACAGAATACCATATCAGTTACAGAATACCATATCAGAATACCACACTTATAGAACATTGTAAACTTACCAAAACCATATTACCAGAATTTACCAAAAGTATAATTTACATATCATACCCTCTCGACTGGCTACTTTATAGGTTGCATCTCAGCTGAATTGCCTTGTGTTGATTGTTGACCCTACATGCAGTTATCGAAGTTTTTATACATTTTTAATGATATAACTTAAAAAATACAATACATAATATTGGTGAAGATTGTGCAGGATCATACCATTGTAGTTGTATCCTGAGATTGTACAGGATCATGAGACAAGTCAATCTCAGTTGGAGTTTCTTCCTCTTGCATTTCAAGGGATTTAGTTGTCTTGGGTTTCTTGGCTACCCTTTGGTTCATGCATCCCCTACTGTTATGACCCTCTAAGCCACATCTCTGGCATGTCCAAATAGGAAATGTTTCCTCTAGCTTGGAGCCACCAAGTGGTTCTTCATTGTCATCTTTCCTTCTGTTCTTTTTTGGCTTTCCGGCACTCCTCTTGACCTTAGGTGGGAGAGGTTTGTCATACTCAGTAGGTGTCCAATAGTGCTCTGATTGTGTAGGCTGAACAAAGTAGTTGTAGCTTGCTTTATATGCTCCTATGGTTAACCAACCATGGCAGTAGTCTTATGGCTTATGGGCCCTATATGCTGTTGCTGCACAAGCATGTTGACATGGCATCCCTAATAAAAAAGGATTACAAGTAAGAGGCTACATGTTAATCTAAGATAAATATGTGTGCTTTCAACTATATACCTGTTAATTGCCAGAATCTGCATGTGCACGTATCTGCACTCAGATCCACATCCACATTAGTAGGAGGATTTTGAACCTCAAACCGCATACCGGGTTCATCACCTGACCACACAGGGTTCCAGTGATTTCTCTCAATCTTTCGCTTGTCCAATATACTTTGTTGATATGGACATAAAGGGCCTAGTCTCCCATCAAGCTTCAACTTGTTTGAACTCATAGTTCTCATCACATAACACCTAATCTCCTCAGCCATGGTGAGGATAGGTTTACCACGATAAATGACAATCGCTGAGTTAAATACCTCACAATTGTTGTTAGTGATGTTGTCCACTTTAGAGTTCTCTTTGAAATAAGCTTTTGTCCAAGCCTCCTTCGGCCATTTGTTCAGATAGTCCCATGCCTTCTTATTCAGTCTCTTCACCTTTTCCATCTGTTGATTGAACTCTGAGACCGTGGTTGACCTTGAACACTCCCAAATCACACCTCTTAATTCCTTCTCTTTCCACTGTTTTGTGAAATTCCTCCACAAATGCATTGTACAATATCTGTGTGGAACATCTGGCATGACCTCCTGCATTGCTGGAATCAGTCCCTACACATATGACCCGAAAACAATGTGTTAAATTGGTCCCTAACATTAGTCACTTATAATCAATTCAGACTTTCAAATACATCAATAAACATCAAACCAAACCATAAAATAAATCACGTAAATCATACATTTTGCATATCAGACATGAAGTTCCAGCTATATTGCACGTAGTCACCAATCTCTTCACATAACAGCGTCAAAAACCACTTCCAGTTGTCTTTGTTTTCCACATCAACAATTGCATAAGCTAACACAAATACTTGACCATTTGCACCTGTTGCCACAACAGACAATAATTGTCCCCCAAAATAACCTTTTAAAAAACACCCATCCAAACCTATGAAAGGTCTACAACCAACCTTAACAAGCATCCAAGCAAACAGAAAACCTATGAACTTGTGGTGCTGAATCGGGTTGTGGTATAGTATCAACCTTTATAAGTGACTCAGGGTTGCTTCTTATCAACTCATTTGCATAATCTCACACCTTACCATACTGCTCTCTCTCACTACCCTCCACCAATTCTCTTGCCTCCTTAAGTGCCCTAAAAATCATAGACCTATCGATAATAATCTTAAATTCCTTTTTCACAAAGTCAAAAACCTCAACATGTATAATTTTGGGTTGACACCGAAGCACGTCCACTAGTTTCTGCACCACCCAATTTCTGTTAGCTTGATTAACCTTGAAATGTCCACTGCAACTGTGGTAATCTTTAAAGGTCTTAATTTGGAAACTTCCCCTATCCTTGGTCTTACCACAAAAAACCTCCAATTTACACTTATCTTCTTTGCACTTGGCCTTTGCCCTTTGCTTATCATTTTTTACCCATTTCATATGTCTCCCCAAATGGATGTTGTACTCCTTCACTACTGCCTTGAATGATGCTAAGTTGCTAAACTCCATCCCCAATTCCAAACTGACATTACCAAACTTGGCCTGTTCATTGAATTGAGGGAAATTAACCTTCTCACCATCTTCTTCATCAGTGCTGATTGGATCCCTCATTTCTTTAGATTTGTAGCTGTCATCACTAATACCATCTGGTATGTGTTGATTGCTTTGTCCACCACAATAGTCAGCCATGTGTTGACTGCCTTCTCCACCATAATACTCAGCCCTATCAAATGAGTCATCACTAATTGAATTATCAATGATGGGTGATGGTGATCTCTTACCCTTTCCTTTCACTTGCACCTTCTAACCCTTAGCAAATGTTCCAACCTTCTCGGCCTTCTTTCTCTTTGGAGTCCTATTCATCTTTGCCTTAGTTTGGAGTAGTAACCCTCCTCTTTCTTTGTTGCACCTCCTCTTCATCACTTGAACTAATTATTGGAGGGGGCTTGTAATGGCTATCTTCTGCACTTTCATTAGTGGATGAATGGCTGTTTTCATCACTCACTTTATCTTCATCAGCCCCATCATCCCCTTCATCCTCTTCATCACTCCCTTGATCTTCATCAGCCCCATCATCCCCTTCATCCTCTTCAGCAGCCACATTATTATCTTCAGCAGCCACTTGATCTTCTTGACTATATGGCAGTGGCAATATATGATCAACTTCCAATATAGGGTGCTGGTAATAAAGTTCAATCTCATTTCCATTACGCATTGCATCCTGAGCCATTTCTAATACATCCCTATCAGTGCTCAATTCTCTCATTCCAAACTCAATGTCTATGTTTGGTACCCTCCATAGCAATTGCTCAATCCTATGATACCTTTTACACACTTTGACAATTTCGTGAAGATCAAACACATTCAGTGTGTCTGAATCCAAATCTTCCTAAACATCCATTTCACCATTCACATACTCCATAATACCATTCTCATTCCTTATAAATCTACCTCCATAGTGCACTATTAATGTAGACAGTACTCATCCTGCACAAACCAAATTCACACAAAAAAAATTACAAAAACAGCAAATATGAACGTGCTTATAGAACTATACTTACAAACAGAAACAACAACAAAAATTACAAAAAAAACAACAACAAATATGCTTACAAACAGAAACAACAAAAAATTACAAAAATAGCAAATAACAACAAACATGCACACAATATATACCCATATTCAACATCTATTTCACATGACAACAACTAGAAACAGGCTTAAACAAAACCAACACACAACAAAACCCTAACCCTAACCCATTCAACATCTCAGTCCCAGTACCAATACGAAAAAAGGGAAACAGGAAACAATAAAACCACTAATACATTCACGTTCTCCTTCTATTTGACGGTAATGGAAGAAAACCAGGAAAAAAAATAACAAAAACGGCAACAGTGGAGGCGAAAACCACTAACACATTCACTAAGACGAAGAACTAACCTTGATGATGGAGACGAAAACGCAACTGGAGATGATGATCGCCACTGCCTCAACTGTTGCGTACGAAGAAGAAGCAGCACCGCCAACAGTTGTGGTGGGGGAAGAGAAATAGAAGTCAACATGAGTTTTAACTTGTCAAGGAAGCCTTATAAATCAGATATTTTACTGAGTATCAAATTGGTCCCTAACATTTGCGTCTACTCAGCCACATGACGTGGTGTCAATGTAGACAGTGACATGTGTGCCAGCGAGGCACTAAAGTGACACATCAGCTTCCCAAACTCTGTTAACAGACACAGATGACAGAAGGACGTAACTGAGACACATTTTCAAAATACAACGACTAATTTGAAATATTAATAAAGTCAGGGACTAAACTGAATTTTTTTTCAAATCTCAGGGATCAAATTAGTCATTAACTACAAAGTGCGACTTCTCAACCACTCTTTCCACATTTATTTATCTTTATTAGTGGGCCGTTAATTAAGCGCGCCAAGATCATCGATATTGTCCATCCATTCTTTCTGATTGAATATGTGACACACAGGGCATTGCCAGTCGTTTCCTGACCATGACATTTGCATATGTTAAACAATTTTTTTCTCTTCTAATAAAGTGAGAACCGTATTTCAAAAAGTGCAATAAATGCTTACAACTATTGATTGAAAATTCAAAATTCAAAAGTTCAGTTGTGATAAAAGTACACGTAATTATGAAATTACTAAAATATACTCCTTCCGGTTCTCAATGTAAGAGAAAAAAGGTGTTTTTTAGGGTTTCAAAATATAAGAGATATGTGAGATAAAAATGTGTTTTTCATTGGAAAAAAGAGTGTTTTTCTTGGTTTTGATGAATTAGGGTTTTGTCTCTTATATTTAGGACCGGAGGGAGTACTTTTTTAAATTTTTAATGAATTATTATCATTTCATACTTTTTTCTTATCTAGAATACGCTCCTTAATTTAGGAGAACTATATACTCAGCAGACAATCCCAATTTAGAGGAATAATGCCTCTTTAATGCTTACTTCAAAGTCCAAAACATTTCCTTTTTCAGGTCCAAATCATTTTTGTTAGGGGATTGCTACTTACACCTAAATTCCTTCCCACAACCTCCCCCTTTTGAAAATTGAGTTTACCAAACCACCCCCTACCCCACTCCCCCACCCCACTCTCCATAGCCCAAAATTATACGGCCCATTTTGTTTGTTTTCATATGTTTATTTTCAGTATTTAGTTGATACATACTAGTACATTCATAGACAAGGATATGCTATCTAAAGTGGGAAATTAGTGGGGCATGCAGTAGAAGTATTTTGAAAATTTTGAAAATGATAAAATGTTGTTTTTACTATTTCAAAAAATACTACGGTCGCCTACATTACTAATTTCCACTTTAGATATTATCTCTTTTGCTATGTGTATACTAGTATGTTTTTTTTGTCCTAATAATACACATGGTTAGCGGGGAGGGGGAATGTTAGAGGGGAGAGAAAGTGGAGCGGTACGGATTGGTATCATGCTCCTAGCGTCCACACAGCTCTTACGTATGTTTTACCGCCAGACTGTATGTGTATACTAATATGTATATCAACTAGAAATAAAAAATTAAAATTTAAAAACAAAGTAAACGAGCCCATAAATTTTGTCTTTATTCACTAGCCATTGATCAATATTCTAGAAACCTGAAAAAGGTTCATTCCAAAAACTTTTTTGCGTCGAAACTAGTTTTCAGAACAAAAAAAAATCATTCTGAAAACAAGTTTTCGGGGAGAAGAGAAGCAAAGAAAAAATGGCCGTGGAAAAGAAGCAGAAAAAGGGAGAAGGGTGCGGCTAGCAAATCCGGAGGGTGTAGGTAGCAGCTCCCTTTTTGTTAACTCCAATATTTTCGTCCTGAAGTAAGAAAACCCAAAATGGCAAAATCAAACCATCAAGTGTTTACTTCCATTCTACTCAAAACATGAACGAGAATAGAAGCAAAAGCTCCACCTACTCCAACTCTGATAATCTCTTCCTCCTAACTAGTTACAAACTCACTTTCCATCCCTTTCACTCCACATCACAGACCCTCTAGAACCCTCTTTTTAAATGCCACAAAACTCGCACCTTTCTCTCATTAGTTACCAAAGCAACACACAAAGAAAGAAAGATGAATCAAAAATGGATTTTTCTATTGAGCATGGCAACAATGTTAGTGATTGGGGGGAATGCACAATCATCAGTGAAGCCATTGGTGAAGACAGTGAAGGGAAAGAAGCTGTGTGACAAAGGGTGGGAATGTAAAGGTTGGTCTGTTTATTGTTGCAATGAGACTATCTCTGATTACTTTCAAACCTACCAGTTTGAGAACCTGTTTTCAAAGAGGAATGTACCAGTGGCACATGCTGTTGGATTCTGGGACTACCGTTCTTTCATCACTGCTGCTGCACTGTATCAACCTCTTGGGTTTGGTACCACTGGTGGAAAGCTTGGTGGGATGAAGGAGGTTTCAGCTTTCCTTGGTCATGTTGGAAGCAAAACCTCCTGTAAGTTACATTTTAATTGGATCATTTTATGACGTCACATTTGATAACATGATCATATGTTTTCTTATTGAATAGTGGCCCTCAGTTACATAATCTTAACAAATTCTAGGGAGATGCATTAGATTCTTTGGGTAATTAGTTATTTGCACGATTTGAATCATTTGATGATTTGATATTCAATTTATTTTGGCAAGAGAATTTTATTCATTTTTAATCTCTGCAAAATCATTATAAAAAATGTATTTATTTTTAGTCCATATATTTAACAAAAATGACATGTTTTTAGTCCCTATTGAAAGACTAAAAATACAGTTTTTATATTTTATATGGACAAAAAATATATAAATTTTTATAGGGACTAAAATTGAATGGTCGTGATTTTATGTCACTAACAACATATTGAGAAAGGTCAAAGTTGGTTTGTGTGAAGGAAAAATAATGAATTATATAGGTAAAGCGAAAAAAGGATTATTTACCTTGCTACATAAAGATGTTGTTTAGATTATTGGAGTGGGTGGATATTTGTTTTAAGATCATCATATTGTATGGTAAAAATTTCTTGTAATGTTGTTTCAGGTGGTTATGGGGTAGCTACAGGGGGACCCTTTGCCTGGGGCTTATGCTACAATAAAGAATTGAGTCCTGATAAATTTTACTGTGATGACTACTATAAATTAACCTATCCATGCAGTCCTGGCGCAGCATACTATGGCCGTGGTGCCATTCCAATTTACTGGTATTCATATCTTGAGATTTCTTGAATATACCATAATTTTGCCCTGTATCTGATCCAGCATTGAAATTTCATTACCTCTATTTGTTTTGCTATTATTTCCACATGTTTTGTGTTAATTTCAGTGACTGTTTTTGGTTTTGTTTAAAAATTTTTAATTGATTTCCTAACAAAGAAACAAATGCTTTTTACAAGTCTCTGCTTATTTGTAAAAAGTGGTTGGAAGCAATTCTTATGAGTAGATATAATTCACAATTCCTAGAAACATACTTCCTTACTCTCTTTTATTTCCTTCTTATATGTTGACAAATTATTTTATGCAAAGGTTTACCAAACTCCAAGACTTTAAAAAATGGTCCGCGACCGAGATCTGGACTGCGGCGTCATACTTTTTAATGTCTCCGCAACCGTGATTGAGGTTGCATCGGCCGCATTTGGTCGTGATTCTCCACTATATCAAGAATCGTGACGCAATTGCGACCGCGAATTAAAACCTTACCAAACCCTTTGACGGAACAACATAATTGTTTGGCAATTTTTTTTTTGATAGGTAAATGTTAGTTGTTAGTAATTGTTAGAAATGTTAGTTTCCTGGGTTTGAACCTGAGACCTCCAGCTTGTATTCCTTCAGCGTCCTTCAGCTTGTTTGACAATTTATGATCGTAAGTCCTTGTGTTTTATTTTTATTTTTTATTTCTTGACACTTCATGATAGGAACTACAACTATGGAAAAATTGGGGAAGCCTTAAAGGTGGATCTATTGAACCATCCAGAATACATAGAACAAAATGCAACATTGGCTTTTCAGGCAGCAATATGGAAGTGGATGACCCCACCTGAGAAGCACATACCTTCAGCTCATGATGTGTTTGTTGGCAACTGGAAGCCAACCAAGAATGACACATTGTCCAAAAGGGTACCTGGATTTGGTGCCACAATCAATGTGCTTTATGGTGATCAATTGTGTGGCCAGAGTTATGATAATGAGGGCATGAACAACATCATTTCCCACTATCTCTATTACCTTGATCTCATGGGAGTTGGTAGAGAAGAGGCAGGGCCTAATGAAGTGCTTTCTTGTGCTGAGCAAGAAGCTTTTAAGCCCACTGGCTCACCTTCTTCTTCAACAACTTGAAGAGCTTTACTTGGTTTGTTGTGATTCTTGGCTGGTCCATTCTTGAATCCTGCAAAATCTAATAAAGGATGGCAAGTAGGAAAAAAGCTTTGGAGTGGACATTCAAAATGGTTAATCTGTATAGATCATTATGCTGCTATATATCTTGGATTTTGATATTTTCTATCCCTTATGATTTGAATATATTTTTGGGACAATGTATAAATTGAATATTTGATCCTTATGAATTGGCTCAACTATTTTGTTGATATTTGTGTCATATGCATTTCTCTACTCAAAATGGTACAATGTTTCATTCAAATAATCTAAATCTCAAGGACTAGGCAATCCTTATTGCAGCCACCGGTGATGTGAGTGAATCCATTAGGCCCCATTTACTTTCTAAAAACATTTTCTGTTTTCACTTTCTAAAATATATGCTCATTTTATATTGTTAACAAGAAGATGGAAGACTCTTGTATTGAACAATTGTGATAGAGAAAAGATGAAAGACTAACTAGGGAGAATACAATTTTGGAAACAACGAAAACAATTTTTTTGCCATTTTCAAAATTTCTGAAAATACTGGATTTATTTTCTCTAATGCTTCTTAGTTTAAGTGGAAATAAAAATAGAAAACATGGGAAAAGAGAAGTAAACGGACCCTTATTCATGCAATTCGTGATTGTGCTCTAGCTTCCTTGGTTTGGATTCACTTTGTTTAGCCTACTAGTACTATGACCCGTGCATGGGCACGGGTCGGGTTGCATTGTTTGGTACAAGAAATTGTAATAAAAATTTATAAACAATAAAATATTGTCTATTTTTTGTATCCATATTGTTTCAAGTAGATAAATCAACAATATTAAATAATAATATAAGCAAAATAAGTGGTATAGTTTTTTTTTTTATTCTGTAACATAGATAAAAGATACCATAAAACATATATAAATATTGAAAACATAAACAGTTAACCACATTTTAATGAGCTATCTCTACATAGATAAATGATATCATTGCTATTTATTTCAGATGTACATTATTTATTTCAAAACTTCAGTCATGACCATATTTTAATGAGCCATCTCTACGTTTACTTATATTATACATCCCTTCTCTTTGTCTTGCTGATCTCTTTACGATTCATATATGCTCTCGAGAATTGAGGCTTACCATCCAACTAAATTTCTATTACAAAAAGACAAAACAGAGTGTAGGGATTATGATTACCTAAGTAAGATAATGAGCCCATAAACCATATCCTCAAGCAGAGGCATGGCTGCTTGAGGTCTATCCCCATTAAGTGGCTCATTTTCCAATTTCTGATCCTTTATCACATATCAGTAGCATATTCAAGAATCTTGATACATACCTACTACTCAACAAAGTAAAGTGCGTATAAAAACTAACAACACAACTGATGACACAATAAGGAATAATAACACATTGCGTTGGTTGGTAAAAATATTTCTAAAGCATATTATATGCATTAATTAATCAAGAGACCAATAAAATAAGATAATCAAGAGACTGTACTGACAAAATAACAGACATTCAACAAAATAAGTCAAAAACTTGTTTCCATCAAATATGCATTTCCAAGCAATGAAACAGAAAAAGAGTTGATATAATTATCAGAATTGATATAATTTAAATGAAAATACGCCTACATGTCAAACCTTTTAGTATACGGTACAAATATGTCAAGATTTCATGTGGGACATTCAAAGATGAGGCATACAAAAATATCTGCTACATTATATAAAAGAATTTAAACTTCTGGTTGAAGTTTACTTTTGTTCCTATTTGCCCAGCTTTAACTTGCCTTCCTTTAATGTATGTTTTGCCACTCTACTCAACCTAAATCTTCACTTTCAAATAGCTATACTCTCTCAATCAAAGCAAAACTCGAGTTATGAAAAGCACCTGCATATAAATATAAGCATTAGAACTCATATTTTTAATCAAAGATGTTTCTCATAAGTCATTTATCAGTCTCCTTAAGGCAACTTCAAATGAAGCTTGCCTTTGAGACAATGACAATGTTTGTAAGAGAACAGTGCCTCTACTCCACTTCATTAAATATAGGAAATGAGGTTGCCAAAGTAGCAAAGTCAACAAGTTATCATGCTTTAAACAAAGAAAAATGAATATTGATTCTTAAACTCCAAATTCCAAATTTGAGAAATCATGCGGTAATAATCCTAGAATGATAGTCTAAAGTGATTATTGAGTGTTCAAAAAACCACAAAGAAATCACACATGGAAAGGAAAATGAAAATGAAAATGACGGTCAAAGCTTATTTTCCTTTTCAGATGGTGCAAATATCTTCTTCCCTGTAGTAAATGGCTCTATTTTGAATGTTAAAAATAGGAAAATCAAAACACATGAGGAACATAAAGTTTTCCATTTTAAGCCAATACCACTCTAGAATTTCCAAAAGAAAAAGCCAATGGTTACAGACTACATCTAATATGGTTACACACTTCCAAAAGGTGTAGAAGATGCAAAGCTTCTCATTCATTTTAAGACACGATTCACTAATAACAACTCATGTAATATGGTAACTGGTGATTCCATTCAAAATAAATTATTTAAAGACCCATTATAGACTTTTACAGACAAAATTTCATTTCTGTTGACAAACATAAATCAACCTCCTATTGGTTATATTATTCCATGAAGAAAGCAAATTTGATCTCAACAATTAATTAACCTACTCCACAATAACACATCTCATGAAAATGAAAATGAGCCAGATAAAGAAATTAATAAACAGTAAACATTATACATCTGTTGGAATTAGTTCATTATTAATAATAACAACAAGAACAAGCATGCTCAAATCTCATAGAAGAAATATCTTAGGCGGAAGCTATAAAGACATAGAAGCATGCTCAACAAGAACAACATGTTGTCTAACCTTAGGATATACGACATGTTGAATTATCAAGGATTAGAAGAATACCTGGATCCATAGCAATCAATCACATGAAGTGGAATACCAAAGGAATGATCACGAACAACCAACGAGCAACTGAATCCATAGCAACGAACAACGAGCACGTTAGCGGTGGCTTTATGGTTCTTCCTCAACCGAATCTTCTTGAGCTCTCTCACGAGACTTTAAATTCTCTTCAGATGGGAAGAAGAGAATGGATGACGGCGATTCGGTGTATTGGGGACCATAGCCTTCTTTATAGTGTGTTAAACCTAACAGGGTACCCATTATCCCCTTATCGGGCCACACTAACATCTACTCATATAAGGCCATATTAAATAAATTAGGAGTCTAATGAGCTTACTCTATTTTAACTTATTTGATCACATAAAATATAGTTTCTTTACGATAAATAGCTAATATAATTATTAATGATATTAACCTACATTAAATATTAGAATATAAAATTCCAACAATCTCCCACTTGGGCTGCATATCGTAATAATTATACCAGAATTCTTTAGTGCGCATATCTGAATGTTATTTATCATTAGACTTTCTCCTTACAATCTGATCCACCTCGTGTATCAATAATGAGACCACCGCGGCTTTTGTCACTTCCGTAAATTGCGACTAAACCCCGACAATCACCACACCAACACACTTGATGACATAGATCAATATGGATGAGTAGCATGGAAATTACATGGAATGTGATCTCAATCATGCCTATTTCCAACTGGTCCTATTTAAATCTTTGGTGAGATCGATTTTGCAAAATTTACTTATGCAAAACAAAATCCTTAATGGGCAAATTAATTTTGCACACAAGATACAAACATGTTTATAATGTATTCATAAACATAATCTTTATTTCTGCAGAAAATTGGAAATAACATAAAGTTTGTATCTCAACCATAGAACACAAATAAAGACTCCCACTAAGCTAAGGCAAACTTAGTGACAACACACCCATATAAGCAATGTGCTCATGAAAAGCCTTAGGTGTCAAGCCCTTAGTCAGTGGATAGCTAGCATGGAATTAGCCTCTATGTGCTCCATAGAAATTCTTTTATCTTGAATTCATTATTTCAACAACGAACACCTTTATGTCAATAGACATTGTATCATTCTTTATTGTTGTTGAAGTATGATACGACTGACTTATCTGTCACACTGTAACTTAAGTGGTATTTTAATACCTTTTACTATATGCAACTTAGTGACATAGATATTTCAGTCATATCCCATAATTTGATGTCTATATTATTGACATCCTGAATATCAGAGTCAGGGTTCTTGATGATCTCTAATCTTTCAGATCTCTGATATGTGGGCATATAGACTTTTGTTCTCCTTAATGATCCTTATGGTTGCCTTTTGTAATAATTCAAACTAGAATTGCTCAAGTATCTGCCACATGATCCCACGATGTACGCCGTTTCCTGATGCATACAGATGAGATCATGTATCAGACTTCCCATAACTAAAGCTCCCAGTATTTCCTAAATTTCCAGATTTTCTTTTGTACAAAAATTGAGACTAAAATTGTCTCCCTTAGTAACTGAGGTATTATCTGATTTACTATATTTCATGTCGAATTTATTTAAACTTTATCGATATAGTTTTTTTGTGATAATCCCAGAATACCCCAAGAGAGATATCTCAGAATTTTGGATTCCAAATACAAAAGAGACGTCCCCAATATCCTTCATCTATAAATTTTCGTTAGGGATTTCTCGGTTTCACTCAACTAGACTATATCGCTATTGACTAGATAAAATATTATCGACATATAGTAGCAGTAATATAAACTTACTCCCACTGACCTTGTAATACCCACAGTCGTCCATAGTCCTCATCTCGAGACCAAATGAGACAATTATCTGATGAGGCTTTGCAGTATCACTAATGAGACAACTTCTTTAGCTAATGGGTAGATTATGTCAGTTCGCAAACCATCTTTGGGTCTATCGACACAAAGTATATCGGTTTCACCATATACATTTGTTTCATTAATGTTACCATTAAGAAACACCGTCTTGACATCCATCTTATGTAGCTCCAAAGTTATAATGGGCAATGAGCGTTGTGATTGTCCGAAAAAAAGTCTTTCAATAAAACCAAATAGAATGACTCTTTACGGTCAATCCTTTCTTTATGGCTCCCAATGCTCTAGTTCTTGAGGGTGTTGAGTTTGATCTTCATGAATAATTTTCTTAACTTGATTGGGAGGAAGAACAATAATGTCCTTACGAGGATCCAAATTTGCTACACCAATAGCAACCGTATGAATTCGTTCAATAATTAGAACCACTTCTTCCTCACTCAATTTTGTTCTCTAACCTTATCTTTCCCCAAACTCAATATCCTCAAAGAACTATATATGCAGTTTTTGTCTCAAAAAATTTATTTAACTTGGGACCAAAGTTTATACCTCTCAGACCTTTTATAGATTGTCACAAGTCATAGCTCAATTGACTCCAACAGTATTTGAATTTAAAAGACAAATTGAATCCATTGTTAAAAAAAAATCCCAAAATCATCTTAATTTGTTCAAAGAGAAACAAAAAACCAAACTTTATCCCAAAATTTGATTCAACCAAATTATCTTTTAATTTCAAATATAAGCCAGTAACAACAATCTAAAATGCCTAGAGTCTCAATCTTCATCGACTTTGCTAACTTTTATATGGATGCATTTTTCAGTGTCACTTGGCCTTTGTCAGTTAAGACAACCTTAGTTGTTTCTTTTGAGAGAAACTCTTAACAGTTTCATCCTTAGTTTTCTTTATTTGCCATTATCTTTTGGGATATTTACCAAATTAGCACTATTTTATTTTTCTCTTGCTTCACCATTTATTTTCTTGCACACCTTATGAAATAATCTTATTAAAGATTATTTCCTCCTTTGACAGTTGTAAACTGATTTAATCTGATCTAATTGTGCAAGAAAGAATACAAATGTTAAATGTTTGAACAAGTCGTTAGACTACTCAAGTTTTAACGCCTCAAATTTGAAGACAAGATTTGAATATTTTCATGATATGCTCCACATATTCCCTTTACTTTCATACTTAATGAAAATTAAGCTCTTCAACGAGTGCTTATTTTCGGCTCATTGCCTTTTGCAAGCACTTTTAATTTCTGCAAGAAAATTTACGACATAAATTATGTCATAAAAAATAACACCCCTAAATGTCTCTGAAATATTGTACTTTATGATCATTAGACTTATGCGGTTGAAACAGTCCTACTTCTCATACTTGATTCTCACCTCATAAACACCGAATTGAGTGAGAGAAAGTGGGTTTCTCCATTCTTATGCTAGGCCTAGATTCAAAACTTTCTTTAATGTTTTGTCTTTAATCCTAAAACTCTAAACTTTTAAAGATTAAATTGAACTCAAAATAGCAGATACACAAACTATTATAGTTCAAAGAGAACAAAAGTACTAAAATATACTTATCAAAATATCTGATGCAACATTAACACCAAGTCTTTGGACTATGATATTAATTGCTATTAGTATTTTATTGTAATGATCAAACACTGTCGATAAGTCCTGTCAAACAATGGTTGTCTTTGGACATCCCATTGCTCACATGGAGAAATTATCCTTATAATCGCCACAGGTTTACCATTACAGGTATGAATGCAATCCGACCAAATATTAACCTTCCTTTGGGCCGATTAATATTCGCATGAACACGCACCCACACAACATCAATTGATACGTCAAATTAAAATAATTAATAAAACATGCTCAGTTATTCTTTATCTGTAAATTAAAGACCCAAACAAGATACCAAGCGCACCATTAATCCTCGATCTTTGGATTGTAAGGACTATCTGCAAGCGGTACTTTCAACGCAACGATCAAACATTGGCGATAAGTCCTATCAAGCAATGGTTGCCTTTGGGCATCCCAATTGCTCACATGGATAAATTGTCTTTATAATCACCACACATTTATCATCGCAGACATGGAATTATACGACCAAGTTGCGCCTTCCTTTGGACCGACAACAACTCGCATGAGTAACTCCACGCTACATCTTTTGTAAATTTATTTGAACTAATCTACGCAATAGAGGTTACTTTGGCAACATGTTTCAATCAACCCAATTAAAGATACTAGACAATTATTAATTAAAAAATGGGAGGGCCTTAGTTTACATAAATTCCACACCTAGGTGTAGGAATATTCATATCTGTATGTTTACAACACCACATATCAGTCAAAAGACCACTTAGCAGTCCTAAAGTGAGAGAAGTATCTCACACATCACCGCCTAGTGGTGTTGTTGGCCACTCGATGGCTCAAATACGACAAGATGATGAGCGAGACCACGCCATGGTTTCTTGAAATGGCACCAAGTCAGTGGTGCCTTTCATTGCCCAGCGGTTGGGAGGCGAAGTTCTAACTGCGTGCGACGTTTAGCATGTAAAACATACATAGCATACAAGCATACATGCATACACTTCATGCATCACATGCATAATTCATAAGAGTTATAGTGGTATGGTTATGACCTCCTAAACAGAAAAGAATTAAATAACTATTTATTACAATTCTTTAACCCAAAAGCCAGTTGCTCCAAAGCGGCATCCATATGGCGTTGTCCCCTCTTTCGTCTTTCTTGATCATTTATAATATTTTAAAAAATAAAACTAAAATAAAGAGAAAGTCATGACACGCAGGTCGTATTTGAATTAAATCACGACACGCAGGTCGTATTTAAAATAAATAAACAACACCCAAAAATTCTAAGGCCATAACCATACACCTCAAATTTGAATTATAATAGTATTTCATGAATTATTATTAAATTCAAAATCCAAATATTAAAAGAATATCACGGTAATAATTTTATTTGATTCATTCTCAGTATAGACAAATATCTTGAAATATGTAATAATCAAAGACAATCAAATCTTGTTATCACAATAAAGAGATATCCAACCAAAGATTTGTATGTCTTGTTTCATGATAGCCAAAATCAACAATATATATACTAAATATTATTGAAGATTCACCGCAAATGCACTTAATGCAAAGACCAAAAAAATCGTGAAATTCTTATGGCACAAATCACATATAATATCTTGCTCAAATATTTTGTCCAAATCAATTGTATAGAATCATAACTTTAATAATTTCCCAAAACAAATCACAAAATGGAAAAACTTTCTTGGTTTCTTTTTTTTTTATGCAATATAAAAAAAGACCAAATCTTTGTTTCACAAATACTTCACGCACATCAAAAGGAAATAAATCCAAATTCTTTAATCTTTATATCCTTTTCAAAAACAAAGTATATTAAAAAAATTGCCATCGAAAGTAAAGCACGTACAGATCAAGAAGTGATTAATTAACTTCAATATCAATCACTATAAACATATTGAAATCATATCCAGATAGTATGTAAAGCTTTATCGATGCAAATTTGTAAATAACTATTAAATAATTATTTAAAAGCTCAAATCTTTATCTTTACTATTTGTAAAAGAATGCTTCTAAGCCTTTACGAAACAATGATACCCAGACATGCTCCAGCAAATTAGAAAAGTCAACACCAAAAACAAAAGTGAAACATGTGCAGGATACTTTGCGCAAGAATCGCGATAAAATGCAGGAAAACAAAAACAAAACCCAAACCTCATAACTAGGGTTCATACAAAACTAGGGAAGAACATAAAATCCATTCAAGAGTAAAATCCCATGCATCAATCGTGAAACTGAATCCTAATGAGCCAACAATGAAGACCGCTCTGATACCACTTGTTGGAATTAATTCATTATTAATAACAACAACAAGAACAAGCATGATCAAATCTCATAGAAGAAATACATTAGGCAGAAGCTATAAAGACATAGAAGCATGCTCAACAAGAACAACATGTTCTCTAACCTTAGGATCTACGACATGTTGGATTATCAAGGATTAGAAGAATACCTGGATCCATAGCAATCAATCACATGAAGTGGAATACCAAAGGAATGATCACGAATAACCAACGAGCAACTGAATCCATAGCAACGAACAACGAGCACGTTAGCGGTGGCTTTATGGTTCTTCCTTAACCGAATCTTCTTGAGCTCTCTCACGAGACTTTAGATTCTCTTCAGATGGGGAGAAGAGAATGGATGACGGCGATTCGGTGTATTGGAGACCATAGCCTTCTTTATAGTGTGTTAAACCTAACAGGGTACCCATTATCCCCTTATTGGGCCACACTAATATCTACTCATGTAAGGCCATATTAAATAAATTAGGAGTCTAATGAGCTTACTCTATTTTAACTTACTTGATCACATAAAATATAGCTCCTATTAGAAAGCTCCAGTTCAATGAGGCCAAGACCTATTAGAAAGCTCCAGTTCAATGTCAGATAGAAGAAGATTGAGAAGGGCCACATGAATCTTTCCAAGTAACATTGAGTCCTGGAAGGCACATGCAGTGAAGTGAAAGGCATTTTGGATGTTATTTACAATTTGATACCGCTCTAATAAGAACTAAATAAGCAACTATGCTTCCAAAATGCAAACATGAGTAAAAGATGACATATTACCTTATCATGAAATGTCTGAACAAACTCATCAAGAGTGAAGGGACAAATATCAACAACTGCAGCATATTTATAAATGAAATGGAAAACCTGCCAAAATAGAGTTAGCTCTATGTCAAATTAAAGTTGTTTTCTATTGGAAAAAAGTTTTGAATGAATTGAAAAAAAAAAAAGAAAAAAAAAAGCAAGATAGTAACTTTAGTAAAGCGAAACTTGACAACGATAAAGTATGCTAATTTAAAAAGAGCTTCTCGCTGTCTCATAACAAATTAAATCCTGCAGGGTAACTAATAAAATCCAACTTTGAGTTGTAATTCATCCAAGTTAAAAAAAAAAAAAACCCATAATGGTTTGTTCCTACTCATCCTTAGAGGTTTCAGGCACAAAACTTCTACTAATCTTATCTACTTGAACTAATATTTTTTCTCCTAAACCCAGATTCATCAGTTGTCAAAACAATAATCCCAAAACAGAAAGAAAATAACAAAGATATGATTTATAACCAAAGAAACATCTCAATATCAAAGTAAAGTAAAAGCATCAAACAATCTCTTATTGTTGGGCTATATCAACAATTAAGACCAAAGTAAAGTAAAAACATCAAACAATCTCTTATTGTTGGGCTGTATCAATAATACCTTACAACACATCAAATAATCTTTTGTTGCTTCCTTCTTAGGTCATTAAGTTGCCTCAATTGTGCTTCCAATGCTGTGAAGCCATAAGCAGAGCAAGGAAATTCTACATTTTTTAGTGATGCAAAAGGATAAGATATGTTCCATAGCCAAATCAATGTCACTCATGTATAGTCTAATCAATAGAATGTGCAGAACCTATAATCCAAGAGACATAAGTAACAATTTATAGAGAATGAAACCACAAAGGAGATACAAATTTCTGCTCCTAATCAAAGGCAATCTGAGTTGAACAAATTAGAATCACATTCACAAATTAAATTTAAAACACAGCTATATAAAACCCAACTTAAGCATGGAAAATAACACTACTTGTCTAATAATGTTCTCATCAATCTGAATACCAACTAAGAACAAATTACAAACACAGACAAAGGAATATATTAGCAACTCCAATCAACATATTACATATCCACACACCCAAAAATTATTAAAATCCTTACAAGCTAGTACATCATTACATGTCAACTTACTGATAGCAGGCACCTTAATTGATCTCTTCACTCTATGTTTCCTGTGTCGAGAACGCATAGAATTATTAGAAGGGCTTCTAAAACCTTTGAAGTAACAAAATTAATGATTAATAATAGAATAACCATAAAACCAGAATCCAGAATAAAGAGGAATTACAACTCACTGAGGAAGCTGAGTCCTACCTCTTCATTGAGCAATGGCATCTAGAACTGCTCTCACATTTCAAGCTGCCCTCATCATGAATGGCAGCACATTTTCGCTTGTGCTGTTGCAAATTCTGATCTGAAGAGTGTGGAGCTCCTATCAAATGGAAGGAACTTCCGTCTAAATTAGCTACACTTCCATCTATGCTCAAGGAAGAAATGAAAGATCTAGTAGATGACATTGTTAGTGTGCAGCTAGTGCTTTCAAAATGTTCCCCATCCATAGTTCGACCACCATGCTCCTTCAACCCCGTTAGAAGTCCTGCACAATAACAACCAGATTGTTAGTATGCAGCAATCTCCAGAGGCCACACTGTTGCTCTGTCCATGATTATGCCCACTAAGCCATGTTATCAATAAAGGTGGATTTATAAAGCCTTCTTTTTCCATCTTTGTTGCTAAGATATACTCTTAACATCACAACTTTCTTCTTAATTATTCAACATAAGTTCAATTCCAAATGACTCAAAGAGATGGAACTCCTGACTAACACAAGTTCCATTAAGACGTCCATTGACTTACTTTTCTAATTCAAGTCCCTGATAAAGGAAAATGAATAAAAACATGAGAGACAAAGAGTCACATAAGATGAGAACTTATCAAAGTTAAGTGTGTGACTTGAGTGTATGAGTGTAATTATTGATGTTGTTTTTTGAAATATTAGAGAATTGAAGAGAAATGTATACCAACATCTGAAAATCTACTATAATTTGCCTCACAAACATAACTGACACTTTCTCTGCATCTATACTCACAGAATGTACCCCTACAGGACAACAAACCGAAGTCCATTCAGGTTTAACAACAATAATACAAAACTGAATAATACTGATCAAAGTTAGAACCCAAAGCAGTACACCCCTCTTAATTGCATAAAGATGTGCTTAAATTAAAATAACATCCTTAGAAGAACATAATATATTCCAATTATCTTTGTGGGTGTGCTAATTAATTCGATCAGGGAATTACCATTTATTTTTCTGATGTCTATAAATCTGGAAGAGCCATTTGTAGTATTTAAAAACTTCCAAGTCCCTGCATTTCAAGAGGTAAATATACAAATATCTTTAAACTCTGATAAACTTACAAACTCCTTCCACAGCAACTTAATGAACAAAGTAACTTAAAAAAACTCTGATAAACTTACAAACTCCCTCTTTACCATCTGTGCTGCCCCATTCCTTTATCATAAGACACACAACCCTCTGCTCTTTTGTTTTTACCCTATTGATTTTTGTGCGAACAAAATACTCACGAATCAAAATACAAAATCAACATACCCATAATTGACTGGCCTAAAAAAATAAAAAAAGTAAAAAATAGTAGAAGGTACCTAACTTGTCTTCTTTCACAGCAAATGCTTCTCCTCCATTTAAGCATCGTCGTATTAGCTTCTACAGCGGAGAGTTTTCCACCGTGATTCCAAACGTTGCAAAAGAAGACCAAATGATAGATCACCGCCACCAAAAAAGGTACCAGTGAGTGTGTGCTGGAGAGAGGACCCATTCTCTGGAAAATGAAGAGGGAAAATGAAATCAAAATCAAGAGAGAAAGAGATGAAGAGGGAAAAATTATGAAGAGAAGATGGGAGCTCGAGAAAGACGAATCAAAAGAGGCACGTCGAGAATCAGAAGAGGCAGGTCAATAATCGAGAGAGAGAAGATTGAGACCGAGATGGAGATCAGAGGGTGGAGAAGGAGGAGGTAGAAGACGGAGGGAGATCATTCTCAGAGGGAGAAGGCGAGGGAGATCGAAATTATAAGAGAGAGAGAGAGAGATTGTGATTTTTTTTTTGGTGCTAAGAGAGAGAGAGAGTGAAGTGCAATGAGAGTGTTTGTGGGAGTAATTTAGTGGCGACACCTGTCCAAGAAGTCGTAGTTTTATTATTATAGAGATAGAGATTACTACTCCGGAACCATTTATAAGAAAAAAAGTCATTTCTAGATTCGTTAAAAAATGTATGTATCTGGTCTAAAAAATGGACCAGATATATATATTTTTTAATAAATCTGAAAATGACTTTTTGTCTTATAAATGGTTCCAGAGGGAGTATTATAGAGATAGAGAAGAAAGATTATAGATTATAAATAGATTGATTGATAGGAGTTCATTTTTCTATGATCCTCTAAACTAGTGGATAGACCAGAATTTGAATCAGAACTTTGGTTGTGGTGATAATTGCATTCAAGTGTATTTATTTTTTATTTATTCAGATTTATAATAATTAACTGCCCTTACAGATGGCCTTTCAATATTTTATAATTTCTAGCTTTAAAATATTCAAGAACTGTTGATAAGTTTTATTTACAATTTGTTATTTTGAATGTTAAATAATTAACCTTCGTGATTTCCTTTACGTTCCGTACGTTGGTGACAATTCATGGTATAACCATTTGCTTTTTATTGCAATCGAATCTATCGCTATGAATTGCAATTAATTGAGCCAACGGATAAAAATTGGGGTTCCTCTAGCATGGAACAAACAAAAAATGGTCCATAGATGTACGACCTAATTAATACCATTGGATTTGAGATTTTTTAATTTTTATTTATCAAGGGTGTAGATTGAACATCTAGAATAAGGGTAGTCACACTACCATTTTCTCTCTTCCTCCCCTGTTCCTCTTTCTTTCTCTCCCATTCCGACGCCTCCCCTTCCCCCACCGATGCATCTTCGGGCGATTATTCTGGTTGCACACACTGCCATTGCCTAACTAGTTAGTCTCAGTGCTTGACGTACGGGTGAATAATGCAGAACCAGTTAGTCTCTGGTTGTCGAAGGTACAAACACCCAAATCCTTTTGGGTGTGGTTTGTGAACGTTGTTCCTCTTTTCCATGATTTCATTACACAGAGGAGTAAAGAAACTGGTATACGTCATCATCTCACAAAATAAAGCATTAAAGCCAAAATAAAACACAAAAACAATTTTTTTCCCCAAAAAACATAAACCTTTACACACATTTTGTCAATTCCAAAAGGATTAAAAAAACACTTGATCCACGAAACACAAACTAAAGATTCAGACCGCAATGGTCTGAAAATTAGATCATTCAATCCATTAAGACTCCAACTAAGTCAAAAAATTTTAAAAATCCCAATCGAGAGATGCAAATCGAAAATTTTCAGAAATTCCTCTAACAGCCCCTTTCAGTGCCATCCATAACAATGGTTCGAACAACGCCCTCACCCAAATGTTGCGCCACCTCCAACATAAACCGAAAAGAATGATCCAGAACCTTAAGCGTGGTCAGGATCGGGGGCAAACCATCTTTGAATCTCATATCCACACTGCATCTTCAGGTGGTCACTCTCGCCTCTCTCTCCTTCTAGCCTCTTTCCCTTTGGTATCCCTCATCTTTCCCCCTCTCCTGTCTTCCTCCCATCGGGCGGCGGCGCGAAGCCGCTTATCTATGTTTCTGTGGTGCAATAGTTCTAAAATGTTGGTGTCAACAAGAAAAAGGTGGATGATCCCCTGTGGTACCATGCGAAACGCCTTCCCCTCCTTCTGCTTTCTCTCTCTCTCTCTATTATTTTTCCATTTGTACCCTTCAGTCCATCGGTGCACCATTTGGTAAGTAGTGCATAACAGATAGAACCAATTGAAAATTGATATATACCATTATATATGATTCTATAAACGTGGGTTTGATGGTTGTGTGGAAAACAAAAATAACTTTATCTGTTTCTCTCGGTGATTCCATTTTTTGGGCATTGTTTTTGAGGCTCCAACGTGTTTGGCCTCGAGTGCACGGGTCCAGACACGGTGCTTGGGGAGCAAACCGAAAATTGGGTTGCACCGAAGGTCAACCGAAATTTGCTTTCAGGGTAGTGGTTTTCGCCATGTCACAGCTACGCCATCCTTCTTCTCCTTTTGTTTCTAACACTATTCAACATTTTCTTCTCATAATTTCTAATGGTTGGGACTCAAATAAGGGTTGGACTAGTGGAGGAATTAGGAGAATCATGACGAATCTTTCATTAGACACGTGAAGCCTTGGGAAGTGATTAAGCACTTTATGATCAAGCTAAGTCTATTGGTGGCCTCCCCCTTCTGGTTGGGTGAGACTGTAAAAAAGATGTTGGAGTTGAAGGTTCTGGTGGTTTAATTAGAGGTGCTGATGGTAATTGGATTTGTGGAATCTCCAAGAATTTGGGTAGCTACCACCCCAAATCAGGTGTGGGCATAGGTACAATTGATAGTCTAATAGTGTGAGCATGCCCCACCCTGGGCAGACTTTGCTCTATGATTCGATGGGAATTTCTACTCGCGGTCTTATTGTTTTGTATCTTTCTTTTCTGAGCTTTAGCCCCTTTAATTAAAAAAAATCATTTGATTTTATTTGTTATTTAATAATTTAATTTGTCCTATTTTAAAAGTTTAGCAATAAAAATAATAGACAATATAAGTTTCTATATTGACTGAAGATTTGGGAGGTTGTAATTATTGGGGTTATGAGATAGATTGCACTCACTCTCACACAGATTCAAGAACACAGAGAAGGAGATAGAGAGTAAAGTGAAAGAGAGAGATATTGATTTTAACAGAAAAAATGATTTTTGTTATCTACTTCATTAATTCGATAGACATTGTTTTATACAAATGGGATTACACATTTCACATTACATGGGCCTGGCCCAGTTACCACTTTATTACTAAACAACACTATTTGAATTACACTTCTCAACACTCTCCTTTAATTCAATTTCTCCATTGGTTCAACTCCAAGTAATTTCCTCAAAACCCTGAATCTGTCAGGCTTCATAGCTTTAGTGAACATATTAGCCACTTGCAACTCAGTCTTACAATATGCCAATTCCAACTTCCCTTTATTAACTTGATCCCTCAAGAAATGGAACTTAGTCTCTATATGCTTACTCCTCCTATGAGCTATGGGATTCTTAGCCAAGCTTATAGCAGATTTGTTGTCCACATTGAACACCACTAGTGTTCTGAATTTCACCTTTAATTCTTCAAGAAGGGATTGCAGCCATAGAGCTTGGCATGCTGCCTAAGATGCAACTATATATTCAGCTTCACAAGATGGGAGTGCCACCACACTTTGCTTCTTTGATGACCACGAAACAGGAGCATTCATGAACCTGAACTAGTAGCCTGAAGTACTTCTTCTGTCCACTTTGTCACCACACCAGTCGGCACCTGAAAAAGCTTCAATCTCTGCTACAGAATTTCCACTGTCCTAACAGCAGGCCATAATCTTGTGTTCCTTTCAAGTACCTCAATATTCGCTTAGCTGCTGTCATATGTGAAACCTTGGGATTGTTCATAAACCGGCTAATTACACCTACACCATATCTAATACCAGGTCTGCTGTTGCACACATACCTGACACAGCCCACAATTTGTTTATACAGAGTTCCATCTACTGTTTCTTCTTCTTCTTCTTCTTCTTCTTCTTCTTCTTCTTCTTCTTCTTCTTCTTCTTCTTCACACTTGGTCAATTTCAAATTGGCCTCTACTGGTACTGCCACTTCATTGCATTTTTCCATATGGAACCTCTTCAACACTTCATGCATATATTTCCTCTGATTTAGAATTATGCCACTGTTGCAGTAGTTAAATTCTAAGCCAAGAAAATAATTGAGAGTTCCAAGATCACTCATCTCAAACTCCTCTTTCATTCTCCCCTTGAACTTCTCAATTTCTGCAGGATTACTTCCAGTCACTAATAGGTCATCCACATAAAGACACACAATGACCAAATCTGTCTTGACTTCCTTTACATACACCCCAAATTCAACTGAGCATTTAGAAAAACCCAATTGATGCAGAAAACTATCAATTCTTTTATACCATGCTCTAGGTGCTTGTTTTAAGCCATATAGAGATTTCTCCAATTTATACACCTTATGCTCCTCTCCTTTAATGACAAAACCAGGTGGTTGTGGGACATATACTTCCTCCTCCGATGGTCCATTTAGGAAGGCCGATTTCACATCTAATTGATATAATGGCCAGCTCTTAGAACTTGCTATAGCAATCGCAAGCCTAATTGTTTCCATTCTAGCAACTGGAGCAAATGCTTCACTATAATCAAATCCAGCTCTTTGCAAAAAGCCTCTAGCTACTAACCTGGCCTTGTGTTTGGAGATTGTTCCATCGGGCTTCAATTTCAGTTTGAAAATCCACTTGACACCAATTGGTTGCTTTGCATTTGGCAGCTCCACTAGTTTCCATGTCTTGTTCTTTTCTATTGAATGAATTTCCTCCTCCATAGCTTTTCTCCAAGCCATATCATTCACTGCTTCTTCCCATTCAACAGGTTCTGAACCTGTCATAAATGCCAAGTGTACCAGTTCTCCTTCATCAGTTACCATATCATCTAATGCCCCTTCATAATCTGATAACCTTACTGAAGGAAACCTATGATTTTCTCAGCCCTTCTGCATCCACCTCTTCACCTTCAGTGGATTGTTTTTCTTCAGTATCTGCAGGCAACACTGCTTGGACACCACCCTGCCAGTTCCATGCTGCTGACTCATCCACCACAACATCTCTACTTATGGCCAGTCTATTTCCTTTTGGATCATATAACCTATAAGCTCTTATTGGATGATACCCAACAAGGACTAAAGGTTCACTTCTATCATCTAATTTGTTCCTCCTTTCCTCTGGAATATGTCTATTACAGACAGATCCAAAAATTCTCAAATGTTTCACAGAAGGCTTGCTTCCTGTCCAGGCTTGTTTAGGGGTTACATCAACCATTCTCTTGGTCGGGCACCTGTTTAAAACATAGGCAGCAGTGTTCACTGCCTCACCTAATATTGTTTTGGCATATGCTTTTCTTTTAATATCCATCTACCCATGTCCAGCAGTGTTCTATTTCTTCTTTCTGCAAGCCCATTATGCTGAGGTGTGTAAGGAGCAGTCACATCATGATATATTCCCTTTTTATCACAAAAATCCTTAAACTCATTTGAATTGAACTCTCCCCCTCCATCTGTTTTGAGAATTCTGAGTTTATACCCACTTTGTCTTTCAACCAATGCAACAAACTTCTCAAACATGGCAAACACTCCACTTTTCTCTTTCAGCAAAAATAACCAGATTCTCTTGGTGAATTCATCCATGAAGGTAAGAAAATACCTGCATCCTCTTAGAGAAGCTGCCTCTATTGGACCACACACATCAGAGTGCACTATATGTAGAGGCTCCGTTGCTCTTGAAGGTGCATAAGTCTTGAACACATTCCTTGGCTACTTGCTAGCTTGACAACCTTCACAAATCTTCTGTGGTGATTTGATTAAAGGCATTCCCAACACCATCTTCTTTTCACCTAGTATATTTAGGCTTTTGAAATTCAAATGCCCATATCTAAGGTGCCACAACTATGCCTCCTCCACTGCATTGATGCTGGAAAAACACAGAGACTCCACTCCCTTCAAGTCCACTTTGAAAGTTCAATTCTTTGACTGTGGGGCTTCAATTACCAGATGTTTATTCGCATCAAACACTTGTAACATACCCTTCTTCATCTGCATCCAGTACCCTTTCTCCATTAATTGCCCCAAACTCAACAAATTATTCTTCATTGATGGAACATATAGCACTTCAGTCACAAAAGCTGGTTTCCCACTCCTTCTTTTGATCATAACTTTCCTAATTCCTTTTGCAGCCACTGTGCTATTATCTGCAAAACGCACTTTGCTTTTCACGCTTCCATCAAAATCAACTAGCCATTCTCTATGACCAGTCATATGATTGGAACACCCCATGTCTAGATACCATGTCTCTTCTTTGTCAATTGCAGAATCATTAGTCACCATTAGCAATAATTGGTCAGAATCTGACCCCTCTTCCTCTGCTTGATGTGCCTCATTTTCAACCTTCTTCTTTCCCTTCTTATTATGCCAACATTCATCTGCAAAATGACCCCACTTATCACATGTGTAGCACTAGATCTTGCTCTTATCAAACCCTTTCTTTCCTCATTTTCCTCTATTACCATCCTCTTTTCTTTGGTTAGAGGACTCCCTTTCATTGTCACCTCCTTTTTCACTTTTACCACCTCCATTTCCCCCCTTCCATTTGCCTTTACCCTTCTTATCCTTGTTCCAAGAACCACCTTTTCTTGAACCTTGAACTAGCTTGTAGGGCCTGTTCTTGAACTTTGTCATTGCTCATTTCCTTGATTCTCAATTCATGAGATTCAAGTGTTCCTTGCAGTTCCTCCACCTTGATATCTGCAAGAACCTTAGACTCTTCAATGGCTACCACTACATGATCTAATTTGAGGTCAAAGTTCGCAGCACCTTCTCCACCATCATCGAGTCTGAGATTGTTTCCCCACACGTCTTCATTTGATTAGTGAGTGTCACCATGCGATTGAAGTATTCTGCAACCGATTCTTGTTCAATCATTTGCATTAGCTCATACTGTATTCTCAGGATTTGTAGCTTCACTTTCTTCAATTTGTCGCCACCCGCGTAAGCCTTCTCCAGAACCTCCCGGGCATTCTTTGCTGTCTCGGCTACCATAATTTTTCAAACACGTCTTAATCCACACACTGATGGATTAGAAACAAAACCTTACAATCCTTCTTCTTTAGACCACGGTGAGTCACTTTCTGAGCATCAGTAGCTCCTCTCTCCAAGTCTGGAACACCATCATTCACTACATCAAGAACATCTTGATAGTGAAAGATCACCTTCATTTGCACGACCCACCTATCGTAATTCTTGCGGCTGAGCACCGGCAAATTCGCCGGGAAATTGTCATTGTTGCCCATCCCTGATAAAGACGCCATGCATGCCCGGATCGCACAAAGAACGAAAGCTCTATGATACCAATTGTTGGGATTATGAGATAGATTGCACACACTCTCACACAGATTCAAGAACATAGAGAAGGAGATAGAGAATAAAGTGAAAGAGAGAGATATTGATTGTAACAGAAAAACAATTTCTGATATTTACTTCATTAATTCGATAGACACTATTTTATACAAATGTGATTACACATTTCACATTACATGGGCCTAGCCCAGTCCACTAATCACAACACTACAATATACACCCCCCTTTATTACTAAACAACACTATATTGAATTACACTTCTCAGTAGTAATGTACTTATTTTGTTTTTGTTTTTTTAGTTATTCTTAATGTTTTTAGTTGTCCATTGTGTTTTAGTTATTAAAAATTTAATTTTTTATAATAATTAATCAAATTTAAAAAGGTTAAATATTGTATGATTAAATATTTTAGTTTAAATTAAAGTATTATCCTAACTAAAATTAATTTATAAATTCAAATATTTCTTTTTAAATTTATAGGATTAATTAGATGTGTCATCTTTTTAATCCTTCAAGTTTTTGGGACAGAAGTTGCGACACTTTGGTGGTTTTTAAACTCACTTTCATAATAAATTAAACAGTAAAGTCCCATTTTAGTCCCTGATAAAAATTATGCGATCCATTTTCGTCCCTGACAAAAAAATATACAAGTCCAGAAATAGTCCCTGGCATCTTCAAAACAGGACCACGTTAGTCCCTCCGTCGGTCTCCTTCAAAATCTGTCACTTAATGTGCTGACGTGTCACGTTAAATGCTCACATGACACATTAACTCTCTCCACAGTGGCAATACGTGTCTATTTTTTTTTCTTCTGCAAATCATGTTTGGGACGTTTTAGTTCCTGACTATGGCAGTTTTGGGACTTATTAGTCCCTCTACCCCATTGTTACCATTTTCAGAGTTCTTGTTCTTCTTTTTCTTCTTCCCTGAACCCTGACGTCCAATTCATTTCATAGTAATGCTTATAAGATTCTTGTTAAAGACAAAACAAAAAAGCACAAAAACTATTATCTTTTCAAAATAATCAATTTTTCAAAAACATTTTATTTTTGTTTCCAAGTTTCAATGGGATCTGTTAAACTAGGAGTACCATGATTTGGTGACTTGGAGTACCATGATTAGTTGTTACGCCTGGAACAATTGTTTTGATAAGGCAGTTGAACTGTTTCAGGTTCTTCAGAAAGAAGGGGTGGTGGCTAATGAGGTTGTCATGGTAGGTGTGATATCTTCTCGTGCTTATTTAGGGGAGAAAGCTCATGAGTATGTGATGAGAAATAACATAACTTTGAATGTGATTCTTGGGACATCTGTTGTTGACATATATGAAAGATGTGGAAGTGTTGAGAAAGCTATTTGGGTTTTCGAGCAACTGGAAGAAAAGGATGCTCTCTTGAAGCAACAAAGTTCTCCAAGCTGACAACAAATTGGGAACATAATCAACATAGGGAAAACATAGCTTTGAAATCAAGTAAATGCATATGAGACAAACCATGAAGTTCCTTTTTGAATTATCCACTGCCAACAGTTTTCGTCTCCGACATCGGTTGCTGGACGTCAGAGTTTAGGGAAGAAGAAGAAGAAGAACAACAAGAACTCTGAAATGGTAATAATGGGGTAGAAGGACTAATATGTCCCAAAGCTGCCATTGCCAGGGACTAAAACATCCCAAACCGGATTTGCAAAAAAAAAAATAGACACGTATTGCCATCGTAGAGAAGATTAACGTGCCACGTGAGCATTTAACATCACATGTCAGCATGTTCAGTGACAGATTTGGAAGGAAGCTGACGGAGGGACTAATGTGGTCCTGTTTTGAAAATGTCAGTCAGGGACTATTTATGGACTTACTTTTTGTCAGGGACGAAAATGGATCGCGCAATTTTTGTTAGGGACTAAAATGAGACTTTACTCTAAATTAAATTATCAAAAATTAAATATTATTTTTAAAAGATATAGTTAAATGCGACATCTTTCTTGGGTTTTTGGGGCACAAGTTGAGATAACTTGGTGGCTGTAAAACCTATTTTAATAACAAATTAACTTACTAAAAATTTCTTACTAACAGTCTGATTGTTTGGCGTGAAAACGCCGAGAGAGAGAATGCAGCGAGAGAGATTGCCAAGAAAAAATAATTTTCGTCCGCTTGTTTTGCATGAAAATGCAGCAAGAGAGAATCAGATGTCACGGGACCCACACCTTTTTTTTTTCCTTCTCAAGACTGCGAAGAAAATGGTCAGAGGGGATGAAAATTTTATTTTTACCATTATGCCCTTTTTATTTTCTACCATTATTCTCTCCTTATATCTCGAATTATTTAAATTTTTAGTCAAGGACATTGATGTCTTTTAAAAAATAATCAACACTTCTCTCTTCTCTTTTTCTTATTCCAATCAATACCCCAAATCTACCATATTTCTCATCTTTTTCTCTCTTTTCATACTCTCTCTTCATATTTTCTCTCGTGAACCAATCAGACCCTAAAAGTGTTAATTAGAAGTGCCGTCTTCTCAATCCTTGGGTTTAGCAAAAAAAAAAAGTTCTGAAAACTTAGTTGTTCTAAGACTTCTTTCCATGATAAATTAATTCATTTAAAAATCACACAATCATTTTTTTATAATGAGAACTACATAGCTTTGAATTCTCTACAGCACCAAGAGATAGGTAGGATTAGGAACCACTCCTGTCAAGCTAAACGATAAATTTTCATAGTTTTTCCTTCCATTGTGATAATTAAATCCTGTATGTAATAAAATTCATAAACTTTATTTATTTTTTTGTTATTATTCTTATTAAGGGTATAAAATAAATAAATTCAAAGTTAGCTTTATTTTTAACTTTCAATTAGAGGTAACCTTTACTAGGGTTAATACATTTTATTTGCATAATTGACAACCAAACCCTAAATATGATTTTCTTTTTCTTTTTAAAAAAAATTTCAAATATTTTTCTGAACAAATAAACAATCATAGAGAATTTCCACTAACTGAGCCAAAATAAATTGTTTTTAATTTTAGAAAGAAATTACGTAGCTTTAAATTCTATACTGCACCAAAGGATATGTAGAATCAAGAACCACTTCTGCTAAGCTAAACAATAAATGTTGTATGCAATAAAATTCATAAAATTCATTTTCTTTGTTATTATTCTTGTTAAGGGGTATAAAATAAATATTTTCAAAGTTATCTTTATTTTGTACTTTTGATTAGAGGTAACCTTTAGTAGGGCTAATACCTTCTATATGCGTTACCGACAACCAAACCCTAAAAAAGATTTTCTTTTTCCTTTTCAAAATTTTTTCTGATGTTTTTCCAAACAAATAAACAATCATGGCAAATTACCAAACTTTTTAGCTGGCCTCCTCACATGGCACAACCAAAAGAACCTGCTTTTAGTTTTAAGAAGAAAATCCGTAGTTTTGAATTCTCTATTGCATCAAGGGATACGTAGGATCAGGAACCCCACCTGTCAAGCTAAGTAATAAATCCTGTATATGACAAAATTCATTTTCTTTGTTATTACTCTTGTAAAGGAGTATAAAATAAATATTTTCAAAGTTAGCTTTATTTTGCACTTTCAATTAGAGGTAACTATTATTAGAGCTGATACTTTTCATATGCAAAACCAAGTACCAAACCCTAAATATGATTTTCTTTTTCAAAATTTTTTCTAATATTTTTCCCAACAAATAAGCTATCATGGTGAATTACCATATTTTTTTAGGGGATCGCCTCACGTGGCACAACGGACCGAGCCAAAAGAAACTGCTGTTAGTTTTAGTAAGATACTATGTACTTTTGAATTCCCTATTGAACTAAGGGATACATAGGATCAGGAACTACTCCTGTCAAGCTAAATAATAAACCTTGTATGTAATAAAATTCATTTTATTTGTTATTATTCTTGTTAAGGGGTATAAAATAAATATTTTCAAAGTTAGCTTCATTTTTCACTTTCAATTAGAGGTAATCGTTAATAGGGCTGATACCTTTTCTACAATCAATATAAGAATACAAAGGGCTGGCAAAATTACTAAACTAGACTATCATATTTTTACCACCTATCATTTTAAAGGGGTAAATATGTCAATATAAATAAAAATAAATCAAAATAAAAATTAAATTCACATAAAAAAGTTAATTTTTAAACATGCTTTTACCTTTTTCTCTCTCACTTTTTACTTTTTTCCTCTCTCTTCTCTTTCTTCTCTCTCTCACGTGACACTCTTTCTTCTCTCACACCCTCTATCTTCTCTTTCTTCTTTCTATTTCTTTTTTTTTGTCAACTTCTTCTTTCTATTTCTCTTTTTCTATATTTTTATATTTTATCATTATAATTTTTTTATTATTTATAAATAATTATTTTCGTTTAAAGTCTTAATAAAAAAATATTACATATTGTCAATATAATTTTATCGTCTTTGATTACGTATCAAAATTTATAGATATATTTATTATATATTTTTTATAGATGATTATTTTACTTTTGATTCTTAAAGGGAGAACATTACATACTATCAGTATAAATGATTATTTTTCTTTTGGGTACAGACGGGGAAACATAAAATATTGTCGGCATAACATAAAAATTTATAAATATATTTATTATATATTATTTATAGATGATTATTTTACTTTTCACTCTTAATGGGAGGAAACATTACATACTATCGGTATAAATGATTATTTTTCTTTTGGGTCCGCACGGAGAAACATAAAATGTTTATTTTTTGTACGAGCGTAAACGTCTTTATTATTTATAAATGATAATTTTCCTTCTCAGTCTCGATAGGAAAATATTACATGTTGTGGGTGCAATTTTATCGTCTTTTAACACATATCAAATTAATAAATATTTTTATCATTTGTAAATGATTATTTTGTTTTATTTGTCCTTACGGGGAAGCATTACATGTCGTGGGTGTAATTTTATCGTATTTGAACACATATCAAATTTGCAAATGTCTTTATCATTTATAAATAATTATTTTGTTTTCTAGTCCTTATGGGAAAATATTACACGTTGTCGGTGTAATTTTATTATAAATAATTATTTTGCTTTTTAGTCTCTACGGAAAAACATTACATGTTCTGGTGTAATTTTATCATCACTAAACACATATCAAATTTATAAATGTATTTATTATTTATAAATATATTTAATTTAGCTATGATATTGTTTTATGGCTATTAATGCATAGAGGTGATTCAGAAAAATGTTATTAAAATTGATAGAAGGACCACTGTATTAAAATATTTGCCAGGTCAAAAGATATAACAACTGATATTCAATTTTAGTTGATACATGTAAATACTTTAGAAACATTTATTCCAACCAACACAGCGCGACCCGTTGAGATGCACGGGTATTCTACTAGTATATTCATAATTGGCAACCAAACCCTAAATATGATTTTCTTTTCCTTTTTCAAAATTTTTTCTAATATTTTTCCTAACAAACAAACAATCACGGCGAAATACCAAATTTGTTAGCTGGCCTCTTCACGTGCATAACTCACCGAGTCGAAAGAATTTTTTATTTTAGTTTTAGGAGGAAACTATGTAGCTTTGAGTTCTCTACTGTACCAAGGGATACATAGGATGAGGAGCCACTCCGGTCAAACTAAATAATAAATTTTTCACAATTTTTCCTTCCACGACAATAATTAAATCCTGTAAGTAATAAAATTTATAAAATTCATTTATTTGTTATTATTCTTGTTTTTTTGTTTGACAAATGTAATTATTCTTGTTAAGGGGTATAAAATAAATATTTTCAAAGTTAGCTTTATTTTACATTTTCAATTAGAGATAAATTTTAGTACTACTACTTTCTACACGCATAACTCACTATCAAATCCTAAATACTACTCTTGTCCCTACATGTAAGACTCTTTTGACCAATGCATAAAAATTAAGAAAACTAGTTGAAAACTAGTTTTTACATTAAATTTATCAACAATGTGTATGTTTTTTTTCCAATTTTTTCCTATAATTTTTCTAGTGTTTTTCCTAAGAACTAAACAATCATGGCGAGGCGAATTACCAAATTTTTTAGCTTGCCTCCTCGACACAACTTATTCAGCCAACATAAACTGTTTTTAGTCCAGCGATATAACAACTGATATTCAATTTTAGTTGATAAATGTAAATGCTTTAGAAACATTCATTGCAACTAACACAGCGCGACCCGTTGAGATGCACGGGTATTCTACTAGTATATTCATAATTGACAACCAAACACTAAATATGATTTTCTTTTCCTTTTTCAAAATTTTTTCTAATATTTTTCCTAACAAACAAACAATCACGGCGAAATACCAAATTTGTTAGCTGGCCTCTTCACGTGCATAACTAACCGAGTCGAAAGAATATTTTATTTTTTTTAATTTTTAATTTTTAATTTAGTTTTAGGAGGAAACTATGTAGCTTTGAGTTCTCTACTGTACCAAGGGATACATAGGATGAGGAGCCACTCCGGTCAAACTAAATAATAAATTTTTCACAATTTTTCCTTCCACGACAATAATTAAATCCTGTAAGTAATAAAATTTATAAAATTCATTTCTTTGTTATTATTCTTGTTTTTTTGTTTGACAAATGTAATTATTCTTGTTAAGGGGTATAAAATAAATATTTTCAAAGTTAGCTTTATTTTGCATTTTCAATTAGAGATAAATTTTAGTACTACTACTTTCTACACGCATAACCCACTATCAAATCCTAAATACTACTTCTGTCCCTATATGTAAGACTCTTTTGACCAATGCATAAAAATTAAGAAAACTAGTTGAAAACTAGTTTTTACATTAAATTTATCAACAATGTGTATGTTTTTTCCTATAATTTTTCTAATGTTTTTCCTAAGAACTAAACAATCATGGCGAGGCGAATTACCAAATTTTTTAGCTTGCCTCCTCGGCACAACTTACTGAGCCAACATAAACTGTTTTTAGTCCAGCGATATAACAACTGATATTCAATTTTAGTTGATAAATGTAAATGCTTTAAAAATATTCATTGCAACTAACACAGCGCGACCCGTTGAGATGCACAAGTATTCTACTAGTATATTCATAATTGACAACCAAACCCTAAATATGATTTTCTTTTCATTTTTCAAAATTTTTTCTAATATTTTTCCTAACAAACAAACAATCATGGCGAAATACCAAATTTGTTAGCTGGCCTCTTCACGTGCATAACTAACCGAGTCGAAAGAATATTTTATTTTTTTATTTTTTATTTTAGTTTTAGGAGGAAACTATGTAGCTTTGTGTTCTCTACTGTACCAAGGGATACATAGGATGAGGAGCCACTCCGGTCAAACTAAATAATAAATTTTTCACAATTTTTCCTTCCACGATAATAATTAAATCCTGTAAGTAATAAAATTTATAAAATTCATTTCTTTGTTATTATTCTTGTTTTTTTGTTTGACAAATGTAATTATTCTTGTTAAGGGGTATAAAATAAATATTTTCAAAGTTAGCTTTATTTTGCATTTTCAATTAGAGATAACTTTTAGTACTACTACTTTCTACACGCATAACCCACTATCAAATCCTAAATACTACTTCTGTCCCTATATGTAAGACTCTTTTGACCAATGCATAAAAATTAAGAAAACTAGTTGAAAACTAGTTTTTACATTAAATTTATCAACAATGTGTATGTTTTTTTTCCAATTTTTTCCTATAATTTTTCTAGTGTTTTTCCTAAGAACTAAACAATCATGGCGAGGCGAATTACCAAATTTTTTAGCTTGCCTCCTCGACACAACTTATTGAGCCAACATAAACTGTTTTTAGTCCAGTGAGTACAGCCTGGTGATGAACGCTGGGAGCCGCATGGATGGATCTAGGAATTTTGATTAGTGGAGGCAATATCATATACTATAAATATTTATGTAAAAAAATATATCGATGCATAAATGATAAAATAATGACATCATTATCATAGAGCAAAAAATTGAAGATTAATAAAACTATAACATTATATACCCAAAAAATTTGAAGATACCTCATACATTTACGAATTATAATTGCTCTTTACGTGTTATCATATTTTAAAATTATTGTATGTTTTTTTTTCATTTTCAACACTATTAAAAATATCTCTCTATATATGTGACCGAACAATCATTCAATAATTCATCTCTCAATCATATTAAAAGAGAGTAGCTTATTTTTTATTTTTTTCTCTTTAGTGGAGTCAACACTTAATTTTAAGTGAGAGCGAAATAAAATTACCCTCAATAATTAGTAAAAAAACAAATAATTCTGTAGGTTAAGTGCATTTATACCAAGTGCATCCGAGTTCGAACGCGTAACGATCCGGTTCCGGCTTCCCTCTAACTTCTTCTTCCCCGCTAACCAAAAGTACGAGGACAAAAAAATAAAAAATAAAAATAAAAAATCTGCTAACGCATCCAACGATGTAATGTTGTGTGCTATATAACGAGCAGACATCACTCGTACATCACTCGTCACTCATTTCAGTTTAGTCTGTGACTGTGTGTCGAGACTCGACTCTGGTGAGAGGAAATGGAGGTGAGGCGCGACATAGACGATTTGCCGAAGAACGATGCGAACTATACAGCCTTAAAGCCGTTGTGGTTCTTGGAAAGAGCAGCTCTGGTGCACCCCACCAGAGTATCAGTGGTGCATGGATCACGGCGGTACACGTGGCACCAGACTTACCAGCGTTGCCGTCGATTCGCCTCTGCTCTTTCCAATCATTCCATCGGTCCCGGCAACACTGTAACTTACTTATACCCTCAACTCAACCTCTCTTTCTGTTCCTTTTCTCTGAATAATTATTTATTTATTTTCTCTTCTCTTAAAAAAAAGATTAAAGCATGTCCTTTGGATTACATAGCCTAATCATTATTTAGCTTAATGAAATCAAACAATACTTTTGTATGACTAAAACAACAATTATTATTGTTATTATAATAATAAAGCAATACTTGTTTTAGGCTCAAATCTGTGTTCTTTAAGCTTGTAAGATTTCTCGGAACCGTGTTTTTCTCCAAAGTTCTTTTGATTATGTATGTGAAATAAAGTGAAATGAATTGGTTTATCCAGCTTCTTTTTGGTAAGTTGTTTGCGTGTTAAGGCATCCGATAACCTGTCAATTCTTTTTCCCTCTCATTTATAACAAGAAGAAATTAACTACTGGTATATAAAAAGATAAAGTACAATGGCAGCTAGATTTGGGATCATGTACTCTATTCAATTGTATTATGGACCAAGTATAAAATCTAAACATCAAATTAATTGCTTACCCCTAGTTATTTTAGTGTTTATTATACATCAGATTCCACATTTGACTTGCATGTTATTGTTGGTGTTCTTTGTCTTTTTCATAAGCATTTGTTCAAGTGGATCCAGGAGATGGAGCAGAGACAAAAAATTCTTTGTCTTTTTCATAATCAGATTCGGCTTGTTCAGTTATTAAGACGACATGCAAATACCTATTAAATTTGCACCCTAGTTCATGAAAGTACCTAGGGAATCAGGGATTTTTGCAGCCTGTTTATGAACTTCTGGTGGAAGATCTTATTTTAAACATCATGGACTTTATTTCCAATCTTTTCATTGTTTTAACTTTTATGATTTTATCTAATAGTCTAGATATCATTTTCATAATATGTGTGTGTGTGTGTTTACACACAGTGTTTTCTCTGCCTAATACTAAAGTAATTTTCTAATGCTGCCAAATAGGTAGCTGTTATTGCACCGAATGTTCCAGCCCTTTATGAAGCTCATTTTGGAATTCCAATGGCAGGAGCTGTAGTGAACACTGTTAATATCCGGCTAAATGCATCAACAATAGCTTTCCTTCTTGGTCATTCATCAGCAGCAGTTGTAATCGCAGATCAAGAGTCCTTTTCCGTGGCAGAAGAGGCTTTGAAAATCTGGTCTGAGAAAAGCCAAAGCTTTAAGCCTCCAATTTTAGTTGTCCTTGGTGATGAAAACTGCAATCCCAAGACACTCGGATATGCTCTGGCCAAAGGAGCCATTGAATATGAGAAATTTCTTGAAAGCGGTGATCCTGAATATGCGTGGAAACCTCCGGAGGATGAGTGGCAGAGTATTGCTTTGGGTTACACATCTGGTACCACTGCTAGTCCTAAGGGTGTGGTATTACACCACAGAGGGGCATATCTCATGTCTCTAAGTGGAGCTCTTATTTGGGGGATGAATGAAGGTGCTGTTTATCTTTGGACACTACCCATGTTTCATTGCAATGGCTGGTGCTATGCTTGGACACTTGCAGCTCTTTGTGGAACAAACATCTGTCTTCGGCTGGTAAATTAGTGAGTTTTGTTTTGTTTATGATCTGCTATTATTGGAGTGATTGAAACAAATTGTTGTTAACTTGTTTTCCTTATTGGCTAATATGCTGTCCATGCCTTGTTGGCAATTTCTTATTCTATTTTGAAATTTGATGCTATGGTTGAATGCTAGTATGTCAAATAGATGAAATCCTCGTTAAGCACATGACTGATGAGCCTCTTAAATAAGTGACATGATTGTTGTATATAATTAATTTATCTTGAATTTATATAATATTTTGACCGGGATTTCAAAGTTTTTCTGAATAATAATCTATTTGTTGTTCTATTATTGGCGGTACCATTCTAATTTAAAAGCTTAAACATAAATAAGTAGAACAATTCTCTATTCTGTGCTGCTTGAAGCAAATGTGTTTAAATACGCTGCTTTGTTCTTAACTAATACTGTTGTATATTTTCCTGAGAGTTGTTTTCTTTAACTGCTACCTAGTTGATTGTTATAGATGTCTGCCGTCATTCACCTTTCTTTATGCATTTACACAGGTAACAGCTAAGGCAGTATATGCGGCCATTGCCAAGTATAAAGTGACTCATTTTTGTGCAGCACCAGTGGTGCTTAACACAATAGCCAATGCCTCTCCTGAGGAAGCCATCCTTCCTCTACCCCATGTTGTACATGTTAATACAGCTGGGGCAGCTCCTCCTCCATCTGTAATTGCCGCAATGTCTCGACTAGGATTTCGTGTCACTCACACTTATGGCCTCTCAGGAACTTATGGCCCCTCAACCGTATGCGCCTGGAAGCCAGAGTGGGAATCACTTCCCCTAGAACAACAAGCCCGTCTCAATGCAAGGCAAGGGGTGCGCTACATTGCCTTGGAAGGCCTAGAAGTTATGAACACAAAAACCATGCAACCTGTTCCTGCAGATGGTACTACTGTTGGTGAGATTGTGATGCGGGGTAATGTCGTCATGAAAGGATACTTAAAGAATCCTAAAGCCAATGAGGAGGCCTTTGCAAATGGATGGTATCATTCTGGGGATCTTGCTGTAAAGCATCCAGATGGATATATAGAAATTAAGGACAGGTCAAAGGACATCATTATCTCTGGTGCTGAAAATATCAGCAGTGTTGAAATAGAGAATGCTTTGCACTCTCATCCTGCAATATTGGAGGCATCAGTGGTTGCAAGGCCAGATGAGAAATGGGGCGAGTCTCCTTGTGCGTTTGTGACACTGAAGCCAGGAGTGGATGGTACTAATGAGCAGCGTCTGGCTGAAGATATAGTTAAGTTCTGCAGGTCCAAAATGCCTGCTTACTGGATCCCAAAATCAGTTGTGTTTGGACCGTTGCCAAAGACAGCTACTGGGAAAACGCAGAAGCATTTGCTGAGAGCAAAGGCTAAGGAAATGGGGCCGCCTATCTCGGGATGAGCAAGTTGTGAGTTGAAACCATGTTACATAGACAATAATAAAAAAGAAATGTTGCTCTGTGATGTATGTAAGTATGATTGTTCTTATCAATGTTGTCAAATACGTGAATCGGACTAGGATCGGGAGAAGGGTGAAAGATCGTAACTCGGAGGATCGTAACACGAATCGTAAGATCCTACCAAAATCGTAGGATTAAAACTCGGGATAGGATCGTAACACAGAATCGTAGGATCGTAACTTCTAAAACATAACAAAATTCATAAAACTAAATTCATAACAAAATTCATAATCATAAATTTGTAGCATGAGATTAAGATCCAAAACAGAAACAACTCAACATAAGTTCAAAAACAAAAACTTAAGTTCATAATTAATCTAACTTCTAGATAATTAATCTAAAACTTAAAATTCTAGATATCTAGGATAGCATTCAATCCAATTTCAGGAAAGTCATCCTCCTCCTCCATATGATCTTCAGTCTCATCAATTGCATCTTCACCTTCATCAGCATTAGGAATCTCCAAATCATCTCCAAGTGCTTCACCAATGCCACCACTACTACTTGCATCTTCACCAACCTGAATTGGAGTATCCAAATCTAAATCCAAATCTGAATTTTGATCATTCTCCACAATCCAATCATCGCCAGAAGAATGATCATCAACTCTATAATCATTTGTTTTCCTAACTTGCTTCTTCTTGTTGATTTTTGAATTAACCATCACAAAGACCACATCATTCATGGTCTTTTGCTTTAAACGATTCATTTTCTTGGTGTGGACCTAAATAATTATAAAATTAATTAAAACAGAATATACTAGGTAATTTAAAGAATGATATACAATTTACTTAATAAATTCAAAATCTTACCCTCTCAAAGGCACTCCAATTACGCTCACAGCCGGATGAACTACATGTTAAGCTAAGTACTCGAATAACAAACCTTTGCAATTCCGGATATGCATCGCCATAAGATTCCCACTATTGTGCTGGAGTTTTGGTTTGAAGTGCACGCACAGCTAATGTACTACCAAACATTCCAGCTTTACTTTTGAAGTCCTCGAGCTGGTAATCAATCTTAGTTCTTTCATCCAAGCTTCCCACCATCCTTTCCAAACATTCATATATTCCTTTCTTAACTTCATAATCAACTTTAAAAGTTGGACTATAATGCATCATGGGGTTAAGATAATAGCCCATAGCATGCAAGGGCCTGTGCAGTTGCTTATCCCATCTTTTGTCAATGATTTTCCATAGGGGGTGTAGCTAAGAAAGGAGAAATAAATCAAATTAATTTCCAAACAAAGTCTATAAATTATAAAACCAAAAAGTAACAAGTGGAAGACAATTACCTCTTACGAACCCCATTGAAGGCACTTTGTATCCTCTCTTTAGCCCGATCCATTTCTTCGTAAATGAATCCCATGGCTGGCTTGTCGTCTGAATCCACCAAGCGCAACACTCTAATTAAGGGATATGCACCCCTCAAGCAGTTCACAATATTCTTCCAAAATCCCTTATCCGTAATCTGATTTTCAACAAACACTCCATCCTTAGACTTTGCAAAGGCACTAGATTTCCATTGCTCAGATGTGAACATTTTTATTAATGCTCCCTTATTATCATTCAAGCAACCCAAGGTCAAATAAGAAGTGGCAAAACGAGTAGCAGCAGGTCTAATCAAGTCTCCACCTTTGGTGAAATGATGCAATAAAGACATAAGGCCAGTTCTTGAATAGATATAAGTTGTAATTTTTTTACCAGTTGCAATTGTCTCGCTGTGGAGGGGTATGTTTTTCTCAAAATCTTCCAGCATCAAGTCGATGCAATGAGCTGCGCAAGGTTTCCAATATAAGTTCTTCCTCTTCTGCATCAATAAATCACCAGCTGCCTTGTAATTTGCTGCATTGTCTGTGACAATTTGGACAACGTTTTCTTCCCCGATCTCATCAACAACATCGTCCATCATCTTGAAAATTTTATCAACTGTCTTGGATATCTCAGATGCATCAATAGACTTCAAAAAAACAGTTCCCCTAGGACTATTTACCAGAAAATTTAGTATAGTCCTCCTCCTTCGATCGGTCCATCCATCTGTCATAATGGTGCATCCATTTTTTTCCAAAAAGCTTTATGTTCCTCCAAAATCAGATTTGTTTCTTCTACCTTTTTCTTCAAATATGTCACCCTGATCTCATGATAGGATGGCGGTTTAAATCCTAAACCATGGCGGGCAATAGAACCACACATCCTCTCAAATTCTTCGCTCTTTGCCACGTTGAAAGGAATGGCATTATTGTAGAAAAAAGAAGCAATGTCCATGCATGCATCCTCTCTCACACTCTTCTTGAAAATGCTATTGATAGTAGCCTGAGTGCTCACTCCCCTTCTCTTGAAAAGGTTTGCACCATCGGTCTCAGCAATTTTTTTTCTTTTCCCAGCCTCATCATTTGATTCAGAAGTGCTTCTAATATCTGCTTCAAACTCCCTTTCAGTTGTCTTTTTAACCAGTTTTTCTTGCAAGGATGCAACAACATTCCACATCTGCTTTCGAACGTCGTCTGGAACAGCTATGCAGCCTTCAACATCCTTCTGTGTTCTAGCCAAGTGGTGTTTCAAACGATAAACACCTCCTGAAATAATTTTCCCACAATGTTTGCATTTTACTTTCCTTGCGTTTCCATCAATTGCAATACAATGCTTCCATGCAACATCTCCTCTCAGTCCAACAGTTTTTTTACTCGATCTGACATTAGACCCACCAACTGCACATGCATCTGTCGTATTTGCACTGGTCCCAGCATTTGAAGACATTTTCAGAGAGAGTTTGGAAAAGAGTATGAGAATTGAGAAGTTCTCGCCTTTGTGTACGAGCAATGTTGTCAGAGTAAGAGGAATATTTATAATGGTCGTATGGTATTTGGGAATCGATAGAATTCTAAACAGTGAATGAGACTTTAAAGAGAAGGAGACAGTTGCAAACAAATTACGAGATGAGTCCATTTGAATTCTAAACGATTTAGGAGCAGATTAGGATAGTGGGTGATAATGGGGATGGGGAACGAGAACGACGATCAGGATTCTGGATTTCTGCTTTTATTTTTGATAGTCACCGACTACACTAGAATATTCTAGTAGGAGAGGATATTAAAAGGGCCCGAGCAGAATAATAAAATAAATGGGCTGGGCTGACTTGTGGGAAAAAAAAGGGGTCCAATGCTTTTTTTTCGAAAATGGGTCACGAAAACCCGGCTCCCATTAAACGGGTCACGAATACCCGTGTTCCTTTCTTTCTGAACGAAACGGGTCGCGAAACCCAGTGCTCTCTCTGCGCGCGGCGACGAGCTTTCTCTGCGCCGCTTTCTCTGCGCGCGGCGACGACAACAAACGCACAAACGAGTGCCTCAAACTCGGAACGACACGCGATTTAGCGATTCAGCGTCCCAGCACGACGATTCACCAACGATTCGACATTTCTACGATCCTTATACCGATTCAAATCGGTTTTGTGCGCATAACTCGTAGAATCGTACGATTCAGCGAGTCAAATCGCGATTCTGACAACATTGGTTCTTATTATTGGTTTCATCTATAAATGAAAGCTTTTGAGAAATTCAATATAAACCATAACACCTTGTGAAAAACTGTCTTCTGTGCGTTTGTGTCTTCTCACTACTGGTAAGCTCATTCATGAAGTATTTGTAACCTCTATTTTCATCTCATTCTCGCACCGTGGCCCATCAATATGGCTGGACAAATTTTTTCAACTCATGACACCCAGGTAAAAAAAATTCTTGGTCATGTGGGCAGCAAAACCTCTTGTAAGTTACATTTTAATTGGATCATTTTATGACATCACATTTTATAACAAGATCATATGTTTTCTTGTTGAATAGTGGCCCTCAGTTACATAATAATCTTAATATTCTAGACCTAGTTAGATGCAGTTAGATTCTTTGTGTAATTAGTTATGATCCGGACCTGTACAAGGCCCAAGTACTATTTAATGGGCTCCAACTAAGCTGACCCAATTTACATAGCTTCTCATAGAAGCTAACCCTTGTTTGAAGGCTATATAAGCCTAAGATAGTCTCCTATTCAGGTACGCCTCATTCTAACCCTATCACCCACCTCATTCATGTATTGACTTGAGCGTCAGAGTGTTTCCAGGTGGCCACCACCGATGTCTTCTACCGGAGCACGGAGCGGCTCATCTCCATGGTAGCAGCTCTCCTCCAAGATTTCACCACTGTGATCCATTCTCTATCTCACTCTTATGTTACTCCGGAACATTGGCGCCGTCTGTGGGAACGATTTTCTGTACTCTATTCTCATTTCTCGATCACGGTGGTTACCGAATGAAGGAATTCAACAAAAATTTTACGAAAGAATTATGATCAAGAACCGTGACTAATTTCTTCCTCGCACAATATTCCCGGATTTGTTCCGACTTGCTCCGATCTGCTGGGGTCTGGCTGTTCGGGTGAATCTTCACGATCTCTGTGAGATAGAAGCAACCACGCAGAGGAAACCTCAATTTTTTTCTTCTACCCCTGGTGTGCAAGAACGCCAGTATTCACAGCAATATCTGAATGCTTAGATCTATTCTTCGTCAACGATCTACTTCGTTCTCCGAAAACAGAAATCAGATCCAAGATCTGATCATGAGCGTATTTGGGGAAAGGACCAGAAATCTCGTATTAAGTCAAGAATCCGGATGTGCATCAGCCTCCATCTCTTTAAATCTTTCCGAAGTCCTCTTCGCACTTCCATGACCAGAAAAAGAGAGTGCAAATAAATACCAAATCCAGATCTGAAATCAGGGAAAGATTCAGGTCAAGAATCTCATAAAGGATCAAAAGATCTTCCTGGATCATGAATACGTTTACTTTTGCTCCTCCATGGCGGTTCAACGAGGAAGTCTGCAACGCTAGCGATTGCGACGAGTTTGCGACCGATGCTGCCATCGGATCCGAGTTTCCTCCCATCCGAGCTGATCACGATTTGAATGGAAGCAGGGCAACAAACATTGCTCCATTCTGCCTTGATCTGAATCGATCTAAAACTGAGTCGATCTAAAACTGAGTTCGGCTATGGCTTCTTCTTTATGCCACCATCAAATCTAAGGTAAGGTCCAAACCTTTCTTTTATTATTTTTGCTAATCTGTTTGTTCATGGTGGACATCGACACCGACGTCAAAGAAGACCGAGGTAGCCGACTAATTCACCGTCGAGCCCAGTGTTGCCCGGAGGACATGCTTAGCTCACTTTACAAGAAAAAAATGGATTACTGAAGCCAACCCACTTCAATCTCTAATAATAGTATACGCCGATTCCAAATCTAGTCTCGACGGGCAAGATGTTTTGATTTGGCTCTCATCCGACCTCGCTGTGGTACGACAGTTTGTCGTTCTGTCGCCAGCGTCATCGACGTCATTGCTGCATCAGCAGCGATGTCGCCTCAGGTTCTTAATATTTTTCGGTATTCAGATGGTGAAGATGGTAGTTCAATATAGTGTTCCTTACAACTTCATTTTCAACACTATATATGCTCTTAAGTATACCTCTTCTTGACCAAATATTACGAATTGTTAAACTGTTGGTGCTAGAGCCTGGTTCTCTTTTGCAATACCCAATGCATTAGGCTTGCTTCCAATATCCTGCATGGTTTTATTGACGCTAACTTCCTTAAATTGAGAAAACATGCTCTCAGAATTGCTAGTGCATTGGTTTCTTTGGCAGGAATATTATTTTTCTTGATATGTTGGAAACTAACACCTGAGTTTGAGTACTAACTTCACATTTCCAGACTATACCTGATGTAGAAAACTCATCAATTTGGTCAAGGACTGATCCTATCCCCAAAATTCCTGCGTACCACTAACTGAACAAGTGAATCTGGGTTTATCCTTATTGGATTGCTATTTGCCATTTGTTATATTTGAATTTTAAGGCTATTTGCTATTTGCTATATGTCATCTTTAAATGACAACACTTAAATAACAATTCTTGGATATTACTCCAACTAGCACAACACATTACTTTTTAAACAATGTGTCTGCTTGGAGCTGGTCATTTGCAGGAGATGATAAGCACAAGCTAGTGAGAATCAATTCCCGAATCTGAATTGATCTGAATACTTAATACTCCTTGACAGATTCGAATCCTTGGGCCCAAATTTCAGAGGCCGCTAGCTTCATATATAAAAGGGCATGCCTGCTCACAATTAAATGCAGGTTCTTGTTATTTTCATTATCTGATATTAAATATGGTAGCATTGAAAGAATTTGCAGGAAAGTGGGCATTCATCTTGTGCCCCTATAAACCAGCATTAAAAAGAGACTTTCTGCTATGTTTATTGCACACAACAATTTGATGATTAATTCCATGGATTGGTCAGAATGATAAGTCAACTGAGATTGACATGTTTCCCTAGAGAACACCACCATTTATATGACTTGAGGAAATTCCTTCAACTGGTGGCTTATTGTTTTGCCCAGAAGCTCACTTACAACAAGTTGATCTGCTATTCAATTCAAGGAATTCAGCTTGAACAAGAATTCGGGTTCATGCTTATTCGACTGTTTGTCATGCTTAGTTTTAGGGGTAGTTCAATAAACTAATGATATGCTCCCATAAAGGGTAATGAAATACTTGATACAATATATTATGAAAAAGATACAGCTGCCAAGCTATTTTGATGTCAATTACTCAAACATCATCTAACCTTAATTTGGTTCGTCTCCCTCTTTAACCACTATTTCTAAGTGGTTCCAAATACTTATGATTTCTAGATTGTCAAGGAAGGGACTCATCCAGGTGTGTTCCAATCCTATAGACTTAAGTTGCGACAGATTCAGGTGTTTGAGTGGGAAATATCCACTTGACGTTACGATGACGCACCACCATCTTTTTCATACTGGCCAGTGGAGCCTTTGAACGAAAACAAATGGAAATACATAAGAGCACTGCAATCTGAAGGTGTGCAATTCGATGAGATCAACATGAAGTTTTCCTTCCTCAATCATCTTGGCTTCTTCCTTGTCGAGCGTCAGCACCTTCAAGCGTAGAGCAACCTTCTCAAGTGAGACAAAGCATTGCTTGGAAGTTTGCATATGTTCTCCTTGGGTAGGAACTGATAAACAAGATCAAGCCCCAAGTCAAAATACAAATTAAAGCCTATACCCGGCTAGACTCCAGTTCTGAAAATCCAGAATCATTTCCCCAAAGCGGGGAATATCAATTTTATCTCGATTTTCATTCAATCCATGAAGGTTCAATGCCAACAAAACAACGAATCAATCCCTAATGGGTAAAATCTGTCTTTATTCGATGATATGGTAATATTTTGGAAGTTGTGGTTTTTTCCTTGTGCACGACTATATTCCAGAGAATATATTCTACAACACTAACACTCCACCTCAAGGAATGCAATCTATTCCGAATGAAGAGCTGGAGTTAAAGAAAATCCAATAGCTACTTCCAGTCACCAAGTTGAACATGTCGGATGACCCAAATTTATTGCATCAATGCTAGAGGTTCTGGTCCTTTAAGACAGAAACTGCCACTGCTGCAGCAATTTCCAAAGACTTGAATTCCAAGAATTTAAGGAGCCTTTGCCTACTGATTCTAAGAAGCCCTCATTCGCAAGCATTTCTGCAATAGATCCTGCATGCGTGAAGACATTGAATTCCCTTATTTCCCTGAACCTCTTTATGTTATTTCTTTTTAATGCTAAAACAAACATGCTCTTCTTTCACTATTGCTGCTGCAACATTTAGTTTACAGGAAGAAAGCTTGTTTTGGTTGCAAATGGCGAAGTAATCAAAATGACAATCATCAAAGCTGCATCAAATACTCGAACCTGAAAAAGGGCGCAGACAGTCCAAGCCACATGTGCAGGAAGTGTTCCCTACAATCAGTATAAAACCAACAATATCTACTATTGCATATAGTAGTTCAATGCACTGCATTGCGTCAAAGATTTGCAGAGATCTGCATTCTATAGACCGCGTCCAACTTATAAAAAGCTTGAACAGACCCACAAAATTAACAGCAAGGCACTGCCCTTATAGGATGAAGAATGCTTACTGCGGTATAATTATTGTCAACCACGTCGTTCAATCTGCGATGTACCTTGGACGGAAATCATTTTCAATGCGTTTTGTGAAGGACAATCCAGAATTTATTGAATAAGTGACCGCAGGTGGCTCATCCTGTTTTGCAGTGGAACACTCTCAGTCAATGAGAAACCAAGGGTGAAACTCGGTTGGCAACAGAATTTAATAATGTGCTCTTATAGCTCTTGGCCACATCATTGATTGAATCACCATTTTCTTTCTGCTCTTGCAAATCATTTAATTCTCCTGCAAGGTTTCTTCAAATCCTTTAAGGAAAAATAATGGGACAATTCCAACATGGCTTGGCTATGAATTTGTAGCCTCTGTAGCATTTTTCAGCAAGCCAGTGGCTAAAACTGTATAGAGCACGAGCCTTCTCACTGTTATTACTCTTATGGTAATATCTGTTTAGTCTTTATACGTTTCTCATGAGTAGGAATTGATAGGCAGGGGGAATTGAGAATCAAGCCCAAATCAAATACAAATTAAGGCTTGTGTAGGCTAGATTTCTGTCATGAAATATTTCAGGAATGCTGCATCAGAAACTTCCTCTCTCGCCATGACTACGGGCACTCTTTAATAAGCTCTTGTATGATTTCATCCGACTGCAAGAAATTAGCTGAATTTGCATAGCAAATCCAATAAGAGCACATTGCCAAATAAGTCTCTGATGAAGCATCACGACTTGTCCACATTTACCACAAGGAGTGGAGTTTATTCCAAATAAAGAGCTGGAGTTAGAAAAAATCTAGCAACTACCGGAAACCGAGTTCAACACCTCGGACAACCTGAAAATTTACAACATCTAGTAGATTATTTCTATATAATTACTAATGATTTCTTCAATTGAAGTTGTACATGATTTTCTTACACAGGAACTAGATAACTCCTAAATCGGCAAAGCGAAAGCTTCCATGACACCTCGGCTCCAGAAACGCCGAGATTCCCCTTCCGAGATCCTACACGTGGTCCTGAAAGAATCCGACAGCTCAACATCACCACACCTTCAGAGGATTTCGGTAGGCCCCCCGACTTGCCTAGCCATCAAGTCGCTAAGGGTCACTTCACGGTCACATCCACCCGAGGTTACGATGTTCACTCTGACCGCCGGGGTAGAGGAGAAAACTCCCTTAGCCGGGCTGTTTCTCCGAAGAGGTGACACCGCCAATTTAAAAGCGATTACTTCGGCATCAACAAGACCAGATTCCACCTCCGAGCTCCTACACTTGGTTGAGATCGAATCTCGACATCTCAGTAGATTTCCCCGCTGAGCTCTTAAGCTCGGATGAGGAGGACTTCGGCATTTCGACTTCACACCTCGGTTTTCGAGGAGGGGATGCTATTTTCATGCTTTAATCAAGCCACATTATCCTAGGAACCAATAGTGAGAGATTTGTTGTTCAAAGAGGGCAGCACCTATTGTCTATCATTTAATTCCATCAAATTGGTGAGATCAAAGCCTAATTAGGCACAACTATTTTCACTTCTCCTTAGCTAAATGATAGGAACATGAGAAGCATATGAAATTTGTCCCAACTTGGGCAAATTATTGCCTCCAAGAGCAGTAGAAGCAGCTTCATGAAGACTGCACACCTCAATTGATGCGTGATCTGAACCTTATAATATTGTTTATTAAAAACACCTGAGCATTAATCAATTTCAAAGATGTTGCAGCAACTTAATCTGCTAATAGGATTTACTTTTTAATATATTCATATTTTAGACTACTTGTCTTCTGTTTTGTATGATTGCAGGACATCGGCAAGACCAAATTCTCCCTCCAAGCTCCTATGCTTGGCTAAGAGTGAATCTCGGCACCCAATAGGTTTCCTCGCCAAGCTCTTAAACACAGACAAGGAGGACTTCAACACTTCGATATCACATCTCGGTCTTTTGACGAGGTAGACATTTTCATGATTTATGCTTATCACTTCAGTTATCTGAACCTAAGCGGCACTTGATACCAATTTAAAAATAGTTACAACAAATTCGCAAATGGATTTGCTCCCAAATGTATATCCCCAACACACCGGCTAGTTTGGCATGGGGGCAACACAATCAAAACACGTGTTTATATTGTGCACATCTTGTATTTTTTGACTAACATATGCAGGATAACAACTCTGTGAGGGTTAACTATGCTTACAAGTCAGCTTCACATTACATGAGCAACCGACTTGGGGGCTTATTATCCGGATTTATACAAGGACCAAGTACTATTTAATGGGCTCCAACTAAGCTGGCCCAATTTACATAGCTTCTCATAGAAGTTAACCCTTGCTTGAAGGCTATATAAGCCTAAGATAGTCACCTATTCAGGTACGCCTCATTCTAACCCTATCACCCACCTCATTCATGTACTGACTTGAGCGTCGGAGTGTTTGCAGGTGGCCACCACCGACGTCTTCCACCGGAGCACGGTGTGGTTCACCTCCATGGTAGCAGCTCTCCTCCAAGATTTCACCACTGTGATCCATTCTCTATCTCACTCTTATGTTACTCCGGAATAAGTTATATACACAATTTGATGATTTTAATCTTCAATTTATTCTAGTCAGAGAATTTTAAAAAATACGGTTAAATATATTTTTAGTCATCGTATTTAAAAAATTGACGTGTTTTCAGTCCTCTTGAGGAACTAAAAACACAAATTTTGTATTTTATAGGAGCTAAAAATGAATAAAATTTTTATAAGAACTAAAATTGAATGGCCGTGATTTTATAGGGACTTACAACGTATTTAACCCTCTTCTTGCCCAAAGCTGGTTTGTGTGAAGGAAAATAATGAATTATATAGGTGAAACAAAAAAGGATTATTTACCTTGCCACCTAAGATGTTGTTTGGATTGTTAGAGTGGGTGGATATTTGTTTCAAGATCTTCATATTGTATGGTAACAATTTCTTGTAATACTGTTTCAGGTGGTTATGGGGTGGCTACAGGGGGGCCCTTTGCCTGGGGCTTATGCTACAATAAAGAATTGAGTCCTGATAAATTTTACCGTGATGACTACCATAAATTAACCTATCAATGCAGTTCTGGAGCAACATACTATGGCCATGGTGCCATTCCAATTTACTGGTATTCATATTTTGAGATTTCTTGAGTATTCCATAATTTCACCCTGAATCTGATCCAACATTGAAATTTCATTACCTCTATTTGCTTTGCTTATTTCCACATGTTTTGTGTTAATTTGAGTGACTGGTTATTGGTTTTGTTTAGAAAAGTTTATTGATTTCCTAACAAAGAAACAAATGCTTTTTACAAGTCTCTGCTTATTTGTAAAAAGTAGTCAGAAGCAATTCTTGTGAGTGGATATAATTCATAATTCTTGGAAACATAGTTCCTTCACTCTTTTTTTTCTTCCTTCTTACATGTTGACAAATAATTTTATGCAAAGGTTTACGAAACTCCAAGATGTTAAAAAACGATCCACTACCGCGATCTGGAACGCGACTTCATAGTTTTTTAAGTCTTCACGATCGTGATTGAGGCCGCATCGAGTGCATTTGACTGCTATTCTCCACAATATCAAGAGTCGTGATACGACCACGACCACAAATTAAAACCTTACCAAACTCTTAGATAGAAAGACATAATTGTTTGACAATTTATCATCATAAGTCCTTGTTTTTTATTTCTTGATACCTTCATGACAGGAGCTACAACTATGGAAAAACTGGGGAAGCCTTGAAGGTGGATCTATTGAACCATCTAGAATACATAGGACAGAAAGCAACATTGGCTTTTCAGGCAGCAATCTGGAAGTGGATGACCCCACCTGAGAAACACATACCTTCAGCTCATGATGTGTTTGTTGGCAACTGGAAGTACATTATTCAGGTTGATAAAAAGTACATATATAGGCCATATGGAAAATATTGTCAAAAGTTCTTTCCCTTTCCTAATCAAATTTCTTAGTATAATTATATTTGGGGGAGGGATCAAATTACACCAAAAAAGTTACACTAAATGTTACACTCAGTTTTAGCCGTTGAGTTTGATTTAATCTAACGGTGGTGATTTATTCACTTTAATGATCACATGACCCACATCCAAGAAGAAACCCTCCTTCCCTCATCTCCCTTGCAACACAAACTTCATCCCTGGACACCCAGCCTTTAACCGGGGCTGCTCCCTGACCTTCTCTTCTCTCCTCTCCATGATTAGCTGCCCCTCCCAAAACTTGCTTTCTGAAACCTCTTCAGCTTGCACACCAATTCGTCAATACCCAATTATTCAAGGTTTGTGAGCGAGAAAATCTGTTCTGAAAATTCGTCACTGAAACATGCATTCCTGATAAACACTTTGATCTTGATACTACTATGCAAACCAATGTCCGTCCAGTATCTGTAGTCCCAGAAAAGTCCTTTATTTGATTTTTCATTCAAGAGGAACTTGAGGTTGAACTAAAAGCATTAGTTGAAGAAAAGTGGGCCGTGCATAAAGGTTTAGAGAAAGTGGAGCAAGAATTCTCTGCTTTTGAAAATGAGGGTGAAAATGATGGCACTATATCTTCGGGATACGATTTTAGAGAAACTCTAAATGATTAATCGATGGCCCTAAGTAATTATTATCAATTCCTCATCATTGTTTGTATATTGAAAAAATTTAATTACTGTTCATGGCTTATTGATGCCGTTCCCCATCAATTTTTAAGAAACTGATTCTATGTGTTTATGGCTGGGAGCAAATGTGTTACGGTTGCTCTAGTTCTAGAAGTTTTTTCCTCATCATGGTCGAGACAGTGACTTGATCACTGCTCGTTCGACAAAAAACAAGAAAAACGAATATGAGTTGAGTTTTGAGGTCCCATATTCCTTTTCCTTGTTTTTTGTCGATCGAGCAGCGATCAAGTCACTGTCTCTATTGGATGAATAAATCGTTTATCAGTTATAGTGTATAATCTGTTATATTTGTTAGTTGACTTAGTCAAATATGTTGCCCCTGCCTTGAGAGGAAGGGTTCTTGTTGGTCTGAGACCAATTACTAGTGGAATTGGCAGCGATTAAAGGTGAAGTGTCACCAAGATTGGGTTCAGCATGCGTTCTTTCATGCTGAATGACCAAAGAAAAAAACCTTATTGATGGAAGGTAGGGGTTCAAGCAGTAAAATCTGGGTTTTGATGGTTTGATAGCTGTCATTCAAGCCTTTCAGGAAACAAATGACATACTCATTGTCTTTGTGTTCCTTCATGCATTTGGTCAGATTGCAGGGAAAAGGATTGTGGCAAGAACAGGTTGGTGTAGGTCTCAAGGATTCAAGTTCCTCCCAAAGGGTCTTTAAATCGGTAAAGAAAGTAGATACATTTCTATCTCCTTGCTTGACAGAATGCAATTCTTGAAGTATATCAGAAATGCGAAAATGATTACTTTTAGTGTATCGATCTTGTAAATCAAGCCAGAGGTCACGAGCATTATCAATGTAGATGGTGCTCTGTTGAATATGCACGGTCAGAGTGCGATTAATCCACGAAATGACCAAGTTATTGCATCTTTCCCACTGATCATACAGAGGGTCTTCCTTTGAAGATGGAGTAATGGTGTCATCGATGAACTTGTGCTTGTTCTTGGTCAAGAGAGCACGACGCATAGCACGGCTCCAGGCATGGTAATTCTCACCATTGAGTGGTGGTGAAATCAAAGCGGCACCTGGGTTTCCCCAGGGTGAATGTAATAGGGATTGGTGGGATTTAAGAGGGGACCGGGATTGGTAATGGTGGGTGGTTGCTGGATTTCACTCTCATGGGTGGAAGCAGAATTCGAATCATCCATGGTGAGGAAGATTGATTGAAGAAATCAGGATGAAGAAGATGATGTTTGAAGATGGAATAGGCAGAAGCAGTATCAAACTGATACCATGTAATCAAAGAAATTGAATGTGGAATCTTGGATATTGGGTAAAACGATATATTGAACTACCTCATGTATTGAATTGAATTAGAGAATGAAAACTGGATTACATCAATGATAGGGGCATACCCCTATATATACACAGAAGAACTAAAGAGCTAGAAAACTAACTAACAGAAATGAAATAACTAACTATGACTATAACAGAATATTTGACCAAGTCAACTAACATATTTGACCAAGTCAATTAACAAATATAACAGATTATACACTATAACTGATAAACGATTTATTCATTCAATAGTCTCGTTCGTGATGACGAGCAGGACCGCGAGCTTCTGCTTTTGGGGGGTGGTGGTGGTCGTCGTTGAAGTTTCAGATGACTTTTAGGCACTTGTGCACGGTGGTGCTACTCATCTAGCTTGTACACCTTAGAACTCATCATATTCTTTTTTTGTTTTGGAATATTTTATATATTACACTAATTTAATCAAAAGAAATGTTATATATTAGCTTAAATATTTGAATTATGGTGGTTTCTACGGTGAAGAAGCACTTCAAATGGTTCACCGGTGGACCAATTTTATACACCTTTAGATTTATTAAAAAATAATCAAGGGCCTAGATGAGTTAGAAACAAAAATAAGAAACCTACAACTTTCCTCACCCTCTCTATCTCTCTTACATCTGTCACGCTGCTGCTTCTTTTCGTGTTCACAAAAGACGTTGCTCTTAGCCCAAAATCCGGGCACAACCTTCGTCTCACCCCAAAATCCGGGCTTATCATTTGCTTCTCTGTTTTGCGATCTGGATTTTTCATGTTATTGCCTCTAAGGTGTTTGAAGAAATACCTCTGTGATAGTACTGCTATGGTTTTTAGTCTTTTGGGGTTGGTGTTTGAGGTAAGGATGGTGAGCTTGGTATGATGGGGTTACAGGGGTTCATTAGAATTGTGGGTGATGAGGGACATGGGTGTAGGGAGGGTGAGATAGTGAGTGTTGTTGGAAGTGTGGTGATTGACTATGAAGATGAACTTGGAAAGAAGCTGTACCAGTTTTATTGTTTTTAATAATAAAAGAAATAAAAATAGGGACTCATGGGCACCGTAACGGCCACATGTGATTTTTTTAACATGTGATTTTTTCCACATAAGCAACGTAATGGACACATGGGCATTGTGACGGCCACATGTGATTTTTTTAACGGAGTTGGACGAGAACTCAAAAAAAAAAAAGTCAACGATGTTAATGTTTAGAAACTTAAAGGACCAACTTGTGAAAAAAAATAAGATAAAGGACGAATTAGAAACTTGAAATTAAGTTACAGGACCTCGGGAGTAATTTTGCCTAAAACAAAACATTATATCTTAGAGATTGACCATATTTTAAATAAATTCATTTTGTTTTGCCATTTAATGTTATATATATTATTCTTGCAACAATGTTACGATAATGAGAAGTGGTACAGTGACAAAGGTGGTGTTTTACAAGTTAGATTACTAGGGTTCGAATGAGTATAGATCCTCTTCATTTCTCAAAAGAAATGGAGATTTTCATTACTATAGTTTTTAGGGTATAAATGCATATATTTTAAAATAGTGACATTAATTATGTATTTATGTGCGATTATACATCCAAAACTATAGTAATGAAAATCTCTATTTCTTTTGAGAAATGAAGAGGATCTCTACACGGTTCGAACCCCCTTGATGGGAAACTTTTGAATTTTACAGACACATAAGCAGATACATCAGCACCCTAGACGTCCACATCAGCACTGTAACGGCCACAGAACCCAACCTAGTTTTTCTGGGCTGAGTTGGATTGGATAGGTCGGGTTCGTGGGTCGACCGAAACCCGTATCCACTCCTATTAAAAGAGCTACAAGGAAGCTCTACACCGATAGTAGATCAGAATTTTGTTTCTTGATAGTAGATCAGAAAATTTGAGTTTATTTAGAGAAAAGACACTTTTCCCACTTTATATTGATAATGTTACTCTTAAAAGTTGCCAAACAGGTGATGATTGAACGATTTGATTAATCAGAATGGTCCGAAAAGAGAGTATGCTAAAAATGACAATGCATGTACTATTATTATGAATAGAAAGCAGATAACAAATCAGCAATAGGCTTTATTAAGCACAATCAATTAGTAACAATTTAAAATATTAAACAATAATAGAAAAGTACTTCTTATACTATTTCGAATTTTTAATTGACACGTATGAAAATGACCCTTTCCCAATGGTGACTAGTTTTCGAAGAAAAATGGGAAACCTCCGCCACCAAGCAAGCGTGACATAAAAGCGAACTTCACAATCACACAAGCCAGTAGTATGATGGCCATTAATCGTAGCTGAAAACTGAGTAACACAGAAACTCCAAGAATAATAATGTGAATCTCACTGTCATGTGGCGCAAGTAACTGAACCAAAACAAACTGTTTTGTTATAAAGAAGCAAAAACAAAAAATGGAATTCTCTGCTGAGTAGGTCCCTAATAAATAACAGCCGTTGGATCACCAATACACGTATCCAACGATGCACTATTGTGTGCTATATAAATACAGAAATGATAAATGAACAATGTTTTTTGGACACCGTATATGGCCACCGTATGTATATATAAATTTTTTAAATCAATCAAGTGCTTGTGCTTCCCAGGCTGTGAGAGCATGTCGGCCCAGTTGACTGACTCTTCTGTCCAGATCACTTTTCCATTCTCTTTCTCCTTCTTCTTCCTAACTCCTTTCTCTCATGCCAGAAGAATAATCACATCTCATCTCATCGCCATCTTCCACTCTCTTCACCTCACAATCACAAACAACCATGAGGTTCTTGCAAAGGAACCTCTTATCTTCTCTTTTCTTACTTTCCTTCTCCACAATCTTCGTCCTTTCTCACCTATTCTCTCCCCCCGACAACTGCCTCATTGATTGCGGCTCCATTGCCCCCACCACCCTCCTCGACAACTGCCCTTTCTCCGGTGACCTCTCCGGCAAACGCATCCATCTTCACTTGGAGCGCATTTTTTGGCACTATAATATACCATGTGTTGAACGCGCTTGAAGCACATCTATCCGTGCTCGGAGTGCAAATTGTTAATTTCATTTTGTGTTGAACGCGCTTCAAGCGCATCCATCTTTGGAGCGCATTTTTTGGTTTTTGTCTCTGTCTCATTTGCGCTTGAAGCACACCCGTATGCGCTTGAAGCGCATTTAGCGTAGTAGCCTCTGCATGTGAGCTGCTAGGACGCAGTAGTTTCTTTTTTATTTATTTATTTATTTATTTATTTATAAAACGTCTCCTTTAAACCATTCTCCTCACTTGTACCCACTATGCTCGGTTCTCTCATCCCTCCCTCACAGTTCCCTCATACCTCACGATAATCACATGAATATAATTGCCTACCCTTCACATAAATTGGTGTGACAGAAAGGAATGGTTAATTATATGCAGAAATGTGATTAATCGTGTTCAAAATATGGTTAAATTTGATTTTCATTTGGAAACTGAAAAATAGGATTTTCTGTCTGAGGCATGGTGTGTCCTTGATGGTTCAGAGCTTCTTGCTATACTGGTATATCATGTGAGTGCATAGTTGCCCACCCTTCACATGAATTGGTGTGACAGAAAGGAGTGGTTAATTGTGTGCAAAAATGTGGTTAATCGTGTTCAAAATGTGGTTAAATTTGATTTTCATTTGGAAACTGAAAAATAGGATTTTCTGTCAGAGGCATGGTGTGTCCTTGATAATTCAAAGCCTCTTGCTATACTGGTATATCACGTGAGTGCGTAGTTGCCCACCCTTCATTAAATGGTTAATGGGATACTCTTGTGCCATTTCAAAACCTTTAATAACTCAAATCATATGTGGTTAATGCTGGGAATATAACTGGTTAATTGTGTTAAGGTAAGTGGTTAACATAGTTCATTAAATAGTTAACCACTTACACAAACCTTGTTAACCACTTAAACTGATGTTAACCACTTACACAAACCTACGTTAACCACTTACGCAAACCCTGTTAACCACTTAAACTAATGTTAACCACTTACATAAACCCTATACACCATTTACACCACTTACACAAACCCTGTTAACCACTTACACAAACCCTGTTAACCACTTACAGAAACTGATGTTAACCACTTACACAAACCCTGTTAACCACTTACAGAAACTGATGTTAACCATTTACACAAACCCTGTTAACCACATGTGATTCATAACCTTTCTATACTTGACCCAAGTGAGGCAATTGGCACTTTAATACATCATGTGATATCATGTGGTTGTGTATCCTTCAATTATACGGTGTCACATATGTGGTTAATTACGTGCAAAAAGTTGGTTAATCGTGTGGTAATTGTGGTTAAATTGTATTTCCCGTCACGTACCTCATATTTTGGCTCACAAAATGTCCTCAACAGGCTGGTACTTGAGCCAAGTGAAGAAATTGGCAATGTTGGCTTAAGTACTAGCCTGTTAAGGACCTTTTGTGAGCCAAAATATGAGGTTCGTGACGGGAAATACAATTTAACTATACTCATCACATGATTAACCACTTTTTTGCACGCAATTAACCACAAATATGTGACATCATATAATTGAAGGATACACAACCACTTGGTATCACATGATGTATTATAGTGTCAATTGGCACTGAAGTCTCAAGTACTAGCTTCTTTAGAACATTTTGTAAGCCAAATTATGAGGTCTATAACAGGTAATAAAATTTAACCACACTTATCACACGATTAACCACTTTTTTTGCATTCGATTAACCACAAATCTGTGACACTTTAACCACTTTATAATTTTACAGTGTTGTAGGTTTGTGGTTAATTACGTGCAAAAAAGTGGTTAATCGTATGACCTGTTTGGTTAAATTCTATTTCCTGTTATAGACCTCATAATTTGGTTTTGAAAATGTTCACAACCCATCAAAAACGTGGTTAATGACTTGTAAAATCTTGATTAATTCAAATGATTAGGTGGTTAATGGGTGGTTAATGAGATACTTTGATAAAACAAATATGGCTATTAACCATCTACAACACATTTTAACCACAAATTTCAACCCTAGTAACCAAAGTTTGATGGAATGAATGAAAGTAAAGATATGAGCATTATATTTTGATACCTTCATACCATTAACAATTCAAAACAGCCCAAAAAAGATTTACAACAAGAGTTATATGACCTTTGTGGTTCATATCTACCATGTACAACCTTAGATAATTGTTCTAAGCAACCCAAAAAAATCACATCGATAATTATCCAAATTGCTCATATCCATATCCCATTCACAAACTATTACATCACTGTCCTTTTCTTTTTCTCACATACGTGACTTCAAATGGACTTCGAGTTGAGACACTTTGGACACGCTTCCTTGGCTTGTCCTTAATTCTAGTTATGATGTTTGATGTAGACCTAGCACCACCATCCATATTATGTTCACCTGTTAACAGTGATCCAAATGTTAGATATTAAATAATATTTTAATAAGTCACACTCATTCAAATAAAGTTTATGTCATTGCTAAATAAATCACTCATTCAAATACAATTAGTTAATAAGTTCCTTACATTTTTATCGTTTGAGCTACTTGATCCTTGCATTCTTGATGGTGCCCTCTTGATACTATTGGTTTATACTACATAGAAATGATAGCAGACCACTTGCAAAATACAGCTAGTTAAGGACCTTCCAAACATGGTACAACACATCAGCTCAAAATTTCACCCTTCCAACATTTTATATGCTCAGAAAATATTGAAAATGCTCCTAGGAGGCAGTTTTCTAGTGTGTGTTCATTCTATAGCTATCCTGTATGATATATCATACATACATATTAGTTATGCACTTCATGAAAATGACATTGCAATTCCAAACCACCTCTATGTGGAACTATAATTAAATTATAATTCATAAAGTACAAGGGGCTATGACTCACTGTATGCTGCCATTCTGCTGTGATAAAAAGGGTTATCAGCAGGGTCATTAGCTAGAAAAAATCAACGTGGTAAAAGCAGATCTTTCAACTATCTAAAACAGGACAAATGTATGTTAACAGACATACAACTTAATAGACATGTAGATAAATATAACTCAATTATCTTCAATGCATTAAAAGAAAAGAGAAGAAAATAACTAGTTGCTGCTCAAGATAGTTCTTGCTCCCCAAGAAAGCAAGCACTCACATGCCAAATTCTACTTTGGTGCTGTCTACATAGCCTAAAAATTTCCACCCCTTCAAGTCATTCACAATCAATCAAGAATAAATTCCTCTTAGTACCTCTCCGGCAAGCGCATCCATCTTCACTTGGAGCGCATTTTTTGGCACTATAATATACCCTGTGTTGAACGCACTTGAAGCGCATCTATCCGCGCTTGGAGCACAAATTGTTAATTTCATTGTGTTGAACGCGCTTCAAGCGCATCCATCTTCGCTTGGAGCACATTTTTTGGTTTTGTCTCCGTCTCATTTGCGCTTGAAGCACACCCGTATGCGCTTGAAGCGCATTTAGCGCAGTACCCATTCATGGTTCAAAATAAATCCCAAATCTTATGGGTTGTAGGTTTACCTTAATGAAGTCCAAATATATCAACTTCAAGAAATGGGTACAACTCCTTTCAACCAAAGACACCAATCTTCATCCATAGCTTTTCGTGAGTGTAGGAGTTTATGTGGAAATTAGAGAGAACAAAGGGGACAAGAGAAGGAGAAGATGTTGTGGTAGAAGTAGGGGAAGCGACTAAAGAGAAGAAATTGGGGAAGGGGACTTTTGGGAGAGGGGAATGTGTGGGTGTTAGGTTTTGGTCTTGGAAATAATGGTAAGGGAGCCTCTGCCCCAACGGAAATAAAATGCCCTTTTTTTCCCAGCCCTTTAATGAAACGGGGTGTTTCAGATGGCAACCCAGAATCGTTACCTAGGGGTTCTCCGGTGATGGGTTCTCTGCTTTGGACCACCAAAGATTGAAAACAAATCGTGGCTGAGTGACGGTGTTGCACGATGGGGATTAAGCCGTTCTCTGGTGATGGTGCAGCGAACGTCGGTGGCAAGGAGGATGGGTGTTGCGAGGACGAGACCTAGCTACTTCGCTCTATCCATCGTCGTGTGCAGTGCGCAAAGAAAGAGAATGAGACTACAGAAACTAAGTAAGACTGAGCGGGAGAGAGAAAGAATTAAAATAGAAAGCGAAAGAGAAAGACAAATTCTCACACAAATTATGAAAATACCCCTCTCAATATACGGTGTCGATCGTAGATTATTTAGAGAAAAGACACATTTCCCACTTTACATTAATAATGTTACTCTTAAAAGTTGCCAAACAGGTGATGATTGAACGATCTGATTAATCAGAATGGTCCAAAAAGAGAGTGTGCTAAAAATGACAATGCATGATTGGTAGCTCCTCTTTTTCAGGGTAGTTCCATATATTACTTATAGTGGATTGGTATTGTGATTGACCCGTGTGAAGGATTTGATGAGTATCTCTTCTTTTTTATTTCTAGATTTTTTGTATTTTAGCAAATTTGTCTTTTTATTCTGGTGAGAAGGAATGCTGAGTTGGTGTCTCAAGGGTATCTTAGTGCTTAGTATTTTAGTTTCTGGACAGATCCAATGTTATCTTATTCTCGAAAGATCTTTTATTGCAATGTAAGGGGAAACACTTGGAGAAGAATCCTTTCTCCTATTCTCAATCTTTCAATAAAATTGTTCTTTTCTTTTAGTTATCTTTGTCAAAATGAAAGGTTACATTTTTTGTGGTATTATTTAATTTGCTTCTCTTTCGTTATCATTAAGAATGTAGAGATATATTTCTCTTATGCCATTTCCTCCTAATGTCCAAAGAAATTGTAGTCTTAAGGACACATTTAATATAGATAGATGATTTATTTTTCTTTTATTTGTAATATAATTCCCTCGCTCTACGTTTTTCGTGGCAGGTTTTTATTACATGACCATTTTATTGTAGACAACAATAAAATACAAAAAGTAGACAATATTTTATTGTTTATGAATTTTTTTACAATTTCTTGTGCCAAGCAGCGCAATCAACCCGTGCGAATGCACGGGTCATATTACTAGTTATGAATAGAAAGCAGAGAACAAATTAGCAATAGGTTTTATTAAGCACAGTCAATTAGTAACAATTTAAAATATTAAACAATAATAGAAAAGTGCTTTTTATACTATTTCGAATTTTTAATTGACACGTATGAAAATGACCCTTTCCCAATGGTAACTAGTTTTCGAAGAAAAATGGGAAACCTCCGCCAGCCGAAGCAAGCAGCAGAAAACGCAAAAACGAACTTCACAATCACACAAGCCAGTAGTATGATGGCCATTAATCGCAGCTGAAAACTGAGTAACACAGAAACTCCAAGAATAATAATGTGTGAATCAGAACAAACTGTTTTGTTTTAAAGAAGCAAAAACAAAAATGGAATTCTCTACTGAGTAGGCCCCTAATAAATAACAGCCGTTGGATCACCAATACACGTATCCAACGATGTACCATTGTGTGCTATATAAATACCAGACAGCCTCGTCGAGTAGCACTCGTCATTCAATTCAGTTTCCTCTTAAATCACGAGCGGAAACCAGAGCGTGTGTTTTTCGAGACTCTGGTGAGAGAGCGTGGTGGAGGAAATGGAGGTGAGGCGCGACATAGACGATTTGCCGAAGAACGATGCGAACTATACAGCCTTAACGCCGTTGTGGTTCTTGGAAAGAGCAGCTCTGGTGCACCCCACCAGAGTATCGGTGGTGCATGGATCACGACGGTACACGTGGCACCAGACTTACCAGCGTTGCCGTCGATTCGCTTCTGCTCTTTCCAACCATTCCATCGGTCCCGGCAACACTGTAACTTTCTTATACTCTCAACATATCTTTCTGTTCAGTTTCTCTTACATTTTTCATAGCTGAAATTAGTTCTTGCCTCTTGATACATTTGCTACTAATTAATCACAGTGAAAAATACTGTTTTTCACTTTTTATAATTGATGCCATTATTTGAGTGAGCGTTTATCAGATGTGATTCTGAATGAACTTGATTTTATAAAATTGAGTTTGAAATTTAAATGATTTTTGTTTGATTGTTTTTACTCTAAAAACAACAAGTTTAATATAAAACTTATTGTAAAATTTATTTTCAATCCAACGTAAAAGCTACTTTAATCACTTCTATTCAAACCGTGATTTAGAGATAAAATCGATTTTTGTTTGAGACAACCAAACATCTTTCTTTTACACAAAACCCCATTTTCTTCGATCAAAGTTGTTTTGCAAATGGTTTTCCAAACATGTGTTTGGTTCTGCGATGAAGAAAATTGATTTTGAATTAATTGATTTTGTAAATTGATTTTAGTTAAAAGTGAGTTAAATGTAAAGTGATTTATGTTCGGATATAATCCCGTAAAAGTAAGTTGAGCAATAAATTTGAGAGTAAAAATCACTTTTGGAGACAAAAGTTATAAATCCTAACTTCAATTTAGAATCAATTCTAGAGACAAAATCAGTTCTACTCGAGAGCATCCAAACATGTCAAAATCAATTTTATGTCTCTAGAATCACTTTTGGCTCTCCTAAAACTGAAACCAAACATACACTACATAAGATAAACCAGATTCAGTGATCATGGTATACGAATTACTTCCTTGTTTTGGTCTTTGCACCATGTAAAGTACTGGCTTGGTATTGTTATTTTATGTTCCACAATTTCACTCACAATGTATGACTTCCTTGTAGATTTATGTCTGGGGATTAGACAGCCTAATCGTTATTTAGCTTAATAAAATAAAGCATTACTTTTGTACCCACATAAATAACAATAATATAATATATATTAACAAAGCAATACATGTTTTAGGCCCAAATCTATGCTCTGTAAGTTTGCAAGATTTCTCAGAACAGTGTTTGTCTCCAATGTTCATTTGATTTTGTACGTGAAATAAAGTGAAATGAATTGGTTTAATATGTGTCTTTCTAGTAAAGTTGTTTGTGTTCAGGCATATGATAACCTTTAGGTTCTTTTTCTTCTCATTTATAACTAGAAGAAATTAACTACTTACTGCTATAGAAAAGATAAAGTACACTTGGAGAGATGAGAGATTCTCTATTGTATTATAGATCAAGCAGTAAATCAAACCTCAAACTAATTGCCTGCCTCTAGTTATTTTCGTGTTTTCATAAATCAGATTCGGCATTTAGCTTGCATGTTGTTGTTGTTGTTGTTGTTGTTGTTCTTTGTCTTTTTCATAAACCTTTTGTTCAAGTAGATCCAGGAGATTTAGCTTGTTCAGTTATTAATGTGACGTGCAAATACTTATTAAATTTTCACCCTAATTCATAAAAGTACCAAGGGAATCAGGGATTATTGCAGCCTGTTTATGAACTTTTGGTGGAAGATCTTATATTAAACATCATGGACTTTATTTCCAATCTTTTCATTGTGTTAATTTTTATCTCTTGATATCATCTTCATTGTATCAGAGCGTATTCACACCGTAGAAGTTTTTTCTCCCCTTGTTTTTCTTGGCCTAATACTGAAGTAATTTTCTAATGCTGCCAACAGGTAGCTGTTATTGCACCAAATGTTCCGGCCCTTTATGAAGCTCATTTTGGAATTCCAATGGCAGGAGCTGTAGTGAACACTGTTAATATTCGGTTAAATGCATCAACAATAGCTTTTCTTCTTGGTCATTCATCAGCAGCAGTTGTAATCGTGGATCAAGAGTCCTTTTCCTTGGCAGAAGAAGCTTTGAAAATCTTGTCTGAGAAAAGCAAAAGCTTTAAGCCTCCTATTTTAATTGTCATTGGTGATGAAAACTGCAATCCTAAGGCACTCAGATATGCTTTGGCCAAAGGAGCCATTGAATACGAGAAATTTCTTGAAAGCGGTGACCCTGAATATGCGTGGAAACCCCCAGAGGATGAGTGGCAGAGCATTGCTTTGGGTTACACATCTGGTACTACTGCTAGTCCTAAGGGTGTGGTATTACACCACAGAGGGGCATACCTCATGTCTCTAAGTGGAGCTCTTATTTGGGGGATGAATGAAGGTGCTGTATATCTGTGGACACTACCCATGTTTCATTGCAATGGCTGGTGCTATGCTTGGACACTTGCAGCTCTTTGTGGAACAAACATCTGTCTTCGGCAGGTAAATTAATCTGTTTTGTTTTGTTTATGATCTGCTATTATTGGAGCGATTGAAACAAATTGTTAACTTGTTTTCCTTAATGACTAATATTCTGTACATGCCTTGTTGACAATTTCTATAGCTTGAAGTTTGATGTTATCATATCAGCAAAGCTAGTAGGTCAGTTAGATGAAGGCTTCTTTGAGCTCATGGCTGATGAGCCTCTTAAATAATAGTGACATGATTGATACAAAGTTTATATTGAACTTATATAATAGTTTGACCAGGATTTCAGAGCTCTTCTGAATAATAATCCGTTTGCCTTTTTTTTTTATGGGGAGAATATTTTAATTTGAAAGCTTAAACATACATAAGTTTAACAAATCTCTATTCTTTGCTGCTTGAAGAAAATGTGTTTAAAAAATACACAGCTTTCTTTTTCTGAATTCAGATTCACTGCGGTCACATATTTCATGCAGTGAGCAGTTCGGAGCCGTTGGATCAAGATTGGACGGCTCCAATTTTAAACTCGGTAAATTGGCTTTAAAATAAACTTGAAATTGGAGCCGTCCGATCTTGATCTGACGCGTCCGAGCTACTGACTGCGTGAAAAGTGTGACTGCAGGGAATCTGAATTTTTTCTTTTTAACTAATACTGTTATATACTTTTCTGAGAGTTGTTTTCTTTAACAGCTGGCTAATTGATTAGATATCTTTCCTCAGTCATCTTTCTATATGCATTTACACAGGTAACAGCTAAGGCAGTATATGCAGCCATCACCAAGTATAAGGTGACTCATTTTTGTGCAGCACCAGTGGTGCTTAACGCAATAGCCAATGCCTCTCCTGAGGAAGCCATCCTTCCTTTACCTCATGTTGTACATGTTAATACAGCTGGGGCAGCTCCTCCTCCATCTGTAATTGCCGCGATGTCTCGACTAGGATTTCGCGTCACTCACACTTATGGTCTCTCGGAAACTTATGGCCCCTCCACCGTATGTGCCTGGAAGCCAGAATGGGACTCACTTCCACCAGAACAGCAAGCCCGACTCAACGCAAGACAAGGGGTGAGATACATTGGCTTGGAAGGCCTAGAAGTTATGAACACAAAAACCATGCAACCTGTTCCTGCTGATGGTACTACTGTTGGTGAGATTGTGATGCGGGGTAATGTCGTGATGAAAGGATACTTAAAGAATCCTAAAGCCAATGAGGAGGCCTTTGCAAATGGATGGTATCATTCTGGGGATCTTGCTGTAAAGCATCCAGATGGATATATAGAAATTAAGGACAGGTCAAAGGACATCATTATCTCTGGTGCTGAAAATATCAGCAGTGTTGAAATAGAGAATGTTTTGTACTCTCATCCTAAAATATTGGAGGCATCAGTGGTTGCAAGGCCAGATGAGAAATGGGGTGAGTCTCCTTGTGCGTTTGTGACACTGAAGCCAGGAGTAGGAGTGGATAGTACTAATGAGCAGCGTTTAGCTGAAGATATAATTAAGTTCTGCAGGTCCAAAATGCCTGCTTATTGGGTCCCAAAATCAGTTGTGTTTGGACCTTTGCCAAAGACAGCTACTGGGAAAACGCAGAAGCATTTGCTGAGAGCAAAGGCTAAGGAAATGGGGCCTGTTAGAATGAGCAAGTTGTGAGCTGTAACTGTAACCATGTTACATAGAGATAATAAAGAAGTGCTGCTTGTTATTGCGCTCTGACTCGTGACTAGGATTGTTCTTAATATTGGTTTCATAAATAATGAAAGCTTTCGAGAAATTTAACACAAATCATAACACCTTGTGAAAAACTATTTCTCTGTGTGTTTGTGACAAGCGCTATAAAAGTGGGGATTTGGCTGGCTCTTAAGAAAATCACACTATGAAGAAAAAAAAGAGAAATTATAACTATTAATTTTTTTTTTTAATTAATAGCTAAAATTTAAACAATATCATGGATTATTACGTGTGTGTGATTATAATATCAAGTGATTTTTCAATTATGATTGTATCTTCACTTTTTCTCAAATGAAGAGGCTTGTTATCTACACCCGTGTTTTGGAAGCTAGTTTCTGAAACCTAACAAAACCGCGTTTTTTAAACTAGTTTCCAGAACATTCCGCAAATTTTAGGAAATCAGTTTTTGAAACACGGGGTGTAGATAGCCATTGTGGGAGGTGTAGAGATCAAGTCATGATTCACTATAGGGTGAATAACACGACTAATTAGCAGCATCTAGCTGAAGTCGTGCGGGTCTTTCTAATTGGTCCCAAAATCAGTTGTGTTGGGCTTTGTTAAATATACCTCACATCTTTAATTTTGCCACCTCCCCTCCCCCTTGAAAAGACCTAATTACCCCTACTTAATTTTCCTAACCCCATCGTCCTCGTTGGTTTTTTTTCCCCTGAAAATTTGAACTTCACGACAACTTGTTGACGAGGCTTTTCGTCAACAAGTTGATGCCCGTGTTAATGGCAACCCTCTCGTATTCATAACACGCTCATCAACTTGTTGACGAGGATTTTCGTCAACAAGTTGATGAGCTTGTTAATAGCAACTATGTGAGCATTAATACCTCTCATCAACAGGCTGACGTGAACCCTCGTCAACAAGGTGACGAGAAATACGAAAACACAAAAAAAATAGGGATGCCCAATAGAGAAAAATAAGGGTAAAATGGTCTTTTTAGAGGAGAGGGGAGATGTCAAAATTCAATCGGGAGGCTTAGATAACAGAGCTTGTTGTGTTTGGACCGTTGCCAATGATAGCTATTGGAAAGTCACATAAGCATTTGTTGAGTGGGAGTTACTATTGACACCCCATATTTTTGCTAATACATCTCTTTAAAAAAAATCCTCCAAATTGCTCCTGTCCATAAGTTAACTTACCAATGTTATGGACTCAGTCCGTGTGAAAATTTTCTTTCAGGACAATTTTAGACATTCGAATTTTATTTATAGAAAATCTTCTCGGTAGTTCCTAGATTTATACGTCTGGAGTTCATCCAGGTGTATATATCTGGACGTGTTAACTGACGCTCAAAACTATATTTCCGGAGGTTATCTAAAAATAAACAAAGTTTTCCAAATAGCAACCACATATGTTGTATCATACAAACATTATGTTGCAGCATCCAAACACTAGTAATATATTGCAAGCATTAGTAGTAGGTGTATCTTCCAAACACTAATAATATTATTTATACAACAAGAAAAAATAAGTACAACTATTCTTCACTTAAGTCTACAAATACATTGTTTTTCGATACAATATATGAACTAAACGCAGATATCCTATGAATATATGAAAACTCTCAAGCTTGAGCTTCAGATTTACAGGATGTGCGCCACAAAGGCATAGTAGCAGGTATCAAACACTCATCTTTCAAGAGCACCTATAAAAAACATAATGAATTAATCAATCACCTATTCACTTAACATGAGGAATTAATTTTAGATTTATCAGATCTTATTGTACCTGTCCAAAGTGGCCTTTCAATATATGATCGATATAAATGATGCGATGATGAGCTGGTGGGTGATCTCTAAGAAGAAAAAACGTATAACATCCAAAAGACAAAAAAAAAAACCAAGACCAGGTTATATTTGGATACCCATGTTTGGAAAGGTCATCCACTTTGATATTGGTGTGTTCCCAAGGCTTGTGCACCATAAAGAATCATTGGCTTCATTTACTCACTCATTAGATCCGTGTAGCTGGATATAATCATTCTTGTAGGTATTAAGATCTCTCATCAAATCACAATGGACTACATACGATTGTTCCTCAACCTTACCAATTAATGTTGCAATGGAACGATAACCACAATTACCATTTGATATCGTGTCAACAATACAGTCAATAAATGGATGCATGAACTTAGGAAATCGGTTTATATATAGCATAGAACTCTATTGTTTAGTATGATGCGTAAAACTCTGATGTTTAGTTGGACGCACATAACTCCAATGTTTAATCGGAGGCACAAAACTCTGCTAGTTAGTCGGAGGCACAACATTATGTTGTTTAGTTGGGCATAGTGATGTGTGTGTAGATGACCTAGTAGATGTGTTGTCATGTATTGATTGTAGTGCATCAACATGCTCCAAAAATGATGGATCACACTTAGTTGAGATGTCTAGCTAATTACCCCCTCCTTTTTGGTGCACATTTTGTTTTCACCTTGTTTGGAGGTAGGCACATTGAAGTTGCATCCGAATAGGCTACTTCACACATTTTATTCTTGATATAGATTTCTCCAGCATAACCAGATGCCTCAAATCTCTTCTGGACCGCTTCACACTCTGGTAGGTAGAACATATATAATTGTGAATTTCTCGTTGTTCGAGACAACCTCAAACTGTAATATCTTTCAATGTCTATGAACTTCTACCAAAGGAATAGCGGTAGCCATCACCATAAACTTAGCAATCTTGCATGCACAAGATATTCCGTGCGTTCTTCTCATTGAGCCGTCACATGACCATTGTCGACACCAAGATATTGATTTGCTCGGTCTGCTTCAGAAGCAATGAGATTAAGGGCACTTTTGCATACATAACCCCTCGCATTTAGGAAATTATTGAACTTGTTTTCCACTGAAATCATCCTCTGCTCTAATGATGTAGATATTGTGTTGTGCTTGATATTCATGTTGGCAAAAACTTTGTCAACTGATATAGAAATGTTTGTTGATATGTGTGTCTGTCTAGGGGGCCATCCTGAAGATGTTAAAGCAAGGTTGAAATTGTTGGTGTCGACGCCATTATATGTAAAATCCAGTTGTAGGCTTAGGTTTGATAGGAGTGGAGGTGCTTGTGCCAACCCACAGCAGCAACAAGATGAATTCTCTTGTCTCTCTCTGTGGCGTCTGTGGTCGAGAGAATGATAGAGAGAGAAGGTAGATAAAGGAACAAAATGGTGAAGAGAGAAACCTAGGGCAGTAGAGAAAGAGAGAGTTGTGGGTTGAATTTTTTCAAATTCAAAGAAATTAGAGGATTAAATAATACTACTTTATTAAATAGTCTTGGTTCATATATATGGTGGACCATTTATCATGGTGGTCTGCCTTAGAAGCCACCCAAATCAAGTGTTCCTAGGGATGACAAAGCGGGTTGAGCCCAACGGGCCGACCCGCCAACCAACCTAAAATGGGTCGGGTTGGGCTACGATATGTCAGCCACCAACCCATCTAGTCCAACCTGCCTAGCCCGTCAACCTGTCAGGCCACAAGCGGGCCGGGCTGGGCCAACCTATCGGGTTAACATATATTTTTTATTTATTTATTTTCTTATTTTCTACTCCCTCCGTCTCATTTCAGCTGTCCTATTTTGGAATATTTCATTGTCTCAAATTACTTGCCTCTTTAGAAAATAAAAAAAGTATTAATTATTTCTTTTTCAACAATACCCCTTGTATTTCAACCAACTATATTAATGAATTTTTTCTACTTAACTACTCTATTACTTTGATTAACAAGGGGTATTTTAGTCAAATAGTGTTATTTATCATGGACATTTATAAACTCAATCATTTTCTTAAGAGGTTTGCATAAACTAATAGGACAAGTAAAATGAGATCGAGAGAGTAACAAGTTTCCCTTTTTTAACATATTTCGAGCATGCCAGTTCGCTATTGGTCCGTTTTAGGTGGGTTAACCCGCCATTTTGGCCTCGTTTTAGCCAGAATTTTAGTTTTTATATTTATTTTTTATTTTTTGATTTTTTTAACGGGCAACCCGCCAGCTCGTGACGGGATGAGTTGGGTTCAACATCTCAACCCACTACCCTTGGCAGGTCAGGTTGGGCCAGCCCGTTTTTTAGCACGCTCATGACGGGTTAGGCCGGGCTGGCCCGTTTTGCCGTCCATAAGTGTTCCCCTTATGGATGACATGTATGTGACAAGTTGTTGAACAAGACGATGCGTCAATTTTTTATAATAAGGATGCTTTGGCAAACACAATTTTGCAAAATAATACTTTTTTTTTGGTCTTTTTTATAATAAACAAAATGACCTCTTTTCTTGGTCCTAATTATAAGAAATAATATCAATTTTCAAAAGTATTAAATGCTTAATTTTTATTTATACCCTTATCTATAGTGAAACATATATTATTGAGATACACTTATTTCTTATGAAAGTGAGTTGATTCATAAAAGGGATAATTTTGGAAAAATACAATTTTTAGGAGTATTAATTAGAAAAAAAATATATTTCAATGCAATTCTATGGTCTGTGTGAATTAGAGTTTTATTATTTATATTTAGGACTGGAGGGAGTATTTTTTTTTTTATGAATAATATGGATTACAACAAGACTAACGAACTAAACGTGAAAAAGAAACACCTCTGACATCATCCTCAAACATGAAAGATAACGTAGACAAAGCAGTATGAAAAATAGTAATAGTAAGGTCCCTTAATAAGTGACCCAAATTTGCCATAAGGCTAACGCGATCTATTAGCTTCGCAGTAGACATGAGATAAAGAGCAGGCCCAATCGAGCATATCCATCAAAACCATAGGTAACCAAATCCAACGGTTTTAGGGTATTTATGTTTCCCTCCACATAATTCCTGCATATTATATTTTTGAACCTCATAAAAATGGGAAGTTCACAAACAAACGTAAATTATGTAATGTACATAATTGACAGTTATAAATTATTAAAATTGTATTTTAATAAAAAAAAATATGTCGAACAATTTTTTAAAATAATACCACAACGTTTATTTGCCTTATAATATTTATTTATAAAATTTAACCACATCGTATAAGTTATATTTTCAGATGTTCAGAATTTAAATTATATAAATTAGTAATATATTTAGCCTCTTATATCACTAATACAACATAAAATAATTAAAGTAAAAATAATTAATACAGTTTTTAAATGAGTAGTACGTAAAGGAAAAATAATTTTCTAGTAACAGTTTTTTAAATATTGAATTAACAGAATTTAAAAAATTATTATTTTAAAGGAAAAAAATCTACCATATCGGGTATTGGATCCATAAATTATCTTTATAGTGGAGATAAAAAAATAGTCTATAATATTTTCACAGAAAAAAATATTATAAACTTTCAAAATCTAATGTATTTTGTGTCACTATGTGTATTTAGTATTAAAAGAGTGGTAAAAATTAGAAGGGTAAACGAGTAAAATTATTACTAATTTATTTTCTCTTTTATCTATTATAATTTACTACATTCATTTGAAAAAATTGTCTTACGAGGGCAATACCTATTTTTTTTATGGGGGCTAAAAAATTTTATTAAGTATGTTCAAGAAAAAAAAAAACCTTGTCGGAGCAATGGCTCGCATTCATCTCTACATGCATTTGCCCCTAACTATAACAATAATTTATTCATAAGACATAATATTCAGTAGTACTAGTTTAGAGGAAAAATAATTTTTACTCCTATCTTGATTTTTTTTGGGTCTAGTACATATGGTTAAGAGGTAAGGGAAAAGTAGAGCGGTACGGGTTCGAATCATGCTCCCAAGGTCCACATAGCTCTTACGTATGTTTTACCCCCAGACTATGGTCTCGGGACACTCCTATCTTGATTTGTTTTAATATTGTAGAGTGCAAGAATTAAACTAAACAAATATAATAACTACAATTATTAATGTTACAGTTTTTTTTAAAAAAAATCAATTTTAACATTATAGTTATTGTTCTGGACAGAACTTCAGAGGACGGCCGGAGAGAAGCGATGCGGCGTTGTTCACAGCGGTTGGCGACGGCGCGCGGGGATGGTGTACCTGCAAGGACTCCGATGCCTAGTCAGTTTAGGTGGGAGGTAAGGAATTGCAGGAATGGATGAAATCGTACATGGATCTGCAAAGGAAATCCCTTTTATATGGTTCGAGGGCGGTTACTGAGAGATAACCGCTCCCGCGAGATCCAGGGTGCTGTCAGATCCTTGCCAGGCTGTGATGAGTTGGGGTGGAGTGCTGAGGCCTGTTGGATAGGCCACGTCGACCAGGCTCCGAAGTGGTGAAGCGAACTATGTGCGGAGATGGGCCTTCGGCGCGCGAATGGTCGGATTGGGCTTCAGCCCAGTCCGGAACAGTTGCCCCCCAAGTCGGTAGCTCGAGTGTCGAGGTGGTGACTTATTGTAGTGATAGAAGTTCGGTGATGTCGACATTCGATATTCCTGTTTGAAAGGAAGTGTGAATGTTTGTCGTCCTTCTGAGAGAAAAGAGAACTGAAATGCTGCCAAACCCTGGGCGCGTGAGCGTTAATTTTGAATTTCAAAACATCGGGTTAGCTGCCTTTGGGATTTGGTGCGTCGCGTTGTTTTGAGGCGTGTCATGATTGCGCTGTGCCTTCTAGGTTAAGGAGTGCAACGTGTCATCGATTAACGGTGTGAGAAGAGGAAACGTCACATCGCTCAAATCATATCAACGGTGAGAGGAGGAGAAAAGTCACGTCATTTATTTCAGACCTGGGGTTATAAATATTCGTCCCCCCTTTCTTTCGTTTCTTTCCTTTCGCAAAGTTTCTGAGATACTTTTTTGCTTCGTTTCCTCCTCCTTCTCCGATGATCTTCGAGTGTTTGTGACGATTCGTTTCTCTTCCCCGGTGATCCTGAACACCTATCGGTTCGTTGGTTTCTTTTTGGTAGTTCGTTACTGAGCGTTCGTGCTTGTTCGTGTTTCATTTCCAGGAAATTTCTACCGCAAACTTCATCGTTTACAGGTAAATTTCCTCTCATCTTCTCTACTTTTCCTTTCGTAGTTTCGAAATGGGTAGCAATATTAGGTTTCTCTTGAGAGATTCGTCTTCGTCTTCCTCCGTATCTGGTTTTCCTAATTCTTTTTCCTCCGGTGGCCCCTCGGAGAGGCAAAATGATAACGCCAATAGCAGTTGTTCATCGACGAACAGTAGTTTCGTTTCGGTGAGCTCTGGGGAGGAAAGTTCTTCCCCTATGGCCTATTACCCTTCGTGGCTTCTTGTTGGGAATTATGAGGGTAAGAATGTGTCTCCTGTAGATCCGGTCGAAATCCAAAGTCTTTCTATAAAATTAGAGAAGTTTTTCGGATGGACCTTCACTGAGAGGGAAGTAGGAGAGTGGTTGATAGAAATGGATAAATATCGAGCTTTTTTCCATGGCAGTGCTTTTGCGAGGTCAGACATGGGTAAGAAATTACTTCAGAGGGACGACTTCATTTTGCCCCCAAATGCTGAGAACTTCGGTTGGGTTGCGGAAGATGCTCTTTCTTCTCGCTCCCTCTACTCGTCGAAAGAGAATTTTCTACTGATGTTAAAGTCCATGGATGTCGCGGATGGTGTCCGCAATTTCGAAAACTGGAAGATTTTTCGACCCAATCTTGATGCTCGAATCTGTTTGCAGTCTGACTGTATTTTGATGTTCATGTACGAGGTTCTTTTCAAGGATTTGGGTTTTAGGTTGCCTTTTTCTGACTTTGAAATAGCGGTTTTACATCAATTAGAGGTCGGTCCTTCACAACTACATCCGAACGCTTGGGAGTTTGTTAGGGGTTTCCAGCTACTGTGCCCCTATTTAAACGTTGATCCCTTGCTCGAGACGTTCTTCTCCATTTTCCCCTTGTGGACGGAAGCGGATCCAGCGAAACACTAAGGTTAGGTTTCGTTGAAACAGAACGGGAAAGCTTTTGAGTTGTTCTCGGAATCCCATCGTGGGTTTAAATCGAAATATTTCATTATCGAGGTCGTCAGCAATGCTGCTATGGAGAATGTTTGCGCCCCTGTAGAGGCGCTTGACAAAAACGGGCAGGTGATAACTATTGGCATGAGAGATTTCCGCTGTGTTGGAGCGAGAAGCATTTCCAATTCGAGAAGAGCGACTTCACGTATAAACTCGATGAGCTCGACGACAATGCTCGATACAGTTTGAAGCAAATTCGCAAGTTTGTTGAGAAGCTCAAACCTCGACAATATACGAATAAGAAGGGAGAGTTGATCTCTAAGAAAGGATATGTCGACACTCGTCGCCTTCTGAAATGCAAGACTCAAGAGGAAGCCAATGCGTGCTTAGGTAAATTAATAGAAATCTACTTGTTCGTAGTTCCCCTCTTATCATTCCGATTCGTTTTGTTTTTGCAGATTCAATGGCGACTTCAGCGTTCCTGGCGAGCTTGAAGAGGAAAGGCTCAGCTAAAAAGACCCTTTCTCCTGTGGTTGGAGAAGGTTCCAGCCAAACTGCTCCTGCTCGTACTCCGTCCTCTAGGGCCTCGCCAGTTCAGTGTTGGGCCTGAGCTCACATCAGGTCGAGATTAGGGTGCCGTGGTCCGAACTCAGGTCGCTACTTCAACCGTGCCGGCACAAGTGGTCGAAGATGTGTATTCGGGAAGTAAGCGAGTTCCCGTACAAGTCCTTGAACAGCCTGCTGGCAATAAGACAAAGAAGCCTCCTCCTCTGCCAAAGACCTCGGCTCCCTCCGACTATCAAGGCAGAGGGCAAACCGAGCAAGGGGAAAGAGGTGGTTCCAACTCTTGGTGAGGTTCCGTCGGTCTGGTCTCGCAGCGAGGTGGTCACTGCGGACGAGGTTAGTAGGTTGGTTCCTCCCCCCGACGAGCTTATTTTAATGAACTTTCAAAAGGTGCCAAAGAGGACTCGTTTTTTGAGGCCATGACCTCCAAGTTGCGCGATCTGATCATTACCAAGTGGGTCTTTGAAAAGAATAAGCACTTAGAAGTTGAGCTTGCTAGCCTTCGCAAAAGCAAGTCAGAGTTCGACACAAAGATTAAATCTCTCGAAACGAGGATTAAGTCTCTTGAAGGACTTGAAGTCGAACTTTGGGCACAATTGGGGTCTGCTAAGACGGAGACCACCAAGTTCAAGGGCGAAGAGGCCAAATTGTCACGGCAGGTTAAAGACCTTTCTTCCGAGAAGGGGAAGTTGGTTGAGGAGCGTGGAAAGCTCTTGCGGAGAATCCAGGACCTTCAGCAGTCATAAGAGAACATGAAGCTGGAGTTCTCGAATCCCAGCGCAAGGTGGAGGGATTGAGCACAGAGGTTGAGCTCCTTTCCAAGGAAAATCTAGAGGTCTCGTCTTTTTCTGATAAGATCAAGGAGTTAGAGGCCGAGAAGGCAGAGATGGTGGCCCTGATCGTGAAGGCTGGTGACGAGCTCTTTTCCAACGCCGTTGACCAGATCCGGCTTCTCAACCCTAGTCTTGCCTTCAATACGACGGGAATGACCCCTGATGGGGTAGTTGAGGGGAACTCAATTGTGGATGGCCAAACAAAGAAGGTCATTCTCACCAGGCCCACTCCGTCCCCTGAAGTGGCTATTCCCCAGGCTTCCGAGGTGCCTCCTCCAGTGGCTTCTAAAGTGGTCCCCCCTTCGAATTCCGAAGTAGTAGTTTCGTCGACTTCGAGAGTGGCTGTGCCTCCCAAGTCTTAGGATTTGTTGCTTGTATTTGTCGTTTCTTGTTTGCTTTCGCTGTCTTGTAATGATATTTAACTTTTTGATTTAGCAAAATATTTACCTTGTTTACTTTGCTTGTCGTTTGTTTGGGACCTCTGTTCTCAAGAGGGTTTACCCAGTTGTTGATGTTCACTAATCTGTTGGCCAGACAGAAAGTGACATTGTTTAACCACGCACGTGCTCTCTGCTCGAGGTTGTTTCAGAACGTGCTCGTGCTCTCGGGCACGAGGCTTGTTCAAAGGTGCTCGTGCACTCGGGCATAAGGCTTTTCAGAACGTGCTCGTGCTCTTGTTCACAAGGCTTGTTCAAAGGTGCTCGCGCACTCAGGCACGAGGCTTTTCAGAACGTGCTCGTGCTCTCGGGCACGAGGGTTGTTCAAAGGTGCTCGTGCGCTTGGGAACGAGGCTTTTCAGAACGTGCTCGTGCTCTCGGGCACAAGGCTTGTTTGACAAAGCAAGTTCTTCATACTTGTATCTCTTCGAATGTACTTTATTGCTCCAACATTTGTATGTTTCAGATACATTTATTTTCAGCTATAGTACTTCTTCAACTTCGCTGCGTTCCAAGTCCTCGGAATCTACTGGCCTTGCAGTGTCTTAAGGGTGTAAGTGCCAGTACTAGTCTTTGTGATGACTTGGTAAGGGCCTTCCCAGTTGGGTGCGAGTTTCCCTTGCGGGGCGTTCTTTAAACCAACGTCAGCTCGTTAAAGGACGAGGTCGCCAGGCATGAACTCTCTGGGCACAATGCTTCGGTTGTACCTTGCTGCGATTTTCTGCTTGACTGCGACCTTGTTGAGCACTGCAAGCTCTCTGCATTCGTCGAGGAGGTCGAGTTCTTCTCGCAAGTTTTGATAGTTATTGACACTTTGTTGGGGATATGAAGTTCTCCAACTAAGTTATCCAATCTCGACGGGGATGACGGCCTCCGTCCCATATGTGAGACGAAAGGGGGATTCTCCTGTCGTTGAGTGTGGAGTTGTACGATATGCCCAGAGTACTCGGGGAAGTTCTTCTGCCCAGTTCCCTTTTGCTTCATCTAACCTTCGTTTCAGACCTCGCAGAATAACCCGGTTTGCGGCCTCAACTTGACTGTTCGTCTTGGGGTGTTCTACGGAGGTGAAATGTTGTTTGATGTTGAGGTCCTCCAAAGTCTTTCGGAAACCACGGTCTGCGAACTGTGTTCCGTTGTCGGTAACGACGACCTCGGGTATCCTGAACCTCATCAAGATATATCTTTTGAAGAACTTAATCAAATTCTTCGCAGTTATCTTTGCCAGTGCTTGTGCCTCCACCTATTTGGTGAAGTAATCTACTGTGATGACTAGATATTTCACCTGACAGGAGCCATTGGAAATGGTCCAAGTATGTCAATGCCCCACCAGGCGAAGGGCCACGGAGCCGAAAGGGACGTTAACTATGTTGGAGGATCCAAGTGGATGTCTCCATGTATCTGGAACTTGTCACATTTCTTAACGAATAACCTCGCGTCTGCGTCCAATGATGGCCAATAATAACCTGCCCGGAGGACTTTCTTCGCAAGGGAATATCCTCCAAGGTGTTGCCCATATATTCCTTCATGCACTTCGGCCAATGCGTATTGGGCTTTGGTGTCGTCGAGACACTTCAACAGGGGGCTGGAGAACCCTCTTCGGTATAAGATACCGTCAATTATGGAGTAAGAACACACTGTCTTCCATATTTTGGTGGCCTCCTTCTCCTCATCAGGGAGCTCTCCAAGTTGAATGAACTTCCGAATGGGTGTCATCCAATCGTCTGGGTCACTGGCCATGTTATCAATGCTTGCCTGGGAAATTGCAAAGCAAAAATTCGGAAGAGTCTCTGGTACTTCGACGGAGATGATGTCGACCGCCGAAGTTATACTGGGTTTGGCCAGTGTTTCCTGTATCACAGATCTGTTGTTCCCCGAGGTTCTCGTGCTGGCGAGTTTGGATAGAATATCCGCTCGCGTGTTCTGTTCTCTCGGGACGTGTATGATCTCGACTGTAGAGAAGTCGTTTATTTTCTTTTTCACCAAGGCGAGGTATTTTTGGAGGAGTGGGTCTTTAGCCTGGTACTCTCCGTTGATTTGGGACACAACCAACTGAGAATCGGTTCTGAGTTTAACTTCTTCAGCACCGAAGTCTCGAGCTAGTGTGAGCCCTGCTAAACATGCTTCATACTCTGCTTGGTTGTTAGAAGTGGGGAATGAAAATCCCAGGGAGAACTCAACAATCAACCCATCGTCGTTCTCGAGCAACAACCCAGCGCCATCGCCCTTTGCGTTGGACGTTCCGTCGACGTTAACCGTCCATTTGGAGCAAGGCTCTACGGCTCCCGGAGTCATCTCGGCAATGAAATCTGCCAAACATTGGGCTTTGATGGCCTGTCTTGCTTCGTACGTAACCCCGAATTCAGACAACTCAACCGACCACTTGATCATATGTCCTGCCAAGTCAGGCCTGTGTAGGATCTGTTTGATCGGTTGGTCTGTCTGAACTACTATGGGATGCGCTAAGAAGTACTTTCTCAACCGTCGAGCTGCGACTATCAACGCTAGCGTGATCTTCTCAATTTTTTGGTATCTTAACTCAGGGCCTTGAAGTGCTTTGCTTACAAAGTAGACGGGTTTCTGGCCTTCGTCTGTTTTGCAGATGAGGATGGCACTCAGAGCTTCATTGGCTACCGCCAGGTAGAGATAAAGTACTTCCCCAGGGGATGGTCTCGTCAAGAGTGGTGGTTGAGATAGGATGCGCTTTACCTGCGTCAAAGCTTCTTCGCACTCAGGGGACCATTCAAATTGAATTCCCTTCTTAAGTAGATGGAAGAAAGGCAATGCGTGTTGAGCTGACTCCGAAATAAACCTCGTCAGCGAGGCAAGCATTCCAGGGGCTTGCTTGCGACGTCGCTGTGCCACCCAGCAGGCTTTAGGGTCGAGAGCAAGTTGATGGCAGGTGATGTCGGGAGAGATGCTTGGCATGTCAGCAGCAGTCCAAGCGAAGAGGTCAGCGTTGGATTTCAGGTACTCAATTAGCTGCAGCTTAACATGCTCAAGAAGGCCTGTGCCGAGCTTCACGGTCTTCTCGGGATAATCCCTTAGCTGAACTCGGATTAACTCGCCATCAGGCACTGGCCTCTTGATGGAGTTTGCAGGCTAGGGGATCGTCCTCTTGGACTTCATCTTCGAATTCAATTCTGGCATCGAAATCAGCAAGGTTGACCTCTGAAGGGGGTTTTGCAATAGCTTGCTTCTTAGCATAGGGAGGTCGCTTCTCTTCTCCCGACTCGTTGACTTTCTGAGACAGGATGTAGCATTTCCTTGCAGCTTCTTGATCAGTTTCGACAGTGACGACTTTGTCGTCATCACTATGGAAACATATCTTCAAATGGACTGTCGAGGTCACGGTCCCGAGCTCCCCCAGAGTTGGGCGCCCAATGATGCAGTTGTACACAGACTTACATGGAAGTACTATGAACTGGACTTTAACAGTCTTGGAGGCAGGTGGTTCTCCAAAGGTCACCATCAATTCCACGTAGCCCAACGGCTTGGTTTTCGAGCCATTGAAACCAGTCAGATCAGACCTCGGATACGGTACGAGGTCCTTCTCTGGTAGCTTTAAGGTCTTAAACAACTCGTGGAAAATAATATCTGCCGAGCTCCCCTGATCTATCAATATTCTTCTAACATCAAAGTTGGCCATGTAAGCTTTGATCAATAGGGGAATCAGAAAATTCGGCTTTCCATTCACCAAGTCCTCGTCGTAAAAGGCGAGGGGTGGTCTTCCCTTATGCCTGCTAGACGAAGTAACAACAGTGGAAACCGACATCGTTTCTCTCAGCTTTCACTTTGCTGAGTTTATACTCGCACCTCCCTTGTCGGAGAACCCCCCAGAGATGACAAGCGCGACTGGGGGAGGTCGAGGTCTTTCTTTGTTCTCTTCGGACGCTTGAGCTGCCTCGTCGAGCTGCGCTACAGAAGCTGATTCCTTTCTTGCAGGTCGAGGTGATCTGGACCTCGACCTTCTATCGCCAGATCTCGGTTTTGCTTTCACGTACTTTGACAACCTTCCCTTATGGATCAACTGCTCTATCACATCTTTCAAGTGAAAACATTCATCAGTCTCATGCCCAGCGCCCTTGTGAAAGTGACAATACTTGGACTTGTCGGCATTGGGCTTCTCCTTCCCTTTTTGGGGGAACTTGATTCCAGCATCTTGGAATTCAGTGTTCACATATTCGTTCAGAATATGCTTTGGAGTGGTATTCAAGGGAGTACATTCGTCATACCTTTTTGATGGAGGTCGGTTCTCTTTATCTTTACGCGATCTGTCTTCGCGCTCTCCGTCGGTCTTCTCCTGGGTTTTGCCCTTGACCTTCTATGCCATTAACTTCTCTTCATAATTCATGTACTTCTGGGCTCGTTTAAGGAAGTCGTTCAAGGTCTTTGGCTTGTCGACACTAATGTTGACGCTGAACGAACTGCCTTCAACCAAACCTTGCTCCAACAAATACAACTTCATCTCATCGGAACACTTTTTCACAAAAATTGCTTCTTTGTTAAAATGCTCGACATGGTCTCTGATAGATTCATCTTTTCTCTGCTGAATCGCGGCCAACGCCGCCGTGGACTTTGGCTGGACCTTGGACGCAGTGAAGTGGGCAGAGAATTGATCAGTGAGCTCGGACCACGAGTCCACAAAATTTTTCTTCAGGGCCTGGAACCACCACAAGGTCACCTTCTTCAGAGTCAGGGGAAAGATCCTGCACTTGACTGGTCCCTAGGCACCTCGGTAGCCCATAACCGTGTCAAAACAACCAATGTGCTCATCTGGATCGGTTGTGCCATCATACGAATCTAAGGATGGTGGCTTCTGAAGATGCTTCGGGATCTGGAACTTCATGATCCTGGAAGTGAAAGGACCAAAGGCCTCGCACGTGTCGCTCCCTGTGTCACTCTGTAGGGAGGTGGACGAAAGGGAGTGAGCACGACGGCGGCGAGAGGTGCGTTCAAGTGACCTTGCACGACGGCGAGAGGGAGTAGTGGTTCTTCGAGGCAGTGTATCACTGCTTGCAGTTGCACCTCTGCGACGGGGAGAGTGATCGGGAGAACGGCGGCGATGCGGTGGAGAGCGCCTTGCCTCAAGCCTTGACGATAGTCTTTTAGGCGAAACTCTCTCGCACCGCGTTTTCTCGTTTCTTCTTCCGCTCCGAGGAGAGCAGATATGAGATCTAGGGTGGTGAGGTGAAGTGCGATCCAAAGACCGACTACGACAATGTGTAGCATGTGGAGAGCGGCATGGAGTCGCATCACGACGGCGATGATGAACAGACCTATAAGTTACGGAGTCTCTAGATCTCTGAGGAGACGGAAGGATCTGGTCTGCTCTGTTCTCGATCTGCGTTGCGATGCGAACGAAGATCTCTTTCTGCTGATTCTCCATACGATCCAGGCATTGATTCTGGACCTGCATCGCTTCAACATGACTTTGCATGAACTCTCGAAACTCACTGGAGGAGGAAGGCAGCGGTTGCTAGAGCGGTTTCACATATTTCTGTTGTAGCTGCCGCAGTAACGAACATAACAGTATCGATCTGAGGCGGAGGAACATTCGTCGGCCTTTCATATTCAACGGTGAAGTGAACAGGTTCAGGTTGAGGTAGATCTACCGGAGCGATCGGAGGATTCGATGGATTTAGATCTGCACGGAGCAAGCTGCAAGTAGCGACGGTGCGCTTCGATCCAGTCATCATGAACGACGAAGAGAAACTTTGGAGAATAGAGATTGTAGTACCCTAATTTTGTTCGGCCTTTATTTTATTTAAATTTTTTAAATTAGTAGTAGTGGTAATAATAAGTAAAATAATATTTTTGGTTAAGGATAAAAAGGATTAAAAAAAAAGAGAAAAAGAAAAGAGGATTTTTTATTTTGACAAGGGGTGTGTAAAAAATAAATCTGGGTGGTGCATATAGCAACACAACCCAGCATGCAGCAGCCCACCACATCCTTCTTGCTGCTCACACCCTTTTTTTTTCACTGCACGCCTTCCCCCTTCCTGCGCTTTACTCGCGGCACCCCCTCTCATTCTGCACACTCCCCAGCCCAACCACCCACGCAACCCACTTCACGCAGCCCATCTTCCCCTCCAGCCCACACTACCATCTAAAAACCCTAAAAGTCTGATTCCTCCCTCATTTCCTCACTTCCCTTCATCCGCACCTTCCCCCTTCGTCCTTCCCTTCTTCTCCGCGGCGCACATCCCCATCCTTCCCTCCCTCGTCCTCTTCTTCCATAACCCTAATCTCCCACAATCACCTCCACCTTTTCCGTCTTCCCTTCTTCCTCTTCCTCACTAAACCCTAATCCCCCATAATCATCCCCACCTTTCTCGGCTTTCCCTTTCCGTCCTCCTCACCCTAACCCTAATACTCCCCTCGATCCTTCTTCGCCGCGGTGCCCCAACCTTAGTTCCTTCCTCCTTCTATCACCTCGTCAAGACCGACCCTCACCCTAGGACCTATATTTGCGCTGCAACATCCTTCCCTACCTCCTTTCCCATTTCTCCCTCAATCTCAATCTCCAAACCAAATCCCTCTAAAAACAGAACCAAATCTTCTCCAATCAACCAAATACTTCCTCAATCTCAGTCCCTAAACCATACCCTTCTAGAATCTTCCGGATCTGTCAAAAGGAAAGCGAATCAAGTCCAGATTCGAATCAAAGGGAGTCTCTTTCTACTCTTTCCTTTTTACCTATTTTTCTGTTAAATGCATTTTTAATTACTGATTGATGTTCCAATTTGTTTTGTAGGTGATTGAAAGAGGATTTGAGGCTATAAAAGGCCTCACAAGCAGAAGCAGAGGGGAGGAAACCCTAGAGAAGGAGAGAGAACAAGAAGAAGACAGAGAGCAAACCCGAATCCAGAGATAGTGTAAGGAGCAGGGCAAGCAGAGTAGAAAAAAAAACGTGAGCCCATCCAAATCAAAAAAACTTAAACAGTCTCTAGTTCTAGGTTTTTTTTTCCTCCATCTCTTGGCTGTAAATTTTCTGGGAAGCCATAAACCCAGGTTCTTCGTCCTCTTCATCTTTCTATTTCTCTGTTTTGTTTCTTTTTCCCTTTTTTTCGCCATTGCTATGTAACCTATATTCTGGATTGGATGTTGTTGTTTGGGTTGAATTACATACGGTGTAGCCTTTCTTCGTATTTTTCTTATTGTTAGCAGTTGTTGTTGTTTCTTAATTTGCTGAGATTCGGCTGAATTGAGCTAAGGCTAGGGTTTGGCCTTCCAACGGGGCCAAACCCTAGATGAATGACTGAATTGCAAATATATGATAAAAGGGGCCTGAAAGCAAAAAAGAATTACAAAGTTTTCTTTTTAATTTTCTGTTCATACACGTTTTATGATTTGGTCTTCCAATGGGGCCAAATCCTAAATAGGGACCGATTTACAATTATCATATTGGATTAAGACTTGAAAGCAAGAATTGAAATTTCTGGATTTGGTTTGGTCTTCCAATGGGGCCCAACCCAATCCAGGGACTTATTTGTAATTTACTTCTTTTTCATTTCATAAATAGTCAGAATTGAATAAGGGATTGATAAAAGGCATAAAAGCAAATAAAAAATATTTTTTCCTTCTTATCTATATTTTTTTATTAATATAATTAGTTTTTACTTTTTTTTAGATTTTTTTCTTATATTTATTATTTCTGTTACATAAGAAAAGAATAAATAATAATTTGTATGTAATGGTTGAGTTGTCCTTTTACTAAGTTTCTTTTTATAACATTTGTAATATGATGATTAATAAACTTGTATTTTTTTTAGAAAATTCATTAGGGAATAATTTATTTAATGATAAGCAAGTTTTTTTAAACAATTAAAAGGGTACCATTTTATGGGCGTCTTAGGGGTGCTAACACCTTCCTTAAGCGTAAATAACTCCCGGGCTCGAAATCTGGTTCAAAGACTATTTTTTTTAAATTATTCTCATAAAAAATGTTTTTCCTATTGTTTTTCCTTAATAAACTTTAGGTGGCGGCTCTATTTAAATTTTTAGGGTGGTTGTCACAGAGATGAAATCAAAGATGATTCCCACAGACGGCGCCAATGTTCTGGACAGAACTTCAGAGGACGACCGGAGAGAAGCGATGCGACGTTGTTCGCAGCAGTTGGCGACGGCGCGCGTGGGTGGTGTACCTGTAAGGACTCCGATGCCTAAGTCAGTTTAGGTGGGAGGTGAGGAATTGCAGGAATGAATGAAATCGTACCTGGATCTGCGAAGGAGATCCCTTTTATATGGTTCGAGGGCGGTTACTGAGAGATAATCGCTCTTGCGAGATCCGGGGTGCCGTCAGATCCTTGCCAGGCTGTGATGAGCTGGGGTGGAGTGCTAAGGACCGTTGGATAGGCCACGTCGACCAGGCTCCGAAGTGGTGAAGCGAACTATGTGCGGAGATGGGCCTTCGGCGCGCGAATGGTCGGATTGGGCTTCGGCCCAGTCGGAAACAGTTATTAAAATATTTTAGCCACTGATGTACCAACCATGGATATATACTTTTAAAATGTAGGGACACAATTTGATCAGTAACTTGACGTAGTTGGTTGCACAATAGCTCGGTTATCCAATCAAGTAATTTTACAATTGTACATTACTAGAGAGGTTATTTTGCCATTTTGGATTTATAAGAGCTTAGTCTACGGTGTAGTAAATACACATGTGGTCCGCTGAACATCTCAGCCATTGAAGTATAAAAATATTAAATCAATGGTTCAAATGTTAGAATTTTTCCTAATAATTCTTGTGGGCTACAATCAATTGTGACCTTTTGGTTTTTCTAAAAACGGGTTAATATTATGATCCAATTGATGATTCTCAAGCCCGCAAATAAGTGATCAATTATAATGGGCCTTTGGACACCTAATTCGGATTTATGTGGGAGACAGTGTAGGCCCAACCACTAGGCCCATGATGGGAGGTGCCTGAGGTTGATAAAAGGAGAGGCTAGGTCCCATTTGCCGTCACGCTATTCATACGCTCGTCTACGGTCTGATCCATTGAGAACCGAGAACCCAGATTTTTGTGACCATTTAAAAGAAGACTTAATTCGTGATTTCATGAGTTCAATGATATATAGGTGATTCTCTGTAACCGTATCTTCAACAAGTAAGTGCTCTAATCGGTGTTCTAATTTGAAACACAAATTTATAACAACTCAAAACGCTTGTGTCCGATTATTTTCCAGCGTTTTTGATCTTGAAAACTCGTTGTTATGATTGTTATACATTCGGGTTTAAGTGATAGAAATGTTAGGAACTCGATTCTGATCAAAACCCAGCAAAAAAACGTGAGTAAATCGACTGAAATCGGAGCTAAACTGTATCATGAATAGTACCTGCATTTTTTGTCACGATTCTGGAGATGAGGCTGGAGGAAGAAGATGACTTTCAGTCATGTGCGAAGCCCACTCGCGGGGTAGAGAGAGTGGGGCCGTCACAGGAGTCCGTTTTCAACGCTGTTTTTTGCGTTGCGCTTTATTTTTTATGCTCGATTTTGCTATAATTTTTTTCAGAATTTTTTCGCTGCGTTAAATCTTTTTTATAATATATAACATATTAAATTATTTTTCTGGCAGAAATTAAATTGAAAATTCTGTTAGAAAAATAATATGTTATATTCTGGATCACATGGTACTGTTCACTCTCCTTATAGAGTTGCATGATTGTATGCTATTATTTTTATGTACACGCTTTAATAGACTAATTTGTTACGTTGTAAAGTACAAAACATGTTGAGAATGCGGATTGAATTGATGTATGACCAATAAGAGTGCTCGTTTAATGATGTACTTGCCTGTTGACTGTGTCGTATGTATGGATAAGAGAAAAATGATTCCTATGCAAGAGTTTTGTGCGTCGCTATAAGTTGTTACCACCAAAGTGAGACCACTTGTGTTGATTCATAAAAATTTCTTTGTAGCTTGAGGAATGATTTTAATCATTTCATGCAATTACCTGCCCAAATGGGGTGGTTTCATGTTATGGTTGAAAGTGGATTGGAGATGGAGTTATTGGGGAATGCATTGGGCTAAGAGATTGTCTACCCAAAGGGGATAGTTTTCTGAATCCAGTGTATGCTTATGGATTAACCCATCCGAGGTTTTGACCGGGGTTACGACCTTGGTTGGTGCATTCTACTCAAAGGTGAATGCGTCATTATACTGGCCTCAATGTGATAGCTTGTTTTATTTTGAGCTATATCTTGCCATGTTACATGTACTAATGCATTCATGTTTTGTCTTAACAGTGAACCATTGAATATTGTGATGCTAGTATTAATTTTGATTATTGCTAGTTTGATAAATTTTGAATTATTGAATTTTTTTTTCTAATTTATCAAATATATTTGGATTTATGCTTAAGCACGTATGATTTCATTTTGAGAAATTTAACTTATTTGTTGATAAGTAATAAAAGTGCTTAATTATATAAAAGTATTCTTGTAATGACTTTCTTGTCATTGGTGGTTGCACGCCACATTGAAACTTGAAAACCTTAGGATTTGTTTGGTTCAAACGAGGGGAGGGGATGTGAGAGATTTTAATGGAGGGGAGGGGAAGGGAAGGGAAGGGAGGGGAGAGATTTAATTTGATTTTGTATTTGGTTGAGAGGAGGGGAGGGGAGAGAAGTCTTTGCTTGTTTGGTTCAGGAGGGTAGGTGTTGATGCTGGGAATGGTAGAGCTCTCCTCCTCCTTGGGGTTGAGTGTTCCCTCCTCTAGAGTCCGATGAAGGGGGTGGTACCTGGGGGGTCCAGCCCCCTTTATATAGTGGAGCCACGCGGAGGGATGATAACTACCGATCCGATTTCAGCACGCGGTAACTCCTCCCTGACAATTCGGGGATTAGTTCGTCTCTTCCTGATATTTCGCGCCTGCCAAGCCCATTACGTGCTGGCTGCGTGATCTTCAATCTTTAGGGTGACAACGGCTCCAAGCGTTGTCTCAGGCGCGTCTCTTTCTAGAAGGTTCGTGAGTCCTGAGTTAGCTCGCCCTTTCCCTTGCTCGGTGTTATCATTGGGATAGTCGTATCGGAGGTCGGGTCTGGCGCGTCTCAGGTCGGTGGCAACTCGTCAAGCTCGGATGAGCAGGAACCGAGCTGATCTGCTCTGGTTCGGTGGGCACACTAGAACTCGGCTCGGGACCGGTCTGTAACACAAGCCCCCTAGACTCTTTGCACGAGAGGGCGGAGGGTCTATCTAATGTCCTTGGGTCGGTATCCGAGTCGAGTCACTGAGGTCGGGGGCGTGTCCCAGAAGCTGTTTTCTCTGGGGGGTCACGCTCTACGTGTCGCGCTTTTACTCGGCACTCTGCCACGTGATGGGACTCAGATGAGACGTTTACTCAACCGTTCCTCTTCTCACCGTTGATCATCTGATGCAACCCGGACCGCTAGATCTTCAATTGGTTTTGCAAATGGAGGGCTCGGATTGATTTGTCCTTTCACTTCCCTTCTGCGGGGTTATAAAGCTACTCCCTCTCCTTCCTTCTCTCTTCTTCTTTGTTTTGCTTTCTCACGAGCGCTTAAATCTGCTATCTTCCACTGCGTCACGTATTGAGCGGCTGTCTCACCCTCGTTCCTTCGCATTTCCTGGTAAGTCTTGCTACTGTTCTTTGTTAATGGCTTCTTCCTCTTCTTCTCGTCGTCCCCCTTCCCCCATACCTTTGAGTTCCGAGAGCGGCTCATCGTCTGAAACGACGAGCACGTCTTTTGACCTTTCTACGCCACCCTATGCCGGAGGCTTTGGCCACAAGGGGCTACCGTCCGACGGTGGTCGTGACCCAGTGCCTCTCCAGGTGGTTCCTCCCACCTCCTGGGTTCCAGCTCCTCCCCCCTCTGCGTCTGTTCCATCGTACTCACTTCATAAGGGGGGCGAGCGCCGAGTGGGAGATAATGGGTCTCCCTACGCCTGGGTGCACCCCGATGTACTCGGGGTGGCTTCCAACATTTTTTCAGACACTGGGGTAGTCGCCCTTCGGTCCAGTGTGTCATTTACGCCGGACCGGGATCGAGACGAGGAGGTAACTTGCCTCCCCTGCTCTCCCGACGACCGAGTATGCTTTAACAAGGGCGAGTCTAGTTCCCCCGACTTTTGTTTCTTCTACAAAACTTACTTTACACGAATCGGCCTCCGTTTTCCCTTAAGTAGGTTTGAGTGCGAGGTCCTCCAATGGCTGGACGCGGCCCCTTCGCAATTACACCCCAACAGCTAGGCTTTTATCCGAGCCTTTAAGCTCGTGTCAGAGTATTTTGGGGTTACCCCCTCTGCTGCTCTCTTCTTCAGTTTTTTCCAGCTCAGACTTGGTAAGCAGCTTAAGTGGTGTTCGCTCAATAAAATACCTGGTTTTTATATTCTTGAGCTCTTCGACCAGTCTTATAAGAACTGGAAGCCTGATTTCTTCAAGATCCGGGTAAGGAGAGGGGATCCCTTTTTCTTTTCCGCTCAGAACGATCCCTTATTTCCTTTTTACTGGAGCTCCAATCCTCGCCCCATAAAAGAGGTGGACTTTAATTCGTTGTCGGTCACCGACCAGACGATAGTGAACTTTCTTGCTCGTTTGCCCACATTACATTGTGGTCCTCTCCTCACCCGAGCTCTAAAGGATCCGCCCCAGTGGAGGGATTACTTAAGTAAGTCTCGTTATCATCCCTTAACATGATTTTCAGCCCGAACATGAGTACTAACTTTCACTTTATTTTCAGGTACGATGGCCCCGAAGATGAGCAAGAAAGAGATGGCCGAGCTCCTCAAGAGAGCTCAAAGAGAAAAGGTTGCCCAAGTTCCAGGGCCGGTTCCTTCTGATGCAGCCGCTTCCCCTTCGTCCGCCAAGGCTACTAAGAAGCGACCGTGCGCTCCCTCGACTCCCGGTTCCGAACAGCCCCCTGTAAAGGAGCCGAGGGGACCTCACGGGGGGATTCCTCTGAACATCCCTGATGGCTCCGAGTGGTTCCTCCACCTTGGAGAATTTGCTGACCAAGGCGAGAACGCCAAGGATTCCCTTTGGAACGTCGGCTTCGACCGCTCCGACCAGATCGATCAGATTATGCGTAGGTCCGACGACAGGTGCATGGCTGAGGCGGGCGAGCTGGGTTTGTACAAGGCACTGGGTCTCTACGGGCTCCGTACTTCCGCTATGGCCCAGTTCCTTTCTGATCGGATAAGGGCACGGGCGACTGAAGCCAAGCTGGTGAAAAGAAAGTACCAAAGCAAGGCCACCGCGCTAGGCGAGCTTGAGGAGAAGATGGGCAAGCTGCAAGAGGACTATGCTCACCTCTCGGAGGCAAGGGACGATTTGAACAGGAGCAACGCTTCTCTGCTGGCTCAGCGGGGGGAACTCCAGGCCCAGAATGGCCTTTTGTTGCGTCAACTGCAGGAGGAGAAGGAGAAGTCCTCGTCCGAAGCTGCTCGGGTTGAGGAGTATCGCGAGTATAGTGCCCTTCAGTATAAGGAAGGGTTTGATAATTCCGTTGCGCAGTTGAAGGTGATCGCCTCCGATCTGGACATCTTCGAGCTCGATTTCACCAAGGTAGTGAAAGAAGGAAAGCTTGTGGAAGAGGAGGACGAGGAAGAAGGCTATGCTGATCAGGAGGAGCCTGGGGGCGAGGAGGCCGGAGTTGGTCTCGACTTGGCGGCTGTTAGCCAGAGTCTTGCGGCCGATGAGATCGTCGGGGACCGAGCTGAAGACCAAGGGAATGCCCTTGCGTAATTTGTTTTACGAGCTGAAGACCAAGGGAATGCCCTTGCGTAATTTGTTTTACTTTGCTTTGCTCTGTCTTGATGATGTACCCGTTCTTCTACGAGCTGTTCCTTTGTATTTTGTTGAGTTAATGAAATTGGCCAAGTTAAACCGTCAAGTTTAATCGTTGTCTTCCCTGTTTTCTTGCTTTAGCAATTTGTTGGTTATTGTGCTCGGGTTGGGGTCGACCTCGGGTAGCTGCTGCTCGGCTAGGGTAGTCCCCGGGTGGCTTCCCCCGAATAAAACTTGTGTCAACTGAAGTTGAGACAATTTCTCCGCGGACCGGTGTAGGCCGAGTGGCAGTTTTCTTACGCAACCTTTAGGTCGGATAGTGAGCTTTGGATCCTCTAACGAGGTTACCAAGTTTTTGTGCTAACTTGGGTTTGAGGTTGAATGTATCGTTTAGGTCGAGCAAGACGTTCCGAGCCTCGAGCTTCGAGCGAGTTTGGGACCACAGGGGTCAAGTTGCGAATGAGCACACCAAGCCTTTATGCTGACTTGGTTTTAGGACCACAAGGGTCGAGCTGCGAATGAGCCCACCAAGCCTTTATGCTGACTTGGGTTTAGGACCACAGGGGTCGAGCTGCGAATGAGCCCACCGAGCCTTTATGCTGACTTGGGTTTAGGACCACGGGGGTCGAGCTGCGAATGAGCCCACCAAGCCTTTATGCTGACTTGGTTTTAGGACCACGGGGGTCGAGCTGCGAATGAGCCCACCAAGCCTTTATGCTAACTTGGGTTTAGATAAGCTCGGTCAAGACCTTCCGAGCTCGGGCCTCGGTGATTTTTAGTTAAAACACTCCGAATGTAATGGGGGTTGACTTTTATTAAATGGGGAAGAAAGGGAAAGAAGGATGCGCCTCGTTAAAACCTTTCCAAACCAAAAACCCAGTGGGAAAAAGGGTTTGTAAAGGAAAGAGTACGCCATCCGTTTACAAGTGTTTAACTGAAGTAGAGCTTGAGGTGCGTAGCATTCCAGGTCCTCGGTATTGCCTTTCCGGATAGTTCTTCTAGTCCGTATGCGCCGTGTCGGTGCTCCGTCCTGATGCGGTATGGCCCTTCCCATGTTGGCCCTAGCTTGCCCTGCCTTGCGTCTTTTCGAGCCAGTTCAACTTTCCGAAGGACCAGGTCTCCTTCTTTGAACGTCCTTGGTCGGACTCTGGAGTTGTAGTGCTTGGCGACGCGCTGTTTAGTTGCAAAGTTTTGTACACGGGCAAGTTCCCAAGCTTCTTCTAGGAGATCGAGCTCAACTCTTGCCTCCTCTGGCGTCAATGCTTGAGCGTGCTCTCTTCTCGCTGAGGTGGAACCGAGCTCTACCGGCACCATGGCCTCCATTCCATATGTTAGCTGGAAAGGTGTTTCATTTGTTGCCGACTGGGGGGTGGTGTGGTATGCCCACGACACCGCAGAGTTCTTCCTTGATCGCCGCCTCGCCTCTCCAGCCGCTTGCGGAGGCCATTGAGGATAATCCTGTTTGCGGCCTCGACCTGACCATTGGTCTGTGGATGCTCGACGGAGGCGTAGACGAGTCGGATTCCTAGACCTTTGCAGAAGTCCTTGAACGCTGTGCTGGTGAACTGTGTACCGTTATCTGTGATGATGGTGTGGGGTAGGCCATGGCGGCAAACCAGGGTTTTCCAGACAATTTTTTTGATCCTCTCGGAAGTGATGGTCGCCAGCGGACACGCCTCTATCCACTTGGAGAAGTAGTCTATGGCGACGATGATGAACTTGAGTTGGCCCGGTGCAAGGGGAAAGGGGCCAAATATGTCAAGCCCCCAGGTATTGAAAGGCCAAGGGGCGACGACTTCGTGCAGGACTTCCGGTGGAAGATGGTCTCGTTTGGCGAACCTTTGGCACTTGTCGCACTTCCTTACGTATTCCAGGCAATCCGATCGGCGTCGGCGCAGTAGCCTGCTCAGAGGATTTTAGCCGCCAGGTCCGAGTTCCACGATGGTTCCGCAGATGCCCTCATGTAGTCCCCACATGACGTACTCGGAATCTGATTTCTCTACGCAGGTGAGTAGTGGCTGTGAGAAACCTCTTACGTAAAGTCATCTCCGATTAAAGTGTAATGTGCGGATCGCCGTTGGACCTGCGTGATTACGCCTGGTCCTCGGCGGTCTTCCTCGCTTCAAGTATTCAACGATGTCCTTCATCCAAGAATCAGGTGATCAACTGCGTAGTTTCATTGTCGCGATGCTTGGTGACTCTAAAGTTTGGACGACCACTGTATGGAGCTGTCCCTCGGTCTTCATACTAGCCAACTTTGCCAGCAGATCTGCCTTGTTGTTTTGTTCTCGAGGGATGTGCTCGAGTTGGACCTCTTGGAAGTTCTGAATCATGGCGTTGACTTTCTGAGCATACTGGGCGAGTATGTCGTCTCGACACTGGTACTCGCCCTTGACCTGGTTGATCATCAGCTGGGAGTCGCTCTTGACTCGGAGCGTTTGGGCGCCCATCTCCCATGCGAGTTTGAGACCGAGTAGTAAAGCCTCATACTCGGCTTGGTTGTTGCTAGCTTTAAATAGGAACCTGAGTGCCTGTTCGACGCTGATTCCAGCAGGGCTTTCAACGATGATTCCTGCTCCGCTGCCTTTGGAATTGGAGGAGCCATCCACGTAGAGCGCCCAGTACTCGACCTCAAGGGTCGGTGTTAGCTCTGCAACAAAGTCAACCAGAACTTGTGATTTAATGGGTCCTCTGGGCTCATACCTGATCTGGAATTCGGAGAGTTCTACTGACCACGCCACCATTCGCCCTGAGAGTTCGGGCTTCTGCAGGATCCTTTTGATCGGGTAGTCCGTTTTGATTACCACCGTGTGTGCTTGAAAGTAAGGCCTCAATCTCCTCGCGGAGGTTACTATCAGGAGCGCCAGTTTCTCTACCTTCTGGTACCTTAGCTCTGCCCCGTGGAGGACTTTGCTCATGAAGTAAACTGGGCGCTGCTCAGTCTCTTTCTCTTCTATCATGGCCGAGCTGATCGAGGTGTCAGTGGCCGCCAGGTAGAGGAGGAGAGGGGCCCCTTTGGTGGGCCGTGTAAGGACCGGTGGTGATGCCAGAAACTCCTTGAGCCTCTGGAAAGCCGTTTCACACTCGTCGGTCCATTCGAACCGAGTCGGTTTCCGGAGTACCTGGTAGAAGGGAAGTGATTTGTCAGCGGAACGAGTTACGAACCTGGAAAGGGCTGCGATGCGACCAGCGAGTCTTTGCACTTCCTTGATAGAGCTCGGGCTGCGCATCTCCATCACTGCTCGGCACTTGTCGGGGTTGGCCTCAATGCCTCTGTGGGTGATCATGAACCCCAGGAATTTGCCTCCGAGCACCCCGAACGAGCACTTCTCGGGGTTAAGCCTGATGTTATATTTTCTCATAATGTCAAATACTTCCTGGAGGTCTCGGTAGTGTGCCTCGAAGCTGGAGGTCTTGACTACCATGTCGTCCATATACACCTCGATCGTCTTCCCAATCTGCTTGGCGAAGACCTCATCCATCATCCTCTGGTAAGTTGACCCCGCGTTCTTCAAACCAAAGGGCATAGTGACGCTGTAGAAGTTGGAGGTCTCCGTCATGAAAGCTGTCTTTGGCGCGTCGAGTGGGTGCATCTTGATCTAATTGTACCCGGAGTACGCATCCATGAAACTGAGCACCTGGTACCCTGACGTGCCGTCCACCAGAGCATCGATGCTAGGAATGGGGTATGGGTCTTTAGGGCAGACTTTGTTTTGGTCGGTGAAGTCAGTGCACATCCTCCACTTACCGCTGCTCTTCTTGACCAATACGACGTTGGAAAGCCAAGTTGGGTACTTGATCTCCTTGATAAACCAGGTTTTCAAGAGCTTTGAGGTCTCTTCTCTGGCTGCCTGCTTCTTTTCCCCTGCGAGTCTTCTTTTGCGCTGGGCAACAGGGCGAGCGCCGTGCTCTATGGCTAGCTTGTGACAGGCCACTCTGAGGTCTATTCCGGGCATGTCCTCCGGGCCCCATGCGAACAGATCCGCGTTGTCGAGCAGGACCTTCGTCAGGGACTGTTCGCTTCGCCGGCGATTGTGTCCCGGTCGTATGCTCTTGCCCGATCCTCTTACTTCGATCTCCTTGATGTCATCGACCGGCACTGGCCGGAAATCACTCTCGCCCCTCGGGTCGAGCTCAATCATGCAGTTCGACTTGGGGCGATCTCTTCTGCTGTCATCCCTTAGGCTGTTGACATAACACTGTCTCGCCTCCTTCTGGTCGGCGTGTATCGTAGCAATCTACCCATCAGATAGGGGGAACTTCATCGCCAAATGGGGGGGTGGAGACAATGGCCCCGATCCCATTGATGACAGTTCTGCCAATTATCATATTGTAGGCGGTGTCCGTGACCGAATCGGCTTCCACCACCAGGAGATGGGCTTCGATTGTCTTGACCCCGACGTCCGCCTTGAAGGTGAGCAAGACGTCGAAGTACCCAGTCACCCGAGCTTTAGCACTTGAAAAACCGACTAACGTACCTCGGTAGGGCCTTATAATCGAGCTCGGTAATTTGAGTCGATCGAAGGCTTCTTTGTAGATTACGTCCGCCGAGCTTCCTTGGTCGACGAGCACTCTCCTGACGTTAAATCCAGCGAGGTGTACTGTGATCACCATTGGGTCATCTTGGCGGCGATCTATTCCCTGATAATCCCTCTCCGAGAAGGATATGGTCGGTAGGGCCTCGGGCGGGGCCGCTAGTGATGTCGAGCTATTGACAGATCTTAGGTGTCTTCTCTGACCGTTGCTAGATTCGCCCCCACCTGCAAAACCACCTGCAATTAAATTGAACGAGGGGGTACCTTCTTCTCGACCCTTCCCGCGTTGACGGGCGGGTGAACGTCTTTCTTGTCCTCTCCGAGCCGGCGATCGGTTGCGCCTGCGCTCTGGTGAACAGGATCTTCTACGACTTGTCCCGTTTTCTCTGGGGGTCGCCTCATTTCCTTTGTCCACGTACTTCGCTAAATGTCCTGCCTGTATGAGTTTTTCAATTTTTATCTTTAGCGCCTGACATTCATTGGTGGTGTGCCCGTAGATTCGGTGGTATTCGCAGTATCTCTGGCGATACGCATCTGGTGGGGAGTCCTTTCGAGGGGGCGAGGTAATGAGGTAGCCCGTGTAGGTTTCCTTCAAGACTCGGTCCCTTCCCACTGTCAAGGGGGTGAACCGTCCTCTGTAGTCTTGCCGCCCTCGGCGCTCGTTTCTTCTCTCTGCCCTTTCTCGGGGCAGATCCCTGCTCCTGTCTTGCCGATTCTGGGTTTCTCTCTTGGCGGCGGCAACTTCTTCCATGTTGATATACCCCACTGCTCGGCGCCTCAGCTCGTCCAGGGATCCTGCAGGTCGGCGAGCGAGGGAGTCCGAGAAGGGACCAGGCTTCAGTGCTGACACTATGGCGTGGAGCGCCACATCGGTGCTGAGATTTCTGATTTGAGCCGTTTCGTTGTTGAAACGCTCTATGAAGGACTTCAGTGTCTCGTCCGACCTCTGTTTGAGCCCGACCAGGCAAGTGGAGTTTCTCCGGAAGGCTCGGCTCGTGGTAAACCTGGCCACGAATTGCTCGGCGAGTTGCCCGAATGAGTGGATCGAGCGTTGCGGGAGGTTAGAGAACCACATCATGGTCGGTCCCTTCAGGGTGCAGGGAAAGGTCCGACATTTCAAGCCCTCGGATGCGTCGATCAGTAGCATCCGCGCGTTGAAGAAGGTAATTGTAGGGAAATAGCGCAATAACAGAGATTAAAAACGCAGCGGAAATTTAAACTTTCCCTTCCATGGATCCTTGCGAATGGTCATGACTCACGGTTATATGAATTACCTCTTGTAGCGCAGATCGTTTGCAGACGAAAATTGGAATCGAGCACGCAGCGCCGCACGTAAAAACAACGCCTACGTAGTCCACACGAACGACCGAATGGGAGCGGTCTCAAATCCGCAGTGCTAGGTGACGTCTGGAACCGATCCACGATGCAAGTCACGATCTTTGAAATGGCTAGGGTTTTAATTAGTATGCGACTTGATCTTAACGAGTCTATTTATAGACTTCACTTAAGATCGACCTAGCGCACCGTAGCTTACCGTGTGCTCTCGGCCAAGACCGTAACTTATCGTGTTCTGCGTCTTTCTTGACTCGCTGGTGCATCGTAAGAATGCACCACCGAATAAAATGAGTCTCACTCATTTATTTAATCTCCCATTAGCTTTGTTCATGTGTGTGACCACAGCAGGTTCGTAACGTTGGCAATAATATTAAATCACTATTTAATATTATAAGCGATGAGCGGTGTCTAGCAACACATCATCGCTACCCAAGTAACGAGAATGTCGGTGTTGTGGCGTAACCTTTCCGTGATAATGATCATGTGTATAATTACCCTTTTGCCCTTATATCTATATTGAACACAAGGCATAGTATGTGTCACCCTTGTATAGTTCAATATTATATTCCTTGATGCCCGAGTAGACTTAGTAACAACAAATAAGATCAATATTTCATATTGACTTATTTCAAGATGGCCATGCATTTTACGGTCATACTCTATCAAGGGGCCCATGATATTACTCTGTTATGTAGGAGGGCAAATCCCATCTAGGTCACTCATGTCTCTTTGCATGACTCGTTGAGTGCCCAGCTAATCGACTTTATAATTGTCTATTACATGCACAATGTTTGGCGGCAATAAAACACCCAACTCCTCATGTAGGGACCATAGTGGTTTCAGTCCGAGGGTGGCATACACCACTATCACTATGAGAATAACTCATGACACTTACATAACACACTATGTAGTATTCTCATGGCGGGTCAATCCAGTACACAATTACCCTAACGTGTACCTATGTGGTGACTTGATATCTCATATCTATAACCTGTGAGATGGTTATCAGTCCACCCACATAATAGTCTTGATGCATTATTATTGTCCTTAATAATAATAATACTCGACTACGGATATTTAGAGTAAGTTCTTTAGTATCTCACAACCGAGTCGTCTACTCGATGTTCTATTGAAAACAAACTTTTACTCAAGGACTTTATTACGTTGAAAGAAACATAATAACTGAAAATGCCTCATATAATAAATAAATGACATGATACAAAATATAAGTCCAAAGGAAAAACATTGGCCTCTAGGGCTTACACCAACAGTAATGTGCTCTTCGGGGTCGGTCTTACCCTCGTAAGCGTCCATGTTGGGGATTTGGAACCGCTTCGGGACCGGATCGGCCATAATCCTCTCGTCAAAGGGGAGCAAGGTTAGCCCGATTTCGAAGGGTCGGTTTTCTCGTTGCGGTGCTTGCCGGATGTGGCCTTCTCGCCTTGGGCTCTCCGTGGCGCTGGATGCGTCCGACCTGGATGAGTCCCGGTCGTCTCTTCTGGTCCGCGAGGGTGTCTCGTGGCCCTGTCTTTCCTCGCGATCACGGGCTTCCGCGATCTGGCATCTTAACTCTTCGTTTTCTGCCCTGAGAAGCTCCAAAACGGGGTCTGGTGGTGGGCGTTCGTTCTGACTGGCCGAGTGATGACTCCGTGGTGGCGATCTATGATTCGCCGTACTCCTGGTGCGCACCATCCAGCTAGGGGTATTCTTGAGGCCTGGGTTAGTTTTACCGGGCCCCACGGTGGGCGCCAATGTTGATGCTGGGAATGGTAGAGCTCTCCTCCTCCTTGGGGTTGAGTGTTCCCTCCTCTAGAGTCCGATGAAGGGGTGGTACCTGGGGGGTCCAGCCCCCTTTATATAGTGGAGCCACGCGGAGGGATGATAACTACTGATCCGATTTCAGCGCGCGGTAACTCCTCCCTGACAATTCGGGGATTAGCTCGTCTCTACCTGATATTTCGCGCCTACCAAGCCCATTACGTGCTGGCTGCGTGATCTTCAATCTTTAGGGTGACAACGGCTCCAAGCGTTGTCTCAGGCGCATCTCTTTCTAGAAGGTTTGTGAGTCCTGAGTTAGCTCGCCCTTTCCCCTGCTCGGTGTTATCATTGGGATAGTCGTATCGGAGGTCGGGTCTGGCGCGTCTCAGGTCGGTGGCAACTCGTCAAGCTCGGATGAGCAGGAACCGAGCTAATCTGCTCTGGTTCGGTGGGCACACTAGAACTCGGCTCGGGACCGGTCCGTAACAGTAGGGGAGGGATTTTAATGGAGGGAAAAGATTAATTTACTTGTATATCCTTATAGCCTTTTATATTATATTATATATAAAGATATTTAAGTAATTTTATTTTAAATGATATAATCTCCCCTCCCCTCCCCTCCAAAAAACCCCGCTTTTGGAGGGGAGCCAAAATTGGCTTAGGATGGATTTTGCTCCCTTCCCCTCCCCTCCCCTCTAAAAAAATGAAACTAACATACAAAATTTAAAATAACCCCTTCTCTCTCCTCGCCTCCCATCCAAACCCCCCAACCAAACAGACCCTTAATGTTTGTATGTGCTCTTTTATTGACATATTTTTTGAAAAATATTTTCAATTCACGTCATATTATTTTTCATTGATGGTGACATTGTCACCATAAATTTTATAAGTATTTGAAAATATAATATTTGTTATATGTTGATTTGTGCTCTCTTTGAGTGGTACAAATTGTATAAATTTAGAGATATTTATTCCATGATTAATTCGACGAGTGAATTTATGCGATATCGCATGTGGCGATGTTTCAAATGTTTACTCTTGAATTGTGATCCATTGTTTAAATGTGTTTATGGTATATTATTTGTGTTTTTCGCTGCACGAATACCTCTATTGGAAAATGATCCTAATATATATTATAATTTGTTTATTTTCCAGCAGATATTTTATAAATAATATTTATAAATAATATACTGGAAATAGAATATACCATGATTTAGATACATGCATGATGTATATGTGCTTGACTGGTGTTATGAAAATTAATACTTTTAGCATACATCATGTGTTTTATAGTGCCAATTTACTTAATTGTGAACTCTTGTTTTGATTGTTGTAAGTGCAAAACTGGTGTAATGCTAATGGTTTTAAATTCATGATCAGTAGGGGGTGTTTATTTTTTAATGCACCTTCTTATGGACTGCATCATGGTTAAGGGCAAGAGATAGTAATTCCTGGGTAAAAGCATTTCATTGATTATAGTGGGGATTCTCGCCAAAGTGGGATTACTCATTATTAATTGGTGGAATTTCTTTTTATCATTAGAGGAATGCTTCTGATTATTACGTACAATTTCCTGCCCAAAGGGGGTTATTGTATGTCATGATTAGAAGTTGATTTGCGATAAAGTTATTGGAGATACACTGGTTTAGTAGATTTGTCTGCCCAAAGGGGATAGATCTCTAAACCCAATGTATGCTCATTGAGTAACTTATTATCGATTATGTTGGGTGAATTTAATGGAGGTACGTTGGTGTATGGGATTTGTCTGCCCAAATAGGACAATTTTCTGAATCCAATGTATGCTCATTTATTAACTCATCTGAAATTTTGACCGCGGTTGCGACCTTGGTTGCGCATTCTGCCCAAAGGGGAATGTGTTGTTATGTTGGCCTCAAAATAGCTTGATTTAAGCTGAAGTCATGTCTTGCTCTGTTGCTTACTTTAACGCATTTCAAGTTTTGCTCAACAATCACTTTTTTTAATAACAACTATTTTGCTTAGTTTGTTATGGAGCACTACTTACTTTATTTTTTTGAAAATTTTTTGATAAGCATTTAAATGCTCATGTTAATTTACTATAAATTTTTTTGAAAATTTAACATGGTTGGATCTTGACATCAGTGGGAGGATTTTGACTTTAGTCATTATATGATGTCAAGAGTGGTAGTAAAAATAACTTCTTGAAATACATGATTTTGGGAAATTTTTTTTACATTTGTGGAACTGAAGATATAGTTGATCCAAAGAGCTATGCAGAAACTTTCTAGCTCCTAGATGGATTCCGCGTTGGTAGATCCTTAACTAAGGGACTCAGGCCCATAATTGTTTATTTATCATTATTTATTGTAAGTATATGCACTGTGAGTTTATATAATATGCTTGATTAGTGGGAGCTTGAACTTTATGTCGTTTTCTTGTGATGTTAGATCTCTTATCCTTTTTTGTAACGACCCGGCCCCACTGGCTGCCCACAGGGTCCTACGCACAGTGAACCGGCCACGTCACTCACGATCTTCACCAACCCCTTAATTGGTGTTTTTGCCTCCGTGGGGGTTCGATCCCATGCCCAAAGGGATAAAGGCTTTTAAGAAGCACCCCCACTACCACTTGACCAATTGGTATAGTGGTAGTGGTGGGATGCTTCCCGTGGCCTATATGCCACTGGGTGCGGGTTTGAGTCCCACGTGAGGCAAAAACCCCGCAAGTGGCTGCAGGAGTGTCCTGTGAGTAGCAGTGCCATGCCAGAAGCGCTATATGCGTGAAGAAGGGTGGGCTGTTACAATAAAAGGTGCCTTTTTTGTAACGACCCGACCCCACTGGCTGCCCACAGGGTCCTACGCACAGTGAACCGGCCACGTCACTCACGATCTTCACCAACCCCTTAATTGGTGTTTTTGCCTCCGTGGGGGTTCGATCCCATGCCCAAAGGGATAAAGGCTTTTAAGAAGCACCCCCACTACCACTAGACCAATTACACATTTGGTGTTTTGATAACATTTTCCATTTGATTTGAGAAATTAATTATGAATTGAATTATGTTATTATATACCTTTGTATATGTATATCATATGCGAAAATGTTGACATTTGGTGTCGTTGGGACCACTATGCCCGTAGTCGACGCCATATCAGAGTTGTGGTATGATGGTTTAGGTAAACCATAAAGCTCGGCGTCATTGGGACCACTGTGTCTGTGGTCGATGCCATGTTGGAGCTGAGGCATGACTGCTAAAATACATGAAGCTCGATGTCACTTGGACCACTGTGCCGGTGGTCGACACCATGTTGGAGTTGAGGCATTGTTGTTTTGTTAAACCTTGAAGCTTGGTGTCGCTAGGACCATTGTGCTGGTGGTCGACGCCATGTTGGAGCTGAGGCATTGTGGTTTTGTTGAACCATGTAGCTCGGTATCATTAGGACCACTATGCCGGTGGTCGATGTCATGTTGGAGCTGAGGCATTCGTGCTAAAACATTAGAGCTCGGTGTCAATGGGATCAATGTGCCGATGGTCGATGCCATATCGGAGTTGAGGCATGATGGTTTCTTATGAACCTTATAATTTCTCTGGCTTTAATGCATTTGAGAGAAATTGAGGACTGACAAAGAAAATGACAGTATGGCTGTAAGATCACATTGGCATGTCGTTTTCTTGCTACACTCCACATAGATGACTAGTCGACAGAGTTGATGGTATTTGTAACCATGGAAGGTGTTTTGTCGATATAAGATATGACTACCGTCGTGATTTGGTATCATTTAGCTTTTGTTGGATGAAGTCTTAATTAGGTGTTGCATCTTGGGATCATGTGTTTAGTGGCCACGTTAGGAAGTATGTTATTAGCCCAAGAGTCGTTTTCAAAATGTTTTCTACAGATTAAAGTTGCACAATTGATTGCCCAAGTGGGAGAATGTTAGAATTTTTCCTAATAATTCTTGTGGGCTATAATCAATTGTGGCCTTTTGGTTTTTTCCAAAAACGGGTTAATGCTATGATCCAATTGATGATGCTCAAGCCCGCAAATAAGTGATCAATTATAATAGGCCTTTGGATACCTAATTCAGATTTATGTGGGAGACAGTGTAGGCCCAACCATTAGGCCCATGATGGGAGGTGCCTGGGTTTGATAAAAGGTGAGGCTAGGTCCTATTTGCCGTCACGCTATTCATACGCTCGTCTATGGTCTGCCCCATTGAGAACCAAGAGCCCAGATTTTTGTGACCAGGCAAAGAAAAACTTAGTTCGTGATTTTAGGAGTTCAATGAGATAGAGGTGATTCTCGATAACGGTAATCATGTCTTCAACAAGTAAGTGCTCTAATCGGTGTTCTAATTTCATATAATAGATTTGTTAATCTTACATCAAACACATGTCACCACCATGGTGACATTTTTTTACGTCCCCGTGCTAGACAAAACCTAACAAACAGAGGTTGGAGAACGGAGCAATTAGACTTCCTCATGTGAATCTGAATACAAAATAACATCCTTTCTTAATATCAAATTTTTGATAAAAAATCTAATCGTCCATTTAGTTTGATATTTGTTAAAGTTTCTTTACGTATGGTTCTTTGGTGAATCTTATTTAAGGATTGAGATCCACCCTAAGTTGAGCCTAAAGGCCCCGTTCGGGGTGATTGCGAGTTTTTGGTTTTTGGTTTTCAAATGCAATTTTCAAAATAAAACGCGTTCGGCTAAAATGCAGTTGAAATAGATTTTTACTCAATTTCAAAACACTTTTACATTCATTTTCAAAACCAGGAAAAAAGGCTTTGTAAATTTGGTTTTTTGAAATTTGAAAACTTAAAACTAAAAACCACCCCGAACGGGGCCTTAGTCAAATATTGCAGTGTTTGGTAAACATAGTACAACAAACAAGATATGATATTTATGTATTTTGTTCTATTTTTGATGCGTTTAATTTAAATATATAACAGAACAACACATAAAAAGAGCAATACATTCTGATTCCATTATAAATAAATATAGAATAAGAAATCTATTGCTAAACAAAATGCTACCTATGTTCTGCTATATTGAGTTGTTTGTTTATATATGCAAATGTTGGGCCGCAAATTTTGTTCATTACTTGATCCAAACGGAATTGAAATTTGGGTCTTGCTTTATTAGCTAGTGGGGTTCATTGAAGGCACATAAGCAAAATCATCTTTTCTTCCTCAAATTGATCTCTTATGTGAAGAAAGGTGAAAATAGTTCGTTCCTATCTGCTAGGAGTTTATAACGATCTATACATATATGCACATATAATATAATAGCAAAGAATAATTGGATGGCTAAGATTGACCTAGTGGAGCATGACAGGATTTGTATCTGACAAATTACGGGTTCGAGTCTCTACTAGTTCCCTTGGGGTGAGGTAAATGTAATTACCTTCGTAAGTGCTCAAAGAGCCCAAAGATCTTCTCTGCCTTGGACTAGAGCGCCATCCACTCACCCTAAATTATTTTAACAAAGAAAATAAATAACAATAATTGGATGGCTTGCAAAACATCCAAGATCCCAAAGTTAAGGTTGGCAGTCACACACTAATCAGTTATTGGTCTGCCACTAACTCTTCGGGGACATATATAATTGTGACAACCAATTATCTACTTGTACACAAAAAATCATATTATCTACTTGTACACAAAAATCTTTTATGATTTCCTAAGGACAAGAATCAATACTCCCTCACGTTTTTTTTTATAAGGAATAAAATGGTCCATTTTCTTGGTCCAAATTATAAGAAACAACATCAATTTTAAAAAACATCAAATATCTATTTTTCATTTATACCTTTATTTATAGTGAGACATATTAATAAGATACACTTATTTCCTATACAAGTGGATTGATTCATAAAAAAAGTATTTTCAAAAAAAAAATTGAATCTTTAGGAATATTAATTAAAAAATTGTTTTTAATGTTTTTCTTTCGAATGTTATAATAAAGACCGGAGGGAGTAAATGATAATCTTTTATGTGTTTTATTTTTTTAATTGTGATTTGAGCAATGACTATGAATTTTGTAGTTTCTCATATATTTAGGGAAGACAATTCCTGTGCAGATAAGTTGGCTTCCCATGGTTTTATTATTCAAGGTTTTTTATGGTGGAATACCATTCTTGATTTTATGAGGGATGACTTTTTCAGGAATAAGTATAGTCTTCCTTTTTATAGGTTTAGGTGACTTTTTTATCATGGGTAAGGTTTTAGTTCCCCCATGTTTTTATTTGTAATTCTTTCTTTATTTTTTAATAAATTTTTTGTGTGCTGCAGATGATAGGTAGTTTCAGGAGTGTCAACATAGTTGAGATTGTTGATTCTACAGTGATGCTTTTACACACCATTTTGAAAAGAAAAAAAAAAGATTTGAGCAATGACCTGTAACATCTAGAAGCTAAGATTTTTTGAAACATGAAGTGGCGTAAAATAAAATCAAACTACCTGGATAATGCAAAGGATCATGCCAGCCAGTAGGTGATTCAAAGTAATCCTCTAAATTAGTATGATGGATACCACAATTTCAATATATTTTAACTACCTTGATTTGATTGACTCTCTCAAAGATTGTTCCTTGCAGTTGTTATACTTGCATTCCAATTTTCTATCATGAAGGACCCCACTACATATATTCCATTGTGTTAAAGTAAACGTACGCAAACCAATAATTCCTCTACATCTAGAAATAGCGGAATTTTATGACTGCAGTGTGTACGAAACATACATGGTAATTGAAAATAAGAACATTGAACTGAGACCAAAAAAGGTAAATTTTAAGAACATATATGATAGGAGCTTCAAAATTAGGTAGGTGAAACTTTTGAAATGTCAAGTCAAAGTTTAGTATTAAAGAAAAAGTGGGGTAATAATATAAGAGTTTAAAGCATATGCACAATCAGCATAAAGACCACGAGAGTCTAATAATTTGCCGCATCATATCACTAATTTGTAAGATGCAATTACAAAAATGGACTGATGTGACAGAATAATGGACTCTTGTTTGATGTCAGTGTAAAACTGGTTTATACCGACGGTAAATGTCCCTTAAACCCAATGGTATAATTAATTGTTAAATCAAAAGATATAATGTAATTAATAAATGATTGATCCTTGGAGTTCAACATGACTTAACTTCATCGTGTAAGAAAACTTCCAATCGGATGACTTTTGTATCAGGAAATGCAATGTCTTCACGTCACTTTGGTTTAAGGATAAGAATGTATGATTCATCGATCAGCAACTACTAACTACACCATACTTATACCATGCTACTGTTTGTATTTTGTAGTTTGTACTTTTGTATATATACTGTTAGAGCAGCAATTTTATGAACCGTTGCTGAGGTGGATATTGTGGTCTCATCATCTATATATCAGGATATGAACTAGCCAAGTAGCTAGCCATGTATGTGAAGATCGATGGATTTGGTTTCGTTGGTGCATAGCTATTGATTTGTTCTAATCCAAAAAAAATCCTCGTCAAAATCAACAATCACAACAATGGATAGGAATTGTGGGTCCATTTTATTTATAATCCAGTTGGGTCAGTTCAGGCCCATTTCCTTTGCCACATACACAAACAATCTATCGATCGCCTACCACTTTTCGCTTTCATTCTCTCTATCTCATAGCAGAGAAAGCCAGATGTGTCCAACAAATCATGCATGAAAGTTGTAATCGAAAGATAAAAGGTCACGTTACCAAAAAAAAAAAAAAAGAAGATAAAAGGATACGATATATACGTGTTCATCGCCACCACATGAATATAATAATTTTAATATTTTTGTAAGATTTTAAATGTACTAGCAGCTAGTGTAACAAACTTAATCTGATTATATATATAGTAAATTCAAACTATAACCTATCCACGTTTTTATAAAATAAGTATGTACTTAGTTTGAGTACCAAAAAAAAAAAAGTATGTACTTAGTTTAATAATAGTTTAAAAGTTGTAAATTCAAAAGTATTCATTATATGATTATAACAGTTTAATAACTATGTACTTAGTTTAATAAATATGCAAATATTTCAATCATATTTCAACGTATTCTCACAATATAATATTATTTTTTAAATCTATTTATACAATGATGTAAGATGATAAAATATCATTAGATGTCTATATAAAAATATTTACAATGTAAATATAATTATTAAATTTATATTACAAATAAGAATGACACTTTTTCCCTTATTTTTATTTATTAAATTTGGTTCAATGAATGGATGATTGTTTACTTATGCGTACCTAGCACGTGTTTCATATATACTCCTACTAAGAAGAGAGAGAGAGAGTTTCGTAAAAAAATAGAGAGAGAACATTATCCATATTTTAAAAATTCTGGATTAACTACTTTTCTATTTTGGTAATCTCAGATAGCTCAACACATGTTTGGAATCACGACATAAAACAGATTAACATGCGACCATCTTGAAGCTGTAGGTGTTAGCTTTTGAGGTGAAGGCACTCCCAGCGTGATTCCAAACATAGGCTTAGTGTGTTAGTAAAATCATTTCCTTCGCCAATCTTCCTTCTTTAAAATTAATTTAATAATTTTCTCTTATTGCTTCCTTTAGAGACATAAAATAACTAGAGGAATTTAATAAACAACACAAAAGATAACACAAGGACTAACTAAACTCGGATAAGGAAACGTTTAAAAATATGTGGAGAAAAAACCAGTTTTGAAATTGCAATCTAATTTATGGTTTTAACCAACTCTACACTTATGTGATTTCATGTTCAATGACTAGAAGATGTTGGAACCTAAACGATTGAGAAGTTTAGACCCTCATTAATTTTGATGATAACAAAGTAATTCTCAAGAGAACAATTTATCTTCTAACATATCTTTGAGTGTACAGGTATCAAAACTTCATATATATGTACAAAACACTCAAGGAAGGAGAAGAAATTTACAAAATAATTGAATACAATCCACTAGTGTCAGCATCTGAACTCACTCTAGCGTCTTGCTAACAGCAAGCATCCAGTAGTGTTACTCTTTGACACGTGGAATACTCAATTGCTGCGAGCATCCGTCCTCTCGCTACGGCGAGCGCCTGATCTCTTTAATGAAGCACGTGATGATCACGTTTTGCTCTTAGCCTCAGACTGCTCGAAGGCGAATTGAATTTGATTTTATGCGCTCATTTTGATGTATGAGGAAGCAAATGTGACACCGTTAGCATAAGACAAAAATCGTACAAGGCTATTGCAAATTACAGATAGTACGAAAACGGTAATGTGTACTATTCTGATATTCTCTGGAAAGGAAGAAAAAGACTACATTTCAAATTACCTCACTCAATAGAAATGAGATATTTTTTTACTACAACGGTAATACCCTTGAAGACTCCTATAAATACCCCAAGGTATTTATTGAAGAAGAGTTAGAAAAATTGTGAAGAAACTTCATTCAAAAAGCAAAATTACTCAAGTGAGCAATCAAGTTTCGTGCCAAGTTTCTGGTCTACACAGAGCTGAACTCAGCGTCTTATACCCTCTTTGAGAAAGCTATTCTGTTTTGAGCTTAATCTTTTCATCCTCTCTGTGAGAGTTATTTTGATTGTATTAAAAAATATAATCTCTTTTGTAAACTGTATTTGGCCTAGTTAAGGCTCTGTTCCTCAAAGGCTCGACTGCACTGAGTCGTTTTGAGAAGTTGAGAGTATTGTCAAGTTTGTGACAGAAGAATACTCTTGAGGAAAATTGTAATCAGTTGATTATAGTGAAAAATCCTTGAGAGCAGAAGGGACTAGACGTAGCTACCAGTTGGTGGTGAACTAGTATAAATCTCTGCGTCTCATCCTTCACTGCTTTACATTTATCTTTACCTTGCTCAGTAAAACAAGTTTTCACTACTGTTTAAATTCTGCATCCGGTTTAATTCTCTGCATCTGATATATAAACAGTTTTGAAAAAACCTGTGTTGAAGTGTTTTTTACGTATAGTTGGAAAAAGTTTTTTAACACAATTCAACCCCCCTTCTTGTGTTCACGTTCAGTTGGTATCAGAGCTCGGCCTCTTGGTTGAGCACTTAACAGTGTTAAGAGAAAAGATCCTATACTGTGAACATGTCTACTGAAGGTGGTCATATGAACCGTCCTCCTCTATTTGATGGAAAAAAATTTGATTACTGGAAAGATAAGATAAAAGCTTTCTTTGAGACACAACAACTTGAGTTGTGGGATATAGTTCAAAGTGGTTACATTCCTCCCACTAATCCTCGTGGTGTTGCTATAGCCAGAGAAGATTGGAATGATGAGCAGAAAAAGAGATATCAAATCAATCAAAAGGCTAGATTCATTCTTATCTGTGCTATGACAGAAAAAGAATATGATAAATGTGGCAAATTTGATACTGCCAAAGAAATCTGGGACTCACTTGTTTTATCTTACGAAGGCTCTGCCTAAGTAAGAGAAACTAAAGCTAGCATGTTGGTTCGCCAATACAAGTTGTTCAAAATGGAAGATGGTGAAAGCATTGAAACCATGTTTGGAAGATTTCAAACACTTGTTCATGGGTTACAGGCCCTTGGAAAAAGTTACACTACACCTGACCATGTTAGAAAGATCTTAAGAAGCTTGACTAAGCAGTGGAGACTCAAGGTCACTGCTATTCAGGAAGCAAAAGATCTAAATGTCCTACGACTTGAAGATCTTTTGAGTTCGTTGAAAGCTCATGAACTTGAGCTAAATGAAGAAGAACCTGTCAAAAAGGGCAAGTCTATTGCTTTGAAAGTCGCTCAACATAAAGCCAGTTCTTCCAAAGCCCTTCAGGCTGAAGAAGAAGAATCAGAAGATGAAGCTTTAGAAGGAGATGTTGACACATCAGAAGATGAGCTCGCGTTTATGTCCAGGAAGATACAAAGAATGTGGAAGAAGAGAAACTTCAGGAGGAAGTTTCAGAAGAAAGATACCAAGGACAAGAAGGAAAGCAAGGACAAGGCTCAAGTCATTTGCTATGAATGTAAAAAGCCTGGACATTTCAAGTCCGAATGTCCTAATCTTAAGGAGAAGCCCACAAGAAGTTCTTTCAAGAAAAAGAAGAAGAGCCTCATGGCTACATGGGAAGATCTAGATTTATCCTCATCTGAGGAAGATAATGAAGTAGAAGCAAATCTCGCTCTCATGGCGTATAATCGACCTTGATTGAAGAAGAAGTTGAAGAGGTAATAGTATATGATTCCAACTCGAACTTCAACTTGCATTCGATGATCTTCTTAAGGACTCGCCACCCTCTCTCGTTGAGTATAAGAATTTGAAAAAGAAATTTTCAAAATTATCACAAGACTTTCAAGCTTTAAACAAAGAAAAATCAGTACTAATAAAGAAAATTAGAAGTCGAAACTGAAAATCAGCATCGATGGATAACGCCTCGACCGCTAACAAGCAAACAGTCGAGAACTCTAGCCGAAAGCTCTAAAGTTACTGAGCAATCCTAAATGCAAATCAAATGATTATGAATATGCTTTTCAAAAGTTTCTTGCAGAGTGTAACTCAAGCAAGCAAGCTTCAATGATTTGGGGTGTCGATAAACGACAACTCATGGTCTTGGTTATATATCGGATGAACCTCTTTTAGAAAATGACTCAAAGATCGATAAATCCAATAATCATAGTAAATGCTTGCATTGTACTTCTTGCAATAAACCTGGTCATTTGAAAAGTGCATGTCTTTGTTTTAAAACTGTGAAGGATAAGCTTCCTTCAAGAACTAACAAGAAAGGACCCAAAAAGATATGGGTACCTAAAGATAAAATAGTCTATGTTGCAGACATGCTTAGCAACAAAGTCAACACACCTATCTTGGTACTTAGACAGTGGATGCTCGCGTCACATGACAGGAGAAAAGCATATGTTCCAAGAACTAAGGCCCAAAGAAGCTGGATTCGTTGGTTTCGGAGGTAACCAGAAAGGGAAAATAGTTAGAATTAGTCGCATTGGTAAAGGCTCTCTTCCCTCTATTGATAATGTACTATATGTTGAAGGACTTAAACATAACTTATTGAGCATAAGTCAATTATGTGACAATGGTTATGAAGTCATCTTTACAGAACTGGATGTCTAGTAAAAAGCAAGAAAGACGGCTCTACTTTCTTTACTGCTAAGGGGAAACAAAATATTTACAAAATTGATCTCTCTGAACTTGCAAAACAAGATGTCAAGTGTCTCATGACTGTTGACGAAGAACAATGGATTTGGCACAAGAGATTGGGTTATGCCAATTTGAGATTAATCTCAAAATTAAACAAGCACAGTCTTGTCAGAGGCTTACCAAATCTTAAGTATCAATCTGATGCTCTCTGTGAGACATGTCAAAGAGGAAAACAAGTTAAAACTTCTTTTCATTCAAAAAATGTTGTTTCAACCTCTAGACCACTTGAGCTTTTCCATCTTGATCTTTTTGGTCCAACAAGGACAACCTCTTTAACTGGAAAGAAATATGGGTTAGTCATTATTGATGATTTTACTAGATGGACATGGGTTTGATTCCTTGCTCACAAAGATGAGTCATACAAGGTATTTACTGTATTCTGCAAAATAGTTCAAAATGAAAAAGGAATTTGCATTTCTTCTATTAGAAGTGATCATGGGGGAGAATTTGAAAATGAAAGCTTTCAAAAATTTTGTGATGATAACGGCATCTCCCACAATTTCTCCTCTCCTAGAACACCCCAACAAAATGGTGTTGTAGAAAGGAAGAATAGGTCCCTCCAAGAAATGGCCAGGACCATGATCAATGAAGCTAACATTGCAAAACATTTTTGGGCAGAAGCAGTAAACACAGCTTGTTACATTCAAAATAGAATTTCTATTAGACCTATTTTGAAGAAGACTCCATATGAATTGTGGAAAGGAAGGAAACCAAACATATCATATTTTCATTCATTTGGATGTACGTGTTACATTTTAAATACTAAGGATCAGCTTGGTAAGTTTGATTCAAAAGCTGACAAAGGAATCTTTTTGTGATATTCTGAAAGATCTAAAGCTTTTAGAATATACAATAAAGAAACTATGACAGTGGAAGAATCCATTCATGTCAAATTTGATGACAAGAAGCCTGACACAGCCATGTCAGAGCTAGATGAACTATTTTCAGAATTAAATATAGGTAATACTACAAATAGTGAACCTACATCTTCATCGTCCGGTGGTGACCAGACACAAGAATCTTGAAGTTGAATTCAAAAATTTGGAAGTACAAAGCCAATCATCCTAAAGATCAAATCATAGGAAAACACGGAGATAGAGTAAGAACCAGATCCTCTTTTAAAGAGCATGCATATATGGCACTACTCTCAGAAATGGAACCTAAAGCGATTGATCAAGCATTGAAAGATGAAGGTTGGATTCGGCCATGCAAGAAGAGTTGAATCAGTTCAAAGAAACGATGTATGGAAGCTGGTTACTTTACCAGAAGATAAGCAAGCTATTGGTACTAAATGGGTATTTAGAAACAAGCTTGATGAAGATGGAAAGGTTGTGAGAAACAAGGCAAGATTGGTTGCTCAAGGTTACTCACAGGAAGAAGGTATTGATTTTACTGAAACATTTGCACCTGTTGCAAGGTTAGAAGCTATACGCATCCTACTTTCATTTGCTGCACATCATGATATAATTCTTTATCAAATGGATGTGAAAAGTGCTTTCTTAAATGGTTTTATAACTGAGGAAGTCTTTGTAAAACAACTTCCTGGATTCGAAGACATTGAATTTCCAGAACATGTCTTCAAGCTTAAAAGGCCCTGTATGGTCTTAAGCAAGCTCCCAGAGCTTGGTATGAAAGACTGAGTACATTTTTTATGAAAAATGGCTTTACCAGAGGTCTAGTAGACACTACTCTTTTTAGAAAAACATCAAACAAGCACTTTATAATTGTTCAAATATATGTTGATGACATTATTTTTGGAGCTACTAATGAAAGCCTTTGCAAAGAATTTTCTAAGCTAATGCAGGCTGAATTCGAGATGAGCATGATGGGTGAACTGAAGTTTTTCCTTGGAATTCAAATCAAACAATGCAATGATGGTATATATATACATCAAAGCAAATATATTAAGGAATTGCTAATGAAATTCAAAATGGTGGATTGCAAACCTATGTGTACTCCTTTGCATCCCACATGCATTCTTGGTAAAGATGAAACTGGTAAAAAGGTAGATCAGAAGATGTACAGAGGTATGATTGGATCTCTACTTTATCTTACAGCTTCAAGACCTGATATTATGTTCAGCGTCTGTCTGTGTGCTAGATTTCAATCAGATCCTAGAGAATCACACTTGAGTGCTGTTAAAAGAATATTTAGATATTTGCAAGGATCTACTAATCTTAGTATGCTTTATAAGAAATCAAAAGATTACAAGTTAGTAGGTTTTTGTGATGCTGACTTTGCTGGAGACCGAATTGAAAGAAAAAGCACAAGTGGAGGCTGCCAATTCCTTGGAGCAAATCTTGTATCTTGGTCAAGCAAAAGGCAAAGCACGATTGCACTCTCAACAGCAGAAGCTGAGTATATTTCAGCAGCAAGTTGCAGCTCTCAACTTATGTGGATAAAATATCAACTTGAAGACTATCTGATAAAAGAGAGTAACATTCCTATCTTTTGTGATAATACTTTTGCAATCTGTCTTACTAAAAATCCCATATTGCACTCACGAGCCAAGCATATTGAGATTAAGCATCATTTTATAAGAGACTATGTTCAGAAGGGTATTCTCGAAATAAAATTTGTAGACACTGATCATCAGTGGGCTGACATATTTACAAAACCCCTTGCTGAAGATAGATTCAATTTTATAAGAAGAAATTTAAATTTTCATCTTATAGAAGAATGATTAATCTCAGCGTCTGAAGATATGCACAATCTCAACATCTGGTATGACATGAGCATGTATATGAATAAGCATCTTATTTGTCATGTGCATCATAACTCATCGTCTGGTGAATCGGTTGCGTGCGTCCGAGCGCACCCACACGTGTCACACGTGTTAAGGACTTAAGCGTCTCATCACATCTACTGAGTCATAATTATTTATGTCTTTCGATAAAATCTTTTTACTTGATCTTACTTTTCTTTTGGCGTCTGCATTTAATGAAAAGGCGAATCTTCATTTTCTTTTCTTTTTTGATTTAATTTTTGTGTGGAAATACGAAGCGATTTTTTTTGAAAAAGGACTGTACCATTTTCTATCAACTTTCCCATTACTCCACATTTTTCGCTCCATCACTTCACTCTGCATTTTCTTGCAAAACTGTTCTTTCTCTCTCTCTCTCTCTGTGTGTGTGTGTGATTTCGAACCCTAAAACCTCCATCACCCTCTCTGCAACTGCTACCATGGCCGACAGAAAGGTTGGACAATACACTACTGCCTTTGATGTCTTCTCAGATGCAAAACTCATGAATGAGAACATGATTGATTTTGAGAACTTCAAGCTATATGGTTTTGATTTTGAAGAAGGTCTGGAGAAACTAGGCTGGAAAAATTACTTCATCTGGGAACCAGCCGACGTACTGAGCTATGCTATTAAGGAGTTCTGGGGGAACGCTTACTTACTTCCGGGAGAAATTATAGAAGGACACATCAGAGGCTTCAAGCTACGCTTCACCATCAACTCTATTGCTCAGACGATCAAGTGCCCTTGTGAAGGAATCAGTTATCATGCTAACTGAGCTGACGCGCACAGAGGACTGTAAAACGTCAACGAAGCCCTGTTTGAAAACTACCGTGAATTGAAGAAGAAGAACATTACTCCCACCGCCAAAGACTTGAAAAGCCACTATAGAGTACTGCACAAAATCATCGCTAAGAGTGTGATTTTGAAGGCTGGCTCAAGCGACATAGTGAACTACGAGCAAAAGTTCATTATGAGAAACTACATGGATGGGAAGAAAATCAATCTGCCAAGGTTGATTATCAACAATCTGATAAATGCTCTTGTCTTCTCAAGGAAGAGTGTCGATAAGAAGAATATCATCAATGTTATCCCTTATGGAGTTCTTCTCTCCATAATGATGATGAAAGACGGTGTTGTGAGAAAACTGACTGACTCTATCAACACAGAAGAAAAAGAAAAATACTTTGGTGTTGGCGCTGTTGTTCGTCTAGAAGTTTTTGGAGTCAACAGTTTAGTCAGAATGCAGCTGATAACTGGCTCTACGATCAAGAAGGTGAAATTAGAGCAACAGGAAGGAGAAGCTGAAAAGAAAACCACCAAAAGCTCAATGGCTGGTGTGAAGAGACCTGCTGAATCTCCTTCAAGGGAGATAAGAAGAATGAAACAGAAGGTGGCTCCTGCACCTACTGTTGAGGAACCAAAAGATGAGGATAGAATTCCCATCAGAAAGGTCTTGGAGAAAAAGTATAAGCCAGCAGCTGAAAAAGATGCTTCAGCGTCCGGTCAAGGGAAGCAAGTCCCTCCTCCTCCTCCTGCTGTTGTTGTCCCGAGAGGAACAAAAAGAAGGTTGGTTAAGTCTTCAGAGCTTAACCCGAAGGTACTCGACTTTACTGCTGATGAGTCAGTATCTGTCTTTGATGCTCATGATATTATTCCTGCACCCCCACTGTCTGTTTCACAACCACAAACCAAGAAAACTAGAATGAGCCTCCGACAAACCTCTACCCTCTCTAAACCTACCCAACCATCATCCAATACACTCAACCTTTACCTACCACAAAATTCCTCAAATACCTCATACATCTCTAAACTTCACTTTCATCCCTTTAACCTACTATTCAAAGTACCTCCCATTAATCCCTTCAAACCCTACACACCTAAAACCTATTCAATCACCAAAACCACTCCAACTTTACTTACCATTACCCATAAACCTACAGACTTTGGTGGAAGGAAGAATGTCTCATGTATTAACAAACCACAGTTTGTTAAGTATGAGTCATATCACAGCATCTACAATCGTCCCTCTACATGGCATTTGAAAACCTTCACCTCTAGAGCTGCCAGACTGGAGATTGCCTCTCTGATGAATGCTACCTTCAAGGATGGAGAAGACCACTTTCAGATGTCATTCAAAGGAAGATTGAGACCCGATGCACGGTAGCGAGCAATTCCGCTTCTCTCGTTGACCTTCCTAAATCCCTACCACAAATCAACCTCTCACCTTTGGAGGAGTGTGGAAGATGGATTACGGATGAAGAAGTCGCCTTCATGGCTGCTTGTCTTGAGATGAAGAAAATTGAAGTTATCAGACGATTCAGGATCCTTCTGTATCGGTAAAGATTGTACTGCATGGACAAAGGTGGCTACCTTGGTACATCCTGGGAAAAGGAAAAAACCTCGCTCTGGCAAGCGACCATTCAAAGAAGATCGGGCTCATAGAATATGAGAAGGCTCCCAAGAAGTATAATCTTAAGGAACTCTCACGAGCTTAGGTGCCAAGATCATTGAGGATCATGCCAGAAGGTTTTACTTGAGTTCTCTGAAGGAAGATGAATGGAGAACTGGCTCCTCAAACTGCTACAATGCCGAGAAAGCCACAATTCCAATAGTTGGCACTATTAGCAGAATTACTGACACCAATCTGGGAACAGTCTACTTTGATGATATGTTCAGGTGCTCAGTAATCAGACCACTTGACTGCATGAAGACATATGTCCAATGGGCTGCCGTGACCAAGCACTTTAACATTGGATTTACTTGGAGTCAATGGTCGAAGTCGTCGAAAGACAAAGCTATGTTACCATGCCTCGTCCCCCTAGTGCTTACAGAAGATGACAGGGAAAATCTGAGAAGAATATACCTGGCAGAAAATGAAGGACTCTCTTTTGCTTCTGAAGCATTGAGTGACTTCATCAGAAGAATATGGGGAGAAGAAGCTGGGAATAAGTTTGATGCTTTCACCTTGGCGTGCTTGCATAGGAAACTATCTTCATGGATTTGCTGTATCCAGAAGAGGTGGAGAAAAGGAGAAGAATTCAGGCAGATTCTGAGCAAAGGAAACTTGGAAGTCTCATCAAATGGTTTATACCAAATGTTGCGTTCTTTCAAAAGGCTCAACAAAAGAAGGACTTGAGACTGAAGCTATCCAAGCGGGTGCTAGCGAACATCGTAAGATGAAACTCGCAAAAGCTGGACCCTCTACTTCTACTCCTGCAGTTGAAATGGTCATCATTCCTAAAGCAGAGTTTGAAGAGATGAAGGCGACTAACCTGAAAGTTACTCAACTGGAAAATGCACTGAAGCTTTTATATGAACGTCTCAACATCCCTCCACCACCTCCACCAAACCCTTAATTTTTTTTCTTGTGTGATATAAATATTTTGGTACTCTTTTATATATATATATATATATATATATATATATATATATATATATATATATATATATATTCAGTGTTTTTGCTCTGATTATTTGACTATACATACCTATATCTGATTATCTGTTTATATATATTCAGATTTTTCTAAGCCATATTTTGACTATGATGTGCTTTACATTCTTCTTGTCTGATGACAAAAGGGGGAGTAAAAGAAAGGTCTGATGAACACGTGAAAGTCTGATTGACAAAATTCACCGTCTGATGTTCAAGCTCCGATAGACACGCTAAAACTGAAGTATCATGCATATCATTTCATACATAGCATTTGTATGGTTATTCATTGCTCTAATATCTATTAATGCATTGATATTCATTGACCCAATAATCTAACAATGATCAATAAAATTGGTACAATGAAAATCTTTTTGATAAAATGAAAATCAGCATCCAATCTCACTTTGTTAAAAATATGCTCTGATACATCTACGTATTTTTGCGATCACTTAAATGAATTTGTTTATCATCAGTCGCCTTAATACCTTAATTGTCCTTATATATCAAAATTGTTAAATTCAGGGGGAGACCCTTGATGTTATTTTGAAATTAAATTGTTCATCAACCTTGGATATTTGTCATCATCAAAAAGGGGGAGATTGTTGGAACCTAAACGATTGAGAAGTTTAGACCCTCATTAATTTTGATGATAACAAAGTAATTCTCAAGAGAACAATTTATCTTCTAACATATTTCTGAGTGTACAGGTATCAAAACTTCATATATATGTACAAAACATTCAATAAAGGAGAAGAAATTTACAAAAGAATTGAATACAATCCACTAGTGTCAGCATCCGAACTCACTCTAGCGTCTTGCTAACAGCAAGCGTCCAGTAGTGTTACTCTTTGACACGTGGAATACTCAATTGCTGCGAGCATCCGTCCTCTGTTCTGAGCGAGCGTCTGATCTCTTTAATGAAGCACGTGATGATCACGTTTTTCCTCTTAGCCTCGGTGATTGCAGGCGAATTAATTTGATTTTATGCGCTCATTTTGATGTATGAGGAAGCAAAGGTGACACCTTTAGCATAAGACAAAAATCGTACAAGGCTATTGCAAATTACAGATAGTACGAAAACGGTAATGTGTATTATTCTGATATTCTCCGGAAAGGAAGAAAAGGATTACATTTCAAATTACCTCACTCAATGGAAATGAGATATTTTTTTACTACAACGGTAATACCCTTGAAGACTCCTATAAATACCCCAAGGTATTCATTGAAGAAGAGTTAGAAAAATTATGAAGAAACTTCATTCAAAAAGCAAAATTACTCAAGTGAGCAATCAAGTTTCGTGCCAAGTTTACGGTCTACCTGCAGGCTGAACTCGGCGTCTTATACCCTCTTTGAGAAAGCTATTATGTTTTGAGCTTAATCTTTTCATCCTCTGTGAGAGTTATTTTGATTGTATTAAAAATATAATCTCTTTTGTAAGCTGTATTTGGCCTAGTTAAGGCTCTGTTCCTCAAAGGCTCATTTGCTTGAGTCGTTTTGAGAAGTTGAGAGTATTGTCAAGTTTGTGACAGAAGAATACTCTTGAGGAAAATTGTAATCAGTTGATTATAGTGAAAAATCCTTCAGGAACGAAGGGACTAGACGTAGCTACCAGTTGGTGGTGAACTAGTATAAATCTCTGCGTCTCATCCTTCACTGCTTTACATTTATCTTTACCTTGCTCAGTAAAACAAGTTTTCACTACTGTTTAAATTCTGCATCCAGTTTAATTCTCTACATCTGATATATAAAACAGTTTTGAAAAAACCTGTGTTGAAGTGTTTTTTACGTATAGTTGGAAAAAAATTTTAACACAATTCAAGCCCCCCTGAACGTGAACACAAGAAGGGGGGTTGAATTGTGTTGAAAACTTTTCGCAAACTTTAAGTTAGAAACACTTAGAACACAAGTTTTTCAAAACTGTTTGTTTATCGGACGCTGAAAATAAACCGAACGCTGAAAAAGCAGTTTGTGAAAATTTGTTTTTAACACAGCAAGATAGAAATGAATAGAAAGCAGTAAAGCAAGAGACACAGAGATTTATACTAGTTCACTACCAAACTGGTAGCTACGTCTAGTCCCTTCGTTCCTGAAGGATTTTCCACTATAATCAATCTGATTACAATTTCTTCAAGAGTATTCTACTGTCACAACCTTGACAATACTCTCAACTTCTCAAAACGACTCAGTACAGTCGAGCCTTTGAGGGAACAAATTTTAACTAGGCCAAAACAACTTTTACAAGTAAGTTGAATACAAGTAAAAATAACTCTCACAGAGAGGATAAAAGTTAAGCTCAATATAGAAATGCTTTCTAAAAGAAAGGGCCTGACGCTGAGTTCAGTTCTTGTAGTCCAGAGACTTAGCGAAACTTGATTGCTCACGAAGTATGCTTTGAGTATTGACTCTTTGTAGTGTATAGCAATCGAGCTTGTTCTTAGCAAATAAGGCAATATACTCTTGTATAGTTTTGGCGCTTTTCAGTGAGTGTTTGGAAGTATATCGGCTCACTCTTCAATGGATACCATGAGGTATATATAGGAGTTCCAAGGATATTACCGTTCACGGTAAAAATGGCTCCTTTCCATTGAGTGAGGTAAATTTAAAAGTGTCTCTTTCTTCCTTTCCGGAGAATATCCCAAGAGTACATATTACCGTTTGCACTACCTTGCTTTTCACAATTGCTTGTACGATTATTGTCTTTTAGCTAAAGGTGTCACCTTTGATACCTCGTACAACAATTTTAGCGCTCAAGATCAATTTTGAAATCCGTTCCAGAAACTTCTGAGAGGAAGAGCAACTACGTGACCAACACGTGATTTGAAATGAAGTTCAGATGCTCGCTCAGAATCGGAAGATCGGTCGCTCGAAGCAAATGGATATGCCTAGTGTCATAAAGAGATAATTCCAGATGCTCACTCAGATGATCCGGATACTGACACATGGAGTGTATCCTTCTCTTGAGAATTTCTTCCTTCTGCTTGAGTGGCTTAGAATTATATGTAATATTAGTATCTGCACACTTCAAGAATTGTTAGAACATAAATTGTTCTCTTGTGAATATTTTGTTATCATCAAAATTAATGAGGGTCTAAACTTCTCAATCGTTTAGGTTCCAACAATCTCCCCCTTTTTGATGATGACAAATATCTAAGGTTGATGAACAATTTAGTTTCAAAATGACATCAAGGGTCTCCCCCTGAATTTAACAATTTTGATATATAAGATAATTCTAGTATTAAGGCGATAGTTGATAAATAACTTCAATTAAGTGATCGCAAAACAAAATACGTAGATGTATCAGAGTAAGATCGGATGCTGATTAAAAAGATTGATTTAATCAACTTGTACCAAATTTGTTTATCATTGTAAGAGTATTAGTACCAAAAATATTTATTTAACATTATAAGAGCACTAGAACAATGAATATTAGCGCATTAATAAATAACCATACAAATGCTATGTATGAAATGCTATGCATGATACTTCAGTTCCAGCGTATTTATCGGACGATGAAAATCGGATGGTGGAGTTAATCGATTTTCACGTGTTCATCATACCTTTCTTTTACTCCCCCTTTTGTCATCAGACAAAAAGAGTGTAAAAACACATCATAGTCAAAATAAGACTTAGAAAAATTTGAATATAAGGCAGATAATTTGAGCAAAAATATTTATATATATAAGTGTATCAACAAAAAAAAAGAAATAACACTTAGTACCAAACAAAATATAAAGCAAAACAAGGTTTAAGGGTTTGGAAGAGGTGGTGGAGGGATGTTGAGACGTTCATAGAGTAACTTTAGTGCAGTCTCCAGCTGAGTGACCTTCATGTTTGTAGCCTTCATTTCTTCAAATTCTGCTTTGGGAATGGTGACCATCTCAACTGCAGAAGTAGAAGTAGAAGGTCCAAATTTTGCATCGTGCAGGTCTCAACTTCTGATGCTCTGCTAGCACCCAGTTAGATAGCTGAAGTCTCAATTCCTTCTTCCTTTGAGCTCTTAGAAAAAATGCATCATTTGGTATAAACCATTTGATGAAATTTCCAAGTCTTCTAAGCTCAGATTCCGTTTGAATATCCCATTGATGCTTCACATCTTCTGGATACAGCAAATTCATGAAGATGGTTTCTCTGTGTAGAACAACATCAGCAGTGTAAGAGTCAAACCTATTCCCAGCGTCTTCTCCCCATAAACTTCTGATAAAGACACTCAACGCTTCACAGGTGAAGGAGAGTGCTTCATTTTCTGCCAGGTAAATTCTTCTCAGATTTTCCCTGTCATCTTCTTCTAGCACTAGGGGGTCGAAGCATGGTAATATGGCTTTGTCTTTCCAAGACTCAGACCATTGACTCCAAGTAAATCCAATGTCGAAGTGCTTGGTCACCGCAGCCCATTGGTCATATATCTTCATGCAGTCAAAAGGTCTGATTACTGAGCATCTGAACACATCATCGAAGTACACTGTTCTAAGATTGATGTCAGTAACTCTCCTGATTGTCCCAACAGTTGGAATAGTAGCCTTCTCAGCATTGCAGCAGTTTGAGGAGCCAGTTCTCCATTCATCTTTCTTCAGAGAAGTCAGGTAATACCTTCTGGCATGATCCTTAGAGATATTGGCAATCGGAAGCTGGGAGAATTCCTTAAGATTGTACTTTGTAGGTGCCTTCTCATACTCCTTTAGCCCGATCTTGCTGAATGGCTGCTTGCCCGGAGCAGGTTCCTTCCTTTTCCCAGGGAGAGACCAAGGTAGCCACCTTTGTCTATCTGGTACTATCTTAACAGAAACAGATGATGGGTCTCGATATTGTCCTATGACTTCAAGCCTTTTCTGCTCAAGACAGTGTGCCATGAAGGCAACTTCTTCATCTGTGATCCACCTTCCACATTCTTCCAACGTGAGCAGTTCAGATTGCGGTAGGGATCTAGGAAGATCAACAGAGAAGGGAATTGCTCTGCTTCCGGATGCTGATCTCAACCTTCCTTTAAATGACATTTGGAAGTGGTCTTCTCCATCCTTGAATGTTGCACTTATTGGAGAGGCAATCTCCAATCTGGCAGCTCCAGAGGTGAAGGTCTTCAAATGCCATGTGGAGGGACGATTGTAGATGCTATTATATATCTCATACTTAACAAATTGTGGTTTGTATGAGACATTTTTCCTTCCACCAGCGTCTGTAGGTTTAATGGTAATGGTAAGTAAGGTGGGAGTGGTTTTGGTGATTTTGTAGGTTTTAGGTGTATAGGGTTTGAAGGGCTAATGGGAGGAGTTTTGAATAACAGATTGAAGGGATGAGAGTGAAGTTTGGAAATATATGAGGTTAGTGATGTATTTGAGGAAATTTGTGGTAGGTTAAGGTTGAGTGTAGTGGATGATGGTTGGGTGGGTTGATTAGGAGCTATGGAGGTGGTAGTGTTTCTGGTTTTCTGTGCACGGGTTTGAATGTTTGGAGGTTGTGTAACAGATATTGGTGGAGCAGGAATGGTATCATCAGATTCAAAAATAGATATAGAATCATCAGAAGAATTCAGTACCTTTGGTTGGGCTCAGGCGCTCGACCAATCTCTTCACATGCAGAGGCGTGGCTGGAGGAGGACGTTGAATTTCCTTCTTCTGTTGACCGGACGCTGAAACTTGTTTCTCAGCTTCTGGCTTGCTCCTTTTTCTCAGAACCTGACTGATGGGAACTCGGTCCTCATCTTCTGGTTCTTCAACAGTAGGTACAGGAGCCAACTTCTGTCTTGTTCTTCTGGTTTCCTTTGAAGGAGACTCAACAGGTCTTTTCACACCAGGCATTGAGCTTCTGGTGGTTTTCTTTTCAGCTTCCCCTTCCTGTTGCTCAATTTTCACCTTCTTGATCATGGACCCAGTGATCAATTTCATTCTAACCAGACTGTTGACTCCAAAGGTGTCAGGAATCACAATACTATCAGCACCAAAATACTTCACCTTTTCTTGATCTGGTAAAGCAGTCAGCTTGTTTATAACCAGACCCTTGACCATCATTCTAGTGAGCAGAATACCATAAGGAATGCACTTGTAGGTGTTTTTCTTGTCAGCAACCCCTTTCCTAGAATTTACTAGTGCATTAACCAGGTTGTTGTAGATCAACCTTGGCAGGTTTACCTTGTTACCAGCCATGTAGTGTCTCATGATGAACTTCTGTTCATAGTTGACTATGTCACTAGAGCCAGCCTTCAACAAGACGCTCTTGGTGATTATCTTGTGAAGTACTCTGTAATGACTCTTCAGATTCTTTGCAGTAGGAGTTTCACCAGAGTCTTTCAACTGCTTATAGTTCTCAAACAGATCATTATTGACCTTCTCAATGCCATGAAATGCGTCAGCCCAATCTGTGTAGAAGACGAGACATTCACAGGGACAACCAGTGACTTCAGAGATATTGTTGATGGTAAAAACAAACTTGTAGCCTCTCACGGTTCCTTCAAATATACACCTTTGTGTAAACGAGCATTACCCCAAAATTCTTTGATAGCCGTCACTAGAACCTCAACCTGGTTCCAGAAGAAATAGTGTTCCCATCCCATTTCCTTGAAACCACTGTAGAAGTCGAAGCCATAGAGTTTGAAGTTCTCTAAATCAACACGATTTTCCAACAAAACTTTTCCTTCAGCCATGATGTCGTAGATAGCCGTATACTTAGAGGTTGTTACTCCAGACATGATTGCAGTTGAGATGAAGGTGATGGAGGTTTTAGGGTTCAAACACACACACAGAGAGATAAAGAGAAAGAGAGAACGAGTACGGTTTTGCACAAAACGCATAGTGGAGCAAAAAATGTGGAGTAGTGGGAAAATTAATAGAGAATGGTACAGTTCTTTTTCAAAATATCGCTTCGTATTTTCACATAAAAATAAATCAAAAAGAAAAGAAAATAAAGATTCGCCTTTTTATTAAATGCAGACGCCAAAATAAAAGTAAAAGATTTTATCGAAAATGTAAATAATCATGACTCAGTAGATATGATGAGACGCTTGAATCCTTAACACATGTGACACGTGTGGAAGTGCTCGGACGCACGCAACCGATTCACCGGATGATGAGTTATGATGCATATGACAAATAAGATGCTTATGCACAAGTATGCTTATGTCATATCAGATGATGAGATTTTGTTTATCTTCAGACGCTGAGATTAATCATTCTTCTATAAGATGAAAGTTTAAATTTCTTCTTATAAAATTGAATCTATCTTCAGCAAGGGGTTTTGTAAATATGTCACCAATCGATGATCAGTGTCTACAAATTTTATTTCTAGAATACCCTTCTGAACATAGTCTCTTATAAAATGATGTTTAATCTCAATGTGCTTTGCTCTAGAATGCAATATGGGATTTTTAGTAAGACATATGGCAGATGTATTATCACAGAAGATAGGAATGTTACTCTCTTTTATCAGGTAGTCTTCAAGTTGATACTTCATCCACAGAAGTTGAGAACTGCAACTTGCTGCTGAGATGTATTCAGCTTCTGCTGTTGAGAGTGCAATTGTGCTTTGCCTTTTGCTTGACCAAGACACAAGATTAGCTCCAAGGAATTGGCAGCCTCCACTTGTGCTCTTTCTTTCAATTCGATCTCCAGCAAAGTCAGCATCACAGAAACCTACTAATTTGTAATCTTTTGATTTCTTATAAAGCAAACCAAGATTAGTAGTTCCTTGCAAATATCTGAATATTCTTTTGACAAAGACTTAGGTGTGATTCTCTAGGATCCGATTGAAATCTAGCACACAGCAGAATTTGAACATAATATCAGGTCTTGAAGCCGTAAGATAAAGTAGAGATCCAATCATACCTGCATAAAGATCTCGATCTACCTTCTTACCAATTTCATCTTTACTAAGAATGCGGTAGGATGCATAGGTGTACACATAGGCTTGCAATCCAGCATCTTGAATTTCTTCAATAATTCTTTGATATATTTGCTTTGATGAATATAAATACCATCACTGCATTGCTTGATTTGTATTCCAAGGAAGAACTTTAATTCTCCCATCATGCTCATCTCAAATTCAGCCTGCATAATCTTAGAAAATTCTTTGCAAAGGCTTTCATTAGTGGCTCCAAAAATGATATCATCAACATAGATTTGAACAAGTATGAAATGCTTGTTTGAGGTTTTTCTGAAAAGAGTAGTGTCAACTAAACCTCTTGTAAATCCATTTTCCATTAAAAAGGAACTTAGTCTATCATACCATGCTCTGGGAGCTTGTTTAAGACCATATAGAGCCTTTTAAGTTTAAAAACATGTTCTGGAAATTCAATATCTTCAAAACCAGGAGGTTGTTTAACATAAACTTCCTCAGTTATAAAGCCATTTAGAAAAGCACTTTTCACATCCATTTGATATAATGTTATCCCATGATGTCTTTGCAAATGAAAGTAAAATGCGAATAGCTTCTAGTCTTGCAACAGTGCAAAAGTTTGATGAAATCAATACCTTCTTCTCGTGAGTAACCTTGAGCAACTAACCATGCTTTATTTCTCACAACTTTACCATCTTCATCAAGCTTATTTCTAAATACCCATTTAGTACCAATAGCTTGCTTATCTTCCTGCAGAGTGACTAGCTTCCATACATCATTCCTTTGAAACTGATTTAGCTCATCTTGCATTGCTAGAATCCACCCTTCATCTTCCAAAGCTTGATCAATCGTCTTAGGTTCCATCTCGGAGAGAAGTGCAAAATCAGCATGCTCCTTGAAAGAGGATCTGGTTCGTACTTTATCACCAGGTTCTCCTATGATTTGATCTTTTGGATGATTGGTTTTGTACTTCCACTTTTTCTTGCTTGACTTCCGCTGAGTAGAATTCTTCGTCTTGTCACCACGGATGATGAAGATGTATGTTCACCGTCGACTTGTCACCGAGGTTTAATTACGAAAATAACTCATCTAGCTCGACATAGCGATGTCGGGCTTCTTATCATCAAACTTGACATGAATGGACTCTTCAACTGTCAAAGTTTCTTTGTTGTATATTCTAAAAGCTTTAGATCTTTCAGAATATCCCAAAAAGATTCCTTTGTCAGCCTTGGAATCAAACTTACCAAGCTGATCTTTAGTATTCAAGATATCACAAATACAACCAAAAGGATGAAAGTAAGAAATGTTTGGTTTTCTACCTTTCTACAATTCATAAGGAGTCTTATTCAAAATAGGTCTTATATAAATTCTATTTTGAATATAACAAGCTGTGTTTACTGCTTCTGCCCAAAAATGTTTCTCAATATCAGCTTCATTGATCATGGTCCTGGCCATTTCCTGGAGGGACCTATTTTTCCTTTCTACAACACCATTTTGTTGAGGTGTTCTAGGAGAGGAGAAATTGTGGGAGATGCCATTTTCTTCACAAAATTTTTGAAAGTTCTCATTTTCAAATTCTCCCCCATGATCACTTCTAATAGAAGAAATACAGATGCCTTTTTCATTTTGACTTGATTTGCAGAAAACAGTAAATACCTTAAAAGACTCATCCTTGTGGGTAAGGAATTTAACCCATGTCCATCTAGTAAAATCATCAACAATGACTAATCCATATTTCTTTCCAGTTAAAGAGGCTGTCCTTGTGGGACCAAAAAGATCAAGATGTAAAAGTTCAAGTGGTCTCGAGGTTGAAACAACATTTTTTAAATGAAAGGAAGTTTTAACTTGTTTTCCTCTTTGACAAGCATCACATAGGGCATCAGATTGGAACTTAAGATTTGGTAAGCCTCTAACAAGATTGTGCTTGTTTAACTTTGAGATTAACCTCAAATTGGCATGACCCAATCTTTTGTGCCAAATCCATTGCTCATCTTCAACAGACATAAGATACTTGATGTAACGACCCGTTTCCGGACCGCTACCGAGCTCAATATACCGAGCTCGAGTTACCGAGCTCAACACACCAAGCTCAACATAAACCTATATGAGATGTGTTTTAAAAACAAAACTCTTGTGCCTTTTAACAATGCGATATATTTTTTTTATAAAACAACTCGTGCACATCAGAGTAATTACAGCTTTTCGAAACATGGTGCAACTAAGACACAAGACTTAAATTCTAATAAAACATACATGCATAACATACACATATATATATCACTCGAAATAATAATGTATACAAATACAGAGTAGCAAATGTGCAAAGAAAATACACCTAAGGTACGACAACTTCAAAAGAGCCATCATACCCTGGGGGTACTTCCGGCAGACTCCCACGCAGGGGGCTGCTCCAAAAGTAAGACCACCAGTCTACCCTGTAGCAACAACACAACACTGCCCAAACTGGTCACGACCTCGAACACAAAAGAAAAACAAGTACAGTCCTCAGAAAAACAAACATCCAACAAATCAACAATCACGACAGATAGAGGTCGTCACTCGGGTCCTCGTCGAGCTCCTCCTCGGCATCGTCTACTGTCGAGTTCCCTGCGCCCTCGACATCGCCTGGGTAACCGTCATGGATTGAAGGCACCACGGGAAAGGGTCAACTTCTCAACAATTTAAGATAAGCTCGACATAAATATAAGCAAACAGCAAAGTATAACATTCACCGACGTGACTCGACCATCTCACTCTAAACTCGACACAACTCACAAATCCATTTTCTCTCGACTCGACAATTTTCCGGAATGCACACGCCGTACCGTATGTCGGAAAGTCCAGCCGAAGCCTTGGGATCCTCGCTCTCCCTAGGACGATAACTCAGGTCCCGTAGCGTGGCGACGTCTAGTCAATCTCCCGTAAACAAAAAGGGGACCTAGCACCCTCAGTTATCCGGGTCACGGCTCAAAAACGTCATACGACTCACCTAGCTCGCTCACTCGATGAACAATTCGCCGCATACGATATTCAAAGAGTTAAACACAAGATATTCAACCGCATGTCAAATAAAAGAGCAAGCTCGACATGAAGAAACGCAATTCAACATGCAATACACACTTTACGACATATATTCAATCACATATTAAATACATGCAAGAACTCAATCATATCACAACATTTCAGTCTCGACACAAATCAGGAAATCCATACACAATAACATAACCACGTAGAATATGAAATGCCCTTACGCTAGCATACTACGAAAATATTAATGTGAAGCGCCCTTACATAAGGACTTATAAAATAAAGCCTTAGAGATATCTAGAAGTTGCCCTTACCGAACTCCAAGTTAATGCTGCTCGACAACGACCTCGACACAGCTGTCTTCAAAGAGCTCGACAACGACTTCTCTTACTCGATCTCGACACGGCTGTCTTCAACGAACTCGACAACGACTTCGACACGTACGCTTTCAGTCGACCTCGACACGTACAATCCTCGATCTGGATTCTGCTGCTTCCGCGTCCTTGGATTCGCTTTCCGTACACCTTGATTCGGAATCACTCGATCTCGGGAATCAGACTTCCTAAAACAAACACAACTCAGATCGATCTATGGTTCTAATACATCTAGCTCTCTCTTCCCCAAACTCAACCACAACCCAGAAAAAATATAAAACTCAAGAACTGAAAGATATTTTTCCTCTAACACAAAGTTAGGGATTTCGATCAAAATTCATGAAAAAGTTATCTGATGCTTCAACAGATAGATCGACAACAACAATAACCAGAACAACAAATGAAAAACAAGAAATCGAAACGAACCAAAAATGGAGGTTTCTGGGCACTGCCGATTGCAGAAAAACAGAGGAAGAAATTTGTTTTACAAGCCCAATTAAACGGTTAAAAAGATAGGTAATATCGTGAATAAGAAAACCCATCAATTTGATATGATTTGGAAGCATAAAACTGGTTAAAAATGGAAGAAGAATTAGCGCTAAACAGTAGCACAAATGAAAGAAAATCTGTTCTTCATACCTCAACGGTGATGGTCGATCAGACGAGATATGGGTCGAGAAGTTGATGATGAACAAAATTGATGAAGAAAGCTTGTGCAGAATCTCGATGGAACTCACGGTTTCGTCGATGATGTTGTTTGAAGACAACAACGAAACACAGAGCAGAAGGAAGCAAGAAGAAAGAAGAAAAGAGAAATGAGTGTGAGGAAAGCGGCCGTGGTATACGGTGGCGAGATAGGGTATCAACGTAACTCCAGCTATAAGATGCCAATCCCATCAATCATCTACCCGTTAACTCGTTCCTCTCATAATTACCCTCTACTCTGTCGGTCAACGGCAAGCCGACAATGTAATAATTACAAACAATATAATAATAACGCTGAATAACGTTCGAAATAATACGAGGTATCATCTCGACACGATGTCGACAAGAGTGCTCATGCAAACGTACAAGGTTCTAACACGAGTTCGTGAACGCGGTCTCCTCAGCTCGACTTGCGTCCTCATCAGCTCGGTACGCGACTTCATCAACTCGACACGCGACCTCCTCAGTTCAGCAGCTAGTGCACGTGGTCTCATCAGCTCGACAAAAGATCTCGGCAAACGATCTAGTCACGGGATCTCGACACAAGGTCTTGGTCGAGGTCTCGATACGTCGTCCTAATACGATGTCGATCTCGTCCTCAGGTGTTACACTTGACATCTTGTTTTGCAAGTTCAGAAAGATCAACTTTATAAATGTTTTGTTTCCTCTTAGCTGTAAAGAATATAGATCCATCATTTTTACTTTTTACTGAACATCCATTTTCTGTAAAGACAACACTATAGCCACTGTCACATAATTGACTTATGCTCAGTAGATTATGTTTCAGTCCTTCAACATATAAAACATTATCAATAGAAGGAAGAGAGCCTTTACTTATGCGACCAATTCCAACTATTTTACCTTTCTGGTTTCCTTCGAAACCAACGAATCCAGCTTCTCTAGGTCTTAGTTCTTGGAACATATGCTTTTCTCCCGTCATGTGACGCGAGCATCCACTGTCTAAGTACTAAGATTGGTGTGTTGACTTTGTTGCTAAGCAAGTCTGCAACATAGACTATTTTATCTTTAGGTACCCATATCTTTTTGGGTCCTTTCTTGTTAGTTCGTGAAGGATACTTGTCCTTCTTAGTTGTAAACACATTACATGCACTTTTCAGATGACCAGATTTATTGCAGTAAGTACTATGCAAGCATTTACTATGATTGTTGAATTTTTCAGATGCTGAATTATTTTCTAAAAGAGGTTCATCTGATATGTAACCAAGACCATGAGTCGTCGTTTTACTGACTCCCCAGATCATAGAAGCTTCGAGTTACACTCTCTGCAAGAAACTTTTGAAATGCATGTTCATAGTCATTTGATTTGCAGTTAGGATTGCCTGTAACTACAGAGCTTTTAACTTGAGAGCTTTCAACTTCTGGTTGCTTGTTGGCTTCCAGACGCTGGTTATCCACCAGACGCTGATTTTCAGTTTTCAGCTTCTGGTTCTTTTCATTGAGTACAGAGTTTTCATTATGTAAAGAATGAAAATCTTGTGATAGTTTTGAAAATTTCTTTTTCAAATTCTTATACTCAATAAAGAGAGTGGCAGAATCCTTTAACAGATCATCAAATGCAAGTTGAAGTTCAGAATAAGAGTCATATATTATTACCTCTTCAACTTCTTCTTCTGAATCAAGATCAGTGTTTGCCATGAGGGCAATGTGAGCTTCTTCTTCTTTATCTTCCTCGGAGGAGGATAAGTCAAGGTCTTCCCATGTTGCCATGAGACCTTTCTTCCTTTTCTTGAAGGAGCTTCTTGTGGGCTTTTCCTTAAGATTAGGACACTCGGACTTGAAATGTCCAGGCTTCTTACATTCATAGCAAATGACTTGGGCTTTGTCCTTGTCTTTGCTTTCCTTCTTGTCCTTTGTATCTTTCTTCTGAAACCTCTTTCTGAAGTTTCTCTTCTTCCACATTCTCTGGATCTTCTTAGATATGAATGCTAGCTCATCTTCTGATCCATCATAATCTCCTTCTGAAGCTTCATCATCTGATTCTTCTTCTTCAGCCTGAAAAGCTTTAGAAGTACTAGGTTTATGTTGATTAACTCTTAAAGCAATAGACTTACTCTTCTTGCTAGGTTCTTCTTCGTGTAGCTCAAGTTTTTGAGCTTTCAAACAACTCATAAGATCTTGGCCAGAAGAACATTTAGATCTTTTGCTTCTTGAATAGCAGTGACTTTGGGTCTCCACTGTTTAGTCAAACTTCTTAAGATCTTTCTCACATGATCAGGTGTAGTATAACTTTTTTCAAGGGCCTGCAACCCATGAACAAGTGTTTGGAACCTTCCAAACATAGTTTCAATGTTTTCTCCATCTTCCATTTTGAATAGTTCATACTGGCGAACCATCATGCTAGCCTTTGTTTCTCTTACTTGGGCAGAACCCTCATAAGACAAAAAAAGAGAATCTCAGATTTCTTTGGCAGTGTCAAACTTACCACATTTATCATATTCTCTTTCTGTCATAGCACAGATGAGAATAAATCTAGCCTTCTGATTGGTTTGATATCTCTTTTTCTGATCATCAGACCAGTTTTCCCTAGGTATTGCAACACCAAGGGCATTAGCGGGAGAAATGTATCCACTTTCAACTATATCCTATAAATCAAGATTTTGTGCCTCAAGGAATGCTTTCATCTTATCTTTCCAGTAATCAAATTTTTCTCCATTGAACAGAGGAGGACAGTTCATATGACCACCTTCAGCAGACATGTTCACAGTAGGATCTTTACTCTTAACACTGTTAAGTGCTCAACCAAGAGGCCGAGCTCTGATACCAACTGAACGTGAATACAAGAAGGGGGGTTGAATTGTGTTGAAAACTTTTCGCAAACTTTAAATTAGAAACACTTAGAACACAAGTTTTTCAAAACTGTTTGTTTATCGGACACTGAAAATAAACCGGACGCTGAAAAAGCAGTTTGTGAAAATTTGTTTTTAACACAGCAAGATAGAAATGAATAGAAAGCAGTAAAGCAAGAGACACAGAGATTTATACTAGTTTACTACCAAATTGGTAGCTACGTCTAGTCCCTTCGTTCCTGAAGGATTTTCCACTATAATCAATCTGATTACAATTTCCTCAAGAGTATTCTACTGTCACAACCTTGACAATACTCTCAACTTCTCAAAACGACTCAGTACAGTCGAGCCTTTGAGGGAACAACCTTAACTAGGCCAAAAAACAACTTTTACAAGTAAGTTGAATACAAGTAAAAATAACTCTCACAGAGAGGATAAGAAGTTAAGCTCAATATAGAAATGCTTTATAAAAGAAAGGGTCGGACGCTGAGTTCAGTTCTTGTAGTCCAGAGACTTAGCGCGAAACTTGATTGTTCACAGAAGCAGTGCTTTCAGAGTATTGACTCTTTGTAGTGTATAGCAATCAGAGCTTGTTCTTAGCAAATAAGGCAATATACTCTTGTATAGTTTTGGCGCTTTTCCAAAGTTGTTTCAAGAAGATATCACTCACTCTTCAATGGATACCATGAGGTATATATAGGAGTTCCAAGGATATTACCGTTCACGGTAAAAATGGCTCCTTTCCATTGAGTGAGGTAAATTCAAAAAGTGTCTCTTTCTTCCTTTCCGGAGAATATCCCAAAGTAGTACATATTACCGTTCGTACTACCTTGCTTTTCACAATTGCTTGTACGATTATTGTCTTTAGCTAAAGGTGTCACCTTTGATACCTCGTACAACAATTTTAGCGCTCAAGATCAATTTTGAAATCCGTTCCAGAAACTTCTGAGAGGAAGAGCAACTACGTGACCAACACGTGATTTGAAATGAAGTTCAGATGCTCGCTCAGAATCGGAAGATCGGACGCTCGAAGCAAATGGATATGCCTAGTGTCATAAAGAGATAATTCCAGATGCTCACTCAGATGATCCGGATACTGACACATGGAGTGTATCCTTCTCTTGAGAATTTCTTCCTTCTGCTTGAGTGGCTTAGAATTATATGTAATATTAGTATCTGCACACTTCAAGAATTGTTAGAACATAAATTGTTCTCTTGTGAATATTTTGTTATCATCAAAATTAATGAGGGTCTAAACTTCTCAATCGTTTAGGTTCCAACACCCCCTTCTTGTGTTCACGTTCAGAAGAGTGAAACACAAAATTGACTTTGACATTGTTTGTGTCTGGGGTCTACTACCTCAACTTAATGGTGGATGCTTGGTGCAATGGTTGATGGAGAAGGTGAGATTTTTCTGCACCAAATGAGCAGAAACGAGGTACTTGTAGAAAACACTTTGACACGTGTCAGAAGTTATTTGGACAAGATACAGTATTGCAATGATGACTAGGCGTACTTATAGAGTGAATATATACTTGTGTCATAGTTGGGTTATTTGGGGATATTCTCTAGGCAATTTGTTAAGATTGAAAGGGAGTCCTAATGCAGGAAAGATCTGGAACTTCCTTGGTGCAGGAGGTGTGACATTTTCTATGTTTCCCACTATGCCCTTGCTTTTGTGTCATCTAGGTTATTTGGGGATATTCTCTAAGCACTTTGTAAGGATTAAAAGGGAATCCTAATGGAGGAAAGATCTAGAACTTCCTTGGTGCAAAAGGTGTGGCCTTTTCTGTTGTTTCCCACTATGCCCTTGCTTTTGTGTCATCTAGGTGGGTCTGCTGCTCTACCCTTCTTTGATGTTAATCAGAATGGGCCCGATGCCCAATCTTCGTAACAATAACCCTAAGCTTGGGCACAATGTAGTTGGGGTCGAGATAGGTCATTGCCAGTAGCTGTCATCACTTTCCCTTAGAAAATCGTGAAGTTGATTATTTCATTCGTGCCTTTATAGTTTGGGAGGTTATTGTACTGTTACATTTTTGCCATTGACAACATTATCGTAAATACAGATGCCAAGGCATTTATTCTTCTTGGGAGGTTGGTGTTACCTTTCATAAGTACATTATTCACGCCAAGTCCAAAGTTTCCACTCTTGGATAGTCTTTTAGGCTCACCTGGTTGTCCAAGTAGGCACCCTAAGATGATATTGTCCGTTTTTGTCCCACTGGCCGAACCATATTCCTGAACCTGACATGACACCTTCATTGGGCTTTAGAATGAGGGTTTTGGTGCAATAATGACTTCTTTACATGGGCGGTCACCAAATGGTTGAAAGATGGGGCTTTTTGGGGATGTTCCCCCTCTGTCAATGTTCATGCTCTACTCTTGCATGCTAGGACATGATGATGTTGTCCTACCTCCTCCTCCCTCTACTTACCTGTGTTACATGCCGTACTTTCTCAAGCTTCCCTCCTTGGGGTTATTGAGAACAAAGACCCCTTAACCTCATTGTTGCAAGTCAGTCTTACCGAGCTTGTGACCTTTAAGGGATGGTCACGTACTGAGAAAAAGTTGAGGTGGAAAACAAGCAACTAGAGGACCCCAATCGCGTGTTATCTAATAGAGGAAGATCTTTTTATCAGGATATTTCAATATATAAGTTTCCTTTACATGCCAAGGATGATAGGAGGAAACAGTCTGAGATTATGTATATGTGTGTGTGTATAATCTTTTGCATCTTGTGCCTTTTATCATTCAAAGCGTAAATCTATGAGATAAGAAAAGCTTATTGTAAATCTTCCTCCTATAAATCATTTCCAAATATATATTCATATTTGTCACCTACTTTTGATGCTTTTAGTTGTTGATTCGATTTCTCCGACCACGGTAGATGTAGTGGCGTCCTTTCACTTGCTTTTATTTTTTATGGTTACTGAAAATGTTGCCATGCGTTGCTATTTTACTTCTCGATTCCCTCAAGAATCGCAATGTCTCTAATTGGGATCTCTTGAGGCATTTTGCTAGGCTTTTTTGGCCTCTTGGTTTGGTTCCTATAAAAAAAGGACGTTTCTCTCTTTTTCCTCCATTAAGTTTTGTGCTTATTTTCTTAGAATCATTCGTTTGCCCTCATGTGGCTTCACTGAATGAAATTTCTGGTTAGTTGCTAATTACCTTCATCTTAGGCTCAATACTTTCCCTGATCGGTTGTTCTTTATGAGGTAAACAATGTTGTGCTCATCTTCCTCTCCCCTATTTTATTTTTTTATTTTTAGGCTTGTTTTCCATAGTGTATCTCTGCTAGTGGAGCGAGATAGTGATAGCGACGAGATTTCAGTAGAGATTCTAGAAGTCCCCTATATCCCATGACCCTTATGCTACAGGAGAGAAGAGTTCCTAATCCATTCAAAACCTATCTCTCGTCAAATTTAGTTCCTAAAACTATCCACCCCTCTTTTGGACAGTCGACGTGATGATCATAGCCGGAACATCATTGGGCCCTTTTTCTGATGCCGCATCCCATTTGGATTTCAACTCGTTCTTGGTGCTTGTAGGTGGGGTAGATTTTGAGAAGGCCATGGGATCTCACATCTCTAAGTTGTTGATTCCTTCCTGAATGAAATACTATGCCTCAGCGGATTAGGAGGTGTTGAGGATTTCTACTCACTATATTAAAGGCATGTCACTAACACTTCTGAGCTGCAATATAAGGGGATAAACTGCTCACGACAATAAATCTGACAATGATGGTTCTCCTTTTTTGGAGCTCTTCTGAGGCCAGCCAAGCTGGGATAAACCCTCTGGATGTGGTTATTCCCACCACGAATTCCCTTAGCTTGGTTTCATATATAAGGAATGAGATCCTCTCTAGAGAAATCCAACTTTTCAAATGCTTTGAAGAAGTGTATATCTATCGAGCTTCCTTGGTCTACAAAAATATGGTCCACCTTAATATTTGTAATGATTGCCCAAATGAACAGAGGATCGTTGGCTCTTAGGCTTGTGGGAGGGAGCTTATCTTCAAAAAAATTGATTGGGATGCGACATGCTTCTTGCCCTTATGAGGGACACCTAGGTTAAGCGGGATCTATCGTCAAGGCGTGCGACAAATTTCACTGTTCAAGTTTGGGGAGTTACCAGTTTCTACAAATCCTCCCTAAATGACATTAGTTCAGACTTGAATGTGTCCGTTCTCACTGGCAGGTGTGCTTTCCTAGCATATTTTTCGAGCTTTTCTATCAACCTTCTGCTCTTGGGTGAGCGCTAGCATTTTCTAGTTTCCTTCGGGCTGAGTGACCATCTTCTTCCCTGTTGCTCTACAATTGAGCTGATAGATCTCCCCCACGGTTGGTATTCTTGTCTCCATCTGACTCCTTTAGACTAATGTTTTACGTAAGAGCCCAGTCTCCCTTCCCTTATTAAATGTTCAACGGCGTCTAATTGGACTTAGTTGTTAGTGGAGTGGACATAACCGTCATGGAAGGCACAATGCTTAGTATGGTTTCTTTGGGTTCCCTTCGGTAAAGGGGTGGTCGTCGTACTTTTGCAATCTCGGAATCCATCACTTCGCGATAAATCCTTTTGGGGTTAGCATTTAGCAGGAAATAAATATGAATACCACCTTTGGGCTTCTTCTTTGAGTCATTATGATCTACAACCTTTCTTGTTGGGGTGAGAGTTTTTGCTTTAAGTGAGAGAGTTTTTATATTTGGTCTTTTTCCTAGCATGTGTGTCTTTTTGCGTTACAAAAACTAATAGTAATAAGTAAATTTTTTTGTTGGTAGGCCTAAAATTAGGAATTTTAGTTGCCTCATTCTTGGATGGAAAATGAGGGGAGGGGAAGGATTTTAATGGAAGGAAGGGGAAGGGTGGTAAGGGATTTCATTTAATTTTGTGTTTGGTTGAGAGGAGAGGAGGGGAGAGAAGCCTTTGCTTGTTTGGTTCAGGAGGAAAGGGGAGGTGAGAGATTTTAATGGAGAAGAGAGATTAATTTACTTGTATATCCTTATAGCATTTTATATTATATTATATATAAGGATATTTAAGTAATTTTATTTTAAATGATTTAATCTCCCCTCCCCTCCTCTCAAAAAAACTCCAATATTGGAGGGAAGCTAAAATTGAGTTAGGAGGGATTTTATTTTCCTCCCTTTCCCTCCCATTCCCTTCAAAAAATTGAACCAAATATACAAAATTTAAAATAATACCTCCCCTTCTCTCCTCCCCTCTATTCCCTTCCAACCAAACACTATGTTAATTTTCACGTATAGATTGATAATTTCACTCTTTTATACCCTATTCCAATATCTATATTTATATTTGGTGTTCGAATATAACATTATCTACTATCAAAATAAGAAAGCAAACAACCTGCAAAATCCCCATTTTAGACATCTTATATAAATGACACCTATATTTTTCAGGGACAAATTGTCAACCTAAATAAAAATCAATCAAAAAAAAATTTTATTCACATAAAAAATTATTTTTATACCCACTTTTTACTTTCTCTCTTTCACTTTTCACTTTTTTCTCTCTTTTCTCTTTCTTCTCTCTCTCAACTCACGCATCTCTCTTTGTGACACACCACTCCCTTTTTCTCTTCTCTCACTCACTTTTTCTCTTCTTTTCTTTTCCTCAACAGATCTCTCTCTCTCTCTCGACTCACGTTCTCCTCTCACTCTCTTACGCTCTCTCATTCTTTCTTTTTTTTTCTTTCTCTTTTTCTCTTTTTTTGTGCATCTCTCTTTTTTATTAATATTTTTTATTTTATTTTATATTAATATTTTTTTATTTTTTAAGTTATTAATAAATTATTATTTTTTTAGTCGTAATGAGAGACATAAATGTCAGTATAATTACTTTTTATTTTTTTATAAACGTATTTAATTTTTATAAATAATTATTTTACTTTTAAGTCTCGATAGGGAAAACATTAGGTTATTTATCGCCTTTGACACATATCAATTTTATAGATGTTTAGATTCTTTATAAATAATTATCTAAGTTTTGAGTCCCAACAGAGTTTTGTTATATATTTTATTATTTATACATTTGATTATAAATATTTTTATTATATATTATTTATAGATAATTATTTTACTTTTGATTCTTAACGAGAGGAAACATTACATACTATTGTCTATTATTTTGTTTTTGATTCTAGACGGAAAAATATTGTATGTTATCGGTATAATTACTTTTTATATTGTGTTTCTATGAATGCTATTATTTTTTATAAATGATTATTTTACTTTTGAGTCCCGATGGGAGAAAATAACATGTTGTCGTTATAATTTGGTTATCTTTGAGCATATATCAATTTTTATAAATATTTTTATTATTTTTAAATGATTATTTTACTTTTAAGTCTCGACGGGGAAAACATTACATGTTGTCGGTATAATTTTATAGGCTTTGACACATGTCAATTTTATAAATGTTCAGATTATTTATAAATGATTATCTAACTTTTGAGTCCCAACAGAGTTTTATTATATATTTTATTATTTATATATTTAACTATAAATATTTTTATTATATATTATTTATAGATGATTATTTTACTTTTGATTCTTAACGGGAGGAAATATTACATACTATTGTCTATTATTTTGCTTTTGATTCTAGACGGAAAAACATTGTATATTATCGGTATAATTACTTTTTATATTGTGTTTTTATGAATGCTATTATTTTTTATAAATGATTATTTTGCTTTTGAGTCCCGACGGGAGAAAATAACACGTTGTCGTTATAATTTGGTTATCTTTGAGCACATATCAATTTTTATAAATGTTTTTATTATTTTTAAATGATTATTTTACTTTTAAGTCTCGACGGGAGAAACATTACATGTTATCGGTATAATTTTATCGGCTTTGACACATGTCAATTTTATAAATGTTCAAATTATTTATAAATGATTATCTAACTTTAGAGTCCAAACAGAGTTTTGTTATATATTTTACAATTTATATATTTGATTATAAATAGCTTTATTATATATTATTTATAGATGAATATTTTACTTTTGATTCATACCGGGAGAAAACATTACATACTATCGTCTATTATTTTGCTTTTGATTTTAGACGAAAAAATGTTGTATGTTATCAGTGTGTGCTTTAATGAATGCTATTATTTTTTATAAATGATTGTTGTGCTTTTGAGTCCCGACAGGAGAAAATAACATGTTATCGCTATAATTTCGTTATCTTTGAGCACGTATCAATATTTGATTATAAATATCTTTATTATATATTATTTATAGATGATTATTTTACTTTTGATTCATAACGGGAGGAAACATTACATACTATCGTCTATTATTTTGCTTTTGATTATAGACGAAAAAATATTGTATGTTGTCAGTATAATTAATTTTTATATTCTGTTTCTATGAATGCTATAATTTTTTATAAATGATTATTTTGATTTTGAGTCCCGACGGGAGAAAATAACATGTTGTCGCTATAATTTGGTTATCTTTGAGCACATATCAATTTTTATAAATATTTTTATTATTTTTAAATGATTATTTTATTTTTAAGTCTCGACGGAGGAAACATTACATGTTATCGGTATAATTTTATCGTCTTTGACACAGGTCAATTTTATAAATATTTAAGTTATTTATAAATGATTATCTAACTTTTGAGTCCCAACAGAGTTTTGTTATATATTTTACTATTTATATATTTGATTATAATATCTTTATTATATATTATATATAGATGATTATTTTTCTTTTGATTCATAGCAACAGGAAACATTACATATTATCGTCTATTATTTTGCTTTTGATTCTAGACGGAAAAACATTGTATGCTGTCTGTTTAATTAATTTTTATATTTTGTTTTTATGAATGCTATTATTTATTATAAATGATTATTTTGCTTTTGAGTCCTGACGGGAGAAAATAACATGTTGTCGCTATAATTTAGTTATCTTTGAGCACATATTAATTTTTATAAATATTTTTATTATTTTTAAATGATTATTTTATTTTTAAGTCTCGACGGAGGAAACATTACATGTTATCGGTATAATTTTATCGTCTTTGACACAAGTCAATTTTATAAATGTTTAAGTTATTTATAAATGATTATCTAACTTTTGAGTCCTAATAGCGTTTTGTTATATATTTTACTATTTATATATTTGATTATAAATATCTTTATTATATATTATTATAAATGATTATTTTATTTTTGATTATTAACGGGAGGAACATTACATACTATCGTCTATTATTTTGCTTTTGATTCTAGACGGAAAGTTATTGTATGTTGTCAGGGCCGGCTTTTAACCGGTGCAACCTGTGCTATTGCACAGGGCCCAATTTAGGGGCCCAATTTTATTATATATTTTAAGGTTAAATATGTTTTTAGTCCCTATAAAATCATGACTTTTCAAGTTTAGTCCTTATAAAAATTTAATACCTTTTTATTAGGGGCATAATTTTTAAGATTAGAATGCTTTAAGTCCCTATAAAATCACGACTTTTCAAGTTTAGTCCTTATAAAAATTTAATACCTTTTTATTAGGGGCCTAATTTTTAATATTAAAACAGGGCCCCAAAATGTTTAAGACGGCCCTGTATGTTGTTAGTATAATTATTTTTTATGTTTTGTTTTTATGAATGCTATTATTTTTTATAATTGATTGTTTTACTTTTGAGTCCCGACGGGAGAAAATAACATATTGTCGCTATAATTTCATTATCTTTGAATGCGTATCAATTTTTATAAATGTTTTTATTATTTTTAAATGATTATTTTACTTTTAAGTCTCGACGGGAAAAACCTTACATGTTGTCGGTATAATTTTATCGTGTTTGACACAGATAAATTTTATAATTATTTAAGTTATTTATAAATGATTATCTATCTATCTAATCAATAAAACCTTAACCATATTTGTTTCATCTTAGCCTTATATGGTACACATGTCACACAATTACATAAATAATAATATTTGATACATATTTAATATTTTTTTCACTTTCACTATAAAATTAGTTAATTTTTAATAAATTGAATCAAAAATATCATTTACTATAAACAATTACGGTCTTAAAATATTAAGCGTAAAAAACAACACGCGTCCCGTGTATATGCCCGGGTATCATGCTAGTTAAAATGCTAAATACCATTACCAAATTCCCCCCTCATCTTTTTTTTTTTTTTTGAATGGCAATTCCCCCCTCATCCTGACAGCTTTTATGGCTTTTTTTTATTTGTTTGTTGTACCCTTTTTGGTTCGGCGAGTGATCAGTTTTAATCTTACGAAAAATAACACAACATGCATGATGGGCACTCAAAACTATGCCACGACAAAAGTTCAACCAAAAAATGGATTTTACTTGTATTGAAACTCGTAAATTCAATTATTTGAAAAGTTAAAAATTGTGTTTTTTAATATAAAATTTTAATTTTTGAGTTCCTTAACATGTGTCCTAAGAACACCCGTTAGCAAGACCTTTCTTTGTTATATGCTTTATGTTGAAGCTTTCCCTAAGAAGCTCCGGTGGAGTGGTGGTCCTTTCATTTGTTAAAGTTTTGTCCATATTTAACCACCGATCAATAAAATGAGTTTTTTATGCTTAACTGGAACTAGAGATCAAAACAGTGTAGACATTGAAGATGAATTATAATTATTCTTTTCTTTGATTATTTATTTCAAATTTATAAAATTGAACAACAAAAAAATATAATCACATGGTTATTATTTTATATCTTTTAAAAGTATATACTATAAAATATTAATCTTAATGCACATTAATGACATATTAAATAATTTACAAGATTGATATAAAATTTTGTATATGTGATAGGGATGTTCAATCCAACATTAGATTCTGAGATAAAATTATTTGATAACTTTTTTAGGGATTGATAAAAATTTATTGAATGATATAAGAGTGTTAAAATTTTGGCTTAATTATTTTTTATCCCTCTAGTTTGTAGTTTGGGTAATGTGCGGTTTTGGTCATTCTAGGTTTTTTCGAGCGATTTTAGTCACTCTATTTTCAAATTTAAGAAAATACAGCCCTACCATCAATTTTCTTTCATCTAAACCCCTTAAAATCAAATTTTTTATCAAAATATTTGGGGCTTGATGATGAACTTGATATATAAAATAGTTATAAAAGCTTGAAAGTCAAAAATTTGATAGAATTTGAAGAATTTTGTAGGAAGTGAGATTAGGAATTCAAGATGAAAAAATTTGGTATTTTTTGATTTTGAGTTAAATTTGATATTTTAGTTAGTGAGCTTTAAATGAAATGTTGTTTAAAACAATCTAATTAATTCAATTTGTGAAAATTTTTAATAGATTATGAAAATTTGAGAGTTTTACGTAAATGAAAAGAGATGGAGGGACTTAATTGTAACAATGGAAAACTTGAGGGACTAAAATCGCTCCAAAAAAACTAGAGGGACCAAAATTGCACATAGTTTAAACTAGAGGGATCAAAAGTGTAATTAAGTCTAAAATTTTATACCATCAAATAGTCAATCCCTTGACTTATTAGTGAGGTTTTTTTTGGTGAATTCATATTAGTGGGTATAACTACAAACGGAATGACGTGATCTCTTTAAATCAATTTTTTGTTTTTTGTTTTTGTTTTGAAGAATCTCTTTAAATCAATTGAATCGTCATTGTAATGTTATATTATACTATCTCCGTCACAAATTATAAGCACTTTTTGACCAAAATATGGAGATTAAGAAAACCATTTAACCAATTTAATTTGTCTAAAAAGTGTGCTAGTTTTCCCATACTACCCTTCAATTAATGAGACAAAATGTTTAATACTCCACTTTGGCTTCTCATCTTTCCAAGACTTTCTAAGGATATTTTTGTAAAGAATTAATTAATGCATCTTGTAAATTGAAAAGGAGCTTATATTTGGGACAAATTTTTTTTTTACAAAAGGGGCTTATAATTTGGGACGGAGGTAGTAGCAGTCACTAAGCTTGGTTTGGCATTTTGTAGATTGAAAGGTTTGGCAGTTACGGTTTATATTATTCACTAATAAATAGGTTTAATTACAAATGTGATCATTTTGTTTTTTTTTAAGGTTTAATTATTCGGTAGGTTCTTAAACTATATGAGACTTTTTAAATAGGTCACTGATTTAAAAAAATTACAATTAAGTCACTGAACTTGTCAAAAATTTGTAATTGGGTCCCTATTTTTTGGTCTCTCAGTTTAGGAAACTAATTACAAATTATTTAAAAGTTCAGGGATCTAATTACAAATTATTTAAAATTTCAATGACTCATTAATATTTCGGGCCTCAATTACAAATTGTTTTGAAGTTTAGAAACTCAATTAATTTTTTTTAGTTCAGAGACTTATATAGAAATAGAAATTCTCAAATAATTCAGAACTGATAGAGTAATTAAATCTTTTTTAAATAGATCCCTAGCCTCGGCATGGTTTTCTTTAAAGAGTAACACTTTTTCTAATTGTACTCTCATCGCTTTTTTCTTATTGCATTTTTATTTTGCTTAAAAAGATTTTTTTTTGCCACGTCCAACACTATAACAGATTGTTAAAAAAAAAGCGCCACCTTAAACAGTGCTACATAATAAAAGCGCTGTTTAAAAATCATATTAGGCCTTTTCCAGCGCTTCCTAGAGAAAGCGCTGATTAAAACTTAGAAATAGATAGCGCTTATTCTAACAAACGCTGTTAAAGAGACACGCAGGGACATCGCCAGTGCTTCCCCTAGAAAGCGCTGTTTATCTTCGTGACATCCCCAGCGCTTCCCCTAGGAAGCGCTGTCTATTATTGCTATCACCAGCGCTTCACCAAGGAGACACTGGCTACACTACAACAGATTATTAAAAAAATGACGCTACCTTAAACATCGCTTCTTTCTGAAAGCGCTGGCTAAAATATATGTGTGGGCCTTTACTAGCGTTTTCTAGAATAAGTGCTAGTTAAAACGAACAAATAGACAACGCTTCCTTGGTGAAATGCTACTAAAAATATGTATAAGGATATCGCTAGTGCTTCTTCTAGGAAGTGCTATCAATTATCTAATCTTCACTGGCGCTTCCCTATCTAGAATTCTGTGACTGGCCTTCGCTAGCGCTTCTCCAAGGAAGCGCTAGCTAATATCCTTACCTGATCACTAGATTTTAACCTTCCCTCCCACGTGTTCCCTCATTAATTTGCTCTCTCTCGCTCTGAAACCTTATTTCCTCCCATGCGTTCCCTTTTAATCTCTTCCCTCCCACGCCATCTCTCCCTCGACCTCCTCCACTCCATCTCCCACACCCTCCACGACGCCGCTTCCCTCGCTCAATAGTCCCACTCCCCAGAGCCTCCTCGACTCCCTCCTCGCCACCCTCAACCGCCATCTCACCGACTGCGATGTCCTCTTCCGCAGCGGCGTCCTCCTCGAAACCCCCGCCTTTTCCAAAAGAGAGGGCGTTCGATCCTAATCTGGAAACCTCATCGCCCGTTTGTAAATCAGGTCCCCCGAATCCAGAGCCATTCCCCCATTCTCTCCTCCATTTTTCAGATCTTCCCTCCTCTCTCTTCTTCTCTCTTTCCTTGATCCCTCCACCATTAAACCCTAACCTAGGAGATGGCCACGGAAGTCACTTCCTGTTCCCCTCTTCTCCTCCTTTTTTCTTCTATCAACCCTAACCCAAGAGAAACAACGCCGTTTTGAAGGCCTAATGAAATATAGGAATTGTGTCTTGTTGGCTAAAACTGTTAGAATTTTACAAAAACATGTTCATGTTTTAGACAACAAGACACAATTGCCTATATTTCATGTGATAGGCAGGTGATAAGCATTCGCTCTGTTCTTATTTGTTTCATTAATTTTTTTGATAAATTTTATTTCCAGTGGATGGTGTTATTTGTAGAGGTATCTAAATTTGTTTCATATCCATTTGCTTTTTATGCTCAGCATTCTAAAAAAACTGAGCATACGAAGCAAATGGATACAAAACAAAAGCTGGAATCGGAGACTCAGCAACTAAAAGTATCACTGAGTATGTTGAAGCACATAGACGATGAAGAAGATGTAACTCCAGCTTTGTGGAGGGACAGACTTAATCAGAACATTGTGATATAAACGAGGTAGCTTCAGTACTGGGGATTTTGATTGGTTTATTGATATAGATTACTACTGAAATGTTTCTGCCATAGTGTTTAATGGACTATCAAATTATAGATTCAGTGGCAAACTATTTTGTTGATGTTTTGGTATGTAGGTAGCACATCTTTGAATGTTTATATACTTGCATGTTTATATCCTTGTTTCATTTTACTATATACTTGCATGTTATATACTTGGATGTTTTGGGTTTAGACACTTTGGAGATGGATTCAACTTTCTTATTTTCATTATTTTCTTGGAATGCAACTGATACAGAAATTCATCTACTTTCCAAACTCCCATCAAGCCCAAGCACCATGAATGCACCGTCCAACTAAATGCACCGTCCACCCCCACCGTCCACTTAAATGCACCGTCTACCACTTACTTTGAACCATTTCCAGAATTTTCTTGTAATCACTAAATGCTTTAAATGATTATAGATTTTTCTGTATTTTGATAGCTCTCCTAGAATAGTATAAATAGCCCTACTACTTCTTGTGGTCACAGGTACATATCAAATCATGACACGACTTGGAATGGATATCAATCTGGGTCCTTTATATACTCTTCCCATATCTATAGCCCTGAGCTGATTAAGTCTGTCCCTCTACAAAGCTGGAGTTACATCTTCATCATCATCTATATATGTTTCATATCCATTTGCATTTTATGCTCAACGTTTTTAGAATGCAGTTGTTCTTATTTTAATTAAAATCCAGAATAAAGGAACACTGCATTCTAAAAACGCTGAGAATAAAAACGATGGGTCTGTGTTATTATTCCCTTCATTAGAGCATGCTGAAAAACCTTTTTGATTGGCATGAACTCGATCGCCAGGATGTTGAACAAGTAAGGATAATAGAACCACCTCTAATCTTCATTTTCCACGCTGTATTGGTTATTGTGCTAGTTTCATTTCTGATTTTCTGTTAATGTTTCTTTTGAAGGTTGCTCAAATTTGCACAAACTGTGGTGTTAGAATGGGAGAATATTTCTGCGACATTTGCAAATTCTTCGATGATGATGTAATGAGTCACTGAATAAATCTGCAGTATCTAATTTAAATTTTGCCTCTTCAATATAAGATTGTATTCTACTTTGGCTTCTTTATACTTTCATTGTGATGATTGTGGGATCTGCAAGTGAGGTGCCTGTACTTGAGTAAATATATCCATTATGTCCTAGTTAGGTTACCCAAATTTATGAGATGCAACTAATTTTGGTTATGTAATTCGAAAATAGAGTTAGTGGACGTGACAATTATTTCCACTGCAAGAAGTGTGGTATGTATTCATCATAAGGCCTCCATTTTGTCTCTATTGTTGCTTTAACACTTTCTTTTTTCAAATTAGCTTATGCTATAAATTGTTAGTTTCATTTTAATATAATAGAATTTGCATGGTTGGTTATATTTGACGATCTGAAAGAATTGGCAGACATGCTATGAGCCTCTTTGTTGACACCAGAAGTTCAAAAGCACTATTGCATATCGATGAACTCTATGTGCTGTTTTTTTTTTTGCATGTAACCGTAGATTTCTAACCTCTATGATGGATTATTTTGTTGCCTTTGGAATCTGGATTCATATCTAATAATTTATCAACTTAGTTACTGAATAGAACTTTTTTTTGCTGTTAACAAATCAATTGCTCCATTTTGACATGGTCTTGCTATTCAGTTGCTATGTGTGATAATCATTTATGTGTGGAGAACTCCATGAGGCATCACTGTCCCATTTGTTATGAGGTGTGTGCTCTTCGTCCCTTTCCCTATCTCACATCTTCAATCAAACAATGAATTTTCTCCATGTCGCTAGAAACACGAGAGTATTCTGATGTGACTTTATTATGTTGTTATAGTAACTTTTTGACTCATTGAAAGACACTGTTGTTATGAAATGTGGTCAAACAATGCATTGTGAATATTACCAAGAGATGATAAGTCATGACAAGTGAGTATGCTAACCATTTGACAATTCTTTGGTCTATAGAACATATTTTCTCTGCTTAAAAATTAAATTGACTTGGTATATGGATTAGGTACTATTGTCCCCAATGCTCCAAGTCAGTGATTGACATGTCCAGGATATGGAAGAGAATTGATGAAGAGATAGCTGGTTAAATTAAAGCCTGCATATGCTTTTCCTTGATTTCTAAGTTCTTATACTGTGCAACTATATTGTCAAGAATATTACTTATAGAAATGTTCTACTACAATTATGATTTCTCACTTGTTTATTTTTGTGGTATTAGATTGAAGCAACTGTCATGCCTGATGATTATCGGGATAGAAAGGTAAATTTATACATACTCTAAGAAATGAGTGTTTAATATGTGCTATCTTTATTTATCTCCATTTCATTGGCTTCTTTTAGAACCTACGGATTAGACAAGAAATGTGCTTCTGAGTGTGAATAGACCTCTTGTCCCTTGTTTCTATGAAGCAACGAACACCATGCAGATTCTATATAATGGTTCTGTTCTATTAGAAAATTTCATTAAACCCAACAGCATAAATTGCAGGTTTGGATACTCTGTAATGACTGCAATGACACGACCGAAGTTTACTTCCGCATTATTGGGCAAAAATACGATCACTAGTAGAGTTGGTATTTGTGTCATTAGACTGATATAAACATCTGTATACTATAATATAGGGGAAAATGTTTACCTTTCATGAGCTGCTGGTAATTGTGCATGCTATTGATATTGTAGAATGAATTGGCTTGTCTTTGGTGGTTATGCTTCTTTTGTTTGTATGATATATTTGATTGTATTTATTAAGTAAATTAATTTTAGTAGCGATTTTTTAAAAATTAAAAAATTTGACTTTTAGTGACAGACGAGAGCTATAGATAGAAGTCCAATAATGCATGGCCTCAGTGTCCGTCAGTAAATGTCAACTTGACATTTATCTACAGAATTTTGACATTTAGTGACAGCTCCTGTCTGTCACTAAAAGTCAAATTTCTTAAAAAAAAGGGGAAATAGATAGCGCTTCTTTAAAGAAATGCTAGCTATTATCCATAATAGAAAGTGTTTTTTCAAGGAAGCGCTAGCTATTATCAATAATAGATAGCACTTTTTCAAGGAAGCGCTAGTGATTCCAGTTTTCGCTAGCGCTTTTAAAACGCTGTCTTTTCGAACCACACATCACTAGTGGACGATTAGGCAGTGCTTTTAAGCGCTAGCGAAGGCAAAAAATAAGCGCTGCTTATTTCATTTTCTATTGTAGTGCTATTCGCGTTTCTAAATTAAATTTACTCTGCTCCCTCTCATTCTCTTGCAAACAAACATAATTACCTCTTCAACATCTCTCTTCGAACCCTCAGCTATCTCTCCCTCACCGCAGCACCACCACCGTCACAGCTCTTTCTCCCTTACCGTCTCTCCCTCACCGTCACACACGAATGACACCACCAAGCACCACCACTCTCTGAAACTCACTATCTCTCATTCTCCCTCGCACGCGAATGGAACCATCGCCGCCTAGCCCCTCTTCCTTGAGCTTCGTCCTCCTCTCCACCATCGGCCCTCTTCCTCGTTCCTCCTCCTCTCCACCTTCGCCGTTTTGAAGCTCTAACTGTTGACGGCGCTAAAGCTCGAGCCGTGTGGACCATTTGTCTGTCATTATCGCCGCCGTTCCACGCCGCTACCGCCGCCGCCTTCTTCTTCATCCAGGTATGAACCCTAATCTATTTTCTTTTTTCATTTTGATGATGATCTTAGTTTTGTTTCACTGCCCACCTCCTCTGTATCTCAGTTTTTTTTTCTCATTTTCTCATATATTTTTTCATTCAGAGATTGGAGGTTAAAGTTTCTGGGCTTACTTTCGTGTTGGAACGACAAACAAAGGAGTTAGAAGAACTTAAAGAAGAGGTATTTTTGAATTTTTTTGAAATTAGGCTATTTGGTTTTATTGTTTTTATTTCTGTTTAGCTGAAATTGTTGGGGTGAATGAGGTGGTTCAGTTTGAGGTGTGATAATTGTTCAGAATTGTAAGTAGAATGATGAACTTGTGATTGGTTTGTTGATTTTTTTTAGTGTTGATGAATTTGGGATGGAAAGGAACAAGACGATTGAGGTTTTATTTAAAAACGGAATTGTTCTTTCTGATGTTGCTACACAAATGTTTTTTTACTATAGCTACCTTAATAGCTGCATAAATGGTTCAATTGCATATGATTCGAAATATAGAAGGAAATTCAACATTCATGATTTTTCCTATGACTTCTTGTTTTAAACTGTGATTGAAGTTGTGTTTGGAGTTGGATTGACTTATAAACAGCTATTTGAGCTTATCTATCGGTATAAGCACTTGTTAAAGTGTTTGAGAAAACTTATAGTAATAGTTTATAACATGTCCATAATCTATTTTTAGCTTATTTCAATAATCTCTCCATGATAGCTTATGAAAATAGTGTCTTATGGTTGATTGGATTGGATATATTTTGGAATGTTCATATTTTAGGGGAGACTCTACCAAAATTTTGTTAAAAATTCAAACTGTGACTTGAATAAGAACTGTGAATTGTGGATTGACGACATAGCATTAGCTATAGCCTGATGCATTAGATTATTAAGTTTTGACTATGTTTAGTGAGAATACAAATAAGTTTAATATGATGTTATATTACTGCACGACTAACTTAGTTTTTTAAAGGTTGAGGTTAGAATAGATCGGAAGTGGATGTCTGCCAATCGTTTGTTAAAGGAATATAAGGATGGATTGCAAGATTTTATTAGGTTTATAGTTTAGCTTGAAGAAGATCTAGACCTAAATAGAATCATATGTCCTTATTTGAGTTGTTGTTATGTAGGCCGAGTTAATGTTAAGAAATTGGAAGGACATTTAGTAAGCAATGGAATTGATCAGAGTTATACCTGTTGGACAAAGCACGGTGAGACAAGAGGTGAATCTTCTAATAATATGGGGAGTAGCGGGAGATATGCGTCAGATGACACCAGTACAAATACATATGATGGTGGCCATTTTGAAGAGATGACAAATGCGGTTGAAGAAGATCTTCGTGATTATCCTCAAATGTTTGAGAAGTTGATAAGTGATGCGGAGAAGCCATTGTATGAGGGTTGTACTAAATTCACGAGATTATCGGCGATGTTAAAGCTGTATAACTTGAAATCGGGCAATGAATGGACTGATAAGAGCTTTACGGAATTACTCACCTTATTGAAGGATATGTTGCTGGCTGATAATGAGCTTCCTAGTCGGACATACGAGGTTAAACAAATTTTACGCTCTATTGGCATAGGTTATGAGAGGATACACGCTTGTCCTAACGATTGCATTTTATTTCGAAATGAATATGCATCGTTAAAGTCGTGTCCTAAATGTAATGCATCGCGGTATAAGAAGAACGAATTGGCTCCAGAGAAGGTTATGTGGTATTTTCCCATAATTCCCAGATTCAGGCGCATGTACCGTAGTTCAGAAGATGCAAAACACTTGACATGGCATGGGGATGAAAGGATTAAGGATGGTATGCTGCGGAACCCAGCAGACTCTCCTCAATGGAAACAAATTGATATTGAGTATCCTGATTTTGGGAAAGAACCAAGAAACCTAAGACTTGCATTGTCTACTGATGGATTTATCCTGCATGGTGTTCAGAGTAGCTCTCATAGTACATAACCTGTGATTTTGGTGATTTATAACCTACCTCCATGGCTATGCATGAAGCGCAAATATATGATGTTGTCTATGTTAATTTCTGGCCTCAAACAACCAGGAAATGATGTAGACATATTCTTGGCTCCTTTAATTGAAGACTTGAAGCAAATGTGGGAGACGGGTGTAGAGGTGTACGATGGGTATAGAGAAGAAAGTTTCACTTTGAGGACTATGATCTTCGACACAATTAATGATTTTCTGGCATACGGTATTTTGTCTGGATACAGTACCAAAGGCCAGTGTGCATGCCCTATATGTGAAGATGGTACGGATTGGATGCGGTTGGAACATGGTAAGAAAAATGTCTTCCTTGGGCATCGTAGGTTTTTTCCTCAAAAGCATCATTATCGGTCGTGGAGGAAAGCATTTAATGGGAATACTGAAGAACGTAGAGCTCATTTGCCTTTGACGAGTGCATAACTATTTGAAAAGGTAAAAGATTTGAGTATTGAATTCGGAAAGCCTTTTGCGGGAGAGCTTGTCACACGAGGGTGGAAGAAAAGGTTGATTTTCTTTGAGCTGCCATATTGGAATTCATTATATGTGAGACATTTCATTGATGTGATGCATGTTGGAAAAAAAAGGTCTTTGATAGTGTCATTGGTACCTTACTTAATGTGCCCGGGAAGACTAAAGATGCATCAATACAAAGCAGGGCTTGATTAGTATAGGATTGAGACGGGAATTGGAACCGATAAAGAAGGGAAACAACGTACATATCTACCTCCAACTGCTCATACTTTGTCTAGAAAATTGAAAACGATTCTTTGTAAGTTTCTTTACGGAGTTAAGGTTCCAGAGGGGTACTCTTCAAACATTATGAATCTCGTATCAATGAGAGATCTCAAGTTAAAGGGTCTAAAGTCCCATGATTGCCATATTCTCATGGAGAATTTGCTACCCATTGGTATACGATCCATTTTGCCCATCAAAAGTGCGGAAGACTTTAACTAAACTTTGTTTCTTCTTCAAGGCAATCTGTAGCAGAGTGATTGACTCTGAAAAGTTGTCAGCATTGCAAACAGAAATTGTTTTGATTTTATGTGAGCTTGAAATGTATTTCCCACCTTCATTCTTTAACATAATGATTCATCTGACATGTCATCTGGTTAGGGAGACACAACTGTGTGGACCAGCTTATATGAAATGGATGTACCCGTTTGAGCGTTACATGAAGATATTAAAAGGGTATGTGAAAAACTGATCACGACCAGATGGTTGTATTGTTGAGTGGTACACAGTCAAAGAAGCTGTTGAATTCTGTTCCGACTACCTATCTAACGTTGGATATTCCATAGGGATGCCAAAGTCTCATCACACAGGAGCAAGCGAAGGGAAAGGGATTATTGGATGTAAAATATTGACTATATCAAGGCAATAGATGGAGCAAGCACACTTATATATTTTACACAATGCCGATGAGGTTGAGTCCTATGTTGTAAAACACAACGAAATGCTCAAGAGTATGCACCCAAATAAGAATCAAAATTGGTTAACAAGAGAACACAATCGGTGTTTTATAACGTGGCTAAGAGATCACATTTCTGCAGAGTTTGCTGTAAATCCTACCTCAGTTTTAGAAAGACTCAGATGGTTAGCGAGGGGTCCAAGTATACATGTTATCTTTTACACCGGTTATTTGACGAACGGGTACACATTCTATACAATAGAACATGATGATTAGAGTAAAATGCAAAATAGTGGGGTCATTCTTGTTGCTCAGGTTATGCATATCTCAAGTGCCAAAGACAGAAATCCCATGAACACATATGGGAGTTGGATTATGCGATGTTTCGGGTGCCTGTATTCCAATGTAAGTGGGTTGACAATAATTATGGTGTAGAAACGGATAAGTTGGGGTTCATAAAGGTGAATTTTAATAAGTTAGGATATAAAGATGAGCCTTTTATTTTAGCATCGTAAGCTCGATAAGTGTTTCATGTCACCAATCCATCTGATATGAGTTAGTCCATTGTTTTGTTGACTAACAAAAAAAATGGTTATGGGATTGATGATCAAGCAAATGAAGTTACTGATATTAATGATGACCCTTTCTTTGTGATACAATCACTGTTTGGTGAGGAAGGTACATCAAGAGAGGATGATACATATATTAGACATGATCATAAAGAGGGGATTTGGATCAGTCGGAGGAATAGAAAAAGGAAAAGAAGTTAACTTAACATGTATGTAGATTGTGTTTTTTAAGTTAAATTTGTCTAATTACTTGTTAAACATGTATGTAGATTATGTACTTGTTAAATTTCTCTAGTTAAATGACTACGAACTGTTGTCTTTTACTTGTGTGACTAATTACTTGTGTCTCTAATTTTTTTGCAGATAGCTAGATGGCTTCTCCTGGACATGAAAGTGATGCTCATGACAGTGATGTTGTGGCGGCCCAAACTGTGAAGCGTCGTCCCCGTGGACCGATTGTCAAGAAGAATATCATCCGAGCTAGGAGTAGAGGAGAGAGACCAGTGGCAAGTTACTTACTAATTAATATAACTAGTTGTTTTTTCTATTTATTATCTAATGCTGTACACTTAATTTGTATAGGTTTCATGGAATGTTAAAGGTCAACCCATAGGCAGAAATGGCAGAGAGTTGATTAGTTTCATTGGATCTCAAGTGCGACAGACGGTTCCAATTACTTTTAGTAATTGGAGGGAGAGAGATAATCCTGTCTTGGATAGATACAAAGAGGAGCTTTGGTGCGAGATATAGGTATACACAATCAGTTGTATTTTTTAAATAACTATGTAAATATACTTATCCTATAATTTTATACTTGTTAATGTATTTGCAGAAATCATTTGATGTTGATGATACACATAAGGACATTATACTTAAGATTGCCGGAAAATCTCTTCAGAATTTCCGAACATGGTTGTCCAAGAATTGGCTGAGAGATGAAAATGGCAATGTTAGATATGAGCCTCCACCTAATTATGAATCCGTCATAGGAGTGGATGCCTGGAGAGAATTTGTAGCAAAACACACCGGCGACCCTGAATTTCTGGTATACTTATATATGTCCCTGCTTGTATACTTGTATATGTCTATACTTGTATACTTATATGTTTGTTCCTAAGCACGTTTATATGTCTATATAGAGAATAAGTAACGCAAATCGGCAGAGAGCATCAAATCCTCCTTACCCATACAGAGGAGGGGTTAAGGGGTATCCTGGCATTGAGGAAGATATGGTATGCAGAGTAACCCTAAATTATATGTAACCCTAAACCCTAAACCTAATTAACACTGATTAATTTGAATTTCTTTGTTAATATGTATAGCTGAGATGACTGGAGAAGATGTGTGATTAGCATCAATTGATCGCCATTTCTTGTGGATAGAAGCCCACCGCAACAAGGAGGGTGAGATTGATCACCCCCACTTTGGAAGTTGCTGATAGAATTGTAAGTATAATAGATTAATTAACATTTTCATTTGCAATTTTCTTATGATAGTGATAATATTTAATAATCTTTGTTAATAATATTTGTGTGTCTCAGGAGGCCCTATCACAATAGTCTGTGACACCGGGGGTGTAACAGACATCCTTACCTAAGCCATACCAGTCAAAGAGTATCCTGGTCGTGTAAGGGGCGTGGGATTTTGTGTTTCTCAAAAGGCTATCTTCGGTGCACCAAAGCGCGCTAGAAATATGAAAATGAAGAGTTGAAAAGGATGGTAGTCCATTTCTATCGGGAGGTCCAGGAATTGAAAAATAATATGCATCAAAACAAGGGACCAATAGAGATGGATTAGCACCTTAGCGCCAGAGATAGTGCCAAAGATAGTTGCACTCTTAAGTCATAGAAGGTAATAAATCAAATTACTTTAAAGTCTTGTTTAGTAGATTAAGTATTTGTGAATTGCATACTAGGTAGACTTATATAGTGACTTGTGCTAGCTGGTATATGGTATTTTTTGTTGTTATAAGTATTAGATAAATTTTGGAATGTCTATATTTTAGGGGAGACTCTGCCGAAATTTTGTTAGAAATTCAAATTGAAATATAAAAATATTCTAATTTAATATTATTGTGGATCTTGATTACTTAAGGAACCGGTGGAGGAACACGAGCCTACTTTACCCATGGATAGATGCACTCTTAAGTCATCTGAGGTAATTGAGCAATAGAAATTGGTCTCGTTAGTTGTACGTATTGCATTATTGATTTATTATGTCTAATATTTTGTTTATTAATTCATGGTTTAGGGCATTGTAGAGTGTTCCTTGTTTTTGCTTGGCTCGTCTCGACCGGTTGGTAAGGGCATTTCTTACACCGATTTAAGTGTTATGTTGCACAATCGTCTATTACCTCTCGGTCATGTGAAAGTCAGAGTTGGCACTGCTTACGAGATGGATGCACCATTGCCAATTCCACTTGAGGACGTAGGTATCAACAACGTGGGGAGGCAGTAAGTACCTTTGTGGCATGGCAGCAGCAACTCGTAAGAGCAAGTGACATGTTATTATTGTGAATCATGATTCATAATCATATATTTATTAAATTACGTGGTCCCTAACTATGTATCTTACTAAAATTAATGCAAAATATTTAGGTACCCGTACAATCCAAACCCAAGGACAAGGTTAAGGGCAAGGGGAAGCAGCAAACAGTTAGGTCAGTTACATCCCCAGCAAAGAATCAGGGCAAATCTCAACCTTCCCATTCCACATCTCCTGTTACAGCCTTTTTTACTTTTCTTCAAGTCCATGCTAATGCTAATCCGGTTGATGGAGCAACACTTAATTTAAATATTCCTCCAGAAGTTTTGGGGCATACAAAAGATTTCCCTTTGTCTCTCGGTGCCAAGGAAGAACTGTCCGAAATTTTTACTTATGGCGCTTGGATAAGTCAGACTATTATTATTGTATATATCAGGTACTACATTTAACTTTAAACTATACGTGTTTTTTTTTCTCATTGTTTCACCTAAATTAATATTGAAGTTATTTTTAATTCAATAATTTGTATACATTTAATTTAAGTTACTTGTATTATGAGATACTGATTCCAGAAGGACGGGCTCAGAGGTTTGTGCTCTTGTCCCCACAGAGCACATATTTGTCATTTGACCTTGTCACGGTTAAAACATATATATCTAAACGCTTGGCGTTAGCAAACTCTGAGTATGAGACATTATTTCTGTCACCGTGTAACGTAGGGTGAGTCATTTAATTTAATCATATATATATATATATATCTGTATGTATGACTTACTTAACGCAATACTAATTTTTGTGAAATGTGATGACTTGCTAATTAGGATTTCCTTAATCAACTTTTTTGTAGGCAACATTGCGTATTGTTAGCAATCAATCTCAATGCAAACACGGTGTACTATTTAGATCCATTGGAAAAGAATTTGAGCTGCCGTAAAAAAATGAAGGATACATACGAGCAGTAAGAATCTAATATACAGTGTTAAATTGTGCTTATTTTGAGTTTTGTATGCTATGAATTTTGAATTTTGATGATTCAAAATTAATGATGTTTGTTTTTGCACTCAAGGCTGTACAAATTCTTCGATGACTTAATGGAAGTTCCAGGTCTCAATTTTCCAAATCTTCCACCGCAATTAACTGGCTAACTATAAAGGTATTTATCAAAATACTTATGCAGTTATTTAATTTTAAAAATTAAATCTATATTGATTTAATATTTTTAATTTTATAGTGCCCCAAACAACCAAACAGCAATAATTGTGGGTACTATGTTATGAAGTATATTAAAGATATTATTGTTCACGGCCAAATGGAAGTCGCAAAGGAGATATGCAATTTGTTCTACTTTAATTACTCTTACATTTCACCATTCTTCCATTTTAATTCTAATGAGTTATTTTTCATCTCACAGTACTTTCCCGACTGTAGATACAAGTCATACTCTGATTCTCAAATTCTTGAATTAAAAGAAGAGTGGTACTCCTACGTGGCAAGAAAGTTTGTTTTACGTGTATGATCTTTGTGTTGTTGCATATATATAATAGTATGTGATATGATGTTGGTTGATATAATGAGACTTTGTTTGGTTAGTACTGTTTTGTTATATACACATGTATGTTATTTTTGGATGTCAATATTTTACGGGAGTGATTATGCTAAAATTTTGTTACAAATTTCTTTCAAATTAATATTGAACATTTTAAATATAAATTGATATCATGGTTGTTTTTATATTTATGTTCTGATGTTCATTGTTCATATACATTTTAAACCTTAAAATGTTCTCGGCTTGAATAATTCTCGCCCTCTAGCAATCGAAATGTGGGTAGCACTAAAACAGTAAAAAAAGGGGGGGGGGGAATAGCCAACACTTCTTTGAAAAAACAATGTTTATTTGTTGATAATAGACAGTGCTTGTTCAAAGAAGCGCTGTCTATTATCAAAATGGCCAGCGCTTCCCAAACGTTGTCTTTTCGAAACACAATCACCAGCGGGTGATTAGGCAGTGCTTTTAAGCGCTGGCGAAGACAAAAAAATAAGTGTTGTTTATGTCGTTTTAAGTTGTAGTGTAAGCATGAACGAATCACCAAGTAAATAACTTAATTTTTCAATCTGATATGTATTAAAAATTTTACAAAAAAAATATTCAACATATCGATGACCATAATCTTTTTCAAAAATCAAAATTTAACCACAAGAAATTGTATTGAAACAGCGGTAGCATGTGGGAGTCAGAATCTTGTTTGTGAACCTCACATGCCATGCTCTAAAGACAGTTGGTCTAGGATATGTTGTTGTGCAACTGGGGGAAGCTCACTTCCCCCTTCATTTTTTAATTGACAAAAAATTGAAATGACAGGAAGTTAGCACCCTATTTTACAATTTTTGAGTCAATGATAATAATTTTTTAAATTTGCAACGTTTTAATAAAACTTACAGGACATCTTCTAATTATTCTCAATTATTCTTATTGCACTTGAAAAGATATACAAATTAATGGATATCATTTGTCTAACCCCTTATCCAATCACATACGTATGTCTACATGCTAATCAATATGGGCCCCTCCCAAGTTGGCATAGAATTTTTTACATGCATGCATATATGTCTAACAACATAATGTTGTTTAGGTGCATTAATGCTAAGTAATAATGACTAGGGAGAATTTGACCGTTATTATATTATAATAATGATCGATGCCTTGTACGTCTTACCACCTGCATGCGCAGAATAATCAATCTGAGTTGTTAATGAAAAAATTGAAACAAGGTCAAGTTATTGTGTATTTTATAAAAGAACAGTGAAACATCTCCAGATAAAAGTTTATTAATCCAACATTGATATAATATATAGCAAAAGAAAAATATATGTTGAAAAAGATTATTATGCCAACAGAGTTGCACAAATGATTAAGGATATGTGAGGTTAACTCTCACCTCCTTCACGGGTGAGGATCGGATATCTCTCTAAAAGCGCCACTGAAATTTCTTGTTTGTTGAGATGACAAAGTGGGTCGACCCGTCCCCAGCCGACCTTAAACAGGGCAGGGTGAGTTGGCTCACTAAGGAATGGTGGGTTGAGATTTCTGGCCCACCTTCCTTAAGGGTAGGTTGATGAGCTCTCCAAAAATTCAAAAAATAGAAAAAAAAAGATAAAAAAGAACTTTGGGCTAAAAAGTGGTGGGTTGGCCAAAACTCATATTACCTGTTAAGAAATAAATTAATTATTATTAATTATAGGATGTTATTTATTGTTAGAGTTAGTTACACAGTTGTAGTTAGTTAGCTTCTTGCTTCATGTATATAAACACCATTTTGTATCCTTTCATATTAGATCAATAAGAATGAGTTTTCTCTGCTTCTTCGTGCATGCTTTGAGTATTAACATGGTATCAGATTGTGAATTTCTCTTCATCTCGTCTTCTTGATTCTCGTATTTTTGCTATTCTCGTTGATCGGTTTGTGGTTTTCAATCCTCTGATTTCTTCGATTTCTTTTATTTCAATCCGCTGTTCGTTCTGTTTCTTCGATTTCTTGTTTTCAATGGCGAATTCACCATTCTCTAATTTCGCTACCGATCCTTCAAACCCTTACTACTTGCATCCTAATGAAAATCCATCACTCGTTCTTGTTACTTCATCGCTGAATTATAACAATAATTATCAGACTTGGTCACGATCTACGCGTGTTGCCCTAATTTCCAAAAACAAATTGAAATTTGTTGATGGAACCCTAAATCCTCCTCCTGTTTCAGATCTCCTTCATGAACGTTGGTTAAGATGCAATAACATGGTTCTTTCTTGGCTTCAACGATGCATCTTTGAGAACATTACGAAATCAATTATCTGGTGTGATCGTGCCTTTGTGGTTTGGAAACGATTGGAGAAACGATTTGCATAAGGTGATATTTTCAGAGTTGCTGATATTCTTGGGGAATTGGCTAAATTTCAACAAGGTACTCTTGATATTTCTTCCTACTTTACTCAATTAACCACTCTGTGGGAAGTAATTCAGAACTTCCGACCAATTTGTGATAGCATTTGTGTTATTCCTTGCACTTGTGGTGCTGCTTCTTATCTCAAAAAGTATAATGAACAAGACAAAGTGATCAATTTTTTGAAAGGCTTGAATGAACAATATGCTCCTATGCGCTCTCAGATTATGCTAATTGATCCTTTACTTGACTTGGATAAGACTTTTTCTCTTGTTCTTCAACAAGAAAGACAAATGCATGTTCTTACTCTTGGTGAAACCACTGTTGATCAACAATCAGCTATTATGCAAGTTCAACAAAATAATTCTAATAAAGGTTTTGCCCGTGGTTCATCTGGTTATTGAGGCAGAGGTAGAGGATCTTATAATGGAGGAAGAGGACAGAATCAAGGCTCACTCGCACTTGTACTCATTGTGGCAGGCACAACCACACAGTTGAGACTTGCTTTATTCTCCATGGTTATCCTCCTGGTTATCAAAACAGAGGTCCTAAGTCAGTCAATCTTGCGGTTTCTGAACAAAAGACTACTGATTCAGTCCAGAACGAAGGACATGCTGCCACTAGTGCTGCTACTCCTAGCACTCCTTCACTGAATTCCATCCAAGAGCAGTATAATCAGATTTTACAGCTTCTACAACATTCAAATATACAAGCTTCACCATCAAATACCAATTCTATTGTGCCTCAACCTATTGTGAATTCTGTCATCTCACTTCCTACAACCTTTAATTCCACATCCACTCCCATAATTAGTAAGAATTCTGCTCTTTGGGTCATAGACTCAGGAGCAACAAATCATATCACTAATTCTTTGTAGAATTTTTCTTCCTTTCATAACATTCCACATATTTCCATGTCATTACCAAATGGTAATAAGATAGTTACTACCATATCAGGCACAATATCCTTATCCAAATCTCTCATCCTTCTTAATGTTTATTACATTCCTGGTTTCAACATTAATTTGCTTTCTGTATCTCAACTTTTAAAAACATCTAATGCTCATTTCTTGTTTTCTATTGATACATGTTCTATTATGTAGATTTTGAGCCAGAGAGTGATTTGTACAGCTAAGAAGCTTGGAGGACTGTATGTGTTGGATTTTACATTACTGAATCAGCCTCAAGATATTGGTTTAGTTTCTGCTTCTACTTGTAATTCTGTTTTTCACAGTTTATCATCTAAGACCAATGATTCTGCCAATATTTGGCATCATAGATTAGGTCATGTTTCTGATTCCATACACAAATGCATTTCAATTCAGTTCCCTTTTGTAACTACACTAATACTCATCCTCCTTGTGATATATGCCATTATGCCAAACATAAGAAAACATTTTTTCCTCATAGTCTTACTCATTCCACTCAAATATTTGATTTGCTACCTACTGAAATTTGGGGACCTTATGCTACCCCTTCTGTTTCTAGTTTTAAATATTTTTTAACATTGGTTGATGACTTTAGTCGATTTACTTGGGTCATTTTTATGAAAAACAAGAGTGAAACCAGAAACCATCTCATGAATTTCATTTCCTTTGTTGATACTCAATTCCACAGGAAACTTAAATGTTTGAGAAGTGATAATGGAGTTGAGTTTATCATGCCTTTCTTTTACCTCTCTAAAGGTATTCTTCATCAAAGGTCTTGTGTTGAGACCCCTCAACAAAATGGTATAGTTGAGAGGAAATATCAACATATCCTTAATGTGGCCCGAGCCCTCTCTTTCCAATCTCATATACCTCTCAATTTTTGGCATTTTTCCATTCAACAAGCTGTTCATATTACTTAAGGATCCAGTGTGCAATATGGCACTTAAATCAGTGAAGCAAATCCCCTTACCAACCACTCGACACGGGCCTGACAAATATAGCATACACTCTTTGAAGTCCTAAACCAATGATAAACAAAATATTAATATGATAAACTATTGATGCAATACATACAAGTAACAAAAATTTCTAATGATTTATTACCTCGGGTGACTTAATAGTGCATCCATCCTTGGGTAAACTAGGCCCGTGCACCTCCACCGATTCCATTACCTCCACTGGATCCTTAAGTAATCAAGATCCATAATAATATTAAATTAGAATATTTAAATACTTCAATTTGAATTACTAACAAAATTTTGGCAGAGTCTTCCCTAAAATATGTACATTCCAAAATTTATTTAATACCTATAACAACAAAAAATTATCATATACCAGCCAGCACAAGTCACTATACAAGACATGATCTACTCCAACACCAAATTATATAAGCAAAAGTTCAGCATGCATGATACAAGTTTCAATTTCAAGATATACAACTATCTTTGGCGTAATTTGATTTATTACCTTGTGTGACTTTAGAGTGCAACTATTTTTGGCGCTACCATCCTGATGCTCCCCTACCGGTCCCTTGTCCCGATACTCCCCCTCCGGTCCCTTGTTCGGATGATGCACCTTTTTCAATTGCTGGAACTCCTGATAGAGTTTGACTACCATCCGCCTCAAGTCTTTATTTTCATCTTTTCTAGCGCGCTTCGGTGGACCAAAGATAGCCTTCTATGGGACCCTAAATCCCATACCCCTTACACGTCCTAGATACTCTTTAATGGGGATGGTTTGGGAAATGATGTCTATGTCAACCCCCTGTGACATAACCTCCTGTGATAGGGCATCCTGAGACACAAATATTATTCACAAAGATTGTTAAGTATTATCATTTTCATAAGAACATTGCAAATGAAAATGTTATTTAATCTATCATACTTACAATTTTTTCATACACTTCTGCAGTTGGGGATCTTCAATCTCACCATCCTTGTTTCGGCGGGCTTCTATCCACAAGACATGGCGATCAATTGATTTTGAGGTTGCATATTCCTCTTCTCCTGCTTGCTTCATCTATACATATTAAAAAAAGTGAAATTCATCAGTGTTAATTACGTTACTCTACAGACATACTCAAATTCACCAGTTGTACGTATAATTTAAGGTTACTTTGTATACCAGATCTTGCTCAATGTCCGAATACCCCTTAACCCCTCCTCTGTATGGGTAAGGAGGATTTGATGCTCTCTGCTGATTTGCATTACTTATTCTCTATATAGACAAACATATAAATGTGCTTAGGAACGACAATAATTAAATATATAAGTATTGACATACATATACATGTATACAAGTAGGGACATGTATAAGTATACCAGAAATTCAGGATCTCCGTTGTGTTTTGCTACAAAATTAGTCCAGACGTCCACTCCTATGACTAATGCATACAATGATGGAGGATTAAGTCTAATATTCCCTTTTTTATCTCTCACCCGCTTAGACAACCATGCTCGGAATGTTCATGATCTTTTCCGACAATCTTCATTATGATGTCCTTACGGCTGTCGTCAACATCAAATGTTTTCTGCAAATACATTATAAACAAAATGGTAGGGTAAGTATATTTACACAACTGAGAAAAAATACAAATGATCAATGTTAATTAATTTATATGTTGGAACTTAAACGATTGAGAAGTTTAGACCCTCATTAATTTTGATCATAACAAAGTATTTGCAAGTGAACAATTTAACTTCTAATAAGTCTTGAAGTGTGTAGGTATTAAAGTCATTCATGTTTTATGACTCACTCAAGCAAGAAGAAGAATTTTCACAAGAAGATGAATACATTCCTATATGTCTGCATCCAGTTCACTCAAGCATCTTGTTATATGCACTCTTAGCAAGCGTCCGGTAGTGTAATCTTATGACACGTGGTTACTCAATTGCTGCGAGTATCCGTTTTGATTTTCGAGCGAGTATCTGGTCTTTTAATGAATCACATGATGATCACGTTTATTCTATCTGCCCTCAGCTTTCCTGGAACGAAATTTGAATTTAATTTTATGCGCTCAATTTTTTGTACGAGGTATCAAAGGTGACACCTTTAGAATAAGACAAATTCGTATAAGGCGATTGTGTGAAAAGCAAATAGTACCATAACAGAAATATGTACTATTCTGATATTCTCTAAAAAGGAAGAAAAGGACGTAATTTCAAATTACCTCATCCAATGATTTGGAGCTGAAATATCTGCAACGGTATTATCCTCAAGACTATAAATACCTCAAGGTCTTCATTGAAGAACTGGCTAGAAACTACATTCTGAAAAAGCTATTACTCAAGTGAGCAATCAAGTTTCGTGCCAAGTTTCTGGAAACCAAGAACTGAACTTCAGCGTCCTATATTCTTTATTTTAGAAAGCTATTGTTTTAAGCTTAAGTTTTTATCCTCTCTGTGAGAGTTATTTGATTGTATTCCAAATATCTTTGTGAAAGTTGTATTGCCTAGTTACAAGCTTGATTCCTCAAATACTCGATTGTACTGAGTCGTTTTGAGAAGTTAAGAGTATTGTCAAGTTTGTGACAGTAGAATACTCTTAAGGAATTTGTAATCTGTTAGTGAAAATCCTTCAGGAACGAAAGGACTAGATGTAGCTACCATTTTGGTGGTGAACTAGTATAAATCTCTATGTCTCTTTCTTTACTGCTTTACATTCACTTTTCTCTTGCAAAGAAAAACAAGTTTTTATAAACACATTTCCAGCGTCCAGTTATATTTCTGCATCTGATAACAAACAGTGTTCAAAACAAAGTGTTTTTATCTTAAAGTTTGCGAAAAAATTTCAACACAAGTCAACCCCCTTCTTGTGTTCACGTTCGTTATATACCTTTATCTCAGCCCAAAGCTCCTCTTGGCATCTATCCAAAACTACATTATCTTTCTGTAACCAATGACTAAACGTATATGGAATCGTCATTCACACTTGAGTTCCAATGAAACTTTTCAAATCTCTACCACCTTTGCCTATGAATTGACCTTTAGCATTCCATGAAACCTGGAAAAAAAATTAATTAAGTGTACAACATTAGATAATAAATAGATAAAAACAACTAATTATATTAATTAGTAACTATCTTATCGCTTGTATCTCTCCTCTACTCCTGGCCCGGATGATATTCTTTTTGTATGTCGGTCCACGGGGACGACGCTTCACATTTTAGGACGCTTCAGCATCACTATGATGAGCATTACTATCATGTCCAGAATTAGCTATGTATCCGCAATAATTACATATTTTATCAAAATTTTCCATGACCTATTTGTATTTTCAATAATCACTTTCCAATTGTGATCTAAACAGATTCATACACCTATGTTATCACAGCAAGCTCAAAACACAACCAAACCAGAAGAAATAGTGCATAGCAGCAGTAAGGATCTCGCAACGTTTGAATAAGTTTCAGGTTTCAGCAAGATTGCTATAGGCCACAGAACAAAAACTAGTATCATCTAAAAAAAGCTTAATAATTAATGGCAATGAAAAAAACCAATTTTTTTAGGCTTAGGATGTGTGGAGAAATAGAGCATGCTTGAGTTAAGAGGCACTTGGTTTTTATCATTAGTGTCAATATCTGTGGATCACAAACTAATCCAATAACCAGTTACACAAATTAAACATAGTTCTATTAGGATCACAACAAGCCACACAAGTCACCTCTCTACTATGGAGTTGAAATGCAAAGGAAAGTAAATAAGAATCAAATCCTACTTCAAAGGATGCAAAAATTTCACCCATTTCTGAAGCATTCTCCCATGAATAAAAAAAAGCATAAAACACTTGCTCCAAAGGAAAGTAAATAAGAAGTATCATAATCACAAAACTAAGCTGAAAGTCAATTCTTCCTAAGCACTAAATCAACATAGTGACACAATCCAGTAGCAGCTAGTTGTCACAATCCGAAACTAGGATTGAGAGTAGGAACGAAACAAGGAAGCAAGTACCAAAATTAACTAGGATTGAGCAACAAACCAAAACTAACTATCTAACCATCACAATATCTGCTCAATCTAACAATCTTTGCTCAATGCACAAACTAATCTAGGAACTCAATCCTATATATGCATTAGGGTAGAGAGAGCAAAGTGGGAAAGAGATTTACCTGAGTTGCAGCTTAACGAGGAAGAAGAGATGGGGTGCAACCGGCACAGTGGTGACAGTAAGGTGAACTTGCGCGACCAAGACGACGAAGAAGTTGGAACGGCGCAGTGGAGAGGAGGAGGCAGATGAACTTGCGCGACAGGTCGAGAGGGAGAGAGCGGCGGCACTGAGTGACTGAGATGGAGGCGCGACACAGCAACAGAGGCTAGACAGAGACGGAGGCGAGACAGAGACGACGAAGGCACTGTTCTTTAGACGAACGAGAGGGAAGAAAAATCGTGTGTAAGAGAAATGAATTGTAATGGCAGGATATACATGATTTAATTCAGAGTATAGGTAGTGCTTTTTTGGAAAAGCGCTAGCATTGAAGAAACATAGACAACGCTTTTCTGGAGAAGCACTAGCAAATATGCCATCACATAATCACCCGTATTTTTCTAGAAAAGCGCTAGCTATTTAGTTGACTAAAGCTAGCGTTTTTCCAAAGAAGCGCTAGCGATGATTTCTGAATTTTTTAGCTAGCTCTTTCACTGGATAACACTAGTTAAGGGGGTGCCATTTTTCTACAAATTTGTTGTAGTGACACCAATGTCCACTAAACATGCTTCTTCTAGTCGTAATTCATCAAACTTGATAAAATAATACTATCCTGATAAAATAATACTATCCATTCATCAAAGCATTACATACATAATATTTATTAACTCTAAATTAATCCTAAGCACATGAGCAGATACTTAACAATCAAAATAGTAACTAAAATACATGTATCATGCCTTTACATAATCATCACAACATTATTGAGTCCTAAATCATGCTTTTACTACATTAATACTTCCAACACAATCAACCAACACTAATTGTACATATAGCCATATAAATACACTTGTTAACAACCCCAGATTAATTTTTAAATATGAGAACTCTTAGCCAATCATTAAAAGAACAATTAAAACATATGCATCATGCTTCTTTACAATTAAATAGAACCAATAATCCTAGATCATGCTCTTACTAATAAATACACATAAAGGACAAACCTTTTATTATCAAACATATAACCAATTACCACAACATGGTATTTATCAATTCTAAATTAATTCTAAATATGAGAACCCTTAATTAAATTGTCAAGATAGCAACTTCATACCACAATTCATGTTATTAAACAATACAACTATCACTAATGATCCAAAGTTATTCCAAAACCCATAAAACATCAACCTTTTGTTATTACACATGCATTAATATACTAAAATATGCTAGTCATCAATTCTAATTTAATTCTAGGCATAAGAACACCTAATCAATATTCAAAACAGCAACTTTGTATTACAAGTTATGCCATTAAACCATCCAAATAATATTAATTATCCTAAAACATGCCTTTTCCCATAACAACACATAAAGCATCAAACGTTGCATAATAATCATACTTCAATCAACATAAACATGTTAATTAATAACACCTCTGACTCCTTGCTCTTACAAGCTCTTGCAAGGATAGACATAAACCATAGACATTCAAATCCATGCTCTTGCAAGGATTATACAACAATAGCTTTGCCCCGCAAGGCATAGGGATCATGGGACATCCCTAACATATTATTTGAAGCCATAAGCCTCTTTCCAAGAGATCATCCACTCCCATACCTTATGATAGTTGCAGCCTCCAAAAGTATCCTAGAGGGTCCGTGATTGAATTCTTTACTGGTCCAAGCCTTATGGTGTCCAACAACTCCAAGTTCAATAATTAGAATAAAGAGAAAGTATTAGAGATAATACGATAGATTAGTCAGTTAGTTATCTTGCTGAGTTGTTGTGAGTTGTTACTTAGCTGGCATGGCAGTTATGCTGAGTTGTTGCTTAACTGGCATGACAGTTATCAAGCTGTTAGAATATTAGCGAGTTTATTAGAAGCAGTTTCCAGAAGCTTCATTGTATAAATACCCATGTCTATGTACTGAATCAGTAAGTTGAATCACAATGAATATTCAATGAAAATGTTTAGTTCTGTTTCTTCTTCTTACATGATATCATCAAGTCGTTCAATCCCACTTTTGCCCCTCTCTCTGTGATTTCTCTTCATTCGAAGTTCCTATTTTCGTCCATAGTTCTTCTTCTCTGCGTGTGTTTCTGCTACATCAATGGCAGAATCATCACCAGTACAAGATCAAGATGTGTCATCTATGGCGATACCGATTTCGTCAAAATTGCGAATGGAAATTCCTCAAATTCATCTACAAAATCGGCGCTCACTCATTTTCTCACAATTAAGCTTGATGAGAAGAACTTTTTGATGTGGAGTCAATAGGTTAATGGAGTCATAACTATGTGTGAATACATGCCTTGACAGGATGATTTTGATGATTGACAAAAGAGAGTCTTGCAAATAGTCAACCGTGCAAAAAGTGGAAAAGAATACCAAGACGCGTATCAAGAATGATTGTTTCTCAAGTCTTTGGGTTTTGGGTATTTATTTATCTTTATTAAGACAATTTGTAAGTAGTAATAAAAAGCTCTCAATTAAAATTAAATCACACACGCACAAAATATTTTGACATGCATATCTCGTGTCGGATGTCGAGCTGAGGAACTCGGATGTCGAGCTGAGGAGGAAGTCGCGTGTCGAGCTCTGAGGAAGTCGGATGTCGGATGTCGAGCTGTGTTCCGAGGTCGTGTGCCTAGGTCGTATACCGAGGTTTGTCGAGGTCGTGCAGTCATGTGGCGAGGTCGTCTGCAGAGCCGCCTTCGTTGAAGGTCGTTATCTTGCCGAGCCGTCTCCGTGTTTTCAGCACCCGGACAAATTCCAACGGACGGATCACTCAGGTAACGGGTCCAAATCTTCCAACGGACAAATCAACTCAACGGGCAACGCTCCTCGGTCGGCCTATAAATATAAACAACGCATGTGCTCTTTTCACAACACGAAAAATAGCGAAACCACGATGCTTAATTTTTGTGCCAAAAACTGCATCATCACTCACACTTATTTGAGCAATTTACGAGTCTTTTTATTCTACAAAATTCTGAGGTTGTATTATTTGAGCTTCAATTTGTTATATCGCACTATTGAGTGTATCTTTTTAGTCTCATTTTATTTGTGAAAATCATTTATTTTTGGTAGGAATCCCAAGGTATTCATAGAGAGGTGATATCTCTTGAGCGTATTACTACTGGTTTAGAGTTGTAAAGGTTTCTAGAACCTGATTTAAAAGCTAGTGTTTTAGTGAAAATCCCACAGTGGTTTTGCTTTGGGAGACGGGGCGTAGGCGCGGGGTGTTGGTGGCCGAACCTGTATAAATTGCTTTGCGTGCTCTTCTTTGCTCTGTCTCTTTATCATTAAACACTTTATTTATTTTTGTTTTTATTTATTATCGGTCATTTATTTTCTGTAATTTTTATATAAGCACCGCTTATCACAATTCACCCCCTCTTGTGTTTGAAGTCAATTGGTAACAATTGGCATGAGCTAGAATCTTGTATAAAGGACTTACTTAGTCTCAAGAGAATGACTTCAGCAATTCTGAGGAACTTCCATGAAACAGACCCCCCCATTTTTCAATGGTGAGGGGTATAGTTATTGGAAGGATAGAATGCAAATCTTTCTTGAGGTGTTGATCTTGATATTTGGGATCTTTGTGGAAAATGGTCCATTTGTCCCCACTCAATCAATTAATGATGCAAGTTGGTAGACAAACCAAGATCACTTTGGACCGAAGATGATAAGAAAGGTCCAATACAATTTGAAAGCTAAGAACATCATCATACGCTTTAAGCTACGATGAGTTCTATAGGTCTCAAATTGCAAGACTGCTAAAGATATGTGGGACACCCTTACATTTGACCCATGAAAGTACTAGAGGCCAACTTATGTCTCATGGCAAAACACGAGAGGATGAGGTAAATGCTCTTGAACTCAATCTCCTTTAACTTATGATGAAATGCTTATTGCTTGTGAAGAATTAAATAATGAAACTTGATTAAACTTGGAAAAATTGTTCTTTCTTCTAAGAAAACCATCTTCTCTTGAATCAAAAATTGAAATTTTAAACAAAGAGATAGCGATTCTTAAAGAAAAACAATTTATTTGTGATGAAACTTCTCCTCCCATATCTTGTGAAAATAAAAAAGATGAAGTTTTAAAATGCAATGAGTGTAGTGTTTTGAAAAATAAGGTTGAGGATTTAAATAACACTCTTGCAAAATTTACAATGGGAAGAGATAATCTAAACATTATGTTAGGAAACCAAAAAGGTACTTTTGGAAAAGCTGGTTTAGGTTATCATCCAAAAATTCATGAAAAATCTTTTAAACTCTTCAATCACAACAAACCCTCAAGTAGTCCTTTCATTAAATGCTTTCACTTTGTGGTAGAAATGGTCACACTTTGCCTCTATTTGCAATATTAGAAAGAATAAAAATGTAGTTGGCAAAAATATGTGGATTCAAAGGGCACCTTGCCCAAGACTAACTCATATGGACCCAAGATGGTTTGGGTACCAAAGGTTAAAATATGATTTGTTGTTGTAGGTGTGCTTGAAAGCCAAGGACTTAAATTGGTATCTTGATAGCGGTGTTCAAAGCACATGACCAGAGACAAAAGCAAAGTTCTCCTCATTGGTACCTAAGAATAGTGGTTATGTCAGGTATGGTGACAACAACAAAGGTAAAATTCTTGGGATTGACTATTGGTAAGAGTCCTAATCCCATTATAGAGAATGTCTGTATGTGGAAGGTTTGAAACATAACTTGCTAAGTATTAGTCAACTTTCGACAAAGGCAATAATGTTATATTTGATTCTTCAAAATGCATGGTCGTAAATTCTTTTAATAAAAGTACATTTTTGTTGGATCTAGAATTGGAAATATCTATATGGTTAATTTAGATGAACTACCTTGAAATGATGCATCTTTGTCTTTTTAGTAAAGAGAATGAATCTTGGCTATGGCATAGAAGAATGGCTCATATTCACATGGATCATCTTAATAAATTGGTTCGTAAAGACTTAGTAATTGGTTTGCCAAAGATTCGTTTGAAAAAGATAAACTTTGCGATGCATGTCAAAAGGGAAAACAAGTAAAGGCTTCTTTCAAATCTAAAAATATTGTTTCAACAATAAGCCTTTACAACTTTTACATATGGATTTATTTGGCCCTTCTAGAACCATGAGCTTTGGTGGCAATTACTATGCTCTTGTTATTGTGGGCGACTATTCTCGCTATACATGGACTTTATTTATTTCTCACAAAATGATGCTTTTAATGCTTTCAAAACTTGCAAAGGTTATACAAATGAGAAGGGACTTAACATTGCTTCCATTCAAGTGATCATGGTGGGAATTTGAGAATGAAGCATTTGAAGCATTTGCAGAAAATGGCATCGATCACACTTTTCGCTCCTCCAAGGACACCGCAACAAAATGGGAGTGGTTGAAAGGAAAATCGGTCTCTTGAAGAGCTAAGCGAGGCGATGCTCAATGAGACTAACCTTCCTAAGTACTTTTGGGCGACGCAGTGGGAGCACGCTGCTATGTGATGAATCGAGTTCTTATAAGGCCGATCCTTAAGCAAACACCGTATGAACTCTACAAAGGAAGGGAAGCCCAACATTTCCACCTTCCGTTTGGGATGCAAGTGTTTTGTCCTAAACAATGGTAAGAATAACCTTGGTAAATTTGATGCTAAAGCTGATGAAGGTTTATTTCTTGGATATTCCACTTCTAGTAAAGCTTTGAATTTTTAATAAAAGAACTTGAATTTGTTGAAGAATACATTGCATGTTTCTTTTGATGAATCTAACCCCAAATCTTGATGAAGAAAGTGTTGATGATCTTGTGAAGTATTTGGAGATACTCTATTTAGAGGAACAAGAGAGATCAAAAGTTCAAAAGGAGGATCAAGAGTCCTTGCCTCAACCCTCTCAAGAACTCTCTCACTCAAATCTTCCAAAGGAATGGAGAGTCTCAAAGAACCATCCTCTTGACAACATAATAGGTGATATCTCAAAATTGTGGTACGACTCGAAACTCTCTTAATCATGCATGTCATCATATGGCCTTTGTCTCTCAAATTGAACCAAATGACGTCCAATGAAGCCATCTTTGATGAGCATTGGACCTTGCTATGCAAGAGGAATTAAATCAATTTGAGAGAAATGATGTTTGGGAACTTGTCCCTAGGCTCAAAAGATCACCTAGTCATTGGGACCAAATGGGTCTTTCATGTAAACAAGCTTGATGAAAAACGGTATCATTGTTAGAAATAAAGCTAGACTTGTTGCAAAGGCTACAATCAACAAGAGGGCATAGATTTCGATGAAACCTATGCAGTAACTAGATTAAACTATTAGCATGCTTCTCGCATTTGCATGCATCATGGATTTCAAACTTTTTCAAATGGATGTTAAAAGTGCATTTCTTAATGGCTTTATTCAAGAAGAAGTATATGTTGATCAACCTCCCGGTTTGAAAATTTTGAATTTCCAAATCATGTTTTCAAATTGAAAAAGGCTTTATATGGTTTAAAACAAGCTCGAGAGCTTAGTACGAGAAGTTGAGCAAATATTTACTTGAAAAGGTTTTGAAAGAGGAAAAGTTGATACCACTCTTTTCATTAAACACAAAAATCATGACATTTTACTTGTTCAAATTTATGTCGATGATATAATATTTAGGTGCTACTAATGAATCCTTGTGTAAGGAATTTTCGATATCATGCAAAGTGAATTTGAAATGTCAATGATGGGAGAGCTCAACTACTTCCTTGGTCTTCAAATCAAACAAACAAAGAAAGGAATTTTTATAAATCAATCCAAATATTGCAAGGAGTTGCTTAAAAGATTTGGAATGAGCAACGCTAAAGAAATCTCGAACTCCATGAGCACATCGTACTATCTTGACAAAGATGAAGGTGGTAAGTCGGTCGAGTAAGTAAGTATAGAGGTATGATAGGATCTCTTCTCCTATCTCAGCGCTAGTCGTCCGATATTATGTTTAGTGTTTGTATGTGTGCGTTTTTCCAAGCTAGTCCTAAGGAATCACATCTCTCTGTGTAAAGCATTATGAGATACCTCGTTGGCACACAAAACACGGGTTTATGGTACCCCGAGGTGCAGAATGCACTTTGATTGGGTGGACTGATTTTGCGGGTTGTAAATTGGACCTAGAAAAAGCACTAGTGGGACATGTCACTTACTTGGGAATGCCTTGGTTTCATGGCATAGTAAGAAACAAAGCAGTGTGGCTTTGTCCACTTTGAAGCGGAATATGTTCGGTGGGATTTTGTGTGCACACAAATTATTTGGATGAAACAACGATTGAATGATTATGGGATTAATTTGGCTGTTCCAATAAAGTGTGACAATACTAGTGCCATAAACCTCACTAAAAATCCGGTTTATCAACTCGGACCAAACACACATAGAAATTAGGCACCATTTTATTAGAGATCATGTTCAAAAGGAGATTGTGTGATTGAGTTTGTGGAAACATCTAAACAACTCGCAGATATTTTTACTAAACCTTTGCTAAGGAAACTTTCTTTTTATTAGAAGCTGAATTGGGAATTTTAGACCAATCGCATTAGTATTTGCTGTGATTGCATTTTCTTTTTGAATAAATTCTAACTTGGGCGTTTGAGTGTGCTACTTGAGTTTATGCAGGTCTTTTCCTTCCGTTTTTTCTTTAAGTACGGAATAATGAGTGGGTGTGGCGATTTGTCTTATCTAGCTAATCATGTCCAACCCCATCTGTCACACACCAAGCTTGGTATCACGTAACTATCAAAATATGCTTGTTTAATCCACGAATATATGCCTTGCTTTATTTGTCTTTCCCACTTTTTGATGTTGCCAAAAGTGGGGAGAGTTACATGAATGCATGATTGGGGAGTGATATTTTAAGTATTGCCTATTGTGAGGAGGAGTTTTCTAAAATCGTGCTTAAACTCGATATCTTTATTGAAAACCCATGCTTATATCTCATTGCTATATCATGATTATATTTTACTAAATTCCCTCCATGAGATGTTTGTCATCATCAAAAGGGAAGTGTGAATACATGCCTTGACAGATGATTTTGATGATTGACAAAGAGAGTCTTGCAAATAGTCAACCGTGCAAAAAGTGGAAAAAGAATACCAAGACGCGTATCAAGAATGATTGTTTCTCAAGTCTTTGGGTTTTGGGTATTTATTTATCTTTATTAAGACAATTTGTAAGTAGTAATAAAAAGCTCTCAATTAAAATTAAATCACTGCGCACAAAATATTTTGACATGCATATCTCGTGTCGGATGTCGGCGAGGAACTGGATGTCGGTGAGGAGGAAGTGTCGAGCGGTCGAGCCTGAGTCGGATGTCGGATGTGAGCTGGAGTGTTCAGTCGTGTGCCTGGAGTATCTGAGGTTTAGGGTGAATCCAGCCCGATGTGTGGCCGGGTGATCTGCATTTGTCTTGGAGTCGTATCTGAGGTCGTCTAGTCTCAGTGTTTTCAACGCAGCGGACAAATTCCAACCAGATCCTGTGCAGCGGTCAAATCTTCCAACGGACAAATCAACTCGGCGAACAGCGGCTCTCGGTTTATAAATATAAACAATGTTACTTTCTTACAACACGAAAACACGAAAACAATAACGACACAGTGCTTAATTTTTGTGCCAAAAACTCTGTCATCACTCACACTTATTTGAGCACAATTTTCTGAGAGTCTTTTTATTCTACAAAATTCGAGTTGTATTATTTGAGCTTGATTTGTTATATCCGCACTATTAGTGTATCTTTTTCGTCTCATTTTATTTGTGAAAATCATTTATTTTGGGTAGGAATCCCAAGGTGTTCATAGAGAGGTGATATCTCTTGAACGTTATTACTACAGTTTAGAGTTGTAAAGGTTTCTAGTCAACTTTGATTTAAAAGCTAGTGTTTTAGTGAAAATCCCACAGTGGTTGCTTTGGGGGACGGGGCGTGAGCCACAATGTTTGGTGGCGAACTGTATAAATTGCTGCGTGCTTCTCTTGCTCTCTGCTCTTTATCATTCAAGCACTTTATTTATTTTTGTTTTTTATTTATTATTCGGTCATTTATTTTCTGTAATTTTTTATATAAGCACCGCTATCACAATTCACCCCCCTCTTGTGTTTGAAGTCAATTGGTAACACTATGCACAATCTTCATCATTTCATTTTGAACCCTAAAATTCCTCTGAAGTTTGCTTCTGAGGAGGATCGCGTATTGGACAAACCTTCTGAAGATTACAAGAAGTGGCTGATTTAGGCTAAACGCTCTTTACCTGGTTACTCTCTTCACTTTCTGATGGTGTTCTTCCTCGCGTTCTCGGTTGTCAACATGCATTTCAGGTTTGGGACAAGATTCATAAGCATTTTCACTCTATGCTTAAAGCATGTATGCGACAGTTAAGATCTGAACTCAAGAGTACGAAGAAATCATTTAGGTCAATTTCTGAATTTTTGCTTCGTATCAAGGCGATTGTTGACTCTCTAATCGTAGTACGTGATTCAATTACAGAACAGGACCATATTGATGTTATACTGGATGGACTACCTGAGGAGGACAATTCCTTTGTGATGATGATCTATAGCCGCCTCAAACTTGTCTCAGTTGAAGATATTGAATCTTTACTCATGGTTCAGGAGGTTCAATTTGAGAAATTTAGGCAAGAATTGGCTACACCGAGTGTCTCAACAAATGTTGCTAATACTGCCACTTCTGGTGGTAGTAATTATGTTACTGCGGAATCCAATCAAGCACACTCCAATTCTAGTTATCATAATTCTGGTCATGGCTACAGAAACAATGGCAGAGGCCGTGGCAGGTCTTGTGGTAGAGGAAATCCTAGGGTCCAATGTCAGATATGCAGCAAACCTGGTCATGAAGCAAGCCTATAGATGCTGGTTTCGATTTGATTCAACTACTTCAATTCCAAGACAAGGCACTCCTGTATTTTCTCAAAGACCTGCAACCTCAAGTTTTCCCTATGGCCCTGCACAACCAAGAGGCAATCCTTTTAATCCACAACTACGAGCCTCAGCCAACCTTGCTTTTTCTTATGTGCCTGCTACACCTGAATTCATTGCACCTATTGCTTCTTCAGACACTGCTTGGTACCCTGACTCTGGGGCTTCTCACCACCTCACTTTCAATGGACAAAATCTAAGTCAAAGCACTCCTTACACTAGTTCTAATCAGGTTCTAATGGGAAACAACCAAGGTATATCAAGCAAATCTCTTAGTTCATCAAAATTCCTTTCATTTGTTAATCCTAATGTCTCTCTTTCTCTTAATCATTTGCTACATGTGCCTCAAATTTCCAAAAATATTATGTCTGTGAGTAAATTTTCCCGTGATAATCAAGCCTTTTTTGAGTTTCATCCTCATAATTGTTTTATCAAATCCCAGGCATCTAAAGAGGTGTTGCTTGAAGGATTGCTTGGACCTGAAGGATTGTACAAGTTCAAGCCCTTAAAGTTTCTACCAAACTCATCTCTGTCACATAATACTTTGCCTCCTGTTACTCATTTTTCAGCAATTAATAAAGACACTACCAATTCTATTGTTTGTAATAGTGGTAGTTCAAACTCTTTCATTGTAAATCCATTTACTCAATGGCATTTTTGCCTAGGTCACACACATTCAAATGTTGTTAAAGCTGTCTTGCAACTTTGTAATATCCATTTTAATAATAAATATGTTCTAGATCATTGCAATGCTTGTTGTCTTGTAAAGCACATAAACTTCATACTCCCTCCTCCCTTACTGTTTATAGAAAATCTTTTGAGGTTGTGCATGTGATTTGTGGGGACCTTCCCCTTCTCCATCATCATGTGGCTACAACTATTATATCACCTTTGTTGATACCTACAATTAATACACATGGATTTATTTCTTGAAGAATAAATCTGATTCTTTACAAGCCTTTAAACAGTTCCATGTACTTGTACAAAATCAATTTCAAACCTCCATTAAAGCCTTACAATCTGATTGGGGAGGGGATTTTAGACCTTTTACTAAGTTCCTTAATGATCTAGGTATTCAACATAGGTTATCTTGTCCCTATACATCTCATCAAAATGGCACAATTGAAAGAAAACATAGGCAAATTGTTGAAATGGGGCTCACAATTCTATCACATGCTTCTATTCCTCTTCAATTTTGGGATCATGCATTCACTCAATTTATTTTTCTAATTAACAGACTTCCTACAGCAGCCTTAACCCAATTTTCTTCAAATTTTCGTGCCTTGTTTAAAGTTGTGCCTGATTACCTTGGACTTAAGACTTTTGATTGTGCTTGCTTTCCTCTCTTAAGGCCCTATAATAAACATAAGTTGCAGTTTCGATCAGCTAAATGTGTGTACCTAGGTGTCTCCCCTCAACATAAAGGGCACAAGTGTCTTGATTCTAGTGGAAAAGTCTACATATCAAAAGATGTCACTTTTAATGAGCTAAAATTCCCATATCCTTGGCTGTTTCCCTCAACATCAAGTTCTCAGTCTGCTTCACCTAACTATCCAGCATCTATACCACTGTTGTCTCCTATAATTCCTTCTTCATTGCCATTGGCAACACAAAGTCCTCAAGTTTCTGCTGATAATTCAGCTTCTATTTCTACTGAAACTGCTGTACTAGTTTCTTCACCTTGTCAAGCCTCTGTTACTGCAAACAATTCTCCAACCAATTCTCCTCAGTCATCAAATTCACCTCCATCATCCATTCCACTACAAAACCATAACCAGCATCCTATGCTAACTAGAGCCAAAACTGGCAATCTTAAACCAAAAGCATTTATTGCCCCTGTTGAACCCAAATCAGTCAAGCAAGCTGTGGATGACCCTAACTGGTTTGCTGCTATGAAATCAGAATACCAGGCACTCATGAACAACAACACTTAGACTTTAGTTCCACTTCCTCCACACCGAAGAGCCATTGGTTGTAGATGGATCTTTAGAGTCTAAGAGAATCCGGATGGCACTGTTAACAAACTTAAAGCAAGATTAGTAGCCAAAGGTTTTCATCAAACATGTTTTGATTTTCAGGAAACATTTTCTTCTGTCATTAAACCGATTATATCCGCATAATTCTGACTCTTGCTATCAAAAATAAGTGGGACATTCAGCAAATTGATATAAATAATGCATTCTCGAATGGCTACCTTCAAGTAGAGGTTTATATGGTCCAACCTCAAGGTTTTGAAGCTGCTGATAAGTCTTTAGTTTGCAAATGAACCGGTCACTTTATGGACTTAAACATGCCCCACGGGCATGGTATGAAAGACTAACTTCTGCTCTCATTCAGTTTGGTTTTTCCAAAAGCAGCTGCGATCTTTCATTGCTAGTATATATCAAGCAGGGAGTATGCATATATGTGTTGATTTATGTTGATGACATAATCGTCACTGGGTCTGCTCCTTCACTGATCCGTGACTTAATTCACAAACTCAACATGCAGTTTGCTCTCAAACAACTTGGATCACTTGACTATTTTCTTGGTGTTGAAGTTAAGCATTTATCTGATGGTTCACTGCTCCTAAATCAGTCTAAATATGTGTGTGATCTGCTGTGTAAGGCCAAGACGAGTGATTCCAAGGGAATCAGCTCTCCTATGCTCAGTAATTGTCGTCTCAGCAAATATGGCACTGACATTCTGGCCGATCCTTCATTATACAGGTCCATTGTGGGAGCTCTTCAGTATGCCACATTAACCAGACTGGATATTGCTTTTTGTGTCAATAAGGTGTCTCAATTGATGGCTAATCCACTTAAGTCACATTGGTGAGCAGTGAAACGTATACTTCGGTATCTCAAAGCCTCAATCAGCTATGGATTACTCTTGCAGCCTGCTACTCCGGGAACTCCCTTTTCTCTTCATGCCTACAGTGATTCAGATTGGGCTATCGATCAAGAAGATCGTAGGTCCACCTCTGGCTCATGTATCTATTTTGCCCTGAATTTAGTGTCATGGAGCTCGAAGAAATAGTAGCTAGTTGCGCGGTCCAGCACTGAAGCAGAGTATAGGTGTACGGCTAATACAACTGCTGAGTTGTTGTGGATTCAATCTCTGCTGTCAGAACTACATGATCCTTTTTTAACACCAACTCTCTTATGTGATAATTCAAGCGCTGTAGGCACTCTTTCATAACCCAATTATGCATGCTCGTACCAAGCATATTGAGTTGGACTTGCGTTTTGTTCGGGAAAAAGTCATTTCAAAGCAACTACAAATTCAGCATGTGCCAACTTCTGATCAATTAGCAAATTCACTGACTAAACCATTATCTCCATTGTATTTTCAGTCTCATAGAAACAAACTCAAGGTGTTTCCAAGTAAACACCCAACTTGAGTTTGTGGGGGGGATATTAGAGATAATACAATAGATTAGTCAGTTAGTTATCTTGCTGAGTTGTTGTGAGTTGTTACTTAGCTGGCATGGCAGTTATGCTGAGTTGTTGCTTAGCTGGCATGACAGTTATCGAGCTGTTAAAATATTAGCGAGTTTGTTAGAAGCAGTTTCCAGAAGCTTCATTGTATAAATACCCAAGTCTATGTACTGAATTAGTAAGTTGAATCACAATGAATATTCAATAAAAATGTTTAGTTCTGTTTCTTCTTCTTACAGAAAGGAACTCTAAGAGAGCAAAAACTATAGAACAGTAAGGTCACGAATTTTGATTCATAAAAACATAAAATAAACCAAGAGGAATGAATAGAGTGTTCTTATGATCACAACATCGAAGATGGGACTCGATTTGGTTGAGAAATGAGAGAGAAACAGCGAAAACGGTGGGAACGGCCACAATAAAGCTCTAAGGAGTTCTAGGGTTCTTGAGAGTTATCTACCAATGTTTAAAACTAGGTTTTAGAGTCTTAATAGGTCTAGGATCAGGTTTGGGTCGTGATTTAAGAGTCTTATCACGTTTGGAGACGAAACGGGCCGAAACGGGGCGACCCGCTAATTAAAAAAACGCTGTCAGCAGGTGTGAATCGATTCACATCATCTCTTTTTAGGCATAACTTGAGTTACATGTGTCCGATTGAGGCGTTCTTGGTGGAGTGGAAAGATAAGAGAATTTTCTACAAAATACTGTTTCATGATCCTTTCCTAAAACAGACTCTAACATAGTGTAAAATCTATTTAAGGTTGACTCAGGTGTTCCCAATTCTACACTTGTGCTGCATTGACTCAGGAGGGCATATATAGAGTTGTAGGTATTGAAATCGAGTCAAACCAAAGCCAATTGAAAGATAAAAGATAAAGCTACAACTTTCATGAAGATGTATAATTCCCATTCAGTCGTTCAAGAGTTAGAAAATGAAGAATACGGCGACTGGATTGACTAACTTAATGATAGAGTTGAGTCTAGACACGTCTTTATGTAAATGGGTACTGAAGCACTTATTCAACACCCAAATAACACCAAATGCTCATATAATTTCTAACGCTTAGGCTTAAGAAATTCGGGGTGTTACACCATCCCTTGGTAAGCAACATGGAGAAGCCTGCGACTGACGCGAGGATTGCGACTAGCGGTATAGGCAGAAAAAAATTACGTCTCTGAGTTCTCTACTGATAATTCCAGAATTTGTTATTAGGCCATCTACAATGGAGTAACCATAAGGTGGGTACGTAAGGGTCCCACATATTCACATCACTCATTTTTACTTTTTTAACTTGAGTACCTAATAAGTACCAAACCCCTCCAACCCAGAACTTCTAAAAAATTATTAAATGGGTCCCACCAATAACTCCACATCATCACATATCAACAAAAATTTAGTTAATAATTATACAATATATTAAAAATACGAAATTTATTTTTTAATATAAAATTTAAATTAATAATTTTTAAATAATAATACACAATTATTTTGATACAATTTTTTAATATTTTAATATCTACCTACGGTCATCAACCATCACTATAGGTTATTTATTCATTTTTTTTAAATTGACATACTGCATGACAGAGACATAGTTCACAAAAGTTTTTTTTATTTTTTTTATTTTAAGACTTATACCTACGGTTGATGACTATCACTATATGTTATTTCAGTTTTTTTTAACTAACAAGTGGGACCCACAATAGAGGAGAGAGAAGGTACCTCTATAAGTACCAAATCCTAATAAGTACCAAATTTGTTTTTCCACAATAGAAGTACCTAATAGGTACCACTCTAAATAGGTACTCAAGGCTTAAATACCCAATAAGTACTCCTATTAGATATACCCTTAGCACCCTACCCGGTAGCACTCTGGGTGCCTTCCCTAGCTACCAACTTTTTTTCAAAAAAAAAAAAAAAAGAGAGAGAGAGAGAAAAGGATTATTATATTCAGAAGTTTTTGCAAGTTGCATATGGGAGGAAGAAACAGCAGTAAAACATGACAAAATCACTCATATTTTCTGCAAATGGAGTCACGGGATTTGATCTTCCTTAAAGGCGCTTTAGTCAGTTCCAGTAAAATCACGGGGGATGAAAACGTACGTTTCCATGGGTCATCGGTAAACACCCAACAAACGGGGTTTTTGATCCAGTGAAGTCATTGTATGTATTTGGTGAGGGAGAGAATCAGAAAACCGTCGACAAATATTTTGACTTGTTTAGTTTTCTAATGTCCATGTCAATGAAACTGAGGCTATTTAACTCTAGAAAACAAAGCATATTGGATAAATAGTCAAAATAGCGGCCTAGTTTATAGAATTGTTAACTTGTGAATACACGAAACATGCAAAAAGCTGGGAATAAGCCAACCCTGCGCTTCACGGTGTGCAAGTAATAATAAAGCGAGAGATTCTCTAGTCCGTGAACGTCCAAAACTTCTACTTCCACTTCTCTCAATAAAATCAAAAACAAAAATAATTTTTTTATTATTAGAAACAGCTTTTTTTGTGAAAAAAGTTTTTTTTGGTACTTTTTTATATACATGTAATATCTTCCTATGTTATGGCATATAATATAATATAATACTCCCTCCAGTCCTAAATATAAGAGACAAAACCCTAATTCATCAAAACCAAGAAAAACACTATTTTTTCCAATGAAAAACACTTTTTTATCTCACATATCTCTTATATTTTGAAACCCTAAAAAACACCTTTTTTTCTCTTACATTGAGAACCAGAGGGAGTATAATTTAACTTAATCTAAGTGATTGATTTATTTTAGCATCTACCCCGGTTGGCTAGTCCACAACCGGCCACCACCCACTGAGTCCAACTACGTGTTACACTAACTCACTCACTCCCTCAAAGTAGATTAATATCTATTCAAGTTTAGTTTTCAGTCTTTATATATAATTAAAGCTTGATACATATGAATATGATAAATATACATATCCAATTAATCAAATATCAAATAATCGACGTGGAAAACCAATCAAGAAGTATCTTTCTCTGTCCCTCATCGTTACCCAAACCCTTTAAAAGACGCAACTAGTCAACACCCCCCTCTATATATAAACACACCCCACCCAACCCAACCCAACATCACTCCTCACTCTCTCGTTCATTCATTTTCAGTCATACATTCTATTCTTCATTACCAATGGCTTCTTGCAATACTGGTAAAAGGTTACTAACTTTTGTGTTAGTGATTTTTATGGTGGTGGCCTTTGGGGAAGGGAGGGTGCCCTTTGCATGTGACCCTAAGAATGGGTTGACAAGAGGGTTCATGTTTTGTAGAACAAACGTGCCGATTCACGTGAGGGTGCAAGACCTTATAGGGAGACTCACATTGCCTGAAAAGATAAGGCTTGTTGTCAACAATGCCATTGAGGTTCCGAGGCTTGGGATTCAAGGCTATGAGTGGTGGTCTGAGGCTTTACACGGTGTTTCTAATGTGGGGCCCGGTACTAAGTTCGGTGGGGCCTTCGCCGCCGCCACCAGCTTCCCTCAGGTCATCACCACCGCTGCTTCCTTCAATCAGTCTCTGTGGCACGAAATTGGACGGGTGAGATTAATTAATTAATTTATTATTATCGCCATTGGTTTGGCTGATAGATATATAATTCAAAGTAGATTCCTTTTCCTTCGTTGGTTCTCCTTTCGGCTTTTCATGATAAAAATAATCATTTATCCATACACTCATGCATAATAATGACATGATAATAACATACACTATAGCCGAATGGGTAAATTGCTTTTGTATGTGGATATATTTTAAAGTAAAAGTACACTTATTTTGTTTCTCTTTCATTCACATGTAACGTTCAATTCTATATTGTTAAACAGATTATTTCTCTTTCTTTTTTTGTTTTAAATAATTGTGACCACGTCAAAATTTATGAATATTAATGAACACATATAAATTTTTTGTATAATAAAATCAATTATATATTTTTTGGTCTAGAGGTCTTTCACAAGATTAATTATATCTTAAGAGGATTCATCTCCTTTTTGTTTATGTAAATAATATAATTTATGTTCTAGAATTAAATTAACAAATGAATTTCCATCTGATTTTAATTTATAAAATCTTCTGGCATAATATTTTGCAACAATATATATATATATTTTTTTGTATATTTTATTTTTGTTTCTTCTCATTAATTTTTAATCTCCAAATATTGTATTTTGACAATTTAAGTCTTGACTCAATAATAATCTATTCAAGTCCTGAGTCCTGATGAAAATGAAAAGGTATTTATCTATTATAATTACATAAGCATATCAATGGCGACAAAAAAAATTGTTTTAGTAAATCGTAAACTATTATCCAATAATTATTTGTTTTTACAAGTCCAATCATGTGAACGAAAAATCATTCATTTTTTTTTTAAGTTTTTTATGTTTGATTCTCTTAAATAACAAAAAAGTTGTTGATTTAATAAAAAAAAATGAAAAATTTGTAATTAAAGATATGATGCTACTCGGCTAGTCGCCACCAGTCACTTATTTTAGCTGGTTTACATGGAAACACTAACAAGCTGTCCCATGTGCCTTACATGCATATGAAATCTGACACTCGGGTCACTTTACATGGTTTAGAAAATGAGGGTGACGTTGAAAAATTATCAACTTAATTTGTCACTTGTTAGCTACCAGTGGCTAAAAGAAAGTCCGTTACGTCATTATTTCATTATTATTATTCATTAACTATGAAAGCAATTGCATCATGAGAAGCTGGTTTTAGGCTGTACTTTTCTTTTCTTCCCCCATGGTTTAGTACCTCCTGATGTCATTAATTAAATATGTATGTATTATTAAGGTTAAAATAATAATTAATTACACCTAGGGCGGCAATTAATTAGATCCTCTCCTTTCTTAATTTGTTCTCTTTGTGAGTTAAATAGCAGGATATATAAGCAAAATATTCCCATCAAATATCAATTGCGGTTAGTAAAGCATAAACATCAATCATCTTTGTTTGTTTGATGAAGCATATATAAATGTCCATCAACTTTGCATCTTTTCTTAATTATTGTTTAGCGAATAAATGGAAAAACATTAGGTGTTTGATGATTCCCACCCACACCTCTACTTGTAGCAATTCCTTCCCCTTACGGCTTCTTTTTTTCGTTCTGGGGCTATATACATGTACATGTATGATGCTCTCAAAAGTCATTGAGTTGCTTTTGTTGTATGAAGCCAAGTAATAACCTAATCACATTAGTCACAGATGCGATATTATTATTTATTAGTGAAGTCCATCTCTTAATATAAAAATTAAATAAATAAATAAATAAATAAATAAATAAATATATACATCGATGTTCATTTGAAGTCTATAAATAAATATATAGACTTCGTGAGGTCTGGATTTCCGAAAATGTCAACAATGGAGTGTTGTGTTTGTTTCCTTGTGCTAAAATTTATTCTTTTATTCCGGTTGGTAGTTTAATTTAACCAAATGACAAAGAGAAAGGGGACCAAAAAAGAAACAAGACTTTTCTTTCTAGAAAAAGAAAAAAAAAATATTCAATTGGAAGAAAGCATTATAAGATAAATAAACACGGTGTTCATAAAATATAATTAAGTAAGGATTCAAGATTTATTAAATTAATGATTTTAAAAATACAACACATTAAGTCCCTTTTAAAATTATATTAAGTCAACACTAATAAAATATGTATCGATATAAGAATTATTTGTTGAATTAATTAATTAATTTTATTATATTTTATTCACGTGCAGGTTGTGTCCGATGAAGCAAGAGCAATGTACAATGGTGGAGCGGCAGGATTGACGTTTTGGAGTCCTAACGTGAACATTTTCCGTGACCCTCGGTGGGGCCGTGGCCAGGAAACTCCCGGCGAGGACCCTATTTTGGCCGGAAAATATGCCGCCAGCTATGTCCAGGGACTCCAAGGCGACGGTGCTGGTAACCGGCTCAAGGTTGCTGCTTGTTGTAAACACTACACTGCCTATGACCTTGATAACTGGAATGGTGTAGACAGGTTCCATTTCAACGCCAGGGTATGTATGGCCAATTAATATTATTATTATTATTATTATTATTATTATTATTATTATTATTATTATTATTATTTCTTATAGCATAGGTTTATGGGGGACCATTTAATCAATTTTGTCATTATTTTTAAATGATTATAATTTATGGTATCTTTTTATTTAAAATTTCACCCACCCAATTGTTTGAGCTATGAGGCCAAGCATTTGGTAGGTAGTTGGTTACATACACTGTTAAATGCATTGATCGCACTTTTCATGTGCGTGTCCAAGCCTTCTTGATTGGTTATTACTTACGCCGCATGGATGTACAGTCATGTTTTGTTATGCCAAGCCTGGAGCTGTTTTTCGCTTTTGTCATTCTCTTTGCTTTGGTTCAAATAAATAGTTTCCATAAATACAAAAGGGGGAAATAAATAAGGCTAAATTATAAAATTGGTCCTCTATGTTTATTTTAGGTTTTAATTTGGTCCTCTATGTTTTATTTGTTTCGTTTTGGTCCCTTACGTTTTAAAAGTTACAACAGGTTGGTCATTTCCGTCACTAAAAGCCAATTGTCCGTAGCTAAAAGCCAAATTCTAACTACGGACAATTGACTTTTAGTGACGGAAAGGACCAAATTGAAAACTAAAATAAAACGTAGATGACCAAAACGAAACAAATAAAACATAAAAGACCAAATTAAAACCTAAAATAAACATAGAGGACTAATTTTGTAATTTAGCCCATAAATAAATATGATTTTCATCAAAGTAGAAGCGATGCAAGTTGTTGAAAACGACTGGAGGTTGAGGCCACTTGCGATTGGTTCGGATACATGACAGCGATGTCATTCAAACTACCAAATTACCACTTGTGCACCATAAACCCTTTCTTTTTCTCTATCATTCATTATAATATCCTCACTCGATGTGACTTTAATAGAAAAAAAGTTGGAATAAAAGTTAGGTTTAATTATTCCATAGGTCCTCAACTATTTGACAACTTTTAAATAGGTCTTTGAACTAAAAAAACTGTAATTGGGTTCTTGAACTTTTTAATAAATTATAATTAGGTCCCTGTATTTTAATCGGGACCCTAAACTTTTAAATAATTTGTAATTAGGTTTCTGAACTTTTATATAATTTGTAATTGAGTCTCTGAATGCAGAGACCTAATTTCAAATTATCTAAAAGTTCGGGGACCTAATTACGAGTTATTTAAAATGTTTTAACATACAGAGACTTAATTACAAAATATTGAAAAGTTCAGGGACCCAATTACAATTCTTTTTAGTTTAGGGATCTATTTAGAAATTTTAAAATAGTTTAGGGACCTATAGAGTAATTAAACCTAAAATTTACCCACAACTAAAAAATTCGTTTGGTGTAAAGCAAATATTCATATGCCAAATTAAAAAAAATTGCTAATTAAGAAGTCACATATTCATAAAAGCATGATTATGATCATGATCATGGAGCTAAGCTAGAAGGATTTGGGTTTTGGTTGGATGCAGGTGAGTAAACAGGACTTGGCGGACACTTATAATGTACCATTCAAAGCATGTGTGTTGGAAGGGAAGGTGGCGAGTGTAATGTGTTCCTACAATCAGGTGAATGGAAAGCCCACGTGTGCTGATCCTGAACTCCTACGCAACACCATTCGTGGCCAATGGCGTCTTAATGGGTCAGTCCAATAAGAAACTGGGCCTTTATCACTTGGGCTTTAGTTTCATTTTTCACCAATATTGAGGCTTCTTTCTTTTCTTGTGTGTCTTATAAAATAGGTATATAGTCTCGGACTGTGACTCGGTTGGAGTTTTCTATGACAACCAACACTACACAAGAACACCCGAAGAGGCAGCCGCAGGGGCCATTAAAGCAGGCCTGGATTTGGATTGTGGCCCATTCTTGGCCCTTCACACCGATGCTGCCATTAGGCAAGGGCTCCTTTCTGAAAACGATCTCAACCTTGCATTAGCCAACCTTATTACAGTCCAAATGAGATTGGGCATGTTCGACGGCGAACCATCTGCCCAACCATATGGGAACTTGGGCCCAAGAGTCGTGTGCGACCCGGCCCATAACCAACTGGCCCTTGAGGCAGCTAGACAGGGTATTGTTCTCCTACAAAACAAAGGAAACGCCCTTCCATTATCCCCTATACGATCCCGCACCGTTGGAGTCATTGGACCCAACTCGGATGTTACTGTTACAATGATCGGCAACTATGCTGGTTAGTTAGTTAGTTGTCACTAATTTAACCCATTTTTATTACACAGTATCATATTTCAAATTTTTTTTTTAAATTTCTTTGCATTGTGCTTGTTATTTTGGACTAGGTGTGGCATGTGGTTATACGACGCCGTTGCAAGGGATTGCTAGGTATGTGAGGACCGTTCATCAAATGGGATGTAGGGATGTGGCTTGTGGTGGGAACCAACTATTTGGAGCTGCGGAGACAGTAGCCAGGCAGGTTGATGCAACGGTATTGGTAATGGGCCTTGACCAGTCCATAGAAGCTGAATTCAGAGACAGGGTTGGGCTACTCTTACCAGGCCACCAACAAGAGCTCGTGTCCAGGGTGGCAAGGGCCGCAAGAGGCCCAGTTATCTTGGTCCTCATGTCTGGTGGCCCAATCGATGTCTCATTCGCCAAAAATGATCCCAAGATTAGTGCCATTTTGTGGGTTGGTTATCCTGGCCAAGCAGGAGGAACTGCCATAGCTGATGTCATCTTCGGCACTACCAATCCAGGTAAGTAAAATAGTTCGAACAACTATTAACACCCCTGTTTTTTCTAACATACACCCCTTCCAATCATTAATTTTTGGTTGGGCTTGTCTTGCAGGAGGAAGGTTACCTATGACATGGTACCCACAACATTATGTGGACAAAGTTCCCATGACAAACATGGATATGCGTCCAAACCCAGCAACAGGGTACCCAGGAAGGACCTACAGATTCTACAAGGGTCCAGTAGTATTCCCATTTGGGCATGGGCTAAGTTACACTAGATTCACCCACACCTTAGCACTTGCACCAAAACAAATCTCAGTACCCTTTGCAACCCTCCAAGCCATCACAAACTCAACATTGTCAAACAAAAAAGCACTCAGGGTGAGTCATGCCAATTGTGATGCAGTGAAATTAGGACTCCATGTGGATGTGAAAAATGAAGGTTCAATGGATGGGACTCATACCCTTCTCGTTTTCTCAAAGCCACCTCCTGGAAAATGGTCAGCAGTTAAACAGTTGGTGAGCTTTCACAAAACCTATGTTCCTGCTGGCTCAAAGCAGCGTGTTAAGGTTGGCGTTCATGTGTGCAAGCACCTTTCCGTTGTGGATGAGTTTGGGATTCGAAGAATCCCAATGGGTGAACATGAACTCCAAATTGGTGATGTCACGCATTCTATTTCTGTCCAAACCCTGGACGAAATCAAACACTAATTAATTGCAAGATTATCTGTCAAAACAATTTTGACAGATACAGCAAAGTTTTAATTTTACATATATTTACGATTTCTCAAGAGAGTTGAAAATACAATTAAAGAATAAACTTCAAAAGAAGAAGTTGGGTGTCTGAAAATGTAAAATAAGAAATAGGTGGGGTTATTTGTAATTGTAAATCAAATTATAGTGCCATTCTTACTGCAAATGTAAAATAGGGAAATTGTAGGTGACACTGTAAACAAGTTACAAGTCACAGTGGCATAGTGTACTATTGGCACTTCATATGTTGTGGAAAGAGGTTTTTGAACAAAGTTGTAATTTTCTATTCATTTCTCATTGCATCTGCTGTCTCAAAATTAAATGTCTTGCTTCCTCTACCTTAAACATGCTAACAAAGGGTTTATTGTTGTTGCTGGCTTGTACCCTTATGTCAGCATATCAGGGGTATCCTCGCCAATGACTTCAGAAAAACGAAATTCCTCTAAAAAAAAAGTAACAAAAATAAAACAAAATAAAAGTTTTCAAAGTTTAGAATATTATAGTGAGGAGTAATAGCTTGAATGAAATAACTCTCAGAAGTTGACTTGGTCTCATTATTTCACATATAAATACTTATTCATTGATAGCTCAGGTGTCTGGTTCTTCAGGAGTTCGCCTTTGATTTTCATTCTTTATAAATTAGGAGGAAAAAAAAAGGAGGGGAACTTGCTGCTGCCAAAGATACATGACTTCATCTATTAACTAATTAACTAATTAATTAATCTATTACAAACTTAAAACAGATGACTAATGGCATTATGGAGGGGAAATTTATATATCCACTGGTAAACTATCACTATCATTGGTGCTTGTAATGGAATTTTCTGAATAGGGAGAGTTATGTATTTCTAATTAAGTTAGAGCAACGGATAAGATAGGACAATGATTAATAAGTATTGATCCAATCAATCTCGCTATAGTCTTCCCCTGTGCCAAGTATAATATATTAGAATTCAAATAAATAAAAAATTACAATGGTCTGCTCCAAGGAGGTCCAATGAGTCTCGGCCCATATTGGGCCCTAAACCCGGTGCTCTACCTTGATCCAAATGGATAAATATTCGTCTATTTTCACAGATGGTAAATAAAAGAATTATAACCGCTAAATTATTTTTACCGAAAAATAATTCAAATAACAAGCGCAAACCACGTGCAAGAGCGGGGCATGCTGCTACTCACAAATAAATATATATCCACAACCACAAATTTGTGTGGACAAACAATAAAAATAAATTGTAAAAAAACAAAGAGAAAATAATTTACAGACAATAATATTACATTGCGTGAATTGGTTAGCAGGGGAAGTGTCGGTAACGACGAAGCCTGGCACGTGAGAAAATTGTACGTTGAGTGTATGCGATGGACCAATCGATGGTGATATCCTAACGGCTTAAACTACGACATCCAATGGCTACAAAGTTCTTAGTCGCGCTTCTTGCCCTTTTGAACTTTGAAAAGTTTTAAAAAACAAAACAATAGAATAATAATTTAATTGAATTGAATCAGGTCATACTTTTAATTCACTTTATTATTAAATATAAATAAATATCTTATTCCAACTTTAGAGGGGGAAAAATCCACAAAATGAAAATTATGGCAACTAGGCGCCAATCAAAATTGCCCACACAAATGTACCAAAAAAAAAAAAAATTTGCCCACACAAAGTCCCAAAATCAAAATGTCTTATCTGCCCATCAACATAGAAGAGTATGCGATTGGATATTTGATATATATAGGATCCAAATTTAAATGCTTATTATTATTATTATGCCATTTGGTAGCCTTCTTTCCTAGCCTCACCTCATATAAATGTCATAGCTTGGCATTTGTATTGTATGCATATTCTTATCTAACCTTCTCACTCAAACCCCTTCTACCCTATTGTCTCTGCTTTTTATCTATCACCCTTTAGGACTTTCTCTCTTGTTTTTCTCTTCCCTGCATCTCTACCTTGCTGTCACCACAAGGTAATTATCATTATCAACATCATCCTTTTCTTTATTCCATCCCCCCCCCCTTTTTTTTGTTGTTATTTATCACTTGTCCTATAATTGGGTATGTCTGTACACCATTTACTAGCAGCTTCTCTATAATTGAGAGAGTGCTCTGTTGCTATTCTCTGCCCTCTCTCTCTCTCTTTCTCTTCTCTCACGTCATCTTTTCTCTTGTTCTGTGTGTGAGTCTTCTTTTTGCACTCAAATTAAGGGTTACATTTCATAAATTAATTAATATTCCGACATTGAGGATTAGTTTCTGATTTGTGGGTGATTAGTTGGTTTTGTTGAACAGGTAAACGGAGATGGCAGAGTGTAACAGAGAAGACTATTTCACCGCCAATGATGTTGAGGTATATAACCTAACCCCTAACCTCTCTCTCATTTTCTTCAATATTTATTTATTTACTTATTTATTTGTTTATTTTTATCAGCACCCTACAAAGAGTACCGTGTTTCTAATCGCAATTTCTTTACTACTTGCATTTCACGAGGCTGTGAATTAGGGGAAAAAAGAGGCTTATTTGACAGCAACAACTAACTAGTGCTAATTGCTAAGTGATAATTACCCATCAAAGGAGTGAATAACTTTAATGAGATGTAATGTGGCATTGCAAATTTACAAAAGGAGTCTACACGTAAACCAATTGGTACCAAAAATTAAAGGGAATAAAATCGGACGGCAAATCTAACTACCTTATTCATGATTGAATGGCATAAGGGCACGTGTCGAATTTCAATTGTGTACATTACATTACATTGTACCAATTGGTACTCTTTTTCCATCATGGTGGTACCATGTACTTGTCACTTCTACTGTATCAATCAAGTTTTCTGAAAATTTATATTGGATGTCTAGTTACAAGCAACAGTCATGTCAAGGAAATTACGGGTAACATAGACTATTATGTGAATTCATTTTTGACCTTTTTGTTTTCTTTTAAATTTTATATATACATGAAAATTGAATGTCTCGGTCATAGTTTTGATTTTATTACGATTTTATATAATTTCTCAGATTACTCATAAATGAGATACATGTTTGGAACACTTTACAGCGCTGCACACATTATAACTACTATAGAGGCGTTGGATGTGTTTGATCAGTTAACTTAACACACATTTAACGGCTCTAAAGTGGCTGTGTTGGTGCAATCGCCGTAGAGGATCTGAGTCGATGCTGAAGATACATTTACATTGTAAATGCGCATTTGTTGTTGTTAATTTGTACCTACTTATATGTACATTTTTCAGATGAAAAAAGCTTTTTTATTAAAAAAAAAAGAGAGAGATGGGAGATTTTAGTGTGAAGATATTTACTGGGGGCTTAAAATTGTCGGTTACAAGGTTTTAAGGGGGCCTCTACATATGAGGATGCCACAACATATTGTGAACAAAACAAAACTCACTATGCAAAACAAAACAAGCCTAACTGGTCGCTGGGCTGTCAAGCAAATCATGTGAACCATGTTTCCTCCCAAACATGAGATTCCCATGGCCATCATTAATTCTTTTTTTTTTCCCTTTCAAAAAGGAATACAATTAAGGTCTTCTAGAATATTCTCTCTATACATAGTGAAGTTATGGTTTGCTTTCTCAATTGCACGACAATTTTAAGCTACATATTTTTCTGAGTTTGATGAAATCAAAAGTAGATTAGGTTATAATTAGGTGCGCTATAGAATTTAGTCAAATGTAAAATTTTATTATAAGCATCCCACATGAAATCGCTCAAGTATCAAATAGTGGGTGTAGACTAGTTTTATGGAAAAGCAAAGCAGACCGTCACAACTTAGTCTTAGTTGAAAAATGTATGTAATTTGAACATTCTACATAATTTTCTTACATATATAAGAGATACAAACGAAAAATCCAAATGTTTAACCCCGTCGGCAAAGTCATTTTCCAATAACATCAATCAATTGACTGTAGTATAATGCATACCTTTTCTTGCACTAATAACAATGATATGATTATGGTTTTTTTGATTGAAGACGAATTTTATTTGGTGGTTGGTGAGATATGACAAATGGCCCTAATTTTATAATACAATATGTTTTTTGTTTTTTTATTTCGTTTGGTTAGAAATAACAATTTTTTGGTTGGAAATGACAATTTAATATCAGTCAACATCGGCTGGAAAGAAGTACGGTGGGCTTGTCCCAAAGAAAAAGCCTTTGATATCCAAAGTAAGCCCATACTGAAAAGAAATTTTTTTTAATACAATAACACATCCATGTTTTTCTTTATAATTATGCTTTTTCCAAATTTTTTTCTTTTGTGTTAAAAGGATAATGAAAGGGCATTCTTTGATTCAGCAGACTGGGCATTATGCAAGGTATATTTGAATTTTTTATTTTATATTTTAAACACAAATATGACTTCTGATATTAGCCCAAAACTAATTAAATAGTAAAATATATACAAAAACTTGTTCCTTTTCTAATTTTATAATTTGTTGGGATCTAATTTCAACAGCAAGGTGCTGGAGTGAATCAACAATCTACAGAAGCCGTAGAGACCCTGCGACCAAAACTACAGGTACATATATATATATTAGAGTATTAGTTAGTACTAATGAAGGACTTTTAATTTATTTTGTTTGTGCATTTATCCATTTTTTTTCCTCTATATGTTTTTGTTTTTAAACAGAGAACTCCACATCAGCAGCTTCCCCCAAGACGACCAGCGTGTACATCTGGTTGAGATAATTTTGTGAGTTACTCTAACCATGCATGTGTACCACTAGCTAGTATTTTTTTAAATTATTTAATTATTCTATGAATATATGTATTAATTAATTTTCATCCATTATAATGCAGGGAAAGTAGATTTAATAATTGGAACATGGATTTGCTCATCAGTCAATTTTATATAATCTCATGATGTTCCTGGTCTGATGTACATTACAATTCGCTTGATGCTTTCAATTATTGGCTGTTAAATAAAACTCCATTCCAATCCCAATCTCTCATCTCATGACATACATATCGTTTCTGTAAATACTAGGGGACATATCAGTTCCGCTGCATCGACCATTTCAATTTCATTACATCGGGAGAATATTGTTCACCTTATGTGTCATTGTAAAACTAGAGATACTAAATATTCCTCTTTCTCATTGATTGAATTATAAAAAATATGTACATTGAGTCATTGGGAAGTAAGGTTATATAGCCGCTGTATTCAGTTAACATAACTGAATTAACAACCTAACAACTTAACAAACTAACTGTTACAAAACAAACTGAATAACTAACTAAACTATCTAATTGATTATCTAAGTCTATCTGGTGCCATAACAGGTGTCATGGCACCAATACAATTGGGACTCAACCTATATTCCTACACTCCTCCTCAAGTTGGCAAATGGAGATTGACAATTGCTAACTTGCCAACAAGAGCTTGAAGCCGATCTTTGCCCAAAGGCTTAGTTAACATGTCCACAATCTGGTGCTTTGTATCAATTTTAGTAGGAGCTACCTCTGCTGATTGAACTTGTTCTTGAACAAAGTAGCAGTCCATTTCTACATGCTTTGTTCGTTCGTGAAACACAGGGTTCGCAGCTATATGTAAGGCTGCTTGATTATCGCAAAACATGCGGGTAGGACCCTCTTGTGGCACGTTCAATTCTGTCAGTAACCATCGCAGCCATATTAATTCACTTACAGTAGCTGCCATCGACCTATATTCTGCTTCAGCCGAAGACTTTGCCACCACTGCTTGTCGTTTGGTTTTCCATGAAACTGGTGCTCCTCCTAGAGTGATTAGATATCCAGTGCAAGACCTCCTTGTAAGAGGACAACCTCCCCAATCCGCATCACAATATGCCACCAATTGAAGGTCACTGTCTCTTGGTAAAAGAATGTCTTGTCCTGGTGTTGCCTTAACATATCTTAACACCCTTTCCAAAGCATTCATATGAATTTGCTTTGGAGATGTCATATACCGGCACAAAACGTTCACAGCATAAGTGATGTCAGGTCGTGTCACAGTGAGATAAAGTAATCTGCCCAAAATTCTTCTGTATCTTGTGTTATCCACATCAGGTTCATTTCCATCAGGTTTGAGTTTGTAGTTTTGCTCCATAGGAAAATTACTTGGTTTACAATTCTGCATTCTGGTTTCAGTAAGAATATCAATGGCATATTTCCTTTGACTGAGGGCAATACCTTTCGATGATCTAGCAACTTCTATCCCTAGGAAATACTTCAAATTTCCTAGATCCTTGATGCTAAATTTGTTGTCTAATTCCTTCTTGACTTGCTGTATAAGATTTATATCATTGCCGGCTAGAATTACATCATCTACATAAACGAGAGCAGCAATAAAAATGCCACCCCTGCTGTAGATAAACAGAGAATGATCTGATTTAGACGGTTGAAACTTCATCCTTTGTAGAGATTGAGTAAACTTTTGATACCAATTTCTTGATGCTTGCTTCAAGCCATAGAGGGACTTCTTAAGTTTGCAAACCCTTTGATCTCCTTTCTTAGCAAATCCTTGTGGTATCTTCATGTAAATTTCTTCTGTTAAGTCTCCATGGAGGAAAGCATTGTTCACATCTAATTGGTGAACAATCCAATCCTTTGCAGCAGCAATACTGAGCAAGGTTCTGACAGTGACTAATTTTGCCACAGGGGCAAAAGTCTCATGAAAATCTTCCCCTTCCACTTGAGTGAATCCTCGGGCAACTAGCCTTGCTTTGTACCTCTCCACTTTGCCATTTGGTTGATACTTAATTTTGTAGACCCATTTGGAGTCAATGGCTTGCCTGCCTTGTGGAAGATCCATAATTGTCCAAGTTTCATTGTTTTCAAGGGCCTCTATCTCCTTCTGCATAGCTTCTTTCCAGTGCTTGTGTTTGACTGCTTGAGAAAAGGATCTTGGCTCATCTTGAGATGAGATGGCCGCTAAGAAAGCAATGTGAGCAGAAGAGAATTTATTATAAGAAACATAATTGGATAAAGGATATGGTACCTCATTATTTGAAGATGCAGGATTTATGGAAGGTGGCAATTCCACTTCATAGTCTCTTAGATAAGATGGTAGTTGCCTAACTCTTCCTCTTGCATTTCCTTCCTCAGTGTACCTTGGAGTATCCAAACTTGCTGATATGTTATCAGTAACTGTGCCATTTTGCTCCATGCCTTCACTTTCACTATTGTTGTTGAATGTGCTGGCAGGTTCTGTTTGTGCCTGCAGGTTCTGTTTGGCAGGTCCTGTTTGTGCAGGTTCTGCTCGTGCTTCTTGAGAAATGTCTTCCCATTGTGCATCATTCAAGGTTTGATTGCTGTTGCTATCTACCTTTTTGTAATGAAACTCATTTTCAAGAAAGATCACATCTCTAGACACATAAATTTCCTTAGAGGAAGTGTCATAGACCTTGTATCCTTTTTGTTTTAGAGGGTACCCTACAAATACCCAAGGACTCCCCCTTTCATCAAATTTTCCTTCTTTCTTATGCTTTAAAGCATAGGCCGAACACCCAAAAACTTTCAGTTGAGAGTAATTAGGCCTTTTATTGTAAATAACTTCATATGGACTCTTGCCATTTGTCAATTTTGATGGCAGTCTATTGATGATATGGACTGCAGTTAACACACACTCACGCCAAAATTGGATAGGGAGGTTAGCATGAAACCTTAGAGTCGTTGCTGTTTCAAGGATGTATCTATGTCTCCTTTCAACCACACCATTTTGCTGTGGTGTGTAAGTACAACTGAGCTCCATGAGGATGCCTTTCTCTGCATAGAATTCTTGCATATGTTTGAATGTAAACTCCAAACCATTATCAGATCTTACCTTTCTAATTCTTTTATCAAATTGTGTTTCAATCATGCATATAAAGGTAGGTAATAAAAAATCAACTTCAGATTTTTGTCTCATCAAATAGACCCGTATACCTCTACTAAAGTCATCAACAATAGTCAAAAAATAGTGTGCTCCTGCTAATGAGCTGGTCATATAGGGTCCCCATATATCACAATGAATAAGATCAAAACAAGCATTAGATTTTATTGAACTAATTGGAAAAGGAAGTCTAGATTGCTTAGCTCTTACACAAGAATCACAACATGTCATTTTAATTCTACCAACGTCATTTAATCCTAAACCAGCCAGTTTAGATTCTTAGGCATGGCCAAGTCTGGCATGCCACAAGTAATCTTCAGGTTTCCCAACCTTCATGGCCTTTAATGTGTTAGATTTATGCTTAGCATGGCTGCCCTCAAGAAGATACAAGCCATCTTGGTATTTAAACTTCCCAATCGGAGTCTTCAAATGTAAGTCCTGAATTACGCAAGAATCAGCAGAAAATATAACATTGCAATCATGTTTTCTGGTTAGTTTGCCAATAGAAATAAGATTGCATTTAAAATCTAGCACATAAAGGACATTATCTAAGAGCATACCATTAGGCATTGTGAATTTTCCTAAGCCCGTGACTGGCACTCTTGTGCCATCGGGTATATGGACAGATTGCAAGTGAGATTCTTCAATCTCACTCAACAGGCTTGCATCATATGCCATATGTTCTGTGGCGCCTGAATCTATAATCCAAGGTTTAGTAAATTTGAAATTACCTGCCATGTTGGCTGCGGCCTTTGCCTGGCTTGATGTTGATCCTCCTTCATCTTATTTTAATTGCTGAATCAATCTGTCATACTGCTGCATATTTAGGCCTGGAATAGGACTGCTATCAGTATTGACTTGTGCTGCCTTGAAACTTGGCTTCTTGTTATTGAAGACAGGTTTATCTTTCTTGTCTTTGTTGGGGTTCCACCAATCCGGGTACCCAATTATCTCAAAACATCATTTCTGTGTGTGGCCAGTCTTGCCACAATGATCACACTTCAATCTTGATTTCTTGGCCCCTTTCTGGTCTTCTCCTGCTCCACGAGCACCCTGTACTTGAAAAGCTGTTGTTTCCAAAGATGGCTTATGCATAGAGGAGATCATTTTTTGTTGCTCATCTTCTGCCACCAAGTGATAGGCTTGCCCGAGAGTGAGATTTGATGCCATGCTCAGAATTTGGGTTTCAAAAGTGTTAGAGACATCATCAAGACCCATCAAGAAATCATACAATTGTTCTTTCTCACGCAATTGAGTGAGACTCTTCTGGATATCGCAATCACAACCTTCACAAGTGCATCTTGGCATGGGAGAAATGGCTTGAGCCTCATCCCACAATGTCTTCACTTTAGTGTAGTATGCAGGGACCGAGAGGTTTTCTTGCCTAAGAAGAGCTATTGCTCGCTTTAACTCATAGGCACGAGGAGCATTACCTTTGGCAAATCTCTCTTCAAGATCCTTCCACATTTCTTGTGCAGTGCTTGCATACCTTACACTGGTTCTACTGTCTTTATTCATTCCACTCTTCAACCATCCCTTCACCATAGCATTGCATCCCATCTATGGAGCAAGATTTGGAGAATCGGCCTTAGGCATGGAAATTGAACCATCCACGAAGCCCAACTTATTTTTTGGCACAAAGGGCATTGCTCATGTCAACAACCCATTCTGCATAATTGGTGTCATTCAAAGGTTCACTAACAAACACTTGCCCTGGATGATCAGAAGGATGGAGGTAAAGTGGTGAGGTAATATGAATTTAGTGTTCATCATTTCTGGGTTTAGGATGATCCTTTGGAGAGGCTTCATCTTTTTCTGATTCTTCCACTTTGGAATCATTCTTGGGGTCGGTTTCTACCATGTTTGGCAGAATTGCAGAGTAATCACGTTGCTTGGAAAACTCAGGATTCTTGGCTCTGTGATACCATGTAAAACTAGAGATACTGAATATGCCTCTTTCTCATTGATTGAATTATCAAAAATGTGTACATTGAGTCATTGGGAAGTTAGGTTATATAGCTGCTGTATTCAGTTAACATAACTGAATTAACAACCTAACAACTTCACAAACTAACTGTTACAAAACAAATTGAATAACTAACAAAACTATCTAATTGATTATCTAAGTCTATCTGGTGCTATAACAGGTGTCATGACACCAATACAATTGGGACTCAACTTATCTAGTGCCATAACAGGTGCCATGGCACCAATACAATTGGGACTCAACCTATATTCCTACAGTCATTACTCCGTTTTAAATTATAAAGATTTTTTTTTAAATTACAAAGATTTTATTAAAAATTCAATAGAACTATGAAATTATGCACACTAATTTAACCATATTTTAAACCTTCCATCTACTTCTCTCTTCCTTCTTCCTCATCCACCAGAGGGGGTGGTTCTTGGCCAGTTCTTGGCCTGCAATCACCCCTCTACATCGTTTTTCTCTCTTTTAATCTAAATAAATGGTTTTTCCATATAGATCTAGTTTTTCTTTCATGTTTTTCCGTGATTTAATCATCTGGGTGCGGTGTTGTTTTGTTCATCGTCTTGGTGCGGCGTTGTTTGGTTTTTCGTCTTGTTGCGGTGTTCGTTTGGTTCAGATTGTCAGATCAGCTTCGATCCATTACAGATTCAATCAAGACTTGGGCGTCAACGTTACACATCCGGAGGTATGGGTATTCCGGTCACTTTGATTTTGTCACATTAGTAGGCATTTTGCCGTTTTATGCTAAGAACTTGGGTGCTGTGAGTTTGTTCGCAGATTCATCCTTTTCGGTTTTTAGTGATGTTGAATTTGCGTTGTTTTCGATGTATTTTACCAATTTGAATGAATGAATATCTTTTTTAGTCAAAAAAAAATTAACCATATTTTATATTTAAATTAGGACACATGAAAACGGATGATATATTTAATTCGCTATATCAGAAAAAGTTTGGCAGAGCGATTGAGTAACGATTTTAACTACTAAATAGATCGGCAAAATAAAAGTAAACATATTTGGCAGAAGTTACAAACCGCTAACCAATCTCACATTAGTTAACAGTTCCAAACTAAAACTGCTATTTGGGTGACACTTATAGTACCAGTTTGTTTTTCAAATCCTACTTTAAAAGGCATAGAGTAACATACGCGTAGCGGTTCTAGATAAAGAACCGTTATCTAAAGTGTTTTTATTTTTAAAATAGTTCACTATAATTTATCCAGTTAAGATTTATGTCTTATAATTGTACAAATAAATGCTCGTAGCAAGATTTACTTGTTCAAGTACATGGTATAAACTATATCTGCATAGCATGCTCCACCAAGATTTTGAAGACATGAATGTAGGGTTGAATATTACCAAACTTCATACATCGAAACTAGTGAGTTCTCACCAGTAAAGTAAAAGACTTGAACCATCTTATAGTGTTCTCCAACGATGGTGTTACAAAAATGACCATTGTTGGAAGAAACAAGAATCACATTGGAAGATATCTAAGTGAGTCTTACCTTTCTTTGGCTGACATTCATGTCTTTCAATGAGATTCTTGCTTCTTCCAACAATGATTGGTCTTGAGCTAACGTTGTTGGGCAATATTATCACTAAGCAGCAAAAGAGCATCCCCTTAATTGTTGTCATTTCAGCTGTTGGTTGTTAATTTTTTAGTTTGACCATTTGATTTTGGTTTGATGTTATTTTTTAATTTTAATTTCTTCTTCTTCTTCTTCATAACTTGGAATGTAATTTTGGTCATGTTTCTGGAAGTAATTCTGTTGTGGTTCAAAGTTTACAATGATCTAAAGGTAGTATCTGTTACTAAAAAAAAGAAATTAGTTAAATTAATTTTAGTTTAAAAAAATAATTAAATTTTATCATTTTAAATAAATTGATAAAATTTAATTATTTTTTTTAAAAATCGTATTGCAGTTTCCTAGGGCCACGTGGCCCTAGGAAATTTCCTAAGGGCTCTTGCCCTAGGAAATTTTCGACGGCCATTTTTTAAAAACCCTCGGTTTCTGTTTCCTACCAGCGAATAACCTACTGCCTTGTGGCCCTCGATGGGCCCCAGTGGCGGATGTAAGTGTTCCAGTTCAGGGGCAATTGCCCCCATGAAGAATTTTTTTTTTTAAAGATACTGATAATTTTATATTTTGCCCCCATAAAAAAATAGATGATGCCCCCATAGGTCAAAATTTTTAGAGTAAAGGCTTAAAATGGTTATTGACAAAAAACACGGAGACCTATTTGGTCTTTCAGAAATAAAAATTACCTATTTAGTTTTTTTAAAATCTCAAATGTCGGTCATATTAGTTCTTAGGTTGACTAAAATGTCCCTAAAAATGACTAATATGTCCGACATTTGAGATTTTTGAAAACAAATTGGTGCTTTTCATTTCTCAGGGAATAAATAGATCTTCACATTTTTTGTACTAATTTGAGTACTTACTCTTTTAAAAATTGAAAGATATAAGATAAAATTTTGCCCCCATCAAAAAAACTTTCTAGTTGACTAAAATGTCCCTAAAAATGACTAATATGTACGACATTTGAGATTTTTGAAAACAAATTGGTACTTTTCATTTCTCATGGAGTAAATAGATCTTTACATTTTTTTTACTAATTTGAATCCTTACTCTTTTAAAAAAAATGAGCATTGAAATATATAAGATAAAATTTTGCCCCCGTCAAAAAAACTTTCTAGATCCGCCACTGGTGGGCCCTCAAAAATTTCGTCATTTCTTACTGTTTTTAAGCATTTCTTAGGGTTTTTAGCTCTAAGAAATGCCAAATATTCTTGTAGTGAATGGAGTTTAATAAAAATTACCTCCATGGGTTTTGTAAATTTTGGTACAATGTATTAGGCCAATACTCTACACCGTGTTTGTACAGATTAACCTTTCTACGAATATTTATTTATACAAACACAAGTCATAATGCTAAATTGGATAATTGTTAAACATAAATTTCACAATATTCACAAGGCATATACACATATAAGTGAAAAAATGGGTTGACTGATGGGAATACAATTGCAAAGCTAAAAGATATAAATTAATAAATAAATAAATAAACAATCAAACAATACTGAGATTACTTCTTGTTTCTCGTTTTCTAAGAATTTGTTGTTGTACCTACAATTCTAATCGAAGGCTATACAATTAATTTATCTTTATCAACATTTATATTAAGATATCTTTCAATGTATAATTCAAGAATATAGTGGTTTTGCAATATCTTTATCCCCTCGTCATGTGAGTCGTAGAGAAGTCTTGAAGCATATATGTTTCAAATTCAAGGGTTTATTTCACCATCTCCTTCGTGACTTTCAAATCTCTTCTTGGGGGAAACACGTTCTCGAAACTCTAAAAGTACAATTATTTATCTTCAAATGATCAAAATGTAACAAAATATAAAGAGTGAGGGTATTACATAGACTAAATAAAAACAAATGACTGTTTTTTTATAAGCGATAATTTTATTAAAATGAGTACAGGGGGTACTCCAACCCTTTACATCAACAAGATTCACTACAACAAAAAAAGGGAATAAATAGCGATTTTTTTGGCCTTAAATAGCGCTTAAAGGCGTTATATATCGGGCCGCTACTGATTGTATCTTCAATAAATAGCGTTTGTTGAACACTACTTAAAATTGAGAATAAATAGCGCTTAGTTAGGAATCGCTACTTATTCCTTGAGAATAAGTAGCGCTTCCTTTACAAAGCACTATTTATTCTCAATGAATAAGTAGCACTTATCATAATAAGCGCTACTTATTCTCAATAATGATTTTTTTTTGGTCATATTCATACCTATGCATATTGTAACACCTTACTTTCATTCGCATAAAGTTAAGATAATTATCATTAGGTACAGTAATCCCAAAATAGAATTTAAACTTAAATCCAACATTAAGTCCAAATACCACAAAACCAGACTTAAATACATAAGTTCATATCGGTACAACATCAATACATACTTCTAAGAATTACAACTCCCAAGTGCTACTATATACTAATACATTGAACCATATCCCGAGAGCACACAATTTGTCAATCGCCCTTCTGCACTGTGCATCTGTAAAATAATTAAGTAAAGGAGTGGGGTGAGATAATAATCTCAGTGAATCCTCCCTTCGACTCCTCACCATTCACTCATGCAATTTTCTATCAGTCAAAAATCAATATGACATATTTATGCAATGCATATTCTTACTATGAATTTCTAATTCATCTTTGGTTCGCATTTATGGGTAGTGTTATATGCTTACATCCATACAACCCCATAAATACGCTTTCGATATGGTGGTTAGACGTCTTAACCGTCCGAGGGCATCCCACACGGCTAACCATATCGATCACCCCATTTTAGAGGCATCTTAGTATCTTTTAGGGAATTAAATCACCACTATATCCTTAAATGCATGCTTTACTCCATGAATACCATTAGAAGCTACTTCAACTCAACATGCAACTGAATACACTCATGTAAAAGATACATTTCAAGTTCAAAATAGAGCATATATCATAATGAGTCCAAGAAAACACATTAAGACAAGAAATAACTTCCATTAAAGCTCCATGGAGCTCTCAATGGTCAACATTCATCACAACATCTATAGGGGTACAACAATACCCCTTAATCAGCCCAATAACACATGCATAGCTATCAAAAATAAAGATTGTGCATAAATGAGGATTTGGAGAACTTCCTAATATAGGGTTCATGATTTTTTCTTCAAAGGGACCCTAATGTGGGACTTATGGGTGCTGACACCTAAGAGAAAGAAGAACTCACAACAACTTCTAAGATTCAAGCTTCAAGGTTGATGTTTCAGCTCCTTCTTCTTCCTTCTTCCTCTTCTCCTTGGTGGCCTTCTAGGGATTCCTCCAATCTTCCCAAATCAAGAGTAAACACTCCCAACTTGGATTCAAGCTAAGATTGATGGTGAATCTAGCATGAATCCATGTTTTTCCCTAGTTTGTGAACCCTAGGTGTTTGACCCCTTCTCCTTCTTCTCTCCGTCGCACCTCTCTCTCTAACTCTCTCTACATCCTTCGCGTTACATTTCTTTTTCTCACGAGTTTTTACGATATATTGCGGTGTGAATCGATTCACGGCCGCAGTGAATCGATTCACTCGGTGTAAAATTGACAGAATCGCGACTTTAAGTGCGAGGAATCGATTCTGCGGTTCTCGGTCGATTCACAGAGAATCGACTTACGTGAATCGATTCATGCTGCGATTCACAGAGGATCGACCTTTGTGAATCGATTCCTCCCGCGATTCATTGAAAACCTAATCGAGTCCCAAACTCACGATACTGAATCGATTCACAGGGCCTGGGAATCGATTCACACTGGGCAAAAATTCACCAAACACCATTTTTCACACATTTAACTATAGAAATTAATGAGAATACCACTTAAGGTTCATCTTTAAGCCATACTAGGCTTATATCCACATACAAATCAGGCTTGGGGATTTTGGGGTGTTACACATATAGTGGTTACTGCACACCAAAATAATCATCAACACTCAAATTTGTGCCAATATCAAAACTCACAAAATCCAAATTTAACATTACATGAAATAATTGTCAGCCAAATATTAACAAAACTATCATAAATAAAACATTAAAATACATTAACTAAAACATAACACATATTATGCTAGTACCTAAACATTACACACTAATCTTCTTCTTCTTCTTCTTCTTCTTCTTCTTCTTCTTCTTCTTCTATGTGCCTATACATAATAAAATTCGTAACAAAATATCGACACCATTCTTCCTTGAGTACGGTATGATCAGGATATGTGTCGAATTGACAATCAGGAAAGTACTGCGAAATAAAAATTAAATCAAGTTAGAATTGAACACATGCTTTCAAATGGTATGTGTAAAAGTAAAAAAGTTATATAAACTTCGAAATTAATTATTACATATACATACCTCCGTTGGAATTTGTGTTTGGTTATGAATGACAATATCCTTGAGAAACTTCAATACATACTGAGCCACAATCATCGAGTTAGGTTGGCGAGGACACTATAAAACAAAAAATATGAAATTAATTGCTTTTATTTTGGTAATTTAAATAATTGCATAAAAAATTTGGTATAATACCTTTATCGGTATCCATTTAGGTGTCGTTGATTTAGAAAACCGAGACTTGACATTTAGTGTTCGATGAACAAGGATAGCCCTAAGTGCAAAATCCAAAAAAATCATTCAATATATATATATATATATATATCCAATACATTCATAAGACTGCTCTTAACATCAACACACAAACTATATCAAATTTCTAACAAAATTTTGGCAGAGTCTCTCCTAAAATATGGACATTCCAAAATTTATACAACACCAGAATAAAGATAAAATACCACACCACCAAAGACAAGGATTGAAATTCACCAAACATAAACAAATAAAAACTTCAACATTACAATATCCAAATACTTAAGTCATTAAAAACAAATCAATCACATTCCTTAAACATAATAAATTCAGCATTCCAATATCCAATTTCAGATTCATAACGATAATCAATCCAAGACATGCATAAAAGTGCATATTCATATATATATATATATATATATATATATATATTAAGAAAATTCATATATACACACACACTCTCTCTCTCTCTCTTACTGATTGTATGTCTCTTTCAATTTTTTGCGCAGGCTGAAGTGTACGTGCAATGGATCCAAATTGTACACAATGTTTTGATTTAGATTAATCGCTATCAATAACCAATGATCCCTACAAAAATGTTGGAGGAAAAAATCATAAGCATGTAATCACATTTCAATATATATATATATATGTGTGTGTGTGTGTATAAATTAAATGACTCACACTATGTTGCAAGGCGACAGAAACAAAGTCTCATACTCAGGATTTGCCAATGTCAAACGCTGAACTATATATTGAATCTGATAGCATTCTAAGCTTGCAAATTGGTTTGTTGTGGGCACAAAAACACAAACCTCTGAGTCTGTTCTTGTGGGACCAATATCTCTTGATATAGGTACCTTAAATTAAAACATGCATACAAATTAATACATTAACAATAACATAAATATTTAGCTGAAACAATAAAAAATATTGGATACTTTAAAGTTGAATATGATGACGAGATATACGCTAATACTTGGTTTGACTTAGCCATTCATTATCATTAAGAATTTCTTGAAGTTCAGCATTAGCACTAAGTCTTAATGCGTGCTTATAACCCAAAATTGATTTATCCATTGGTACTTTAATGGTATCCTCTGAAGTGATTTGATGTCACAGAGAAGGAGGGGTTGAACTGTGACTGTTTAAAATTTAAACTTCCTGAAACAAGCTAACTATCTCTCAAGAAGTTTCTTGGAGTACAAAGGGTTAATGAATCAGTAATGACCAAACTTTCTATTGAATGAACAGTTGATAAAATGATCTTTTGAGAATGTAGATGGAAGCTTGAATATATGTTTCAATAATTAAGTTCAATAGAAATTCTTAATAAGAGATGTGTGCTGCGATGAACTTGTTAATATTGAATTTTTAAATGATCTAAACTTTCTAATGCGAGCAGTGCAGAAATATAAATGAGATAAGAGATAGAAAGTTTACACACAAGAGTTATAGTGGTTCATCCAACTTAGGCTACTTCCACTTCTCACTTCCAGTGAGTATTTCCACTATTATCTCAAATAGTTACACTGTTTTTCAAGTCCCTCAAAGACCCAAAAGCTTACAAGATAGTTTGCTCTACAACCCTATCAACTGTCTCAACTTTAGAAACTTCAACAAGTTTAGAAAGTTCCACTTGCTAAACCTTCTTGCCAACACTCACCACCTTGGTAGCTTGGTAGAAGAGAGAAACAAGATTACAAATACAATAAAATGTTTGTGGGAAAAGAATAGCTTTGAATATTCTAAGTTTACATAAGATGAAGTGTAAGCTACTAGGAAACTCAGTAAGTTGTATCCCAAAAAGATTTAGTGTTGAATCTGAGTGCAGATGAGAGAAAGTTTAAGACTGGCTAGGATGTACTTTCAGAGTTTTCCAGTAAGTTCTCTGACTATGAATGAAGCATTTCAACTGGTATTTATAGGCTTCCCTTCATTATATCCGTTGGAGAAGGCTCCACGTAGTTTCTGACTTGTAGCCTTGTCCTTGTGTCAGGAGAGTCAACTCTGTTGCAGTCCTGCAGGCTAGTCATGTTAGTCTTCAACGGATGGATTTTGTTTCTTTCATTGTGAACCTTCTCAAGCATAACTCAGAGGCAATCAGTCTTTGATCTTCCTCGTACTGAATCTTAATAGTGTCTTCACTTGATGGCTGTACAATAGTGCTTTGATTCGATGCTTTTGTACATTCAATTGTGAGTGAGGATTTTCTAATTTATCTTTCCTTGAAGTAGCAAAGACAAGGAAGGTGTCTTTGATCCTTTTCATGTGTTGAAAGAACTTTCTCAAGACAGATTAATGAACTTTCTTGATATTCAAATTTTTGTCTGATTGCCTTTAACTTCTTTCTTGTATAATGTCTCTTGGTCCTGTCTTATATCATAAAGCTCAAGTAGAGACATTAGCTAACAATTATTAGAAAACATTTCACTCTTTGTCAAAGGTTTGATCATCACTCAAAACTCAAGATTTTAGGAATTGTCGCAACAATCTCCCCCTTTTTGATGATGACAAACTTTTGAGAGAGTGTTAAGTTTTCTAATGTTTAACCAAACTTATTATAAAGATTATTGGAAATATTTGTGCTCCCCCTGAATCTATGCATACAAATATTCAACATTTAAAAATTTGCTAGAGAGAATTTGGTAATAGTGCAAGCAAGTTTTCAGACCCTGAAATGGTTTTCATTCAGCAAAAAGAGCATATAGCTCATATGAACTTTACATATTGTTCAGGTACTGAAAAAAAAATTGTAAGAGTTTACAAGTTTGATAGCCAACAACAAAACGGATCATATGATCGATTGGCCAAACAAAACATACTTTAAGCATTGCCTAGTACATCCAATAAACATATATTAGAAAATACTTAATAGTCTAATAGTCTAATAACTCCCCCTTTTGTCATTATCAAAAGGAAGGGGGACATCAGAGATACACAGTAGTTACTTAGAGGGAGAGGAGTCTCCAGAGGAAGATGATGGAGCAGGAGCAGGCACATCTGGAAAGACTTGTGGAGGAGCAAGAGCAGGAAGTTGAAGTGTGGGGACAAGGTGAGGTACCACATGCTGAATAAGCAATGCTTGATACATTTCAGACCTAGCAGCATAGTAACAAACTTCCTGCTGAATCACACGCTGAGATTCAATGATGTGTTGTTGGTGGTCCCTTGATTTTTTCATGTGTTTCTCCAACTTGCTGATGCGATCCACAAGAGATAATTCCTTGGCTTCAGGTGCCACAGTCTCAGTAGCTTGTGGAGGTGGCATGGAGGATGAAGGAGGTTTAATTGGAGATTGGTCAAAGCGAAGCATTTCTAATGTGGGGTCAGGAAAAACTGAAGCAGATCGGGCTTGTTTAAGTGAAGTATCAAAAACTGGTGGAGAAGGATATAGGAATTTTGCCATATCTTCAGAGTTGAATGTGTTGCCAGTTTTGGTGGGTGATTGAAAAATGCCAGGAATGAAAACGGGGGCAGATACCTTTGCAAGGGTGCTGGCCTCTTGAGTAATTTGGAGACTTGGAGGATCATCAGAGATGCCTTCCACGTAGAGATTGCTCCCCACGAGTTTCAAAGCTGTGAATTTCACTCTGTATCTCTTCTTGGGAGAGTTCAGGAACTCTCTCTTTAGTAACTTCTGTATGTTCAGGTTGAGGTTGGGGCTGAATTGGTGGAGAAGGAGGAGGTAGCTCAATGATAGGAGCCTTTTGTTGTCTAGCAAGTCTTACCATTTTCCTGTGTTTTCGTGCTTCCTTTTCTTCTTTGGTGCATTTGTGCTTGGCACCAACTGGAATATGTGGTACATCAGAAAGTTCTTGTGTTAGAACTTCAGCTGCTGGAATGGATTCTACTATAGGGTGAACTTTCTTATTAACCTCCTCTTCTTCAGCAACATCAACTTCCTTTGCAACAGTACCTTCTTGAACTGTCTCTTCTTTCTTTCCTTCAATCTTAAGAGGAGAGAGTATTGGTGACGATGGAAGTTGGATCTCCTCAGTTAGTTTTTTCTCTTCAAGAGAGATTTTTTGAACAACCCTTTTTTATACTGACTTCTTTTTTCCTTTAGGAACTTCAGTTTCCGTAAGCTTTGCAGAAATTGGAGCAGTTTCTTGTGGACCAACACTTTGAGTCACTTCAGGAGGTAGATCAGTGAGGCCCATTTGTCTGACATTCTTTGAGTAGAATGATGGTCTCTCATAGGAAGCTTCTTCTTCCTCAATTTCTATTCCATGAAATTTGAAAATCTTGGATAAAAACATACCATAGGGAAAGGCAATGGTAACTCTGGACGAAGCCGCCACTTGAAGCATGTAACGAATTATAATGTAAGGAAGACAGAGGGGAGTTTTGGTGATGAGATGGTAGATAATAATGAGATCAACATTTGAAACCTTGTGAGAACTTCCTCCTCTGGCCGCAAGGTGATGAATGCTCATGCTGTGAAAGACCTTGGCCAATCCAACTAGATTTTGATGGCTGATGTCAGTGGTAGGATTTGTGAGAACACTTTCTTTGACACGTTCTTCTAAAAGGTGGAGGACGTCTAGCCAATCATCGCCATATAATCTGTTTCCACCGTGAGGAATTTCCAAGGCTTCTCCAACATTTTCAGGAGTGAGTTCCATATGTTTGCCTCGAACAAAGCTTGTGATTTTGGCCATGTCCTTGGTACAGTGAAGGTTAGAGTAGAAAACCTTGACCATGGAAGGACAAGAGCTTTCAGAGATTTGAAGAAGATCCGACCATTTTTGTGATTCGGTGTAGGGAAAGAAATTCCATCCTTTTGTTTGAAGTTCAAACAATGGATAGATCCTTCCAGAAAGAACAGATTTGTTAATCCATTTATCTGCAACGCTTTCCAGAGGCCTTTTCTTCTTTTTCTTTTCTTTCTTCGCAGATTTGGGTTCAACGGATTCAGGAACAACTTCCTCTTCTCGAATAACTATGATTGCCTGCTCTATAGAAGGTGCAGAAATCTTAGTGGAGGGAGAAATGGAAGAGATGCGAGAGGACCTACGAGGTGTGGAGGATGTTCTGGGTTTCTTGGGTTGCTTGGAAGTTACTGGTGAAGCTTGGGCTTGATCAGGAGGATAATCAGGGATGAGGTGAGGAGGTTTCTTCTGCGATGATAAGGTGTAAGTGGCTTTCTTGAGACGAACCATGTTGAGAAATTCAGACAGAGAAAGTTTGAGTGGACCGAGTCCACTTAAATAAATGGTGAGGCGGTGGTGGGAGTAACCGTTGGGTGATAACGGTTATAGGGAAAGAGAAGGCAATCAATGCCATTTCTAACATATGTCACATAACTGATGTGGCGCCCAAATTCAAATAATTTTGAATGAGAGATATTTCATATTATTTTACCTTCCTCAACTACCTCATATCCGTAGTTGATGAGAGTTCAAGAGGGAGTTCGAACGAGTACACTTCCGAGAAGGTTTTATATCGCAACAATATATATTTTTCAATTATGGAGATTTAATAATATGTAATTTGCTCTTGATGAAAGTGAAACTTTCTTCAACAAGAGGTTTTGTAAATATATCAGCTAGTTGATTTTTGGTATCCACGAAAATCATTTTAACTTCTTTTTTCTGAACATGATCCCTAATAAAATGATGTTTGATATCAATGTGTTTAGTTCTAGAATGTTGAATAGGATTTTTTGTAAGATTAATAGCACTTGTGTTATCACAATAGATTGAGATGCAAGGATACCTTATAGAATAATCTTCAAGTTGATTTCTAATCCAAAGGAGTTGAGAGCAACATACTGAAGCTGAGATGTACTCGGCTTCGGTTGTAGAGAGTGCAATGGTTCCTTGCTTCTTGCATGACCAAGATACTAAAGATTCTCCCAAGAGTTGGCAAGATCCACTTGTGCTCTTCCTCTCAACTTTATCACCCGCAAAGTCAGCATCACAATATCCAACTAGCTCGAAGTGAGTTTTCTTTTTATACCAAATTCCCAGATCAGTTGTGCCCACAAGGTATCTGAAGATTCTTTTCACGACTATTAAATGTGATTTTTTTGGGGAGGTTTGAAATCTGGCACATAAACCTACATCAAACACCATATCTGGCCTGCTGGCAGTTAGATATAACAATGAACCAATCATGTCTCGATATTCTTTCTCAGATACATATTTACCTTCCTCATCTTTATCAATACTTGAGGATGGATGCATAGGGGTAGCCATTTGTTTGGCTTCATTCATTTTATATTTTTTGAGAAGATCTTTAACATATTTTTCTTGAAAAATAAATATGCCTTCCTCAAGTTGTCTAATCTGTAAGCCAAGAAAAAATCTTAACTCACCCATCATGCTCATCTCAAACTCACTTTTCATAAGTCTACTAAATTCTTTGCACAAGTTTTCATTTGTTGCTCCAAAGATAATTTCATCTACATAGATTTGAACTAAGAGAAGATCATTTTCATGAATTTTTCTGAAAAGTGTAACATCAATCTTGCCTCTTGAAAAACCATTTTTGATCAGGAAGTTACTCAACCTTTCATACCAAGCTCTTGGAGCTTGTTTTAATCCGTATAAAGCTTTAGAAAGTTTAAAAACATGATTAGGTTTTTGTTGGTCAATAAATCCAGGAGGTTGATGTACATAAACTTCCTCATTTAGATATCCATTTAAAAATGCACTTTTAACATCCATTTGAAAAAGTTTAACATTCTTGTGAGCAGCATAGGCAAGAAGAATTCTAATTGCTTCCAAACGAGCAACAGGAGCATAGGTCTCATCATAGTCTATACCTTCCTCTTGATTGTATCCTTGTGCAACAAGTCTGGCTTTATTCCTTGTGACCTTGCCATTTTCATCTAGCTTGTTTCTGAAGACCCATTTTGTTCCAATCACTGATTGATAGGCAGGTGCTGGAACCAGTTTCCATACTTCATTTTTCTTAAATTGAGTAAGTTCCTCTTCCATGGCTTCTATCCATGAATCATCTTGAAGAGCATCATTTAAGTTTTTAGGCTCAATTTCAGATATGAAGGCCATACTTGATGATTCTTTCCTGAAAGACATTCTGGTTCTGAAGTATCTCCAATGATTTGATCTTGAGGATGATGAACCACCATCTTCCAACTTCGAGGCATGTCTTGATTCTGAGAGTTCTCATTGTTATTTGATTGCTTTGGGGAAGTTTCAGGTTCAGGAGTTGACTTGTCTTGCTCTTCCTTATCATTGAACTTTCCGGAGCTAACTAGATCTTCTTCTGACTCATCATCCTTTCTTTTATTAACAAAGTTATCAATTTCATCAAAAATCACATGCATACTTTCTTCAACTATTTTGGTTCTCAAATTATAAACCCTGTATGCTTTAGATGAAGTAGAGTAATCAAGAAAAAATGCCTTTGTCAGACTTTGAATCAAATTTGCTAAGGTTGTCCTTGTTATTCAACACATAACAATTACAACCATAGATGTGAAAATAAGAGATATCTGGCTTTTTGTTTTTCCAAAGTTCATAGGGAGTTTTGTTCAAGCCTTTTCGAATGGTGACTCTATTCAGAATGTAACAGTAAAGGTTTATGGCCTCAAATTTCAAAAATATTTCTCAATGTTTGAATCATTTAACATGGTTCTTGCCATTTCCTGCAAGGTTCTATTCTTCCTTTCAACAACTCCATTTTGTTGTGGAGTTCTTGGACAGGAGAAATTATGTGACACTCCATGTTTGTCAAAGAAGGTTTGGAAAAAACAGTTTTCGAACTCTCCTCCATGATCACTTCTTACAGTAATCACTTTGGAATTTTGTTCATTATGAACTTTCTTGAAGAAAACCTTGAAAGCTTGAAATGAGTCATCTTTGTTTTTCAAAAATAACACCCAAGTGTATCTTGAGTAATCATCAACAATTACAAAACCATATCTTTTTCCACTTAAACTTGCAGTTTTAATAGGTCCAAACAAATCCATGTGCAACAATTCCAAAGGTTTATGAGTGGAAATCAGATTAAGTAGACTGGAAGTTTGGATTTGACTTGTTTCCTTGAGTACAAGCTTCACAAACTTTATCTTTCTCAAATTTTATTTTAGGTAGACCTCTCACAAGTTCAAGTTTAGAGAGTTTGGAAATGGTTTTCATACTAGTGTGACCAACTTTCCTATGCCAGATCCACTTATCATCATTTGCTGATACAAAGCAGGTTTCACTTGGTAACTCATCTAGATCCAAATAATATAGATTTTTACTTCTGAATCCTGTAAATAAGACTTTTCCAGAAGATTCTTCAGTAATCAAACATAATTTGTTTTTAAAAATGACATTGTGTCCATTTTCACAAAGTTGACTAATACTGATTAAGTTATATTTCAATCCTTCAACATATTGAACTTTCTTAATAGAAGCATAATTTTGTTTACCTATTGTACCTATACCTTTTATCCAGGCTTTGTCATTGTTACCAAAGGTAACAAAGCCTCCCTGTACTTTCTCTAAAGAGAGAAACTTATCTTTTTCGCCTGTCATGTGCCTTGAACATCCACTGTCTAACAGCCACAGCCTTTTCTTGGATGCTAAGAGGCACTCCTGCATTTGTCATTAAAAGAGACTTAGGTACCCATAGATCTTTGGGTCCTTGAGGGTTAGTAAACCTTCTATAGTTAACCTTTTCTCTTTTGAAGCAATTTGAGATATGATGGCCAAATTTTTTACAATATGAACATTGTACACTTTGCTTTTTGCCATGATAAGAATATCTATAAGCATGATTATGATGTTTATGATCCTGTCTTTCTTTGTGCTCAGAACCATTTTGATGTAAGAATTCTCTGTAAGATCTTTCAGGTTTTTCAAACGCTTTTTGAATTTGCACAAAACTATCTAGATCAGTTGTCAGCACTTTGATCTTTTCTTTTAATGACTCGTTTTCCTTTTCAAGATTTGCCATGAGAAGGTTTGGCTTTTCAGCAACTTTCTCATTTAGCAGCTTATGTTGTTCAGAAAGTTTAAAGTGTGAGTTTTGCAAGGTTTTGACTGAGGCTACAAGATATTCATTTTGCTTCCTCAGTTCTTCATTTTCATTTTTGGATTCACATAACTGATTTTTGAACAACATGCATTTTTGAGATAAGATATTTGAGTCATTTAAAAGATTGTCAAACATGCTTTCCCATTTTAGACATTTTGAACATGAACTACATTCAGAGGGTTCAGTGTCACTTACTTCCTCTTGGTCAGAATCTGCCATAAGACATAAGATGGTTGATTCTTCTTCCGGTTCAGACGATGACTCATCTGAATCATCCCACGTAGCCATCAATGCCTTTTTATTCTGGGGTTGTTTCTTGAAGTTCCTTTTATTTAAGTTCGGGCAGTCTTGCTTTATATGTCCTGGCTTGTTACACTCGTAGCAAACAATGGGTGACTTGCTACTTTCTCCTCTTGGGAAGTTTCTTCTGGATGGTGGAAACCTTCTATTGTCTCTTCTTACCTTTCGACATTTTTGAATTTTTTTTGATATAAGAGCAAGTTCATCTTCTTGGTCAGAAAGTTCCTCTTCTGAATCTTGATATTCATCTCCAGATTCTTGTGCTGCCTTTAGTGTTGCAGCTTTGGATTTTTGAGATGAACTTTGTGTTGCCTTTTGGGAAGTTTTGAGTGCTATACTTTTTGATTTCTTTGGGTGAAGTTCCTCCATTATTTCTTGCTCATGGACTTTTAGTGAGCCTAAAAGTTCTTCAATCCTCAGAGTGGCAAGATCCTTTGCTTCCTGAATGGCTGTTACTTTAGGCCTCCACACTTTTGGTAAGCTCCTAAGCAACTTCCTTACTTTGTCCTGATTTGAGTAAGTTTTTTCCAGAGACTTCATTCCATTCTCAATTGTGGTAAACCTACTAAAAATTTCATCTATGGACTCATCTTCATTCATTTTGAACATTTCATATTGTTGGACCAATATGTTTATTTTAGCCTCTTTCACTTGATCCGTTCCTTCATGTGTTGTTTGCAATGTGTCCCATATTTCCTTTGCAGTGTCTTTTCCAACTATCTTGTCGTATTCAGACCTGCCAAGTGCACATGATAGAAAATATTTAGCTTTAGAGTTTAGTAGTACCATCTTTTTATCCTCTGTTGTGCATACTGCCTTATGCTTGGGTACTGTTGATCCATCATCATATGTAGTTGTAGGCACATATGGTCCATTTTCAACAATGTCCCATATGTCAGTATCTTGTGATTCAAGGAACATTCTCATTTGATCTTTCCAGTAGTAGTAGTGTTCGCCATTGAAGCCAGGGGGCCTGTTTGATAAAGCTCCTTCAGGAAGAAATGCAACTGAATTTGTATGACTCATCACTTCTTCCAGGATCTTTCCTCCTACACTGTGAAGTGTGCTCAACCCTTAGAGGTAGAGCTCTGATGCCAATTGAAGTGATTTGATGTCACAGAGAAGGGGGGTTGAACTGTGACTGTTTAAAATTTAAACTTCCTGAAACAAGCTAACTATCTCTCAAGATGTTTCTTGGAGTACAAAGGGTTAATGAATCAGTAATGACCAAACTTTCTAATGAATGGACAGTTGATAAAATGATCTTTTGAGAATGTAGATGGAAGCTTGAATATATGTTTCAATATTTAAGTTCAATAGAAATTCTTAATAAGAGATGTGTGCTGTGATGAACTTGTTAATATTGAATTTTTAAATGATCTAAACTTTCTAATGTGAGCAAGGTAAATATAAATGAGATAAGAGATAGAAAGTTTACACACAAGAGTTATAGTGGTTCACCCAACTTAGGCTACTTCCACTCCTCACTTCGGTGAGTATTTCCACTATTATCTCAAATAGTTATCTTTGCTTTTCAAGTCCCTCCAAGACCTAAAAGCTTACAAGATAGTTTGCTCTACCACTCTATCAACTGTCTCAACTTTAGAAACTTCAACAAGTTTAGAAAGTTCCACTTGCTAAACCTTCTTGCCAACACTCACCACCTTGGTAGCTTGGTAGAAGAGAGAAACAAGATTACAAATACAATAAAATGTTTGTGGGAAAAGAATAGCTTTGAATATTCTAAGTTTACATAAGATGAAGTGTAAGCTACTAGGACACTCAGTAAGTTGTATCCCAAAAAGATTTAGTGCTGAATCTGAGTGAAGATGAGAGAAAGTTTAAGACTGGCTAGGATGTACTTTCAGTGTTTTCCAGTAAGTTCTCTGACTATGAATGAAGCATTTCAACTGGTATTTATAGGCTTCCCTTCATTATATCCGTTGGAGAAGGCTCCACGTAGTTTCTGACTTGTAGCCTTGTCCTTGTGTCAGTGGAGTCAACTCTGTTGCAGTCCTGCAGGCTAGTCATGTTAGTCTTCAACGGATGGATTTTGTTTCTTTCATTGCGAACCTTCTCAAGCTTAACTCAGAGGCAATCAGTCTTTGATCTTCCTCGTACTGAATCTTAATAGTGTCTTCACTTGATGGCTGTACAATAGTGCTTTGATTCGATGCTTTTGTACATTCAATTGTGAGTGAGGATTTTCTAATTTATCTTTCCTTGAAGTAGCAAAGACAAGGAAGGTGTCTTTGATCCTTTTCATGTGTTGAAAGAACTTTCTCAAGACAGATTAATGAACTTTCTTGATATTCAAATTTTTGTCTGACTGCCTTTAACTTCCTTCTTGCAAATGTCTCTTGGTCCTGTCTTATATCATAAAGCTCAAGTAGAGACATTAGCTAACAATGATTAGAAAACATTTCACTCTTTGTCAAAGGTTTGATCATCACTCAAAACTCAAGATTTTAGGAATTGTCGCAACATCCTCCCCCTTCATCATTGTTGTCACATGGACTCTAAGAAAAATTAAAAAATCTGTAGCAAGAGCTGTAGGAGGCTGAGAGGTAGATGCGACCACCTTCTTCACCGGAGATGTAAATGACCCAATTGTTGGCTCCTTGCCAACATTCTTGCTAATGTAGAACCGCTTGTTCTTGCCACTTGTCCTTGGGTTTGGATCTTGGGGATACCTACATATTTTGCATTCCAATACATTAATTAGTTAGTGACTACTTAATTTAATAAATATATGCAGTATATAATTTAATATATACATCGTATCACTTGTAACTACAAGGTGGTTTGGCCATGCCACATAGGTACCTATTACTGCTCCACTTTGTCATCACATCGCCGCCTCGTAGTGCAGCAGCGGTGCATCCCTCAAATGCAACGTCAACTCTAACCTTCACATGATTAGGAGGTAAGGGTAGGTTGTGTAGTAACACACCTGGTCCGTTATATAAAATTCCCTTACCGATCATTCGTTGCGTTGGGCTTGTCAAATATAGGCTGCACTCATGAATGCCCTAAACCAATGATAAAGAAAATATTAATATGTTAAACCATTGAATACTCAGGTGACACAAGTATAGAAAGAAATCTAACGATTATTACCTCGGGAGACACAATAGTGCAACTATCTCTAACACTATTTGGGTTAGGGATAGGTAACTCATGCTCATCCTTCTCTACTGGTTCCTTATCCTTCTTGCTATCTTCCAATTCCTGAACCTTTTTGTATAATTGAGCTACCATTTTCCTCAACTCTTCTGTTTCACTAGCATCAGCATGGCGTCTTGTGCTTATGTGATCAGAAGATAGCGCTGGAGAGACACCAAATCCCATACCCCTTACCCGACCAGGATACTCCTTGATCGGTATGGCCTGAGAAAGGATGTCTTGTGACATATCTGATACATCCCCTTGTGACATAGACTGTGATAGGGTATCCTGTGACACACAACTATTATTAACAAATATTTTTAAATATTATCACTATTATTAACAAATGAAAACGTTAATCATACTTATAATTCTATCAGCCACTTCCCTAGTGGGTGGATGTTCAATCTGACCTTCCTTGTTTCGGCGGGCTTCTATCCACAATAAATGTCGATCAATTGATTGAGATGTTACATCTTCTCCTGCTTCCAACAGTTGTACATATGAACAAACAAATTGAAATTCACCAAACAAATTGAAATTCACCATTACTAATAGAAAGAAACCAAAAGATGCGTTAAAAACAAGTTATAATTAAGGATATTCTACATACCATTTCTTCCTCAACGTGGGGATACCCTTTAACCCCTGCTTTGTAAGGATAGGAGGATTTGACACCCTCTCACGATTTTCATTGCTTATTCTCTACATAAATACATTAGAATATATCAATGCATGGTTTAATGTCATATATACAAGTTATAAAGATTATTGTATATACCAAAAATTCTTCATCTTCTGTGCGTTTTCTCACAAAAGCGCTCCAATCATCTTGTTCTATGAATGATGCATATATTGATGGAGGCTTATGATTGATGTTCCCGTATTTGTCTCTCAATCACTTGTGAGCCAAGGCAGTTCGGAATGTCCGGTGTGCTCTTCCAGCTATCCTAAGTGTAATTTTCTTTCGATCCTCATCAACATCAAAGGATTTCTGCAAAAACATTATAAACAAAACGGTAGACTATAAGTATGTTTAGATTAATTAAGAAACAATACAATCCACAAATGTTAACTAATTTATATACCTGTATCTCATTCCAGATCTCATCTTTTAGCTCCTTCATAAATGGATCGTTATCCTTCCAATTATCGCGGGTAGTTGGGACTGTCTTCCGCATTGTGGCCCCAATGTATTGAATAAAGTCATTAGCATGTTTACCAATAGGTTGACCCCTAACATTTCATGTAACCTAAAAATATAGCATAAGTGTACAAATTTAGATACTCAAATAAAAAAATGAAACAATTAATTAGATTAATTCATAAGCATCCTATCACACGTTTTGGAGCCCCTTTACTCATATCGCGGATGATTTTCTTCTTAAAAGTCGGTCCACGGCTCATCGCCTTTTGGGTGGACTCGGGGGCACCATCATCACCGGGAGACGCCATTTACCGCAAAAAAAAACTAGACACGTAAGTAATTAAAAATGACAGTTCATAATCACACAGGTTTAAAAGAGAAATCAATGAATACACATTTAATTGATTAACAAATTAATAAAAATTAAATAGCATTCACTACATACATGTACATTTAAGCAACTCTTTTCCTTTTTCTCGTTTTATTGACATTTGCGCATCCCATATGAAATAATGGATTGATCCAAAGCCCTTCATTATGATCATTTCTAATATACACATCCTCCTCTATAGGTGTACTTGCCCCAAACAATGATTGTGATGTCCTGAAGAAAGGGTCATCCTCAATGTCAGCATATTCATGTGTTTCATCATCAATCTCATTAACAATTTTTTGTTAGTCAATAGAACAATGGCCCAACTCATATCAACTGGATCGGAAACATAGAACACTTGTTGAGCTTGTGATGCTAAAATAAAGGGCTCATCTTGATATCCCAACTTATTAAAGTTCACCCGCATGAACCCCAACTCATCCATTTGTACACTATTGTTATTGTCAACCCACTTGCATTGGAACACAGGCACTCAAAACATCTTGTAATCCAACTCCCATATGCGTTCAATGACCCTGAAGTATGACATATTCGCATATATGGGGTTTCTGTCTTTGGCACTTGATATATGCATAGATTCAGCTACAAGAGTCACCCCACTATTTTGCATTCTCCTCCGATCATCGTGTTCTTTTGTATAGAAAGTGTACCCGTTCATCAGATATCCGGTATAGGAGATAACATGTATAGCTGGACCTTTAGCTAACCATCTCAATCTTTCTGAAACCGAGCTAGGATTTGCAATAAACTCTTCAGAAATGTATTCTTTCAACCACTTTATAAAACACCGATTGTGTTCTATTGTTAACCAATTTTGACTCTTATTTGGGTACAAGCTCTTGAGTATGTCCTTATGTTTTACAACATATGACTCAACCTCATCAGCGTTGTGTAGAACATATAAGTGTGCTTGTTCCCACTCTTTCCTTGATATAGTCAATATTTCAAGTCCAGTAATCCCTTGCCCTGCACTTCTTCCTGTGTGACGAGACTATGGCAACCCTATAGAATGTTCAACATTAGATAAATAGTCGATACAAAATTCAACAACTTCTTCGACTATATATCGTTCAACAATACAACCCTCTGGTCGTGATCGGTTTTTCACATACCCTTTTAATATCTTCATGTAACGCTCAAACGGGTACATCCATCTCATGTAAGCTGGCCCACACAATTATGTCTCCCTAAACAGATGAATTGTCAGATGAATCATTATGTCAAAGAATGAAGGCGGGAAATACATCTTAAGCTCACACAAAGTCAGAATAATTTCTTTTTCCAAGGCTGGCAACTTTTCAGGGTCAATCACTTTACTACAAATTGCTTTAAAAAAGAAACAAAGTTTAGTTAAAGTATTCCGCACTTTGTTGGGCAAAATGGATCGTATAGCTATGGGTAGCAAATTCTCCATGAGAACATGACAATCATGAGACTTTAGACCCTTTAACTTAAGATCTTTCATCGATACGAGGTTCTTAATGTTTGAAGAGTACCCCTTTGGAACTTTAACTCCATCAAGAAACTTACAAAAATCTTTTTCTCTTTCTCGGATAGAGTATGAGCAAAGGAGGTAGATATGTCTGACGCTTCCCTTTCTTTACGTCCCAACTCGCCTCAATCCCATACTAACCAAGTCCAGCCTTGCCTTGATGCCATCTTTAGTCTTCCTGGGCACATTAAGTAGGGTACCAATGAGACTATCAAAGATATTTTTTTCAACATGCATCACATCAATGAAATGTCTTACGTATAATGACTTCCAATATGGCAACTCAAAGAAAATCGACCTTTTTTTCCACCCTCGTGACAAGGTCTCCCGCAAAGGTTTCCGAATTTAATATTCAAATCTTTTACTTTTTCAAACAGTTGTGCACTGTCAAAGGCAAAGGAGTTTCTACGCTCTTCTCAGATTCCCATTGAATGCCTTTCTCCACGATCGATAATAATGATTTGGATTCAAAAATCTACGATGCCCAAGGAAGACATTCTTCTTACCATGATCCAACCGAATCCAATCTGTATTATCTTCACAGATAGGGCATGCACACTGGCCTTTGGTACTATATCCCGACAGATTACCATATACTGGAAAATCATTAATTGTGCCGAAAATCATAGCCCTCAAGGTGAAACTTTCTTCTCTATATCCATCATACACCACTACACCTGTCTCCCACATTTGCTTCAAGTCTTCAATTAAAGGAGCCAAGTATACATCGATATCATTTCATGGTTGTTTCGGCCCAGAAATTAACAAAGACAACATCATATATTTACGCTTCATGCATAGCCATGGAGGTAGGTTATAAATCACCAAAATCACAGGCCATGTACTGTGAGAGCTACTCTAAACACCATGCGGGTTAAATCCAACAGTAGACAATGCAAGTCGTAAGTTTCTCGGTTCATTCCCAAAATCAGGGTAATCAATATCAACTTTTTTTCCATTGAGGAGAATCTGTCGGGTGCCATAACTTGCCATCTTGAATCCTTTAATCCTCATGCCATGTCAAGTTTTTTGCATCTTCTGAACTACGATACATACGCCTGAATCTGGGAATTATGGGAAAATACCATAAAACCTTCTCTGGAGCCGAATCTTCCTTCTTATACCGTGAGGCTTCACATTTAGGACACGACTTTAACGACGCATATTCATTACGAAATAAAATGCAATCATTACGACAAGCATGTATTTTCTCATAGCTCATCCCAATAGATCGTAATATTTGTTTAGCCTCATATGTCCGACTAGGAAGCACATTATCATTTGGCAACATATCTTTCAATAGTGTGAGTAAGTCCGTAAAGCTCTTATCAGTCCATCCAAGGTCTGAGCTTCAAGTTAAACTAATTTAACATTGCCGATAATCTTGTGAATTTAGTACAACCGTCATATAATGGCTTCTCCGCATCACTTATCAACTTCTCAAACATTTGAGGACAATCACGAAGATCTTCTTCAACCGCATTTGCCATCTCTTCAAAACGGTCACCATCATATGTATTTGTACCGGTGTCCTCTGACGCATATCTCCCACTATTCCCCATATTCGAAGATTCACCTCTTGTCTCACCGTGCTTTGTCCAACAGGTATAAGTTTGATCAATCCCATTGCTCACTAAATGCCATTCCAATTCCTTAACATTAACTTTGTTTGTATAACAACAACTTAAACACGGACATACGATTCTACTAAGATCTGTTGTATGCCCAACTACAAACCCAATAAAATCTTCCACTCCATCATTATATTCCTTCGACAAACGATTGGCAGACATCCACTTTCGATCCATATTTGCCTATGAATTGAGAAATGAAACAACACCAAGGCATTCAGAGCAACAACATAGGCTATGTCGTTAATGCAAGACAAAATTGAGATTAACAAAAGCCCAATTAGATAAACCAAGACTAAAACTACCACTTCTCTCAACAACAACACACAGACTATATCAAATTTCTAACAAAATTTTGACAGAACCTCCCCTAAAATATGGACATTCCAAAATTTATACAACACCTGTAACAAAATAAAATATCATACCAACCAAAGACAAGGGTCCACATAGGCCAAATATAAACAAATAAAAACTTCAGATTCAACCATTTCTCTAAAACGATCTGCAATAACATCTCTATTATCTCATTCTTCATTTAACATAATGAGAAAAAACACTAACATTAATAATAATTATACTAAAAAACCTATCAGCTAAAAACACATTAACATTGATCCCTCCAAGTTCCTCATCAACCATTTCTCAATCATATCTAAACACAACTACAAAAACCTAAAACCAATAAATAACTTAAAGAATGAGATAATTTTACTAGTTTAGGTCCCTGCATTTAGCTACTTTATATGTTTTTGGACATTTCAAAAAACAAAAATAAGAGAATACTGAAAAAAAAGGGTCTTGAATATGCCTAAATGCAAATGGAGGATACTGCAGTTGAGAATAATTGCAGGTAATTCTAATCCCACATACTAATGTGCTGTACTATGTTTTTGATTTTCCATTTCGTTTTGATTTTCCATTTCAAAGCACGAGGATAGGGTTGGAAAACAATGAGTTCCTTAAAAAAAAATGAAAGTGTTTTAGGGGAAAAAAAAGGAAAGCAAGAAGAATGGGAACAGATGAAACCTGTTGGTAACAGAAGAAGGTGCGACGGTGCGACGGTGGGAACAGAAGAAGGTGGTGGCGACGCGACAAACAACGAGGATGTAAGCAAAGGTGCGACGGTGCGACGGCTGTGAGCGATGGTGCGACGTCACAAACGGCGAGGCCAACAACAACGATGAGAGGAAGGAGCTTCGAAGGTGAGAAACGCAAGCAGAGATGGTGGCGACACTGAGAGGAAGGAGTAACAATGGCGACGTTGAGAGAAACTCGAGAGAGAGAGAGATATACGACAGTGGGAGTGACTGGTACTGAGAAACGCGGGCTGAATTAAAATTAGTATTTGACAATAAATAGCGCTTTATCTCTGAAGCGCTACTTTAGGTCAGACAATAAGTAGCGCTTTCTATATAGGCGCTACTTCAGGTTAACACAATAAATAGCGCTTTCTGCATTAAGCGCTACTTTTTCTTGCGTCCTTCTTTAAATAGCGCTTCTCAGTTTAAGCGCTACTTATTCCTCCACTATAAGTAGCGTTGATTTTATAAGCGCTATTTATTTCTTTACCCTTCAGTAGCGTTTCTTAGTTAAACGCTACTTAAAGTACTCTACCTAATTTTAAGTAGCACTTCCATATTTAAACGCTATTTAAAGTGGCGCCATCTTTTAAAGAATCTGTTGTAGTGATTGAAGACATCCCAACGGATTACTCCACCAATCAAAGTACAATAAACTAGATGAAACTCACGTGTGTTGCACGTGTTTGTTTATATTTTATACAAAATATATTTTAAAAAAACGTGTATAAGCTATATATATATTTTAAATTTATAAAAAATATTAATTTTATACAAATCTCTTAACAAATTGGTGTTCACTCAATTGATAGTCATATTTTGGCATGTTTTTAGTTTTTGTTGACAGACATGGTAGAGATATTCTCATCTTGAAAGATTTGGTTTTAGTTTTTTTTCTTTGGGCCTTAGCCCTTCTTACAAAAAAAAAATGCAAATAAATAAAATTTTATTAATTATATAATAACATGTAATAATTAAATATCCCATCAAAAAAATATAATAATTAAGTATAGTCATACTGAAACATTGTATTAACTAACTCTTTTATTTATAAATTATTTTTTGTATATAATATTTGTTATCATGTTTAATAATTGGAATTACTAATTTTTAGTAAGATTATAATTGAAACTTTAATATGTCAAAAGATAACTATTTCAAATAAGTTCATTAATCATGTTATGGTATTATATTTGTTTTAGTTAAATATGTTTTTAGTCCCAATTCAGGGACTAAAAGCATGTAGTTTTATTATTTGTAGGGACTAAAAAGTGGATATAAGGACTAAAAACAAAATTTGTGATAATTATAGGGACTAAAAACATATTTTATCCTATTTTTTCTTATGCATATTTCTTTTCCTGGTTGTCAGTAAATAATTTCAATCCTTATGGTTATATTATTGTTGATGATGAGATATGTATTGTCTATGATAAAATATAGATTTTATCAAATGTGATTTCATATAAGTTAGTAATTATTATTTGCTTTTGGTTATAATCGCTAAATAGAATATAATTATTGGATGTTATTTTATTCTACAAATTGATGTTATTTTATTCTACAAATAAAGTATCATTTGGAGTCATTTATCAACGAAATTATTTATAAAATAAGTATTTTTGTATTGGTGTCACCTTTTCTAATAATCTTTATTTAAATTATTTAATCTCTTGCAATAAGGAGTTTTATTCCATTACACATTCTTAATGTAATATTAATGCTTATAAGTAGCATAATTGATATTTTTGTTGTAAATATAGTAAAATTTAAGTCTTATAGCATAATTGGTATTTCTAGTATAATATTAATATTTCTAATTTTTATAGTAAAGATAATATTATAATTGACCTTCAATTGATATAACCTCCGGTGATAATAAAGATTTTTTTGAACCTTCAATTGAAAATATTTTACTTATCCTTTAAATTTCATGTTGAGTCATTTTAATATGTGATACATTATAAATATCTTTCAATTATTTTTAAGATATTTGTTAAATAGAAAATAACACTTAATATTTGATGATTATATTTAATATTTTATAGTGTAACTTAATTGTATTTTTAGTTTTTTAAATTAGTATTAATAATAAACATTACCATTAAAAATTTTTGATATTTAATAGAAAGTCTAAGAAATTTCATATCTAATAGTTGATACAATTAATATTTGAAAGAGTAATGAAATGATGAAATTAACTAATAAGAGTAATTGAAAGGTTATAACCCATGGTGTAAAATAAATTTGTATTTAATTATAAAGCTCAAGTTTTTTTCTTATATATATATATATTAGATAATATACGATATCATATAATTTTTTAAGATAACTTTTTTCAATAGTAAATAGCATGCTCTTATTTTTGTCATTAACTAATTTTATTAAATAAAATTATATTTTATATTTCATTACAGTATTTAATAAATTAAATTGTAGTTTAGTTATATTTTAGGTATTTTTCACAAATTATAATTAACAATTGAAGGTTGTAACTCACAAATTAAAATAAATTTTTATTTAATACGAAAGCTCAAGTCTCTTTAAATTTAATTAATAATATAATTAATATTTGATAATAATAATAATAATAATAATAATAATAATATCTAAATAGAGTAATAAAATGATAAAATTGATTAATAAGGATAATTGAAAGGTTATAACACATAAATTAGAAAAAACATGTATTCAATGTTATAGCTCAAGTTTCCTTTAGATATATAGATAGATAGATAGATAGATCTAGATATCTAGAGTGTTGTCATTATCTAATTTTAGCAAATAGCACTATATTTATAATTGATAATAACGTTTAATAATTTATAGTATAATTTAATTATTTTTTAAATATTTTTCTCAAGTTGTAAATAATAGTTAACATTATCATTAAGCAATTTTAATATTTAATAGAATGTCTAAGAATTTTTTATATCTAAAAGTAAACACAACCAATAATAAAATAAACTTATCAATATAATAATATTTAATAATAGTATCTAAATAGAATAATAAAGTGATAAATTTATGAATGGCAAATGAAAGGTTGTAACTCATGAATAAAAATAATTTTGTATTTAAAGCTAAAACTCAAGCTTCTTTTACATATATACATTTATTTTTTTTTAAAATGCGTGAAAGTTTTATAATTTAATTATGTAAAATATTGTATGAAAGTTTTATAATTTAAATATGTAAAATATTGTATACAAACCTCTCAACAGATTGGTGTTCACTTGATACATAGTCATCTTTTAACATGTTTTAGTTCTTATTGACGGATTTGGTAGGGTTATCCCCATCTTGAAGAGTTAAGTTTTAGTTTTTTTTTTTTGGCCTTAGGCCATCCTTACTAAAAAAATATAAATAAATAAAATTTTATTAATTATAGAATAACACGTAATAATTAAGTATTCCATCAAAAAAAGTAATAATTAAGTATAGTCATATTGAAACATTATATTAAGTAACTCGTTTATTTATAAATTATTTTGTGTATATAATATTTATTACCATGTTTAATAATTTGAAATATCAATTGTTTAGTAAGATTATAATTGATTTTCAAAAAAAAGTAGGATTATAATTGAAACTTTTTTATGTCAAAGGATAACTCTACCAAAAAAGTTTATTAATTGCGTTATGGTGTTATATTTTTTTGTAAGCATTTTTTTTTTTGATACCAAAAAAGTTTATTAATTGATTTTCATATGCATATTTTTTTCGTATATTTTTTTTCTTGATTATCAACAAATAATTTTTATCCTTATAGTTATATTATTGTTGACAATGAGATATGTAATTGTCCACGATAAAATATAGATTTTATCAAATGTAATCTAATATAATTTAACAATTATTATTGATTTTTGTTTATCATCGCAACATAGAATGTAATTATTTGATGTTATTTTATTCTACAAATAAAATGTTATTTGAAGTCATTTATCATAGAAAATAATAATAAATTAAGTACTCTAACATCGGTGTCACATTTTGTAATAATCTTTATTTGAATTATTTAATATCTTACAATAAATAATTTTATTCCATTACACATTTCTAAGTATCATAATTGATGTTTTTTATTGTAAATATAGTAAAATTTAAGTTTTCATCAATCATACGGATTGTTGTCATTCTCATTTAATATTTTTTGTATATATTTTCATCAAATTTTGGTACTATATTTTGGTTATTCAATTATGTCATTAAATTATGTATTTATTTTTTAAACTATATTTTATATGTTAAATTTTCCAGTAACATTTGTCATAGAACAATATAGTTTTTATTCACCATGATTATTGAATAATAAATAATTATTTTTAAAATGAATTAATCATGCATTAATAATAAGAAGTTTAAATAAAATTAAAAATGCAATAAACAACGATATGATAACAAATTTGATCATAACTTACGATGAAACATATTTTTAGTAAATTCACTAATTTAAAATAACTATATATATATATATAAGAAAACTAATAGTAAGCAGTCTCTTAATTAAAAGAACTATTATAGTAAAATTGCACCAAATTTTTTTAAAATATCTTTTTAAAAATATGATTTCACATAATTCTCTTGTTAGGATGCTTTAGACATTATGGTCACAAATAACTAAACATATGAATAGGAGTATATGTCATAACTAATAAACAAATTCAAAGAAATAATAAGGTGGGTTAATACTAACATAAAAATAACTATTTTTCACTGTTTATTTGTATGACTTAATTTCACATATTAGGATTGTTTTTTAAAGAATTTTAATTTTAATCATTAATGAGATATTGTTAATAGAAAATATATTTAATTTTTATAGTCACTATAATATTATAATTGACCTTCAATTGATATAAACTCCGGTGATAATAATTTTTTTTTGAACATATTAATCACATTAAAAATTAAAATAGAGAACATTTTACTTATCTTTTAAAATTGATGTTCAGTCATTTTAATATATGATTCATTATAAATATCATACAATTATTTTTAAGATACTTTCTAAGAAAATAGTACTTAGTATTGTCATGAACTAATTTTATTAAATAAAACTATATTTTATATTTGATAAGAATATTTAATAATTTATAGTGTAACTTAATTGTATTTTAGTTTTTTTTTCAAATTGTAATCAATAATTTACAAAATAGCACTTAGTATTGTCATGAACTAATTTTAATAAATACCACTATATGTTTTATTTAATTAATAAGAGCAATTGAAAGATTGTAACTCATGGATTAAAATAAATATGCATTTAATTTTAAAACTCAAGCTTCTTTTACTTATATATATATAGATATAGATAGATATAGATATAGATTAGTTCTTCTACCCTCCTTATGGATAAACCACCCCCATGATATGGTTTTAATATGTGAAACTACAAAGTTATGATCAACCACCCCTCCTTTAAAAATAATGTAATTCCTCAACAACCATAACGACCATACAACCGCTAAATGAAGGTGACACAAAGAGTCACAACAAGGGAGTTGGATTGTGACCCTTTGAAAATTACCTTTAATAATTTTAACCTGAAACTTTGAGAACGTTCTCTCAAGTTGATACTTGGAAATGAGTTGATTAGTATAAAGTAATGTTACTGAACATTCTCTTATATGCACATGTTTCATAGAACACTTTAAATGAATGTCCTCTTAGATGTGTGGGTTCAATACAGAATGATTTATGTAGTGACGTGTCACGTGAACCTCCTCTAGTTAATATACTCATGTTGGCACAAAACAGTTTTACTGAATACGCTCTACTTAAGAAGGTTCCAGGCAGTGAACTTTCTCAGATAGATGAGTAGGTTCTCTGTAGTGAACTTCCTTCTGCAGAGTAAGTTCTGTTCAGAGTGAGTTTTATGATGTGTTATGCATAAAAATGTTTCGCAATATTTGTAACGATTAGTAATCATTTAAACATGATCATTTAGAAAAAGTTAAAAGCTAATCAGATTATCTAAAGATATTTCATAAAAAGATTGATAATCAGTGCAAAACACATTCATGAGTAAGTTTGCAAGTTAATAACAATGTGTTCAACAACAGAAGCTTCTAATGATAAACACAATTTTAGCATAAGCTTCTAAAGATTGACATGAGCTTTAAAACAGAACACAGGTTATCTGAACACAATACAGTTTTATTGAACTTTCTCTTATTGAGAAAATGGCATGTGAAAGCGAATGATGTGCAGTCTGACTAGACGTGAGGAAGTTCTGTTTTGAGCATCAGTCAGTTAATTACTTTTTAGAGAAAGATGTTGCATGAGCAAAAAGTAAGTATGCAGAGATAAGGGAGGAGAATATTGCACAACATATTTATAGTGGTTTTAGGCTACGTCCACTCCTCACCCACCGTGAGTATTTCCACTATTCCTACGGAACAGTACAAGTTGCATTATTCTTTTTAACAGCTTCTCCAAGCTGCCTTCCTTCATAGAAGCTAGTATTCTTTCTTCAAGCCTCTTCAGGCTCTACATGGCAGTTTGTACACAGCTATGCGTACTGTAGTCACTTGAGAAACTCTTCCTAAGTTTAACAAGTATTTCCCCTGAAGCTTCTCACCAACACTCACCCACTAGGTAGCTTGGGAGAACGAAACAAGGTACATAAGTACAAGGTTTAGTTTGTGGGATCTGTCATAGCTTGATTACACTAATTTGCTAAGTGAATATTAAATAATGAACAAGCTAAACACACTCTTAAAGATATCCCAAGGTGTAAAGAACATATACAAAAGAGTGAGAAAGAGGGGAATAAAGGAGAGCAAAGGTGAATGTCGATAAGGCTTGTGTTTATCTCTCTTCCTCTTTAATTGTGATGCATTTTAGCTGAAGAACACTCATGGAGTGGATGTGCTTTGAAGGAATAAGCTGAACATGCTTATGCAGTAAACTTCCTCCAAACTTCCTCTCGTGAGATAAAGTTTAAGGCAGGATGGAGAACGATGGGGATGATACAAATCTGTTGAAGCTCGGTGTAAACCCACTCTCACACCTTTCTCTTAACTGCATTTCATGCTTAAATAGAGGTCCAATGATAATATATCTGTTTCTATAGTTTTCGAGACAGTTTAGACCGTTGGGAGACTCTCTCTTTTGTTCTGCGACCAGATCTGCTTTGTGATAGAAAGGTACACAGCTTTTGCAAGTGCTGTCTCCACGTGTTGACTTTTTCCAATGGACTATTATGAACTTTCTCAGGAGAACCTTGTGAACCTTCTCTCGAACTTTCTCTCGAATATTCTGATGAACTTCCTCAGAATTCTGATGAACATTCTCCTGAACGTTCTGATGAACTTTCTCAGGAGACTTCAGATGACCCTTCTTATGAGACATATGATGAATCTTCTTATGACGAACTTTCTCATGAGGCAAAAGATGAGCTTCTCATGAAGCTTTTGTTGCTGAACCTTCTGGTCGCGCTACGGGAATGCTTTTGGAGAAGCTTTTGAGCACTTCTAAGTGAGAGAAACTTGACAGTAAATAACTGATAATGATTCTGAGGATCTTTTATTGTAGTTTACTGCTGATGAACTTTCTCTTGATTGGAATTCTACTGTTTGCACGAACCGTCTCTTGTTTCTGTCACGAGTCTTCTTATACTTGTGTGACACTTGATTTGTCTTTGAGAGAGTTGAGATCTTAAATGCTTTTGAGGTAACATAACATGATATTTTCTCACAGATGCATACTTGGGCAGTGACAATATCTTATGCTTAGTAGTTGCACTACTCTAAAGATCCAACAGCAAACTCAAGAATTTTCTCTTGTCAAGAACTTTCTCTGCTCATTTATGAGTTTTCTCTCTTCTTCTCTCTTGTGAACCTTCTTGTGCAGATCACTTGTGACTTGGTAGTAAACTTATGATGTCTCAATGAAGCTTGTAATACTACTGTTATAATCTTCTGATGCTACTCTGATTCTTCAGTTGTTGAGTAGATTATACACTTGATGGTCTAAGTAACTTCCTACTTTTAAACATCCTCAAGTGCAAACATCAGTAGATCACCATTCATAATACTTAAGATTTAGTTCATAAGGTTTATTGTCATTAAAACCACATATCAAAATGGATTTTGAACCTAACACTAACCACACAATATGTTTTACCTTCTTTAATTTCTTCCCCCCTAATATGGCTCCATGCTGTAGGAAGTGATTAACTCCAACACTATGATATACCCCCACTAAACCCAACCACTCATAAATTGCACACCACACCTTATAAGAGAATGAGCAAGAAGAAAACAAGTGACTACAATTCTCACCTTGGCGAAAACAAAATACATGGGAGGTTCCATGGCTGCTGTCATTATTGATCCCTCTGTAATGTAATGCTTCCCTAGTTGGAAGCTGGTCATGGAACAAACACCATGCGGAAAAAGCTATATTAGACAGAACAACACACTTTCAAAGCCACTTATAAGCTTTCCCAACCGCGGGATCTGTTGGTGCTGTGATGAGAAATTTCTGCATCTTCATGTACCCAGATTTTGGAGTATACCCACTGATAATGTCTGGAATCCATGCCCATGAATCTATTTTATCCCATTGAATAAATATTGTAGCCAACATGCACTCTAAATCGCGTACCCAATTCTCTTCCCAATCGAATAAGCGTCTCCTCCAATTCCATAACCACACCCATTTATCATCGCACCAACATCCCATGTCTGCCACTTTAGCGTTTTTTTCCACAACCACATTAAACAGTCTCGGATAATTATCCTTAAGAGCACTCTGCCCACACCAACTGTCATTCCAAAAACTCACTTCAATGCCATTGCCTAGCTTCCTTTTAACCGAATCAATGAACCATAGTGAGCTACTACCTCTGTCAAAATCATTTGATAACAAGTCCCTCCACCAAGTAGACATCATGATGTTGCTATTGTTAGTTGCTGCACTAAGCACACTGTGGTGCAGCGGGCCGTATTTAAAAGTCAGTAAGTCAAGCAAGATTGCATTCCTTTCCACCAAGCACCTCCACTTCCATTTTGCCAATAATGATAAGTTAAATAATTCAAGATCCTTAATTCCAAGGCCTCCTTGATAACTTTTCCCAACTAATCCAATTAGTTTTATGGGTCTCCATTCCACCACCCCATAAAAACTCTCTTTGAATTCTCTTTAGTGTACTTAAAATCGTTTTGGGTGCCTTATAGAAGGAGAAGAAATACAGAGGCACACTTGTAAGAACTGAGTTTATAAGGTTAACTCTACCTCCTAGGGACAAGTGACTTCTGCTCCACCTGGACAATATCTTCTTCATGGTTTCCACCACTGGCCTCCACGTAGAACATCTTCTAGTATTGGCTCCAACCAATATGCCTAAAAACTTAAATGGTAACAGACCAACTCAACAAGCAAGAAAATTCGAAGTTGCAGTTAAAAATGAGTCTTCAATATTCAGACCAAACAAATTGCTTTTGAAAAAATTTACTCTGAAGCTTGAAACCAACTCAAAGCCTCTCAAATTTGACTTAATGCACCAGAGGTTATCCCATGATTCTTCGCAAACAAAAATGGTGTCATCCGCAAATTGTAATAAGGAAAATATAGATCTTGATGACTGAATACCCCTTCAAAAGATCCAATTCCACAGCCTTTTTAGTCAAGCCTGCTAGCCCTTCTGCCGCTATTAGAAGTAAAAATGGCGCCAGTAGATCTCCCTGCCTTAACCCTTTTTTAACCTTAAAGTCTTTCGTGGGGCTACCGTTCACCAATATGGACATTGAACTCGAGAAAATGCATGCCTTCATCCATCTTCTCCAAACTTCACCAAAACCCATCCTTGCCATCATATAATCTAGGAAGCGCCAACTAGTTGAGTCGTATGCTTTTTCAAAATCCATTTTCAGCAGGAAGCACTTATCTTTTCTCCTTTTTGCTAGATCTATCAACTCATCTATCACTAACACATCGTCAGAAATCTGTTTGTTTGGAAGAAAAGCTATTGACATGAGGAGATGACCTTTCCCAACACTTTCTTAAGCCTAGTGGCAAGCATCTTCGCAATGATTTTATAAAAACTCTCAATGAGCGATATAGGCCTATAATCTGAACGAGAATGAGGGTGGTCCTTCTTTGGGATAAGAGCCACAAAAGATACTGTAATGGCCTTAGGTAGGTATGCATAAGAGTGAAATTCATGCACTAACTCATAGACCTCAGTTCTCACTACCTCCCAACATGACTTGAAAAATTTGAAACTAAATCCATCTGGCCACGGGCTTTTATTTCCGTCACAATTCCACAATGCTTCTTCAACCTCTTCAATTGTGAAAGGCGCGGAAAACACCTTATTATCTTCACCGGTAATCTTTTTAAAACTGACTAGAACGGGTTTGAGATAAACAAATAACTTAACAAAAAGACAAACCTTAACAGAGAACCAAGTTAAATCACATTCCAAACGATAACAAAGATATAGACGACACATTACGATGGTTGAGAGTAACAAAAATGTTGAAGTCACATTACATGGGTTCATATAGATAAGAGTAAAATAAAGAGAGGGAGAGTGAAGCAATAAAGAGAACGAGAATAATAGTGAAGAAGCAGAGAGAGTGAGAGCAAATGAGGGAAAATGTGAGAGAATGAGAGTGAAATATGAAGTAAACAAAGATTATTGGGAATATTTGAAAACTGAACATATCCCTTGGGATTTATAATCTGTCCCTTGGGAACTTATGGTCACATAAAATGTCAGAAGAATAGACTCCTTGAAAACTCTGTACTGACGAATGACATATTTAGTTGTTCTGTCCATTAACTACTGCAACATTACATAATAAAGGTAATAGTTTCATCTATAAACCGCTACCCAAGGTTATGCAAGCCACTTAAGTAGTGATTACACACTTAATTGCTACAAAAATATACAATTCCACAATAGTGATGGGACAGATCCACATTTGAATATCACTGGAGATCGTTTTCCTCAAGCTGTAACAATTTCATGTCAAAACTCTAGCCTAGTAATTCTTAAGATCGCTTTGACTTGTGGATAAAATAAAATAATCATATATACAATGTTCTCTTTAATTTTTTCTTTTAGTTGAACCAAAAATTTCCTTTGTGTTTGGTTCTATTTTATTTTATATTTAAAATATGTCAAAGATAGAATAAAACCTATATGTTATATCTCATTCTAACATATTAATTCGAGTTTAATAACTATCTATACACTAACAGTAAGGGTGGGAATAGGTCAGGCTGCCCGATAGGAGCATACGACCTAGCCTTGGTCAGACCATGCTTTTTTTAATAGACAATGTCAAGGCTTTTTTAAAAGTCTATTAAGCTAAAAATATCAGACTTCAGGCCCCCTAAAAATGTCCTTTATGCCTAATAGGTCGGTCTATTTAAGTAAATATAAATAGTATTTTTATTGCTATTATTGTTATATTTGAATTTGTATATTGTGTTAAATTATATACTTGTTGACCTTTTCAATAATTTAACTATATTGGTTTACATAAATTTTTGACATATTTAAAAGCCTTATTGCAAAATAGAATTTAAATAGATTATCATATAATGTCAGATTCTCTAAAAGAACATGTTAAACCTTAAAAAAGATTTATATCATATGAATAAATCAAAATCATATCTTATAAATTTCAACTCATACTATCTATTCTCACTCTTACGTCTCATGTCTCTTACTATAGTGGTTTTTAATTTATTTTTTTTATAGTTTATTATAAACAGAACTTAACCTCATTGGCCAATTATCCTGTTAGTCTATTTAAAGATAGGTCAGATAACTTATTCCAATACGTTAAGTTGAAATAGGTCTTTAAGTAGGCTAACAGATCATAGAAGACTTTCAAAAAGGTCAAGTCAGACCTAAAAAATTAAGCCTATGACAAATAATAGGTTAGACTTAGGACTTGAATTTCATGAACAGATCATGTTTGGGCCTTACAAAATCTAGCTCGGCTCAACTTATTTCCATTCGTAACTAACAGTATCAATAGGTTTTACGTAAATGACTATTGTCTAACCATATTTTCTTATCTCATCACGTGTTAATATCAATTCTTTAGACTCGTTTACAACTTAATAAGACAATGATATATATACATACTAGAACATGACCTGTGCGATGCATGGATGTTTAATACACGTGGAAATGTCTATGCTATATGATTTTATACACAATCACAATAGAAGAATAAAAAAATTAATAGCAATAAAATTTTCAAACAACAAAGTTAAGCCCCACTTTTGATGCTACATGTAAATTCAATTTGAAATAGAAATTGTTTTTGTTTTAGTTCACACGGTCCTAAAATCATACAAAAATTGTTATAAAGACTTTCCAAAAAAGTTAAAAAATATTAGTCACATAATTTAAAATAACAGTATAGTAAAAGGAAACAAACATTCAAAAAACTACATGAATTTAATAGCAAAAAATTAAACATAATTCACCTATGCAAAATCACATGTTTAAAACTGAAATGCATATTATGGCATACCCTTGAAAAATACTCTGAATGCTCGTGGTCATTCATGTGAATCATCAAAATTTTGAACTTTAGCATCCCTTTTTAAGATTTTTAATATTCAACCATGACATAAGAGATAAATTTTAGGAGTTAAAGATTCATAAAATATGTCCCGTAAGTACAGCTGAGATGGTAAAAAGTTATGAGGACATATGATTTGTTGGGACGCAGTACCCCTTCTCACTACACCTAGTGTGTTGAGTCTTGCCGCTAAGCCACTTTGAACTCAAACAAAATATTCATAAAATATAACTGAAGATGTAACTTCACATTAAGAACTTGGCAGCTTTAGTACCGTCATTTAGTATTACTTGTGTTAGTTTACCATTTAACATCTATTTTAATTTTAGATTTTTTTAATTTACATTTTTAATTTGGAAAAATAACTAAATTAAATCAAATAAAAACAAACCTAAATAAAAATGAAATTAAAAATATGAAATTAATAACTAAAAATAAAATCTAGATTAAAAGAAAAAGAAATAAAAATAAAAATAGAAACTAAAAATAAAATTAAAAATGGATAAAATATGGTATTCATTAACACTTACTAACCAAAAATAGGAAATACTTTCTTATATATATATATAGATATAGATATAGATATAACCAAAAATAGGAAATATCTTCTTTTATATATATATATATAGATTGATAGATAGATAGTAATAATTTGTTTTTCTAAAACAATTAATTCATAAATTAATTGAAATAAATATTACATAAATTAGTTAAAACAATTTAATGTATTTTTTTTGTAATGAAGTAATTAAATTATTAAATTGAATACTATTACAAAAAAATTGAAACAAATTCAACTACTAATATATGTTATATTTTACATTTATATTTTATTGTTTTAATTTTAATTTATGCTTATTTTTTTATTTTTATATTAAACTAAAATATTTTAAAAAAAATTATAAAAATGTTTTTTGATATAGGATATAATATAAACATACATTCTATAAAAATTATTAATGTTTTTTATGCAATAAAAAAATATAAATAAGCATTAGGTTTATATAATAGTATAAATAAATTACTTTATCATATAACTTTTTTTGACACAATAATTTATCATATAACATTTAAGAAGTGTATTCCCATTAAATTTTTTTGTTTAAAATCATTAATTCATAAATTAATTGAAACACTTATTACATAAATTAGTTAAAACAATTTAATGAAATTAAAACCAACTGAAGACAATAATTAAAAATAAGCTTATTTCTTTTATTCTAAAATTATTAACTAAATTGTAAGATTACTAATTAACCCATAAATGAAAGAAGAAAATTTTCAATGTTGCCCCTAGACAACATTCTTTTATATATATATAGATATGTCAACACACATCCTCTTTAACCTAATATATATTTATTAAACTATTTAGGTAAAAACCGCGGTCGTATCCTTTCTTAAAAAATTAATTTCCCTCCATATCTATTAATCTCTCACTCCCTCTTTTCATTCGCGCCGTCACCTCTCTCTCCCTCGTGAACCGTCCGCCATTTTCGTGCCGTGACCGTCCTTCTCCTCGCTCGATCGTCTCCTCTCGCGCCGCCCCTCTCCTTCGCTGCAGTTCGCCCTCTCGCTGCCTTTCTCGCACTAAAACAGATCTGCTTTTCCTCTCACCTTCTCGCCTACGAGATCGCATCGGGCGGAGGAGAAAGAACCTCTTTGCTTCTGCGGGTCTCTCTCCCACCGACGCACCTTGCTTGGCCTGCCTCTCTCCTCCGCCGCTTCTTCCTTCGTCATGTCTCTAGCCGTGAAGCGCGCTCACTCGCCTTTCCGCGTGAGGTCGCGACACTCAAGATCGCTGCGCTGGATTCGTGATCGAATCCCCGATTCGCCGCCGCTTTTGCTTCGTCACCGCTGAATCGTTTCACCGATTTTTCCATCTTGGGGTTGTTCTTCTTCTCGATTAGGTATGGGTTTTTCCTATAATCTCTCGCTTTGCTTTGGCCGCTGGTTGGTTCTGATCTTCTTTGAAAAGCTTTTTGGGTTTGGCTCGTGGGTCAGGGGTTCGCTGATGATGGGTTTGGTTTTGGGGTGAGTTTTGTTAATTAAGTTTGAATGATGAACAATTAATTGATGTGGATGAGTTTATGAATAGCACACTATATACAAACATGTCAATATTAGTTAAATATCTAAGCATTTTAAAGTGTGTGTATATTATTTCGTAACACGTTATGGATCGTAGTTGGATGCAAAAACATCGCTTAGGTGATGAGTATAAGAGCGGGTCGAAGAGTTCTTACAATTTTCCCAAGCAAATTTTCCCAATCAAACAACTTTCTATTGTCCTTGTGTTAAGTGTTTGAATGGACCAAAACTAAATGTTGAGGAGATACTTTAATCATCTTCGTGCATTTCTTTGGGATTTGGCAAAGATATACGACATGGACCTGGCATGGTGAAGTGTTAAACAAGCCAAGTGTGTCCACAAGAGAGGAAGTTGATGTAGATATGGACGATCGACTAGAGGACATGATTCGTGATATTGGACCGTAGTCTTTTCACGCACATGTGTATGAAACTCTATGTAGCGACAAGGAAGAACCTCTCAGATCCTGGACCGCAAAATTTCACACGGTTGTCACTGCTGAAATTGTTCAATCAAGCGATAAATGGGTGGACTGACAAGAGCTTTATCAATTGCTTAAATCTTGAATGACATGCTTCCGATAGAGAACACATTGAAAAGTAATTACGGAAGAAGATATTATGTCCGATGGGTGTGGGAGTATAAGAAAATACACGATGCCCGAAGGATTGCATATTGTATCGGAAAGAGCATAGAAGACAAAGAAGAGTGTCCCGAGTGTAATACACCACGCTACAAAAAGAAGGACAAAGTTGATGATAGTTGTGATGATGTGAGCAAAAAAGGTCCTCCTGCGAAGGTGTTATGGTATCTTCCAATTATTCCAAGGTTTAAGCGATCGTCAGCCAATATAAATGATGCAAAGAACCTTAGATGGCATGATGATGATAGGAAATGTGATGAAAGCTACGCCATCCCGATTCTTTGCAATGGAAGAGAGTTGATTTATTGTTTCCTGAGTTCCATGAATGAGCCAAGAAACCTTAGGCTTGGACTTGCTAGCAGATGGAATGAATCCATATGGTAACTTACAGCATCCATAGTTCATGGCTCGTTTCTCTTAGTAATTTACAACCTGCTCCTTGGTCAGGCATGAAGCGCATATCGTTATGCTATCTATGATGATTTCAGGTCCAAAACAACCGAAATGACATAGATGTTTATCTAAACCCTTGATTGATGACTTGAGAATATTAAAGGGTAAGGCATTGATGTCTTTGATAGGTTTTCAGGTGAAGATTTCAAGTTGCGTGTCATGTTGTTTTGCACCATCAACGACTTTCCAGCATATGGGAACTTGTCCGGGTATAGTGTTAAGGGGCATAAAGCATGCCCTATTTGTGAAGATGGCACATGCTGAAAAATGGAAGGAAGACTTGTTACCTTGGGCATAGAAGATTTTTGAGACGTGATCACCCGTATCGCAGGTTGAAAAAGGCTTTTAATGGATGTCAAGAGAACGAAATTGCCTACAGATTAAGCGTGTCCTTGAGGGGTAAACTTTTAATTTAGTTGTCATACTTGTGATGTCATATATGTATTTATCTTATATATATAACTTATATTATTTTATCAGAGCTATGGTGGATTATAATAGTAAAAAAGGTCTGGGACAAGAAAAGAAGCCTAATTGGAACATACTCATGGTAAGTAGGTTGTCTTTATATGATATTTACGTATTAAAAGGCGTATTAGTTATGTGTATACATAATTTGTAGTAATTTATATTGTCATTTGTAGGGGCCTCACCAAGACAACTCATGGGCGTGTGGCTACTTATGTCATGAAGACCATGTTGTCCATTGTCACAATGAGGATTACATCCGGATGGGATTTGGTAATAAAACATTTCTTAACTTGTTAATTGATCTTTTTATACCTTACAATATTTGAAGTTAGTTAATTAGATCTTTTGAATTGAACTTGTAGTTATTCGATGGTTGTAACCCATACATCTCGAAGAAATTGTTGAGATTCAAAAACTTGGGCACGCTTTTTGTGACTAAGATTGAGGAGCAAAATCTAAACCAACTACCAAGACGCCGAACAAGAAAAGCAATACAAAAAATGACATGGTGCGATAAAATTTGAATGAATTGTTTTTGTACTATTGCTTATGTTAGATAATTGTTTTGCCTTTAATTGCTTCTTCATAGTTTACATACTTCATACCTTTGTGGATAAATGTATCATGTGTTATGCCTTTGTGGATCAATGCCTTTATTTGTTTTGGAAGTTATGTTTTGTGAATTACATTTGCTGAATATTGTATATATCCCGTGGTGGATAAATCTGACCAGTTATGTGTGTGGATATTGTTTATATCTGCAAAGTAAAAATTTAAAAAAATTTATAAAAAAATTATACCTACTACGCTGGTTTCCTAAAACTGCTGGTTAAAAGCGACTACTTACACGGTCAAAACCCGCTTAAAACTTTTTTTCGCTTTTTCAAATTTTCAAAGTGAGATACGGCCACGTTTTTGTTATAAAACCCACGGTCAAAATCACGCTTGGTTACTAAAACCGCAGTTATAATCTCTTTTTTCATATTTTCAAAGTGATATACTGCGCCAGCTTTGTTAAAAACCGCGTTAAAAGTGTGACCTATTACGTGGTTTTCCGCGAAACCGCAAAACTATTTTCAAGCTTTTTCAAATTTTCAAAGTGACATACGGCTACCGGGTTTTGTTATAAAACCGCGGTCAAAAGTGACATACGGCGCCGGTTTTCACTAAACCGCGATTATAAGTATTTTTCCGCTTTTCAATTTTTTGGTCCTTTAATGATTTAACACTGCTTTTGGTGTTAAAAACCGCGATTAAAACTTACTTATAATCATGTTTAAAAACCTGCGCACATGTATTACTTTACAACGTCCAGGCATTGACGGATTGAAAACCGGCGTTAAAAGTCCAAAAAAACCGCGATTAAAGGTAGTTTTTACACTAGTGAAAATTACTCTTTTGGATTGTTAACTTAATTTCCGGTTTCAATTTGGTCATTTATCCTTTTTTCGTAACAAATTAGTTCCATATGATCTACAAACTAATAATTTTGGCCTAATCGGGCTTGTTATTACCCTTTTACGACAACTTTTTGGGTTTTATTTTGTGACACAATTGATATAATAGATTGTGTTTGTAGCACAATTGTATTTCTCGTGGTTGATGGTCCAACAGTTTGACTCAATATTAATGTTTGAGAAAATTTGAAACTAATTTGTTAAAAAAAGATAAATAATCTAATTAAAATTAAAAAATTAAGTTAAAGGACTAAAATAGTAATTTTGCCAACTAATACCTAAGATCCACACTACTATGCGTGTGTTATTGACATCCATTCATTTGTCACGTGGGAAACATTGAAAAATATTATCTTCATAATTAAAACTTACTAATTCATTACTTTCAGAAAAGTCACAAAATTGTGAAACCGGAAACAAAAACTTGTGGTTAATAATAAAATAACTTTTCCATTGCAACAAATGTTCCCTTAGCTTGTAAAGAAAGTATTTTAAGAAGCAAGAGAAACCATTTTAGGTTTGATTTATTGGACTCAAGGGAGGGAGAGTCGGCGGGGAGAGAGGGAGAGAGAGAGAGAGAAAGAGCAGTTGGTGGCTTGCACTTCAACTGCTGCCCTGTCCTAATTTTCTTGTCTCATTAATTTTCTTTCACTAATTTTAACCGCGACTTGCAGCAACCCTTTGACTGGTTTCCCTTAATTTCTAATGAAATTCACCAGCACATACTCCCATTAACGTGTGCGAGTAATTATTTTAAACCATTTATCTTGTGGGGGTTAAGATTGTTAAGAAAAAAACATAAGCAAGTAACTGGAAATTTCACACGCATGCTTACTTTGTTTATAAGTTGATTAAAAAATTGAACGGTAATGGTTGGTAATGTTGGTCGCTAGGAATTGGAATTAACATGATATTTAGCAACGAATTAACTACTTCTAGTAGCATCGATCACACAAAAGTGTGTAACATTACATTGCTATATAATGTACTTAACTCCTTTTTTTTTTGCATGAATTGAATGAAACCATCCACAAGCTTCGATAATGGCATTCCGAGTCGGTTTCAAACGTTGGATTTTAGCCTTTGTTCTCCTTTACGTTTGTCTATTCTGGAATAACTTTGGTATGTAATTAACCAAAGTAGACGAGTTCATTTTTTTTTTTTGGTATAAATTTCTTGTTTTTGTTGATCCAATTAAACCTTAATTTTGCAGGAGAGGCTGATGATGATGAACCTGAGTCCCAGATAGGTGGTGGATTTGGTGGTGCTGGGGCTGGTTTTGGTGGTGGTGGTGGTGGTGCTGGGTCTGGTGGTGGTGCTGGTATTAGTGGTGGTGGTGGTGCTGCTGGTGTTGGTAACGGTGGTGGTGGTGGTGGTGGTGGTGGTGGGGGATTTGGTGACCCTTCTCAAATTATCTCCAAAGCATTGCTCTGTTTCAATGATAAATATGTGAGCACATATCCACAAACTAATGCTTCTATTTACCTTTCAAGGAAATGTTTGAAGTGTTTTCAAGTGGGAGAAATATTTTTGATTGAGTACGTTGTCAATTAGACATAACAATACCATATTAAAAGGAATAAACCACCAATTTCATCCATAAACTTATATCATCTCCTAATTCGTCTCTAAGTAAATGAAAATGATTAATAGTCCCTAATATTTTTAATATCCGTCTCGTTAGTCCCTAACGTTTTGTTACATTCATTCCCTTAATTTTTTACGTTTTGTCAATATATAATAGTAACGACTAACGATACAGATGAGACAAAATATTAGGGACTGCTTATAAAACATAAAACATTGTATACTATTTATTATTTTTATTTACTGAAATTGGTGGTTTACTCTTTAAACAATCTTTATGCTATTTTTTATTTTCATTTTAATTTAATGTATCTTGAGCTTTGAATTGCTATGACTATAGGCATAGTGTATTTACTCTATCAAGAATTGCTCAAGTGAGACTGTTCAACATGGTGTTTAATATTTTGACAATGTCGCAGATTTATCAGAGCTGTGAAGAGTCATACAGATTAAGCGAGAATGGAAACCTAAACGTGCCTCCAGAGAAAACTGATGCATTCTGTGAAGGACCGTGTCTGTCAGAGACAAACTTAGTCCTCACTTGCATTGATAACATTTTCAGCAGCTTCATATTTTACAACAGAGCAACCATAGAGGATATCAAAGAAACAATTCTAGCTGGATGTGGCTACGGCCCTGAAAGAGGTCATTAATTAACATGTTTTAATTTTACATTATAGTGTGATTAGAGAATAGATATTAATGCATGCTTATTGATTCTTGCAGGAAACTTTAATGTGGCTGAGCATATCCAAGAAAACAAAGCTATAAAAGCTACTAGCCATGTTCTAACGGGGCTTGCTTTGATAACAATAATAATGGGGCGAGCCCTCTTGCTTTAATATTTGCGTAATTTTTTTTAATGACAAATTTTAGTTGTTAATGGTGCTACGTCAGTAATTAGAATTTGAACCTGGACCTCCTACTCTAATTTCTTAAAGTGTCTCAGCCCAACCATTTGAGCTACGCTCGCCGGATAATATTTGCATAATATTAAATTGATGATAATGATTTGTGCTTGTGTGTTTGATGTGTACTAAATTACTGATTCGATGGATTATATAAGTGAAATGATTTTAAATTATGGAGTTGTAGTATGTCTGTGATCACATTGATGATAACCCTTTTTTGCTAAGGCATGATAAACCAAGAACTACTACAATTTTAGTTATGATCTCTTGGTTTCAATGGCTACAATGTCACAGTCGTAGTGAGAAAAAAAAAAAACTCAAAGCTCAAAATTTAAATCCATACAACATAAGATCAAAACCGTGCGGATACAAATATAGGAAACTAAAATTGCAAAGAAACTTTGACGTTTTTTCATTTCTAAAATTTGTGTTTAGCCAAATAATCTTATGGCATTATACACTAAGCTTTCTCCAATACATTGCACAATTTTCCCTCGAGAAAAAGTGAGTTGACAAATAGAGCTATTATTGTGGTTGTGGGCCTGTGGGTTTGAAGGAAAAAAAAAAAGACAAAATCATTGGGCTGGGCTTAATAAGAAAATCAACGCGAGTGTGTAAGTTGTAACCAAGAATAGGTCTTCAAAACACTAGCGATATTACAGACACACAACCCTATTGTTGAGTGAGACAAAATAAATTTAAATTTTATAAAATAAGGGGCATTCCGAGAATCGAACTCGGGACCTCTCGCACCCAAAGTGAGAATCATACCACTAGACCAAATGCCCTTCCCGTTTCGTAAGTTCTCGCGCCCATATATAAACCAAATGAAGCAGCTCCAATCCGTCAAAAAAAAAACCAGCTCCAATGTGCCAAACCAGCTCCAATCCGCATAAAACTTCTTTTTTTTTTTTTTAAAGGCAATAGCGCATAAAACTAACTAACAAAGCGAATGCCGAGACATATCGGTTGGAAGGTCTAGAAAAGTATTTGCCATCTTCAAAATCAAGCTTAATTTAAGAAAATCCGGTTTTGTATAAAAATAATGATGTTTGATTAGGTGACTTCTAGAGTAAACTAGCATAACAAGTGGTTCACCCATAATTTTTAGAGCTATTAAATCAAACAGATCCACCGAATATTATGATAGACCATTCACACTCAATAATTTTTTCTTCTTTCTCTCACTTCACACCCTCTCCCTCCCTCCTTTCTAAGGTTGGTGGAAATAGTGTTTTCTTCTTCCATCTACCTGCTTCACTGTTCCACCCAAAGCCACCCCATAGAAACCAGCAATGAGACAACGACACTCCCCGCCTGAGAACCCAGCGACAACAGTGAATGAAACCCATCTTTTTCGAGACCCTCCCTCATCGACCGTGAACGCGACCAGCTCTCCCTTCGTCCTCCTCCCTTTCCGTCATTGCCGCGATGCGGGGTCTCTGCATGACACCCGTCCAACCGCTTCCCCATCCACAACCGCGCCGTTCCCCCTTCTCTCTGCCGTCGCGAAAACGTGACTATCACAGTCACGGCGCGACTCGTCTTCCGGTTGCTATCGGGTGCGAGGGCGATGTGGTGTGGTGGTCGGAAAAAGTGATGCTCCGTCCACACCGATTTCGGATTTCGGGTCGAACAAGTTGCATGACAGTTTCTGGATCTGAGTAGCCTTCTTCTTCTTTAAAGCTTGAAGCTTTCTGCACGATTTGGTGTTTTTCCTTTGTACTCTCCATTAAACTTTGAATTTTTGTTATTCTGTAATGAAGATTCTGATGAAGCTTTGAATTTTTGTGATTCTGATGAAGCTTTGATGCACCATCTAAACATATTTTTCTTTTTCTTTTGTTTTTGAGTCCCCATAACTGGAAAATTAAACTACAATTGTTCTCCTGCATCGCTCAATTTTTTTTTACAAGAATTGGGTCATTCCTAGTGCAAATTTACTGAATAATGATGACATCATTTTATTGAATAAAAAATAGAAACATATCATTGGATGACGTATTAGAAAGCAACTTTTAATGTCAAATGGTCGCGATATTTAAACATCACAATTGAGACGCCCACTGCTCACACCGTATCTTCGTACTTGAACAGACCGTAAGTCCGTATATGTACGGATATTTTTTTTCTAAAAAAATATTTTTTTTTGAAAAAATTTCTTTAGAAAAATACATTTTTTTAAAAAAAAATGATTAAAAATGTGGTTAACACAGTACAAATGAGTGGTTAATCTAGTTCACTAACTGGTTAATGATTACTTTGTGTCTATTAACCAGATAATGGATTGCGTTAACCATTTACATGAACTGCGTTAACCACTTCCATGAAATGCATTAACCACTTAAAAAAAATCTGTATGTATTAACCAGTTAGTGGATTGCGTTAACCACTTATATGAACTGCGTTAACCACTTAGATGAACTACGTTAACCAGTTAAAAAAAGTTGTGTCTGTATTAACCAGTTAAAAAATCTGTGTATTAACCAGTTAGTGGACTACGTTAACCACTTACATGAACTGCGTTAACCAGTAAAAAAAAATCTGTGTATTAACCAGTTAGTGGACTGCGTTAACCACTTACATGAACTGCGTTAACCAGTTAAAAAAATCTGTATCTATTAATCAGTTAGTGGACTGCGTTAACCACTTACATGAAATGCGTTAACCATTTACATGAACTGCGTTAACCAGTTAAAAAAATATGTTTCTGTAAAAAAAAAAACGTACGGATCTGTACAAATCTGTATCGTACGGACCGTATGGAAATACGGTGTCAAAATAGGTGTCGCAGAAACTGGTGTTCGTTTATCATTTTTCTATTTGATTGCTTCAGATGAATCCATTTACAATTAGGTCCCGTTATTTTTACACAAAAAGGGACATTATTTTGGACACACAGTCCGTACTGTACGAACATACGGTCCGTACAGTACGGACACAGTATTTTATTTTTATTTTTTTCAATTTTTTTTTAGTTTTTTTAGCTGTTTAAAAAAATATTTGTCATTAACCAGATAATAAACTGCATTAACCAGATAAATGAACTTCGTTAACCAGATAAATAATGAACTTCAGGGTTAGCATTGATCAAATAATATGAACCATTAACTAGATAAGTGAACTTCGTTAACCAGATAAATAAATGGTTCACATTATTTGGTGAATGCCAACATTTTATTTATCTGGTTAACGAAGTTCATTTATCTGGTTAATGCTATTCATTATCTGGTTAATGTCAAATCCTGGAACTTTTTTTATCTGGTTAATCAAGTTTAAATATCTGGTTAATGCAGTTCATTATCTGGTTAATAACAAAAAAAAATTTAACCAGTTTAAAAAAATCTAAAAAAAAATTGAAAAAAAATGTTGTCCGTAGATGTGTGTACAAAAATCATTTCTCTTTACAATTTCACACGGTTGAATCATAAAAAGTGTCAAAAGTTTATGTTCGGGCCTTGGTGAGTGGGAAGAGCGATCAGAATTTGGTAATTGGAGATACCCGAGACTACTATTGTATACAGATATGGGGGGATTAGATTTTGGACAAAACTTAGGTAAGGTTTCTTAGGTGTGGTTGGTGTTGTTCTTCTTATAAAATAGCTAAATTTTTTCTCTCTATCCACTCCTACTATCTTTAACCTCTCATAACTACCACTATCAAAACATATTTTATCTTTTTTTTGTGAGAGGAACAACACCAACCACACCTAAAGAACCTTACCTAAGTTTTATCCTTAGATTTATTAAATTACAAGGGAGGCATTGGATTGTGAAAGAAAAATGTCTCTTTCAGGAAAAAAAATGATATAGAAACTTGATGCCCTCGTCGTCTTAGTCATGAAAATGAACGATTTTGGGTGGAAAGAAGTTGGCCATGGTGGCCGGATATTAGGTGGAGGGCGGCGGCTTTTTTTTTTTTTTTTTTGAAAAGAAGCAGCTTCAGATGCAGAGAGATGAGAGGGGAGAGAAAGTGGGTGGGGGTATTGGATTGTGTGAGGAAAAGTGTAGGTGTTATATTTTTTGTTTCTAACTCATTTAGACCCTTGATTATTTTTTAACAAATCTAATGGTGTATAAAAGTGGTCCACCGGTGAATTATTTGAAGTGTTTCTTCACCAAATTATTTGATCATTTAGAAGCCACCGTTTATACCGGTTTTAACCTCGAAGTTGAAAATTTTGGATTAATGAAATTTTTTTTTATCTTAGTCCGATTATCCAACGAAACTACTCAATCTTAATTGAATTATATTAGTTTGGATTGACTATTTTTTTTAAAAAAAAATAAGTATAATTAATTTGAATTTTATTCTTCTCTTAACTCAAACTAAGCAAAATTGGGAATGAATAAAACTTAAGTGCAGTTCTTTGTGTATAGTTTTTATTGTTTTACTATCACAATTCAACACATCGATTAACTATCCAATAATAAAAATATGATTATTTTGAATTTGAATTTAAATAAAAACTTTAATCTACGTGGCAAGTTATGATTGGTAAACAGCACAAACATGACCTATTGAACGGTAAGTTTTTTCCATCTGGAATACCCTTTCCACCAATCACGGAAGAGTAAGAAAACCATCTCTTCTGTAAATAAGACTAATATCTCATAATATTGGTAGGAAAAAGGATGACATATGGAAGATTAAGAATTCTAAAACATGACATATGGAAGATTAAGAATTCTAAAACATTATACCCAAGTTATCGGGCTAATATATACTAAAAAATAATTGTACAATATGTTTAGAGATTCAAAAATAGACAAAACTTAGGTAAAGTTTCTTAGGTGTTATTGGTGTTATTCCTCTCACAAAATAGATAATTTTTTCTCTCTCTATCAACTTTTTTTATCTCTAACCTCTCATAACTACCATTATCAAAACTGATTTTATCTCATTTTATGAGAGGAACAACACCAACAGCATCTAAGAAACTTTACCTAAGTTTTGTGCATCTAAAATTCAAATGTGCAATTCTAATGGTAGCAGTTCCCTAGCTAAACATGACAAATTTTGCTAGTTATCTGAACAAGTAAACAACCATCAAATTTATTTCGAAAAGGTAGCATTTTCCTTTGGAAACACAACCACTATAATTCATATCTAACCTTTTGGTCAACCTTTCACGTATCAGACTCTTTCTATATAAATAATAATTATTATTATTATTTTGGTGTTGGGTGTAAGACATTGTACATGGAAGTTGGCATTGTGTTGACTTGCATCCTCAGGCATTTGCTGGTTTCGTGAACGCCTGAGCAGCAGTGTTGGTCACCACCAAATTGAGTAGAATAAGATCAACCTTTGAAATATCATCAAATTGGAGCTCTCAAAAACTACTAGAGACTAGACAATCAAATTCCCCTCATCTTGTCTAGCTGCTGAAAATAGTCACATCAATTGATTGATTTTCTTTCTCCTCCAAGCAATTCTCCTCGATAAGTAATTATGTCCTTCAACGAAAAAGAAATTATAGAGGTAACATATGCTAATCTTTGTGTTCCCTATTATTATTATTATTATTATTATTATTATTAGGCATTTTGTTATTTTTATGTTATGTTGGCTTTTTTTTTTCTTACTGCAGAAGGTGATGTTATCAATAAGCGAGTTTTTTTCATTAGAACCAAGAATGAAATGCAGAGGAGGAATTGTTTTAAAAAGTGCTTATAAAGACGTAATAGCGCTTTTGAAGTTGAAAAGAAAGCACCAAGTGCAATCTGTCCCCAATGATATTGATCCCAACCATCCAGAGCACAATGATCAATTTGATTATATGAGTTTTCTTCCACTAGTTCCTTATCATAAGCTTCCTCATCCATTTGAAGATGCTATGTTTCTTTCTTATCAACCCTCTGCTCCTCCAATTCCAGATTCCCCATTAGCAGATTCTGCCACTGTTGGAATCAAAGCAAATAATCTATTAGCTGATTTTGAAGTTTATAATGAACAAGTTGAATACAAAGGGATGGGATTAGTAGACATAGTGTATGTTCCTTGGTTAGAAAAAGTTTGCCATATTTACCCTTCTTTAAAAGAGTGCCAAAGGAATAGGACTCCCAAGTATGTAGGTTGGGCTTTTACAGCACTTGGAAGGGTTTTGCACTTCCTTGAGATCACAAAGGTGGAAAAAATGAATGAGGAATCATGTGAATGCCTTCAACTATTGTGGGATGAAGTTCAAGTGTTTGGGTTTGACTTGTCATGGCTTGCACCCCAAGTGGAGTTTGCTTTGAACATGAAAGGCCATGTGGAGAAAATGAACGAAATGAACAAGCTTGAGGAGGAAAAATGGAGCCTAGAGCTGAGAATTCAAGAATTAAGAATGAAATTGATTGAGTAAGAGAAAGAGATGGAAAGTCCCAAAGGTGAATTGGCAAAACTAAGGGTGGATTTGGGCGAGCGGTGGAATCAGAAAGGTCGTTAGGATATCAAGTATTAGACTCGAATTTTCTGCAATAGCCATATCACACAATTGTCGCAGTTGGACATCTCCAACCGTCTGATCATTATCATGATCAGACGATCCACATTTTAACTTCGTTAAATTAGGTCCACAGTAAAAATTGGAATGCAGACCGCCTGATCTAAATTAGATGGTCCAAATCGGCTACAGCAAGACAGTATAAATGTAGGGAATCCGTTAAAATCAAGACCGTGTCCCGCTCCTCCTGATGTAGGATTCTTCTGGAAATTTGTGACAATACATTGAATTACATGGAAGTCTTTATTGTTTAATGGACTGTGTGATATATATTCTTGGGAAATTGGCACTTCAATTTTCTTGGTCATGTTTAGTTCAAGTTTAAATAATTAATTAATGCTGCAAGTTATCGAAGCTTAGCACGTTAATAATTGAGAATTTGTATTTAGGTTATTTGTCTTGCAAAAGCGCTTAAACCCATAGATAAATTAGATTTTCTATTGCACACAAAGTGCCCCAAGTGCCCATTATTAGGCTTTTACAACTTCAGAGTTTGGACTTCTATGCATTTTTTGATTCATCCTGAACCATTTCAGTAGTTAATTATACTTTCTTTTTCCTTACACTTCAAGTATACACTTATTTTACAAGAGCCACTTTGGCTGATACAAGATTAAAAAAAAGTATATTTTGCTCCGTAAACTTTAACTTAGTAGATCATATTATTTTATTTTATTTTTTTTTTTACATTTTGAGTCCTCAAAAGAAAGTCCTTTTCAATTTGTAACTTCTATTGAGTTTTTGGATCTTGATGCGCTTTCAATAACTTATAAGCACAAACTGATTTTTTTAATATAAAACATATTTTTATTAGATATTTTCTAATTTTGTTTCTTAATTTATGATTTTTTTGACGAGATTTTTTAATTTTTTTTAAGCAAAATTGGCATGCAAAGGAACCTGACATCTTAACTAAGTTGGCATCCTAAGAACCACCAATTATCTACAGCACACCAAAAATTGATTAAAAAAGAAACAAGAAACATGGGGGACATAAACCAAAACCCATGATAAACATTATTTAAACCTATAAGAGGGCAAACCTGCCCTGTTACGAAAAAATCCTTATTAAGAAATCTAGGAATAGTATCCCACCAAATAAAACCCTGAATAGATAAACCATGAGATGCTAATCTATTAGCACAACTATTGTCTTCCCTATAAATGTGAGAGAAAACAAAGTTCATGCTCTTGGTAAAAAAATAAACAGTTTTGCTAGCGATTTCTAAGAGGCCAAGGAACTATATGCAAAGAGGGGAAAGCGTAGATCACCAGTTGAGAATCCCACTCCAGCCATAAATTAAGTCACCCTCTTTGAAAAGCGATCTCAATAGCATGCATAGCACCAATCAACTCAGCATGAAGACTCGTTAGTATTTTATTAAGATTTTAACATGATTAGTTATTATGTTGCAAGTTCTAAACCATTCATCTATGTGGTTGTAAGAATATCAGTAAGACGTTTTGAGCATCTATGCTAAAAATTATTCTTGATATGCCTCTGATCATGAGGATCCCAAGCAACGGTGTCTACCGAAAAGGAATTAGAAAATTTAGTCATTCACTTGATGCAATATCGTTGTAATTTTTTTTTTTTTGGTCAAAGTGTAGAAGGTTTCATTAAACTGGGCAAAGGCCCAAACCAAATACACACAGGTATTACAAAGAGGCCCAAACCGGGCCACCCACACTACTGCACCACGAGTCAAGCTCGACCCACTCAAGCTAAGCACAAACAACAATAAATCATCAAAATAGGTAAAGCGGCAAAACACAGAGTCGAGAAGAATCTACCAACAGGGAAAAATAACCCTAATTTGGAATTCGCAAATACGGCCGCCAGCGACCTACAGCAAACGGGGTTGATAAGTGCAACTCTGGTGGGAAGAGACTCAGCCAGAGAGATCTGTAACCACCAGCAACAACCCGACGAAGTAAGAGCGGCTTTATTTCTCAACCATCGAATGACAAGCGGATTGCTCCTTAGCCAGAATTTTCTTCAATAACGAAGGGGGGGTTCAAACACCAATCAGCTCAAATATCGTTGTAATTAGGTAGCTAAAATTAAATATTGCAACTTACCCCGAACACCTTAAACTGGTGTTCCCTCACTTCCATAAGGGCGAGCACTCCAACAGTGTTTGGGACCCCAAAAGTGCTGTCACAGTATATTCCTAATAGTCTTAGTTGTGACTGTGCTGGGAGTCCACCTACAAAATGAGAAAATCGAAGTCAAGTCATAAATGTATATATGAAGTTAACTAACAAAAACTAGGGGTGTTCAAAATAACTGGTTATGAGCTGAATCCATAACCAGATACATATCCAGTTAAAAAAAATCCGGATAAAATTATTTGGATATATAACTTGTCCATATCTTTAAGATTTGGTTTGGCTTGTTCTTAAATTGGTTAGGTCATTGGATATCCATTGGATATACATATAAAAATGACAAAACAAACTTAATGAAAAAATTGTGAACCCTGTTCTCCTCTCATCTACTCTGATTAACAGAACAATGAAAGTTTCCTTTTGGATTGAACCAAGAAACATAAAGGATTGATTCTTTTTTGGTTCTTTTTTTCTTTCGCCCCTTTCTTTTTTTGGGCGAAAAAAATGAAAACCCTAACCCTTATTTTCAATCCACGCGCGCGACGATTGAGATTTCTGAATTGGAACGAGATTTGATTTGTTTTTTGTTTTTTCCCTTCGCTCTCGAAAATTCGGGTGAGAACGAAGAATTGAAATGGTTATTTGATGAAAAGGGCGTGCAAGTGCAGAAGGAAATTCAAGAACGAGAAAGAGGATGATTTGAAGTTGATGTTACTGTGTTGCCCTTAGGCAACTTTGAATTTACTAAAACTGTCTCCATCGTCAATTATTAACAATTGTTAAAAGAAATAAAGTTTTTTTTGAAAAACAAAACGTTAAAAGCCTTTGCCAAAAAAAGGGAACTATTGGATATAACCGAAATTTCAAGACGTCATGTATCTCGATGGAAAATCACGTTTGACAGCAAATATTTCAAGGCAAAAACCAGATTTTACAAGCGAAAACCGGTTTTAGAGGGTGAAAACTAAATTTTATAGGCAAAAACGGTTTTATAACCGGATTTGGAATCCATAACCAGTTGTGTAACTGGTTTTATGACAGAAATCGGTTCATAACCGGTTTTTAAGTCGCAACTGATTTCATAACCGGATATGAGGAAACAACCAGTTTTATATCTGAAACCATATTTGATATCCGGTTTTAAAAATTTGGATTTGAAAACCCATCCTAATATGTGGTTTTAATTGGATTTGGTTTTGGTTACATGATTATCCAAACCATGAGCACCCCTAACAAAAACCATGAGAGTCACGCTTATGATCCTTGGGGACCTAATGGGGCTCCTGAACCTCTACTGAGTCATGCTCATCTACCATAGGGTCATCCAAGTCCCCTCCTTCTTCTCGTGATGCTTATCCTCATGTCGAGGGGAAGACTCGAGCTCGATGCAATGTAACCCTAGAGTAGGGGTCATTGTGTATGATGGTGTAGGTTTATTAGAGAAAGAAGCTGAGACTGAGACATATCTTTGTTACTAAAAATGACAATAGAAAAACTTGACTCAGTTCTGCTCATAACATGTATTTATAGATGCATTTACAATTATAACTGCCTATACAATTATCTAACTAACCTACATCTTATGCCAACTATCATCTAGTTAGTTAACTAATAAAATTATCGTTAATACAATAAGAACATTACATCATATAGTAGCTGAAGTATAACTCGAGAGATGGTCTTCTCTTATGCTCCTCACAAGCTTAAGGTGGGTTAGAAGTAGGGATGACAAAAAAACCCACACCCGTGGATACCCGCACGGATTATCCGCAATGGGTAGTAAATGGATAGTTATTAAATGGGGGTGAGGATCATGGTACCCGCCCCGCAGATACCCGCATATTTGTTACAATTATTTTTTTATTAAATATATAATATATACTATGATACTTTTTATCACTTTGGGATGAAATAATTTTTATTTCCTATATTATTTGATATTATTTAGTGGATGGACCCATAATAATACAATTTTGTAAATGCATATAGTATATTATACAATGTTAACATAATATATTGTTATATTATGTTGTATAAATTGTTTTTATGTTAAATTATTAAATACCCATGGATATCCATGGATACCCGTTCACTACAAGAATAAACAATCTTACCCACCGCCTTTTTTCGTGGGCCAAGATTGCAAGAAATTATCGTGGGCCTAAGCCCCAAGAAATTGCATATTTGAATTTCGTGATTGTGTTTTCGTGGGCTCCGACCCACGGTACACGAACACAGTTTTATCCGCGGCCTTCTCCCACGGTAAAAATAATCAGAGGAGCAGTCTGCTTCATCAGACACGCTTTGACTAATTATCGTGGGCTAAGTCCAACGGTAGCTCAATCGGATCATTAACGTGGGCCTCAGCCACAGTATAGCCCACGGTAATATACCTCGTGCATTCCGCCTGCCATCTTCTTCCTTCTTCCCTTCTTTCTTTCATTCTTTCACTTTTTCTTCGTTCCCTCCATCCTGCTCCGCCATTCCCTCTCCCTCTCTTCTCCATTTCACTGCCAGTGAGTTTATTTATCAGTGTCTTTATTTATCTTTTTCTGTATTTATCTTTATTTCATGAAAAAATTATCTACACTCACATATATTTCCTTTTTTGTTAGTAAATCTGAAGCCACTTCACCGGACTGACAATCACCGGACTCAGCACCACCGGAATCACTTACTCACAGGTTGGTATTATTTAATTTTTTTGACAAATATTTATTATATATTTATTTAGTTATTTATTAATTATATAAATATATTTATTGACTGTTAATTATGTTTTTTAACAGGGAAAAATATATTATTTTTGTTAATATATATTTATTGACTGTTAATAAATATATTTAATATATTCTTGTTATCAAAACAAAATATGTATAATATTCTGAAATTGAGACAGGTGTATTATGTCCCTTATCCATCAACACGAACGGACAAACGAGGTTAGTGTGTTGCAATTAAGACAAAACCAAGGTCTTGCATTGAAGCAGAAGGTGATCTAGAGGAAGAAGTGCCTTATCAGATGGATGAAATGTCCAATGTGGATGATGTGATTCTAGTTGAAGGCTTTAGCCGCCTATGTGTGTCAAATGCTGGTGAAGAAGTGGACGACGATGACGCAGCGGATGCGAAAAACGAAGAACAAATCATGGAGGATAGGATTGAATCTGAAGGGTCGTTCGAGGAAGAATGCGACGAATGATCCATATTGTGTAACTATTATTTGTATCATTTAGTATGTGTTTTATTTGTTATGGCATGTTAATTAGCACTGAATATTGTATTCGTAATTTTTATGAAATAGTGCTGAAATATTCTGATGATCCAAAGGTTAATTTGTCTACAATTTAAATAATTAACTTGCATGCAATGGTTTCAGGAGGACGTGATCCAGCACCTTCCTCCGGTGGAAAAGGAAAGGAGAAGGTTCATACTCATTGCCGTCAGAGGCGGGGGCCACCTCGCATTGTTGAGGATACGAGTATTTATCACCCTATGCCTACCACCCACATGCCACTGATAGCCCCCACACATGACAATTCTAACTTTGAGCATGGCACTACTTCTACAGTCCCTAGTGATCCGCACCACACTAACGAGGATGTCAACACTACTGATTCGCCCTCCTCCCCGAATGATGGTGATGAGGATGACACCCATGGTTCCAACTTACACGATGTTGTTGATGACGAGGTGATGTATATGCCAGATGGGCGAGTTGTTATTAGACCCGTGGGGAGCACGTAAGTATTTATTAATTTTTTTGGTTATTTAAGTTTTATTGATTATTTTAGTTTTATTATTCAATACTTTAATTTTATTGTTAAGGTTTCTTCCCTCTAAACCGTCTTCGAAAGCAAATACAGCTGTTATTAAGGAGAAGTGTCACCATCCGTGGACCTCATGGGGTCAGATTAAGGACAATAAAGCTAATGCAGAGATGATGTTTGACACTTTTAAAATAAGTTGTGATTTAGAATTTCATGCATAAGTAGTTTTAGGTGATATATTATCTTTTATATTTTAATATACTATAATACAGGAAAAATGTGTTTGCGAACCCATGCACGACAAGCAAGTCGAGCAAAACTTTCACCACAGAGCCGCACTCCGCTACTCCAATATGCTTAGGAGCGTGCGCCAAAAGGGAAAGCGTCCCCATTGGATGGGAAGTAATGTTTTCAAAACCTTGTCCGCATATTGGAGAAGCGAAGAGTACAATAAAATTCGCTAACGGAACAAGACTAACAGGGCATCAGAGAAGGGTGGTAGCTTACACACCGGAGGTTCCATTAACACTGCACAGATTCGGGAACGCATGGTACATGCATATATATTATTGTTATTTTATACTTAATTAATTAAATTAATTAATATTATTTATTATTGTTCACTGTTATATATTTTATATGTGGAGTTACTTATAGGAGAAGGACCTCGGGCGACCTGTGGGAGTGCATGAGCTGCATCACAAGGTCCACACTCGGAAGGCAGATGGCGAATTTATTGATGATCGATCGAGGCAGGTTCAGGTAATTTCAATTTATATTATTTTTTTAAAATGTTTATATATGGTTGTTAATTTGGACTCATTTGTTTTTAAATTTAAAAATCATCAGGAGGCCTTTGACGCAGCGATGAATCGGTATTTTTCTGACGCTCAGGCTACTGCTGACTCATCCACACCTACTAACCCAGATGACATGGGTCGTTTTTAGCTAAAGAAATGGTTGGAGGTTGCTGGCTGGAAGAAGAAGGGACGGTTGTACGACGCTGGGGTACTATCCTCATATTACAAAAAATGGGTTTCTTACCTCTACATTAATGCTGCTTCTTCTTCTTCTTCAACGTCCAGTACTGGAGGATCTCGCAAGGATGGTGCCTATCGTGTGGAGATCGAGAAGAGACTAGAAGATACACAGCGTAAGGCAGATAAGGCTATTTAGAAGCACGATGTATTAGAGGCAAAGATCGATGAGATGGTAGAGCAACAGAGACAGTTGATTGCATTACTGCAACAACAGGGGAGGCCGACGCCATTGCCACTACCACCCACAGGTCAACAATATTACTCCCACCCACCGGCACACCATTACAACTATTGGCCACCACCATCACAGTCACATCAACAACCACCGCCACAACCACCGCCACAGAACTACTACAGGCCACAACTACCTTCGCAACAACCGTATTTCAATAGTCAGGCCCCACAGACTAGCTAGGGCGCCACTGCAGACGCAGTGGCCGAAGATTTTTCTACCATGATATCGATGGCAGGTTTTCTCAACTCGTCCAATAATAAGCCATATAATGGACAACCACGAGATGGTGGGGACGATGGCGGTGATTATTACGGATGATTAGACTTTGTGTATTTATATATATATATATATATATATATATATATATATATATATGACATGTATGGTTTTTAATTTGTGGATTTAATTTATGTGTGCGAACCATAAGGATTTTCAGTGTGTTTGTGTTCCATTTTAAAAAACTAATGTCTTTTTAATGGCATGTGGGACGTTACAATCTATGTTAGTGTCTTTCCGTTAAATCTATGTAGTAATGATTTATTTTGTCCAACCTTGTTTTAAATTTATTTTTTCTTAAATTTAAAAGCAATGATATTAAATAAAATAACGATAGTAATATTTTTGGTCTCAAAGTGGAAAAGAAGAAGGTAAAAAAAATAATAAAGTGTAATACCAAAAGAAAAAAATAACAAAGTGAAAACAGGTTAAAAAAAGGAAAATGGGGGGGTGCTAATAGCACTGAAGAAGCTGGTGGGCTGGCAGCCCAGCCCAGCCAGCGCACTCCCTCTCAATTTTTATTTCGCGCACCCCTATTTCTCTATTGCGCCCCCAGGCCTTCCTCATTCTGGCGCGGCCCAAACACGCACCGGCCCAAACGAGCAATCAGACCATAAAACCTAAAAAAAACCCTAATCTCTCATTCTGGCGTCGCGAGACTCTCCTCCTCCTCTCCTCCTCTCTCTTCTTTCTACCTCCTTCTTTCTTCTTCTCCGTCCCTCCACACCGGCCACCCTCTTCTCTTTCACTGTCTCGTTCTCACTGTCCTCTCTCTCGTTCTCAGTTCGTCCTCATTTGCACTAACCGGCCACACCATCGTCTCTTTCTCTCGCTCACCGCCTCCAAATCTTGACCAGATCCACACATTCCTCACACTTTTGGGAAGTTTCTGCCCTTCAAACGACATCAATACGAAGGAAGAAAAGGGAGACCACTTTCAGTTCCGGCTTCAAGTCACAGCTAAGAGGGATTCTGTTCTCTTCTATTTTTTGTCTATTTCAAAAGATCTGATTTTTTTTGTCTATTTTTTGGCTTTGATTTTCACAGAGTATGTAACTGGAGTTCTGAGATTTGATGTAGAAGCTTAAGCGAGTTCGGACGAAGATAGATTTCGAGGGAGCAGAAGCGTTTGAACTGGCTTCTTCTGATTTTTTTGTGTTTCGTTTTTATTTTTTGCTTCTTTGAAACCTTCTTCTTCTTAGCCCATTTTTATTTTTGTTCTTCATCTTCTTCTTCTCTGTAACAGCCTTCTTCTGCATATTTTTTTCTTCTCTGTTGGGCTTGTTGTATAATTGATTATTTGTTATTTTTATTTTATTTATTTAATTTTTATATTAAATAAAAGAATAAATATATTTGTTAAAATTAAAAATATATTTTTTAGTTTTTCTTAGTTTTTTGTATTTAATTGTAATGACAAAATGAGAGATTTTAATCAAAAAACAGAGTATCAGTTTAAAAGTTGTTTCAAATTCTCTCAAAAAATTATAAAAATTCTCTCTAAAAATTGTCTCAAATTAAAAATTGATTATTTTTTAGTTATTAACTAATAATTAAATTTAATCAATTTAAAAACTGGTTAAATTTAATTATTATTTTTTTCAAAATGGCTTTTCAATTTATCGTGGGCCTTTTCCCACGGTAATTGTCACGTCAGTTACCTGGAGAACTGGCCAACGATAAGTACCTTGGGCCAGTGACCACGCTAATTACCCACGGCCTATAAAAAACACCCACAGTAACAGTTACCGTCGAGCAAATAACCTATCATTAATAATTATATTAGCTATTTATCGAAAATGAGCTATATTTTATGTGATCAAATAAAGTTAAAATAGAGTAAGCTCATTGGACTCCTAATTTAATTGATATGGGTCTTATATGAGTAGATGTAAGTGTGGCCCGATAAGGAGATAATGAGTACCCTATTAGGTTTAACACACTATAAAGAAGGCTATGGTCCCCGATACACCGAATCGCTGTCATCCATTCTCTTCTCCTTATCCGAAGAGAACCTAAAGTCTCGTGAGAGAGCTCAAGAAGATTCGGTTGAGGAAGAACCATAAAGCCACCGCTAACGTGCTCGATGTTTGTTGCTATAGATCCAGATGCTCGTAGTTTGTTCGTAATCATTCCTTTGGTATTCCGCTTCAGGTGATTGATTGCTATGGATCCAGGTATTCTTCTAATCCTTGATAATCTAACATGTCGTAAATCCTAAGGGTAGAGAACATGTTGTTCTTGTTGTACATGCTTGTATGTCTTTATAGCTTTCGCCTCAAGTATTTCTTCTATGAGATTTGAGCATGCTTATTCTTGTTATTGTTATTAATAAGGTCTTAATTCCAACACAAAATAGATACCTACCTCAGAATTTGACATTCTCTCATCTTGACCAACAGCCTAATCAGCATCACAATATGCTCTAAGGGTTAAGGGATGGCTGAGGGGGAAACAACTATAAACCATTGTGCAAAATGCCTTTTAAATATCTCAGAATTCTCTAAACAGCTATCCAATGAGACTAAAGCGGAAAATTCAAGTGCAAATAATTAAAATATTTAATACATAATACTTGTTAATTAAAATAATTAAAGTATACTTGATAATAATTATTTTAATAATTTTTAATAATATTTAAAATAATTTTAATATTTTAAAATAATATTTAAAACATTTAATAATTTTTATAGTTGTTAATAAAAATAATTAAAATAATATTTCTATAAGTGCAAATATTAAAGTATTAAAGTGTGACATGTGGAGGCCACTTAAGGGGGTCTCACTTTAAGGAACCACCTATTGCAGCAAAATACCTAAAAAATGATGTGACATGTAGAGACCACCTAGAGGACTCAAAATAAATTTTTAAGAGACATTGTATTGAAAAATGCTCTTACAGATCTGCACGTGGGTGAAAGGAACTTGTAGCCATTGTGGGAGGTTGAGTTGCCAAGAAATAAGCACCCGTGGTGAGATCTAAAGTCAAGCTTACGGGAGACGGGAGTTATAGGGTTTAAGAAGAGGAAAATAGCTAGTCACGGCCAAAAACTTTGAGCAATTTATAAAGAATTTAAATCAAAAGGCGAAAAATGACAGATTTCATATTAAAAAACAGGAAGTAAAATAGTTGACAGACGAAAAATAGAAATAAAATTTCAGTACAAATTATAAAGGAGAACTAGGCATGCATTTTCCCCTTGGTTTGTATCATTAATATCAAACATCAATCACCCTAGTTGTTCAGGTTTAGCCGCCAGATGCTCTCTTCTCTCTCTTCGACTCCTGTTTTTCTCCTTCTTTATCCACCACCGAAGGGGGTGATTTTTGGCTATTTTTAGTCTGAAATCACCCCTCTATACCGTTTTCTTTTTTCTTTTTATTTAATTAAGTGGTTTTTCACATAGATCTGGGTTTTTTGTTGTGTTTTTCCTTTGATTTAGTCGTCTTAGTGTGGCGTTGTGTTGTTCGTCGTCTTGGATGCGGCTTTGTTTTGTTTTCCCGTCTTGTTACAGTGTTCATTTGGTTCAGATTGACAGATTAGTTTCGAACCATTACAGATCTAATGAAGACTTGGGCGTTAATGTTGCAGATCCGGAGGCATGGGTATTCCGGTCACTTTAATTTTGTCATAATTGTAGGCATTTTGTCGTTTTGTGCTGTTAACCTGGGTGTTGTGAGTTTGTTCGTAGATTCATCCTTTTGATTTTTAGCGATATTGAATTTATGATGTATTTGATGTATTTACCAATTTGAACGAATAAATATTTTTTTAGTAAAAAAAAAAATCAGCCCCATATTTTTTATGGATTTAAATCAACATCTGCCACATATTACGTGGGTAAAAGTTAATTAGGCGTCTAGATCATCTCCATTTCCTAAGGAAATGACAATCTCCATTTCAATGCGTACTTGTTCGACACGTGGCACTAGAAGAAATCAACAGCTGAGATTTATTCTTTGTAATATCTAATTAAATTTTAAAATAAAATATAGAAACGTGATCAACGCGAAAAATCACCACGCAGAACCCTCAACCTCGTCTTCACCATCTTGCTCTGCGTCGCCTTTCCCAAAGGTTCAAGAAAGCAGCACATCTTGTTTTTGTCGAAACGAGAAACCCGTATTCTTGGTTTCGTCCCTTTCACGGTTGTAAAGCTGCACAACGTTAATTTCTTTATTTCGTTTTTTCTCCATCTAGAAAATCCTCCAATTGTGAACAAAAGTAAATTGAGGTAAGTGTAATAATGTATAATTGATTTACCATACCATACAACAAGGCTTTCTTCTTTGGCCGCAGATTTATGGATGGCTTTCTTCTTTCTTCTTTGCCTGCAGATTTATGCAGTGGTGACTCACAAACGTCTTGGGCAAACGAGCACGCAGCGGTAGGGCGACGAAGGGCACAGGAACCTCCAGCAGGTGAGAATCGCGATTCTGTGGAGAGACAAGAAAAAAATTGCTGGGACCAACTCAGTTGTGGTGAAGGGTTCCGAACGCCTTCTCACTTCTGAGGAGGGTCTCTGCTCTGCCTAAGCTGCAGGAAAAAAGATTATTTAAACCTTTTAATCGCAGTCGTTGATTTTCATTTTTCCACGTGTCGTCTAGATAAACAGGCAACCGGAGATTGCCATTTCCTTAGGAAATAGAGAGGATCCTGACGCAAAAGGTAGATGATAGAATAATAAAGGCTAAATTATAAAATTGGTTCTCTAAGTTTATTTTAGGTTTTAATTTGGTCCTTTATGTTTTATTTGTTTCGTTTTGGTCCTCTACGTTTTATTTTAATTTTCAATTTGGTCCTTTCCGTCACTAAAAGGCAATTGTCCGTAGCTAGAATCCAAAATTCTAGCTACGGACAATTGCCTTTTAGTGACGGAAATGACCAACCTGTTGTAACTTTTAAAACGTAAGGGACCAAAACGAAACAAATAAAACATAGAGGACCAAATTGAAACCTAAAATAAACATAGAGGACCAATTTTGTAATTTAACCAATAATAAATATTGCCAATTGTAACAAAAAAAAAAGTGTAAAATTCTCTTTGCACTTTGCACTTTCGCAGCTCTTGTGAGTGGAAAATTCTATTATGGTCCAATTGTTCTGTTTTTTTTTTTTTGATATAATAAGGAAACACTACAAGAAATGCAAGGTATATCGAGGGCCAGAAGCCTTCGATAACGTACAAAAATCGTCGTTAAGTGTGGCATTATCGAGGGCCAACCGAGGACCACATAGTTGTAGGATAATCGATGGTAGGTAATGTATACCGAGGGTTTTCGTAAACAGGCCGCCAGTAATTACAGAGGGCCTAACACCCTAGGTAATAACCGTGGGGCCTGAAGGCCGTCGGAACGCTGTGATAAATACCGAGGGTAGAGACCTTGGTAATGTACGAAGAGAGTAGTAAAAAAAATTAAATTTAATCAGCTTTTGCTGATTATATTTAATTATAGTTTTTGAAATTGCAAAAGTGGTCCAAATTTGTTTTGAGCGTAATTTTAGAATTTGCAAAGTGGTACAAATTTGAAAACTGGTCCAACTTTACAAGAAAACAAGTCCGTTTTTGCAAACAATATTTATTGCAATTTTGCAAACAAGTCCATTTTAATTAATTGCAGAAATGGTCATATTATTTCTTAAATTACAGAAAAGTAGAATGCAGAAATAAATTAGGTTCTCAGCAACCCCAAAACACCAGAAATTCAACCTAGTAGAAATTGCACCCAGAACACCAATCCAGAAATTGAAATGCAATAATTGAACCCAGAAAACACCAACCCAGAAAGTGAAATTATCAGGGCGACAAAAACACAAGAAAACCTTAAACTCAAAACTGAGAAGAAAAGAAGAAAAATACTGAAAGAAAAATACATAGAAGAACAGAGAAGAAACCAGTGAAACCCTAAACTAGTGATCCCGTTCTCGTTCCTTCCTCTCGGTTTTGTCCTTCTCTTACTTCTTCTCCTCGGTTCCTTCTCCTCTCTGGCCGGGTTTCACTCCCCCTCCTTTCATGGTTTGGAGAGGCTTTTACAGCCTCCTAAAATCTGCAAAAAAATAAAAAACAGAATCAGAGAACAAAAGAAGAAAGAAAAAGAATCAAAACGAGATGGAAGAAATACTCCCTAATCAAATCTCCACGTTTTTCATTCCCCTTTGAGATCTTGCATCTGGATTCGATTCGGTTTTAGTGAAAGAAATAGGGAAAGGAATTAGGATATGAAGGATTCAGTTCGAAAAAGGAAGGAATGAAAAAAGGAAATAAGGAAACAAAGGGGATAAATATTTGTTGCTAAAGACAATCACCTGTTTGCGCTGTCGAATGGGATGCCGTCGCGAAGAATCGTGTTCTTCTTCATAACTGCCAAGTCGAGCTCTCTATAGATCATCTCGAACGTCACTTTGCTGATCTGCAAAAATCGTCGGAACTCCTTATTTAGAAAAACTGGTTGGCCGCACCGTTCCTACAAGTCCTTGAAACTGTCCTTCACCTACCAATCCGTGGTTGAGGCTCTCTTGTTTTGAAAAATTGTCGTTTATGCGAGCATGACAAAGGGTTAGGGTTTTTTAATAAGGAAATAGGGTTTGAAGATGAGATAGCAAGGGGCATCGTAACCATGGAAGGGATTTAGGGTTAGAGGGATGAGGGGAGGTGAAGGAGGAAGGGAAAAGAGAAGAAAGAGGGAGAGAGGTCGAGCCGCGGTGAAGAGAACAGAGCGAAGGAGGTGAAGAGAGAAGGAGAAAGAGAAGAAGAATGATGCAAGAAGAAGAGAGAATGAGAGACTAGCGAGATGAGAGAGAGGGAGTGGCGCTGATGAATGAAGAGGGATGAGGGAGGGTTAGTTTTAGGGTTATGAAGTGGGTTTGGGCCAATAGTAATGGGCTTAGGGGGTGTGTGAAAAAAAAATAGTTGGTGCGGGAGAGTAAAAAATGGTTGGTATGGGCTGGGCTGGGTCAACAGCCTAGTAGCCTGTTACTATTTGCACTTGTTATAAAAATAATTTTCACCCCCATATCCTTTATTTATTATTTTTTTATTTTTATTAATCTTTTTCTGAGTCCTCAATTCTTTTTCACTATATTTTTGTTATTTTTTGCCTTCTTTTTTTTTAAGAAGAAAAAAAAATTTGTTTTAATTTTTTTAAGAATGTATTTTTTATTATTTTTTATTTTATACAAAAATATTATTCATTTAATTTAATTTTTTTTCATCTTTGATTATCCCGAGAACTTTTAAACACTCAAACACTTATTAATAGTGATGCATAAATTACGTGACAATAAAAAAAACATTAATAAAACGCTAACAGACATTACATTTAATAAATTAGTTAAAATGTAATAAGTACCATAAAATATAATAAATTCACAAATATATGTTGGAGACATGTCAAACGGGTGACAACAAAGCCTAAACACCATCTGAAGCACTCCCGTAATAATCAATGTCATCGTTGCCACCATGAGGGAACAGATAGTTAAAACCCGGCTCCAGCATGCCTGTGAAATCACCGGCCACGTCGTCTAAAGATATGGTGGCCTGACCTGCCAGTGGTGGCGCCTGCTGTATAGGTACCTCCGGCCGGTAATACTGCTGTGTATTTGGTGGTGGTGCTGGATGATAATGCTGTGACGATAGGGGCGAAACAGGCCAATATCCGTACTGGTACTGTGGCGGTTGCTGGTTCTATGAATGCTGAGGTGGTGGCTCGTGTAGCACGTAGCAGTACTGTGGAGGTGGTTGTGGCTGTGGAGGTGGATATGGCTATGGAGGTGGAGGTGGTCTGGCGCTCTGCTGCATGAATTCAAACATCTTTTTATGAAACTCCCAACCTCATTCCTTAATTCTTCCTACCCCTGTTTGGCCTCCTGCGCCTCACGCAAAGCAATTTGTAATTGCCTCTGGACCTCCAAATATTCTCTGTTTGTGTGCGAGCGTCCAGTACTGCCGCCAGAGGAGGAAGACACATTAATATCTAGGCGAGAAACCCCAAGATGGTAGCATGAGGATAGGGCTCCAGCGTCGTACACTCGTCCCTTCTTCTTCCTGCCAGCAACATTCACCCAATTTGTTAGCTCAATACGACTCAGTTCATCTAAGTTAGACTCATCATTGCTAGCATGAGAATTAGCCCGATACTGTGTCATATGGGCCTCAAATTCCTCCTAAAATGCATAATTTTAAAAACATGTAAGTCAAAATAAACAACCATAAAGAAAGAATTGATAATAAATAATCAAAATTATGTAAAATGAATACAATTACGTGAGTTCTCCGTGACCGCTCATCAACATAATCGTCAGTTTCCTTCCGAGTATGGGTACATCGATGCAGCTCAGGCAATGGCACCGGTCGCCCAAGTCTCTGAATGTGGCAAAAACACAAGAAAGGGGGAGGTTTGAATTGGGTTTTAGAAATCTTTTCGCAAAACATGTGTGTTTATGAAAATATTTTCAAAACAACTCGTTAATAAAATAAGGCATTATGTATGTAAAGAGAAGAGAGAAGAGAGTGACTCAATGATTTATATTAGTTCACTACCACCTGATAGCTACGTCTAGTCCCTTCACACACTTGAAGGATTTCTCCACTATAATCAACCTGATTAAACTTGAGAGTATAATACTGCCAACTTGGCTATACTCACAACTTCTTAGAACGACTTAGTGCAGTCAAGCCTCTAAGGAATACAGTCACTACTGGGCTAAATACAATATTCAAAAATGATTTGAAACAATATCGAAATAACTCTCACAGAGAATATATTTAATGAAAAACTCAAGCACAAATAATAACTTTCAAACTGAAAGGGTAAAAAAACAGTTAAGTGCTTTGTTCAATGTGATCTCAGATACTTGGAATGATTCTTGGTTACTCACTTTGTATCATAGCGTTAACCTACTTCAGTGGATGAAGTAAGGTGTATATAGCTAGGGTTGTGAATAGTGCCGTTGTGACCTAACAGCTTTTTTCACCTAGGTCAAAAGACTTCAGATCCCGTTTTTGTGGCTTTAGCAAGTCACGTCGTTTTCCACTCTGCTCAAAGCATACTGACACAACAGACAAAATCAGAATGTTTGTCTTTTATGAGCTTTTTGAATATAAGACCCCTCGAGAGCAAGTTTCCTGATGATTATATTCGTTGACATTCCCTTTGGCCTTTGATACCTCATACATTAAAATGCTTCATCAATGAGGTCTGTTAAATACATGAAGTAGCCTTAAATGAACTTCAGTCTGATTTCTTATTAGAGCTACACTGTTCACCAGAGTGAGCCTGAAATAGAGGTGAGTTCTTTAGCACAAAATGTGTTGGCCTTTCACATGAGAGAGTCATGAAGAATTGGATGAAGACTTCCATAGAGTAGTCTAACCAAAGTCTGTTTATGCGTTGACTGAATACCAGAGCATTGACCAGAAACAGAGTTGACTAAGCCAGAACATAGTCTTGTCAATGTTGATTACCAACAGTGTTGACCAAGTCAAAGTATGGTCTTACCAGAGCGTTGACCGACAACAGAGTTGACCAAGTTAAAGTATGGTCTTACCAGAGCGTTGACCACCAATAAAGTTGACCATTTCAGAGCAGGGCTTTCACATGATGACGTCAGCGAGATTTCAGAGGATTCATGCCAGACTTAGATTTATGGATCTAAGTGTGAAATTCACAATTTCACTAAGTCTTCTAAGACAATTTCTTCTGATAAATAGTGATTTACTGCACACTAACAAACACATCTGAGGATAAATTGTTCTATTTACTATTTGTTATCATCATAACAATTAAGGGTCATTATTTCTGAATCCACTTGATTCCAACAATCTTCTCCTTCTTGATGATGAGAAATACATATATTGATGAACAATTTTCCTTTAGAAAATTTTTTATTTAAAATAATTTCAGAGGCTTCCCCTGAATTAAGCACATATAAATATTTTCTAAATGTAAAATCACATCAAATGAAGATATCATTTCAGAGCATTTTAAATAAAGTATCAGAACTAAAATAAACAGATAGATCTTTCAGAGCATATACTTCATTCCAAGTTAATGTATCAGAGTAAATAATGCACAAATGCAACGTATGATGACACTTAGTTGATACATCAGGTTCATCAATTACTCTATAATCTATATTTTCTTCTCCTCCTTTTGTCATCAGACAAAATGGTTAAGAATAAATAAAGAACATCATAGTCAAAATATTATTTGAGAAAGATAGAGGTAAATCAGTAAGAGCCAAAAATGGATTTCATTAATCAAAAAGTGCCATATTACAAACAATTAACTAAAGAAAGATAAATAACGGGCTAAAAACAAGATGGTATTCTAAAGGCTGTCTAAGGCTTAGGCAACTGATCCAGAATGGCCTGCAACATATCAGTAACAACATCATTCTTCCTCTCTGAAGCTTCCAAATGCTTCTCAGTAGTTTCCATATATTTCTTGAAGAGCTTGTTATCTTCAACAAGCTGATCCAAGACTTCCTGAGGGACACCTACAGAACGGCTTGTAGATGCAGAAGCAGTTCTAGAACCAGAGATAGATGGCTAAGTGATCATAGCAGTTGAAGCAGGAGGAGGGGTAACAGGTTCTGTGGTAGGTGGAGGTGGAGGAATAGGTGCAGGTGGAGCATGTAGGAGTATGGGAGCAGGTTCAGGTTCCCAAACGGCAGGGGTGCTTCTCCTTTGAGGCACATTCCAAGTAGAAGTAGCAACTAATCTTCTGTTCCTTTCAAGTTGATCCTTTTTGTGCTGCTCAAACCGGTTATGCACAAATTGCCAGATAGAACTTCATCCATTCTTTCTTCTTCAATGATTTTCCAGTCTTGATACTCACGGTATCTCTTAGCCTTAAGGCTCTCAAAACCAGCAATCAGGTGTGGATAGTGTTCAGGAACAATTCTTGCTTCCTGATGGTTGGGAGGAGGCTCACAACCAATATGAACAATGGGGCCAGGGGGTGCAGGAAGAAGTAGGGTTGGTGGGTCAATGATGGCAACAACATTATCATCAGGTTCATGTCCTTGAGTTACCTCAGAGGCAATTGTAGCTGTAATGCCTAGGTCATCATCTACAATTGGTTCTACAATAGCTTCAGGTTCAGCCAATACTGGTGAATGAGGTGGATAATGAATATGTGATGAAAAAGGTACAATAATAGCAAGTTGAAAAGAGGGGTAAGGTACTGGTTGAAGGATAGAGAGAGGTTGTGTTTCACAAACAGTATCAGAGCCAGGTGAAGGGGATAAGGGTTCCTGGATAATAGGTTCAGGTACTGTTTCATTGAAAGATTCGGGGTGGTTTAAGTCAGGTTGAGTTAAAGGAGGTGAGGGAGGTCTAGGTGGTGATTTGGAGCTAAGTAAAGGAGTAGTAGGTTTATGTTGGGGTGAAGGTGTTTCGGTTGTTTGTGGTTGAGATGATGGAATGTGAGTGGTTTATGGTGAAGGTGATGCAGAAGTAGAGGTTGAAGGGCGAATAGCAGAGATGGGTTCAATATAAGGAAATTGAACTTGGGATTGAGGTCTCTGTCTCAGAGGGACATAATCATCTTCCTCTTTATTAGATGAAGATAAGCTCAGAGGGTAAAGAAGGCAAAGGCTTTTTAGGAGGAGAGGGTTTCTTAGAAGGTTGAGAAGGTTTAGGCGGGGGAATAGGTTTAGAGGGTTGTGGAGGAGGGATAGGTTTAGACACAACAGATTGTGTGGAGCCAACAAATCGAGAACCATAAACAGTATCATACAAACGTACAACATCATTTAGTACCTTGGTTTTCTTTGCTGCTGGGAGATCACCGAATTTAGTTATCCGCTTCAACTTTGAAGTAGCAGGTGCAGCAGTAGTAGCAGGAACAACAGAGGTAGCAGGAACAACAGTGTTGATGGTTGCAGAAGCAGAAGTGGTTGTTGCAGTAGCAGTAGTGCCGGAGGCAACAACAGGAGCAGTGGAGGAAGGAGCAGTAGCAGTAACTGAGGCTTGTCCTTTTAGCCTTTCTTCTTTGAGGTATAGGTAATATTGATAGCTATCTTCCTTACATTTGGCTATCATCTCATCAACCTCAACTTTCTTCTCCTCAATTTCTTCTGGCATCACTGAGGGCATGAATGCAGGCCTCACTGGTTGAACCAAGTGAGTGGGCTCAGCAATGTGGATGACAGTGCTCCTAGTTACTCTTCTGGTAGGTTCAGCAGTAACTTCACTTATCTTCCTCTTTCCCTTCCTTACAGGTTTTCTCCCACCTTCTTCTTCCTTTTGGATCTCAGCAATCACTTCTTCAGATAAAAGCTTCATTCTCCTCAAGTTTTCACTGGAGAGGGTTGGTACACTCATGGTTTTGAGTGCAACTCCAGCTTCTTCAGTGTTAAGCTCTTGAAGATGTCGAATCAAGCCTTGATTGTCCATGATAGCAGAGAGCAACCTTCCATAAGGGATATTCAAGTTCTTCCCTTTTCTGGAGAACATGATGTTTCTTCACAGATGATCAAAAATGAAACTTGGCATGTTGAGTTTGGCCTTGATCTCATAATTCCATATAATGAACTTGTGGTCACTGCTCACAGTGTCCACAGACCCAAACTTGGGAACCATGCAGTGCATTATAATCTTGAAGAGCACTCTGAACTTGTTCTTCATGTCCACAGCCTTGGAACCACCAGGCTTCTCATAGATGGAGTCGTTGATTGTTCCCCAGCGACCAAAATCATTTTCCCAGCCTTCTTCAATAACAGCTCCAGAGTTAGGGCATTTGATAACATCAGCAATAATATCCTGAGTAATCAGAATATTCCTTTTTGAACGTAGCTGTGAATGGTGTTGTTCTTGCACCAAGCATAAATCCAAAATTCCTTTACCAGTTCCTCATACACAGGGTAGGTCTCCATACAGAAGAAATCCATTATACTCATATCGATGAAATCAGTTCTGAAGGCGTACCCTTTAGCAGCTAGGTCTTCAAAATTAACTTGGTGTTCCACCATTACCTTCAGTTAGTGTTGCGTTCACCAAGGTAGGTTTAGGTTCTTCATTCAAACCAAAGGCAACTTGTTGTGAGGCAGCCATTGCAGAGAAACAAGAAGTTATAGAGAGCAGGTAGAAGAGAAAGGGGTTTAGGGTTCAGAACGTGCGGCTTCTCAGAGAGATACTGTGAGTAGTGGGTGTAGTGAGTGAGTGAGTGGGTAATAAAACTTGTTGAAGAAGGCAGACAGAAATAAATAAATTGTCGTTTAAAAAAAAAGAAACATGTCACGCAAAGTATTAAAGAGGTGCAGTAAAATTGTACTCGGGTAGTAAAGAAATAATGACTCAGTGAGAGTAACTCTCAGCCACTAACGCATCAACCATTCTCATAGAGACACGTGTACACAAAGATTCTCAAAGGCACCTTTGTGATAAATAACAGACTCGTATGAACAGTCACCAAAACAGATGATACAAGTATTAAAAAATTGATAAGATAATAAATAATATAAACAAATAATTAATAATTAAATAATAATCAGAACCAACGTATAAACAGAGGCACATATCAAGCAGACTCACATATGCCAACAAAGGCACGTGTTCAACAACAAAGGCAACTATATCAAAATTAAACATTTATTCCTTTATAAGATGAAAATTCAAATTCTTTCTTATAAATTTGAATCTATGTTTAGCAAGGGGTTTTGTAAAGATATCTGCCCATTGATGGTCAGTGTCAATAAATTTAATTTCAAGTATCCCTTTCTGAACATAGTCTCTAATGAAGTGATGTTTAATTTCAATATGTTTAGCACGTGAATGCAAAATAGGATTTTCAGTCAAACATATTGCAGAGGTATTATCACAGTATAAAGGAATGTTACTTTCTTTAATCTGGTAGTCCTCAAGCTGATACTTCATCCATAGTAGTTGTGAGCTACTACTTGCAGCATATATATACTCAGCTTCTATAGTTGATAGTGCAATTGTGCTTTGCCTTTTGTTGGACCAAGAGATAAGGTTTGCTCCAAGAAATTGGCAGCCACCACTTCTGCTCTTTCTTTCAATTCTATCTCCAGCAAATTCAGCATCACAGAAACCCACTAACTTGTAATTTTCTGAGTTCTTATAAAGCAAACCAAGGTTAGTAGTTCCTTTGAGATACCTAAAGATTCTCTTAACAGCAGTTAAGTGAGATTCTCTAGGATCTGATTGGAATCTTGCACAAAAGCAAACACTAAACATAATATCAGGCCTTAAGGTAGTAAGATAAAGGAGTGAACCAATCATAACTCTATATACCTTTTGGTCTACCTTTTTACTAGTTTCATCTTTGTCGAGAGCACATGTTGGATGCATTGGTGTGCTCATAGGTTTGTTTTCCTCAAGCTTGAACTTCTTTAAGAGTTCTTTCACATATTTAGTCTGATGGATATAGGTTCCATCTTGATATTGCTTGATTTGAATACCATGGAAGAATTTTAATTCTCCCATCATACTCATTTCAAACTCATTCAGCATAAGCTTAGAGAATTCCTCACAAAGAAATTCATTAGTAGCACCAAAGATAATATCGTCAACATATATTTGAACTAAAATAAAATGTTTTTTAGATGATTTTCTAAAGAGTGTAGTGTCCACCTGTCCTCTTTCAAAACCATTTGACATTAAAAAGGAACTTAATCTGTCATACCAAGCTCTTGGAGCTTGTTTAAGACCATAAAGAGCCTTTTTAAGTTTGAAGACATGTTCTAGATAAGAAATATCTTCAAATCTAGGTGGTTGTTTTACAGACACTTTCTCACATATAAAACCATTTAAAAATGCACTCTTTGCATCCATTTGATATAAAGTAATGACATGATGTAAAGCAAATGATAATAGGATTATAATTGCTTGAAGTCTAGCTACAGGAGCAAAGGTTTCAGTATAGTCAATACCTTCCTCTTGTGAATACCCTTGAGCAACAAGTCTTGCCTTGTTTCTTACCACTTTGCCATCTTCATCAAGTTTGTTTCTGAAAACCCACTTGGTTCCAATGGCTTGCTTATCCTCTGGAGAAGGCACAAGCTTTCAAACATCATTCCTCTGAAATTGATTGAGCTTTTCTTGCATAGCAAGTATCCATCCATCATCTGTTAGTGCTTCATCAATTGTTTTGGACTCTATTTCTGACAACAATGCAAAGTCAGAGTGTTCCCTGAGAGATGATCTTGTTCTAACTCTATCACTTGGTTCACCAATAATCTGGTCCTTTGGATGATGACGTTTGAACTTACAGTCTATTGTTGATTCTGCTTGGGTTTTATCACCAGATGCAGAACCAGACACAGGATCAGAGCCAGCACCTGTGACACCTTCATCTGTTTCTTTGCTTATCTGTAAATCTGCAAAGACTTCATCTAGCTCTGACGTTCCATTGTCAGGCTTCTTGTCGTTAAATCTCACATTCATAGATTCATCAATAATTAATGTTCTTTATTGTATACTCTATAAGCTTTAGAGCATTCAGAATATCCTAAACAGATAGCTTTGTGCGATTTTGAATCAGATTTTTCAAGACTGTCCTTTGTATTAAGAACAAAGCAATCACATCCAAATTGGTGAAAGTATGAAATGTTGGGTTTTCTTCCTTTCCATAATTCATAAGTAGTCTTATTCAAGATAGGTCTAATATAGATTCTATTTTGAATATAACATGCAGTGTTTACTGCTTCTTCCCAAAAGTGCTTTGCAATATTAGTTTCGTGAATCATGATTCTGGCCATTTCTTGTAAAGATCTATTTTTCCTTTCTACAACACCATTTTGTTGTGGTGTTCTAGGGGATGGAAAATTGTGAGAGATGCTATGCTCTTCACAAAAGTTTTGAAATGATTCATTTTCAAATTCTCCACCATGATCACTTCTAATGGTTGTAATACAAAAACTTTTTTCATTTTGCACTTGTTTGCAGAACACAGAAAATATTGCAAATGACTCATCCTTGTGAGCTAGGAATTTTACCCATGTCCATCTAGTATAGTCATCAACAATAACAAGCCCATATTTCTTTCCAGACAAAGATGCGGTTCTAGTTGGACCAAATAAATCTAAATGCAAAAGCTCAAGTGGCCTTGAGGTGAAAACAATATTTGTAGATTCAAAAGAAGATTTTGTTCGTTTCCTTTTTTGGCATGCTTCACAAAGAGCATCAGATTAATACCTAAGATTTGGTAGGCCTCTATGTTAAGCTTTGAGATTAACCTCAAGCTGGCATGACCAATCTTTTGTGCCAAGTCCATTGCTCTACATCAACTGACAAAAAGCATTTTACATTTTGATTTGCCAACTCAGAAAGTTTTATTTTATAAATAATGTTCTTTCTCTTTGCTTTAAGGAAAATGGATCCATCCTTTTTGCTTTTGACTATACAGGCATTATCACTAAAACCAACATCATAACCACTATCGCATAATTGACTTACACTTAGTAGGTTATGCTTCAGGCCATCAACCAATAAGACATTATGAATAGAAGATAGGAATTTCTCACCAACTTTTCCACTTCCAATGATTTTACCTCTTTGGTTTCCTCCGAAACCTACTGTTCCACTTTCTTTAAGTTGGAGTTCTTGGAACATACGCCTTTCTCCCGTCATGTGACGTGAGCATCCACTGTCCAAGTACCAGGACTGGTGTTGTAACTCTGTTGCTAAGCAGATCTGCAACATATACAATTTTGTCCTTAGGTACCCAAATCTTTTTGGGTCCTCTTTTGTTAGTTCTAGAAGGAAACTTGTCCTTCTTATTTTTCAATTCATAACAAGTACTTCTAATGTGTCATTTCTTATTGCAAAAGGTACAAAGCAGACAGTCATTATGATTGTTAGTATCTTTGGTTTTCAAATTTGTGTTTTGAAAGGTGGGTTCCTCTGGTTTGTAACCAAGACCTTTTTTACCATTTTGGTTTACGCCCCAAATCATATATGCTTGTTTGCTTCGTGTAACACATTCATCAAGGAATCTTTGAAATCCCTCTTCATATTTTTAAGAGTTACATTCAACCTTTTCCTCGGTCTTAGAGCTGTCATTCACCAAACAGTGATTTTCAGCTTTGAGCTTCTCATTATCCTCATTGAGTATTTGAAATTCTTTTGAAAGTTTTGAGAATTTCTTTTTCAAAGCTTTATACTCAGTGTTGAGTTTATAAGACTCATCTAATAGTTCATCAAAATCTATTTCAATATCAGAAGATGGATTAAAATCTACCTCTTCATATTCTTCTTCACTGTCTGACCCTATGGTAGCCATTAGAGCCATGTTTGCTTGTTCCTCATCATCATCAGATGAAGATGAATCATAATCATCTCATGTTGACCTTTCTTCTTCTTGCTTTTAAAACCACCTTTCCTTGGTTTCTCAAGTTGTGGATATTCAGACTTGAAATGTCCTGGCTTTTTGCACTCGTAGCAAGTAACTTGGCTTTTGTCCTTGTAGTCCTTCTTATCCCTTGAGTCTTGTCTTTTCCTTGAGTCCTTCTTGTGGAACTGCTTTCTAAACCTTCCTTTATTTTTCCACATACGTTGAATTTTCCTTGATATTAAGGAAATTTCTTCGTTTGTGTCTCCATCGCTCTCATCAGACGATGCTTCGTCTATTTCAAGTTCAGCTTGTAGAGCTTTGGAGGAAGATGCTTTGTTTGTAGATTTCAAAGAAATAGACTTTGATTTCTTGGGAGGTTCTTCTTCATCTAGCTCAAGCTCATGAGCTCTCAAGGATCTCAGAAGATCTTCAAGTCACAAGGCATTCAGGTCCTTTGCTTCTTGAATAGCAGTGACCTTAGGATTCCACTTCTTTGGTAGGCTTCTTAAGATTTTCTTAACGTGATCAGCAGTGGTATAGCTTTTCTTAAGAACCTTTAGACCATGAACTAGTGTTTGGAATCTTCCAAACATAGTTTCAATGCTTTCACCCTCTTCCATTTTGAAGAGGTCATATTGTCTAACCAAGATATTAGCTTTGGTTTCTTGCACTTGGGAAGTACCCTCATAAACAAAGGCCAATGAGTCCCAAATCTCCTTGGCAGTATCATTCTTTCCGCATTTCTCGTATTCCTTCTCAGAGATAGCACAGATAAGGAAATATCATGCTTTCTGATGTAGTTGATAAGCTTTCTTATGCTCTTCTGTCCATTTACCCCTAGGAATGAGATTTTCTTTTGAATCAACTAGTTCGGTGTATTGTTTTTGAACCATATCCCAGAGTTCGAGTTATTGAGACTCGAAGAAGGATTTAACTTTATCTTTCCAGTAGTCGAAGTTTGATCCAGTGAACAAGGGAGGACGGTTAACGTGACCACCGGCTTCGTTGCTTGCCATGAATAAAGAATAAGATCTTTTCCTCTTACACTATTAAGTGCTCAACCAAGAGGCCGAGCTCTGGTACCAATTGAACGTGGCAAAAACACAAGAAAGGGGGGTTTGAATTGGGTTTTAGAAATCTTTTCGCAAAGCTTGTGTGTTTATGAAAATCTTTTCAAAACAACTCGTTAATAAAATAAGGCAGTACATATGTAAAGAGAAGAGAGAAGAGAGTGACACAGTGATTTATACTAGTTCACGATCACCTAATAGCTACGTCTAGTCCCTTCACACACTTGAAGGATTTCTCCACTATAATCAACCTGATTACACTTGAGAGTATAATACTGCCAACCTGGCTATACTCACGACTTCTTAGAACGACTTAGTGCAGTCAAGCCTCTAAGGAATACAGTCACTACTGGGCTAAATACAATGTTCAAAAATGATTTGAAACAATATCGAAATAACTCTCACAGAGAGGATATATAATGAAAAACTCAAGCACAAAGAATAACTTTCAAACTGAAAGGGTAAAAAAACAGTTAAGTGCTTTGTTCAATGTGATCTCAGATACTTGGAATGATTCTTCGTTGCTCACTTTGTATCACAGTGTTAACCTACTTCAGTGGATGAAGTAAGGTATATATAGCTAGGGTTGTGAATAGTGTCATTGTGACCTAACAGCTCTTTTCACCTAGGTCAAAAGACTTCAGATCCCCTTTTTGTGGCTTTAGCAAGTCACGTCGTTTTCCACTCTGCTCAAAGCATACTGACACAGCAGACAAAATCAGAATGTTTGTCTCTTATGAGCTTTTTGAATATAAGACCCTTCGAGAGCAAGTTTCCTGATGATTATATTCGTTGACATTCCCTTTGGCCTTTGATACCTCGTACATTAAAATGCTTCATCAATGAGGTCTCTTAAATACATGAAGTAGCCTTAAATGAACTTCAGTCTGATTTCTTATCAGAGCCACACTGTTCACCAGAGTGAGCTTGAAACAGAGGTGAGTTCTTCAGCACAAAATGTGTTGGCCTTTCACATGAGAGAGTCATGAAGAATTGGACGAAGGCTTCCATAGAGTAGTCTAACCAAAGTCTGTTTATGCGTTAACTGAATACCAGAGCGTTGACCAGAAACAGAGTTGGCTAAGCCAGAACATAGTCTTGCCAATGTTGATTACTAACAGAGTTAACCAAGTCAAAGTATGGTCTTACCAGAGCGTTGACCGACAACAGAGTTGACCAAGTTAAAGTATGGTCTTACCAGAGCGTTGACCACCAACAGAGTTGACCATTTCAGAGCAGGGCTTTCACATGATGACGTCAGTGAGATTTCAGAGGATCCATGCCAGACTTAGATTTATGGATCTAAGTGTGAAATTCACAATTTCACTAAGTCTTCTGAGATAATTTCTTCTGATAAATAGTGATTTACTGCACACTAACAGACACATCAGAGGATAAATTGTTCTATTTACTATTTGTTATCATCAAAACAATTAAGGGTCATTGTTTCTGAATCCACTTGATTGAAACCGTCTCTTCTCCTATACACACTTAGAAACACAGTATAATAGATGGAATGAGAAACAATTAATGTTAATTAACTTCATAAATTTAAAACAACATTAAATATATATGTGTGTACCAAGTGTTGCCGAATCTGTGCGGTGTTGACGGAACCTCCTGTGCGGAGGGAAACACCCTTCTCGGATGCCCTATTTGTCTTATGCCTGTCAGAAACTCTCTTGAATTCCTCACTTCCCCAATGCTGTTGCAACACAGCCCAGACATGCACTACAACAGATCGCGGCATTACCGACGGCCAAAAGCCATCGGTAAACTACAAATACCGTCGGTAATCCAAAAATTCCGACGGCTTACCGACGGGCTGACATCCGTCGGTAAAACGAGCGTCGCAAATGCTTACCGACGGCTTGTTCCCCGTCGGTAATATCGTTCGGTAATTTCCGACGGCTTTTACCCGTCGGAAACAACAGACACTTCCGACGGCCAAAACCGTCGGTAAGATCGTTCGGTACTTTCCGACGGCCATTACCCGTCGGAAATGCCGACTACACAACTGACATTTCCGACGGCTATGACCGTCGGTAAATCCAAAATTTAAATTTTTTTTAATTGAAAATTGTTTAAATTTATTACAAAATTATTTAATTTTTTAAATTATTTAATTTTAATTTCTGTAATCAATTTAATTTATTTATCCATTTAATTAACGATTACTAGTTATTACATTTAATCATTAATTTATTCCTGTATTTGAAAATGTAATGCGATAACGTAATCATTAATTTAATCATTAAATTATTTAATTTTAATTTCTGTAATCAATTTAATTTATTTATCCATTTAATTAACGATTACTAGTTATTACATTTAATCATTAATTTATTCCTGTATTTAAAAATGCAATGCGATAACGTAAACTATAAAACAAATTAAAAAAAAGAAACGTAACAAGTAAATAAAAAAAATCGACGAACAAAACAGTAATAAAAACGATATCCAGAAATATAAAAAAATATCGACACAAACATAACTAATAGTCCTGATAGTCTCATCATCTGCATTATCGACATGATCATCAGCACTATGAGGCGGAGGCGGAGGCAGAGGCGGAGGCGGTGGAGGAGGCGGCTCGCGAGCTAGCAAACGGTACAGATCCTCCTGTCGCTGCAGCACCTGAGCCAACATGGCAGCCGCCTGGGCCTCTCCGCCTGGCTGGGCCGCGATCCGCCGCCGCCGGCCGCTAACCGCCGCCGCCGGCTATGGCCCGCTTCAACTGCGGTTATCTCCCGCTCATCTGGCGGCAAAGACCACCGCTGGCGACTTCCAATGGGGAGGCTGGGCCCTTTCTTGTAGTTGCTTGGCAAGGTCGCCAAAGACCGTGATAGGCGACTTCTTCTTGCCGCCAACAACATTCGCCAAACCATCGGGCCGATGCACTGGATCTCTCGGCTCGAGACGGGAACATGACGATGTCTGAGATCTAACCTGAGACATCCTCGCCTCAAACTCCTCCTGTCAAACATAAACAAATTAGTCAATTTTTATTGTAATCAAACAATATAAACATTGTTAAAAAACTATTCATTATGTTTTATAATTACCTGGGTCCGCCTCGACCGCTCATCTACAAAATCATTGGTACCTTTTCTAATATGAGTTGCACGATGGAGCTCGTGCAACTAAACCTCCCTTCTCAACCGCTGAGACTGTAATTATTTAATAAAAAAAGCTTAACTAAATAATAACAATAACAATAATAATAATAATAATAATAATAATAATAATAATAATAATAATAATAATAATAATAATAATATAAAACGAACAAGTCGAGCTGCGTCTACCGACCGACCGAACCTCCAAAGATGCAAGCTCCCACCCTTTCAGAGGCTCTATTCTTCTTCGCTTTCGCCACGCCTTGAACTCGTGGAGTTCCAGCAGCTGCAAATGGCCGCCAGAGCTAATCTCCTATCCAAGTGGGTCGCCCATTGAGGCTGCATCTCTAAGCATATCGGATAGGCGGTGGGAAGCCTTCATATGGAAGTTCTTCTTGATCCGCTCCTCCCGCTCTTCCTTCCAAGAAACCTCTCCGTATGAATATAATACGTTATTAAAAATAATTGAAATTCATGAAATAAAAAAATAATACGCAACAAAAAAATAAACAACTTACTCTGAAAGAATTGAACATGTGCCTCCGCCATCCACCGCCGGCCCCCAGGTGGGCCAATAGTCGTGGTAATTTTGCTCAATTACTTCGTGATAGCCTTCAGGTGGCTTTGACTAAGGAACCTAAACAATAACAACATACCAAACAAGTTAAAAATATAGGTTAAAATGTAATTTTCGCCCTTATCTTTTTTTTTAGTTTTCATTTAAGTCCATTAAGTTACAAAAATTACTTCAATTTCGTCCTTTCTTTTTAATTATTCTTTTTGTCTTAGACGAAATACCATCTTACACGTGGCGCTTTGTTTTATTTTATTTTTCCGCCACGTGTCGATGGTGATTCGCCTAAGAAAAAATGAATAATTAAACAGAAAAGACGAAATTGATGTGATTTTTGGAAGTTTAAGGGACTTAAATGAAAACTAAAAAAATAAGGGACGTAAATTGAAAACTAAAAAGATAAGGGGCAAAATGTGTATTCAACCTACATACTCACCTCTACCAATCGCCCGATAGCAACTCGGCCATCATGCAAAGATCTGAATATCATCAATGACCTCCTGCCATCCCGGCCGCCAACCTCCTCGTCCCGCCAACCCTGGCTCGATCAGATGCCTAGCCCACACTATACTCCCGATCGGACACATGAGTGCTCGCATCGCCTCAAACACAAAATGAGAGGAAGAAGCGACAAGTGTTCATCGGAACCCTGGGTGGGCATCATGTAAATGGGTGTCGATGCGTAAGGTCCCGCATGCCGTAGGTGCCGAATGTGACGAGGTTGCATAGGGCCGAACTCGGCTGGAGCCTGTGTAGGCGTAGATGTATGCGACGCTGTGTGGATGACAACATCGTGATAGCCGGCATCATCAATCCTAATAATGTTTGGCCTCCGACGATTTAGGGGTCGACAATGATGCCATTCCTTCCGCTGACCACTACCGGGTGGTTTGGGCCTGAGCCTGAACCTCCCGATGCCATATATGTCTATAGAGCAATTTAATAATAATACCATGAAATATTATATTTAAACATAACAATATTAAAAATGAATTCCAAAAAATAAACAAGTTATATGAAAATAATCGACAAAATAAAATATGTTGTTAGACATTAAATTCTCTAATTGTAAAAAGTTAAACAAATTTATTCTCGCCCATTCGCCCACTCGCTCGCAAGATCGCCTTCAGATCTTGATGGTTCTCGCCACTTCTTCATTTAATTCCTCATCTCCATTTACATCTTCATATGTGATTGGATCGTCACGTAGTCGAGAAATGGGTTCAACTGCTTACTACGCTGACATGAGACATCTCATCCACTTGATAAGCCACTTCTTCATGTGGATCATCTGCTTCAATGCGACCCCTTGGTTTTGTCTTTATTGCAACACACCAACCTTGTTTGTCCCTTCGAGTTGACGGATAAGGGACATAATACACCTATCTTACATGTTGTGCCATGATAAACGGATCAAACATTTGGTATCTTCTGCTCATGCATATGTCAACAGTATTATATTTGCGATCCATTCTTGTGCCTCTACTTGACGGATCAAACCAATTACAATAAAATAGCACTATTCTTTTAGTATAGTCTAAAGTATTGTATGCCAGCTCATATATATGTTGAATCACGCCATAGAAGTCGTCTTCACCTCCCTCTGTGGCACCTTTTACATAAACTCCGCTGTTAACTGTTTTTTTCCCCTCTGTTTTTGACTAAGTTTGAAATTTGTAACCGTTTACGAAATACGTGTGCCATTATTTTACACGTGATTTAGGACCATGAGATAAATTTCTCAAGTGTTCAATTATGGGCGATTCTGACTCGCTATACACCTGCGTATACACATGCACAAGTGATTTAGGGTTCATTTTTGCAAACAATCTTTTGTATTTTCAAACAATAAATAGTTGAAATAGGACTAAAAATACATACCTGGCTCATAAACCACATTGGGAAATATTCATGAATATAGGCAGAAGAGTCTTGTTCGCCAGGCTTAGTTAACAAGAATGCCCTCAACAAGTCATTATCAAACAAATGATCATGAATAGTTGTGGACTAAAGAAAATGAAAGTGGTCAAAAGTATACATACGTAAGATATGGTGATACTTCAAGACAGCTTGATCAACACGTGAACGGTGTCGACTTCCAATCTTCTCCCGTTAACCAGGACTTCACTCCTTTCCAAAGATGACGACCGGGAAGGCAAAACACCGATAAGGCCAGCGGTGTCTTTTTCACTTTGAATTTCTATTTCATTCCTATTATTTGTTGGTGTCGGCATGAAGTTCAGAAATAATGGGAACAGAAATGAATTGTCTCACTGCAAAGTAAGTTGCACAAATAGATCCTTCAACCCTGGCCTTATTTTTCACCGACCGTTTTGAGTCACCCATAAATCTATAGAATAACAAGGTTGGTGATCAACATTTCAACATTTAACCCGGGGCAGTGAATAATTATGTTAAAGAATATTTGATTATATTACCTTTCGAATGGATACATCCATCTGTATTGAACCGGTCCACCAAGCCTAGCTTCATGTGCAAGATGCACTGGGAGATGTTCCATAGAGTCAAAGAAACCAGGGGGAAATATTCTCTCCAACTTACAAAGAATGACTGGTATGTTCTGCTCCAACTTGATAAGATCATCATCTCTCAATGTTGCAGAACACAAATCTTTAAAAAATTGGCTGAGTTCTGTAAGTGGATTTAAAAAATTTGACGACAGGGAACTAAATGCAATAGGAAGTAAACACTCCATGAATACATAACAATCATGGTTTTTCATCCCAATCATTGTTCCTTTGTTCACATCAGCACATCTTGCCAAATTAGAAGAATAACCGTCTGGCATTCAAAGTTCTTTTATCCACCGACAGACTGACCTAGCTTCCTCAACAATTAAAGAGTAACAGGCTTTGGGTTTCAGGGTTTTCCCATTCGACTGAGTCGTCAAATGCAAGTCCTTTCGCTTACAGTAAAGTGGTAAGTCCAGTCTGGCCTTATCATTGTCTTTCGTTCTTCCTCTAACGTTCATCACTGTGAGAAAAACATTGTCAAAAAAGTTCTTCTCAATGTGCATAACATCAAGGTTGTGTCTCAATAAATTATCTTTCCAATACGGCAAATCCCAAAAATACTTCTTTTAGTCCAATTGTGCCATTGTCCATATCCTTCAAATCGATCCAATTCACCAAAATCTGTGATTTTTGGCAGATCCATAACTCTGGTAAAAATACGTTCGGATGTCAACCTGGGGCGCCATCTAATTCAACTTCCCCTTCTTGAAGGCGTTCTTATTCCGCCTAAATGGATGATCTGGCTGGTAAAAACCTCGCGATGTGAGTCAAACCAAGAACTCTTCCCCCAAATTTCAAGGTAAAGGCCTTTGTATGCTCCATGCAATGGGACATGCCATTTTACCATGAGTACCCCAACCGCAGACAACATGCCATATGCAGGGAAGTCATTAATGGTCCACATAAGAGCTGCCTCATTGTAAAGTTCTTCTTCGTGCAATATCATAAGTCACAATGCCATTCCACAACCTTTTGAGATCGCCAATGAGAGGTCAGTAAGTAGATGTCAATACCATCTATTGGATTATCTGACCCAGATAATACAAGTCAAGAACATATAGGGCTTAGACATGCACATATCGTGGAGGAAGATTGTATGGGGTAACAATAATCGCCAAAGAAGAATAAGGTTTCGCCGTTGATTGAACATATGGGGTAAAACCATCGAGCATAAGCCAAGTCGTACATTACGTGGATCCGCCGCAAATTCGGATTCACACGATCAAAGTGCTTCCAAGCTTCACCATCACATGGATGTCGCAACATACCTGAAGTGCTTTTATTCTCATAGTGCCAAGTCATTTTGTCTGCGATGCGTGTTGACGCAAACATTCTTTGCGACCTTGGAATAATTGGCAAATAAAACATTGCCTTAGTGGAACCGGTTTTTGTCTACCCTTCCCATTATCAAGATGTGACATATACCTTGGCTCACCACAAAATTTGCATTCAACCAGCGCTATCGCTTTTACCAAATTCATTGTCGTAATATAACATACACCCTCTCACACAACAATCAATCCTTTTAGATTCCAACCCCAATTTGGACACTAAGCTTTTAGCCTCGTAATAACTTTTTGGCAAACCATCTCGATAGGTGACGAGTCCAACATCATCTTCACGAGATCCAAGCACACATCCGTAGCACCACAGCTTGGACTTGAGAGCTAAAAGTCTCACACACATTGATAACTTAGAGTCGATGCACTCTTCAAACAACGGCTTATTTGTTTCTAACAAGAGATTATAAAATCTTTGTGCGCCTCATTTGGAAGTTCATCTGTGTCATCATATCGTGGCTCCTCGAATGATATGTTGACCCCAAGGCATCACAAACCATATCTTGCATCAATTCAATCTGCTCACCATATCCCGTATCTACGCAATTGCTTGAAGTACTGCGGCAATTATCGCCAACCCCTAATCCAACCCAAGGTAACTCTTCACCATGTCTAGTCCAAATCCAAGTAATTAGGCATAAATCCAACTCTCTCAGTGCAAGATGACCTCACCTGGCTCTTGATCTTTCTCGCAATCGCATTTAAGGCACGGACATCTAATCCCTCCATTAATTTTGAAATCTTCGTGCCATTGCGACTTGAACAAGTGATCAATCCCATCGCAAAAAGATTGTTTCAAACCCCTCTTCCCTGATACAACCTATCGTGACATCCAACTACGATTCAAGGAAAAAATTCCATCTTCTGCATGTCAAAAAAATGACAATTTCAAAGAAGACATCATTCTTACAACCGCTCTCTTTCTTTAAATGGTATGACTTATCCTATTCGAGGAAAAACTTTTTCAGAACCGTATAATAGTTATTCCTTAATTCTCATATCTTATACTTGACAAAATTTCTAAAGATTTCCATTGGTCTCTCGAGTACACAAAATGATCGCAGATTAGGAACAAGGCAATCAAGTATGCACCCAGAGAACAAAAGGAAATGAATCTAATCGAAATTTCATCAAATATCAAGATACGAGAATCAAGCAACAACTATTATACAAGTAAAGAAAAAGTTTTTTCCCAAACTGTCCGACTTGGACAATTCAAGGTTCAATATACAATTAAACATCCATTTCATCAATAATTAAAAAGTAACATGTTGAAAGTTGACATCCTCTTAAAGGATAGAATTAAACAAGGTATGGCAAGGGAAGCATAAATCCTTTTACCAATTTTTGTTTTCATAGTGGTTTGGCTTGGTATATGCCATGCAATTAGAGCTCCTATATGGCCACATGTACCATACATCCTAATCCATTAATTGGGCAAAAAACAATCATTTTCTCGCTTCGCAGCTTAAAAACTAACCTAGCACCAGAATCTACTACATTAACCAAGGCAGTTGATGGTCACACAAGGTCAAACTTTTCTAATGCACTGCCAACCTCTAACCATGTTTCACTTATATGTCTGGGGTATGCATATAAGGATGAATCTGCTTTTAATATTTTAGCTTTAAGAAATGCCTTATTTTTGCAATAATCTTCATGTCCTGCGACATCCCAATTCCATGACTTTTAATTCGAAAATGAATTTCTAGAGCAAATTAATGCTGATGGAATGGCTTTGCCGTTCATTTTGTAACATTTTACATGCCACTTTGGGGTGCAATTTTATATAATGGGTTTACATACTTCCAAGTAATACGCATGCTGAATAACGCAACCCGTGTATGTATCTAATTTTGCTGATTCTTTTTCAAACAGAATAAAATGCTTGTTTAGGCACTTTCTGAGACCTTATTTTCTGTTTCTTGGCAAATTTAACGTAGAATATAAGAAATTGTCTGTTTAAATCACACACTGTTTAAATCACACACTGTTTAAATCGCACGGGTGCAATGATTGTAAAGAAAGATGATTGAGTGCAGTGATTGGGTAAAATAACTCTATTATCAAACTCGATTACCTACTAAAATAACTCTATTTTTTATTTTCTGCTTTGCAAGCTCCAGTAGCTTTAGCTGTGTGGTATTTCTTCTTATTAGTTAGCTCCCTTCCATTTTTAACGTGTACCATGCAGTTCTTTTTCATATTTTTGAGAGTTGTCTATTAGTCCTTATACCAAGTTCAGCTTTTATTGATTACTATTTATGTTTTCTGATAAACCAGGAAACTTATTCACATCTTTGAGAGCATTTGGGGATTTTGAAACTAGCAACATTGAAGGTATGAGATTTTTTTTGCCCTTCTTTGGTCTTCTTTTATGCTTTTACTATGAATCTTTATAATAGTTAAATTGGTTTGTTAGCTTTTCAACAAAGCAAAAGATATCCAAATTTACCATATCTAGCTTAAGTTATGAAAGAATGAACAGCAACCATTTAGATGAGGACAATATGCTAAAAGAAGTTCAACCCCATCATTTACTCATTTCTAAGTCTAAATTTGGAAACTAAATGCCTACTAATATGGACTGAAACTTTAAGGGGAATTAGGGAAGAGCTGAGCACATCTTCATTCACCATATTTGCAAGGATAGTATCATACAATCTGCTCAGATGCATTATACATGAATCTCAAAACTATAACAGAATGGAATAACTAATAGATCAAAAATTACTAAATAATACTCATTGGAAAAAGGAATTTTCATGTAGGATTTGGACGCAATCATTAATTTGAGCCAAAAATACATTAATTTGAACCATAAAACGTTAATTAAATATGTCCATGTCAGATATAAAGACCAGAGGTAGCACTCAATATTTTCAAGAGGTTTGTGTGTAGGAAATGATTATGCGAGAATTGCAAAATTTTACTTTGATAGAGATTGAGAAAATATTGCAATCGAATAGAAAAAGTGTAAAGGACTATGCATCAATACCATATCCGTAAGGGAATATCACAGTCAAATAGGAAATAGACTAATATATATTCAACGACATTATGATGTGGCTGCAATGCATGATCAATTCCAAAGTTGTTTTATTTCTCTTACTGTAATATCGTAATGATCAACTTAGTGTGAATCATATATTTCATACTATTTTATATCATCGCTCATGTGCAGATAGAGTAGGTCACTTTTTTGAGACATAGTCAATTTGTAGTCTTAAGACACATTTATTTTAGATAGATTATTTGTAATATATTTCTATTACTCTATATTTTTTGGGTCAAGTTTTTACTACATGACCATTTTGCTTTGTCCAAATGTGACTTGTCTTATCAAGGTTTTATTTTTCTTCTATTATTGTTTAATATCGTTGATTTATCTACTTGAAGCAAAATGAATAAAAAAGGTAGACAAAACTTTTTTGTTTATATATTTTTATTACAATTTCTTATATTGAGCAACGCAACTGACCCGTGCGATTTAAACAGTGTGTGATTTCAGAATAAACACTTTCTGAGACCTTATTTTCTGTTTTCTGAGACATTATAATAATAGTTTAAACAAATGCGGTGATTTCACCGCTTTCCCGGTATATTAGCAAGATTACAACTTTGATTTATCTGGTTCATACATACATCAAATAAAATTCCTCTGTGGAGAGAACTATACATCACTTCAACATAAAACATCATTTCTTAGCCAAAATATACATCACTTCAAAATTCCTCCGTGGAGAGAACTATGAAGGAAATCAAATAAATATGTCCTGTGGGGTCAACAGCCAACCCTTTTCCACCCAATGAGTCAACCAACATTTCGTTAGAGTGCATACCTAATTAGAAGAACAAGAGAATGTCCACGTCCTTCGATGCTAGTGGCGGTCTCGGAGCAATGTGACAGCCTTGGACAAAAAATATTAAAAACATAGAAAATTTTAAAATTAGTTCATCATATATCAACTATCAAGACAACACTCAACATTTTTCTATGTCTCACACCATGCCCACAATATCACCTAGAAGGCATACAAAATACCTTTCAAGTAAATAGCTATAATTTTACCTCAGAATAGTGGAACATAGGCTTTAATCTAGCTTTCTACTTCAAGTCTTTAAATAACAATATATGTTTAAGTACACAGCAACCATTTTAATTTCATAAAATTAAAAATATGACTGGTTTAACCATTTTCAATAAAAAAAAAGTTTGTCTGGACTAATTAGCTGTTGTGATAACACTATGTTATTTCAAATAAAAACTGAAGAAGTATCAATCTCATTTTTTGTAGACAACAAATCTGCGTTTCAGCTATCCAGTTCAATGTGTTCCACTAAGGAAGAATATAGTAAAAAGCCCAAGAAACTTTCATGTCAACCATCTTGGTTAATTTTGTCATCGTATTTCCCTCCCATGGTTTACCCAAACGTCATAGCCTTCTAGAAAAGCATTGGCTATTAAATGATTGTAAACCACTTTTCTTCTAACCCAAGATCATTTCTACACTTAGCACAAGGACATGCAATCTCACAAATTTTGTGGTTTTCCTTTAGTGTAGGCAAAATTTAAAAACGACTTAACGCTCTCTTCTTATACTCTCTACTAAATCTTGGGAGTTTAGTCCACTCTTTGTCCATGACCTTTAATCTAATACATAAAAAAATCATAATATATTGTAAGTGATCATATATAGTATCTTATACATCAAAGTTCTGCACAATAGAAATTATGATATAGATACTATAATAGCCTTTCGATAACAACACTTAAGAAGTGCTCATGTGATAATTGAATTTCATAATTCATTTATTTAGTAAATTTTTTTTATATAAATAACTTTAATTTTATAGAGGCTTATATTCATAGACATGAATTTGTATTTGTATCTAAATGAGCCCCAAGGTAGCTGATTTGTGTTTCATAATCTATTCTAGGAAGCTCATCCAAACACTACATTTGCAATGAAGTGCGGCAAATTGTCAAACAAACAAATTTATAGAGAAACTTATCACTCCTAAAATGTTCAAGAAGCATGCAAAGATGTACTAAATGACACTGGTGCTAACCATGATAGCAATTTCTAAGGGATTAAATTTATGTTTTGTTTTTCCAAATTATAACAACAGATATAAAACTCAAGGATAAAATAATAGGCAAAAGTAACACATAAAACAACTAAAACCAACCAAATTTGGAAATCTCTTCAAAAACTCAACTTCAAAATAAATATAATCTAGGAACTTACAAAGTGAAGGAAAGAAGATATCAAGGTTTCTCCGTACTGGATAAGAAGCTCCAATTTCACCAAGATCTGTATCAACCATACCAAGCATGCAGAGGGTATATCAATCACAACCTTCAAACCACATTTTATTTATAGTCCATAATTAATCTCAAATGCACTCACAAAAAATTACTGCTAAAAAAATAAAAAAGAAAGGTGTCTGATGCAACGTTGTTGGCGAAAATTATCCAAAGCCTATAGATGAAGCTACCGTCTATTTCTATAATTCTACCGTCTATTTCTATAATTCAGAAAGCAAATCATTAAGATTCTAAAAAACCACAAAAAATTATCTATGATAAACAAAATTCAGTTGATAAATCTTGTCGTGTCTTCCATTTCATGTCAGTTCCTTCAGTTAGAAACAGTAAATTCAAAAACTGTTTGCTACATTTTCCTTTTAATTGCATTTCCTTCAATCAGAAACCCTAAACTTAAAATTTGCGTCAGATTCAATTAGATGAAAGTAAGATGTGAAATGGGTACTCACCGGCTTGAACTTATGAGATCTCTCCAATTAAGGTCGTTCGAATTGGGAGTACCTGAGACATGAAAGGCGTAAAGGTGAGCTTCTTTTTCTTGCTGTTGAACTACCACCACCATTTCCCTTTCACGATGGATCACCATGGTAGAGGGGAGAGAAAGAGAGAGAGTTTTCACCATCGTGAATCACCATGGAGGGAAGGTTACGTCTTCCATCACGCAGCGGTGCCGTGCAGAGATCGATGAGTTATTGTTGAGCTTCTAATCGCGCAGAGGTGACGAATGCAGGATGGAAGAGGTGAACGTAGAAGAAAGGATGAATTGGTCGATTAGGGACTGGAAGAGAGGATAAATCGATCACACAGAGAGGATGATTGGAGATCGAAGGCCGATGGTCTTGAATAGAGGATGATTAGTGAGTAGAGGCGAAGAGAGAAGGACGAACAAATTGAATCTGCATCGACTTTCGGTTATTAGAATTCAAGGATATGCGAGTGGTTTCTTTTACCGACGGGCTCATTAACATTACCGACGGGTTTAACCCGTCGGTTAATTGACGGTATTACCGACAAAAATATTCAAATACCGACGGCTAAGCCGTTGGTAATCTAAAAAAGCGGGAACCGTGGTGTCTATTGGGCCAGCACGTCGTATTCTCTATTTACCGACGGGTTAAAGCCGTCGGAAATCCCGCGATTTTACCGACGGTCTAAGGCCGTCGGTAATGTCCGTCGGTATATGTGTGTTTTCTTGTAGTGATGTTCTCCTATCTAGTAGGGACGTCCCTTGCGTGAATTGTTCAAGCGTGCGTCCCTAAGAATATCAGACAAGCGACGTGCAGCTCTACGGTGAAAGATTCTTTCGACCTCCGCATTGTGCCCAGACAACCAAATACATTTTTCCTATATTAACATTAGAGGTTAATACAAAATAATCAACCAAAATAACATATGCACGATATTAATCACCACTTACATTAAAAGCTTTCAACATCATGCTCCGATCAGCTACATTTTTTTAATAGTCCCCCAAGTGGTCCAAGGTTGGTTATACTTCTCTTTAATTATGGCTGTGATTGCCGTAGAAGACAGTTTAGATGGAAGAAACCTATAAAAACAAGATGTTAAACAATAAAATTATATTATTGATTAAGAATATTGAAATAATTAACAAAATTGTGTCAATACTTGCGTGTTACCAGCAAGTGTAATAACAAATCTCCTGTCCGGCAACATCTCCACCTCCTCATCACTTACATCATGCAACCCAGGACTGTCGATGTCATCCTCGTCGCCATCAGACGGTGTAGTGGTACCCCTAATAGTGTGGTGGGAACTTGCAGGGATCCCAGAAGTAGAGGCCTGATGCATCATTACCTCCAGTTCGTGATACGTCGGTACTTCCATTGCGTGCTGCGTAGGTACCTCAGGTGCAATCAGTGTAGTAGTAGTCTATGTGGATGGAATAATAGATGGACTGCTCGTACTGCCCATAGTAAAAAATCTACCCACATCCTCAATAATGTGAGTTGTCAGCTTGTGACGACGAGTAGCAACAACCTTCTCCTTCCCTTTTCTACTAGTGGGATGTGTGTCGTCACCTCGACCGCCTGATGCCATATCTACACATTGATGCATGCAATTTAATATATTAAAGTGTAGAAAATTACAAAATCAATAACAGATTAACACAAGCAAAATAAGGTAAGAATAACTATCAGGCATATTTGATACTACATGATACTAGCATTTTTTCAAAGCAAATGAAGGAAAAAGATTACTCTCCTACGTTTTATTCGTCCCATTCTTCATCGAAATCTCCTTCGGATTCAATCTCATCCTCCCTGACTCGTTCTTCATTTGTCATATCCAGTATTTCTTCTCCATCCACTTCTTCACTAGTGTTTGGCAAGCCATCACTTAGGCGACTAATGTGTTCAACTTCAATCACTGCATTTACATTGGACATTTCATCGACCTGATAGGGCACTTCTTCCACTGGATCATCTGCTTCTATGCTACTTCTTGGCTTCGTCTTTATTGCAACTCACCAACCTCGTTTGTCTATTCTTGTTGATGGATAAGGGACATAATATACTTTTCTGACATTTTGTGCCATGATGAATGGATCAAACATCCCATATTGTCTGTTCACTCTAATATTCACCGTATTAGTTATTGGATTCAATTTGGTGCCTATATGTGATTGATCAAACCAGTTACAATAAAATAAAACCACTTTTTTACGGTAGTCTAAAGTGGAGTAAAATACTTCATATATGCGTTGAATCATGTCGTAGAATTCATTTTCACCTCCCCCGGTGTCACCTTTGACATAAACACCACTATTTGTAGTTTCTTTGCCCTCCGTCCATTCCTGGGTGTGAAATTTGTACCCGTTCACAAAAAATGTGTGCCATTCTTTAACAGATTTACGAGGACCATCAGATAAGTTCCTCAGGTGTTCAATTAGAGGAGTAGATTCTTGGCCATAAACCTATACATGCATACGAATAACTTTATATACATAATTTGCATATAATTTACAAATAGTATATCAAATATTTTGAAGACGTATGTACCTGTTGCCTAAACCAAATTGGAAATCTTGAATGGATATGAGCAGCAGATTCGGATGACAAGAATACCCTGATGACAATCATGAACAACGAATAAACAATGTATAGTGTCTGGCTAACACAAGAAAATTAAACTATATACTTACTCTAGGTAGGGTTTGACTTCGGCGTAATTGATTAGTACATGAACATGCACTGAATTGTATTTTTTATCTGTCAACCAGTGAATCGATTCTCTCCTAGCATGACGACCGGGCAGACAAAAAACTGATAAGGCTAATGGATGTCTTTCAGATGTAGGCACCTAATTCCTTGTAATTCGCGGAGTCAACATTGTGTTGTTGAAATAATATGAACAAAAATGGGTTGTTTCGTGATGTAAGTAACAAAAATTGAAATTTAATTAAGGAAATATGTTATATATATATATATATATACCTTTCAAATGGATACATCTATCTATACTGAACATGTCCACAAAGAAGAGCCTCGTATGCAAGATGCACTGGGAGATGCTCTATAGAATCAAAGAAACCAAGGGGAAATATCCTCTCCAACTTACATATAATTAGTGGAATGTCTTGCTGCATCTTGATAAGATCATCACTCCTCAATGTTGCGGAACACAAATTCTTAAAAAAATTGACTAATTTCAATTAGTGGGTTCAAAACATGTGTTGGTAACGTACTAAAGGCGATCGGAAGTAAACATTCCATGAATACATGACAATCATGACTCTTCATTCCTTGCATATTCCCACCGTCCACATTGGCACATCTTGATATATTGGAAGAATAACCATCAGGCATCTTGAGTTCTCTTATCCACTGATAAACTGTTTTTGCTTTTTCGGAGGATAAAGTGTAATTGGCTTCCGGTTTTAAGGTCTTCCCAGTAGCCTGGTCATCCACCAACAACAAGTCCTTTCGCCTGCAGTAAATAGCTAAGTCCCTCCTAGCTTTCTCATTGTCTTTGGTTTTGCCCTTCACATTCATGATAGTGTTAAATATGTTGTCAAAAAAAATTCTTTTCAATGTGCATAACATCGAGATTGTGTCTCAATAAATTGTCTTTCAAATACTCGAGATCCCAAAAAATACTTCTTTTTATCCAATTATGCCACTGTCCATAACCCTCTGATGGTCGTTCAACAACACCATTTATAACTTTTACTTTTGGATGATCCTTAACTCTTCTCCATACCTCTTCCGATGTCAACCTACGTGGTGGGCCTTCATTTTCAACTACCCCCTTCTTGAAGGCGTTCTTATTTCGTCTAAATGGGTGATCGCTTGGTAAGTACCTACGGTGCGAGTCAAACCAAGAAGCCTTCTCCCCGTAGTGCAAGGTGAATGCCTTCGTGTCCTCCATGCATATCGGGCATGCCAATTTACCATGAGTCCCCCACCCAAATAACATGCCACAAGCAAGAAAGTCATTAATGGTCCACATCAAGGCTGCTCTCATCATAAAGTTTTTCTTTCGAGCAATATCATATGTAACAACACCAGTCCACAACCTCTTCAAATCATCAATCAGAGGTTGAATATATATATATATCAATACCAGCTGTTGGTGAATCTGGGCCTGGAATTACATAAGCTAAGAACATTAGGGTTTAGACATGCACATATCAGGAGGGAGATTGTACGGGGTGACAATAACTGGCCAGCAAAAATATGGTTTAGTCGACGACTGGATATACGGTGTAAACCCATCAGAGCATAACCCAAGTCGGACATTGCGTGGATCCGCTGCAAAATCAGGATGTACCCGATCAAAGTGCTTCCATGCCTCACCATCATACGGATGTCGCAACTCACCTAAAGTTCTTCTATTGTCATAGTGCCACGTCATTTTACCTGCAGTCTGCATCTATACGAACAATCTTTGTAGCCTTGATACAATAGGCAGATAAAACATGGCCTTCCTTGGAACTGGTTTACTCCTACTCGTCCCCGTTTTGCGGACACGATACCTAGGCTGTTGACAAAATTTACATTCAACCAACGCACTGTTATTTGTGCCAAATTCATTATCGTAATACAACATACAATCATTCACACAACAATCGATCCTTTTAACGCCTAAACCTAGCTTGGACACCAACCTTTTAGCACCATAATAACTCTGTGGCAAACCATCTTTAACATGTGTTGCGTCTAACATAATTTGGGACATATAATCCAAGCACGTCTCAACACAATTGAAGGTTGATCTGAGACCTAAAAGCCTCACAGAAATTGATAACTTAGATTGATCAGACCCTTCAAACAATGGAATGTTTGACTCTGTCAAAAGATTATAGAATCTTTGTGCTTCCTCATTCGGAAATTCTTCCATGTCATCATATTGCTCCTCATCGAATGATACATTCACCCCTAGAGCATCAGTAATCATCCCCTGCATCATATCAAACTGCTCATATTGCATATTCGATCGTCCACTACTTAAGGCACCCGCGAAATTGTCTTCCAATTGTAGATCCATAATGGGAACAACTTCGCCATGACTAGTCCAAATCCAATAATTAGGCTTGAACCCCACCTGATACAAGTGCAATATGGCCTCTTCCTCAGTCAACACACCTTGGCACTTGCATGTCTGGCACGGACATCTAATCCCCCCTTCAATACGGTAACTATCCTGGCGCTTTGTGTGACGGACAAACCGATCAACCCCTTTTCCAAAAGCTTTTTTCAAACCCCTTCTTCCAGAATAAGTCCTATCATACATCCAACTACGGTCCATTTGCTGCATATTACGTACAGAGACGCAGATTGATATAGGTTAATACAATATATATTCAAGATTCAATATATATATTGAACCTCAGATCGATATTAAAATTAATGGTCCCTGATAGGATCTAATATCGTCGGTATAATGCTAACAATAAAAATTACTGCTATAATTAAGTAATTTAACATACATTTTCTATAACACGCGTGTTTTAGTTGTAGTTTTTTTTTTGTGCTGCTGTGATTATTTGTGATTTATTTTGAGCGTATTTATTATACGCAATTATTTTCTACCGCGCAATTTAATTAACGCGCGCTAAAAAAATTATGTATAATAAATAGGCTCAAAATAAATCACAAATAATCACAGTAGCACGGAAAAAAAAACTACGGCTAAAACACGGGTGTTACATTTTTCCTAACTACTATATAACTAATAACTATTAACAATTAACATAAGTGAAACTACTTTAATAAACAAATAAAAAATGTATAAAATTATCCTAATATATGTTTCACGAAAAAAAAAACTACGGCTAAAACACGGGTGTTACATTTTTCCTAATATATAATTTACTATATAACTAATAACTATTAACAATTAACATAAGGGAAAACTAATTTAATAAACAAATAAAAAATGTATAAAATTATCCTAATATATATGATTCCCTTAAAACAAAAAATCTCTAATCCTCCGTCCCTGCGTTATAACATCCACGTTATAACATCCCTCCGTCCCTGCTCATAATATAATATAGAGTATAAATATAAACTATACTCAAGTCTCTCTAGAATGGAATGGAAACAGAACGTATTTGCTTTTTCTTTTTTTCTTTTTCACAATCCACCACGGAGCAAAGCATAACACTCACCCACTACAAAACGTAGATGTAACAATACAGAAGAAGAAAAGTCTATGACAGTAGGTTTAATGTCTGTCGTTAAAATGAATCCCCATTTATTACTCTGACATATAGCAGGCCCGACCAGAATAGCAACGTATATCCGATCCATTGACTGCATTTTCAGGTAAAATAGCCTAACATAATATAAATATATCATGTAAAAATAAGTTATGATAAAGAAAAAGAAAATTTTAACATGAGATCGGGTGAAAGTAGTTAATACACCCAGTCTAAAGAGATTGACTCAATTGGTATCTGAGTTCAATTTTGTGCAGGAGTGAGTAGGACTCAACCCAACTTGAAGACCCGTCCCTGTCCTATTTGATCCGTAGAATATCGTTTTTTTTATAGTCGAATATAGCTTATTGGTTAATAATTAGTGGTTAATTAGTTGTTAGAGGGGGAGGAGGGGTTCGAACCCCTAACTCCTAGTTTATATCGAGTTTGTTCGGGTATAGAGACAGGTTAGGGCATAAAGAATGTACCCGGCCAAAATTTAGGGACGGATTAGGGTTAGGTATAACCCGTTACAACCCGTCCCTTACTCACCAATTTGTTAGTTTTATTATGTTTGTGTTGATATTTCTATAAAACAAAATATTCAAGTTGGAATCTATGTTAGTTTAGTTAGTTATCTTCTAACAAAATACAATTGTAAGAATCAAGTTTGGCTTTACATGGTAAAATACTACAAATATTCATTCTTTCACTTCTAACTTTTAGTCATAATTGAATGATCATTTTATAATCTTATTAGAATTGTATTTCGGGCTAACTCGATCTCGTTTTAAATAGACCCGATATTAATATGACTCACAGAGCATCGGGTTTGCTCAGGTCTAAGAACGAGTTAAGATCTAAAGAATTGGCTCGAGCAAAGTTTAGGGCTATGTTAGGAACGACTATAACCCGTCCTAACCCGCCGTTTGCTCACCCCTAATCCTGGGTGATTAAACCATCTCTAATCAGGTTTTAAAATGATGTCTTTCCTCCTACTATTTTTTTTTAGATAATAATCTTTTTATATTAAACCCATATATTATTTATTTTTTTCCCTTTCAATCAAACAAATGGGAAGTGATATGCTTTTTCTACCTCTCCTTTACTCTTATCCCTTTCTCTACTAAATATACTAAATACTCACAAGTCCTTATTATAACAAACTTATATCAATTTTTAAATATATTAAATATCTAAATTCTATTTATACTCTTATTTATAGTGAGATTTATATTAACAAAATACTCACATTTGCTATTAAGTAAATTGGTTTCGTAAAAGTGGTACTTTTGAAAATTTTGGAATCTTTAGTAGTATTATTTAATTAAAAAAATTATTTTTAATGTTTTTTCTTATTTTTTTTAATGGCAAAAGTATATTTATAAATGAATACTAGGGGTACTCCAAACCCACAAATTTACAAAGCTCAAAAGGTTCGCTAAAGAGACCAGACCCTAAAGCGAATTAGGCAGTTGTTTTTTATAATAAGGACGGAAAGAAGTAACGAAAATGGATTATACGTATTCGGGTAGTCGCGAATTTGGAATTTCCTATTTGATCATCCGTCTATGTTTTATCTTTGTATTTTGGATATATTTTGTAAATACGGTGGTCTCATGTTAATTGTACCATTGTGATCGCATGCTTGCTTGGTTTTTACAACCTCAGCGAATGCAGGTCCGCGCGAGTAACACCTAGTGGCCCTAGCTAGTAGTATTTGACTAGTGGTAGTAGTAAGTAGTAACCTTGATGAAAGGGCAAAAGGAAACGTACTTTAACCTGCAAAATGCAGCATTTCACTGAAAGATCAACCCTACGTACGTTAGTTCCAAAATTAATTACCAGAACAGAACAGCTAGCTAGCATTTCGTTTCACACGTCCGACTCTTTGCTCCCACTCACCTTATATATTTGCTACAGTGATGCATATGATATCTCCATGCAAGGCCTAGCAGTAGAAGTACCGGACTGCTGCCAAAGGCAAAAGTAATCAATGTCTGTCTGTCAATCTATCTGTGTGAGTGTGTGTCAGTAGTATACAGTATTGTGTAGCAGTTCTCAAAGTTCAAATAATTAATTACTAGTAAGAAGAGAAAAGTATATATTAATGGGGAGAGCTCCTTGTTGTGAGAAAGTGGGGTTGAAGAAAGGAAGATGGACTGATGAAGAGGATAAGATCTTGACAGATTACATCCAAAAAAATGGTGAAGGAATGTGGAGGTCCTTGCCCAAGAAAGCAGGTATATATAATGTTTGTGTGTGTCATATATATATCTAGTGAATTTGTGTGCTTTGTGCGTGTGAGTGATTATTTATTTATTTTCATGACGTGTTTGCATTAATTTAATTTATTTGAATTGTGTATATATGATATATGAAGGTTTGTTAAGATGTGGGAAGAGTTGCAGACTAAGATGGATCAACTATTTGAGAGCAGATGTGAAGAGAGGCAACATCACTCCGAAGGAGGAAGAAAGCATTGTGAAGTTGCATGCTACTCTTGGAAATAGGTGCAGCTCTGCCCTCCCTGTCAAAAGCCTTTTCATAACATGAATACTCATGCTAGTGTTTGGACACATTCATATAAAGTATATTTCAATAGACAGTACATAATAGTTTCTAAATAAATACTTTATTAAAACCAGTAAAATAAGTTATTAAACAACTACTTAAATTAATTGTTTATCAAACATAACTTTATAATATATAATTTCTTCAATATACTGAACAAAAATGTACACACATCGATCCATCATGACATGTGGGATGGCGCACTTGCACGCTATAAGCAATTTCGATCATTTGATTATAATTGAGCAGCTCACATTCAAAACAGCTTTAAACTACTTTGTAAAACATATCCCATTGGATCAAGTCGGATGACTGAGATCAAAAACTGTTTAACGCATTTACGGCGGGTAATCCATTTTGGTATACATAAATATGAAATTTGAATGCATAGATTGGTAATTAATCAAAGTTCATGACGTACGATTCGCGTTCTCTGTTAGTCAAACAAAACCTTCTCAAGTTAACATTTCGAAAGTACTACTATTTATTAATGGATTAAACTTGTCCTTGGAAGCTGGAATTGTCTGAAAAAAGGAACGATTCTCTTTTTTGGGGGGGGGGGGAATACTACTAGTAGCAACGATTGTTGAGGCCATTTTCGTCTCCATGACAAAACAAAAAGACAAAATTATATTTTTGTTCTAACGTTAAAACCTGCAAGGGATGTTGGTGTACAACCCTTCTTCAATTCCTCACCAACCATAAGAAAAAGATGCCACTAATAAAGACTGTACCACTAGTGCCGTCGAGTACAAGTCCAAATCCTCTGAAGCGGCTGTACCGATGCAACAACTATAGAACCATTAGATCTAAGATTCAAAATCTAAAAAGCACGGTAGGATGGCTAAGGAGCGGTGGATCTTGAGAGAAGATCTATTGAGTTTTCACCCCATTCATTCATAATGAGCTTTACTGTTTGCATTACTCCATTCGTCTCTAAATATAAGTCTTATTAGATCAAAATATACAAATTAAAAAAAATTAGTTAACTCATTTAATTTTTTTTACTATGTGTACTGTTTTTCTAAAACTACCATTTAATTATTGACTTACGAGAGAGAAATAGTCGTCTCATTTACTATTTATTACAACAACAATATAAATTAATTAAAAATATTTTTTTTAAAAAATAATTAATGTATCTAGTAATTTAAAAATTGACTTATAAAAAATAATTTTTTTTAAAACTGATTTACATTTAGGGATGTCGGTCATGTGCCATGTGGTACTTCAACAGTTCAACCACTGTACCAAATTCTTAAGAATTGGGGTATGTATTCATTGGCCTAAATAAATGCCCTCGTTATAAATCTATTCCTTCCGTCTCAAATTATAAAATCATTTTGTTAAAATTTCTCTCACTAAGAAATATAATTAATGAAGTTAAAAACAATAAATTTATCTACAATTTTTATTATTTTATCTAAACTACTCTTGAATTTATTGAGAAGGTAAATTACATTACACTTCATTTAACTTACTCCCTCTGTTTTCATATATAAGCAAAAAAACATTTTTTTGGTTCATTGAATAACTCATGTATTTGGTCTATTTACATGAGTTATTCAATGAACCAAAAAAGTGTTTTTTGCTTATATATGAAAACAGAGGGAGTATTGATTAAAGTAAAGGTAAATTAAATAAAGGTAATAGGGAAAAAAAATAAATAATGCTACAGACAAACTTCAAAAGGGTCTTATAAAATGGGACAAATAAAAAAGCTAAAAGTCTCTTATAATTTGGGACAGAGGGAGTAATTATTAATTTAGAAATTTTAGACTTTAGATTGTTTGATTTCATTATTTTCCAATTTTAAAAATTTAAATTCTACTAAATTTAATTGAATGGCCCAACAAAATTAAATTAGTTGTTGCACCATAACTTGCATTGAAGTCAATTTGTGAAAAAATGATTGACAATGAAAGTCAATATGTAAAAGGGTGAGCTGAAGTGAAAACCGATTTGCAGAAGAATGAACTAGAGCAAAGCGATTTTGCGAAAATTAAGAACCTGGAACGACAGCAATGTCGGGCAATGGAACAAAAAATTGAGAAAACTCGTAACATCAAAAGGAGTTACAAAGAGGATCTTTACGTAGCTCATATAGGACACTCTTTGACCATTTTACGCCCTTTAAGAAAGTGGGTTTTGTTAGTTTTTATCATTAAATTTGTACAAAATGTATGCTATTTTTCCCAAGTTATCATTCTCATCTTCCAAGACTATTAAGATAGAGAGAATTAATGCACCTTGGTATAGGGATAATTTTGTAAAAAATAAAAATAAAAAAATTAATGCACCTTGGTCTTTGAAAATGGTCTTATATTAAGGGACAATAAAATTTTACCAAAAGGGTCTTATATTATGGGACGGAGGGAGTATATGGTTTTAGTAATAATCTAATTCCATATAGAAGAGAGACATTTTTTGGTTTAGAGGTCTTCGTCCCCACTCCAGTATACAGGGGAAAGAGGCCCTGACTAATCCAGAGTTAGGTCGAGAGATAAATAAAATCTAGCCTCCAGTTGTTCCATCACCAGAGATTAAACCGGGAACTAACCGAGTATGTCCCTTTAGAGACATTTAACTTAAAGTTACTCCTATAGAAATATTATTTATAGGATACTGGAGGTTATATTTTGATTATAGTTCAAAAGTTGTATGGTAATAAATATAAGAAATAAAAAATAATAAATATAGAAAATAAGAAAAAATAATATAAATAAAATAATGATGCTTTTTTTTAGAGAAATAAATAATGATGCTAATTATACTAAATATACATTAAATATTTCATTACAATAATTAGACGAACAAATAGAATAAAATAGTAAGGATGGCTTGCCTATCTAAAAATTCTAGCTCTCTCAACATTTTCATCAGTGAAATTCAAAAACCAATACATTTTCCATTTCCAGTGATGATTATTTTTCCTTTTTTTAATGTTGAAATAATTAAGAAATTGTTTGGTTGTATTATAGGTGGTCGGTGATAGCAGCACATTTACCAGGACGAACAGATAATGAGATAAAGAACTACTGGAACTCTCATTTGCGAAGAAAGATTTACTGCTTCATGAGATCTTTCAACGAGTCTCCTACTCCACCACCCATTGACATGGCTGCTGTAAACGTAGCTTCTACATCCAAGCAAGCACCAAGAAATAAGCCAAGCATGGAAGAGGACAAGAACATGCAGGCTTTGAGCCAAAACTCCCTTGATGAATCGATGCTCAAAGGAAAAGCAACTTCACAAAGTTGTGGTAATGAAGAAGAAGCAGAAGAAGAAATTTCAATGATGGATACTTGTTATAATGAAATGAAGGACAACATAAATAATACAGTTGAATCATACCCCAGCATGGATGGAGATGATGTTGAGGGGTTGGGACCATATGAATGGCTAGATGAGGAAATTATGAAACTTTGTCACATGTTTGAAAATGGGGTAGGCAAAAATGTAACCTTTCAGGAGAATAAGCTTCCTAATGGATATCATGACACTGATCAGAAGATGCATGTGGGGGTAATGGGAACAAGTCAACAGAGTGGAGATCAGTGGTACAATAACATTAGTTGCTCGTCAGTGAATTCTGGCACTGATTATTACCAGTTGTCTGATTGGGTTTTGGCAGGTAGTAGTAATGTTCAATCTCATAATCAATGGGACATTTGTCAACAAGATCACCAAATGAAGACTTGCTTGTGGGGTAATGGAGGCATTGGTGAAATAAATGGCTTTCATCAGTAATCAATTGTACTTCAGAACTGCTGGAAATTGAGTCATTCCTCTCTCTCTGTGTAGTATATGTGTTTAATATTGTGTAATTTTATTTTCTAGCTTCATGTGATTAGTCATGGCAAGTTGATTAAATATATAGACAGCTAAAAGTGAGTTAAGGGTTTGTGATTTATGTAATTTGTAAGATGTGGGGCTGCAAAAGTTTATGTAGTGCGTGTATAAAAATAAAATAAAATAAAAGTGTGCCGGATTCTAATGTACTAAATGAATCATGAAACTTGTTATGTGAAAGTATGGTTGAATTTATTTGCGTTCCTTAAGTATTCTGAGAAATTTTTGAATCTACTAGTATTATTGCTGGGGGACAAAAATGTCTAAAATAGTACCTTAATTTATAAATTCATCTTGAGTTTTAGCTAATTAATTTATCTGGATTTGTTCAAAAATAAACTTTCAAACGACAAAATGATGTAGATGTCAGTGTAAAATTGATTTACATTAACCGTGCATGTTCCTGTTTTTCATTCTTTCGTAAGTACTAGGCCCCATTAGGCCCAAGGAAAGCCCACTACTCAACATCAAAATGCAGGTTCCATCAAAATGCAACTTATCTAACATGACCAATTACTTGTTCATGTTATCATCATCTACATTAATGCCATTGTACAAAATAATTTCAATCACCAAAAAACTATATTCATAAAGACTTGATAATCCAACTTCCATGAATGAATCAATAAGAGGACACTGATTTAATCACAATCAAACAGCCAGAAAATCAACCATGAAGGTGTTTACAATTGCAAGAAGTCAGTGACAACATCATCAACCAAAGAATTAAATATCTGATCCACCACCTCTGCTCCGAATTCAAAAGCATCAACCTCATAATCTAACCATTTTCCATATTGGCTGCTCATATCCTTGTCCACAAGCTCATCAACCATTGAATCCCCCATCCCTCTCCAACCTGAAATTTCCTTGTACACATCTTCTGCCAACCATTCCTTTCTTCTCACCATTGCAACCCCTTTGGTCCACATTTTGTATCCTCCTCCAACATAACGCCTGCATCTTAAGTCCAAACATTCACTCACACAATCAAATATAACTTTTCTTCTTATCCTAGATTCACCATCACTCTTGAAACCTCCCTTTCTGCTTTCCAACTGGTTGAATAGATGAGGGTTTACAATCTCGCGAGCTCGACCGAGGGAAAAATCCATGTACATCAACTCTACATTGCACAATATCTCTTTCACATAGTCCAACTCCCATGTACTTGATCTTTCAAACTTCGTCACGGAAAATATACTTGTCTGCTTCTTCCAAATGGTCCCTGTTGATGTCGAAGAAGCTGAGTCGGATAACTCTGCATCAGATTCAGTAGGATAGAACTTCCTCGAAAAATTAAAGCCTTGGACTTCCTGAGCTTGAACAGATGAGTACAACTTGCTTCCTGAAAGGGGACATAGTAAAAATTACCACTTCTGAGTCATGAAATAACTAATTTCAAAATCGAAAACTACAGTCCATTTTTAAGCATAACTACCTTCTGTACTAGTAATGTCTGCACTCATTGAGGATTCACAACTTTCGACTGAAAAAGAAGGCTCAAGAACAGAGATTGGACTTGGCTGTCGGCAATTGAACAAATGTGGTTCCATGTCATCAACCTGTAAACATCTTGAGTTAATGACCCGCTCAATGGGAGAAAAACAGGGGGAAAATGCCACCATTCAATACAGTTGGTATTTTCAACAGTATTATTTTAACCATGTTTTATTTTAAACCACCAGTGATTTAACCATATTTTATTTTAACTACCCAAATTTGATTTCACATTAACTACATAAAAATTCTGGTTGATTAAACCCAAATCTAGTTCAAGTTAAACATGACATTAGTACAACTCAAATCTATGTTAGTAACAGGTACAGTTTATTTTACCCGAATCTTTAAATATGTGCTAACTTCAAAATGAAATGCCAGGGAAAAAATTATTAAAGAACAACTAACAAGCAACGTCAAAGAGTAAACCAGTATTTCAAATGGTAAATAACTAGAAATTAACTCAAGGAAGGACTATGTATACCTGCAATTACTTTCTGCCTAAGAAAACTAACTTTCCAGGAAACAGGGAATGAATCTGTCCCTCTTGTTTTTCATTCATAAGTCAGATTTTCAGCATAAAGTAAGCAAACATAACATTTTGTTTATTTGTCCATTGAACTGGTGGCCCTATACTGTTCATATTGACATGCTTAAGTGATAATTACTTAAAAATAAAAAAGGCAACAAGAATTAAAAGATCGTCACATACCCATGAGTTATATTTCAGTGATAATTCTGGAAGACTGGTGAAGGATATGTCAGAACCATGGCTACCGCTTAACCTGTCCGTAAATAACATATCTTGGTCTTTCTTCTGTTGCAATCTTGGATTGATGTTAACTATATTAAGGTTGGTTACTTGATCATCTGACCTTGCTGCAGTAATGGAAGGTTGCCTCACTTTAGAAACATCATTGCATTGATCAACTCCACCAGTCAACTCCCTCAACTTCTGTTCTAAAAGGATACCTAAGGCATCACCACCACCAATTACATTGTATCCTATTGGAGACCTCGTATTGTCTGTGTCAAGCAAAACTCTTTTAATGCGTTGATCCAAGGAAAGACCATTAGTATTCTGGCCAGCTTGTCCAGATGTCTCAAAACCTGGATTGCTTCTTGTTAATGGTGTAGTAAATGTGAAGGAAACTACATCCATGTCTTTCTTTTTGACTTCTTCAGTCCAACCATATTGTTTATTACCCACTAGATTGGACTTAACAGGCTTCTGAGTTTTGTCAATGAACAAATTATCCACAACCCTATCATTCCAGTCCTTGTCTGTAGTCCTTTTCTTTCTAGGAAAACTGTTTGTGCTGGTATATAGAACTTCCTTTTCACTATCTGTCACCTCCATGGTTGACTTTCTGGTTCCAACTTTAGATTTTGCAATGGATTTACTACTAGAGCTTCTATGACGTCCATAAGTGGAATCCCCAGTCACAACTTTTCTACCTTGTGAATTGGAAACCGGTGGCTTTGATGGTAACTTGTCATTATCAATTGAATGATTCTGTTTCAGATTATTCTGCCTGAGAACACCAGAAGATTTCTTATGCAAATTTTTCTGAACATTTGTCTTCTGTGGCTGGTTGGATTTGATGTCAAGCTGCTCTTTCTGGCCCATCAAACTTCTTCCACCAGTCAAACTCAAACCTTCCCTTCTTTGAACATTAACTTTTGCTTGGATTGCAAGCGAAACAGACTTCCCCTTATTCTTCGCAGAAGAATCTTCTTCTGAATGTGTAGGAGATTTGATGGATGTATCCATAGATCCATTCCAGCTTCTGTTCAAAGGTTGTCCCTTTAGATACTTTGCAGCATTTGACTCGACTGGCCTTTGGGAAGGTTCCGAAACCCTGGTTGTTCTGTGAGAAATTTCTCTTTTTTCCTTTAGCTCTCGAGCCCTAGTGGTCATGGAAGATGGCCCAATTAGGGATCCTTTTTGTGAAGACTCCGACTTATCTTTAAGATCTTTAACCCTCAATGAGACTGTTGGTGATGCCAAAGCTGTTTTACCCTTAGTACTAGCTTGGGATCCAGGTTCAATAATTCTTGCTGCAGCCTCCATTATATAAGCAGCATTGTTGGTTGGAACAAAGCCCTTAATAGGGGACAAAAGTTTGTGGTGTGTAACAGGAATTGATTTAGCTGATTTTGGAGGTAATACTTCTGTTTGGAACTTTTCAATTGGCCTGGTAATGGCCTTTTGAGGCTTTAGCTCCATGAAGTTCCTAGAACAGCCCTCAACTTTTTCAACCAACTTTCCAGAATATAGGGTTTGATGGTCATACTGATGATGATTGAGGTCTTTCCTGAGGATCTGAGCATCTTGAAGGGATCTGGTATCGAAATATGGGGTAGAGTATGGATCAGAAAAACTGGAAGTAGGCAAGGAATCTAATCCCATAAGCCTGGCAACTACACTAGGGGCTCTTGTTCCACATGATTCATCATCTGTAACAGATGAAGCATAACTATGATCACAGCTTCCTCTAACACTTGCCCCTAATCCGTTTTCGTCTTCATCCACCTGGAAGAATTAAACAAGTAATTGTCAAATTTCATAACAAAGGTATATATAACAGTTGAGATTGCAGATAGTGATATCACCACCAGATAGGGATGTGTCATTGCCACATTGTGACCGAATCTCCTTTCCTGTTTCGAAGGCTCTGCAAATGATGAAGAAAAAATTTACCAATAGCAAAAGATAAAACAAATGGAAACATAAAAAATTTATACAAGTGATGCAAATGACAATAGATATAAAAACACAATTGCATGTTCTATAGAAGCAGTGTATGTACCTGGTAAATCTGACTTGGATGCAAATAATTTCTTACGGGATTTCGAGGTCCAGTCAAACAAGTGGAAAAAACCACCAACATATCCTCCTCCACTTTTTGTCCCTTCTTTTTCAACTCCCATTTTCAAAGCAGTATTCAGTAAACCTTAAAGATGCATCAAGAAAGAATTAGCCATAAAAATTAAAATTGCATAGAGTTGCTCAAACTAATTCCATAAAGTATTAAATGGGTGGGGGAAAAAAAAAAATCATATTTTAACAGGGGAACCTTAAGTCACAGGGACAGAATAATTCATCAATAATTAACAGATGCAATCTAAACCAAAACAATTCAAATAAACACAATTGCCGGAATTTCGGTGAGATGGTTCTCTGCATCTCTAAATCTCCTTTGGAAGAAAGCAACCAGAAACTAGTACTACTGGACAAAACCTAAGATCCATCTTAAAATCCACTTCATATATTTCCTTATCTATAGTACTGCTGGCCCAAATCTAAGATACTAGTACTACTAGAAAAACATAGTCTCACATTTTTCCTCATGTTACTCTACTTAAAAGCAACCATATGCAAACCAAATCAATAGCAAATACACACATCCCCTGATCCAACTAATAAAGTACAAAAATCTAAAGATCCACAGTATAAATTTGAGCTGAAATCAAACGTGTATATAGTATAAATTTGAGCTGAAAGCAAAGGTTTTTTATGGCTCTTAAGTATCTTCAAAAGGTTCAAAATGCAAAAAGAGGCACATACAAACTATACACAATGATTACTTCACAACAAAATGAATCTGATCAAAACTTGTTTCCCATCTATGAAATGATCCTTGTCAGCCAAACAACGAATGAAAAACCCAAAAACACAAAATTTTAGGCCATTCAAAGCAGAGAAGCTTCAACAGAATCAAAACACTAAAAATAACACAGATGATTGCAATGTGGCACCAATAGGGGGGAACCAAAAAAAAAAAGCATACAAGTGGGGAAATGAAAACGCAATCTGAAAAGGAAGAAGCCAACGGCAAGAACCCGTTAAAGGAAAGGAAGAAAAGATACAAACTTTACCATTGGAACGAGGACTTACGTTGAAACGATGAGATGGGTCAGCTCAGCATTTGAGTAGAGTGAAAGGGAATCAGCAAGCACCCACCACCAGAGAGCATTGTTTTTTTGTTTTTTCACATTGAAAGACAAAAGCGTAGTTGAACGAATTGAATTGATGTTCGAAGTCGAAGAAGCAAAATGGAAAATTTTGGGGGTCCAGAGAGAGAGAGAGAGAGAAGGGAGTGAGTGAAGTGAAGGGGTAGAGAGAGAAAGGCACCGTTTGATTTGAAGCATTAATAAATGGAGACAGAAATGAGAATTTTCGTTGCAAGAAATAATTTTAAAACGTTGTATTGAAATTTAAAAAACGCTTTTTTTGAAATATGTTTGTTTGCATTATAAAATTGGGGAGAGTTTATAACGTCTCTCTAGAGAGGGATGGCATTTCAAATTCCAAACGGGGAAAAAAGTGGTCCAAGGAGCTTCATAACGTCACCTGATCCTGGTATTCGGAGAACTTTTTCACCTGTTGGTGGATGACACGTGTTACTGTCTTTCTGAATTCGTATAAGCTCATAGACGTTAAATAATAATAATAATAGAAAAAACTTAATTAATAATAATGTTAGAATATAATACTAGCATTATGACTAGATACAAAATATATTTACATATATTCTAACAAATATTTTGTATTGTTCATCAATTATAACAAGTCATATGAATTAAATTTTTTATTTAAATTTAAATTTAAAATAATGTTATTTTTACTATTCGATAGTTAATCCATGAGTTCAATTCTGATTGAAAAATAGTGAAAATTGCTTTTGTCCTAACAATAACAATAGCAGCTGCAAGCAGATGGGTCACAGGCGTGATCTTCTCCAACATATGAGGATAGCTCTTGGTTCTACCGGTGATAGCTGGCATAGTAACCAGTGAAGCTCTAACAAGGTTTGGGGCTTCGGTGAGGATCTCATCCCCTTTGCACATCTCCATTCCCCTCCTCATCCTTCTCTCCTTGTTTGGTCCACCACCCCTCCCCAGTATCATATCCTAATCCCAAAATTCTCCAATATCATATCTTCTTCCTCCAGTGGCGGACCCATGTTGGTGTGAGGGTGGTCAGCTGAATCCCCTGAGTTTTTAAAATTTCTACTTGCACCCCAGGAATTTTTTTTTTGCCCCCCAATTTTGACCCCCTGACTAACCCACTCCCACATGAGACCCACACTCGGTCACTCACTCACCCTGGCCTGACCCACCGCTCGCAGCCTCTGCGTCGCATCGCACATTCGCACGCGCACTCCTCTTACACAACATCTCTCGTCGCTCTGTGCTCTTATCCAACCGGCAACGACCACCACCTGCGACGCGTTCCTCTGCTCTTCGTTCCTTCCGCTGCTCTTCCTCTCGGCTTTCCTCTGCTCTTCACGCCTTCCTCTTCCTCTCGAGACTCGACCTTCCTCTGATTTCGTTCGCACTTCACGCCTTCATCCTCCTCAATGGGTAAGGTAAGCTATTTAAGATTTCAGATTTGTAAACCCTATTTTGTTGATTTGTAAACCCTATTTGTTTCCATTTTCCCTAATTTCTAAACCCTATTTATTTCAGATTTCCTCATTTTGTTTGATCCCCTTTTTTCCCCTAATTTCGCACGCCTTCTCTCTGATTAGTTTCTCTCTGATTAGTTTGGAATTGTTTGATGATGTATTGGAATTGTTTGATTAGTTTCAGATTTCCATTTAACCATTTTATTAGATGATGATGATGTATTGGAATTGGGGATGGGGATGGGGATGGGGATATGCCTATTAGTTTCTCTCTGATTAGTTTGGAAATTGGAATTGTTTGATAATGTATTGAAATTGTTTGATTAATTTCAGATTTCCATTTTATTAGATGATGATGATGATGATGTATATTGGAATTGTTTGATCATCTGTCAGATTAGTTTCCATTTTATTAGATGATGATGATTGTATTGCAATTGTTTGATCCTTTGTCAGATTAGTTTCCATTTTATTAGATGATGATGATTGTATTGGAATTGCTTGATCCTTTGCCAGATTTGTTAGATCATAAGAGATAATGGAAAAATTCTTGTTGAAGAGGAAATTGTCACCAAATGACCAACAATCTAGTGAATCAAGTTCCCATCAAAAACACGTTGAAGTTAATTTAGAAGAGTTGTCATCGGATCCGGGGAAGCGAATTAAAATCTTGGCGTATCATCCTAATGATCGACAGAAGATACGAAGAGTGTATTTACAAAAAGGATCATGCTAGCCTACTCAACACAAATTTCCCCAAAGAAGTAATGGAAATACTTTGAGAAGATTTAATCCCTCTTGGTTTAATGAATTTGGCAACTGGCTAGAATATAGTATAGAAAAGGATGTTGCATTTTGCTTGTGTTGTTATCTTTTTAGGCCTGATATTGGAAAGCAATTGGGTGGTGATACATTTGTGACGGAGGGATTCACTAGTTGGAATAAAAAAGAGAAGCTCTCATCTCATGTTGGAGGTCCTAATAGTGCTCATAACATTGCTTGGAAGAAGTGTGAAGATTTGATGAATCGAAACCAACATATTGAAGTTGCAATATCTAGGCAATCTGAACAAGTTCGTGATGTATACCGAAGACGTTTAACAACATCAATTGACTGCATTTGCTTTCTATTAAAACAAGGAATGGCTTTTCGTGGTCATGATGAGTCAACCAGTTCTGCTAATCAAGGTAACTTCCTTGAACTTCTTAAATTTCTTTCTGAGCACAATGAATTGGTAAAGGAAGTTGTCATGGAAAATGCTCCTGAAAATCATCAATTAATTGCTCCAAAAATCCAAAAGGATATTGCTAATGCTGCTTCATTGGAAACCACTGCTGCTATTATTGCTGATGTTGATGATGAATTATTTGTTATTCCTGTTGATGAAGCCCGTGACATATCAAATAAGGAGCAAATGGGTGTTGTTTTGCGTTATGTCAATAAAGATGGCAGTGTTGTTGAACGTTTTCTTGGTATTGATCATGTTAAAGATACTACTACTTTATCATTGAAAATGGCAATTGATGAATTGTTTAGCAAACATGGACTTAGTATATCAAGAATCCGTGGACAAGGTTATGATGGCGCTAGCAACATGCAAAGGGAATTTAATGGTCTCAAAAGTTTGATCTTAAGAGATAATTCATCTGCATTCTATGTGCATTGTTTTGCTCATCAATTACAACTTACATTAGTTGCTATTGCCAAAAATCACATTCAAGTTGCCTCCCTTTTTAATTTAGTCTCCACTTTAGTTAATGTTGTTAGGGGATCTTGCAAACAACATGATATGCTTCGTGAAAAACAAATAGACAATATTAGAGAGGCACTGGAAAAAGGAGAAATTCCTAGTGGGCAAGGTTTGAATCAAGAAACCAGTCTTAAACGAGCTGTTGATACTCGTTGGAGTTCACATTATGCAACTTTGATCAACTTGATATTGATGTATGATGCTATAGTTGATGTTCTTGAAATTATAAGAGAAGATGGATCAAATCCAGATCAAAGAGCTGAAGCCAACGGTCTTATAAATCTATTAGAGGGTTTTGATTTTCCATTCACATTGCATTTAATAAAAAATGTGTTGGGTATTTCAAATGAATTATCACAAACATTGCAAAGGAAAAATCAAGACATCATCAATGCTATGAACTTGGTTAACATTGCAAAACTGAGGTTACAAACTTTGAGGGATAATGGATGGGAGTCTTTATTGCAAGAAGTGTTTTTATTTTGCAATGAACATGCCATTGATATTCCTAATATGGGAGATATGTTTTCTAAGGGGAAATCACGACGTCGAGGCTAAGCTCAAGCTATGACAATAGAGCGTTACTATCGTGTTGAGGTATTTTATACTGTTGTGGACATGCAGCTTTAAGACTTAATGATCGTTTCAGTGAGACAAATACCCAGTTGCTCATTTGTATGGCTTGTTTGGATCCAATCAATTTGTTCTCTGCTTTTCATAAGGCGATACTAATTGAATTTGCAAAATTTTATCCACGCGAATTCTCTTCATTTGATTTAGTGACTCTTGATAATCAGTTGGAGACTTACATCGTTGATATGCGTAGCAAAGTTGCATTTGCATCTTTGAAAGGAATAAGCGATCTTTCAGAGAAGTTGGTTGAAACTAGAAGACATATTATTTATCCCTTAGTTTATCTTCTTCTGAAGTTAGCATTGACTTTGCCTGTTGCCACAGCAACAGTAGAAAGAGCTTTTTCTGCTATGAAGATTGTGAAAAATAGATTACATAATCGAATGGGAGATGCATGGATGAATGATTGTCTGGTTACTTACATCGAGAGAGATGTATTCAATAATGTTGACAAAGAGTTGATTATTCAACGATTTCAAAATATGAAATCGCGTAGAGGACAACTATGAGGTTTGTAATTTATTTGATTATATGTATTAAAACTTTATGATTTTGACATTTATAATGATGTATAATTTTAAAATTGTTTGCATCCCCTGGCCTTAGATCCTGGGTCCGCCACTGTCTTCCTCCCCCACTTCCCATTCACCCATTAAAGCCCTATATTATGGGATTCTATCATTCGGTTGTTTACGGTGATATTTGGTTTTCTACCAAATCCGACAACAAATAAAGAAATCAGTCGAATAGATCGTAAAAACAAAAAAACCCCGAGAGACTGAACTCGAGGAAGGTGGTAGAATAAAATAGATTTGTACGATAAAATGCAGGTTTGATGAGTTATGTGGTAATATCGTTATGTTAAAAATGTCTTATGAAAGCACAAGTTTTTTTTGCAAATGCTACAATGATTTTGTCAAACGAGACTAAAAGAAATTGTGTTAGAAAAAATGGGAGAAGTATAAAGGATTGGTTTAATTGCACTTTTAGTCCTCCAGGTATCACGAATGTGCGATTTTGGTCCCCTAAGTTTCAATCGCGTGAGAAATGGGTCCTCCAGGTATTGCGATAGTGCAATTTCGGTCCCCCAGGCTCCAATTGTGTGAATTAGGACCTTCAGTTAATGAAATTGTGCGATTTTGATCTCTCTTGCTATTTAATTTATAATAAAAAAGTTGATGTATCATGTGTAGGTATGTCCTAGCACATAATTTGGTCTAGGTGACATGTTAGTTGGCTTAAAAATTAAGAAACTTTTACAACATTTTCAGTTATAAATTGAATGTCAATTGAGCGGAGGGACCAAAATCGCACAATTGTAATATCTAGAGGACCCAATTCGCTTAAATAAAATCCAGGGGACCAAAAGCGCACAATTGCGATACTTGGAGGATCCGATTCGCTCAATTAGAACTTGGGGGATCGAATTCGTACAATCGCAATACTTAGGGACTAAAAGTGCAATTAAGCTTAAAGGATTAAAATGAATTTTATGTAAAGAGTGTATGAGAAATAAAGTACAAGAACTTTAAAGAACTGAAACATAAAGTGCAGAAAATGTAAAGATGTGGGAAGTTTAAAGGTGCGAGAAATGTAAATGAATTTAAAAGAACAAATGCAGAAACTTAAAGAACATGAAGGGGTCGTAATTTTCAATCGAAAACAAATTTTAATTGTGATTTTTTTAAAATGAGGGGGAGTACTTGCACCGCCATAATTTACAAAAAAAACCGACACAATTTACAAAAAAAACTATCATTATTTATCAAAATTTTTGTAGTGACACCTTCGCTATAGTGTAGGTCCGCCATTGATTATAGCACTTGTCCCCATACTCATACTTATGTGTGTAACAAATTTAATACTTATACCCTTTTCTAATGAGTACCCAAGTACCTACGTTCATATTTGTTACCCGCACTTTAATTAACTATGAAATAATAATAAAATAAAAATAACATTGATTAAAAATATAATTGTAACTCGATTGAAAAACTACTAAAAAATCTTTCAAACTTAATCATGAAAAATTAAATGCAACATGTGACATTGTGTTTGAATATTGAGTAGATGTTAGTGCAATTAACTTTTAAACAACAAATTCATAAATTTACAAGACCAAATTAATATTATGTTTAGCTTAATTTTATTTTTTAATTTAATATTATAATTATAATTATATTTATATAAGTAAATGAATTAATAAATATATATGTGCAAGTATGATCGGGTGGGTGAGGTACTAAGATTTCCATACCCACACTCATATCCATCAAAATTAGGCAATTACCCTATCTATTGTAGGTACTTTTTGCGAGTTTCCATTAGATCTATTACTCATTGTCATCCCTGTATCATGTGTTTTTCTTGATTAGATACTTTGTTATTATTCGTCAAAAAAGAGAATGGAAATCATAATTTTTTCTTGTAAAAACACTTCATGCGTGTCATTTGTCATCAACTTAATTTATTAATGTTAATCTTTGTTGGTGACTCTTAAATTCAGGTAATTAATTATAAACAAGACTTGTAAAAATAATTAAATAATGAGGCATGAAAGTCTATATAAGACTGTATAAAATTACAACTGAATATCAAATCATCACATATGTTTGCTTTTCTGAAATAATGATCATTGCATATATCATATATCAGGATATAAAGGAAAGGCAAATAGGAAAAATGTTTTTAGAAAGCATGAGGTATTAACATTTGATTATTTATGTTTTTAGTACTAAATTATTTAGTAAACATTTTTAGAATAACTTATGATAGTAAGAAACTTTCTTTAAATAATTTTTTATTCAAAAATTTAACCTACCAAATTCTTTAATATGATTATTTACAAAAAAAAAAAAACCACCTTATAAGTTTTTCAAAGAATTTTTCTTTTTTTTTAAATATTTTATTCATTTATGATAATTTATAATAAAACCGGAACTTTTATAAAAATATTTTACCAAACAGTTTTTAACTTAAAAAAAACATAATTACCAAACAATTTTAGCTTCATTTCTAAAACTCTCATTTTTAGATTTAGCTTTAAAGTGGCTTTTAAGTCAAAAAAAAATTGGGTCAAAGGTTCTCTAAATATAAAGCAAGCAACGCTTTTTCAAAAAACAGTTTCCTAATATCATTTTTCAGACAATGGTTATTTTGACAGTTTGGCCTAAAATGTAAAAAATCGTTGTCTATATTAGTCAATCAATTATAATGAAATATTAGTCTATATTAGGCAATCAATTATAAGTCTATATATTTGGACCAAATACGTAAATTTTTTGCTTATATTTTAGAGAGTTTTTTTACTTATATTTCATACCGGAATAGTATGATAATGATTAATCTTCTAACGGTTAACATATATAATTTAGTAAAATTATTCTACTTATAAAATTATTTATTAATTTTTTAATCCTTATAAAAAAACTTTAAATGACACTTAGTATGAAACGTAAAAAAATAAAAGGAGTAGTACAATTTAAGGTAGATACTATATTTATGGTAAATTTAAATGTTTATTTAATGTGTGGGCTTTAATTAGCGTAGCCCCACGGGCTAATAAAATCCTTTACTATGTCCGGGAAAAAAATTAGTAAGAAAAACATCCCGCTTTTGTTGTCATGAAGTCCTTTGAAAGTACTCCTATCAACCCAAAAAAAAAAAAAAATGCTTAGGTACTTTCAGATTTCTTGGATACCTTCTCCAGTAGTGGCTTTCTTCAATGAATCTCAGCCTCAGTTATTAATTGACTCTGCAACATCCATTGACTAGTCATTCAAGGCTCTTCTGTGATCAGCCAACATCCTCAAAGTGTTTTTTTCTCATTTGTTTTGTGTTTTGTTTGTACATGAAGTTCCATGGAATTTGATTCGACCCCATAAGGCCGTAATGTAGCCAAGTTTCTTTATTAAATTTGGTTCTCTAACGTAAACATTTGTTTATTCCGACAGTTTCTAGGTTTTATGATTATTTATTTGGTTTAACTTTGAATGCGCTTTAATTAAGTATTCGAATCATGATTCATGTGTATGAAAATTCACTATATAAGAGAGATAACTCTTAATTGTGCTCTAAATCTTCGAAGAGATTAGTTTTCGCAGTTTCGCCCAGAAGTTATACTCTTTCCGTTTTCATATATAAAAAAATAATAATAATTGTTGCACACCTTTTAAGAAAAGTACTCCTTCTCTTTTAATAGTATTGAAATCTAAAAAAAAGAATTGTAATTCTTAAATTGTCCTTATTAATTAAATACATGAGAACCAAAAAGTTATAAGGGAATAAAGATAGACTAAAATTAATTAAGGATAATTTTGGGTTAACACTATTTAATAGATTAAAAGTAGATAATTGTTGCTTATATTTTTGTAAGAGCAACTATAGAGATTTTGTTACTTATATACGAAAACATAAGGAGTACAAGAAAACCAAAAAATAATAATTATTCGACCCTTCACTCTTAAAAACATGTTCACCGGGTTCAGACAGAACAAGAAATTGCATTGAAACTTGTTTTTTCTAATTAATACTTCTAAAAGTTGAGTTTTCTTCCAAATTAATGTATAGGAAGTAGATACATCTCATTAATATAAGTATCACATTAAATAAGGGGATAAAAATAAAAAATAATAATTAATACATTATAAAATTGATGTCTATTTCTTTTTTTTTTGATATATGATGTCTATTTCTTATAATTTGAAAAAAAAAGAGATACATTTGTTTTTTATAATATACCCAAGAGGGAGTACTAGTATATGTTTCTTTTTTCTTTTTCAAAATCAAGAAAAGAATGGTATGTGTGTCAGAAAAACAGATTCGGCGAAGAGAATTGTAGGGCCGGACACATCAGCTCCAACTAGAAGCACAAATAAAAATTTTGGGCTGCCCCATCCATCTTCTTTTGCCATTTTGGTGAGAGACAAAAAAAATGTGGGAATACTATTGACACCATGATTTTTCATAACACACCTCTACCTTTCCGAAATTTTATTTCTGATGTTTTTTTTTTTCGTACTCATCTTACCGCTCCAAAGTTAAATTTGGACAGCTTTTACCGTTTGGAAATAATATTCTGGAAATGAAAGAGTGTGTAATAAAAAATAAAGGTCGTAATAATCGCACCCTATATTCTGGTCCAATCCACAATATTTTGGTCTCTCCTCGATGTACCTCATATTGAATTGTCACACCACCAGCCCTAACCTAACACAACTACCATCAATAGCCAGCGAGAGATCCACATGTATCAGATAGATTTCAACTTTAATACATATTCTCATGTTGAACTTTTGGCACTAGACAATCAACTAAAAAATTATTTCATAAATGTATGCATTTTTAGAATTAGGGAGAACTAATGATCTTTTTGTAAACCTTGTTGGTGTATTACGTTGTTTTTAGAGTTAGCTTAATTTGATACTACCGGTGGAAACTGTAGCAGTTGAAAGAAATTTTTGTACTACGAATATCATCAAGAATTGGATGTGAAATCGTATGGGAGAAGAATGATCGAATAATTTTTTTTTTTACTAGAAAAAGTTGAATTACCGACAGAATTTAAAGAGGAAAAAAATGAAATTTGTTTTTAATTTCGTCACTAGGTGGTATAAATGCTAAAATGGGAGACCAGTTTCATTTTTTTGTCTCTAATTTTTATTGGCAATTCAACTTTTTTAAGTAGTATCAATTACGTATATATAGAGAGAGATTTTTGATAATATTAAAAATGATAAAATTATTCAATGTCTGCAGAATATAAAAAATCGTAGAGAACTCTTATAATATATATTTATACTTTCAAAAATATTATATTATATTTTTTTTGGTCATTAATATATTATATATTTTTAATACTACACACACACACACATATATATATATATATATTTATTTATTTATTGTTCTCACAACTTAAAATTTCTAGCCATGATTTATTGCTTCCAACAATGCACGACATGTTGTGTACATCAGGGACGGAACTACGTTGTTTCTTACAAGGACCTTGACCACTGGTTTCCTTTTTTTTATTTTTAAAAGAATACTACTAATAGTACTTTGCACTCCCTACTGCCGTAGTACCATGTACTGATGTACATATATGCTATGCAAAGTTAAGCTACAAAAAGAAATTTTTTCTGACTCAAGGCTTGGTAACAGCTCCAAGGCAACATGCAAAGTAGATTATAACAAAGTCAAACAAGCAAAATCAATCCAAAAGTGTGAATGAAACAAAACAAGTTACAGAATACATAGAAATAGAAACACAAAAAGATGGAACAAATCACAAAATACACAAAACAACCAACAATACCTCAATCCTCAGACAATACAATTTGAAAAATCTCACAGAAAAAAAGTCACATAACACACAGCAAAATACTCTTACAGTTCCTGAGTTCCCTCTCTCACAATACCCTTCCCAGCTTCCCCCTTGCGCGCTTGATCCGTCACCGAATCACCACTGTGCGTGTCGTTCGTGACGCGCTTCGCCACCGCGTCACCGTTTTGCATCTCGCCGCGCTTCACCACGCCATCGCGCTTCCGTCACTAGCTTCAGCAAGGTGCGCCGCCCTATCCCCATTTTTGCTTTCTGTATCTGTAGATTATAACTTTAGGGTGTTGCCTGCGTGGTGTTTTATTCGGGGAAAATAGCCTAACAGATATTTGATGTTTTATTGAGTTTTTTATTTTTATTTTTATGGGCCTTTTTTAAGTTGTGCCCCATTTTGTGAGTGTTTTTTTATGGATCATTTATCAATAACCATTTTGCTAAGTTATTGCTTTTGTTGTTGTTTCCTTTTGTTGTGGCCTATCTTCCATTAATTTACTGTGTGCTCCTTATTTCATCTTTCATATAATTATGAATTTTTTGTTTTAAATTTGATGCATACATATTTGTTGGATGAGCTCTGAATTTTATAGTTGGCCCCTGATGTGATCTAATCCTGGCTCCGTCCCTGGTGTACATGGCTACTAACGTCATCGGACTAGAGAGCCACAACTTCCTTTCTCACTCTCTAATGTGTTTTTCATTCACAAGTGACCAAATTACAAGTGGCTCTTTAAACTTTTGGGAAAGTTCCTTACCTTAACATTTGAGGAATGCAATTCATTTGGGAGTTGAGAGGGAAAAACCTATGACCAATATTGTCATTTTTTGAGAGCATTATAAAAATCAAATTTACGCTCCAAAACCCTCCATCAAATTATTTTTTTTGATTTCCTCCAAATTTAAGGGTTTTAGTACAATGAAGAAAAATAAGTTCCCATGCAAGGTGGAGGACTATCATCTCTTCTTTTCTTTTATCCAGTGGCGGACCCAGGATCTAGGGCCAGGGGGTGCAAAAAAATTTAAAATTATACATCATTATAAATGTCAAAATCATAAAGTTTTAATACATATAATCAAATAAATTACAAACCTCATAGTTGTCCTCTACGCGATTTCATATTTTGAAATCGTTGAATAATCAACTCTTTGTCAACATTATTGAATACATCTCTCTCGATGTAAGTAACCAGACAATCATTCATCCACGCATCTCCTATTCAATTACGCAATCTATTTTTCACAATCGTCATAGCATAAAAAGCTCTTTCTACTGTTACTATGGCAACAAGCAAAGTCAATGCTAACTTCAGAAGAAGATAAACTAAGGGATAAATAATATGTCTTCTAGTTTCGACCAACTTCTCTGAAAGATCGCTTATTCCTTTCAAAGATGCAAATGCAACATTGCTACGCATATCAACGATGTAAGTCTCCAACTGATTATCAAGAGTCACTAAATCAAATGAAGAGAATTTGCGTGGATAAAATTTTGCAAATTCAATTAGTATCGCCTTATCAAAAGCAGAGAACAAATTGATTGGATCCAAACAAGCCATACAAATGAGCAACTGGGTATTTGTTTCACTGAAACGATCATTAAGTTCTTGAAGCTGCATGTCCACAACAGTATAAAATACCTCAACACGATAGTAACGCTCTATTGTCATAGCTTGAGCTTGGCCTCGACGTCGTGATTTCCCCTTAGAAAACATATCTCCCATATTAGGAATATCAATGGCATGTTCATTGCAAAATAAAAGCACTTCTTGCAATAAAGACTCCCATCCATTATCCCTCAAAGTTTGTAACCTCAGTTTTGCAATGTTAACCAAGTTCATAGCATTGATGATGTCTTGATTTTTCCTTTGCAATGTCTGTGATAATTCATTTGAAATACCCAAGACATTTTTCATCAAATGCAATGTGAATGGAAAATCAAAACCCTCTAACAGATTTATAAGACCCTTGGCTTCAGCTATTTGATCTGGATTTGATCCATCTTTTCTTATAATTTCAAGAACATCAACTATAGCATCATACATCAATATCAAGTTGATCAAAGTTGCATAATGTGAACTCCAAAGAGTATCAACAGCTCGTTTAAGAGTGGTTTCTTGATTCAAACCTTGCCCACTAGGGATTTCTCCTTTTTCCAATGCCTCTCTAATGTTGTCTATTTGTTTTTCACGAAGCATATCATCTCGTTTGCAAGATCCCCTAACAACATTAACTAAAGTGGAGACTAAATTAAAAAGGGAGGCAACTTGAATGTGATTTTTGGCAACAGCAACTAAAGTAAGTTGTAATTGATGAGTAAAACAATGCACATAGAATGCAGATGAATTATCTCTTAAGATCAAACTTTTGAGACCATTAAATTCCCCTTGCATGTTGCTAGCGCCATCATAACCTTGTCCATGGATTCTTGATATACTAAGTCCATGTTTGCTAAACAATTCATCAATTGCCATTTTCAATGATAAAGTAGTAGACTTTAACATGAACAATACCAAGAAAACGTTCAACAACATTGCCATTTTTATTGACATAACGCAAAACAACACCCATTTGCTCCTTATTTGATATGTCACGGGCTTCATCAACAGGAATAGCAAATAATTCATCACCAACATCAGCAATAATAGCAGCAGTGGTTTCCAATGCAGCAGCATTAGCAATATCCTTTTGGATTTTTGGAGCAATTAATTGATGATTTTCAGGAGCATTTTCCATGACAACTTCCTTTACCAATTCATTGTGCTCAGAAAGAAATTTAAGAAGTTCAAGGAAGTTACCTTGATTAGCAGAACTGGTTGACTCATCATGACCACGAAAAGCCATTCCTTGTTTTAATAGAAAGCAAATGCAGTCAATTGATGCTGTTAAACGTCTTCGGTATACATCACGAACTTGTTCAGACTGCCTAGATATTGCAACTTCAATATGTTGGTTTTGATTCATCAAATCTTCACACTTCTTCCAAGCAATGTTATGAGCACTATTAGGACCTCCAACATGAGATGATAGCTTTTCTTTTTTATTCCAACTAGTGAATCCCTCCGTCACAAATGTATCACCACCCGATTGCTTTCCAATATCAGGCCTAAAAAGATAACAACACAAACAAAATGCAACATTCTTTTCTATACTATATTCTAGCCAGTTGCCAAATTCATTAAACCAAGAGGGATTAAATCTTCTCAAAGTATTTCCAATACTTCTTTGGGGAAATTTGTGTTGAGTAGGCTAGCATGATCCTTTTTGTAAATACGCTCTTCGTATATTCTCTCGATCATGATACGCCAAGATTTTAATTCGCTTCCCCGGATCTGGTGGCAACTCTTCTAAATTAATTTCAACGTGTTTTTGATGGGAACTTGATTCACTAGATTGTTGGTCATTTGGTGACAATTTCCTCTTCAACAAGAATTTTTCCATTATCTCTTACGATCTAACAAATCTGACAGAGGATCAAGCAATTCCAATACAATCATCATCATCTAATAAAATGGAAACTAATCTGACAGAGGATCAAACAATTGCAATACAATCATCATCATCTAATAAAATGGAAACTAATCTGACAGAGAGAAACTAATCTGACAGATGATCAAACAATTCCAATATACATCATCATCATCTAATAAAATGGAAATCTGAAACTAATCAAACAATTTCAATACATCATCAAACAATTCCAATTTCCAAACTAATCAGAGAGAAACTAATAGGCCCATCCCCATCCCCATCCCCAATTCCAATACATCATCGTCATTTGATAAAATGGTTAAATGGAAATCTGAAACTAATCAAACAATTCCAATACATCATCAAACAATTCCAAACTAATCAGAGAGAAACTAATTAGAGAGAAGGCGTCTGAAATTAGGGGAAAAAAGGGGATCAAACAAAATGAGGAAATATGAAATAAATAGGGTTTAGAAATTAGGGGAAAATGCAAACAAATAGGGTTTACAAATCAACAAAACATGGTTTACAAATCTGAAATCTTAAACAACTTACCTTGCCCATTGAGGAGGATGAAGGCATGAAGTGCGAACGAAATCAGAGGAAGGTCGAGACTCGAGAGGAAGAGGAAGGCGTGAAGAGTAGAGGAAGGTTGATAACTCTTAGAAATAAGAGTTATTTATGCTTTATTAACTATGAATCAAGTGAGTTCAAGAGTAATTTAGGGCCTTTAATTATTAGAATAGTGTAAATAATGTGATTTCCCTTGCTTGGTGCTGTTTAATGCACTTTGGTACTTTTATGAGCAGTTTAATGTGTTTTGCTAGTGTGCATGATTTTATGGAAGAAATGTTCAGTGCCAAATTTGGTGCCATCGCACCGGGTCCTAATGTTAGCAGCCTTGACCTTAGTGCAGCAGCGTGTCCTAGTGATTTAAGATGAAGAAAAGGACTCTATCCTTTATTTTAAAGACTACAACATGTGCACTTAGTGGTCCCCTCTGCAAAGCATTTTCTCTCAGCTAGCTAAAGGACAAAAACCTTGGGCCAAAAAGACAACATCTTTCTTGGGATTAGCATTGGCTAGCCCATTTAAGGAGAGGCTATATAAGGACAATGACCTAATCAAGCAAGGGGAGGCTGATTCTGATACATTCTGCTAGGGCAGTACTTGTCCCATTTGAGAGAAGCAGCCGCATTCTGTCTCCTTCCTTTCAAACACCATTAACCCATGCTCTTAGCTTTTTCCATGGAGAGAAGGAACTTGATCAGTGCAGAGTGAAGCAAACTCAGTGAGACATTGTTGTTTAAGGAGTGGTTCTTGAGCTCACAAAGCTGGGAGCAATTCTGTTTACTATTTTATTCCATATCTGTAATAGTTTCCAAACTCTTACTCTAGTGCCATGGATTCTGTTTTTGGCACCAGTTTCTGTTATTTTATTTCTAGGCTCATTATGAGCTAACTTTCTTAAGTTAGGATGAAGTGATTTTGTATTGAAACCTGGTTGGTGAATGTCCATTTGTCTTTGCCTTTGTACCTTTGTCTCATGCGATTTTACTGCTTACATATTTAACTTGAGCCTGATCAACTTTAGTTAGGTACTTGTATGTTAGAAGCCGAAAGATGATAACATGCTGATTTCATGAGGCAATATAAGGGGTATCAATTTAAAGGATACTTTAATTGATTTTGATTAAACTAGACATAGGAAATCTGTCTTGTAGGGTGTTCTTGGCCATATTAACTAGACAAGGGGGAACATAATGGGGGCTTAGACATAAGTTACCCTTTACTTAACCCTGGTGAAAGTGCTGAAAGGCACACCCATTAGTGTCATTCGCCCAGGTGCCAAATGGCACTGACTTATGGCACTGAAACCAACTTGGTGGAAATATGAATGAACTGATTCCTAGCTGTCTTTATCCAAATTTTACTCAATTCACTTGCTTAATTCTATTTTGTTCAGTTATTAAAATCACAAAAACTTGATGTTTATTTTCTGTTTTTATTATTTACTCACTAACTCACTTGCTATGGGAAAAACTTGTGAAAGTAATTAATCAATCCTCGTGGGAACGATCTTGATTTACTCTTTACTACTTGTTACGAATGTGAATACTTGCACAACTGTTATTATTTCACACAACAAGTTTTTGGCGCCGTTGCCAAGGATTGAATTGGTTAAATTCACATAGTTTTGAATTTAGTAGGTTTGTTAGTTGAGATATTCTAATTCTTTTGGTGTTTGTGTCTGCTGTTAGTGCTCAATTCTGCACATGCGTAGGCACACTGCACCTGAATATCAGTTGGACCCTGAGATTGACAGAACTTTCAGAAGGTTATTAAGGGAGAGGCAAGCTTTCTTTGCATTAGGTCTTCTTTGCAAATATGGCGTAATCGGTCCCCATACTGAAGAATCAATTCCTGATGCAGAAGAAGAAGGCAGTGTTCAGTTCCAACAGTGTTCACAGCCAGTACCAAGCTTTGGTGCTGAATGCTGATATCATAGGCATGGCCAATGATAGGGACAGACCAATGAGGGACTATGTTGTTTTTGATCCTCAAACTATGCACACTGGCATAGTAAGGCCTGACATCACTGCAAATCACTTTGAATTTAAGCCTATGATGTTCCAAATGCTGCAAACTGTGGGACAATTTGGTGGCATACCTCAAGAAGATCCTCATTTGCACTTGAAACAATTCCTTAAAGTGTACAGTAATTTCAAAATTCCTGGAGTTACAGATGATGCTTTCAGACTTAGGCTATTCCCATATTCCTTGAAGGATAGAGCCAAGGCTTGGCTAAATTCTTTGGAACCTAACTCTATCACTGATTGGAATGGAATGACAGAAAAATTCCTCACCAAGTATTTCCCTCCAATCAAGAATGCTTGGATAGGGAATGAAATTACATCTTTCAGGCAAAATGAAGAGGAATCACTGTTTGAAGCTTGGGAAAGATTTAAGGAGCTGCCCAGAAAATGCCCTCACCATGGCATACCTATTTGCATTCAAATGGAAACATTTTATAATGGTCTTTCAGGAAGAACAAGAGACATGCTTGATGCCTCTTCTGGTGGTGCCCTCTTGGCACAGTCTTACAATGATGCTTATGAGAAAATTGAGACCATCACGCAAATGTAATCGGTGGCCTTTGCCAGTTGAGTCTTTGCAAGAAGGTTCTTTGGAGTCCATGAAGTGAGTGAAATGACAGCCTTGTCTGTGCAGGTGGATGCAATTGCAAACATGTTGAAAAATCTGAATACTGCCGGTGCCAACACAGCACCAGCCACAACACCTGTTAATTATGCAGAATCTGCACATGCGCAGGCCAACACTATTTCTTGTGTGTATTGTGGAGGAGGTCATCTATATGAGGAGTGCCCTAGCAACCCTGTATCTGTCAATTATGTAGGGAATTTCAACAAAAACAATAATCCTTACTCCAACACCTACAACCCTGGGTGGAAAAATCACCCAAATTTTTCATGGAGTAGCAATAATCCTGCAGCACCTACTGCTGTGTCTGCAAAGCCCACACATCCCCCTGGTTTCCCTGCTCAACCAGCTCAAAAAGATGCTGCTCCTATTATTGACAACTCAATGGAGGCTTTGCTGAAGGCTTTCATGAATGAAACTAAGGCCCAGTACCAAAGTCAGGGGGCAGCAATTAAAAACTTGGAGAATCAATTGGGGCAGATTGCAACAGCTATGAACCAAAGATCAAGTGGTTCATTGCCTGCTACAACTGAACCTGCCAAGCCAGCAGGGGGAGAGCAAATAAAAGCCATATACTTGAGGAGTGGTACTGAATTACCAGGTCCTTCCCAAAGGCATGATGTTACCACTAGCCAGCCCTCAAAAGAAAAAGAAAAAGAAAAAGAACCTGAAGTGCCAAAAACTACAGAGTGCACTGTGCCATCCCAAAGACCACCTCGCACTGCACTGGCCGACAAAGCTACACCAAAGAATCGCAAGCAGACATTAATTCTGAATTTCCACCTCCACCATTCCCTCAGAGACTTAAGAAAGCCCATCAAGACAAGCAGTTTGACAAGTTCATTGATGTACTGAAACAGTTGCACATCAACATTCCATTAGTTGATGCCTTGCAACAAATGCCAAACTATACAAAGTTCATGAAGGATGTTCTAACCAAGAGGAGGAGGCTGGGAGAATTTGAGACAGTTGCTATGACTCAGGAGTGCAGTATGCTGATGCAAAGCAAGATCCCACAAAAGCTAAAAGATCCTGGCTGTTTTACCATTCCTTGCACTATTAGTGACACTTATTGTGGGAGAGCTCTATGTGACTTAGGGGCAAGCATTAATCTAATGCCTAAGTCCATCTTCCAACAGCTTGGAATTGGTAAGGCCAGGCCTACAACATTAACTCTGCAACTGGCAGACAGAACTCTAGCCTATCCAGAAGGAAAATTCGAAGATGTGCTTGTTAAAGTTGACAAATTGGTATTTCCTGCTGACTTTATTATTCTTGATTTTGAAGCTGATGCTGAGGTGCCAATTATTTTAGGAAGACCTTTCATTGCCACAGGGAAAATGATCCGCTGTCGCGCACAGATCAAAATAATTAAAATAAGAATGTAGTAACAAGGCAGTTAACCTTGGTCGTCTCACAAGGATCTCTAATTAACAATAACCAATAGCAAGAACACGCAAAGAACGGAATGGGGGGTTATTTCGTGAAAACAATTTTAATTAATAACAAAAATCACTTGATAACAACAACCAATCCACTGGTCACATGAACTTTCACTTCGGATCTATCACAGGTTCAAAAGATTATTCTAATTCGTGTTCTAATTTTGTTTGATCACAGAATTAACCAATCAAGCGGGTGATTAATCCTATACGAATTCCTAATGGATTAAGCATCACAGAATTCAATTGATTATAAATAAGGAACACGCGTCACAAACATATAATCAATTTAACAACCAAATTCATCAAACCTATAACTAAGCGTCATAGACCCTATTGATCTCTATTCGAACTAAACCAAAACAAGCGTTAAGTTTAATTCCAATAGTCTCAAATCAGAGAGCAAAACCGAAATTATATGATTACGCATCATTATGTAAAATGATTTTGCAAATAGAAATTAGAAGAGATGAAGGATCAAAAGAGAAAGAAGTAGAACACAAAAACAAAATTAATATTAATAACCAACCTCAAGATCCTCTATGAAATCCTTAACCAGTGAATTGATCGAAAAGAATTAGCCTTCCATTGAAGGTTTCATCACAAAACAAAAATTAAGAAGGGGAGAAGGAGAAAAGATTGCTAAAACTCAAAAACGGCAAAATATTCAAAAGTAATCAAAAGGTAAATCCTAAGACTCTAAAAATCCTATTTATAATGTCTCCTTAGGTTAACCTAGGTAACCTGAAGTTTATGACCAAAGAGAAGGGCCCAAAAGAGATTAATTAGCCCAATAACAACTAATCACATGAGTAATTGATCCAAAACTCGCAGTGAACCTCGCCTGCAGTAGTAAAGTGGATTTTCGACCTTCAAAACGGCAGAACTGGGCTTCGGTGCCAACATAAGAATTGTAGCTCTGCTTCTTAGCTTTTCAACGCCACAAAGAACACTGAAATCGGACAAGTATAGCCCAAGTTATGGCTGTAGAAGTGACATGGGTCAGGATGTAATAAAATCCGAAAATTAGCAAATAATTCCACTAAAGCCCAATCAAGACCCAAAGATATAAAACCTTGTTAAAAAGTAGTTGTTGGGCAAAACACACAATTAAGAACACCAAGTGCAAAGCTATAAAAGATGCATTAAAATGCATCGATCGAATTCCCTCACACTTAAGCTTTTGCACTCCGAGCAAAACTCATGGTCAAAACAAAGCAAAGATGCATTTCCAATGAATCCCAAGGATGCATAGTGGCAAGCAAAATGCTCCTTCAAGGTTTCAAGGACTCATGGCAATCGTGAACAACATCTTATTACTTTCAAAGCAAACAAGAGGATAGAATAACCAAGGAATGCATCAAAAGTGATAAAATCCTCACAGAAAAATATTTCTCTCAAACTCTCAAGTGTCTAGGCTAATGTTTAGACTCAAATCACATCATGAAAGCTAGCACTACCATAGGCTTGACAAGACTCTAACATCCACACTTGAAACACATGCACACAAAGATCAAAAGGTCTTTATTAAGGTTATAATGAGGCTAAGGTCAAGGTGGGATAATTGAAAGGGTAACTAGGCTATAAAATCAAAGAGGATAGAGGAGCAATGGAAAACAATTGCCAAATAATCATGTGGGGCAATTCAACCAAATTTCAATCAATTTTTCACTTTCACACTTTTCTTCTTTTTCTCTTCTTTTTTACCAAAAGTTGTGCTCCACTATTTTTATTTTTTTCTGTTTTTTTAAACTTGCCAAAATCCCAATGAAGCACAACATTACATTAGATATTCTATCACTACCACATTTTTGAGCCCCCCCACACTTATGCAAAATTTATTCTCATTTTTTTTCAAAGCTCCTTTATCCCCTAAGATTGGGTTATATCATGATTTTTCACTTTTAGGCTTGTAATGAGCTATAAAACAAAGAATGAGATAAATAGGCTCAAAGGGGCTAAACAAAGGGATAATTGCAAGGTAGGCTTATTTGGCTAGTGGCTAAAAAGAACAAAAATTGCCTAGATCATTTCAATGCATGCATGTGAACAAGAGTTTCAACAAGAGTCAAGTCAAGTTCTAGAGTAACCAACAATCATGAGTGAAATCACACAAGAAAGAAAGAGAATGGGAAAATGAATTCCATCCATTATAAGGCCCAAATCTCACCAAGGAAAATGATCTATCACAAAAGATGCACAATTTAATATTCCAATCCAACTTATCACACTAAGAATGCAAGGAAGTCATCCATATCATGCCACAAGACCTATAGTCCTAGAATAGTGAAATCACTCCCCACTCATATAAACCTAGAAATCCAATGAAAATGCATGCAAATTTTTTTTTTTTATAATAACAAAAAACTCAAAACAAAATACAAAAACAAAACTACGCTAAAAGATCCCCCCACACTTAAATCACACATTGTCCTCAATGTAAGCAACAAGTATAAAATAAGAGTAAGGAGTAAGGAAAGAAAACTCCCTCTTCAAGGTGGCTTTTTCAAGTGGAGCTCTTCTACAGTCTCCTCTTCAAGTGCGGGGCTCTCATGGAAAAGCTTGAGGCGGTGTCCATTGTCTTTGAAGACTTTACTGGTGGCTTCACTTTTTATTCCCTTTGCATCATAAGGAAAAGTGCTAGTTGCAACAAAAGGGCCAATCCACTTGGATCGAAGCTTACCCGCCATGATTTTAAGGCGAGAATGGAACACATGGAAGTGTTTGATTTTCTTCTTCTTCACAACATCCTTCTTCTGCTCAATGGAGGGAAGTATCTTGGTGGATGGAGTTACATCAGAAGCTTGCAGTGTAGCAACATCATTTGTAACATTAGCAGGCACAACCATGCAATTTGTAACATCAGAATAAGTATCTTCAACTATGTCAGCAAGTACTTCTATTTGAAAAAGAGAAGGCTCTTCCATGGGATGCTTCATAGTAGCATTAAAGATGTTAAATTTAACTATGCTATCCCCAAATTCCATGGAGAGTGTTCCAGCATGGACATCAATCTTGGTTCTTGCTGTTCTTAGGAATGGTCTGCCTAGGATGATAGGTGCCTTCCTGGATTGTGTCTCTCCCTCCATGTCCAGAATGTAAAAATTTGCGGGAAAAATCAAGTCATTAACCTTAACAAGTACGTCCTCCACAAGTCCAGTAGGGTGAGCATTGCTCTTGTTTGCCAACTGAATAACAACACATGTATTCTGCAAAGGTCCAAGAGCCAGAGAGTTAAAAATAGATGTAGGCATCACATTAATGGAAGCACCTAAATCCAGCATGGCATTTTCAAATTTACTCTCGCCTATGGTACATGGAATAGTAAAAATTCCTGGATCCTTGCATTTTTGGGGCATCATGGGTTGTATGAGTGCAGAAACATTGCGACTCATGTTGACCTTTTCATTTCCCTTCAGCCTCCTCCTCCTTTTGTGTGTGCACAGCTCTTTGAGGAACTTAGCATATCTTGGAATCTGCTTAATCGCTTCAAGGAGAGGAATATTCACTTCAACCTTCCTAAATGTGTCCAAGATTTCCCTGTCCTTATCTGCCTCATCCAACTTCTTAGTTACCACAGCCCTTTGAGGAAAGGGAAGTGGTATAGGTTGTGTATCATCATCTTCATCAAGAGGAGAAGTAGGTGCAAAAATTGGCTTATCATTTTTTCTGCTGCTGCCACTTGCATTTTCTTTGGAGGAGGTTACGGAGTGTTATGACTTTTTCCAGATCTAAGAGTAATTGCACTGACATTTGCACTGACATTTGGATTCACTACTGGTTGAGCAGGCAAATTGCCCGACCCCTGAGACTGCATCTGATTAATGGAAGTTGCTAGCTGTCCAATTTTTGTCTCTAAATTCTGAATGGTTGAATCTGTTCTCTGCTGAAATTAGAGATTTTGGAGTGCCATTTGCTTAACAAGGTCTTCTAATGAAGGTTCAGATTTTTCTTTGAAATTTGGCGATTAGAGGCGAGTTGCGGCTGAAATTTCTTTGTGTAGAGCATCTCCCATCTTAGGTTTGGATGGTTTCTCTAATTGGGGTTGTACTGTTGGAAGACAGATCATAGTTGGTGGGGCTGTCATTGAATATATTTCTTTGCATAGGCTTGAGGAGTATTAGCATTGTCACTCTCTGCAATGTAGGACATGCATCTGTAGGGTGCTCTGTAGAGTGCAAATACCACAAACTCATTGCTCGAAGTTTTAGTTACGCCTAACTTTTCCACCAATGAAACAAGTTTATCAAGCCTGGTCTCTAAGTTCTTGTGTTCAAAGACTTGTATCTCATTGACTCCTTTTGTCAAGACCATCAATTGTTTACGGTAGTGAACTCCGAGAATTAATGGACATGTTCTCAATCGTGCTTCTTGCATCTGGCCGGGTTTTATCCACAAGTGCTCCTCCGCTTAGCAAGATCCATGATGTTTAGGTCCATAGCGTGAGCCTTCATAAAAATCTTTGGATGAACGACTTTTCGAAATCGATGGTGAGGCGACTTGCAAACAACTTTTGAATCTCTCCCGATATTCATGCAAAGATTCATTCGCAACTGTCTGATGCCACATATTTCCTTTCGATTGAAGCAAATTTCTAGAGGCAGGGAAGAATTTCTCCGAAACAACTTCTTCAATTCATTCCACTTGTCACGTAACCTGATTGAAGGTAGTACAACCACCCTTGGCGATGTCTTGCAATGAGAATGGGAAAGCCCTCGACTTGATGTGGTCTTCAGGACACCTTGAGGTTTCATGGTGGAGCATACAATATGGAACTCCTTAAGATGTTTGTGAGGATCTTCACCTGCAAGACCATGAAACTTAGGAAGCAAATGTATTAAGCCAGATTTAAGCTCAAAAGGCACCTCAACATCAGGGTATTCAATGCATAAATCATTATAAGTGACATCAGGTGCAGCAAGTTCCCTTAATGTTCTAGCAGCCATTGTATCAGAATCAAAATCAGAATCAAAATTAGAATCAAAATTAGAATCAAAGAGAGTATGACTAAATAAGCTATAACTATCACTATCACTATCACCTATATGATCACTACCTATGTTATTACTAGTCATGCATCATAAACTAGCAAATCAAAAAATACCAACAATGTCCTAATTGCTAAAACACTAAAGAAATCGAGAAACCCTATCAAATAAAATCTAAAAAATCTAAAAACAGCACAAAAAATCTCTAAAAATCAAATAAAGATTACGCTAATTTTTTTGGATTTTTTTGAAAAAACGAAAAAATAAATAAAATAAAAAAGTGGTCTAAACGATGGAATTTCGGATTTTTAGCCTCTACTCCCTATATCAATTTTTGATATGGGACTTTTGATTCTTGATTTTTTCTGGATTTTCTTGCCAAATTTCGGAGCAATCCGAGCAAGTTGATCGAAAACCGATTTTTTTTTTTAGTTTCAATGCAAAATCCAACGTCAGAACCTGAAACACAATGAAACTACAAAATAAAATGTTAGAAACGTTAGTAGGATTCTTGGATTGGCTAATCTTGATTAGAGATCCCCGGCAACGGCACCAATTTGATCCACTGTCGCGCACAGATCAAAATAATTAAAATAAGAATGTAGTAACAAGGCAGTTAACCTTGGTCGTCTCACAAGGATCTCTAATTAACAATAACCAATAGCAAGAACACGCAAAGAACAGAATGGGGGGTTGTCGTGAAAACAATTTTAATTAATAACAAAAATCACTTGATAACAACAACCAATCCACTGGTCACATGAACTTTCACTTCGGATCTATCACAGGTTCAAAAGATTATTCTAATTCGTGTTCTAATCTTGTTTGATCACAGAATTAACCAATCAAGCGGGTGATTAATCCTATACGAATTCCTACTGGATTAAGCATCACAGAATTCAATTGATTATAAATAAGGAACACGCGTCACAAACATATAATCAATTTAACAACTGAATTCATCAAGCCTATAACTAAGCGTCATAGACCCTATTGATCTCTATTCGAACTAAACCAAAACAAGCATTAAGTTTAATTCCAATAGTCTCAAATCAGAGAGCAAAACCGAAATTATATGATTAAGCATCAATATGTAAAATGATTTTGCAAATAGAAATTAGAAGAGATGAAGAATCAAAAGAGAAAGAAGTAGAACACAAAAACGAAATTAATATTAATAACCAACCTCAAGATCCTCTATGAAATCCTTAACCAGTGAATTGATCGAAAAGAATTAGCCTTCCATTGAAGGTTTCATCACAAAACAAAAATTAAGAAGAGGAGAAGGAGAAAAGATTGCTAAAACTCAAAAACGGCAAAATATTCAAAAGTAATCAAAAGGTAAATCCTAAGACTCTAAAAATCCTATTTATAATGTCTCCTTAGGTTAACCTAGGTAACCTGAAGTTTATGACCAAAGAGAAGGGCCCAAAAGAGATGAATTAGCCCAATAACAACTAATCACATGAGTAATTGATCCAAAACTCGCAATGAACCTCGCCTGCAGTAGTAAAGTGGATTTTCGACCTTCAAAACGGCAGAACTGGGCTTCGGTGCCAACATAAGAATTGTAGCTCTGCTTCTTAGCTTTTCAACGCCACAAAGAACACTAAAATCGGACAAGTATAACCCAAGTTATGGCCTGTAGAAGCGACATGGGTCAGGATGTAATAAAATCCGAAAATTAGCAAATAATTCCACTAAAGCCCAATCAAGACCCAAAGATATAAAACCATGTTAAAAAGTAGTTGTTGGGCAAAACACACAATTAAGAACACCAAGTGCAAAGCTATAAAAGATGCATTAAAATGCATTGATCAGAAAACACTGATTGATGTGTTGAAGGGTGAACTCACTATGAGAGCCAATGATCAAGAAATCAAATTTTTAATGCTCTCAAATATCCTGCAGAAAATGTGGAAGAATGTTCCTTTGTTAGAACCATTGATTCCTTGGTTCAACATCAATTCTTGAGGGACAAAGATGTGCTGAAACAGGAACTGAATGCCCCTGATTGTGAATTTGAGCAGGAGAAAAAGACAGAAGAGAAGGCCTCAGTAAATCAATTGTGGTCCAAAAAGTATGAGTCACTGGAACTCAGTGACAAGAGCTCCAAATCCAATATTCTCTCTGTTGAAAAACCTGCTGAGCTGGAATTGAAAGTGCTGCCTCCACACCTGAAGTATGCTTATTTGGGTGAGAATAACATTCTTCTTGTTATTATTGCTTCTGATTTGAGCTTGCAGCAGGAAGAGGAACTGATCACTGTTTTGAAGAAACATAAGAAGGCTATAGGGTGGCAAATGGCTGACATTAAAGACATAAGTCCTACTCTTTATATGCACAGAATTTTTCTGGAGGAAAATGCCAAGAACAGCATTGAAGCACAAAGAAGGCTTAATCCAGTTATGAAGGAGGTAGTTAAGAAGGAGATCATTAAATGGTTGGATGCTGAAATCATTTATCCAATCTCAGATAGCTCTTGGGTTAGTCTAGTGCAATGTGTTCTAAAGAAAAGGGGAGTGACTGTCATAGCTAATGACAAGAATGAATTAATTCCCACCAGAACTGTGACTGGTTGGAGAATTTGTATGGATTACAGAAAGCTCAACAAGGCAACAAGAAAAGATCATTTTCCATTGCCTTTCATTGACCAGATGATTGATAAATTGGCAGGGAAAGAGTTTTATTGTTTCCTTGATAGGTATTCAGGCTACAATCAAATTGTCATAGCACCTGAATATCAAGACAAGACCACTTTCACATGCCCTTATGGCACTTTTGCTTTTAGAAGGATACCATTTGGGTTGTGCAATGCACCAGCAACTTTCCAAAGGTGCATGATGGCAATATTCTCAGATTTTATTGAGAAATCCATGGAAATTTTCATGGATGACTTTTCTGTTTTTGGGGAAACATTTCAAGCTTGCCTGGATAATTTGGAACAAGTGCTATCTAGGTGTGAGGAGACTAATTTGGTACTGAATTGGGAGAAATGCCACTTCATGGTGCAAGAGAGCATTGTTTTGGGCCACAAAGTCTCCAAGAAAGGCATTGAAATGGATAAGGCAAAGATTGAGGTCATTGAGAAATTACCTCCACCAACTAGTGTGAAGGGGGTAAGAAGTTTTTTTGGGCATGCTGGTTTCTATAGACGGTTCATTAAGGATTTTTCAAAAATCTCAAAGCCCTTTTGCCAATTCTTACAGCATGAGACTACCTTTGATTTTGATGAACACTGCATGACAACATTCAAGATACTGAAGAAAGCCTTAACCACAACACCTATTATTGTTGCCCCCAACTGGGACAAGCCATTTGAGTTAATTTGTGATGCAAGTGATTTTGCTATAGGTGTTGTTCTAGGTCAAAGACATCACAAGGTGTTTCATTCAATTTACTATGCAAGCAAGACATTGGTGGATGCTCAGTTGAACTACACCACCACTGAGAAAGAATTGCTTGCAATGGTGTTTGCTTTTGACAATTCAGAGCCTATTTGGTTGGTGCAAAAGTAGTGGTGTACACTGACCACTCAGCAATCAAGTATTTGATTGCCAAGAAAGATGCAAAACCGAGATTGATAAGATGGGTGCTGTTACTTCAAGAATTCGATTTAGAGATCAGAGATAAAAAAGGAGTGGAGAATCAAGTAGCTGACCACCTGTCCAGAATTGCAAATGACATTGTTGAACAACAGGGAGGTGAAATTAAAGAAAGTTTTCCTGATGAGCAATTATTGGTAGTAACAGGTGCCAAAGATGATGCCATCACAGCAACTTGGTATGCTAATATAGTGAACTTCTTGGTTTGCAAAATCATTCCAGCTGAGATGGATTACCAACAAAAGAGGAGATTCTTCCAGCAAGTGAAGCAATATTACTGGGATGAACCTTTTCTATACAAGAAGGGTATTGATCAATTATTCAGAAGGTGTGTGGCAGAAGAAGAAGTTGGAAGCATCCTGCAACATTGTCACTCTGCACCTTGTGGAGGACACTTTGGAGGAGCCAGAACTGCTGCCAAAGTTCTGCAATCTGGTTATTTCTGGCCCTCTCTATTTAAAGATTCTCATGATCTTGTTAAACATTGTGATAGATGCCAACAGGTAGGAAATATTTCAAGTAAACAAGAGATGCCTCTCAATAGCATCCTTGAAATTGAACTCTTTGATGTATGGGGCATGGATTTCATGGGCCCTTTTCGTCCTTCCTATGGAAATCTGTACATTTTAGTGGTTGTGGACTATGTGTCCAAGTGGATTGAAGCAGTAGCTCTACCTACCAATGATGCCAAGGCAGTGAGCAAGTTTTTGCAAAAGAATATTTTCACAAGGTTTGGTGTCCCTAGAGCAATTATAAGTGATGAGGGCACCCATTTTTGTAACAAACTGATTGAAAAGCTGATGCTGAAGTATGGGGTGAAGCACAAGATAGCCACTGCATACTATCCACAAACAAGTGGCCAAGCTGAGCTATCCAATAGGGAAATTAAGAGGATTCTTGAGAAGGTTGTCAATCCTTCTAGGAAAGATTGGTCTTTGCATCTTGATGATGCCCTGTGGGCCTACAGAACATCATATAAGACACCATTGGGGACATCTCCCTACAGATTGGTGTTTGGCAAGGCATGCCATTTGCCTATTGAGTTGCAGCACAAAGCTTTTTAGGCTACAAAGAAGCTGAATTTTGATCTATAGAGTGCTGGTGTAGCAAGGTTGCTGCAAATCCATGAACTAGAAGAACATAGGCTCTTTGCCTATGAGAATGCTAAGCTGTACAAAGCCAAAACTAAGGCTTGGCATGATAAGAAAATTCAACCCAGGGAATTGAAAGAAGGATCTCAAGTGCTGCTGTTCAATTCAAGATTGAAATTATTCCCTTGGAAGCTCAAATCAAGGTGGTCTGGCCCTTTCAAGTTGATCAAGCTATATCCATATGGGGCAGTGGACTTACTGGATGAGGCCACGGGTTCAACATTTAAAGTCAATGGCCAGAGGGTAAAGCAATATTGGGGTGACCCTGATGAAAGAACAAGGGTCACCACTAAATTCAAGGATAGTTGAAGGGAAAAATAAGTCTGGCTGAGGACTTTTATAAACCAAGCGCTACGGGAGGCAGCCCAGATCTTTTTAACTTTGTTTTAATTTTGTTTTGCAGGAATAAATTGAATTATTGGTGCTGTAAGCGTGGTGAATTTGTGGTGGCTGGTGTGAAGTTCTGAGTGTTTTGCTTTTGGTGCCATGGCACCATAGGGGGCACCAAATTGGGAGTTGAGTTTTTAAGGAAGCAAGTGTGAAAGGGCAGGTGCGCAGTAACAGTTAAAAGCAATCCACCTGGGCAATAAATGACTTGGCACATCACAAGTGCACTTTTTACTACGTGGACCAATGGTAGCATGCAACCTAGCATCTTTACACTCTTAATTTCTGATTTAGAAAATCACCCTCTCCCTCCTCAATTAAGTTCCAACAGGAAAGACCATTGAATACCCCAACCTCCACCCCCTTTCCCAAACAGTAACCTTTGCCACACCCAAGCACCACCCACGACCCTCATCATCACCCAACCTCCAGAAACCTCCCCAATATCTCCACTCACCTTAACTTCCACCCATTGTGAAAGCCCACCTTATAACCCTAACCCGATTCATCAGACTCACTCCCACATTCTCACTCATCTCGAAACCCCCAATTCTCAAATCTGTGAAACCTAGCCTCCCCTTTGCCCAGAAATCATTGAGACACGAGCTTTAGAACGTTGGAAGTAATTGCTGATAGCCATGAGAACCAAGCACACAGCTCAAAGAACAAAATCGAAGGTGCCAAATCTGGCACTAGAGGATAGATTCCATGATGAGGAGTCGAAGAAGAGGTACAAAGAATGCATGGAGAAAAGACCTCTGCACCCTGAGAGGGGCTTCGATTTGCAAAAGGCTTCCCCTGAAATCATGATGCTGATTGAACAATACAAATGGGAATATTTTTGCTCGCACCCTAAGAGCCCTGTCACGGCCATTGTGAGGGAGTTTTATGTTGGAATACCCCCTCAGGAAGAAGGTCAACCTGAGACCAACTACTCCAACATAAGAGGAATCACTGTCCCTTTTTCTCCAGAAGGAATTAATGAATATCTCTGCCTGCCGGAGAAAGGAGATGCCTTTGAAAAGAGGATGAAGGCCATGAAGGATAAGCAGATGAACGAGATAATGCATCAACTGACAATTGAAGGCACCAAGTGGGAAAGGAGACATGGGGATGACTATCGGATTAAGAGAAACACCCTAATCCCTGCAGCTAAAACATGGTACAACTTTATGGTTACTAGCCTACTTCCTACTACACACAATCAAACCATAGATAAGGAAAGGATTGTGCTGCTGCATCACATTTTGGAAGGGAAACAGGCTGATGTGGGTATGTTAATCCATAGGGAAATTATTGTTTGTGCTAAGAGGACTAGGGGTAGTCTTTTCTTCCCTTGTTTGATTACTGCCCTATGTAAGCATGAAGGAGTGCCTATTTTTGACAGTGATGTCACATGGCCTGTTCCAAAACCTTGGAATGCAACAACTGGTGCCCCTAGTCCTGCTGTTTTTGCTCACCATAATGAAGAAGGCAGTGAGGAACTTGTTGAAGTTGTGAACCAATTGTTGAAGAAACAGCAAGCATATTGGAGGTTTGCACAGGAGCAATACATGTGGCAAAAGAGAATCTTCAGCTTCAATTTCCCCAAGAAATTGGGCAATGGACCTCCTGAGTTCCCTGAATGGAATTTAGGAGACCAGAAGGATGCTGAAGACGAACATGTTGAGCCTGCTTCCAGTGAAATGAGACAGAAAAAGAAGAAGGGTTCTAAAAAGGGGAAGGAGCCTGTGGTAGTTAAAGAAGTTCCTCAGGAAAAAGAAAAGGGGGTTGAAGAAGAGGGTGATAGGGTTGACACTGGGAGTGTGGATGAGTTCTTTGATACACAGGAAGGAACACTAGCCACCACCCCACAGACAGAAGAGGATGCTGCAGTGTTGGATGCTACAGTGGCCAGTGCCATGGCTGGTGCAAGCTTGGCACCACAGAAAGAGAAAGAAAAAGAAGCAGAGGCTGCAACTGGCAGCCCAATGAAGACTGTGTCTGCTGCACCAGTGCGGGCACCCACTTTAAGAGCCAAATTGCCAGTTAGAAAGGCCACTCAGAAGCAAGCCTCACCTTAACAGTGGCGTGCAATCGCACCGATGTCAAGATGATTGGCAGCCACCACCTCCCCCTGCTGACACCCCAAAGAAGAAGGACTCCCCTGCTGAAGGGAGTAAGAAAAGAGGAAAAAAGAGAGCTGTTGAAGAGGTAGTGATCACCATCACTGGCGATGAGGAGGATGAGTCCATTACTAGCTTGCTGCGAACACCAAAGAGAAGAAGCTCAAGGCTCCAAGCAGGGATTTCTAAAACCTAATCTTTTTCTGTTTTTTGTAGTAAATATGTAGTATGTTGTTACTATTTGTTACTGTTTGCTGCTTTTAGTTGTTTTAAATTGCTTAATTTGCTGTTTTGTATGAACCCTTCATCTAGCGTAGAATTTTTGCAGTAGGGACACTACAAGGTTTTGTGTTGGGGGGAGGGACAGTTTAGGTTTAGTGTTGTAGTTAAAAAAAAATTTCGGTTGACACATGGGCTGAACTTAATGAGGAAATTGTGCTTGATTGTGTTAGAACTTTGTGTTGATTGCAAATTGATAGGAACACTGACCTTTGACATAAAACCCTTAGCTTAAGAGAGAAAAGAATAGGTAGCTTGTTAACTAGTTGAAGTTGAACCCCTTTTGTGAACTGAACCTTGTTGCCAAATTTGACCAATAAGGGGGGATAGGCAATTAGATAAGTTTGGGGGTAAGTTCATTGTAAATATCCAAAGAATAGGCCAATGCACACACACTAGCAGATAGAAAAAGCCAAAAATAAAAAAAATGGAATGAGCCTCTTTGTTGAGTAACCGGGTAACTTCATTACAATTGTTTTTATTCGCGTCAAAAGGCAAGGAGGTAAATTCTAGTAAAAGGCAAAAATAGTTAAAAATTGAATAAGTGTGCATTGAGCCTTGAATATTCAAGTTATGTTTGTATATGATGTCTGTATTCAACCCCTAGTATCCATCATGTAGGCCTATTCCCTTTTGTTTGATTAGGAGGTGCAAGTTAGGAACACTTTAGGGGGGAAACTGAGATAAAATTGATAGGACTATACTAGCTTTTTGATTGAGCATAAGGGGTGCACACACACTTGAGGTTGGTGGGACAATTCAAGGAAGTATGATGCACAAAAGAGATTGCTTGACAAAGTGTTAGTCTGAAAGTAAAGCCATGTGAAGACCATCCAAAAAGAAAATTTTGCTGTTCAAACTCACTTGTTTAGTGCTGCTGCAATTCTTACAATTTGCTGTTTTCCGTTTTTGTTTTAGTGTCATTACTTGAGGACAAGCAATGGTTCAAGTTTGGGGGTGTGATAACTCTTAGAAATAAGAGTTATTTATGCTTTATTAACTATGAATCAAGTGAGTTCAAGAGTAATTTAGGGCCTTTAATTATTAGAATAGTGTAAATAATGTGATTTCCCTTGCTTGGTGCAGTTTAAGGCACTTTGGTACTTTTATGAGCATTTTAATGTGTTTTGCTAGTGTGCAGGATTTTATGGAAGAAATGTTCAGTGCCAAATTTGGTGCCATGGCACTGGGTCCTAATATTAGCAGCCTTGACCTTAGTGCAGCAGCGTGTCCCAGTGATTTAAGATGAAGAAAAGGACTCTGTCCTTTATTTTAAAGACTGTAGCATGTGCACTTGGTGGTCCATGATAGGGCCACGGCAAGTGTACCGGGTCGTTGCAAGTAATAAAGTCGGAAATTAACCGGTTATCGTTCTCAAGGATCGAAGGCCAAATACCAATGTACGTTAGCAACTACTAGGTGAACACCAAAAGATTTTGTATAAGGTTGGAGATATCAAGTGATAGTGAAGCTAAAAGAGAGGCAGTAAATTGGTTTTGTATTTTTATGGGTTATTCAAAAATGTACTTGATAGTAAAAAGCATTAGGGACAAGCTTCAATTAATTTCCCAATATTGCATATTGATTTGGTAAGAACAAGTAATCCCCTCTCTAGCTATGTTATCGAACTCACTATGGTAATCAAATCCTAATTCCTTAGGTACTTAATTCTTTGTCTCCGAGAAAAAAACCCTAATTCCTTAGATGAATGTAATTGAAGACCAAGCAATAAGACCAAGAGTTCATAATAATACTACAATCCCAAGACTATTCCTAGGCTAAGAATTGCATGCATTCACACATAAAATTTCCATTCAACATATGAACCACAAATCATTCCATGGGTGATCAAATCATGAAAAGCATTAAAAACAGAGGTTGCATGCACAAAGCAAGAGGGAATATATCATTATGGTATCCCAAACCAAATACAATAGTGTTTCATCAATATCCACTCATCCCTAATACAAGGGGTTTAGCTAGACATAGAGAAGTAAATAAAAAGAAGAGTTAAGAAGAAAGAACAAGTGGAATCCATGGAGAAATGTTGATGAATGTCTTCACCTTCCACCTTCCAATCAGTTTCCACCCTAGGGTTTGAACTCCAGAGCGTTTTTCAGCCTCCAAGTCGTGATAGCCCTTGAGACAGCAAAACAACGAGTATTTATAGTGATTGGGCCTGATACGAGGCGCCTGGGCCTGCGCCTGGGACGCGAATGGGAGAAACAAGCGCAGCAGGCGCCCTGCGCCTGGGGGCGCCCTGCGCAGGAAGAAACAGAGAGGAGGCGCCAGGCGCCAGCATACTCAGGGCGCCCTGCGCCTAGAACGCAAAATGGGATATAAGTGCTGGGGGCGCCCTGCGCCTGGGGGCGCCCTGCGCAGGAGGAAACAGAAACAAGGCGCCAGGCGCCAGAATGCCCAGGGCGCCCTGCGCCTGGGGGCTTCAACAAAAACCAGCCTGCGCCCTACTCCTCTCCTAGTGGTGCGCCCTGCGCCTGAGCAGCTACAACTTCTACGCTTCAAAATGCTCCCAAGAACTTTAGGTACATGTCTTCAAACAATCATTTTCTTACCTGCATTAAAACATGACCATAATGAAGATATTTTTCTAATCAAAATAGCAAAAGAACCAACATGATTATCAATTAGATTATCCCAACAATGAGGACTCAACTCTTAGGATTAGAGGCCAAACAAGGAAATAAATCCAGGGTTGCATGAAAATTCCCTTCAATTAAGTGCATGAAAGTGAGCATTATAGGGAACTGTCAAACACTCCAAACTTAAACCTTGCTTGTCCTCAAGCAGGAACTCAATAAAAACAAAAACTACACAAAATGTCAAACTTGATCTAACCACTGGACTAAACCACAATTTTTCACCACTTTCAAATGTTATCACACAAAAAGGACGCCAATCACCGATTAACTTCTGGGCTTTATCATCATCATCAGATCCAACAAGAGATTATCACAAATTAGAAGTTGGAGTCACATAAGCAATGCATTCACCATTATGAACTCAACAAGTAATGAAATATACAATTAAAACTTTCAGTGTGATTGAATGCTTTCTTTTCTGCTCATAAAGAGTGGGGAGAATTTTCACTCCGACTCTCAAGTGTTTGGGGTTTGTGTTTCTCTCAGTCAACACTATTTGAGTCCATTCCCCATGGATTTGATTTTCATCTCTTTCTCACATGAGTACCACTTGCACAATGCTCCAACCAAAAGGTCTTTCAAGGTTGTAACTTGGCCAAGGTTAGGGTGGATGGATTAGACATTTAGGCTATCACCCTTTAAAGATAGATGAGCATCAACCAACTCTATAAATTTTTTCACTACAATTCCTCTTTTCTTCAATTTTCCAAAGGTAGTGTTTTCCAAAAACTCAATCCTTAAACAATTTTGTATCACACAATTATTGATTCCCCCAATAACACTTTGGTCTCAAAAGGGGTAACAATCCAAAAATAAGCCATTCTTTTTTCTGGTTTTTTTTGTTTTTTTTTTCACAGCTCAAACCACAACCAATCATAATGTTGTTCACCTCCCCCAACTCCAAACTTAGTTCTTTGTCAACCTTAGTCAATTCATACTCATCTAACCTTCTTAGGTGGGTAACAAGTTAATCACAAGGTTAAAAGCTATAGTTTTGATGGGTTAACAAGAACAAAAGGCTTTTGGCTCAACGGGGCTTTGAAAACAAAAGTCATATAATGTCGGGTTGGCTTTTTGGCTAATTGACTTCCAACAAAATTTGCCTTTTTTATATCAAAACATTGTGCAACCAATAACATGCAACAGAGATTCAATCAAAGTTAGGGGAATGTAATCTCAAACGTGTCCTCTCAGAAGGAATTATTGATGAAGGCTCTACAAACACCATAGGACAAGCACATATCAATCACAAAGACACTATAGCAAATCAAAACAGTTGAGCAATGGTTGACTCGCTCCAATAAGTTTCTAATCTCAAGTTGTAACTCTTCAGTAGCCCACTTAACATCACACCATGTGATTTGTGCTTAACACAGGATTCAAATCACAAATGAGTTTTAAATCATAGTTCAGCCATCAGTTATTTCAACTTAATAACTAGGACTTGCAAACCAAAGGACTAACAACATTCTAAGATAAATATTTTTTTTTTTTGAAAAAAAATCAACAAAAACACAACCATAAAACAACAATAAAACAGAAACTAAAACACGAGTGGTAGAGAGAGAAAGTATGTATCTGGTGGGTTCTGTTAAGAACCCATTTTCTCCTTGCACGGTCTCTCCCACGAGAGGACTCCTAGTCTTCTCCCGACTCTCCATAGCCTTCGCTTCCGCTCTCGCTTCCATCTTCCTCTTCTTCATCTTCTTCCTCTTCTTCTTCTTCTTCCTCTTCCTCTTCCTCTTCTTCTTCCTCTTCTTCTTCTTCTTCTTCTTCTTCTTCTTCTTCTTCTTCTTCTTCTTCTTCTTCTTCTTCTTCTTCTTCTTCTTCTTCTTCTTCTTCTTGTGGAGGGTTGGTCTTTGGGTAAGGGTCCAGCCCACATATTGGGCAACTTCCTACTGCTCGGACCCTTTTGGATGCACCTCTATGTTTTGTGCTCTGGCCATTTGAAGGTTAATATCCTCAGACCTTAAAATATCCTCTCTCAGGACCCCCAAATATCTGTATAACGCTTGCATGTTTTTTCTATCGAATTCCCTTGTTGGTTCACTTTGCTCCACAACTTGGGGTGGAACCCTTACCCGTGAACTAGATGCTCCACCTTGACATTTTCTTTTTGGAAGCCTAGGGTATCGAATCTTGGTATTTAGGCTATGACCAACCAGCACACCACAATGTTTTTCTACATAGTCAAGATCAATGATAGAAGTGGGCTTCATGAGCGAAAACACATCCAAGTCAACATGGGCCTTCTGACAAAGGAGAGTAATGAGGTGTGGAAAGCCAAGGGCATTTTTTGCAGAATTAGCTATGGCCCGGATTTGATTTTGAATAATCTTCGCCACATCAATTCTCCTGCCTGTCATTATGGCATGGATTAACAAAACTCTCTCCACCCGGACATCCGATTTGTTTGAGCACGGTGTGAGGTTGTAGATGATGAAGTTTGCCCAAATCTTAGGTATTGGAAGCAAGGTGCAAGATGGAACTTTCTTTGGTGCCCCACTTCTATCCAGAGTCCACGAGGTTCCTTCCATACAGATTTCCTTAATCAAAAGGTCTGGATTTAACCTTTCCTGTTTTATGGCCTCCCACTCATCCTTGCCCTTCGGCATCTTGGTTTTCAAAACATCATTGATGGTGGCTGCATCAAACCTCACATAGTTCCCCCTTACATAGCTTATAAAGGACTGATCCGCCCGTTTAGCACAAAAAGCATTTGCATAGAATTCCCGGACCATCTCTGTATAGGCAGCATTAGGGTATGTAACTAACTTCCTCCAGCCTCTTTTAGCAATTTGTTTTTCTACTTCAACCACCTCCTTCACATTAGAGGGAAGCAATAACTTTCTCTCCTGGATTATGTCCCTATTGCTCACAGATGAGCTTCTGAACTCATGCTCTTTAGTTAAGAACTTGTGACTGTAGGGACCCTCTTGCTCAGCTGCTGGGGCTATTGCTTTCCCTTTGTCTGCCCTTGAAGCCATATTTTTTGAACTGCAAAATTCAACTCAAATTGGGACTAAAGGTTTTTAGCTTGTAAACTTAGTCCAACATAAGTGAATCAGTTGAGAAACAGTATATTATTATTACCTTTTTTTTTTCAGAAAAATTATGCACAAAACTCATCGTGACATTTACACAAACACCTAACATGCATGCTCTTTCATCACAAGGTAACAACAACCCCAAATCCAAGCTTTCCCAACCACAAAGGTGATTCATCATTTTTCACACACAACACATCACAAAACACCACTCAATTAAAAGCTAATGTTACACACCAATTCAAGAACAAATCAATGCCCCCCCTTTTTCTTTTAAATTCGAATTCTCCACCTTTTAAAAAAAAATTTCAAGCTCCACCACAACCCATCAATGGTGGTCCTTCCCCTTCCTAATCATTTGTTCAACAAGAATGGGCCAAAAACTAGAGATCAAATCAACAACTCAAGATCCATTACTCATTTTTTTTTACACACAAAACATAATGGAGAACAATTACCTCTTGAGGATGAGAGGAGAGGATGATGCAAAATCAAAAGAGGGAAGAAAGTGGTGTGCGGTGGTGGTGCTGCGCCGCCGGAGCTCCGGTGTGGTGGTTGTGAGTGGTGAGTGTGAGAGTGAAGTTGTGAGGGGTGAGGGTTTGTGAGGGAGTGGGTGAGAAAAAAAACAAAAGGGGAAAAAGGCTGCTCTAAGCAGCCCGTGTCCCAATTTTTATTTTTTTTTATTTTTTTTATAGGGCGTGATCCGGTGCGCCAGGCGCTACGGTGCGCCTGCTGTGATCTGATGGGTAGCGCTAGCGCGATCCTACTGTGGCGCCTGCTGCACTAAATTACACATTTTTTTTCCAATACAAACTTAAACTTAAACTTTGAGAAAAAAAACTCTAAAATTGTAAGAAGAAGAAATAGGAACTCCCTCGCATGGGTTGCCTCCCATGAAGCGCTCGCTTAACGTCCTTAGCTCGATGGTGCACTCCTTTATGCGGTAATCAGATTGATAGATTCCCTCGACCGCTCGAGTTCTCCACCAAAATACACCTTAAGTCTTTGACCATTCACTTTGAAGCTTCTGTCAGAGTTTGGATCTTTTAATTCCACTGCACCATAAGGGAAAACCTTTTTGACCTCAAAGGGGCCTGACCATCTTGACTTTAGTTTCCCAGGAAATAACCTCAGCCTTGAATTGAACAACAAAACTAGTTGTCCTTCCCGAAACTCTTTAGCTTGAATTCTTCTGTCATGCCACTTCTTGGTCTTTTCTTTATAGATTTTGGCATTTTCATAGGCAAAATTTCTGAATTCCTCAAGCTCATGGAGTTGAAGAATCCGAGCTTCACCCGCTTTCTCACAGTCAAAATTCAAGTATTTTGTAGCCCATAGTGCTCTGTGTTCTAGTTCAAGAGGTAAGTGACAAGCCTTGCCATACACCAATTGATACGGAGACATACCAATCGGAGTCTTGAAGGCCGTTCTATATGCCCAAAGTGCATCATCTAGCTTCACAGCCCAATCCTTCCTCATGGAATTGACTGTTTTTTCAAGTATTTGCTTCAGCTGCCTATTAGACACCTCCACTTGACCACTAGTTTGTGGGTGGTAGGGAGTGGCAATTTTGTGATGCACACCATATTTCTTAAGCAAAGTCTCCATCCTCTTGTTGCAAAAATGGGTTCCTTCATCACTAATCAAGGCTCTAGGCACTCCAAACCTTGAAAATATGTTTTTCTTCAAGAAACTCATCACAACCTTGGAATCATTGGTTTGAGTGGCTACTGCTTCAACCCATTTGGAGACATAATCCACAGCAACTAATATGTAGACCTTTGAGTATGAGGATGGGAAGGGTCCCATGAAGTCTATTCCCCACACATCAAAGACTTCCACTTCAAGCACAGGGTTTTGGGGCATTTCATTCCTCTTTGAGATATTTTCGGTCCTTTGGCATCGGTCACACCTCTTAACATATGAAAATGCATCTTTGAAGAGTGTGGGCCAAAAGAAGCCTGATTGAAGGATCTTGGCAGCTGTCCTATCTCCACTAAAATGGCCTCCATACCCAGAATCATGACAATGCCACAAAATTTTCTCTTGCTCCTCTTCTGGCACACATTTGCGCAACAAGCCATCAACACCCCTTTTGTAGAGAAAGGGCTCATCCCAAACATAGAACTTTGCATCATGAATGAACTTCTTCCTCTGTTGGGAGTTGAAATCAGCTGGAATGGTCTTACCCACCTTGAAATTTGCAAAGTCTGCAAACCAAGGTAAGTTTGACACGGCAAAAAGATGCTCATCAACAAATTAGTCTTGGGCAAAAAGATGCTCATCAACAAATTGGTCTTGAATGGGACTTGTCTCTTCAGTTTCCTCGATATTCTCCAACCTAGAAAGGTGATCCGCCACTGAATTCTCTGACCCCTTTTTATCTCGGATCTCTAAGTCAAATTCTTGGAGCAACAAGATCCACCGGATTAGCCTTGACTTTGATTCCTGTTTTGCAAAAAGATATCTCAAAGCAGCATGGTCAGTGTAAACAATTACTTTCGCCCCTAACAAGTAGGGACGAAACTTGTCAAATGCATAAACTACGGCTAAGAGTTCTTTTTCCGTGGTGGCATAATTAAGTTGTGCAGGGTTCAAAACATGACTAGCATAATAAATCACATGCAACAACTTATTCTTCCTTTGTCCTAAAACTGCTCCAACAGCATTGTCACTTGCATCACACATAATTTTAAAAGGTAAAGACCAATCAGGTGCAATGACAATAGGTGCAGTTACCAATAAATGCTTCAAAGTATTAAAAGCATGTAAGCACCCATCATCAAACACAAAAGGAGTATCTTTCACAAGCAAATTTGTAAGAGGTTTATCAATTTTTGAAAAATCTTTAATGAACCTCCTATAAAATCCAGCATGGCCTAAGAAGCTTCTAATGCCCTTTTCATTCGTGGGAGGGGGAAGTTTTTCAATAATTTCCACTTTTGCACGGTCCACCTCTATCCCCTTGTGGGAGATACGGTGTCCCAAAACAATCCCCTCTCTAACCATGAAATGGCATTTTTCCCAATTCAGGACCAAGTTGGATTTTTCACATCTTTCCAACACAAGAGAGAGACTATGCAAGCAATTATCATATGAAGAGCCAAAGACAGAGAAGTCGTCCATAAACACTTCGATATGTTTTTCAATCATATCGGAGAAAATGGACATCATACACCTTTGAAATGTGGCTGGTGCATTGCATAACCCGAAAGGCATCCTCCTGTAAGCAAATATCCCGTAGGACATGTAAAAGCTGTCTTCTCTTGATCTTAGGGGCCACAACAATCTGATTGTAACCAGAGTATCCATCTAGGAAGCAATAGTACTCATGTCCCGCCAATCTCTCCAGCATCTGATCAATGAAAGGCAAGGGAAAATGGTCTTTTCTTGTAGCGGAATTCAGCCTCCGATAGTCTATGCATACCCTCCAACCGGTGACAGTCCGAGTAGGAATCAATTCATTGTTTTCATTCATCACCACTGTTGTCCCGCCCTTCTTAGGCACAACTTGAACGGGACTCACCCATGGGCTGTCTGAAATGGGGTAAATAAGACCGGCTTCTAAAAGCTTGACTACCTCCTTTTTAACCACTTCCTTCATAGCCGGATTGAGTCTTCTTTGTGGCTGAACAACCGGCTTATAGTCATCCTCCATAAGAATCTTGTGCATACAAAAAGAAGGGCTTATCCCCTTTAAGTCGTCAATGGTCCAACCAATAGCTCCCTTATGCTCCCTCAAGATTCTCATCAACTTTTCTTCTTCTAGTTGGCTCAAGCTAGAACTAATGATGACAGGATATACATTTCCTTCACCAAGAAAAGCATATTTCAAATGGGATGGCAATTGCTTGAGCTCAACTTTTTGTGCTTTTTCAAATTTTTTCGGAGGTGTTCTTTCTTCCTTTTTAAGCTCCTCCCAATTGGGTGGTGCATGGGGAGAATAAGATGGAGATGCATCCAGCACACTAAGAACTTCTTTCACCTTAGAATCCATCCCTCCTTCAATCTCCTCTTTTGACATAATGAGAGCTTTCTCAAGAGGTAAGGAAGGAATATGTTCTTCAAACTCCCTAGAAAAGAGAGAATCAAGCACTTCAATGTGAAAACAGTCCTCCTTCTCTCTTGGATGCTCCATTGCTTTAAGAACATTCAAAGTGATGGATTCATCCTGGACCTTCAATGTCAAGGTTCCGTCCGCCACATCAACAATTGCTCTACCGGTAGCTAGGAAAGGTCTCCCTAGAATGAGTGGGATGTCATTGTCTTCCTCCATGTCAAGGACAACAAAATCCACCGGAAAGATGAATTTATCAATTTTCACAAGAACGTCTTCAACTACACCATAAGGATGTCTCACCGATCTATCCGCCAATGTCAAGGTTGCCATGGTGTTTTTTATTTGGCCAATTCCTAGCTTCCGGAAAATAGAAAGCGGCATGAGACTTACACTTGCCCCAAGGTCACATAAGGCTTTCCCAAAAGTTCTATCCCCTATTGTGCAAGGGATGGAGAAACTTCCGGGGTCCTTAAGCTTTTGTGGGAGCTTACATTGTAGAATTGCACTACATTCCTCGGTGAGCATAATAGTCTCTCCATCACCTATCCTTCTCTTCTTTGACAAGATCTCTTTCATGAATTTTGCATAGGTAGGCATTTGTTCTAGAGCTTCGGCAAAGGGAATGTTGATTTGCAATTTTTTGAATACATCTAGAAACTTGCCAAATTGTTTCTCATCCTTCTCCTTCCTTAACCTTTGAGGATATGGCAATTTGATGATGGGCTTTGGTTGGACTACCTCCCCTTGCACAAGAGGTGGATTAGGTGCTTCGTTTGAGTTTTCCTGCTCTTTCTCCTTAGGCTCACTTGTCTTCTCTACTTCTGTTCTTGGCGTGGGTTCAATTACCTTTCCACTCCGGGTAGTGATAGCACTAACATTCTCATTTCCCTTGGGATTTGGGACTGTGTTGCTTGGTAGAGAACCCGGAGATCTTTCTGTCATTTGTCTAGCTAATTGCCCAACTTGAGTTTCAAGGTTCCTTATGGATGCCTCTTGATTTTTGAAGGAGGCCTCTTGATTTTTGAAGGCAGCTCTTGTTTCAGTCATAAATGATGAGGTTTGTCCTGCCAGTTTTTCAATAGCTATTTCCCAATCAGCTTTCTTCTCAGGGGCTTGGGGTTGAGATGAAGAACTTCCTTGCGATCTTTGTGAAGCTTGCGCACCTTGATCCTTCCAGGAAAAATTCGGGTGATTTCTCCAACCCGGATTGTACGTATCGGAATAAGGATTATTGTGTTGCCTTTGAGAATTGTTAACAAAGTTGACTTGTTCTGAATCGTTGCTAATCTCCACAGGGGCAGCACAATTAATGCTAGCATGTTCTCCTGCACAGAAACCACATTTTGGGGTTATGGAATCGACTGAATTTACCTTGATCCCTCCAAGTTATTTAGTTATAGAGGCTAATTGTTGACTCATGGCTTTATTTTGGGCTAGAAGAGCATCCAATGTACCCACTTCGAGCATTCCTTCTTTCCTTTGTTGTCTATCAGATGGCGCATTCATGGTGTTTTCTGCCATGGCTTCCATAATCTCAAGGCTTTCTTCAGGAGTTTTCAAATCAAATGACCCCCCACATGCCGCATCAATCATCACCTTAGTATTAGGAATGAGCCCATTGTAGAAGGTTTGAGCTTGAAGCCAATCTGGTAATGAATGTTGAGGGCATTTTCTAAGCAATTATTTGAACCTCTCCCAAGCATCATAGAGTGTTTCCCCTTCTTGTTGAACAAAGGCAGTGATTTCACTTCTCAGCTTGGCAGACCTAGAAGTTGGGAAGAACTTGCTCACAAACTTGTTAGCCAAATCATCCCATGTAGTAATACTCCTTCGTGTAGAGCGCTAAGCCAATTTCTAGCTCGATCCTTCAAGGAGAAGGTAAATAGCCTCAAGTAAATGGCATCATCAGAACACCATCAATTTGCACAAGATCACACAATTGGACAAAGACTTCCAAGTGTTGGTTCGGATCCTCACGAGGTAAACCTAAGAACCGATTACGTTGAATAACTTGTTGTAAGCTCGATGGAATAGTGATACTATGGCCTTCGACACTGGCCCGACAATGCTCCCATAATACCCCCGGGAGTGGCCTTGGAGTAGTCTCGGAGAGTTCTCCTTTCATTGTTCGCGTCACCCATCACCTCTTCTGGTGTTTCAACAATGGGTTCCGGAATTGTTTGTTGTGCCTCTCTTTGTCTTAGCCTTGCTTCTCTTTTTCTAGCCTTCGCTCCCTTTCAGTTACGTCGAGCTGTTCTTTCTATCTCTGGGTCAAACAATAGCTCTTGAGGATCTACTGTTCCACGCATGCACTGAAAAGCAAGCACCTCAAACAAGTGTCAAAGCAACTGAGAAATAAAAAAAATATTGTTAATGAAATTATGAAAAGGAAGTAATTACACTAACACTAGACGGGTTCGAAATAGAAGTCGCCTTCGAAATTACTGGTAATGGTAAAATCGATCCCCAGCAACGGCGCCAAAAACTTGATAGGGCCACGACAAGTGTACCGGGTCGTTGCAAGTAATAAAGTCGGTAATTAACCAGTTATCGTTCTCAAGGATCGAAGGCCAAATACCAATGTACGTTAGCGACTACTAGGTGAACACCAAAAGATTTTGTATAAGGTTGGAGATATCAAGTGATAGTGAAGCTAAAAGAGAGGCAGTAAATTGGTTTTGTATTTTTATGGGTTATTCAAAAATGTACTTGATAGTAAAAAGCATTAGGGACAAGCTTCAATTAATTTCCCACTATTGCATATTGATTTGGTATGAACAAGTAATCCCCTCTCTAGCTATGTTATCGAACTCACTATGGTAATCAAATCCTAATTCCTTAGGTACTTAATTCTTTGTCTCCGAGAAAAAAACCCTAATTCCTTAGATGAATGTAATTGAAGACCAAGCAATAAGACCAAGAGTTCATAATAATACTACAATCCCAAGACTATTCCTAGGCTAAGAATTGCATGCATTCACACATAAAATTTCCATTCAACATATGAACCACAAATCATTCCATGGGTGATCAAATCATGAAAAGAATTAAAAACAGAGGTTGCATGCACAAAGCAAGAGGGAATATATCATTATGGTATCCCAAACCAAATACAATAGTGTTTCATCAATATCCACTCATCCCTAATACAAGGGGTTTAGCTAGACATAGAGAAGTAAATAAAAAGAAGAGTTAAGAAAAAAGAACAAGTGGAATCCATGGAGAAATGTTGATGAATGTCTTCACCTTCCACCTTCCAATCAGTTTCCACCCTAGGGTTTGAACTCTAGAGCGTTTTTCAGCCTCCAAGTCGTGATAGCCCTTGAGACAGCAAAACAACGAGTATTTATGGTGATTGGGCACGTCTGGCGCTGGGCTGCGCTGGGGCGCCTGCGCTGGGGCGCAAATGGGAGAAACAAGCGAAGAGCGCCTGCGCTGGGTGCCTCGCGCAGAAGAACAGAGAGGAGGCGCCAGCGCCAAAGATACCTGTGGGCGCCCGCGCCGTAACGCAAAATGGGATATAAGTGCAGCAGGCGCCCTGCGCCTGGGGGAACCCTACGCAGGAGGAAACAGAAACAAGGCGCCAGGCGCCAGAATGCCCAGGGCGCCCTACGCCTGGGGGCTTCAACAAAAACCAGCCTGCGCCCTGCGCCTCTCCTAGTGGTGCGCCCTGCGCTTGAGCAGCTGCAACTTCTACGCTTCAAAATGCTCCCAAGAACTTTAGTTACATGTCTTCAAACAATCCTTTTCTTACCTGCATTAAAACATGACCATAATGAAGATATTTTTCTAATCAAAATAGCAAAAAAACCAACATGATTATCAATTAGATTATCCCAACAATGAGGACTCAACTCTTAGGATTAGAGGCCAAACAAGGAAATAAATCCAGGGTTGCATGAAAATTCCCTTCAATTAAGTGCATGAAAGTGAGCATTATAGGGAACCGTCAGTCCCCTCTGCAAAGCATTTTCTCTCAGCTAGCTAAAGGACAAAAGCCTTTATTTTTGGGCCAAACAGACAACATCTTTATTGGGATTAGCATTGGCTAGCCCATTTAAGGAGAGGCTATATAAGGACAATGACCTAATCAAGCAAGGGGAGGCTGATTCTGATACATTCTGCTAGGGCAGTACTTGTCCCATTTGAGAGAAGCAACCGCATTCTGTCTCTTTCCTTTCAAACACCATTAACCCATGCTCTTAGCTTTTTCCATGGAGAGAAGGAACTTGATCAGTGCAGAGTGAAGCAAAGTCAGCGAGACATTGCTGTTTAAGGAGTGGTTCTCGAGCTCACAAAGCTGGGAGCAATTCTGTTTACTGTTTCATTCCATATCTGTAATAGTTTCCAAACTCTTACTCTAGTGCCATGGATTCTGTTTTTGGCACCAGTTTCTGTTGTTTTATTTTTAGGCTCATTATGAGCTAACTTTCTTAAGTTAGGATGAAGTGATTTTGTATTGAAACCTGGTTGGTGAATGTCCATTTGTCTTTGCTTTTGTACCTTTGTCTCATGCGATTTTACTGCTTACATATTTAACTTGAGCCTGATCAACTTTAGTTAGGTACTTGTATGTTAGATGCCGAAAGGTGATAACATGTTGATTTCATGAGGCAATATAAGGGGTATTAATTTAAAGGATACTTTAATTGATTTTGATTAAACTAGACATAGGAAATCTGTCTTGTAGGGTGTTCTTGGCCACATTAACTAGACAAGGGGAAACATAATGGGGGCTTAGACATAAGGTAACCTTTACTTAACCCTGGTGAAAGTGTTGAAAGGCACACACATTAGTGCCATGCGCCCAAGTGCCAAATGACACTGACTTATGGCACTGAAACCAACTTGGTGGAAATATGAATGAACTGATTCCTAACTGTCTTTATCCAAATTTTACTCAATTCACTTGCTTAATTCTGTTTTGTTCAGTTATTAAAATTACAAAAACTTGATGTTTATTTTCTGTTTTTATTATTTACTCACTAACTCACTTGCTATGAGAAAAACTTGTGAAAGCAATTAATCAATCCTCGTGGGAACGATCTTGATTTACTCTTTACTACTTGTTGCGATTGTGTATACTTGCACAACTGTTATTATTTCACACAACAAAGGTCGAGAGGAAGAGCAGCAGAAGGAACGAAGTGCGAACGAAGAGCAGAGGAAGGCGTCGCAGGTAGTGGTCGGTCGCCGGTCGGAGAAGAGCACAGAGCGGCGAGAGATGGTGTGTAAGAGGCGTGCGCGTGCGATTGTGCGATGCAAGGCAGAGGCTGCGAGCGGTGGGTCAGGCCAGGGTGAGTGAGTGACCGAGTGGGGGTCTCATGTGGGAATGGGCCGTGGGTCTCATGTGGGAGTGGGTCAGTCAGGGGGTCAAAATTGGGGGGTCAAAAAAGAATTTCCTGGGGTGCAAGTAGAAATTTTAAAAACTCAGGAGGTTTAGCTGACCACCCTCACACCAACATGGGTCCGCCATTGCTTTCATCCTCTCTTTCAAATCAAACCCACATCCCCCTCACATTTTTTCTCAACTCTCAAACATACCTAGGAGAGAATGAGAGATAAAAAGAGAGAAGATTTCCCCTAATAACATCTTGGCGACTGAGTGCGTGATGATCAAAAGAATTCCTTACAGGGAGAATAACACAAACCTAGATCGATTAAAAGACAAAAAGGCAAAATCTTTGAGTTGAAAAGATAAGAAAATGAAAAGGATTGCAGCAAGGAGCAAGAGTCATGCATCTTCTAGTGTAATTTTTGCCCCTATCAACCAAAACCAAAATACCCATAAAATAATAAAACAGAGCTATGGTATTGAAAACAAGAAAATTGAAGCCGTTCAATCAAGAAAGCAAAAAAAAAAAAAAAAAACTTTTCCAAAATCAAGATGTTGAGTGATAGACCCCTTCTATGAGGTGGCCGGAATGGCCACCAACACGGTACCACAGCGGTCACCTCATCTACACCCTCAATAATGCATCAGTCAAATTTAATAACAAAAGTCTTGTTTTCATTACTTATCATTACAGGCCAGGTGTAGTTTGGAATTTTACAGAATCTAATCCAACCTACAATTCTACTATCTAATTATCACACTCATGTAGCACCTATCATGGTGACCTTTCGCCCAATGCCCCAATATTTAGTCAATCAATTTTGTCGGCACATAAGTAACATAACCGCTGTTCTTTTAGACTATTATAAGTTACCAATATTATTATTATTATTATTTTGAAAAGATTATTATTATTATTTTGAAAATTAATTAGTGTGCGGGATTGAAATTTGAAAGTAGGTATATATATATCATATGTGTTCTGACTGGTGATTGTTTTGGATCGAGCTATATATATATATATATATATATATATATATATAAAGGTGAATCATACTTTCCTTTTTTTGTCAACTAAAATAGGAAAAAGTTCTTATGAAACTTTCGTTAAGAAAATCATTAAAACAATATCAATTTACTTTTTTTATATCGATCGTTAAGTAGATCTCATACAAGACGTTCACAGCTTTAGGTTTCCGCCTGGTCAAAATGTTCTTTTAAGTCACTTTCTTTTGACAAAAAGAATGAAAAAAGTGGCATGCTTTAATTTACACGTCTTTTAATTTTTCAGTCCGACCTTTTTAACCGGTAGTTGTGTTACTGGAACATCAAATTAGGATACAAAAAATCCCAATTAGATAGCTTGGTTAGTGAGTTAAAAAACGTTGAAGGAGTATAAGTTGGAGGTCTCAGGTTCAAATTCAGGAAACTAATATTTCTAACAATTACTAACGGCTAACATTTACTTATAAAAAAAATAAAATTAGGATACAAAAAATGGACACTAATTTTGTTAGTTAATATAGTTCACATACGTGGTTTATGAAATATTAAACTTAGTTAATAGATATACGAAAGTGTGACAACTCATTAACTATCAACTGAACTTCATTAACCACGATTTTTTAGGTATTTAAATATATATATATATAGTAGATTATATTTGAACCAACTAAAAATTGTGATTGATAACGTTTAGACTTGTGGTTAATGAAATTGATTTGATGGTTAATAAGTTGTAACATCTTGGTATATTAATTAACCAAGTTCAACATTTTATTAACCACGTGTGTGAACTGTATTAACTAAAAAAATTGTTGTCGGTTTTGGTGTCCCAATTAATTTGATGTTCAAATAAACATTTCTCTTAGGAATGTCGATGAAACTGCTCGATATATTATTTGACTACAAACTTAATTAAATTTGTGCTTTAAACTTGGTTTGGTATGGTTAGTAGATAAGTGGATCCAAACATGTTGTTAGACATTTGATCCTTGACTCGTATATATGGAAGAATATTTTTTAGGAGATAACAATCGTTTAAATGAATTTAGGGGGCATTTGTTTCATGGTTGTGAGAACTATTCCCAGGAATAACTTTATCGAGAAATAATGATGGGAATCTTGTTTTCAAATAGGCAAAATTATTCTAGAGGACCTTTATCTTAATTTAAAGTTGCACTTTCGTCCTTTATCTTTTGTTTTTTTCTTTTCAAATTAGTCCCTTAAGTATTAAAACGTTAAGACCGTTAGAATTTTTGGTCATTTTCCATGCACCCTTGATGTTAACTTTTTATACTTAACGAACTAACCTGACACTTTTTAACACTTAAAGGACTAACTTTTTTTTTACGAGAACTTAAATGACTAATTTGTCATAGAAAAGTTCAACGTTGTTAACGTTTTAATATTTAAGGGATTAATATGAAAAAAACAAAAGATAAAAGACGTCTAAATTGTAACTTTAAATTAAGATAAAAGATATCTAGAATAATTTTGTCTTCCAAATATTTCTGTGAAAAAGTGTTTGGCCAATACTTATAACATTCTAAGGAATTATTTGTAAGGGTAGGGTATAGTGGTAGGTATATAAATTTTATTGTCACCTTCATGAGAATCTTTTTCTTTCCACCCCTTTTATGGAAATAAAAAAATGAAAATTTTTAAAATTGACAGTTATTTTATTCCTTAAAGTGTTTTATATCTAGGAATAAATTTTCTAACTTTGTAACAAATGTGAGAATTCATATTTCCAACATTTACATTTCTAGGAATAATTTTCAAAACCATGAAACCAACGCCCCTTAGTATATAGTTCTCAACCAAGAGATACCCTATTCACCCAAAAATTGTGTTTTAAAGATATTCAAAAGTTGCTTTTTTTTAAAAAAAAAATAATAATTTAGTTCTTTAACATTTAAAAACAAAAATCTTAAGACAATTATAAAAAATAAATTAGTTTTTCATTTTAAATCTTAAATGCTAAAATTAATTTTTTTTTTAAATCATCTTAATTTCTTACTTTGGTAGAACTAATTCAAGTGTTTACTTACAAACGAACGTGTGGACTTAGATTCGCTGCAGCCATTAGATGAGAATTTGATGGCTCACATTAACAAATGAGAAATGCAAAATCTCAACTATCTATTTTTTATTTATTTATTGACGTTAGTGATTGCACTCAATCCATTTCCCGAATACGTAGATAAATTTCGATAGCAGTGAGATGAATTGTCCATGTACATTGTTTAACACAAACCAAATTTTGCTAAAACTAAAAAGAAAGAGAAACAGAAGCCATGTATTACATATATACATTCCAAATAAACAAATGATACCCTGTAAAAAAAAAATATACGAATATGATACACGAGAAAAATGAGAGCACGAGCCACACATTATAATACATGCCCTCAAGATCAGTAAAGCAAGGACAGTTGTAACGCTGTTTTATATGAACTCAAAGTTGTTTATTTATCAAAAAAAAAAAAAAAAATGATACGGTGAACCATGGAATTGAATTACCAAAGCAAAAACGAAAATCATCCATATGCCTAAGTTGTTTGAATGGGGAATTTCTAGCAGTTATGGGTCATCTTCCCATACTAGTTCTTCAACCAACGAAGCCCTCTCCTTACAGAATACTTCACGCCCTTCTCCGATTCATAGGATTTGTACTTTGCCACACGCCTCTTCCACTTCATCTGTCGACGGCGGCGCTTCACTCATTTGGCGACGTCGGCAATGCATGGCGTTGTTCTGATGGCCCCAGTTGCTCACGTAACCTGGACCCACATAATAGACACACCTCATCTCCATCTCCGTATACCTTCCACCGCCGATTTATATAGGTGTGGCGGCGGTGGCGGTTGCCGGCCACGTCGGAAGCGGGAAGTCTTATACACCAATGTATACCCGTTTTTGTGCGTAGGGATTTATACGGAGTGGAAGAAAATTCTAGAAATAAAGAAAATATACAACCTGCAATCAAAAACTGATTTCAACAAATAAAAAAAGAATGAAAATAGACAACCTGTCAATGTGATTCTATTCAGTATGTACGTGTGTTTGACGAAATATAGGATGGTTTAGAAGTCCACCGTGACGGACCTTTGAATTTCTGTGGGCTTTTTTTTTTTTTCTCTCTCTCTCTCTCTCTCTCTCCACCTGGTTATTAGACTGAAAATTTTAAGGGGTGGATAAGCTTGTTTTGTGGTCCACCATGGACCATTATTTTTTACCCTTTTTTATGTAACGATTCAGACTACAATGTTTTGAAAATTGCAAAAAGATCCATTCTTTTTCTCTTATTTCTGTTTCTCCCCGACTTCTCTCTCTCCTTTGTCTCTCTCATTCCCAGCTCGCCATCTCCACTGTCACACTGTTTATCTCTGCCATCACAAGTTTTTGACCTTGTCGCCGGGAAGAGGCGCAAGGTTTTCGTGTTGGCATAGACGATGTCAACAACAAAAAGTTCATTGCAAAGGTTGATTCCGATAGCACTTCCCATTGACGAACACACTTTCGGATCAAAACCCAACAAACCTACAATTGCTTCTCCACAAACTTAAAGCCCCAACCAGAACTCCAACAACACCATGGAACTTGAAGCCCCATTCCCATTCTTTCTCGTTCTCCATTTTGAAGTAGAAAAAGTGAGCTGATGGTGAAAGGTTATTGCATCAGATACGAAGTGCCTTAAGGGATCAAATGGTGAGCTCCGTGATGAGAAATCACCAATGTGAGGGTAAGTGATGTCTTGGATAGTTGCTTGCTTGTTATGAAGAATTGCACAAACTAATAAGCCAGTTCATCCCAACCTGAGATGGATTGTGGTTGTAGGGACTTAAACCTTGTTAGTGCCACTTTTCAAATTCAGGTGAAACACCCGACATAAAACCGCATCTGAACTTCCAGTGACAACCATTGCATTATAATAGGTATTGATGTGTTGTTGTGGGCCGGTTTCCCCTAAATATGAGTATACTTCTCTCGGTCACTTGAGCATTGCTTCTAAAATATGCTCAACCATAAGTTCATCAGTAAAAGGGTTTTGGGGTCGAGTTACTGCATGGGCGTGTTGTGAGATTGGATCACGCTCTTATGGGCAAACATTTTGGAAAAGTGCCATAATTTTTTGTCAAATTATCTAACCCTAAAAAAATGTATGGTTTTACATAGAAGATAAGAACTTAACATAAACTATGTTAACATTTAAAGATGACACACAAACATGTAGAACCAAGAATGGCACATTGTCGGAGACATGAGTGTGTTATGTGTAATAATGAAGATGGAGATGACACATTACAATGATTGAGATCTTTGAACAGTATATGTGGAAGCTGGTACATTACGATGATTAAGAGCTTCAACATAAATATGGTTTCATAGGGGTAATAACATAGAACAAAAGTGAATGAGAATGAATGAGAAAGATAGAGAATAAGAGAAAACTTTGAATCAAATAAAGAAAATTGTAGATGTTTAGAAACATTAGGCCATATATGGCATATACTAAAAAATTCGTCATTAAGCGACCGATTTAGAGACCGATTTTTTTTTTTCAAATCGATCGCTAACATTAGCGACTAGTGGTTTAGTGACTTTTTCAAAACAGTCGCTAATTCGGTTACAAACTCAGTAGTGACCGATTTACTGACTGATTTAGCGACTGATTTTGAAAATCAGTCGCAAAATCGGTCGCTATAGTGACCAAAATTGTTTAATCTCTAAATCGGTCGCTAAATAGTGGATTTTTAATGCCCAAACTATAGTAGTTTGATACAGAACCATACTATACGAGAAAAATAATCTCCATAAACATTTGATTGTGGCTCTGTTCTAACACTGCTATAGAACTTTAAGCTTTAAATAGTGGTTGTGTGTGGAGTCACTACTCAAGTGTCTTGCATAACCCTAGATTGTAATTTATAGATGGAAACACCACCTGTGTTTCATAATTTTGTAGCGATTCATGGACAAAATATCTATCTATATACATTTATCAATGCAGAGTTTCAAGAGGGTTTATTTTTTTGACTTTTTAAGTGATCATACATTCCCAAGTGGCATATTATAAGTCTCAAGGTACAAGTTAAGTTTCCAAACATTTCTAATGTTGCTGAATTAGTCTAATGTTTCTTTTGTTCTTTCTCTCTCTTATTTGCTCTCGGCTACTCTCATTAGCTCTATCCACCTTTGTAATATATGTACTCTCTATATCTTTTAGGGGTGGGAATAGGCCGAGCTGTCTGACAGGGGCCTAAGGTCTACTCTACGTTAGGCCCAGGCCAAACCGGATTATTTTTTAAAAAGACAAGACCAAAGCTTTTTGAGAAGCCTATTTAGCTAAAAAGGTTAGGCTTCAAGCCATATAAATAATAATTTTTTGTTGCTATTATCATTATATTAGATTTTGTATATTGTGTTAAACCATATACTTGCTGGCATTTTCAATAATTTAAGCATATTGATTTCCATAAATGTTTGATATATTTAAAAGCCTTATTGCAAACCAAAATTTAAATAAGCTACCATATAATGTTAGATTCTCTAAAAAGTCAGGTTAGATCTTGAAAAAGATTTATATCATACGAATAAATCAAAATCAGACATTATAAAACTCAGTTTGTCCTATCTATTTCTACCCCTATGTCCAATATCTCTTAGTAGCAGCGGTTTTAATTTTCTTTTTTTCTATAGTTTATTATAAATAGAACTTAACTTTATTTGCCTATTAGTCTATTTAAAGATATGTAAGATGACTTACTCAAAGACATTAACATGAAAAAGGCCTTTTAAGTAGGCAAACAGGTCATACCAGGCTTTCAAAAAGGTCAGGTCAAACCTAAAAGAAAAGCCTATGACAGGTAACAGGTCAGACTTATGCCTTGAATTTTTTGACCAGACTAAGCTTGGGCCTTGCAAAGCCTAGCTCGGCTCAGCCTATTCCCACCCCTAACATCTTTGTTTCAAGGATCTCAACAACTGTGATGTGCCTTTGTATTTTTGTTGTGGTTTGTATTGTGACCTAACTTTGTTCTCCATTCAGGTTTATCTTTTCTCTTGAAACGCTATGTTAAGTTGTTTGTTCATGTGAAACCTTAAGTTTCTTTTAATTTTGGGTTAATACCCCTTTTTAGTCCCTGTAATTTGAGCGAAATTCAGTTTTAGTCTCTGTAAATTTTTTTGTTTCGATTTAGTCCCTATAATTTAAAATTCTTCCACTTTTAGTTCCCGCCGTCAAATCCCTATTAAATTACAGGGACAAAAAGTGGAAGAAAAACTCAACGTCTTTAATAGGGTTTTGACGGCAGGGACTAAAAGTGGAAGAATCTTAAATTGCAGGTACTAAAGCGAAACAAAAATGTTATAGGGACTAAAACTGAATTTCGCTCAAATTACAGGGACCAAAAGGGGTATTATAACCCTTTAATTTTTTGTTAGGTTTAGATAACTTTAAAATAAAGAGTGGTACTTCTAAGGTTTCAAGAATGTTTTCATACCAGAAGAGATTTAGAAGACATGAAAAAAAACAATGAAAGAGAGCTTTATCATTCTATTTCAGCATCAAGAGAAGTTCATGGATCGACAATGAATGACGGCATACTACAATAACGTAAAATTTACTGGCTACAAAGAAAACTTGATACCAGATAAGAAATTTCTTATGTATTTTACGTATTTATTTACAACTCATTATTAGTATCTTTTTTGTAGCTATACAATAGTATTTCTAGCTATAGGGTAGCAACATTTCTTCACTTGTATATATGCTTTGTACTATTAATACAACTTATGTTTAAATTGTTTATTTCAATTTATCATATCAAGTTCTTGTGTTTGTACAAATAAAATTATCCAGAAAGAATTATATTGGTATAGCATGTAGGTCCAAAATTTCCAACACTCGTAAGACGGTTTTTATTAGACCGCCGTCTTAAATGACTTAAATCATCTAGAAAGTCTCATCGTTCGAAGACCAACCACTTTTAAAAGAAATAAAATTATCATTGAAAGGCATGCATGTCAACTAAAGAAGTGTCTTTGGTTCACCTTGATGTCTTCTAATGTGATTGTTGTTTCTTCTAAAAGTGGTCGGTCTTGGAACGCCACTTGGCAAAGATATCACTAGATGATCTAAGTCTTTTGCACCTGTCTTAATATAAATTGTAGTAAAATTCACCTCTATATTCAGGTTTTACGAATCCTGGTGGAATATGTTACACTAATAGTCGATACTGTGCACTTAAACAAATTAGTGAATCCTTCTAGAAAGATTTATTTGTTTAATTAAGCACAAGGCATAAAGATTAATTGGATACATTATAGCAAGTTAGTATTTTTTAAAAGAAGACTCTTTAGATAGCAGTTCCTTATTTGGAAGCACTATAATAAGTTACCAATGTCTTTTATAGTAGCAGTTTCATAAACAAACTACTGCTCTAGGTGCCACACCAGTAGCAATTCTAGTGCAAAATCACTAAGGTAAGATTGGTTAGCACTTCTTAGTTGTACCCAATATATCCCTTCATGTTATTTCACTAACTACTTAGTGATCAAAACCACTACTCATTGTGGATACAAAACTGCTACTCTAGCCTTTTTTTGGCCTAGTGAAACATAGAATGTGTCTCTTGATAACATATGGTCACTTAAAACGTCAACATAGTAGGTCTTATGAAAATCCACGCTGATGAACGCACATAGTAGTGATTCCATACATGAATAGGTACAGTATATAGAATGTAGATAGCAATTTCATCCATGGACTGCTACCCTGGGTTACGTGCAGGACATCTAAGTAACAATTTCACATGAAACTGCTATTAAAAACTTAAGATTCCTTAACAGTTTTGGGACTCAATCGCTACTAAGTGTCTTTTTTTTATAAGCAAAATTTATTAAAAAAGGAAGTACAAGGGGTACTCCAACCTTTACATCATAAGCTGTCTATTTTGCCCGTAAACAGCCCACAGGATTACAATACCAATCTGAATACACAAAGCTTGAGTTTCTACCCTCCCTCCAAATGAACCACCCAAATAACATAGGTAAAATCAGCTACCCCTCCTTGAAAAACTAACTTATTTCTAAGCAACCATAAAAACCAAGTTACTGCACACCCAATTAGATACCTCAGCTTTTTTGCTTTTATGCCTCTGACCATTGCGCCTAGTTGCAAGAAATGTGCAGCTCCTTGGTTATGAGAAACACTATCATATCCCATCCATCCTTGCACTGCCTACCACACTTTATAAGGGAAACTGCATTCAAAAAATAAATGGTTAATGTCCTCAGTGTGTGCAAAACAGAATATGCACGAATCACCTTGTTGCGGATTAATTAAATCCCTTTGTGACAAAGCCTTTCTTGTTGATAAGCGATCAAGCAAGAGTCTCCAAGTGAAAGCTTCGATCTTAGACGGAATTGAAGCTCGCCACAAACCAGCCAAGGTTGTTTTTAAAGTTGGATCTAAGTTGTTCTCCTTGTTTTGTCTAAGTAATTCTGCATACCCAGAGCTAACTGTATACCCTCTAACATAGTCATGTGTCCAAACCCATGTGTCTTCCAACTCTGAATTCACTGTGACAGATCTTATAGACTCCTCCAATTCTCCTAATAACTGCTGCTCTCTTTCAAAAAAATTCCTTCTCCAGTTCCACCTCTAAGACCAATTCCCATCGCTCTATCCTCCCATATCTGAAATACTAATATGTTTTTCTGCAACTACTTGGTAGAGCCTAGGAAAAGAATCCTTCAAAGGTAACCTCCCACACCAGTTATCCTCCCAAAAATTTGTTTGTTTTCCATTCCCCAGCCACTGTCTAGTTGACTCCATGAACCAAGATGAAGAGCATTTCAGATTGGATCCTACTAGAATCAAATCCTTCTACCAAATAGATTTATGTTGTCCCACATTTTAGATCTTGTCCTATGTGATGCTTTTGTCCAATGAACCATATTTGAACTCAAGTAATTCATACCGTATAGCATTTTTATCCACTAAGCATCTCCACTTCCACTTTGCTAATAATGTTATGTTAAATAATTCAATATCTTTTATTCCCAATCCCCTCATCTTTTTTAGCAAACAAACTTTCTCCCAACTTACCCCCTTTATCTTTCTATTCTCCTCAACCCCACCCCATAGAAAATCTCTTTGCAATCTAACAATAGCATTCACCACTTTCTTTGGAGCCTTATAAAAAGAGAAGAAGTATAATGGCATATTTGTTAAAACAGAATTAGAACAATCTTAGCCCCATTGAGAGATGACATCCTTTCCAAAGATTTAATCTTCTTTTCAGCTTCTCCAACACCGGACTCCATGTATTGCTTCTCCTTGGATTGGCCCCAATGGGATTCCAAGGAAACTGAATGGAAGTTTTCCAATCCCACATGACAGAAAATCTGATTCCACAACCAAAAAATCATCATCAGTATTTAGACCAAAAATGTAACTTTTATAGAAATTTACCTTCAATCCCGACACTAACTCAAAGCTTCGGAAGATCGGTTTGATGCTCCACAAATTCTCCCAAGACCCATCACATGCCAAAATAGTGTCATCCGCAAATTGTAGAATTGAAAACGATAAATTGTCATTCACCTTGTATGGTTGAAAACATCTCAACTCTTTAGCTCTATGCACTAACTGAGTCAGTCCTTTAGCTGCAACCAGAAAAAGAAACGGTGCCAAAGAGTCGCCTTGTTTGCAGTGGCGGATGTAGGTTGAGGAATATGGGGGCAATTGACCCCACAACATAAACATTTTTTACTTAAACATATATAATTAATAAAAACAATTTTGCCCTCATAAAAAAATAAGTATTGCCCTCATAAGACAAATTTTTTTAGAATAGTGGCTCAAATTGATCTTTGAGAAAAAATGAAGACATAATTGGTTCTTGAAAAAATTGAAATTACTCATTTAGTCATTAAAAAAATCTCAAATTTCGATTAAATTACTCCTTGATAAGACTAAAATATCCCTTAAAATTATCCTAAAAATGACTCATTTGACCGATATTTGAGATTGTTAAATATAAATATGTCTTCGTGTTTTTTCTCAAGGACTACTTTGGGACTTTACTCTCATTTTTAAATGAAAGTAGGAAGTTATTAGAGATATTATGTGCGTAAAAAAAAAAGAAATTACATATTTTGTAAAAGCTTATAATATTTTTCTTCGGTGAAAATATTATAAACTACTTTTTGCCCCCACTAGAAATTTTTTTTGGATTCACCACTGCTTGTCTGAGCCCCTTATTTACACCAAAATCCTCGGTAGGACTTCCGTTTACCAAAATCGACATACTGCTAGTAAATATGCAAGCTTGCATCCACCTTCTCCATTTATCATTAAACCTCATTCTACACACATATACTCTAAGTAAGTATTTCCAACTCACCAAATCGCATACTCTCTCAAAGTCCACTTTCAATAATGCACACCTATCTTTTCTCCGTTTTGCCAAATCAATAATTTCAGTGACTACGACCACTCCATCAAGTATTTGCCTTCCTGGGAGAAAGACTGATTGACATGGAGAAATAACTTTTCCATGAACTCTCTTGAGCCTTCCTATGAGTAATTTAGCCAAGATTTTTTTTCCTTTTATAGTAATAGATTCGTGTCAGATTTTTTTTTCCTTTGATAGTAACGGATCCGTGCCAAACCGCTATCATATCGGTGCCATCTCATACAAAATTTGGCCTAGTAAAATATAGTTTACATTCTTCATTTTGATTTGAAAGTAATTGTTTTATTTTTAAATTCGTGTTGGAGAGTAAGTGAAAATCATGATTATGAATAGGGCAACATGTCTTGAATATTATACATTAAAAAAAAATGCAAATATGTTTCTAAAATTCAAATCTGACTTTTGAAAGAAGCACTGATTAGTTATTTTCTTAGTAAATAAATTCATCTTGAAAATTTTACACAAAATTTAGGATGCAAACCCAAATCCAAATACGTATATATACACTTAGCAATAACCGAGAGATATTAGAATCTCTGCCAATTATATAGCAATTGTGTCTTTGGCAGCTAATGAGTTGTGCAAGTATTCTCTCTGACAAGCCAAATCCATCCTTATCTTACTGAAAAGGATAAGCAAAAGGAAAACAAAAAAGTGGATTAAAGGGGGAATGTTTTTGGTCCAAATTCAGGTTCATCCCCTTCTCAACTCTTTGTCCCTGGAATTAAAAGCTAGACTCAAGTTAAGATCAACATCACCATCAATAATATTGTGAACTTGTGGAAAAGGCTCAATATTTCGGGATGTGCCAGCCTCAGTTGTTCTCACAAAAGGAACCTCATGAGGCCCCTCATCATCGGTTTTTGCGTCCCATGCAGCTGATGATGACCCACATGGAGGAACAAACGGTACACCTCGTGCTCCATGTGATGCTAAGATAGTACTAGGATAAGAGGAAGATGCTACGAAGCGTTGATGATGGGGAAGGATTGAAAGAAAGTGTGCTCTTTGGCGTTCTCTCTTATGCGCATTTTGATGTCCCCCTAGCGCTTGCGAATTCGAAAATTCGCGGCGACAGAAGTGGCATCTGAATCTCTTGTTGCTGCCATACGGAAGGGACTCAGATGATGGAGTTATTTGAAAACCGAATAGCATTAACTTTGTTGTTGAGGGATCAGGGGAGGAAGCTTTCTCCATATTGTTATTGCTGTGCTTAGGGTTTTCAGATGCACTCATTCTTATTTGTTGGTTAGTGAGTGCTAGCGGGATATCATTCTATCTCTGATTATAAGCGAATATATAGCAACATTAATAACAATATTTGCGCATTTTTTTGTGATAAACATTATAAATTTTAAGATATCTTTAATTTCCTAAGCCGGTGTTAATGGATTTGACATTTTTTTGGAGATATAAGAAACCCCACTTTCTAAAAAGATGAGTAGTTATAGTATTGATTGAAAAATCAACGCTTGATATTATATATAGCTATGTTTGCGAAGACAAAAAAGCTAGCTTATCGCTTGTTGGATTAGTTTATAAGCTCATTTGACCAAAAGAGAAGTGGTTGGTAAACAAGTTTATCTCACTAGTTTATAGTTTTTTTTATATGCTACTTCGGTGCTATTTCATAAGGTCAAGAAACTAGCTTATAGTTTATTGGACTAGCTTATAAGCTTGTTTGACTAAAAGAGAAGTGTTTGGTAAACAAACTTATCTCACTAGCTTATAACTTTTTTTAAGATGCTACTTCATGTAGCATTTGAGCTTATAATTAATAGCCTTTTATATCTTTTCTCATTTTTATCTCATTATTTTTTTTCTTTATTCTATCTTTATCCTTTTTAAATCTAAAATAAAGATAACACAATATCGTGTTCAGATAACAGTGTTCACATGATGTTTACAGTGGGATGCATCATCTAAAAAAACATAGATATTACTTAAAGTTTTAGATGACGTTTATTTGAGGAAACGTCATTTGAACCAAACATTTACATAGTTTCCACAAGGAAAATTTATCTGAACGCTCCATTTTTAAAATTGAAAACAAAATAAAAATAAAGAGCTTTACGATAACGTTTTCTCTAATAAACGTCATCTGAAGCTTTATGATAATATAAAAGAGAAATCGACATGTTCATTTCCCTCCATATTTTGCCTCTAGCTAACACAGTGTGTCATTACCACTCGCCGTCGCACAGTAAGCCTTTTCTACCGTCATTGCACTAGTCATCGTCGTCGCATAGTAAGTTTCTTAGCCTTCTCTCCTCGTTTCTCTGTTTGTTGTTTGTCTCACCACACTACAACATAATGTGTAAAAGAAAACGCCACTTTAAGCAGCGCTTACGAAGAAAAACGCTACTTTAGCAAATAAACAGTACTTCAGAACACGAAGCGCTGTTTTAGGCGTAGAGGAATAAACAGCGCTTAATCAAGAAAGTGCTGTTTAAAGTTGTACTAAAAGAATAAACAGTGCTTAAAGCTGGAAGCGTTGATTTTGATCCTAAAGGAATAAACAGCGCTTAAGCAAAGAAGCGTTGTTTAAGGTTATACTAGAACAATAAACAGTGTTTAAAGCTTTTAAGTGATGATTTTGGTCCTTTATTCCTAAAACAATAAACAGCGCTTAAAGCTTTTAAGTTAATTATTTCGTTTTTCACGCTCTGCTCACACTTCACATTCTGCTCACACTTCACATTCTGCTCCCACTTCATCCCAAACAGCGCCTTCTCTTCCCAATCCCCAAACCCTAACCCCAACAGTGCCTTCTCTTCCCACTCTCTCTCCCTTTACCAACGCCTTGCTCCTCAAATGGTTCTCCTCTCTCTCTCTCTCTCCCTTTACCAGCGCCTCGCTTACCTCACCTCTCTTTCCAAATGCTTGCCAACCTCCCTTTAACAAATCTCTGAAGAAGAAGAGAGAAAAAGAATGAGAAGAAGAACGAGAACAACGCCGTTTCTGAGATGGAGGCGCTGAGCACGAAGCGCAAGAGCAAGAAGGGTTCGAAGGAGAGCAAGAAGTGGAAGAAATGTTCTGATGACCGAGGAAGGGTTCGAAGGAGAGCAAGAAGTGGAAGAAGTGTTCTGATGATCGATGGAGGAGCGGAGCTTATGGAAGACGACGAAGAAGAAGAAGAAGAAGAAGAGAGCGAGAGTTGAAGAAGACGATGAAGAAGCAGAGGTTGATCCGAATGAGGAAGACGACGGTGCCCCATTTCTTCTGATTTTTATGTTTTTGATTCGTTTTTTATTTTTGTTTGTTTGTTCTGAGATCTGTTTGTTTGTTTGATTGATTGGAGATCTGAGACCTAACTCTCTTCCAGAAACCCAAATCTATCTCGTCTTCTTCTCTTATTATGTACTGCTGAAAAACGCTAGTTTCGTCTGTGCTCGTGAAATTGCTCAAGCAAAACGCTAAAAAACTGCTGAAAAACACTGGTTCACTAACCTCTCAGTTTTTTCTTTCTGATTTGTCAATTTTCATGTAATATAGTTCCATTATTTGATCGGAGATTGTGGTCAAATTTGTAGAACAGATGTGTCTTTAGGGTTTGCATGTTGAGGCTATTTCTTTAATTGAACCTGATAAATAAGGTAACCCCTTGATATGTCATTGAGGTATTGTTATTGTTATCATTCATATTGAACTATTTGACATCTAGTGGACTTGGTCATGTTCAATTGAAGTTTAAATTGTTCTTGTATCCAACTGCCTAATGTTTGTAGTTGTTTTAACTAGTGACAAGTTTGAATGGCGTATCAAAAACACTTTCTGACGATTTTGAAATTGTTTATGTATCAACAATTGAGTGGAAGTAAGTGTTCAAATTCAACTTTCATTAATATTTTTTATAGTAGACTTGCACTCTTTGATCTTTTCTTTTCTATTTCACCTAATTGGTGTCGCTTAAATCAATATTCTTATGCTTACAAGATGGCTGCATTGCAAGATGAAAAGGTATTTCTTAGTCAAGTTTGTGCCCTATGTAAGAAACTTTCTATTTCTATGATTCATAAATGAACTATGTCATTCTCAAGTGCAGCAATTCTTATTTTAGGATAACAAAAGAGAAGGTTCCGGAGGTGACTACTGAGGATCATGTAAATTCTTATTTTACCTATTTATTTCAATTATGTGAAACAACTTTTAGTGTTGAGTGTCTCTATTCCACAACTTGTTAACTCTTCATTATCTGAATTTTTTTTAAAGGGGGTGTGGGGGATGGGAATTATTATTTCAGTAGCACTAATGGTCATGTTATAACTGTTCCCGAGGGGATTTGAACCATGTCTCTTGGGGTTACAAGGCTAAACTCCTACCATTGAGCTAGCACCCCAAGGACTTCATTATTTGAAAATTGTTAACCCTAATTCATAGACAATGTATGTAGAACAACAGAAAATGTATATAGACAATATACTAATATAACATTAAAAATAATATTAATAATTTATTGGCAATATAGTAGGATACATGTGCTCTTGTATTCGGAACAAAAACATTTAAGCAAAAAAATTTTTATTTGTTGAAGCAGAGGAGGAGGTACCCTTCTGTATCCAGAATCCTAAGTAGATGACTCACCATGAGTCACTCTTCTCTTTTTGGCCGGGTATTCCAAGTGTTCCTTGACCTAAAGAGGTAGTTTAGCATCGGGATAAGTGACATTATACTCCATTTTTCTGTTTTCCTCAATCTCTATCAGGGCAGATTGAGTTGGAGACGGTGGTGAGGAAGGAATAAGATACTCTTTGGGCCGACTTGCACTTCCATGTGGTGTGAGAGGTTTAGGGTACTCCTTTAGGTCCCTGAAGTAGACTTCATTATTCCTTTGGAGGCAATATTTCAAGTACTCCATGATGAGGTATGGAAGGTTTATTGGGGAGTGAGTGAGGAGGTGGTAGATGATTGTCATTTCATCTTTTGGAAGCTCCTTCAAACCTTTGATTTCAACTTTTGTCCTGGGAAGAATGAAATGGTGGCATCACTGTAGCAAGAACTTAGCCTTGCTGGTCAATAAGGTGATCTTGTTCTTCACCTTCCTTGCATTGCACCCAAACAGAATTCATATGCCTTTTCCATATGGATCTTTTCCCTTTCCACCCAATCCATGCTTTTGAAACTCTCTAAATTAGTGATTGGAGCACCAGTTATCTTAGCAGCAAGAGTTTGTGTTACATTGGTTGGTGCTTGGTTTACCAGGCTTGTGACGGACCCATCAACATTGATATAGTCGGCCAGAACTCCCTGACTTCAAAGAAATATATAGGCTTGTACATGTTGAAGAACTCAATCCTTTGTTCCGTTTATTCCTTCCTTCTTCAACTCTTCTAGGTTGATGATCATCATATTAAGATGGGGTAAGGTTTCCTCATTTTGGAAGTGGTAGATAATTGCAGAGAATGATAATGAAAGGTTTGTCAAGAAGGAAATGTGAATGTTGTACTTTCTGGCTCTCATGTGCTTCCTTTTATGGATAAGGTAAGCAAGTAGTAGAGGAGATGAGATTTATGTTGGCAATAAATAGAATTGATGGAGAAAGTAAGAAATTTGTAGTGAAGGAAGGCGTTCAGTGGTAGTAGAGGAATGCGTTTAGAGCAATAAGTACGCCAAATCTTAACTAGATACACTCTGATAAATATGAATCATTTTCTCTGCAGTCGTTTCATGTACTCTGAGTAAGTGTGTGCATGTAGGGGGAAAAATACACGTTTGGATAATGCTTTCTTAAAAAAGCGTCATTTGAGGCTTTCTCTTATAACGCTTAGTTAAGAAAGTGTTATAATATTATGCATCCAGATAACGCTTAATAAAGAAAGCATTATCTGGATGATTCATACTGATAACTTTTTCTTAAGCAAGCGTTATCGAAAATGACATTAAGCGGATTTGTACATGATTTTAGTTCGCTTCTTATAACGCTTCGAAAGCGTTATCTGGGTTGACGTGCACATCGGATGATGCTTATTCTCATAACGCTTTTACGCGTTATTAGAATTAATTTTAAGCGTTATAGAAAACAAAATCCGGCATAGTGTAAGCACATACTTTTATTTCATTTTATATTTATTGATTAGTCTAGCAACTAATTTTATCAATCACTTTTACTTTCAACCAGCTAGCTTTTCAGCTCTAAGCTAGCTTATTATAGCTTATTTTTACCAAAAAAAAGTCTTCAAATAGCGTTTGTGCTTGTAGATGTTTATATTTTTTTCCCTCACATTTATCCTCCTTATTTTATCTTTATCCTTTTTAAATTTAAAATAAAGGTAAACACATACTTTTATATCATTTTATATTTATCAGTTAGTTAAATAACTAATTTTACCAAATACTTATACTTTCAATCAGCTAACTTTTCAGTTATCAGCTATAGGTTAGCTTATCAGCTATAAGCTAACTTATAACTTATTTTAACAAACATGGTTATAATGTGTTGTACCAATATTAAGCTGCTACGAGTGGAATTGAACTCAAATCTCCTAAGTAAGGTCTCGGGTTCGAGTGTTGTGGATGGAAAGAATATGGTTAGGAGGGAAGACTCCACTAAAAGCGGTCAACTAAGTTTCTCGACGGAGATTAGTCATCGACGAAACTGGTGCAATTTGTTTAAATTTTAATAGTTAATTTTATAATCAATGTGTGATTTTAGTCCCCATTAATTTTTTTTACACTAATTATTCTTTTAATGTTTTAGTTGTCAAAATTAATTAAATCCCTAGCTCAATCAATTTTCTTTTACTTAAAATCATTAAATAATCATTTTGTACTTATAAGTTTCATAAATTAAATTGATTAAATCATTTTAAACATCATTTCACTCAAAGAAAATCCTAAATTATGAGGATAATTAATACTGAGCACATAATCAAGAGGATAATTAATATATTTTTTTAAAATAATTATGAGGATAATTAATACCGAGCACTTAGTTAATTTATGTGCTTAGGATAGTTATGTGCTCAGTATTAATTATCTAATTATTCTCAAAATTACAGTAGCCGGTATCTAAAAGTATTCAAGGCTGCTACCGAGTTACTAGTAGTGTTGTTGGTTTGAGGCTGGTACAGAAGATTAGAACTTAGAAGGCCTTTGCAGATGGATTGGGAGGTGAAGGTTTGTCATTCGTATTGTGAAGCCAATTTCTGTGCGGGTGTTCAAGTTATATGGGATGTGAGCATAGTCCAGAGTTGATTAATATTTATGAGCAATCTCGTACTCAAATTAATCATTTGTTAATTTAGTTGGAGTTTCAACTCCCCGTTAGGTAGTTTTGTGGTTTCTCCTTTTTGGACTCCAACCCTCTTTGTGTAAAAAACAACAACAACAATCAATTGGATAAAATTTATTTGGTGCGATTTTGTGATATGCTAGCTTTTTTGTACTAGCTGTCATTTCCCTAACTTTTATAAGGAAAATGACTATATATTATACAGTGTCAAAAAAAAAATAAGAGTACGAATTCACTTGCACCACCGTCCAGCGAGTTGTTTTTGTTTTTTTTGGCTTAAATATAAAATTGGTCCCAAAAATTTGAAAATAGGTTTCCGTTGGTCCCTGTCGCTGACGCCGTTTTGTAGCGCGTACGTGACGCTTATGTGGGGAGAACTAAAAACAAACTTTTAGAATTTTTGAGGGACTAAAATCATAACAGCGTCAGAGTGAGGGACGAATGGAAAATTATTTTACCAAAAAAAATATCACATTCTACCAAATATTACAAATCTCAAGATGTGATTGTTTTATCTTTTTTAAATAAATAAAATGGTAAAAGTATTGTTGTATAAAAAAAAAGACTTAAATATGAAATTGGTCTCCCAAAAATTAGCAGAATTCGTTTTTAGTCCCTCCAAAAAAAATTGAAAGTTTTAGAATTTTGGGGACTAAAAACAAACTTTTAGAATTTTTGAGAGACTAAAATCATAACGGCGCCAGAGTGAGGGACGAATGGAAAAATATTTTAAAATTTGGGGACTAAAAACTTTCAATTTTTTTTAAGGGACTAAAAACAAATTTTACTAATCTTTGGAGGACCAATTTTATTTTTAAGCCTTGTTTTTTTTATTAAACAATACTTTTACCTTTTTATTTATTTAAAAAAGATAAAACAACCACATCTTGAGATTTGTAATATTCGGTAGAATGTGATATTTTTTTTGGGTGAACTGGTACTAAGTAGAGTGTGACACCGTACTCCCTTCCAAACATCTTTTGATTAAATCATTTTTTACATATTTGATGTTAAGGAAAAAAGAGTGACTCCGTACGACTTTAAAAGTAATAGCAATTTTTCCTTTTAAATAGAGTACATTCTTCACGTCCCGTACTGCTTGGTGCAGTGGTTAGGGACGTGTGGTGTGCGTGTTGGGATGGGGGTTCGATCTCCCAATATCCCTCTCCCCATTCCCCACGTGTGTTAAGCCTTAGGTCTCCCCATATACCAAAAAAAAAAAAAAAGTACATTCTTCACATGCAAAACATAAAATAGGCACAATAAACATATTTCTTGTCTATGTAGTATGCATTCGGATAATGAGTAGTGTTTCACACGTGTAAAAGTCCAACAGTACATATTTAGGGATGTCAAAGAAAATGGTCATAATAAAAAAATAAAAAATAGGTGAACTTTGTATATTATTTAATTTGGATCAAGAAAAATGCATAGCAACAATACGATTTTTTCTTTCCTTATTTGATTAAATGAAAAAGTGAAAAATATAAATAATTGCTGTAATTTCTTTTTTACTTTTAGTAAAATATGAATAATTAAATAAACTCGCACTATATGCGTAAAATTGAAAAGAGTGTATTGTCTCATTAAATTATATTTTTCTCTTTACTTGATAATTTTTTTTGATGAGTCCCTTATATACATATTATTAGGAAAAATAATGAAGAGAAAACTGAATATTCTCATTGAATTAATTGGGTATTGTTACAAATGCTATATACAGTGCAAAGACAGCAAGGCAGAATCACAGAGACTTGTTACAGCTAAGCAGAAACTAATAATACAGCTGTCAAACTAAAGCAGAGATCAACTAAGTAAACTAATCAATCCTAGGCTAATTATATCTCCAACCCCCCCCTCTCAAAGCTTGAGTTTGAAAGATGTTGATCAAACCAAGCTTGGAAATAAAAGGGTTGAACACTTTGGGCAGAAGTCCTTTTGTCAGAATATCGACTAGTTGAGCATGGGTGGAAATAGGAAGTAGCTTCATGAGGCCAGCAATTGATTTCTCTCTAACAATGTGGCAATCAATGTCTAGGTGTTTGGTTCTTTCATGGAAGACAGGATTTGCAGCAATGTGGAGAGCACTTTGGTTGTCACAAAATAAGGTAGGCACACGGGTACAGCTGATGTGCAAGTCCTGAAGAAAGTATACAAGCCATTGCAACTCACATGTGGTTGATGCTAAGGCCCTGTATTCAGCCTCAGAAGAGGACCTAGCAACAGTCACTTGCTTCTTGGATCTCCAGCTGATCAATGATGAACCAAGAAAGAAGCAATATCCAGTAATTGGTCGCCTAGTATCTAAGCATGTGCCCCAGTCTGCATCGCTGAAACCTTACAGATGCAGAGCAGAATTTCTGGAAAAAAATAAACCACATCCAGGACAGGATTTAAGGTATCTCAAAACCCGAGTAGCTGCTGTATAATGAGCCTCAGTAAGCTTGGCCATAAACTGGCTGAGCTGCTGCACGGAAAAGGTTATGTGAGGCCTGGAATTAGTCAAGTATATCAATCTTCCTACCAACCTCCTATAAGCACCCAAATCTGAATAAGCAAGGCCATTATTCTGATGCAATCTGCAGGAAAAATCTGAAGGTGTAGAGGCAGGTTTGCATCCAATAAAACCAGTATCAGTTAAAAAATCTAGGCAATATTTTCTTTGGCAAAGAGAGATCCCTTTGGAAGAATGGGCTAACCCAAAACCAAAAAAATATTTGAGGAGACCTAAATCCTTAATCCCAAAAGCATGGTCCAAAGCTGTCTTGAGGGAAGCAAACCCAAGAAGAGAATTTCCAACTAAAAGAACATCATCCACAATACAGTAAAAGCTGAAGCAGTAGACTTGACAAACAAAGAATGATCAGCAAAAGATTGCTTATATATAACCATGAATTAAAAGCAAGGAAATATGTTTTTCATGCCATTGTCTACTAGCTTGTTTCAAACCATATAGGGATTTGATCAACTTACATACTTGATTGGGTCTAGAAGTATGAACACCAGGAGGTAAAACCATATAGACTTCTTCTTTGAGATCGCCATGTAGAAAAACATTATTGATGTCTAATTGAAGACCAAACCAATTCTTAACAGATGCTAATTAAAGCAAGTAGAACTCGAATGGTAGTCAACTTTGTAACAGGAGAAAAGGTGTTCAAGTAATCTAAACCCTCAATTTGATTATAACCCTTAGCGACTAGCCTAGCTTTGTAACGATCTATGGAACCATCTGCCTTTCTTTTAATCTTATGAACCCATTTATTACCAATTGGAGTAACCCTAACAGGCAAATCAACTAACTTCCATGTACAATTCTTTTCAAGAGCTATAATTTCAGCCTCCATGGCTTTATTCCAACAATCAAACTTACTAGCTTCTCAAAAACTCTTAGGTTCAGTTGAAACAAACAATGCCAATGAAAAATTGCAATATGCAGGGGAAAGATAAGAATAAGAAAGAAAATCAAAAATGGGATAAGGTTTACCTGATTTGGGAGGCTTGCTAAGAGAAGAAATATTGCACGCATAGTCTGCTAGATGAGAGGGAGCATGAGATGTTCTCTTAGACTTCCTGACGGATGGAAGCTGGACTGGTACAGGGGCAGTAACAGGGGAAGAATGGTCGGATGTGGTAATAATACGGGTGGGGTGAGTCTGGTTGCAATTCAATATAAGACCAAGTGACATAAGAAGATTGATATGGGAAAATAGTTTCCTCAAAGACAACATGTCTTGTAACAAAAAATTGTTTAGAATCAAGATAAAAAACACTAAATCCTTTAAAACCAGATTTAAAACCAACAAAAACACATTTTCTGGCCCTTGGATCAAATTTGGACCTATTTACCGAAGAAGTGGATGCATAACAAAGGCAACCAAAGACTTTGAGTTGACTACGATTAGGACTTTGTCCATAGAGACAATGAAAAAGGGATTGATTTTGTAAAAGAGGTGTTGAAATCTGATTTATAAGAAAAACAGCATGGGCAATAGCCCTCGGCAAAAAATTCTTAGGCAACTTAGATTGAAATGATAATGCTCTTGCCACATTAAGAATATGTTGATGCTTGCGTTCAACCCTCCCATTTTGTTGGGGAGTTGCCACACAAGATTGTTGATGTAAAATGCCTTTTGATGCAAAAAAATGTGGTATGGAAAATTCAGTTCCATTATCACTTCGGAATGTTTTAATGGAAGCATGAAATTGAGTATGGACCATGTTTACAAAATTTTCAATATGAGATGAAGTTTCAGATTTATGTTTCAGGAAGATAATCCAAATAAAACGACTATAGTCATCCACAGTTGTGAGAAAGTATCTATATGTTGTTCAATATATGGTATCGAAAATGGACCCCATACATCCAAATGAACCAAATCAAATGGGTAAGAAGCCCTACTAGAACTAATAGGAAAATAAAGCTTTTTTTGTTTGGAAACATGACAAATGTCACAAACATGTGATTTATTACAAGAAACATATGGAAATGGAGAACTAAGAGCATTCAGCCTTTTATTCGACAAATGGCCTAATCTAAAGTGCCACAAACTAGAAGAAAGGATAGTATGGACTGTGTTTACCACTGAAATCGAATTGGAAGAGACAACAGCTCCTTTCTTAGCAGCAGGTCGTATGCAATATAACCCCTCAGCATGTCTAGCCAAACCAATCATCCTCAAGGTAGTCAAATCTGGAATTATACATGAATTAGAGTAAAAAACAAGATGACAATTAAGAGAATTAGAAAGTTTAGAGACAGAAATTAGATTAAGGTTAAAATAAAGAATGAAAAAAACATTGTCAAGAATCAAAGTGGGAGAGAATTCAACTGTTCTAGCAAAAGGAGCTGAAACACTTGAACCATTGGGCAAAGTAATAGGCTTAGGTGGAGATAAAGGATTATAGGAACTAGAAAATGATAGGGAACATGATATATGATCTGTAGCCCTAGAATCTAATATCCAATAAGAAATAGGATGCTTAGATGAGCATAAAGAAACCTTACCACCATGAATATTCTCAGTCGGTGTATGACCAATGTGAGAAAAAACATGGTTTGCAGAGGGCTTTGAAGAAGCCGAAGCCTGTAAGCTTGACTGTTGCAGTAGAGCCATAAGACCTTTGTATTGTTCTAGAGTGGAAGACATAGCAGCTGGTGAATCACTTGAAGGAGGTGATATGTGCTCTTCATGATCATGCACAATATTGGGAGTATATGTCTCACCAATCACATGAACGTGAACACAAGAAGGGGGGTGAATTGTGTTAAAAACTTTTCGCAAACTATACGTAAAAACTTCAACACAGGTTTTTCAAAACTGTTTGTATATCAGATGTAGATTAAACCGGATGCAGAAATTAAACAGTTTATAAAAACTTGTTTTACTGAGCAAGGTAAAGATAAATGTAAAGCAGTAAAGAATGAGACGCAGAGATTTATATTAGTTCACAACCAACTGGTAGCTACGTCTAGTCCCTTCGTTCCTGAAGGATTTTTCACTATAATTAACTGATTACAATTTTCCTCAAGAGTATTCTTCTGTCACAAACTTGACAATACTCTCAACTTCTCAAAACGACTCAGTACAGTCGAGCCTTTGAGGAACAGAGCCTTAACTAGGCCAAATACAGTTTACAAAAGAGATTATACTTTTTATTACAATCAAAATAACTCTCACATAGAGGATGAAAAGATTAAGCTCAAAACAGAATAGCTTTCTAAAAGAAAGTATAAGACACTGAGTTCAGTTCTATGTAGACCAGAAACTTGGCACTAAGCTTGATTGCTCACTTGAGTAATATTGCTTTCAGAATGAAGTTTCTTCACAGTTTTTCCAATATTTCTTCAATGAATACCTTGGGGTATTTATAGGAATCTTCAAGGGTATTACCGTTGCAGTAAAAATGTCTCCTTTCCATTGAGTGAGGTAATTTGAAATGTAGTCCTTTTCTTCCTTTCCAGAGAATATCAGAATAGTACACATTACCGTTTTCGTACTATCTGCTATTTGTAATTGCCTTGTACGATTTTTGTCTTATGCTAAAGGTGTCACATTTGCTTCCTCGTACATCAAAATGAGCGCATAAAATCAAATTCGAATTTCGTTCCAGAACAGTCTGAGGCTAAGAGCAAAAACGTGATCATCACGTGCTTCATTAAAGAGATCAGACGCTCACTCAGAACAGAGGACGAACGCTCGCAGCAATTGAGTGTTCCACGTGTCAAGAAGTAACACTGCTGGACGCTTACTGTTAGCAAGACGCTGGAGTGAGTTCGGATGCTGACACTAGTGGATTGTATTCAATTCTTTTGTAAATTTCTTCTTCTTCCTTGAGTGTTTTGTACATATATATGAAGTTTTGATACCTGTACACTCAAAGATATGTTAGAAGATAAATTGTTCTCTTAAGAATTACTTTGTTATCATCAAAATTAACGAGGGTCTAAACTTCTCAATCGTTTAGGTTCCAACAATCTCCCCTTTTTTGATGATGACAAATATCCAAGATTGATGAACAATTTAATTTCAAAATAACATCAAGGGTCTCCCCCTGAATTTAACAATTAAGATATATAAGACAATTCTGGTATTAAGGCGATTGTTGATAAACAAATTCATTTAAGTGATCGCAAAAATACATAGATGAATCAGAGCATATTTTTAACAAAGTGAGATCGGATGCTGATTTTCATTTTATCAAAAAGATTTTCATTTTACCAATTTTATTGATCATTGTTAGATTATTGGGTCAATGAATATCAATGCATTAATAGATATTAGAGCAATGAATAATCATACAAATGCTATGTATGAAATGATATGCATGATACTTTAGTTTTAGTGTGTCTATCGAAGCTTGAAACATCGGATGGTGAATTTTGTCAATCAGACTTTCACGTGTTCATCAGACCTTTCTTTTACTCCCCCTTTTGTCATCAGACAAAAAGAGTGTAAAGCACATCATAGTCAAAGAATGGCTTAGAAAAATTTGAATATAGATAAACAGATAATCAGATAAAGGTATGTATAGTCAAATAATCAGAAAAACACTGAATATATATAAAAAAATATAAGAGTACCAAAAAAAAATTTATATCACACAAAAAATAATTTAAGGGTTAGGTGGTGGTGGAGGGATGTTGAGACGTTCATATAACAGCTTTAGTGCATTCTCCAGTTGAGTGACTTTCAGATTAGTGGCCTTCATTTCTTCAAACTCTGCTTTAGGAATGGTGACCATTTCAACTGCAAGAGTAGAAGTAGAAGGTCCAGCTTCTGGTGCAGGTTTCATCTTCTGATGCTCTGCTAGCACCCAGTTAGAAAGCTTCAGTCTTAAGTCCTTCTTCTGTTGAGCCTTTTGAAAGAACGCATCATTTGGTATAAACCATTTGATGAGACTTCCAAGTTTCCTCTGCTCAGATTCTGACTGAATTCTTCTCCTTTTCTCCACCTCTTCTGGATACAGCAAATCCATGAAGATAGTTTCCCTATGCAGAAGCACGTCAGCAGTGAAAGCATCAAACTTATTCCCAGCTTCTTCTCCCCATATTCTTCTGATGAAGTCACTCAATGCTTCAGAAGCAAAAGAGAGTCCTTCATTTTCTGCCAGGTATAATCTTCTCAGATTTTCCCTGTCATCTTCTGTAAGCACTAGGGGAACGAGGCATGGTAACATAGCTTTATCTTTCCACGACTTCGACCATTGACTCCAAGTAAATCCAATGTCAAAGTGGTTGGTCACAGCAGCCCATTGGACATATGTCTTCATGCAGTCAAGTGATCTGATTACTGAGCATCTGAACATATCATCAAAGTAGACTGTTCCCAAATTGATGTCAGTAATTCTGCTGATAGTGCCAACTGTTGGAATTGTGGCTTTCTCTGCATTGCAGCAGTTTGAGGAGCCAGTTCTCCATTCATCTTCCTTCAGAGAACTCAGGTAAAACCTTCTGGCATGATCCTCAGTGATCTTGGCAATCGAAAGCTTAGAGAATTCCTTAAGATTATACTTCTTGGGAGCCTTCTCATACTCTGTGAGCCCGATCTTGCTGAATGGCTGCTTGCCAGGAGCAGGTTCTTTTCTTTTCCCAGGGATAGACCAAGGTAGCCACCTTTGTCTCTCTGGTACAATCTTCACTGATACAGACGAAGGATCCCTGAACTGTCTAATTACTTCAATCTTCTTCATCTCAAGACAGTGTGCCATGAAGGCAGCTTTTTCATCTGTGATCCACCTTCCGCACTCCTCCGGTGTGAGAGGTTCAGTTTGAGGTAGGGATTTAGGAAGGTCAACAGAGAAGGGAATTGCTCTGCTACCATGTGCTGGTCTCAATCTTCCTTTGAATGACATCTGAAAGTGGTCTTCTCCATCCTTGAAGGTAGCATTCATCGGAGAGGCAATCTCCAGTCTGGCAGCTCCAGAGGTGAAGGTTTTCAAATGCCATGTAGAGGGACGATTGTAGATGCTATGATATGACTCATACTTAACAAACCGTGGTTTGTTAATACATGAGACATTCTTCCATCCACCAAAGTCTGTAGGTTTAAGGGTAATAGTGGGTAAAGTGGGAGTGGTTTTGGTGATTGAATAGGTTTTAGGCGTGTAGGGTTTGAAGGGATTAATGGGAGGTACTTTGAATAATAGGTTAAAGGGATGAGAGTGAAGTTTGGAAATGTATGTGGTAAGTGAAGTATTTGAAGAATTTTGTGGTAGGTCAAGGTTGAGTGTATAGGATGATGGTTGGGTAGGTTTAGAGAGGGTAGAGGTTTGTCGGAGGCTCATTCTGGTTTTCTTGGTTTGTGGTTGTGTTTGTGGTTGTGAAACAGACAATGGGGGTGCAGGAATAATATCATGAGCATCAAAGACAGATACTAATTCATCAGCAGTAAAGTCTAGTACCTTTGGGTTAACCTCTGAAGACTTAACCAACCTTCTTTTTGATCCTCTCGTGACAACAACAGCAGGAGGAGGAGGAGGAGGGACTTGCTTCCCTTGACCGGACGCTGAAGCATCTTTTTTAGCTGCTGGCCTATACTTTTTCTCCAAGACCTTTCTGATGGGAATTCTATCCTCATCTTCTGGTTCCTCAACAGTAGGTGCAGGAGCCACCTTCTGTTTTGTTCTTCTTGTCTCCCTTGAAGGAGATTCAGCAGGTCTTTTCGCACCAGCCATTGAGCTTCTAGTTGTTTTCTTTTCAGCTTCTCCTTCCTGTTGCTCTATTTTCACTTTCTTGATCATAGAGCCAGTTATTAGCTGCATTCTGACTAAACTGTTGACTCCAAAAACTTCTGGATGAACAACAGCGCCAACACCAAAGTATTTTTCTTTTTCTTGTGTGTTGATAGAGTCAGTCAGCTTCCTCACAACACCGTCTTTAATCATCATTATGGAGAGAAGAACTCCATAAGGGATAACCTTGACGATATTCTTCTTATCGACACTCTTCCTTGAGAAGACAAGAGCATTTATCAGATTGTTGATAATCAACCTCGGCAGATTGATTTTCTTCCCATCCATGTAGTTTCTCATAATGAACTTTTGCTCGTAGTTCACTATGTCGCTTGAGCCAGCCTTCAGAATCACGCTCTTAGCGATGATTTTGTGCAATACTCTGTAGTGGCTTTTTAAGTCTTTGGCAGTCGGAGTAATGTTCTTCTTCTTCAATTCACGGTAGTTTTCAAACAGGGCTACGTTGACATTTTTCAGTCCTCTGTATGCGTCAGCCCAGTTTGCATGGAAACTGATTCCTTCACAAGGGCACTTGATCGTCTGAGCAATAAAGTTGATGGTGAAGCATAGCTTGAAGCCTCTGATGTGTCCTTCTATGATTTCCCCCAGGAGTAAGTAAGCGTTCCCCCAGAACTCCTTAATAGCATAGCTCAGTACGTCGACTGGTTCCCAGATGAAGTAATTTTTCCAGGCTAGTTTCTCCAGACCTTCTTCAAAATCAAAACCGTATAGCTTGAAGTTCTCAAAATCGATCCGGTTCTCATTCATGAGTTTTGCCTCAGAGAAGACATCGAAGGCAGCAGTGTATTGTCCAACCTTTCTGTCGGCCATGGTAGCAGTTGCAGAGAGGGTGATGGAGGTTTTAGGGTTCGAAATCACAGAGAGAGAGAGAGAGAGAAAAAGAACAGTTTTGCAAGAAAACGCAGAGTGAAGTGATGGAGCGAAAAATGTGGAGTAGTGGGAAAGTTGATAGAAAATGGTACAGTCCTTTTTCAAAAAATCGCTTCGTATTTCCACACAAAAATTAAATCAAAAAGAAAAGAAAATAAAGATTCGCCTTTTCATTAAATGCAGACGCCAAAAGAAAAGTAAGATCAAGTAAAAAGATTTTATCGAAAGACATAAATAATTATGACTCAGTAGATGTGATGAGACGCTTAAGTCCTTAACACGTGTGACACGTGTGGGTGTGCTCGGACGCACGCAACCGATTCACCAGACGATGAGTTATGATGCACATGACAAATAAGATGCTTATTCATATACATGCTTATGTCATACCAGATGCTGAGATTGTGCATATTATCTGACGCTGAGATTAATCATTCTTCTATAAGATGAAAATTTAAATTTCTTCTTATAAAATTGAATCTATCTTCAGCAAGGGGTTTTGTAAATATGTCAGCCCACTGATGATCAGTGTCTACAAATTTTATTTCTAGAATACCCTTCTGAACATAGTCTCTTATGAAGTGATGCTTAATCTCAATGTACTTGGCTCGTGAATGCAATATGGGATTTTTAGTAAGACAGATTGCAGAAGTATTATCACAAAAGATAGGAATGTTACTTTCTTTTATCAGATAGTCTTCAAGTTGATATTTCATCCACAGAAGTTGAGAGCTCAACTTGCTGCTGAAATATACTCAGCTTCTGCTGTTGAGAGTGCAATCGTGCTTTGCCTTTTGCTTGACCAAGATACAAGATTTGCTCCAAGGAATTGGCAGCCTCCACTCGTGCTTTTTCTTTCAATTCGGTCTCCAACAAAGTTAGCATCACAGAAACCTACTAACTTGTAATCTTTTGATTTCTTATAAAGCAGACCAAGATTAGTAGATCCTTGCAAATATCTAAAGATTCTTTTAACAGCACTCAAGTGTGATTCTCTAGGATCTGATTGAAATCTAGCACACAGACAGACGCTGAACATAATATCAGGTCTTGAAGCTGTAAGATAAAGTAGAGATCCAATCATACCTCTGTACATCTTCTGATCTACCTTTTTACCAGTTTCATCTTTACTAAGAATGCATGTGGGATGCATAGGAGTGCACATAGGTTTGCAATCCACCATTTTGAATTTCTTTAGCAATTCCTTGATATATTTGCTTTGATGTATATATATACCATCATTGCATTGTTTGATTTGAATTCCAAGGAAAAACTTCAGTTCACCCATCATGCTCATCTCGAATTCAGCCTGCATTAGCTTAGAAAATTCTTTGCAAAGGCTTTCATTAGTAGCTCCAAAAATAATGTCATCAACATATATTTGAACAATTATAAAGTGCTTGTTTGATGTTTTTCTAAAAAGAGTAGTGTCTACTAGACCTCTGGTAAAGCCATTTTTCATCAAAAATGTACTCAGTCTTTCATACCAAGCTCTGGGAGCTTGCTTAAGACCATACAGGGCCTTTTTGAGTTTGAAGACATGTTCTGGAAATTCAATGTCTTCGAATCCAGGAGGTTGTTTTACAAAGACTACTCAGTTATAAAACCATTCAAGAAAGCACTTTTCACATCCATTTGATAAAGAATTATATCATGATGTGCAGCAAAAGAAAGTAAAATGCGTATAGCTTCTAACCTTGCAACAGGTGCAAATGTTTCAGTAAAATCAATACCTTCTTCCTGTGAGTAACCTTGAGCAACCAATCTTGCCTTGTTTCTCACAACCTTTCCATCTTCATCAAGCTTGTTTCTAAATACCCATTTAGTACCAATAGCTTGTTTATCTTCTGGTAAAGTAACCAGCTTCCATACATCATTTCTTTGGAACTGATTCAACTCTTCTTGCATGGCCAGAATCCAGCCTTCATCTTTCAATGCTTGATCAATCGTTTTAGGTTCCATTTCTGAGAGTAGTGCCATATCTACATGCTCTTAAAAAGAGGATCTGGTTCTTACTCTATCTCCAGGTTTTCCTATGATTTGATCTTTAGGATGATTGGCTTTGTACTTCCAGCTCTTTCTGAATTCACGAAGATTCTTGTGTCTGGTCACCACCGGACGATGAAGATGTAGGTTCACTATTTGTAGTATTACCTATATTTAATTCTGAAAATAATTCATCTAGCTCTGACATGGCTGTGTCAGGCTTCTTGTCATCAAATTTGACATGAATGGATTCTTCCACAGTCATAGTTTCTTTATTGTATATTCTAAAAGGTTTAGATCTTTCAGAATATCCCAAAAAGATTCCTTTGTCAGCTTTTGAATCAAACTTACCAAGCTGATCCTTAGTATTTAAAATGTAACACGTACAACCAAATGAATGAAAATATGATATGTTTGGTTTCCTTCCTTTCCACAGTTCATTTGGAGTCTTCTTCAAAATAGGTCTAATAGAAATTCTATTTTGAATGTAACAAGCTATGTTTACTGCTTCTGCCCAAAAATGTTTTGCAATATTAGCCTCATTGATCATGGTCCTGGCCATTTCTTGGAGGGACCTATTTTTCCTTTCTACAACACCATTTTGTTGAGGTGTTCTAGGAGAGGAGAAATTGTGGGAGATGCCGTTATCATCGCAAAATTTTTGAAAGCTTTCATTTTCAAATTCTCCCCCATGATCACTTCTAATAGAAGAAATGCAAATTCCTTTTTCATTTTGAACTGTTTTGCAGAATACAGTAAATACCTTGTATGACTCATCTTTGTGAGCAAGGAATCTAACCCATGTCCATCGAGTAAAATCATCAACAATGACTAACCCATATTTCTTTCCAGTTAAAGAGGCTGTCCTTGTTGGACCAAAAAGATCAAGATACAAAAGCTCAAGTGGTCTAGAGGTTGAAACAAAAATTTTTGAATGAAAAGAAGTTTTAACTTGTTTTCCTCTTTGACATGCCTCACAGAGAGCATCGGATTGATACTTAAGATTCGGTAAGCCTCTGACAAGACTGTGCTTGTTTAATTTTGAGATTAATCTCAAATTGGCATGACCCAATCTCTTGTGCCAAATCCATTGTTCTTCGTCAACAGACATGAGACACTTGACATCTTGTTTTGCAAGCTCAGAGAGATCAATTTTGTAAATATTTTGTTTCTTCTTAGCAGTAAAGAAAGTAGAGCCGTCTTTCTTGCTTTTTACTAGACATCCAGTTTCTGTAAAGATGACTTCATAACCATTGTCACATAATTGACTTATGCTCAATAAGTTATGTTTAAGTCCTTCAACATATAGTACATTATCAATAGAGGGAAGAGAGCCTTTACCAATGCGACCAATTCCAACTATTTTACCTTTCTGGTTTCCTCTGAAACCAACGAATCCAGCTTCTTTAGGCCTTAGTTCTTGGAACATATGCTTTTCTCCCGTCATGTGACGCAAGCATCCACTGTCTAAGTACCAAGATAGGTGTGTTGACTTTGTTGCTAAGCATGTCTGCAACATAGACTATTTTATCTTTAGGTACCCATATCTTTTTGGGTCCTTTTTTGTTAGTTCTTGAAGGAAGCTTATCCTTCACAGTTTTAAAAACAGTACATGCACTTTTCAAATGACCAGGTTTATTGCAGTAAGGACAATGCAAACATTTACTATGATTATTGGATTTATCAGATGCTGAATCATTTTCTAAAAGAGGTTCATCTGATATATAACTAAGACCATGAGTTGTCGCTTTACTGACACCCCAAATCATTGAAGCTTGCTTGCTACGAGTTACACTCTCTGCAAGAAACTTTTGAAAAGCATATTCATAATCATTTGATTTGCATTTAGGATTGCCTGTAACTTTAGAGCTTTCAGCTTGAGAGCTCTCAGCTTGGTTGCTTGTTAGCGGTCAGACGCTGGTTATCCATCAGATGCTGATTTTCAGTTTTCAGCTTCTGATTTTCTTTATTGAGTACAGATTTTTCTTTGTTTAAAGCTTGAAAGTCTTGTGATAATTTTGAAAATTTCTTTTTCAAATTCTTATACTCAACAGAGAGTGATGAGTCCTTAAGAAGATCATCAAATGCAAGTTGAAGTTGAGTAGGAATCATATACTATTACCTCTTCAACTTCTTCTTACGAATCAAGGTCGATTAATGCGCCATGAGAGCGAGATTTGCTTCTACTTCATTATCTTCCTCAGATGAGGATGAATCTAGATCTTCCCATGTAGCCATGAGGCTCTTCTTTTTTTTTCTTGAAAGAACTTCTTGTGGACTTCTCCTTAAGATTAGGACATTCGGACTTGAAATGTCCAGGCTTTTTACATTCATAGCAAATGACTTGAGACTAGGCATGGCAACGGGCCTGTTCGGGGGCGGTTTTTGCATTCCCCGCCCCCGCCCCCCAGAAAAAAGCCCGAACCCGCCCCTGCCTCGCGGGCTTGAAAACGGGGTCCCATCTCGCTCGACTGGAGTCGGGTTTCGCCCGCTTCGCCCACACAAATTATATTTATTAAAAAAATTATAAAATCATTAAACAAGAGTTTATAAAATGGGCCAAGAGTTTAAACAAAAGTTTATAAAAAATTTTATTTTTTGAAAACTATATAATGGGCCAAGAGTTTATAAAATCATTAAAATTATAAAATTATATTTATTTTTTTTTCGAAAACTGTAGTTTCATTCATTAAACACCACAAAAATGGGCCAAGCCCATACACAACTAGGCCCAAGTACAGGAAAACACAAAACAAGAGAAGAATATCACAACCCTCTGAAAGTTGATGCCCATTTTAATTTTTTAACATGCTTGGAAACGGACATAAATTACAAATTATCCAAATAAAACAACTACAACAAACTACATCACAAATTACAAATTAAAGCATTACCAACAAGGGGAGTAAGTAACAACCACAAAGTACATTACAAATTCCAAATTAAGCATCACCAAAATACATTACAAACCAACATATAAATAACAATCAATGTTACAAATTCGTTAAATAACAAGGCAACTAACGATCCTCTTCAACAAGTGAAGTAACACCACTAACCAATTCACCTGTATAAAAAAACGAAAGTTAAATTATAAACATTAGCTTGATAAAATGTGAAGCAAATAAAATAGATAAAATAATACCTTCATCATCAGACTCCATTTCGTTGAGTAAAGTAGCAAAATCTCAGCCTCACCCTGAGGAGTGCTCTGAGTCTCACCCTGAGGTGTGCTCCCAGTCTCAGTGCCTTGTACACTTTCCTGTGAAATGAGTAGTTGAGAATTACCAATATCTGCCATATCCATAACCTGTTAAATTATACATACATACATACAAAATCAGTCTACACAGTAAATCAAACACTTCATTTTTTCTCAATCATGCAAAATCAGCAGCTCCTATTTTTATCAACTAGAAATCGCATGAAAACGAACCAAGCAAAAATCAGACACTTCTCCATCTATAACATAAAATCACACATTCTTAATTAACCATGGAAGCACTATTGCACTTTCTCACATCAACAGGAGACACATATTTGATCTAACAGAAGAAAAGGAAAGCAAAAAACAAATCAAGGAAAATATATCACCAACAATAACCGCTTTCTTGAACAAGACGTGAAAGAATTCTAAGGCACAAACAAACACAATGTAACAAGCTATGTTCAGAATCAGAAATTTTCCCAGGCTATGTTCCAACAAACAACACCTGAAAACTCAATTTCTCAATCGAATTAATCTCCCAAGTTCCGTAGTATCTAATATTCCCGCTATTTCTCACTCTGTATAACAATACACTACAACAAATTAAGCAGACACTTCATTTTTTCTCAATCATGCAAAATCAGCAGCCATCAATGTAATGCGAATTAATAAGAAGTATTGCAAAGGATTTCACATATTTCTCTACACTACAACTAAATCAACTCTCTGCACTCTTCCCACTTTAACCCGCATAAGGCATATCCTAACTAATAAGTCCAGCTTTCCCCCAAATCTATTCAAAAAAATATTTTTCTGTCCTTCATAGAAATAAGCATTTATATTGTACCAAAAAAAATAAAAGAAATAAGCATTTATTAGAGAAAACGGGAACAATGCAGAAAGATAAAAAGGTACCTGGTGCTTAGTGAGGCGCCTTCTGATAGCTCTGGTCTTTTTGGGACGAAGATCCAAAGGCAGGTACTTCTTCTTCTTATAAGCTTCCCTCAACGCTGTTTTTTGCTTCTGAGAAATCACTGTCAGTACCTGCGCTATCGAGAGCCTAACAACTTTTCTGCATCCAAACAACAAAAACAATCAAATTTGAAGAAAAAAGTTGAATGCCATATCAATCGATTAGAATAGAGAGTGAGAGAGCATACATCTTGGAGAGCTTGTTTGGGGCTCCACCAGTGACCTTAGCGACGGCGTGATTAAATAAGAACGGAGAAGGGTCATGAGATGTGAGTCAAGAGAAGAGAGGCGAAGATGAAGAGGCTGAGCAGGTGGCGGAGAAACTGATCGAATCTGGCGGAGATGAAGAGAGGCGAAACGGGTGAGCAGCGAAGAGAAGAGAAGCGAAGAGATGAGGCTGAGACTTGAGAGTGAAGAGATGAGGCGAAGAGATGAAATTTGAGCGGCCGCAAGAAACGATCTGAAGGAGTAGGGTTTATTCCAAACCATGTTTACTAATATATATATATATATATATATATATAAGGGGTATTTTGGTAATTGTATACTAGCGGGCCGGGTTCGGGCTCGGGCTCGGGACGGGTATTAACATCCCCGCCCCCGCCCCCGCCCCCGACTTTGTGAAGCGGGGAAAACCCGAACCCAGTCAAACCGGGTTTTCCCCGTCAAAATCGGGCCGGGTTCGGGTGGGCCCCCGCGGGTTCGGGCTTCGTTGCCATGCCTACTTGAGCCTTGTCCTTGCTTTCTTTCTTGTCCTTAGTATCTTTCTTCTGAAACTTCCTCCTGAAGTTTCTCTTCTTCCACATTCTTTGTATCTTCCTGGATATAAACGCGAGCTTATCTTCTGATGTGTCAACATCTCCTTCTGAAGCTTCATCTTCTGATTCTTCTTCTTCAGCCTGAAGGGCTTTGGAAGAACTAACTTTATGTTGAGCGACTTTCAAAGCAATAGACTTGCCTTTTTTGACAGGTTCGTCTTCATTTAGCTCAAGTTCATGAGCTTTCAACGAACTCATAAGATCTTCAAGTCGTAGGACATTTAGATCTTTTGCTTCCTGAATAGCAGTGACCTTGGGTCTCCACTGCTTAGTCAAGCTTCTTAAGATCTTTCTAACATGGTCAGGTGTAGTGTAACTTTTTTCAAGGGCCTGTAACCCATGAACAAGTGTTTGAAATCTTCCAAACATGGTTTCAATGCTTTCACCATCTTCCATTTTGAACAACTCGTATTGGCGAACCAACATGCTAGCTTTGGTTTCTCTTACTTGGGCATAGCCTTCGTAAGATAAGACAAGTGAGTCCCAGATTTCTTTGGCAGTATCAAATTTGCCACATTTATCATATTCTTTTTCCGTCATAGCACAGATAAGAATGAATCTAGCCTTTTGATTGATTTGATATCCCTTTTTCTGCTCATCATTCCAATCTTCTCTGGCTATAGCAACACCACGAGGATTAGTGGGAGGAATGTAACCACTTTGAACTATATCCTACAACTCAAGTTGTTGTGTCTCAAAGAAAGCTTTTATCTTATCTTTCCAGTAATCAAATTTTTCTCCATCGAATAGAGGAGGACGGTTCATATGACCACCTTCAGTAGACATGTTCACATTATAGGATCTTTTCTCTTAACACTGTTAAGTGCTCAACCAAGAGGCCGACCTCTGGTACCAACTGAACGTGAACACAAGAAGGGGGGTTGAATTGTGTTAAAAACTTTTCACAAACTATACGTAAAAACTTCAACACAGGTTTTTCAAAACTGTTTGTATATCAGATGCAGATTAAACCGGATGCAGAAATTAAACAGTTTATAAAAACTTGTTTTACTGAGCAAGGTAAAGATAAATGTAAAGCAGTAAAGGATGAGACGCAGAGATTTATATTAGTTCACCACCAACTGGTAGCTACGTCTAGTCCCTTCATTCCTGAAGGATTTTTCACTATAATCAACTGATTACAATTTTCCTCAAGAGTATTCTTCTGTCACAAACTTGACAATACTCTCAACTTCTCAAAACGACTCAGTACAGTCGAGCCTTTGAGGAACAGAGCCTTAACTAGGCCATACAGTTTACAAAAGAGATTATACTTTTTATTACAATCAAAATAACTCTCACAGAGAGGATGAAAAGATTAAGCTCAAAACAGAATAGCTTTCTAAAAGAAAGTATAAGACGCTGAGTTCAGTTCTATGTAGACCAGAAACTTGGCACTAAGCTTAATTGCTCACTTGAGTAATATTGCTTTCAGAATGAAGTTTCTTCACAGTTTTTCCAATATTTCTTCAATGAATACCTTGGGGTATTTATAGGAGTCTTCAAGGGTATTACCGTTGCAGTAAAAATGTCTCCTTTCCATTGAGTGAGGTAATTTGAAATGTAGTCCTTTTCTTCCTTTCCAGAGAATATCAGAATAGTACACATTACCGTTTTCGTACTATCTGCTATTTGCAATTGCCTTGTACGATTTTTGTCTTATGCTAAAGGTGTCACCTTTGCTTCCTCGTACATCAAAATGAGTGCATAAAGTCAAATTCGAATTCCGTTCCAGAACAGTCTGAGGCTAAGAGCAAAAACGTGATCATCACGTGCTTCATTAAAGAGATCAGACGCTCGCTCAGAACAGAGGACGGACGCTCGCAGCAATTGAGTGTTCCACGTGTCAAGAAGTAACACTGCTGGACGGTTGCTGTTAGCAAGACACTGGAGTGAGTTCGGATGCTGACAGTAGTGGATTGTATTCAATTCTTTTGTAAATTCCTTCTTCTTCCTTGAGTGTTTTGTACATATATATGAAGTTTTGATACCTGTACACTCAAAGATATGTTAGAAGATAAATTGTTCTCTTGAGAATTACTTTGTTATCATCAAAATTAAAGAGGGTCTAAACTTCTCAATCGTTTAGGTTCCAACATCACATTATTAGCAGAACTGCCTTCTTTACCCTTTAAGGGAGTGGGATACTGATGCTTCTTGTAACACACTTCCGCAGTTTGACCAACTCTCCCACAGAATGTACAAATTTTACCCTTTCCAAAACTTTTCTTGCCATCAATATCATTTACAAAAGGCTGGGAGTCAGTAGAGGCAGTAGATTCATTAACAGAGTTTCCATATCCTTGTTTCCTTTTTGTTCCAAAACCATGGAGTATACACGGTTGATATTAGGTAAGGGATCCATAAGTAAAACTTGAGTACTAACAACCTCAAAATTTTCATTCAGACCAGTCAGAAATCTAATGACATTATCTTGTTGTCCATACATTGCAGAAGCACAATTGTAATTAGGAATAGATCTATAAAACTTGAGTACTAACAACCTCAAAATTTTCATTCAGACCAGTCAGAAATCTAATGACATTATCTTATTGTCCATACATTGCAGAAGCACAATTGTAATTAGGAATAGGTCTATAGTTATCTAATTCTTCCCAAAGCACCATTAGATCAATGAAATAGTCAGAAACAGATCGGTTAACTTGCTTGAGAGAGTAGATTTCTTGTTGTAACTTTGAAACGCGAATTAGATCAACTTGAGAGTACCAGTTTTTGAGATGGGTCCAAGCTTCCTATTGCGCGTACAATGTGCAAGTGTACACAATCGAAACAAGTAGTAAAGTGATAAAAGATCGTTCCCTCGAGGATTGAACTTGGTTAATTCTACTTAGTCTCAATTTGGGTTAATTTAGCTAGTGACAAATAAGGTAACAAGTAACACATAAACAAGGTTGATTTAGTGACAATTTAAAGGTAAATAATGCAGTAAAATATCAGAGGAATTGAGGTAAAAATAGTGGGTAAAAACAGTTAGGGAAATCTAATCCTTTGAAATTCATGTACATGTCCAGAGTTCAAATGTAATGTGTTTTCCAATCACTTTTAAGAAGAGATTCACTAAGTTAATCTTATCCCTAATTTTACATTAGTTACTCTCACTTCCAATTAAAATGACTCAGCTAGCCTATGGACTTGGGCAAATATTCCCATTTTACCCAACATCAATTAATTTTTCAATTAATCAACTTAATCCATATTATTCAAGAAGTTAAACTCAGTAACTCTTCCAATATTAGTGAGCTTGCATTTAAGTCAAGGAGATCAAGCTTTTCTTAAAAGATGTAAACAAAAAAATCAACTTGAATAAAAATGCATTCACATAACCGTAACATAAATAAGACCCTTACAATCCTTACAACTTCATAGTTCCCTAACTTAGAGAGTTTAGCTCATGATGAGCTTGAAAACACAAAACAGAAAAATAAACATGGTTTTTCTGGTTATGAAAACTGAATAGAGAAAATACAATGGGAAGGAAAATAAAACAAGAGCTAAGGTCATGAAATAACTAAAGTCTTTCCCAAGCACGGAAAATCCTTCTTGCCTAAGCTTTGTCAAACTAGAACGGGTGCAGTCCCCATGTAAATATTCTGCTTCAAGCTTCAAAACTAGTCAACAATGGTGGAAAAATGGATGGATGGAGGTTGAAGATGATGAGGTGGAGTGAAGGTCAGCTGAACAGTGGAGAGAGGGAGAGCTGGAGGCGCAGAAAATTCCTTCTAAGGCAGTGTGTCTTGTCCTCTTTTCCCTTCCTAGGTTAAACATCAGCTGTCACCCTTTCTCCAGCATGTGGGCCTCCTCTTTTTGGTCAGCCCTCATTAATTAAAAGGCCAAAAAATTAAGGGCAGTTGTCCAAAAGTCGAAGGAGCAGTTCTGTTGTGCTGCTGAGAATGCACTGCTGTTCCTGCACCAGCTTTCTGCCATGTCAGCCAGTTTCTGCTTTTCATCAAAATTCTGCAATCCTTTTATTGAATCTTTCCAGATGCTACACCAAGTGATGCAGCATGTTTTGCAACATATGAATTTTTCATGCACACTTCACAACTTCATCAAAAGAGTTGTTAACACAAAATAACAGATGCACATTTTTTTCATTGAATTACAAAAAACCAGATTGAACACATATTTTGTTTATTAAAAAACTTCAGGACTTGCATAATTAAGCTTGAAAAGAGCTAGATAACTCTTATTTCTAAGAGTTATCACTTCCCGTTATGTATCCTTGAAAACTAGGGTTTGAGCGATGGAAGGGGAGACCGAATAGATGATCCAGGAAGTAACCAAGTTGTTGCATCGGATCCAATATTTGTGTGCAGGATCAAAATTGCTAGGCATAGGCAGCGATCCATCAACAAACTCGAGTTTATTCTTCCTGGTTAGGGCGCGTCGTATCGATTGCTCCCAAAGATGATAGTTGCTGTTAGTGAGCAACGTGGAGATCACACCGCTCGTAGGTCCTTTGCTTGGATGAAGAAAGTAGGGAATGTTGTGATTCTGAGAGGGATCGAGATTTCCATGGTTAGGGTTTGTGATATGTTCACTGTTCACACCATGATTAAACGAACGAGAAACAGAGGAACAGAGGAACGAACGAGAAACAAAGAAGGGAGATCGTAGATCTCAATAAGAGGAACGAAAAATTTCCTCCATGATTGAAGCAGAAGTGCAAATCACGAATGATACCATATTAGGAAAAACAATGAAGAGAAAATTGAATATGTTCATTGAATTAATTGGGTACTTTTACAAATGCTATATACAGTGCAAAGACAGCAAAGCAGAATCACAGAGACTTGTTACAGCTAAGCAGAAACTAATAATATAGCTGTCAAAATAAAACAGAGATCAACTAAGTAAACTAATCAATCTTAGGCTAATTATATCTCTACATACATACATACATACATACATACATACATACATACATACATACATACATACATACATACATACATATAGGGGCGTATTAAGTTAGAGGAGTGTTTTATTGTGAGAGGTGAGAGGATTAAAAGATAAGCTTTGGATTCAAATAAACGGTGTTGATCAAATTTCTTTTAAAAGATGAAATGTGCTATATGTATTTTCAATCTAAGCATTAACCTTTCTGTTGTTCGCCCCTTTTCTGGCATGCACGACTCCTGCATTTTCCTCCTCGAAATTGATTTCTACAATTCGTATTTTCTATCTCACCTCCACTGCTTTTCTTCTTCCTTTAAGATCACCATTATGAAAACCCCCTATTGGATTACCAAATCTCTCTCTGTCGTAGTTTCTGAGCAAAATGCACATGGAAAACTCAAGCATTGCTGTGAGAGAATTCCAGTCGGTGGAACGGCAAGGTACGTGAGCAGTGTGCACTAGAGAAGGAGAACATGATGAAAGTGAGGCACGTGAGTTTTTAAAACTGAACACTATCACAACCATTTGTGTGATTTAAGGGGTGTTATTTAATCATCTCATCTCTCACAGTAAAACACTTATCTCACTTGATACACCCTATATATATATTATGATACCCCTTTTTTCAATAGATGTATTTTAGTCTTTATAACAAACAAATTGAAGAAAACAAAAAAACTTCATATTAATACATATTACCATAAAATCTGAAAGAAAATATAATAGTAGAATACCAAAAATAGTGTGAGGTGTACGTATATGTTTCTCTTTTGAGAGATAGTGTGTAAGTGTGACCTAAATATGAGGAACATTCATTCTCAAGATCTTTTTCATATTTCTATAAATGTTCTAAAAATTAGTTTTAGTGAGAGAAAATCTGATTTCACTCTATAACCGTTTTATGAGTTGGGCGGGAAACACTGTCATGAATGGGAATGGGATGGCTCAGGCGTCAGAGCTTCTCTCATCGGAAGAGGATGACCAGCTCTACCAAGCATGAAAAAGGCGGAGGCAAACGTGCGTAGATTCTCACTCAAGGCGAATGACTACGAGCGAAGGGAAATTGAATTGTGTTTAAAATCTTTTTGGAAACACTTTTCAAAACATGTTGTTTAAGTCACGAGCACGTAAGACTTAATGAGCATTTAAATTAGTGCAGACACACTAACTATAACTAGACGCAAGTGTGACTTAACCTCTAGAGGTTTTGATAAATGTTTTCGCAAGCTTGTGAATAACTTCTAAGCAAGTTCAATCCTCAGGTTAGTATAACAGATAATGAATTAAATATAAAGAGCTAGGCAAAAAGAATCTCACAAGATATTTTTATACTAGTTCACTATTAACCCGATAGCTACGTCTAGTCTCTTGTAGCCTCTTCCCCATGAAGGATTTTTCAAATAATCACACTGATTACGACCTTGTGCGTATCTTCTAGCACAACCTAGCCATGCACACAACTTCTTAAGACAACACAAAACCTTTCGCCCTTAAGGATCTAGCCTTCACCTGGCTTGCAACGAATACACAGAAAAGAATGGAATAAACCATAACTTTCATCACGAAAGAGTGTCTTAACCAAATACAATAACTCTCAGCTATAGAGGATATAGAAATTACGTTCAGGTGCTTTGCAATAACTCTCACATTGAGGGTAATAAATGAAAGCACTTAATGAATAAAGAATGAAAGAATGAAATGAATTTAGTTGAGTTTCAGCACTATTCAATGATTGAGAAAGATCCGTTAGGGTAGAAATAATATCGTAGTGAAATAACCTTCTAATATACATTGCATTAAATGCTTCGTACAATTTACTTTGTCCTTGTAGTCCTCTTCCTCAGTAGTGGAAACATTTTGCACAGTGAGGGTGGCTACTTTTTAGAAAAAGTTGCACGAGCTTGTACGATCTATGCTTCACGTTCTTCTATTCTTTCATCATTAGTGTAGGACAAGTACTGTTATTTCAAATTTTCCAAGGATAATGTCTTTTGGATAATATCTCCATTACTCATTAACTGTATATGTTTCTACCGGACGCAAGAATCTTCTCTTGTAAGGTTTGTATTTGTGTGACTTTAAGTGATGTTGTTTTGAAGCAGTCATCGACCACTTCTTCTAGTATTATAGAATACAATAGAGTCTCCAATAGGACGATGCGTATTTCACTAAAGATCATACGCGACTTGAGATTTGTATTAAGAATTTGTTACTTTTTGATTCGGTGTTTGAATAAAATTATTCCTTCATGAAGAATGCTTATGTTCATAGCACCTGCACACATGTTAAATACTCATAAGAAACTTGTTCGTGCAATCTTGATTTATTATCATCAAAACTATTTAAGGGTTTGTCGTAATATCGTCTTAGTTCCAACATACATTGTGCCGCCAGTTGAGGTATTGTTGCGCTAAGGCAAGTGTGTGACGCCCTTATTTATTTATAATATTTCCCATAATTTCTATAATAATAATAATAATAATCAAGAAATACAGAAGGAAAGAAAACATTTTCATTATACTATAATATTTTACATCAAGTTTGAAATACATACAAGGGTTCCTTGAAACCGCCAAAATAATGTACATCAGTGTCATAACCCAACTGGGTACAAACATCATCAAACAACACACACAAACATCAAACAATTATAAGTTCTCTATCCTAAGGTTTTCACACAACACTATGCCTATGGTTGATGGACTATTGACTTCTATCCTTAGCAGTCATAGTCAAAACACCCCTCCTAGGGTGTTGGGGCATTAAGCCCTAGTAGAGCTTGGGCCACCCTACTTCCTATTCTACACCTATCCTATTCCTACCATTCCTAGTGTATAGAGCTCAGATCTCCCCATACCTGGCCTAGAAGACTGTTGTTGCTCGTGTCCCACGTCCCACTACTTCTTCTCCCTCCAGCTCCCTTCTTCGCACCTCAAATGCCCAATTGGAGGACTTCACGGAATGGGGTCGGGCGAGCCCTTTATATAGGCAAAAATTGATCTCGTCGCGTTGCAACGACCCTAGACACAATCGCTCATCGCGTTGCGATCTGGACACGTGTCGTGTGATCCGCGGCGCTGATCACCGCCTTTGGTACCGACTCAAATTGCGTTGCAAGCTCCTTCTTCTTTATCTCCGTCGCGTCGCGATCCACCTAATTTTTAAATAATTCATTTTTCTTAATCCCTAAGATAATCAGGTTCATTTTGGGCCTAATTGGGCCGATTTTAACCCATTTTACTTATTAATTATTTTTAGAACTTTTCTAAATATTTCTTAGCCTATTTAATTTTCTCAGCATGTCACAAAGTGCACATGGTCACGTGTAGTAATAAATTGGGATTTTAAGTCCCGATTGTCGAACCCATAAGGAATAAGGATAAGTACTAATCTACTTTGGGCATCTTAATTATTTAAGCATTTGAATAGTTGGTTTGAATGCGCAGTGAAGAAAGAAAGTGTAGAAAACAGTTTTAGAAGACAATAGTGTTAGAGTCGAGGGCCTTAGTTTTGTTTATCCTGTTCGTTCCTTTCTTTATCCTATTATATCCTATTTTTCCTTTACTTCATGTTATTGACCCCCCTTCTACTTATTAGCCCTGATCCTCAGACAGCCAATAACCTTTTCTCCCTATAACTAATTTTCTAAACTAACCTTGGTTGAAAACATTAAGTCCTATGATAGTCTAGGAGTTTGAATTGGTCAAAAGGTCTTATATCTCCCCTTTTCGATTCCGTTATAATTCCCCAATTCCCTTATAGATCCATTAATTGACCTCGGATCCTCCGACAGATTAATTAACTAAAATATGCAATTGATTTATTTAAGATTCCTTTATAGCCCTATTATAAAACTTTGGATTCTCCGCAGATAATACAACGACCCATACAAAAATAAATAAATCACAAGCAATCATAACGCTAAAGGACTTTAACATGGATAATAAATTCGGAATAGAAATAGAATAAAATAGTCAATAAGACATAGCTAAGGAACTACTAAGGTAAACTACACCAAAGACCCTATAAGAGAGCTTAGCTACTCATGTCATAAAATAGAAAAACAGTACAATCAGGAAACATATTCAAGAAAAGTAAAAGAAATTGGGAAGGAACTCTTTCTAATCTCTACGCTCCAAAGTCTCCTAGATGACTTCACAGGTTTACAATTAGGATTTGGCCTTTTTCTCTCTCCAAAAGCATCCCCTTCTAAGAGGGTTGAGCCTCTATTTATAAATTTGGGGAAGATTAGGTCAACAACCTTCATATTTGCCTGATTCTTCAGTATGTACGGCTGTACTGCCTTATCATGTATGGTCGTACTTCGCGCTTTCCCTGAATTCTAACTTTTGCGGACAAGTATTTATGGCCTTACTAAGGATATGTGCGATGGTACATCTGAGAGACTTCGGTGCTAGCCCATACATGTTGTGTTGTACGCCTTGGCTGCTCACCAGAACGATGTACGGCTGTACATAGAGTATGTGCGACCGTACTGCTTGTCCAGAAGCTCAGAAATTCACTCCTTTTGATCCATTTTTGCCCAGAATTGCGTACCTTTGCTCTAAGAGAGTTCTTTTACCTTTTTTTGCACAATATGAGCAAATATGAGGATTTCTCATATAAAATGGTTTAGAAACATGCGGAAATATGCTTAAAATACCCTTCAAAATATCACAAAATATTCACTCTTCATGTATCTAGTATCCACTTGGATTCCGGTCTCAAACTCCATAGAAAAATTGCATCAACTGAAGTTTATAAAACTTGTGATAGATGCATCTCCTTTGCAACTCTTTAAACCTTTCTCATGCCATATACATTGCTTCCCCTTCATGTTGGAAGAAACAGGTGATCTTTCCCCTCATTTTCATTATTTTCATAAACGTTTTCTCCAGCTCCTCCCAAGTATCGATGCTACCTATAGGAAGAGAAATTAATCATGTCCTTGCACGGTCTCAAAGAGAGAATGGGAAGAGTCTTATATTGATTACATTTTCATGAAATCCTTCGTTCTTCACGATAGATGAAAGTTTAGGACCTTATTCTCACTTCCCCCAAACTAATTCCTCTAGGCAACATTAAGTAGGAAAGATTTTCTCTCAAAATTTTCTGCTCTGGCCGGTAGCTTGATGATTGTTGCCATAGGACTCCTTGAGATATTTATGCAATCCCTAAGGGTTTTCTTCACTGCAAGCTTTGGTTGTGGTTGGGCAACCATAAGACTACCAAAATATAGAGTGGTAAGTGTAGGGAGAGCTAATGGACTAGTGGAAGTGCTAGCTAGCTCTTTATGGTTTTTTTGCTTGTCCTTTACACTTTCTATTTGCATGGGTTGATCTCTCAATCTCGAGATTAATAAGAAGTCCATCAATTTTCTTACTATACTTACAATGAAACAAGTATCCACAAGATTAAACAATGTAAAACTAAAAATAAAAATAGAAAAATAACGCGTAACTAGAAAACAAAGCCAAAATTAGTCAAATTGCCTCAAGTATTCATCGACAACAGTGCCAAAAACTGGATGACTCCCGATTGTCTTGACATGACAAGAGTACTAGTCGTTCAAGTAATATAGTAAATGGGAACGAGTGTCGATCCAAGAATTGTGAGTCTTTTAGTCGATTACAATTAAGTAATTAGCTATACAAATTGGTAAGTAGATACGAATTGTCATGGATAATACCAAATAACAGAAGTTAAACACTAAAGTCAAGACTCAAATTCATCACATAAAACACGGTGCAAGAAATTGATGAATTGGTCGATTAGGCTTCAGAATTCGTTTAGGTACAACAAAGTGTTGCGTCCAACATCACCTTATCCTAAGCTAGACGTGATTTTGAACATCCGAGTTTGCTAATTTAGTCACACACAATATCTTGTTGTTTCAACCTACTTGATTAATCAAAAACCCTAATGTCTTAGGCGAAATCAACCAATCAAGAGATGAAGAATAGAAACTCAATATGGATGCACATGACTTAGTTCCCATGTCTAGTAAATCTGACCTATGTGGGTTTTAGTTCAGTTCAAGTTCAATAAAGTTGCCAAATCTTAGAACTATCCCATGGTGATCAATCACAATGTAGCATTAAGTTAAGAATTATAATCATGCATTAATCATACATATGTACTTTATTGTAAAAAGCATCGGTCTTCCTACATAAAAAGCATCATATCTGTAATATATATATATGGAACGTATCAAATGAGATGAGAGGAGTGTTTACATAAGAGGATGAGAGGAGTGAATACTAATCATAAATCAAATAATGAATGACTAAGATTAAAACAAAAAGTCAGGTGACTTTTTTAAGTGGTCATATGATCACTAAATAACTTTTAATCATGATCATCCATGTATGGTTGTATAGTTCAGATTTACTCATTTCACCCTCTCATATTAAACATTCCTCTCACTTGATACATCCCATATATATATATTTTAATTTTCATGGATTGTTAATTTTCTTTTACATAATAGAATGTACCACCACTAGTGTATTTACCCGTGCTCGCACGAGTTAGCTGTATGGGTTGTAAATGCATCTAACGTGTAAGAATAAATTTGAAGTTTTTTTTAAAATAATTATTAGCAGATTTAAATTTTTCAAAAACTATTATAGATAATTCATTATGAAGTAGAGAATATATGTATTTATACGTGTACTCTAATTTTAAAATATAACAAATAAAACAAAAAAAAATCGGTTCTATTTTTTTTTTCTATTTAGAGAAGATTTTGCAACTATGAATTTTAACAAAAAAAAATAGTGCACACAATTGACAATCGAATGATTTATCTAAATTACTATAAAATAAATTCAAAATAAAATACATGAATAAGAGATAATCAATTATCTATGTTGGACAACAAATTAATCCTAGAATAAATTATGGTTTCTTGTGTAATACATATTGATTTAGCATTTATTATACTTAAACATAAACAATTATGTGAATGTTTGAATGCTGAAAATATTTATATTCCAAAGGAATACCGAAAATTTTTAAATTTTAATAATATATAAGAGATAAAATATATAAATTATGAAAAAATATAAAAATTAAATTTAACATTACATAGTTATGATGTTTAATTAAAATACTATGATGTGCATACTAAAATCAATCATTCATGAAAAGTTATAAAATTAATAGTAACCAAATTTTTATGGCAAAATATTTATAATTATAAAAGTAATAGTATTTGAGAATAATTTCGTCAAATCACTTAAATAAACACTAATTAATACATTTTAGTATTTAATGATTATAAAGATTTTTTAACAGAAAGAGAGAGCAAAATTCTTAAAAAAAATAATTAAATCACTTAAATAAACACTAATTAATGTCTTTTAGCATTTAATAATGAGGAGGGATCAAGTTACTCAAAAGTGACTTTTTACTTTTTAGAGTTACTCACCATCCTCACCATTTATTTTATTTTAATCCAATGGTCTCTATCAATTTTTAATTAAATATCATGTGATTTTTTCTTGCCTTTTTATATCACGTAATCTTTTTGATAAAAAAATATCATGTAATCTTTTTTTCCCTCTTTTTTTTATCACATAATCATCCGTAAACAAGAACATATATACGCAAAGGAAAAAAATTTAGTAGATGAAACAACGCCCAGGAAAAAAAATATAGCATATGAAACAAGCCATTACCAATTTTATTTTGACCAAAAAACAAGTGAACCAACAATTCTTTGCTTTGATGTTGTTGTATTATTTATGCATTCGAGTGAATTCGTGTACCTCAGAAGTTGCAACCGGAAGTGAATTCCAATCAAGAATGTATAAACAGGGTAGAAAAATATATCAAAAAGACCACACCTGAACATATTATGGTCCAGAAACATGGGGTATATTAATCCCACTTTAATTCCTTTTTTTTTTTTTTTTTTGCAAATTTCTGATTCTTTCATCGCTTCCACCAATCATTGTTTTTTTTCTTGGTGAGGTTTACCGTACCCTATTGGCTTTTCTTCTGGGCTTTATTTCTTTGCTCATTAATTTAATGGTGATTCCTTGGATCAAAGTTTAATTCACACTTTGTCCTCTGATTTTTTTCTCTTGGTGTGCTATTTTCAGAATGTGAGTGTATTATTTTTGAAAGATTATCTAAGAAAGAAAGGGAATAAAAATCACACGAGATCCTTCGCAAATTAATAGAGACCATCAGATTAAAATAAAATAAATGGTGAGTGTGACATCCTTCTTTTGTAAATAAATCCCAGATAACGATAAGAATATTGATTAAATAGTAATTGAATATTAAGAATCTTAGTTGGAATTAAGTTGGATTTAAAATGACTCATTGAAGGCCTAGAAAACCTTAAAATCGTCTAGAGGGACGAAAACGGAACTCTACCCTATAAGTATCGTCGCGACGCGACGGAGATTTCAAGGGATACCATCGCGATGCGATGGACGAAAGTCAGGTAAGTTGATTATAGAGAGAAAAGTGAAGGTTCTGGAGGGTGTGCATCGCGAAGCGATGCAAGTCGGTGTAGGAAGGGGGGAGCTCTCCATTTGCCTATAAATAGGCCCTAAACCTCCCATTTCATCCCAAGAGCTTCCAAAGGCCTTTGGGAGAGTGTGGAGGGCGTGGAAGAGCTCCGAGGACGCGAGGAACGCGAGCGGCGACAGTCTTCTAGGTCAGGTAAGGGGGAAGATACCTTAATCTCTAGGGAAAATAGGTAGTAGAATAGGACTGTTAGCATGAGTAGGGTTCCTTAGCCCTACTAGGGGTTGGTAGTAGCAACACCTCAGGAGAGGGGTTGCGGTGTACGGTGGCTAAGGTCACTGTAGACCTATCAACTAACATAGGTTATGATTATAAGATTAATAGACAGTCGCTTGTACGACGCTAGGGATAACTCTTATTTTGTTATTTATGATATATGTTGTTGATGATATCCTTTTTATGTCTGATATTTATATGCTAGTTGCATGTAATATCTGTGAGCATGATGATTGATGTGGTCCTAGAGTCAAGTGTGACGCCCTCTAGTTAGAGGTTTGCGTATCCCTAGATGGTAATAGCAAATATTATCATCGGTACTCTGTTGTCAATGGTGGTAGTCGGGTCAGTATACCCGAGGTTGGTGTACTAAGGTACAGACGGAATGGTAATGAGATAGTCGGTGACCTTGAGGGTATGTGGACTCGGCCAAGACCTTGAAGGTATGTGGACTCGGTCTTTCCGACGAGTCTCTCCATGCCCGTGGTATTAAAGGTACGGAGTAGTTTGGAGATAGTCACTGACCTTGAGGGTATGTGGACTCGGTCATGTGGACGAGTCTCCAGGACTCCACGTCTGACAGGTGGACAATCTTGGCCATTCTCTGTATAGGGAATGTCATCCTTGCACGCAGGACGGTGCTTTACTACGGTAATTGGGTAAGGTAGTATGGGATGCCATAACCAGTGATCGGAGATGGTAGCGTATCAGGATATGTTCCCGGGACAACCAACTTATCTTACTGGGTGCCCTAAGACTGGTGATCAGTTTAGGGAGTAGGGCGTTAATGGCTCGCAGTGATCAGTAATTTGTGGTATTCTGTGTCCACTGGGTTCGTTGAGCTGGTGATCAGCTGAAAGACCAGCGAGACGTGTTAAATACGATGTGATTTGTGACCGCATGGTCGAGTTTATCAGTATGACTTATCGGTATGATTGAGTCTGTGACTATGTACTCAAGAGTCTATGATGATAGTTATGATACATACATATATATATATATGTACGGTTGTGCTTGAGCATGATAACAGGCATTCTACTATGTTATTTTCCTGTTTGATGGAGGTTAGTGTTTTCATGTGTATCTTTATTGTATGTTATTATATAACAAATGGGCAAGAACAACCTGTAAGAAGTGGATGGAAAATTTTTTGAGTAGCCTGCTTGGAGGCAAAGATGAATACGTACGTCACAACCAGTGTGTCTTTTGTCACCCATGTGGGTGTAGAGTCATGTTTGTACTTGTATAAGTGATATGTTTTGTAATAAATGAATTATGTTTAACTACTTTTGTACTAAATAAATAAAGTTACGCCATACCTCAATAAGGTGATACAGTGAGGATGGGAAGTAACTCTAAAATGTTACTCTTGGAGTAATTTGATACCTCATCTTTAATAATTATAAAGATCTTTTCTTAAATAAAAGTTGAATATACCTACAAGCATACATGGAGTTTTGACGGGTTGCCTCTGCAATATTCATAAAAAATGTTACATTTTTTGTTTCGAATTCGATTTATTTATCTTTAAATGCTATAATTTCATTGAAAAGAAAACAAACAATTTTTTTAGAAGATACTGTGAGAAAGTTCATGCTGAATATGCCTGCGAGCATAAATGGAGTTTTGACGGATTTTCTCTGTAATGGTAATAAAAAAGATTGTATTTTTTTAATCGATTTATTTATCCTTAAAAAAAAAATTCACTGAAAAGAAAATAAACAAAATTTTGTTTGGACAAGACACTATGAGCAAACATGGAGTTTTGACAATTTGTTTTTACAATGTTCATATAAAAAGGTTGTATTTTTTTTTTTGAAATCGATTTGTTTATCCTAAAAAACTGAAATTTCACTAAAAAGAAAATAAACAATTTTTTTGTACAAGAAACTATGGGGAAGCTCACGCCGAATATATCTCCGATCATTCATGGAGTTTTGACAGTTTGTCTCTACAATGTTCATAAAAAAGGTTACATTTTCGTGGTTTTAAATCGATTTATTTATCATTAAATATTGTAATTTCACTTAAAAGAAAACAAACAAATTATTATTTGAATAAGATACTGTAAGAAAACTCATGTTGAATATGCATGCGAGCATGCATGTAGTTTTGACGGGTTATCTTTGCAATATTTGTAAAGAAGGTAGCATTTTTTTTGTTTTGAAATCGATTTATTTATCCTTAAAAACTGTAATTTCACAGAAAAAAATTGTTAACAACTTTTTTGAACAGAAAGTAAGGAAGCTTACGTTGAATATATCTGCGAGCATACAAGTAGTAGTTTTGATGGGTTGTCTTTGTAATGTTCATAAAAAATCTTACATTTTTTCCAAATAATTTTATTTATCTTTAAGTACTATAATTTTACCAAAAAAAAAACAAACAATTTTTTTGACAAGAGATTGTAAGAAAGCTCACATCCAATATGTCTGCGAGCACAAATAGAGTTTTAACAGGTCGTCTGTGTAATATTCATTAAAAAGTATTACATTTTTTGTTTTGTAATCGATTTACTTATCCTTTAAAAATGTAATTTCATTGAAAAGAAAGTAAATAAAATTTTGTTTGGACAGGACATTGAATATGCCTACAATGATACAAGGAGTTTTGACAGGTTGTCTCTACAATGTTCATAAAAAATTGTTACATTTTTTTAACCGATTTATTTATACTTAAATACTCTAATTTCACTGGAAAAAACATTTTTTTCACAGGAGACTGTGAGGAAGCTCATGTCAAATATGTTTGCAACCATACAAAGAGTTTTGACGGGTTATCTTTGCAATGTTCATAAAAAAAAGGTTACATTTTTTGACTTCGAATCGCTTGAATAATGTAATTTCACTGAAAAGAAAACAAACAACTTTTTTTGGACAGAAGACTGAGAAAGCTCACGCTAATAATGCCTGTGAGCATATATGGAGTTTTAACAAGTTGTTTCTACAATGATCATAAAAAAAGTTTCATTTTTTTGTTTTAGTAATAGTAATAGTATACTTATCCAAAGAAATTATAGTTGTAATAGTAAAAATATTACTACGTACATTGCACAGTCACACGTGTAACGCACGAGTGTATTACGAGTTACTTTAATTAGAAGAATTGTGTTCGTGTTACCTTAATACTACCAATACTTTTAATAATCTTACAATTTTTATGACACGAATAAAAAAAATTCAAATGAAAAATACGGAATTATTATCACAAACTCTGTTTCCCCTACATTGCACGGGTCAAAAATCTAATAATGATAAATAGTATCTGTCAAAAAAATTAATGATGAATAACGACTGACAATTGATATAATTAATAAATAAAAATAGATAAGTCATTGAAGGGAATATATTAATGATTTACAATGTGAAATTATTGTTTGTTATGCGGTAATAACGATTGTTATAATTAAAAAATATAACTAAAAATAATTAAAATTTATTTAGGCAAAAAAAATAATGATTCTTATATTTGTCATATGATTTAGAAAATATTTTGATTGAATGACAAAATTCCAGATATGAGAATTAATTGATTGATATGCTTTAATTTATTACATTTTGAACTTGAAATTGATTTAATTCAAATTTGATTGAATGGTAAAAGTCAAGATATGAACATTAATTGATTGATATGCCTTAATGAAATATCATGAATTAAAAAAATAAAAAATAAAATATTTTGCACTCATGCGGGAAAAGAATGAATGTGGAACTGACATGTGGAGTGAGCCTACGTGGCGAAACTCTATTTTATATAATATAGTAGATATCTTTTAGAATTCTTTTGTAAAAAAAAAAAATCTTTTAGAACTCCTAAAAATAGTTTACGTTTTCTAAATTACTAACATTTTTTATATATTACTCAGTTTTACAAAATACATATATTTATAAATATTAATACATAATTATAGTTTTATATAATTTTTTTAGATTATGAATAATCTAAAATTTCTAAAGCAATATAGTTGATTTATTGTTTTTCATATTATTTAAATATTTTATAATTCTCAGTGATTATCTGTATGTGTATGATTTGGTATTATCAAGGATGAGTACACAAACATGTCCCATGCAAAGGAACGAAAATATGAGAATATTTTTTTGAAATTAATTTTGAGATATACTACAATTATGAGTTGATTGTGCAAGACAACACTGTAGTATATTACCTTTCATTTATACAGATTTAGTGTACAAAACATTTATAATTATTTTTATGATTTTGTACATTTTAAATAAAACAAATTTATAAATAGCAAATATTTAGTTTTAGATTACACATATGTACATATTTAAGAATTTTGATTTAATAACACAAAAAATATTTATTATTTGTTAATTTACTTTTTTGTAACACAAATAAAATTCAGGTATATTATATATACAAATTATATAATTCCAGGATATTTTTTAGTTATACAGTGTGTGGTATTAAATGATTATTCTCTGATATAAACATGATTTTTTTTAACCAAAACAAAATTCAATTTGTTCGGTAACTATGTTAAAAAATTAAAATCTATTCGACTGATGTATATATTATAAATAGACGTTTATAACTCTTATAATTTAATAAGTATAATTTTTTATTGTATGTTGAACTCTTAATTTAATAATAAATATATACTAATTTAAATTAGATCAATTGTAATCATGTATATCTGTTATGCACGTTGACTTTGATAAAAATAAAGTTAGTTTGAAATATTTGTTCAATATATATGATTTATTTTATTTTATCTATATACCTTTTCCAAAGAAATTAATTACTTATATTAAAAGAGAAATTTACTGCATTGCAGCCGCTAGGTCTCTTAGTGCTCTCTTTTCTCTCTTTGACTCTTCTTTTTCTCCTTCTTATCCACCACCCGAGGGGGGGTGGTTTTCGGCCATTTTTGGTCTGAAATCACCCCTCTATACCTTTTTTTTCTTTTTATTTAAATAAGTGGTTTTCCACATAGATCTGGTTTTTTTTTTGTGTTTTTCCTTTGATTTAGTCGTCTTTGTGCGGCGTTGTGTTGTTCATCGTCTTGGTGCAGCTTTGTTTTGTTTTCCCGTCTTGTTACGATGTTCATTTGGTTCAGATTGGCCGATCAGTTTTGAACTATTACAGATCTAATGAAGACTTGGGCGTCAACGTTGTAGATCTGGTGACATGGGTATTTCAGTCACTTTGATTTTGTCATAATTGTAGGAATTTGCCGTTTTGTGCTATTAACCTGAGTGTTGTGAGTTTGTTTGCAGATTCATCCTCTTTGGTTTTTAGCGATATTGAATTTGTGATGTATTTGATGTATTTATCAATTTGAATGAATGAATATCTTTTTTAGTCAAAAAAAAGAAAATAATTACTTATAAATAACATGTTAAAGAGAGTACTGTTGTTTTATTAAAATCAACTATATCTATTATTTATATTTAAATCAATTATAATCATATTAATAAGATTGTTTTATATAAATATACTTAATTTTTTACAATAGTAAAAAAAATTACTTATAAATAACATGTTAAAGGGAGTATTGTTGTTTTATTAAAATCAAGTATATCTATTATTTATATTTAAATCAATTATAATCATGTAAATCTATTAATAAGATTGTTTTATATAAATATACTTAATTTTTGACAATATTTTAATATCTAATGTTTTCTATTAACAATTTATTAATAATTAGTAATTATTTACACATTAATTATTTTAAAAAAAGTGATGTTTTGGAAAACCAATGATATATGGTATTTTTAAGTAAATCAAATGGTACCAAGAAACATGTATGACCTTTAAACATATTTGTATTACTTAAAGTCACAAAATTTCCATGCGATCTACTCGCAGTGCATACTCTAGAGTAATTGACTCGTGCTATGCACGAGGTAATTAATGTTGATAAAAAAGAGATATTTGATCCAAAAAATAAATTATTTTATTTAACATATGTTATTAATAAGAAAGAAGTGAACAATATTTTGTAAAAAAATATTAAGATTTCAGATTTTAAACTTATTCGGAGAATGCTCATTCCGGAGAACTAACTAAAATTTATCTCTGAGTGTAAATTTTCTCATTCATTTATGTAAAATTTTATTCTCACATGTAATGCTTTATTTAAGATTTTTATATATTTTTATATTTACCAATTTACGGATAGGAATTAATATTTTTTGTGTAAACTATTGTGTTGGATGTAATTTTTCTCTTATGGGGGTGTTTGTTTCAAGTGTAGAATTATATATCCAGGAATGATGTTCCAAGGAATCATGTTACTAGGATTATTATTCCTAGGAACAATTCACAAATGTGTTTGGTAATTACTTGATATTCCTAGGAATTTTTTGAAAAATTTATTTAGTTTAAATGTAAAAAATTAAAAAAATAGGAAGAAGTGGAAAATTATTGTCAGTTATATTTATTCCCATGGGAATAAAAGATTCCCACCCATCTATCATGAGAATGTGAAACAGGGAAACATGTGTAAATTTTATTCATTGGAAAAAATAATACCTAGGAACAATTTTCTTAAACTTGTACCAAACATGGGAATGTTATATTCCCAAGCCCACTTTCTCAAAAAAATTTGAATTCCAAGCAATGGATACTTTGTAATCCAGTAATTACCATTCGTTCTATTAATTGCAATTAAACTCGGCCCAATCTTTTACTAAAAGGATTGAGCCGAATACAATACACAATACAAAGATACTTTATATATATTGAATTTCATTTTGTTATTAATAGCTAAAATAGAATAGATAAATATTTATCTAGATATACACCAGGTCTTAAATAAAAAAAAATATAAGGAACAAAAATGAAACGTTTCTATTCTTGGGTTGTATCTATAATGAATCCTATGGATCTTTTTGATTTGTATATTTTTTTTCTATCCCACAGTTTCGTTTCGGATCATGGATCGATCTAAATATCATAACTTTTGTTATCCATCCTGTATATTGCCTTCTTTTCGTGTTGGAATAGAAACTTATTAAGCAGACGATATCTTATGAAAAAAGTTCTTCTGATTCATAAAAGCGAACAATTGTAGATACCTTGAAACAAACACTCGTTATGTGTTTTTTTTGAAAAATGTCCAACCCTGTATCTTATGCTATACTATACTAAAAGAAAATTGAAATTTTCTTAGATAAAAAATATTTGAATTATTTTTTACAATATATCTATAGGCACATGCAACGGATTAAATATACTTAAAAAATTATAAACTTTATATTAAAAATTATATTAATGTATTATTTCTACTAAAATATTCATTTAAAGTAAATAAAATAATAATGCTATTTCATGTAAAACATTCAATATCATTGTGATAAAATTTTATTATATAAATAAAGTACCAATTAATTTGTACAAGATATTAATATGTTTTGGTGTAAATTACTTGTCTCTATGAGATATTTTTCTCTTAGGTTAATTAAGAACAAAAATTAAAATTATTCAGAATAAAAGTCTTATTCAATCATTAATAATAACATATCTATAGCAAGATGGTTCATGCCACGCATGATGTATAATATTGAATTAACACGTTATTGTGATAACATGTTCTTTCATGTAAAACATTCAACAACATTGCGACAAATTTTTATTACATAAATAAAGCACCAATAAATTTTTACACAGATATTAATATGTTTTCGTATAAAAAATTTATCTCTATGTGATATTTTCTCTTAGGTTCATTAAGACCAAAAATTAAAATTATTTAGAATAAAAGTCTTATTAAATCATTTATTTTACATTAAATATTAATAACAACATATCTATAGCAAGATGGTTCGTGCTACGCATGGTTTATAATATTGAATTAACACGTTATTAGTATTAAAATATTCATACATCTAGTAATTTTAATTATAGTGTTATTTTATCTATATAAAATGATTATATCTCTGTCATATATTTATATGCTCTTACATTATCATATTTTATTTATATTTACTTCTATGACTTAGACATTAATGTGTCTTCTTGTATTTTTATAAAATCTTTGAAATTTTTAATATATAAGAATTTGAGAAAAAAATCTATGAAGATTTATCAACCAAAAATTATAAAAAAATGAGTCATTACAATCATGGATCATGTAACATTTTTCAAGTTACCAACTACTATTGTCCAGTATAAATAGCTGGTTAAATACTTTGTAAATTATAAAGTTTAAAATAGAATATAAGGAAAAATTTATGTTAATCTATCCAATCTTATTTTTATATGTATTTTGTCGGGGGGAAAACCGGCACATGGTTAAACATATGGGTTGCAAGTGTATTTAAAGTGCACACAACAATTTATGGGAAATTTCTTTTTCTAAAATTATAGAATATCTCAAATTTTAAGTAAAATGATGTGGAATATTTATTACCTAGAAAGTAAAAAGTATGATCACACTGAACTTATATTTATGCTTTCCTAATGCAGTTAGAAAATATCTCAAAAAACATAAAGAAAAACCTGAAAAAAAGTCATTGAATGTATAAACCACACAAAAAGTAGAATTTAAACACAAAAGATTACACTAAAACAGAAAAAGAAAGAACAAAAAAAGAGAAGTGAAATATACGACAAAATTATTAGTGTGGAATATAGCAAAAAACCCATAAAAGAGAATACTTGATCATATCCAATTTATGTATAAAAATGAAAAGAATAGTAGATGACCAATACTGATACGGTTCCAAGAATCCTACATAAAGTTTATAATTAAACTTAATATATTTTAAAATGAAACACACACATACACACACACATATGATTACACCAAATTTATTATTACATTGAACTTAATATATGTTCAGTTGATTTCAAGTAAATTGTAATTTTTAGCATAGTAATTTAGACATTAATGTGTTTTCAAATAAATATTCAATCCTCATGTAAAATATTTTGATTCTATAATTTTAATATGAAAACATATTAATATAGATATTAATATGTTTTTATTTACATTAACATATGTGTGTTATCAATTTTTGTACGTTATATAAAAAGTGATAAAAATTCAAAACGATTTCCCAAACTTAATAAAAAGATAGTAGAAATGAATTTTTCATAAGAAGTATAATTCTGAATTTATATTTAAATTGTTATAATTTATTTTATCAAGGAAAAATTTATCAATGAAAGATTAAATACTAAAAAAATGAAATACAATTTATTAATAAAATTCATTTTAAAGAAGTCATAATTTTACACTAACTATTTTTTTTGAAAATTTTTATAACCAAAAACAAAAGAAAATATGTAAAAATCAAGACAAATTTACGTTAATTTTTTTTTAAAATTGACGTAATGTTTAAAACTTTGAAAGAGGTGAAAAACTTTGTTTATTTAAATTTAAAAAAATTTCACTTTACCAGTTATCAAGTAACATTTTTTAAGGTAAAACTTTTTTATTACGTCTATAAAAAATCTTTAAGGAAAAGCTTTTTTTTATAACTTTAATATAAAATAAAATTACTTTAAAGTAATTTTTGACAATATTCTTTTGTATTACTTATATTGTTATCGATTTTAATTGATACTACCCGCAGTCCATTATTCTTGGTAGATGTATTCGATATGGTTCATATTTTTATTATTGAGATTGATAGTGAAATTTAAAGAGATGATCATACGATCGTAATCATAAGTTCCAGTTAGTCATAATTTGAGGATCAAACGCTTATGATAATTAATTTCCTGTTTTGTGGCTGCCAAAACCAGATTCTCGCCTGTTTTTTTAATTTTATTTGATTGTTAGACTTGAATATGGGATCATTTATAGGGATACCTGGCCTTTTTTTTTTTTTTACAAAACATATAGTTGACTCGGTATTTTATTATAACTATTTATAATACGATTTGTTAGCTACGTTAATTGCACTGTCCGCTGTTTGATTTTAGGAATCTTTTAATTTGATGGTTTGGTGTGATAATTAAATGGGTTAGGACCGGGCTTTTGTCTTATTAGGGTTTTCTTGCTTAATTGGATGGATTTATAAGGCAAATATAGGGATGTCGTAATCAATACGGGAAAAAACGTGTATTTTTAAGGAAATATTATGGTAATTGATACACCAGTAATTCATTTTTTTGGTCTGATAATTAAATGGGTTAGGTCCATATGTTGTCTAATTAGGGATTTCCAGCTTATTGGGATGGATTCATAAGGCAAATATAGGGATATGGTAATTAATACCAAAGAAAACATGTTCCTGTTGTCTTGAATAGCAATTAGTCGCAGATCGGCTAACTTCCAAAACGGTGATTCCCTTTTCTTCAAGCGATTACGCCAAGGAAGGAACTCTGTTCCTTAGCTATGGGTCCCTGAACTCACTCCAGAAAGGTTTAAGTCGATGAATTAAGATAAAAACTGGGACATAAAGGTAAACATAAATGCGAATAAAAGCTTGAGCGAAAAATATAAGTTGTTTGATTGATTGATTGCCTCAAACTTATTTACAACTTGGGTATTTATAGTAACAACTAAGAACTACCCCTATATGCCACGTTCAGCTGGCTAACATTGATAAACTCCTAGTTGACAGTTATTCGGCTGAGTAGTGCCATATTCCACTAACCACGATCCTAAAATCTAAGCGCCACTTCACATCATGGCCACGTCTCAACCAACGTCTGTTTCAGCATGAATCTTATCCTTCTGTCCCCTTGCTCAGCTCCTAAAAACTTGGAGATAATTCTGAATTTGATTAATTTTGAATTTAAATTAATTCAAAATTAATCTCCATAACTTTCGACTCATGGAGCAATTCAAGAATCTGACCCAGTGAATGACTTCACGCTAGCCCAATAGGCCCAATATCTTCATATTAATCCACTAAGCCTAAGGCCCTTGCCTAGCTCTTGGTTTCCTGTTCTTGGCTTTATTAGCTGCAAATTCATGTGTGCAATTAATAACGCCTTGATCGACTATTTGATCCACTCGGCTGTGGCTGGCTTCGGTTAATTCTAAAGAACATTTTTAGGTGTAAACACATGCCCCCCTACGCTGTCTTTAGCCGGTAACTTTAAATTTAGGCTTGAGGCGGCGTAATGATTCAAGTCAAATCACTCCTTTTATCATAAATGCAAGGTAATCCATTTGCAACAAACTTTTAAACAGTGCAACGGTCCGCCTTATCCATCCGATTTAAGCGCCTTTAAATCCCACTATCAGTGATTCTTCCATCTCTTTAAATACTCACTAGCCGAATTACCTCTCACGCTTACTACCAGCCCTAAATCCTGTAGCTTTCACCGTCCTCCAACCTTCGTCTTTCACCTACAAACCAGGCCCACCATGTCTTCTGCTTCTGATTCTCAAAACCAATCTTATGCACACGATAGCGAACAGTCTTCTTCCTCCTCTGTGAACCTTGACCGCTCCCTCAGCCCCCCTGAGGCTCCTGATTCTGGCCTTTAATCTCCCCTGTTCGAGATTCAGGACTCTCTTTCCTTGGCTCCTTCCACTTCAGATATGAGTGAAGGAGTGGTCTTTCTGAAGGAGTATATGGCTCCTTCTCTCTACGCATTACCAATCTCCTGTGATTGGTTTACCACGAAGTCTAAACCTACTGACCTTCGTTCATGGCCTCGTTCGTCTCAACCCTACCTTGATTGGGTGAATCGGCTGAAGGCTGCCAAATCTGATAAATGGAGGCAGTGGGGTCTCTATGACATGATTATGTTATCGACTTAGGATATTCCCCTTAACCTGGAGTTGCTTTATGGCTTCTTCGGCTATTGGAGTATTGCTACCAACACCTTTACCTTCCCATGGGGCATGGTTTCCCCTACTCTCCTGGATGTGGCGGCTATTTTGGGGCTTAGATCACAGCGATGATGTCTCTCTCACTATTCCTTCAAAATTCAGGCGGGATTCCACTTCTCAAAGAACACTTCCGGTATTCTAATTTCCTTGCCAATAATGCCAAGTCAGGAGGATGCGTGTGGATCTTGAACACAACGCATTTCTTACGTGCAGTTCAGCAAGTACCTTCTCTGCTCCAGTTCTATTGTCGTGGTTCAAGAGTTACAGCTTTATGTAGCCCTTGCCAACTCTGATGGCAACTTTTCCTGGGGAACCCTTTTCCTTTCCTATCTCTACCGCTGCCTGTTTGCCATCATGGATCGGCTGCAAAGAGGTGAAGACATTAAGAACGTTCAGGGACCACTCTGGTTCTTGCAACTCTGGATAGTGCTCTACTTTCCAGAGTTCATCGACTCACGTTTCAACCCTAGTGTTCTTCCTCAGGGTGCAAGTGTTTTGGGTACCCACTTGGTACTCACTCCCTGTGAGCCCTCTTATGCTTTCACTGTGGCCACCAAGCTCTTTGGCCTAACCCGAATAGCCACTGACTGGCGTCCTGTCTTGGAGAAAGGTATTGGGCCTTTCTGGATTTTCTCTACCAACGAGCCTCTCCCAGTCGAACAACAAAACCTATTGGAGCTCAACTGGAGTTCAGTCTTGACTTCTCGTGACTTGCTTTGTGGCCTTAAACCCACCTCACGAAATAACAAGTCCTCGGCTGAATTCTACTTCCCCAACTGCGTGGCGAGGCAGTTTGGGTTGTTACAGCATATACCTCTGCCGTATGACTCTATGGTAGGGAGCCTGGGTCGGCTGCCCTTTGGTGCCAATGACGTAATGGAGGTGGTCTCTACCAACTTCAAAAGAATTCAGGCTTTCCGTTTCATCCCTTTCACTCCAGTGTCTGGTGAAACTTCCGCTTTCGCCAATTGGTGGCCATCAGTGAAGGACAGACTGTTCCCCGATCGGCTGGATAGATATGCAACCCGATTAATCCTCACTGATGTCGCCGAAGCAATGAGGCTATCGAGCCAACCAAAACACACTCCCGTTAAAACCAAGCCTCAGGTACAGGCTCAAACCCAAAAACGGGCTTCTACCCGGATGAGAACCCCGGTATACCAACCAAGTAAGTACCTTTACATTCGGCTCTTTGTGGTTCTTGCTTTTAATTCAACGTAGTCTCTTACTTTTCTTGTCTTATGGCAGCTACCACCACTACTCCACAATTCATTGTCGTTGAAGACGACCCTGTTAGCCCTCCCTCCAAGAAAAGAATAAGGGCCCCTGGCATTGTAATAGAAGAACCTGCCCAGGTGCAGGCCAAGCCCAAAGAAAAAACACATTCGGCTAGTAAAGGGAAACAGCCGAAGGTGAAGGTAAATATATTATCCTTATCCCCCTTTTCTTAATATTTTTTGTTAGCCTGAACCTAATCAAACCACCTTGTTTTCAGAAACCACGTGTGGAAATTCCTTTTCCGTACGTCCAAGACTTTGCTGAGGGCGCTAGCTCTCAATTTCCTCCAATGGTACAACCGATTTCTTATTCCTTTCAACATATATTGTTTGCTTATTCAATCGGCTAACCATCACCTGTCACAAGATCCCCACCCACAACCTGAAGAGGTCGTTTATGAGGCTCCCCGGGTGCCTTCACCTCCCATGACTCTGCGGTGGCTATCTCGGAAGGAGGAGTTGACCAAGTACTTTACCTCTGCTGACCCCTATTCAATGGCTTCCTCTCCCATATCCAACCACTTGGAGAGAGTTAATGCCGCATTGATGGGGGAGATACCAACCAACAGGGAACAGATCGCTACTTTGAGAACTTCTTTGTTCAAGCTAGCCAATTCAGCTGATATCCCTGCAGCTAGCCAGGAGGTATACAATACTTTGGCCCTCCAACTGAGCAGTTTATCTCAACAATACGGGCGCTCACGGGAAGTTCATGACATGACGTCTCATGACCTCCAACGCTTGAGGGATCTCTAGGCGCAGAAAACTCATTTCCAGAACTCCTTCATGACCTTGGAGAAGGATCGCCAGGAAACTCTGACCCAACTTAAGGACACGGATCAAAGGTTATCCATTTTGTCGGCTGAATTAGAGAGGATTAAGAAGGAGATAGCGGAGTTGAACCCTCAATCGGCTGCTCTAACTGAGAAACTCCGTTCCAACTCTCAGCAACGTTATGATCTCTTCAAGCAATCTTCCTCTCTAGACCGTGACTTGGCAGTATTAGGTGCTCAGAGGACGTGTCTAGAACAAGATCTTGAAACTAGCAGCGCTGGGTTAGCTGAGGCCACTCAAGCCTGGAGCTCCTTTAAGCATCAGCTGGATGAGGCTAGGAGACAGGAAGCTGTTGTGGCAGCCGATCCTCCAGCCACCCAACAAGGTGATTCTGAAGATGCTATCGTCCCGCCAGTGGAGGCATTGGTTGACGCACCAACATCTGAGCCCACCATGGATGTAGCTGAGCTTCGACTACGACTGATGCTCCTGCATCGTCAGCCGATCCAGGTCCTGCCCCAATTGGAGAAAAATCAAGTGATGATCCTGAGGCTGCAGCTTCCTAGCTTTAATATCTTGTGCTGAATTCTTGTAATTTTTGGCTAGGTGGCCAACCTGTGGTCACCAAAAACAATTGCCTTTTTATGTTAATGCAGCTACTTTTAATTCTCCAATATGCCTTCCCACATAGTGGGATAGTATCTCTTAAGATGTTTTCCATTTATGCTTCTATTTAGTTCTTCGCCTTGCATGTTAACTAGCCGATAGGCACCACCGTGATAAGCTTTGCTAACAACAAATGGTCCTTCCCAATTTGGTGACCATTTCCCAAATTTGGGATCCTTGATCCCAATAGGTAGTATGGTTTTCCAAACGAGATCTCCTTCAACAAACCTTTTTGGCTTCACATGTTTGTTATAAGCCCTAGCCATTTTTGCTTGCTATGCTCAATTTGGTCTAAAGCCATGAGTCGATCTTCGTTAGCAGAATCTAACTCCATTAACATGGCACGTTGATATTCATCTAGACTTAGCAGGTTTTGCTTTGCTACCCTTAACGAAGTCACATTTATCTCTAAGAGTAACACTGCATCTTGACCATATGTCACCGATCACGGTAAAACCGGTTACCTTGCACTTGGAATTCCTCACGGCCCACAATGCTTCATTCAGTGTCTTATGCCACTTCCTTGGCTTGTCCTCAATGTTCTTCCTGATTATATCAATAAGAACTTTGTTGGTTGCCTCTGCCTGCCCATTGGCTTGAGCATAATAAGGGGATGAGTGAATTAACTTAATCCCAAATTGTTGCGCGAAGGCCACCACTCTCTCCTCAGTGAACATAGTACCTTGATCTGTGGTGATGGTTTCAGGTATTCCAAATCTATAGATGATTTGGCATTGTATAAACCTAATCACCTCATCCTGAGTCACATTCACCATTGGCTGGGCCTCTACCCATTTGGTAAAGTAGTCAGTCGCAACTATGATAAACACATGCCTCTTGGATGAAGGTGGATAGATCTTGCCTATTAAATCCATGGCCCATCCCCTGAATGGCCAAGGTTTTATCACTGGGTGGAGGTTTTCGGCTGGAACCCTTTGAATTGGACCATGCAGCTGACACGCCTCACATCCCTTGGCATATTGATAACAATAAGCTGTAATGGTAGGCCAATAATATCCATGTCTGTATATCGGCCATTTCATGGTGGGTCCAGCCCTGTGAGATCCACAGATTCCTTCATGTACTTCTCCCATGACCTTCATGGACTCCTCTTTGTCAATACACTTAAGTAATACCCCGTTGATGGTTCTCCTGTAGACTTCATTGTCTACCAATACATATTTAAGTGCCTTCTGCTTGAGCTTAAAATCAGTACTGCTTGAAGGATCTTTAAGATAGTCGATTAATTCCCGCTTCCAGGAGTCGATCGTTCCTATAGTTGCACACTCCCAGGTTGGGTATTCTTCCTGTTTTACTTCGACTATTATGTCTTTGTACCCTGAGGCTTGTTGGGCCAAATCATTAGCCTCTTCATTCTCTTCCCTAGGAATGTGCTGTACTACTGCATCAGCATACAAGCGCAATAGCCTGCTAGATGTTTCATAGCACTCTTTCAAGTTAGGGTTATTACATCTATATTCCCCAGTTAGCTGTTTTATCACCAACTGTGAATCTCCCCTGACTTGAACATAATTTGCTTTCATGGCTGCCAAGATCTTAAGCCCCAAAATCAGGGCTTCAGATTCGCCTTTGATTATTAGAATTCCCAAGATCCAGCTGACACATGAATTTCCAACTTTTCCCTGCTGGGTCCGTAATGGTGATGCCAGCACCTACCCCCCTTTCCCTTCTTGACCCGTCAAACGTCAACACCCAAGGTTTCAAGTTAATACATGCAACGTGTTCGGCTAACGGGTCATTGACTTCAACACAAGGGTGCTGAGCCAAGAAATCGGTTACTGCCTGACCTTTTATTGCTCTTAATGGAACGTATTTCAACGCAAAAGCATTTAACTTAATGGCCCATTTCATTAGTCGACCCTATAGAACAGGCCTATTAAGTAAATATCTAATGATATCAATTTTGCACAAAACCAATACTTCCTTAGGCAACAAATAATATTCAAGTTTTGTACAAGCATAGAACAATGATAAACATAATTTCTCAATAGGGGTATATCTGGTTTCGGCATCATTCAAGATGCGGCTGAGATAGTATACAGCTCTTTCAGTCCCATCCTTAGCATCCTGCGCGAGCAGACAGCCGATTGACTCTTCTTCTGCAGCTATATACAATTTGAGTGGCCTTCCTGACACCGGAGGTGTTAGCACAGGAGGTCTGGCCAACCCTTGCTTAATTTGATCAAAGGCCTGTTGTTGCTCTCTCCCCCATACCATATCCTCCGTATCCTTTAATTTCAGCAAAGGGGAAAAAACCTTCATCTTCCCAGCCGAATTAGCTATGAACCTCCTTAGGAAATTGATCTTGCCAATCAAACTTTGCAGTTCCTTCTTGTTCCTAGGAGGTCTGGCCTCCAGGATAGCTTTCACCTTGTTCTTGTCTACTTCTATTCCTTGATGGTGGACCAAAAATCCTAGGAAATTGCCAGCTGCCACTCCAAAAGCACATTTGGCCGGATTCATTTTCAGCCCATGGGCTCGCATCCTCTTTAGGGCCTGCTCTAGATCGACTAGGTGGCTTTCAAAACCCTCAGACTTGACAACCACATCATCTATGAACACTTCCATGGTTTTGCCGATCAAGTCATGAAAAATGGAGTTCATGGCTCTTTGATAAGTGGCTCCTGCGTTCTTGAGCCCGAAAGGCATGACCACCCATTCATAGATCCCCAATGCTCCTGGGCACCTGAAGGCTGTCTTGTGAGTATCTCCTTTCGCTAGAAAGATCTGGTTATACCCTGAGTATCCATCCATAAAGGTGAGAATACCATGTGTGGCTGCCGCATCGACTAACATGTCAGCCACAGGCATAGCGTACTCATCCTTTGGAGTGGCCAAGTTCAAGTTTCTGTAGTCAATACATACTCTTATCTGGCCTTTCTTCTTGACGACAGGGACTATATTAGATAGCCATTCAATATACCTGGCCGTTCTTATAAAGTTTGCCTTCAGTAATCTTTCAATTTCAGCTTTAATTTGAGGCATCAGTTGGGGATTGAACCTGCGAGGCGCCTGCTTGAAAGGTTTGTATCCTGCTTTGATAGGCAACCTATGTTCCACCAACTTCCTCGCCAAACCAGGCATTTCGAAGTAATTCCAGGCAAATCAATCTTTGTACCGCTGGATTAATTCGACTATCTTACCCCGTTTGTCTTCCTCAAGCAACCCACTTACCTTCACGATTCTGGGTTGTTCTAGCGTACCTAAATTGATCTCAATTAAAGGATCCTCTGCCTCAAAAGCAGGAACCGTATTGTGAAGAGGGGAGTCCAATTCCATAGGCTCGGCTGCACACGCCTTATCAGGCTCAGTTACCGCACCTTCCTCCTTGGAGAGTAGTACCTCCTCTTCCTCTTCAGTGTCATAATCTTCCATCATGGCATCCATCGCTGTGGACTCGGCCTTAAAGATTTCTAGCCGACCCAAAAGGTCTTCGAGTACCTGAGATGCCCTATTCATTAATTACCTGCGCATTGGGCCATGGCTCGGCCTGAGATCTTAGCTTGAATCCCTCATTAGTAAGGTTGCATGCTTTCCAGGCGCCCTCTTCATAATCTTCTGGGATGGCAATAGGTCCTAGGTGTGGGGAATAGAACAAGGCTTCTAGCATCTTCACTTGTAGAAAAAGGATTCTTGCCTCCCTCGACTGTCTCAACGTTGCCTCCACCCCAAAACATAAGCTTCTGATGAAGTGTGGAAGGGACACACTGACTTGTGTGGATCCACTCCCTCCCCAAGATTACGCTATAGGAAGGTTTGCCATCTACCACAAAGAAAGGCGCCTTGATGGTTTTGGGGCCCTCTTTGTAACCGGCTATCAAGACTCCAAGTGCTCTAGAAGGTTCCCCAGGAAGTGGACATTTTCATGTTGGTAGGGACTAGGTCCTCAAGACTTTTCCCAAGTTTCCTCATGGTCGTCCACAGGCATGACATTTAGCCTGACCCTCCATCCACGAAGACTCTTCCAAAAATCTTCCCGTTGATATAGGCCTTGATATAAAGGGGCTTCTGCTTCACCATTTCTTCTGTAGGTTTCTCAAACACTACCTTGGTAACCTCATCAGCCGGTGTATCGGCTAACGCTGCCCATTCTGTCTCCTCAGCAAACACGTCTCCCTCCAAACCTCCTGGTTGTGAGTTGTTTGCCCAAAACTCTTCTGGGAATAAGCTAATAGCCTCTATCTCAGCCATTAGGCCATCAGCCTCTTCATTAAACAGGAGATCCAACAAAGAATCTTCCATGATATCGTCCTGCTCCCAATACTTCTCTGGGATTGCTGAACCCTCTATAGTGACTGCCTCTTCGCCTACGTCGACTGAGGCGATGAGACCCTCTGCTTCAGGAACAGGTTCCTGTTCCATAATCGGCTCTATATTTTCGGGCACTTCCTCTTTCCCAGCTTCCTCAGCCTCCAGCTTTGGGAAAGCCTTATCCAGTGCTTCACTCACAGTTTCTAAGGGGATCTTGCTCTTTTCACTATTCTTTACATCGGCTATCATCTGCAGAGTTTGTTTCATCTTCTGAACAGACTTTATTCTTTGCATCCTCCTCTTTTGGGTTCTTGTCAACACGGCTGGCATCGCCTTTTTGTCTTTGGCATACTTATTCAAGAACCAGTGCCCTTCTTTGACGTTAGCCGGGGGTTTTAACATTCTATGAGTCCTCAACTTCTCGTCATTCCTTACTGTTATCCTCAAGGAAGACATTCCCCCTTCTACAGTGAACTCGGCTACCCTTCTTTTATCCTTGGGGACAGGTTCCTCATCCACCTTGGGTAAGGATAGCCTACCACTTTCTCTGAGAGTTAGCCGATCTTGCCCCCCAGTTTTAGCAATGGGTGCCTCACCCTTTTCCTTGTCAGGCTTCCCTGTTAGGGGTGGCGATGTGTGCTGTCCTGTTTCACTAATTCCTGGGTGAGCCTACCCGGTTTAGGTGGCTTGCCCCCTGCCTATGTCCTACCTCTGGTTGGGGTTTTCCCAACCTGTCAAAGACAGAAATCCTGGCAGCCTGAGGTTTCAGTCGATCAATATGGGTTGAGTCGGCTGATCCCTTTTTTGGTCTCCAGACTTGTTGTACAGATATCCTGTGCTTATGGCTGGGTCCTTCGTCATCGAATCCTGAGAATGATACCATGCTTATCCCAAGGGCAGGGAATGGATCAGTATCTACTGTCATGTCAGTTATTCCCTTGTCCGCAAGCTTGAACACTCCTCTTTTATCCCTTACGAATGGCCTTCACGAAAACTACGCAATTTAGAGTCGGCGTGATTATAAGAGTTGTGCCATTTGCGGTATTTCTTATCTTTTAACTCTTGTGGTGGGATCTTGTGCCCATCCGGTAGAATCTGCCTATCCTTAAGCAAGTAGTCAAAGATCTGGTCTGCCTTGGAGATATCAAAGGAGTATTCTATCTTGCCGTCTCCCGAACTTAGTTCCTTTCCCTTGGCAGCTCTTAGGGCAGGGCAAGTATAGCCTTTACCCTTCACTATTTTAGCTGTCATGATGTCTGTCGTGGAATCGGCTGAATCATCATCGGAGTCTTCGGCTTCTACAATGGACACCAACTGAGGACCTCTTCCTCTACTGGCTCGCTTCTTTTCCTTCTCCTGGATAAAGCGCTCGTCAATTATAGCCCTTGAGACCAACTGGTTTAGGTCAGTGCAAGCTTGGCCTACTAGTTTTTCCTTGAGTTGAGGATGCATGCTGCTAATAGCCATGGCTGCATATTCTATCTCAGGGAATTACACTGAACATTTCCCAGCCATTTTCCGGAACCTTTCCACAAAATCAGCAGCCGATTCATCTACCTGTTGTCTCAGGTTCATGAGATCACTTGATGACTTGGGTTGGGGCGGTAGAATCTATCATGAAAGCACCTCTCCATATCGACCATGTTTGTATAGAATTAGGTGGTAAAGAGGAATACCATGTAAAAGTCATGTCCCGAAAGTGACAAGGGAACAACCGCAACTTGTGATATTCATTACGGTTTCCTTCACCACATTGGGCGATAAACACGCCTACATGCTCCATAGTCGATTTGCCATCCTCTCCCGGAGAAAGTAGCGAAATCGGAGTCTTATACCCTCCGGGCGGAGGTACCAATCTATCCACCCACTCGAGGTATGGTTTCCTATAGATCGGACGATCCAAAGGCTTGTTGCACACCAAAGTATTTCTTGATGGTGTCGGCAATGATGGCTGAGTCTAGCATTTGTGAACCCCACGGCCTTACTTCTCCCGAGTTAGGAGCGGTAGTTTGTGGTTCTTTGTCTCCAAGTTGGGGGATGTGCTGGGAAATTTGTTACGGAGGATTGGGGTAGCCTGGTTGATTAAGCGATGGAGGTGGGTAAACCCCATGGTTGCTCCATGTTCCCCGCCAGGTGCCTGTATTGAGTTCGAGGAACACTTGTGTTAAATGGTAGAGGTGGGATCTGTCCTATAAGCGCTCGCCATCAACCCAGGTGCCCTTGGAGGAGTTGACCCCATTTGAATGCCTGCAGATCCTTCAGGGTAGGATGGATAGAATGGAAGGTTAGCCGTCTGGTGGAACATTGTTCCATGATCACGACTGCATATCCCGGTTGGTCTTGCACCACCCATTCCTGGGCCAAGAGTTTGCCCCCCAGTATGCTGTGGGTTAGTCACCTGCACAGCAGAACCATAAGGCTGAGCGCATAGCATAGCTTGCGGCATACCAATTGGTCCCACTACATCCGGTGGCCTCCTAGCCATCTGCACCTGTCCAAAATGAAGATTAGTCTGGTTGTTCGCGTCATTCGCCACCTGTTGACCTCCAGTGTTCAACGTGGCAAAAGCACCATGCTGGGAATTAATTGGATTAAAAGGTACCTGTCCTATGTTAATTTGAACCCGAGTAGGTCCTTTGAATGTAGGTAGGTTGAACTTGCTGTGCACCTGCCTGAGTCATGTTCGGCTGAACCTGAATTGGTCCCGCCTGAGCTGCACTCGGCTGGATGACGAGTCCTGCCTGGGTAGGGTACCCCACTTGCGTTAGGATAGCAGAATTGATAGAGCCTTCACTTGCGTGAGCCCTCTTGGCCTCTATCTCCCTGGCTTGCTGCACTTCGTTATGTACCATGGGTTTCACAATATCGGCCAATTGTTGTGACACTTGGTACATGATATCATTGATTCCTAAATCGAGTTGTTGGCGTATAAACGAAGTGGTCATCACCACCGGGGTCTCATTGGGCTCGTTGGGTTGAGTTTCAGCCCCTATCTCCACTTGTATTTGCTCTGCTGGTGGAACATTGCTTCCACGGGATGGGCTTCCTTCAATCGGTTTCCTGGGATTGCTTTTTGCAGTCATATTGTTCAAACTTTTGCCCGAATGCAAGTGCATACGCCAATGGTAATCCTGACCTGGGGATTCGAACGTGTTGATTCGTTCACCTTTGGTCCCACCGGGCGTGCCAATTTTGTTGTCTTGAATAGAAATTAGCCGCAGATCGGCTAACTTCCAAAACGGTGATTCCCTTTTCTTCAAGCGATTACGCCAAGGAAGGAACTCTGTTCCTTAGCTATGGGTCCCTTAACTCACTCCAGAAAGGTTTAAGTCGATGAACTAAGATAAAAACTGGGACATAAAGGTAAACATAAATGCGAATAAAAGCTTGAGCGAAAAATATAAGTTGTTTGATTGAGTGATTGCCTCAAACTTATTTACAACTTGGGTATTTATAGTAACAACTAAGAACTACCCCTATATGCCACGTTCAGCTGGCTAACATTAATAAACTCCTAGTTGACAGTTATTCGGCTGAGTAGTGCCATATTCCACTAACCACGATCCTAAAATCTAGGCGCCACTTCACATCATGGCCACGTCTCAGCCAACGTCTGTTTCAGCATGGATCTTATCCTTCTGTCCCCTTGCTCAGCTCCTAAAAACTTGGAGATAATTCTGAATTTGATTAATTTTGAATTTAAATTAATTCAAAATTAATCTCCATAACTTTCGACTCATGGAGCAATTCAAGAATCTGACCCAGTGAATGACTTCACGCTAGCCCAATAGGCCCAATATCTTCATATTAATCCACTAAGCCTAAGGCCCTTGCCTAGCTCTTGGTTTCCTGTTCTTGGCTTTATTAGCTGCAAATTCGGCTGTGTGCAATTCGGCTAACGCCCAATCAGCTATTTGATTCACTCGGCTGTGGCTGGCTTCGGCTAATTCTAAAGAACATTTTTTAGGTGTAAACAGTTACTTAAAATTTGAGGATTTTTTTTTCTTCTGAAATTAAGATTATTAATATTCCTTCTTTTTATAAGAGACAAAATGACCTTTTTTTGGTCCTAAATATAAGAAACAAGCATAAATTTTTAAATACATTAAATGATGAATTCCATTTATACCTTTATTTAAGTCTCATTAGTAGAAGTAATTAAGAAGATGTCATTAATTAGAACTATGAGCCACCATTTTTAATAAGAGTAGTTTTGGAGAGAAATTTATATCTTTAAGTGTATTAATTAAAAAGTTGTGATTTCAATAATATTTTATAATCTGTGTGAATTAGGGTTTTGTCTGTTTTAAAAAGTACCCGTGGGAGTACAAAGGTAATTTTTTGTTTGGTTTGTTAGTGCAATTGGTTGGCTTCAAAGCTCCAGATTCTCACATATGTTGCCTAACGTCATATTAATGTGTTTTTTTTTTAAACGATTAGTGTGAAGCTGACACGTGTTAAGATTGTTTTCTAATGTTTTTCAATTGTATAATAACGGATTTCATGGGACATGACAACCTCTTGTAAAGGGATATTTCTTTTAGGTGTGTGCTTAGTACAGAGTTTCCACTAGAGTTGGACGAAAAGCCCGATCCAAGCTATGGGCATGTTGCATGAAAAGATTTTTAGCACTTAGAAGCGAAAATAGATGCCATGGTAGGGGACGGCCTTCCAGCAAACGCCTCCGCGATGGAATAAAGGCAGCGCAATCATTACATGTTCAAATTTTTATTATGACGGTTTTGTTATTTTTTTAGGAAAACTTTTTACTTGAACATTATACTGTACAAACTAAGACTTTATTTGATGAGATGGCTGATAAATTAGTTAATTTTTTTGACTAAATAAATTAGTTAAAATTTGAGAATATAATTAGCACCAAAAAAAAAATTGAGAATATAAAAAGGCTGAAAGAGACGGATTTACATTTCCGTAGCCAGGGGCTGTAGCCCCACCCCCTCTAACAACATTTATTATTATTTTTTTTCCTTTTTCACCGAAAATCATCAGCTTCCTTCATATTTCACGTCTAGACTAAGTGGGGTATGGGCATACGGGATTAGGATGTTGCATACATGCATGTCAATTCCAAATAAAATATTAACCCTGTGGGTTAATACCCAATTTAGTCCCTGTGATTTGACAATCGTATCAACTTGGTCCTCCATTTTTGGAATATTCCAAAATAGTCCCTAACATATCACAAAGTTGCTCAAACTAGTCCATCGGTTAGTTGACTATGAGTTGACTTTGTTAATACGATAATGTGTCACGTTTACTGTCTATGTGGCACCCATGTACACATCCAGTTGGCCTCCATGTCACCTAATGCAATTCTAGGGACCAAATCGATAATTTTAGGGATCAAATCGATATCCTTTTCCCTCTTCTCCTTTCTCCTCCCTCTTCTCCTGCCTGTCACCTTCCCCCACCCTCTTCTCCCTCTTCTGGCCCTCCTCCTTTCCGATTAACAGCAACATCCACATCAAACGAGTTCATTTCGAAAGACCTTAACTTGTCAGGAAACGAGAAGAAAGAAAATATAACGAACGCAAAAACCTTCCCAAACTCTTTTTTCTTCTTCTTCTTTCTTTTTGCTCCTTCATCAGCGTGAAAACGCGTTCGTTGCCTTCACCAGTGATCTATCAACGAACGCCAAAAATCTTGTCTTTTTGCATTTCTGTTGGTGGGTTTTTGTTTTCTCCAGAAGGGTGGGTGATGGTCAAAACAGAGGGTACTGAGAAGAGGAGGGGTTTTGGAGTGCAACGGGTTTGGGTGGTGGATGCTTCTCTTATTACTGCCTTTGTTGCCATTGCCATTTCTTCCAACACTTCTCCCAGAATAGCTATCTTTGGAGCCATTGATAGAGCATGTCACTGTACTCGGGTAATCAATCTCTTTTCACTCTCCACTCTCCACTTCATTACCATGTTCCTTTTTTTTTGTTAGAGATGTGCCGTTGAATACAGGAAAATAATACATTTTATGCTCAATAGAAAGGTAGAGATTTGTTTTTCATAAATTGTTTTCTGTGCTATGTGACTAGAAATTTGGTCTCATAAATAATTTTTTCTTTGATTAAGAGTTTAGGCTTTATTTTTCTTTTATGTTTGTTGCAGGGTACACCGAAGTACAGTGGTATGGTGGAGGATTGTTGTTGCGATTATGAATATGTGGACCATCTTAATGAGGAAGTGTTGTACCCAATGCTCCAAGTGAAAACCCCATTCTTGAATTTCTCTTGAAATTGTTTTTGCTGTTAATCGGAAAGGAGGAGGGGGAGAAGAAGGAGAAGAGGGTGGGGGAAGGTGACATGCAGGAGAAGAGGGAGGAGAAAGGAGAAGAGAGAAAAAGGTATTGATTTGGTCCCTTGAATTGTATTAGGTGACATGGAGGCCACCAGGATGTGTACATGGGTGCCACATAGAGAGTAAACGTGACACATCATCGTGTTAACAGAGTCAACTCACGGTCAACTAATTGAGGGACCGGTTTGAGCAACTTTGCGATATGTCAGGGCCTATTTTGGAATATTCCAAAAGTGAAGGACCAAATTGATACGAGTGTCAAATCACAGGGACTAAATTAGGTATTAACCATTTGTTAATTTAGTTGCAGTTTCAACTCCCCGTAAGGTAGTTTTGTGGTTTCTCCTTTTTGGACTCCAACCCTCTTTGTGTAAAAAACAACAACAACAATCAATTGGATAAAATTTATTTGGTGCGATTTTGTGATATGCTAGCATTTTTGTACTAGCTGTCATTTCCCTAACTTTTATAAGGAAAATGACTATATATTATACAGTGTCAAAAAAACAATAAGAGTACGAATTCACTTGCACCACCGTCCAGCGAGTTGTTTTTGTTTTTTTGGGCTTAAATATAAAATTGGTCCCCAAAAATTTACAAAGTTAGCTTTTAGTCTCAAAAAAAAAAAAAGGTTTTCGTTGGTCCCTGTCGCTGACGCCATTTTGTGGCGCGTACGTGGGGTTTATGTGGCGGGGACTAAAAACAAACTTTTAGAATTTTTGAGGGACTAAAATCATAACAGCGTCAGAGTGAGGGACGAATGGAAAATTATTTTACCAAAAAAAAAATCACATTCTACCAAATATTACAAATCTCAATATGTGATTGTTTTATCTTTTTTAAATAAATAAAAAGGTAAAAGTATTGTTGTATAAAAAAAAAGACTTAAATATGAAATTGGTCTCCCAAAAATTAGCAGAATTCGTTTTTAGTCCCTCCAAAAAAAATTGAAAGTTTTAGAATTTTGGGGACTAAAAACAAACTTTTAGAATTTTTGAGAGACTAAAATCATAACGGCACCAGAGTGAGTGACGAATGGAAAAATATTTTAAAATTTGGGGACTAAAAACTTTCAAATTTTTTTTAAGGGACTAAAAACGAATTTTACTAATCTTTGGAGGACCAATTTTATTTTTAAGCCTTGTTTTTTTTATTAAACAATACTTTTACCTTTTTATTTATTTAAAAAAGATAAAACAACCACATCTTGAGATTTGTAATATTTGGTAGAATGTGATATTTTTTTTGGTGAACCGGTACTAAGTAGAGTGTGACTCTGTACTCCCTTCCAAACATCTTTTGATTAAATCATTTTTTACATATTTGCTGTTAAGGAAAAAAGAGTTCGTACGACTTTAAAAGTAATAGCAATTTTTCCTTTTAAATAGAGTACATTCTTCACGTCCCGTACTGCCTGGTGCAGTGGTTAGGGACGTATGGTGTGCGTGTTGGGATGGGGGTTCCATCTCTCAATGTCCCTCTCCCCATTCCCTGTGTGTGTTAAGCCTTGGGCCTCTCCATGTACCAAAAAAAACAAAGTGCATTCTTCACATGCAAAACATAAAATAGGCACAATAAACATATTTCTTGTCTATGTAGTATGCATTCGGATAATGAGTAGTGTTTTACACGTGTAAAAGTCCAACAGTACATATTTAGGGATATCAAAGAAAATGGTCATAATAAAAAAATAAAAAATAGGTGAATTTTGTATATTATTTAATTTGGATCAAGAAAAATGCACAGCAACAATACGATTTTTTCTTTCCTTATTTGATTAAATGAAAAAGTGAAAAATATAAATAATTGCTGTAATTTCTTTTTTACTTTTAGTAAAATATGAATAATTAAATAAACTCGCACTATATGCGTAAAATTGAAAAGAGTGTATTGTCTCATTAAATTATATTTTTCTCTTTACTTGATAAATATTTTTGCTGAGTCCCTTATATACATATTATTAGGAAAAATAATGAAGAGAAAACTGAATATTCTCATTGAATTAATTGGGTATTGTTACAAATGCTATATACAGTGCAAAGACAGCAAGGCAGAATCACAGAGACTTGTTACAGCTAAGCAGAAACTAATAATTCAGCTGTCAAAACAGATCTATTGTTTGAATCCTGGGGTAGAGTTAAAAAACTGAAGGGATTAATCCTAATGGTGTGGTACAAGACGTTTCCATTATGGATAACCGTCTTTCTCGCATTTCTATTACGCTACAGTATGAAATATTTTATCGTATTTTATTGTTTAATGTTGGTTTTAAGAAATTTGATTAAGCATTCCTTGTATTTTATTACACTAATTTTGAAAATGACAAAAGTAGGGAGAAGTTAATTTATGGATAAGCATAAATAAAAGAGAAATAAAGGGTAAAATTGGAAGGAAAAAAGTCTACACCAAAAAGGGATATCCCCTTTATATATAGTTATAGATACAAAAAGACCGAAGGTAGGGTGCCCAGGATGTCGACCCCAAGGCAGATATGGACACTAATGTTTCTTCCCAAGTTATTGTTAAGGTGGTAGCTAACATTTAGACTAAGGATGTTAAGAAGAAAGAGGCAGAGGAAACTATTACTAAAGATGCTAAGGGGAAAGACCTTGGGGACGTAGTTGTTAAAGGTGACACAGCCTCTGGGAAGATTTGAAGGGTCAGGATGTCTGTTGTATTTGTTAATTTTATGTTATCACTTTACGATGATATATCTTTTTCCAAGAACCATGTGTGTATGATTTGCAACTATATTTCTTTTCCCATAAACTACGCCATTGTTAAGGGATGAACTCACATGTGATGATCTAGCAATAGACTTCAAGAGATTGGTTGGGATGGATTAATGGATACATTGTATCATGGTGGACGACAACAGCAGTGCTGAAATTTCAGGAGACAAGGTGGTGGCTACATGCAAGGATGTAATTAAGAGGGAGAAATAGAGATATTCTATTAAAATTTGGCTAAAATACATTTTTAGTCCCTTATTTTATTTTCTAATTTCAGTTGATCCCATAATTTTTAAAAGTGTCTGTTATACCCTAATTTTGTCCACCTACCTCCTGTAATTTATTTTTATTTTTGTTTTTACTTTATTCTTAGCAACACATTTTGGGTTCATTTTTGTTAAATCCTTTGGGCTAATTTCAGCCCAATTGCAATAAAAAAATGGAGGTACAAGTTGCTAGCCTTTTTGTTACAAATTACAATCACAAGCATAAGTCCAATAACAATAACTATGTCCATTACAAAAATTGCAAAAATACCAACAGTCCAATACAGTCCATTCCATACAAACCAAGCCCAAAACAATTACAAAATCAGAATGAAACAAAAAAATAAAAAAACAAAAAAAAGCAAAAAAAACAAAGCAAAGCGGAGTCTGGCGCCCTGCCACTCCCAAAGAACAACCAACAACAACCAACAAAGCAGAGGCGTATAAACAGAGGCGAAGCATTTGGAGAATGAGTCCAAGGTGTTTTCTTCTTGTTCCTTTGCTTTTTCCATTTTTCTCCAACCAAGCGACTTTGCGAGGCACCACCCGGAACCACGGCCTCCTCCTGCATCACCAACCATACTGCAAAGAAATGTACCAATACAAGGGTCAGCAACCATTGTCCTATTGAAGCCCCTTTGCTCTATAAATGCAACAACAGAACAGCAAAGAAAGGGAGGAGAATTCTGGGCGTTTTTACCACCAACCAAAGAATTAGAGGCTCCACACTGAAGCCCTAATTCACCAAATCAGAGGCAAAAAAAAAAACAAAAGAGCAGAAGAAACAGAAGCAAAAAACGCAGAAGCAGAGCAAAAAAGAAGAACAGAAGGAGAAGAAGGAGGAAGAAAAGAAGAAGGTTTGCATCCCCCTCTCCCTCTCCCTCTCAGCGTTTGCATCTCCCTCTCCTTTCTCCCTCTCTCGCACCCACTCCCTCTTCCTCTCCACCTCCCTATCGTTTGCGGCCGTGCGTGGCCAAGGACGGAGCGCGACAGCCGTGTCTCCCCCTCCCCCTTCCTCTTCCCCTCGGTCTCTCTCTCGCCCTCTCTTCCCCCTTAGCCTCCTTCTTCCTCCCTCTCCCACGATCTCTCTCATTCTCCCTCTCCTTCGCGGCCAGCCGCGTCTCCCCCTCCCCTTCTTCCCTCTCTCCCATTCGTGAGCCTTCCCTTTTTTTCTCCCATGGCTACGCAGCAGCTTTCTTTCTTTTTTAGGGTTTCCAATGAAACCCAAATAACTCCCCCTCCTCTTTTGTTTCACGTTCTGCTTCCCTCTTTATTTTTTATTTTTTTTTTTTTTTCCTTTTCCTTAAGTTGGGCTTCAGCCAGCCCACCTTCCCTTTTCTTTTTTAGCTGGGCTTCATTATATGCCCCCTCCCCTCTTTGTTTCTTTTGTTCTTTTTTGGGTTTTAGCCCATCCTTTTTCTTTTTACACCCCCTCCCTTTTTTATTTCTGACCCCTCTTATTTTTATTTTGGGCTTCAGCCCACTGGTTTTGACCCAATCTAGGGTTCCTAAAAAAACATTTTATTTATTAACCATACCTTTTTTTTATTGAAAAATTCTTCAATCTTCTTGAATAAATATTAGTAGTGACAACGCCGAATCCGCTTTTGGTTTGGTTACTATGCAAACTCTTTTAAAAAAAAAACATAAAATCAAGGACTACTCCAAATCCTCCTTTTGGTTTGGTCATTGCAACAATCTAAATAACATATCTTAAAATATTAGTAGTGATTACGCCAAATCCACTTTTGGTTTAATCACTACGCAAACCATTAAAATTAAGTCACAAACCGATTAATTAAAATCAACAAACACACAACCATTTTTTATCCAAGAACTACGTAGCCTTTGATTTCTCCACTGCAACCGGAGATACGTAGGAGCAGGAGCATACTCCTGTCAAGCGCAAAAATAAGCAACTTTTATTAAGCTTTTTTTATTATTTGTTTCATCATTGTAAATCCTTTTTTTTAAAGGGAAATAAATATTTTTAGAAGTTAATAAATTTTGCATAATTAATTAGAGGTAACCTTTTTTTCGAAAGGATGTCGTGGGGTGCTAATACCTTCCTTACGCATAATCGACTCCCGAACTCAAATCTGGTCTCAAGGATCATTTTCTTCAATAAAGGTTTTTTCCAATATTTTTCCTATGAAATAAATTATTGGTGGCGGCTCCATTAAACTCGAACAAATCCCTCCGGATTTTTCGGTCGCTACAGCTGGCGACTCCACTGGGGACTTTTTTTAGAGGGTCAAGCCTAAATAATTGATTGTGCTAAATAGTTAACTCTTATGTTTAGTTTCTCTTTTTATTTATTTATTTAATTATTTATTTGTTTATTTATTTATTTATTTATTTATTTATTGTGAATATTTGTTGTGAATATTATGCATATATTGAACCTTAGGTTAGAAGACCATATTTTGTATATTTCATTTGTTTTGCAGCTTGGGTAATTTTAGGTTGCCTCCATCATACACCTCACTTACACACCTTTTACACACACTTATGAGTGGGACCCTATACCCGGGCCCGAGTGCAACTTAGGGAGTGAGAGGTTGTTAGTGATAGTCACTTTGGATCTACTTTCGATTTGGGTATCACGAGAACCTCATCTAGAGTGCGACCGTTTCGTGGATGCCCACACGTAGGATCCTCTTCCTATTGGTGGTCACATCCCGAAATGGTACTTGGCTCTAGAGACCTTTGGTGAGGAAGTGTTAGTACCACCTATGAAAGTGTTCACAAGTCGAATGACCTATAGATCATCAGAAATAGAAATCCTCTAATTTAGAGTGACCTTGTTTAGGACACAAGGAGGCAGTCTTACTTTTGGTTGACCTTTTTAAATGCTTTTTTTCAAAGTAGTATAGGCATCCCATCATTTACAAACATTTCAAAATATGTCCCTTTCACTAGTAGTTGCATCACTCGTCATGTTCATGCATTTTTTTTTATCAAACATGATAAAAGTTCGAACATATGGCATTCATCCTCATTTCATTTTATTTTGAATAGGTTCACCAGGGAATCGTAAGGAAGAGCTAGCTTGTGAGTATTTGCAACAAAATAATATGGGATCAAATAAGGAAACAGTTTCAAAAAAGCTCATATATGCCAAAGCAAAGATGCCGGAAATACAAGGTTTAAAAGAATTTGGGAAGTTGCTAACAGGGAAAAACCGCATAGCCTTCAATGATAAGTATGGGAAGATTCTTGCATTGATAGAAGTAGATGTACAAGTAGAGGTTGTTACTGCACTAGCCCAATTTTATGATCCCCCGATGAGGTGCTTCACATTTCAAGATTTCCAAATGGCGTCCACTTTAGAAGAGTATGAGCAAATTTTAGGGTACCCTTTGGAAAATGCTAAGCCTTACCATTATATAGGGCATTATCCATCGTACCCAACAGTCGCTTCAATTCTAAAAGTTGAGGAAAGTAAGTTGAAAGCCAACATGAAAAATCCAAATGGTGTTGTTGGCTTCCCACTAGCATACCTAGAGGAGAGATTAAAGTCATTATCTGAAGGTGGGGAATGGGTTGCTTTCATGGATGTATTAGCCCTTGCCATTTTTGGGATTGTTCTGTTCCCACAGATAGAAGACCATGTTGATTTTGCAGCGACTGATGTTTTCATGGCATAAAAAACAAGGGCGAGAACCCTGTACCCGCTGTGCTCGCTGATACATATTACATCCTTAATACCTGTCATGAGAAGAAAAAGAAGAGGATATCTTGTTGCCTACCGGCGCTTTATGTATGGCTTGTCACCCATGTATTTCATGATGGGCGAAGAGCACTATGCCCTATTGTTGATTCCAGTTGGTGCTCCGTGAAAACTAAGAGCAAACCAGAGTGGGCTCAATATCTACGCGACATTAATGAGAAGACTATTCGTTGGTATCCCAAATGGCAACAAGTGAATGAGGTAATCTACCAGTGTGGCAGTTTCCCAAATGTACCGCTCTTAGGAACGAAGGGTTGCATAAATTATAACCCCTCTATATCACTAAGACAATTGTGTTATCCCATCATGCATCCCCCAACCGAAGAGTTGATAACCCCTTTCATTGTGTATGGGATAGATAAGAAAGATACAGAGGAGCACAAAAGGATCAGGCAGGCGTGGAACGAAGTCATCCGAAAGGGGAAAATACTTGGGAAGAGAAGCACCGACGCCAAAGAAAGCTACCGTCAGTGGGTTAAAGATAGAGTTCAGGAAATCAAGCTGCCTTTCAATGGGACACCTCCTCCCGAGCAAGAGACACATGAACCTATCCCTATTACAAATGAAGAGGTAGAAGAACTTAAGGCATCCCTGCTGAAGTCTGAAGAGGAAAAAGAAGGGTTACAAGCAAAGTTAGAAAAAGCACTTCAGGAGAACAGGAACTTACGTTCAGAAAACACTCTTAAAGGGCAATTCATCGAAAGAAGCAACAAAAGAGCAGTAATAGAGGGGAAAAAAAGCATGATATACAAATTTGTCTAAGAGGTGCAAATGAACAATTAAGCTTGCGTAATCAAGAGAGGGATAAGGCTATAGATAACGCTTATATATGGAAAGGATTGTGGAAAAAATCCTCGGTTGCTGAAAAGAATTTGCAAGAGGAGCTTGAAGGTTTAAAACAACATCTTGAGAAGGTGGTAGCTGGGTATGAGAACCGAGCCCAAAAGGAGAAGTAATGCAAGGAAGAAATGGAAGAGATGCTTGTGAAGTATCAAGAGGCGCTAAAAAAAGAACAAGAAGATGTAAATGAGTTGCAGAATTATATTGAATACCAAGAGAAGATCTATGACGACCTAAAAAATGAAAGCATGTATTGGGAGAATCGTTTTACAAAACTGGTCAGTCAGATAGAAAATCAAGAGCTCTTTAATGAACTGAGGAATGAAGGCATGCATTGGAGGGACTGTTTTTCAAAGTTGGCAAGTTTGGCCAATCAAGCAATCGTAGATATCCCAAGGCGTCTAGAGAAGGCTGATGCGGCGATGCACCCACTAAATACTCCAGTCAATGTTTACAAGTTTATTGAATTTTGTAAAAGTTTGATAGAAGAATTGAGAGAAAAGGCTGGTTGTCCTATTAAGAAGAAAAAAAAAGGGCAGCTAATTGATGAGGCTTTAGTTTGAGTGAATTGTACCATTTTTCTTTCTCATCAACAAAGGATTTGTTACTTTGCTTATTGATCCTATTTTATTCTCCAAATTACTTAATGCTTTTAAAGAAATAAACGGATAACTATAACAAAGCAATGAGGCCTACACGGTTCCCTGGCACAAAATAAATAGACTCATACATCAGCATCCATTCATTCATTTTTCCTTTCTTACATACTCATATCATTTTTTTTTAATCACCAGAAGAAAGTAATCAAACAAACTGGTTCCTCGACACCCTTATCGAACTCGCTCTCAATCAAAGATCATGGATGACCAAGAGATGAAAGATGACGTCAACCAGCTGAAGGAACAGATGAGCAAAGTTTTGGAGCTTCTGCAGTCCCTAAACAAAGACAAGACTGCGGATGGGGTATCTCCAGCAGTGAATGATGAAAGTCAAGCTAGACCTTCCCACCCACCTGGCTTCGATCCTATGCAGTTGCAATATGGTCTTAATACTCAAGGGATGATGGTACCTTTTGCAATTTACCCGCATGGTCCTACACATTCACCAGTTAGCAATCCTCAGAATCAAGTACCACAGTTCCCACTCTGCGGACTCCCACCTGGTTACACGCCACCTATGGCCAATGATGATACTGCGAACCATAACCCTCAAGGCCCCCAGGCACAACAGTTCCCACTATTTGGTCTCCCGCCCGGTTACACACCGCCAGGTGCAGAAACTGATTCCCAATCACTTGTTGTGCAAGATGTAGCTCAAGGATCCGGCTCTAGTACTGAAACCATACCATTCAAAGCTCAACTCTTGGCTTCATGGCATATACCTTTCCACCTGGTTATGCAGCACCCCATGTCGGGAATACTCAAGGAGTCAGTACGCCCGTAGTGACCCCTGTAGTGAATCCCCGACCATTTGGTTACCCCTATTATATTCAAGGAAATCCATTAAATCCCCAGACTAACCGTATTGCCTGGTCTCCAGCTATGGGGGGACCTAATCTGAGCGTCCCAGTTGGGAATCAATAGTCTGATACAAAGTTGCAAATCCTCGAAGATAGACTAAGAGCTATAGAAGGAGTGAGTTATCTCGGTTCAAGTATCGCTTCAGATCTTTGTCTCGTACCAAACGTGGTTGTACCGCCGAAGTTCAAGGTGCCAGACTTTGACAAGTATAAAGGGACAACTTGCCCAAAAAGTCACTTGACCATGTACTGTAGGAAGATGGCGTCCTATGCACATGATGACAAACTTCTAGTTCACTTCTTCCAGGATAGTTTAACAGGGGCAGCGTCGAGTTGGTATACACACCTTGAGCGATCTCATATTCGTTGTTGGAAAGATTTGGCGGATGCCTTTTTGAAGCAGTATAAGTATAACATTGATATGGCTCCTGATAGAATGCAGTTGCAAAATATGGCAAAAAGAGACAATGAGACTTTTAAGGAATATGCCTAACGATGGAGAGGATTGACCGCCCAAGTGGAACCACCTCTGATTGAAAAAGAAATGGTGGCCATGTTTATGGATACTCTTCAATCACCCTTCTATGACAAAATGATAGGAAGTGTATCATCAAACTTTTCAGATATGGTCATCGTAGGGGAAAGAGTTGAAAGAGGAATGAGGAATGGAAAGATTGCCCAAAGTTTTACTGGAACTAGTAATATCAAGAGACCCCCGACAAACTTCGTACAGAAGAAAGAAGGGGAAACCAATGCTATGATAACGAGCCCGAGAGGACAAACACAAGGAAAATCACCCCAATTCTTTATCAATTTCCCACATCCTTTTCCATACCCCTACTTTCCACCTCCATACATTGCCGCCGCCTCTCATAATCCAACCCCCCGGCCAAACCAACCAATGATGCCCTTTCGACCACCTTCCCCCATCCAAACACAAGCCTGGTCGATTGCTCCCACCCAAGAACCAAAACGAAGCAACCAAATGACCAAGAAAAGCGATCAATTTGATCTTATTCCCATGACCTATCTGAATTTGTTCCAAAGACCTCATCAAAGAACTCCTTGGTCTCTCCGCGCTCAATGAAACCGCTTCAACCTCCCTTCCCAAGAGGGTATGACCCAAATGCCAAGTGTGAGTTTCATGCGAGGCGATGGAGTCACCTGGCCGAAAATTGCAAGGCTTTGAAGTACGTGGTTCAAGATCTGATCAATGCCAAATGGTTGAGTTTTAAGGAGGATGGTCCTAATGTGGGTAATAATCCCTTTCCAGGTCATGGAGGTTCAGCAGTCAACGCCATTATTGAAGAGTTTAGGAATCAGCCCCTGATAATGAAAGTGGAAGATGTTCGTACTCCCTTAAGGATCATTTATGCCAAACTCTGCAAGTTCGGTATAATTGAGATGAAATACGATGAGAGGGACTTGTGTAGCTTGCATCCTGATGACAATCATTGCATAGAGGAATGCGAGGAATTCAGGCAAATTCTCCAAGAATTGTTAGACAGACACTTGATACAGGTAGGTTGTGTGAAGAAAGATGAAAACATATTGACCCTTCAGTCAAGTGAAGATAAAAACACAACCTTCCCAAAACCATTGGAGATTTGCTACAATAAGGGAAATCTAAAGCCAGTCCGAGGCGTGCCTAAACCGATAACTATTCATGTACCAACTCATTTCCCTTTCAAGAACGTTAATGCAGTGCCATGGGATTACAATATGAAGGTCTTTGTGGAAAATTTAGGGGATGACCAGTTAAAAGCAGCGTCTGGATCTAGCAATCCTGCTATCACTAACATCTCAGGAATCGGTGGGATGACCCGAAGTGGACGAATTTATACCCCTATCGGACCCATGGACAAAGCTCGCAAGGGAAAAGATAAAGAAGAAGAGTCCATTGATAAAGATGTGGGTAAAAAGGCAAAGAAAGAAGAAGAAAACAAGAAAGTAGTGTCTGAAGAAGATGCTTGTGAATTCCTGAAATTTATGAAGCAGAGTGAATACAAGGTGGTGGATCAGTTGAATCATACTCCTGCAAAAATATCTGTGTTATCACTTTCTTTGAAGGCGTCATAGGGAATCATTGATGAAAGTGCTAAATGAAGCCCATGTCACCCATGACATCACAGTGAGCCAATTCGATGGGCTTGTGGGTAATATTGTTGCTAGTAATTACCTTACCTTCACTGATGAAGAAATTCCAGTTTAAGGAATGGGGCATAACAAAGCATTGCACATCTCTGTGAAGTGTGGGGACTATATCCTTGTTAGGGTACTCGTCGATAATGGGTCATCTCTAAATGTTATGCCAAAATCTACCTTGGCAAAGTTGTCTGTTGATGGATCGTATATGAAGCCCAGTACAATGGTGGTAAGAGCCTTTGAAGGGTCTAGAAGAGAGGTTATTGGAGAAATCGAGCTACCTATACAAGTCGGCCCTCGCACATTCGAGGTAGTCTTTCAGGTGATGGAAATCGTACCAGTATACAGCTGCCTCCTTGGAAGACCATGGATCAGCTGGAGTTGTGCCTTCAACCTTATACCAAAAGCTGAAATTTTCAATGGATAATAAGTTGGTGACTGTCTCTGGTGAAGAAGAGATGCTAGTAAGCAAGCCATCCTCCACGCGCTATATCGAGGCTACAGAAGAAGCTCTTGAGACGTCTTTTCAAACGTTGGAGATTGCGAAAGCCACCTTCGCGGGAGAAGGGGTCTTAATGAAAAAACCAAAGATGTCTGAAACCTCCATGATGATCGCTAAAGTTATGATGAAAGGAGGGTATTAGGCCGGATGTGGATTGGGAAGATATGAACAAGGGATCGTGATCCTGGTAGAACTTCCAGATAACAGAAACAAATATGGGTTGGAATACGAACCTAACAGGTTTGACAAAAGGAGAATTGCCAAAGAAAGAAAAGAAAAGAGGATAGCTAGATTGGAAGGCAGGGAGCCAAAAGATGAGAGTATCCTTATCTACGACATCAGGCAAAGCTTTCGGAGTGCAGGAATATTGAATCCGAATCAGATAGCAGCTATCAAAGACGATCACAGTGCAGCAAACGACAATGTCAACCTTGTCCACCCTTGCTCGCCGAATGAAGAACTTGGAAATTGGGAGATCGTTGAGTTTCCCATGATCTTTGATTCAAAGTAATTATGTAATGCAAATTCTATTGCTCTGCCCAAGGCTTGAGAATAATTTATTGTCAAAAGGGCGCACATGTTTTATTTCAGTATCATTATCAATAAAATGCACTTTGAATTTTCCAATCATTTCTCTTTTCTTTCCTTTTCCATCTTTTCCATCTCTCTTCATCTTTTTCCGTTTTTCATTTCGTCATTTTTAACTAATGCAGATCCAAAAACATTGTCTTTGAAAATAACGATGCCAGTAACTCATACTATAATTTTGAATACCCCATTAATCATACTGAGGAAGATAATGAGGACAATTGGGATACCCCTCCTGAATTAATGAGGTTGATGGAACAAGAAGCTAAAGTGATTCAACCCCACGAGGAAGAAACTGAAACAATCAATCTGGGCACTGAAAACGACAAGAAAGAAGTTAAGATCGGCACCACAATGAAAAGCAGTGAGTGAGAAAAATTGGTTAAACTCCTATTTGAATATGTTGATGTCTTCGCGTGGACATACCGAGATATGCCTGATTAGATAATAGCATAGTCGAGCACAAATTGCCATTAAAACCTGAGTACCCATCGGTCAAGCAGAAGTTAAGAAGAATGAAACCAGAGATGTCGCTCAAGATTAGAGATGAGGTAAAAAAATAGTTCGACGTCGGCTTTCTGGCTGTGGCAAAATACCCTCAATGGGTGGCTAACATTGTCCCAGTCCCAAAGAAAGATGGAAAGGTCCGAATGTGTGTTGACTATCGAGATCTAAACAGGGCCAGCCCTAAGGATGACTTCCCTTTGCCACATATTGATGTCTTGGTAGATAGCACTGCTCAACACTCTGTTTTCTCTTTCATGGATGGATATTCTGGCTATAATCAGATCAAGATGGCTCCCGAAGATATGGAGAAAACCACATTTATCACTTTATGAGGAACTTTCAAAGTAATGCCGTTTGGATTAAGAAATGCTGGGGCAACATACCAAAGAGAAATGGTGGCTTTGTTCCATGACATGATGCACAAAGAGATAGAGGTCTATGTGGATGACATGATTGTAAAGTCCAAAACAGAGGAAGATCATGTTATTAACCTGCAAAAGCTTTTTGAGCGACTGAGGAAGTATAAACTCCAGTTAAACCCAGCTAAGTGTAGCTTTGGTGTAAGGTCAGGCAAGCTGCTTGGGTTTATAGTCAGCCAGAAGGGAATAGAAGTTGATCCGGCCAAAGTAAAAGCAATCCTGGAAATGCCGACTCCTCGCACCGAAAAAGAAGTCTGTGGATTCCTAGGAAGATTGAACTACATCGCTAGATTCATATCCCGGCTAACTGCTACTTGTGAGCCAATTTTCAAGTTGTTGTGTAAGAATCAGGAAACCAAATGGAACGACAATTGGCAGAAAGCTTTTGAGAAAATTAAACAGTACTTACAAGATCCGCCGGTTTTGGTACCCCCTGTGCCAGGGAGACCCCTCATCATGTACTTGACAGTGTTGGACGAATCAATGGGTTGTGTGCTAGGACAACATGATGAATCTGGTAAGAAGGAGCATGCCATTTACTACTTGAGCAAGAAATTCACTAGCTGCGAGACGAGGTATTCATTGTTAGAACGAACATGTTGCACTTTAGCCTGGGCCGCACATCGTTTGAGACAATATATGCTATCCCATACAACTTGTTTGGTGTCCAAAATGGATTCGATCAAGTATATTTTTGAAAAGACTGCTCTCACAGGAAGAATTGCTCGTTGGCAAATGTTGTTATCCAAGTATGATATTGTGTATGTCACCCAAAAGGCAATTAAAGGCAGTACCTTAGCTGAATACTTGGCTCATCAACCTGTGGAAGACTATCAGTCAATGCAGTGTGATTTCCTGATTTCCCAGACGAAGACATAATGGCTCTATTTGAAGTAAAAGAAACCCCTGACGGTGAAAAATGGATTTTGTTGTTTGACGGTGATTCTAATGCATTGGGACATAGGATTGGAGCTATGTGTTGGAACCTAAACGATTGAGAAGTTTAGACCCTCATTAATTTTGATGATAACAAAGTATTCACAAGAGAACAATTTATGTTCTAACAATTCTTGAAGTGTGCAGATACTAATATTACATATAATTCTAAGCCACTTAAGCAAGAAGGAAGAAGTTCACAAGAGAAGGATATACTCCATGTGTCAGCATCCGGCTCATCCCAGTATACTGTCTTCATGAGCGTCTGGAATTAACTTTTTATGACACAAGGCTTATACATTTGCTACGAGCATCCGACCATCCTGTTCTGAGCGAGCGTCTGAACTTCATTTTAAATCACGTGATGGTCACGTAGTTGCTCTTCCTCTCAGAAGTTTCTGGAACGGATTTCGAATTTGATCTTATGCGCTCAAATTGTTGTACGAGGTATCAAAGGTGACACCTTTAGCTAAAGACAAAAATCGTACAAGCTTTTGTGAAAAGCAAGGTAGTACGAAAACGGTAATGTGTACTACTGAGATATTCTCTGGAAAGGAAGAAAGAGACAGCTTTTTGAAATCACCTCACTCAATGGAAAGGAGCCATTTTTACTGTAATGGTAATATCCTTTAGAACTCCTATAAATACCCCAAGGTATCCATTGAAGAAAGCTAGAAACTCTACAAGAGAATATTGCTTCATTTACTGAGAACAAGCACTGTTGCTATACACTACAAAGAGTCAATACTCTGAAAACACTGCTTCTGTGAGCAATCAAGTTTCGTGCCAAGTCTCTGGACTACAAAAACTGAACTCAGCGTCCGACACTTTCTTTTAGAAAGCATTTCTTTATTGAGCTTAATTTTTTATCCTCTCTGTGAGAGTTATTCCTGCTTGTATTCAACTTACCTGTAAAAGTTGTTTTAGCCTAGTTAAGGCTGTACCCTCAAAGGCTCGAATGTACTGAGTCGTTTTGAAAAGTTGAGAGTATTGTCAAGGTTGTGACAGTAGAATACTCTTAAGGTTTTGTAATCAGTTGATTATAGTGGAAAATCCTTCAGGTACGAAGGGACTAGACGTAGCTACCAGTTTGGTAGTGAACTAGTATAAATCTCTGTGTCTCTTGCTTTACTGCTTTCTATTTATCTTTATCTTGTTCTGTTAAAAACAAGTTTTCACAAACTGCTTTTCCAGCGTCCGGTTTATTTCCAGCGTCCGATACACAACTGGTTTGAGAAACCTGTGTTCTAAGTGTTTTTAACTTAAAGTTTGCGAAAAGTTTTCAACACAATTCAACCCCTCCTTCTTGTGTTCACGTTCAGTTGGTATCATAGCTCGGCCTCTTGGTTGAGCACTTAACAGTGTTAAGAGTAAAGATCCTACTGTGAACATGTCTGCTGAAAGTGGTCATATGAACCGTCCTCCTCTATTCAATGGAGAAAATTTGATTACTGGAAAGATAAGATAAAAGCATTCTTTGAGGCACAAAATCTTGATTTGTGGGATATAGTTGAAAGTGGATACATTTCTCCCACTGATGCCCTTGGTGTTGCAATACCTAGGGAAAACTGGACTGATGATCAGAAAAAGAGATATCAAACCAATCAGAAGGCTAGAGTTATCCTCATCTGTGCTATGACAGAAAGAGAATATGATAAATGTGGTAAGTTTGATACTGCCAAAGAAATCTGGGATTCTCTTGTTTTGTCTTATGAGGGTTCTGCCCAAGTAAGAGAAACAAAGGCTAGCATGATGGTTTGCCAGTATGAGCTATTCAAAATGGAAGATGGAGAAAACATTGAAACTATGTTTGGAAGGTTCCAAACACTTGTTCATGGGTTGCAGGCCCTTGGAAAAAGTTATACTACACCTGACCATGTGAGAAAGATCTTGAGAAGTTTGACTAAGCAGTGGAGACCCAAAGTCACTGCTATTCAAGAAGCAAAAGATCTAAATGTCCTTCGGCTTGAAGATCTTATGAGTTCTTTGAAAGCTCATGAACTTGAGCTAAATGAAGAAGAACCTACCAAGAAGAGTAAGTCTATTGCTTTAAAAGTTAATCAACATAAACCTAGTACTTCTAAAGCTTTTCAGGCTGAAGATGAAGAATCAGATGATGAAGCTTCAGAAAGAGATTATGATGGATCAGACGATGAGCTAGCTTTCATATCTAAGAAGATCCAGAGAATGTGGAAGAAGAGAAACTTCAGAAGGAGGTTTCAGAAGAAAGATACAAAGGACAAGAAGGAAAGCAAAGACAAGGACAAAGCCCAAGTCATTTGCTATGAATGTAAGAAGCCTGGACATTTCAAGTCCGAGTGTCCTAATCTTAAGGAAAAGTCCACAAGAAGCTCCTTCAAGAAAAATAAGTAAGGTCTCATGGCAACATGGGAAGATCTTGACTTATCCTCCTCTAAGGAAGATAAAGAAGAAGAAGCTCACATTGCCCTCATGGAAGACACTGATCTTGATTCAGAAGAAGAAGTTGAAGAGGTAATAATATATGATTCTTATTCTGAACTTCAACTTGCATTTGATGATCTGTTAAAGGATTCTGCCACTCTCTCTATTGAGTATAAGAATTTGAAAAAGAAATTTTCAAAACTATCACAAGATTTTCATTCTTTACACAATGAAAACTCAGACTAATGAAGAGAACCGTGGCGAAAATCGGCGTCTGGTGGATAACCGGCGTGCCTGGAAGCTAACAAGCAACCGTGTGAGAGCTCTCAAGTTAAAAGCTCTGTAGTTACGTGCAATCCTAATCGCAAATCAAATGACTATGAACATGCATTTCAAAAGTTTCTTGCGGAGAGTGTAACTCAAGCAAGCAAGCTTCTATGATTTGGGGTGTCAAGAAAGCGACAACTCATGGTCTTGGTTATATATTAGATAAACCTCCTTTAGAAAATGATTCAAAGATCCGATGACACCAATGATCATAGTGAATGCTTGCATTGTACTACGCAATAAATCGGTCATTTGAAAAGTGCGTGTATTGTGTTTACAACTAAGAAGGACAAGTATCCTTCAAGAACTAACAAGAAAGGACCCAAAAAGATATGGGTACCTAAAGATAAAATAGTCTATGTTGCAGACTTGCTTAGCAACAAAGTCAACACACCTATCTTGGTACTTAGACAGTGGATGCTCGCGTCACATGACGGGAGAAAAGCATATGTTCCAAGAACTAAGACCTAGAGAAGCTGGATTCGTTGGTTTCGGAGGAAACCAGAAAGGTAAAATAGTTGGAATTGGTCGCATAGGTAAAGGCTTTCTTCCTTCTATTGATAATGTTTTATATGTTGAAAGACTAAAACATAATCTATTGAGCATAAGTCAATTATGTGACAATGGTTATAATGTTGTCTTTACAGAAAATGGATGTTCAGTAAAAAGCAAAAATGACAGATCTATAATCTTTACAGCAAAGAGGAAACAAAACATTTATAAAGTTGATCTTTCTGAACTTGCAAAACAAGATGTCAAGTGTCTTATGTCTCTTGAAGATGAGCAATGGATTTGGCACAAAAGATTGGGTCATGCCAATTTGAGGTTAATCTCAAAATTAAACAAGCACAATCTTGTTAGAGGCTTACCAAATCTTAAGTTCCAATCTGATGCCCTGTGTGAGGCTTGTCAAAGAGGAAAACAAGTCAAAACTTCCTTTCATTTAAAAAATGTTGTTTCAACCTCTAGACCACTTGAACTTTTACATCTTGATCTTTTTGGTCCCACAAGAACATCCTCTTTAACTGGAAAGAAATATGGATTTTACTAGATGGACATGGGTTAAATTCCTTGCCCACAAGGATGAGTCTTTTAAGGTATTTACTGTATTTTGCAAATCAGTTCAAAATGAAAAAGGCATCTGTATTTCTTCTATTAGAAGTGATCATGGGGGAGAATTTGAAAATGAAAACTTTCAAAAATTTTGTGAAGAAAATGGCATCTCCCACAATTTCTCCTCTCCCAGAACACCTCAACAAAATGGTGTTGTAGAAAGGAAAAATAGGTCCCTCCAGGAAATGGCCAGGACCATGATCAACGAAGCTGATATTGCGAAACATTTTTGGGCAGAAGCAGTAAACACAGCTTGTTATATTCAAAATAGAATTCTTATAAGACCTATTTTGAATAAGACTCCTTATGAATTATGGAAAGGTAGAAAACCAAACATTTCTTACTTTCATCCTTTTGGTTGTAGTTGTTATATTTTGAATACTAAAGATCAGCTTGGTAAGTTTGATTCCAAGGCTGACAAAGGAATCTTTGGGATACTACGAAAGATCTAAAGCTTTTAGAATATACAACAAAGAAACTTTGTGATTGAAGAGTCCATTCATGTCAAGTTTGATGATAAAAGCCCGACATCGCTATGTCAGAGCTAGATGAGTTATTTTCAGAATTAAACCTCGGTGACAAGTCAGACGATGAACGTGCATCTTCATCATCCGGTGGTGACAAGACGAAGAATTCTACTCAAGCAGAAGCTGAAGCAAGAAAAAGCTAGAAGTACAAAACCAATCATCCAAAAGATCAAATCATAGGAGAACCTGGTGATAAAGTACGAACCAGATCCTCTTTCAAGGAGCATGCTGATTTTCCACTTCTTTCTGAAATGGAACCTAAGACGATGGATCAAGCATTGGAAGATGAATGGTGGATTCTAGCAATGCAAGATGAGCTAAATCAGTTCCAAAGAAATGATGTATGGAAGCTAGTCACTCTACCAGAAGATAAGCAAGCTATTGGTACTAAATGGGTATTTAGAAATAAGCTTGATGAAGATGGTAAAGTTGTGAGAAATAAAGCAAGGTTAGTTGCTTAAGGTTACTCACAAGAAGAAGGTATTGATTTCACTGAAACTTTTGCACCTGTTGCAAGACTAGAAGCTATTCGCATTTTACTTTCATTTGCAGCACATCATGAGATAACTCTATATCAAATGGATGTGAAAAGTGCTTTTCTAAATGGTTTTATAACCGAGGAAGTTTATGTTAAACAACCTCCTGGTTTTGAAGATATTGAATTTCGAACATGTTTTTAAACTTAAAAAGGCTCTATATGGTCTTAAGCAAGCTCCCGAGCATGGTATGATAGACTAAGTTCCTTTTTAATGGAAAATGGATTTACAAGAGGTTTAGTTGACACTACTCTTTTCAGAAAATCTTCTAACAAGCATTTCATACTTGTTCAAATCTATGTTGATGATATCATTTTTGGAGCCACTAATGAAAGCCTTTGCAAAGAATTTTCTAAGCTTATGCAGGCTGAATTTGAGATGAGCATGATGGGAGAATTAAAGTTTTTCCTTGGAATACAAATCAAGCAATGCAGTGATGGTATCTATATACATCAAAGAAAATATATCAAAGAATTATTGAAGAAATTCAAGATGCTGGATTGCAAGCCTATGTGTACACCTATGCATCCTACCTACACTCTTAGTAAAGATAAAATTGGTAAGAAGGTAGATCAGAAAATGTACAGAGGCATGATTGGATCTCTACTTTATCTTACGGCTTCAAGACCTGACATTATGTTCAGCGTCTACCTATGTGCTAGATTTCAATCAGATCCTAGAGAATCACACCTGAGTGCTGTTAAAAGAATATTCAGATATTTGCAAGGAACTACTAATCTTGGTTTGCTTTATAAGAAATCAAAAGATTACAAATTAGTAGGTTTCTGTGATGCTGACTTTGCTGGAGACCGAATTGAAAGAAAGAGCACAAGTGGAGGCTGCCAGTTCCTTGGAGCTAATCTTGTGTCTTGGTCAAGCAAAAGACAAAGCACTATTGCACTCTCAGCGGAAGTGAATACATCTCGAAGAAGTTGCGCTTCTCAACTTCTGTGGATGAAGTATTAACTTGAAGACTACTTGATAAAAGAGAGTAATATTCCTATCTTTTGTGATAATACATCTGCCATATGTCTTACTAAAAATCCTATATTGCATTCTAGAGCAAAGCACATTGAGATTAAACATCATTTTATAAGAGACTATGTTCAGAAGGGGACACTTGAAATCAAATTTGTAGACACTGATCACCAGTGGGCTGACATTCTTACAAAACCCCTTGCTGAAGATATATTCAATTTTATAAGAAGAAATTTAAATTTTCATCTTATAAAAGAATGATTAATCTCAGCGTCTTATGAAAGATATCATTTGAGCATCTGATATGACATCATCATCACACGAATAAGCATTTTTATATGCCAACTGCATCATAACTCAGCATCCGATGAATCAGCTATGAGCATCCGAAACACACACGTGGTAAGCTCGTGTGGAACTTAAGCGTCTCATCACACCTAATCTGAGTCATGATTATTTACGCTTTCAATAAAATCTTTTACTTTATTTTGGCAACTGCATTTAATGAAAAGATGTATCTTTATTTTAATTTCTTTTTAAAATTTATTTTTAATACTCGGATAATGAAGAGGTTTTTGAAAAGTAACTGTACCAATTACAAAACCTTCCTACTACTTCTTCTTTTTCGCTCCACAATCACTCTCTCTGCTTTCAGTCTGAAAAACAGTTTTCCTTCTCTTCTCTGCGTGACTGTCCTGAAACCCTAAACCTCCATTTCTCTATCTCTCAACTGCAATCATGTCTGGTGTAACAACCTCTGAGTATACTGCTATTTACGACACCATGGCTGAAGGAAAGGTTTTGTTGGAAAATCGAGTTGATTTAGAGAACTTCAAACTCTATGGCTTCGATTTCTACAAATGGGTTGGGAACACTACTTCTTTTGGAAACATGTTGAGGTTCTAGTTACTGCTATCAAGGAATTTTGGGGTAACGCTCGTTTACACCAAGGTGGTATCTTTGAAGGAACTGTGAGAGGTTACAAGTTCATTTTTACCGTTACCAACATTTCTAAAGTCACTGGTTGTCCCTGTGAAGGTATCGTTTACTACACAGATTGGGCTGATGCATTTCATGGCCTTGAGAAGGTCAATGAGGATTTGTTTGAGAACTATAAACAGTTGAAAGAATCCGGTGAAACTCCCACTGCAAAGCATTTAAAGAGTCATTACAGAGTTCTTCACAAGATAATCACTAAGAGCGTCTGGTTGAAGGCTGGCTCTAGTGACATAGTCAACTATGAATAGAAGTTCATTATGAGGCACTACATGGCTGGTCACAAGGTAAACCTGCCAAGATTGATCTACAACAACCTGATTAATGCACTGGTTAATTCGAGGAAAGGAGTTGCTGACAAGAAAAACACCTACAAGTGCATTCCTTATGGTGTTCTGCTCACTAAGATGATGGCCAAGAATCTGGTTGTAAACAAGCTGACTGCTTTGCCAGATCAAGAAAAGTTGAAGTATTTTGGCACTGAAAGTGTTGTGATTCCTGACATCTTTGGAGTTAACAGCTTGGTCAGAATGAAATTGATCACTGGTGAACAAATGAAGAAGGTGAAAAAGGAACAGGGAATAGAATCTGGTCCCTCTCTTAGCAAGAAGTCTACTACTGACAAAACCACCGTAAGCTTCGAGAATCGGTGTGAAAAGGACTTCTGATTCTCCAGAAGAGGAAACAAGAAGGAAGAAGTAAGGTGGCTTCGACTAAAGAAAGATCAATCGGAAGATGAGGACCGCTCCCATCACCGATTCCGATGAAAAGAAGCAAGCCGGTCGAGAAACAAGTTTCAGCGTTGATTACCTGAGAAGAAGGCAATTCAACGCCCGCCTCCAGCTGCTGTCCCTAGACAGACACTGAAGAGATTGGTCAGGCAGTCTGAGCTTGAACCAAAGGTACTGAATTCTTCTGATGATTCTGTATCTGTTTTTGAAACTGATAATACCATTCCTGCTCCACCTATATACATTGCACAACCATCAACCATTCAAACCTGCGTAAAGCCGTAAACACAACCACTTCCATAGCCCCCAAACAACTTACCCAAACACAGACCAATACACTCACCATCTCCTCACCTCAAACCTCTACATATACCTCCCTCACTTCATACATTTCCAAACTTCATTCTCATTCTTTTAACCTCCTTTTCCAAGTCCCTCCATTTAATCCTTTCAAACCCTACATTCCTCCCAAGTACAATATCACAGTAGTGACACCAAAAACTACTGCCCTAATTCCAAAGAAACCTGTCCCTCTTGACATTAGACCAAAATTTGTTAGATATGAGTCATATAACTCTATCTACAATCACCCATCTGTATGGCACTTGAAGACCTTCACCTCCGGAGTTTCAAGACTGGAGATACCCCCTCCAATGAATGCTGTCTTCAAGGATGGCAAAGACAATGTTGAGGTGTCCTTTAAAGGAAGGCTAAGACCCAAACCAAACAGCAGAGCTATTCCTTTTTCTGTTGATGTACCAAGGTTCCTGCCCCAGAATGAACCTCTTACATTAGAGGAAAGTGGTAGGTGGATCACAGAAGCTGAAGCCTGTATGATGGCTCATTGTTATGAGCAGAAAAGGCTTGAAGTCATTGGAGAATATAGAGACCCATCATCTGTCTCTATAACGATTGTTCCAGATAGGCAAAGGTGGTTACCTTAGTCTATTCCTGAAAAAAGAAAGGAGGCTGCACCTGGCAAAATTCCATTCAGTAAGATAGGCCCTAAGGAATATGAGAAATCTCCCAGAGACTACAAAGTCAAGGAGTTCACCCAGCTTCTGGTAAAGAAAATCTCTGAAGATCATGCCAGAAGGTATTATCTGAGTGCTATGAAGAAATATCAATGGAGAACTGGATCCTCCAACTGCTGTAATGCAGAGAAGGCAACAATCCCTACTGTTGGCATCATCGAGAAGGTATCTTAATCCAATCATGGAACTGCTCATTTTGATGATATGTTCATGTGTTCTGTGATTAGACCGCTCAACTTGGTGAAGCTATATGCTCCATGGGATCTTCTCTGGAAACACTTTTACATTGGATTTGGCTGGATGCAATGGTTTGCGTCTTGGAAAGACAAAGCCATTATGCCTTGTTTTGAGCCCCTAACTATTGACAAGGATGACAGAGAAATTTTGAGGAGACTATTCATTGCTGAAAATAAAGGCCTCAACTTTTCCTTTGATGCCCTTAGTGTCTTCTTAGGCAATGTGTTTGGAGAAGCTGCTGCAGAACAATTTGATGGGTATGCCAGAGACATTCTTCAACACAGAGAAATGATCTTCAATTATCTTCTGTTTCCTGATCTTGTTAAGCAAAGAAATGAAGCCCTATATGAGTCTGAAAGAAGAAAACTTGGAACTATTATCAAATGGTTTCCACCAGGAGATAATTATTTTCAATGGGCAAAGGATAGGAAGAAGATAAAATCTGAATTGTCTCAAACTGTTCTTGAAATCCATAAGAAGATGAATTCAGAAGCTACAGGTGTTGCCAGTGTGCGGTTTGAATCTGCTCCCTCCACATCTTCAGTGGAAATGGTTACAATTCCTAAGGAGGAATTTGAAACCATGAAGGCAACCTGTTTGAAAGTTCCTGAGCTTGAAATGCAGCTGAAACTCATCATGGAACGAATCAACCTGCTACCTCAAAACCCTTAAACTTTGTTTTGTTTTAAATTTTTATTTATTTTTGGTATTGTTTTAAATTTTTATTTATTTTTGGTACTGAGTGATATTTCTTAATTTTTGGTACAATTATATTGTGACTTTATTAATCAAATTTTTCTTCTATTTTGTTTTTTGACTATGATGTTTTTTTTTACACTCTTTTTTGTCTGATGACAAAAGGGGGAGTAAAAGAAAGGCTTGATGAACGCTAAGATAAACACGCTAAGGATAGATGGATAGATACACATGCTAAGAAAGGCTTGATGAACGCTAAGGATAGATAGATAGATATACATGCTAATCAATCATTCATAACATCATTTCAGTATCCGATCTCAGCGTCTGTTATTGCTATACTTATCTAAGTTGTTGAACTCAGGGGGAGACCCTTAAAACTCTTATTTGAAACTTAAAATTGTTCATCAACCTTGGATATTTGTCATCATCAAAAAGGGGGAGATTGTTGGAACCTAAACGATTGAGAAGTTTAGACCCTCATTAATTTTGATGATAACAAAGTATTCACAAGAGAACAATTTATGTTCTAACAATTCTTGAAGTGTGCAGATACTAATATTACATATAATTCTAAGCCACTTAAGCAAGAAGGAAGAAGTTCACAAGAGAAGGATATACTTCATGTGTCAAAGATCCCGCCATCCCAAAGATAATCGCCTTCATGAGCGTCTGGAATTAACTTTTTATGACACAAGGCTTATACATTTGCTACGAGCGTCCGACTTTCCTGTTCTGAGCGAGCGTCTGAACTTCATTTTAAATCACGTGATGGTCACGTAGTTGCTCTTCCTCTCAGAAGTTTCTGGAACGGATTTCGAATTTGATCTTATGCGCTCAAATTGTTGTACGAGGTATCAAAGGTGACACCTTTAGCTAAAGACAAAAATCGTACAAGCTTTTGTGAAAAGCAAGGTAGTACGAAAACGGTAATGTGTACTATTGAGATATTCTCTGGAAAGGAAGAAAGAGACAGCTTTTTGAAATCACCTCACTCAATGGAAGGAGCCATTTTTACTGTAACGGTAATATCCTTTAGAACTCCTATAAATACCCCAAGGTATCCATTGAAGAAAATGCCGAAACTCTACAAGAGAATATTGCTTCATTTACTGAGAACAAGCACTGTTGCTATACACTACAAAGAGTCAATACTCTGAAAACACTGCTTCTGTGAGCAATCAAGTTTCGTGCCAAGTCTCTAGACTACAAGAACTGAACTCAGCGTCCGACACTTTCTTTTAGAAAGCATTTCTTTATTGAGCTTAATTTTTTATCCTCTCTGTGAGAGTTATTCCTGCTTGTATTCAACTTACCTGTAAAAGTTGTTTTAGCCTAGTTAAGGCTGTACCCTCAAAGGCTCGAATGTACTGAGTCGTTTTGAGAAGTTGAGAGTATTGTCAAGGTTGTGACAGTAGAATACTCTTAAGGTTTTGTAATCAGTTGATTATAGTGAACTAGTACGAAGGGACTAGACTTAGCTACCAGTTTGGTAGTGAACTAGTATAAATCTCTATGTCTCTTGCTTTACTGCTTTCTATTTATCTTTATCTTGTTCTGTTAAAAACAAGTTTCACAAATTGCTTTTCCAGCGCCCGGTTTATTTCCAGCGTCCGATACACAACTGGTTTGAAAAACCTGTGTTCTAAGTGTTTTTAACTTAAAGTTTGCGAAAAGTTTTCAACACAATTCAACCCCCCTTCTTGTGTTCACGTTCACTGTGCTGATTTCCCCAGAAAGTCATTTCATCCCATTTACTGCAAGATTGTGTTTCGATTGTACAAACAATATGGCAGAGTATGAGGCATGTGCTATGGGCATTCAGGCGGCCATTGAATCGAAGGTCAAAATTCTCGAAGTATATGGAGACTCGGCTTTGGTTATCCATCAATTAAAAGGCGAATGGGAAACGAGGGATTCCAAATTAGTTCCTTACCACGATCATATCAAAGAATTGACGGAGCAGTTTGACGAAGTCACCTTCCATCACATTCCCCGTGAAGATAATCAGCTAGCTGACGCCTTAGCTACTCTATCATCAATGTTCAAAATCAGTAACAGGGAGAACCCACCGCTCATAAAAATACAAAATCATGACCAGCCAGCAAACTTCCTAGCAATAGAAAGAGAGCCTGATGGCAAACCCTAGTATTACGAAATCAAACGATACATCACAAGTAGAGAATATCCTCCTATTGTCTCAGAGAATGATAAAAGGGCATTAAGGCGTTTGGCAATGGGATTCTTTCTAAATGGTGAAGTGCTTTATAAGAGAAACCATGACATGGTACTCCTCAGGTGTGTTGATAAGACTGAGGCGAAAAAGATTATGCGAGATGTTCACGAAGGTTCCTTTGGGACTCACGCAAATGGGCATGCAATGGCAAGAAAAATCTTGAGGGCTGGCTACTATTGGTTGTCTATGGAGACTGACTGTTTCGGTTATGTGAAGAAATGCCACAAATGTCAGATTTATGCCGATAACATCCATGTGCCACCAGTCTCTCTGAACACCTTAACAGCACCATGGCCATTCTCAATGTGGGGATTGGATGTCATTGGAACCATTGAACCTAAGGCATCAAATGGACATCGCTTTATTCTCATCGCAATCGACTATTTCACTAAATGGGTTGAAGCGGCTTCATATGTGAGTGTGACAAAAAATGTGGTTGTCAAATTCATCAAGAGAGATTTGATCTACCGCTATGGTTTTCCAAATAAGATCATCACTGATAATGGGACTAATTTGAACAACAAGATGATGAAGGAGCTGTGTAATGACTTCAAGATCCAACATCATAATTCCTCACCATACTGCCCAAAGATGAATGGGCGGATTGAAGTACAAATAAGAACATCAAGAAGATTGTCCAGAAGATGGTTGTAACATTTAGAGACGGCATGAAATGCTCCTTTGCTTTTGCCTTGCACGGTTATCGAACTTCGGTTCGCACCTCAACAGGGGCAACCCCTTTCTCGCTGGTGTATGGAATGGAAGCAGTACTTCCCATGGAAGTCGAGATCCCCTCGTTAAGGGTATTGATGGAGACAAAACTAGAAGAGGCAGAATGGGTTCAGGCTCGGCTGGATCAATTGAACCTCATTGAAGAAAAGAGAGTGATGACCTTATGTCGTGGACAGCTTTATCAGCACAGGATGAAGAGGGCTTACGAAAAGAAAGTTCGCCCTCGGGAATTTCAAGAAGGAGACCTAGTGCTCAAGAAGATTTTGCCCATCCAAAAGGATTCTCATGGAAAATGGACTCCAAATTATGAAGGCCCGTATGTTGTGAAAAAAGCTTTTTCTGGAGGAGCCTTAATCCTCACAAGGATGGACGGTGAAGATCTCCCACTCCCAGTAAACTCTGATGTAGTCAAAAAATATTATGCCTAAAAAATATATAAAGAGCCAAGTAAAAATGAGCTTGCTAGGTTGAAAACCTGAAAGGGCGACCTAGGCAAAAATTAAAGCACCCATTGGATTGAAAACTTGAAAAGGCAATCCAAGCAGAAGTTAGGGTCTGAAATTGGACATTAAAGTCAACTGATGCATCGAGAGGCTCTTACCCAACTGGGGCTGTTCTATATATTCAGAAGTAAAGTAATGAGTATTCAAAGTTATGGATATGAGAAGTTGGCATTTGTTCCTACAAAGACACAAACTATAAAATATCTGCTTAGTTATTGTCTTTCTTTGTTTTTTCCTTCTTCCCGCATTTTTCTTGATGTATTTTCAAGTCTGTGTAACTTCAGTCCATGTACGCATGACTCTTTTTTTGAATACCAAATACCTCCGTTCTCGTATTTCAAAATGTTGTTTTATGATAACGAGCACTGAATTGTGAAATATGTGATGATACTGAAAAGCATTATGGTTATTATATACGTCTTAAAAATCACGGGGAAACACCAAATCTCAACAAATAAGTCTCGAAGAGGCAAAAGGATTACCTTTAAAAAGTAACTAGCGCTACATCGATAATTCGCGCTCCCTCCCAGTCGAAAGCATAGTATGAATAAACCCGACGAACCTCAGTATGTCCCATATCTTTAAGCACTAGAGATCATACGGGACGAGGAATCAGTAAAAATAATAATCACATTGCATACATGCATCACGTACCATATATTCATGCATCATCTTCATATCACCACCTTTTAGCCGTTTTGTTACACCTGGTCCGTGCACCAAATTTTGATCATTCACTTTTGTTTACAAACAATGTGCCGAGCATTAGTCCTTTATATTGCCCCCTAAAGCGACACGCCAAGTATCGCTCCCTCTTTATCGCTTTAAGATTACCGCGTCAGTACCCGATCTGGCGGTAATCCCTCATTATTGATTTTTGAACAACATATAGTTCCGGACCTGATGTTGACCCTTCTTTATTGCTTCCCATCGATGCGTCAATACCCTACTTGGCGTTGAACCTTCCGATCACCGTGTCAGTACCCGACCTGGTGGTGATCCTTCTTTATTGCTTCCCATCGACACGTCAATACCTTACTTGGCGTCGAACCCTCATTATTGCTTTTCGATCACCGCGTCAGTACCCGACCTGGCGGAGATCCTTCTTTATAGTTTTCTGATAAACGCGCCAAGCGTTAATCCCTCATTATTGCTTTTCGATCACCGCGTCAGTACCCGACCTGGCGGTGACCCTTCTTTATTGCTTTTCGATGAACGTGCCAAGCGTTAATCCCTCATTATTGCCTTTTGATTACTGCGTCAGTACCCGACCTGGCGGTGATCCTTCTTTATTGATTTCCGATTAAACGCACCGAGCGTCAATCCCTCGTTGTCATCCTTTGCATATCCTGGCTCGGGACAAAATTAGTGTCTTTATCTTTACTTCTATTTTATGACGAAAATATGAAAACCTTTGTTGTTCACATTTTCTAATAAAATATAACTAAAGAGGGGCAGCTGTTATACCCTAATTTTGTCCACCTACCTCCTGTAATTTATTTTTATTTTTGTTTTTACTTTATTCTTAGCAACACATTTTGGGTTCATTTTTTGTTAAATCCTTTGGGCTAATTTCAGCCCAATTGCAATAAAAAAAGGGAGGTACAAGTTACTAGCCTTTTTGTTACAAATTACAATCACAAGCATAAGTCCAATAATAATAACTATATCCATTACAAAAATTGCAAAAATACCAACAGTCCATTACAGTCAATTCCATACAAACCAAGTCCAAAACAATTACAAAATCAGAATGAAAGAAAAAAACAAAAAAACAAAAAAGCAAAAACAAAACAAAGCAGAGTGCAAATACCGCCACTCCCAAAGAACAACCAACAACAACCAACAAAGAACAGAGGCGAAGCATTTGGAGAATGGGTCCAATGTGCTTTCTTCTTGTTCCTTTGTGTTTTCCATTTTTCTCCAACCAAGCGACTGCAGGCACCACCCAGAACCACCAGCCCTCCTCTGCAATCACCAACCATACCGCAAAGAAATAGCCAATACAAGGGTCAAGAACCATTGTCCTATCAAGCCCCTTTGCTCTATAAATGCAACAAATGTAACAAAGAAAGAAAGGGAGGAGAATTCTGGGCGTTTTTACCACCAACCAAAGAATTAGAGGCTCCACACTGAAGCCCTAATTCACCAAATTAGAGGCAAAAAAAAAAGAAAACAAAAGAGCAGAAGAAACAGAAGCAAAAAACGCAGAAGTAGAGCAAAAAAGAAGAACAGAAGAAGAAGAAGGAGGAAGAAAAGAAGAAGGTTTGCATCTCCCTCTCCCTCTCAGCGTTTGCATCTCCCTCTCCTTTCTCCCTCTCTCGCACCCACTCCCTCTTCCTCTCCACATCCCTATCGTTTGCGGCCGTGCGCGGCCAAGGACGGCACGCGATGGCCGCGTCTCCCCCCTCCCCCTTCCTCTTCCCCTCGGTCTCTCTCTCACCCTCTCTTCCCCCTTAGCCTCATTCTCCCTCCTTCTTCCTCCATCTCCCATGATCTCTCTCATTCTCCCTCCTCATGCGGCCACCGCTGCCTCCCTCCCCTTCTTCCCTCTCTCCTGCTCGTGAGCCTTCCTTTTTTTCTCCCATGGTGCAGCAGCCTTTCTTTCTTTTTAGGGTTTCCAATGAAACCCAAATAACTCCTCTCCCCTTTTGTTTCACGCTCTGCTTCCCTCTTTATTTTTATTTTTTAATTTTTTTTCCTTATCCTTAAGTTGGGCTTCAGCCAGCCCACCTTCCTTTTTCTTTTTTAGCTGGGCTTCATTATACGCCCCCTCCCCTCTTTTTTTCTTTTGTTCTTTTTTGGGTTTCAGCCCATCCTTTTTCTTTTTACACCCCTCCCTTTTTTATTTCTGACCCCTCTTATTTTTATTTTGGGCTTCAGCCCACTGGTTTTGACCCAATCTAGGGTTCCTAAAAAAAAACATTTTATTTATTAACCATACCTTTTTTTTATTGAAAAATTCTTCAATCTTCTTGAATAAATATTAGTAGTGACAACGCCGAATCCGCTTTTGGTTTGGTTACTATGCAAACTCTTTTAAAAAAAATAAAATAAAATCAAGGACTACTCCAAATCCTCCTTTGGTTTGGTCATTGCAACAATCTAAATAACATATCTTAAAATATTAGTAGTGATTACGCCAAATCCACTTTTGGTTTAATCACTACGCAAACCATTAAAATTTAAGTCACAAACCGATTAATTAAAATCAACAAACACACAACCATTTTTTATCCAAGAACTACGTAGCCTTTGATTTCTCCACTGCACCCGGAGATACGTAGGAGCAGGAGCATACTCCTGTCAAGCGCAAAAATAAGCAACTTTTATTAAGCTTTTTTTTTATTTATTTCATCATTGTAAATCCTTGTTTTTTTTTAAAGGGAAATAAATATTTTTAGAAGTTAATAAATTTTGCATAATTAATTAGAGGTAACCTTTTTTTCGAAAGGATGTCGTGGGGTGCTAATACCTTCCCTACGCATAATCGACTCCCGAACCCAAATCTGGTCTCAAGGATCATTTTCTTCAATAAAGGTTTTTTCCAATATTTTTCCTAAGAAATAAATTATTGGTGACGGCTCCATTAAACTCGAACAAATCCCACCGGATTTTTAGGTCGCTACAGTGTCAATTAAGTCTCTTATCTTTATTTTAGGTTTCAATGTGGTCATTTCCGTTTAAATTGTGTTTGAAAAGGACCATATTGCTATAACTTTTGCAAAATAAGGGACCATTTTGGAACCAAAAAAGTACCACATTGGTATAACTTTTACAATACAAGGGACCATTTTGGTACTTGAGGATAAGATAAATGACTAAATTGAAACTTTTAAAAGTTAAGGGACTAAATTGAAACTAAAAATTAAGATAAGGGACCAAATTGAAACTTTTAAAAATTAAGGGATCAAATTGAAACTGAAAAATAAGATAAATGACTAAAAAGACATTTAGCCTTAAAATTATAAGGTTAGAAATGAGAGCAAAAGTTATGAGCCATATATAAGCTTAAACACAGAGACTATTCAAGTAGTATTTTTTAAAAACACTATACTTACTTAAATATAATAATAGCAAAAAAGTTATTATTTATATTTATTTAAATACGTCGGAATGTTAGGTCTAAAAGATTTTATTACGGTTTAAAGTCTTAACTTTTTAGTTAAATAAACAAAAAAATATGCTTTTGGTCCCTGTAATTTGACCAAAAATTGGTTTTGGTCCTTGTCATTTTTTTTTGGAACTTGTCCTTGTAATTCTATTTTCCGTTGGTTTTAGTCCCTCCCGTTACTGGTCCATCTAAAAATGGTGACATGGCAAACGACAGTCCTACGTGGACATGCGTGGACACACGTGGCCACTCACTCAGCCACTCCACATAATATTATTATTTTTTAATTTAAAAAAATCAAAAATTGAGTTTATCAGAACGAATTGAAGGGCTCGATCCCAAATTCGAAAACCCTAAGTTTCTCTCCTCGTCTTCTCTCCCTCGCCATTGTCATCTTCTTCGAGCTCACTGCGTTGAAGAATACGATGGGAGGCAGCAAAGCTTCATCGTTTGCGACATCAAGTGCAAGAAACTTGCCAATGTGTGGCTGTAAGGAGGTGATGCGTTTGTGGGTTGCGAACACCAGTGAAAACCCTAAGAGGAAATTTCGGAGGTGCATCAATTATGATGTGAGTATCTATGCTGTTTACCCTTTCTCTTTTATCACTTTTCTTTCTTCTTTGTTTGCGATTTGGGTTATTTAGGGTTTTTGGAGAACTGACAAATTTGGTCGTTCTATGGTGTTGTTGTTGTAGGCCGATGAAAGTTGCAAGCTTTTTGTCTGGGATGATGAGTTGGAGATTGACAATGAAGTGCCTAATTCTTCCAACACCCTTCCCCATCACTGTAACTGTTCTGGAAAAATGAAGGATATGTTTAAGGAATTCAAGGATTACAATAAGGAGTTTGCTAGGGATTTTGCTATGGACCTTGCTAGGGATTTTTCTAAGGAATTTGCCAAAGATTTTGCTGATGAATTTGCTAAGCAATTTGCCAAGGATTTTGGAAGGGAGTTTGGCAAGGAATGTGTGTCAAAGAAGGTGCACAAGTTGAAGAAGAAGCTGGATTTTGTGAGGAGCAGAAACAACTGCCTCGTGGCTGCCATGTTGATTTGTTGTGTTGTGTTTTCTGTTTTGCTTAAGTTATTGTAATTGTAAGGGATTGAGAGGGGCTTTGGTTGATCAAGTTTGGTTATGTTTAGGGAATTAGAGATGTTATGTGTAAGAAATCTGTTTAGTGATGTTTGTTTTGGAGGGTATTTTGTTTAGGGTATGTTATGTAACACCAAGTTTGTACTAACAATGTAACACCAATTGTAGTTAAATGAAATGTTAATGTTTCTGTCATGAAATGTTTTTGATGCAATGATTTTAGTTCATTTCTATTAGTGCATAAACAAATTAAACCAAACTGATGCAATGTGCATAAACAGGACAAACTGAACTTGCAGTTGAAACTGAACTTTCATTTCCAAAATGTGCACAAACAAGTGTGCATAATGTGCTTACAGAGTGCATACAGCTTGAAGTACATAAAGTAAACTAAAAAAGCCAAAGTGCATAGCACTTCAAGTACATAAACTAAAGTGCATAGCACTTGAAGTACATAATCTAAAGTGCATAGCACTTGAAGTACATAAACAAAATACAGCCATAACACTTGAAGTACATAAACAAAATACAGCCAAAATACATCAATCCATATCCCTGTCACTATGTAGACCTATTGCCGATATCCTTCCAAGATGGCAATGCAGCTGCACATAATCCAAAATTCGGATCACTTGCTTTGTCAATCACCTCTTCTTGAGTCAAAACTCCATCATCCATCTCAACCTCAAGAGGCATATCAGCACTGCTTCCAGGTCCAGTAACATTTGGGGTTCTCATGATGGTCCTCAACCTATCATTGTATCTTCTTCTCTTTTCCACATGCCTAGCAACATTTTGCTTTTTTCTGAACTTTAGTATTTCCCTGCAACAGAAACAACATCAGCAACAGCATCCAGATTTTTAGCAGAATCAGAAACATCAAAGGTTTTTAGCACTTGCAGGAGCAAAAGCATCAGAAAAAACATGTACCTGTACAACAGCAGGTTGTGACTGTCCAGCATCATGTTGACCATGTACACTCTCAGCAGCAGGAACATCAGGAACAATAGTTTCTTCAGCAGCAGGAGGTTGTGACCCTCGTCCAGCAGGAGGTTGTGACCCTTGTCCAGTAGCAGTAGGTTGTGACCCTTGTCCAGCAACAGGTTGTGATTTCTTAGCCTTCCTCTGTCATTGAAAATACTGGTTAAAACAGAAAATTAAACATTAAGAACAAATTAAACAACTAAAACTGAATTACACCTTCCTCTTCAATGCTGAAGGATTAACCTCTGTGCTCTTGCAGCTCCTGCTATTATGACCCAACTTGTCACATTTGATGCATCTATAATTTACAACTCCCCTCTTTAACCTTGTACCCCCTTCATCATGCTCTCTTATCCTCAGTTTCTTTGGCCTACCAGGCCCTTTCTTATACCCTGGTGGCAACATGTCTTCTTGATCCACAGCAGGCCACATGTCTTCACCATTTATGGGGCTCACAGAAAAGCTGTAACACAGCTCATAAGTCTCCCTCAAGTAGCAATTGTCTACAAAATCATCAAGATTTTGTTGTCTGTAACCGAGGGTAGCAATTGCATGCCTACAAGGGAGGCCTACCAACTCCCAGAAATTACATGAACATTGTTTTTTCCTTATATCTACAATAAACTGACGCTTATCATAATAATGTGCCACTTCCCAAATTTCATCCTCAGACCAAGTTAGTATCCATTGTCCACTCAGCATTGTTTCCTTATCTATCCTCTTCCTAGGTCTAGGCATCACCTTATGTTGCCACTTTCGAAGTTTATATCTCATATTTGCAATTCTATTCATCAAGTAAGTTCTAATCCACACACACATTGTCAAAATAGGTCTATCCCTAGCAACTAAAATAGTGCTATTGAATGATTGAGATATATTATTCATTAGGACATCACACTTGGGATAAAATGTAAAGGCATGCTTACACCACAGTTTTGTTGGCACTGCAACTAACCACTCCCAAGCCTTATGATCTATCTTTTTTATCTCATTCATCTGTTGTTCCCAAGCTTGAACATAAGTTGCTTTTGCTGCTCCCATCATCAGATCCCTCATCGCGGTTCCCCACCAAATTTCTTCTTAAAGTTTGCATATAAATGTCTGAGGCATAACCTATGTTCAATGCTTTCAAATAATTCTTCAAACACTTGAATCAAACCCTGAGTACAGATAAAAAACCACAAATTAAAACCAAAGTAATTAAAATCGGACCGGACATTGAACCGGAGAGGGCCAGGCTTCAGAGTTTTTGAGTCGGACCGGGGTCGAACCGGGTGTAATAAAATATTAATAAAATATTATTTTTTAAATATATATATATATATACAAACTATATAGTATATAGTATATATATATATATATATATATATATTATATTTGGTATATATATATACAAACTATATAGTATATAGTATATATATATATATATATATATTATATTTGGTATATATATATATATTAAAAAATAGATAATATATAGATAATATTTTAATTTATACAAAAAATAACATGTAGCCTAGTGGTAAGATGGCTTGTTATGGTATTGAGGATAGGGGTTCAAGCCTTGTTGAGACTAAAAACTGATTTTTTTAACTAATAAAAGTAATTAAAAATTTTCAAAAAAAAAGAGATGAACTGGTTCGACCTGAATCGGCCATAAATGGCCGGTTCTGGCATCAAACCGGCCGGTTCTCTGCCAGCCGGTCCAAGAGGGTCACCCGAACCGGACCATGGCCCGATTCCCGATCCAATCGGTTGGACTGGCCGGTCTGGTCCGATTTTTGTTACCATGATTAAAACACATGACAGATCTGAGGAGAGAAATAAAAAAAAATGACAGATCTGAAGCAAGCAAGGTCAAATCTGAAGACAAAAACCAAACAAATTATAGATCTAAAACAAACAAGGTCAGAAACAAATTTAACTTTACCTTTTGCTGGTCAAAAATGAAAACCCATTTTTTATCAGCACCTATGTCCTCTAGCAGCAAGGTTAGAAACCATCTCCAAGACTCTTTAGTCTCGATTTCAACCACCCCAAAGGCCAATGGAAAATATTGGTCATTAGGGTCTCTCTCTACTGCTATGAGAAGTTGCCCTCCATACATTGTCTTAAGATGGCAGCCATCTACTCCAATAAATGGCCTACATGCTGCTATGAATCCTCTTTTGCATCCATCAAAAGAAAAATAAAAGCTGCCAAATCTTGGTTGAATACTTAGTGTGGGTCTGTCTACATTGATCTTCATAGTATTCCCAGCACAAACCCTTTTTAGCTCAGCAGCATACCTCCATACCATTACATATTGCCTGGCTGCATCCCCTTCCACGAGTTCTTTTGCCATCTGTTTTGCTTTCCAAGCTCGATGTGTTGTGATTCCCACAGCAAAAGTCCTTCTCATGTCACTTACTATGTCAGCCACCTTTACCTTCTCACATGTGTGCAATTTATTGGCCACCCACTTGGATTTTGCTGACCTATTATTGAGCACCCTAGCACACGTGTGTTTACCCTCCCATCTTTTCATTTGATACGTGTGTTTATCCCCACTTTGCTCACAAGGGCCAAAAACCCACATTTGACCTTATACACTACCCTTACTCTGACTTTGTCATTTTTTACAAATTTAATTTCCCTCCCATTCAACGCTGACCATTCTATTATTGCATCCTTAAATTTAGTAAGAGAATTGAACTCCATACCTACTTTAAACTGATAGTCTTTGTTCAGCTGCTCCATTCTAAATTTTTCATACCTTGGTCTATCTTCATCATCAAATTCATCAGGATCACTGCTGCGTAATTCATCACTAACATATCCATCTTCTATTTCTTCATCCTGACTTTTACCACTTGGTTCCTCACTTGCTATAAGTTCATTCTTCTTTCTACAGGGAACCAATTTTTCAACTCTCTTCACACTACAAGAAATAGCGGGATTACCGACGGCCAAAAGCCGTCGGTAATCCACAAATACCGTCGGTAATAAAAAAATTTCAACGGATTACCGACGGACATTAGGCCGTCAGAATCAAGCTGCGTCGCAAATCCTTACCGACGCCTTTAACCCGTCGGTAAATTTCCAACGGTTTTCTCCGACGGTTTTAACCCGTCGGAACTTCCGATGCCATTTCCGACGGCTTTAAGCCGTCGGTAAGTTTCCGACGGTTTTTCCGACGGTTTTAACCCGTCGGTAATTCCGATGACATTTCTGACGGCCTTGACCGTCGGTAAATCCGAACTTAAATTTTTTTTTGAAAATTGTTTAAATATTTATTTTTATTAAAAAATTATTTACTTTTTTAAATTATTTAATTTTAATTTCTGTAATCAATTTAATTTATTTATCCATTTAATTAACGATTACTAGTTATCACATTTAATAATTAATTTCTTTCTGTATTTAAAAATGTAATGCGATAACATAACTATAAAACAAATTAAAAAAAAGAAACGTAACAAATAAATAAAAAAATTCGACGAACAAAACAGTAATAAAAAATATCCGAAAATATAAAAAAATATCAATACAAACATAACTAATAGTCCTGATAATCATGATCATGATCACTATCACTATCTACATCATCGACATGATCACCAGTACTATGAGGCGGAGTCGGAGGCGGTGGAGGAGGGGGCTGGCGAGCTAGCAAATGGTACAGATCCTCCTGCCGGGCCGCAAAGACTGAGCCAAAATGGCAGCCGTCCGGCAGCCTCCTCTGTTGGGCCGGTCGCGATCCGCCGCCGCCGGCCGCTAATCGCCGCCGCCGCCATGGCCCGCTTCAACTCTGCTCTCTGCCGCTCATCCGCGGCAAAGACGATCGGCCGATTTACTCTCAAAGAGAGGCGGCCCTTTCTTGTAGTTCTTTGGCAAGGTCGCCAAAGACCGTGATAGGCGACCCTTCTTCTTGCCGCCAACAACATCTTCCCAAACCATCGGTGACGCACTGGATCCTCTGGGCTCGAGGCGGGAACATGAGGATGTCCGAGATCTAACCCGAGACATCCTCGCCAAACTCCTCTGTCAAACATAAACAAATTAGTCAATTTTTATTGTAATAAAACAATATAAACATTGTTAAAAAACTATTCATTATGTTTTATAATTACCTGGGTCCGCCTCGACCGCTAATGACAAACTCACCGGTACCTCTCCTAATATGAGTTGCACGATGGAGCTCGTGCAACTGAACCTCCCTTTGCAACCGCTGAGACTGTAATTATTTAATAAAAAAAGCTTAACTAAATAATAATAATAATAATAATAATAATAATAATAATAATAATAATAATAATAATAATATAAAACATACAAGGGAAGCATAAATCCTTTTAACAATTTTTGTTTTCATAGTGGTTTGGCTTGGTATATGCCATGCAATTAGAGCTCCTATATGGTCACATTTACCATACATCCTAATCCATTAATTGGCCAAAAAACAATCATTTTCTGCTTACAGTTAAAAACTAGCCTAGCACCGAATCTACTACATTAACCAAGGCAGTTGATGGTATCTCTAAACAACATAAAATTGGTTACTTTATTATTTTTAAAAAAAAATAAGATCATCACATAATTAAATTCATCAAATATAGAATTTTAATAGTTTATAATTAGTGTCTGATACGAATAATTTGAGAATCAATTTCCTCTTGTAATTCATGTCTTTGTGTAATAATATGTCTTTCATATGTTAAATTTTTAGTTTAATAAACGTTGTTTGTATTTACAGTATAGTATCTAGTGATAGTCTGTAAATTTTTTGGAGATTAATATGGTTACTATCTCAATATAAATTGGTTTCTACAAGTATAGCGAGACGTAGCATGGACATAGGATCGTAGATTCACTTATCAAATTGAGTTTATGTGTTGCTTGCTAAATGAATAATCTACATGCTACCTTACTCTAACATAAAATATACATCAAACAAAATTCCCTCTGTGGAGAGAAGTAAATCGAGTGATTCCTTCTCTCTTTTACTTTTCTTTCAACTTAAAAGAAAAAGTATCGACATATATTATCCAGAAAGAGGGGTTTTGAATCAATTAATGAAGTTCATTTTTCAAAAACATCATTAAAAAAATGAAATGAGATTTTTTGAAACATAGGAAAAGGTGATCTATTGAGTCATTTATACGAATCCAAAATATTATGATTATGAAGAACTCAACGGGACCCTCAATTCACAAAAATATTATCTAGACGCGTGAATAGATTGACCTTAAAACAACAACGATTAATTACGATTGCTATAAAACAAGCTCGTATTTTATCTGCGTTACCCTTTCTTATTCCGGTACCTTTTGTTAATAATAAAATTACTTCAATTTAAAAAAAGCGAGTCGACCACTAGAACTACTACTGTTTTTAAAAAAAAAATATTTCTTTTAAAAAAAAATAGAGTTACTCTTCAATTGAATTCAATTTTGAATCGAAAATCAATTTCAATGTGGATTGATATCTTGTTCGAAAACTACGACAACTATACATCACTTCAACATAAAACATCGTTTGTTAGCCAAAACACACATCACCTCAAAATTCTCTCTCTGGAGAGAACTATGAAGCAAATCAAATAAATATGTCGGTGTGGGGGTCAACAGCCAACCCTTTTCCACCCAATGAGTCAACCGACATTTCGTTAGAGCGCATACCTAATTCTCAGAACAAGAGAGTGTCCACGTCCTTCGATGTGAGTGGCAGTCTCGGAGCAATGTCGTGGCCTCGAACTAAAAATACAGAAAAAACATAGAAAATTTTAACTAACAAGCTACCAAATAGCAATCAACAAAAATGAGCAGGATGCCAACCAAACAACAATCATGTTATAAAATAATTCCAAATAAACCCCAAGTAAGCTTTTTGGCTTTCACTATTTTTATCAAATCATGAATTCTCAAAAGCTATTTAACCTCCTCATGTAAAACATATAATAGAGCATAATAGAGTGGTGGTGGTGGTGGTGGCGGCCTGGTTTCGCGAACAATCGTTGAAACGTTGGAATAATTGGAACTTAGGCTTAAGACAAAAATTAAATAGAAAAGCACAAATGTAAAGACATACATCATATATTATCCTAATACATTTATCCAATTAAAATGTTAAAGCAGTCAAATACTAATGTACATAACATGCATAATATAAAATAGAGGCTAGCTAGTGGCGGCTCCTTGAGGGGTCCCCAGGACAAAATCGGGCGGTAGAATCCTCTGAAGGAGTCGATGGAGTGTAATCTGCTACGGTGGGAGAATATTTTGGTGTGGACGGAGTGTAATCCTCTCCGATTGGAGAATACTCCGGTGAGGTCGGAGTGTAATCCTCTCCGATTGGAGAATACTCCGGTGGATGGAGTATACTCCAAGATCTCATCGTCATCATTTGGAGACTGAGCGATGTATGTCCTCGATGAGCATCACCGTAGCTACAGCCTCCTGGGATCACCATCTTTGGTTCATCAAATCACGATCCTCAAGACGATCCTTAGTCACGATGACAAAGCTATTTCGATACTCCTCGCAGACATCATCATCGGCCTCCTGGAAGGCATAGGAGGATCACGATGGCGAGCATCGCGATCCTCAATCGTCACAAAGCTATTCCGATACTCCCTTGCAGACATCATCGGCCTCTGGAAGCCCTACCTCGACCACGGTTTCCATCTAAAGACATTGTATGTTTGTTGTCAACATTGGTCACCATGAGCATATAAACTGAAAATAATCGAATTACAACAAAACGAACAAAGGCATAGGTTTGCAGTATTTAAGACTTTATTCCAATATTTTTTTCAATATTTTTTTCAAATCATGATGCTAACCGAGCAGGATGCGCCAACTAGAATTGTTTTTTTTTCCCTTCTAATTAGCATGCTTAAGACAAACTTTTAACCTTGGACATAATATAAGTATCCTAAACTTTTAAAACAACTAACAATCCACAAAATCAATAAGAGCAGAGCAACCGTCAAACAACTAACAATCCACAAAATCAATAACAGCAGAACAACCATCAAACAACTAATAATCTCACGCAGTGCTACTCTTGCAAAGCTACTAAAACAAAAATCAAATACCAACAACAGGGAATACAAACAAACCTTAGTTCCCAAAATCACAGAACACAAAATTGGAGGTCAAGCCACAAAAGAATACCTGTGATGCACCAAAAACCTTCAAAATCATGTCAAAAACCTTCAAATCACTTCAAGAACTTTCAATCGTTCCTGAAACATCGAAAAGGAACACCAAATCAATTTGGGATTCGGAAGAAAAAAACACGAACAAAGAAGGACAGAATAGAGACAGAGAATAGACGGTGGTGGCGGAGGTGGCGGAACCACGGTCTTTGTGGAGGTGGCGCGCGGAAGTCTTGTGGAGGTGGTGGCGGCGGACGCGTGGTGCTGTGGAGGTGGCGGCGGCGAGATGGTGTTCTGTGGAAGTGGCGGCGGATAGAGAGAGAGATGAGAGACAGAGAGACAGACAGACACGGTGGTGGTGGTGGCAGAGGAAACGCGGTGGTGGTGGCGACTAAGACGTGCTGGTGTGAGCGCGGTGGTGGGGGTGGTGGTGGAGAGAAAGAGTGAGAACGATGTGATGCAACGAGAGAATAGAGAGAATAGAGTGGTGGTGGTGGTGGCGGCCTGGTGGTGGTGTGGGCGTGGTGGTGGCGGGCGTAGAATGGTGGGGGCGGAGGAAGAGAGGGAAGTGAAAGAGAAGAGGGATGAAGATGGAGGAGAAAGGGATGGCCTGACTTGATTATTATCGCAAGCATCGAGCGGTTTTTACCGACGGTCTAGGCCGTTCAGAACTGTTCGGCATTACCGACGGGTTTTTTAACTTACCGACGGTATAAGGCCGTCGGTATTTGAAAAATAGGCGCGTAAATGAAATATCTTTGAAATTACCGACGGGCATTGACCGTCGGTAAATTTACCGACGGACTTGTTATTTTACCGACGGCTTGACCGTCGGAAAATCCAACGTTTAACCGACGGTCTCTGACCGTCGGTATATGCCCGTCGGTAAATCCGAATTTTCTTGTAGTGTCACTTTGCCAATTCCTTCATCAAATTCTGGAAAATCCTCTACACCAAACCCATCATCTTCATCCCTCAACCACTCTTCCTAACTGTCATCAAATGTAACACCTTTAGCACTGTCATCACTACTGCTCTCATGCTCTGGTTCATACTCATCATCAAACACATCTTCCATAACTAATTCCACAACCGAATTAGTACATACAGGATTGGCTACATTCTGATCAATGTCACTCACATCATGCTCAACATATAAGTGACACTCATAGTTGTTGCTTACACAATATGAAGCTAGCTCCATTGCTTCTGAATCAACCTGAATCCTTTTGAAATCCCCATCTATACCTTCGTTCTTCTTCCACAACCTAAAACACTTGTCATACCCTCATTCTTTCAAGTACGCAGTAGCTTCAAAGTAACTCCATTTGTCTAAATCAACATTAGACACCACAGTAACAGACCCACCTTGTAAAACACATTTACGTCCCTCGCAAACTGACCCCCGTGGTGGAAAACAACGTTCAAACTCATCATGTTAAACAATATAGTAAAGACATGTGTCAGAAATGGTGGTCCCGATGGGAAGGCATAATCGGACAAAAAATGTAAAACATTCCCTACACAAGCTGGAAAGGCGTAATCGAACAACAAATACATACCTCATGAAGCAATTCACCCTCACGTAGCATTCTCCACCGTTGATGGCCTTCGAATCGCACGCAATGGTGGTCTCGATGGGAGGAATCGCGCAGTGTCTCAGTCTCAGATAAAGATAGGGACGAAATAACCCTAACGCAAAAAACAAAAACAAATTGTGATAAACTCAATTTTTGATTTTTTTTAAATAAAAAAATAATAATATTACGTGGAGTGGCTAAGTGGTGGCTGAGTGAGTGGCTACGTGTGTCTACATAGGACTGTTGTTTGCCATGTCACCATTTTTAGACGGACCAGTAACGGGAGGGACTAAAACCAACGTAAAATGGAATTATAGGGACAAGTTCCAAAAAATAGTTTTTACAGGGACCAAAACTAAATTTTGGTCAAATTACATGGATCAAAAATATATTTTTCCCTTAAATAAATAAACTTTTAAAAAAAATTTAACCTGATTTATTTAATAAATAAATAGGTCTAGTTTGACGTGAGATGGGTTAGCCCATAAGCTCTTGTGTCGGGTGGCTTGACCTGTTGACCCTCCTATTTATACATATTGCCTCACGCGCATACCCTTTTCTATATAAGGGTGGATTAAAAGGGTCGTACCATGTTAAAAAAAGGGTCATACCGTTTTGTTAAAAAAAAAAAAAAAGAGGTCATACCGTTAATTAATAGGAATATAATAAAAGGCCATATTTTAATTTTACATAAAATAAAATTTCAAAAAATAAAATCCTATTTATTATTATTTTTTTTTTAATATCTCGCATCATATAAAACAAAATAAGAGACACAGAGCATTGACCATAGCCACTGGGCTAGGCGAGGATTTATGATAAAAATATAATTTAAAGCTTAAAGAGGCCAATTCAATAGGTATAAATATAATCATTAATTTGTATTTAAAAGTGGCCTTGCATTTGAAGATTTTTTTTTTTAGAATAATAATTCAGCTCATATCATTTATAATCAAGAAAACAATACAAGTTGAAATATGATTAAAATCACCGTGGCTAGCCAAGAAAAGTGATTCTTTTGCTAAAGCATGAGTTATACTATTCGTTTGCCGCATAACAAAATTTACAGTAACGTTTGGATACCCAGCTAAAAGATCCTCACAGTTCTTGATCACCATTCCGAAATTGGACACATCCAAATTTGGGTGACCAAGGCTGTCGGCCACTATTTTAGAGTCGACCTAAAATAGAACATGATCTAGCTCCCGCTCGCACGCCTATTGAATATAGCAAAAATTATTAAAAAATTGAGCAAAGGATCTAGCAAAGTAGCAAGCCTTACCAGAAAAAGTTATATTAAAAAAAAAATCTTACTTTATGAAATAGTAGGAGTGAAGTAGTCAATCAATCATGAAAACGAAAACACTGATTATTCGGGGGAAAGTCTAAAGAGGCACTCACCCTATGAGCGAAAAATGGAGAGGCCTATTGAAGCAGGTTCTTTCCAGAAAAAAAGACCTAGAGATATGCTGCACTGTGTCTTCTTTTAGGATTTGATTCTTTGAAAATAACAGGTACACTTTATAGGAAAAACAGACCGAGTCACTTTTTATTATAATTATTAATTAATGAAAACGAAAACTTAATTCTTAAAATGGTGTCCGTAAGATTAATAAAAAAAATGGCAGCCGTGTTATTTGAACATTTAGATTTAGACACCATATGTGAGGATTTTTTATTTTTTTTATCCCTTTTTTAATAATTATTACCTAAAATATCCCATTTTTTTCATTATTTTCTTAATTGTCCTATTTTTTGGGCAAAGTGAGAAATCGGTTTTACTAAACCCGATTTCTCACCTATGTTTATTTTTTTATTTTTTATTTTTTTAAGTTTTCAGGTGAGAAATCGGGTTTAGCAACACCGAATTCTCAACTATAGTTATTTTTTTTTTAATCATGGGAAATCGGGTGTGCAAACACCGATTTCTCAACTGTAATTTTTTTTTTTACGTTTTTAAAATTATTTTATGTTTAAAAACAAAAAAAACAAAAAAAAATATGTGAGAAATCGGGTTTATCAAAACCAATTTCTCACATTGCCCAAAAAGTAGGACAATTAGGGAAATAATGAAAAAAGAGGGATATTTTGGATAATAATAAATAAAAAGGGGATAAAAAAATAAAAAATCCCCATATGTGATACCATATATCTCTATCTCTTACATCATTTCTCAAAAAATGGTTTCTTTATGGGTAGCAAAAATATGGTGTCCGTACGTGTGTGCTATATATACGTCAACAAAGCAAATATATCTAATATTAATTTAAAAGTTCTAATTAAATAGATGAATAATATAAAATTTCATAAAATCTAGAAATCAATTGATACTTCGTGAGACAACTTTACTTTAATGTATAACTAGTATTATAGCAACCCGTCTCTTGCACGCATATGTGTTGGCTTTAAAATATTTTGCTAAAATCTTAAATGCTTTAATATATACGAGTGTTATAAACATTTGCATGAAGATTTATCAATAAAAAAAATTATAAAAAATTTGATTTATTTCAATCATAGATTATCACATATAACAATTTTTAAATTACCAATTACTATTATCCATTATAAATAATTGGTCGAACAATGAGATACTTATCAATAAACTATTAAAAGAGTATTTTATCATTTTAATACGATAGATTAAAGTCATTTTTAGATTTATTATTGAATAACAACTTAACATATTTTTTCTTCAAAAAAATAAAAACAACATAACATATTTGAGAGAAATAGGAATGATATAATATTTTAATATGCATAGTTGAGATCAAGAATAAAAATCTAACAAAATTCTAAAACAACTGAACATATTATTTTTTTTTTACTTTAAAATTAAATAAACAAACCCTAATACGTTGATATAAGGTTTAAAACGTTAATGAATAATTTTTATTAAGAATTAAAAGTATGCAGGAAGAAATTTATATGTTGTCTATATATTAATATAAACCTGGTATTTGATACAGTATTTGCTACAGTATTTTATGGCTACAGTGTTTTATAAAAGCATGCACTCGCCTTACCCACTTTCAAAAGTTAAACGCGTCTCTTGCAGTGTTTTATAAGCCGTTGCGTGTATGTGTTGGCTTTAAAATATTTCGATAAAATCTTAACTGTTTTAATATATACGAGTGTTATAAACATTTGCATGAAGATTTATCAATAAAAAAATTATAAAAAATTTAATTTATTTCAACCATAGATTATCACGTATATCAATTTTTAAATTACCAACTACTATTATCCATTATAAATAATTGGTCGAACAATGAGATACTTATCAATAAACTATTAAAAGAGTATTTTATCATTTTAATACAATAGGTTAAAGTCATTTTTAGATTTATTATTGAATAACAACTTAACATATTTTTTCTTCAAAAAAAAAAACAACATAACATATTTGAGAGAAATAGGAATGATATAATATTTTAATATGCATAGTTGAGATCAAGAATAAAAATCTAACAAAATTCTAAAACAACTGAACATATATTATTTTTTTTTACTTTAAAATTAAATAAACAAACCCTAATACGTTGATATAAGGTCTAAAACTTTAATGAATAATTTTTATTAAGAATTAAAAGTATGCAGGAAGAAATTTATATGTTGTCTATATATTAATATAAACCTGGTACTACGGTATTTTACGGCTACAGTGTTTTATAAAGGCATGTGCTCGCCTTACCCACTTTCAAAAGTCAAACTTTTCAAAAGGCTAAACCATATTTATACTTGGTTAAATTATGCTTTTGGTCTTTTATGTTTATTTTAGATTTTATTTTAGTTCCTTAATTATGTATTAAATGTTTCAATATGGTCCTTTATATGTAAAATGTGGTCCCTTTTTTTTTTGTTCGAATAGGTCACTTATGTTACAAATATTATACTAATGTGGTCCATTTTTATGCAAAAAAGGGGACCATATTGGTATAATATTCGTAACATAAGGGACTAATTTGAAATTTTTAATACATAAGGGACTAAGCTAAAACATAAAATAAAAATAAGGGACCAAATACATAATTTAGCCAGTAATTTTTTATTATCTCTTTCTAGATGCTTCTCGATGATAGTAGTCCCCAGCTCTGTCCCCTCCAAATTTTTTTTTTGGGTACAGTATCCCCTCCAACTTCTGAAGGTAGGTTTATTAATTTTTTTATCTTGTTTTGACATTTTAATTTTTTATGGGTTTTTAATTTTTTTAGTATTTTGAAAAAAACCTCTCTCATTATATAATATTTTTAGTTTATCTATAAAGTAATTTAATTGATATTATTTATATTATTATTGCAGACAAATTTTGTTTATACGTAACTGTTGTATGGAATACCAATTAGCCGTAAATCGGCTAAATTCTAAAACGGTGATTCCCTTTTCTTTAAGCGATTACGCCAAGGAAGGAATTATGTTCCTTAGCTATGGGTTCCTTAACTCACTCCAGAAAGGTTTAAGTCGATGAACTAAGATAAAAACTGGGACATAAAGGTAAACATAAATGCAACTGAATAAAAGCTTGAGCGAAAAATAAGTTGTTTGATTGATTGTTTTTAAAATTATTTACAACTTGGGTATTTATAGTAACAACTGAGAACTATCCCTATTTGCCACGTTCAGTTGGCTAACAATGATAAATTCTTAGTTGGCAGTTATTCGGCTGAGCCGTGCCATGTTCTACTAACCATGATCCTAAAATCTAGGCGCACTACCACGTCATGGCCACGTCTCCCCTTTCAACGGTCTTCTCGCCGTAGACCTTATCTCAGGTTCCTTTGCTTCGCTCCTAAAATCGTGGAGAAAAATCTTGACTGCGTTTTACCTTGGATTTAAATTAAATCAAAATCATTTCCACGTCTCTCGGCTCATGGAGCAAGAATATGATCCAATGCGTGACTTCATGCTAACCCATTGGACCCAAATATCTTCCTTGAAGTCCAGTAAACCCAAGGCCCATTTTTTACTTCTGATTTCCTGCCTGCGGCTCTGTCAGCTGCAAGATCGACTATCGTGCAGTTCGGCTGACACCCAATTGGCTATTTGATCCATTCGGCTGTGGCTGGCTTTGGCTGATTCTAAGGAATATTTTTAGGTGTAAACACATGCCCCCTACGCTGTCTTTAGCCGGTAACTTTAAATTTAGGCTGAAGCGGCGTAATGATTCAAGTCAAATCACCCCTTTTCATCATAAATGCAAGGTAATCCATTTGCAACAAACTTTTAAACAGTGCAACGGTTCGCCTCATCCATCCGATTTAAGCGCCTTCAAATCCCACTATCAGTGATTCTTCCCTCTCTTTAAATACTCACTAGCCGAATTACCTTTCACGTTTACTACCAGCCCTAAATCCTGTAGCTTTCACCATCCTCCAACTTTCGTCTTTCACCTACAAACCAGGCCCACCATGTCTTCTGCTTCTGATTCTCAAAACCAATCCTACGCACATGATAGCGAACAGTCTTCTTCCTCCTCTGTGAACCTTGACCGCTCCCTTAGCCCCCCTGAGGCTCCTGGTTCTGGCCTTCAATCTCCCCTGTTCGAGATTCAAGACTCTCTTTCCTTGGCTCCTTCCACTTTAGATATGGGTGAAGGGGCGATCTTTCTGAAGGAGTACATGGCCCCCTCTCTCTACGCATTACCAATCTCCTGTGATTGGTTCACCACGAAGTCCAAACCCACTAACCTTCGTTCATGGCCTCGTTCGTCTCAACCCTACCTTGATTGGGTGGATCGGCTGAAGGCTGCCAAATCTGATAAATGGAGACAGTGGGGTCTCTACGACATGATTATGTTGTCGACTCAAGATATTCCCCTTAACCTGGAGTTGCTTTATGGCTTCTTCGGCTATTGGAGTATTGCTACCAACACCTTTACCTTTCCATGGGGCATGGTTTCCCCTACTCTCCTGGATGTGGCGGCTATTTTGGGGCTTCCGATCACAGGCGATGATGTCCTCTCTCACTATTCCTTCCAAATTCCAGAACTGGGATTCCACTTTTCAAAAAACACTTCCGGGTATTCCAATTTCCTTGCCAATAATGCCAAGTCCAGAGGATCTGTGTCAGATGCTGAACACAACGCATTTCTTCTGTACTGGTTCAGCAAGTACTTTCTCTGCTCCAGCTCTATTGCCGTGGTTCAAGAGTTACAGCTTTATGTGGCCCTTGTCAACTCTGATGGCAACTTCTCCTGGGGGACCCTTTTTCTTTCATACCTCTACCGCTGCCTGTTTACCATTATGGATCGGCTGCAAAGAGGCGAAGACATTAAGAACGTTCAGGGACCACTCTGGTTCTTGCAGCTCTGGATAGTGCTCTACTTTCCAGAGTTCATCGACTCACGTTTCAACCCTAGCGTTCTTCCTCGGGGTGCAAGCGTTTTGGGTACCCACTTGGTACTCACTCCCTGTGAGCCCTCTTATGCTTTTACCGTAGCCACCAAACTCTTCAGTCTAACCCGAATAGCCACTGACTGGCGCCCTGTCTTGGAGAAAGGTATTGGGCCTTTCTGGATTTTCTCTACAAATGAACCTCTCCCAGTCGAACAACAGAACCAATTAGAGCTCAACTGGAGCTCAGTCTTGACTTCTCGTGACTTGCTCTGTGGCCTCAAACCCACCTCACGAAATAACAAATCTTCGGCTGAATTCTACTTCCCCAACTGCGTAGCGAGGCAGTTTGGGTTGTTACAGCATATACCTCTGCCGTACAACTCTATGGTAGGGAGCCTGGGTCGGCTGCCCTTTGGTGCCAATGATGTAATGGAGGTGGTCTCTACCAACTTCAAAAGAACTCAGGCTTTCCGTTTCATCCCTTTTACTCCAGTATCTGGTGAAACTTCCGCTTTCGCCAATTGGTGGCCATCAGTGAAGGACAGACTGTTCCCCGATCGGCTGGACAGATATGCAACCCGATTAGTACTCACTGATGTAGCCGAAGCAATGAGGCCACCGACCCAACCAAAACACACTCCCGTTAAAACCAAGCCTCAGGTCCAAGCTCAAATCCAGAAACGGACTTCCACCCGGATGAGAACCTCGGTACTCCAACCAAGTAAGTGCCTTTACATTCGGCTCTTTGCGGTTCTTGCTTTTTAATTCAACGTAGTCTCTTACTTTGCTTGTCTTATGGCAGCCACCACTACTACTCCGCAATTTATTGTCGTTGAAGACGACCCTGTTAGTCCCCCTTCCAAGAAAAGAACAAGGGCCCCTGGCATTGTAATAGAAGAACCTGCCCAGGTTCAGGCCAAGCCCAAAGAAAAAGTACATTCGGCTAGTAAAGGAAAACAGCCGAAGGTGAAGGTAAATATCTTATACGTATCCCCCTTTTCTTAATATTCTTCGTTAGCCTGAACCTAACCTCCTTGTTTTCAGAAACCACGTGTGGAAATTCCCTTTCCGTACGTCCAAGACTTTGCTGAGGGCGCTAGCTCTCAATTTCCCCGAATGGTACAACCGATTTCTTATTCCTTTCAACATATATTATTTGCTTACTCTATCGGCTAACCATCATCTGTCACAGGATCCCCACTCACAACCTGAAGAGGTCATCTATGAGGCTCCCCGGGTGCCTTCGCCTCCCACAGCTCCTGCAGTGGCTGTCTCAGAAGAGGAGTTGACAAAGTATTTTACCTCTGCTGACCCCTATTCAATGGCTTCCTCTCCCATCTCCAACCACTTGGAGAGAGTCAATGCCGCATTGATGGGGGAAATACCAACCAACAGGGAACAGATCGCTACTTTGAGAACTTCTTTGTTCAAACTAGCCAATTCGGCTGATATCCCTGCAGCTAGCCAAGAGGTGTACAACACTTTGGCCCTCCAACTGAGCAGTTTATCTCAGCAGTACGGGCGCTCCCGGGAAGTTCATGACATGACGTCTCATGACCTCCAAAGATTGAGGGACCTCCAGGCGCAAAAAACTCATTTCCAAAACTCCTTCATGACCTTGGAGAAAGATCGCCAGGAAACTCTAACCCAACTTAAGGACACGGATGAAAGGTTATCCGTTTTGTCGGCTGAATTAGAGAGGGTTAAGAAGGAAATAGCAGAGTTGACCCCTCAATCGACTGCCTTGACTGAGAAACTCCATTCTAACTCTCAGCAACGTTATGGTCTTTTCAAGCAATCTTCCTCTCTAGATCGTGACTTGGCAGTATTAGGTGCTCAGAGGACTTGTCTAGAAAAAGATCTTGAAACTAGCAGCGCTGGGTTAGCTGAGGCCACTCAAGCCTGGAACTCCTTTAAGCATCAGCTGGATGAGGTTAGGAGACAGGAAGCTGTTGTGGAAGTCGACCCTCCAGCCATCCAACAAGGCGATTCTGAAGGTGCTATTGTCCCACCAGTGGAGGCATTAGTTGACGCACCAGCATCTGAGCCCACCCTAGATGTAGCTGCAGCTTCGGCTACGACTGATGCTCCTGCATCGTCAGCCGATCCAGGTCCTGCCCCAATTGAAGAAAAATCGAGTGATGATCCTGAGGCTGCAGCTCCCTAGCTTTTATATCTTGTGCTAAACTTTTGTAAATTTGGCTAGGTGGCCAGCCTGTGGTCACCAAAAACAATTTCACTTTTATGTCAATGCAACTACTTTTACTTCTCCAATATGCCTTCCCACATAGTGGGATAGTATCTCTTAAGATGTTTTCCATTGATGCTTCTATTTAGTTCTTCGCCTTGCATGTTAACTAGCCGATAAGCACCACCATGATAAGCTTTGCTAACAACAAATGGTCCTTCCCAATTTGGTGACCATTTCCCAAATTTGGGATCCTTGATCCCAATAGGTAGTATGGTTTTCCAAACGAGGTCTCCTTCAACGAACCTTTTTTGCTTCACATGTTTGTTATAAGCCCTAGCCATTTTTTGCTTGCTATGCTCAATTTGGTCTAAAGCCATGAGTCGATCTTCGTTAACCGAATCCAACTCCATTAACATGGCCTGTTGATATTCATCCAGACTTAGCAGGTTTTGCTTTGCTATTCTTAATGAAGTCACATTTATCTCTAAGGGTAACACTGCATCTTGACCATACGTCAGCCGATACGGGGTAAAACCAGTTACCTTGCACTTGGAATTTCTCACGGCCCACAATGCCTCATTCAGTGTTTCATGCCACTTCCTTGGCTTATCCTCAATGTTCTTCCTGATTATATCAATAAGAACTTTGTTGGTTGCCTCTGCTTGTCCATTGGCTTGAGCATAATAAGGGGATGAGTGAATTAACTTAATCCCAAATTGTTGCGCAAAGGCCACCACTTTCTCCCCAGTGAACATAGTACCTTGATCTGTGGTGATGGTTTCAGGTATCCCAAATCTATAGATGATTTGGCATCGTATGAACCTAATCACCTCATCCTGAGTCACATTCACCATTGGCTGGGCCTTTACCCATTTGGTAAACTAGTCAGTCGCAACTATGATAAACGCATGCCTCTTGGACGAAGGTGGATAGATTTTGCCTATTAAATCCATGGCCCATCCCTTGAATGGCCAAGGCTTTATCACTGGGTGGAGGTTTTCAGCTGGAACCCTTTGAATTGGACCATGCAGCTGACACGCCTCACATCCCTTGGCATATTGATAACAATCAGCTGTAATGGTAGGCCAATAATATCCATGTCTGTATATTAGCCATTTCATTGTGGGTCCAGCCCTGTGAGATCCACAGATTCCTTCATGTACTTCTCCCATGACCTTCATGGACTCTTCTTTGTCAATACACTTAAGTAATACCCCGTTGATGGTTCTCCTGTAGACTTCATTGTCTACCAATACATATTTAAGTGCCTTCTGCTTAAGCTTGAAATCAGTACTGCTTGAAGGGTCTTTAAGATAGTCGATTAACTCTTGTTTCCAGGAGTCGATCGTTCCTATGGGTGCACACTCCCAGGTTGGGTATTCTTCCTGTTTTACTTCGACTATCATGTCTTTGTACCCTGAGGCTTGTTGAGCCAAATCATTAGCCTCTTCATTCTCTTCCCTAGGAATGTGATGTACTACTGCATCAGCAAACAAGCGCAATAGCCTGCTAGCCGTTTCATAACACTCTTTCAAGTTAGGGTTATTACATCTATATTCCCCAGTTAGCTGTTTTATCACCAACTGTGAATCTCCCATGACTTGAACATAATTTGCTTTCATGGCTGCCAGGATCTTAAGCCCCAAAATCAGGGCTTTGTATTCTGCCTGATTATTTGAATTCCCAAGATCCAGCTGACACATGAATTTCCAACTTTTCCCTGCCGGGTCCGTAATGGTGATGCCAGCACCTACCCCTCTTTGCGTTCTTGACCCGTCAAACGTCAGCACCCAAGGTTTCAAGTTAATACACGCAACGTGTTCGGCTAACGGGTCATTGACTTCAACACAAGGGTGTTGAGCCAAGAAATCGGCTACTGCCTGACCTTTCATTGCTCTCAATGGAACGTATTTCAACGCAAAAGCATTTAACTTAATGGCCCACTTCATTAATCGACCCTGTAAGACAGGCCTATTAAGTAAATACCTAATAATATCAATTTTGCACAAAACCAATACTTCCTTAGGCAACAAATAATATTCAAGTTTTGTACAAGCATAGAACAACGATAAACATAATTTCTCAATAGGGGTATATCTGGTTTCGACATCATTCAAGATGCGGCTTAGATAGTATACAGCTCTTTCAGTCCCATCATCAGCATCCTGCGCGAGCAGGCAGCCGATTGACTCCTCTTCTGCAGCTATATACAATTTGAGTGGCCTTCCTGACACCGAAGGTGTTAGCACAGGAGGTCTGGCCAACCCTTGCTTAATTTGATCAAAGGCCTGTTGTTGCTCTCTCCCCCATACCATATCCTCCGTATCCTTTAATTTCAGCAAAGGGAAAAAAGCCTTCATCTTCCCAGCCGAATTAGCTATGAACCTCCTTAGGAAATTGATCTTGCCAATCAAACTTTGCAGTTCCTTCTTGTTCCTAGGAGGTCTGGCCTCCAGGATAGCTTTCACCTTGTTCTTGTCTACTTCTACTCCTTGATGGTAGGCCAAAAATCCTAGGAAATTGCCAGCTGCCACTCCAAAAGCACATTTGGCAGGGTTCTTTTTCAGCCCATGGGCACGCATCCTCTTTAGGGCCTGCTCTAGATCTACTAGGTGGCTTTCAAAACCCTCAGACTTGACAACCACGTCATCTATGTACACTTCCATGGTCTTGCCGATCAAGTCATGAAAAATGGAGTTCATGGCCCTTTGATAAGTGGCTTCTGCGTTCTTGAGCCCGAAAGGCATGACCACCCACTCATAGATCCCCAATGCTCCTGGGCACCTGAAGGCTGTCTTGTGAGTATCTTCTTTCGCTAGAAAGATCTGGTTATACCCTGAGTATCCATCCATAAAGGTGAGAATACCATGTGTGGCTGCCGCATCAACTAACATGTCGATACAGGCATAGCGTACTCATCCTTTGGGTGGCCAAGTTCAAGTTTACGTAGTCAATACATACTCTTATCCTGGTGTTCTTCTTGATGACAGGGACTATATTAGATAGCCATTCAACATACTTGGTCTGTTCTTATAAAGCACGCCTTGATAGTCTTTCAATTTCAGCTTTAATTTGAGGCATCACCGGGGATTGAACTGCCGGCGCCGCTGAAAAGTTTGTATCCTGCTTTGATAGGCAACCTGTGTTCCACCAATTTCCTCGCCAGACCAGGCATTTCGAAGTAATTCTAGGCAAAGCAATCTTTGTACCGCTGGATTAACTCGACTATCTTACCCCGTTTGTCTTCATCAAGCAGCCCACTCACCTTCACGATTCTGGGTTGTTCTGGAGTACCCAAATCGATCTCAATTAAAGGATCCTCTGCCTCAAAAGCAGGAGCCGTCTTGTGAAGAGGGGAGTCCAATTCCATAGGCTCAGCTGCACACGCCTTATCAGGCTCAGCTGCCGCACCTTCCTCCTTGGAGAATAGGACCTCCTCTTCCTCTTCAGTATCATAGTCTTCCATCATGGCATCCATCACTTTGGACTCGGCTTTAAAGATTTCTAACCGACCCAAAAGGTCTTCGAGTACTTGTGGTGCCCTATTCATTAGTCACCTGCGCATTAGGCCGTGGCTCGGCCTGAGATCTTAGGTCGTTCCATCAACCACAAAGAAAGCTACTTTGATGGTTTTGGGGCCTACCGTAACTTCGGCTATCAAGACTCCAAGTGCTCTGGAAGGTTCCCCCAGGAAATTGGACATTTTCATGTTGGTAGGGACTAGGTCCTCAAGACTTTTTCCAAATTTCCTCATGGTTGTCACAGGCATGACATTTAGCACAGCCCCTCCATCCACGAAGACTCTCCCGAAGATCTTCCTGTTGATATAGTCCTTGATATAAAGGGGCTTCAGATGTTTTACCATTTCTTCTGTAGGTTTCTCAAACACTACCTTGGTAACCTCATCAGCCGGTGTATCGGCTAACGTAGCCCATTCTGTCTCCTCGGCAAACACGTCTCCCTCCAAACCTCCTGGTTGTGAGTTGTTTGCCCAAAACTCTTCTGGGAATAAGCTAATAGCCTCTATCTCAGCCAGTAGGCCATCAGCTTCTTCATTGAACAGGAGATCCAACAAGGAATCTTCCATGATATCATCCTGCTCCCAATACCTCTCTGGGATCACTGAACCTTCTATAGTGACTGCCTCTTTGCCTATGTCGACTGAGGCGATAAGACCCTCTGCTTCAGGAACAGGTTCCTGTTCAGTAATCGGCTCTATACTTTCGGGCACTTCCTCTTTCCCAGCTTTCTCAGCCTCCAGCTTTGGGAAAGCCTTATCCAGTGCTTCATTCACAGTTTCTAAGGGAATCTCGCTCTTTTCACTGTTCTTTACATCGGCTATCATCTGCAGAGTTTGTTTCATCTTCTGAACAGACCTCATTCTCTGCATCCTTCTCTTTTGGGTTCTTGATAGCACGGCGGGTACTACCTTTTTGTCTTCGGCATACTTATTCAAGAACCAGTGCCATTCTTTGACGTTAGCCGGGGGTTTTAACATTCTCTGAGTCCTCAACTTCTCATCATTCCTTACTGTTATCTTCAAGGAAGACATGCCCCCTTCTACAGTGAACTCGGCTACCCTTCTTTTATCCTTGGGGACAGGTTCCTCATCCACCTTGGGCAAAGATAGCCTACCACTTTCCCTGAGGGTTAGCCGATCTTGCCCCCCAGTTTTAGCAATGGGTGCCTTACTCTTCTCCTTGTCAGGTTTACCTGTTAGGGCCTGGCCATGTGTAATGTATTGTTTTACTAATTCCTGGGTGAGCCTACCTGGTTTAGGTGGCTTGCCCCCTGCCTATGTCTTACCTCTGGTTGGGGTTTTCCCAATTTGTCAAAGACAGAAATCCTGGCGGCCTGAGGTTTCAGTCGATCAATATGGGTTGAATCGGCTGATCCCTTTTTTGGCCTCCAGACTTGTTGTACAGATATCCTGTGCTTGTGGCTGGGTCCTTCATTATCGAACCCTGAGAATGAGACCATGCTTATCCCAAGGGCAGGGAATGGTTCAATATCCACTGTCATTTCAGCGATTCCTTTGTCCGCAAGCTTGAACCTCCCCTATTTTATCCCCTTCTGAATGGCCTTCCTGAAAACCATGCAATTTATAGTCGCATGATTATAAGAGTTGTGCCACTTGCAGTATTTCTTATCTTTTAACTCCTCAGCAGGTGGGATCTTGTGCCCATCCAGCCGAATCCGCTTATCCTTAAGCAAGTAGTCAAAGATGCAGTGCGCGCTTGGAGATATCAAAGGAGTATTCCGTCTTGCCGTCTCCTGAACTTGATTCCTTTCCTTTGGCAGCTCTCAGGGCAGGGCAGGTATAACCTTTACCCTTCACTATTTCAGCTGCCATGATGTCTGCCGTGGAATCGGCTGAATCATCATCGGAATCTTCCGCTTCTACAATGGACACCAACTGAGGACCTCTTCCTCTACTGGCTCGCTTCTTTTCCTTCTCCTGGATAAACAGCTCAATGGGTATAGCCCTTGAGACCAACTGGTTTAGGTCAGTGCAAGCTTGGCCTACTAGTCTTTCCTTGAGTTGAGGATGCATACTGCTAATGGCCATGGCTGCATATTCTATCTCAGGGAATTGCATTGAACATTTCCCAGCCATTTTCCTGAACCTTTCCACAAAATCAGCAGCCGATTCATCTACCTGTTGTCTCAGGTTCATGAGGTCAGCCGCAGTGACTTCGGGTTGGGGCCAGTAGAATCTGTCATGAAAGCACCTCTCCATATCCGACCACGTTTGTATGGAATTAGGTGGCAAAGAGGAATACCATGTAAATGTTGTCCCGGTAAGTGACAAGGGGAACAACTACAACTTGTGATATTCATTCTGGTTCCCTTCACCACATTGGGCAGTAAACTTGCCTACATGCTCCATAGTCGATTTGCCATCCTCTCCGGAGAAAGTAGCGAAATCTGGAGTCTTATACCCTCTGGGCAGAGGTACCAATCTATCCACCCACTCAGGGTATGGTTTCCTATAGATTGGACGATCCAAAGGATTCAGCTGCACACCAAAGTATTTCTTGATGGTGTCTGCAATGATGGCTGGGTCTAGCAGCTGTGAACCCCCTGGCCTCACTTCTCCCAAGTTAGGAGCAGCCGTTTGTGGTTGCTGTCTCCAAGTTGGGGGATGTGCCTGTGATACTTGTTCTGGAGGGTTGGGGTAGCCTGTTTGATTAAACGATGGAGGTGGGTAAACCTCCCATGGCTGCTCCATGTTCCCTTCACCGGGTGCCCTGTATTGAGTTCCAGGAACGCTTGTGTTAAATGGTAGAGGTGGGATCTGTCCCCATGACTGCTCCGCCATCAAACCAGGTGCCCTTGGAGGAGTTGACCCCATTTAAGCGCCTGCAGACCCTTCAGGATAGGATGGAAAGACTGGAAGGTTAGCCGATACAGGTGGAACATTGTTCCATGATCGCCGACTGCATATCCCCAGGTGGTCTTGTCCCACCCTTTCCTGGGCCAAGAGTTTGCCCCCGGTGTCTTGTGGGTTAGTCGCTGCAGACAAAGAAACCATAAGGCTAAGCACATGGCATAGCTTGCGGCATACCAATCAGTCCCACTGCATCCGGTGGCCTCCTAGCCATCTGCACCTGTCCAAAATGAAGATTAGCCTGGCTAGTCATGTCATTCGCCACCTGTTGACCTCCAGTATTCAACGTGGCAAAAGCACCATGCTGGGAATTACTTGGATTAAAAGGTACCAGATCTTGTATTGGTGAACCTGAGTAGGTCTGCTGAATGTAGGTAAATTTGAACTTCTGCGCTGCTGAGTCATGTTGGTGAACTGAATTAGTCTGCACTCGCACTTTGGATGACGAGTCCTGCCTGGGTAGGGTACCCCACTTGCGTTGGGATAGCAGAATTGATAGAGCTTTCACTTGCGTGAGCCCTCTTAGCCTCTATCTCCCTGGCTTGCAGCACTTCGTTATGTACCATGGGTTTCACAATATCGGCCAATTGTTGTGACACTTGGTACATGATATCATTGATTCCCAAATCGAGTTGTTGGCGTATAAACGAAGTGGCCATCACCACCGGGGTCTCATTGGGCTCGTTGGGTTGAGTTTCAGCTCCTATCTCCACTTGTATTTGCTCTGCTGGTGGAACATTGCTTCCACGGGATGGGCTTCCTTCAATCGGTTTCCTGGGATTGCTTTTTGCAGTCATATTGCTCAAACTTTTGCCCGAACGCAAGTGCATACGCCAATGGTAATCCTGACCTGGGGATTCGAACGTGTTGATTCGTTCACCTTTGGTCCCACTGGGCGTGCCAATTTTGTTGTATGGAATACCAATTAGCTGCAGATCGGCTAAATTCCAAAACGGTGATTCCCTTTTCTTCAAGCGATTACGCCAAGGAAGGAACTCTGTTCCTTAGCTATGGGTTCCTTAACTCGCTCCAGAAAGGTTTAAGTCGATGAACTAAGATAAAAACTGGGACATAAAGGTAAACATAAATGCGACTGAATAAAAGCTTGAGCGAAAAATAAGTTGTTTGATTGATTGTTTTTAAAATTATTTACAACTTGGGTATTTATAGTAACAACTGAGAACTACCCCTATTTGCCACGTTTAGTTGGCTAACAATGATAAATTCTTAGTTGGCAGTTATTCGGCTGAGCCGTGCCATGTTCTACTAACCATGATCCTAAAATCTAGGCGCACTACCACGTCATGGCCACGTCTCCCGTTTCAACGGTCTTCTCATCGTAGACCTTATCTCAGGTTCCTTCGCTTCGCTCCTAAAATCGTGGAGAAAAATCTTGACTGCGTTTTACCTTGGATTTAAATTAAATCAAAATCATTTCCATGTCTCTCGGCTCATGGAGCAAGAATATGATCCAATGCGTGACTTCATGCCACTACAAGAAATAGCGGGATTACCGACGGCCAAAAGCCGTCGGTAATCCACAAATACCGTCGGTAATAAAAAAGTTCCGACGGACAAATGTCCGTCGGTAAACTGCGCGTCGCAAATACGTACCGACGGCTTTAACCCGTCGGTAAATTTCCGACGGTTTTCTCCGACGGTTTTAACCCGTCGATGACATTTCCGACGGCTTTAACCCGTCGGTAAGTTTCCGACGGCTTCTCCGACGGTTTTAACCCGTCGATAATTCCGATGACATTTCCGACGGCCATGACCGTCGGTAAATCCGAACTTTAAATTTTTTTTGAAAATTGTTTAAATTTTTATTAAAAAATTATTTACTTTTTTAAATTATTTAATTTTAATTTCTGTAATCAATTTAATTTATTTATCCATTTAATTAACGATTACTAGTTATCACATTTAATAATTAATTTATTCCTGTATTTAAAAATGTAATGCGATAACATAACTATAAAACAAATTAAAAAAAAGAAACGTAACAAATAAATAAAAAAATTCGACGAACAAAACAGTAATAAAAAATATCCAAAAATATAAAAAAATATCGATACAAACATAACTAATAGTCCTGATAATCATGATCATGATCACTATCTACATCATCGACATGATCACCAGTACTATGAGGCGGAGGCGGAGGAGGAGGGGGGTGGCGAGCTAGCAAAAGGAACAGATCCTCCTGCCATTGCAAAGACTGAGCCAACATGGCAGCCGTCTGGCGGGCCTCCTCCTGCTGGACGGCCGCGATCTGCTGCTGCTCGGCCGCCAATCGCTGCTGCTCGGCCATGGCCCGCTTCAACTTTGCTATCTCCCGCTCATTCACGGCGAAGACGATCGGGCTGACGACTCTCGGCAGAGAAGTGGGCCACTTTCTTGTAGTTCTTTGGCAAGGTCGCCAAAGACCGTATAAGCGACCCTTCTTCTTCTTGCCGCCAACAACATACGCCCAAACCATCGGCGCAGCCTGGATCCTCTGGGCTCGAGGCGGGGAACATGAGGATGTCCGAGATCTAACCTAAGACATCCTCGCCTCAAACTCCTCTGTCAAACATAAACAAATTAGTCAATTTTATTGTAATAAAACAATATAAACATTGTTAAAAAACTATTCATTATGTTTTATAATTACAGGTCCGCCTCGACCGTTCATCGACAAGCTCACCGGTACCTTTCCTAATATGAGTTGCACGATGGAGCTCGTGCAATCTGAACCTCCCTTTGCAAATCACGAGGCTGTAATTATTTAATAAAAAAGCTTAACTAAATAATAATAATAATAATAATAATAATAATAATAATATAAAATATACAAGTCGATTTGCGTCTTTGCGCTTGGTCGACGGAACCTCCAAGATGCAAGCTCCCACCCTTTTGAGGCTCTATTCTTCTTCACCTTCTAAACACGCCTTGAACTCGGGGAGTTCGGTGCGCTTGTAAGTCTTGCCAGATCTCATCTCCTATCCAAGTGGGCTGCCCATTGAGGCGGGCATCTCTAAGCATATCGGATAGGCGGTGGGAAGCTTTCATATGGAAGTTCTTCTTGATCCGCTCCTCCTGCTCTTCCTTCCAAGAAACCTCTCTGTATGAATATAATACGTTATTAAAAATAATTGAGATTCATGAAATAAAAAATAATACGCAACAAAAAAGAATAAACAACTTACTCTGAAAGAATTGAACATGTGCCTCCGCTCACCACCGTCGGCGTCCCAGGTGGGCCAATAGGTGTGGTAATTTTGCTCAATTACTTAGTGATAGCCTTCGCGGTGGCTTTGTGGAAGGAACCTAAACAATAACAACATACCAAACAAGTTAAAAAATATAGGTTAAACTGTAATTTTAGTCCCTTATCCTTTTTAGTTTTCATTTAAGTCCATTAAGTTATAAAAATTACTTCAATTTCGTCCTTTCTTTTTAATTATTCTTTTTTTGTCTTAGACGAAATACCATCTTACACGTGGCAGTTTGTTTTATTTTATTTTATTTTTCTGCCACGTGTCAGATGGTGATTCGTCTAAGAAAATATGAATAAATAAACAGAAAAGACGAAATTGATGTGATTTTTGAAGTTTAAGGGACTTAAATGAAAACTAAAAAAAGATAAGGGACGAAATTGAAAACTAAAAAAAGATAAGGGGCAAAAATGTGTATTCAACCTACATACTCACCCTCTACCAGCTGGCCTGATAGCAACTCGGCCATCATGCAGCATCTGAATATCATCAACGACCTCCTGCTCATCCTGCTGCTGCTCAACCTCCTCGTCCTGCTGAACCCCGGTCTGATTAGGTGCCTGGCCCACACTATACTCCTGATCGGACACATGAGTGTCGGGCACCGTCTCAAACACAAAATGAGAGGAAGAAGCGGCAAGTGTCTGCTGGAACCCTGGGGTGGGCATCATGTAAATGGGTGTCGATGCAGAAGGTCCTGCATCTTTGTGTAGGTGCCCAATGTGGCGTAAGCTGCGTGGGGCGAACTTCATTTGGAGCCTGTGTAGGCGTAGATGTATGCGGCCATTTGTGTGGATGACAACATCGCATAGCCAGCATCATCAATCCTAATAATGTTCGGCCTCGACGGCGAGGGTCGACAATGATGCCCTTCCCTTAGTTGACCACTTCTTGGGTGGTCGGAAGTCGAACTGAACCTCCTGATGCCATATATGTCTATAGAGCAATTCAATAATAATAGTCATGAAATATTATATTTAAACATAACAATATTAAAAATGAATTCCAAAAAATAAACAAGTTATATGAAAATAACTGACAAAATAAAATATGTTGTTAGACATTAAATTCTCTAATTGTAAAAAGTTAAACAAATTTATTCTGCCCATTCTGCCCACTCTGCTTCGCCATCGTTTTCTGATCTTGATGGTTACGCCACTTCTTCATTTAATTCCTCATCTCCATTTACATCTTCATATGTGATTGGATCGTCACGTAGTCGAGAAATGGGTTCAACCGTTTACTACGTTGACATGAGACATCTCATCCACTTGATAAGCCACTTCTTCCTGTGGATCATCCGCTTCAATGCGACCCCTTGGTTTTGTCTTTATTGCAACACACCAACCTTGTTTGTCCCTTCGAGTTGACGGATAAGGGACATAATACACTGTCTTACATGTTGTGCTATGATAAGCGGATCAAACATTTGGTATCTTACGCCATGCATATGTCAACGATATTATATTTGCGATCCATTCTTGTGCCTTTACTTGACGGATCAAACCAATTACAATAAAATAACACTATTCTTTTAGTATAGTCTAAAGTATTGTACGCCAGACTCATATATATGTTGAATCACGCCGTAGAAGTCGTCTTCACCTCCCTCTGTGGCACCTTTTACATAAACTCACCGTTAACTATTTTTTCCCCTCTGTTTTTGGTGAGTTTGAAATTTGTAACCGTATTTAAATCGTGTGCCATTCTTTTACACGTGATTTAGGACCATGAGATAAATTTCTCAAGTGTTCGATTATGGGCGATTCTGACTCGCTATACACCTGCGTATACACATGCACAAGTGATTTAGGGTTCCTTTTTGCAAACAATCTTTTGTATTTTCAAACAACAAATAGTTGAAATAGGACTAAAAATACATACCTGGCTCCTAAACCACGTTGGGAAATATTCATGAATATAAGCGTAAGAGTCTTGTTAAGCTTGTGGGCTTAGTTAACAAGAATGCCCTGAACAAGTCATTATCAAACAAATGATCATGAATAGGTGTGGACTAAATAAATTGAAAGTGGTCAAAAGTATACATACGTAAGATATGGTGATACTTCGGCACAGTTGATCAATACGTGAACATGTGCTGACTTCCAATCTTCTCCCGTTAACCAGGACTTCAGCTCCTTTCCAGCATGATGACCGGGAAGGCAAAACACTGATAAGGCCAGTGGGTGTCTTTCACTTTCAATTTCTATTTCATTCCTATTATTTGTTGGTGTCAGCATGAAGTTCGTAAAATAATGGGAACATAAATGAATTGTCACACGGTGTAAGTAAGTTGCACAAATAGATCCTTCAACCCTGGCCTTATTTTTCACCGACCGTTTTGAGTCACCCATAAATCTACAGAATAACAAGGTTGGTGATCAACATTTCAACATTTAACCCGGGGTAGTGAATAATTATGTTAAAGAATATTTGATTATATTACCTTTCGAATGGATACATCCATCTGTATTGAACCGGTCCACCGAGCCTAGCTTCATGTGCAAGATGCACTGGGAGATGTTCCATAGAGTCAAAGAAACCAGGGGAAATATTCTCTCCAACTTACAAAGAATGGCGGTATGTTCGCTCCATCTTGATAAGATCATCATCTCTCAATGTTGCAGAACACAAATCTTTAAAAAATTGGTGAAGTTACGTAAGTGGATTTAAAATATTTGGACAGGAACTAAATGCAATAGGAAGTAAACACTCCATGAATACATGACAATCATGGCTTTTCATCCCAATCATTGTTCCTTTGTTCACATCAAAGACATCTTGCCAAATTAGAAGAATAACCGCCTGGCATTCAAAGTTCTTTTATCCACCGGCTGATCGACCTAGCTTCCTCAACGGTTAAAGAGTAACAAAGCTTTGGGTTTGGGGTTTTCCCATTCGACCGAGTCGCCAAATGCAAGTCCTTTAAACTACTGATAAAGTGGTAAGTCGATCTGGCCTTATCATTGTCTTTCGTTCTTCCTCTAACGTTCATCACCGTGAGAAAAACATTGTCAAAAAGTTCTTCTCAATGTGCATAACATCAAGGTTGTGTCTCAACAAATTATCTTTCCAATACGGCAAATCCTAAAAATACTTCTTTTAGTCCAATTGTGCCATTGTCCAAATCCTTCAAATCGATCCAATTCACCAAAATCTGTGATTTTTGGCGGATCCATAACTCGGTAAAAATCATTGGGATGTCAACCTCGGGCGGGCCATCTAATTCAACTTCCCTTCTTGAAGGCGTTCTTATTCCGTCTAAATGGATGATCTGCTGGTAAAAACTGCGATGTGAGTAAAACCAAGAACTCTTCCCCAAATTTCAAGGTAAAGGCCTTTGTATGCTCCATGCAATGGGACATGCCATCTTACCATGAGTACCCCAACCGGACAACATACCATATGCAGGGAAGTCATTAATGGTCCACATAAGAGCGCCTCATTGTAAAGTTCTTCTTCGTGCAACATCATAAGTCACAACGCCATTCCACAACCTTTTGAGATCGTCAATGAGAGGTAAGTAGATGTCAATACCATCTGTTGGATTATCCGGACCGGTATAATACAAGTCAAGAACATATAGGGCTTAGACATGCACATATCAGGAGGAAGATTGTATGGGGTAACAATAACTGGCCAGCAAGAATAAGGTTTCGCCGTTGATTGAACATATGGGGTAAAACCATAAGAGCATAAGCCAAGTCGTACATTACGTGGATCTGCTGCAAATTCGGGATTCACACGATCAAAGTGCTTCCAAGCTTCACCATCACATGGATGTCGCAACATACCTGAAGTGCTTTTATCCTCATAGTGCCAAGTCATTTTGTCTGCAGTCTGTGTTGACGCAAACATTCTCTGTAGCCTTGGAATAATTGGCAAATAAAACATTGCCTTCCGTGGAACTGGTTTTTGTCTACCCTTCCCATTATCAGTATGTGACATATACCTTGGCTCACCACAGAATTTGCATTCAACCAACAAGGCTTATCGTTTTTACCAAATTCATTGTTGTAATATAACATACACCCTCTCACACAACAATCAATCCTTTTAGATTCGAACCCCAATTTGGACACTAAGCTTTTAGCCTCGTAATAACTTTTTGGCAAACCATCTCTGATAGGTGACGAGTCGAACATCATCTTCGTTACGAGATCCAAGCACACATCCGTAGCACCACAGTTGGACTTGAGAGCTAAAAGTCTCACACACATTGATAACTTAGAGTCGGTAGACCCTTCAAACAACGGCTTATTTGTTTCTAACAATAGATTATAAAATCTTTGTGCAGTCTCATTTGGAAGTTCATCTGTGTCATCATACTGTGGCTCCTCGAATGATACGTTGACCCCCAAGGCATCACAAACCATATTTTGCATCAATTCAATCTGCTCACCATATCCCGTATCTACGCAATTACTTGAAGCACCTGTGCAATTATCGCCAACCCCTAATCCAACCCGAGGTAACTCTTCACCATGTCTAGTCCAAATCCAGTAATTAGGCATAAATCCAACTCTCTGCAGTGCGGCATGACCTCTCTGGGCTCTTGATCTTTCTCGCAATCGCATTTAAGGCACGGACACCTAATCCCTCCATTAATTTCGAAATCTTCATGTGTCATTGCGACTTGAACGAAGTGATCAATCCCATCGCAAAGATTGTTTCAAACCCCTCTTCCGGATACAACCTATCGTGACATCCAACTACGATTGAAGGAAAAAATTCCATCTTACGCATGTCAAAAAAATGACAATTTCAGCAAAGACGACATTCTTACAACCGCTCTCTTTCTTTAAATGGTATGACTTATCCCATTCGAGGAAAAACTTTTTCAGAACTTCGTATAATAGTCATTCAGTAATTCTCATATCTTATACTTGACAAAATTTGTGACATTTCCCATTGGTCTCGAGTACACAAAATGATCGTGATTAGGAACAAGGCAATCAAGTATGCACCCAGAGAACAAAAGGAAATGAATCTCACCGAAATTTCATCAAATATCAAGATACGAGAATCAAGCAACAACTATTATACAAGTAAAGAAAAAGCTTTTTCCCAAACTGTCCGACTTGGACAATTCAAGGTTCAATATACAATGAACACGTGGTATCTAAAAGAGTACGCACTCAATAATATATTGAACCTCAAACGGAAGCTAAGGCTTTTCTCCGATACTAATAACAACAATCAAACATCCATTTCATCAATAATTAAAAAGTAATATGTTGAAAGTTGACATCCTCTTAAAGGATAGAATTAAACAAGCATACCGAGCGGCAAGGAAGCATAAATCCTTTTAACAATTTTTGTTTTCATAGTGGTTTGGCTTGGTATATGTCATGCAATTAGAGCTCCTATATGGCCACATCTACCATACATCCTAATCCATTAATTGGCCAAAAACAATCATTGCTGCTTCTGCGGTTAAAAAACTAGCCTAGCACCGAATCTACTACATTAACCAAGGCGGTTGATGGTCACACAAGGTCAAACTTTTCTAACGAATCGCCAACCTCTATTATATTTGATATTTTTACGATGTTTAAATCACACATTTGTCTAATGCACGCCAACCTCTATTATATTTGATATTTTTACGATTGTTGTTGTTGTTATTGTTGTATAATATTGTTGTAAAATAACTGCGTTACGCATAATATTGTTGTAAACAAAAAAAAATTCAGGTGAACATTAACATCACACACAGATCAATCATAATTTACAAAGACAAACAATCATTTCATATAGCAGGTTCTATCATCCTTCAAAGCTAATTTTAATGATAGCTCCTAATAAATGGAAATTCCAATAAACTACAAGGTGCTAGCCAGACATAATTTAAAAGAGGATGTTGAAAAAGAACGTCTTTTATAAGACCATATAATTATATCAGTATATTGTAACACCCAGGTAGTCTTTGCATCAGTTTAGGTAGTTTCCCTTCCTAATTCCAATATGCTAAAATAAAAATGAAATATAAGTGAAAAATCTCCACTGAACTGAAATTTTCACCGCTTGATTTCCATTTATATATGCCAGATGCTAACATGCATGAAAAGACAAATAATGCAAAGAAATTTGAAGTCATCCATTGAATTGAAACTTGATCATTTTTTCCATCAAGAATATGTTGATTCCATTTCTTGGTACATATAGGCGAATAATATGCCCAAACCCTACTTAATAGCAATGTTTCTTCTTGGGTTACAATTTAAAGGCAAGGAAACTTAGTCGCGCCATGATTAAGGAATAGAAAGGTTCCAAATCGGTGACCTATCATTCCCACATGTCGTTTGTTTCCAATGACCTTAATACATATCATCACATTATTCTGAGATCATTATGTGAAGGCTTCATAACTGAAGGCGAAGTGATTGACATATCTTTGTTTTTCTTTTAACTTTATAGTATTAAATGAATTGTTTCTGAGACAAAATAGGGGAGCGAAGCAAAAGTAGCGAAAAGAAAGAATATCATTCTTCCAATTTATCTCCATTTCTAAATAACATAAATAAAAACTTCCTAAGAAGAAAAGAAAATTAGATATAATATAAAGTGCAAAATGATATGCTTAGGAATACAACAATAACAACAACAATCAAGAATTTTCCCACTAAGGCACAACAAAAGGAAGAAAAAAAACAAAACTTATCTAAGTAACAAATGCTTTGGTACAATTCAGTGTCCTATCAAACACTAGAAATGTGATAGTTAAAGTCCCGACAACATGAGTAAAAGGCAACAGCTGGGTAAAAAATAATTCTTGCCGTGGAGGCATAGCGAAAGAGTAGTTTCTATAAGTATAGTGAGGCGTGGCAAGAACTCCATACACTCTCTTATTATGTGGCACCAAAAGATCACAATTACACCTATACCAGCCATTAAAACAAGATAATGTTTCAAATCTAGGAGTTGAGCTTCTGCATAATTCTTGCTGACCAATTTGACTTCGTAATTAACTGTTGGGAATTTCAAATAAAAATCCCTAAGCCCCATTTTAGTGTGGGGTGAGAATCACTTAAGAAGAAGACAACACAAATTCAAAAAATGGATGAACATAGGATCAGAGATTCACTTACTGAAATTGAGTTTATGTGTTGATTGCTAAATGAATAATCTACATGCTACCTTACTCTAACATAAAATATACATCAGACAAAATTCCCTCTGTGGAGAGAACTATACATCACTTCAACATAAAACATCCTTTGTTAGCCAAAACACACATCACCTCAAAATTCTCTCTCTGGAGAGAACTATGAAGCAAATCAAATAAATATGTCGGTGTGGGGGTCAACAACCAACCCTTTTCCACCCAATGAGTCAACCGACATTTCGTTAGAGTGCATACCTACTTCTCAGAACAAGAGAGTGTCCACGTCCTTCGATGTGAGTGGCAGTCTCGGAGCAATGTGGTGGCCTCGAACTAAAAATACTGAAAAAGTTGAAGACTTAAAGTCCTACCAACCAGTTGCCCAGGACTGGATACATAATCAACATATTAGGCATTAGTGAATTACTATGACAACAAACTTCACAAATCACAACAATAAAGCATCAAATTTATTGCTCGGCATTGATCATCTCAATCATATCCCAACAATCTTCCACAAATCCAATGCAAGCAACACACCAAAGATCCCCAATGCACTTGAAAAACACAAAAACACTTGCCCATGTTTGAATGGAAAGTGGAAACACACACAAACACATCTGAGAAAACAATCAAGTGATTCAAAACATGGCAGTGATGATATAAATGGAGACTTGCCCATAACTTGAAAAACTGTTTTAGAGTTAAATTACCAAAATCAAAGTCCTTAATAATCATCCTAAAAAATTGAAAAAGTAATCAACCATGACACAAGTCCTGAATTATGATGACAAGCTGGCAGCTATATAAAGATTACCAATTTTCATTAGCAACAATCACTTGGCAAAGAATAACAACAACAACAACAACAGAGTTTGAAATGTGAAATATAACCTAACCTTTTAGGAGGAGCTGAGAGAACTGATTGGTGGCGTGGTAATGGTGGCGGTGGCGGCGGCGGCGTGGTGGTGCGGCGGCGGCGTGGTGGTGGAGAGAAAGAGTGAGGGAACAGAGTGGTGAAGATGGAGGAGAAAGGGTGGTGGTGGGTTGGTGGTGGTGGGGGCGTGGTGGTGGTGGTGGTCATGGTGGTGGCGGCGTAGTGGTGGTGGCGGTGGTGGCGGAGGAAGAGAGGGAAGTGAAAGAAAAGAGGGATGAAGATGGAGGAGAAAGGGAAGGCTCGGTTTCTGGTTATTATCGCGCATTACCGACTGCTTTTTACCGACGGTTTAGGTCGTCGGTAAAATGTTCGGCCTTATCGACGAGTTTGTTAATTTACCGACGGTATAAGGCCGTCGGTATTTGAAAAATAAGCGCCAAAATGAAAAATTTGTTCAATTACCGACGAGCATTGACCGTCGGTAAATCAGATTCGATTTACCGACAGACTTTTTGTTTTACCGACGGCTTTGCCCGTCGGAAAATCCCACGTTAACCGACGGTCTGTGACCGTCGGTATAAGCCCGTCGGTAAATCCGAATTTTCTTGTAGTGTGCTAACCCATTGGACCCAAATATCTTCCTTGAAGTCCAGTAAACCCAAGGCCCATTTTTTACTTCTGATTTCCTGTCTGCGGCTCTGTCAGCTGCAAGATCGACTATCGTCTTGATTAAGTGGCCTTGATCGCTATTTGATCCATTCGGCTGTGGCTGGCTTTGGCTGATTCTAAGGAATATTTTTAGGTGTAAACAGTAACATATTTTTACACTAAGAAAAAAGCTAGTATCGATGGCATTAATTTATCAAAATGTACAATAGAGCTCAAGCTGTGGAAATCATTTTAGTGCGTTTATTTTATATTAATAAATGAAAAGGCGATAAATTGTTAATATATTGCATCACACAATAATAATAATAATAATAATAATAATAATAATAATAATAAATTCTTTTATGTTTGTATTAATTCTTTTATTTTTATTAGTTTTAATTTTAATTTTTTTGTTGTTGCAATTTAGTTTTAAACAAAAACAACATTAACTAAAATAGTAAATCCTAGCTCTTCTTAAGTGTCATATTCTTAATTTTATACTGAATAAAGTTATATAAAATAAATTTTTATTTATTATTTGTAATTATTTGTTAACAATTTTAGGTTATAAAATTATTTTTCTTTCTATATTTTTTTATGTTTGGTAATAAATATTTCAATTGTAGTATTGACGTGTTACGAAGATTTCAATTCAAGATCAATTTTTTACTAGAAATTTATCACAATGAGTGTTAAACTATAATCTCATAGAAATTGCTTAAATTCATCACCACTATTTCATTTTAATAGCTTAATATCATTCAAGATACTTAATTTCATTCTTTAAAGTTGCTGTTTAAGTTGGAGTTTTTGTTTTATATTTATTATTAAAATCTAATTGAACAATATTAATTTGCTATTTTTAGTGTTAAATTTTATAAAATGGTTGATATTTTAATTTTTATATAACTTAGTATCTTTTAAAATATTAAAATAAATATACATTTATACATATTAAATTAATTGTACAATTTAAATATATTTATTTTATATCAATTATTAAAAAAATAAAAAGAGAAACCGTGCATAGCACAGGTACCTTTCTAGTGTATATTCGTTCTCCTTTACTAAAAATCGATCGCATGTTCACCCCGTGGTAACTGACAAAGACCGTTGATGTATATGGGCTGTGAACTTTGAAAATAATGGACTGACATTTGGAAAGTTGATATACTTGAAGCTAAATAATATTTAGCGCACTAATAAACGGACAACAGTATCCGGCACCATATATCCACACACTCAGAGCAAGTTTTGATTTGATTGGGAGAGAGAGAAAAAAGTAATAAAAAAAGTAAAAACGTATTTGTATACAGTGTCCCACAACTTTTCTGATGTCCAATTATCTTTTCTGTATTATTTATCATTCACTGCTAAAGTTAGGTAGACATGGAGAAGTACTAAAATAATGGTAGGAAAAAAATACAACTACTGTGGTAAAAGGTAGCACCAATTATAGTAAATAATAAAAATGATAAATTAAGAAACTTGCAGAGATTTCAAAGGCGAATTCTTATTAGCCTTCCTCTTGTTGGTTCTTCCCCATGTGAGAATCATGTACCGATAGGCTTTTCTTTAACCTCCCTGGCATTTGGAAGCTTCAAGGGATGATAGTACATGTTTGGCGCACATTTTTTTTATAGGCAAATGATAGTTGTTAGTGTGTTATGTTAGTATTCAAGATTTGAACAATGTATCTCTTTTTTCAACTTCGTCAAATGTCTTAGCTCAATCACTTGAGCTACACTTTAAATGCATGTGAATTTCTTTACATGAAGAAAACATTACAGAACTTTTAGATGAAAATGCTTGGAAAGGAAAAAGTAATTGCTTCTAAGAATGTTTGTTGAATTGAGCCTATTGAGGTCGTTTTAGATTTCTATCATCGTATTCTTTTGTTTTTCGTATATACTTTTCAATTTTCATTTGTTCTTACTTTCTAGACTGATCATTATATATTATCTTCTCCTACTCTCTGAGTGCTAAGTTACAATACTTTTAACTTTTCACTTGGTCTAGTCTACTAATTTGACTATTTGAGCAAGTTGATGAGGACTGTACTTAATATTAGGAATAACAAAGTCATCAATTTATCCATTATTCATCCAATCCATCCATAAAGAAATTTATTCAATCTATTCGTTATAAACAAAAAAACTAAATGGATTGGATTCAATCCATCCATTTAATTAAATGGATGGTTAGTCATTCAACCACTATTTTTCTAAATCCATTGGATTACACTAGGGCCCTGATTGGTTGAGAGAAGAAAGTATGAAGAGAGAAAGAGGTGAGAAAGAGTGTGAGAAGAGAGAAAGATGTGAGAAATAGAGTAGATTTGGGGTGTTGATTGGAATAAAAGAAAGAGAAAAAAAATAGAGAAGAGAGAAGTGTTGATTATTTTTTAAAAGACAAAAATGTCCTTGACTAAAAAACCAATATACAATTATTTTAAATAATTAATTTTAATAATTTAAATTATTTGAGATTATCATTTTAATTTAAATGTTAATTTAAATTATTTAATTTCATTTTTGGTTTTAATTTAGTTAGTTAATCAACGTAACAACCCACTGAACAAGCAAATAAACTGACGATTATTTATGCGAAAAAAAATTATAAATAAAAACAGTCTCATTCCCACACCCACTATCAACAACCCAAAACTGCAAAAGCGACAACAGTGGTATTTTTAGCTTTCGTTTTTTTTCCTTCAATCGGGTACAACGAAGGATAAAAAAGGAAAGTGGGCATTTCTCTGCTCTTTCTTCGCAGCTTAGAGAAGAATTGAAAAAGCAATGGGTTCCATTAGATTTTGTTCTCTCTTTCCTGTTTCTTTGCAAACCAATCAAAAAAAAATTGGTCACTTCTCTTCTTTTTGTCTCTACTCTCACCCTCTCTCTTCTTTTTAACCTAAACCAATCAGATACTAGAGGTGGCAAATAGATGGATTGGATAATTTTTTGAATTTATCATAAAATATATTTTTAATTATAAAAAATATTTTTAATCATAAAATATATTTTAATTAAAAATATTTTCCCCTCTCCCCTCTCTTTCCACTCTCCCCTCTCTGTCTCCCCTCTCCCTCTCTTCTGATGTGCTCCTACTTGGGCACATGGTAAAAATGATCGTTCCAACAAGCTTAAACACCTCTTTGACATGAATTTCGCAAATCATATGATGAAGCCGTGAGCTCCCGTGAACATACCCATAAGACGGTTAGCTTCCAATCAATAGGATTTAAGGGCATGATAACCTGGACCAAAAATTCGTGAATGATGCAGCTTCACAATTAAATCACGTTGAGACCAATTGCCACAATTTGAGATTGACAGCTAATCAGCTTTGTCACATCCAGACCTTAAATTCATGAGCTCCAGTACCAAAAGTCATTGCTTCCCAAATTCATGAACCATTCAAATTAATTCATGATATAAGCCATTCCAATATTTGAGCCGGAATGAAATTGCCAATTACCCTTCGACCAATTAAATTCCAGCCATCGTCAATTCAATTTCCAATTGCTACCATGAGCAGCCAATCAAAATAGGGATACAACGTGAATGGGAATTCAAAAGAAAAAAAAATTAAGAAGAAAGAAAATGGAAGGAATCAAAGATGGGAAAATTACCTACTCATCACCAAGAGAAAAATTATCTGACCATGCTTTGCCCCAAGGGAAGGGAAACTCACACTTCACCCGGGTCTTACCAAATTAATTCAACCAAGCTAATTTCTCTTTTTCTAATTAATTATGAGCCATTTTCAAGAAAATCATAAGTTTATGATATACATATTTTGTGTCGGCAAGAGGCTACTCAAATTTCACTAATACTTGTTGACCCCAAAAAATTAACTAATACTTTAGAGCAATTTTATAAGCAGGCAAGTTTTCTGCAGCGTTTCTTAAATTTCCTCTCTCCTAGTGGCAGTCAACATTAGCTTGCTCATAGTTCACGATTGCCTTAAATTCGGTCAAAGCATTTGTTGAGATTCAAACAAGATAAATGGAACAAACTTAAATGGCAACCAATAACTATAACATCCAGCAACCAATCAATCAACAAGGTGCAATAAAACAAACAAACAAAGGAGATAGGGAGTAGAGAAGAAAACACCGCAATTTGGTTACGCAGTTCGGCCCCAAAGAAGATGGCATACGTCTGCGGGAGAGAGCAGCCCTCCGTTTCACTATCAATGAGTCTTACAAGAGATTACAATTGCTTTGAACCCCTTTACAATGTCCAAGAAGAACAAACTCAAGAGCTCCCAATCCCTCTCTCTTTCCCTCAATGATAAACTCTCAAGAACAACAATAGAGAAAGCCTTCAATCCTCCCTCTAATGTCTCCTAAGATCCTAAGGTGTTTAACAGTGTTTCCCAGCCCCTAAAACCTCACAAAGACGCTCAAGAACGGCTGCACACAACCCTAGAAAGATTGCACGTCGTACTGCACGTTTATGCAGCGTCAGGTTTATAAAACCCGACTGCGAATTGATTCACAGACATAGGTGAATCGATTCACCTAGTTAAAAAACTTCCCCTGCACGAATTAATGAAGTGAATCGATTCTTGCAGGCTTCCCATGTGATTCACAGAGGCGTGCTTCAATTCACAAAGAACCAAACATGCTTGAATCGATTCATAACAATAGTGAATAGATTCCCAGTGTTCAAGAGACACTTTTAAGCAATTCCATGACTCTCCAAACTGATTTTAAGGCACTCTAAACTCCACAATTCTCCACCTTGACTTCAAATCAGTGGTGATGCTCAACTTTATCCATCAACCACTAGCTGCTCTCTCCATTACTGGAATTACGTCTCAACGCAAATGATCAAGTCCAAGTGATCCTTGAACCTTGATCTAGGAAGGTACTTGATGAACTTCTCACAACCATGCGTAATCCCCAATTCACCAATCATATCCCTCTTTGCCACTCCACCTTGAGTTGTCTTCACATGCTTCAAACCGCCTTTCAAAGAGCCATACCTCCTTTTCCGGTTCTTCCCAATATTCGTTCCAAGTGTTCTATCCACAATGCCGAGATCCTTCAACTCAAATCCAAAAGCTAACTTCTCCTTGAGCATACCAATCTCCTCCTTGCTAGAACTTGCCTTTTGAATATCATTCACACTCTCCAACTCAAGATTGACCTTACACACAAGCCTCTCCTTGTACCTTGATTCTTCAAACTCCGGAATACCTTCCGTCTTCATGAAGTTCCACTTGCATCCAACTACCCTTGACTTTTCTGGTAGATTCACAAGTTCCCAAGTCCGGTTCTTTTCCAATGAATTCACACCTTCATTCATTGCCTTCAACCGTTTCTGACTCTCCATGCTTCCCATTGCTTCACTGAAGTCCCTTGGTCCCGAGTCTTGAACCTCTTCAGTCACAAACAAAACATAACAAACAAGATCAAAGATACCGTATCTCTTGGTGCCACAGTCTCCTCCTTTCCCTATCTCTTGCCAGCAGATAGTCGGGATCCTTGTTTGTTGTCTTCCTCTAGAACACGATGGTGGAGGACTATCCTCCTCTTCATCATTCAGGTCTCACTAGTGGTAGACTCCACTTCAAACCGAAGTTTTCTCCACCTCCACTTCGAGCCGCTATCCTCCAGGTCTTTGCACTTCATCCCCATGCGTCTCATCGAAAGTGACATCCTTGCTTATGATAACCTTTGACCCTCCAGTTCCAAATTCCACAACTTGTATCCCTTCACACCTCAGGATATCCGATGAAGACACATTTCACAGCTCTAACATCAAGCTTGTCTTGCTTGATATGCGCAAAAGCCAAAGCTCCGAAAACCTTCAACTTGGAGTAGTCTGCCGGTCTCCCACTCCAAACCTCCATAGGTGTCTTGAAGTCTAACACCGTTGATGGACATCTGTTGATCAAATATGCTGCTGTACTCACAGCCTCGCCCCAGAAGCTTTTAGGCAACCCAGCTGCCAAAAGCATACTCCTCACCCGCTCCAAGATGGTCCTATTCATGCATGTTGCTAGGCCATTTTGATGCGGTGAGCCTTCCACAGTCCTATGCCTCTGAATACCTTGTTTCCTGCAAAACTTATCAAAATGCTCTGAAAGAAACTCCAGGCCATTGTTAGTCCTTAAAATTTTCAGTTTAGTTCCTATTTGATTTCCTATGAGAGTATGTCATTCCTTGAACTTTTCAAAGGTGTCACTTTTGCTTTTCAAAATGTAGACCCATACTCTCCTAGAGAAATCATCAACCATGGTGAGGAAATAGGAACCACCCCCATGAGTACTCACTCTAGCCGGACCCCAAAGATCCGAGTGAATGTACTCAAAGGGTTTACTAGAATGATGCATGCCACTCCCAAACTCAACCTTATGATGTTTGCCTAGTATGCACTTATCACAAAATTCTAGCTTATCCAATTTATCACCACCTAGCAAACCTTGTTTAGCTAGTTCAACTAAACCCCTCTCACTAACATGCCCTAACCTATTATGCCATAACATGGTTTTATCATGCAAGGTTTGGCTAGCTAATGATGCATGCCCAATAATAGTTGAACCCTCTAATATGTACAAACCACACATTTTAGTCCCCTTAGCTATTATCAATGCATCATGCGAAATTTTCATCATACCATGCTCAATACTAGTGCAATAGCCTAATCCATCAAACATGCTTATAGAAATTAAATTTCGCTTGAGTTTAGGAACATACCTCACATCTTGTAAAAGGAATTCGCGGTTGTCATACATCTTAAGACGAATTGAACCCATACCTTGAACTTTGCAACCGTTGTCACCAAGGCGACCTACTCCACCTTGTTTGAGCTCCAAAGTTTCAAAATATTCCTTCCTTGGACACATGTGAAAAGAGCACCCGGAGTCCATAACCCAACTCCTCTTTGGTTCCCAACTCGTAACCACTAGAGCCCCTGCATCCTCATAACCATCCTCCATAGCAATCGCAACCTCCACGGAATCTTCATTGCCCCCTCTCTCGGGACAATCCCTCTTAAAGTGACCAACCCTATGACAATTAAAGCATTTGTACTTAGCTTTATTGTCCCCTTCCGACTTGGATTTCGCCTTAGGCTTTCCTTTACCGTTTCCTCTACTCTCATTCTTTCCCCTTGAGACACTCAAGCCTTCCCCACTATCTTCCACCTTCAAGTCTTGAAGCTTGGTTAGCTCCTTGGTCCTAATTGATTGTTGGACCTCCTCCAAGGTAATAGTGGACTCCTTGCCATAGAGGAGTGCATCCTTAAAGTGTTCAAAGGACCTAGGCAATGAATTCAATAAGAGTAAAGCCTTATCCTCGTCATCGAGCTTCACATCAATATTCAGCAGGTCGTCGATAATTTTGTTGAATTCCGTTAGTTGCTACACAATAGGTTTCGTCTCTACCATCTTGAATGAGTAGAGATGTTGTTTCAGACATAACCTGTGGGCCAATGACTTTGTCATGTACAACGATTCCAACTTTGCCCACATCTCCGCCGCGGTTTTCTCTCTTGCAACTTCCCTCAATGCCTTATCGCCAAGGCACAAGATAATGGCACTTCTTGCCTTATCTATCATCTCCTTCTTCTCCGTTTGAGACAGAGTGACCGGCATTCTTGCCTCACCCTTCAAGGCTTCAAAGCACTTCTGTTGAATAAGGGTTGCTTCCATCTTCACCTTCCATAGACCGAAGTCGTTGTCACCGGAAAACTTCTCGATGTCCCATTTAGTACCCATGGTGCTCACTTGAATGATTTGTTCTTCCCCACAGATGGCGCCACTTGTTGAGATTCAAACAAGATAAATGGAACAAACTTCAATGGCAACCAATAACTATAACATCCAGCAACCAATCAATCAACAAGGTGCAATAAAACAAACAAACAAAGGAGATAGGGAGTAGAGAAGAAAACACCGCAATTTGGTTACGCAGTTCGGCCCCAAAGAAGATGGCCTACGTCTGCGGGAGAGAGCAGCCCTCCGTTTCACTATCAATGAGTCTTACAAGAGATTACAATTGCTTTGAACCCCTTTACAATGTCCAAGAAGAACAAACCCAAGAGTTCCCAATCCATCTCTCTTTCCCTCAATGATAAACTCTCAAGAACAACAATAGAGAAAGCCTTCAATCCTCCCTCTAATGTCTCCTAAGATCCCAAGGTGTTTAACAGTGTTTCCCAGCCCCTAAAACCTCACAAAGACGCTCAAGAACGGCTACACACAACCCTAGAAAGACTGCACGTCGTACTGCACGTTTCTGCAGCGTCAGGTTTATAAAACCCGACTGTGAATCGATTCACAGACATAGGTGAATCGATTCACCTAGTTAAAAAACTTCCCCTGCACGAATTAATTGAAGTGAATCGATTCCTGCAGGCTTCCCATGCGATTCACAGAGGCGTGCTTCGATTCACAGAGAACCAAACATGCTTGAATCGATTCATAACAATAGTGAATCGATTCCCAGTGTTCAAGAGACACTTTTAAGCAATTCCATGACCCTCCAAACTGATTTTAAGGCACTCTAAACTCCACAACATTTCTCTTGTTTACGGGCAACTAAAGGAAACGATGAGAGAGGCAGAGACAGAACGAAATTTGGCGTAGAATGTGCCAGTTTGTTAACACGAATTTGGCAACGCCGCTGCGGGTGCTCTTAGTACTGTTGCAGAACATGTAAATTATTTGTATTGTCAAATTGTTAAGAGCGCCCAGTTATTTGTCATTTGCAGGCCTAGTGGACAGAGCTCAATCAAACTTCAAAGATAGCCGAGGAACTTTACAATGTAGTAGTATGAATTTAGACTGTAATATCCACAAATATACAAGGCCCAAAATACCAAAAATATAGGCACAATTTCAGAGGAGATGGGAAAAAAATTTATTTTTACTTTTAAAGAATAAAAATGAAGGGAAAAAATAATAGACTAATTCCAATTTTTAGAAAGAGAGAGACGAGAGAGAGGAGAGGAGAGAGAGGAGAGAGAGGTGAGAGAGAGAGGGGAGAGAGAGGAGAGAGGGGGTGAGAGAGAGGAGAGGGGGAGAGGGGGAGAGAAGAGAGAATAAAATATTTTTAATTAAAATATTTTTTTATGATTAAAAATATTTTTTGTAATTAAAATATTTTTTATGATCAAAAATATATTTTGTGATTAAAAATAATTTTTTGTTGTTAAAAATATTTTTATTGATTAAAAATAATTTTTATGGATGGATTGGATATCCATCCATAAAAAAATTGTTAATGGTTAGATTGAATTTTTTTTAAATGGATGATGGATGGATTAGATTTTCTTAATGAACTTTTAGTATATGGTAAATGAATAAATGAATTGTTTTCAATCCATCTATTAGGATCCATTCAAAAAATTATCTAATCCATTCATTTACCACCCCTAATACTTATTTAGTGAAATTTATTCACAGCTCTTGTAGCTTGCTCAATAGCACGGTAGTGTGTTGGATTGTTGCAAAATTGAATGAAACTTTAGGCAGACCTCTTATAACTTGCACAATAGCGTCTATCCATCATGCATCTCATGATATCACACCATCTGTAATAATATTGGTATTTTGCTGCAAGATTTACCAAAATTTGCAACTGTTATTAGGTTCCGTTTAACATGGGAAGGTAGATAAATTTTCCCACCATGAGAAAATGATGCTATTGCGGTTGATTTATTAATTTAAATATTGAATGGATAGGATTGGAAACGGGTAACTGGACTCATCCTTTTGTATGCATTTAAGACATATTTGCAAAAAGGGTCTCAGATAATTACGAAATTACAAATTTTTACTCTTTTTCATTTTAAATATAATAAAATGGTCTCAGATACTCACTGTCGCAATGACTATGTGGCTGTTGGTTGGATTCATTCAGCCCATGCTGTTGAGTTCTCGATCCATTTATGAAAAACCTTCGTGACTGCATTATTACTATTTGAAAAATGAAATGCATTTCGTATTTAAAGTATCATTTAATTATATAATTAATGTGATTAATTTGTAGTTTACTTTAAGCACCATATGATTGTTAAAGTATTTTGTGTTGGGTGGATGAAAAATTATTTAAAATCCTTTTATAAGAATGCGTAAATGAAATATGTAATTCAATAAAATTTTAGGCTTGTGATCGGATGGTGGTTACTGAATGTCGTATTACTCTCTGAAATTGGTAGTTGAATAAAATTTGAATTCTGTGCTTAATAAATAACGTAAATTTATTTTGACAAAATATTTACTTCGAACACCAATATATATTGAAGCAGTATATTGACAAAAGCCATGAAAAACACCAATTTTTTATGATAGTTAAATAAGTTAATGATAATTAATAGTAGAGTGGCCAACTTAGTTGTCTTTTTTCTTATATATTTGGCCAAATTATATTATTGTTATTAATTATTTTAATTATTATTGCACCAAATAATTGAAACGGTATTAGTATTGGTATGTGAACATTACGATTTTTATTTGCGTAAAAGAAAACACATGACAACAATGATTAACTAACAAATTTTAGAAGTGATGCGATTAGATCGTTCATGTTTATGCGGTTGATACTCACGTAGGGGGTACAAATAAATGAGGAATTTATGACATTTTACGGCTGGGACAAAATCTAATTTTTCAAGTGTAAGGAGACAACATGTGTAATTGTAAAATAACAATGGGCCAAAAGTGTAATTACACTGTAAACCGGAAAACAGCCAATTGCAGGTAAGGAGGACATTTTCTCGGGTTTAGATTCTCGCCGGTGGGTATTTTCACTGGAGAGAGAGAGAGAGTAGTGGAAATCCCCACCATTAAACCACCCTCTCTCCCTATTTTTATATGTTAAAGTCTCTTTCTTCACTTTTCAAATAAATGGCTTAGATTTCACTGGACAAATATTCTACGGGAGAAAATCCAAACCCCATTTTCTCATAGTGGAAAAATTTATCTATGTTCCTAGGGTAAACGCCACCCTGTTATTAAAGTACAATTCATTCATATGTTTTTAAAGCTTTTACGAAAACAATGATACATCACTTATGATATTGTAAGGTATCTGCTAGATTTTTTCCTTTCTTCTACATGATATTGAAATTTGTGAACGTTTGAAGTGTTAGGTACCAGAGTAACGGAATGGTGTCACACAGCTAAAATAAGAGATGAGAAAATAAGGAAATGAACACACAAAATTTACGTGGAAAACCCTCAACGAATAAGGGAAAAACCACGGGACAAGGCCAGAAGAATTTTACTATGTGGGAAAATATTACAAGAATACCTCTCACAAAATACCTCACAAAACTCAAATTGAGTATAAGAAATAATAAAAGGAAGAAGAGAAGAAGTGATTGGGATGATATAAAAATTTCACTTGGGCCTCCTTATATAGGCTCCAAGGGAGCACCCAAATTAAGTTCCCACCGATGTGGGACTTAATTCCAACAATTCTCCCACTTGAAGATTTGATTGAGTCAATCATATCTTCACACCACTCTTTCTGCCTTGCCCTTCCATGTCGCTACGTTTACGATAGGCAATAGGAGGATCGACACCAAATAAACTTGTCGGCATTGATCGGCCGTCATCACATACGCTAGGTTATCTTTGGTGTGAATCTTTGCATATCCACGGTTCCTTTCTCTACCACTTCACGAACAAAGTGATACTGGGTATCTATATGCTTTGTCCTGGAATGAAAAGTTGGATTCCTTGCAATGTGCAAGGCACTGAGTCACAATACACGGTAATCATCATTGCTTATGCCCGAGTTCCTCCATTAAACCTTTAATCCGGATAGCTTCCTTGCAAGCCTGGGTAGCTGCCATGTACTCGGCCTGTAGTAGACAAAGCTACAGCGATCAGTAACTTAGATAACCAGACTCACCGCTCCCCGATTGTGAATACATACCCGGTAGTGGATTTCCTTTTATCAAGATCACCTGCAAAATCTGAATCAACATAACCCACGACAATGAATTACGATCCTCCGTAACATAATGCAACATCTGAGGTTCCTTTGATGTATCTAAGGATCCTCTTAACAGTATTCCAATGCTCTCTACCTGGATTTGCCATAAACCGACAAACCGCTCCCACTGCTTGTGCAATGTCTGGTCTTGTACATATCATGGCATACATAAGGCTTCCCACCGTTGATGCATACGGTACTCGAGACATTTCCATCCTCTCCGCTTCATTGCTAGGACTCATACCTGAGGATAATTTAAAATTGACAGGAAGCGGGGTAGAAATTGGCTTACAGTCTTGCATGTTGAAGCGCCGCAAGACCTTCCTTAGATAATTCTTTTGAGAAAGCCAAATCTTCCTATCATTTTTGTCTCGATGAATTTGCATCCTTAAAATCTTGTTTGCGGGTCCCAAGTCCTTCATATCAAACTCCCTAGCCAACTGTGCCTTTAATTCCTGGATTCGATCTTTGTTGGGGCCTACCACCAACATGTCATCCACATACAACAGCAAAATGATGAAATCATTATCATCAAACCTCTTGTAAAATGCGTCTGATGGTGCGAACTTCGATCTGTTGTAACCAAGGCTAATTATGAAGGAATCAAATCTCTTGTACCAACATCTGGCGCCGCTTTAGACCGCATGCAGATTTGGTCAACCTACAAACCAAGTTTTCTTTTCCTTGTTCTTTAAAGCCTTCTGGTTGAAGCATATAAATTTCTTCTTCAAGCTCTCCATGAAGAAAAGCAGTCTTTACATCCAACTGTTCAAGATGTAAATCAAATGCAGCACACATTGCCAACACTACCCTAATAGTAGTAAGTCTGACAACTGGAGAAAATATCTCGTCAAAGTCTATCCCTTCTTTCTGAGCATAACTTTTGACTACAAGTCTGGCACGATACCGTTCCACTTGATCATTGCCGTCTCGTTTAATTTTGAACACCCATTTGTTCCCGATGGCTTTCCGACCCTTTGGAAGTTCAACAAGTTCCCAAGTCTTATTTCTATGTAGGGCTTCCATTTCTTCCTGCATTGCTGTCATCCATTGAGAAGCATCTGAACTGTTCAACGCTTCTTGAAGAGCTGATGGTTCACCTTCTTCGGTCAAAAGACAGTATGCATCATGGCAGGCCATAACATAGTCTGAGTGCCACGATGGTGCCGTTATCTGACGTGTTGATCGTCGAACTTCTTCATCATTGACCTCATCTGGTTCTTGTTCTATGTGTTCTGGTTCTGCTTCAGAAGAATCATCTTCTTGAGTCTTTCTCTCCAACTGTGATAGCGATCTCTTTAGAAGTGCTGTCATTTTTCTGCTCACTTTGTAATTCATTTTCTGCAAAGACTACATCTCTGCTAACAACAAGCTTGCGGGTAGTGGGGTCCCACAAGCGATACCCCTTGACATTGTCAGCATAACCCAAGAATATACATTTTCTGGATTTTGGATCCAATTTTGTTCTTTCTTGGGAGTTGTACATTACGTACGCAGGACATCCAAACACATGTAAAGAAGAATAATCTACCGGCTTTCCTTTCCACATCTCCATTGGTGACTTCAAACCAATCGCTGTTGATGGCGATCGATTTATCACGTAATGTGCGCGGTTTGGTATACGCCCAAAAAGATTTGGCCAATCCTGCTGTTCTTAGCATAGCTCTTGTTCTTTCTAGGAGAGTCCTGTTCATCCGTTCTGGTACACCATTCTGCTGAGGTGTATGTGCAGCGATGAATTGTCTCGTAATACCCTCTTGCTTGAGTAATGATAGAAAGTTACCATCTACATATTCTCCTCCATTATGCGTCCTCAAGCACTTGATTTTCTTCCCGATTTCAAGCTCTACTTGTGCTTTGAACTCCTTGAATCTGAAACACATCCGACTTCTTCTTGATCGGGTATGCCCACAATCTCTGGACTAGTCATCAATGAATGATACAAAATACTTTGCTCCCCATGGATGTTTTTGACTCCCACACATCAGAATGTATCAAGTCTAGTATGTGTTTGCTGCAGTAGTTACTTTTGCAAATTTCAATCTATCTCGCTTACTTGTCACACAGTACTCACTGAAGGGTAAAGTTACCATCTTGAGCGGGTAAGAGGCTGCGTTACGCAAGGACTTTTAAGCCACGCTCGACATATGGCCTAGCTGCGATGCCACATCATCGTTGATTCTTCATGGCTCATTGATGCAACCGATGCATCCGCCTCTTGTAACGTATCTCTCAAAAGCATGTATAGATTGCTTGTGATCTTTTACGCTTTCATCACCACAAGATTGCCCTTCACTACTTTCAAGATTCCACCTTCAATATGGATCTTGCACGAGGTCATCCAATTGCCCGATGGACAATAGATTCCTTTTCAAGCCCTTCACATGTCGTACCCTTGTATCTTGAGAACAATACCATCTTGCATCTTTATTACGATCGATTCCAACGATTTCTAAGGCGTGATCATTTCCATAAACACGGATCCTACCGAGACAGGCTCATAAGTACAAAACCAATCTCGGTGTGAAGTCATGTGCCATGTCGCTTTGAATCCACTATCCAGACATCATTGAGCTTCCTTCCACCTTTAGAACTTGTTGCTCGCTATACAGATTTCTCCATCATCCGAGGTACTTGCAACACAACCTTGCGAGGTTGATGCTACGAGGTCTTCTCTCCATTCTTCTTGTTCCAACACTCCTTCTTCAAGTGCCCTCTCATGCCACGGTTGTAGCATTTGAGATTCTTTCTTCTTCGAGTTTTTGATCTACCACGATCTTGGCTCCCACCGGGGCCACGCTACGTTGATCCGCCTCGTCATCGTTAAAGCTTCGCTTGCTTGAACTTTCGACCTTTCCTCCTTATTCTTGCGCTGGATTCTTCTTCAAGGATTGCACGGCAACATCATCAAAGTGAAGAGTGTCAACAACATTGTTGTTTGTAATGTTGATGATGAGTTGATCATACGAATCTGGTAAACTCTGAAGTAAAAGTTCTGCACGTTCATTTTCTGCTATTTTGAAATCAGATGCTGTGAGCTGAGCCAATAGCGTGTTCAGGGTGTTAATGTGATCCGTCATTAATGTGGATTCACTCATTCGAAGAGTGTAGAGTTTCCTCTTCAAGAATATTCTTGTGTGAAGTGACTTAACCTCGTACAATTTGTTAAGTACATCCCAAATCTCCCTTGCAGTCTTTTTTTCTGCAACACTTGACAAAACTGAATCCGCCATTGCTAGGTGCAAATTGGCAACAGCATTGTCATCCTTCTCTTTCCACTTTTCATCAGTCATATCTGTGGGTCTGCCTTCAATTGCTTCAAAGCAATTATCCTTCCTCAGAACTGCCGCTACCTTCAATTTCCACAGGGAGAAATTACTCCCATTGAACTTCTCTATCTCAAATTTTGCTGCCATGGTTGTACACGAACCGAACCGGATTACACTATTTCACCGTGAATAGTACGATTATCGTGAAACGAAGATTGCGTATCCCGTATACGAGAACAAATCCAAAGTATATGTTAACAATTCGTAAAGTATACAACAACACGTATGAATAGTAACCAGTATATGGGAATAGTATCGTATACTGGAATAGTGACTGTAGACCGTAAATAGTACACCAGGTAAGTTCCCAGGAAAGAGAGGTGGGTCACCAATGGACACGCTTAAATACCAAGTCTTTCCTTAGCCAGAACTTTTCCTAGACATGCACTTCTACACTACCACACTATTTCCAGCAACAATTCTTTTCTGATGTGGAAGATCAGACAATGCTGCAACCACAGAGCATACTAAGAACCGACACCTTCCTAGAGTGACGCAGCGGAATAGTATCACCAACCTTGGAGCTCTGATACCACTGTTAGGTATCAGAGTAACGGAATGGTGTCACACAGCTAAAATAAGAGATGAGAAAATAAGGAAATTAACACACAAAATTTACGTGGAAAACCCTCAACGAATAAGGGAAAAACCACGGGATAAGGCCAGAAGAATTTCACTATGTGGGAAAATATTACAAGAATACCTTTCACAAAATACCTCACAAATACTCTCACAATACTCAAATTGAGTATAAGAAATAATAAAAGGAAGAAGAGAAGAAGTGATTGGGATGATATAAAAATTTCACTTGGGTCTCCTTATATAGGCTCCAAGGGAGCACCCAAATTAAGTTCCCACCGATGTGGGACTTAATTCCAACATGAAGTATTACCCATATTATGTTTGATCATTTGCTTTCATTTATAATGGAATTTTTAATAATTAGGAAACAAAAATACCTATCAATAAACTATAAGAATCATTGACTTATAAAATAAACCTCCAACCCTGTAACATATGGAGGAGGTTTCAAACAAAAATTTTTGGCACAAATAATCATTCTCTTCCTAACATTGTAAAAAGCCAAACCAAAATACTATGATGTCATCACATATAACTCAAACCTACTCAATTATTGAAATTCCTTTCCACTATTTCCCATGGACAGCTAATTGAATTAGCATCAACAATATCCCTTATACCCCAAAAAAAGAAGAAAGCTTAGACCTAAATACTAAGAAAGAAGTGATATAGTAAGTTGTTGCAGAATGCAATTGTCTTAGGTGTTAATTTTTTTTTTCACAGATTCTGTCAAAAAGGCATAAAAAATACTTGTCAAAAACATTATAATAACATCAATACAGTGCAAGTTATGAAATCCATTAGTAAGACCTTGATATGATACAATGCTACCAACAGAAATAACCTTTCCATATGCAAATTGAGTTAAAGAAGTCCGGTCAACTTCCCAACTTGTTAGGCAACAGAGCTGCCATTTTGGCCCTGTATCATAATAGATCAGGTTCAGAGGCCATTGGTAGTAATAAATACATCAACAATTAAAGATTCCTTATGAAGCAACCCTAGGCATGATATATAAAATCTGCTACGCTAAACAAATTTAAATGCAATAAAATCAAATAAATATTCAACGTAAATTATATGTGATGACTGTATGATTCTCTTTATGCGTGAAGTTTTTGAGCTTTGACATGGATGAGAGTCAATCTGCACAGTAGTAAGAGCAATAAATCACATAGAAAATAAGCATGTCAATTTGTATTACCGGTTAAAACTGTTCAAATGAGACAGGGTGAGTGAACAAATTAATTCCCTTACAGTTTACATTAGGAAATAGGAAGTTCCTCTAAGGCTAATGATGTAAAAAATTACCTCTGAATCCTCTAGATACTATATATAGAAACAACTTCGATAAGCCCGGAAAACTAATATTTAATAGTGATTAATTAAGCCTCTCTTCCTGGTCATCCAGCCAATGTTATGCAATGCCCTCTCAACCTCTGCATTCATTTGAAGATATGTCTTCATGTTTCGATGACATATGATGCAGATAAGAAAGATGTAAAAAAAGTAAGGACTTAAGGATAAAAGGCAAACAATATAATCAATATGCTCTTCCTTGACTGCCATCCACACTCTATTGAGTGGCAAACTGGTTTGCAAGACACACACACACACACACACACACAAGGGTTTCAGTATATTTTTAAACCATCAAATCAAATACTACCATATTTTAAAAACTAAATAAATAAATAAATTATATAAGCTAAGAAATAGAAGAGAAGAAGAAGGGGTAAAGAGGAAATGATATAAGCTAAGAAAAATAACAGGATAATATAGAAAAGAATACCTTTGAGATCTGCAATGGAGGTACGGCATAGGCGTGGAGGCGGAGGCGAATATCTGAGGCAGGCGTGACGTTCAAGTTCAACAATGGATGATGGTGGTAATTATCATTGATCTTTGTTATTAAAATAGAAAGAACTATAACCATGTATATCAAATGCAAAGTAAATAAAACTGAAGCTAACAGATAAAACAGCTCTTGAGCGTAGCAAATATGAATGAAAACCCCAAAAACGAAACTACAATGAAAAAAGGATAAAAGGAGCAGTTTGCGATATATAATCTGAACGTTATTTGAAGAGGATGAAGACGGTAGCAAGAGGACATGCACGACCCAGAAAGGAGAAGAAACCCCATTTTATTGCTCTCTATGTTGCAGTCGCAGAAGAAGAAGCAGAAGAGGAACTCGCGAAAGACAAAGAAAACAAAGGAAGAGTCGTACTGTCAGGGCCTAATTTCACCATTTCATGCATGATTCAGTAATATATATATTCCGATTTTATTTATATTATTATTTTACGTTTTAATATTTATTTTTGTTATCACTATTAAATGTGAGCGTTTAGAGTACCAAAAATAAATAAATGTGAGCGTTTATTTGTATTGATTTAGCTGCTTAATTGGCTAGTTTCAGTATTTGTTTTGACTCTAAAATAAAGGTTTGCTGGTTTTAATATTTGTAACCATGTACCATGAATAAAACATGGACCTTACCACGTGTCAAAGGAATGAGAAAAGAAGCTCCCTGCATGGGACGGCGCTTTTTCTCTCATAGTGAGACGTAACCCTAATTTCTTTGTTCAACGACAACTGAGTACGTGCATTGTCCTTTAAACTTTTCCTTTCCATGGCTACTATACCTAACTTGGGCGATCTATCTTTGGGAGAAGTGGAGGATGAGGTGGAGTTGCAAGGCAGGGAAGGGCAAGGAGCAGAGGTGAATACAACGTTTACTTTGGTAGGCCGATTCCTCACGGATAGGACTATCAGGTCGCATAAGATGAAGGAAGATATGGCTGATATTTGGAGGCCAATTTGCGGAGTCACGATCACGGAAGCAGAGCCAAGTGTGTTTATGTTTCAGTCCTATCATACTAAGGATGCTCAAAGAGTCATGAAAGCTGGTCCTTGGGCGTTTGATAATCATCTATTGATCTTGGGAATATTGGAGCAAGGAGAATGACCCAATCAAGTGCCTCTCTATACGGTGTCGTTCTGGGTGCAGGTGTATAATCTTCCAACTGGTTTTATGTCTGAGAATATAGGACAACAACTTGGTAACTTTGTAGGGGAGTGTAACATCCTGTTTTTCATAAAATAATATTTAAAGTATAGTAGACGGTGAACGAGCATTAGAAATTCTAATTTGAAAGAAAATAGGTCTAGATGTGTTATAAGAACACTCAAAAGGACCAAAAACACCCCTAGGAAGAGTCTAGGAACCCTAGAAATGTTTAGAATGAAAGAAAATAAGAATATCTCTTTAGACTGTGTCGCAACGCGACCAAGATTGCACAAGAAGCAATCGCGACCACTACAAAAAAACACGGGATTACCGACGGCCTAAAGCCGTCGGTAAGCTATAAAAGCCGTCGGTAACCCAATTTTACCGACGGATAACCGACGGCCTAAAACCCGTCGGAAATATGGTCGTCGCAAAGGATTATCGACGGACTCTTCTTTGCCGTCGGTAATACCGACGGTTATACCCGTCGGTAAATGACGTCGATTACCGACGGGCAAAGCCGTCGGTTACTAATACCGACGGTTACACCCGTCGGTAAATGACGTCGACACCGACGGCAAAGCCGTCGTTAAATTTCCGACGGACGTGACCGTCGGTCAATCTGAGCGTTCGACGGCTTAGGCGTCGATGTCGGGAATTTTTTAAATAAAATTTATTAATATATTAATTTTAATTAATAACCAAATTAATTTTATTCTTTAATTAATTTAATTATTTATTTGTTTAATTATAAAATAATTTACTCTCATATTAAAAATATTTATTTATTAATTTAATTAAAAATTACTTGTAATTTAATTTAATTTAATTATTAATTGATTTTCCATATATAAAAATGTGATAACGTAAACTAAAAAGCAAATTAAAAAAAGAAAACATAATAAATAAAAAAATTCAACGAATAAAAATCAGTACCTAATATCCGAAACGAAAAAAAAGTGATATCCAAAAATATGAAACAATATAAGTACAAATAGAACTAATAGTCCTGGTACTCCTGATCATGATCGAGATCCTCTACATCATCTGGATCATCGACATGACCATGAGTACGCGGAGGCGGAGGCGGAGGCGGAGGCTGAGGCTGAGGCGGAGTAGGCTGCTGGCGAGCTAGCAACTGGTACATCTGCTCCTGTCGCGCGCCAAAGACTGAGTCAAAGCTCCCGCCGGGCCACGGTCCGCTTCACCTCGGCTATCTCCTGGTCATCCGCGGCAGAGCGACCAGTGGCAGCACTACTACTCGACGACTCTCCAGTGTGTAGGCGGCGGGCCTTTGTAGTTCTTTGGCAAGGTCGCCAGCACCATATAGGCGGACCTTCTTCTTTCCGCCAACCACTTCTGCCCAAACCCTCAGCGGTGTAGATAGATCGTCAGGGCTCTGAGATGGAGAACATGATGAGCTCTGAGATCTAAGCCGAGACATCCTCGCCAAACTCCTCTGTTAAACAAACAAATAAATCAAATCTTTTTTTAACAAAACAATATAAACATTATTAAAAAAATATTTATTATATTTTATAATTACCCGAGTCCGCCTCGAACGCTCATCAACGAAATCACCAGTACTCCTCTTCGTATGAGTTGCAAGATGAAGCTCGTGCAACTGAACTTCTCTCCCCAACCTCCTCGACTGAGATTGTATTAATAAAAAAATTTAAATAAATAATAATAATAATAATAATAATAATAATAAAATAATAATAATAACAATTTTATAACACGTACAAGTCTAACTGCGTGCTGCGCCTGACTGACACTGCCTCCAGTGTGCAAGCTGCCACCCTTCTCAGAGGCCCTATTCTTCTTGGCCTTCGCGCTGGTCGCCTGGAACTCAGGGGAGTTCGATGCGCTACCATTCTTTGCAGCTCGTCCCCTATCCAACTGGGCTGGCGATCCCTGATGCGGGCATCTCGAAGCATGTCGAGAAAGCGGTGGGAGGCCTTCATATGAAAATTCTTCTCCATCGCCTCCTCATCTTTTTCCTCCCAAGCAACCTAAATCTGTATCAATATAAGACATTATTAAGCATAATTGAAATTTACAAAAATAAAATAATATGCAATAAAATAAAAATTGCATCTTACTCTGAAAGAATTAAACATATGGTCCCGCTCAAAATCCTTGATGTCCCAGGTGGGCCAAAACTCCTGGTAATTCTCCTCAATTGTTCTTTGTGATAGCTAACGCAATGAGCTTTGAGGGAAGAAACCTGAACAATAAAAACATGTTAAATAAAAAATATATATATATATATATATATATATATATATATATATACATGTAAATTATTAATAACTCGAAAAAAATGCAAATACTTACCCTCTACGGATGGCACGATAAGAACTCGACCATCATACAACATCTCAAGAGTGTCAGGCTCCTGGCCCTCCCCCTGCTCAAGAACCTCCTCCTGCTGAACCTCCTGCTCCTCCCCGTCCTGCCCAACATCAGTGTCATCAGGTGTATGGCCCGTACTATAATCATGGTCGGACTGATGAGCATCGGCCACCGGATCAGGCACAACATGGGAACTCGAAGCGCCATGTGGCTGCTGGAACCCCGGGGTGGGGATCATGTCAATGTGAGGCAAAGGTGCCGAACGTGCCCGAGTCTGTGTCGCTGGTGTCGAATGTGCCTGAGTCTGTGTAGGTGGTGCAGAAGGCTGTCTAGGTGCAGGAGGTGTATCAGGCTGTCTCGACGTAGATGTACTAGGACGACGTGTAGATGACAACGTCGAAAACCCGATGAGGTCACGCCTAATGATGGTCGGCCTCGACGGCGAGGGGTCGAGGCGATCCCTTCCCTTCCATTTACCACCACCGGGTGGTCTGGGGGTCTGCCTCAACCTCCCGATGCCATATCTGTCTATAGAGCAATTGAATAATAATACTCATGAAATATTATATTTAAACATAACAATATTACAAATGAATTCCATAAAAATAAACAAGTTATGAAAATAACTGACAAATTAAAATATATTGTTACACATTAATTTCTCAAATTGTAAAAAGTTAAACAATTTCAATCTGCCCATTCTGCCCACTCAATTTCGGCATCGTCTTCAGATCTCGATGGTTCTGCCACTTCTTCATTTAATTCCTCATCCCCATCTACATCTTCATATGTGATTGGATTGTCACGTAGTCGAGTAATGGGTTCCACTTCATTTACTACATTGACATGAGACATCTCATCCACTTGATAAGCCACTTCTTCCTCTGTATCATCTGCTTCAATGCGACCCCGTGGTTTTATCTTTATTGCGACACACCAACCTTGTTTGTCCCTTCGAGTTGATGGATAAGGGACATAATACACTTGTCTTACATGTTGTGCCATGATAAGCGGATCAAACATTTGGAATCTTACGCTCATGTGTATGTCAAGATATTATATTTTCGATCCACTCTTGTGCCTCTATTTGACTGGATCAAACCAATTACAATAAAATAACACTATTTTTTAGTATAGTCTAAAGTATTGTACGTCAGTTCATATATATGTTGAATCACGCCAGTAAAAGTCATCTTCACCTCCATCCGTGGCACCTTTTACATAAACCCATTTGTTAGCTTGTTTTCCCCTCTGTTTTTGACTGGGTTTGGAATTTGTATCCATTTACAAAGAATGTGTGCCATTCTTTTACACGTGATTTAGGACCATGAGATAAATTTCTCAAGTGTTGGATTTTAGGGGATTCTGCCTCGCTATACACCTGTGTACACACCATGTGCAAACAAATTATGGTTCCTATTTTCAAACAATATTTTTGTATTTTCAAACAATAAATAATAATAATAATATATATATGACGACTCAAAAAACATACCTGGTTCCTAAACCACGTTGGGAAATATTCATGAATATAGGCAGAAGAGTCTTGTACGCTTGTGGGCTTAGTTAACAAGAATGCCACGACCAAGTCATTATCAAACAAATGATCAAGAGCAATTGTGGATTAAAGAAATTGAAAGTGGTCAAAATGATACATACGTTAGATACGGTGATACTTCTGCACAGTTGATCAACACGTGAACGTGGGCTGACTTCCACACTTCGCCCGTTATCCAGTTATCCACCTCCTTTCCACCATGACGGCCGGAAAGGCAAAATACTGATAAGGCAAGCGGGTGTCTTTCACTTTCAATTTCTACTTCGTTCCTACTATTTGTTGGTGTCAACATGAAGTTCGTAAAATAATGGGAACAGAAATGGATTGTCTCACGGTGTAAGTAAGTTGCACAAATAGATCCTTCAACCCTGGCCTTATTTTTCACCGACCGTTTTGAGTCACCCATAAATCTACAAAATAACAACGTTGATGATAAAATTTGATACATTTAACCCTTCAAATAAATATTTATTTTAGAGAATACTTTATTATAGTACCTTTCGAATGGATACATCCATCTGTATTGAACCGGTCCACCAAGCCTAGCTTCATGTGCAAGATGCACTGCTAGATGCTCCATAGAATCAAAGAAAGCAGGGGAAAATATTCTCTCCAACTTACAAAGAATGGCGGTATGTTCTGTTCCATCCTTATGAGATCATCCTCTCTCAATGTCGCAGAACACAAATCTTTAAAGAATTGGCTGAGTTCAGTCAGTGGATTTAAAATATTTGACGGCAAGGAACTAAATGCAATAGGAAGTAAACACTCCATGAATACATGACAATCATGGCTTTTCATCCCAATCATGGTTCCTTTGTTCACATCGGCACATCTTGCCAAATTAGAAGAATAACCATCTGGCATCCGAAGTTCTTTTATCCACCGACAGACTGACTTGGCTTACTCAGCAGTTAAAGAGTAACAGGCTTTGGGTTTCAGGGTCTTCCCATCCGACCGATTCGTCAAATGCAAGTCCTTTCGCCCTCTGATAAAGTGGTAAGTCTAGTCTGGCCTTGTCATTGTCTTTTGTTTTTCCTCGGCGTTCATCATCCGTGAGAAAAACATTGTCAAAAAGTTCTTCTCAATGTGCATAACATCAAGGTTGTGTCTCAATAAATTATCTCTCGGTATGGCGGATCCCAAAATACTTCTTTTTGCCCAATTATGCCATTGTCCATATCCTTCAAATCGATCCAATTTGCCAAAATCTGTGATTTTGGCAGTTCCATAACCACTTTCCCGGATGCATTACGGTGTCAACCTTGGGGCGGGCCATCTAATTCAACTTCCCCTTCTTGAAAGCGTTCTTATTAGTCTAAATGCATGATCATCGGGTAAAAACCTGCGATGTGAGTCAAACCAAGAACTCTTCCCCCAAATTTCAAGGTAAAGGCCTTTGTATGCTCCATGCAATGCGGACATGCCATTTTACCATGAGTACCCCAACCGGACAACATGCCATATGCGGGGAAGTCATTAATGGTCCACATCACGCGCCTCATTGTAAAATTCCTCTTCGTGCAACATCGTGCGTCACAACACCATTCCACAACCTTTTGAGATCGTCAATAAGAGGCTCTAAATAGATGTCAATACCATCTGTCGGATTATCACGGACCGGTATAACACAAGTCAAGAACATATAAGGGTTATACATGCACATTTCGGGGGGAAGATTGTATGGGGTAACGATAACTGGCCAGCAAGAATAAGGTTTCGCCGTGGATTGAACATACGGGTAAAACCATCGAGCATAAGCCAAGTCGTACATTACGTGGATCTTTGCAAAATCGGGATGCACACGATCAAAGTGCTTCCAAGCTTCACCATCGAGAAGGGTGGCGCAACATACTGTAGTGCTTTTATTCTCATAGTGCCATGTCATTTTGTCTGCGATGCGTGGTGATGCAAACATTCTCTGCTGACCTTGGAATAATTGGCAAATAAAACATTGCCTTCATGGAACTAGTTTTTGTCTACCCGTCCGATTATTAGTATGTGACATATACCTAGGCTCACCACAAAATTTGCATTCAACTAGCGCACCATCGTTTTACCAAATTCATTGTCGTAATACAACATACACCCTCTCACACAACAATCAATCCTTTTAGATTCCAGCCCCCACTTGGACACTAAGCTTTTAGCCTCGTAATAACTTTTTGGCAAACCATCTACGATAGGTGATGAGTCCAACATCATTTTTAGTTCACGAGATCCAAGCACACTTGGTAGCACCACAGTTGGACTTAAGAGCTAAGAGCCTCACACATTGATAACTTAGAGTCTGTAGACCCTTCAAACAACGGCTTGTTTGTTTCTAACAATAGATTATAAAATTTTTGTCTTTGTCTCATTTGGAAGTTCATCTGTGTCATCATACTTTGTTGCTCCTCGAATAACACGTTCACCCCCAAGGCATCACAAACCATATCTTGCATCAATTCAATCGTCACCGCATCCCGACCCACGTGAATCGCCAAGCACCTTCGCAATTATCACCAACCCTAAATCAACGTGAGGCAACTTTTCACCATGTGTAGTCCAAATCCAGTAATTAAGCCTAAATCCAATCGAATACAGGTGGTGCGTGACCTCACTTGGGCTCTTAATCCTTCTGCAATCGCAATTAAAGCACGGACATCTAATCCTCCATTAGTTTTGAAATCTTTATGTCTTTGTTGCGACTTGGACAAAGCACGCAACCCCAGCGCAAAAATCTGGTTTCAAACCCCTCTCCCGGATACAACCTATCGTACATCCAACTACGACTCGAAAGAAAATATTCCATCTTACGCATGTCAAAAAAATGACAATTTCAAGAGACGACGTTCTTACAACCGCTCTCTTTCTTTAAATGGTATGACTTATCCCATTCGAGAAAAAACTTTTCAGGGACTCGTATAATAATCATTCCTTAATTCTCGTATCTTATACTTGACAAAATTTATTGACATTTCCCATTGGTCTCCGAGTACACAAAATGAACGCAGATTATGAACACCGCAATCAAGTATGCACCCAGAGAACAAAAGGAAATGAATCGAACGAAATTTCATCAAATATAAAGATACGAGAATTAAGCAACAACTATTATACGAGTAAAGAAAAAGTTTTTTCCAAAGCTGTCCGACTTGGACAATTCAAGGTTCAATATACAATGAGCACATGGTACCTAAAAGTATATGAACTCAATAATATAGTAAACCTCAAACGGGAAGCAAAGGCTTCTCTCCGATACTAATAACAAATATCAAACATCCATTCGATCAATGATTAACATAACAATTAGACAAGCAGAAGTGACAAGGGTAGAATTAGTTTTATTATATATATATATATAATAAAAAGTATTTTATTTTCCTTTTTCATTTAATTTCTTATATGATAATTTTTAATGTTTGTTATTTTTTATTTCTTTTTTATTGAAATTTTTTTAATTCTTCTCTTCTTCAGATCTTTTTTCATTTTTGTTATATCATATTTTTAACGATTGTTTCCCTTGTTTCTCTTTTTTAATTCTCGCTCATCTCTTAATTATTTTTTCAATTCTGTTTTGAATCCTTCTAATTTTTTAATTATGTTATTTTTCAATTCTATCTAATTTCGTTTTGTTATTCTCTTCTTTCTTTTTAAAATCTGCTTTTTTATTCTATTGTTCTTAAAAATTCTGCTTTTTAATTATTTTTTATCTTTAAATCTATTTTTAATTCTATTAATATTTGTTCTTTCCAATTCAAATCTGTCTTGTTTCTTTGAGCAATAGTCCATTTCTTGTGTGTGTAGTTTTGTTAATCATTTAGTTGCCACTACGCCATCCGCCATATATAAAATAAAATATTTTATTTTTCAATAAATAATAATTATTAACAATTCAATCAATATTGCAATTGTAATTTATATATTTTATTTTCTTAAAACGGAAGAGCTACTTATTCATTCAAGGTTTATTTAAACTTATTTTACATCACTTAAAATAAATGCTGATATTAATATTCAAATATATCAACATAAAACATATTCATATACTCTCTTCATTTTATTTTAATAAGCCTCTAAAGTAATTTATGAATAAATAATCACTTAAATTTCTAAAAATAGCTCATTAAATAAATATTTTATTATGACATTTCAGATTTTGTGCTGAACGTTAAATATTATATGTCACTTTTTAATATATAATTTTATAATTTTATTTATTTCACCCGCTATTTAGCTTACGCTATCTGCCCGCTATTTTACGCTATCCTACCAATTTTACGCTATTTTTTGCGATCCTCGATTAACAACACTGGAATTAGAAAATCGACTTGGTCATTTAAAGAAGATAGAATTAGACAAGCAGAAGTGGCAAAGGAAAGAAGTACAGAGAGATGTGCAAAGCAAATTGCAGCCAAGCAACATCACCAATATCCATATCCATGAATGAAATGGCAAGCATAAATTAAAATTGCACTCTTTACTCACAAGCATTGTGGTGATGAGTGATAGCAGAGCGGAACAATTACACAAGACATATCATTTAGACAATTACACAATACACTTCAAAATCTCCTCTGTGGAGAGAACTATGAGCGAAAACAAATAAACATGTCGGTGTGGGGGTCAGCAGACAACCCTTTTTCCACCCAATGAGTTAACCGACATGAGTTAGAGTGCATACCTAGTGTTACAAGTGACGAATGGGTGGAGGTGGCGAACTCAGAGGCCTATGAAATGAGCTTTTTGTGTTAGCGAAACTAATAAAATATAAACAAGAATATCAAAACCACACCATTAAAATTAAAAACTAAGAACAATCATATTAAGAACATATATAAATAATAACACAGATTTAAGTCCACACCTTGAATACAATCGACCACTTTTGGAGGCAAACTCTAAAATTTCAACTCAAGCTTGTTATAAATTCTCATAGTGAAATCTTCCCCAAACAACAACATTATGCGGCAAACTATCATTTTGAAGATAAGCATTCGGATATTACTTTTTGATTGTCCAAGATCATGAAATTCTTGTTAATATTAGTGATTGTTCTTATCATGGTCAAATTTATATGTTCTTATAGCTTGGATCTTTCTTCTCAATACAAATAACATTTCTGAATATTACATTTGGATATTCCTAATGTTTCATATCAAGCTGATTTGATTCCAAAATCTATTTGTTCCAAACTTGAGCAAATTATCAAAGGATTTATTTAGAAAGTGTTACCTGGTCATAGAATGTGGCACGCTTGGTTTTTCTACCCTAAGTTGCAAGGTACCCACTTCCTTTATTTGCGGCTACAACGAAGATAATAGTATATAAAGACTTCTCTATTCTCAAACCGGAAGTTTGACTATAGATTTTTGGGTTAGCTAACTAGTTGATATGGCTGTTTTGAGTCTACATTTTTCACTGTTGTGTTAAAAAAATTGTACATGTTTAATTGCTTGTAAAGATAAAAAAATACTAAAATTATTGCCGTGGTCTACAAATGTGTTACTAAAATTATTGCCAACACGTTAAATATCATAGACCCCAATCAAAGTGCCTTTGTTCCGGGGAGAGGTATTACTGATAACATCTTATTGGCACATGAGCTTGCTCAGGGCTACATCGCGTACTTATAATCTTATATAGAGTGATGAGTCTTAAGACTCAAACTAGCTGACAGAAAACTATTATGTTGGCTCAACATATATTCAAATGCAACCACTATATTGGAATGAGACTCCAATAAGCGAAAATGTATGCAAATAAATTTCAGACCTAGAACAAATAAATGATGAAAAACACACGGTCATGCGATTGCGGTAGCCATTGGTGGTGAAGGTTTGTAATTTTGTTTTATTTTGAGCATGATCCATGTCAAATAACTAACTTGATAACTTCAGTATATATCTGTCAAATAACTAACACTTACTCTCTGGCACATTTATTTTCTTGCTCAGTCCCCTCTTTCAATTTTCAAATGTTTTGTATGTTCATATAATATGGAGAATGAGGTACATGAACTTGTAAATATTGATTAGGACTTACTTGTTGCACGGATATGTTGTAGAAGTTCTCCAAAGGCTTGCTTCTTAACTTGAATCAAATTCTGCTTTTGGTTACGCAAGAAGTGTCACAAAATGAATGGCCTTAGATTTCTTATATTGTAATAATATATAGTATACATATACATGAATAAATGTACCAACCACTTTGTAGTAGCGAAGTCGAGAAAGAAGGAAAAGGTGAAAGGACACAGAATTGATAAAATATCATATATCATAAAAATTAAGTCACCACAGAATTGAAGCAAGAATTAATGCTGACTTTTGGTTAATAACATTGATAAAGTAGCTCCTAATTATTTCTTGTGGCTCCTCAATGTTTTACAAACTGAAGTTGCATTTGTTGATGTAGTTTTTCCTCACAGAAATAACTCAATTTTGTCTAAATTTTCTTGCAAAACTTTAATATCTACATAACCAAAATACTTGAAGTTTCATTAGAGAACTTCATCAAGACAAATAGCAACACAATGTCTAGAATGACAAATATGAAAGGCAGCACATATAGATGAATTACTAACGGAGTTCAGGAGCTACCGCACAAAATCTCTAAGAGTAACGTTGTTTGAACAGGAAATAGCATATACATAGGCAACGAATTTTAACAATTATGCCTGGCTTTTCAATGTGGATTAAACATATAGGATAGAATCAATAAAATAATTTTACATGGATGATCAAAATCATCCATACACCACGGGATGAAGGTCATGCAAATGATGTAAAGGAAAATTCAATCAGCTGAAGCCAAAGATCCTGAGGAGAAATATACATGGTTAGTTTCCAACAACACAACAAGCATGCTTGAAAATGATTCATTGGAAGGAGATAGTCATGCAAGTGACATAAACATGGAAAATCAAATGCATCCAATAGTGACGAGAAGATGTTCAGGAGAAAGCTACTGTCAGCCACGAAGATACATTGAACTTGGAGAAGTTTCGGTGCAAGAAGAAAGTCATGGAGATGATGCGAAGAGGATGGTTGACTCGAATAAAAATATCACCAAGCAGTATTAAAAAAACTTGTTTTGCTATAATGAAAGGGAAGGGAAAAGGCACAAATCTCACGAAGGTAAAGGACAAGCAAAATAATAAAATGACAAAAGAAACAAAAGGGATAATTTTTAAGTTTATTTAATAAAGTAAACGAGTTCAAATTTGACTTTTTGAACATAATTGTATTATTATCTATTGTAGTGTATACTTGTAATTCTAATTGTGACATTGTATCATAAACCTTGGTTGTTTGTTTGTATTGTGTGTGTATGATTTAACTAGTTCACTCAATGACTCACCACTTCAACTATTTCACCAATGACGTGTTACCCTGATCAAATTGTCGACAAAGATCGTGCAAGTTTATCGACCTTGGCGGAAACATCTTTCGCTATAGGCAAGGTTTGTAGCTACTTAAGCTTTTAAAGATGTACATGGCTGAAAACCAAAACCTCATCTTATTCTAGCAAGGCTCTTCAGTTGAATGATAACTCTCTATTACGCTCCCTTTGTCTCACACACACTGCGAAAAACAAATTTTCTAGAAAAACGAAATTTCCACCTCTCCCTTCCTCCTAAAAACATGTCTAGAATTTTTATTTTATTTTTTAATTGTATGAAAATTTTTCCAGGCATAACTATCTGGAAATTAAGTAGTTACGCATGAATAAATCAGGTCCAAATACCATAACGCATAATGAATGTAATTTCTTAATTCTTATTCTCAGTAGCATTGACAGTTCAATAACACTGAAATTGAAAATCCAAACTCCAAATTACAGCATACAGGAACAATTCCCAATAACACTGAAATTGAATCCCCAAACTCCAAATTACAAAGATACAGAACAATCCCTACGATCACGAAATACAAGAACAATACAGGAACAGAAGAAACAAAATATGGAGATGGCTGCGGTGATAATCAAAATATGAACAGAAGAAACAGAGTTCAGTAGCTGCTACTTACTTGATAATCAAATCGACGAACAGTGGCTGCGGTGGCTCCAAGCAATAATCGAAGATGGAGAAGATGGAGAAGATGCGACGGAGGAAGCTTCTCGAATCTCCCTTCTCGAATCTAGAATACGACGACTGAAGATGAAGTCTGCGATGGAGAAGTCTGCGGTGGCTCCAAGCTTCAAGCTCCAAGCTGAAGCTTCTCGAATCTTCAAGCTTCAATCTCCAAGCTTCAGCTTCAAGCTCCAATCACGTGGTTCTTGCAACCGACGGTGGCTCCAAGCTTGTGGCTCCAAGCTTCTCGAATGTCTTGCGAAGCCGTGACAAGAGAGGAGAAATGCGACGACTGAAGATGAAGAAGGGAGGCGGAGGGGGGCTGCGGCGGAGATGAAGAATAAGGGTAGAAGGATGAAGAAGCGATCTACGCGGCGGAGATGAATGAAGAAGAAGGATTCTGTTCTGGCCAAATAAAGAGCTGACCGACGGCCATTTTAAAATTACCGACGGGTATGACCGTCGGTAAACGACACGGGATTACCGACGGACCAACCCGTCGGAAAAACTCCCCATTACCGACGGTCAACAACCGTCGGTATTCAAAAACAAGCGGGAATTTTCCAAAATTCACGGTTTGCAAACGGACATTAGCAAGCGGTATGTGTCCGATCTCTAAGCGGTTTTTCGGCGGCTTAACCCGTCGGTAATATCTGAGAATCTGACGGGTCGCGTTTAAACGGGTAAGACCGTCGAAAATCCCGGTTTTTTAGCGACGGACTAAGGCCGTCGGTGAATGTCCGTCGGTATGTTAACTATTTCTTGTAGTGGACGCAATGGTGAGAATTCTAGAACCAGTAAGTCAATGACTAAGTCGGTGAACACAACCAATGAGTGCGTGACATGTGGCCTAATCGCGACGCGATGAGCGACTGTGTCTTGTACCGTCGCGACGCGACGGAGCCAAGTTTTTCCTATAAATAGAGCTCGTCCCTCTCCATTCAGCCAAGCCCTCCAATGGAGCATTTGGAGTGCGAAAAGGGGAGCTTGGAGGAGGAAGAGTAGCGGGACGCAGGTGACACGAGCAACAACGGTCTTCTAAGCCAGGTATGTCCCAACCTCTTCTCTCTCTAGTTATTCTCTCTCTAGGAACTTCTAAGGAGTAAGTATGCTTTGTGCTTGCCTCTAATGAGGATCTGGCACATCAAAAAACCTTTGGTAAGTAATCCTAGAGATTGAGAAGGAGGGTAAGCCCTAGAGGGCCACTAAGGAGCAAGTATGCGCTGCACTTGCCTCAAGAGAGGATCTTGTGCATCATAAAGCCCTTAGTAGGTAATCCTCTAAGAGAAGAGGATGAGGGAGGCCTAGTAGATTAGGAAGGAGTGTCAAGAGTTAGGAGTATAAGTAGCGGACACGGCGAGAGAGTAGAGAGTGGCAGCAACTACGACATTCTTCTAACCAGGTAAGGAGACTTGAGCCCTATTCACTAGGGATTGTAGGATTAGAATAAGTGTATAATTAAGCGTAGGGTGACTTAAGCCCTACTAGTGGTTGACACTACAAAAAAACACGGGATTACCGACGGCCTAAAGCCGTCGGTAAGCGATAAAAGCCGTCGGTAACCCACTTTTACCGACGGATAACCGACGGCCTAAAACCCGTCGGAAATATGGTCGTCGCAAAGGATTACCGACGGACTCTTCTTCGCCGTCGGTAATACCGACGGTTATACCCGTCGGTAAATGACGTCGATTACCGACGGGCAAAGCCGTCGGTAAATGACGTCGATTTCCGAAGGACGTGACCGTCGGTAAATCTGAATTGTGTCAAGCGGCTTAGGCCGTCGATGTCGGAATTTTTTTAATTAAATTTATTAATAAATTAATTTTATTTAATAACACAATTAATTTTATTCTTTAATTAATTAAATAATTTAATTATTTATTTGTTTAATTATAAAAATAATTTACTCTCATATTAAAAATATTTATTTATTAATTTAATTAAAAATTACTTGTAATTTAATTTAATTTAATTATTAATTGATTTTCCATATATAAAAATGTGATAACGTAAACTAAAAAAGCAAATTAAAAAAAGAAAACATAATAAATAAAAAAATTCAACAAATAAAAATCAGTAACTAAAATAATATAAAAGCGAAAAAATGATATCCAAAAATATGAAAAAATATAAGTACAAAAAGAACTAATAGTCTGGTACTCGATCATGATCGAGATGCTCTACATCATCTGCATCATCGACATGACCATGAGTCTGGAGCGAAGGCGGAGGCGGAGGCGGAGGCGGTGGCTGAGGCTGAGGCGGAGTAGGCTGCTGGCGAGCTAGCAACTAGTACATCTGCTCCTGTCGCGCCAGCACCTGAGTCAAAAGCTCCTCCTGCCGGGCCACGGGCCGCTTCAACTCCCCTATCTCCTGGTCATTCGGCGAGCGACCGGTGGCGGCACTACTACTCGGCGACTCTCCGGTGTGTGGCGGCGGGCCCCTTTTTGTAGTTCTTTGGCAAGGTCGCCCGACACCATATAAGCGACCCTTCTTCTTTCGCCAACCACTTCCGCCCAAACCCTCGGCGGTGTAGATAGATCGTCGAGGGCTGCTGAGATGGAGAACATGATGAGCTCTAAGATCTAAGTGAGACATCCTCGCCTCAAACTCCTCTGTTAAACAAACAAATAAGTCAAATCTTTTTTTAACAAAACAATATAAACATTATTAAAAAATATTTATTATATTTTATAATTACTGAGTCCGCCTCGAGCGCTCATCAACGAAATCACCAGTACTCCTCTTCGTATGAGTTGCAAGATGAAGCTCGTGCATTGAACTTCTCTCCCAACCTCCTCATTGAGATTGTATTAATAAAAAAATTTAAATAAATAATAATAATAATAATAATAATAATAATAATAAAATAATAATAATAACAATTTTATAACACGTACAAGTCTAACTGCGTCTTCTTTGGTGACTTGCCTCCGGTGTGCAAGCTGCCACCCTTCTCGAGGCCCTATTCTTCTTGGCCTTGTAGTCGCTTTGGAACTCGAGGGAGTTCGATGCGCTACCATTCTTTGTGAGTTCGTCCTATCCAAGCTGGTTTGGCGATCACGATGCGGGCATCTCGAAGCATGTCAGAAAGGCGGTGGGAGGCCTTCATATGAAAATTCTTCTCCATCAGCTCCTCATCTTTTTCCTCCCAAGCAACCCTAAATGCGTATCAATATAAGACATTATTAAACATAATTGAAATTTCTGAAAATAAAATATGCAATAAAATAAAAATTGCAGCTTACTCTGAAAGAATTAAACATATGGTCCCGCTCAAAATCCTTGATGTCCCAGGTGGGCCAAAACTCCTGGTAATTCTCCTCAATTGTTCTTTGTGATAGCTAACTTGACGAGCTTTGGGGAAGAAACCTGAACAATAAAAACATGTTAAATAAAAATATCTATATATATATATACATGTAAATTATTAATAAAAATTATTAATAACTTCGAAAAAATTGCAAATACTTACCCTTTACGGATGGCACGATAAGAACTTCGACCATCATACAACATCTCAAGAGTGTCGGGCTCCTGGCCCTCCCCTGCTCAAGAACCTCCTCTGCTGAACCTCCTGCTCCTCCCAGTCTGCCCAACATCGGTGTCATCGGTGTATGGCGTACTATAATCATGGTCGGATGATGAGCATCGACCACCGGATCGAGGCACAACATGGGAACTCGAGCGCCATGTGCAAAGCTGGAACCAGGGTGGGGATCATGTCAATGTGAGGCAAAGGTGCCGAGCGATGCCCAGTCTGTGTAGCTGGTGTCCAATGTGCCTGAGTGCGTGTAGGTGGTGCGAGAAGGTGTCTAGGTGCGAGGAGGTGTATCAGTGTCTCGGCGTAGATGTACTAGGACGGCGTGTAGATGACAACGTCGAAAACCCGATGAGGTCACGCCTAATGATGGTCGGCCTCGGCGGCGAGGGGGTCGAGGCGATCCTTCCCTTCCATTTACCACCGCTTTGGGTGGTCGGAAGTCTGCTCCTGAACCTTGCGATGCCATATCTGTCTATAGAGCAATTGAATAATATGATCATGAAATATTATATTTAAACATAACAATATTACAAATGAATTCCATAAAAATAAACAAGTTATGAAAATAAGTGACAAATTAAAAGATATTGTTACACATTAATTTCTCAAATTGTAAAAAGTTAAACAATATCAATCGCCCATTCTGCCCACTCAATTTGACATCGTCTTGAGATCTTGATGGTTACGCCACTTCTTCATTTAATTCCTCATCCCCATCTATATCTTCATATGTGATTGGATTGTCACGTAGTCGAGTAATGGGTTCCACTTCATTTACTACATTGACATGAGATATCTCATCCACTTGATAAGCCACTTCTTCACGTGTATCATACGCTTCAATGCGACCACGTGGTTTTATCTTTATTGCGACACACCAACCTTGTTTGTCCGCCGAGTTGATGGATAAGGGACATAATACACTTGTCTTACATGTTGTGCCATGATAAGCGGATCAAACATTTGGTATCTTACGCTCATGTGTATGTCAGCGAGTATTATATTTTCGATCCACTCTTGTGCCTCTATTTGTGGACCAAACCAATTACAATAAAATAGCACTATTTTTTTAGTATAGTCTAAAGTATTGTACGTCAATTCATATATATGTTGAATCACGCCGTAAAAGTCATCTTCACCTCCACCTGTGGCACCTTTTACATAAACCCATTTGTGCTTGTTTTCCCCTCTGTTTTTGGTGGGTTTGGAATTTGTATCCATTTACAAAGAATGTGTGCCATTCTTTTACACGTGATTTAGGACCATGAGATAAATTTCTCAAGTGTTGGATTTTAGGGGATTACGCCTCGCTATACACTGTGTACACACCATGTGCAAACAAATTATGGTTCCTATTTTCAAACAATATTTTTGTATTTTCAAACAATAAATAATAATAATAATATATATATGGCGACTCAAAAAACATACCTGGTTCCTAAACCACGTTGGGAAATATTCATGAATATAAGAGAAGAGTCTTATGCGCTTGTGGGCTTAGTTAACAAGAATGCCCTGATCAAGTCATTATAAAACAAATGATCAAGAGCAATTGTGGATTAAAGAAATTTAAAGTGGTCAAAATGATACATACGTTAGATACGGTGATATACGCACGGTTGATCAACACGTGAGCGTGGTGACTTCCACACTTCGCCCGTTATCCGATTATCCACCTCCTTTCCACCATGGCGGTAGGAAAGGCAAAATCTTGATAAGGCAAGCGGGTGTCTTTCACTTTCAATTTCTACTTCGTTCCTACTATTTGTTGGTGTCAACATGAAGTTTGTAAAATAATGGGAGCGAAATGGATTGTCTCACGGTGTAAGTAAGTTGCACAAATAGATCCTTCAACCCTCGCCTTATTTTTCCCCGACCGTTTTGAGTCACCCATAAATCTACAAAATAACAACGTTGATGATAAAAATTGATACATTTAACCCTTCAAATAAATATTTATTTTAGAGAATACTTTATTATAGTCCCTTTCGAATGGATACATCCATCTGTATTGAGCAGGTCCACCAAGCCTAGCTTCATGTGCAAGATGCCTTGCTAGATGCTCCATAGAATTAAAGAAAGCGGGGAAATATTCTCTCCAACTTACAAAGAATGACTGGTATGTTACATTTCCATCCTTATGAGATCATCCTCTCTCGGTGTCGCGAGAACACAAATCTTTAAAGAATTGGTGAGTTGATCGGTGGATTTAAAACATTTGTGACAAGGAACTAAATGCAATAGGAAGTAAACACTCCATGAATACATGACAATCATGGCTTTTCATCCCAATCATGGTTCCTTTGTTCACATCGGCACATCTTGCCAAATTAGAAGAATAACCATCGGCATCAAAGTTCTTTTATCCATAAACCAGGTGACTTGGCTTCCTCGTGATTAAAGAGTAACCAGGCTTTGGGTTTGAGGTCTTCCCATCAAGTGATTCGTCAAATGCAAGTCCTTTCGCCTCTGATAAAGTGGTAAGTCTAGTCTGGCCTTCTCATTGTCTTTTGTTTTTCCTCGGCGTTCATCACTTTGTGAGAAAAACATTGTCAAAAAGTTCTTCTCAATGTGCATAACATCAAGGTTGTGTCTCAATAAATTATCTCTCGGTATGGCGGATCCCAAAAAATACTTCTTTTTGTCCAATTATGCCATTGTCCATATCCTTCAAATCGATCCAACTTGCCAAAATCTGTGATTTTGGGCGGTTCCATAACCACTTTCCCGGATACGTTGCAGCGTCAACCTTAGAGGCGGGCCATCTAATTCAACTTCCCTTCTTGAAAGCGTTCTTATTAGTCTAAATGCATGATCATCGGGTAAAAACCTGCGATGTGAGTCAAACCAAGAACTCTTCCCCCCAAATTTCAAGGTAAAGGCCTTTGTATGCTCCATGCAATGCGGACATGCCATTTTACCATGAGTACTGACCAGGACAACATGCCATATGTAGGGAAGTCATTAATGGTCCACATAAGCGCCCTCATTGTAAAATTCCTCTTTCGTGCAATATCGTACGTCACAACACCATTCCACAACCTTTTGAGATCGTCAATAAGAGGCTCTAAATAGATGTCAATACCATCTGTCGGATTATCTGGACCCGATATAACACAGGTCAAGAACATATAAGGCTTAGACATGCACATTTCGGGAGGAAGATTGTATGGGGTAACGATAACTGGCCAACAAGAATAAGGTTTCGCCGTGGATTGAACATACGGGGTAAAACCATCAGAGCATAAGCCAAGTCGTACATTACGTGGATCTGCTGCAAAATCAGGATGCACACGATCAAAGTGCTTCCAAGCTTCACCATCAGAAGGGTGGCGCAACATACCTGAAGTGCTTCTATTCTCATAGTGCCATGTCATTTTGTCTACAATCTGTGGTGATGCAAACATTCTCTGTGACCTTGGAATAATTGGCAAATAAAACATTGCCTTCAACGGAACTAGTTTTTGTCTACCGTCCGATTATTAGTATGTGACATATACCTAGGCTCACCACAAAATTTGCATTCAACTAGCGCACCATCGTTTTTACCAAACTCATTGTCGTAATACAACATACACCCTCTCACACAACAATCAATCCTTTTAGATTCCAGCCCCAACTTGGACACTAAGCTTTTAGCCTCGTAATAACTTTTTGGCAAACCATCTTTGATAGGTGTGAGTCCAACATCATTTTAGTTCACGAGATCCAAGCACGCCGGTACCACCACAGTTGGACTTAGGAGCTAAGAGCCTCACCCCCATTGATAACTTAGAGTCTGTAGACCCTTCAAACAACGGCTTATTTGTTTCTAACAATAGATTATAAAATTTTTGTGCTGTCTCATTTGGAAGTTCATCTGTGTCATCATCTTTGTTGCTCCTCGAATAACACGTTCACCCCAAGGCATCACAAACCATATCTTGCATCAATTCAATCTGCTCACCACATCCGAATCTCGTAGCTGGTTGAAGCACCTTCGCAATTATCACCAACCCCTAAATCAACGTGAGGCAACTTTTCACCATGTCTAGTCCAAATCCAGAATTAAGCCTAAATCCAGCTGAATACGGTGGTGCGTGACCTCACTTGGGCTCTTAATCCTTCTGCAATCGCAATTAAAGCACGGACATCTAATCCCTCCATTAGTTTTGAAATCTTTATGTGCCATTGCGACTTGGACAAAATCGCAACCCAGTATAAAAATCTGGTTTCAAACCCCTCTCCCGGATACAACCTATCGTACATCCAACTACGACTCGAAAGAAAATATTCCATCTTCTGCATATAAAAAAAATCACAATTTCAGCAGCACGACGTTCTTACAACCGCTCTCTTTCTTTAAATGGTATGACCCTATCCCATTCGAGAAAAAACTTTTGAGAACTTCGTATAATAATCATTCCTTAATTCTCGTATCTTATACTTGACAAAATTTGACATTTCCCATTGGTCTCTGAGTACACAAAATGAACGATTATGAACACATAATCAAGTATGCACCCAGAGAACAAAAGGAAATGAATCGAACGAAATTTCATCAAATATAAAGATACGAGAATTAAGCAACAACTATTATCACGAGTAAAGAAAAAGTTTTCCCAAGTGTCCGACTTGGACAATTCAAGGTTCAATATACAATGAGCACATGGTACCCTAAAAGAGTATATGAACTCAATAATATATTAAACCTCAAGCGGGAAGCTAAGGCTTCTCTCGATACTAATAACAAATATCAAACATCCATTCGATCAATGATTAACATAACAATTAGACAAGCAGAAGTGACAAGGGTAGAATTAGTTTTATTATATATATATATATATATAATAAAAAATATTTTATTTTCCTTTTTCATTTAATTTTTTATATGATAATTTTTAATGTTGTTATTTTTTATTTCCTTTTTATTGAAATTTTTTTAATTCTTCTCTTCTTTACTTCTTCAGATCTTTTTTCATTTTTGTTATATCATATTTTTTAACGATTGTTTCCCTTGTTTCTCTTTTTTTAATTCTGCTCATCTGTTAATTATTTTTACAATTCTGTTTTTCAATCCGTCTAGTTTTTAATTATGTTATTTTTAACTCTATCTCATTTCGTTTTGTTATTCTCTTATTTCTTTTTAAAATCTGCTTTTTTATTCTATTGTTCTAAAAATTCTACTTTTTAATTATTTTTTATTTTAAATCTATTTTTTAATTCTATTATTATTTGTCCTTTTCAATTCAAATCTGTCTTGTTTCTTTGAGCAATGCTCCATTTATTGTGTGTGTAGTTTTATTCCATTTATTGTGTGTGTAGTTTTATTAATCATTTAATTGCCACTACGCCATCCGCCATATATAATAAAAAAATTATTTCTGAATAAATAATAATTATTAACAATTCAATCAATATTGCAATTTTAATTTATATATTTTATTTTCTTAAAACGGAAGAGCTACTTATTCATTCAGGGTTTATTTAAACTTATTTTACATCACTTAAAATAAATGCTGATATTAATATTCAAATATATCAACATAAAAAATATATTTGAATATTATCTCTTCATTTTATTTTAATAAGCCTCTAAAGTAATTTATGAATAAATAATCACTTAAGTTTCTAAAAATAGCTCATTAAATAAATATTTTATTATGTCATTTCAGATTTTATGCTGAACGTTAAATATTATATGTCACTTTTTAATATATAATTTTATAATTTTATTTATTTCACCCGCTATTTAACTTACGCTATCTGCCCGCTATTTTACGCTATCCTACCAATTTTACGCTATTTTTCGCGATCCTCGATTAACAACACTGGAATTAGAAAAATATACTAGGTCATTTAAAGAGGATAGAATTAGACAAGTAGTGGCAAGGGAAAGAAATGCAGAGAGATGTGCAAAACAAATTGCGGCCAAGCAACATCACCAATGTAAACTTCTTAAATTGAAGAAATTTTATCTAGTTTTTAAGTAAATTATTATTTTATTTTTTTAATAAAAATATATAATTTTTAAGTGCATCGAATACTAAGAAAGGCAGGGAAAAGAGTCTAATGGTATCATAAGCGGCATTGTAGATTTTAAAATGGCTGACATGTGGATTTCATTGGATTTCTTCCAACTATCTTTTGTTTTAAATACATTACGTGATAAGCTATCTCATGTTGATTTACTTACATGTTGATAATACGATCTTTGGGATTAAAAGAAATCTAAACTATAAAAGTTTAAGGTATAAATCTATTCTGAGAGAAGTTCATGGACCATTTCTAAATTATAAATTAAAATTGCACTCTTTACTCACAAGCATTGTGGTGATGAGTGATAAGCGAGCTGACAGAACAATTACACAGTACATATCATTTACACAATTACACCATACACTTCAAAATCCCTATTTGGAGAGAACTATGAGCGAAAACAAATAAATATGTCGGTGTGGGGTCAGCAGACAACCCTTTTCCACCCAATGAGTTACGAGCATTTTGTTAGAGTGCATACCTAGTGGTACAAGTGGCGGCTGGTGGAGGTGGCGAACTTCAGAGGCCTATGAAACAAAGCTTTTGTGTTAGCGAAACTAATAAGATATAAACAAGAATATCAAAACCACACCAGAATGTAAATAAGGATAGAATCCAAACAAGTTGAATGCAACATACCTAAAAACAGTAGATCCGAAACCCAGGAATCCAAAAACCTAAAAAGAAAGAAAATGCAATGTAAAACCCTTGTCACCACCAAAGGAATCAGAAACCCTTGTTCATAAGCGACAAATTAATTCCAATCACAAGATCCATGTACATGAACCTTCATGTTCTCTTTCTTATCATACAAACCCCATATCTTATGTCAAAACAACAATAATTTATCAATCAAATGCATAAATTAAATTAAATTAAATTAAATTAGCAGTTAAAACATATATAAGAAAATGTCATATGGAATCAGTAATTAATCAATTTCATTTTGATTGAGATCAAGGAAATGAAGGAATTCCAATTAAGATAAGCAATTAATCATAATAGGGGTCAAGCATGCGACAAAGATCCAAACAAAGGAGATAATCAAGCCACATGCAAAATGGGTAACAAATTGCCATACCTATTATGGATATAGATATTTATTTTTACAAGCCCAAATCATCATTAGATTCTACTTTTATTTCTTAACAGGGAACTATATGATGCGTTTCTATTTCAAGTGATGTCAAATATTTATTTACATCAGATTTAGAGGGTTGACATTTTCAAGTTTAGAGGCAACTTAAATTGAGGAGCGTAAGTAGTGGTCCAACACTTCCTTTGAGGCATATCCAATGGAGATAATGCAGTTTAAATATGAAATCTTACACTAATTTTCTTTTAAACATCATAGAAATTCATTGTTCACACTTGATGCTACTAACAAAATATTCATAGCCAGGGTCAATTTACATTAAACTTTCGATTAAACTTCATATCTAAGTTTTGTATGGGGTTTGAAGCATATTTGGCCAACATTTGGAAATCCTAACTTTTTTCCTTGATCTTGTAGAAAACTTATTGAAGTGGAGCAAATACTTAATATGTTTTTGAAGCACAAATCATTTACCTATCCAAAATTTTGGAGTCCTAAATTGTTTGCATTATTATAGATAATTGTTTATAAGACCTTTTTGACCCTCAAATGCTTTTCTCTAATCCCAATTAAACTCAAATGATGCAGATGAAAATGGAACTAACAGAATTCCAATAAAAGAAATTTAACCAGAATGCACATAGCAATCAACCACTATTTTGGTTCAACTCAACTCTCTTGCTTTTGCCTACTTTCCTCAAGTCTTGATGCAGCCTATAACTTACCATTTCCTTCATCTAAAACATTTTCAAATCATATATGAACCTAATTATGCAGATATATCAGTCACCAAATCAGATTTTCAAATCACAAGCCATAGAATCATCAAGAACACCAACAAATTACATCAACTTTCTCGTAACAATCCATATGGATATTCTAACTTTAGGGAATCATTTTATCTATAAACTTAAGCTTCTTCCTTTAAAAAAATTGAACATAAGTTTCTCTAACACCAAATATATTATTGTAGATGACTTTAGCCGATCAGAACCTTCACCAAAGTTAACAAATCTTGAAATCTCTTTCTCTATCACTAAACTCAACATTTTAAGCTACTTTTCCACACTTGAAAAGCTCTAAAATTCTGCAAAAAGAAATGTAATACAACCAAAAATTATAAGTGTTATATTTACATTTTTCACATAGTTCTTATCACTTTTAAGCCACAAAATCAACCCAGAATTTTATCCAACTAAAATGGCACTTTCTCAACTCATTACTAACGTATTTAATACAATACTCAAGAAATTAACAAACCTAAAACTTGCGATACTGCTGACTTACCAATATCACATATATGGCTCATTCAAATTCCAAAAGTCTACATTCATGGCTTGATTTCAGCACCTAGCATTTCTATTATCACATCAAATTTTTTCAAGTTAGTCTACATTCAAATTCCAAAATTTTTTCTATTATTACATTCATGGCTTTAAGATACACTAGTTAGTCTCGGATCATCAAGTGACGGATGGTTGCAAATCAGCATGTGTATATTTCATGAAGAATCATGTGTATGTCTTAACATCATATCCTAGGTTGTATCTTAAGTAGGTAAACGCGAATGTGACCATTATTACAAATATACAAAACTTGTCCCATTTCGGATCTACCTAGAGAGACTACAAGGATCTCTAGAGCCAGAATATGCATTGAAGATGAACACATAAACAGAACCCAACACCTATAGTCTAGCTTCTCTATTAGATTGATCAAATATTCAGCATCCAATGCTCAACCCTCCCTCTCCCCCCCCAAAAAAAAGTACAACCCTTAACGTGAAACAATATCCCCACAAGATCAAGAACTTACGGGATGTCGGGGATCGTGGCTTTGGGAAAGAGACCTCTTATAATAAGTGATTGTCTTGCACGTGTCACGAATTGTAAGTTGGTAAGTGGTAAGTAAGATGATCAAACATAAACAACATTAACATGAGGCGAAGCTTTTAAAGAAAGAAACACAAAATGAACCAAAGAAGGGGGGATGTGGCGAGAAAAATGCATTCAAATGAGCGCAAAATGTTTTATACTTAATATTGTGCGGTATTCAATTTCTTAAAGCCATATTGCCATGAGTTGACACAAAAATCACGAAAAGTACATCATTAGCAAAAGAAAAGGCAAGGAAGGTATCAAGAAGTTAAAGAAAGTGAAATAAGGATAAGGATATTTTAGCGTAGCTCATGGTCAAGTAACAAATTTTACGGCTTGATATCCCTATGAATAACATGCTTCTCATGACAATAAGCCAATGCCTTTGTGAGGCTCGATTATATACTACAATTTTCAAAAACAAAAAAACAAAAAAACAAAAGTTAAGGGTCAACATAAAAAGAAAGGGTTGCATCTAGAAGAAGGAGCACAATGATGCATACAATACAACATAATATAATCCATGCTTGGAAGATTTTGGAAAATTTTCAAGTTTCCAACCCATCTTCAATTAATGCCTCTATAGTTTCATATTTCATGACATGTCAGTAGACTCATTACAATTAGTTTATTTCTTGCAATCATCATAAACATCTCATAATTTAATATTAAAAATTTCATAAAAAAGATTTTCGTCCACTCAATCTCTTGAGATAAGCAATCCTTTTTCTCACTGAAAACATGTTATAGCCTAGTTTGGACTTAAAATAGCTTCTAACTTATAGGAGTTTTTAAAGCGAGATAAGTATTTGGTTTCTAACACACAAAAATCCTTATAAGTCTATTATAGATATTTATAGAAAAGTTAAATGAAAGAGTTTCTAAAAAGTTGAGTATTGAGATACATAAGCCAAGCTGATTTCAACTTTACACTTTGGAAGCTATGATTTAAAAAAAAAAACTCAGTTTTCACAAGATCATTTCAACTTAACTTTTCCTATAAATATTAGTTGAAAAACATATCAAAGCGGCTCTATGGCTTCATTTACATTCATACCTAGCTTTTCTCAAAAGTCAAAAACCCTACAATCTGAATGTAACATTAAGGGCACTATGTAGCAAGGACACTTAAAGAGTTATTATCACAAAGTTTCCAAAACACATTGCAGGCAGTTAAGAAAGAAAGAGTGGATTACAGTGGCGACTGCTTCTCGGTGAGATGCCCTTTCTTTCTCGACTCTCTATAAAGCTCACCATTATGAGCATACTCGAGAATCAAGAAAACTCGATCTGCGTCACTGGCGGAGAAGCGGGCGTGTGGGTATGAATAACAACAATCTAGAAAAGCATATGAACAAGCAAAATTCTATGACCAGGTGAAACCCATTTGATTAGATTCATAAACACAAGCAGAATAAGCGCATTTTGCAAAAGCAGAAATTGTTTTCCACCTAAACACAATGAAACGAGGGAATGGAGAGGAAGTTACCTTGACAAAGCTAAAAGTGTGAGGACGGCGCAGCGGTAGGCGAAAGCGTGGAAGATGAAGAAAGCGTGGAGGATGGCGAAGCGCGATGCGCCGAAGGTTTCTTGGAAGATTGAGGAACCCTTTTATTGCTCCGCCCGATGCGGCGGCCCTGGCGGAGAAGCGAGCGTGGTGGCTGCAGCGGCCTTTGGGAGGAGAGGGCGGAAGAGAGGTGGTGGTGGCGGCGGCTGGGAGCGAAGAGAGAGGAGAAGAGAAGAAGAAGTAAAGGAGAGCGAAAGAAAAGGGGAAGAAGCGGTTTTATGCGTTTGTATCTGGACTTTATCGGCGGCCACATTAACATTAAGCGGGCTAAACCCGTCGGAAACTTTCGAGTTTATCGATGGCTTTTTCAAATACCGGCGGGTTAATGCCGTCGGTATGTAAAACAATGAAGCGAAAACTAATATCGGGTTATACCAAGCGGCCTTTCTCGGTGCATGGCCGTCGAAAAAGACACGGCTTTCCGACGGCCTAGCCGTCGGTAACATTGAGCGTATGACGGATTGGACTTACCGATGGGCAAAGCCGTCGGAAAAGCCGTGTTTTTTACGACGGCCACAGACCGTCGGTAAAAGGCCGTCGGTATACCCGTGATTTCTTGTAGTGTGATAACAGCAGCACCTTAGGAAAGGAGCTGTGGCCTATGATAGCTGAGGACAGTTGTCAGAGGTCTGTCAATCATAGTAATGATCTACTAATATTGATATAAGGATGTTGATTGGCATGATGCTAATTCTACATGATTGCTTATGGTTATGTGTGATTGATTGATGATATGATGATGGTTGTGTGTGATTAATTGATGGTATGCTGGTTGATAATATGACTGTAGTTGGTCGCCTGAGCGAAACTAGGGTTGATCCATATATTAATCAAGGATGATTGATAATTGATGTTGTGCTGGTTGATCTATAAGTCATTTGAGGATGGCTGAGTATTGATAATGTGTTGGTTGATTTACAATATGCGGTAGATGCTGGTAATTCTGCTTATGCAGGTTTGATGTAAAGTTATTAAATAATGATGTATGTGGGGTATGGTTGAAGCTAGCTAACTATAAAGAGCTGTTAAGTGCTGAGATAAGATGATGATGTTGGCTGAGATAATGAGTTTAATGTGCTGAGCTGATGAATAATGAAAAGCTGATAAGATGCTGAATAATAAATGGTCATATGCATGTGTTGTAATCCACCGCCGTGCACATAGGTTGTGTACGAGGCCAGGTGCCAGAGTGCGGGTACGATGCAGTCGGTATAGGATACGCTTCGCGTGGATCCTTGAGGATAGTCTAGGTTTGACAAGTCTACAGGTGACAGATGGCTAGCTACCATCCTGTCGGGACGTTGGGCTGCCTGGTTATCCTGATGGGGTACTATTGCATCACTGTCCATAGTGTCGATCCCGAGTGCCGCCCCGACACCTGTTCTTATCGAAGAGTAGGGATGCACTCTTAGAGGTACGATGTGCGGGATAGGGGGATGGACAACTGGCTTGGCCTACTCACACGCCGGTGAGAAGTTGCTGTTATCTATAAAGGCAAAGTAGCTAAGGTGGGGCTGTTTTTGCCATAATTAAGCTGTGTGGTCACGTGGGCATATAGACACAGGTTGCATGGGAAGGGTAGCTAGGTAATGATCCAAACAGTTACTGGGAGATGTATGATTTAATCTATCATATATTCCATTGTTCTGCTTCGCTGTTATACTTATGTGTGATGCCTGGTTATGCATGAGTTCTAAATCCTACCTTCCCATTCAATAGTGCGTATAGTGCGTTCTGAGTCTCTTGCTCTATTTCTTGTTTTGTATATATCCACTACAAGAAAACACGGGATTACCGACGGCCTAAAGCCGTCGGTAATACATAAAAGCCGTCGGTAATCCAGTTTTACCGACGGATAACCGACGGCCAAAAACCCGTCGGAAATATGGTCGTCGCAAAGGATTACCGACGATTTGTTCTTCTGTCGGTATCTGAAGCGGCTACACCGTCGGAAAATGATGGTGGATTAGATGGGCAAAGCCTTCGGTAAATTTCCGGCGGTGTCGGCCGTCGGTCAATCTGAAAAGTTTCCGGCGGCTTAGGCCGTCGATAGCGATGGTGGATTCAACGGGCAAAGCCTTCGTTAAATTTCGGCGGTGTTGGCCGTCGGTGAGTGTCCGACGGCTTAGTAGTCGATGTCGAATGTTTTTCAGAAAAATAAATTAATTAATAAAATATTTACTTTAATTAATTTTATTAATAAAATTATTAATTAATAACCAAATTAATTTTATTCTTTAATTACTTAATTAATTAATTAATTTAATTATTTATTTGTTTAATTATAAAAATAATTTATTCTCATATTAAAAAATATTTATTTATTAATTTAATTAAATATTACTTGTAATTTAATTTAATTTAATTATTAATTGATTTCCATATATAAAAATGTGATAACGTAAACTAAAAAGTAAATTAAAAAAAGAAAACATAATAAATAAAAAAATTTGACGAATAAAAATCAGTAACTAAAATAATATCCGAAACGAAAAAAAAATGATATCCAAAAATATGAAAAAATATAAGTACAAACAGAACTAATAGTCCTGGTACTCCTGATCTTGATCGAGATGCTCTACATCATCTGCATCATCGACATGACCATCAGTACGAGGAGGCGAAGGCGGAGGCGGAGGCTGAGGCTGAGGCGGAGTAGGCTGCTGGCGAGCTAGCAACTGGTACATCTGCTCTGTCATTGCGGCACTGAGTCAAAAGCTCTGCTTCTTTGGGCCACGGTCCGCTTCAACTCGGCTATCTCCTGGTCATCTGCGGCGAGCGACCGGTGGCGACACTACTACTCGGCGACTCTCCGGTGTGTGGCGGCGGGCCCCTTTTTGTAGTTCTTTGGCAAGGTCGCCCGACACCATATAAGTGACCGCTTCTTTCGCCAACCGCCGCCCAAACCCTCAGCGGTGTAGAACATCCTCGCCTCAAACTCCTCCTGTTAAACAAACAAATAAGTCAAATCTTTTTTTTTAACAAAACAATATAAACATTATTAAAAAAATATTTATTATATTTTATAATTACCTGAGTCCGCCTCGAACGCTCATCAACGAAATCACCAGTACTCCTCTTCGTATGAGTTGCAAGATGAAGCTCATGCAACTGAACTTCTCTCCCCAACCTCCTCGACTGAGATGGTATTAATAAAAAAATTTAAATAAATAATAATAATAATAATAATAATAATAATAAAATAATAATAATAACAATTTTATAACACGTACAAGTCTAACTGCGTCTTTGCCTTTGGTGACACTTGCCTCCGGTGTGCATTGCCACCCTTCTCGAGGCCACTATTCTTCTTGGCCTTGTATTTGGTCGCCTGGAACTCGGGGAGTTCGATGCGCTACCATTCTTTGCGAGCTTCGTCCTATCCAAGCTGAAATTTGGCGATCACGATCACGGGCATCTCGAAGCATGTCGAGAAAAGCGGTGGGAGGCCTTCATATGAAAATTCTTCTCCATCGGCTCCTCATCTTTTTCCTCCCAAGCAACCCTAAATGCGTATCAATATAAGACATTATTAAACATAATTGAAATTTACGAAAATAAAATAATATGCAATAAAATAAAAATTGCAGCTTACTGCGAAAGAATTAAACATATGGTCCCGCTCAAAATCCTTGATGTCCCCAGGTGGGCCAAAACTCACAGTAATTCTCCTCAATTGTTCTTTGTGATAGCTAACGCAATGAGCTTTGAGGAAGAAACCTGAACAATAAAAACATGTTAAATATATATATATATATATATATATATATATATATACATGTAAATTATTAATAACTCGAAAAAATTGCAAATACTTACCCTCTGCGGATGGCACGATAAGAACTTCGACCATCATACAACATCTCAAGAGTGTCGGGCTCTGGCCCTCCCTGCTCAAGAACCTCCTCTGCTTTGAACCTCCTGCTCCTCCCAGTCACCCAACATCGGTGTCATCAGGTGTATGGCGTACTATAATCATGGTCGGATGATGAGCATCGACCACCGGATCGAGGCACAACATGGGAACTCGAGCGCCATGTGGGCTGCCGGAACCGGGTGGGGATCATGTCAATGTGAGGCAAAGGTGCCGAGCGTGCCAGAAGTGCATGTCGCTGGTGTCGAATGTGCCTGAGTGCGTGTAGGTGGTGCGAGAAAGGTGTCTAGGTGCGGGGAGGTGTATCGGTGTCTCGGCGTAGATGTACTAGGGCGGCGTGTAGATGACAACGTCGAAAACCCGATGAGGTCACGCCTAATGATGGTCGGCCTCGGCGGCGAGGGGGTCGGCGATCCCTTCCCCTTCCATTTACCACCACTTTGGGTGGTGCAGGAAGTCTGCTCTGAACCTCGATGCCATATCATCTATAGAGCAATTGAATAATACTTGATCATGAAATATTATATTTAAACATAACAATATTACAAATGAATTCCATAAAAATAAACAAGTTATGAAAATAAGCTGACAAATTAAAATATATTGTTACACATTAATTTCTCAAATTGTAAAAAGTTAAACAATTTCAATCGCCCATTACGCCCACTCAATTTCGGCATCGTCTTGAGATCGATGGTTACGCCACTTCTTCATTTAATTCCTCATCCCCATTTACATCTTCATATGTGATTGGATTGTCACGTAGTCGAGTAATGGGTTCCACTTCATTTACTACATTGACATGAGACATCTCATCCACTTGATAAGCCACTTCTTCCTCTGTATCATCCGCTTGATGCGACCCGGTGGTTTTATCTTTATTGCGACACACCAACCTTGTTTGTCCCTTGAGTTGATGGATAAGGGACATAATACACTTGTCTTACATGTTGTGCCATGATAAGCGGATCAAACATTTGGTATCTTACGCTCATGTGTATGTCAACTGATATTATATTTTCGATCCACTCTTGTGCCTCTATTTGTGGATCAAACCAATTACAATAAAATAGCACTATTTTTTAGTATAGTCTAAAGTATTGTACGTCAGTTCATATATATGTTGAATCACGCCGTAAAAGTCATCTTCACCTCCATCTGGGCACCTTTTACATAAACCCATTAGCTTTTTTTCCCCTCTGTTTTTAGTGGGTTTGGAATTTGTATCCATTTACAAAGAATGTGTGCCATTCTTTTACACGTGATTTAGGACCATGAGATAAATTTCTCAAGTGTTGGATTTTAGGAGATTACGCCTCGCTATACACTGTGTACACACCATGTGCAAACAAATTATGGTTCCTATTTTCAAACAATATTTTTGTATTTTCAAACAATAAATAATAATAATAATAATATATATATGACGACTCAAAAACATACCTGGTTCCTAAACCACGTTGGGAAATATTCATGAATATAGGCGAAGAGTCTTATGCGCTTGTGGGCTTAGTTAACAAGAATGCCACTGACCAAGTCATTATCAAACAAATGATCAAGAGCAATTGTGGATTAAAGAAATTGAAAGTGGTCAAAATGATACATACGTTAGATACGGTGATATACCTTGCAGTTGATCAACACGTGAGCGTGGGTTGACTTCCACACTTCGCGTTATCTAATTATCCACCTCCTTTCCACCATGATGGTAGGAAAGGCAAAATCTTGATAAGGCGGCGGGTGTCTTTCACTTTCAATTTCTACTTCGTTCCTACTATTTGTTGGTGTCAACATGAAGTTCGTAAAATAATGGGAACAGAAATGGATTGTCTCACGGTGTAAGTAAGTTGCACAAATAGAACCTTCAACCCTAGCCTTATTTTTCACCAACCGTTTTGAGTCACCCATAAATCTACAAAATAACAACGTTGATGATAAAAATTGATACATTTAACCCTTCAAATAAATATTTATTTTAGAGAATACTTTATTATAGTACCTTTCGAATGGATACATCCATCTGTATTGAACCGGTCCACCAAGCCTAGCTTCATGTGCAAGATGCCTTTGCTAGATGCTCCATAGAATCAAAGAAGCGGGGAAATATTCTCTCCAACTTACAAAGAATGGTGGTATGTTCTGTTCCATCCTTATGAGATCATCCTCTCTCAATGTCGGGAACACAAATCTTTAAAGAATTGGTGAGTTGATCGGTGGATTTAAAATATTTGACGGCAAGGAACTAAATGCAATAGGAAGTAAACACTCCATGAATACATGACAATCATGGCTTTTCATCCCAATCATGGTTCCTTTGTTCACATCGGCACATCTTGCCAAATTAGAAGAATAACCATCGGCATCAAGTTCTTTTATCCACCAGATGACTTGGCTTCCTCAGTGATTAAAGAGTAACAGGCTTTGGGTTTGAGGTCTTCCCATCCGACCGATTCGTCAAATGCAAGTCCTTTCGCCTCTTGTAAAGTGGTAAGTCTAGTCTGGCCTTCTCATTATCTTTTGTTTTTCCTCGGCGTTCATCCTTTGTGAGAAAAACATTGTCAAAAAGTTCTTCTCAATGTGCATAACATCAAGGTTGTGTCTCGATAAATTATCTCTCCATTATGGCGGATCCCAAAAATACTTCTTTTTGTCCAATTATGCCGTTGTCCATATTCTTCAAATCGATCCAATTTGCCAAAATCTGTGATTTTGGCGGTTCCATAACCACTTTCCCGGATATGTTACGGTGTCAACCTTGAGGCGGGCCATCTAATTCAACTTCCCTTCTTGAAAGCGTTCTTATTAGTCTAAATGCATGCTCATCGGGTAAAAACCTGCGATGTGAGTCAAACCAAGAACTCTTCCCCCCAAATTTCAAGGTAAAGGCCTTTGTATGCTCCATGCAATGCGGACATGCCATTTTACCATGTGTACCCCAATCAGACAACATGCCATATGCGGGGAAGTCATTAATGGTCCACATAAGCGGCGCCTCATTGTAAAATTCCTCTTCGTGCAATATCGTACGTCACAACACCATTCCACAACCTTTTGAGATCGTCAATAAGAGGCTCTAAATAGATGTCAATACCATCTGTCGGATTATCTGGACCCGGTATAACACAAGTCAAGAACATATAAGGCTTAGACATGCACATTTCGGGAGGAAGATTGTATGGGCTAATGATAACTAGCCAGCAAGAATAAGGTTTCGCCGTGGATTGAACATACGGGGTAAAACCATCAGAGCATAAGCCAAGTCGTACATTACGTGGATCTGCTGCAAAATCAGGATGCACACGATCAAAGTGCTTCCAAGCTTCACCATCAGAAGGGTGGCGCAACATACCTGAAGTGCTTCTATTCTCAAAGTGCCATGTCATTTTGTCTACAATCTGTGGTGATGCAAACATTCTCTGCAGCCTTGGAATAATTGGCAAATAAAACATTGCCTTCACTGGAACTAGTTTTTGTCTACCCGTCCGATTATTAATATGTGACATATACCTAGGCTCACCACAAAATTTGCATTCAACTAGCGCACCATCGTTTTTACCAAACTCATTGTTGTAATACAACATACACCCTCTCACACAACAATCAATCCTTTTAGATTCCAGACTTGGACACTAAGCTTTTAGCCTCGTAATAACTTTTTGGCAAACCATCTTTGATAGGTGGCGAGTCCAACATCATTTTAATTCACGAGATCCAAGCACACCGGTAGCACCACAGTTGGACTTAAGAGCTAAGAGCCTCACACATTGATAACTTAGAGTCTGTAGACCCTTCAAACAACGGCTTATTTGTTTCTAACAATAGATTATAAAATTTTTGTCTTTGTCTCATTTGGAAGTTCATCTGTGTCATCATCTTGTTGCTCCTCGAATAACACGTTCACCCCCAAGGCATCACAAACCATATCTTGCATCAATTCAATCTGCTCACCACATCCAGATCCACGTAATCGCTTGAAGCACCTTCGCAATTATCACCAACCCCTAAATCAACGTGAGGCAACTTTTCACCATGTGTAGTCCAAATCCAGTAATTAAGCCTAAATCCAACTGAATACGGTGGTGCGTGACCTCACTTGGGCTCTTAATCCTTCCTGATCGCAATTAAAGCACGGACATCTAATCCCTCCATTAGTTTTGAAATCTTTATGTGCCATTGCGACTTGGGCAAAATCACGCAACCCCAGTATAAAAATCTGGTTTCAAACCCCTCTCCCGGATACAACCTATCGTACATCCAACTACGACTCGAAAGAAAATATTCCATCTTACGCATGTCAAAAAAATCACAATTTCAGCGACGACGTTCTTACAACCGCTCTCTTTCTTTAAATGGTATGACTTATCCCATTCGAGAAAAAACTTTTGAGAACTTCGTATAATAATCATTCCTTAATTCTCGTATCTTATACTTGACAAAATTTATTGACATTTCCCATTGGTCTCTGAGTACACAAAATGAACGCAGATTATGAACACATAATCAAGTATGCACCAGAGAACAAAAGGAAATGAATCGAACGAAATTTCATCAAATATAAAGATACGAGAATTAAGCAACAACTATTATACGAGTAAAGGAAAAAAAATTTCCCAAACTGTCCGACTTGGACAATTCAAGGTTCAATATACAATGAGCACATGGTACCCTAAAAGAGTATATGAACTCAATAATATATTAAACCTCAAACGGGAAGCTAAGGCTTCTCTCCGATACTAATAACAAATATCAAACATCCATTCGATCAATGATTAACATAACAATTAGACAAGCAGAAGTGACAAGGGTAGAATTAGTTTTATTATATATATATATATATAATAAAAAATATTTTATTTTCCTTTTTCATTTAATTTCTTATATGATAATTTTTAATGTTGTTATTTTTTATTTCTTTTTTATTGAATTTTTTTTAATTCTTCTCTTAAAAATTCTGCTTTTTAATTATTTTTTATCTTTAAATCTATTTTTTAATTCTATTATTATTTGTCCTTTCCAATTCAAATCTGTCTTGTTTCTTTGAGCAATGGTCCATTTACTGTGTGTGTAGTTTTGTTAATCATTTAGTTGCCACTACGCCATCCGCCATATATAAAATAAAATATTTTATTTTTCAATAAATAATAATTATTAACAATTCAATCAATATTGCAATTTTAATTTATATATTTTATTTTCTTAAAACGGAAGAGCTACTTATTCATTCAAGGTTTATTTAAACTTATTTTACATCACTTAAAATAAATGCAGAAATTAATATTCATATATATCAACATAAAAAATCTCCATATTCTCTCTTCATTTTATTTTAATAAGCCTCTAAAGTAATTTATGAATAAATAATCACTTAAGTTTCTAAAAATAGCTCATTAAATAAATATTTTATTATGTCATTTCAGATTTTGTCTTTGAGCGTTAAATATTATATGTCACTTTTTAATATATATTTTTATAATTTTGTTTTTTTCACCCGCTATTTAGCTTACGCTATCTGCCCGCTATTTTACGCTATCCTACCAATTTTACGCTATTTTTAGCGATCCTCGATTAACAACACTTTGGAATTAGAAAATCGACTTGGTCATTTAAAGAGGATAGAATTAGACAAGCGAAGTGGCAAAGGAAAGAAATGCAGATAGATGTGCAAAACAAATTGCAGCCAAGCAACATCACCAATATCCATATCCATGAATGAAATGGCAAGCATAAATTAAAATTGCACTCTTTACTCACAAGCATTGTGGTGATGAGTAATAAGCGAGCTGGCGGAACAATTACAGTACATATCATTTAGACAATTACACAATACACTTCAAAATCCCCTCTGTGGAGAGAACTATGAGCGAAAACAAATAAACATGTCGGTGTGGGGTCAGCAGACAACCTTTTTCCACCCAATGAGTTAACCGAGCATGAGTTAGAGTGCATACCTAGTGGTACAAGTGGCAAAGCTGGTGGAGGTGGCGAACTCGAGGCCTATGAAGCGAGCTTTTTGTGTTAGCGAAACTAATAAGATATAAACAAGAATATCAAAACCACACCATTAAAATTAAAAACTAAGAACAATCATATTAAGAACATATATAAATAATAACATGATTTAAGTCCACACCTTCGAATACAATCAGCCACTTTTGGAGGCAAACTCTAAAATATTGACATTGACAATATGTATATAAGTCCTCACCAGTACAAGAGTGCTCTTATAATATTGACATTGACAATATGGATATATATGAAACAACTAAATTCACAGCTTTAGCAATTGGCATATATTATATTATGTAACACAAAGCCAACTATCACCAAGAAACGCCTCACCTTTACTTAGGTATAAGCACAGCCAGTAGAAAATCCAATATACATGTCGAATTTTATTAATTATTTTTGTATAAATAATTTAGTTAGGGGTGAACATGGGCCGGTTTGGATGGATTTTGGCCAAATCCGATGCTCGATCCGATCACTTTGAATGGTTTGGATTTCAAAAAAATCATGATTTTCTAAATGGCGAGCAAGGCAGAGGCAGCGGTGTTGGCCAGGGTTGGGTTGGATGGGCTCATGGGTTGTGAAGTGAAAAAAATAAGAGTTCTCATTCCCTAATTTTAAAATGATCCCCAAGGGAGGTTAGACCAATGTTAGGAAACGAGAATAGTCACACAAGAAATAAAGCGATGTAGCAGTGAAATAGAGAATTGGGATGGATGAAGAAAGCAAATCTGATGAGATAAGTTCCACTAGCGCCACAGAGCATAATGCTCCTTGAGATGGTTGCACTCTGCCCATAACTAAAATTACAAATTCCCAAAAGTACCTCTCTCCCCCCACTACACGGATTATAACCCCTACACTACATTTGACAAAGCAGTTACATACATCAGTTACATTCAGTTTTCTAACTCTCCATTCCCACTCACTTTTCTATTCCTCCTAACATAAACTTTCCAAGCCTTAGGCTTCCCATCCAAACCTAAATCCCGATCCCATTTCTATCACTATTGGAGTGTAGAAGCTGGACAAGATCCCAGTTTCCTAAACTTCATAAGTCATGACTGTGTCAAATTCTTCATTCTTTGAGGTTTTGACTCATGCCAAATCATGTGTTACTCTGCATTAACTTACCTATATGCGATTACATCATTCTTTGAGGTTTTGGCTCATCCGAAATTAATAATCCATTTAGTTTTCTGCATAATTGAAATCAAAATCACAGTGCTGGGCGAATGACTAACTTAACATATAACTTGAATTAGAATTAACGGACAAAGGAAAGCCATGACATAACACTTTGATATCATACTCACATTGGGGAGGAATTTAAAACCAAACTTGCATTCATTGGTCATAGCATAGTAGCCTATAAAAGGAGGGTACTTTACGGTTTAATTTGTGTCATATATATAACTTTTATTGAGAAACTGAAATGTATTATATATATTATTAAACACATACGTATTCTGAGAAAAAACACTTTTTTAATTAAGAAACTAACGTAATATTTTTACTTATGGGTGAAGTTAAGTAAATGTTTGCCTTTTATTATTCCCCACTTTACTTGGTTATTAACTATATTAATTATAAAAATTCCCATGATTAGAATTTTGTTAATACATATCACAGCAGGGGACTAAGAAAAATCACCAAAATTCTTTCTCAAAAGTCACTTTATAAGGAACAAGAATTCAAAACTTGGCAAAGCAAGACTTTTGATCTCAGCAGACATATCTTGGTAAAAAGCAAGAACCAAAAAATGTTGCAGATGTTAAATTCTTAATGGAAGAATTGACATTCATGTCTATTGTCAAATTTGAAAATAAAATTGACTGACTATAATATTACATATGCATAACATAGATCCTATGATCTTGTAGCCTTGCTTCATTAACACAGGTCTTGCATAAGGTACTAGAATTTACATCAAACTCTTGATGTAATAATTTATAATGCGACCACCAAAACAATCAGCAGACACGTGCTTCTCTAAGCTAGTGAACAAGCGAGGGTTCTCATGCTTTACTAATGACTAAGAATTCTTTGAGAATGCACACCAATCACAATATGTACCAATTTACTAAGGACCTCAAGGTTTGTTAGATTACGCATATGGAAAGCGATAAAAATTTTATAGGATCTACATATGGAAAAGCGATAAAAATTTCATACCCCCTAAGTCGAAGCTCAATATAGAAGAAAATCGAAGCAAATCGGATGAAGGAGCAAATCAAATCGAAGCATTTCATACCCACGAAAGGGAAGAAGGAGCGGCAGCGGTGGAGGCGGTGTCGTGGAGGGTGTGGTAGAGGAGGTGCGATTGGGAGGCGGCGGCGGTGGAGGAAGCGGCGGCGGTGGAGGAGGCTTAAGCGAGCTGATGGCTTCTCCGTTCTCCTCTCGCTTAGTTTTGACTTCGTGCGATCTGATGGCTTCCACTGATGGCTTCTCCCTCTCGCTTCCGTTTTCAATTCGTGCGATCGATGGCTCTGTGATGGAAGCGATGGCTACGTAGATGGGGAAGTGACCATCGAGCTTCGGGGAAGATGAGGATGTGAAGAGTGAAGTTCTGTGAATTGAAGATGGGGATGCGAAGAGAGGGTAGAAGAAGCGATCAAGCGGGAATGAAGAAGAAGGATTACGATTACGGCCAAATAAAGAGCTTACCAAGCGGCCATTTTAAACTTACCGACGGTCATACCCATCGATAAGCGACGGGATTACCGACGGACCAACCCGTCGGAAAAAATCCCATTACCGGCGGTCGTAGCGTCGGTATTCAAAAACAAGCGGGAATTTTCCAAAATTCACGGTTTGCAAACGGACATTAGCAAGCGGTATGAGTCCGTCTCTAAAAAGCGGTTTTCCGACGGCTTAACCCGTCAGTAATATCCAGAATACGACGGGTCGCGTTTTCCGACGGGTAAGACCGTCGGAAATCCCGCTTTATTAGCGACGGACTAAAGCCGTCGGTGAATGTCCGTCGGTAATACACAGTTTTCTTGTAGTGGTCACAGGGAGTTCCTTGAGTATGATGCTAGCAATAACTCGAGTATGTGGCGAAGGTATATGAGGATCAGGGTTCTTGTGGATATGAGGAAGCCTTTGAGGAGGTTGAGGAAGATTAAGAGGCAAGGAGGGGAAGCCACAGAGGTGCTATTCAGGTATGAGAGACTGGAAACTTATTGCTATTATTGTGGGCACCTTGGCCACACTGATGCGTTTTGTGCAATGTTGTTTGCGTTGGATTCTGATGATGGACGTCGTGGGTGGGGACTGGAGATGTGTGCAGAGGTTATGAAGCAAGGCGGCGGAGGAGGGTCACGTTGGCTGAGAGCAGAAGGGCCACAAGTTACAAGTAAGGTTGTGCAATCTTCGCATGGTAGTAATTTGGGAATGAATACTCGTAATTCTGGTTACGTTAATCATGCAAATACTGTAGCTATTAATGACAACCAATCAAGAAAAGGAAAATTGGTGAGTTTCTTTAAAAACCCGGAGCTGCTAATTACAAAGCATATTTTCCCAAAGATTGATATAGTGGGGACCACACAATCAGTGCCTCACGAAAGTGGGGATCCAACGCTTGATATTGAGGATGAAGAGATGGAAGTGGAGGACACTAGCGATGGAAATAAAAAGAGGTACAGGGAGGATTCTAGTAATAAAGGGGTGTATCTAGCAATCCTGCAGGCACAAATGACAATTCTAATCCCTTGGTTGCTACAGACAGTGAGAAACAAGGACACATTGACCATTTTTATCAACGGGCCCCGGTGGAGAGGCCTGCCAGGGATAATGAGTATTATAAGTTGGAATTGTCGGTCTGGGCAACCCTCAGGCAGTTCCGTCACTCCGGGACCTTGTCCGGAAGTATCATCCTGATGTGATTTTTATGTGCGAGACCTTGGTTCAAGCGAGTAAGACTGAAGAAATTCGAGTTAGTTTGGGGTATGACTTTGCTTTTGCTGTGGATAGGAATGGTAGAAGTGGGGGCTTGCTTTGTTGTGCAGGCACCCGTTTGAGTGCAATATTATAAATTACTCTCTAAATTTTATTAATGCTGAGATTATTCAGAGAGGACGTCCTAACTGGAGATTCACAGGTTTCTATGGGTTCCCAGAAAGACGTAGGAGAAGGGAGTCTTGGGACCTCCTCCGTACGTTGGCTCAAGATAATTCGCTTCTGTGGTGTACTATGGGAGATTACAATGATTTCCTTTCTAATGAAGATACAAACAGAGATGTAGATCATCCCCCATTGCTTCTTAGGGGATTCATTGAAGCTGTTTTGGATAGTAAACTTATTGATATTCTGTTGGAAGGTTATTAGTTTACTTGGCGTAGAAGTACAGATGACCCGGGCATAACTAAGGAGCGACTTGATAGAGCTCTTGCGACACAACATTGGATGGATATCTTTCCTAGGTGCAAGCTTATAAATGGGGTGGCCGATCGTTCAGATCATTCCCCAATCATCTTCAAACTTTATGAAAGGGAGAGGAAGATAAGGGGTAGAGCCTTTCGTTTTAAGAACGCTTGGTTAGATGAACCAGACTTGGAGATGGTGGTCCGAGAAGGGTGGGATAAAGGCTTACCAGATGATCTGTTGTTGAGGTTAAATTATTGCACTACTGAGTTGAATAATTGGGGAAAGAAGCTTCGTGCCAAATATAGGGAGGCAGTGGAGGAATGTAGGTGTGAATTGGAGGATATCAGAGAGGGGCGTGGGAGTTACCGTAGTTATAAGGATGTTCAAACCGAAATGAGTATACATTTGGCCCGTGAAGAAACTTTTTGGAAACTGATGCGTTCGAAATAACATATAGTTTAGTGTTAGTTTTGCATCGCATCTTAGTCATTTTAGTCATTTTAATCCATGTTATTTATGCATTTGGCTTGATTTGAATAATGCACTTGGTTTTGGTTCAATTGTGCTTAAAGGAAGGTATTTGTCCTAGGAAAAAGGAGAAAAATCACTTGGAATAAGTTGGGGTAATTTGTGTTACAAGTTGATAACGTAATGATGTCTCAGCCTGATACCTGTTCAATGTTTTAATCATATCTAGAGTTTTAAGTGTCAAAATGAGATGAAACCAGTGCCATTGGAAAGCTAAGATCCATAGCTTCAACTTTCATGAAGACACCTTGAGCTAATTCGGAAGCTAAAGAGGTGAAAAATACAACATGAAGCATGGCCTAGTCGTGTCAGGAAGCACGGCCGTGTTGCGGCGACACACTGAGCAGCGAGAAAGCGAGAATGAAACGCGGTGGGTGCTCTGACGACTCCCTGGGCCTTGAGAATTTTACGTTGTTACATGTTTTGGACTTGATTTTTACTCCTTTTCACCCTAGACTATAAATAGACACTTTAGAGACTTGCCAAGTTCGAACTTTGATTCTTGGAGGCACGGTGGAGGATTGGGATCAATCTCTTCGTCTCTTCTCTCTCGATTTCCTGGTTTGAATGTTTATTTATATGAATTCTATTCTATACATCATGTTAGAGTAGTTTCCCTTGTTCTAGGATTTGGGGCTATGCCTTTTGATGTCTTTTGGATGATTATTTGATACTCTCTCTATTACTTTGAATGCAATTCGATTTCGTTCTTATTGTTATTATTATTTCTTATGAATTCGGTGGCCACTTATTCATATGTGTTAGATTTCTAGGGATGAACCGAGAGGTGAACCTTTATTATCGGAACCATAAGAACGGAACTTAGGATTAAAATCATGAGAGTAATTTTTAGTCCTTCGAGGATAAAACAAGCTATCATATTTCTTAATGGGTTTAATTCGATTTCAATTACCACGAGAGTAGGAATTGTATCGCTTAAGCACGGTTTCTGTATCCTGGGAGGGAACTTTTACTAAATTAGGATAGCTTGCCGTCAATTGAATTCATTTGTTAATAAGAGAGTAGTCAATTAGGATTTCAGAGCATCATTGTGGTACCCCCAGTCCTAGAAGCTTTTCCTTATTATTAAAATCATCCATTACATTGTTCTTAATTTATTTTATTTCTATTACAATAATAAATTCTATTTCTCGAATTAGTTTAATTAGCGTAAAAGCAGTCTCTGTGGGATCGATATTTTATTACTTGACGATAACTCCGTGCACTTGCAGATTTGAGCCATCAAGTTTTTGGCGCCGTTGTCGAGGATTGTTGAATTGATTTTTAACAAGGCAAATGAGTACTTTTTACAATTGTTTTTTTATTTTTATTTTCTGTTTATAAATAAAAAAACCATAAAAAATTAAAATTTCTTTTCTCTTCTTATAAAGTTGTTGTGTTGCTCACAATTCTCTTAACTTTTGTAGCATGCTGCCTCTTAGATGCGATTTTTGTGGATTTTTCCATAGAAATCGCACTTGTGAGGATTTCTTGGTCATATCACCAGAAGATGAGGATCTATTAGTCATGGTGGACGATATCTGCTTCTGTAGCATGCAGCCTCTTAGATGTGATTTTTGTGGAGGAAAGCATAGAAATGGCTATTGTGAGGATTTCTTAGTCATGGCAGAAGAAGAAGAGGATTATTGCATGGAAAGTATCTTAGGAGAAGAAGATTCACATCCTCAAACTCAATTCGAAGAATCACATGACAGAGACTCTTACCTCAAAAATGTTCTGGTTGAATTCATGAGAGCCAACCAAGATTCATTTGATAGATATGAGGTTCAATGTGAGAGGTTATCAGAGCAATTATCCCAATTTGAGCAGAAGCAAGTGGAGATAGAGATTGAACATAACTTCATTGTGGCATTGGAAGAAGAATTGAAAAACAAAAATAGTGACATAGAAGAGGACCCAAGGGTGAGGCATAGAGAGATTCATGTGACAGCTCAACCATTGGTCATTGAAGAGAATGGTCATCTACAAGTTGAATTTGATGTGCTTCAAGATAAGGAGTGGGGGAAACAATATCCCAAATGTATAATTGCTGAGGCATGGGAACACTTACTTCCCTATGCCAAGTACATGGGAATTCTCTCCAAAAGAAGGAAGCGGAAGGAAGAAATCTTCTTCCTGACATATTATCCACCCTAATAGAGGTGTTGAAGTGTCAAGCTAATGACGTTAAAGAAGCGCTTATTGGGAGGCAACCCAAGTTTTTCGGTAAGTTCTTTCCTCCTCATCCCTGCTTCAACTTAAATTTTTACATTGGAGACAATGTAAGTTTTTAAGCTTGGGATAAGGGGTTTGCAGTTTTGCATTTAGATTTGCATCTCATTTTAGTTTTTGCTTTTTGTGTTAATTTTTGATTTTGTTTGCATCATTTTATCCCCTAATTGCTTTGTTGCCCTCTTAATTTTTCTATGTGTGCCACATTTTTGTTGAAATTTGAGATTGCAATGATTTGGAACTCAATTATTTTCTCTTGTGATGGGCTTAAAGGTAGTGTTCTTAATGTACATAGGGATAATCTTTTGATAAGTTGAGAATTAGCATGTGACACTCTAATTTGATGTTTTTCACTGATTTTAACTTCTAAATGTGAGACTTGAGCTTATATTGGGGCTTGTTCTTCATCATGTTTTTATGCCCTTTCTCCTTGTATGAATGTGTTCATCTTGATTGTGCTCTCTAGAACTTGACTTGAAACATTTTCAAAACTTGAAAACTTTTGTCTACACACTTGAAAATGATTAAGGCATTTTAGGCAATTTGTTTCAAGCCTCTGATTTTTGAATGAAAGCTTCCTCTAGCTGCTCCTTTTGAGCCTTTATTGAAATAAATTTTCTTGGTACCCATGCTTTTGTCAAATGTCTATGGTACCCTTTAGAATATGTTTAAGGGAGCAATTGGATGCTTGATCTTGTTTGAATATTGATGCTTGATCTTGGGATCTCTTCTGTTGTTTAGTTCCTCCCCAATAATTATTGCAAAATTTCAATATGGGAGAATAAAAAAAAATAGAACAGAAAAAAAAAGGAGCAAAATAAAAAGGTTTTGAAAGCAAAAAGAAAAAATGGATTGCTCCACTTATTCTGCTTTAAAAGGGTTGCTTTAATTGATCATTTTGAAAGCCCTTGAATTTCCCTTCCTTGTTTTTATCCCACCTTACAAGTAAAATCTCATGGCCACGTTACAACCTTTTGAAAGACCTTTTGATTCTTGTGTGTTTTCATTAATTATTTGCTGAGATTTGGTTAATAGCCAAGCCTATGGTAGAGCACTTTCATTGATGGATATGAACGAATTGTCTTAACCTTTAAAACACTTGGAGAGTGATAAGGAGAGTGCCATTATCAGTGACAGACATGATTTCAGAGAGCCTAAACTTCTAATTGGACTTGATTTTGATTGTCTCTATTGTGTTTGATAGTCCTTTAGCCTATTACTTGATCTTGCTTCTATCTCGGGTTTCTTATCGGTTGCATCTCGTATTTTCCATGTCATCTTTGGCCACAGTAATTGCTTGAGGACAAGCAAAATTCTAAGCTTGGGGTAATTTGATGCGTTCGAAATAGCATATAGTTTAGTGTTAGTTTTGCATCACATCTTAGTCATTTTAGTCATTTTAATCCATGTTATTTATGCACTTGGCTTGATTTGAATAATGCACTTGGTTTTGGTTCAATTGTGCTTAAAGGAAAGTATTTGTCCTAGGAAAAAGGAGAAAAATCACTTGGAATAAGTTGGGGTAATTTGTGCTACAAGTTGATAATGTAATGATGTCTCAGCCTGACACATGTTCAATGTTTTAATCATATCTGGAGTTTTAGGTGTCAAATTGAGATGAAACCGGTGCCATTGGAAAGCTAGGATCCATAGCTTCAACTTTCATTAAGACATCTTGAGCTAATTCGGACGCTAAAGAGGTGAAAAATACAAAACAACATGAAGCACGGCCTAGCCGTGTCAGGAAGCACGGCCGTGTTGCGACAGCACCTGAACAGCGCGAGAAACAGAATGAAGCACGGCCTGGCCGTGCCTCACGCCACGGCCATGCTACGACAGCACCCTGGACGCAGAATTTTACGTTGTTACATGTTTTGGACTTGATTTTTACTCTTTTTCACCCTAGACTATAAATAGACACTTTAGAGACTTGCCAGGTTCGAACTTTGATTCTTGGAGGCACGGTGGAGGATTGGGATTAATCTCTTCGTCTCTTCTCTCTCGATTTCCTGGTTTGAATGTTTATTTATATGGATTCTATTCTATCCATCATGTTAGAGTAGTTTCCCTTGTTCTAGGATTTGGGGCTATGCCTTTTGATGTCTTTTGGATGATTATTTGATACTCTCTCTATTACTTTGAATGCAATTCAATTTCGTTCTTATTGTTATTATTATTTCTTATGAATTCGGTGGCCACTTATTCATATGTGTTAGATTTCTAGGGATGAACCGAGAGGTGAACCTTTGTTATCGGAACCATAAGAACGGAACTTAGGATTAAAATCACGAGAGTAATTTTTAGTCCTTCGAGGATAAAACAAGCTATCATATTTCTTAATGGGTTTAATTCGGTTTCAATTACCACGAGAGTAGGAATCGTATCGCTTAAGCACGGTTTCTGTATCCTGGGAGGGAACTTTTACTAAATTAGGATAGCTTGCCTTCAATTGAATTCATTTGTTAATAAGAGAGTAGTCAATTAGGATTTCAGAGCATCATTGTGGTACCCCCAGTCCTAGAAGCTTTTCCTTATTATTAAAATCATCCATTACATTGTTCTTAATTTATTTTATTTCTATTACAATAACAAATTCTATTTCTCGAATTAGTTTAATTAGCGTAAAACCAGTCTCTATGGGATCGATATTTTATTACTTGACGACAACTCCGTGCACTTGCAGATTTGAGCCATCAGAAACAAAGAGCCAAGGTCTTTTGGCTTCGCGATGGTGATGCAAACACAAAGTTCTTCCATGCTATGGCTAGTGCAAGGAAAAAGAGAAATACGATCTAATCTCTTGAGAGGAGTGATGGTGTAAAGGTGGAGGACCATAAAGGTATGTGTGATATTGCAAAAATTATTTTGATGATCTCTTTGCTCAATCACCAAGTGACTATGGTTCGATCTTAAATTTGGTAAATACTAGGATTTCAGCAGATGATAATGCAAGCTTAACTGCAAATTTTACTGTTACAGAATTTAGAAAAGCTCTTTTTCAGATGCATTCAGATAAGGCTCCGGGTCCTGATGGTTTGAATCCCGCCTTTTATAAGCGGTTTTGGGATCTATGTGGGGTTGAAGTCTTTCATGCAGGTGTTTCTTGGTTGGAGAGGGGTTTCTTTCCTCCCCACTTAAATGATACTAATATCGTTTTAATTCCAAAAAAAGAGGATCCCACTTCTATGAAAGATCTAAGGCCTATTTCACTGTGCAACGTTGTCTACAAAATCATTTATAAAGTGTGGGCTAATAGGATGAAGCCACTGATGTCTAAGTGCATTTCTCAAGAACAGTCTGCTGTTGTGGAGAATCGTTCAATCCTAGATAATGCCATGGTGGCTATTGAGACCATACATCACAATAAAGAAGGGGAAATAGCTCTTAAGATTGATATCAGTAAGGCCTATGACCGGGTGGATTGGAGGTATCTTAAGGGTATGATGTTCAGGTTGGGTTTTTGCCAAAAAAGGGTGGACTGGATGGGAATGTGTTTGGAAACAGTTTAGTACTCAGTTATGTTAAACGGAGACAATGTAGGGCATGTCGTCCCAGGGAGAGGATTGAGACAGGGTGACCCACTGTCACCTTATGTTTTTATAATGTGTGTTGAGGGACTTACTTCTCTGATAAAAAGAGCGGAAGCGAAAGGAGATATCTATGGTGTGAAAGTGTGTGGGGGTGCACCAATCCTCATACACCTTTTATTTGCTGACGATTGTTTCTTGTTTTTCAGGGCAAATGACAGGGAAAGTAGAACCATCAAGCATCTGTTGGAGACTTATGAACGAGCCTCGGGACAAACAATCAACATGCAAAAGTCTGAAGTTTTCTTTAGTAGAAATACTACACCTGAAGTGTGTAGGCAAATTACATCTTTGCTAGAAGTCTCGGAGTGTCTAGGCACAAGTAAATACCTAGGGCTTCCATCTATGGTGGGGAGAGACAAGAAGGTTGTGTTTGCATATCTGCGTGACCGAGTGTGGAAGAAAGTTCAACAATGGAATGGAAGACACCTTTCTAAGGCTGGAAGGGAAATTTTGATAAAGTCAGTGGCTCAGGCAATCCCAACATACTGTATGAGTTCTTTCCTTCTTCCCACTACCCAAGGGGAGGAGATCGAACGGATGATAAATTCTTTTTGGTGGGGTTCAAATAGGAGGTCTGGAAGAGGTATTAATTGGCTCAGCTGGGATAAACTATCCATGAGGAAGGAATATGGTGGTATGGGTTTTCGTCACTTCTATGGGTTCAATTTGGCTATGCTAGGGAAGCAAGGGTGGAAGATAACCACCAAATATGATGCTATAGTTTCAAAAGTCATCAAAGCAAAATAATTTCCCAAGGGGGACTTTTTGGGGGCCCGGTTGGGTCATAATCTCAGTTATCTATAGCGTATCATCCACACTTCCCAGGTGTTGGTCAAGTTTGGCACAAGATGGAGAATAGGTGATGAAAGAAATATCTGCATATGGCACCAGCCTTGGGTGCGTTCAACTGACAACTCCTTAATTACAAGTCCTCAAGTAGCAGGTACTGAAGACTGGACGGTAAACTATCTCATTGACTCATTAACTCTCACGTGGAAGCAAGACTTGGTAACATCAATCTTCAACTAGGATGATGCACAACATATTCTAGCCATCCCCTTGACTTGTTTGCACGCTGAAGATACTCAAATCTGGAAGTTTAGTAGAACCGATGCTTACTCGGTCAAGTCAGCCTATCATGCAGCCATGGGGAAGCTTATAGATACATCCCACATGCGTGTACATGGTGATTGGATGAGGGTGTGGCAACTAAAGGTATCTCCAAAGGTGAAGCTACTTACTTGGAGAATTCTAAGGGGAGTCCTCCCAACTAGAAGCAGGTTGAGTAAAAAAGGTGTAGATTGCCCAAGTTTTTGTCAGTTTTATGAGCATGGGGAAGAGAATGATTGGCATGTCTTTCTTGGCTGTGATCATGCTCGTCGGGTGTGGAGAGAGGTAGGTTTGGAGCTCACTGTTTCGGCTCAAATCAGTGATTTTGCAGACCTCAAGGACCTTATTTTTCGGTTGCTGCAAACTGATCAGTAGGAGCAGCGCCATGATATTGCAATGATGCTATGGTGCCTCTGGAAACGCAGGAATGATAAGGTTTGGAAGGGTGAGGAGAAGGATGTAGCAACCTCCATTGTTTTGGCAAGGCAAACACTGCATGATTGGAAACTTGCTCAACAGAAGCACAACCGAGACAGCAACCATCAGTAGCAAACCAGCGTGGAGAAGTGGAAAAACCAGCACATGGCGTGGTGAAGTGCAATGTTGATGCAGCTACTTTCTTGGACCACAACCAATCGGACTTGGCATGTGCCTACGTAACAATCTAGGCGAATTTCTTCATGCTAAAACCATGTTAAGGGAGGGAGTTATTCAGTCTTCAGAAGCTGAGGCTTTAGGCCTTTGGGAGGCTATGTCTTGGGTTGGTAATTTGGGATACGATAACGTTATTTTCGAGTTGGATTGCAAAGTTGTTGTTGATAGTATCCTTGGAGACACAGATTACCACACCGAGCTAGGAGTCATCATTAACAATTGTAAGGAGAAGTTATTATCTTACCAAACTACTCGGTAAGTTTCATTAGGAGACAAGATAATTATGTTGCCCACTTGTTAGCAAGGGCGTCAAAATTTTATGCTAGTTACTAAGTCTTTGATTATGTACCGGCCTTTATTCTTGACTCTATTATGAATAAAATGGAATGAGTTTGTTTGCTTCAAAAAAAAATATTTGTAACCATTTGACCTTGCAAAGAACAAAAAGTAATTTTATTTCAATTAGCAATTAATCCGTTAGACAATTTGTAGGAAGAAATCATAGTGCAAGTAGTATTTGTCTTTTGAAAATCTGTATTTTGCATTAATTGACCCGACTAATTTATTAAATTTAAATTAATTAACATTAATTAATTGTCTCTTGTAATGATTTGATCACTATAAGAATTTACACTATTACCTACAAATTTTTCCTAGGTCCACTGACCCTAAGAAATTACTCAAGGCCAAAATAACAGGAAAATATCCGTATGTTAATCACCAACGTTCTTTTATTAAAAATCGTCAAAGATTATTGGCATTTTTTTAAATAAAAAAAAACATTGGCCAAACCGAGGAGGCAAACCGTCGGTTTTGTCAGACACTTTTTTTTTTAAAATTCGGCCCAAACCGAGGGGCAGAGCCCTCGGGAATGGACTAACAACTTTTTGTTTTTTTAGTGTATGGGATTTACGAGGGGCATGCCCCTAGGTTTCCATTGTTTTTTTTGGTGAAATTACGATTCTTTTTTGGTGAAATCCTAGGTTTCCATTGTGATAGGCATCAAGATGTCAAACAATTTACAATTAATTGCCAATATTAGTGGACCAGATCAGAGAGCAAATCCATTTCAACGAAGGAGGAAACAAACAAGGCGCATAGAGAGTGGATAGAACCTAAGGTGAGAGTATCAGAGGCTGAACCCAATTAGTGGAAGCTGAGGTATATGTGGGCGCGCATACACACACTCTCTCTTTCTTTTTCTTCCTCTTCTCGCCGTTCTCACTCTCTGAGCTGAGGTGAGGGTTGCTGCAGTGAGAAAATGGATTGAGAATTCTCTCTCTGTTTCACTATATTTTCTTTCAGATCAATTAGGTAACTCTTCTTTTCCCTTTTTTTCCCACTTTAGTTTCATTTTTTTTTGTGATTTTGCTTTCTTGCTGTCGGTTTAGATCGGCTCTGTTTGCTTATGTGGAATGAAATTCCACTTTCAGCGTTCATCGTGTGATTTTCTGTTCCACAGATTTCCTAGGCATTGCTCTAGAAATCTCCTCTTGTAACTGCAGTGCAGATTTTTTTTATTTTTTTATTTTCTTGAAATTTACTACTCTGTGATTTTAAGTTTCCAGAAGTTTATTGTTGTTCTTATTGCTGGTTTTTTTGTTCACTCGCGCACCACCACCACCGTCTTCCTCGTTTTCATCCTTCTCATTTTTTTTATTTTTTTATTTACTGAATTTCGTTTTTAATTTATTTTTCATTCTGAATATGTTATGTTTTTTGTAGGCATGGAGATACGAAGAAGAAAATGATGAGGATCTCAAAAAATTTTTTGTGTTCATGATATGTTATGTTATTTATGTAATTTTAATTTTAGGTAATTTTAATTCTGAATGTATCATTAAGTAAAATTTTATGTAAATTACAATTCTGTTTGTAAATTTTAATTATTTTATGTAATTTCAATTATGTAATTTTATTTTGTTATAAATTATTGTAATTTAATAAAATAAATTCAACCATTAAAAACCTTATTTTCTAAAATAATTAAATTTAATTTTTGTATTAATAAAATTAAATTAAATCTTGTTAAAAAATGTTGTTTCTGATTCAATTTTTTTTATTAAATTGCTGCAATTTCTGAGGGCTCAGAGCCCTAAGAAATTTCCTAAAGGTTTTCAAATTTAGCCCTCAGAAACTGTTTCTTACCAGCGAATACCCTACTGCCTCGTGACCCTCGAAAATTTGGCAATTTCCTATGGTTTTTGGCAATTTTTTAGGATTTTTGGCCTTAGAAAATGTCAAACATTTTTGTAGTGGATTTTGTAGGTGACACATCAGTTTTACACATTGACGATGATTGACACATCCTTTAAAATGATACACGTCATCGTTTTTTTTGCCAATTAGGCTGGCATATAGAAAGTATTTAATAAGCTTTTTATGAGAGAATGACACCTAGAATAGCATTCAATGAGGTCTATTCCGAAATGTATATAACATAGTAACTGGGAGTAAATATTTTCAACCTTAATCTTTATAATTATAAAAGTAATAGTGTTTGAGGGTAATTTTGTCAAATCACTTAAATAAACATTAATGAATGTCTTTTAGCATTAAATAATTATAAAGATCTTTTTTGAGATGACAACTTCGTTACCCTAGAGTTTCATTGGGTACAGTACCTAGTGTCTAATCATTTGACGCCACATTATTTTTTAAAAATATTTTTTGTTTTTATTTTTTAAAATTTGTATTCATTTTATATTAATAACAAAAAGATGGAAGACTCTTGTAGTAAACAATTGTGATAGAGAGAAGATGGAATGCTAGTCAGTGAGAATGTATTTTTAGAAACATTGAAAACAGTTTTTCGACATTTTCAATTTTTTTAAAAAAAATGAATTTGTTTTCTCTAATGATTCTTATTTTAAGTGGAAATAAGTGGAAATAAAAATAGGAAACAAACGAATGAAGTAAACAAACTCTTACGTTTTGAGTTTTTTTTGTCTTATGGGTATCGGTAGCCACATTTCGGTGGAAGTATTGGGTACTGATACCCAAGTGAGATGGACCAATGAAACACACACTTGTATTGTATCCACTTATCATGTCATCAAATCCATTTTAATTACTTTGAATTAGTCATTTGACTTTTTTAAATTGTAAATACACCCCTTTTAAACTCAATAATATATTTTTTTTCAAATACTTCTCAACGGTGTCTCTTTGTATTCTCTCTTCTTCATCTTTATACCCATTTCAGGGTTCTTCTTTTTCTGACATAGATTTGATTTCTCTTCTTTTTCTGATGGAGCCTAAATATCGAAAACAAGCTGACATCGGTATATGTATACTGCTATTTGATTCTTCACTTTTTTCTAATATGGTGGGCATTCTAAACGTCCAAGAGAAAAGAGGAAGAACAACATATTAGCAAATTTGTAAAAAAATTTTGGGGCACCGAAATAATTATTCAAAACTTACTGTTTACTTTTTAAAATAATAAAAAATGCTTGTCGTAACGGTTATATGAAAAATATTGAATAAATAAACTATTTTTATTAGAACACTTAATATGGGTACCTGTACCCAATTAATTTAAATGGTACCTAAGAACTTACCATTTTTTAATGATTCGAATTTTTTTAAATGATAATTAAAGTTTGATACACCAAATCTTTCCTTTATATCTATCTCTCTCCTAAATAGAGCTCTCAATTTTTTTGAGAAATTGGAAGGATCTCGACTCATTTTAAAGACAGTGCTATTGAGACAAAACACTTTAGTTAACACTTTCTTTATCATACACTATCTAAAGTAGGATTATATAATTGAGTTTTTCTAACATGTGCAACCTAGTACATGATAAGGATAATTAATTGCTCACTTTTTTCTTTATTAATTATCTCGTTCCCTATTTTGTGGGTGGGGAGAAATTACACAATTAATGATTTTTATCGTGTGCAAGGTTGTACAAGTTAGAAAAACCGTATATAATTAAAAAAAATTCTAAAATAAGTCATTCTCTCCAAATCTTCTCTCCCTATATAAGGTGTAATCCTATTGCAACTTGCAAGTGCTTGTAATAATTATAATTTTTTAAAGTTTCAATTGGGTCCTTATCTTATTTTTTTTTTGTTTCTGTTTGGTTCTAACGTGGCCACTCTTTTATTTTTTTTCCTCCCAAACGGCGCCTTATTTTGTAAAAGTTAGACCAATATGATCTCTATTTTTTGCTCTGAAATGGTCACTTATTTTATAAAACTTATACCAATGTGGTCATTTGTTAATACAATTTAAACGGAAATGACCACATAAAAACCTAAAATAAGGATAAAAGACTTAATTGAAACTTTTAAAAATTACATGACTAAACTGAAACTAAAAAATAAGATAAGAGACAAAAATGTATTTTAGCCAAATAATTAATTATTAAAAACAAAACAAAACGTGGCGAACCAATGTTCGAATCCCCGCTGGGAGATGTTTCTACATTTAGTGCCCGACACGTCTCGAACATGATTGCCTCCGTTGGAGGAGACCTATGGGGAAAGGAAAAAAAAACCATCTTGGAATCCTTGTTGAAAATGGCAATACACAATTCATCTCCACCTATATAGTGTTTGACCCTTTTGAGTACAAAGTGCACATCATTTTCTTAACACCCCTCCCCGGCCTCTTCTTGCATCGAAGGATGCTATTACACATTTGGCTTTCAGTGGTTGCAAATATTTTGAGGTTGAAAACTTCGAAAATCGAAGTACGGAAGAAGGATCCATCCATCTACATGTTGGGGCACAATTGCTTTCTATAAAACGACAAAACACATATAATGAAGATTTGGACGTGCATCTCTTGTGTTGTTTTCGGGAGAGTGTTTGGTAGTTGGAACTATTGGAACATGCGGTTGTTGTGGACGAGTAAATATCATATATATATCATAGTGTTTGCGTGGAAAAATCAGCCGAGGGATTCGGCTAACATCCAGCCGACAAATTGATTCCTGTTTAAGCGATTACACCGAGAACGGAACTCTGATTCTCGATTATGGGTTCCCAACCGCTCGTAAAGCGTTGAGTGTGGTGAATCTACGCTATGCTAAGGCTAAGACTAAGATACATGGAATCGGCTAAGATAAATGCTGTAAAAAGCTGATAAATTGCAAAAGAAATAGTTGTTTGATTGATTCGGTGTGTTTTACATTTCTCAGCGAAGGTATATATATACAAAAGAAAAAAAAATGTAACCGCCCCCTATCGGCCAATATGCGTCATGTACGTTCATGGCTGACAACGAGCGGTCGTGGGTGTCCCTCAACTGTTTCCTTATGCGTATCGTGGGTTAACCGCTCTCCCATCAGCTGGGCAAACGATTTATCACGTGCTAAATCCGTTGAAGACCTTCAAGGGCTAGTTTTAGTCATTTTGGCGCCAAAATCCATGACTTTTCATACTTAACCCTTGGTCGAGCTTCAAAGCTCTATATTAATCAACCATAGCTCAGCCGATGAGACCATAATAATCGAATATTTCCTTTATCCACATCGGCTAAACTATTTAATAATCGGCTGACCTTACGATGCTCCCTGAACTTCTAACATTTTCCTTTCTAACCTCGGTTCAATGGGACCATTTTTCGGCTACCAATCTGATCGGCTTATCCCACGCATCGACTATTCCTTTCATCGGCTGTGGCTGATATTTTCTGGTGATAACAATTGCCCCCTACATCATTTCAGCTGTAAATGCTGGATTGATGTATCGGATAAGATTCGAGTCTCTGCAAATGTCAATCGTTAGTCACTTTATATGCATTTAATGTCACCCATTATGACCTGAACGGCTACTTTTCCCACACCCGATGACTGCGCTGCTATCCGATAATATCTCAACCAAATCCATGGCCCAGCCTCTGAATGGCCAAGGTTTCACCACTGGATGCATCAATTCAACTGGTACCCTTTGAATGGGACCATGCAACTGGCATTCTTCGCATCCTTTGGCGTACTGAAAGCAATCGACTGTGATGGTAGGCCAATAATAGCCATGGCGATAAATCAACCATTTCATAACAGGCCCAGCCCTATGCGAGCCGCATATGCCTTCGTGAACTTCACCCATAACCTTTAGGGCTTCATTTTTATCTATGCACTTCAACAATACCCCATTCATGCTTCTCTTATACAATTCATCATCAAGAAGCACATACCTTAGAGCTCGTCTCCTAATTTTGGGGTTAGTGCACTTAGAAGGATCTTGTAAGTACTCGATCAACTCGTTCCTCCATGAATCGATTTGGTCTGCAACCATTACCTCGGCTGGTAATTCGTCGTACTCTAAAGTCAGCAAAGAGTTCTTATATCCGGAGGCCTCTTGGGCCAGATCGTTCGCCTCCATATTAGCCCCACTAGGAATGTATGACACCTTTGCATCAATAAATTGGTGAATCAATCTGTCAGCCGTTGCATAACGTGCCAACAGATTTGGGTTGTTGCACCCATATTCTTTGGTTAGTTGTCTGACCACCAATTGGGAGTCGCCCTTTACATGAATGTACTCAGCGCCCATCATGGCTAACAGCTTTAACCCTATGATCATGGCATCGTACTCGGCCTGGTTGTTAGTTAAATGCGGGTTTAGGCGATACGCAAACCTCCACATCTTTCCATCCGGGTTGGTAATTGTCACCCTACCGAGCTCCTTCTACGGGTTTTGGACCCATCAAAAGTTAGGACCCAAGGCAATAGGTTTATGCAAGTAATTGGGGGTACCCAAGGGTCATCCACTTCCACGCAGGGATGTTCTGCTAAGAAATCGGCTAATGCCTGACCCTTGACAGCCCTTAATGGGACGTATTTCAATACGAAGGCAGTGAGCTTAATGGCTCACTTCATCAAGCGACCTTGTAAGACAGGCCTATTAAGCAAGTACCTAACAATGTCAATTTTGCATAAAACTAATATTTCATGTGGCATTAAATAATACTCAAGTTTTGTACAAGCGTAGAACAAAGACAGGCACAACTTCTCCAATGGAGTATATCTGGTTTCAGCATCATTGAGACTTCGGCTGAGGTAGTACACCGCTCTTTCAGTTCCATCTTCAGCATCCTGTGCTAACAGTACCGATAGACTCTTGGCGGTTGCAATGTAAAGTTTCAAAGGCTTCCCTGGCATGGGGGCACAGCGGTGGACTAGTTAAAGCCTTCTTTATTTGTCCAAAGGCCTCTTCTTGCTCAGGACCCCACACCATCTCCTCGGCGTTCTTGAGCCAAAGAAAAGGGAAAAAGCCTTCATCTTACCAAATTAATTAGCTATGAATCTTCTCAAAAAGTTGATTTTGCCCAGCAGGCTCTGTAACTCCTTTTTGTTCCTGGATGGTCTAGCCTCCATCACTGCCTTAGCTTTGTTTTGGTCTATTTCAATGCCTTTTTGATGCACCAAGAAACCAAGGAAGTTGCCAGCTGATACACCAAACATGCACTTTGCAGGATTCATCTTCAAGTTATGGATCCTCATCCGCTGCAAAGCCTGTTCCAAATCGGCTAAGTGGGCTTTGAAGTCTTTGGATTTTACCACCACATCGTCTATGTATACTTCCATAGTCTTGCCGATTAGATCATGGAAGATAGCGTTCATTGCTCTCTGGTAGGTGGCCCCAACATTCTTCAATCCGAATGGCATCACCAACCATTCATAAATTCCCAGTGCCCCTGGGCACCTGAATGCAGTCTTGTGAGTGTCCTCCTCAGCTACAAGTATTTGATTATAACCCGAGTACCCGTCCATGAAGGTTAAAATACCATGTGTGGCAGTTGCATCGACTAACATGTCTGCCACAGGCGTCACATATTTGTCCTTTGGAGTGGCTAAATTCAAGTCTCTATAATCAATACAAACTCGAATCTTGCCATTCTTCTTCTTGACAGGTACTATGTTGGCTAACCACTCTACGTACTTGGCTGTTCTGATGAACCCAGCATTGAGCAAACGCTCGATTTCCGCTTTGATTTGTGGTATCAGCTGAGGATGGTATCTTCTAGGTGGCTGTTTATGTGGTTTGAATCCCTCCTTGATCGGTAGCCTATGCTCCACCACCTCGTGCTAGCCGGGCATCTCATGATAATCCCATGTAAAGCGATCTTTGTATTTTTTCAGCAGGCTACCACCTCTTTCTTATCCTCTTCCCCAAAGAATCCGTGATTCGCGTTAGCCGAGGCTCTTCTGGAGTTCCTAAATTGAGGTCCTCCAAGGGGTCTTATGATTCAAAGGTTGGCACAGTCCTCCGAATAGGTGATTCAAACTCCATCGGCAACTCCGTGATCTCGTCTGCCGATGCGAGGCCATCGCCTTGTTGTTTGTCTATCAGCAAGGACTCAGCTACGTGAGATTCAATCCTGAAAGCCTCTAGCCGGTCCCATAAGTCCTGCACCACCTGGGTGTCTTTAAACATATCAAACCTTCGTGGCTAGCCGTGGTTCGGCTAATTGCTCGATTTTGAACCCCAGGGGTGTCAAGTTACAAGATTCCCAGGATCCTTCTTCGTATTCCTCAGTAACAACTATGGGAGCCACAGAGGGGGAGTAGAACAAAGCTTCTAGATTTTGTACCTCAGCTGGGAATGGATTGTCATCGGCTGAGACGAGTTCAATTTTATCCCCTTCCCAAAAATGAGCTCGATGCATGGTGGAAGGTAAGCATTGGATGGTGTGGATCCAATCTCTCCCTAGCAGGACTGCATAAGATGGTTTGCCATCAATCACGAAGAAAGCTGACTTGATGCTTTTGGGGCCAACTGTAATATCGGCTATCAGGATTCCTAAGGCAGACGAAGCCTCTCCCATGAAGCTAGCCATTTTCATGTTAGTTGGGATCAGGTCTTCTTCAGACTTGTTCAGACTCCTCAAGGTGGCCACTGGCATCACGTTTAATACTGCCCCATTATCAACGAACACTCGACTGAAGGCCTTGCCATTGATGTGGGCTCTCACGTACAGGGGCTTCAGGTGCTTCACCATGTCTTCGGTTGGCCTACCAAATACAGTACTCAAAGCATCTTTTGTCGTGTCATCGGCTAAAGTTGCCCATTCTGCTTCTTCCACAAATACGTCTCCTTCTAAGTGTTCGATCCGGGAGTAACCACCCGAACTCACTTGGGATCAGCCGACGACCTCGATGGCGGCCATCAATCCGCTTCACTCTCATCCGAGAGATAATCCAAAATTGAATCCTCTCGGTAACGGACTCTAAGTTCGGCTCGTCATTATCATTTAAGCGCCAGTGTATGTGTGAATGTGCTTCCTCTTTACCAGGTTCCTTTTCCTTCTTCAAGTTGCCTTATGTCTACCTCGGCAACCGGGGATTATCACCGGGCTTCCTTGGTTTGATCGGTTTCAACTTTGTCGGGCTCCAAACCGCAAGGTCCAAAAGCCTGCCAATGGCTTCGCCACTTTAGCTTCGGGATCTCCTTCTTATCGCCGCTTGGCATCGGCTATCAGCTGCGCAGGTTTGTTTCATTCTTTGCAAGGATCTAGCCCTCTGCAGCCTTTCTCTTCCTGCGTTCTAGTCGGTGTGGCGGCTTGAACTCTTTCTTCTTCGGAGGTTGATTAACCACCCACTTCCCTTCTTTGACATTTGCGGTGGCTTGATCATCCTCTGTGGTTTGAGTTCATCATCATTCCTTACGGTTATCTGAAGAGGACATTCCCCTTCGACATTGAACTCGTCACTCTTCTCTTAGACTTTGGGAGAGGGTCCTCGGTGATCTGGGCATACTCGGTGGGCTTGGTGAGGTTCCCGATCGAGTTTGCCCAGTCTCCCGAGCATGCCGCGTTCTCTCGGTCTTTGAGTGCATGTTGCAGATCTTGGGCCGATCAACTCGTTAGTCAAACGTCCGGTCCGGGAGGTTTGCCATGGAATCGGCTCGAAGATGGTTGGCCCCAGCCGCTTTTCGGTAACACCGGTGAGTTTCTAATCTGTCAAACACAGATCCTGGTGACCTCTTGGTTTCTTTTGGATTCTTCTTTGGGCATCCAAACACTCGATGGATTGTTCCTCTTATTGGCCTGGCCGATCGGCCTTGAGAAGGACACCATGGCCATGGTTACTGGGAATGGATTGGTGTCTCATCGATATCTCGGCTATGCTCTTATCGGCTAGCTTGAACCTACCCTCCTTGATAGCCTTTTGTATGGCCTTCACGAAAACTACGATTAATGTAGAATGGTTATATGAGTTGTGCCACTTACAGTATTTCTTGTTCATCAATTCTTCAGGAGGTGGAATCCGATGCCCCTCTAGCAGCCGAATTTGCTTGTCCTTGAGTAAGTAATCGAAAATCTGGTCCGCCTTAGTTATGTCAAAGGAGTACCCTGCCCTATCCTCTGTTGACTCAGTTTTTTTGGCCTTAGCGGCCTTCAATGTTGGGCAGGAATAGCTCTTCCCTTTGACTATCTCGGCTACCATCATATCAGCAGTGAGGTCAGCCATCTCGGAGTCAGATTCCTCCGCCTCTATAATAGAGACTAGATGGGGGCCCTTTCCTCGGCTAGCCCTTCGCTTTTCCTTTTCCTGGATATATTGCTCAACTCGGATGGCCCTTTCTCTCGCCAGCTTGATTCAAATCTGCGAGCTTGTCCTACTAACTTCTCCTTCATTTGCGGGTGCATGTTGTTAATCACCATGGAGGTGTATTCGGTTTGAGAATTGCACGCAGAACACTTCCCTGCTTTCTTTACGAATCTTTCAATATAATCGACCGAGCTCATCGACTTGCTTTGCCTGAGACTAGTTAGATCGGTTCCAGTAAATTGAGGTTACGGCGGTAAAATCTATCATGGAAACACCTCTCCATGTCGGCTGATTGCATCGAGTTTGGAGGTAAGGAGGAATACCAGGTGAACATTTGTCCCGATGAGTGATAATGGGAAAAGTTGAAGCTTGTGATACTCATTATTTGCTTTCACCACCTTTGGTGTGAAACGCCCTATGTGCTCCATGGTAGACTTGCCATCTTCCCCGAGAATATGGTGAAATCTGGAGTTTTGAATCCCCAGGAGAGGAACCATCCGATCCACCCATTCAGTGCGGTTTCTAAGCGGGACGGTCCAACGGCTTTAGCGTATCAGAAGTACTTCTTGATGGTATTTGCGATCATTTCGGGTCTATCAAATGGGAGGCTCCTGCCGATTATCTTGTGGATTAATTTGGCGCACTCGACCTTGGTCTCGAGGAGGAAGCTTTGTTGGAGCAATTACGAAGGTTAAAGGTATTTGATGGAACATTGCCTAGAGGTGGATTAGTAGTCCATTGTCGCTCTAGACCATATTCCCAAAACCTCCGACACGAGTCCCTAGAAATTGCGATGCATTCGGGGTAAAGGTGGAGCAGTGTTCCATGTCCGCTCTCCCCATAGTTGCGGTACCGTTCGTAGCATATTTGAACTTCTTGGAGGGTATGGCGTGGGGGTGGTTGCGGTTGGCGAGAATGGTGGATTGTTGGCATTCCAATCACGGATAGCTTCACTGAACCATAACCAGGGGCCATCGGTGCCCGGTCGGTTGTCCATATGAGTTTGCCTGCACAGTAGGGCCATGCGTTGGAGCACACGACATTACTGGCGGCAGACCGATATGTCCAACCGTGTTAATTGGCCTCCGGGCCATGTTGATCTGCCCATACTGCAGATTCGCTTGATCAGGTGGCATCACTTGCCCCCCAGCATGGGGTGGTACCCATGTATTCTGCTGATCACCGCACGTCTGGGTTGGTGGCCCTACCGGTAGTGGTATGGGTTGTGCCTGAAAAGGCCCAGTTTGAACCACATTCGGTTGAGGCTGCCAGACCTGACTGCCTTGTGCATGCTGGGTTTGCCCGTTCCCCCTGCCAACGCAGAACTAGCCGAGTGTTCACCTTGCTGTCCTCGGCTGCTCTCCATGTCTCTCGTCTTTGAACCTCGTTATGCACCATGGGTCGACAATATCGCCATTGTCTTGACACTTGGTACATAATGTCATGAATTCCCATATCAATCTGGCTCGATGAAAGAAGTGGTCATGACCACCGGAGCTTGTATTCTACGGGTTATTCATTTCTGCAGAGGTGTGCGAACCGGAATGTCTTCAACCGCTATGGGCATACCCAAGGTGTATGCTGACTCGTTGTTCTTGCGTGATGGGGTTCTTTTGGGATTTGAACTCGACTCCATGTTGTTGTTGAGTTTCTTTCCGGACCTCAGGTTCATATGCCAAGCGTGATCCTGCCCTAGAGAATCAAACATGTCCTTCGATTCACCTATGGTCCCACTGGGCGTGCCAAACTTATTTGCGTGGAAAAATCAGCCGAGGGATTCGGCTAACATCCAGCCGACAAATTGATTCCTGTTTAAGCGATTACACCGAGAGCGAACTCGATTCTCGATTATGGGTTCCCATTTGCTCGTAAAGCGTTGAGTGTGGTGAATCTCCGCTATGATAAGGCTAAGACTAAGATACATGAAATGGGCTAAGATAAATGCTGTAAAAAGCTGATAAATTGCAAAAGAAATAGTTGTTTGATTGATTCAGTGTGTTTTACATTTCTCATGAAGGTATATATATACAAAGAAAAAAAAACAAAAATGTAACCGCCTCTATCGGCCAATATGCGTCTGACGTTCATGGTCGACAACGAGCGATCGTGGGTGTCCTCAATTTGTTTCCTTATGCGTATCGTGGGTTAACCGCTCTCCCATCGGCTGGGCAAACGATTTATCACGTGCTAAATCCGTTGAAGACCTTCAAGGGCTAGTTTTAGTCATTTTGGCGCCAAAATCCATGACTTTTCATACTTAACCCTTGGTCGAGCTTCAAAGCTCTATACTAATCAACCATAGCTCAGCCGATGAGACCATAATAATCGGATATTTCCTTTATCCACATCGGCTAAACTATTTAATAATTGGCTGACCTTACGATGCTCCCTGAACTTCTAACATTTTCCTTTCTAACCTCGGTTCAATGGGACCATTTTTCGGCTACCAATCTGATCGGCTTATCCCACACATCGACTATTCCTTTCATCGGCTGTGGCTGATATTTTCTGGTGATAACACATAGCTATGGTCTTGGCTATACTGATGCAGATAATGGAAATAATTTCATAGTAATTTCTCACAAATGGTTCTGACTCTGATACTTTGTTCCAAATCTAAGTTGTGATATCCACCTGTAGGGGTCTCCAACTATTGAGTGGGTCACTTTCGTTTCCGGTCAACTTAGATGGTGAGTGGCCGCAATGGGTATCTGTAAAGTAACTCCGACGCCTAAGTCAGTGAATAATGGAGTAATAGAACGGTGATCATATCTTATTCATGATATTGTCTTCCTTATATATGGGTTGGTGTGGGGACCAATCCCTTTTGTCTAGACTCACTCGAGATCCCTCTTGTGGGACAAGCACTCTTCTGTAAAGGATGCATGAAGAACAAGGCTTATTTGACTGATATATACTATCAGCAAGCACTGCGCATGGTCTGTATGAGGCGCTTTTGTAGGTAGCTGAATGTGTGCGCGCACCTACTCGTGTAGTATAATTCACCATTCATGTTTGGCCTGAGAAGATCTTAATAAAAGGGACCCCACGTCTAAGGTTTACGGGCCTCATTCAAGTACAACTATAAGTACTTGAATAAGGTCATCACATAATAAGTCTGATATGATATGAACCTCCCACTATAACATAAATGAACATTAGCAACATTTGAAAAATGTTACTAAATTATGAAAAAATGTTGCTAATTGGTTTTAACAACACTTTATCAAATATAATATAAAGTATATGTCGCTAAAGGGTTTTAGCAATATTTTAACATGTAAAAGGTAACATCCTAAAAATGTTACTAAATTACCTATTTTGTAACCTTTTTTTTACCCCTTTTCTAACATTTAAAAAATGTTACTAGAATATGTTTTTGGCAACATTTTTTACCCTTTCTGTAACATTTAAAAAATTGTTACTAGTTAGTTATTTTGCAACATAAAAATATTGCTTAATTACCTTTTTGTAACATTTAAAAAATTAAATCTTGCAATCGCAAACACCTCACTCAAATATTTTTATAACATAAATGAAAAAATAAAGTAATTTATATATTACACTTGACTCAAACTTACATATAGTTTGTATTGTAATTTACAAATAAAAACGAGTCTCAATATTCATATCTTGAATGGACTAACAATATTTAAAGATCCATCGAAAGTGACCAACGAGACCAATAAAGAAAATGTTACTAAAAAGGATTTTCTTGTAAGAACATCAAGCAGAAATCTATTTTCTTTGCTCATGGAACAACGAGCAGAAATCTATTTTCTTTGCTCATGTGGCAACAGCCCTTTTTTGAACTAGATAGCATCTAATAAAAGCTTGTATCTTGATCGATCATTTCAGTGCACTAAGCGACTTTCATGCCTGAAAGTAAAAACCATATAGTCTGAAATCAAATGCTAGTAAAACATACAAAAAACACAACATAGATCAAGGTCATAAGGCCTAAACCATAACAAGTTACCCATTAGAAACAAAGAAATTGACAAAGTAAGTAATGAAATTGATCCTTACACAGCAGCTGGTGCGGCAGCTATGGCAGCTGATTCTCTGTTTCAGCAATATAGGATCTGAGTTAGACCTACCAGTGGGTGGAACAACATTTTTGAATAAAAATTGTGATACACTCAATAACAATGTCTCAAAAGTCATCAAAACACTTACCCCCCCCCCCAAAATAAAACCTTCCTTTGCTTTTTTATTTTAATTTTAATTAAAAATAAAACCAAACAAAATGTGCTATCATGGCCCAATCAAAAAATTTGAAACAAACACATTACATATGGATATGAAATACATTTAAAACTTAAGATTGAAAGTGTTACCTCATTCATAGCTGTCATTGCCTTAGTAGCACCTGCCATGCCAACAATAGAAGAATGGATGTGTGCATTGGCTGCACGAAATAACAAGCACACACAGTTAAAATAAGAAGCATAAAACAAGTACCTGCTGCTTAAACACAAGTACATAAAAAACATAAATCACAAAAAAAAAAACCACTTTAGTCAAGGAAGAGGATAATCAGTCTTAACTCTTAAGTAAATGTTCACTTGAGTTAAGGAAGAGGATAATCAGTCTTCAATAACTATTTGACATACTTCCAATTGTAATGCTCCAATTTCCCTCTCTATACCTGGGAGAAGTACAATATGTTAGGAAAGAAGGAAACATAGTGATGCCTAAAAACCCGAACTCAGGACCCATATCTCAGTCAGAAAAACACTCTAAAGACTCCAGCTTCTGCTACTCCAAACTGCATTTGACAGAAACAACAAAAGGCAGATAATATTCACTAGCAAAAGCTTCATTCATCTAAAATACTATTCAAGGTTGTACATTCCAAAATTATGACCTGAGCATATTTTAAGATAAGCAAATGCCTATTAAAGTATTAATTACTCTAAGGAGTCAACTAGTAAGCCAAGATGAAACAAAAGAAAGCTCCATCATAGCTCTTGAATCTTGGCCATGTGCTTAGAGGAGCAAATGGTCCACAAATGTACGACAGAAGTATATGGGAATCAATAAATCAAAAAAACTGATACAATATGGACCAATGTTGTCGATGGTGGATTAAGGCGCATAGCAGATTGCCAAAATCATGCCATAATTGGCCGCCTCAAAACGCCATATGGCGGATGGCGCCGTCATACAGTACAAAAATGATATAGCGGATTGCTCAAAAACCTCCACTGCAATCCGCCATAGCGCCGCCATGGCGGTTTTTTAACAACACTGATATGGATTATGAAAAGGCTACTAAGGGAATCTTGAGCTAAGTTAGACCAGCAAACAAGTTAATGGAAAAAGCTTATAAATCAAACAACAAGAATACAATTGAAGACTTATGAAATTCACCAAATCAAAGGACTGTAGAAAAGAGCAAAAGATCATTGATCTTGACTTATGTTGAACAAAAGATAGCAGAACAAAGTAACATACAAGCAAATCTCATAATATTAAGGGTTTGACACTGCAATTCAGGCCCTACCTTCAGTTTTGCCAGCAATAGTTGTTGATGAATTTGCAAACCTGGTAACAGAGAGCAAAAAGAATTAATTAACTATAATCACACTCAAAGCTTATATTATATTTATATAATGTAACAAATACTTCTATACTTGAATTTCTTCATGGAACCATAGAAACATATTATGATATGTACAAGAATGCTCTTGCTTTCCTTTTGTCTTCCTGAACATATGCTATTTATCAATGAGAAAAAAACTTAATAGAAGAAACAAAAAAAATGTTGAAATAATTATTGAGATCCATAAAATAGAAATCCTTAAAATCTGTAAAATGTAACCTTGTTGAAATAAGGAAGAAAAATCACTTGACCATTACTATAGCACAAATGTAATAGCCAGAGCTGCAACACGATCAATGACGACAACACTTTCAGCGGAGAATCCACCGGTGAAGATGGAATAGCCACCGTATCCAAATTAGGTATCATCCTGGTTGGGGGAAAATCGCAGAAATCAGAAATAAAAATTGGAGCTAGGGTTTTGCGAAGAAATATATACGTCGCAGTCATCGGAGGAAGAGAAATCACTATTTTCTCAGGTTTTGGAAGGAACGTTGGAAGCTCGGAAGAAAACAGAACTCGCTTAGATAAAAAAGGAAGAGGAAATCAAATACCAAATGCACGAAATTAATTACTTCATTGAAGAGAAAATCAAAGACAAAATGCACAAAATTACTTCATTGAAGAGAAAATTAAAGATGAAATGCATAAAATTATCTCACTGAAGAAGAAATGAGATATGAAGTTGAAAAATTTGACAGATAAGAGACCGAGAAAATGAGATTTGGAGTCGTAAAAGTGGAGAGAATGTGTTTCTGGGACTAGAGAACGAGAAAACGAGAGACCAAGAGTGAAAAAAATGTCTACAAAAAATATAAAAGCCAAATGTATTTCAAAATATTCATCTAACAACATTTTGAGCAAAAAATGTTGCTATGCCTCGTTTTCTACAAGTTTTAGCAATATTTCAGGGGGCGTTTGTTTCAGGTTTAGAATTATATACCCGAATGATATTCCTGGGAACCCAATTACCGGGAATAATATTCCCAAGAAATGTGTTTGGTATGTACTTGTTATTCTCAGGAATTTTTTTAAAAAGTTAATTAGTTTAAAAGTAAAAAATTTAAAATAAAAAATAAATAAAAAGAAGTGGGAAGTTATTGTTAATTATTTTTTATTCTTATGGGAATAAAAGATTCCCACCCCTCTATCATGGGAATATAACTTAGAGGAATCACGTGTAAATTTTATTCCCGGAAATAAATAATATCAGGGAATGATTTTTGTAAACTCGTACCAAATATAGAAATATTGTATTCCCAAACCCACATTCCCAAAAATATTGGTAGAAACCTTGAAACAAATACGCTCTTAGTGAACGTAAACGCCCAAACGTTGCTGAAAGTAGTAAATGTAGTAGTGTCCATATTATGCATTAACAAAACCAATTTGATCTAATCAAACTAATGATATCGCACTGTGTGGTTCGACTCAATTAGATATTGTTCATGTGTTACTCAAATTTACTTCTTTAATTTGTAAATACATGATTATATTTCCCCTTTTTTTTTACTGAAATTGTGAGCACAAAATGACTGAAATTATCTCTTTTTGAAGTCTTTCTTCGCTAATTTCATTTCTCTCAAAAATCATCTCGTCCCTTTTATGGATTGCAATTCTTTAATGTCTCTTTAAAACTGAAAATATAGCATTAAAAAAACTAGTTGGTTCCTTTTCTAAGAATCATCTATACAAAGGCCAAATGAAATAAGTTTTTTCCTAGACTTGTCAAACCATAATTTTTTTTTCTAATACGAATAATTTCATTTTATTTTTTATGGCAATCCACTTAATTCACCCTCATTATTATTTCTTTTCAATTTTGGTTTTGGATCGAAAATCTCATTCTTAAATGGCACATTTTGATAACCTTGCAAGACCCAGTTTATTCACCAAACGAGTAACACTTCTTAGGATTGGGCTTTTTTTTTTCGAACTATAACCGTAAAAAGGAGTGACTTCCGGTACCCATTTTTTTTCTTACAACACCTCACCCCCTCCCCCCTTTTTACATTCCGACAACTAGTTGCTAAAAACAAAAATCGCTTTCGCCAACTTAATTACCGGAATGTAAAAAAAAAAAAAATTATGGGTGCTGTAGCCGGAAGAGTGGGGTGGTGGAAGCCACTCCCGGGTAGAAACTCATAAGCCCTTGAGCCCAAACCAAGGATATCACGAACCTCGTGTACACACGAAAACCCACCCATTAATGCATTATTTTCACATACTAATTAAAAAATATATATATATATCGTTGTTTCCGAATCTAACGGCCAATAGCACTTGACAAATCCAACGGCCAATAATCACTCGATGCGCTCGATAACACTGTGCATCCACACGGCGCATGATAAGGTTTGCTCCCCTGTAAATGGTTATCGTTCTCCATTGGATGCGCTTTACTCCCTCCCTCCACGAGCCTCCCCGCCACTTCAATCTTCCTTTTTTTTTTTCTCCCAAAATAAATTTTACATTTTGTTATTGACCGTTGAGCTAACCTTCCTGTATCCCACGATCCCACCTGGTATGCTTTGTAATCATTTTAATTAATTTAGTGTTAAAATTCCAATCCCTGTTTTTATATTAATTTTGTTTTAACACTTGTGCTTGATTAACGGTTTGGGTTTATTTACACGCTATTTTTGTTTGTGGATTTGTTCATTTAGTTTTTGGGTGTGTTTCTCAGTGTATGAAATGGGGTTGAGATTGAATGAGATTTTGCATAAATGGGTTTGGATCTGTGAGAGCTAAGTATGAGTTCGTTAATTTTGAGGATAGTATAAATTTTAGGTTTTTTTTTTGGTTGGAGAGGAAGAGGGGGGGGTGAACCCCCATGAGATTTTTGAAAATTGAAGAATAATGCACGTGTGGTGGGAACTGGAAGTGGAGTGAGAGACTTAAAGCTAGTTATGTGAGAATATATTGTTATGGTTATAATCTTGCTGAATCACTTTTAAGCTGCCCTGGCAGATAAGTTCAGTTTATTAGTATGAACTATGCTTGGCTTTGGCGGAAAAACTCGCTTAAGCTGAATGGAATGTATCTGTATTTGGATTTGTAAGGTTTGTGGTACTTGCTTGATCCAGAGTTTACCCCCCGCGCGTGCGCGCTCTTTTTCCTGTTATCTATGCTGCAATTGTTTTTTCCCATTTCTCATTTGATTATTCACTTTATACATTATCAACTGAAGCTATGATATGAGTAAAGGATATAAGCACATGCATATCATTGAGCATTTAAGTAAGCTAGTGCCCTATATTTGAAGGTAAGTCAGCTTGGTGACTGTGTATTACTTGTTTTGATATTTAGAGAGGTGTATTAACCTTGCCAAGCTTGTAGTTTTTGGGGGAAGAATGAGTCTTCTCTCTACCAGGTTGTGCTCTCCAATTCCGGGGATGAGTTACATCTCAATGGAATAGAAAACTGAAAAGTAAAACAAACTATTGTTAAAAACATGGCATCTCAGAGCTTCAACTTCAAGGGTCTGCAACCTCCCTGTCAAAGACCCCGGCACTTTCTAAATGACTAGATGCCTCCTCTTATTTATATACATCATAGCCTATCACTCTAACTATCTCAGTCCAACTAGTCCTTAAGTAACCAACTAATTGATAGTTGCTTTGTCTGTTTGAGATGTTGGGTGTTAACAAATATCTGTTTGTCTCTTTTGGTCATCAAGTAATCTGATACTCTATGTAATGCTGATGCATAAAAAGAAAAAGAGTTTCGTACATTATATTCTCTGTTCTTAGGGTTGCACAATTGTGCAGTGAAAGTGCTTTCATGTGCCAGTCAATTCATTTTTTTACTCTGATATCATATGTAAGCTGATATCTTTTTCATTTGCCTGTCTTGCAGGTTTAATCATCTGCAAACCATTCCTGCTGTTATTACTGACCACAGAATGTCAGAAGGAACCAGTCTTGTGCTAGAATCATCTGAAAATGGCACAGATTTGTCTCAGGATGACATTGGTACAGTTGAGGAAACACCAGAGGAAACAATTTTGTCAAGACAAACTTCTGTGAACCTTGTTCCTTTTATTGGTCAAAGATTTGTCTCTCAAGAGGCTGCTTATGAATTTTATTGCAGTTTTGCTAAACAATGTGGCTTTTCTATTCGACGACACCGCACTCGAGGGAAAGATGGGGTTGGCCGGGGAGTTACAAGGAGGGATTTTACTTGCCATCGTGGTGGATATCCCCAAAATAAACCTTCTGAAGATGGGAAGGTGCAAAGGAACCGCAAATCGTCTCGCTGTGGTTGCCAGGCATACATGCGTATTGTGAAAAGGGCGGATTTTGATGTCCCTGAATGGCGTGTTACTGGTTTTAGGAACATCCACAATCATGAGTTGTTAAAATCCAATGAGGTGCGTCTTCTTCCAGCATACTGTCCAATATCACCTGATGACAAGAGTCGCATTTGCATGTTTGCTAAAGCTGGAATGTCGGTAAGGCAAATGTTGAGATTGATGGAGCTAGAGAAAGGTTTCAAACTTGGTTGTCTTCCTTTTACAGAGATAGATGTGAGAAACTTGTTGCAGTCTTTCAGAAATGTGGATAAAGATAATGATGCTATTGATCTGATCTCTATGTGCAAGAGATTAAAAGATGAAAATCACAACTTCAAGTATGAATTCAAGATAGATAGTAATAACAGGCTTGAGCAAATTGCTTGGTCCTATGGTTCATCAATTCAATCATATGAGGCATTTGGAGATGCTGTGGTTTTTGATACAACATACCGAGTAGAGGCTTATGACATGCTGTTGGGAATTTGGCTTGGAATGGACAATAATGGAATGATATGTTTCTTTAGTTGTGCACTTCTACGGGATGAAAATATGCAGTCTTTTTCATGGGCTCTAAAGGTAAGATAAGAAATTTGTGATGTAACTTAACTTGACAATTTTGTATTTGATTTCTTGATTGCTTGCTATCTAGCGTGGGCTTTAAATTGTTATGCCAAACCCGCAATTGTACTAGCTATTGATAATTTTGCCAGATAAAAGTCTGATGGTATTGTTCCTTTTGTTTCAATATCCATAACATATAATAAATATTAGGGTGTTGTCAACCTGTGCCCTTAAGGATTAAAAATAGCATTTATTACTCTTCATTAAATTCTCCTAATTATTTTAAGAAAAAAAATAGTAAATTCTATTAGGATTTTGAAGATAGTCGATGCTTGTATTACATTTAAGAGTTTCTACTTTTAATTCCTTAACATTAGCAAACCCTAAATATCAAAACAGCAAAGATTTATGTATTTTTTAAAAAAAATGTGATCCATTGCTTCTTAGATATGTGATTTTTTTTTTAACATGTGCTGGTTCGAGTGGAAAGGACTCGTGTCCTTGAAGCATGTGGTCGTTAGTTAGATCCTTGGATTCATGTTTATCGACAAAACACTGTTGGCGTATCAGCCTTTGGCACCTGAAAGTATCCTAGGAGAATAGTCTCTTGCCTATTGAGTAGAAGTATACTTTACTTTGGGAAACCAAAAATGTGTGTATGTGATTTATTTTTCTTGATAGAAGAATAATAATGACCACATGAAATCCATTGACTGATGTTTTTGTGCCAATATTTGTACAGCAAATTTCCTTTATATGATGTTTATGAGATCCGATTGATTTGAGATTTTTTTGTAATTGACATTTATGCAGGCATTCTTGGGCTTCATGAAAGGAAAGGCTCCACAAACAATATTGACTGATCATAACACATGGCTGAAAGACGCTATTGCTACTGAAATGCCTGAAACTAAACATGCCTTTTGTATATGGCATATTCTTTCTAAGTTCTCTGACTGGTTTTCTTTACTTCTTGGATCACAATATGATGAGTGGAAAGCTGAGTTCCATCGGCTCTATAATTTGGAACTGGTGGAAGATTTCGAAGAAGGCTGGAGGCAAATGGTCGATAAATATGGACTCCACATGAATAAACATATTATTAGCCTATATTCATTAAGAACATTTTGGGCTTTACCATTCTTGAGGCGCTACTTCTTTGCAGGATTGACCAGTACATGTCAGTCCGAGTCCATTAATACTTTCATCCAACGGTTCTTGAGTGCCCAATCTCAACCAGATCGCTTTCTAGAGCAAGTCTGTGATATATAACCTCTTTCCTTTAGTTTTATTTATTGGTATGCTATGCCATATTTAACTATCATTTTCTACAGGTGGCTGATATTGTTGATTTTAACGACCGAGCCGGAGCAAAGCAAAAGATGCAAAAGAAACTTCTGAAAGTATGCCTCAAAACAGGTTCACCTATTGAATCCCATGCTGCCACTGTACTCACTCCTTATGCCTTAAGCAAACTCCAGGAAGAGCTAGTTTTGGCGCCGCAATATGCATCCTTTCTGGTTGATGAAGGTTGTTTCCAGGTCAGACACCACTCTCAGACAGATGGAGGCTTCAAAGTATTTTGGGTTCCTTGTCAAGAGCACATCAGCTGCACCTGCCATCTGTTTGAGTTTTCAGGCATCTTATGTAGACACGTGCTACGTGTCATGTCAACTAATAACTGTTTTCACATCCCGGATCAATATTTACCTGCCCGTTGGCAAAGCAATGGTTCGTCTTCTGTTAACCATTTTCGGGGTACAACTAGCAGGGATCAACCTGACAAGATACAATTTTTGGAATCCATGGTTTCAACACTTTTGATGGAATCCATTGAAACCGAGGAACGCCTTGATGTTGCTTGTGACCAAGTTTCCAAGGCGCTATCGCGGATCAAAACCCTTCCTAGGTCATCACATGGGGTAAATGACATTGCTTATAGCTATCCATCAGATTCATTGATCCTGCCTGAGGTAGAAGATACTGATGGAATGATTCATGGTTTTACAATTGCAAATCCCCATGATTCTATCGCTCTAGAAAAGTTAAAGGAGATAAGGGCAAGAGATGGAGTTGATCTGACTAGGAAGCGTAGGCAGTTCTCAGCATCATTATGTGCACAATATGGACATGATGGATCTGATTGCTCAATAATGGCTGGTGATAATATGAGTGGTGATGCATTAGGGTATTTGTAATGATAGTTTTGATGTACAAAATAAATGCATTTTTTTGGGGGGCGGGGGGGGGGGGGGGAGGTTTCTTAAATGCATTTTTTGTTTAATGTTATTTTCCCTCCTTCACTTGTTTCCTCCAATTCAGTAATACACAGTTTGTCTACCGCTCTTTACATGAGAGAAGACTTCAGCCCTATGCATTAATTTTGTCATCCTTCAGAACTTTGATTTACCTAAATGTATAAAGTCCTGTTTGGATAGCTTATATAATAAGACATTTTCCTAAAAATTCTAATGTGAAAAGTTGTTTCCAAATAAGCTAATTTTGTGTTTGGATTATATTTGGTCATAAGTTCTTTTGATAGCTTGTACATAAGTTGATAACAGAGAAACTGTTGGAATAAGCTTTTACATAGTAGCTTTTTTGAAGTCAAAAGCTAAAAAATTAAATTATCGAAATACTTTCTAAATTAAAAAAAAAAAGGTTATTTCTTAAACATATATAGCTTGTGTTTGGATTCGCGTCGAACTCTATGAGAGAAGACTTCAGCCCTATGCATTAATTTTGTCATCCTTCAGAACTTTGATTTACCTAAATGCATAAAGTCCTGTTTGGATAGCTTATATAATAAGACATTTTCCTAAAAATTCTAATGTGAAAAGTTGTTTCCAAATAAGCTAATTTTGTGTTGGGATTATATTTGGTCATAAGTTCTTTTGATAGCTTGTACATAAGTTGATAACAGAGAAACTGTTGGAATAAGCTTTTACATAGTAGCTTTTTTGAAGTCAAAAGCTAAAAAATTAAATTATCGAAATACTTTCTAAATTAAAAAAAAAGGTTATTTCTTAAACATATATAGCTTGTGTTTGGATTCGCGTCGAACTCGGCAAACTCGCGTCCAGATGTAATTACACTGTGATTTCATCGAAGCTACAAAGTGTAGCTTCTGCAACACCGTGATTTCTCACTGTGATTCCACCAAACTCACCATCAATCCAAACACACGAATATTTGTGCTCTGTATTCAAATAGGCTCAAATACTTTTGCTTACGCTTTTGTGCGTATAACCATAACGGTTGTGTTTCTGTATTCTAGATTGTGCACAAGTTGTAGGCGGGCAATAAAGGTTGGTATGCTTGTAAAATACTACCTCCTTTTGACTAAATCACATAAATTAAGAAAAATAATTAGTGCATTAAATTTGTCAACAATATGTATTGTTTTTCTAAAATCACCCTTCAATTATTAGGACTCATATTTTTCCAAGACTCTTAAGAAAGAGAAATGGTTAACCATTAATTGAAGGTATTATTGTAAAGAAATAATTAATACATCTAGTAATTTGAAAATTGTCTTATAAAAAGGGATAAGACTTTTTTCTAAAAAGATCTTATATATAGGGACGGAGGTAATATGTTGTTTACTAGTACTGAGGACCCATAAAACGCACGGGAAGAAGTTCGTTGAAGAATTGTTTCGTTTGAGATATAACGATATCGTATATACATCATAGTACAATATTAATCTAGTGAAAAATTTCATTAGGTAGGTATTAAAAATGTTTAACCAACGTTTGTCTTCAAATTTGTATACAAAACATAATAGCAAATATATAGAAAACTCAAAAATCAATGATCTAAATAAACTCGTGCGCGAAGGTAAGAGTGGGAACAATTGTAATACTTGAATCTCTCTGCAAAGTTGCTGCAAAAAAAAAAGAATCGTTAATATGAAACAATATGAACGCAAAAGAGCAACATATAGGATATAATTAACGTGTTATAAAATTGGCATTTTGTATGAGAATAGTCAACATCTTACCATTGTGGATGATATCATTGAATAATTGAAAAAGTCACACGTATAATAACGGATGCTTACATGTGAAGATTAAACCATAATTCATGAATATAATTATAGAGAGTACAAATCTAGCATAATTTAGGGTAAATGATCAAGCACCAAACATTAAAAAGGGTATGCTCATTTGTTTTTCAAAATATACTATCAGTTACTGTGGCTGATAATTTTGTCAACTGATTTCCTGAAGACATTTGACTCGTCTCCTGAATTGCATCAATATTTCACAACCCTAAGGAGGCACATCGTTTGACTTGAGGTCGTATGATAAGTCATTCAACTATTTATTCACTGCATGAATAAGCTTTTCAACTCAAGGTTTTTAACATTAAACCTCAAATTTATAATTGACTCCAATAGCCCATTTGCTATTAACATTGACTCTAGCAGCCCATTTGCTAGAAACCAAACAAAACCTCAATTCCTACATGAATTCCGAAAAACAACTCTGATGCCAAAATATTCTGCTATATACAAAACATACTTCCAGACTTCAAGAAAATAAGCTCCAAGCTTGATAGCTAAAAAACAAAAATGAAGGTCAATTGAATTCTATAATTTCAGGCCAAGAAAGAAAGAAAACAATATACAGACTTCGAAGTTGTATGGTTTCCAATTGCCTTCTTGCATTCTTCTTTCACCCCTAATTTGAAACCCAACCTAGCCCACGTTCAAGCAAAGGAAACCTATCTGTGAAGATGAGGACGTGGTGGAGAGATAGAACTGATGAGAGAAGAGAGACAGAGATTGAGGCTTGTTTTTGAATTTTTTGGGGGGATTTTGAAATTTCAAAGTTTTAGAAATACCCATCAGACGTAGAGGAAGGGACCGAATTTTTGAAAGCTTTAGAAAAAGGTGGCTTTTTTTTTTTTTTTTGCAGTCTTGCATTGTGCAGTGTGGATTTTTTTTTGTTTTTTTTTTGCTTGCGGTGTGAAAAAGCTGGCCGAAATTTGTCCGCTTACCATATGCGCTTACTTTTCCAGCTTAATATTTGTCCGTTTATGTTTGTCTTATGCTGGTACTTGTTGGAAATTAATGGGTTTTCTCTTTTACCAAAAGAGATATGAAAAAAATAATTAAAAAATACTGATGTGGCAAAACATAGCCTATTGATTGACATGTGTAAAAAAGACTTATAAAATGTTTTGATCGTGTATAGTATAAAGATTTGCTACGTGTTGTATGCTCTTTCTCAGCATGAAGACATGGCTGGACGCATATGTGGATCGTTGAAAATTTCTGACAATTTCCAATAATCTTTCTTGAATTTGATAGCATTATGTCTACGGAAGGAATGTCAACGGGAGGGTTTATATATAAGAGGAAGCGTGTAAGATAATAATATTGGTGAGTGGGGTAAATATCCATCATTTAATTTTGAGAAAAGTTAATCCGACAACTGAAAGTTGTCGGACACCGTATTATTATACGGTCGTTTGCTTTTTATTTTTATTTTTTAATTTTTTTCGTTTTTGGCACACAAGTCGAGACCGAGCTTGTGTATGTGTCTTCTATGATGTCGATACTTGTTGTTGATTTACTGATGTTGGTTTATCAGTGCTCTTTAATTTTATATGGATGTTTAATACTATTAGTTTTAGTTAAATCTATTCTTTACCGTTGACGTAACTTAGAAAATTCATTTGTTTTAGCTGGAAAAAAAAATACTAATTTTTATTATATTTAAAAAAATTTATTTTTAAAAAGAAAATACTAAAACAGTTTTTATTTACCATGTCAAAAAAAATCATTTTTATGTTATGCTTGGTACTCTTGAACCAATTTTTATGTTGGACCAAAGAAAAAAAAAACATTTTTTATGAAATCTAAGGATGGGAACACAATAACTGGGATCGGAATGATAATTTTTATAATTTTCTCTTTGCAAAACAGATGATCATTCTCATAGAGTACTAGTAATGCACTTTATTAATTGATCAGTTATTGTAATACATTATAAGCTATTTTACAAAATTTGCTTATTTAACTACTCCTTGATTTGCTTGCAAATGAATTATCCTGATTACTTCTATATCTAATTCTACATTAAACATGTTAATATCATAAGCAAGCATTAGGATTCCTTATTACAATATGGAGTTATACATTTTGGGGCACTGCCATACCTATTGACTTAATCCGCAGAATTAATCTTGATCTCCCAGAGAAACTTTACTGAGTCTACTTGGCAACGATTTGGCACTGTTGTTAATTGCAATTTTTCTTTTCCCATTTCTGCGTAGATGAGACTTCAAGATAGCTCTCTTTGCTAGCTCTTTCCCTAAATTGGATTTGTTTGCGCCATTTGTAGCACCAATTTCTTGATCTGAAGAGAGTCCTTGGTTACTGCTGCTAGAAGAGGCCTTCTCTGAAGCCATGGTTTTGGACACAGAGATAGATATTATTGAAGAATGGTAATGAGGCGTTAGATTTTTAAGGTGGTTTTCAGAGACACTTTCCATGACTTGTCATGCATGACACGCAAGAGAATATGTGTTGGATGGCAAAGAGGTTAATGGGGTGCAAAAAGAATCACTTGTTAAAAAGTTCATGACTCGTGGAATAAATTTGTTTATGCTGTCTTGTTGAATATTACTCTTGTATATGAAGAAATTGAATTCAATAGTTCGATGTGGCATTGGATGTTTGGTTATTTGCGAAGCAAGTCTATGCTCTATATACTATTGAAGATGCTTACAGAGATTTTTATTTATTTATTTTGGTTACAGTCTTACAGATTACAGAGAGATACTTCAATCCTGCATTTGACTGTTTTGTCACAAAAATATATCAGAGGGTACATACATACATGTTAAGAACTATGCAGCTAAGCTTGTGATTTTCATTGGTTGATAATGTTGGGAAAAATACATATACCACAGATTGAGGACAAAAAGACACACAAATATGCTACCACTTAAAAAATAGGGAAATGGACAATACCAAAGAAATAGGGAAATGATAGTAAGTACGAAAACCGAAAAGCACAAAAAGTTGCGAACAATATTAACAGTTGGATTTCCTTATTATTATTATTATTATTATTATTATTATTATTATTATTTATTTATTTATTTTTTAAAAACCACACCCTTTTCTATGAGTCAAATTCGTGATGCAATCTCTTCCGCACCAACTTAGCATCGCTCCAAAAAATAATAGAAGACACATGAGTTATGGATTTTGGCATATCTTATCTACGTCCACCAAAATGCTTCATCAAATTATCTACTATCTCAAACAAGATTATAAGTTTTGTTGAAACTTGACAACCTATCCTACGACGTGTACCACTATAAATGTTGTATGTGATGTGATATCAGAAAGTCTCACATTGCCTAGTCCTCAAACCTTTTAAGAGTTTACAAGTTACTTTGGGCTTTGGACTTTCAAACAAGCTAGTGAAAGGAGTGGACTCACACACACAAGCATTGAGACTAATGTGAATAGATTGATAACCACATCTCGCAGGTCATTAATATGAGATATCAAGTCTTTACACAGATACATGTATCGGAGTAATAGTGTACTGATTTATGTGAGTAATAGTTATGAGTGTCATAAGCACTTCTCAAGCTATCAAACATGTAATATGGTAGTAAAAAAGGTAGCAATTGGATATAAAATAAGCCACGCAGAGGAATAAGAATGATCTAGATGTGCTTCGTCCTTCCTATATAACGAGAGCTATATTTTTTGGCCTCTCAATAGAATAGGACAATAACATGCATGACCATGCTAAAATGAGTCAAAATGATATATATTGAGCTTATTTCTTATTCTGTGTCTACTCGAGTATCGAGCAACGAATAGTTGGATTATAGAAGGATGACACAATTAATGTCTTAAGCTCAATTAAGATATATGAACAAAGGGACAAAATTGCACAACATTATTGGTCGTCGTAAGGTTATGTCAAATCACTAACATCTCATTACTTTGGTAACAATGATGTATTGCTACCACTCGTTGTTTGTATTATTAAATACGATTTAATACTACTGTCAATGTTATAATAACCTATATATAGGGTCACGCACATAGAACAAATTAATTGGAGAGAAGAGAAATTAAGTCTTTCTCTCATATTGACTCATAAACGTATGATTTTAAATTTGTTAAATGCTAGGTCAGAATATGGAAACTGAAAATGGGGCATAGTTTTATTTTAAATACAATGTTAAGACTAAGTGTAAGACACCAAAAACCCTAAACTCATTTCTGAACCCTAGTAATTAGCTAGCACTGCGAGACAACTCCAACTCCAACGAGCGTGAGAGGTTCATGAATTTGTGACATCATCTTAAAATTTTGAAACTCGGGGACATGCTCATTCGCCCGCCTTAGTGGGAATTTTCATTGCGGTTGGTTTTAATCTGTTATTCCCAACATATCTAAACAAACAATAATTGCTAGATCTTCTAAGGAGTCAGAGTTTAGAGCTCTGGAGTTGCTTATAGTAAAGCTTGGTAGTTGAGAAATTTTTTGGCAAACATTCCTTTAGGAATATAACCAACCCCATCAGTGTGATGCATTGTGATAGCCAATCCGTAATATTGGTCGGAAAGAATAAGACTTTCAATGACAAAAATAGACATGTATAATGGAAACATAATGTGATATAGCAATTTCTAAAAGATGGAATAATATCAATTGATTATGTGAAGTCAGAAATAAAGGTGGTCGGTCCTCTGACAAAGCCCTTGGGGAGGAAATCAATATGTAAAACATCGAGGGAAATGAGACTTAAGCCATCTCATGTGAACTCGACCTTTATGATTTGAGATCCCATGAAGAAGGTACAATGGATAAGAACAAGTCATTTGTTAATTATGCTAGCACTAAAAAATTATTTTTTTGTTTTTGTTCTTTTTCTATATGGTGTGATAGACACTACATTGTTAAAGTGGTAAGATTAACTAAGAAATTCCTTTTTCGACCTTTCTTTTGTTTTTCAACTTTTAAAATGTGTGGGGGATTGTTCTATGTCTTGTGATATTTAAAAAATGGGAAGTCTCATGTGACCTACTCTTCAAACCTTGTGTGTGTTTATAAGTTATTTTGGGTTTTGGGCTTGCAAATCAGCTGGTGAAAGGAGTGGGCTGGCGTGAACATGCTACGACCAAATTGTGTGGTTCTAGTGCAAAACATCTTAGGACATTATTAAATGCACTCCACCTGTTGAGTACACCCCTATTTTGTCATTTGACCAAAATATTTCTTAAAAAATGCAAAAGCTACCGAAAATTAGAATTTTCGGTAAAAAGAAAAAATCCTTTACCAGAAATTTGTATACCAAAAATTTGAATTTTCGGTAAAGAAATTTTTTTTGTAAAAAGTTAATATAAATTAGTAATTTATGTTACACAAATAAAATTTTGTGTACCAAAAATTCGAATTTTTGATATAAAAAAAATTTGTATATCGAATATTCGAATTTGCCGTACACAAAATTTTTGCCTTTGCTGCAACATGAAAACTTTGTGTACCATAAATTCAATTTACGGTATGCATCCAACACAAATTCAATTTACGGTACAAACGTTCAATTTACGGTAAAGAAATGTCACATTTCACATCGCCTGTGCGCAACATTCTTTTTTTTTTTTGTCGGAAAAGAAAGAGGGACAAAATTCAGCAAAAGGGAAAAATTTGTTTACTGAAAATTCGAATTTCTGGTATATATTTATATACCAAAAATCCAAAATTTTGGTATATAAAATTTTTATTTGTGTACCAAAAATTGATAATTTACAGTATTTTTTCACAAAAGAAATTTCTTTACCAAAAATTCAAATTTTTAGTAAATTTTTTTTTGTTACCGAAAATTCGAATTTCCTGGAGCTTCACAGGTTTTGTGACTTTTTTAAGAATATTTTGGTCAAATGATATAATTGAGAGGCACAGTACTCAACAGGTGAGAGATGTATTTAATAATGGCCAACATCTTATTTGCCCCCTCTGCGCATGATTATGGGCTCAAAAGCCTTTTTAATTCTTCAATTATTTTTGTGAGATTGAAATTAATTTTGAGAAAACTTATCTGAATACCTTGTTATTTGGCAGTTTACTTTTTACTTAGCCTTAAATGAATTTAGTCTTTAAACCGACTAGATGCCTTATTTGATATTGGCTTACTTGTTTATCCTTAAAAGGTTATTTACACGTGTTGTCCTACTATTGCTTTTTCCAGTGTCTACTTTATCCTTATCTAAGAAAGCTTATCCTAGTCTGATTTAAATTTATTGTTTAGCATTAACCATTCGCATTTATAAACCTATAAATTTCCCTTCGACTGTCAACTCGAGGCTATGTTTGGTATGTAAAAAAGTGGGAGAAAAGAAAGTGAGAAAAAAGAAAATTTATTGGTTAAAGTGTAAAATTAATGATGTGTTATATTATTATTGGTCTGTCACATTTATCAATGCATCTTTTTTACACTTTACCAAAAACTTTCTTTTCCCTCTGTTTATACCTAAAAATATTCCTTAGACTTAGCCAAAGCCAGCCACCGTCGAATGGATCAAATAGCCGATTGGGTGTCAGCCGAATTGCACACAGTCGAATTTGCAGCTAATAAAGCCAAAAGCAGGAAACCAAGAGCTAGGCAAGGGCCTTAGGCTTATTGGATTAATTTGAAGATATTGGGCCTATTGGGCTAGCGTGAAGTCATTCACTGGGTCAGATTCTTGAATTGCTCCATGAGTCGAAAGTTATGGAGATTGATTTTGAATTAATTTAAATTCAAAATTAATCAAATTCAGAATTATCTCCAAGTTTTTAGGAGTGGCGAGGAGCAGAAGGATAAGATCCACGCCAAAGCAGACGTTATCGAGACGTGGCCATGATGTGAAGTGGCGCCTAGATTTTAGGATCGTGGTTAGTGGCATATGGCACTACTCACCAATAATCACAACTAGGAGTTTATCAATGTTAGCCAGCTGAACGTGGCAAATAGGGGTAGTTCTTAGTTGTTACTATAAATACCCAAGTTGTAAATAATTTTAGGGACATCAATCAATCAATCAAACAACTTATTTTTCGTTCAAGCTTTTATTCAGTCGCATTTATGTTTACCTTTATGTCCCAGTTTTTATCTTAGTTCATCGACTTAAATATTTCTGGAGTGAGTTAAGGGACCCATAGCTAAGGAACAGAGTTCCTTCCTTGGCGTAATCGCTTGAAGAAAAGGGAATCACCGTTTTGGAATTCAGCCGATCTGCGGCTAATTGGTATTCCATACAACAAAATTGGCACGCCCGGTGGGACCCAAGGTGAACGAATCAACACATTCGAATCCCCAGGTCAGGATTACTATTGGCGTATGCACTTGCGTTTGGGCAAAAGTTTGAACAATATGACTGCAAAAAGCAATCCCAGGAAACTGACTGAAGGAAGCCCATCCCGCGGAAGCAATGTTCCACCAGCAGAGCAAATACAAGTGGAGATAGGAGCTGAAACTCAACCCAACGAGCCCAATGAGACCCCGGTGGTGATGACCACTTCGTTTATACGCCAACAACTAGATTTGGGAATCAATGATATCATGTACCAAGTGTCACAACAGTTGGCCGATATTGTGAAACCCATGGTACATAACGGCAAAGAAGCCAGTGAGGAAATAGAGGCTAAGAGGGCTCACGCAAGTGAAAGCTCTATCAATTGCTATCCCAACGCAGTGGGGTACCCTACCCAGCAGGACTCGTCACCCAAATGAGTGCGGCTCCAGCGAGACTAATTCAGGTTCAAATGAACATGACTCGGCAGTGCAAAGAAAGTTGACTACCTACATTCAGCGAGACCTACTCAGGTTCAAATTAATATAATCTGGTACCTTTTAATCCAAGTAATTCCCAAAGATGGTGCTTTTGCCACGTTGAACACTGGAGGTCAACAGGTGGCGAATGACATGACTAACCAGGCTAATCTTCATTTTGGACAGGTGCAGATGGCTAGGAGGCCACCGGATGCAGTGGGACCGATTGGTATGCCGCAAGCTATGCCATGTGCTCAGCCTTATGGTTTTGCTGTGCAGGCGACTAACCCACAGTACACTGGGGGGCAAACTCTTGGCCCAGGAATGGGTGGTACAAGACCACCTGGGGGATATGCAGGTCAGCAGTCATGGAACAATGTTCCACCTTTATCGGCTAACCTTCCAGTCTTTCCATCCTATCCTGAAGGGTCTGCAGGCGCTCAAATGGGGTCAACTCCTCCAAGGGCACCTGGTTTGATGGCAGAGCAGTCATGGGGACAGATCCCACCTCTACCATTTAACACAAGTGTTCCTGGAACTCAATACAGGGCACCTGGTGAAGGGAATATGGAGCAGCCATGGGGGGTTTACCCACCTCCATCGTTTAATCAACCAGGCTACCCCAATCCTCCAGAACAAGTATCCCAGGCACATCCCCCAACTTGGAGACAGCAACCACAAACGGCTGCTCCTAACTTGGGAGAAGTGAGGCCAGGGGGTTCATAGTTGCTAGACCCAGCCATCATTGCAGACACCATCAAAAAATACTTTAGGGTGCAGCTGAAGCCTTTGGATCGTCCGATCTATAGGAAACCATACCCTGAGTGGGTGGATAGATTGGTGCCTCTGCCCAGAGGGTATAAGACTCCAGATTTCGCTACTTTCTCCGGAGAGGATGGCAAATCGACTATGGAGCATGTAGGCGTGTTTATCGCCCAATGTGGTGAAGGGAACCAGAATGAATATCACAAGTTGTACTGTTCCCCTTGTCACTTAATGACAAAGATTTACATGGTATTCCTCTTTACCACCTAATTCCAAACAAACATGGTCGATATGGAGAGGTGCTTTCATGATGATTCTCATCGCCCCAACCTCAAGTCACTACGTGACCTCATGAACCCGAGACAACGAGGTAGATGAATCGGCCGATTTTGTGGAAAGGTTCAGGAAAATGGCTGGGAAATGTTCAGTGCAATTCCCTGAGACAGAATATGCAGCCATGGCCATTAGCAGCATGCATCCTCAACTCAAGGAAAAACTAGTAGGCCAAGCTTGCACTGACCTAAACCAGTTGGTCTCAAGGGCTATACGCATTGAGCAGTTTATCCAGGAGAAGGAAAAGAAGCGAGCCAGTAGAGGAAGAGGTCCTCAGTTGGTGTCCATTGTAGAAACTGAAGACTCCGATGATGATTCAGCCGATTCCACGGCGGACATCATGGCAGCTGAAATAGTGAAGGGTAAAGGTTATACCTGCCCTGCCCTAAGAGCTGCCAAAGGAAAGGAACCAAGTTCAGGAGACGGCAAGACAGAATACTCCTTTGATATCTCCAAGGCAGACCAGATCTTTGACTACTTGCTTAAGGATAGGCAGATTCGGCTGCTGGATGGGCACAAGATCCCACCTGCTGAGGAGTTAAAAGATAAGAAATACTGCAAGTGGCACAACTCTTATAATCATGCGACTCTAAATTGCATGGTTTTCAGGAAGGCCATTCAGAAGGGGATAAAAGAGGGGAGGTTCAAGCTTGCGGACAAAGGAATCGCTGAAATGACAGTGGATACTGATCCATTCCCTGCCCTTGGGATAAGCATGGTCTCATTCTCAGGAGTCGATGACGAAGGACCCAGCCACAAGCACAGGATATCTGTACAACAAGTCTGGAGGCCAAAAAAGGGATCAGCCGACTCAACCCATATTGATCGACTGAAACCTCAGGCTGCCAGGATTTCTGTCTTTGACAGATTGGGAAAACCCCAACCAGAGGTAGGACATAGGCAGGGGGCAAGCCACCTAAACCAGGTAGGCTCACCCAGGAATTAGTAAAACAGTACATTACACATGGCCAGGCCCTAACCGGGAAACCTGACAAGGAGAAGAGTAAGGCACCCATTGCTAAAACTGGGGGGCAAGATCGGCTAACCCTCAGAGAAAGTGGTAGGCTATCTTTGCCCAAGGTGGATGAGGAACCTGTCCCCAAGGATAAAAGAAGGGTAGCCGAGTTCACTGTAGAAGGGGGCATGTCTTCCTTGAAGATAACAGTAAGGAATGATGAAAAGTTGAGGACTCAGAGAATGTTAAAACCTCCGGCTAACGTCAAAGAAGGGCACTGGTTCTTGAATAAGTATGCCAAAGATAAAAAGGCAGTACCAGCCGTACTATCAAGAACTCAAAAGAGAAGGATGCAGAGAATGAGGTCCGTCCAGAAGATGAAACAAACTCTGCAGATGATAGCCGAGGTAAAGAACAGTGAAAAGAGCGAGATTCCCTTAGAAACTGTGAATGAAGCACTGGATAAGGCCTTCCCAAAGCTGGAGGCTGAGAAAGCTGGGAAAGAGGAAGTGCCCGAAAGTATAGAGCCGATTACTGAACAGGAACCTGTTCCTAAAGCAGAGGGTCTTATCGCCTCAGTCGACGTAGGCGAAGAGGCAATCATTATAGAAGGTTCAGTAATCCCAGAGAAATATTGGGAGCAGGACGATATCATGGAAGATTCTTTGTTGGATCTCCTGTTCAATGAAGAAGCTGATGGCCTACTGGCTGAGATAGAGGCTATTAGCTTATTCCCAGAAGAGTTTTGGGCAAACAACTCACAACCAGGAGGTTTGGAGGGAGACATGTTTGCCGAGGAGACAGAATGGGCCACGTTAGCCGATACACCGGCTGATGAGGTTACCAAGGTAGTGTTTGAGAAACCTACAGAAGAAATGGTAAAACATCTGAAGCCCCTTTATATCAAGGCCTATATCAACGGGAAGATCTTTGGAAGAGTTTTCGTGGACGGAGGGGCTGTGCTAAATGTCATGCCTGTGACGACCATGAGGAAACTTGGAAAAAGTCTTGAGGACCTAGTCCCTACCAACATGAAAATGTCTAATTTCCTGGGGGAACCTTCCAGAGCACTTGGAGTCTTGATAGCCGAAGTTACGGTAGGCCCCAAAACCATCATAGCAGCTTTCTTTGTGGTTGATGGCAAACATTCCTATAGCGTAATCCTGGGAAGGGATTGGATTCATACAAGTCAGTGTGTTCCTTCCACACTTCATCAGAAGCTTATGTTTTGGGTTGGAGACAATGTTGAGACAGTCGAAGCAGACAAGAATCCTTTTTCGGCTGAGGTAAAAATGCTAGAAGCCTTATTCTATTCCCCACACCTAGGTCCTATTGCCATCCCAGAGGATTATGAAGAAGGCGCCTGGAGAGCATGCAACCTTACTAATGAGGGATTCAAGCTAAGATCTCAGGCCGAGCCACGACCTAATGCGCAGGCGATTAATGAATAGGGCACCACAGGTACTCGAAGACCTTTTGGGTCGGCTAGAAATCTTTAAGGCCGAGTCCAAAGTGATGGATGCCATGATGGAAAACTATGATACTGAAGAGGAAGAGGAGGTCCTATTCTCCAAGGAGGAAGGTGCGGCAGCTGAGCCTGATAAGGCGTATGCAGCTGAGCCTATGGAATTGGACTCCCCTCTTCACAAGACGGCTCCTGCTTTTGAGGCAGATGATCCTTTAATTGAGATCGATTTGGGTACTCCAGAACAACCCAGAATCGTGAAGGTGAGTGGGTTGCTTCATGAAGACAAACGGGGTAAGATAGTCGAGTTAATCCAGCAATACAAAGATTGCTTTGCCTGGAATTACTTCGAAATGCATGGTCTGGCGAGGAAACTGGTGGAACACAGGTTGCCTATCAAAGCAGGATACAAACCTTTCAAGCAGGCGCCTCGCAGGTTCAATCCCCAGTTGATGCCTCAAATTAAAGCTGAAATTGAAAGATTACTGAAGGCAGGCTTTATAAGAACAGCCAGGTATGTTGAATGGCTATCTAATATAGTCCCTGTCATCAAGAAGAATGGCCAGATAAGAGTATGTATTGACTACAAAAACTTGAACTTGGCCACTCCAAAGGATGAATACGCTATGCCTGTGGCTGACATGTTAGTCGATGCGGCAGCCACACATGGTATTCTCACATTTATGGATGGATACTCAGGGTATAACCAGATCTTTCTAACGAAAGAGGATACTCACAAGACAACCTTCAGGTGCCCAAGAGCATTGGGGATCTATGAATGGGTGGTCATGCCTTTCGGGCTCAAGAACGCAGGAGCCACTTATCAAAGGGCCATGAATTCCATTTTTCATGACTTGATCGGCAAGACCATGGAAGTGTACATAGATGACGTGGTTGTCAAGTCTGAGGGTTTTGAAAGCCACCTAGTAGATCTAGAGCAGGCCCTAAAGAGGATGCGAGCCCATGGGCTAAAAATGAATCCTGCCAAATGTGCTTTTGGAGTGGCAGCTGGCAATTTCCTAGGATTTTTGGTCCACCATCAAGGAGTAGAAGTAGACAAGAACAAGGTGAAAGCTATCCTGGAGGCCAGACCTCAAAGGAACAAGAAGGAACTGCAAAGTTTGATTGGCAAGATCAATTTCCTAAGGAGGTTCATAGCTAATTCGGCTGGGAAGATAAAGGCTTTTTCCCCTTTGCTGAAATTAAAAGGATACGGAGGATATGGTATGGGGGAGAGAGCAACAACAGGCCTTTGATCAAATTAAGCAAGGGTTGGCCAGACCTCCTGTGCTAACACCTCCGGTGTCAGGAAGGCCATTCAAATTGTATATAGCTGTAGAAGAAGAGTCAATCGGCTGCCTGCTCGCACAGGATGCTGATGATGGGACTGAAAGAGCTGTATATTATCTCAGCCGCATCTTGAATGATGTCAAAACCAGATATACCCCTATTGAGAAATTATGTTTATCGTTGTTTTATGCTTGTACAAAACTTGAATATTATTTGTTGCCTAAGGAAGTATTGGTTTTGTGCAAAATTGATATTATTAGGTATTTACTTAATAGGCCTGTCTTACAGGGTTGATTAATGAAGTGGGCCATTAAGTTAAATGCTTTTGCGTTGAAATACGTTCCATTGAGAGCAATGAAAGGTCAGACAGTAGCCGATTTCTTGGCTCAACACCCTTGTGTTGAAGTCAATGACCCGTTAGCGGAACACGTTGCGTGTATTAACTTGAAACCTTGGGTGCTGACGTTTGAAGGGTCAAGAACGCAAAGAGGGGTAGGTCGGCATCACCATTACTGGACCCGAGGAAAAAGTTGGAAATTCATGTGTCACTGGATCTTGGGAATTCAAATAATCAGTGAATACAAAGCCACGATTTTGGGGCTTAAGATCTGGCGACCATGAAAGCAAATTATGTTCAAGTCATGGGAGATTCACAGTTAGTGATAAAACAGCTAACTGGGGAATATAGATGTAATAACCCTAACTTGAAAGAGTGCTATGAAACGGCTAGCAGGCTATTGCGTTTGTTTGCTGATGCAGTAGTACATCACATTCCTAGGGAAGAGAATGAAGAGGCTAATGATTTGGCTCAACAAGCCTCAGGGTACAAAGACATGATAGTCGAAGTAAAACAGGAAGAATACCCAACCTGGGAGTGTGCACCCGTAGGAACCATCGACTCCTGGAAACAAGAGTTAATCGACTATCTTAAAGATCCTTCAAGCAGTACTGATTTCAAGCTTAAGCAGAAGGCACTTAAATATGTATTGGTAGACAATGAAGTCTACAGGAGAACCATCAACGGGGTATTACTTAAGTGTATTGACAAAGAAGAGTCCATGAAGGTCATGGGAGAAGTACATGAAGGAATCTGTGGATCTCACAGGGCTGGACCCACAATGAAATGGCTAATATACAGACATGGATATTATTGGCCTACCATGACAGCTGATTGTTATCAGTATGCCAAGGGATGTGAGGCGTGTCAGCTGCATGGTCCAATTCAAAGGGTTCCAGCCGAAAACCTCCACCCAGTGATAAAGCCTTGGCCATTCAGGGGATGGGTCATAGATTTCATAGGCAAAATCTATCCACCTTCGTCCAAGAGGCATGCGTTTATCATAGTCGCGACTGACTACTTTACCAAATGGGTAGAGGCCCAACCAATGGTGAATGTGACTCAGGATGAGGTGATTAGGTTCATACAATGCCAAATTATCTATAGATTTGGGATACCTGAAACCATCACCACAGATCAAGGTACTATGTTCACTGGGGAGAAAGTGGTGGCCTTCGCGCAACAATTTGGGATTAAGTTAATTCACTCATCCCCTTATTATGCTCAAGCCAATGGACAAGCAGAGGCAACCAACAAAGTTCTTATTGATATAATCAGGAAGAACATTGAGGATAAGCCAAGGAAGTGGCATGAAACACTGAATGAGGCATTATGGGCCGTGAGGAATTCCAAGTGCAGTGCAACTGGTTTTACCCCGTATCGACTGACATATGGTCAAGATGCAGTGTTACCCTTAGAGATAAATGTGACTCCATTAAGAGTAGCAAAGCAAAACCTGCTGAGTCTGGATGAATATCAATAGGCCATGTTAATGGAGTTAGATTCGGTTAACGAAGATCGACTCATGGCTTTAGACCAAATTGAGCATAGCAGCAAAAAATGGCTAGGGCTTATAACAAACATGTGAAGCCAAAAAGGTTTGTTGAAGGAGATCTCGTTTGGAAAACCATAATACCTATTGGGATCAAAGATCCCAAATTTGGGAAATGGTCACCAAATTGGGAAGGACCATTTGTTGTTAGCAAAGCTTATCCTGGTGGTGCTTATCGGCTAGTTAACATGCAAGGCGAAGAACTAAATAGAAGCATAAATGGAAAACATCTTAAGAGATACTATTCCACTATGTGGGAAGGCATATTGGAGAATTAAAAGTAGTTGCATTAACATAAAAGTGCAATTGTTTTTGGTGACCACAGGCTGGCCACCTAGCCAAAATTACAAGAATTTAGCACAAGATATAAAAGCTAGGAAGCTGCAGCCTCAGGATCATCACTTGATTTTTCTCCAATTGGGGCAGGACCTGGATCGGCTGACGATGCAGGAGCATCAGTCGTAGCCGAAGCTGCAGCTACATCTAGGGTGGACTCAGATCGTGGTGCGTCAGCTAATGCTTCCATTGGTGGGACAATAGCACCTTCAGAATCGCCTTGTTGGGTGGCTGGAGGGTCGGCTGCCATAACAGCTTCCTGCCTCCTAACCTCATCCAGCTGATGCTTAAAGGAGGTCCAGGCTTGAGTGGCCTCAGCTAACCCAGCACTGCTAAATTCAAGATCTTTTTCTAAACACGTCCTCTGAGCACCTAATACTGCCAAGTCACGGTCTAGAGAGGAAGATTGTTTGAAGAGATCATAACGTTGCTGAGAGTTAGAATGGAGTTTCTCAGTTAAGGCAGTCGATTGAGGGGTCAACTCCGCTATCTCCTTCTTAACCCTCTCTAATTCAGCCGACAAAACGGATAACCTTTCATCTGTGTCCTTAAGTTGGGTTAGAGTTTCCTGGCGATCCTTCTCCAAGGTCATGAAGGAGTTTTGGAAATGAGTTTTTTGCGCCTGGAGGTCACTCAATCGTTGGAGGTCATGAGACGTCATGTCATGAACTTCCCGGGAGCGCCGTCTTCTTTGAGATAAAGCGCTCGATTGGAGGGCGAAAGTGTTGTACACCTCTTGGCTAGCTGCAGGGATATCAGCCGAATTGGCTAGTTTGAACAAAGAAGTTCTTAAAGTAGCAATTTGTTCCCTGTTGGTTGGTATTTCCCCCATCAATGCGGCGTTGACTCTCTCCAAGTGGTTGGAGATGGGAGAGGAAGCCATTGAATAGGGGTCAGCCGAGGTAAAATACTTTGTCAATTCCTCCTCTGAGATAGCCACTGCAGGAGCTGTGGGAGGCGAAGGCACCTGGGGAGCCTCATGGATGACCTCTTCAGGTTGTGAGTAGGGATCCTATGACAGAGGATGGTTAGCTGATTGAGTAAGCAAACAATATATGTTGAAAGGAATAAGAAATCGGTTGTACCATTGGGGGAAATTGAGAGCTGGCGCCTTCAACAAATTCTTGGACGTACGGAAGGGGAATTTCCACACGTGGTTTCTGAAAACAAGGTGGTTAGGTACAGGCTAACAAAGAATATTAAGAAAAGGGGGATAAGGATAATCTATTTACCTTCACCTTCGGCTGTTTTCCTTTACTAGCCGAATGTGCTTTTCCTTTGGGCTTGGCCTGAACCTGGGTAGGTTCTTCTATTACAATGCCAGGGTCCCTTGTTCTTTTCTTGGAGGGAGGACTAACAGGGTCGTCTTCAATGACAATAAATTGCGGAGTAGTGGTGGTGGCTGCCATAAGACAAGAAAAGTAAGAGACTACGTTGAATTAAAAGCAAAAACCGCAAAGAGCCGAATGTAAAGGTACTTACTTGGTTGGTATACCGGGGTTCTCATCCGGGTGGAAGTACGTTTTTGGATTTGAGCCTGTACCTGAGGCTTGGTTTTAACGGGAGTGTGTTTTGGTTGGGTCGATGGCCTCATTGCTTCGGCTACATCAGTGAGTACTAATTGGGTCGCATATCATCCGGTAGATCGGGGAACATCGTCCTTCATCGATGGCCACCAATTGGCGAAGCGTAAGTTTCACCAGATCTTCGGAGTGAAAGGGATGAAACGGAAAGCCTGAGTCCTTTGAAGTTGGTAGAGACCACCTCCATTACATCATTGGCACCAAATGGCGGCCGACCAGGCTCCCTACCATAGAGTTATGCAGAGGTATATGTTGTATGACCCAAGCGCCTCGCTACGCAGTTGGGGAGGTAGAATTCAGCCGAAGACTTGTTATTTCGTGAGGTGGGTTTGAGGCCACAGAGCAAGTCACGAGAAGTCAAGACTGAGCTCCAGTTAAGCTCTAATTGGTTCTGTTGTTCGAATGGGAGAGGATCATTTGTAGAGAAAATCCAGAAAGGCCCAATACCTTTCTCCAAGATAGGACGCCAGTCAGTGGCTATTCGGGTCAGACCAAAGAGTTTGGTGGCTATGGTGAAAGCATAAGAGGGCTCACAGGGAGTGAGTACCAAGTGGGTACCCAAAACGCTTGCACCTCGAGGAAGAATGCTAGGGTTGAAACGTGAGTCGATCAACTCTGGAAAGTAGAGCACTATCCAGAGCTGCAAGAACCAGAGTGGTCCCTGAACGTTCTTAATATCTTCGCCTCTTTGCAGCCGATCCATAATGGCAAACAGGCAGCGGTAGAGGTGTAACATTCTATTCTTTTCTGAATTAAAAATTTAGTTTATAATTCTAAATCAAATATTAAAAAAAAATAATAATAATAATAAATTTTTTTGGTTACGCTGACTAAACTATTTTTAATATATGTTACTATACTAATATTATCATAGATATCATAGATATAATATAATACTAAACTATTACATATAGATATATTACTATACTTTTATTTTATGTTAAGTTATATTGAATAATTAATTAGGTATAGCAGAACGTGACTTAATATAAGATTCCACTTTCTAATTAGGAGTAACCATAAGATGGGATTGTTATGCCTTCCAAAATTTTAAGTTACCCAAAGAACTAATCAACATTCATCTTTTCTATATGTGTAACGAATTAGTTGCAACAAATTGTTCCTAAAAGCTTCTGACAAGATATACTTTGATCATGCTAATGATTACATCTTATCTTGTGATTTTATTTGGACACTCGGATAAGTTACCAACCATATGATGCAAACTTTTTCTCCAAGAAAAGCCACCTGTACAATGAATATAGCCAATTAAATCTACCTACAGATTTAATCCCAAGATTTTATGATAAAATCTAATTTTATTTAATAAAGCATCAGTTATGTAGAAGTTCACTATAAATACACTCTCCAATCCCTCCACACTCTCACACACAATCAACCACTTTACTCCATGGTGAAAATACTTTACGTTCAAAACTATGAAGTTATCTTACACCATCAGTGTCCTATTCCATAATTTTCCCTACTAGATATACCACCCATAAGTCTTTTTCCTTTCACTTCTATTTCCTTTTTCTTCTATACCTCAAGTATAAAGAGAAAGTTACCATCCCCTGTTCAGATTGTAAAGCTTGTGGAGTTTTCCAAGGAAGAGCCTTTACCAACTAGGACAAAACAAAACTTTAGGTAATAGGGGGGTGAGGAACTTCAACAATGATAGTAGAGTAGGAGGTGAATCATTTGAGTCAAGGGTGGCCCTATCCTTTCACTATTTCTATTATTTTTTTCTGATACAGTAATTTAATCTTAGTAAAGTAAAAGAGGAAATTTGAGTTTACATATACTGATAGTTATTCTTAGCTTTGATGTTTTTATGAACTTCCTTGCTGAGAATGGATATTATTTTGATATTATTAAGTTGTTCATCTGATGTCTTGAAATCTGTGATTATTTTACAACGCTCTGTTATTCGGACACTGGCACACACACCCAAATCCGGTACACACGCACACACTTAAATCTGGTGCATGGTCAACTCTGGTGCGTGGTCAACTCTGGTGGTGGTCAACTATGGTCAACTATGGTGTGTGGTCAACTCTGGTGCGTGGTCAACTCTGGTCAACTCTGGTGGTGGTCAACTCTGGTCAACTCTGGTGCGTGGTCAACTCTAGTGTGTGGTCAACTCTGGTCAACTCTGGTGGTGGTCAACTCTGGTCAACTCTGATTTTTCTTACTTGTGCAGCTTTTCTCTCTCGTAATTGAGTCTGCCTCTAGTGCAACTTTTACCATAATGGTAGTACGTGGATAATTGAGTTCAAATATGAGGAAGAGAGCTACGTTTTGGTACGAACGAGAGTGCGCAAGTGAAGGTTATAATAACCTTGGGGGCATCACGGTGCGAAATTCCACATGTGACCAGGTGGTAGCTCCCATGTGTCGTGGTATTCGATATCCCACAATGATGAGCCTGATGAGACACTGCAAGAACTCAAGATTGGTGTAGAGTGTTCCGGTATAAATGTATGAATTATAAAATGAGAAAAGTACTGGGACGGAACATGTACTCCCAATCGCTCCTCCAATTTAGAGTCTCTCCATGGAGTAGATGTGGGCCCATATATATATATATATATATATATATATATATATATATATATTACATGACATTGCATGGATCTTGTTGCATGATTATGAAATGAACTGTTGATCTTTATTTCTTTATATATATATATATATATATATATATATATATATATATATATATAATATTATTATGATTGCCTAATGCTCTACTATATGTTATGTTGTTGATATGTACTCACCCCTTTGTTTGTTGTTTTGGATATTATTACTATGTTTGGTTAAAGATGGAGGACAACGACAACAATCACCACCCGATGGTATGTATGGAGTTCATCAACGGGATCTGGACCCCTGATTATCCCAACCTCACTGTGACCTTTGATGGAGAAATCGCTATTCACACCACTGTTGGCACATTTCCTAACTTCATCACCACCACCCGCCATCGTACTATGACATTATCCTTTTACTTACCTTTAGCTGATATGTGGGCTGCGTCTGTTATTGCACCCACAGGAACATATCCGGAGCCGCCTCCCTACTACCCGATCCCATAGAGGGTGAGGGAAAGAGATGTATGACTAATAATTCTGATGCAGTAGTATGTTTGGACCAGCCTGATGTAGTTTTCGACGTGATCTACCTACTCTTGACAGGAGATCTTTTGATGTTGTAGAAAAAATAATGTATATAGTATAGGTTGGTTGTTATCTAGATGACTGTATGACTTCTGTTAACTAGCAGGATGATATACCGTGTACTAAAAACTATTTTGTTCAAAGGCTAATGATGTAGTATATTATAAATGTTACTCTTAACTTCTATGTTCATCTATTTTTTTTTTTATGCTGATTCAATTGTGATTAAAAGGTTTTAAAATTAATCAATATATGTATGTTTTATTGGATGAGATACTTGGGGGTGTCTCATTTGTGGTATCAGAGCCGGTCGAGTCTTATTGGGACTGGGTATGGACTAACTATGTTTTGCTGTGAAAGGTTGTGTGTCATTAAAAAAAACGTAGGAATAATATAGTGATTGTTGATGAAATTATTTTTACGATATATTGATTCAGTAGGAAATTATGACGCGAGGAATAACGAAGAAATGATCAAGTCGTTTCAAGCCATCGAAGTATGGGCTGCGACAATGTTGCGACAAACTCAATGAACAATACAAGAAATGAAGGAACAAGCGAATTCCAAGGTTTAATGAAGGCGTAATAAACCCTCTCAATTCAATGGAGAATATGATCCAGACAAAGCCGAGTTATGGATTCAAGAAATGGAAAAGATATTTGAGGCAATGATGTGCCCTATAGAACGAAGAGTTATTTACGCAACCTTTATGCTAATCGGAGAAGCTGAATATTGGTGGAAAGCAACACGTCAACTTCTGGAAGCAGAAGGTCGAGAAATAACTTGGGAACTTTTTCGTAGCAAATTTTTAGAAAAGTACTTCCCAGAGGATGTAAGACACGCTAGAGAAATGGAATTTTTACAGTTGAAGCAAGGAGGGATGTCTGTAGGAGAATATGCTGCAAAATTTGAAGCATTGTCGAAATTTTCAATGTATTTTCAACACCATCCAGATGAAAGTTGGAAATGCCGAAAGTTCGAAGAAGGGTTGCGGTATGAAATTAGGGAAGCAGTAGTTTCTTTTAGCACTAGAGAATTTCCTGAATTAGTAAATAAATGTAGGGTGATTGAGGACCTCAAAAAGACTAGGGAAAGAAAGTCTTATAATTTTGGATCCTCGCGATTTAAGAAAGGAAATGACAGATTCAGGAAGAAACCATATGAACGTCCACAAGGAAATCAATATCATAACCAGAGTCAAAGAGGAAAAAGAGAATCCAGTCAAGCATATCCGACTCTGCTGAAATGTTTTAAATGTGGAGGTGCTCATGATACTAAGAATTGTTGGAATAAAGAAGTGATTTGCTTTAAATGCGGCAAACCGGGACATTTTGTTAGAGATTACAAAACAGAAACTCGAGTCAATAATGTGCAGTCATCGAGGCCAAAGACGAAGGGAAGAGCATACACTATGAGTGGAGCTGAAGCTTCTCAGTCTGATAACCTTATACAAGGTAAGTGTCTCATAGCAGGTAGACTTTTAAATGTACTGTATGATTTGGGCGCTACCCATTCTTTCATCTCTTATGACTGTGTAAGACAACTAAATTTACCTATTTCCCCACTTCTTTTTGATTTAATTGTTTCAACCCCCACTTCTGAACCGGTAGTCACTGCTTTAGCTTGTGTTGACTGTTCCGTTATCATTGAAAATAGAAATTTCACTATAACCTTAATATGTTTGCCTTTAGTCCAGCTAGATGTAATATTAGGTATGGACTGGTTATCTTCTAATCGAGTCCTACTAGATTGTTCAAATAAGTCCTTAATCTTTCCTGACTTGGAAAGCCCCAGATTACTATCTACCAACCAAACAATTGCTTCTTTGAAAAAAAGAGCGCAAGGATATATGTTGTTGTCTTCTTTGGAAGTTCAAGGGGTATTGGACATAAACAAAGTGCCGATCGTGAGGGAATTTCCTGAGGTGTTTCCAGAAGATGTTCTAGGTCTACCCCCAGAACGAGAAATAGAGTTTGCTATTGATTTGTTGCCAGGAACTAGTCCTATATCAATAGCACCGTACCGAATGTCGCCATCTGAATTGGCGGAGCTAAAGAAACAATTGGATGAATTAATGGCAAAGAAATTCATTAGGCCTAGCGTGTCACCTTGGGGTGCTCCTGTCTTATTGGTCAAAAAGAAGGATGGAAGTTCTAGGTTGTGCATTGACTATAGGCAATTGAATAAAGTAACTATCAAAAACAAATACCCTTTACCTAGGATAGATGATTTGATGGATCAGTTGAAAGGCGCTACCATATTTTCAAAAATTGACTTGCGATCTGGATACCATCAGATTCGTGTGAGGCGAAGATATACCAAAGATGACTTTGAACAAGATACGGCCACTATGAATATTTAGTGATGCCGTTTGGAGTTACGAATGCTCCTGCAATTTTTATGGACTATATGAATAGAATATTCCGTCCATATTTAGATAAGTTTGTCGTCGTCTTTATTGATGATATTCTTATCTATTCACGAGATCATGAGGAACACGCGGAACATCTCCGAATTGTTCTTCAGGTCTTGAAGGAAAAGCGATTGTATGCAAAGTCAAAATGTGAATTTTGGTGGAAGAAGTGCAATTTTTGGGACATGTAGTCTCGAAGGAAGGGATCGCGGTAGATCCAGCTAAGGTGGAAGCTGTCTTACAATGGGAAAGACCTAGGACAATAACAGAAATTCGTAGTTTTCTAGGGTTAGCAGGATATTATCGGAGGTTTATTGAAGGATTTTCCAAGATAGCGTTACCCCTAACCCAACTCACTCGAAAAGGACAAGCGTTCGTATGGACGGATGCTTGTGAAAGGAGTTTTCAGGAACTGAAGCGTAGGTTGACAACATCACCTGTCTTAGTGTTACCTGACCCTAATGGATATTTTGAGGTATATTGTGATGCATCTCATCTAGGTTTAGGTTGTGTCCTTATGCAAGAAAGAAAGGTAGTGGCATATGCTTCTAGACAACTGAGACCTCACGAGAGGAATTACCCGACCCATGATTTGGAGTTAGTAGCCATTGTTTTTGCACTTAAAATATGGAGGCATTATTTGTATGGGTCTAAGTTTGAAGTCTTCAGTGACCACAAAAGTTTGAAGTATTTGTTTGATCAAAAAGAATTAAACATGAGACAAAGGAGATGGATGGAATTTATAAAGGATTATCATTTCGAATTGCAATATCATCCTGGAAAAGCAAATATCGTAGCAGATGCATTAAGTAGGAAGACGTTACATGTTTCTTCTATGATGATCCGAGAGATGGAACTCATTGAGAAGTTTAGAGATTTAAATTTAGCGATAGAAGTAACAAGTAACCGACTTCGGGTAAATATGGTTACCGTTACAAATGGCTTGTCAGAACAGATCCGCATCAAACAAGAAGACGATCAGTATCTTCAAGAAAAGATGGAATTGATGGAGCAAGGCAAACTTACCGAATTCCGAAGGGGTACTGACGGAGCGATAAGATTTCAAGACAGGATCTATGTGCCGAGTGATCAAGAAATCAAGAAGTTAATTTTGGAAGAAGCACATAAGAGCAAGTTGAGCGTACATCCTGGAGCATAAAAAATGTATCAAGATTTAAAGAAGATGTACTGGTGGCCAGGAATGAAGAAAGAAGTAGCACAGTATGTAGCTGCTTGTTTAGTCTGTCAGAAAGCTAAGATAGAACATCAAAAACCTGTAGGAATGCTACAACCACTAGACATTCCGGAATGGAAATGGGACGGTATAGCAATGGATTTTGTGACAGGATTGCCAAGGACTCCAAAAGGGCATGACTCAATCTGGGTAATTATTGATAGGTTAACAAAGTCAGCTCACTTTTTGCCTATCAATATAAAATACTCATTGGAGAAATTAACCCAGCTGTACATAAATGAAATTGTCAGGTTACATGGGGTGCCCTCAAGTATAATTTCTGACAGAGATCCGAGGTTTACCTCGAGATTTTGGGGAAGCTTACATAAAGCTCTAGGAACCAAATTACGGTTAAGCTCGCTTATCATCCACTGGTGATGGGCAATCAGAACGGACAATTCAGTCATTAGAAGATTTGTTAAGAGCATGTGTCTTGGAATATTCAAGAAGCTGGGATGAACTTTTACCCCTAATTGAGTTTACTTATAACAATAGTTTTCATTCCAGCATAGGAATGGCTCCTTACGAAGCACTATATGGACGAAGATGCAGAACACCATTGTGTTGGTATGAGACTGGGGAGAACCTTATTATAGGTCCAGAATTAGTGCAACAGACCTTAGAAAAGGTAAGGATGGTTCAAGAGAAAATGAAAACGGCACAAAGCAGACAAAAAAGTTATGCGGACAAAAGGAGAAGACCACTTGAATTTCAAGAAGGCAATCATGTATTCTTAAAAGTCACACCGATGACTGGGGTTGGTAGAGTAATGAAATCCAGGAAACTTACACCTAGGTTCATTGGACCCTACCAAATTCTCCGACGAGTTGGCCCTGTAGCTTACCAAGTAGCCTTACCTCCTTCCCTTTCCAATCTCCACAATGTTTTCCATGTTTCTCAACTAAGAAAGTATATTCCTGATCCTTCTCATGTAATCGAACCCGACACAGTACAATTAAAAGAAAACTTGACATATGAGTCTTTACCTGTTAAAGTCGCAGACAAGAGAATGAAGCAACTCAGAGGAAAGCAAATTTCATTGGTAAAAATAGTTTGGAAAGAAAATACTGGTGACGTTACCTGGGAATTAGAAGACAAAATAAAGGAGCAATATTCGTATTTATTTTAAGGTAAGCAAATTCCGAGGACGGAATTTTTTATTAGAGGGGGAGAATTGTAACATTCTATTCTTTTTTGAATTAAAAATTTAGTTTATAATTCTAAATCAAATATTTAAAATAATAATAATAATAATAATAATAATAATAATAATAATAATAAATTTTTTGGTTACGCTGACTAAACTATTTTTAATATATGTTACTATACTAATATTATCATAGATATCATAGATATAATATAATACTAAACTATTACATATAGATATATTACTATACTTTTATTTTATGTTAAGTTATATTGAATAATTAATTAGGTGTAGCAGAACGTGACTTAATATAAGATTCCACTTTCTAATTAGGAGTAACCATAAGATGGGATTGTTATGCCTTCCAAAATTTTAAGTTACCCAAAGAACCAATCAACATTCATCTTTTCTATATGTGTAACGAATTAGTTGCAACAAATTGTTCCTAAAAGCTTTTGACAAGATATACTTTGATCATGCTAATGATTACATCTTATCTTGTGATTTTATTTGGACACTCGGATAAGTTACCAACCATAGGATGCAAACTTTTTCTCCAAGAAAAGCCACCTGTACAATGAATATAGCCAATTAAATCTACCTACAGATTTAATCCCAAGATTTTATGATAAAATCTAATTTTATTTAATAAAGCATCAGTTATGTAGAAGTTCACTATAAATACACTCTCTAATCCCTCCACACTCTCACACACAATCAACCACTTTACTCCCTGGTGAAAATACTTTACGTTCAAAACTATGAAGTTATCTTACACCATCAGTGTCCTATTCCATACTTTTCCCTACTAGATATACCACCCATAAGTCTTTTTCCTTTCACTTCTATTTCCTTTTTCATCTATACCTCAAGTATAAAGAGAAAGTTACCATCCCCTGTTCAGATTGTAAAGCTTGTGGAGTTTTCCAAGGAAGAGCCTTTACCAACTAGGACAAAACAAAACTTTAGGTAATAGGGGGTGAGGAACTTCAACAATGATAGTAGAGTAGGAGGTGAATCATTCGAGTCAAGGGTGGCCCTATCCCTTCACTATTTCTATTATTTTTCTGATACAGTAATTTAATCTTAGTAAAGTAAAAGAGGAAATTTGAGTTTACATATACTGATAGTTATTCTTAGCTTTGATGTTTTTATGAACTTCCTTGCTGAGAATGGATATTATTTTGATATTATTAAGTTGTTCATCTGATGTCTTGAAATCTGTGATTATTTTACAACGCTCTGTTATTCGGACACTGGCACACACACCCAAATCCGGTACACACGCACACACTTAAATCTGGTGCATGGTCAACTCTGGCCAACTCTGGTGGTGGTCAACTCTGGTCAACTATGGTCAACTCTAGTGGTGGTCAACTCTGGTCAACTCTGGTGCGTGGTCAACTCTGATCAACTCTGGTGCGTGGTCAACTCTGGTGGTGGTCAACTCTGGTGGTGGTCAACTCTAGTCAACTCTGATTTTTCTTACTTGTGCAGCTTTTCTCTCTCGTAATTGAGTCTGCCTCTAGTGCAACTTTTACCATAATGGTAGTACGTGGATAATTGAGTTCAAATATGAGGAAGAGAGCTACGTTTTGGTACGAACGAGAGTGCGCAAGTGAAGGTTGTAATAACCTTGCGGGCTTCACGATGCGAAATTCCACATGTGACCAGGTGGTAGCTCCCCTGTGTCGTGGTATTCGATATCCCACAATGATGAGCCTGACGAGACACTGCAAGAACTCAAGATCGGTGTAGAGTGTTCCGGTATAAATGTATGAATTATAAAATGAGAAAAGAAATCTTGGGACGGAACATGTACTCCCGATCGCTCCTCCAATTTAGAGTCTCTCCATGGAGTAGATGTGGGCCCATATATATATATATATTACATGACATTGCATGGATCTTGTTGCATGATTATGAAATGAACTGTTGATCTTTATTTCTTTATATATATATATATATATATATATATATTATTATGATTGCCTAATGCTCTACTATATGTTATGTTGTTGATATGTACTCACCCCTTTGTTTGTTGTTTTGGATATTATTATTATGTTTGGTTAAAGATGGAGGACAACGACAACAATCACCACCCGATGGTACGTATGGAGTTCATCAACGGGATCTGGACCCCTGATTATCCCAACCTCACTGTGACCTTTAATGGAGAAATCGCTATTCACACCACTGTTGGCACATTTCCTAACTTCATCACCACCACCCGCCATCGTACTATGACATTATCCTTTTACTTACATTTAGCTGATATGTGGGCTGCGTCTGTTATTGCACCCACAAGAACATATCCGGAGCCGCCTCCCTACTACCCGATCCCATAGAGGGTGAGGGAAAGAGATGTATGACTAATAATTCTGATGCAGTAGTATGTTTGGACCAGCCTGATGTAGTTTTCAACGTGATCTACCTACTCTTGACAGGAGATCTTTTGATGTTGTAGAAAAAATAATGTATATAGTATAGGCTGGTTGTTATCTAGATGACTGTATGACTTCTGTTAACTAGCAGGATGATATACTGTGTACTAAAAACTATTTTGTTCAAAGGCTAATGATGCAGTATATTATAAATGTTACTCTTAACTTCTATGTTCATCTAATGTTTTTTTTTATGCTGATTCAATTGTGATAAAAAGGTTTTAAAATTAATCAGTATATGTATGTTTTATTGGATGAGATACTTGGGGATGTCTCAAGAGGTATGAAAGGAAAAGGGTTCCCCAGGAAAAGTTGCCATCAGAGTTGACAAGGGCTACATAAAGCTGCAACTCTTGAACCACGACAATAGAACTAGAGCAGAGAAAGTACTTGCTGAACCAGTACAGAAGAAATGTGTTGTGTTCAAGACATCGACCTGCATCCTCTGGACTTGGCATTATTGGCAAGGAAATTGGAATACCCGGAAGTGTTCTTTGAGAAGTGGAATCTCAGTTCTGGAATTTTGAAGGAATAGTGAGAGAGGACATCATCGCCTGTGATCGGAAGCCCCAAAATAGCCGCCACATCCAGGAGAGTAGGGGAAACCATGCCCCATGGGAAGGTAAAGGTGTTGGTAGCAATACTCCAATAGCCGAAGAAGCCATAAAGCAACTCCAGGTTAAGGGGAATGTCTTGAGTCGACAACATAATCATGTCGTAGAGACCCCACTGTTTCCATTTATCAGATTTGGCAGCCTTCAGCCGATCCACCCAATCAAGATAGGGTTAAGAGGAACGAGGCCATGAACGAAGGTAGGTGGGTTGGGACTTCGTGGTGAACCAATCACAGAAGATTGGTAATGCGTAGAGAGAAGGGGCCATGTACTCCTTCAGAAAGACCGCTCCTTCACTCATATCTGAAGTCGAAGGAGCCAAAGAAAGAGAGTCTTGGATCTCGAACAGGGGAGATTGAAGGCCAGAATCAAGAGCCTCAGGGGGGCTAAGGGAGCGGTCAAGGTTCACAGAGGAGGAAGAAGACTGTTCGCTATCGTGTGCGTAGGATTGGTTTTGAAAATCAGAAGCAGAAGACATGGTAGGCCTGGTTTGTAGGTGAAAGACAAAAGTTGGAAGATGGTGAAAGCTATAGGACTTAGGGCTGGTAGTAAACGTGAGAGGTAATTCGGCTAGTGAGTATTTAAAGAGATGGAAGAATCACTGATAGTGGGATTTGAAGGCGCTTAAATCGGATGGATGAGGCAAACCGTTGCACTGTTTAAAAGTTTGTTGCAAATGGATTACCTTGCATTTATGATGAAAAGGAGTGATTTGACTTGAATCATTACGCCGCTTCAGCCTAAATTTAAAGTTACTGCCATGACAGCGTAGCGGGGCATGTGTTTACACCTAAAAATATTCCTTAGACTTAGCCAAAGCCAGCCACCGCCCAATGGATCAAAAAGCCGATCAAGGCCACCAATTGCACACAAATTAATTTGCAGCTAATAAAGCAAAAAGCAGGAAACCAAGAGCTAGGCAAGGGCCTTAGGCTTATTGGATTAATATGAAGATATTGGGCCTATTGGGCTAGCGTGAAGTCATTCACTGGGTCAAATTCTTGAATTGCTCCATGAGTCGAAAGTTATGGAGATTGATTTTGAATTAATTTAAATTCAAAATTAATCAAATTCAGAATTATCTCCATGTTTTTAGGAGCTGAGCGAGGGAACAGAAAGATAAGATCCACGCTGAAACAGACGTTGGCTGAGACGTGGCCATGATGTGAAGTAGCGCCTAGATTTTAGGATCGTGGTTAGTGGAATATGGCATTACTCAGCCGAATAACTGTCAACTAGGAGTTTATCAATGTTAGCCAGCTGAACGTGGTAAATAGGGGTAGTTCTTAGTTGTTACTATAAATACCCAAGTTGTAAATAATTTTAGGGACATCAATCAATCAATCAAACAACTTATTTTTCGTTCAAGCTTTTATTCAGTCGCATTTATGTTTACCTTTGTGTCCCAGTTTTTATCTTAGTTCATCGACTTAAACCTTTCTGGAGTGAGTTAAGGGACCCATAGCTAAGGAACAGAGTTCCTTCCTTGGCGTAATCGCTTGAAGAAAAGGGAATCACCATTTTGGAATTCAGCCGATCTGCGGCTAATTGGTATTCCATACAACACCCTCTATTTTCTTTCATCTCTCCCAAACAGACCGCAAAAGCATTCCGAAAACATTATTCTCCTCCTCTCTTCTCTTCTTCTTTCTCCATATTATTATTATTATTATCATCATCTCATGGGGTTATCATCTACTAGTTTCTTTTGAGTTCGAGTTATTCTAATACCTCGGTTCCATGTAGGATGGGCCTTATGCATCTTGGGGTTGGTGCAACACACGGATAAATCCTTGAGGATATTATGGCTCCACACGCCTCAGGCTTTTTTGTGTTTTGGAGATCGTGCTGTGTTGAAGATCATTTTCAACAACAATAAAAACTCAAGTTTCCCACACTCTAGAGTTACAATTAATTGTAAACACGCACTCATGAGAGTCAGTTTATTATTAAAGTGTTCACTCACACTTGTAAATTCATACTCCCTCCGTTTTCATATATAAGCAACAAATCACTTTTTTGGTTCATTGAATAACTCATATATTATAGACCAAATACATTGAATAGACTAAATACATGAGTTATTTAATGAACCAAAAAAGTGTTTTGTTGCTTATATATGAAAACAGAGGGAGTAATTTCTTTTGGTTTCGAGATACCTAACTATTTGCCGGACTCCATATCTATGCAGTGATGTGGAGTGGTTTCTTTCAAGAATTAATAGATAGATATTAATTGCTTCTCACTTTTTCAATGCACTAGTGTATAAACCTATGCGATGCACGAGTGAAATTTGAGAGTTATCGAGTCATGTAAAAAAAGTAGTCAAAAATATTTTTAAAAAAGGTAAAAAAAAAAGAATAGATGAGTTTCTAATATAATAATAAATAATAATTTGAATTTAAGGTGAATTCATAATAGTACTTAATAATGAATACTAAATAGTTGAATTCGTGTCATCAAATAAACTTTTATCGTTAAATATTAGACAAAATATGAAAAACATTAAAAAAGAATGAAAAATATATATAGAAGCTTACCCAAGAGGGAAAAAAATGATCGAATTTGTTTTGGTTGCATTAGAAACTGAATAAAAAGACAAAAATATAAGAAAAAGAGAGTAGCGATTAACTATTTTAAAACGAGAAAATTAAGACAAAAAAATAATAATAGAGATATAAATTTTCATTTTTTGATACAAATGTATTCATTTTTGTTCCATGAATATATGATAAGATAATAATAAACACTACAAGAAAAAGCGAAGATACCGACGGCCTACTACCGACGGCCTTTACCCGTAGCTAAAAAACCGGCTTTTCTGACGGATTAAGCCGTCGGTAAGTCAAATCCGTCGGTAATGTTCCCACCTTTTGGATTCCCTTCCATGTTTTCAACTACTGACGGTTGGGCCCGTTGGTAACTACGTTCGATTTCCGACGGTGGTCAACGGTCAAAATGTACCGACGAGCATAACCGTCGGTATTTTAAAATAATCGTCGAAAACGTCGTGTTTTAGAGACCGACGGATTTAACCCGTCGGTATGATTAAAATGGCCGTCGGTATGCAACATTTAGTTGCAGAACCCGACCCTTCCCCCTCAAACCACTGTGACACACTCACTCACACTAACCCACTCAGTCTTCTCGTCACGCTCGTTCGCTCTCTGCAAAAAAAACTCTCTCTCTCTCTCTGTTGAACTCCCTCTCTCACAGCGGCCCGCCCTCTGTTATCTCTCTCATCACTGGACTCCCTCCCTCCCTGGCTCCCTCCGCCGGCCGCCTTACCGCATCATCCTCTCGTCGCGACTCCTCTCGTTCTCTCTCACATCGCCTCTGTTCTCTTTGCTCGCTCATCCTCGTCTCTCTCTCTCCGTCGTGACGCCCTTCCTTGCTCCCGTCGCCAACCTCCGCGTCGTGCCGCTCCTGAGTACTGTTGGTGAGTCTTACTTTGCCCATACCCTGTATTTTGTTTTCTCCCTCTAAAGCCCTAATTTATCTGGATTTCCCCCAAATTTATAGACTGATTGGATTTTCCTTTAATTATGGAACAAAGAGGAAATTGTGTGATGTTGATTTTGATTGTTGATTATGTGCGGTTGATTTTCTGATTGCTGATCCTGTGCTCACTGTGTCCAGATCTGAAAAAAATTTCTCCTTCTAAAACTCTAAACTATCCGGATGAGTTTCCCCAAATTTATAATTTATTAACTCGATTTCTTGTTTGTGATTTGTGATTTGTGAACAATTTGTGAGTGAATCACTTGGATTCAAAATCCATCCTCAATATTTAGATGTAGCACTGATGGGAATTATTTTCTTATGTGCTGAACTTTGGAATAGAAAGACATCTCTAGCATTGGCTATAGCTGCAGAGGCAAAGGTGCCTGTTGTTGAAATTAAGGCCCAACAATTGGAGGCTGGGATGTGGGTTGGACAAAGTGCATCGAATGTTCGTGAATTGTTTCAAACAGCAAGAGATTTGGTTATACTCCTTAAACTACCTTAATATCTATTATTTCTGTCTTCTTAGTCCTTACTTTCATTGTTTAAATTTCTACATTTATTTCAATCAAACAAATAATTAGTCAGAAGTAAATATATAGTTAACAAGAAAACAATTGGTCTAGATGCCTGTTTTTATTTACTTTTCGTTTGCAAGTTTCATTTGATTATTGTTGTTATTAAGCATTGATCTAAAGAGTTCAATCAATTTATTGTATCATTCATGTGTTCTGATAGTTATACAAGTCAAATTATGTGTATAAGTATGTATGTATCAGTACTTCTGTTCATCTATATTTCCTTTAATTTATATTAGTGTATGAATTTAATTTTTTTTGCACCCACTGACCTAGTCCGCTACTGGTTATTATAGCTGTATTTCATTTTTTTTTATCAACCCACAAGCCTTGCAATTATTATGAATGATGCTTGAACAGATTGGGATATTAGTTCATTACCTGCAATGCAGTGAAAGATTACTCAGTTTATTGAGGACATGCTATTTTGAATTTTTATGCTTTCTAATTCAATTTGATTTTTAATTTTAGGCGTTAGCTTCTATATCAGAATCAAATCAAGAGGTGTTAGTTTATTAATAACTGGAAACAATTACGTGGTTATAATGATGAGCCATGATTTTGATCTCCCTATCTCCATGTGTAGAGAAGTTGGTTTATTAGTGCTGGTTTATTGCAGCTTGCATGGCATTATAGTTATCAGGTGCTTTGGATTTTCTCACACAATTTCCTTAGATTCAGTACAAAAGGCCAAGGACACGTTGGGTTATTTCAAATTAATTATGACATTTAATTTTTTGAACTATTAGCTAATTTAAGGCTTAACTTGATAGAAACATGTTCTCCTCTATTTGCTCTTACCTGTTTGATTAACTTAAATTATTAACATGCTTTCTTTTTCATCTTGGTTTTACTCTTCAACAATTTGTAGAGCAATCAATTTAGTAATCTGTAATCTTTATGAGTTTTTAAATACTAACTGTTTTCTGAATAACTTAAAATTACACTCCATAATTAGTAATTTTTTTTTTAAAATGTCATCTAATTTCTCCAACATATATTAATTAAGCTTTTTCAGCTTTCTATACTTTGTACATGCTGCTCCTATTATTGTACAAGCTGCTCCTATTTTGCATGTCAACCTTTATTGTTCTTCTGTAGTTATGAGTTTAATTTGGTTTTCCAATCTTGTCTGCACAGTCTGAGCTTTAGTAAGTGCTCGGTTCTTAGCTCTGTCTTCGATTTATAGCCCCGTCGGCACTGCACCGTTTGGGTAATAATTTTGCTTTTCTATTTCTAGTTGCTTTTATTGTTCTTCTATAGTTCTTTGAGTTTAATCTTGTGTTTGTCATTATTACTGCAGTGACATAGCTTCGCCACACATCTCTGAGACCGTCACACAACTCCAGGCTGCCACACGGCTCTGTAATGAAGAACTATATAACTTAATGATAGGAATATTATCATTGAAATGATTGGTAGAAATATTGTTGCCAGAATATAGCCTAAGAAGTTAATTCATATTTTTCATTTGACACGGGCAGGTTTGAATTCAAAGGTTGGTGGGAGAGAAGAGGGTGACATATTGAGTGGTTTAAGCAGCAAGGCCTTCGCCGCGCCACCTCATCTGCCACCACCGCTCGTGCCTCTACCACTACTGTGCGATCGAGGTATGCACTCTAACGAAATGTCGGTTTACTCATTGGGTGGAAAAGGGTCGTTTGAGAGACCCCCACACCGACATATTTATTTGATTTCCTTCATAGTATGAGTTTTGATTTTAATTTGATTATGAGTGATCGCTAGTTTGGTTTGACGGCATAGTTAGTACTATGACCTGATGCGTTTGTTTGGTTTGGTCCCTAAATATATGGGAAGTTATGACATTCTGGTTATATCAATTTGGTTCCTAGTAGACCAAATTTGTAATGCTTAATCTGAGGACTAAATTAACGCATGAAATCTTTGATATAACCAATGGAAAACCGCACTATATCCTTTATAGATAGTGTTCCTTCCTCCTACTTTTGCTCACTCGTGTTGTGGACCCCTTTTTTAGTTCCACTTTCCATTCTAAGGCAGTACTGCTAAACATTCCATTTGAGTTCCTCTGCCACACAACTTCTCTTTGTAAATCAAAAAAAAAAGAAAGATGTACACTTTTCTCCCCTTGCAACTATCCTTGAATTAGACAAATTTCTGCATATAAATTAAAATTTTGTGAAATTTTGTGAATTGAAATTTTCATTCTTCCTTTGGCACAAAAAATGTAAGTCTGGTCCTCTAGAATCCTTAGGAGGCGGGACCTGTGATTAAAAGGGAAATTAAAGCAAGAATTGTACTTGCTTCCATATTCATATTTGGTTAAAGTCAGTACTACAGCATATAAATAGGACCACTTGCCCTTTTTTTTATAGATACAAATTTAGATTAGGGGAAGCACATCCCATGCAAGGCCAGGGAAAACCACTAGCCTCAGCTAGGTTTGTGATGAAATTTAGATTATGGGAAGCACATACCCTGTTGTCTATGACCACTTGCCTTGCCCTTCACTAGTACTGCCTTGGTTAATGTAGTAGATTCTGGTGCTAGGCTAGTTTTTTACCTCACTCACTCACTTACTCATTATATGCATGCTTATGAAGATATAGAACAATGAATTTAGACCTAAATGTTATACTATCTAACTGCAGAATCAGAAAATGATTGCTTTTTGGCCAATTAATGGATTAGGATGTATGGTAGATGTGGCCATATAGGAGCTCTAATTGCATGGCATATACCAAGCCAAACCACTATGAAAACAAAAATTGTTAAAAGGATTTATGCTTCCCTTGCCACTTACCTTGTTTAATTCTATCCTTTAAGAGGATGTCAACTTTCAACATGTTACTTTTTAATTATTGATGAAATGGATGTTTGATTGTTGTTATTAGTATCGGAGAAAAGCCTTAGCTTCTCGTTTGAGGTTCAATATATTATTGAGTGCGTGTACTCTTTTAGATACCACGTGTTCATTGTATATTGAACCTTGAATTGTCCAAGTCGGACAGTTTGGGAAAAAACTTTTTCTTTACTTGTATAATAGTTGTTGCTTGATTCTCGTATCTTGATATTTGATGAAATTTCGGTTAGATTCATTTCCTTTTGTTCTCTGGGTGCATACTTGATTGCCTTGTTCCTAAGCTGCGATCATTTTGTGTACTCAGAGACCCGATGGGAAATCTTTGCCGAAAAATTTTGTCAAGTATAAGATATGAGAATTAAGGAATGACTATTATACGAGTTCTGAAAAAGTTTTTCCTCGAATGGGATAGGGTCATACCATTTAAAGAAAGAGAGCGGTTGTAAGAATGTCGTGCTGCTTAAATTGTCATTTTTTTTGACATGGAGAAGATGGAATTTTTTCCTTCGAATCGTAGTTGGATGTACGATAGGTTGTATCCGGGAAGAGGGGGTTTGAAACAATCTTTTTGCGATGGGATTGATCACTTCGTTCAAGTCGCAATGGCACACGAAGATTTCGAAATTAATGGAGGGATTAGATGTCCGTGCCTTAAATACGATTGCAGAAAGATCAAGAGCCCAGGTGAGGTCATGCTGCACCTGCAGAGAGTTGGATTTATGCCTAATTACTGGATTTGGACTAGACATGGTGAAGAGTTACCTCGGGTTGAATTAGGGGTTGGCGATAATTGCACAGGTGCTTCAAGCAATTGCGTAGATACGGGATATGGTGAGCAGATTGAATTGATGCAAGATATGGTTTGTGATGCCTTGGGGGTCAACGTATCATTTGAGAAGCCACAGTATGATGACATAGATGAACTTCCAAATGAGACTCTAAGTTATCAATGTATGTGAGAATTTTAGCTCTCAAGTCCAACTGTGGTGCTACGGATGTGTGCTTGGATCTCGTAACGAAGATGATGTTGGACTCGTCAAGAAGAACTTCCATATGAAGGCTTCCCACCGCCTATCTGATATGCTTAGAGATGCCCGCCTCAATGGGCAGCCCACTTGGATAGGAGATGAGCTCTGGCAAGAATGGCGCACTTGGAACTCCCCGAGTTCAAGGTGCTTGAGAAGGCTAAGAAGAATAGAGCCTCTGAAAGGGTGGGAGCTTGCATCTTTGGAGGTTCGGTCGGTCGGAAGACGCAAAGACTCGACTTGTACGTTTTATATTATTATTATTATTATTATTATTATTATTATTATTATTATTATTATTTAGTTAAGCTTTTTTTATTAAATAATTACAGTCTCAGCGGTTGAAAAGGGAGGTTCAGTTGCACGAGCTCCATCGTGCAACTCATATTAGGAAAGGTACCAGTGATTTTGTAGATGAGCGGTCGAGGCGGACCCAGGTAATTATAAAACATAATGAATAGTTTTTTAACAATGTTTATATTGTTTTATTACAATAAAAATTGACTAATTTGTTTATGTTTAACAAGAGAAGTTTGAGGCGAGGATGTCTCAGGTTAGATCTCAGACATCGTCATGTTCCCCGTCTCAGAGCCCAGAGGATCCAGCTGTATCGCTGATGGTTTGGGCAGATGTTGTTGGCGGCAAGAAGAAGGGTCGCCTATACGGTGCTGGCGACCTTGCCAGCAACTACAAGAAAGGGGCCCGCTGCCTCTCCATTGGAGAGTCGTCCAGCAGTGGTGTTGCCGCGGATGAGCGGGAGATAGCAGAGTTGAAGCGGGCCATGGCCGAGCAGCAGCAGTTGGCGACCGAGCAGCAACGGATCGCGGCCCAACAGCAGGAGGAGGCCCGTCGGACGGCTGCCATGTTGGCTCAGGTGCTGCAGTGACAGGAGGATCTGTACCATTTGCTAGCTCGCGAGCCGCCTCCTCCACCGCCTCCGCCTCCGCCTCCGCCTCCGCCTCATAGTACTGGTGATCATGTCGATGATGCAGATGGTGATCATGATCAGGACTATCAGGACTATTAGTTATGTTTGCATCGATATTTGTTTATATTTAGGATATCTTTTTATTACTGCTTTGTTCGTCAAATTTTTTTATTTATTTGTTACGTTTCTTTTTTTTAATTTGTTTTATAGTTTACGTTATCGCATCGCATTTTTAAATACAGGAATAAATTAATAATTAAATATAATAACTAGTAATCGTTAATTAAATGGATAAATAAATTAAATTGATTACAGAAATTAAAATTAAATAATTTAAAAAATTAAATAATTTTTTTAATAAAAATTTAAACAATTTTCAATTCAAAAAAAAAATTTAAAGGTCGGCTTTGCCGACGGTCATGGCCGTCGGAAATGTCAATTGTTGTAGACTCGACATTACCGACGGGTTAAAGCCGTCGGAACATACCGAACGATTATACCGACGGGCCAAAGCCGTCGGAACTTACCGAACGATTATACCGACGGGGCAAAGCCGCAGACGCATTCTGACGCTGCTTTACCGACGGATATTAGCCCGTCGGTAATCCGTCGGAATTTTTGGATTACCGACGGCATTTGTGGATTACCGACGGCTAATCCCGCGATTTCTTATAGTGAAATACTGACTGATTACATTAATTAAAAATTTACAAGTCATTAAAGAGAAGATATTTATGATTTTTATAATATTTATTAATTGAGATTTTGTAATTAATAATACTGATATTAAAATAATAATAATAATAATAATAATAATAATAATAAATAAATAAAATTGATTTAGGCAGAAAAATAATGTTTGTGTTTTTCACACGTGGCATAATTCCACTTGACAAAATTCTATTTTATATAATATAGTAGATTTAAAAATTTTCATCTCTTTTTTCAAAAGATATTGACCACAATACCTTTTTGGCAACTTTTTTCCCACATAAAATTTCTAAACTCCAAGATATCACAAAAATTTACTTTGTTTTCTCGTTTGCTAGCATTATTTACCTTTCTTATGATCTTATCTTTTAAGTAGCATTTTTTTTTCTTCCTCGCATAATCAAATGCCTCCACTTCTATATGTTTCTCTTTTTCAGACGTGTTCAAACCACGTAAGATGAGATTCAATCATCTTGATTACTATGGGACTGTTGTATTATTATTTCAAAAGTTATAAATAAATTTAATTTAATTTAATGTGTAATTTATTATTTTGATTGATTCACAAGTTTTAATGTGTAATTTATTTTATTTATTCCAACAGTTTTAAATTAATTATTATTACTTAATTGATTATATATATATATATATATATATATATATATATATATATATATATATATATATATATATATATATATATATACACACGGGGTCAACTTTTATGGTGGTGGTTTACGTTTAATATTTATACTTTTTTTTATAGGCAAATATTAGTGGTTAGTTTTGTTAGAGGGAAGAGAGATTTTGTTAGTGACAAGGATCTGAGCCCTGCACCTCCTACTTGCAACTCTTTCATGTCTCTTGGCTCAATCACTGAGCCATCTACCTGGGACAATATTTATACATTTTTAATTGAGATGTTATAATACCAAGTAATATTGATTCCATCGGTTTCAACTTCTCATTGCAATTTTCATTTCAGCGCTGCTATTTTTTACGAAGAATTCCCGCAAGAAACGCACGAATGCGTTGCGTGGTTGAACGCGCAGTTAGAACTTTTGACTGGCAAACCCATAGAATCGGAACTCCGCGTAACCGTGACATTCTCCTTGCTAACAACCGAAGCTCTATTGCAGCTTCTTTTTGATCAAATGCACACAATGACAACTTGTGAAGCAATTAATGTAAACGGTATCTGTGTGCTTCAGTTACTTCTCCATTATCAATGTCCTCAACAGGCCTTAGCAGCTCAATTCCATTCTCCTTACACCACCGTGAAATCATGTCTTCGACTAAACAATTAGGAATAAGGATAGAGTGAGAAAGGACTTTCTGGGTCTGAGGGCAAATTCTGTGACTTCATTCAGCCACCTCTGGAGACTGGATGAATGGTCTGTCATAAGTCTGAAGCATCAAATCATTAATTTATAAATACAGAAATCATGAGCACTTTGTAACACTCCCACCATTTCTTCCTTCCATGTTGCAATACTAAATGAAAAACTCTAGGCAATTGATACCCCATCATAACTAGCTCTCAATCTACAAAAAAGTAGCACTCTAAAATCCAAAAACTAAACATGCAGCCACAGAAAAAACGCAAAGATAGCCACCCTCTTTGAACACAGTGATCCATCAAAAGCGAGGAAGAAATTGCCCTCTGAACTTATGTGGAAGAAATCACCTAGATGACAAAGGATTCCTTCACCGATTTTTTCCATAAAGCAGGACATTGCCTAATGAAAATAGTCAAATAAAAATGTTTGAATAATGAAAATAAAATAAAGTTAAATATTTGAAGTGCCGATTGGGTTTTATCATTTCTCTGTGTAAACAAATTAAAAGTTACAACCAACAACCCATATAAGGAATTTGGAAAATGAAAAAGAGAACAGGGAGGGGGAAGAATGTTGAAATATCCTTGCGCAAGCATCAAAGAATTGATTTTGTGCCTGTGACAGTGAGAGGGAATAAAATAAGAATTAACCAGCTTCAGAAAGAATTAATCATTCTCTTCGTCGCCATTCACTCCGCACCGCAGATCTCTGTCATAGCATCACTGCGCGCACGGCCTTCCCCGTTTACCGCCGAACGCCGGTTGCCTAGAAGCGTCTCTCTTCTATCCTCTGCACAAGAAACACAGTATGTTATTGACAATTCACGAGATTAAGAGGGTGGGTCAATTTAGTGCGTAGGATGAAACAAACGAAGAGTTGAAAATTTTTTCCACGTCGGATGACACGTCATTCTCAGGTTTCGTTCAAATCAAACTTCGTAAGATTAAGCATTTTCCTTTCCGTTTTAATTCTTTTTAAGTCTTTTAACCGATTGGATTTTTAGACCTGTTGATCCTCTTTGGTCTATATAAGTTTATATCTCTTTCGGTGTGAGAGAGATAATTTTGGCTACAACAACACACATCTAATTTTGGGTTACTAAACAGTACATTTGTTTTTCTTTTATGTTGCTTCAATTTTCATTTTATCCTGGGTAAACAATTAAAAACCACTCGTAGTTTTGTTACCCGAGATTCTTTCGGAAGAGCCTGTTGAATCCTAGAGGATTAACGTTTTAGGCGAATAAATCCTTGAGGACAGTGTGCCTTCACACGCCCCAGGCTATAAACGGTGTTCATGGTACATGATCAAAAGTTCAATGTTCGATGCTACCTTGTTCGTGGTTCGTGATCTATGTTCATGGTTCGTGGTTCGTGGATCGTGATGTTCGTGATTTGCGGAGTTCGTGATAATATTTTCCAATAGGGACCCTAATTTTCTCTCTGATGATTGTATTTCTAATTTTATTTTTTCTTGTTTAACCACTCATGAAGCATAACATTTTCATCTCTATACAACATTACAGGTTATATAAATGTGATAAAGTTTTCTTTTAAACTTCAAACGTGGTAATTGCGGTATTATACATTCTTCAAGTTTGTCTCTACATTCGAATCTGTTTGTTCTTAGTTAAACTTGCATTGCATATATTCTATTTTACTTCTACTTAAGTGAAAATCACGTGTTTTCAAGGCTTGTAGCCATTATCTTTTTATTTAATTTTTCTCTTAACTCACAAGTGTTGATATTATGCTATATTAATTTTTATCAGAGAAATAAAAAAATAAAAAAAAGTGATTTTAGTCCCTCCCAAGTTACTCTTATATATTCTATTATCCTAATTTGCATGGAATGGACTCTTTCATTACTCTCATTGTAGAAGTATAGTGTAGATGCATAATGTGTACAATCTGTTCTATATGTTAGTTAGTTAGTTGTGACAACCACCCTTAAAATTATTAAATGGAACCGCCACCTAAAGTTTATTAAGGAAAAATAATAGGAAAAACATTTTTTATGAGAATAATTTAAAAATAGTCTTTGAACCAGATTTCGAGCCCGGGAGTTATTTACGCTTAAGGAAGGTATTAGCACCCCTAAGACGCCCATAAAATGGTACCCTTTTAATTGTTTTAAAAAAAACTTGTTTATCATTAAATAAATTATTCCCAAATGAATTTTCTAAGAGAAAATACAAGTCTGTTAATCACTATATTATAAAGGTTATAAAAATGAACTTAGTAAAAGGACAACTCGACCATTATGTACAAATTATTATTTATTTTTTTCTTATGTAATAAAAATAGTAAATATAAGAAAAAAAACCTAAAAAAGTAAAAACTAATCATGTTAATAAAAAAAATATAGATAAGAAGGGAAAAAAAATTTTTATTTGTTTTTATGTCTTTTATCAATTCTTTATTCAATTCTGACTATTTATGAAATAAAAAGAAGTAAATTACAAATAAGTCCCTGGATTGGGTTTGGCCCCATTAGAAGACCAAACCAAATCCAGAAATTTTAATTTTTGCTTTTAAGTCCTATTTTAATATGATAATTGCAAATTGGTCCCTACTAAGGATTTGGCCCCGTTGAAAGACCAAACCCTAAAACATGTATATATGGAACAGAATCTCAATGAAAAACCCTTTTTTTCCTATGTCCCTCTTAATTACATATTTGCAAATTGATCCCTATTTAGGGTTTGGCCCCATTGGAAGGCCAAACCCTAAACCTAATTACAACCCAAACTGTGGGCACTGACAGTAATAACAACAACAACAACCACGATAACAACAGCAACGACAATAGCAGCAAAATAACAATAACAACAATAGCAACAACCCAAACAATCACAAAAATAACAGAATGGAGGTAAGAAGATTGCAATAGAAATTGATTAAGCCTTTGTTACAGAATCATATTCAGAAGAGACATAAAAAAGGATGAAACCTGGGATTTTAACCTTTTGCGTAAAAATTGAACAGAAACAAAATGAAGGGGATCCAAAAGAAAACCTAAGACTAATAGTGTTTAATTTTGGGTGGGTCACGCTCACAACTTCTTTCCTTTCTCCTTCTCGTCTCTATCTTCTTCGCTGTTTCCTCCCTCTTGCTCTCTGTCTATAGGGTTCGGTTCGTGGTCTTTTCTGTGACCTTGAGGCTGGCTTTTATAGCCTCTAACGAATCTGTAAAGGAAAAAGGGGAATAAGTCAGAGGCAGGAAATAAAGACATAAATAGAATAATAATAAAAGAGATTAGGATACTTCCTGATTTGCGCTAATCCACGTGATTCTCCATATGAACCCCTTTGATATTTTTCGAATTTGAACCGGATACTGGAGGAAAGTGGCTTGATTCGGGGAGATTTGGGGATAAATGGAGATGGTGTTTTAATTCGGATTTTAAGAGAGGATCTTCGAAATCTGTTTCGAAAGAGGAAACCAAACGATGAAGAGGAAAGGGAAGGAGAGATTTGAGGGAGAGGCCGCGGCGGTCATGGATTCCTAGGGTTGGGGTAAGATGAGAGGGATGAGAGTGGGGGGTTAGGGTTAGGTCAAGAGAGGTGTGGCCGCGGCTGGGTGATGAGAAATTAGGGTTTGGTTTTAGTGAGGATGAAGAAAGGAAGGGGAGATGGGGACGCCGTGAATAGTGGAGGAATTGAAGGAGGGAAGGAGTGGCCGCGGAGAAGAAAGACCAAGGGAGAGTGAGGGAGTGCAGAACGAGGGTGAGAATTAGGGTTAGGGTGAGGAGGAAGGTAAAGGAAGGCCGAGAAAGGTGGGGATGATTATGGGAGATTAGGGTTATGGAAGAAGAGGACGAGGGAGGGAATGATGGTGATGTGCGCCGCGGAGAAGAAAGTTCGAGAGAGAAAGGGAACGTGCAGAGTGGGAGTGAGAGATAAGTGGATTAGGTTAAAAGTGGATTACGCGTTTGGGCTGCTGGGCCAGGAAGAAAGCCGGGCTGCGTGAGTTTGATGCTGGGCTAGGGGGGATGTGAATGGAGGACGGGGTGCGGGTAGCAAGGCTGTGGGAAGCAAGGGATGCAGAGGTGTGGAAAATAAAAAAAGAGGGGGTGTGCGAGGGCATGGCTGAGGCGCCGTGAGCTTGGGCTGGGTCACCAGCTTGGTTCATTGTTGTTTGCACCACCCAGTTTTACTTTTTGCACACCCCTTCTCAAATAAAAAATCATTTTTTATTTTTTTAATCCATTCTTTTCTTCTCTTTTTTAATCTCTTTTATTATAAAACCAAAAATAATGTTTTATGTATTATTACCACTACTACCAATTAAAATAAATAATAAAATAAAATAAAATAAAAAGGCCGGACAAAAGTAGGGTACTACAACTGCCCCTTCTTAATTACATTTTACTCGAAGGTCTTCGTGCATTCGTTGTAAAAGGTAATTAAGGATAAAGGACTCTAATTTTGTCTAGAACGAAATTGTTTGAGGATGTGAGATTGGCTCCTGACTTTGCTTTGAGACTCTAGGTCTGATTCCTAGTGAATTCTCGGTAAGGCATATGTTTGGTTTCTAGCTCTTACAAAATTGGTGAGGGATTCTAGGTTTGATTCCTAGTGAATTCTCGGTAAGGCATAGGTCTGATTCCTAGCTCTTACAAAATGGATTAACTTCCCTATTTGGGGAAAATTTGGGGTGCGAGTTTCTTCGTCACTCGATACAAGTTTGGGTCAGATTCCCAACAAGGTGTAGGTCAGATTCCTAACTCTTGTTAAAAGGTGTGGATCGATTTCCATACTTGAGGAAGTTTCAAGACGCGGGTCAGGTTCCCGGGTAAAAGCTTGGGTCAGATTCCCAGCAAGGTGTAGGACAGGTTCCTAACTCATGCTAATAAAGAGATTGGGTAGGCTGAGTACTAGTTCTTACCGAGTAGCAACAGACCAACCGTATGTAATATTTGAGAGGGTGGGTCAAAGGACCCAAAAACTTTGATAGTCATGCAGGATGCAATGAATGGTATGCTGTGCATGAAATGATGTTTTTTGCTTTTAGAGAAACATTTTTTTAAGGTGGGTCGTGGACCCAAAAGTATTGGTGATCATGTAGGATGCAATGAATAGCATGTCATGCATGAGTATTATTTGCTTTATTAAGGATAGACAGTATACTCTTGACTACTTCTGAAGCTTTTCTTGGCACATTAGCTCCAAATCTCTTTAATTGGCGAGTTCTGAACAATTTAGTTGGCCTTTTCGTAGCGTATTCATCATTGATGATTTTGCATTAGGTGAGGTGCCTTACTAGCTCTCTTCCTTAATGTGAAGACGTCGAATTTCTTAGATCCTTTTAGAATTTTCAGTAATTTATACAATGCTCTTATGTCTTGGTTTGCACATGTTTGTTTTTTAGCACAAATTTCTCTAGAAAGAAAATGCAAATTGATAAAATCCCAAATCGAATTCGGAGAGGCTGAAATAAGTATTCTATTGTGCCGATGGTATTTAATAGATGACAATATGGATAAGAATGAATTTCCACTATGGTGGGGGAGATAAAATATTACAAACAGAATAAATTCGTGTTTGCTAAATTAGAAACTGGTGAGAAATATCAGCTATACACATAATCCCTTTAAAAACAAATCGTGCTGCCCTTTCGTGATTCAGACCCCGATCGTCTTCTTGATCAACTTCAAAAACTTGTGTCTGTGGTTAGTTTTGACCATCTACGCCCAGCTTGGTCGTGGTTCAATTCGCCTACTTTGACGCCTATACGGTTGGTTTTTGCTCAGGCTGCTCTTTGCAAGTTTTCGACCTAGCGGGTTGCTCTAAATCGCCCTTGCGGGTTTTCAACTTAGCGCTTTTATTTGACCTTAATTTTTACTTAGGCTGCCCTTTCGGGTTTTCAACCTACCAGGTCGCTCTAACTTTTGCCTAGACTGCCCTTTCAGGTTTTCGGCCTAGCGAGCTCTCTTTTTTTTTTGTGTATTGTGCCATTCTAGACGTAGTATTTCTTGACTGCATCTGAGTTTATCGGCAGTGGTAAGTCATGCCCCTCCATATCTGTAAGAATGAGGCCTCCTCCCGAGAATGCCTTTTTCACTATATATGGACCTTCATAATTTGGTGTCCATTTTCCGCGTTGGTCTTTCTGAATAGGTAGAATCTTCTTTAATACCAATTCCCCTTCTGTGAATTCTCGATGACGTACCTTTTTCTCGTACGCTCTCTTGAGTCTCTTTTGGTATAATTGGCCATGACAAATTGCTTCTAGCCTTTTCTCTTCTATAAGATTCAACTGGTCATATCGTGTCTGGACCCATTCGGCTTCTTCGAGCTTGGTTTCCATAATTACCCTCTAAGAAGGGATTTCTACCTCTATGGGGAGTACTGCTTCCATTCCGTACACTAGAGAAAAAGGTGTTGCCCCTGTTGAAGTGCGTACAGAAGTTCGGTACCCGTGTAAAGCAAAAGGAAGCATCTCGTGCCAATCCTTGTAGGTTACCACCATTTTCTGAATAATTTTCTTGATGTTTTTGTTGGCCGCCTCTACTGCCCCATTCATCTTTGGACGATATGGAGAAGAATTGTGATGTTGAATTTTGAAATCCTCGCACAACTCTTCCATCATCTTATTGTTTAAATTAGTCCCATTGTCCGTGATGATCTTTCTCGGTAAACCGTACCGACAAATTATTTCCTTTTTGATGAACTTGACCACAACACTGCGAGTCACATTGGTATAGGAGACTGCTTCGACCCACTTTGTGAAGTAATCAATAGCCACGAGAATGAATCGGTGTCCGTTAGAGGCTTTTGGCTCAATCATTCCTATGACATCCAAACCCCACATGGAGAACGGCCAGGGTGCACTGAGGACGTTTAGGGAAATTAGAGGTACATGAATATTATCAGCGTAAGTCTGACACTTATGACATTTCCTCACATGCTTGATGCAGTCACTTTCCATTGTAAGCCAATAATACCCAGCTCTGAGAATCTTCCGAGCCATTGCGTAACCGTTGGCATGGGTCCCAAAGGAGCCTTCGTGGACGTCGTCAAGAATTTGTCTTGCTTCTGCAGAGTCCACACATCGGAGGAGTACCATGTCGTGATTTCTTTTGTAGAGTATGTCGCCGTTCAAAAAGAAACTCATAGCAAGCCTCCTCAAAGTTCGCTTATCGTTCTCTGAGGCGCCCGAAGGGTATTCCTTGTTTTTGAGGTAGCACTTGATGTCATGGTACCATGGTTTTCCGTCGGATTCTTCTTCTATCACCTGGCAATAAGCGGGATTAGCACGGCTTTCCATCAGGATGAGGGGCATTTCCTTGTCACTGCTTGTTCGGAACATAGATGACAGCGTGGCTAATGCATCAGCCAACTGATTATCTTCTCGTGGGATATGTTGAAACGTGACCCTATCAAAGGATTCGATGAGTTCTTGGATATATTCGTGGTAAGGGATTAACTTAGAATCTCGAGTTTCCCATTCTCCATTCAACTGGTTGATAACTAGGGCAGAATACCCATATACTTTTAAGATTCTGACCTTAGTTTCTATGGCCGCTTTGATTCCCATGACACACACCTCGTATTCTGCCATGTTATTAGTACAACTGAAACACAAGCGAGCCGTAACAAGAGTGTACTGCTTTTCTGGGGAAATTAGTACTGCCCCGATTCCGTGCCCCAATGCATTAGAAGCCCCATCGAACATCATGGTCCACTCTTCGTTTCTTGATTCTTCTCTTTCGGCGGACATTACATCCTCATCAGGAAATTCATAGCGGACAGGTGAATGGTCATCTATTGGTTGATTGGCTAAGTGCTCAGCGAGGGCACTACCTTTGACGGCTTTCTGAGAGACGTATTGAATATCATACTCGGATAACAGCATCTGCCACCGGGCAATCCTTCCAGTGAGAGCAGGTTTCTCGAATACATATTTGATCGGGTCCATTTTTGACACCAACCAAGTGGTATGAGAAAGCATATATTGTCTTAGCCGGTGGGCGGCCCAAGCCAGGGCGCAACAGGTACGTTCCAGTATTGAGTAATTAACTTCATAACTTGTAAACTTCTTACTCAGGTAGTAAATGGCGCGTTCTTTTTTACCCGTTTCGTCATGTTATCCAAGTACACACCCCATAGATCCGTCTAACACTGTCAAATAGAGGATTAATGGTCTGCCTGGTACTGGAGGTACTAACACAGGGGGTTTTTGTAAGTATTGCTTGATTTTGTCGAAAGCCTCCTGGCATTTCTCATTCCATTCGATAGTTTGGTCCTTGCGCAACAACTTGAAAATTGGCTCACAAGTGTCAGTGAGTTGTGATATAAACCGGGAAATATAGTTTAACCTCCCTTGAAAACCACAAACTTCTTTTTCTGTGCGAGGAGCTGGCATCTCTAAGATGGCTTTTACTTTTTCCGGATCAACTTCTATTCCTTTCTGACTTACAATGAATCCCAGCACTCTACCTGACCGGACACCAAAGTTACACTTGGCAGGATTGAGTCTTAGGCGAAACTTTCTCAATCGCTCAAAAAGTTTCCGTAAATCAATTATATGACTTTCTTCAGTTTGCGACTTAGCGATCATATCGTCCACGTAGACCTCTATCTCCTTATGGATCATGTCATGAAATAGAGTCACCATTGCCCTTTGATATGTTGCCCCGGCGTTTTTCAACCCAAAAGGCATCACCTTGTAGCAGAAAGTCCCCCAAGCTGTAATAAACGTAGTTTTCTCCATGTCTTCTCTGGCCATTTTAATTTGATTATACCCGGAGAAACCATCCATGAAAGAGAAAACAGCGTGATGAGCTTTATTATCCACCAGGACATCAATGTGAGGCAAAGGGAAATCGTCTTTGGGACTTGCTTTATTAAGGTCCCGGTAATCAACGCACATTCGGACCTTTCCACCATTTTTTGGAATAGGGACAATATTAGCAACTCATGGGGGGTATTTAGCCACGGCTAAAAATCCGGCGTCAAATTGTTTCTTAACTTCTTCCCTAATCTTTAAGGACATATCAGGTCTCATGTGTCTCAATTTCTGTTTGACAGGAGGGCAATCAGGTTTAAGCGGTAGTTTGTGTTCGACAATATCGGTATCCAACCCTGGCATATCTTGGTAAGACCAGGCAAATACGTCTTTATAATTTCGGAGGAGTTGAATCAGTTTAGCTCTTACTTCTTGTGACATGATAACACCAACTTTGACTTCTTTTTTGTCTTCCTCAGTTCCCAAATTAATCAACTCAGTCGGTTCTTCGTGAGGTTCGATCTTTCTGGATTCCCCTTCTATAAGTCTCATTAATTCAGGGGGGAGATCTTCATCGGGACGGTCTTCTTCACAACCTTCGTCAGTATGATTAATTAGGCAATCAAAATCTGGTAACGAAATTTCAGCACAATCGTTTTCAAAAGTATTATCCATGAGCCTGCATTATCAAGGTTAGCAATAAGGAGAGAGTAAGGAAAGGAAGTAGGAAGGAAAAGAAAAAGAGACGCTTGGGATAAAATCAAAATGCATTTTACTAATATTCGAAATATGCTTATGAAAAACATGCGGGGCCCTTTAACATTTCCCCTACCGCCTCGGGCTGAGCGGAGAGGTGAGCATTAAATGGATTACATTGAAAATGCACTAAGGATCCTAGGATTTTCCACGATCTCCCAATTGCAAGGTATCGAGGAACATGGGCGAACCCATTCCTCTTCAGGAGCAGCAAGGTCCTCTTCCACAACAGTCACTTGGTCCGTATAGATCCATCCAGTGCTACGAAAAGTCTGACGGAGATCGCAGACGGGCATTTTCCCAAACTCAGGTTCCCGATTTTCAAGCCGAGCCTTCCTTTTTTCTCTCCTTACTTCGATTGCTCTTTCCCTGTCCTCTCGAGTGGGGACAAATCCCAAGCCGTATCGGTCTTTGTTTTCAGGAATTCTTAGGATTGAGGTAATACCTTCCTGACTTTTTCCTAGTCCTTTTCCTGGCTGATATCCTCCTTTTAGCATGACTCCGCCCACCATTAGGGCATTGTTGGATAGGCAGGGTTCTTTAGCTGTAAACCCTACGTAAGCGCTATCGACAATTTCCAGTGCCTGAAATGATGTCCCAAGGGCTTCTTCAGCAGCTTCAATGTAACTCGTCGATGTTGGCTTGCTTACCAGCAGGTCTTCTTCTCCGGATACGATGATCAACTTATCATCCACCACAAACTTCAATTTTTGGTGCAGAGTTGATGGTACTACCCCAGCAGAATGAATCCAAGGTCTTCCTAACAAGCAACTATAGTTGGGTTTGATGTCCATTACTTGGAAATTAACAGCCAAAGTGAAAGGGCCAATCTGGATTGGCAGCTCAATCTCACCCATTACTTCTCTTCTTGAACCATCAAAGGCTCTCACGAGCATAGAGCTGGGCTTTATATGGGTCTTGTCAATGGATAACTTATCCAAGGTAGATTTAGGCATCACATTTACGGAGGATCCATTGTCTACAAGGACTTTAGCTATAAGATGCTCTTTACACTTAATCGAGATATGTAGTGCTTTGTTGTGTCCTCTACCTTCTGCAGGCATTTCTTCATCATTAAAATAGAGGTAGTTGCATGCGGCGATATTGCCAACTAGGTCACCGAACAGATTCAAGGTGATATTTTGAGATACATGGGCTTCATTCAGGATTTTCATCAATACTTTCCTGTGACTCTCAGAGTGCATTAATAGGGCAAGTAGAGAAACTCTAGCTGGTGTGCGGTTTAATTGATCTATCATCTTATACTCATTTTGTTGAATGAATTTGAAGAATTCAGCAACTTCCTCACGGGAGGCCTCTTTCTTGTCCTCCTTCCCTATGTCTCCTTCATCTACCGCAACTTCTTTTCCCTTGTTTTGATCTTTCACATGTCCTTTTGCGTCTAATTTCATTGGTTCTTTCTCAGGGGCATAAATCCGCCCACTCCGAGTCATCCCGCCTATTCCCACAATGTTGGTAACAGTCGGAACGTTGGGTTGTGCATTACTCCCTTCAACTTGGACTTTTACATCATATATCCAAGGAACTGCCTTATCTTCCTTATACGGAAAGTGAGATGGTATTTGAACAGTAATAGCTTTGGGAGCATTAGGCATTGTGGGGGATATATTCTTAGAGAATTGAACCACCAAGGGCTTTGGGGCTGTGGTCCCCAAACTTTGAGCAGATTGGACCATAGATACTTCTTCTTCTCTCTGAGAGATAACTTGAACTATGTTTGTATCAAGCAGTTTTTGGAGGATACTTTTAAATTCCTCACATTCTTCATTAGACAAAAGATCTTCATCACAGGTCCTGCCGATATCTGTTCTTTCTATCAAACTAGCCTTGCAAAGTTCGATGAACACTTTTCTGATAGGGGTTTTTATCTCAGTGACATCCTTTATTATTCTTCCTTCGTGCTCATTATCTATCATATTTACTGATGCATTCCCGTGGTTAGGTAACGGGTTGTTCCCTATATTGGGATTATTCTCTTGGAAACTCAACCACTTGGCATTTATCAGATCTTGAACTTTGAACTTCATAGCCCGAAATTCTTCTATGGAGTGACCAGCTGCCCTAGCATGGTATTCACAGGTGGCGTCCGGGTTATACCATTTTGGGTAAGGTGGTTCCATAGGCTTTTACGGGCAAGGGACTACCAATGAGTTTTTGAGTAAATGCTGATAGAGATCTTTGTAAGTCATGGGGATCGGATCAAACTGGACCGGTTTTCTCCTTTGAGGGTTGTGAGCTCTCGGTTGATTGGGGTTCTGACCTCCTTGACTATAAGAAGCAAAGGGTGTCATTTGAACAGGAGGCTTAGGCGTGATAGTTGCCGCAACGTATAGAGGGGCACTACTCACCGCGTTAGTCTCTCCTTCTTTCTTTCTCTTGACGAAGGGCTTTTGAGTGTGGGATGATGAAGTATTATTATGGATCTTCCCATTTTACATCCCCATTTCCACACGCTCCCCTATGACAATCAGGTCAGAGAAGCTTGAGAACATACTTCCAATCATCATATCATAAAAGGGCGATTGGAGCGTGTCCATGAACGTGTCAATCATTTCTTTGTCTGACAAGGGTGGCTCCATCTGAGCAGCCATGCTTCTCCATCTCTGAGCATATTCCTTATAGCTCTCACTGTCTTTTTTCTTCATGCTTTGCAACTGATTACGACTGGGAGCCATGTCCATATTGTATTTATATTGTCTGACGAAAGCATTAGCTAAATCCTTCCACGAGCTGATTTTAGACCGCTCTAACTGCATATACCATCGCAACGGTGCCCCAGTTAAGCTTTCTTGGAAGAAGTAAATTAGGAGTCTATCATCATTAGAACAAAAAGCCATCTTTCGGCAATACATGACCAGGTGGCTTTTGGGGCATGTTTCTCCCTTATACTTGTCAAACTCGGGTACTTTGAATTTTGCAAGTATAACTACATCAGGGACTAAGCACATGTCTGAAGCTTCGAAGCCTATGTGATTTGCCCCTTCAATTGCCTTTAGCCTGTCTTCAAATATTTGAAGCCTTTCTTTGGCTTGAGCATCCTCCTGGGGGGTAATGATAGGTATAAAATTTTGAGCATTTGTGTTCTGCGAGGTCCCATTATTTAGAGGCGCATGCCCTTGTGTGGTGTGGGCGTGCGTCTCATTTTCTCTTGGCTGACTTTCGTCTTGATCCTCTTTGGACCGCTCTGTTTCTGATGTCCTTTTTGCATGCAGGGCTTCCAACAAATCGCATAGCCTATCTATCTGCGTACTCATTCGGTCAAGCTCCCCTCTCATAGCCTGTTGGTTCTGTTCTAACGCGTCCATGAGTCTGGCTTGGGATCTCGTTCTGTAAGGATGCAATTTCTTCGCGTTTATTTTTCTGGGTTATGAAGGATACTGTGAGTATGGATGGATGATTTATGCCATGGTTATGCATGCCATGTAAGATGCTCAATTATTTACTTTATTCGTTTTATTTTTGTCGGCTTATTGGAGAATCACAAAACTTTGCAAATGTCTTATCGGTTTGCTGCATATTGCGAAAACATATTCTCTCTTTTTTTAAAAGGAAATACCATAATTCAAATTGCCCTAATGGGCTTACAGACTTGAAGAAATGGAAATTGCAAAAACACATAAAAACAAAAGAAACATGGTCTTCAACGATCTCGTCGGATTTGCTTCTCCAACTCTTCCACCAAAACCTTGCAGTACTCTAGGAAATTCATCACTTTCCTTGGTAAGTGTCGAAAACCTATTGCTGATTCCGCTTCTTCCAAGAGTTCTGGCATATCTTGGATACCTCTATTTGCAAGCCAGACTAGTTTGGAGCAATGATCCACCCAGTATCTAGTTTCCTTATCAAACCAAGTAATGACTTCTCGCTGGTTGTCAATCTTCCCTTGCATGTCGAGGACTTTCTCATGTTCTTCCTCAAGATCTATGTGGTAGCCTATGAACTTTTCTTCAGCGATTCTCCTTTCTTCCTCAAGTTGGGCTTCGTGCGATTGCATGGTATTTTTCAATTGTTATATTGAGTCTTTAATCCGTCTTTGCAAAGCCATGCTAGCCTTTTGAGAATCAGCCCACATTTTCCTCAAGTTGCCCTTTTCACAGAGAACCAGGTCTAACTCCTTTTTCATCAAGTCTAATTGTTGATTTGCAGCTTTCAAGCAGCCCTGAGTTTGGAGCCGGCTTGCTTTCTCAGCCTTGGCCTTCTTCTGAGATCCTTCCAAAGATTCGGTTTTTCTATCACATTCATCTTGTAGGACCTCTATATCTAGATATGCCCTTTTCAAATTCTCCCGGAGAACTTTCCTTTCTTCTTCCGCCTTTTCTAAGGCTAGTTTTAGCTCTTCCACTTCTTCATTTTCAGCAGGGGGTGGAGGTGGCACTTCGAGAACCAAAAATGTATTCTGGAAAGGCAGCTTGACTTGCTGAACTCTTGCTATAACCCATTGGCGGTATTTCTCATCTGCATGAGTACTCTTGCGCCCTAGTATTCTTTTGATCGTTTTCTTCCAAGCTCGACACACCCTTATGAACAATGCCAAATCCGAGGAGCCCCGATCATGTATAATGAAAGCGGCTAACTCTTCTTCAGCAGGTTCACTCAGCATCGGGGCACCGAGTTGTCTCAAAGCCAGAGTAGGATTGTAGTTGATGTAGCCTATGGTTCCAATGAGGGGTACGTTGGGAAAGTCTCCACACCGACAAATTACCTCCTTGATCTCCTGTTTTCTGGAATACCATATTATAGACTCTTCACTGAGACTCAATAAATAAGTAGCCCACCCTGCATTGCTCCTAGGACCAAAGGGATGCCCCCTTTTTACCAAATGTTTTTTTAGCCATAAGTACAAGACAGGGACACAGCAACGAATTCGACCTCCTTTTTTCTCGTGACGCATATGAAGCTCATAGTATAAATCTGCGAGGACGGCAGTAGTGGGATCCATACCTTGAGTTTTAAATGCTATGAAGGCGTCAATAGCGGTTTCATCCACAAAATGATCAACATGGGGAAATAGGACTACACCAAAGATAATAAGGGCTACCACATCCATGCACTCTTTTAATTTCCCTGCATCATGAAGGTCCTTAACCTTTCCTTCCAGGAAGCTCCTGGGGAAGCCTTTGAAACCTTCTTCTACCTTCATTGCGAGCGTTAAGTCTTCTTTAGGGATGCCTAAAACATCAGCAATGGTACTCATAGCTGGGAGATGCTTTGTATGGTGATACTGACCATTTTTGTTTTTCTGGAAAGCCCAAGATTTTCCGATATTACTCCAAGGTTGGCGCCATTTGGAAATTCTTAAACGTGAAGCATCTTAAGGGAGGATCATAAGATTGGGCCAATGCTGTCAAGGCTCCTACTTGCACGTTTACATTCAGCAGTTCCAAAATGTTCCAAAATTTCCCCACGAAGCTAATTCGATCCACTTGTATCCAATTCTCAGCTATGAAATTAACCAATGTTCTCAGGTGCATCAAACGGGCGGGTTCAATTTTGAATTTCAAAGTATTTCTCCTCTCTAAACCCACAACTGCGCTTTCCGAAGACATTTGCAATTTTTTTTTGAAATTTCCAACAAGCCTGACGAAATAGGGTAATTAGTGTTAATGCATGTATATGAATGGATATGATCACGTTTATTTTTATTATTTCATGAATGGAAAGTAAAAGAAAAGAAAAATAAAGAAAGAAAGCACCGTACTTATTTTATTTATGAAGATGTAAAGAAATATACTCTTATATTTTTTATAAGAAGTTCACATCCTACGTGGAGTAAAAAAACCTAGCACCTTTTTTTTGAATAATAGATTAGGTTTCTAAATAAAGGTATGTATTTTGAAAAACTATTTTTGGAAATATTATTTTTGAAATAAATTTGCAAAAACAAATAAACAAATAAAAGTGGTAGGGTAAGCTCCTTTTGTGACCGAAGCCGGTAATTCCTAACAGGGGTCTAGGGATTATATCAAGTGTCTTTCCATTGGGTGGATTCAAGATACTAATCTAAAAGGTCCCCAGATCCAAGGGTCCCCTTTGAAAATGTTACCGCCAATAATAAGTATATTATTAAAGGATGGTTTTTTTTCAAACGGAGCCAAACTCTAGGTGAGGCCTTCATAGGAACCCACTGGCCGTACGTCCAGCAGAGCACCCATTACACAGCCTCTCCTAACTTAAGGTTCACTCGGGCCCGGGTATAGGGCACCCACTCATAGTGTGTGTAAACAAAGTGTATAAAGTGAAGTGTGTGAAGGAGCAAACTTAAAACTACCCGCTGCAAAATAAATAAAAATACAATATACATACATGTCTTCCACCCTAAGGTTTCAAATGCATAAACACACATAATATTTACAAGAAAAAAAACAAATGAAAGAGAATGAACCACAAAAAAAAATAGGAAAATATATTTTTTAATGCATGTTTTCTATCCTAGGATTCACGTATACAAACATATATATAAATGAACGAATAAAATCAAAAAAGGAATAATTCATTTAATAAGACAAACAAATCATATAAACAATCATGGGGCCTAACTCTCTAACTGTCTCCAGTGGAGTCGCCAGCTGTGACAATCACCCTTAAAATTATTAAATGGAGCCGCCACCTAAAGTTTATTAAGGAAAAACAATAGGAAAAACTTTTTTTATGAGAATAATTTAAAAATAGTCTTTGAACCAGATTTCGAGCCCGGAAGTTATTTACGCTTAAGGAAGGTATTAGCACCCCTAAGACGCCCATAAAATGGTACCCTTTTAATTGTTTTAAAAAAAACTTGCTTATCATTAAATAAATTATTCCCAAATGAATTTTCTAAGAGAAAATACAAGTCTGTTAATCACTATATTATAAAGGTTATAAAAAGGAACTTAGTAAAAGGACAACTCGACCATTATATACAAATTATTATTTATTTTTTTCTTATGTAACAAAAATAGTAAATATAAGAAAAAAAAACCTAAAAAAGTAAAAACTAATCATGTTAATAAAAAAAATATAGATAAGAAGGGAAAATTCTTTTTTATTTGTTTTTATGTCTTTTATCAATTCTTTATTCAATTCTGACTATTTATGAAATAAAAAGAAGTAAATTACAAATAAGTCCCTGAATTGGGTTTGGCCCCATTGGAAGACCAAACCAAATCCAGAAATTTTAATTTTTGTTTTTAAGTCCTATTTTAATATGATAATTGCAAATTGGTCCCTACGAAGGATTTGGCCCCGTTGAAAGACCAAACCCTAAAACATGTATATATGGAACAAAATCTCAATGAAAAACCCTTTTCTTCCTATGTCCCTCTTAATTACATATTTACAAATTGATCCCTATTTAGGGTTTGGCCCCATTGGAAGGCCAAACCCTAAACCTAATTACAACCCAAACCGTGGGCACTGACAGTAATAACAACAACAACAACCACGATAACAACAGCAATGACAATAGCAGCAAAATAACAATAACAACAATAGCAACAACCCAAACAATCACAAAAATAACAGAATGGAGGTAAGAAGATTGAAATAGAAATTGATTAAGCCTTTGTTACAGAATCATATTCAGAAGAGACATAAAAAAGGATGAAACCTGGGATTTTAACCTTTTTGCAGAAAATTGAACAGAAACAAAATGAAGGGGATCCAAAAGAAAACCTAAGACTAATAGTGTTTAATTTTGGGTGGGTCACGCTCACAACTTCTTTCCTTTCTCCTTCTCGTCTCTGTCTTCTTCGCTGTTTCCTCCCTCTTGCTCTCTGTCTATAGGGTTCGGTTCGTGGTCTTTTCTGTGACCTTGAGGCTGGCTTTTATAGCCTCTAACGAATCTGTAAAGGAAAAAGGGGAATAAGTTAGAGGCAGGAAATAAAAACATAAATAGAATAATAATAAAAGAGATTAGGATACTTCCTGATTTGCGCTAATCCACGTGATTCTCCATATGAACCCCTTTGATATTTTTCGAATTTGGACCGGATACTGGAGGAAAGTGGCTTGATTCGGGGAGATTTGGGGATAAATGGAGATGGTGTTTTAATTCGGATTTTAAGAGAGGATCTTCGAAATCTGTTTCGAAAGAGGAAACCAAACGATGAAGAGGAAAGGGAAGGAGAGATTTGAGGGAGAGGCCGCGGCGGTCATGGATTCCTAAGGTTGGGGTAAGATGAGAGGGATGAGAGTGGGGGGTTAGGGTTAGGTCAAGAGAGGTGTGGCGCTTGGTGGGTGATGAGAAATTAGGGTTTGGTTTTAGTGAGGATGAAGAAAGGAAGGGGGAGATGGGGCCAGTGAATAGTGGAGGAATTGAAGGAGGGAAGGAGTGGCCGCGGAGAAGAAAGACCAAGGGAGAGTGAGGGAGTGCAGAACGAGGGTGAGAATTAGGGTTAGGGTGAGGAGGAAGGAAAAGGAAGGCCGAGAAAGGTGGGGATGATTATGGGAGATTAGGGTTATGGAAGAAGAGGACGAGGGAGGGAAGGATGGTGATGTGCGCCGCGGAGAAAAAAGTTCGAGAGAGAAAAGGAACGTGCAGAGTGGGAGTGAGAGATGAGTGGATTAGGTTAAAAGTGGATTACGCATTTGGGCTGCTGGGCCAGGAAGAAAGTTGGGCTGCGTGAGTTTGATGCTGGGCTAGGGGGATGCGAATGGAGGACGGGGTGCGGGTAGCAAGGCTGTGGGAAGCAAGGGATGCAGAGGTGTGGGAAATAAAAAAAGAGGGGGTGTGCGACGGCATGGCTGAGGCGTCGTGAGCTTGGGCTGGGTCACCAGCTTGGTTCATTGCTGTTTGCACCACCCAGTTTTACTTTTTGCACACCCCTTCTCAAATAACAAATCTTTTTTTTCTTTTTTTTTATCCATTCTTTTCTTCTCTTTTTTAATCTCTTTTATTATAAAACCAAAAATATTGTTTTATTTATTATTACTACTACTACCAATTAAAATAAATAATAAAATAAAATAAAATAAAAAGGCCGGACAAAATTAGGGTACTACATTAGTTAATACCATTAAGTCAGTTTAGTTAGTTTGTTGTAAGTTGAGTTTCTTATTTCAGTTAGGTAGTTACATTGATCTTGTATTACTCTTGATGTAGAAGCTTGTATATATAAGGCAGGCTTCACCCTCTTGTAATACACAATATTCAATATACATGAAAGAAGTTATTCAGTATTCTTAGATTTTACATGGTATCTAGGGCTAAAATCCTGGAGAAAACTGTGTTTCTGTGAAGATGGTGGATTCTGATTCCAATTCCAAATCTGGAGCTTCAAGTGGCAGTGATAATGAAGAACCTTCGAAGGGTGCATCCAATCAGATTGAAGTTCTATCACCTTTTTACCTCCATCCCTCTGACCATCCAGGCTAAGTCTTTGTCAGTGAGTGTTGGTGATATTTTTTGGTGGGAATACTGCAACTACTAAGAACAAACAACAAAAATTGATAAAGTTCAAGTAAAGATAAGATGTTGTAAAATAAAGAACAAAGAAGAAGATTGCGCAAGACTCCAAGGCGTGTGTAAACACTAGGCTTTAGGCTCGATTCGCCCCCACCAATCCCTTTAGATTGGATGCAAATGGTTGAATAGCGAATCCCCTTTAGGATACAATGAAGTTCCCTTGATATGGTTTGCATCCCCACACCAAGCGTATCGTCAATGGTGTTTTACAGAATAATAGTTCCCTGACTTCAATTTGCGCATAAGAAAAGAGAGGAAATGATTTGGAATAGATGAAATGGTGATGATATTCTTAGTTATTTCTGCATGTAGAGTTGTTCTATTTATAGAGCAACTCATGACACTTGATAAGAAGAAGCAATTCTTCACAAAGTGTTGTATTCGTTCATGAATTGATTCAAAGAAAAGATATATTGATTCATGAATAAACACATTCAATCATGAAGGAACACACTTATTAATTTGAATCTCAAATCCATGAAAAGATACAACCTTTAGAACCAAAACTGAATTTAATTATTTTGGAAATCTCTCACAATCCCCCACCATTTTCAAAATAAACTCAAATCCCATTATTCCGGAAATCACATGTTTTCAGATAAAGGTATCTTGCGATTTGAACCTTTACTTAGTAAGTCATTATTTCACTTATCCCGAATAGATTAGTAGACAAGCTTTGAACCAATTATTCATTAGAACAAGCGTAAATTAACTTACACATGAGATCTCGGTACTATTGAACGAATTGTAAAGTGACACATTTGATAAGGCCTTGTGTCGTGTATCCTTTTCATGAGAGCTTTAAGAGTCAAGCCCTTAATCTCCAAGAAGCGGCCCCACTTCACTCTCATATAGGTAAACTTTATCAAAAGTGCTCCCATAATAAGCACTTCAGCATATACATGCTATAGGTCCATTAAGAGCAAAAACTCAACCTTCCAACTTTATACTTATGGTCTAAGTACTTATAAACCTTGGGATGTATCTATTGTCAAGTATTTGCAATTACTCTAATAGTGTACTTTCACCATTGAACTCAAGACTTAATGCTACTTAAGTGTGAGTTGGGTTTCCACCATTGGTAACTATTTAGATATGAGCTTGAATCTCATCCCCATTGATGTCATAAAAACATCATATCCCTTGTCAATATTTTCGTTAAAAGATTGCATGATTTCTTTTCTTTTCTTATAAAATTCCAAACATTACTTCTTCACATAGCTATGCTTTAATCCAATGTCTCATGACATGTCATTACTCATTAGTTAATATACTCTTGATAGTATCGAATAACTATCACAAATTATGGACCATTTGTCCCATATACTTTTCATTATCCACTTAGATATATGTCTTTGATAGCCTTAACTATCACCATGTATGTATACTTGTACCATTGGTTTTGACCAAATTAATATATCATACAACAAGTTTCTAGATAACTTTACTTTGTTGTTACTAAAGCATTCAATACTCATTTGAATATGAAATTATAATTCTATTTTAGCTATCTTATTTATTTAAGATATCATACATTGAATGCATTAAATGTACCTAGCAACAACTAGTACAATCTTGTTTAAAGATCATAAAGTACATTTGATTACTTTAGTAGGTCAATCATGTAAGTCATAAACAACAAATTTATTCTAACACTTTGGAATTCGTGTCAATTTTATTAGAAGCATTGTCATCTGACTTAACATACAAATAATACATGCATCATAAATTCTACTTGTTAAGTATTAAATATGAACCCACCTTAGCATTTAAATGTAGACCATCATAACATAGTATCCATAGAGAGTGACTATCATAAATAGGTCCATCACAACGCAAAAAGATTTTTCATGCCAAAATAAATAAATTAAAATCGCTATCTGCAATTTTAAATGATTTAAAAGGTATTAAACAAAATAAAATTATTAAAAAATAATTTTATATATCCATCAAATATGAAACACAGTTATCCAATAACTAGAGATCAAGACAAACACAATGCAAAAAACGGCACAAAAAACAGAGTTTTATAGACTTCACACTCTCCCTCACTCTCCAGAGCCGAGAGTGGGCATTGCCAAATGCTGAGGGGTCATCTTCAACCTCCAACCGGGTAAAAAGACTCAGATTGCAGATTTTCGGGTCTTGTGACCCGCTTACTTTTGAGCACATTTTCTCCCTTGATTTGACACTGTTTTGTATGATTTTTGAACCGATTTTATAGTACAAAAATCAAGGATTACAAATGTGTAATTTTTAGTCCACTAAATGATCAAAACCTGATTCAAAATAGTGCCCAAATATTGAAACCAAAACTGAATTTTAAAATGAGTTCAGACACAACCTTTCACAACCCGGGGCAATTATTCACCAAAACTCACGACATTTCATTCCAAAAATGAATGTGTTCATCATGTTTTAGAATCAAATTGGATGAGTTTCACCGACATTAACACAAGAAACATGGACCAAAATTATTCAAAAAATAATAATGATAAAAAACGGGTTTGTTCTATATGCATACTTTGGTATGCTTCCAAAAACAACTTTTACATGATTTTTCTCTTGGTTTTCAACATGGACTTCATCACTCTTCTGCCTTTGATTATGTATAAATCCTCTATAAATTATGAATCAAGTGGGGCATTTTACATGATCGAAAAGGCACAAAATTTTGATCAAAACTGGATTATAAATTATATAAAGCCATAGAGCACGCACACTTTATTCCCAGTAACATACCATAATCTAACAATTTTATTTCATTTTTAATATGAAGACTTCTTGAACAATATGAAATCAACACAAGATAAATATTTATTTACCCGGTCATCATCTAGCAGCAAATAAAGCATTACGATACAAAGGCTTAATTAACCATTTTTTGAAACCTGACGTGCATAACAAATAAAACAAAAGGCAATATAGCCAAATAGTAAACATTTGCATGCCTACATATCGAAATGGAAAATCGAACAAAGTAAATCATGCATACATATCTTTTAATATTCACATATCAAAATCGATTCTGAAGCATGCATTTAAGGCTCTAACACCACATGTTAATACATGAATTTAAAACTTCAAGAATATCATATTCATATAAAGTAATTGTGTACCTTTCATCATGGTTATAAATACCAATTTTTTGAGAAAACATTGGTGTTCATCTCTCTCAAGTTGTAAGAGTTGTAAGAAGATATTCATCATCTTTTTTCTTTTTTCACCATTGCATAAATTCGTCATCATTGATCTTCTCAATCTTCACAAAATCAAAAATCATCTCCTTCAAAGTTGCAGCCATTGTTAATCACAAAGGCAAAATCGAACCTAAAGGTTGTTGGTGATATTTTTTGGTGGGAATACTGCAACTACTAAGAGCAAACAACAAAAATTGATAAAGTTCAAGTAAAGATAAGATGTTGTAAAATAAAGAACAAAGAAGAAGATTGCACAAGACTCCAAGGTGTGTGTAAACACTAGGCTTTAGGCTCGATTCGCCCCCACCAATCCCTTTAGATTGGATGCAAATGGTTGAATAGCGAATCCCCTTTAGGATACAATGGAGTTCCCTTGATATGGTTTGCATCCCCACACCAAGCGTATCGTCAATGGTGTTTTACAGAATAATAGTTCCCTGACTTCAATTTGCGCATAAGAAAAGAGAGGAAATGATTTGGAATAGATGAAATGGTGATGATATTCTTAGTTATTTCTGCATGTAGAGTTGTTCTATTTATAGAGCAACTCATGACACTTGATAAGAAGAAGCAATTCTTCACAAAGTGTTGTATTCGTTCATGAATTGATTCAAAGAAAAGATATATTGATTCATGAATAAACACATTCAATCATGAAGGAACACACTTATTAATTTGAATCTCAACTCCATGAAAAGATACAACCTTTAGAACCAAAACTGAATTTAATTATTTTGGAAATCTCTCACAGTGAGCCTCTGAATGATGCAAATTATGGAGAGTGGGTTGTTGACATGAGCAATGCCCTTTGTGCCAAAAATAAGATTGGGTTCGTGGATGGATCCATTGTCATTCCCAAGGCTGATTCTCCAAATCTTGCTCACTGGATGAGGTGTAATGCAATGGTGAAAGGTTGGCTTAAGAGTGGAATGGACAAGGAGACTCGAACCAGTGTGAAATATGCCAACACTGCTCAAGAAATGTGGAATGATCTTGCAGAAAGATTTGTCAAGGTAAGTGCCCCTCGAGCATATGAATTGAAACGTGCCATAGCACTCCTTAGGCAAGAAAAACTTTATGTTGCTGCATATTTCACCAAATTAAAGGCGTTGTGGGATGAAGTTAACTCAATTTCTCCCTGGCCCAAATGCACATGTGGAAAATGTGATTGTAATGTCCAGAAAGAACTGTCCCAGATGAAGGAAAGAGAGCAACTCTATGATTTTCTCATGGGTCTTAATGATGTCTTCAACACTGTCAAGACGCAGATTCTCAGCATGGTCTCTACCTTGAGTCTTGGCCAAGCCTATCATCTTGTTGCAGAGGATGAACAACAGAGAATTGTCTCGACTCTGCATAAACCAACTGTGGAAACCACATCCTTTCAGACTCAAAATAGTCGTTATCCTGAAGACGATCGCAGAAATAACAAGAGACCAAAATGTGACCATTGTGGGAAATTGGGACATGTTCAAGAAGCATGTTGGGAGATCATTGGCTACCCATAGGATTGGAGAAAGCCAAACAAAGACAAGAAAGACAAACCTTCTTGGAACAATAAAAGGCCAGGATCCAAAGCTGCCCACGTCAACATTGACAACAAAGACAGTCCTATTCTAGGCTTGAATATGCAACAATATGAGAAGCTGATACAACATCTAAAGTCTGATCAAGAAGATGGATCAGGAACAAATCGAGGCAAGCCTATTGCAAATATGGCAGGTAATCCTAATTTTGGTGAACCTTGGATTGTGGATTCTGAAACCAATGAACATATTGCTTGTGATGCTGATTTGCTTGAAGAGATAGTCACATCTCATCAGCGATCGATTCACATTCCCCATGGCACAAAGGTGCCAGTAAAGGGACTAGGAAAATCAAAGTTTTCTAATGGTATGCAACTTGATAATGTTTTGTATGTGCCTGATTTCAAATGCAATTTAATTTCTGTTGGTAAACTAACTAGAGAGCACAATTGTTCTGTGACTTTCACTGCTGACTCCTGTATTGTGCAGGACTCACATTTGAGGACTCAGACTGGGAGGTATAAGCACCAAGAGGGCCTGTACCTTGTTGACAGTTTTCATAAAGATAATGTCAAACTTACTGCCATGGGAGTTAGTAGTTCAAATAACCATTTGTGGCATGCTAGATTGGGGCATGCTTCTGATGATAAAATTGTAAGCATATGATTAGACATTGACAGCAAAATTAAATTGCCATGTTGTGATTCTTGTATGAAGGCAAAACAAACTAGACTTCCTTTTCCTTTAAGTTCAATAAAGTCAGATTCTTGTTTTGATCTCATACATTGTGACATATGGGCCCCATATAAAACTAGCTCATTAACTGGAGCACATTATTTCTTGGCTATAGTAGATGATTATAGTAGAGGCATTTGGGCATATCTAATGAAATATAAATCTGAAGTTGATCACCTTTTGCCTATCTTCATTTGTATGATTGAAACATAGTTAGGAAAAGAATTAAAAAGGTTAGATCTGACAATGGATTAGAGTTTACTTCCAAGCATATGCAGGAATTCTATACTGACAAGGGCATTTTGATGGAACTAAGTTGCACTTACACACCATAGCAGAATGGTGTGGTGGAATGCAGGCACAAATACATACTTGAGACTGCCCGAGCCTTGAGAGTCCATGCTGGCCTGCCTGTACAATTTTGGGGGGAATGTGTTCTCACTACAGTTCACATCATAAATAGGCGCCCTCCAAAGGTTATTAAAGGTAAGACTCCCTATGAAATGATATATAACAAGAAACCTGATTATACTCATTTAAGGGTGTTTGGATGTTCTTCCTATGCCTTGAAACATAAAAGGGAAGGTAAATTTGATGAAAGGGGGAGTCCTTGTATTTTTGTAGGATATCCTCCAAGGCAAAAGGGGTATAAAGTTTATGATATTGCCTCCAAAGAAACTTATGTTTCTAGAGATGTTGTGTTTCTTGAGGAAGAATTCCCATATAGGAAAATTGAGAACAAAGTTATTCAAAAGGCTCAATTGACCCATTGGGAAGATACTTCACATGAAGCTCATAATGAATGCCTCACTGAATTAACTAATGAGGCAGAAGCTCAAAATGGTGAGAACAGAGAAAACTTAAGCAATAATAATGGAAATGACTTGAACAATACAAGTCATATAGGATCCAGGAGCACCAGAATTAGGCAACTGCCTAATTACTTGAAGGATTATGAGGTGGAATTGTCACCTTCTATAGCTCCAGATTCTTTAGATAATTCTGAACCTTATCCTTTATCAAATTATATTGTTTATGATAAGTTTTCATCTGCTCACATGACTTTCTTAGCGGCCATCTCATCACAAGATGAGCCAAGAACTTTCTCACAGGTAGTGAAGTATAAACATTAGAGGGAAGCCGTGCAAAGTGAGATAAAAGCTTTGGAAGATAATGAAACCTGGGCCATTGTAGATCTACCTCAAGGCAGACAAGTAGTGGACTCAAAATAGATTTACAAAATCAAGTAAAGAAGAGCTTGGATAATCAGTTCAGCATCAAAGATTTGGGAACATTGAAATACTTCCTAGGAATTGAAGTGGCAAGGTCATCTAAAGGGATCATGCTTAATCAGAGGAAGTATGCCATTGATATACTCAGTGAAACTAGAATGCAGAATTACAAGCCATGCAGTTTTCCTATGGAACATAATTGCAAGCTCAAACCAAACAGTAGTGAACCTGATGTGGATACCGCTCGATACAGGAGGATTCTGGGGCGCCTATTGTACCTTACAATAACCAGACCATATATTACATATGTTGTCAACACTTTTTGTCAGTATATGACAGCACCAAAGCAAGCTCATATGAATGCTCTTGAGAGAGTATTAAGATACATCAAGGGAACTCCGGGTCAAGGAATACTTCTGCCAAGGGATAATAACTTGCAATTACAAGGGTATTGTGATGCTGACTGGGGAGGATGTCCTCTCACTAGAAGGTCTTGTACAGGTTATTTGATCACACTTGGAGGAGCTCCTATTTCGTGGAAAACTAAGAGGCAAACTGTTGTAGCCAAGTCTTTTGTAGAAGCAGAATATAAATCAATGGCAACCACTGTCAGTGAAATAATTTGGCCTAGATGGCTACTAAAAGAGCTGACTATCATTCAAGAAGGGCCTACACGCATGTTCTGTGACAATCAAGCAGCTCTCCACATAGCTGCAAATCCGGTTTTCCATGAAAGAACGAAACATGTTGAAATGGATTATTACTTTGTTCGAGAAAATTGATACTAAAGATCAAATTGCGGATATGCTTACTAAACCTTTGGGCAAGGACAGATTGAGTCTTCTTTTAGGCAAGTTGGCCATTGTAAATTTACATTTGCCTACTTGAGGGGGAGTGTAGAAGTATAGTATAGATGCATGATGTGTACAATCTGTTCTATATGTTAGTTAGTTAGTTAATGCCATTAAGTCAGTTTGGCCAGTTTGTTGTTAGTTGAGTTTGTTATTAGTTTGTTATTTCAATTAGGTAGTTACATTGATCTTGTATTACTCTTGATGTAGAAGCTTGCATATATAAGGCAAGATTCACCCTCTTGTAATACACAATATTCAATTTACATGAAAGAAGTTATTCAGTATTCTTAAATTTTACACTCATCTGGTTTGATACCAGCACCCATCTCACAATATCTCTTTTTTTTTTTTGACGCATCTCACAATATCCCATTCACTATGAAACATAGCAGTAACTTTTTGATAGCTATTGCGGGGGGAAAGTTGGCTCTAGCTATGTTCCTAGTAGTAATATTTTAATGAGAAGAAAGACAATGGAAGTTTTGGTATGATCACCACGAGTGCGTTTAATATTTCAGTTAGATAATTATTGTTTTAAAAAAATAAAGAGTAGTTCAATATGAGATCATTGAGTGTGTAACCAGATCATATTTATTTGGTATTTAGACAACGTGTCATGACACGGATTGCATTTCGCCACTAAAGATAATGCTTGTAACTGGCCCGTACAAAAATGTTGGGACAACTATGACATCATGCCTTTGAAAATTCTTATGGAGAACAGGATTAGGTGCGATCTAACAGTTTAATTTAGAACAAATTACAGGTTTAAAATAAATCTAAATTGCAGTTTGTTTGCTTAAAATATTGTTTTAGCTTATTAAACATGTTAAATATAAAAACCACATTTTTGATAGACCAATACCTTAGCATGCAACAACATATAAGGATAACAAATTTGTATGAATACTTTCTTTTAATTACTCTGTACATTTTGGGAATTTTCAAATAGATCTATGAACTAAAAAAATTATAATTGAGTCCCTATTCTTTTAAATAATTTATAATTGGGTCCCTAAAAATTAAATGAGTCCCCAAACTTATAAATAATTTGTAATTAGATTTCTCATCTTTTTAATTTATAACTAAGTCTCTAAACTGAGGGATTCAATTACAGATTATTTAAAAATTCAGAGATTTAATTACAATTTATTTATAAGTCAAGAGACTCGTTTAATAATCAAAGATCTCATTACAAATTTTTGATAATTTCATAAACTCATTAAATTTTTTTAGTCAAAAAAAATTCTCAAACGAGGCACCACCGTTGCGACCGACATCATGCTTCCATTTGTCATTGTCAATGTATGTGTTGAGAGTCTATTGGCGGCTATTTTTGTTCCTCTCGCTCATATTCATTTTCCACCTCAGAATAGCACTTTCTGGAGCTTTAGCGAAGAATATTCAGCTCTAGAGAAGAATAACAACCGTCCATTCATCTGATAATGCTTTTCCCCAAGTCTGAAGCACAGAATTCATTCGCTTTCTAATATTTAACACTTTCGATTCCTTTCCTTTTACCTTGGATTTCTCCTCTTCTTTGTTTAGAAAAGGCTTGTTCATCAAGCATTCTTCTCCTGTCCTTTTTAGAGGGAAAGTCATAGAGAAAACATATATTCAAGGTTTTTTTTTTGTCCAATTTTGAAAGTAGCCAATAAAGGGGTCACTATTTTGCCACAGGTTTAAGGAGAAAATTCAATTTAATCCCTCACATGTATTAAACATGTATTACAAAATTAATTATTTGCATGTCTTTGCTTAAAGATTTAAAGATTTTGGGAAGATTGGTTTGTGAGAACATGCATTTACTCATACCTTATGCAAAAACTACTTGAACTTTTTCAGTTAATTAAAAAAATTTAACTACATCTAGATTGGTTATTCACGTTACGCCACGTGCCAGTATTTCCGTCTTTTATATAGAAAAATTATTTTTTACTAACTTTCTCGCACACGTGCTGAGCACGGATCCCGTCTACTTGTATTTACAAAAGAGAAAAACTGAATTAACTGAAAGGCACACTGGACTTTAAGAGTGAAAGGGCCATAATATTGTACGCGCGCGTGTTTGCTGTGTCGACATAACTCATGAGCACCAACTTTGTCTCATCACTCAGAAACTTATGGTGCTAATTAACAATAGCTATTGTTGTGGTAGCACTGCTTAGTATTAAATCTCACACGGTGGGAATCTTTGGCCTTTAAGCAACCTTTGCTCCAAGCAATTCTACAACTCTTGTTCCTTTTTCCAAATTCTTCCCTTTTGAACTTAAAACTTCATTCCCTCTTCTTCTGTTCTCTCTTAGGAATTGTATCTCTCTTTGAGCTCAAAAGAAGAAGAAAAAGGGACACATAGAATGGCAATCACACATGCAGACCTTGAACCAAGCAGAAGTAAAACAGATTTGAGTAGCAAAACAGGAGCCTTTCTTATGGTTCTCACAATCCTATTAGGCTTATTTTGCTTCATCCTATGTCTCATAGCAGAAGCCACACGTTCTGAGGTACAATTTTATTTTGTTTGCAAATTACAAAACTACAATTTTATCATGAAGTTCAATATAATTTGGTGGGGTTGATTTGATATGGCAGGTGACATGGATGAATAGTGGTGGAAAAGAAAAGGGAGCAAAATCTGAATGTGTTTACAATGGTAATGGGAAAGTGCCTTTGCTATGTGCTGCTTCTGCTTTTGTTGGACTAGCAATTGCTATGGTTGTGGAGCATACTTACATGTTGATAGCAGTGAGTAAATCACCACCTTCTTTACTTACCTGGGACCCTGATTCTCCTTCTGCCAAGTCCCTAACATGGCAGGCTGGTTTTTTCTTCATTACAACTTGGTAAGAAAAATTTATTTGATCAGTTATCTTATTCTTCATGTACTACATAATATTTAGTTCCCTTTTCATGTTCTCCTGTAAATTTGAAAAAGTTTTTTCAAATTAGAATTGAGAAGAAAAATTTATTTGATCAGTTATCTTATTCTTCATGTACTACATAATATTTAGTTCCCTTTTCATGTTCTCCTGTAAATTTGAAAAAGTTTTTTCAAATTAGAATTGAGTTTTTTTTTTATTAGTGCTAAAAACATGTGCTGTGTGGATTCACCTTCAATAACAATATTCAATGGTGGTGTTGTGAACCAAGTTTATTTCAAATTAGAAAGAAATATCTGAGATAGAGTAGAAGAAGAAAGGGCCAATAGAAACTATATAGGAAAGAGAGGATAAAAGGCAGAGAAAAGGAGGGTGGGGGGAGGAATAGAGATCAAAGAGAAGAATGAACTTGTGCTGATTGCATGGTCCCATCATTGGATCAATTATATGAAGTCTTAATTTTTATACATAATCATCTTTTAATAAGAAAACTCTACGGAATTGTATTATTAGGAAAGAACATTAACTTTACACCTATACATTCTAAACTTAAATTAAGCAAATCCTGATTAAATAGGGAATCCTGCTTATTATTAATCATCTGGAATAATATCAGTCCCCCTAACCACAAACTGGTATTTCTGATTATGATACCCTTGTCTAACAATAATACATTACTATATGCTCAAATATTATAACCCAAAACCCACTTTTTCAAAATATAAAAGAAAAAAAATCATCAATTTCTGAGTGAATCACCAAAATCATCATTGGAATTGTAGGGTGTTATCAACTTAGTACCTGAAATTATTAATATTTCAAAATAGTCTCTGAAATTGAAAATCCTCAATGAAATTAGTCCTTTTAGATCGGTCAATTTAGTCTTTGAAATTGTACGACAAAGACTAATGTGATCGAAGATTTTGAATTTAAGGGGTTATTTTACAAATTCGTTAATTTTACGGACCAAACTAACCAACCCCCTACAATTTCAAGGACCAAATCAGTGATTCACTCCATCAATTTCCAAACTACCCGCTTGGCCTTGTGTTGTATTGCTTCCAATTTCGAGTCCAAAATCCAAACACCACCATTTCATTAAAAAAATGAATGAGCAGAACTTCTATAGCCAAAATCTTGACTCTTAACAATTAGCTTAAGCATCAGTCAAAAACAAATGAATCTAACACTTTCTATATGTTTTAGGATTTGTTTTGCAGTTGCGGAGATTTTGTTGTTGGCAGGACTTAGTGTAGAGTCAGGCCACCTGAAGAATTGGTCTAAGCCAAGAACCAGTTGCTATACAATCAGAGAAGGTTTGTTCTCAGCTGCTGGAGTGTTTGCTTTAACAACAGTCTTCCTAGCTGCTGGTATATACCTAACAGCACTACGTGCGCAAAGAATCTCAGAGGAGCTAGCAAATGTAAGAAGAGAGGTTCTTGAAGCCTCTTCCTTCTATGTTTCTCCACCAAGATCACCGCAAAGGCATATCACAACTGTTGCCAGGGAGAACCCCACAACAAGAGAGAGCCAAAATGAGCTTTTATTATCTGTATTTCCAACTCCTTTCAATAAAAGCTACAACTTTGTATAGATTAAGAAAAAGTATATTTTTGATCCTTTTAGTTTGGCTAAATGGTTCAAATCTAAAAGGCATAGGGAAAGTGGAGTGTGTGACAAAAATATATTTACAACTTTACATAACTATAGAGTTAAAATTCATTTAATTGTGTAAATAACTTGTGATTATGAATCTGATTCGTTCGTGATATGATAGCTTCAGCCTATTGGATGATAAATTCAACGGTCAATAATACAGAATGTGCCACAAAAGAGGGCAAATACAAACCTCCTTTTAGGTGCCTCCTCTTTACTTAATATGCTCACTGTCCATTTTTTTTTTGTGAAAAATTTAAATTGCAATGCTTTCTTCAACGAAGCAAAAGCTCGTTAAAAACAGGCAATTATGTTGATGGATGGATTGTGTGGTGAAAGTGATGCTAATTATGTTGTTGTTGTATACTTCTCCTTTAGAATGTGTAAATGATGTTAATTGGTGGATTGAACTGCTATGGATTATGTTAGATTAATTGAATTAATGATGATTGCAGTTGTGAGTCATGAAAGGGGATTAGTGATGATTGAGGATAAATGTTTTAGGCTATGTTCATGTCTCCACATTCACATTTTAAATCATTAAGTTTAATATGCAAAACTTGGTACAATTGAGGTTTGGTTTTTTTTTTGTTCCCTTTGAAGTTAAACATATGCTTAGATTATTATAAACCAAAAGCATTACACAGAGAATAGTTCAACTGAAATGGGACAGCCCCCACCAAGGATTTTGATCCTACTGACCTTGTAAGGCCAACCAGCCTATGTGCATCAGAATTAAACAGTCTCCTATTAGAGGTCACTGAGGCATTCTCTAAATCAAACATAAGCATCTTACAATCATTGACAACAAGTTCAATATCAGAATTACAAACATTTCCATTGATACTCCTAACTATAACAGCTGCATCAGATATGATGGTGGCATGGTGAAGGTGTTGGTCTCTAGCCACTTGAAGCTCCCATCTGATTCCCATAGCCTCGGCCAGAGCTGGAGTAATGGAAATATCTTCTTTCTTGCAAGCAGAGAACAAGACAGCACCATAAAGGTTATGTGGGTATTTTTGATGGCTTAATATGTTCAAGTAAGATAGTAAATGAGCGAGTGATGAGTAATACTTGAGATGTGTTGAATTCTATGATAGAATTGTTTGCGTGATCCTTTCATTAATGTTCCAAATAATATATACAAAATTCTAGATAATCTCTTGGCTATAATTTTGCTAAGTAAATCAAGAGAGTATCTCCTATACAAATTCTAAAAATAAAATATTATTTACATATTCTAATACACCCCCGTAGTCGAAACGGGAGGTTGCCGAACGTTGAGACTATCTCAAAAATCATCAAAGAGTTGCAGCGGAAGTCCCTTAGTGAATATGTCTGCAATCTGATAACGCGAAGGGACATGTAGAACACGAACTTGACCACAAGCGACTTTCTCACGCACACAATGAATATCCATCTCAATGTGCTTAGTGCGTTGATGTTGAACCGAGTTGCCGGAAAGGTACACCGCACTAACGTTGTCACAATAGACTAAAGTGACTTTCGTAATAGGACAATGTAGCTCTAAAAGTAAGTTTCGAATCCAACAGGATTCAGAGACAACATTAGCCACCCCACGGTACTCAGCCTCAGCACTGGACCGGGACAAAGTAAGCTGTCTTTTCGTAGACCATGAAATCAAGTTATCCCCAAGATAGACACAATAGCCAGAGGTCGACCGTCTGGTGTCTGGACATCCACCCCAGTCTGTGTCGGTGTATGAAATGGGCTTATTAATTGAAGAGGGATAAATATGGAGAACGAAATCGAGAGTACCCTGAATATAGCGAATGACTCACTTCAAAGCAGACATGTGTTGTGCTCTCGGGTCATGCATAAACAAACATATTTGCTGAGCAACATAGGAAATAGCCGGTCTCGTGAAAGTCAAATATTATAAGGCTCCAGCAAGACTGCGATACTCAGTTGGATCATGATAAGGATTACCTAAAGAGATACTGAGATTTGCTTTTGTGTCCACCGGTGTAGGAGATGGCTTGCAAGAAGACATACCGGCCCGCTCAATAATTTCTTTCGCATATTTCTTTTGTGAAAGAAAAAGACCTCCTGAATGTCTTGTAACAGAGATGCCCAGAAAATAACTTAGAGGACCCCGATCCTTCATAGCAAACTCAGAACCAAGCTTAGACATTATGGATTGACGAAGAGCATCTGAAGACGCAGCAACAATAATGTCATCCACATAAAGAAGAATATATGTCATATCGTTCCCCCGAGATAAATGAATAAAGAATGATCTGAAATGTTGTGAGAGAAACCCAAAGTAGCCACATAATCAGCAAAGCGCTGGTACCAAGCACGAGGGGCTTGCTTAAGCCCATAGAGAGACTTCTTTAGCAGGCATACTTAATTAGGGTGTTTAGAATCTCGGAAGCCAGGAGGTTGGTGCATATAGACAGTTTCATCGAGATTTCCATGCAAAAAAGCATTCTTTACATCTGATTGATGAAGACACCAAGATTTAGATAAAGTAATGCTTAGTACCGTCCGAATAGTTGTCGGTTTGACCACTGGACTGAAAGTCTCACCACAATCGATGCCAGTTTGCTGACCTGCGCCATCACCTACAAGTCGGGTTTTATGCCGCTCAAAAGAACCGTCAGATTTCTTCTTATGCCTGAAAATCCACAAACTTCGAATTACATTAGCATTAACTGGACGTGGTACTAATTCCCACATCTTATTTTCAATAAGAGCATCGTATTCGTCTTTCATGGCCATTTTCCAATTATGATCATTTAATGCAATAATGGGATTGGTGGGCAAAGGAGAAATGAAGTTTTTAGCCAAAGTGTGAAGATTAAGAAGTTTTCTGGGCTTAAAAATTCCATGTTGGCTCTTGTTGTCATTTGAGGAGAGGATGGTGGATTGGCAAGTGGGTTGGTTTGCACTGGTTGTGATGGACTGTGAGTGTTGGGTTGATTTGTGGGGGAAGGGGATGCGGTCCGTGTAGTGGACCGGTTTGGGCTGTTGGGAGAGGTTGGTTCGGTCGGTGAGGCTTGAGGTGATGACGTCCGAGTAGGAGATGTGTAAGGATAGGTTTGTATTTGATGGGCCTGCATAGGAGGTGTGGTTTGGGTCGTTGAGTCATCGACTTAGGCAGGAGAAGATTGGGCTTCATGAGTGGTGGTCGTGGTTGGAGTAGGTGAGTGAAGAAGAGGTGCCAAGCCTGCATCCAAAAACTCATAAGTAGAAGATGTATGAGTATGTAAGTCAGAAAAAGGGAAAGTATTTTCATCAAAAATGACATGCCTCGAAACAATTATCTTACGACTCGATGAATCATAACACTTATAACCTCTATGATTCGATGGATACCCCAAGAAAACACATGGTGTTGATCGAGCTTGCAATTTATTTCAAGAAGTAGATGGAAGAAGAGGATAACATAAGCACCCAAAAACCCGAAGGTGAGAGTAGGACGGGTCTTTTTGGTAGAGAATTTTGGTGGGTGTTTGGAGAGCAAGCTTTTTGTTAGGGAGTATGTTGAGGAGATAAGTGGCCATTTGTAGTGCATAATGCCAAAAAGAGGATGGTAGAGAGGCATGAGCAAGGAGGGTTCGGATGATGTTATTTATGGTACGAATTTTTCTTTCGGCTTTTCCATTTTGAGGAGATGTATGAGGGCAAGAAAATCGAAAAGTCATTCCATTTAATTCACAAAATTTATGAAAAGGTCCATTGTCGTACTCCCTTCCATTGTCACATTGAAAACATTTAATCCCCTTTTCAAATTGTATTTTTATGTGAGTACGAAAAGAAAGAAAAATGGAATGCACTTGAGATTTATTGGCAATGGGAAAAGTCCATAGAAAATTCGTGAAATCATCAAGAAATAAAATATAATAACGATGTCCACCTGAACTAAGAATAGACGATGACCAGAGATCGCTATGCACAATATCAAATGGCAAAGAAGTATATGATAAAGAGTCAGAAAAAGGTAATTTAACTTGTTTCCCAAGAGGAATGAATGACAAAAGAAATTATCCCGAAATTTATTACAAATAATGAAATTGTTTTGGCAAAGGGAGCTTAAAACAGGGGCTCCCGGGTGTCCTAAACGACTATGCCAGATTTCAGGAGACAAAGCAGCAAAGGTAGATGGTGGCGAAGTTCCAATGTGTGGTCTTGTGGTAATTGGATATAGGTCACCCAAGCTGTTACATCTCATTAAATGCATCCCCGTCTGAAAATCCTTCACAGAAAAATCGAAATGATCAAATTCAACAGAAACATCATTGTCAATAGTAAATTTTCTCACAGAGACAATATTTTTAATCAATTTAGGGGCATGCAGGACATTATTCAAGGTTAAAGGGGGATGAGGATTGGGTAATAATGCATTTCCACAGCCAATAATTGGAATAGTATGGCCACTACCAACAATAATATTACGATTATTGCTCATATTTAGATAAGATGTAAGAGTACCTCCGTTTGCAATCATGTGAGAAGTGGCTCTGGTGTCCATGTACCATTGATCATCAGGAGGAGCAATTGAGATAGTGTGCATAGCAGCTTGAATATCTGTTGGAGCATAAGAAGTTTGGGCATGCTGAGTGGTTGCTGCCATGTGGGCCCGTTGAGGTCTCGGCCCAAGTAGACTTTGCCCACGATTAGAAGTGGGCTGCATCTGCCAATTTGCTGCAGTGGGATATGGGCATGGAGGGGTCGTCCAGGGTTGCCACGGCCCAGCCTAAGGTGGAAAGGCCCACTACTGCTGCTGCGTAGAGTTCGGCTTCCACGCCGAGGGGTGCTGCTGATGCTGCGGTTGGGCCCCACGGCCACCGCCTCTCTCCTTTCCCTTGCCACTGCGGCCGCTGGCTTCACCTCCTCTGCCACTGCGGTTGGTGTAGCCTCTGCTGATGCTGCGGTTGTTACGATTGGATGAATTTTCAGCCGTGTTGCCATTTGAGTTCTCAGCTTGAGAGGTAAAGAATGCAGAATTATCAGTGGAGTTTGCCGCCTTTTTTGCCCTTGTCGTTTCCTCCAAGATGAGCATAAATCGAGCTTTGTAAAAAGGGGGAAGAGAATCTCCATGACGAATCTGTGATCCAACACTAGTATAAGCATCAGTTAAACCCAAAACGAGTTGAAGTACCAACCTTTCATTCGACACAGGAGCGCCGACATTGGATAGTTGATCCGAGAGCGACTTCAGATGTTGATAGTACGATGAGGCATCAACAAAATGCTCCATTTGAACCTACAAAAATTCTTGTTCTAGGTAAAGAGCCCTAGAATTTTTGTTGTCAGAGAAAATATCCCTTAACCTATTCCATGCAAGTTCGGAAGTAGAATCACGTTCAAGAATGGTGTTGAGAAGGTCTTCAGAGATAGTGTCATAGATCCATTGTAGAACAATGGTGTCAACACGTAACCAGAGGTCGAGATTCATGTCTTTAGTAGAGGAACCCGGGTCGCCTTTTCCTTTGGGGAAGGAATGATATGATCTAGAACTTGATAAGCTCTAGCATGGATTTTGAAGAGCTCCGACCACGTAACATATTGACCATTTTCAATGTCTAAGGTGACTTTGATAAAGCTATTGATGTTTTGTACCGCAAGAGCGGGATGAGGGAGATTAGGAGGAAGAGGAGTGGTAGGAGAGGGAGGAGTCATGGTGGTGGAGGACGCAAAAAAGAAGAAGAAGGGACGTCGGGTGTTTCAGCTAGGGTTAGATGGAGGAGAGAAACATATACCTAGTTTGATACTATGATAGAATTATTTGTGTGATCGTTTCATTGATTTTCCAAATAATATATACAAAATTCTAGATAATCTCTTGGCTACAATTTTGCTAAGTAAATCAAGAGAGTATCTCCTAAGAGAGTATCTCCGATACAAATTCTAAAAATAAAAGATTATTTACATATTCTAATATTCTAGACTTAGAACCATAAGCTTGAATCTTATTGAGGCTAGATTATTATGAGAATGGGTGAAAGTCTTGCTATGGTTTAGCGTAGTAGGTGATGGTTTTTAATTGATGCAAAGGAACAAATCAAGGTAGGAAATTATGGTTTAGATGTACCAACTTTGGGAACATGATTTTTTATCATTAGAAATTATTGGAATGACGTTTAGTGATAGGACCAACGCGAACTAGCACCTAAGAGTTGGGAAGCTCTTTTATTGTGTTGTGGCCCTTTTCTTGTGTCCTATTTGGGTGTCTTGAGGCTAGTTATGGTCTATGCATGTGATACATTAATTGAATGGTTTAGAATGAAATTCGCTTAGCATAGCAATGTGATCCTTGAGTCAGGAACTTACGAAATAATTTTGAGGATAATTGTAATATCTTGTGTTTGCCTATGTGATGTGTTTGTTATTGTGCTATGTGATGCAAGATTGTGGCTTGGTGTCATTGAGACGAGTCACCTAATCTAAGAGGGACAAGGATGATGCTCGGGTGATGTTATAGCCATAAGGAACCTAGCTTGAGAGAGGCAAGAATGTTACTCACGTGTATTCTATAGTCGAGAGGGACATTTTCGTATGCATTGTGTGAGACATGCATCATACCATAGAGTTGTTATTCAGGAGAATAGTATATATGAATTGGGAAGGTGGCAGCCTTTGAGGGGGTGAACCAGAAGGTGAATCCTTGGCCTAGCGGGTTCTGAAAGTTGGGTGTGGAAAATCCCACGTGGTTTGTATTGGCCCTACAATTTTGGGACGTACAAGCAAAGTCTAGCTACCCTGACTCGCACCTGAAATTATCATCCTAGTGAGAGTACGAGATACCGAAGGCAACCAGAAAGGTGTTGCACTTTATTCAATGATGGGCATATACTCCTAGTCTACTATCTTGAGTAAATTAATGGTACCACATGCATATGGAGTAGTGGTGGGGAAGCATTGCATTGACATGCATGTACATTGATGGTGTGGTATGCTATTGTGATATTTTAGTGTGAATTGCTTGTATGTGAGTGTTCTATCAACTTCTGTCATTGTACCATTTTAAACATGAGATGAAACACACTCACTCCCTTGCTTCTGTGTGTGCTTGTCTCTAATATTGTTTATGTAGGTGATCCTCAAGATGAGACCGAGAAGTAGTCGTTGGATGCTTCATCCATGAGGATGAGTAGAGATGCATGTCTCGCCTCTATGTTATTGCATTTGTTCAGTTTTAGGCTGCTGGATTACTTTAGTATTTTGAGATTCGTATGACTCTGGAAATGTGATATCGAGGTCGAGTCTTCTTATTTCAACTACTAATATTTGCTTTAATAATTTTTGAAACCATTTATTATGTTATGTTTCATTTTGGAAAAGATTGTAAAGCCGTTATGAGCCAAACTATTATTATATTTAATTTGACAAAATTTAAGTTGGCTATGTGTAAAAATGTGATGTTCTTTACCGTGCGAAAGGAAACATTTTGTAATCCACATTTTTATTTTCAAAAAGAGCTATATATTTCTGCACAAACTTTTAAACAAACATTTTCAGGGTAAAGGGTGTCACACAAAATGCCGCTGCAAGATGTACCCTAAGAGGAAGCAAGCTACCGAGACCCTAGTGTCAGAATTATTAGACGCATGGTTTATTAGGGAGATAAAATACACGACCTGACTTTCAAACATTGTATCTGTAAAAAAAAAGAGCGATGGAAAATGATGCATGTATATTGATTATACTGATCTCAACAAGGCATGTCGTAAGAATGCTTATCCCCTTCCCATTATTGATAAACTGGTCGACAGCTCCTCGGGCTTTCGCCTTTTATCCTTCATGGATGCCTACCCAGAATATGATGAAATTTTGATGCGCCCAGAGGATGAGGAAATTTTTTTGTTTATGATCGAAAATGCCAATTTCGATGTCGTTCAGGCTAAAAAATGTTGGTGCGACATACCAGCGAATGATGAACAAAGTCTTCGAGGGGCATATCGACAAGATGCTCGAAGTCTACATTGACAACATGATCGTCAAAAACACCCAAGAAAATGTTCATCGTACCAACTTAGGCAAAGTTTTTCAATAACTTCAAAAGAAAAACATGAGGTTAAACCCCCATAAATGCATTTTCGGCTTCAAGGCCAACAAGATTATGGGGTTCATGTTAACCGAGCGAGGCATAAAGGCTTGTCGAGCCATAACCGAGATGAGGAGCCTGAATTCGGTCAAGGAGGTACAATAATTGATGGGAAGAATTGCGACACTTACGAGATTTATCTCCAAATCAGCCGACCGAGCCTTACCCTACCTTCAACTACTGGTAAAAGGTAACAAGTTTGATTGGGACGAAGAACGAGAAAAGGCCTTCCAAGATATGAATCAAGCATTATCCACCCTACCCGTCCTGACAAGGCCAGAAACCGGAGAAACATTATACCTCTACCTCTCCATCGCAGAAAAACAATTAGTTCTACACTAATCTGAGAGACTACGGAGGGCTAACATCCCTTTGCTTCGTTAGCAAGGCCTTATACGGCTTCAAAATTCATTACCTAATGGGTAGAAAAGCTAGCATTTTTGTTGGTCATCACAGAAAGACGACTTAGACAACATTTCCAAGGCCACCAAATCGTTGTTCGCATGGATAAACCAATTCGACAGATACTTCACCAACATGATTTAGCCAGAAGAATGATCTTCTGGTCGATTGAGTTGTCAGAATTCTACCTCCAATACGAGCCGAGACAAGCCATTAAGGCTCAAGCGCTTACCGACTTTATGTTGATGGATTGTCCAACCCACAGGGAAGCGAAGCCGTGATTCTTCTAGAAAACCCTGAATGTGTCTTCTCATTCCCGACTTCAAATAATCAAACCAAATATGAAGCATTCTTAGCAGGACAAAAAATGGTCGCTGATGTTGAAGCAGATGAAATGTAAACTAGGTGTGATTAGTTAGGCTCCCAAGGAACCATATTTGAAAAATAGAATAATTAACAAAACAAAAGAATATGTGAAAAAAAGCAAAAGGAGCATCTCAAATAAACGTAGCGGAGCAAACCTCAAAAACAATCAAGAGTCGGTCCTATCACCCTCATTTTTTTCCTTGTTATACTTTGTTTGGTGATGCAAAAATGTGTGTACGAGTTTATTTTTGAACCATTATAGCATTAGAAGGGTAATTAGTGATTTTTGGAGTTATTAAGAATTCATTTTTTTGATGATTTATCTCTATGAATCAATTCACAAAGGCGGCGGCCGATTCCCAGCTGTGCGAAATGGTCCTTACCTATTTTCTGTCAGGTATGCGCTTCGGCCCAGTCGTTTTGAGGCCCAACTTTTCTTTTCTCCTCTTTAAACCCTAAGTTGCACCCCACTACCCCTTTTTCCCCACCCCATTTTCATTTTTCAACTGCTCATCACTATCCATGTTTCTCCTTCCACGTACGGTCACTCCATTGAAGTCTCCTCATCATCCTCTCAATTTCGAACCACGAAAATCATCTTTCAATTTCTCTAAACATGGTGAGGTTGCAAAACCTAAAGCTCTATTCTTTATCTGTTATGGTTCTTGATGAACTCAAGTGATTCTTTATCTCAGTCTATGTTTGTTGTTAATGGTTGGGAGATAGAATCTATTTTGGACTAGTATCTCGGGTAATCGGCCCAGTAAGCTGAAATCCCAATAGAAAAGCCCAATCATATCGTTTTTGAGATTTCTTGTCAAATAACGGTCGAACAAAGTTGACAACACTGATAACAAACAAATATTAACATAAATAACGACTAGCCACATTGACTTTATCGGTTAACCCCTATGTACATCAGATTTCACCCGATGTTAAATGCAATTCTCCTGGAAACGATATATACTAACTACTCTAGTACTTTGTATGATTCAGTAGACTTGCTGCAATCCTCTATCATGACTTTCCTAATATTTTGTCTTTAGCCTTAATATAAATTCTGTTTATCTGCCCTAAAATGAATATTAGGAACTAAAAACAGTTATATCAGATTTTAGAGGGATGAAACCCCAAAAAAAAGTTGATAGGGACCAAAACCAAAATTAGCTCATTTTATAAGGACAAAAATGATAATATAATATTTTACACGGACAAGATTCAAAGAAACTTTTTTATAAGAATCAAAACTAAATTTTTTTCTAGTGATAAAAAACATATTTAACTCAAAATAACTTTATAGGCCGGAGTTTTGGTTATTTTAGGAATAATTTTTCCCAGTCATACTATCTTTATGTTAAGTTTTTTGGTTAAATATGAACGATAATATTGATATTATAAATATGATTGGTTAGAATAAAACATAAATGCTAAAAAAATATGATTGGTTGGAATAAAACATAAATACTAAAAAAATATGATTCGCTGGAAAATGGATATTCTCGGAATACACATCCCCTTCTAACTCTTCAAGTGAAGATTGGATCGTTATGATTGAAGTGAGGGTCCATTTCACCAGGGAACCGTAAACCCGTTCCATCAAGTCGGTTGATCCAGAAATAGTAAATCTTTAACGCGAAACGACGCACCGCATCATCATCATCAATACCAAATTATCAACACGACGCACCTTCCTTTTTGAGGATCCGGGTTGACCCGAACCAGCTTACCGGTGTGAGATCCAAGATCCGATCTCACAATCACAACCACCTTCACACGCAACACAACACAACCCAACCCCACACCCCATACCCCCACTACACCGCTATTTAAATTTCCTCCAACCATTCTCTTTCTCTCTCTGCAAATCAAGGTCCCTTAATTCTCAATCGGAAATTAGGGTTTTTCCAATCCCAAATCATTTCACCTTCGATTGGTGCTGCCAGGCTTCTCCAAACGATGTCGCTCAGGCCCAATGCTAGGACCGAAGTTCGCCGCAACCGCTACAAGGTTGCCGTGGACGCCGACGAGGGTCGCCGGAGGAGGGAGGACAACATGGTCGAGATCCGCAAGAGCAAGCGCGAAGAGAGCCTCCTGAAGAAGCGCCGGGAAGGTCTTCAAGCTCAACAGCAATTCCAAACTCCTCTTCAGTCCTCCTCCATTGTCGAGAAAAAGGTACCCATCGCCATCTCTTTTCAGTGTAAATTAGGGCTCGATCATGACCGTTGAATCTCTGATTCCGATGCTCGATCCTGCGGTCTGATTCAATTACTGATTCGATTAGGATTTTCTGATGTTAGGTGCTTCGATAGTTAGTTTCGAAAACGGTTTTGACGGTTATTTGTTTGTTTGTTTGTTGCAGTTAGAGAGTCTTCCTGCGATGGTTGCTGGGGTCTGGTCGGATGATAATAGCCAACAACTGGAAGCAACTACGCAATTTCGGAAGCTGCTTTCGATTGGTAACTGATAATTCTCTTCGATTTTTATAATGAATAACTATGTTGCTGTGATTCTCAGTGTTAAAAAGTCTTAATGCTTGTTCTGTAGAACGTAGCCCTCCGATTGAAGAAGTTATTCAATCTGGTGTTGTGCCTCGTTTTGTTGAGTTTCTCGTTAGGGAGGATTTCCCTCAACTTCAGGTTTGAAACTTGTCTGTTTTTGTTTTCGTTTTGGACTCTTATATAGTGTGGTGTAGTGTAGTTGAAACATGTTGTGTTGATTGGTTGTTTGTGTGACTTGTTGTTTGTTTAGTTTGAGGCTGCGTGGGCTCTCACAAACATAGCATCTGGAACTTCTGAGAACACCAAGGTGGTAATTGATCATGGGGCAGTGCCTATTTTCGTCAAGCTACTTAGTTCACCCAGTGATGATGTTCGGGAGCAGGTATACTGATGCTGCAATGTGGTAGCAAGGGCATTATACTTTTTTTTTTTTTGCTGAACTATTCTGAACACTAAAGCTCTGATTTTGTAGGCGGTGTGGGCATTGGGAAATGTAGCCGGTGACTCCCCTAGGTGCCGTGATCTTGTTCTCAGCCATGGTGCTCTGATCCCATTGTTAGCCCAGTTGAATGAGCATGCGAAGCTTTCAATGTTGAGGAATGCCACATGGACCCTGTCAAACTTTTGCAGGGGCAAGCCGCAGCCTCCATTTGAACAGGTAGTTGTTGTTTTTTGTTAAATTAAAACCAAATCTGTAAGAGGACCTCTTACTGCATATTAATACTTGAATTTTGATGGACAGGTGAGGCCAGCGCTTCCGGCTCTTGAGCGGTTGGTTTTTTCCAATGATGAAGAGGTCCTGACAGACGCATGCTGGGCATTGTCATATCTTTCTGATGGAACAAATGACAAAATCCAAGCGGTTATTGAGGCAGGTGTATGTGGCAGACTGGTGCAGCTCCTTATGTGAGTATCAGTTCTACTATTGTCAACCAAGACTCTTGTTTCAATTGTTGATTGTCTTTGCCCTAAATGTCTGTGGCTCTGTGCATGTTTTGAAGGCACCCATCTCCTTCAGTGCTGATTCCTGCACTTCGCACAGTCGGAAATATTGTAACTGGAGACGATCTTCAGACTCAGGTAATGTCAAATTGGACTCGTAAACGGATGTAATAATTATTTGGTACCTATTTATTTCTAATTATGTTTATGTTTTGTTGAGTAAAGTAATAAAATTAGTGTTATGTAGGAAATTTTGGAAAATTTACATTAGAATTTATAATAACTTAAGATCAAATTGTTGATATAAATTTTGTATGTCTAATATGATTAAGTAGCAAAAACACTGAATAGTGTGGGGGTAATGAAGCTTCATTACCAAAATTTTAGGATTACCACACTCGGAATCTCTCTTTTGAGGGGTGGGGAAATAGAGGTATGGGAAAAAAGTGAAAAGTTATGCATTGATAGTCATTGCATCCGCAACAAAAATTCAGTTTGCTTGTCTCACATGAATTTTTCAACTTGCACATGCCAATGATGCCACTACTAATTATTACCATGAATCTAGTCTCTCCTTCACCCAATGTGTTTTGTACACGTGTCACTAGTGATGATTACCTGATTTTGGTGGTACTTTTTTCATCAGGCTATTATCAATCATGGTGCACTCCCATGCCTTTTGAGCTTGTTGACCCATAATCATAAAAAAAGTATTAAGAAAGAAGCTTGCTGGACTATATCAAACATTACAGCCGGAAACAGAGAACAGATACAGGTAAGCCAGTAAATCCCAATTATTTGATACTCAATTGTCGTAAAATCTCGTTCCATAAAGTGTACTGTTGTCTATTGTTCATTATTTCTTTTATTGTTTTTGCTTTTCTTGAGTTTGATGTCTGTGTATCGCGTCGCATGCATATAAATTGAGTTTCTCAATGGAGTTATTGACCTTTTAAATTTAATAATTAACAGTGTTCCAAGTTTCTTAATCTCTGTGTGCTACAGCTACTGTTGCTTTGTTCCTGTAATATGGGGAGCTAAATGTTGTTTAACAATGGAGATGTGGCGCGATAATAACCAACTTAGATATACTTAGTTCTCAGTTTACACCAATTAGAGTTGAATTAGAGAATGATGATCGATTTATTCACAACCCTAATCCCAAGAATACAAATTTCCTCCCTTTTCTAATTACAAAAATGAAGTTGTGCCAGTGACCTTTGGCATTGCTTTGTCTCAAGAAAAATAATTGGAGTATTAGGTGACTGTAAGCCCTTTAACTTGCAATTTGTTGCAAGTAAATCATTGACGGGTATGTTTCGTGTTGCTGGAAGGATGGCATTGACATTTGTATTTTCTGTTTGGGGTCTTGAATATGTTTTATTTGCATTTTATTGCAAGCGTGAGATTTTCAGTTGGTTTATTCATTGAAAAAGCTCTCTGAACTTCACACGTTTTATGTATGATGTAGGCTGTTATTGATGCTGGACTGATTGCTCCCCTTGTCAATCTTCTTCAAAATGCTGAGTTTGACATTAAAAAAGAAGCTGCATGGGCAATCTCAAATGCTACATCTGGTGGTACCCATGACCAGATCAAGTATGTTAATTTTTTATTTTTATTTTCTGACCCTGCTTCATAATGGTAAAATTGTGAGTTTATGTCATTGACTTACCAAAATGGGGTTTATAAGGTACTTGGTGAGCCAGGGTTGCATTAAGCCTCTCTGTGATTTGCTTGTCTGCCCCGATCCAAGAATTGTTACTGTCTGTTTAGAAGGTCTTGAGAACATTCTGAAAGTTGGGGAAGCTGAGAAGAGCTTGGGTAACACTGGAGACGTCAACTTGTATGCTCAGATGATAGATGATGCTGAGGGATTGGAAAAGATTGAAAACTTGCAGAGTCATGACAACAATGAAATATATGAGAAGGCTGTTAAAATTCTCGAGACATATTGGTTGGAAGATGAAGATGAGACACTACCTCCAGGTGATGGCGCTCAACCTGGTTTTAATTTTGGAAGCAACGAACTTCCGGTCCCATCTGGTGGATTCAACTTCAGTTGAAGACTTCTTTTGAGTGGGTAAATGTTCCTTAGTTGTCTCAATTTCTTTCCTTTTGGGGTCACAATCATGGTTTACACAATTTTTTTAATATAAATCTTACTTTGTTCTCTAAACTAATTGCTTTCAATAATTGTAGGAACTTGGTTGGATGGAGCAGGGTTGATGCTAGGTGACTGTGTTGGGGTTGAGTCGGGGGGGGGGGGTCGGTCCTTGTACTTCATTGTGTCTGGTGTCAGTCTGGTCTTGTGTCCGTAATGAGGTGCAGGGGTGGGTCAGTTTAAACTACCATGTCCAAATAAGAAGGGGGCTGGTAGGGTCAATTAGCAGCATAATGTGACCTTGTGAGCATTGTGTCTTGTATTAGAAATATATTTTGCTGGGGAGAAAGTATGTTGCAGTAGCAAGGGCCAGTATTATGTGGCAATGGGGAGGGTTTTCTTTGACGCGGCTTTGAGTCCTATTTTTTATCGAGTCGTAGTTGTATTGGTAATTTATTTATTAATGAGTCGGTATTTGATTTGAGTGAATAGTGTTCAGAAACCAATTTCATGGTGTATTCCAGTAAAAGAATTAGCGCTATTTGTGCTTGCGGTTTAACTCAAGTTTGTTATTTATTAATAAATTAATAATTTCTCCCACTCCACTGATTAAAGTTAAAATGCCTTGTGAAAATATGAAAATATAGTTTAAGTCAACTAGCTTCGGTTTTAAACTTAATTGGCGCCCAAAAAAATAAATAAATAGAAAGTGGTAATTTTTTAAATTATTCTTTTCGAAAGAAAATAAAGATAAAGGCTTTCCATAAGTAATTTTAATACCATTTGTGGCCGTACGGTGGCAAGAGAGCATTCTCTAGTACAAGCTTCCATTTTCATTTCCCGTTTTGTATGGTAATTTACAGGTATAAGCTGAAATTGAGCTGTGCAATGTGGATCACATATTCTATTATCCATTCTGGAAATAGATCCTCTCCCATATCCTTTCTCTCCTTCACTCTCCAACAATAAATCTCATCCACTAGATAAATCTAACGGTGGAGATATTTAAAATTTTAAATAAAGCCAAACAAAATGATGCAAAAAGCCATAAAATGATAAGCACAATGGATCATTGCCCTACCCAAGATCAAATTATGCTTATCTATGAGGTATTCCCTGCTAGTGCATACACTCAAATTGATGATACTGATCGAATTTGTTTTTAAAACCGTGTCACTTTCTTTCTTCTCAACTGATATAGAAGCATCTCCCCCAATTACAGACACATACACACATTGCTGTTGCTTTTTGTGAGCCCCAAGTTCCTTCTTCTCTTCTTGCTTCTATTCATCTTCATTGGTGACAAATAAAATTTGAAGAATACATGAATAATTTTGGTTCTCACGTTATTTTTTTCCCCGACATGTCTACATTGTCCATTGAATAGAAATATTGTTTCTAGATTATTTGTGTTGAAGGGTACAAGTAATGATTAAAGGGCAAAAAAATTGTCTTTTAATGGTGCCTGGGGCTGGAGGTCAAGAAAAAAAGCTACCGGAGGAGGAAAACTATAAAATATTTTAATTTAATAGAGATAAACAAAAGCAAAATTTTGAGAAAAAAATAAAAGCTAAAGGATGAATGGCGAATAGAGACATAGGACGAGACAAAACAAGATGCAGGTGAAAGGTAAAACCAGAGTGGTTGAAAATAGGTGAAAGACACGTACGGTTTTTTAATATATTTTCATTTTTAAATCAGGGCCATTTGAGTTTGTTTGTGCAGAGGGATGAAGAGATGAAATTGTGGGAGAGGATCTTGATCCATTCTATTACATAATTTTTTTTTTTTGGTATATTCTAAGCCACACGGAATTATTATTAAAAATGATATTTTATTCTTCCTTCTTGTGGCATTTTTTATGTTGTTGATGTTAGTCATACTAGTCGTTAGTTAATTGGAGTCAAAATAGCTGTTGCTCAAACTAGCCTCTTGTCAAAGTAGTTGTTATTCAAATAAGTCGATATGTTGCCTTTACCTGCTAGAGAAAATAGAAAAAATGAGTAAAAATCTGATTATCATCTAAAAGCATAGCCTTTAGTCTTCCATTGTTAATAACTTCTCCTTTACAAAAACCATATTTGTACTTATTTGTTCTTGCCATGTTTATTCTCTTTTTTGCAGTTATAGTCCTTTTTTTTGTTGCAGTTATAGTCCTTTAAAGATTGATTATCACGGAACATTGTGAGGATAATTGTGGCATATCTATGTTTCGATTACTTAGAAGAAAAATAAAAAAGTTAGACCCATTGTTTGAGAGATTTAGACCCTGTAAGTTTTATTTTGATGGGAAAAAATGTAATGACTTGGATTCAATTTATCAGGATAGTTTCATTGCTTCTGAGCACATTTCAATTTTATATGTACTTATTGTTTATGAATGGTTGTTTTTCTTTTCACTCCCGACAAAAAAGTATGTAATAGGTTTTATTGAGTTTATTAGTATAATTTTATTTTCTTTGAGCACATATAAATTTTATGCATTTGTTTATTATTTACATATATTTATTCACAATCCCGAGTCTCCACGCGGAAACATATAATGACTTAGTATAGATAAACGTATTTGAATATAAAAGAGAAAAATTTGGATCACTGTATTTTGAGTCATGTTATTATATACAATTAATATTGGTATAAGAATCAGTATTGTATTCAAGTATTTGCTAGGTCAAAAAGATATATCAATTATTATTCAATTTTAGTTTAGAAACATTCGAAATAACTAATAACGCGACGCGCCCCGTGTGTATGCACAGATATACAACTAGTTTCATTGATAAAGGAAGAAAACAACAAACCCCAACCAAAATCTAGATCCTATTTCCGACCATGCAATTTTTCCCACACATGGTCAAAAACTAAAAGAGATAATATCTATAGAATGAGGCTTCAACGGTCTTTACTCCTATTCTATTACGAATCATTTCTTCAGCTTCTTCAAGCACAGTTCGACTACAATTAGTCTCAGAATTATCCAAATTAACCACATGGCTGGGAGCCATTTGATGGGTGAAGGGGATGTTGATAATGGCGGTAGCCACCTTTGATGTTGCATACAAAATATTGTTCCAAAAAGTCTAGCTCTTCTAGGGTTTTCCATCAAACATTATGAGTGCAAACTTAAACCAATCGAACCTTAAACACAAAATACCAAACAAAGAAACTATAAAAACACCTGCAGCAACACTGCCAACAGAGCTTGGACCAGACAACATAAATAAAAACAAACCACAACATTGCTATAGTGGCTTTGGAGGAGGACATATGGGTGTCGGATCTGGGGGTGGTGGCTCCGGTAGGGGCGTGTTGACTTCGAGTCAGCCGTGGGTATGAATGGTGGCTCGTCATATTTGTAGATGGTGAAGGTGTAGGGAAGAGGTCCTCCATAGCAAAGACGACAACATACTTTCACAGTTCTGATGAACCAGGGTGGAGAAAATGTGGTATAAGGGAAAAATGGGAGAGCGTTTGGCTAAAGGTGGGCCTTTTGTGAAGGGGAGAAGCATGAGCTCTCCTCCCCTGCTCAAATGGCAATAAAAGCAAGGATGAGGGTCTTCTAGAGGGGGAGGGTCAGCTCCTACAGGAGAAGAGATAAGACCCATAAAGAGGTTGTGAGTAGGCCAATAAAGAATTGGGGAGGGTGCCACCGCTAAACCCTAAGGGGTTCGCGGATAAAAAGTTAGAGAGAACGCAGAGCCTCTCTCTCTAAGTGATTGCTTTCGTCACTTTCCTTTGGAATGCTAATACTCTTAATTACGTTGTGCTAAATTGTGACAAACTTGTCCATGGAGTGTCAGCTCAATAGTAGGAGCTTGACCTTATAATTCCAAGAGACATGGTTCAACAAAAGCACAAAATAGAATAATTACCCCTCAGAGACAATTGTAACATGACCATTAGTGCCACTGAAATAATAATATATCATCTTCTTCCCACCTCCTTTAAAAAAAATTGTGACAAACTTGAATAGTGTAATTTTCTCTCATCTTATAAAGTTGTGCTAAATTGTGACAAACTTGAATTGTGCAATCTTCTCTCATCTTACCGGTTATTGACAACTTAACACCCCTAGTATACTTTACTGAATTTATATGCGACTTACTACCATTGATGATAGGTAAAAACAAATAAATGAATAAATCCATAAATCAAATTATTAAAAGTAAATATATGGTTAATTAATTAGGACAAAAAATATTTTAATTTCCATTAAAAAATATTTATTTTTATGTTCATCTTACCCGCAAGGGGAACTATAATGCTGATAGTGATAGCCCAACAATTACATAGTCAATTGTGCATTTTTAAGAAACTTCCTTCTCTCGAGGGCTATTTTATCCTGTTTAAGAAAAAAGAATCAATCTCGTTATTTGACAAGTGATATTAACAATTGAAAAAGCCATTGCATAAAAATTATAAAAGTTCAAAGCCAGAGTTCATTACGTTCTGCCCCAAAAACATCAAATATTCAAAGTGCAGTATAATTAGTTTTTGTATGGAAGTCAAGCTCTTTATAGAGTTCATCATCTAAAACAATCAATCATGTGGTTTTCTCGGCCTGTACATGAGAAAAGAAAAAGAAATATGATAAATTAACAAATCAGAAATTGTAAATTATAAGGGTGGTAGGGCACATAGCACAAGTGACAAGTTTACAATAGAAAGTTGCACCAAACATTGAGAGGAAGTAATATAATCGAAATTCCAAATCTTTAGCAAATCAATTTCAGATTGTCTATATTTTTCCAACTAGTTAATCAAACCTTTTTTTTTACTAGTTTTATAGCCACAACAATACATATGTCTTTTTTTGTTACAAACTTTTGCTAATTTCATTAACAACAATTAATAACTAAAACCAAATAACCCCAGCTAATAAAAACTCAAGTTTTCAATTCCATGACTTGATAAAGATTCAACTTCACTCTTAATTTTTGAATCATTATCTTGTTTAGATAGTTGAAGTAAAGCTTCTCTCATGTTTGAAGCTTGATTGTGTGTACATATATATATATATAATATTCACTTAACTTTCTCAATGTATTTGTGACAATGGTTTAATAGTTTAACCTTTTACATTATCTCTTAAAGTTTTCCAACATTTTGTCAAATAAGAAAATACAGTGTATATAAGTTAATGTTAATGATATAGCACTCCAAAAAAATCTTTACCTTTAATACTAGAATATCACAAAGTGTCAAGTTAAGGTTATGAATACCACATGGTGTGTATAATACTTTAGGATTTATATTTAATAATTTTCTTTGTATACCTTGGTGTTTATCTTTCATATTTGATTCATTATCATATCTTTGTCCTCTCATGTTATTAATATTAAGACCAAGAGTTTCTAAAATATATGCAATATTCTTCAAACAATCGCGGTGTGCGACTGTACTTGGCATTGGCGACCCGACATGGTGGGGAAACAAGAAGATTAGAGAGAGATCAGAGACGGAGAAATTAGAGGGAAAAAAGAGGAAGGTTCAAGGCTTCGATCTATACGACTAAGAAACGTACAAGAGGGTCAGAGATTAGAGGGAATCAGGGAAAAAGATGAACATGTGTCAGAGAGACATTGAGACAAAGAGAGAGAGACTCAGGCGTTGTCACACTAAGAGCATATGAAAGTTTGGAAGACACGTTTGTCTGCGGTGGAGTAGGAGATTACTTTACAAATTATGACACTTATACCAAACCTCTGTTTCTACATTCAACGATAATATACTAGTCAGTTGTCCAAAATCATGAGTGAATTTTCGTTGATATAAGAGAAATGGAAATGTCACTCATCAGTTGACTTCGATCCAGAGAAAAACAACTTGTTTAATTATGAACGTTTGCTTAACTTTTTATAATAATTTTTTTTATAAATTTGTATATTTTTAATTATATAATTTTTTGTTTTAATAATTATACGCACTAAGAGCAACTTTAGCGCTGGAGCTAAAGTTGCGTTGGTTAATAATAAAAAATTAATAAAAAGTCAAAAATAACAAGCAAGTCAAAAACAAAGCTTTGGCTCGTGATTTTTTCTGATACAGCAACAACTCCATCATTTGAAATGAGTCTCTCTCTCTCATGATTTATTTTAGTTGTCGTTGCTTGCATCGCAACTCAGACCAAATTTAGAGAACGAAGACCATGACGTGAGCTGCCACCTGCTCCTTCTATAATTGCCACTCAGCTTCGGGAGTTAAGAAACGCAATAGTTACTCAGCATTAAAAATGGCCTAAGTAAAATTTTGTCCGGTGCCCCTAAAAATGGGGTCCCAGGCAGTCTCTCATCCCAAACATGCTTGAGACCACCACTGATCTTAATTTACCCATTCATGAAACTAAATTTACTTTTATAGAATTCTCTTCAATCCTCAACAAGTGACAGTTCAGTGGTGTGTTTAAAAAGAGCTTATTTGAACTTATCGTACAACATAAATAAATATATAATTGTTGAAAGTAGCTTATAAAAATGATTTATATGCAACATTCTCTTGTACATATATGTATTAAAAATATAGTATCAATAAAAAAGTTTGTTCTTACAAATTTTTGTCATATAAATAAAGGATAAAACTTACTTACAATGCCATTCTTCACTAAAAAAACAACATAACTAATGAAAGGGTCTCAAGTGGTGCATTGTCGATGCGTCTGTTTGTGGAAAAAGCCATCTCTTTGTACGTAGAACAGGATGAACAATGTCTATTTTTTTTGTTACCAAAAGTTTAAGCGAGTTTGATCCAAGGGGCTCAGTGTTTATGGGGAAATTTGGTTTATGGTATAGTTCTACCAATTGTGATGATCTTGAATGATCTACCAAATTCATCAAACAAACAAATAAATTTTGATGATCAAACGATTATGAATTCGAACGAGTTATGTGGTAATCTCGTTTCTGAAAACAATGGTTTCTTTTAAATATAACGGTCAAACACTCGACATGTTAATTGTTCTTTAACATTCTTGGCTATTAAGCCATTAATTGTCAAGTTTTATGCCAAATTTGGTTATGATGATTCCAATTAACAACAAGTTGTTGTCGAAATGGTAATACAGACTCAAATAAACAAGATTGGCTGTCGAAAGCCAATAACTTTGTTTACAAGTAAGTTAGAGCAGAATTTAAAACAAAAATGTACTACTGCAATGTCATGGGGCATGCATCACTAAAGCCTAACATGCAGTTGAAGTTAATGCAGAAATATGAGAGAAAACAAGTAAAACTGCTAAAGGACATGAATTTAAGTGAAAACATGTAAATGCAGGAATTTAAATAACAGAAGCATAAAGAGCATGAATTTGAAATAGAAAAGCATGTAAATGACTTTAAAAGTAAGAATGCAGAAAACAGCAAATGACAGGGAAATAAAGGATGTAAAATTCAAAGCAAGAAAACATAAACTGATTGGAAGATAAATGACATAAACTGGAAGTGTAAAGAAATAACAATAGATTGAACTTGATAAAATGCAGAAAGATAAGGTGTGAAAGGCATATGATGATCGTTTTCCGTTAATCTTCTTTAGCCGTCGAGATATTAGGAACCAGATCATGTATCCAACCATGATTACATCGTACAACCTACTATTTATAGGCAAAAATATGAAAACCGCTTAACATCCAACCTGACACGTGTACGGACATGGGTTGGTAGTTAAGTTTTCGCTAAAAACTACCTAATCGACAGTATCACTTCCTGTCGAGCCATACATTGATTTTTACTTAATAATTAAGCCTATTCGACCATGATCATTTTGACCTCTTCGACGCGTTATGCCTTCCTTCGAACATCAGTTCCATCACTTGGTCTTTCAAACTTAGTTAATCTTCATTGCTTCTTCTGGTCTCTTATACTCTCATTTGTCGAATTCTAACATTCTGTCGATTAAACCAAATTTGAAATTTGGCACCCAACAGATGCCCCCCAAATTCTGAGTTCTCGACACCAACACACGGAGAGATCCAGAATTTTGTTTAATCTTCACGCGCGACGATTCCTTTTCCGCAATGTCCCATCATAGGTCTGTGCTTCCCACTTCCCTAAAAAATAGGACCATCATCACTTCAAACTTAGGCGGTTACTCTTCCCACTCGCACATTTCGTTTCCAAAGCGGTGCCTTAAATAGTATTCAAAACCCCATTTTGAACTCTTCCTCCACCATCTGAACTCTCGCGAAGGCATCATACTGAGAAAGTATCATCTTCTTCCAATGGCGTCTTCATCAACTCCTGCTCAAGTCACCGTTGCCCCTCGAAGGAAAACATGGTGGAATCCTGACGTTGATGTATCAATCCCATGGCAGAAATCTAAGGTAATCATCCCTTACTTAAACGATCCCTCTTATCTCTTAGACCCACCTGCAGCTTACTTAGGGCCAGTTATCCCTTTATCCTGCTTTCCAGAGAGTTTCGAAGACTCTTTCCCCAACAAAGAAGGTCACACTGACCTTCTAGCTTCTGCCCCTAAGCTTCATATCCATTATTTCTTAAAAAGTGCTAGGCTTTTTAGAACGTCGCCGTTGAACGTAAACGACTATTCTGCCTGGCTTGCTAGGGTAGAAGTCAAAAAGGCTGAGACTTGGAAAGATTTAGGCATTTACCACCTGATTTAGCTATCAAAACATCAGTTTAGGTTGGACTCATCTATGTTGGGAGCTGCTATTTTCTTTTGGAACAAAACTACAAACAACTTCCACTTTCCTTGCGGAATGATGGGTCCAAATCGCTCGACAAGCCGCTCTCACCGCCTTCCACGGATGGCCAAATGATTCATCCCTAAACGTTCGAAAACGCGTCATTGATGTTTTCAGTGAGGAACCCCTTGCATTCTCAAAGTATATTGCTAGCCAAATGAGGGATACTGATGATGTTTCTGAGGAGGAACACGTAGCCTTCCTGTTTCATTGGCTTTCTGCTTTCGTCCTCTGCAACAAGAATATTCAAATGTCGAAATCTCTTCTCGACTTGGCTAATCTTCTCCATGAAGGTAAGAAATGGGCTTTTGGCTCATTTCTTCTGTCGAACCTTTACTCGAGCATGTCGAGTTTATACACTATGGTGAAAGGAGGAGGAAGAAAGGTCGGAGCCGGAGGCCCAATGTGGCTACTTCAATTATGGTTAAACGCCATTCTCCCGGGCCACACTGTCGACAAGGCTCCATCTAAACTTGAAGTCGACACCTATGGCACCTTGGCCATGTATCGCGCTCCGAAACCTTTCGACAGTGAGCTTGAAAGTTTCAAGTACTACTTTAAACTCTTTCACTCCCTTGCTCCCACAACTCCAGGCATTCGCTTTCAACCTTTTGTTAGCAGGAGATATGGACCCAAGTGGTTCACAGCCCCTTTTGATCCAAAATCTAAGGAGTGTCAAGTCATTTGGACTCACTTCCTTTCTCGACAAGTATTCCCCGCTGGGCTCCCTGGTTCGACGGATGGATCTGCATTTGTTTGCCTACCCAATGCTTCTGCCAATAACACTGGTTTCATGCAATCCATTCCCGGTCCATTCCCTTACAAGAAAGAGGATCTCCTGTTGGATTACATTGACATCAAGCCAGAAACCTTCGATGGCATGGAGAAAAAGAATAACACTCGCAGGGCTGCTATCAATCTCGTTCCCTTCAGTCCTACTCTTAGCATATCTCAAGACTTTGAGACTTGGTGGGCAGAATATTTCAAGAAATTTCACTCATCTTTTGAGGCATGTGTGAAACGATTTGTTGACCCTTCTGTGCAGGAAAAGGACCCCTCGACCAAAACCAAAGGTGAGCATTTGAAAGATATACTCAACTTTGAAAAATTTTATAAATTTAAATGGGATCCCCGACGTCCCCATTATATTGTCGAACAGGCGAATGAAATGGTCGCCAAATCAAAAGAGGCACATGATAACAAATGGGGCTTAAAGGCTCTAAAGCACTATCATGAAACAGGGCAATCACTTGTGAAACCCCCTTATCCTGAGCCTGTGCCTTTCCCTTGTGCGAATTTTGGTTTGGCTGACCCATTTCCTGGCAAACCGACAAGGGCTGGTAACTTCATTGAACTGGAAAGATACTATTCTTATCCCATTGTCGATAGCTTTAGCAACAAGGAAGTTACTTTCACTGGTCGGTTTGCTTCACCTTTCGAACAACATAATGAAGCCGTCAAACTCATTTCCCATTTTCCGCAAGGTATTTCAGTTTCTTTTGCCTTTTTGTTTGAACATCCACTCGTTTTATGCTTACTTTCTTCACTTTGTTTTAGCTTTGGCTCTAAAAGAGCCTTTAAAATACAAGCAAACAAGTGGTAAGGCCACTGAAGTTGAGGTTCAAGAAGAAGATGAAGATGATGAACCTCCCCTTCAGTCCAAATCATCAAAGAAGAAATCCTCTAAATCTGGATTTACAAAGACCGTTGCTGGCAAGAGACCGGCTGCACCGAAAAAGAAGCCAGCAAAGTCTAAGCACTCGACCAGCTCTTCACAGCAAGAGACCACCAAGAGGAAAGCTCAAACCACTGGTGCTGAAACCAAGCCCTCCAAACGCAGAATAATTCTGCTCGAGTCTCCTTCTCGTTCCACACTTCAAACGATATCCCTCTCTTCACTTGCAAAGGAATCCATTACTTATTTATGATTTCATCAATTAGACATCATGGTTACCCTTACATAATTTTCAGGAATCGCACACAGAGAGATCCGTTTCTGAAAACTCTGAAGCAACTCCAACAGCTAAGTTTACAAAAGTACACTTTCCTCCACTACTGTCTAAATTGATGGTTTTCCTGTTTCTCACAAGATCTTCATTTTTTCTTTTCGACATTTGCAGGAGCCAAGAGTTAAATCTGCAAAGACAAGGGTGTCTGAATAATGTACTTCTAAAGACCATATCTCTGTCGAGGGAGCTGACTCGTCGAGCATTGATAAGGTATACCTTTCTACTAATTTTGTGTTTGTTTGTTTGTTTTTTTTTAACATTGCCTCATCATACCTGTTTGTCAGGACTCTCCTGAACAAGCAAATGTCGATACTTCGCTCCCTTTGCGAACAATCTTCCCGAGCACTGCTCCCCCTACTACTGAGGTATAAAATTTCTTGCCATTCCACTGGCATCAAAGCAATGATTTTGGGACTTTCATTGATTTTTCCTTTTTTTCTTCCACAGGAAATCCCAGAGACTCAGCCTGAACATGAGATTGAAAAGCCTTCAGCCATGGATGTCGATGTGGCTCAAACTACTATCTCGACAGAAAGTCCAGGCTCCACACCCACCCATCAGGATGATCACACCGTCCAAGTGGGGACACCTTCTGCTGAGATAACTACTACCCCCCAAGCTACTGAAAAGCAAAGCCCCATAGTAATCAGGGCAGATAGTGTTGATATGGATCAGTTACTCGACGATCCTGCTAACCCACCTTCTCACATCGAACCCCCTCCATCGGCTGCGGATTTTGGGAAAGCCAGCGTGGGGATTGATGAATGGATCAACTTGTTGTCAAGTTCTAGCAGCAAAACTTCGCCGATGTCAGCCCGATCCTCCACACTTCCTGGAGATAATTTTGCTGAAAGACTCAATGGATTGCTTGCGGAGCTAAAGGGTTTCTTTAAGTATTCTTTCGACAACCTTTACTCAAACCAGGAAGTAAGGAATAAATTAATTCACGTCGTCAAAGAACTTCAACATTCCCGCAAAAGGCTTCCGCTAATCCATCGAGGGCATATCAGTACCCTGCACGAATTTGTCGAAGAGTTGATTCCTAAACTGCTTGAGCTCGACGACAGGATCCTTCCATACCAAAGAAGCCATCACAGCCAAGCATGAGCTTCGTGACAAACTGGTGCATCTCCGACAGAGGCAATCTGCATTGGTCGAGAAAGGTGCTCCCTACCAAGCCAAAATTCCTGAGTTGGAGCATAACGTCGCTCGCCTGAGGCGAGAACTTGCCGCGGCTGAGACCCAATTACAAGAGGCAATTAAGGCTTCTTGCTCTGAGGAAATAGCCTCTCTCGACCAGGAAATGACTCGTAGTGCCGCGGAGGCGCAAACCATTTTGTCGAAGGTTGAAGCTCTTGAAGTTGGTTATATAAATGCTGAAGGTACAAAAATGGAATTGGCTGCGACTTGGGAAGACATTAGAAAAATTCCTTTATAAATTTTTTCTTCTTATTCGCACATTGGCCATTTTTAATTCCTTGTATGTCGAATCCTTTTGTTTTTGACCAATTCTTATACTGCCCTGCAACATTTATAATATGATTTCTCTTGCTTTCGATCAATCACTTCACCGTCCAGCTAGCACGTTCTTTTAACTGCTTTAATTTCAGTTTCAGGCTAATAAATTACATTCAAAGCTATTGACCAGTCAATCTGACTGTCAAAACTTGAAAACTAACGCCATTTTGCGCTATAAATAGGCACTTGTCATACTTATTCTCTCACTCAAACACAAACGCTTTCTGAAATTCTTGAAGTTTCCTTTCTCAAAATCCTTAAGAAATTCTTGCTAGCATTACAAGCAACAATCCCCAAATCCAACTTGTTCTTGTCCCCAAACTAGCTATTTCTGAGTATAACAAGCTGTCATGAAAACCTTTTTTATACACTTCAAGCCTTCATTCCATGGCTCTGCCTATTTCATTTGGAAGCCAGGGGCTCCACCTTCCATAGTCTTTTCCAAAGTCTTTGTCTCAACGGTGAAAGACTCTCTGGGTTTTGGTAATTTGCCTAATATCCACAATGAGTTTTGGTAAGTTGCCTAATGCAGCTTGCCAATCTCTTTGAAACATGTGAGAAAGGGAAAGCCTGAGCCACTTCTTTCTCCTACTGTCTTGCCTTCCTTCACACCTGGTGCTCGAAATTCGACGTGTGGGCAAGCAATTAGGAAAATTTTTGGCACAGTTCGGTTAATTGTGAGGCATACACCTAAATCGACGACTGCCTCTCGAACAGCCTGCTTTACCTTTACTCGCATGGCATTTGACACTTTTCATCGACGTGCCCATGCTTTTAGTTTCACTGTTCCGTCGATTTGGGTGTCTACCATCTGAAGCAGCTCTTGCAGACTTGATTGACCAGATGGTATGCCACGGGAGTCTTTCTTACTTCCCATGTTCCTCTTCCTAAATTCTTCCTCGGCATGATCAGAATCCGGGACACGGCGAAGCTTCCACAAGTGGGTTTATTCCTTAATAGCCTAGACTTATTGACTTTCCAGTACTTATATTACCAGGCTGTAAGCCTATTTGACAATGTATATTGTATACTGCCAAATGGCTCTTAAATGGAACAATCCAGTTTGCTTTTCAAGGTTGTATTTTTACTTCGCACATTGTTGGTCTATATAATTTCAAATATTTGCCATTAATAGACTTAATCCTGAAACCAGAATTAACTTCAACAAGTGCATAAGCATTTCCTGAGAATGTTTGGATAACCTCAAATGGCCCTTCCCACTTTGGGGACCATTTCCCAAATTCTCGACATTTCTTATCCATTGGTAAAATGACTTTCCAAACTAAGTCACCAACTTTGAAACACTTGTACTTAACTCGACTGTCATAGAATTTAGCTATTCTTTCTTTTTGTCGAACTAAATGTTCTAAGGCCACAACTCTCTCATCATGAACATCATTCAATTCGTCAAACATCGAGTTCCAGTATTGGTCTACTGGCATCTCATTTTGCTTTTGAATTCTTAATGAACCAAGATTTATCTCAACAGGCAACACAACATCATGGCCATAAACCAATTTATAAGGAGTAGTACCTGTCGATTCTTTTGGAGAGTTTCTGCATGCCCAAAGAACTTGTTCCAGAGTCGAATGCCAACTTTTTGGATATCTACCAATGTGCTTCTTTATCAACCCAATGATAATCTTATTCATGGCTTCGACCTGACCATTTGCTTGCGCATAGTAGGGCGTCGAAGTCACCATCTTTATTTGCCTTGACTCAGCGTACTCGGCAACCTTCTTCCCAACAAACACAGACCCTTGGTTAGTTGCGATGGTTTGAGGTATTCCGAATCTACAAACAATGTGATTTTCAATAAAATTGACAATGTCTTGTTGAGTCACTTCTTTCAAGGCTACTGCCTCTACCCATTTGGTAAAGTAGTCCACCCCTACTAAAATGTACTTATGCCCCTTTGAAGATGTAGGAAAGATTTGGCCAATGAGGTCTAGTGCCCAACCTCTAAAAGGCCAAGGCTTAATGATAGAATGTAACTCACTAGCAGGCACATTTTGTATATGGCCATGTTTTTGGCATTCTTCTCAAGACTTTGCAAACATAATGCAATCTTTAACCAAAGTGGGCCAATACACTCTTTGTCTTCTTAGTACCCATTTCATTTTCTCACCTGCTTGATGAGCCCCACATATTCCTTCATGAACCTGCCAATGCCAAATAGGCATCCTCCTCACTAAGGCATGTCTCCAAGTTACCATCGACGGACTTTCTATACAAAACTCCAAATGAGCACAACAAACTTAGTCGCTTTGTATTTAATTTTCTGTCGACATCAAAGACTTGGATTTTCCAAATACTCAATTATTGGCTTACGCCAATCGTGTGAACTTGATGTATTGGAAACTAATATATCCCTTTCGTCCAAAGCGGTACAAAGAACTCACTAATTTTTATGAGTTCTGTCAACACCTTTGAAGATAGCTTATACCCTGAGGCCAACCGGGCTAACTCATTAGCCTCTTGGTTCAGCTTCTAGGGATATGTTCCACCCGACATCGCCGAATTGCTTCATCAACTTGCTAGCAACTTGACAATATTTGACAAGATTATGGCTAACACATTTGTATTCTTGAGTTAATCGCCTTATAACGGTTGTGAATCTCCAAAACTTTGACAGTGCGTGCTCGCATTGGCCAAAACTTCTAAACCCACAATTAAGGCTTCATATTCAGCCTCATTATTGGAACAAATGTATTTTAACTCAAACATTAATTTAGTTGGCACACCTAAAGGTGAAATTATCGTAATGCCAACACCAACACCATTTTTGTGTCTTGAGCCATCAAAATACAAATGCCAAGGCTTTAACTCGACTAGCCCTGTCAGCTCTTTTATTTCTAAACATGGATGGTCCGTTAAGAAGTCAACAATTGCTTGACCTTTAAAATTTTCAAAGGTACATATTGCAAAGAAAATTCAGACAAAGCAAGTGTCCATTTTCCAATTCGACCATTCAATTGGTGGGACAACATGTACTTTATCACATTTGTCTTTGACATAACTAAAACATTACAAGGCATCAAGTAGTACTTGAGTTTTGTACAAGAGAAATATAATGCTAAACATAGTTTTTCTATAGCACTATATCTAGTTTACGCATCATTGAGCACTGATCGAGGTAGTAAATGGCTCTCTCGACATTGTTTCCATCTTCTTGAGCCAATAAACAACCGATGGTCTCTTCTCGATGTCGATATGTACAATCTCACCGGTCGATGTGGCTCTGCAGCATCATGACCGGTGGATTTGTCAAATCATCGCTTGATTTGGTCAAAAGCTTCTTGATGTTGTCGAGTCCACACAAAAGCTTCTACGCCTTGAGTTTCACCAACTGAGCAAAAACTCTTGTTCTTCCCGAGAGATTTGATATGAACCTTCCGAGAAAATTGACTTTTCCCAAAAAGGATCAAGTTCTTTCTTGTTAGTTGGAGGTCTCGCTTCAAAGACTGCCTTTAGCTTTATTCTTATCCACTTCAATGCCTTTTTGTGCACCAAAAAGCCTAAGAACTTAGCAGCAGAAACCCCAAAACCACACTTCTCGTGGTTCATTTTCAAACTATGCCTTCTCATTTCCTGGAAGGCTCTTCTCAAATGGTTCAAATGCTCCTCTTGACTATCAGATTTAACAATGACATCGTCGATGTAAACTTCCATGAACTTGCCTATCATTTCATGAAAGATAGTATTCATTGCCCTCTGATATGTTGCACCAGCATTCTTCAAACCAAAGGGCATCACTATCCATTCATAAGTTCCAATTGAACCTGGGCACCTGAACGCAGTTTTAGGTACATCTTCATCAGCTATGAAAATCTGATTATAACCAGCATGCCCATCCATGAAACTCAGAAGCTCATGACCAGATGCTGCATCCACTAGCATATCTGCTATGGGCATAGGGTATTCATCTTTAGGAGTGGCTGCATTAAGGTTCCTAAAACCGACGCATACCCTCATCTTGCCATTCTTCTTTATGACAGGCACTACATTAGACAACCATTCCACATACCTAGTTTTGCGAATGAACTTAGCCTTTAGCAGACGTTCGACTTCCTCCTTGATTTTTAACACAACTTCAGGAGCGAACCTTCTGTTGGCTTATTTAACAGGCTTGCAATCTGGCTTTAGAGGCAATCTATGCTCCACAAGTTCTCTATTCAGTCCTGGCATCTCGTGGTAATCCCAAGCAAAGCAATCCTTGTACTCAGAAACTAATTCCACAATCTGCCTTTTAAACTAGTCTGATAACATTGCACTCACATATATTGGCCTCTTTCTATCCGCATCGCCCAAGTCTATCTCTTCTAAAGGGTCTTCCAACTCAAAACCACTTCTATCTTCAAGCCCCTTTTCAAAACCCAAAGGGCCATCATCAAATATACAATCGGCCAACACACCTTCTTCTGAGTTTGGCCGTCGGTCGGCCTCACAGGCCGACAATTGTATTTGAGGATTTTCATAAGTCATTGCTGTCGATTGGCCGATTTTCGTCGGCCTCATCCAGCAACTTAACCCCAAACTACTCCATTAAGCATGCATTCAGAGCTTCTTTATCAATAACACCACCCTGCACGGAGATGGGCTTCACCTTTGAATCGTATACTTTGAAGTCTACATGCATTTGTTGTAAATAACATGGACTATCATCAGCTTCAATGATCTCAACTTCATCACAGGCATTCCAAAGGATCATTTTTTGATGTACTGTCGAAGGAACTGCTCCAACAGAATGGATCCAATCTCGACCCAACAAGACATTATAACTAGACCTCAAAGGAATCACAACAAACAGAGTAGATCTTTCTACTGATCCTACCTGCACATCAAGCATCACTACGCCATCCGTTGGTGCAGTTCTTCCTCCGAAATCAGTTACCACTATATTAGTTGGTAACAAGTCAGACTCATCCTTTCCCAACTTCTTGAACATAGCCCTTGGAATCAAATTCACTGATGCCCCACCATCAACCAGTACTCTATTAGCTGGCTTGCCTTCAATCATTGCTCTAATGTGCAATGGTCGAAGGTGACTTCTCTCTTCATGAGTTGGTTTGTTGAGCCTAGCGAAGTTGTCAAATATAGTGACCATGTCTTGCTCAACAAATTGCCAACCAATAGGAAATTCATCTAAGTCTTCCTCGTCAGGCACTTCAACTACAAACTCGTAGGGAGCCTCATATTCCGCTGGCAACACCGAGACCAAGTTTACATTCAATTTAGTAAACTCCTCTTTAGTGGCGGTATCCTCATTCTCCAGATGACTTCCCAACCTCATGCCTAGTTCGTCGAATAAACAATCTTCTGATCCCAAACCTGACAAAGTAGTACCCATTGTCATCACCAACTCGTCTAAGTCTCTGTCTAAGCTGGTGTCAGGATCAAACCGCTCTTCATCTTCAAAACCTATTGGGTCATCTGGGTCATTTAGTGCAGCAATCACCTCTTCCATGGACAAATCTGTTTTGACAATGTTTTGTTCCATGGACTCCATAGGTTCATCCAATAAATCAGAATCATTAGCTATGATCCTTAATTCCTCCATTGACACATCACTGCCTTTACCCTCCTCCGGGGCCGATCGAACACCAACTTCGACGCGTTCCAAAGCTAACCTTTCCGCTTCAATTAAACCTATAGGCCAAGGAGTCACTCCTTTCTTAGCCAAAGGAATTTCAAAGATTCTTGGAACTTTGCTTGAAAGAGGCCTCGTGAATGGACCCGCATCTTAGAAGTCCGCCCCGCCGTAATTGTCGCCTCTAACATCAACCACTACGCTCTTGACTTTGGACCCGGTCTCCTTGGGCAACGGTACTTTATGTATCCCAACCATGAAACAATCTTCATGTTGAGGTCGTTCCAGGTTACTAGCCTTCATTTTCTGCCTCTGAGCTTGCCTTATCCTTTGTCGACGACGCTTTTGGCTTTTCGACAGTGGGGTCTTCTTTACTTGATCACCCCCAGGGTAAGGTATTCTGCCATGCTGGTACTCTTCATCCCAAAACGGTGTTTGTCGAGGGTTACTCTTTGTTGCTCTCACCCTGTTTCTCCATTCAGGACAACGAGCTTTGGGAGAATTCTCGACCCATTTGTTTACCGTAACATTAGTATCAGGTTTCCTAGTCCTGTTCACCTTTCGACCAAGAGTTTCTCCATAATTACTCCCTGTAGATTCCCTTGGAGACTCGACCAACCATCCACCGATTGCTCGATTAGGCCTATTAACCACAGGCCTTTGCACCCGGTTTGCCGGTGCATGTCTCACGTACCTATCCCCAAAAAGAGTACGAACTTGTTGATGAACGTTTGCACCATCAACTTTCTTTGCTCTCTGGGCTGCTTTCTCATCAAAATACTTGTCACAATGCGGGCATAATTTCAACTGCCCCCTATTGTTTTTCCTTCTCAGAAAAGCTTCAACAGTCTCATGAGGCCTTGGATAGATGTCGAAAGGGTCCTCGACATTCACCACGTGTTTCTGCTTGGCGCTAATGTTCACCATGCTACAGCTCCTCACATTTTGACCTTCGACATTAGCAATGCCTTGATCAAATGGATCAGTATCCACCTTCATGCTAGGCTTCTGTTTGTTAGCAAACTTGAGCCTACCTTCTTTGAGAGCCTTTTGAATCAAATCCCTGAAACTAAAACATTCATTAGTAGGGTGGCCTAAAGCTCCATGGTACTTGCAATAATTCTGACCATTAGAGTCTTGAGCCCTTTCACTTTATGATCACTTGATAACTTAATTTGTTTATCTTTACGAGAATATCAAATATTTTATCGACTTTGGTTATATCAAATGTATAAGTTTTCTTATTCACATAGCTCATCTTTTCCTTCCCTTGGAAGGTACTAACGCTTGATAAGCATAAGGTGGTCCTTCTTTAATTCAGCAATGTCTACTTCTCGCTCTATCATGGCCTCATCCTCACTGTCTGTTAGATCATTTTCGACATAATTGACTTTCTCACGCCTGATAAATTTCTTGTTGTTCTTCTGATTCTTCTCAGAGCGGAGTTGTTCAACTTGTCGAACTTTCTCCCCTAGTTGGGCGAGGTCAACTATGTGTTGGTTCACCAATTTCTTTCTAATATGGTAATCCAAACCACTAGCGGCCATTTTCACAATTTCCGCCTCGGGAACAGGCGTAAAACACCTGCTCTTCATTTGCTTGAACCTAGAAATGTAATCGTCTATAGATTCATTATACGTGCGTTTGACGTTAAATAAATCAGTCAGATTAACCCTCAAATCGCCCCTGAAGAATTGATCGTGAAACAATCCTTCCAGTTGTTCCCACGAATGGACTGAATTAGCTCTCAACGTCGAGAACCAAGAAAATGCGTTCTTTGTCAAAGAACTTGGAAAGAACCTCATTTTTACACCTTCCACAGTGGCCAACTCTCCTATTTCTATCGTGTATCTAGCCACATGCTCGACAGTCGATTCACCACTGTCGCCAGAAAATTTGGACAATTTGGGGATTTTAATCCCTCTTGGCACTTCAGCTTGTTGAACCCACTCAGGAAATGCAGATATGAAATATGGTCTAGTGCCTTGACCAATATTAAAACCAAGCCTATTCAGCATTGCTCGACAGCCTGATTCACGTTTTGTTCTATCTGATTCCCCATGATATTGTGCCTGAGGTTGGCTAAACCTTGATGCACTGGTGGGCCTTGGTCTTGATTTCTTTGTAGAATATACACCTAGCCATAGGCCAAGTTATTCAAATTCTGACCGAGGTTCTGGTTTGGCTGAACTACTTCGTTCTGCACCACCATAGGGTTATTAATATTTTGCGGAATGCCCCCCATGCCCTGACCATGAGGTATAACCCCTGGGACTTGTTGAACATTCTCGTTCACTGGTGCTGCCAAACCCAATACTTGATTTAGCCTCTCCATTTGTAAGGCTAGTGTATTACATGCTTGATTAGTAGTCTCCATAAGAGACGTAATCACTGCACCCATCTGCTGAGTGAACATGTTCACCATCTCATGGTTACTATCATCCACTTGTTGTCGAATACTCGCCAACGAGTTTTGTGTTAATCCAGTTATTACGAGGCATTTGTCTCGACATGTCCCCGATCCGACCCTTGTCGGTTGTTGTCATAATGGGAGCCATTCCCGCCATTCCTTGAATCTCGGAAGAATTTCGAATGGCATAAAGGTGGTTAGCATATTGGTTGAACATAGTTGAACCAATAGCGAGGACGATCAGTGCGCAAATAACCATACGGCATTCCAAAGCGGAGGTTGGGTTACTTGCGGCATAGGCCTAATACTTGAGTTCCTCGCGCTTCCAGGTGATGCCTGAATTTCTGGAGCACTCTGAACCACCGGTTCAAGTACTGCAGCGCTCGGAATAACCTCTGCTTGCGTATTGGCCATCGTCATTCCAGTACCCGCTCCAGCGGTAGTATTACTCATCCGCGGGATCATAACTACCCCGGCGTTCGTACTGGTGGTCGAAGCATTTGTATTGCTTGCCAATGCATTCGCACTAGCAATGCTTGGCGTTGTGGCACTGCTATTCGTACTGCCACTCATGTTTCTATATTGCGTTACGTTAGAAGCAGTGATCTTTCCACTTCTTAGACGCATAAAACCATCGTTTTAAAACGAGTTACTCTAGACTCGTCCCACCGGGCGTGCCAATTTGTTTATGGGGAAATTTGGTTTATGGTATAGTTCTACCAATTGTGATGATCTTGAATGATCTACCAAATTCATCAAACAAACAAATAAATTTTGATGATCAAACGATTATGAATTCGAACGAGTTATGTGGTAATCTCGTTTCTGAAAACAATGGTTTCTTTTAAATATAACGGTCAAACACTCGACACGTTAATTGTTCTTTAACATTCTTGGCTTTTAAGCCATTAATTGTCAAGTTTTATGCCAAATTTGGTTATGATGATTCCAATTAACAACAAGTTGTTGTCGAAATGGCAATACAGACTCAAATAAACAAGATTGGCTGTCGAAAGCCAATAACTTTGTTTACAAGTAAGTTAGAGCAGAATTTAAAACAAAAATGTACTACTGCAATGTCATGGGGCATGCATCACTAAAGCCTAACATGCAGTTGAAGTTAATGCAGAAATATGAGAGAAAACAAGTAAAACTGCTAAAGGACACGAATTTAAGTGAAAACGTGTAAATGCAGGAATTTAAATAACAGAAGCATAAAGAGCATGAATTTGAAATAGAAAAGCATGTAAATGACTTTAAAAGTAAGAATGCAGAAAACAGCAAATGACAGGGAAATAAAGGATGTAAAATTCAAAGCAAGAAAACATAAACTGATTGGAAGATAAATGACATAAACTGGAAGTGTAAAGAAATAACAATAGATTGAACTTGATAAAAATGCAGAAAGCTAAGGTGTGGAAGGCATACGATGATCGTTTTCCGTTAATCTTCTTTAGCCGTCGAGATATTAGGAACCAGATCATGTATCCAACCATGATTACATCGTACAACCTACTATTTATAGGCAAAAATATGAAAACCGCTTAACATCCAACCTGACACGTGTACGGACATGGGTTGGTAGTTAAGTTTTCGCTAAAAACTACCTAATCGACAGTATCACTTCCTGTCGAGCCATACATTGATTTTTACTTAATAATTAAGCCTATTCGACCATGATCATTTTGACCTCTTCGACGCGTTATGCCTTCCGTCGAACATCAGTTCCATCACTTGGTCTTTCAAACTTAGTTAATCTTCATTGCTTCTTCTGGTCTCTTATACTCTCATTTGTCAAATTCTAACATTCTGTCGATTAAACCAAATTTGAAATTTGGCACCCAACACTCAGTAAAGTCATGGAAAGTCTCAAAGCTTAAAGAGCGTTTACTACGTCTTTGTATGATATGAACTAAACTCTTACAAACCGGACCAACTTTCGTTGGCAGATCAACGGTGCCACCTCTAACACTTTAGATACGTTTTATCCTAAATAAAAATGTGCATATATAAAAATCATAAGTGAAAATCGAAGAAATCTCTCCGTGTTATTGAACCAAAAGGAAATGACTCAAACTCAAAACCATGCACGTGCCATACATACCTTTTCAATCTGATTTTGAATGAATAAAACCCAACTATTTTGACTCACATATTACATAATACGGTCCGCCACTGCCCGCCCCACCCCATGTGCTTTTTTATCTTAAATTGGTTAAGCAAATAAAAAGGATACCATGCCCCATTTTATCTTTTCTTAAATACATAAAAATAGAATAACAGAAGAACATATTACCCCCCCCAAAAAAAAAAACAGAAGAACACTCCTGTTTTGGTGCAAGAGTTATTTCTAAAAAATTATTCGGAGACAATGAGAATGATAAATATTAATATTTTACAAAGTAATAATTTTTTTCTTACAAATAATAGTAGGAATTTATCGTACAATTAATAGCAAACAGAGAAAAGGTCACCCATGCGGAAGTTCTAGCCTGTGTGAAAACAAATCTTCATGGTACAAAAATGTAAAGCTTATTTTTTCGGTGCAAGTTCAATGCAACACAGCCGTGACTCGCAAAGGAAAAATAATTGTGGAACCACAGAAAGCAGCGACCCTACCTACCAATAATTTACTAATCTCTTTTAAATAATTATCACTTTTAATGATCAACAGATTATTACTTGTAATATATATTAAAATATATCAATTAAATTAATCTTGCATTCTATTAATACTATTTTAATTTATTATTGAATACACTAAAAGATAAAATGAATTTTTAAAAAATGGATACTTTCTAAATTTTTTACTAGACTAATAGTAATAGTAATTTGAAACAAATTAAAGTTTCAAGCCACGCCAAAAAAATATAAGTTTCAAGAGACTCAATGACTTTTCTAAAGATATTAATTTAGAACAAATATTTAATAAAAATATAAAATTTAACACATTACAAGCTTAAATTATTTAATACTTTTAGTTTTTAAATTATCAACAAGTGTTTGCAAAATATTTATTAATATTCGTTAAACATTAAAAATGATAGTTATTTTAAAATGAAAACAGAAAATAGAATATTTGTTGCACAAAAAAAGTGACCCAACCAGCCGACCAGAGTCTCAAAAATCTCAACTTTGTAGAATTTTACTATCATAAACTGTGAATTTCCAAGAAGCTTGATTGGCCCACGAATTCAACCAGAAATGAATCATTGGTGTCAGAATATCTAGCTGCCAGATCATTCTGACACCTAGCCACCCCATGATTCTCATTGTATGCTTACAGCAACTATCCTAGTCCTGAGCGCATATGATGAATTGTCCTGCACATGTCATGATCCCTTATCGCTTTGGTTATTGCCTGGCAACTCCTTCTACTAGTAGATTGCCACCCAACTAAAATGTCCTTATCTCATGGGTACACAATAAACAGCTACTATACGAGAAAATTAACTAACAAGTAATTAAAATATTTATCTGACGTTATATTATTATTTATATCAACTAGCACGGCTATATTATTTATTATTATTATTACATTAAATTTGTCATTATATTTATGCAAAATTGATATATGGACAAAGCAAGTGCATGCATATCCTTCTCTAAGTAGGTAAATATTTTATTCGAACTACGTTGAAATATTGTTGTGCAGTTGTAAGCGCTTTGTTTTTTGTTTTGTTTAAGTTTCAGTAACAGGAAGAGACCCCGTTAATGAGACGCTCCCACTGTCCCACATTGGGTGGACTGGGGGAGAAAAAAAATGAAATAGATGGAAACAAACAAGGTTTACTGAATTATTAATTGAAGTAATAAATAAATAAATGAACATGCCCAACGGATAAATGAGTAAGGACCCTCCTCTCCAATTAAAACATGGATAAAACTTACATACATTACTTTAGGCACTATTCTTACTTATCTAGATACACAATAACAGTTATTTTTACTGAACAGTTAAAAAAAACAAAAGGTTTTATATTACACCTGTTAGAGCAGTTTGATACAAGTATATTGTATTTTTAAGAGAGAAATAGAAAGAACAGTAGGTAAAGTACGGTGTCCAATTTCTCCTTAAAATATCTCATCAACACACAACTTTACATTAGATGGAGATGGTTTTAGTGGACACCATTCGATTCAATTGACCCCAGAATTGAAATCAATTTCCTACCTACGCTTTATGATCCCCTTGATTCTTCCGGCGGTCACTCTATCTACACTACTATCGTCATCAACCACATGGAAAGAATTTCAATTGCTAGTTGACAATTTGGCATATTCATCTATTTCTTTTGGCTAGCCTCAAATATTATTTCCCAATTAAACTCACCTTATATAATTAACAAACACTAAAATTAACTTTTTCTTACGGAAACACTAAAATTAACTAACCATCACAACAGTAAATAATTAAATGTATACCAAAAAAGTAAATTATTAAATGGAGATGAATAAAGCATAATATTTTTTCATACTAACCAATATCAAAAGGGTAGATACAATTACAAAATTACAAATTGTCAACAAATTGCAGATCAACCTACATTACCATTAGAAATTCAGAGAGAAAACAGAAAAAGGGGGCGGGCAAAATAAGTACACTTTCCATTTGCACTGACCTCACTTTCATTTTTCCCAGCAAACTTTCAAGATCTGCCAATTTCTGTGCACTTATTTTTATTACCTCCATTTTCATATCTCTTTTTCTATCAAAGCAACACCAGAAAAAGTGGTAAAAGGGCAATGGCGTAGGGCATTATTGAGCTCCTCACCGCCGGAGGTGCCGCCGTGGACGGTGGCGGAGGGGTGTGGTAGTAGAAAGGAAAATAAGGCACAATCGGGTTCGGTGGCGGCGGAGTCGGATAGTTCCCTCTAATCGGCGGAGGGTAATACATGCCGCCGATTCCACCTCCGGAAGACGCCGGCGGCGGCGGCGACGAGTAGGTATACACGGAGGGAGGCGGCGGAGAGTAATAGTAAGTGCCGCTTCCGCCACCGGAGCTTGGCGGAGAAGGAGGTGGAGGACAGTTGCCGGTGGAAACAGGTGGCGGCGACGGCGGCGGCGGAGAGGGTGGCGGCGGGGACGGAACTTGGCCGCACGGCGTGCACTTCACTTCATCTTTGGACGTAGTTTTAAGGTTCTGATCTGCCAAAACTACTGCAGTGAGAGAGAGCAGCACCATCATGAAACAACACACTCTGTTTGTTCTGTGAACCGTTCCCATTTTTCTTTTTGCGCTCGTGATGAGCACCAATGAGAGTGTTCCTTTTGAAATGGAGTCTGTCTAATTGCTTAGAAAACAAGGGTGGTGGGAGTACTGTGGGAGAGTGGAAAGTTTACAGAAAGAAAAGTGAAAGTAGTGTGTTGCTATTTGAGGTGTGGTGTGGAGCTATTTCATTATCTTTTGAAGCTACATTACGCCTTTTTATCGATGCATTTTTTTTTTTGAAAAAAAAAATAATAGGAAAACAAAAAAGAAAGGTTAAAAAAAAAGAAGAGAATAGTAGTCAGTCAGAAGACAGAAAACAATGGAGGACACCGACACGTTTTACTTTAACAGAAAGCCGCCACGTTTGAACACAGTTAAGGAAATGAACAATTGGATCGACATAGCTGATGGAAGGTACTAGTAATTTATATTTAACTACTACCTAAGTTGCTTTTACTATTTTAATTACTTTACCACATACAAATTTGCAATGTTGTGCTTTTTTCCTTCTTCTTTCAGTGAAGTGAATTGCAGTTTAGTTGGTTGAGGTCCTAATTAGGAGTGAGTCAGCTAGTGTGTCACGCTCTGGCACCGCATATTTACTTATCCAGTTGTTATATACTTATTTAGATGTTAAGTAAATATGATTAAAATGTGGAATGCATAGAAATAGGATGGCATATGTAATGTAGTAGGAGGAGGTAATAATAATAGTGTTGGAATGGTCCTAAAGGAGAGACGTAAAGGAGACGTAAGAGGTGCAAAGTTGGATTCATTTGTTTGTTTGTTTGTTTATTTGTTTTGGGGCGTTGGATCTGGTGTGTACCAAATTGCTTCTGCTGCATGTCTCTTTTTGCGTATATATTTATTGCGCTCTTGATAATTTTCCTGTTTTTGCCGTTGGTGTGTTATTGTGTTTGGCTGAATGTTTAAATAACAAAAATTCTATTGAGGCATCAATTGTGATTTGAGACTGATACCAAAATGTTTGGTAAATATGACACAGTGCGTTACCATTTTGATCGCAAAGTTGTGGCAAAAAGTTACTTTTTGATTATGTCATTTTTTTTTTGGAAAAAAAATCTGAGTTTTTAAGATCAAAGTAAAAAAAAAAAAAAGACAATGAAGAACTTATTTCAATTATATATGAAAAAATTATTTGTTTATGAATTTAATAAGCATGCACTTTGAATAATTTGAATATAAATTAGTACTAGTTCTACACTTACATCCAATTAGTTTTAGTGCAAACTCATTTAATTGAACGTTCGTTCTTTGTCATCCGTCAGTCATAGTGCACACTGGAAACAATCCAATGATGAAAAACATATAAAGAAAGGCAAAGTACCCCAACGCCAAATTCATTAATCCCAAACCAAAGTTTGCTTTGTGGTAAAATTATTAACGAATTGTCAACGGCAAACGGTGTTAGAAAGCCAATTTTCCTCCGCAATGGCCGTCTATGTTACCTTTCCAGGCTGTTTCGCCTTAGTTAAATAACCCTAAAAGTTAGTGATTCATCCATCGGCCTCCGCCGTATAGGCTCCACCACCAAATTAAGAATTTTTTTCCAACAAAAAAAAAAAATTAGATTCAAATATTTTTTTTGTCCTTATAATATATCTATTTTTCATTTTAGTCATTTTAATTATTCCCTCAAAATAGTCCCTGTAACTTTTTTTCATTTTGGTCTTCTTTTATGTTTTAGTCACTATTGGATAGTACTTTTTTTTTGTACCGGTAATATTTGGTTTATATTTAATTAGTACTCCATCTGGACCTTTTTATAAGGAACAAAATGATATTTTTTTTTGTCCTAATTATAAGAAATAATATCAATTTTCAAAAACATTCAATGTCTAATTTTAGTTTATACCCTTTTTATAGTGAGACTTTTTTTTTTAGGCAAAAGAAAGGAGAGGGGCCTCGTTATAGTGAGACTTATTCATGAGATACACATATTTCCTATGCAAATGGGTTGATTCATAAAAGGGGTAATTTTGGAGGGGAAAAACACAATTTTTAGGAGTATTAATTAGAAAAGACAGATTTTAATATAATTTATTGGTATGTGTGAATTAGAGTTTTATTCTTTATATTTAAGACTAGAGAGAGTACTTATAATACAACGACTAAAACAAAAAAGTATAATGCTATGACTAAAAATAAAATAAAGTATATTACAAGGACTAAGCCAAAAAACAATGAGGCCCAAAATGAAGAAAAAAATATTATAGGAATGAAATCGGGAATAAAAATTAAAAGGACTAAAATGGAAAAGTAGGTATATTATAAGGACCAAAAATATATTTAATCCAAATTATGATTAGTTAGCAAATTTCCTGTTTAGGCAATCAAGGTTCTTGAAAAAACATGAAAAGATGCTGGTACCTAGCTAGCTTGTCTTACCAACTCAGGAGCATAAGTCAAGCATTTTGATTCTTTTTTCTTGTTGCTTAACTACAGTTTTATTATTCACTAATTTGAGACTTTCACGGTTTTTTCTCAACATGTATGTAGTCATTTTCATATCTCTCCGAAAAATCATACTAGTTTATCATAGATTCACACTGTAGTGTCGCAGCAAAATAACACTCTCTTAAATTGCATTGAAATTAATAAATTGGCCTAATACATTGTTGGAAGTCTCATGTAGGTGGCTCAGTGGTTGAACCAAGGGACGTGAAGGAGTTACAAACAGAAGTGCAAGGCTCAGCTCCTTGCCACTAATAAAATCCCCCTCCCCTCTAACAAACTAACCACTAACACTTGCCTATCCAAAAAAAAAAACATTTTTGGAAAATTAATCATTATTGAGCGATGAAATTCCACACTAGTTAATATTGTGTTAACTGTTAAGTGTAGACAACATAAGTGTAAGTTTTGAATTATGAGTGTGTTATACATTGTGCATGAGATCTTGTGCTTTGTTTATACTTGTTCAAGGTTGTAGAAGGCTCCACCTGCATTCGTCCAATGCTAACAAGTGTAGAAGGGCACATTGTCTGAGTACTGCACTTTGATTTAACGATAAATAAGTAGATTTTTTTTCTCATATTTCAGACCGAAAGGAGTATTATAAAGCAAAGATTACTCGTACGAGAGAATTCTGCTACCACCTCCTATGTACATGTACTCATGATTGAATTCGAAGGGAAACTCTGTTACTTTGAGGGTCAACAAAGGAATATCACATAGCTGGAAAATGAAAATCTCCTAAAATCCGGGACTATTTAATGGGTGTTTTTAATACTCCACTCTTTAGCTGTTCAGCATATTCTCGGGATTGCGCTACTGAGTTGAGTGGCTGAGAGCTTTAGCCAGTATGGACAATACATTGTTCAAACTTTCAATTACTTTTGTTTTTTTTTTTTTTCAATGGCTGTCCTTGTCCAACAGAATTTCTACTATTACATATTTGTTTTCACTTTCTAAGCCTTCCTTTTCATATTTTTGATTTGACAAATATGTCATCTTTTCCTTAATCCTAATATTTTCAGGTGGAAACAAATATACTTCTTAGAATTTCAGTTTGGACCTAACTCAACCCCAAAATCTAGTTGATGGTGTAAGGGTTGCCCTCCACTTATAATCATTAATCAGGTCATCTCATTCTTCCATGTGGGACTTCCAACACCCCTTACGCTCAGGACTGGACATCTGTGACCCGATAACGAGTGCCCCGACAATGGATCTATGATATGCTCTAATATACCATCTTAAAAATTGGGTGTGGGCCTAACTTAACTCAAAAACTAGCTTATGGGGGTGAGAGATAGCTCTACTTATAACCACTAGTCAGACCATCTTATTCTTCCACGTGTACTTCCAACAGTACAAACTTTCAGGTGGAAAGAATATATGGGCCATGTCGTTTTCTAAAGTTGAAGAACATTCAAACATGAAATGTACATTTACCCCGCGAGATTTTATCTTGAAAACTCGCATGAATATTCATCATGTCCGAACTGAGCCAAATGTGGGTCTCTGTCTTTGTCTGGCCTTGGAATATAACTGATCTACTAATCATCTTAACTCTGCTTTTTTATAACAACTAGATCATTGGTTAATCTTAAAATCGTACATGTAATTGGCTCTAAACTCTAATTACTTCTACTGTACACCAGATAGTATGGAAAAGAGGAGCATACTACAAATGGGGTTCTTCTAAGATACTTCATCCATAATCATTTTCATAATGATAAGTAATGTCATTAGTCATTTTATTGTTTACTGCAAGAGAAGAAGATCACGATAGTTACTACTTACACACTCTTTTATTCTACATACACACTTCAATGGGTGCAGGTACGTATTAAATGAATTTATGAAGGATGGATCGATGTTGACCTCATGTCTACGTCACACCCTTTCTACCAAAAATGGGGGAAAAATGCTTTTTATTTTTCAACGGGAGGATGACTGTTTGTTTGGACACAGCATCAATTAATTAGCTCAATGACTAAGACAATACTTAAGTAAAATAAAAGTAAAATGAATTTAGAAAAACAAATCTCAAAAGCCAGCCAGGTCATTTAGAGGCGGCAAAATGGACTAGCCCGGTTGAGTTGGCCCTGAAAAACCCGATAAAACATAAGGTTTGAGTATTAAATTTGGAGCCCGATTTGCATCCGGGCCTTTTATACTAACATGTGCAAAACGTAAAGTCCTAAACGTGCCTGCAACTTAAATACTGCACTTAAAGTATGTGATTGATTTTCTTATAAAAGAACAAAATGTATCTGACTCATTAGCAATACAAAGGCATTTTTTATCATTTATTTAAAAAAAAAGAACTTTCATTGAGTCGGGCCGGCCCGAAAAGCCCACATAGGATCGGGTTTGGGCTGTAAATTGTGAGTCCAAATTACACCCCGGGTTTTTTAGCCCGGCTCGAAAAAACCCGTGTCTTGGTTCGGGTCGGGCCAAGGCGGACCGAATAGCCCGTTTTTCGGGTTTGGGCTGTAAATTGTGAGTCCAAATTACACCCCGGGTTTTTTGGCCCAGCTCGAAAAAACCCGTGTCTTGGTTCGGGCCGGGCCAAGACGGACCGGATAGCCTGTTTTACCAGTTTTAGGGTCATTATTTCTGGACCCATCATATCATTTCTTCAGCTGAATTTTTCAGTGCACGTTATTCTCATCCCACGTGCCATTTACACAATGACTGAACAAACGCCTAATTTATAATTTAGTAATGCTTGCAAGAAGTAAAAAAAAAAACGAGGAATATACGTGCAATTGTGTGCAAGGTTCTAAAAAACGGTCGCGGTCGCGTTAAGGATTTCGCGATTTCGGCTGTTGCGGATGCTGCGTTACGAATCGTGGTCGTCGCGGTGTGAATTAATCACAATATTGCACAAATTATTTTAAAATTATTTTTATTATCTTATAATATATAATAAGTTAAACTAATGTTTTTCATTATTATAAGATATCTAAAATAGAATAAAATAAAAAAGTAAAATTAAAATATGACTAATTTAGTAGCTACTAATATATTTAACAAAATTTATATATGTTTGATAGATTCAACATAAATAAACTAATAATTACTAATATCCTTAAACAAACTTCATGATAAATTAGTTATCTCAAGTTCTCATCACAAAAAACTACTAATACATGCAGAAAAAAAGTGCAGTAAAATTTATTACATCACTAGTCACCACATGGTAGAATGACGTGCAGGATCATAACTTCCACTATCAGCTTGATCATCATTATATCCACTTCCTCCAAAGACATAATCAAACAATCCAGAGCTTCTTGATGGTTCTATTTGTTGGTGGTGGTATGAAGAATTTGTTGATGAATCATGGTAATTCATAGAAGGTTGATAATATGGTTGGTTTGGGTTTGGCATATATGGATAATAACCATGTGACATGTAAGAAGGATGTTGGTAATATGGTGGATAATTACCTTGACTACCTTCAATTGGTGCAAAGAATACCAAAATCCCCAAATGATTGTGCCACACTAGACGAGGAAGAATCATCCATTGGAGTAACTTCGTGCCTTTTACCTTTACCACGTCTAGCAGGCCTCTACTACTATCACGGTCATGTCATCAAAAGAATCTTCATCTATCCTACGAGGCAATAGATTTTGATCACGTCTAACATATGGTTCTTCTTGAAAAGAATGGAATGACCCTTCACCTCCTCCATGACTTTGTTCTTCATTTCCATCACCATTACCACCATTGTTGTTATTCTTGGGTGGACTTAAACCACCATCACCACCACCTTGACTAGGTGTCCGACTTGAATCTGAGGCATTTGCACGGCTATTTCTTCTTCAACCTCATCATCGTAATCAATAGGAGCCATTCTGCATTTTGTGTGCCATCCAACAATGGTCCCTCTCTCTCCTCAATCCATGGAGATAAAGGATCTTCTTCCTAAAATATATGATCAAGGTTGATTGGATTGAAGCTGTTTTCAATGTCTTCCTGACTTCTTCTCTTCTCATGCCTCATTTTTAGCTTCATATTGTAAAATGTAAAGACAAGTTTTTGTAGCTTTTGATACTTCACTGCTTTCTTGTCTTTGTATGTATGTAGCTAAACGTACTCCAATTACGCTCACAATTTGAAGTCAAGTTGTTTGACTAAGAACTTTTCTGACTATACGTTGAAGTTCAGAGCACAAGATCCATATATCATCCACCATTCAGTCAGATAAAAAAATAAGTAAATTATTTACGTATATACCAATGTAACAAAAAATAAAAGTTAGCAATATTCTCATACTTGCATATCAACAACAAGTATAAATTATAATTTATAAACATTACCAGGGTCCATTTGAGACCAAGCTTTTTGCGCTAGTACAGTTCCTAACGGCTCTCCCTTACCTCCAAAAAGTAACAACTACAAGAACCAATATACCATATAAGTCTAAAATGAATAATTTATCCATAAAAATTACTACAATATTATAAATATATAGCATTAACAAATTTCTCACCTGATTAATAGCTCTTATTTGATTATCAACATGTGGTTCTAATTTGCTTATTACTTTTGTGGTTCCATCCATGGTTTCCTTGGCTACATGACTACCATGCACGACTCCAAATTGAAATTGGGGATTGAGAAAATAACCTTAAGATTAAAGGAATAATTAGTATTTCTATTTCAAAATTAAATACAAATATTTAAAAAATTGAATATATAGATATATACCTGCTGCATGCAAATCAGAATGCATGAAGATCCATCTATTATCAATGATTTTATTCTAGTAGGTGTGGTAACGACAATTTTTTTCAATAGCTTGCTTAGCTCTATCAATTGCTTCATAAAGAAAGCCCATTGTTGGTTTTTCGTCACCATCCACCAACTTCAAAACCTTGACAATTGGTTCAAATACCTTTATTATATCACTTGCCTTATTCCAAAATTCTTTATTCGTAACAATCTTTTTGGCTTCATATGCAGGTCCTGATTTCTCTTTTCCCCATTTGGAATTCTTGTATTCCTCAGAATCAAAAATATTTTTCAAACCCTGTTTCTCTTTCACAATAGATTCAAGTTGCAAAAATTGTGTGGCAAAACGTGTGATCGCTGGACGAATAATTTCCCTACCACCAGTAAACTTCTTCATGTGATTGACAGTCCAAATATGATTGTATTTGAGCAAAGTTCCTTTTTTTCTTTCCTCTATCACTTTTTGGACCTTTGACTTTTTTCCAATATGTTCTAGACATAAATCCACACAGTGAGCTGCACATGCAGACCAATAAAGACTTGGTCTTTTTCCATCGATTTCAAACCAGTGACTTTTAATCTTTGCCTCATTATCGATGACCACTTGGACAACATGCTCTTCCCCACCTCTTCCACAATTTTGTCAAGCAACTTAAAGTAATTGTCGGTGTTTCTACTAGGAACATTAGAGGCATCAATAGACTTCAAGAACACTGTTCTGTCGGACAATATACTAAAAATTCATGATATGCATGTGATTTATACCATTTGTCCAGCCATCACACATTATAGTCACCCCTCTTTCTTTCCATATTGGTTTTATTTCCTTCTCTATATAATTTTGCATGTCATTATATTCATTGTTCAAGTATATCTCTGAAATCTCATAAGGAGAAGGACATTTAATACCTGGTCCCTTTGCAGCCTTCAAATTTAACAACATGTGTAGCCAAGGAGAAATGCTCAAGTTCATAGGTAGACGCTCATATATTATCAATTTAGATACCGCCGCTGCTAACTTGTTTCTCAAGGATTTGATCGTTCCTCTACCAATTTTTGTTTGCTTCATACTCTTACTTCTTTCTAGATCAACATCTACAGCTCTCAATCTTTGTTGAAGATCACCTTGTTGATATTGACAAGAAGCTCCACTACTACCAGTGCCACTAGTACTAATGCCACTTGCACGAAATCTTTGTCTATCTTGCCATTGCCTATGTGACATCAAGCTTTCTTGTGTAGCTTGTCTCATAGATGCATCTTCATCCATAAAACCTTCGATGTCATCATCTTCATCTTCACGCCCTCTTATGCGTGCGATAAGTTCTTCCTTTCTTTTTCGTGAATCATTTTTTTTTTTGATTTACTGTCTAATAGAAGCTTCATCATGTTTTCTCTAACAAAAGTTGTGACTCTAGCACAACCTTTAATTTCTCCTGGCATGTGTGCAAGATGTTCCTTCAACCGAGTAATCCCACCAGTTATTACTCTTTCACAAAGTTTACATTTTATATTGCTTCTATTTTTACCAGGGACGAGGTCTCCATAGGGCCGACCAATGGCATCACTTGAGCGCTGAAATGCGCTCTCTTGGCTGGGAATTCTTGTCTTGGAGGCATTGTTTAACTAATCTGCAAATAAATAATGTAATTTTAAATTAAAAAAATCAAATATAAATTATAAACGCCATAAGACAATTAATAATAATGAATCATTTTAATTGATTAGTTAAATGATAACAATTAAATTTTTACTAATTAATTAATGAATTTGGTCCACATGAAACAAGTGACTAACTAACAAACAAAATTAAAATGATAATAACCACAATCATTTAGCCCATAATCATTTTTATTAACACAAAAAACTGAAAAAAAAAAATAAAAAAGGGCTAAAATTTAGCCCGTAATTGTTTTATGCCCGTAAAAAAAGAAATAAAAAGGGCTAAAATTTAGCCCAGCATCGTTTTAAGCCCAGAAAAAAAAAAAGAAATAAAAAGTTGAATTTTTTTTTAGGGTACCAGACGATGAGAGATGAGACGCAGACGAGCCCCGCAGCAGTGTAAGAAAGGAAAGGAAAGGGAGAGGAGAGGCGAGAGGCGGCTCACCTCAGCTCCTCCTCCTCGCGTCGGCCTCCATCTTCCACCTCCCTCTCTCTAAAATTTCTGTTTTCCTCTCCCTCTCCATGAATCACATCACCGTCACTCACCGCGGACTGGAGATCGAACGGGAAGTCGGGAACCAGATGAGAAGGAAGAAGAAGAGATCGAAGCCGCCGTGAACGGAACCAGAAGCAGCAGGAGGCGCGGCCGGCGGCGACTGAGAGACAGTCCGCGACATTTGGCGCGAGAGGCAGCAGAGCAACAGTCAGAGAGACTGAGAGAGATCGCGAGAGAGCAACAGAGGCAAGGAGAAACGAGGTTAGGGTTTTTGGATGAGATTCAGAAATGATTTTGCCTTTTTATACCTCTTTTTTGGCTGAAAACGGAATTCTGGATTATGCATTACTCTGCTTATGTTTTTGTTCGTGATCGGCGTTTTGTCACGGCCGTCCCTGCCGCAACGCCGCTTCGCCGTCCGCTATGCGTGTGAATTTGAATCTCGCCGTGATTTCGTCCTGTAACGGTTTCGGAGTCCACCGTTACCGTTTTGTCACGGCCGTTTTCTGTAAAACGGACCGTTTTTTAAAACCTTGATTGTGTGTAGAGATGCAGAGATCAAATATGGGATTTTTTTCAAAAAAAATATATATATATATATATGCTGGTTCAGCAGTATCTATTTGGGTGTTCACACCTTTTGGGATATGAATGAATGGTGATATGGAGGATTACGACCTCATGGAGACACTGGACAATGGGCTCTTCAAATTGCAACAAACAACGTGGACCATCATCGTGCGATACTCTGACAAAATTGGAAAATTTCTTGAGCCTGATCACATTGTATCATTCATCAATTAGATGGTCCAAGTAATAAATATAGCAACCACACGTTTTTCATGCGGTTTTTTTTTATAAAAATAATTACGCTTTTAAAAAAATATATAATTGTTCAGTTAATTTTATGTTTCAGTTTGAAATTTTGTTTGGTATTATTTCAGTTTGAATGTGAAAAGGCTAAAGATTGTATGATGCACAGGCAAACTTGCCACCATGTATGTAGTGGTGTCTAAACCGAACCGAAGTATGAGTTGGGAGAATTATCCCTTCTTGTTGTGGGAGTGGTACTGGTAGAGAACCAGAATAGAATAGAGAATCCACTCTCTTGAAAGATTTCACTCTCTAAAGGATTGTTCAAAGCAACACACTTAATTCATATAAATTTGGATGATTTACATTGAAATGGAACCACCTATTTATACTAAAGGGTAGGAACATTTTGGGTACTATTTAAAAATGAAAATACATTAAAATATTACAAGTTCGTTGTGCCACTTGACTTAGAGATAAGGGGTGATGTATTTTGGCCAATAATGGTGCAAGGGGGCTTCAAGATTATACAAGGGTCACTAACCCATATCATACTCCCCAGGTTGGAGAGAACTCACTCTCGAGTTTAGTTCTTTCTTCCATGGCGGTGGTCCTTGCCAAATTTCCACTGCTACTTCCTTGGATTTTCTTTAGTCATTGAAGGCACTGGTGGCTTAGGTATCTTTGTAATTTCACTGGGTGGCGATGATGCTCGTTTGACTTTTACTTCATCCTTCTTGAAGGGATACGTGATAGCATAACCATGGTATATGACATGACGATCAAATTGCCAAGTCTTTCCAAAGAGAATGTGACAGGCATCAATAGGAATGACATCACATAGTACCGTATCTTAGTACAGACCAATTGAGAATGTCACAAGGCAACGTTTGGTAACCTTCACTTCATTATCTTCATTTAGCCATTGTAATTTTTATGGATGAGGATGATCATGTGTTGGTAGCTTCAATTTATCCACCATGTAGTTGGATACTACATTTTCACAACTCCCACTATCTATGATAACGTCACAAATCTTACCAGCAGTGACGCAACGAGTGTGGAAAATATTGTGCCTTAACCATGGTTCTTCTAGTGCTCAGTTTGGGCTTTGTCTCATAATTAACAATTCACCATGATCTGGATGCACAATTTCTTCATCATACTCTGGCGGGACATCCTCTTCGGTTTCTGTTTCTTCCTGGTTTTCTTCCTCCTTGATGGTGGTTATAGTTCTTCTAGTTGGACAGTCTGAAGCTATGTGTCTGAAACGCTGGCATCTATAACACTTGACTGCTTTGGAATTGGTCTCTTTTGTGGATTTGTTTGGGGGTCTATTTGAAGAGATGGATTGCAGGGTTTTTGATGCAGTGTCTGAAAAATTATTTGTTAAAGAAGATGGTTGGTGGTGTGAAGACTGTGGGTATGAAGACTTTTGGGAGATCTGCTTCTCAACACGAATGGCTAGACGAATGGCATCGTCTAAAGACTAGTATTGTTGGAGTTGAACAAGATGGGCAATGTCTATGTTTAGCCCTCCGAGGTACCGAGCTATGGTTTGTTTTTCCCTTTCTTGAACATCATATTTCATTATCAGCTTCTCAAATTCTTGAGTATATTCATTCACGGACAAATCTTTTTGCTGAAAATTCTGCAGTTGAATAAAGTTGTCCTGATAATAAAATGAGGGTAAGAACTTACGTGTTAGCTCAGAACACAATTTATCTTGCTTTTTCCTTCACGTACATGCTTCTTTTTAAGATTCTCCCACCAAATGGAAGCGTGTTTCTTTAACTTGACAGCAATGATTTTTACCTTCTTCTTTTCGGGTACCTCCTTGTACTCGAATACTCGCTCCACGATTTGAAGTCAATCCACAAATTCATCTAGCTGGAGTTTTCCTTCAAAATCAGGAATTTCTACCCTTATGACGTCACTTCTAAATGGTTGTTGATGTGGACAACGTCTTCTAGTTGATGAAGAATAACTACTGGATGTGTCACCTTTTGATCTTCGATATTCATCCATTAAGGCTTGTTGGGCATTGACAGTATCCTGTAACTGTTAAAGTTACCTTCTTAAATCTTACATCTCTATTTCATGCTGAGGTTGTCGTCTTGGAGGCATTTTATAGGGTAAAAAATGAATTTTTTAAAGTTTAGGGCTCAAACTGTAAATTTTAGAAAGTTCAGAGACCAAATTGTAATTTCTAGAAAGTTTATGGGTCAGTTTGTGATTTTCAGAAAGTTTAGGGGTCAAATTGTAATTTTAAAAAATAAGGGCCAAAATGTAAATACAGAAAAGTAAAGGGCCTTATTTGCAATTTTAGAAAAATTGGTTGACTGGGAGCTGATGTGTCCTGAGGTGACACGTGGCTGAAGGTGGTTGGCTGGTAAAATGACGTGGCAGGTTATGTGTAGGGGTGGAGTGGATGGTGATGTGGCACAAGGTGACACGTGCCAACAACTGATTGGATGAGGTGGTGTTGACTGAACAGACTAGGTGACGTGGCTCGTCTTCTTCCTTGGGCAGGCGTGTGGGGACTCTTGTGGGGCGCGTGCGGTGGCTGTTTGCCGTGAAACTTCGGATCCAAAGGTAATTTGGACCTTCCGGACGCAATGGCAGTGTCAATGTTGACAAATTCGGATCGAAAATGGAGGTTTTGAGGGGGGGACAGTTCGACTTATCAAGAACACCCACCAGAAAACTCGAATTCCTAACTTCTCTCTCTCAGAACTCACCAAACTTGTGCTCTGATACCAAAATAGTACAGAACCAGAACAAAACAGAAAATCTACTTTATTTTGAGAGGTTCCACTCTCTAAAGGATTGCTCAAAGCAACACACACTTAATTCATATAAACTTGGATGATTTACATTGAAATGGAACCACTTATGTTTACTAAAGGGCGGGGACATTTGGGTACTATTTAAAAGCGAAAATACATTAAAATAATACAGGTTGGTTGTGCCACTTGACTTAGAGATAAGGGATGATGTATTTGGCCAATAATGGTGCAAGGGGGTTTCTAGATTGTAAAAGGGTCACCGACCCATATGAGGTACTATATTGCCACCATTAATTAAATTAATGGACATTGGAGCACCCCAAGTTGGAGCTCTTAAGTTTGACTCTCACATGTATACATCACTCATTTTTGCCTTTTTTAGTATAAGCATCTCATATGCATTTTATCTCTTCAACCCGATAGTTACAAAAAATTTCTTAAATATCCCCCACCAATGACCCCACATCCTTACATTTCTATTTTTTTTATTAATATTAATATTACCACCATGGCCCATCAAATGCTTAATCAAGACATTGCTGCTTAAAAAGCATCTTGCTCCAATGCAAAATGTCTGTATAGATCAATACTTAATAAGCAAAAAGTGAATAAGACACTAGCATTTTGGATGCTCTTAGCTGGCTTGCCATCAGCTTCAAGATTCCAAATATAGGTATTCAACATGTCATCAGATCTTATGGCGGTTTCCTTGTACTTCACTTTGTTTTGGAAATAAAGAGGGAAGAAAGTTACCAAAATAAAATGAAAGCAAAGAAGGAAAAAAAATATGATTTTTTAGTTGTTTTCCTCTATTCTTGTTTGATTGTATGAAAAGTAAGAAGAAAAAAACAGATATAGTTGTGAAATGACATAAGCATCTTCAAATAATAAAGTTGAAAATCAAAATAAAAGGGCAAAATTACACCTCCGGTCCTTTAAGTTATTTTTAAATGCAACTTTAGTCCTTTAAGTTTTTTTTTATATCAAATAGGTCTATTATATGTTTTAAAATATTGACACTGTCACCCTTTACGACAGTTGCCGTTCAGACCTGTTAAAAAAAACGACGTGACAGTAACGGAGCTGACTTTCCAACAAACTGCACTAGCACAATCCAGCCAACAGACCCGAACCAGAGACAAAACTGGAAGTAATTTACTTTGATATGATGTGATCCTGGCTGCCCTCAAGAAATTGCAACAACAATAAAAGGATTTTTCTTTAAGTTATGTTTATTTACTTTGAATAAAGATTGTAATAAATCTATTGGGCTGCATTACTTGAGTTTTGCATATTGGCCCAATTGAACTTCTTATTTTCATTTTTATTTTGTTGTTTATTTTAAGTTAGCTGAATTAGTATTATTTAAATTAAGTAACAGAAAAAAAGGGCAGTAGCTGATGGCTATTGAAATGCTCCATTTAGGAGTTGTTAGGAAGTGTAACTGACACTTTAATACACTAGTTAATAGACAATTGAAGTGCAGCCATTAATATGATCAAGTAGGCATTCAATTGACATTACTAATGTGTCTAGGAAGAGAGAGAAAAGCTGATTTTGCTCTCCTATATATGTATGCACGAAATTACATGAATGAGATCAGAATTTTGCTTTGAGAAAAACTTGTGTTTATCACATTTTGAGAGTCATGCACTCTTGGGTTCTGGATTGAGCCAAAATTGAACTTATCAAGAAGTAACCTTCTTGTGGCGTTCTTCACTCTGCTTATCAATTCCTTAGGGAATTGTGGTGCTTCTATCCCTCATCTTTATCCATTTCTTTTTATTTATTTTGAAAATAATTATGTTTTACATTGATAACTGAGTTTGGATTTCAACCGAAGATCGAATTTAACAAAAAGACTACCCACATCAAAGTGGTTGTCATCATTTGGCATCAAAGCTTAGGTTGAGGTTGAAATTTTTTGTTTGTTTTTCCTTTCTTCTGTTCAGATCTGTTTACTTCTTCTTCTTCTTCTTCTTCTTCATGTCTATTTCAATTTCTGATTTCCTTTCAATTGTGAGTTTGCCTAACTTTGTTTCTTTTTTTGGTCCAGAAAATTATAAAGAACCGTCTTTGAAGGCCGCACAAGAAAGTTAGGGAAAAAAAAAAGAGAACAAGAGCTGTCCAGTTTTGCTTAAAAGAAAAAAAGAAAAGAAAGTGCAGACCCTTCCTTATTTTTCTTGGACAATTTCTTTTTGTGTTTTTTTTCTTTGCTTTTTGACAAACTCGCTTTTTCCAACTCTGTTTGCTATTTCTGTCACAATTTGTTACTTGCTTGTGTTGTTTGTATTTGACTCTCTAAAGAACTCAAGCAGAACATTTGTGAGAGAGAGTGAAACACTTGGCAAGTAGAGAGGTCTTTTCTTATTTATCCTTCGAACTTGATTCTTGTAACATGTTGAGATCTTCTAGAAATGAATTTGTTGTGGAGGGATATCAGGTTGGTATGTGGATGAAAAGAAATGCTGAGAGATTAGCTAGAGAAAATGAGGCAAGAAAAGAAAAAGAAAGAAGGTGTAGAGAAAATGAGAGGGAGGACAAGGAAAGACATAGAAAAAAACAACTTGAAAAGATCAACAATGCCTTTGAGAAAATTAGTGAGGAGTTTAACAAAGAGTTGAAAAATATACAGAGAGAATATTTGAGAGAAAAGAAGAGAATGGAAGAGAAAAAAAAACAACAAAGTGAGATCAATGTTGAGAAAAGAAACGAGGGTGAGCGAGAAGAAAGAGTTGCTGAGGAAGTCATCTTGGAAACTACTTCTTATCCTAACCTTTTGCCAAGTTGTGATTCTATTGTGCAGGAGGTAAATGAAATTCCAAAGGAACAATGTAGTGCAACAATTGAAGTTGAATGGCAAGAGAAAAATGAGGAACATGAGGATGTGTCTCCAAAAGAAGTATCTTACAATTTTTTGCCAGACATGAGAATGAGACATCAAGTAGACATCATTCCAAATACACCTCTACTTACTAGGCCAGCTTTTCAAATTCATGAAGAAGTGCCTTCCTAGGAAATTGAAGATAAGAAAATATTTTTTGATGATGAAAACAAAGGGGAAGCAAGTGAGGAAAATGTTCAAATTAAGAGTGTCCTTATCATGGAAATTAAGGTGGAGAGAGCATCATTGGCAGAGAAACTTAAGTATATTTTTTTATCTAAAGATGCTTGCTTTTCTACTAACGCTAATTTTTTGCATGGTGGTACTGATACCCTTTTCAAGGCACATATCCTCATAATTCCAAGAGAAGAACCCCATGGATTCAAAAGAATTATGTTTGATCCCGAAGGATGAAGAGGATTTCTAAAGTCAATAAATTCGAGGACGAATTCCCTCGAAGAAGGAGGGTATGATGTGATCCTGGCTGCCCTCAAGAAATTGTAACAACAATAAAAGGATTTTTCTTTAAGTTATGTTTATTTGCTTTGAATAAAGATTTTAATAAGTCTATTGGGCTGCATTACTTGGGTTTTGCATATTGGCCCAATTGAACTTCTTTTTTTCGTTTTTATTTTGTTGTTTATTTTAAATTAGCTGAATTAGTTTTATTTAAATTAAATAACACAAAAAAGGACAGCAGCTGATGGCTATTGAAATGCTCCATTTAGGAGTTGTTAGGAAGTGTAACTGACACTTTAATACACTAGTTAATAGACAATTGAAATGCAGTCATTAATATGATCAAGTAGGCATTCAATTGACATTACTAATGTGTCTAGGAAGAGAGAGAAAAGCTGATTTTGTTCTCCTATATATGTATGCATGAAATTACATGAATGAGATCAAAATTTTGCTTTGAGAAAAACTTGTATTTATCACATTTTGAGAGTCATGCACTCTTGGGATCTGGATTGAGCCAAAATTGAACTTATCAAGAAGTAACCTTCTTATGGCGTTCTTCACTCTGCTTATCAATTCCTTAGGGAATTGTGGTGCTTCTATCCCTCATCTTTATCCATTTCTTTTTATTTTATTTTGAAAATAATTCTGTTTTACATTGATAACTGAGTTTGGATTTCAACCGAAGATCGAATTTAACAAAAAGACTACCCACATCAAAGTGGTTGTCATCATATAGCTTTGTTAACTTTATTTTCAATTGTTAACTATGTTGTTTGTTAACTTTGTTATGTGATTTTTATAGGGCCACCAACCAAAGGCAAGACTCAATCTCAGCCTCAATCTCAGTCCCAATCACATTCCACATTCAAATCCAAGTCAGTATTGTCACGTCGTTTTTTCTAACGGGTCTAAACGGCAACTGTTAAAAAGGGTAACAGTATTAACATTTTAAAACATAGAAGACCTATTTGATACAAAAAACACTTAAAGGACCAAAGTAACATTTAAAAATAACTTAAAGGACCAGAGGTGCAATTTTGCCAAATAAAAATGGACATTTCTATCTTTTCACACATTTATAATCACAAAAAGCTTTCACATATGTGCCCATGTCAAACCCTTTTCTTCCCATTTTCAACCTCGTCCAAATGATCGAAATTTCACCCCTCCCCCACTTGATCTTTGCCTTTTTGTGTATCAAACGTAGTGTATACATGTTTGGTTATTCAATTAAAAAGTCTCAAACTATAATTAAGACAAAATTTCTCAGATCCTTATAATTCCTAGAACTAAACTTACTCATGATGTTGAAGGAGTGAAGACTGACATCACCTACTATAAGCATATGATTGGAAGTCTGATGTACATACAACCACTCGACTAGATTTAATGTATGTTGTCAGCCTCAGCAGCAAGTTTATGGAATCACCAACTGAACTTCATCATCAAGCAGCAAAAAAATACTTCACTACTTGAAAGGTACTGTCAACCATATTCTCTTTTATAAGAAGAGTGAAAGAAATGAGCTAGTTGGTTTCAGTGTAGTTGTGGTCATGGTCTTTAAGGAAACAATATGTTGTCACTTCATCCACAACTGAAACATATTTATAGCTGCTGCATCATGTGCTTGTCAAGGTATTTGGTTAAGAAGAATTTTGGAAGTGGTAAAATATACACAGTAAGGTCTAAATTCAATTATTAAGTTGCCAAAATATTCTGTCTTACATGGAAGAAGTAAACACATTGATCATGTGAGGGCAGATAATTTAACAAAACCTTTGAAAGCTGGTTCTTTCATGAAGTTAAGGGCCTTACTTGGCATGTGTTCCATTGAAGAAATAAACTGATTGTTTACGAGCATTCAGTTTAAGGAAGGGTGTTGAAGTTTGTGAATATAATTGTTTTTTTTCGTTTTTCTTTTCTGTTAATAAATCTTGTTAATTAGGAATCACAACTGCTATGTTATCCTATTAGCTAGGAATCGTGGCTATTAGGTAGATTTAGCCTATTGGAATATTACATCTCCTTCTGCCTTAAGAATCCGTAAACTAATTAAACAGCAACACTTCCCAAACAAAACTAGGCACCCAGAAGAATGCGTAAACATAAAATCTAACCCACTCTCAAATACCGTTTCAACTGAATTGGCCATTTGGCCAAACCATCCTTGCTCTTGACCATGTCACTCTTTCTTTGTGCAAACCAAACATAAGCAGACAGAGACGGTCATATATGAAATTGAGCCTGCCAATTTAAAAATCCCTTATATAGCTTACAAATTTTACACAACAAGTTCTGTCCTTTGCATCACTCGACACAAAGACCACATAAAGTTTAAATAATATTCATATGACTACGTTCTAATTAGCAACAGGTACACACGCATACCATGCGTTACTCTAAACTTTCTATTTTCAAATAATTTCTCTCTTCAAAAAAGAAAAGAAAAGAAAAAAAAGAACAACACGTAATCGTGGCATGTGGCCATGGCCTACACCGTGCGCCTCTGCTGTTTCTTCTTCTTCTTCTTCTTCTTCCTCACCGTTGCCGTCCTATGATCCTATCCATCTTTGCCACAACCCCGTCAATGTCTCAGCCGCAAACAGCAGATTCCTGCAACGGGATGTTCCTGTCTTATGCCTACACCGGCGGCGAGCGGTTGCCACCGAAGGTGTCGGACTCGACGGAGCAACCTTACTGGCTCGAGTCGACGCTGACGGTGGTCAACAACGGGCTGGAGGAGCTCAAGTCTTGGAGAGTGTTCGTGGGGTTTCGGCACCGGGAGTGGTTGGTTTCTGCGTCCAATGCGGCGCTCACCGACGGAAGGAGCATCCCCGGCCCCGTCGGGAACGGCACCATTTTCGCCAGGTCGTTGATGACGGATCTCAAGACGGCGGCAGCGACTGCCGGAGACTTGACGCAGATGCAGGTTCGAGTGGAGATGGTGGGGACAGTGTTCGGGGTGGCGCCTCCCAGCGTGCCCATACCTTCCACCATTAACCTAGCTAATGATGGATTTCTGTGTGGTGAACCCACTCCTCAAGCTAACTCTCCTTCGCTTCATTCGTATGATGTAAATCATAGTGATGCTCTTTAGTAATACTCCCTCCTACTATACACACATCTTAAGAAAATTATTAATTGCACACGTTTTCAAGGTAAAATAATTAATTTTAACTAAAATACCCTTATTTTAGTGGAAGTTAGATAAAAGAATCAATTAATATAGGGTAGTTGAGATATAAATAAATAAGGGTATTATTAGAAAAATATAATTAATGCTCTCTAGATATTATAAAGTGACAAATAATTTGAGACATACGAATATTACATATGACAAATAATATGAGACGGAGTGAGTAACATTCGATCGATTACTTTTTTATACTTAATTAAATCAAATAAGAGAATCAATATAGTGAAATGGTGATATAGCTAGTTATATAAATTCCTACTTTGAAAATTTAAAAAAAAAAATTAATGATTTTGTTAATCTTTAACAAGAATTTTTTTTAACAACTCTTTTGAAATATTTGTAAAAAAAAAAAACAACTCTTTTGAAATAAACTACTTTTGTGCTATAGTTACCATGCAAATATTTAAAAATTAAGAAATAAGATGTAAATAATGTTACGTTAGGGTTGGCCTTTGTGTTCGTGATAGCAATGGAGCTCTCCACATGGCCAAAACGATGTGGTTCCCAGGGTCACCCACGCCAAAGGAAGCTGAAACTATAGCATTACTAGAGGCCATCCAATTGGTGCAGGAGGAAGGATTCCCCAACATGTGCTTTGAGTTGGACTGTAAAAGAGTGGTGGATGATATCCTTAATGAGTAGTTCTATAATAATGAAGTTGGCTCCATCTTAGATGGTGTAGAGAGCGCCTGAAATTGTTACAAAACTATGAGGTTAGTTATGTTTGGAGACAAGCAAACTTTGTTGCTCATAGCCTTGCTAGAGCATCTAGGCTTTATGCTAGCCACCAAGTGTTTAATTCAACCCCCTCATGTATTTTTGCTTTGATTATGAATGAAATGACTTAAGTTTGTTGCTTTCAAAAAAAATAATGTTACGTTGTTATCGAAATTGGGTTGATTGAGTTGGTTAGCGGTCTCGACCCCTGTAGAGGATAACAAAGTACAAATCATAGGAGTAACCAATTTGGGAGATTAAGAAACCAAGAGTTAATTCATTCGTCCAATCAACCGAATTGGAAATTAGTCTTATAGTCAATCCAAAAGAGTAAAACTATGGGAATACCCCAATGGACTCACTGGGAGCTAAAAGCCCTAATTACTTCCAAACCAAAAATAATAGTTGGTGCAATGGTGCTAAATTTCGTTAAAAAAATAAGTCGGGCTAAATGAATTTTTGCTATGAAATTTATTCTGCAAGGTTAAATAGTTGATGCCTTGATGGCAAGTAGTTATTAGTGGTACTTTGTATTCTTTTCTTTGTGATGGGTGATTGATTAACTAGTAATGTTTTGAGTAATTACATCTTGCACCCTAGATTTTTACATGACAAAGAAACTCATTAAGTTGGGAGTGGAAAATAGTTATTTTCTTTTAATTTTTGGGGAAAGGCGAGGGGAGTATATTTTGCATTTGGACAAAACTTTTGGCTTTGACTTACGTGTGAAGCTATTTTGAGGATCTTGTTTACCTTTGATAACCAATCTTCAGGGAACAACGAGACTCATGTCTGTTGCACAAGTGATCCCAATTTCAATACAAACATCACCACAAATGAAGACTTCCAACCCCGACAAAACGGCGATCTTACCATCATGTATGATGTCATCAAAGCTTACGATTCCAATTACTGGGCAGAAGTTACAATAACAAACCACAACCCCCTTGGCCGTCTTGACAACTGGCAACTAACCTGGGAATGGAACGATGACGAGTTCATAAACACAATAAAAGGTGCATATCCATCTATTGTTGATTCTTCCAACTGTGTCTTAAGTTCACAAGGCCAATTCTACAACGAACTCGACTTTGCCAATGTATTAAACTGTGAAAGAACACCCACAATTACTGATCTCCCTCCCACAAGGTTCAATGATTCAAACCTTGGAAAAATCCCATTTTGTTGTAGGAATGGTACTTTATTGCCACCATCAATGGACCCCAGCAAGTCAATTTCAAGGTTCCAAATGCATGTCTACAAAATGCCACCAAATCTCAACCTTTCCCAACTTGCACCACCACAGAATTGGGAGATAAAAGGTGTTACACTCAACCCTGATTACAAATGTGGCATACCAACCAATCAGAGTTAGTCCTAGTGAATCTCCAGACACAACAGGCTTACCTTCAAACACATCTTCAATTGCTAGTTGGCAAGTTGTGTGCAACATAACAAAGTCAAAAGGGGAAACACCTAAATGTTGTGTCTCATTTTCAGCCTTTTACAATGAATCAGTTATTCCTTGTAACACATGTGCATGTGGACGCCCCAGTAACATAGACAGAACATGTAGTAGTATTGCACCAGCTATGTGGCTTCCACCAGAAGCATTTCTTGTACCCTTTGAGAATAAAAGTGAAAAGGCACTTACTTGGGCTAGTTTGAAACATCTGCAAGTGCCTAACCCTATGCCTTGTGGTGATAACTGTGGTGTGAGCATAAACTGGCATGTATATACAGATTACCGTAAAGGTTGGACTGCAAGGATCACACTTTTTAACTGGGGTGAGACTGATTTTGTTGACTGGTTTGCTGCAGTGCAAATGGAGAAAGGTGCAGTAGGTTTTGAGGAAATGTATTCATTCAATGGAAGCACAGTAGGGAGCTTAAACAACACAATATTCATGCAAGGTAAGGAAGGGTTGAATTTTCTTGTAGCAGAAGATAATGGATCTGACCCTAGAAGAGATCCTAGGGTGCCTGGGAAACAACAGTCAGTAATCTTATTTACTAAGAAATATACTCCTGGAATTAATGTGGCTGGTGGTGATGGGTTTCCTAGGAAAGTGTTCTTCAATGGAGAGGAATGCTCTCTTCCTTCAGTGTATCCAAGTAGTGGTTTGAGGAAGGAGTTTTCCTTGGCTACTACCATGTTGCTAATACTGTTGCCAATCATTTTGATGCAGCAATAGTGACATTGTTTTTATTTTAGATGATTGATAGGATTTTTTTCTATATAGTGGCATACTCTTAAACATACTGTATGTGCATTTTGGAGGCTGTGGTAACTGGCAACCCCCTCTAAATTTGTATCATTCTTTGCAAAGTATTAGTACAGAAGTTTGTCGATTTGTGTAAGCCAGTAAACATATAATCTTTTTTTAATGTTTATTGTGTCTGTCTTCTTTGTTGCATAGTTGACATTTTGTTTTTTCTTATTATGGTTTTCTCCTTTGGAGATTGAATTAATTAAGATAAAAAAGCAGTGTCACAAAGGCTCTTTAAAAGCAGTGTCATCAAGAACTTCAACTCAAGATAAGTGTAGTTGATGGTACACCTTCTTACATGGGAATGTCAAGGATAATGACCAAGTCCATCTCAGTGGTAACTTATACAAAATAGGAACTAACCAATGTGATTAGAGCTTAGCTTTAGCATGTTCAGGTCAAAATATCTTTTGTACATATCATTATATCTCTTTTCCACGAGCAGCTAATCGGTTTTATGTGCATATCATAATTGAAGGAGCAGATAAACTACAGTTCAAACAAACAGAACAAGTAACATCCAAGTACAGAAGCAAACGAGAAAAGAATGGCCAGACTGATTGTCTTGAGCTGTTGAGCAACCAAATGAAATATTCACATGCTTACAGAAGTCATTTAACTTAAATTGAAGATCATAGATGTGGGAAAAAGGAACAGAAAAAATATTCATAATTTGTTATTAAAGTTAAAATGCTCCTCTACTAATCTGCAGATGTATCAAAACCTTGCTTCTGCAGTTTTTCCCGAAACCGATATCTTCATGAACGCTCTCACTTTAGAAGCTTGCTAGGATTTTTGCTAACAAGATCAGTCAAAATTTGCTAATATGCCTTTTGCATACATGCAGTTGAAATCTGTAGATTGTAGTTATTCATCACAGTACACTACTCCCTGAAAGCTGAATTCTTTACATCAACTAAATTCTATTTGTTGAACAATTTAAACTCGGGTCTGAATTAACTAATTGCAGAATGATGATTAGATTCATATGAAACACCAACTATTTACATTGGCGACTGCAATTAGAAAGAAAACTGACAGAATCTGCTCTAGACCGAAATGTTGTCAACGGAATATCCATCAAAGTCAAACTCATTTTCAATTGATCCAACGCCCCCTTGCTGCCAATACAGAAGAGGAAAAAAAATCAATTTGTTTATAAAGCAAATCATAAGGAAACATAACTATTTAGGGTCTAGAGAAAGGAAAGAAGAACCAACCTGTTTCAGAAGTGAACTCATTAGATCGTCCTGACTGAATTGCTCGGTGAAGAGGTTAAAATCAGAGCTTGGATCTTCAGTTCTTTCACTCTTAACCCTTACTGAGTTGTCAACAAGTGTATTGAGGTGGTGTTGACCAAAATTTTGGAGATTACTTAGATTCATGCCTTCACCTATGGAGAACAAAGCTTTTCCAATCAAAGCAGAATCCCTATTTTGTCCAGTCTGTTGTTGGATAGAGGAAACACCCTGATGGCCTAAAATTGATGATGAGACATCAATGTTACCTTGTAAAGGATTTGCATGCTGAGAAGAAGCATCATATGTCAGGCCAGTATTTGTTAAGTCCCAATCATGGGACTTATGATGGAGTTCATTAAAAATATCATAACTTGGAACATATCCACCAGAAACTTTAATTCCCGAAGTAGCTTCCTCGTGAAACGTGCCTTTTGTACTGATATTGGATATAACTGGAGTGCTTCTAAGAGGGAAACTACTGACTGACATTTCAGTGGTTTGGTTCATGGGAAAACTTGAAAATGAAGACCTTGGTGGAACTGGATTATAGTTAGGAGTAATGTTGCAGGTATCACCATTCCCATTTCCTAAAACACCATTAGAAATTCCATTTGGTACTGTAGGCTGCAACAAAGATGACGGAAACCTTGTAACATGAGAATTGGTATTTTCATTCAGCATCTGACCTCTTGGTTGAGACTGAGCCATCTGCATCAACAAGGGGCTTCTCTGTGCAGCAGAACCGTTGACTCGCACATTCATGTTGCCAAAGGATTGGTTAGACTGGTGCAAATTGGCAAACTGCTTTGGCTCCATGTTGGTAGGGATTCCGTGAAGGAAGTTCGTTGGTTTACTGCTGCCCGTATGTTGCAGTTGCCCTTCTCCAAATCTTAATTTTGAGTTATCAAAACTGAAAAGGTTATTTTGCTCGACTAGAGGCATAGGCACACCCGGTCTTGCAGTTGATCTGCCAAGTCCTGCTGCTTGAAGCTTGGCTAGACTTTGCGCCCGGAGCTGGCCAGCAACTGAAAGAGTTTGAAGATCAAATCCATTTATTGAAGCTGTCCCAAATGTTGACTCTTGTGGACTGATGAAGGAGTTGTTTAAGTTACCCTGCTGCTGGGAAACTCCACTCAGTCTACGAAGATACAACCGGTATTTCTGTACCAAAACCCAGAGGAAAAAAGCGTTACCTCCTACAAGTAATATCATAGATAACCATAACCCCCAAAAAAAAAAGTACGGATAACGTCGATTCCTGAATCTTTTTAGTATGATGTGGCATATTAGTATCATACCTGGAGATGGCTGGCAACGTTTTCTCTAGTGAGCCCAGGAACATTCATCAGTTCCAGAATCTTTTTAGGAACAGCTTCTGTATATAAATATCAAATTTCAAAACATAATATAAGGCCTTTACATTGTAAATCAATCAATCAGACAAGTAGAAATTACCATAATTCTTCATATTTTAGATTCTGTGGGGGGAAAAAGCTAATTTAGAGATAAAAACAAATTTGTAATGCTAAAGCCACCAAAGGATCTTAATTATGTACCATTACTGTCTAATATATAGTTGGAAACAGATTTTCCTCTTTGTGAACAATCTTGGGGTTATCCCAAATATTGCAAATATATACTGAAGGAGATAGTGGCAAAAGTGTTGATTTGAAGCTTTTAGGACTCTTTGTATGACAGTTCAACATAGACATGTAGAATCACAAGGATCATATCTCAGAATTACTGTGAGGAATTGTTTTGCCATGTTAGATGAGATATCATGGAAAATCAAAAAAGATGAAAGAGAACATTTTTGCAAGGACATAATTAAGGGACACATACTGTCAATTCCCAGCTGATTCACAGCAGCCATAAACTGTTGATGAAGCTCAACAGACCAAACAACTCGCGCCTTCTTCAACGAGGAACTATCATCCCTCTCATCTGCTTCATCATCCTCATCCCTCCTCTTCCTTGAGCTCTTGCCTTCATTTGCTGAAGACGAGTAATCTGCATCATCAGATGCCTTTTGCTGTCGATCTCCTTCATCTACACCACCAGATTGCTCCAGATCTTTCCACCCATTCTTTCTCTTCCGAACCACATGCTGCCATATATTCTTCAAAGCCTCAATGCGCACCGGTTTAATTAGATAATCACAAGCACCATGCGTCACACCCTTCATTACCACATTCTTTCCATCATCAGCTGACATCACTGTAGACAAATTTGCGCACGCGCAGGTGCGCACACACAATATATGTCAGTTCATGTCAATGCACTCCAAAAACTGATCCAAACTAATCAAAAGCAATACTTACTAATAACTGGAAGGTCCATCTCCAACCCAATATGTTCTAAAAGTTTAAATCCATCCATGTCTGGCATATGCACATCGCTTAAAACAATGTCAAACCCATTTTTATTCTCTCTCAGAAGTGAGAGTGCAACCTCAGCTCGCTTGCATTTTGTAACTGAAATGGACCCAACAAGCAAAAACAGAATCAAATGAAGAACAAATCTGACACAATATAGTCAAGCCTGAAACTTTTACTTTGGAATCAATTCCAGTGGTTTGAAAAAAGCAATTGACAAACAAATCTGTCATGACAGGGTGAAAAGAAACAACATCACTTCTTCCAATCTTAAAAAAACATATCAAAAGCATGCTTCAAAAGAAAGATAGCCCCAAGAAAGAATCGGAAATCACAGTAGCGTTGAAATGAAAATACGCTATCAAGCTACATAACAAAAGGGGTATTGCTAACTAGTATCTGTAAGCACATAAACGTTGAAAAAAGAAGGTAAAGTTGAGTTTTTTATCGCTAATTCATCATGGAATCAGCAAAACAAAGATGAAGAGAGAAAGAAAAAAAAAGTGTTTTTTTCAAGTGGGGGAGAAAGAAACTGATTCACCACCTTCGTAGAGACAAGCACGGAGCATCCTCTCAAGGATCATAAGACACGTGGGGTCATCGTCCACAACAAGTACCCGGAGACCCGCCGGAAACTGGTCGGCGACGGGGTCGCCGGATTTGGATGCTGAAGTCGAAGCAGAACTGGGGGTTGACATAGACAGATTCATGGTTCAGAGATCCAAACAGAAGACAACACAATACAGACAGAACCTGAAACACAACACTTTTGTTTTTTCACATAGTTGAAACTTGAAACTGGTATGCAAGTGAAAACTGAGGAGTTTATGGAGTTTTGTCGAAGGAACAGAGAAAAGGGTAAACGAGTTTTTTATTTTGCAAGCTGATAATATTTTATATTTATATATAAAAAAAATTAAATGGGTTGTATTGTGGGTCTGATTCTGAAGCTGAAGTCCTGAATGAGTCCTCACGGACAGTTGCACGTTGATGCTGATTACTGAGTGAGTTCCTTCCTGGCCTACTTTATTAGTTTAATTTTAATTTAATTTATTATTATCAAAAAATAATAATAGGCTGGTTTATGGTTGAATACTGAATATCAACCCTGTTAAGAAATTAAAAATATTTTTTATTAAAAGATACAATATTTAATTTGTTGATAACATTGAATATTATATTTCACTTTTATTTTTTTTATCAGTATTCTAAGGGTGATTAGTATTTGTCTAGTTTTTTGACGTGTATGTATATTAGCTTGATTATATTTATACCATTTATGTTTTTAAAAAGGGCTTTCTATATAACTGTTTTTCTCAATTTAAACTTCTATATAAGTAATGTTCGGGCAAAAACACATGCGTGTATGCCTTTAATTTTACAAACACTTTTATTTTGGTGAATTTTTTTTTTGGTAAATTCGTAATTAGGTAAGTTAATTAATTATTTATTAGTAAATTTGTAAAGAAAAAATAAATGGTGATTAAAAAAAATAGTACTGTATATGGTATCGGTAAGACATAATTTTAGTTTTATGTTTTTGACAAGAAGACATAATTGTAATTTAATATATTTGATTCACCAAATCAATATAATTCATTGCATGTTATATATTTATTTTCCTTATATATAAGTACATCGACCTTTATCAATTCATATTCGTAATTGACGCATCTTAATCGTTAGTGTATGACTTGTCAAAAAAAAATTGGTTGTGTGTGCATGAATTTGGATACCTTATTTATTTAGTAGTCCCTGTAATGGGTTGTTCTTTTTTTATTTTTTGGCTAGTTTTAGAGGAAAGACCTTCATTTATCAAAAAAAAAAAAAAAAGAGGAAAGACCTTCTATAGTCTAAGAATTAGGGGAGTTGGAGAAATTCATTACATGATGTCCGGTGTAAATAATGGAATTTTATAGAACAAAAAAGGCACTTGAATTTAATTCCATGTTTATAATTAGGAATGAAAAAAACATGGAGAATGATGACTCGTTTGTGCGGCCCACACACCCTTCTAGCATCATTTCGCAATATGTGCATTATTACTTACATGACCTGCGTCATGGGAAGGATGAGATGATGATTAGATGGATTCCACCTGCATGGGGTGGGTTCGAATCAACTGTGATGGAGCTGCTAGGAGAAGCATAGATGTAGCTGGTTGCGGAGGAGTCATCCACAATGAAGGTGAACACTGGCTATATGGGTTTGCAAAATTCCTTGGCACTACCAATGCATACACGGCTGAATTATGGGGTGCTTGGGAGGGGCTGAAACTTGCAAGGGATAGAGGTTACTCTAGAGTGGAGTTGCATATGGATTCTGATGTGGTTGTTAGATGTTTGCAGCGGGGCACTTCTGGAAGCGCTCATGCTTGGGAGTTGGTTCGTAGGATCAAAGCATTACTTTCTTTGGATTGGAGGGTTATCATTAATCGTGTTTATCGTGAGGCAAATAAGGTTGTCGATGGTCTTGCTAATATTGCTTGTGAGTTGGAGAGTGATTATATTGTTTATGATGACCCCCTCCCCAAATTAGTCATTTAGTAGCGGCTGATGTTGTGGGAGTTTCTACTCCCCGTTTTATTCTCGTGTAATCGTTTCGTGGGCTTTTGCCCCGTTTAATCTAAAAAAATGGAGAATGATTCTTTAATTTAGTATATGAGTTATAATATGAAATAAAACATAAATTAACATATATTACATATTTAACCCTATTGATAAATAAAATAAAATAAAAATAACCTTTGTTTCTATTTTTTTTATTTCATAATTCAAGTCAAGCAAGGAATTCACTAAACGGAATAAAACTTTCTCAGTAATTTTGTTTTTATTAAATGTTTTTAGTCTTCAGAATCAAGGTAACGTTTGTTTTAGTCTCCAAGTTTAACAAAGTTGTTTTCCAGTCTTATGTTTTCTGAAATGTAGTACTCGTGGTCCATTAGTCTAGCTTTGTTAATTGAAATGTCTAGGTGTCTGATGCACTTCCAACTAATCAATTGTCATGTGTGCAAGTTAGTTTTTTGTGTACATGATGTGGCCAGAAACACCTCTCTCCTCTCCCTCATATAGCCACCGCCAACCACCACTGCCACTTATTCCCCTCCCCCACACGACCACCACCACCCCACTAACGATGGTATTGTAAATCTCATTCTCATTAATGTATGATGATTAAGTTTATATTTGAAGCATCACTGAAGTAAGCTAACAAATTAAAGGAATGAAGAAGAGAAGAATACAATTAAACAAAATGAAAAATAGAATTGAAGTAGTTACAAAACTAACTAACTATCATGATGACATTAAGTAACTAAACCACTTTTTTCAATTCCTTGTCTTTTGTCAGCCACCCACAAGTTGGAGCATGTATATCAAGCAACCCCGACTTAGAAGAAAGAGAAGAGAGAGTAGGAGAAGGTGGAGCCTTAGTGTGTAGGTTTGCAAGTTGAGCAGAAAATGGAATGTGCAAGAGATGAATAATACCATATTGCACCTTGTCTCCAATGGCGTAGCAATCGATTTCAATATGCTTTGTATGTTTTGTGGAAGGTTGGATTCTGAGCCATTTGAATAGCGGATCTATTGCCACAGTACAAAGGAATTGGTTGATAATTTGGTTGACGAAGGTCATGTAGCAAGTGGAGGATCCATTGAATCTCGTAAGCAGTGGATGCTAGAGCCATGTATTCGGCTTCTGATGATGATTTGGAAATGGTGGATTACTTCTTGGATTTCCATGAGATGACAAGAGATCCAAAGAAGATGGAGAGGTTTATGATAGATTTGTTAGAATCGGGACATGCTGCCCAATCTGAATCACTAAAGGCAAGAAGTTCGGTGTGTTCCTTAGATGAAAACAACATATCGTTGCCTACACAACCTTTGATGTAGTGAAGAACTCAAGTGGCAACCTCAAAATGCTCTTGCATAGGATTATTAGTGACAAACTGACTCAGCTTATTTACTGTAAATGACAAATCTGGGCAAATATTGGTTAAGTGCATCAGTCTTCCAATAAGTCTACAATATACTTTGTGGTCAGCATATGGTGTGCCGATTTCTTTGAACAACTTTTGATAAGGAAGCATTGGAGTAGGGGCAGGCTTGCAGCTAAGGAGGCCTGCATCGTCTAGTAATTCAAGAGCATACTTTTTTTGGATAGAAAAATTGTAGTAGCTAACCTTGCTATCTTAAGAGCAAGAAAAAATTTTAGATGTCTAAGATCCTTGATTTTGAATTGAGTGTCAAGGAGCTTCTTAACAGATTGGATTTCAACTAAATCACCGCCGGTAAGACCAACATCATCCATATAAACTAAGACAATTGTTAGATGGTCATCAGCAGATTTAACAAACAAGGAATAATCTGATTTTGAATGCGCATGACCCATGGAAGTCAAGGTTATAGTAAGCTTGGAATTCCATTGACGGCTAGCCTATTTAAGGCTATAAAGAGACTTGACTAATCTGCAAACTTGATTGGATTGGGATTATTGAAACTCAGATGGTTAGGTAATGTATACCTCCTTGTCTAAATCACCATGGGAGAAAACGTTGTTTACATTTAATTGATGTAAATGGCATTTCTCTGAGGCAGCCAAGGCAAGCACCAATCTAACAATTGTCATTTTTACGACTAGATAAAAGGTTTCAAATAATCAACTCCCTCTTATGCTTTAACCTTATATACCCATTTACAACCAATTGGTTGTTTTCCAAGAGGTAATGTAGTCAGAATCCATTCTTCTCCAAGGCAACATTTTCTTGGTCCATAACACTGTTTACCGCGTTCTTAACCCACAAACTCGCATTTTATTTCATGTAAGACCATGGCTAACAATAATAATAAGGTAACTACCAAATCAGCTAAGTTATAGGCCAAAACCGCTTGGTCAGCTGACTTATTGATTGACCCATCAGTTGACAACGTCCTCTGTGTCCCTATTTTTAAGGAATTGAGCTTTCATGCACGTTCTTAACTTGATAAACTCATAAAATTCACATGTTTTCTCAAACAGCTAACTGCTTATCAGTTGACCATGTTCTCGATATCCCTATATTTAAGGGAGTGAATGTTCATGCACGTTTTTGACTTGGTCACGTCATGGACTACTATTGATTCCAGCTGATCAGCTTCTATCTTCTTATTCTTTCTCCAGAACCATCTTAAACTTCATCTAAAAAAATTAGGAAAGTGGTTACTACATTTGAATTGGTCAACTCCATGTTATTTCTTTTTCCTAAATATAAGTATAGTCTTTTAGAACCTTAATGAACATTCACACGAGCTCAATAACAGCCTCCAAGCCCATTTAGATTTAGCAGCCTCTTTAAGTTGATTCTACCTTAGCTGATTTTGCATCAGCCAATTCTCCCCAACTAAACCTGGCCCAGCTACTGCTTCTCAACTGCTTGTTTCAATTGAGTAGTTGTGTTGGGTTCAACTGATATTAATGAGCTGATTTTTTTTTTATTTAGCCAATCTTGATTCTACTGATTTTGACTTAGTCGAACTTGAGTTAATCAATCATGAGTTAGCTGATCATGATTTGGCCGACTTTAATTCAGGTGATCGATATTTTCACTTTAGCCAAGTGACTCAATACATGAACTAACCAACTTTTGTTTTTGTTGACAACTGCATTGAAATGATAAATCTCTTTCTCATTGATTCTTATGTATGATGGCCACATTTATACTTGGAGCATCACTGAAGGATCGAAGAATTGTTCAGTGATAATGATATTGACCAACTAACTTGCTTCTATCAATTCCTTATCTTCTATCATGGTGTGAAATACACATTTTGGTTATAAGATTAATCTCCCTCTAGGACTTAAGTTGGCTATGTACAGTAGGCAAAGTCAGTTAAAAATTGACATGAACTTCAGCTTTTCAACTGAGATACAATCCGTGTTTGTTACAGAATTTATTTTAGTATTGTGCAATGTTTGAAAATTTCAGAAAAAACAAGTAAATATTAAATAAATTTATCTCAAACAAGATAGATGAAATGTTTCCTTACATGTGCCGAGAGTTGCCATATCAAATTTGCTAGTTCTATAATTTATTCTTCTTTTTAGTTTTTGCAAAAGGAATCGGTCAAAGAAACCAAATTGTTACAGATTTCAATTGAGGGGTTAATAATACCATATGATGTTCAGTGTCGGTATTTTGGTGAAAACCTTTGAGTTCGTTTAATAGTCAGGATAGAGGAGATATGATAGGATAAGCTATCATATATTGTCTTAATCTAGTGTTTAATGAGCCAACAAGATAGAATAAGTCAATCCTATCACTCTATCTTATCCTATTTTTTTAGTGTAATTCTTATCCTAAGATGAAAGTTAGGTTAAAAACCAACTAAATATGATAAAGAATTTTTTTTTCCTCATTTACTATTCTAAACAAGCAAATTTGCTTTTACAGGAACTCCAATCCAAAATTGAATGATGAACATTCGCGCTGGTGTGCAACTCGAACTCGGACTCTTTTGTTTGTTTCCTGTTTTTCTTTTCTTTTTTAATTTTTAATTTTTTCTGATTTTTGATTGGCTACGTAATATCATGCCATGTGGATTTATTTTTCCACATCAGACCTCCTAACTTAATTGGCAGTTACACGCCTCGCCGTTAACTCGTTTCGTTAATCTCCTTCGTTGTCTCTTTTAGCTTAAATCCACATGGCATGATATTATTTGAGAACAGTAAAAACCTGATATACACCACCGCTTCTAAGTGTCATCCAAATTGAATGATGAACTTTCGCGCTGGTGTGCAACTCGAACTCGGACTCTTTTGTTTGTTTCCTGTTTTTCTTTTCTTTCTTAATTTTTAATTTTTAATTTTTAATTTTTAATTTTTTCTGATTTTTGATTGGCTATTATATGTGCCTTACCCCTGAACTAACACGTGTCTATTTAATTTTGTTTCACCGGAATCGGATAAGATCACTGTGTCATACATCCACTTCGGAATTTAACTGCTTTAAAGTTAGTTTTTATTTTTATTTTAAATTAAAGGATAAAAGTAAGGATAATATATAAAAGTTAAATCGTGACTAAAAAATTAATAATTGATATTTTTTTGATAAATTAATAATATAATAATAACTAGTTGTATTGAATAAATAATATTTAGGGGTAATGGTCACTTTCGTCCTTGAAAGTGTGACTCGCTGTCACATTAGTCCCTAAAAGCATATAAACTACAAATTAGTCCCCGTAAGTGTTATATGTCCGTCAGTTTAGTCCCTGCCGTTAGCAACTTAGTTAACACCGTCTAAAATACATACGTGGCTACTGATGTGTGATTATTTTGGGTGACTGTGGTCCATGTGGAAGGCCCAACGTGGCCAAGGGTAAAATTAAAAGAAAACAGAAATAAAAAGAAAAAAGAGACTGAGAATCAAACGAAGGAACTCAAAACCCCAATCCCCAAATCCCCAATCTTGAAAACGAAGGAACTGGAACTGATAATCAAGAATCAAATGTTCTTTCCTCTTCTGAAACATTCTTCCGAATCAAGAATCAGTCCAAGGTTACCTTCTGGGTCTGTCCAAGGTTCTTTTTCACTTGCAAATTGTTGAAGAGAAACCAGGTTTGCTTCATGTTGATGCAAATGCAAATGCCATCCCCTGCCTCAGTGATACATAGGGTGATGCTTAACAAAGGTTTTGTGCCACCTATGCATTTATTGTCCTTGTTTTTCATACTGTGAAAACAGAAATTGGAACTTATCTTGCATCCAATTATTTGTCTCAAGTTTGTAATTTTTATAATTGCTTGAATGATGAAAAAGCTTAGCATGTGGTCATGTTCAAGCCGGTAGGATTAGTAAACTTTCAAAACTTTTACTTAGCATTGAAGAGGAACTATATTCAGTGGCAGGATCTGGTTTGTGTTCTGCTGTGATTGGTGCTTGCATTCAGATGGGATGGGTTGAGTTTGCTCATGACATTTTGGATGATGTAGAGGCTACTGGGTCTCCATGGATGAAGATGGTGGTAGGATTCCATGGATGGTGTCCGATGGAAGAGATGAGAGGGTTAGGGTTCTATTATTATTATTTTTTAAATTTCAGATGGCCACGTTGGAATAGCAATTGAAGCTCAGTCACCAAATTTAATTACACATCAGCAGCCACGTCATGATTTTTGACGGTGTCAATTAATTGAGTAACGGTAGGGACTAAACTGACGGACGGCGATCACTTATAGGGACTAATTTGTAGTTTATATACTTTCAGGGATTAATGTGACAGCGAGTCACACTTTCAGGGACGAAAGTGACCATTACCCCTAATATTTACCGTTCAAATGAGTTTATTTATTTATTTTTAAGTTTAATAAAATTATATGTTATAAATATGAATATATGATTACATATGTAGTTTTATTATATATAATGTATATATGCCTTATATTATTGCAAGTGTTGTAAACATATATTTTTAATAAATTTTTTTAAGGGTAAATGAAAGGTAAGGAGTCTCGTTAAAACTTTCTGATGCAAAATCCTCCTTAGAAAAAAATATCTAGAAGGAAAAAAATACTCCTCCTTATATTTATTCAAAAAAGATAAACAAAAGAATACAGAGCAAACATGGGGTGACTAGGCCAAAACCCATAAAAACTAACAAAAACAGCAAGGGCGTGTAAGAACAAGCCCTTGATATTTTTAATAAATTAAATATATGTTTAATATAATGATTGAGGATCAGTCAAAAAATAAATAAAATTATTGAGGTTTATACATTGGGTCAAGATTTTTATTATGTCTATGGGCTATGCAAAAAGTCTCTGATAAAAAATAAATGTTTTTTTTGAAATCTATAAAATTTGAAGGTAGAGATTAATATTGAGATAAAATAAATTGAAACATAATAATTCATAATAATTTATGATTCGGTAGTTGCAGATGGATATGCGCTCAACCTCAATTGTATTATACCTAAAAAAACCTCAATTGTACTGAAAAATCAATGTAAACACGTTATCTAGATTTAATTTAAAAAAACCTTAACCTAAAAACAATTTACAAAGAATTATATTTCAAAATTAGTTTTTTAAAAATAATAATTTTGAAAAATATCTAGAATTAAAATTCAGAATTAAATATTCTATATTTGAAAATAATTATATAGATGAATAAAATTTTAAAAATTATTTTTGAAATAATATATTTCTTTTAAAGATTAATTTTGAATTTTATTAATTATTTGATTTAAAAATAAATAGGGCTAATTATTTAAAAATAAATTAACAAAATTTAAATAGTTGTTGTTTAGCTATTCAAACTGAAATGAACGTAGTGTTGACACGTGACATGACTGAACGTAACAAAACATTCTTTATATATATATACATATATATATATAATATAAAATATATATTAAATAAATTTAAAGTAATTTGAATATATTATTTTTACGAGTTATCTTAATTTAAATTTTATTTATATGATGAATGTATTTTTTAAACCGTTTTAATTGGATACATATCAATATAAATATTTTTTTAAAAAATATTAAAATAATTTAAATAGAATTTGTTTAAAAATAATGATTAAACTAAATAGATTTTTTTATATAATAATTTAAATAATTGTGGTGTTGAGACGTCACATTAGCGCTTGTAACAAAACCTTATTACATATATATGTAAAAACTGATAATTGATATAGTTGATTAAGGATAGGAGGAACTAACATTTAAAATCGTAATAGATATAATTTTTGGTTATATTGAATCTCAAAATTTGATAAAATATCTGATTTGAGATTTGGTCTTATTTTTGGGTTGCTATTATCTTAATTTAAATTTATATTTAAATTTAAATTAAATCTATCATAAATTTATTTTCAAATTGTTTTAGTTTTTCTGAAAATATTAAATTATTTTTAATAGAATTTGGTTTTAAATAGTAATTGATTAAATAGAATAACCGTTTATAACAAAGCTTAAAATTTCAATTTCAGTTTTAATTATATCTTCAGAGATTTATTTTTAAATCTTTTTTAATCATTTAGAAAATATTAAATTAGTATATTTGCTTTAATATTAATTAAATATTTTGATTTATTTTAAAAATCAAAAAATAGTTAAAAACTGTTTTAATTTATTTTAAAAACATTAAATTAATTTAATTATTTGTTTTAACTGAATAATTGAAATAATCACTACAAGAAAACACATGTATGCCGATGGATTTTACCTACGGCTTCTGCCCGTCGCAAAAAACGCGGCTTTTTCGACGGCTAAAGCCGTTGGTAATTCCAATCCGTCGGTAACATGCAGAGTACAACGGATTGGCATTATCGACGGCTTTAGCCATCGGAAAAGCCGCGTTTTTGGCAACAGGCAGAAGCCATCAGTCAATTCCTTTGGTATACGCATGTGATTCCTGCCGAATTTTCAAATACCGACGGCCTTGCCCGTCGGTATTCGAATATGCCCGTCAGTAATCCCGAGACAGTTAGCCGACAGGTGTAGGCCATCAGTAATTTTAATTTAGCCGTCGGTAATCTTTGGATACAACCAGAGGCCATCTTCCCCTTACCAAATTTACTTCTCTTCTCTTCTCTCTCTTCCATCTGCCCTCTCCCAGCCCCGCCGCCACCACCACTTCTCTTCTGTTCTCTATTCACTTTCTTCTTCTACAGCGACCTTTTTTTCCCTTTCTTCTTCTCTGGCGATGCCCCACCACACCACCGCCATCGCTTATCTCATCGTACATCGCTTCACCACCGCACCGCTTCCCACCGCGACATCGCCTACCAATGCACCACTACCCCACAATCGTATTTCATCGCCCCATCTGCGACATCGCCACCATCGCACCATCGCCCCACCACCTCACCACTGCCTAGGTAAATTGCCTCAATGTCATGAACCTTGAAAGTGGCACATTTGCTGTTGCTGGATCAATGTTATTCTGACTGGCTTGAACTTTTAATTATTCTGCTTGTTTGTTGTTATTCTAATTGGCACTACTTTTAATTAATATATATTTGATTTGATATTTTGTCTCCTTGTTTGTTGTTAATAGCTTGAGAGTATTGGAGAGTTGGAGCATTTTTTGTTAAAGCATAGAAAGAACTATACAGATCTGAACGTGAACACAAGAAGGGGGGTTGAATTGTGTTGAAAAATTTTCGCAAACTTTAAGATAGAAACACTTAGAACACAAGTTTTTCAAAAACTGTTTGTTTATCGGACGCTGGAAATAAACCGGACGCTGGAAATGCAGTTTGTGAAAACTTGTTTTTAACACAGCAAGATAGAAATAAATAGAAAGCAGTAAAGCAAGAGACACAGAGATTTATACTAGTTCACTACCAAACTGGTAGCTACGTCTAGTCCCTTCGTTCTTGAAGGATTTTCCACTATAATCAATCTGATTACAATTTCCTCAAGAGTATTCTACTGTCACAACCTTGACAATACTCTCAACTTCTCAAAACGACTCGATCTGGTCGAGCCTTTGAGGGAACAGCCTTAACTAGGCCAAAACAACTTTTACAAGTTAAGTTGAATACAAGTATAAATAACTCTCATAGAGAGGATAAAAATTAAGCTCAATATAGAAATGCTTTCTAAAGGAAAGTATCGGACGCTAAGTTCAGTTCTTGTAGTCCAGAAACTTGGCTCGAAACTTGATTGCTCACAGAAGCAGTGCTTTCAGAGTATTGACTCTTTGTAGTGTATAGCAACAGTGCTTGTTCTTAGCAAATAAGGCAATATACTCTTGTACAGTTTTGGCAGTTTTCCAGCAGTATTTCGGCAAGCTCTTCAATGGATACCATGAGGTATATATAGGAGTTCTAAAGGATATTACCGTTACAGTAAAAATGGCTCCTTTCCATTGAGTGAGGTAAATTCAAAAAGCTGTCTCTTTCTTCCTTTCCAGAGAATATCCCAGTAGTACATATTACCGTTTTCGTACTACCTTGCTTTTCACAATTGCTTGTACGATTTTTGTCTTGTAGCTAAAGGTGTCACCTTTGATACCTCGTACAACAATTTTAGCGCTCAAGATCAATTTTGAAATTCGTTCCAGAAACTTCTGAGAGGAAGAGCAACTACGTGACCAACACGTGATTTGAAATGAAGTTCAGACGCTCGCTCAGAATCGGAGGATCGGACGCTCGAAGCAAATGGATAAGCCTAGTGTCATAAAGAGATAATTCCATATGCTCACTAGGATGATCCGGATGCTGACACATGGAGTGTATCCTTCTCTTGAGAATTTCTTCCTTCTGCTTGAGTGGCTTAGAATTATATGTAATATTAGTATCTGCACACTTCAAGAATTGTTAGAACATAAATTGTTCTCTTGTGAATATTTTGTTATCATCAAAATTAATGAGGGTCTAAACTTCTCAATCGTTTAGGTTCCAACAATCTCCCCCTTTTTGATGATGACAAATATCTAAGGTTGATGAACAATTTAGTTTCAAAATGACATCAAGGGTCTCCCCCTGAATTTAAAAATTTTGATATATAAGATAATTCTAGTATTAAGGCGATAGTTGATAAATAAATTCAATTAAGTGATCACAAAACAAAATACGTAGATGTATCAGAGTAAGATCGGATGCTGATTAAAAATTGATTTAATCAACTTGTACCAAATTTGTTTATCATTGTAAGAGCATTAGTACCAAATTTATTTAACATTATAAGAGCATTAGAACAATGAATATTAGCGCATTTATAAATAACCATACAAATGCTATGTATGAAATGCTATGCATGATACTTCAGTTCCAGCGTATTTATCGGACGGTGAAAATAGGATGTTGGGTTAGTCAGATTTTCACGTGTTCATCATACCTTTCTTTTACTCCCCCTTTTGTCATCAGACAAAAAGAGTGTAAAAACACATCATAGTCAAAATAAGACTTAGAAAAATTTGAATAAAAGGCAGATAATTAGAGCAAAAATATTTATATATATTAGTGTATCAACCAAAAATAAGAAATAACACTTAGTACCAAAAAAAATAAAGCAAAACAAAGTTTAAGGGTTTGGCAGAGGTGGTGGAGGGATGTTGAGACGTTCATATAATAATTTTAGTGCAGTCTCCAGCTGAGTGACCTTCATGTTTGTAGCCTTCATTTCTTCAAATTCTGCTTTGAGAATGGTGACCATCTCAACTGCAGAAGTAGAAATAGAAGGTCCAGCTTCTGGTACTGGTGCAGGTCTCATCTTCTGATGCTCTGCTAGCACCCAGTTGGATATCTTCAGTCTCAATTCCTTCTTCCTTTGAGCTCTTAGAAAGAATGCGTCATTTGGTATGGACCATCTGAAGAAATTTCCAAGTCTTCTGAGCTCAGATGCTGTTTGAATTTCCCATTGATACTTCACATCATCTGGGTACAGCATATTCATGAAGATGATTTCTCTGTGAAAAACAACATCAGCAGTGTAAGCATTAAACCTATTTCCAGCTTCTTCTCCCCATAAACGTCTGATAAAGACACTCAAGGCTTCACAAGTGAAGGAGAGTGCTTCATTTTCTGCCAGGTAAATTCTTCGCAGATTTTCCCTGTCATCTTCTTCTAGCACTATGGGGACGAAGTATGGTAACATAGCTTTGGCTTTCCAAGACTCAGACCATTGACTCCAAGTAAATCCAATGTCGAAGTGCTTGGTCACAGCAGCCCATTGGTCATATATCTTCATGCAGTCAAAAGGTCTGATTATTGAGCATCTGAACATATCATCGAAGTATACTGTCCCAAGATTGATGTCAGTAACTCTGCTGATTATTCCAACTGTTGGAATAGTAGCTTTCTCAGCATTGCAGCAGTTTGAGGAGCCAGTTCTCCATTCATCTTCCTTCAGAGAAGTTAGGTAATACCTTCTGACATGATCCTCAGAGATCTTGGCAATAGGAAGCTGGGAGAATTCCTTAAGATTGTACTTTTTAGGTGCCTTCTCATACTCCTTTAGCCCGATCTTCTTTGAATGGTCGCTTGAGAGCGAGTTCCTTCCTTTTCCAGGATAGACCAAGGTAGCCACCTTTGTCTATCTGGTACTATCTTAGCGAAGCAGAAGAAGGATCCTGTCTTTGTCGATTACTTCCATCTTTTTCATCTCAAGACAGTGTGCCATGAAGGCAGCTTCTTCATCTGTGATCCACCTTCCGCATTCTTCCAATGTGAGTGGTTCAGATTGTGGTAGGGATCTAGGAAGATCAACAAAGAAGGGGATTGCTCTGCTTCCGGATGCTGGTCTCAACCTTCCTTTAAATGACATTTGGAAGTGGTCTTCTCCATTCTTGAAGGTTGCACTTATTGGAGAGGCAATCTCCAATCTGGCAGCTCCAGAGGTGAAGGTCTTCAAATGCCATGTGGAGGGACGATTGTAGATGCTATTATATATCTCATACTTGACAAACTGTGGTTTGTATGAGATATTTTTCCTTCCACCAGCGTCTGTAGGTTTAATGGTAATGGTGAGTAAGGTGGGAGTGGTTTTGGTGATTTTGTAGGTTTTAGGTGTGTGGGGTTTGAAGGGATTAATGGGAGGAGTTTTGAATAACAGATTGAAGGGATGAGAGTGAAGTTTGGAGATATATAAAGTGAGTGATGTATTTGAGGAAATTTGTGGTAGGTTAAGGTTGAGTGTAGAGGATGATGGTTGGGTAAGTTGTTTAGGAGCTATGGAGGTGGTAATGTTTCTGGCTTTCTGTGCACGGGTTTGAATGTCTGGTGATTGTGCAACAGATATTGGTGGAGCAGGAATGGTATCATCAGATTCAAAAATAGATACAGAATCAGAAGAATTCAGTACCTTTGGTTCAAGCTCGATCGCTGACCAATCTCTTGACCTATGCAGAGGCGGCGGTGAAAGCGGATGTTGAATTTCCTTCTTACATTGTCGGACGCTGAAACTTGTTTCTCGACTACGGCTTGCTCCTTTCTCGAGAACCTGGTGATGGGAACTCGGTCCTCATCTTACGGTTCTTCAACGGCAGTCTGAGCCAACTTCTGTCTTGTTCTTCTGGTCTCTTTTGAAGGAGACTCAGCAGGTCTTTTCACACCAGGCATTGAGCTTCTGATGGTTTTCCTTTCAGCTTCCCCTTCCTGTTGCTCTATTTTCACCTTCTTGATCATGGACCCAGTGATCAATTTCATTCTAACCCGGTTGTTGACTCCAAAGGTGTCAGGAATCACAATACTCTCAGCACCAAAATACTTCACCTTTTCTTGATCTGGTAAAGCAGTCAGCTTGTTTATAACCAGACCCTTGACCATCATTCTAGTGAGCAGAACACCATAAGGAATGCACTTGTAGGTGTTTTTCTTGTCAGCAACACTTTTCCTCGAATTTACTAGTGCATTAATCAGATTGTTGTAGATCAACCTTGGCAGGTTTACCTTGTTACCAGCCATGTAGTGTCTCATGATGAACTTCTGTTCATAGTTGACTATGTCACTAGAGCCAGCCTTCAACAAGACACTCTTGGTGATTATCTTGTGAAGAACTCTATAATGACTCTTCAGATTCTTTGCAGTAGGAGTTTCACCAGAGTCTCTAAACTGCTTATAGTTCTCAAACAGATCATCATTGACCTTCTCAATGCCATGAAATGCGTCAGCCCAATCTGTGTAGAAGACGAGACCTTCACAGGGACAACCAGTGACTTCAGAGATATTGTTGATGGTAAAAACAAACTTGTAGCCTCTCACGGTTCCTTCAAAAATACCACCTTTGTGTAAACGAGCATTACCCCAAAATTTTTTGGTAGCAGTCACTAGAACCTCAACCTGGTTCCAGAAGAAATAGTGTTCCCAGCCCATTGCCTTGAAACCACTGTAGAAGTCGAAGCCATAGAGTTTGAAGTTCTCTAAATCAACACGATTTCCAACAAAACTTTTCCTTCAGCCAAGGTGTCATAGATAGCCATATACTCAGAGGCTGTTACACCAGACATGATTGCAGTAGAGATGAAGGTGATGGAGGTTTTAGGGTTCAAACACACACACAGAGAGATAGAGAGAAGGAGAGAGCGAGTACGGTTTTGAAGAAGATGCAGAGTGGAGCGAAAAATGTGGAGTAGTGGGAAAGTTAATAGAGAATGGTACAGTTCTTTTTCAAAATATCACTTCGTATTTCCATATAAAAATTAAATCAAAAAGAAAAGAGAATAAAGATTCGCCTTTTCATTAAATGCAGACGCCAAATTAAAAGTAAAAGATTTTATTGAAAACGTAAATAATCATGACTCAGTAGATATGATGAGACGCTTGAGTCCTTAACACGTGTGAAACGTGTGGGTGTGCTCAGACGCACGCAACTGATTCACCGGATGATGAGTTATGATGCATATGACAAATAAGATGCTTATGCACAAATATGCTTATGTCATATCAGATGCTGAGGTTTTGTTTATCTTCAGATGCTGAGATTAATCATTCTTTTATAAGATGAAAGTTTAAATTTCTTCTTATAAAATTGAATATATCTTCAGCAAGGGGTTTTGTAAATATGTCAGCCCACTGATGATCAGTGTCAACAAATTTTATTTCTAGAATACCCTTCTGAACATAGTCTCTTATAAAATGATGCTTAATCTCAATGTGCTTTGCTCTAGAATGCAATATAGGATTTTTAGTAAGACATATGGCAGATGTATTATCACAGAAGATAGGAATGTTACTCTCTTTTATCAAGTAGTTTTCAAGTTGATACTTCATCCACAGAAGTTGAGAACTACAACTTGCTGCTGAGATGTATTCAGCTTCTGCTGTTGAGAGTGCAATTGTGCTTTGCCTTTTGCTTGACCAAGACACAAGATTAGCTCCAAGGAACTGACAGCCTCCACTTGTGCTCTTTCTTTCAATTCGATCTCCAAAGAAAGTCAAAGATCACAGAAACCTACTAATTTGTAATCTTTTGATTTCTTATAAAGCAAACCAAGATTAGTAGTTCCTTGTAAATATCTGAATATTCTTTTAACAGCACTTAGGTGTGATTCTCTAGGATCTAATTGAAATCTAGCACATAGGCAGACGCTGAACATAATATCAGGTCTTGAAGCCGCAAGATAAAGTAGAGATCCAATCATACCTCTGTACAGTTTCTGATCTACCTTCTTACCAATTTCATCTTTACTAAGAGTGCAGGTAGGATGCATAGGTGTACACATAGGCTTGCAATCCAGCATCTTGAATTTCTTCAATAATTCTTTGATATATTTGCTTTGATGTATATAAATACCATCACTGCATTGCTTGATTTGTATTCCAAGGAAGAACTTTAATTCTCCCATCATGCTCATCTCAAATTCAGCCTGCATAAGCTCAGAAAATTCTTTGCAAAGGTTTTCATTAGTGGCTCCAAAAATGATATCATCAACATAGATTTAAACAAGTATGAAATGCTTGTTTGAGGATTTTCTGAAAAGAGTAGTGTCAACTAAACCTCTCGTAAATCCATTTTTCATTAAAAAGGAACTTAGTCTATCATACCATGCTCTAGGAGCTTGCTTAAGACCATATAGTGCCTTTTTAAGTTTAAAAACATGTTCTGGAAATTCAATATCTTCAAAACCAGGAGGTTGTTTAACATAAACTTCCTCAGTTATAAAACCATTTAGGAAAGCACTTTTCACATCCATTTGATATAAAGTTATCCCATGATGTGCTGCAAATGAAAGTAAAATGCGAATAGCTTCTAGTCTTACAACAGGTGCAAAAGTTTTAGTGAAATCAATACCTTCTTCTTGTGAGTAACCTTGAGCAACTAACCTTGCTTTATTTCTCACAACTTTACCATCTTCATCAAGCTTATTTCTAGATACCCATTTAGTACCAATAGCTTGCTTATCTTCTGGTAGAGTGACTAGCTTCCATACATCATTTCTTTGGAACTGATTTAGCTCATCTTGCATTGCTAGAATCCACCCTTCATCTTCCAAAGCTTGATCAATCGTCTTAGGTTCCATTTCAGAGAGAAGTGCAAAATCAGCATGCTCCTTGAACGAGGATCTGGTTCGTACTTTATCACCAGGTTCTCCTATGATTTGATCTTTTGGATGATTGGTTTTGTACTTCCTGTTTTTTCTTGCTTCAGCTTCCGCTTGAATAGAATTCTTCGTCTTGTCACCACCGGATGATGAAGATGCATGTTCACCGTCTGACTTGTCACCGAGGTTTAATTCTGAAAATAACTCATCTAGCTCTGACATAGCAGTGTCAGGCTTCTTATCATCAAACTTGACATGAATGGACTCTTCAACTGTCAAAGTTTATTTGTTGTATATTCTAAAAGCTTTAGATCTTTCAGAATATCCCAAAAAGATTCCTTTGTCAGCCTTGGAATCAAACTTACCAAGCTGATCTTTAGTATTCAAGATATAACAAATACAACCAAAAGGATGAAAGTAAGAAATGTTTGGTTTTCTACCTTTCCACAATTCATAAGGAGTCTTATTCAAAATAGGTCTTATAAAAATTCTATTTTGAATATAACAATGTGTTCTTTATACGCTCAAAAATGTTTTGCAATATCGACTTCATTGACCATGGTCCTGGCCATTTCCTGGAGGGACCTCTTTTTCCTTTCTACAACACCATTTAGTTGAGGTGTTCTAGGAGAGGAGAAATTGTGGGAGATGCCATTTTCTTCATAAAATTTTTGAAAGTTCTCATTTTCAAATTCTCCCCCATGATCACTTCTAATAGAAGAAATACAGATGCCTTTTTCATTTTGATGATTTGCGAAAGCGATAAATACCTTAAAAGACTCATCCTTGTGGGCAAGGAATTTAACCCATGTCCATCTAGTAAAATCATCAACAATGACTAATCCATATTTCTTTCCAGTTAAAGAGGTTGTCCTTGTTGGACCAAAAAGATCAAGATGTAAAAGTTCAAGTGGTCTCGAGGTTGAAACAACATTTTTTAAATGAAAGGAAGTTTTGACTTGTTTTCCTCTTTGACAAGCATCACACAGGACATCAGATTGGAACTTAAGATTTGGTAAGCCTTTAACAAGATTGTGCTTGTTTAATTTTGAGATTAACCTCAAATTGGCATGACCCAATCTTTTGTGCCAAATCCATTGCTCATCTTCAACAGACATAAGACACTTGACATCTTGTTTTGCAAGTTCAGAAAGATCAACTTTATAAATGTTTTGTTTCCTCTTTGCTGTAAAGAATATAGATCCGTCTTTCTTGCTTTTTACTAAACATCCAGTTTCTGTAAAGATGACTTCATAACCATTGTCACATAATTGACTTATGCTCAATAGATTATGTTTCAGTCCTTCAACATATAAAACATTATCAATAGAAGGAAGAGAGCCTTTACCTATGCGACCAATTCCAACTATTTTACCTTTACGGTTTCCTCAAAACCAACGAATCCAGCTTCTCTAGGTCTTAGTTCTTGGAACATATGCTTTTCTCCCGTCATGTGACGCGAGCATCCACTGTCTAAGTACCAAGATTGGTGTGTTGACTTTGTTGCTAAGCAAGTCTGCAACATAGACTATTTTATCTTTAGGTACCCATATCTTTTTGGGTCCTTTCTTGTTAGTTCTTGAAGGATACTTATCCTTCACAGTTTTAAAAACAGTACATGCACTTTTCAAATGACCAGGTTTATTGCAGTAAGTACAATGTAAGCATTTACTATGATTATTGGATTTATCAGATGCTGAATCTTTTTCCAAAAGAGGTTCATCTGATATATAACCAAGACCATGAGTTGTCGTTTTACTGACACCCCAGATCATTGAAGCTTGCTTGCTACGAGTTACACTCTCTGCAAGAAACTTTTGAAATGCTTGTTCATAGTCATTTGATTTGCGATTAGCATTGCTGTAACTCTGAACTCTTAGCTTGAGAGCTCTCGACCACGGTTGCTTGTTAGCTTCCAGACGCTAGTTATCCATCGAGGCTGATTTTCGGTTTTAAATGGTTCTCTTCATTAGTCTGAGTTTTCATTGTGTAAAGAATGAAAATCTTGTGATAGTTTTGAAAATTTCTTTTTAAATTCTTATACTCAATAGAGAGTGGCGAGTCCTTAAGAAGATCATCAAATGCAAGTTGAAGTTCAGAGTAGGAATCATATACTATTACCTCTTCAACATCTTCTTCTGAATCAATGTCAGTGTCTGCCATGAGAGCAATGTGAGCTTCTTCTTCTTTATCTTCCTCAGAGGAGGATAAGTCAAGGTCTTCCCATGTTGCCATGAGACCTTTCTTCTTTTTCTTGAAGGAACTTCTTGTGGACTTTTCCTTAAGATTAGGACACTCGGACTTGAAATGTCCAGGCTTCTTACATTCATAGCAAATGACTTGGGCTTTGTCCTTGTCTTTGCTTTCTTTCTTGTCCTTTGTATCTTTCTTCTTAAACCTCCTTCTGAAGTTTCTCTTCTTCCACATTCTTTGGATCTTCTTAGATATGAATGCTAGCTCATCGTCTGATCCATCATAGTCTCCTTCTGAAGCTTTATCATCTGATTCTTCTTCTTCAACCTGAAAAGCTTTAGAAGTACTAGGTTTATGTTGATTAACTCTTAAAGCAATAGACTTACTCTTCTTGGTAGTTTCTTCTTCATTTAGCTCAAGTTCATGAGCTTTCAAAGAACTCATAAGATCTTCAAGCCGAAGAACATTTAGATATTTTGCTTCTTGAATAGCAGTGACTTTGGGTCTCCACTGCTTAGTTAAACTTCTCAAGATCTTTCTCACATGATCTAGTGTAGTATAACTTTTTCCAAGGGCCTGCAACCCATGAACAAGTGTTTGGAACCTTCCAAACATAGTTTCAATGTTTTCTCCATCTTCCATTTTGAATAGTTCATACTGGCGAACCATCATGCTGGCCTTTGTTTCTCTTACTTGGGCAGAACCCTCATAAGACAAAAAAAGAGAATCTCAGATTTCTTTGGCAGTATCAAACTTACCACATTTATCATATTCTCTTTCTGTCATAGCACATATGAGAATAAATCTAGCCTTCTGATTCGTTTGATATCTCTTTTTCTGATCATCAGTCCAGTTTTCCCTAGGTATAGCAACACCAAGGGCATTAGCGGGAGAAATGTATCCACTTTCAACTATATCCCATAAATCAAGATTTTGTGCCTCAAGGAATGCTTTCATCTTATCTTTCCAGTAATCAAATTTTTCTCCATTGAATAGAGGAGGACGGTTCATATGACCACCTTCAGCAGACATGTTCACAGTAGGATCTTTACTCTTAACACTGTTAAGTGCTCAACCAAGAGGCCGAGCTCTGGTACCAACTGAACGTGAACACAAGAAGGGGGGTTGAATTGTGTTGAAAACTTTTCGCAAACTTTAAGATAGAAACACTTAGAACACAAGTTTTTCAAAAACTGTTTGTTTATCGGACGCTGGAAATAAACTGGACGCTGGAAATAAAGTTTGTGAAAACTTGTTTTTAACACAGCAAGATAGAAATAAATAGAAAGCAGTGAAGCAAGAGACATAGAGATTTATACTAGTTCACTACCAAACTGGTAGCTACGTCTAGTCCCTTCGTTCCTGAAGGATTTTCCACTATAATCAATCTGATTACAATTTCCTCAAGAGTATTCTACTGTCACAACCTTGACAATACTCTCAACTTCTCAAAACGACTCAGTACAGTCGAGCCTTTGAGGGAACAGCCTTAACTAGGCCAAAACAACTTTTACAAGTTAAGTTGAATACAAGTATAAATAACTCTCACAGAGAAGATAAAAATTAAGCTCAATATAGAAATGCTTTCTAAAGGAAAGTTTCGGACGCTAAGTTCAGTTCTTGTAGTCCAGAGACTTGGCTCGAAACTTGATTGCTCACAGAAGCAGTGCTTTCAGAGTATTGACTCTTTGTAGTGTATAGCAACAGTGCTTGTTCTTAGCAAATAAGGCAATATACTCTTGTACAGTTTTGGCAGTTTTCCAGTAGTATTTCGGCAAGCTCTTCAATGGATACCACGAGGTATATATAGGAGTTCTAAAGGATATTACCGTTACAGTAAAAATGGTTCCTTTCCATTGAGTGAGGTAAATTCAAAAAACTGTCTCTTTCTTCCTTTCCAGAGAATATCCCAGTAGTACATATTATCGTTTTCGTACTACCTTGCTTTTCACAATTGCTTGTACGATTTTTGTCTTGTAGCTAAAGGTGTCACATTTGATATCTCGTACAACAATTTTAGCGCTCAAGATCAATTTTGAAATCTGTTCCAGAAACTTCTGAGAGGAAGAGCAACTACGTGACCAACACGTGATTTGAAATGAAGTTCAGACGCTCGCTCAGAATCGGAGGATCGGACGCTCGAAGCAAATGGATAAGCCTAGTGTCATAAAGAGATAATTCCAGATGCTCACTAGGATGATCCGGATGCTGACACATGGAGTGTATCCTTCTCTTGAGAATTTCTTCCTTCTGCTTGAGTGGCTTAGAATTATATGTAATATTAGTATCTGCACACTTCAAGAATTGTTAGAACATAAATTGTTCTCTTGTGAATATTTTGTTATCATCAAAATTAATGAGGGTCTAAACTTGTCAATCGTTTAGGTTCCAACAAGATCTGCACCGCACAACTGAACAGGAGAGAGATAGCATTGAGCAAGAAGTAAGCATTTTGACTTCACCTGATATGCTAGTTTTGAAAGTATTGTAGTGTCTTGATTGATAATTAGAGCATACTGATTGGTACTATATTTCCTCCCTGGATTGCTGTCATTATTAGATCAGGTTGGCTCTGGGTAATAGTTTGGAGTTTCACATGTTACTTCATTTTATGTTTCTTGCCAACATTGATGATTTACAACTGTCTCATTGTAATTTAATACATACAAATACAATATAAATTTTTGTTTTTTAAGCCAGCCTAGCATAGCAATTTAGATTGTGGTTTTTTTTCTCCATTTGTAGATATTACAAATTCTCCTCCTTCTTAGGGTGGTATAAGTTATGCCTTGACTGCTAGTGCTATCATTGTTAGACTTAGATCATACTGGTTCTCTCACTTTAACCTAGGTTCAAGAGGAATGAATATGCTAATCTATAACAATATATAAAGAGAACACCTATTGATAACTGTTTTTGGGTGTCCCAATTTTTTGCCCATTTTTGCCCTTACGTTATTGCATTTTTAAATATCAGAATAAATTAATAATTAAAAGTAATCAATTTAATTAAAATAAATTACTAGTAATAGTTAATTAAATTAATAAATAAACACTTTTTTAATATGGGAAGAAGTTATTTTTAATAATTAAATAATTAAATAATTAAATTAATTTAATAGTTAATAATTTAATTATATTAATAAATTAAATTGATTATAGAAATTAATTAATTTAATAAATTAAATTAATTAATTAAATTAATTACAGAAATTAATTAATTTAAAAAATTAAATAAATAAATCAATTAATTAAATTAAATATAAAAATTAATTAATTATTTAAAAAAATAAATTCGACTTTACCGACAGGCAGAGCCGTCGGAAAAGCATCTGCGGCTTTACCGACGGGCAAGGCCGTTGAAAATCCACCGAAGGGTTTAACCCGTCGGAATGTACCGACAGATCATAACCGACGGTTTAGCCGTCGGTAATACCGACGATTAAAAACAGCCGGTCGGTAAGCATTTGCAATGCCCGTTTTACCGACAGACTTATGGCCGTCGGTAATCCGTCGGAAAAATCGCATTACCGACGGCTTATCTAATTCTATTCTTTAAGAGGATGTCAACTTCCAACCTGTTTCTTTTTAAATGACCAAGTCGAATTTCTAATTCTACCATTGCCATTTCTGCTTGTCTAATTGCTATGTTAATTATTGTTGAAATGGATGTTTGATTATTGTTATTATTATCAGAGAAAAACCCTAGCTTTTGCAATCGCAATTAAGAGACGGACATCTAATCCCTCCATTAATTTTGAAATCTTTAAGAGCCCAGGTGACATCATATATCACCTGCAGAGAGTTGGATTTAGGCCTAATTACTGGATTTGGACTAGACATGGTGAAGAGTTACCTCAGGTTGATTTAGGGGTTGGCGATAATTGCACAGGTGCTTCAAGCAGTTGCATAGATGCGGGATATGGTGAGCAAATTGAATTTATGCAAGATATGGTTTGTGATGCCTTGGGGGTCAACGTGTCATTCGAGGAGCAACAATATGATGACACAGATGAATTTCCAAATGAGACAGCACAAAAATTTTATAATCTCTTGTTAGAAACAAATAAGCCGTTGTTTGAAGGGTCTGCAAACTCTAAGTTATCAATGTGTGTGAGGCTTTTAGCTCTTAAGTCCAACTGTGGTGCTACAGATGTGTGCTTGGATCTCGTAACGAAGATGATGTTGGACTCGTCACCTATTAGAGATGGTTTGCCAAAAAGTTATTACGAGGCTAAAAGCTTAGTGTCCAAGTTGGGGTCGGAATCTAAAAGGATTGATTATTGTGTGATAGGGTGTATGTTATATTACGACAATGAATTTGGTAAAATCGATTGCGCGTTGGTTGAATGCAAATTTTGTGGTGAGCCAAGGTATATTTCACACACTGATAATGGGAAGGGTAGACAAAAACTAGATCCACGGAAGGCAATGTTTTATTTGCCAATTATTCCAAGGCTGCAGAGAATGTTTGCATCAACACAGACTGCAGACAAAATGACGTGGCACTATGAGAATAGAAGCACTTCAGGTATGTTGTGCCACCCATGTGATGGTGAAGCTTGGAAGCAATTTGATCGTGTGCATCCCGAATTTGCAGCAGATCCACGTAATGTATGACTTGGCTTATGCTCTGATGGTTTTACCCCATATGTTCAATCAACAGTGAAACCCTATTCTTGCTGGCCAATTATTGTTACCCCATACAATCTTCCTCGCGAAATGTGTATGTCTAAGTCTTATATGTTCTTGACTTGTATTATACCGGGTCCAGATAATCCAACAGATGGTATTGACATCTACTTACAGGCTCTTATTGACGATCTCAAAAGGTTGTGGAATGGCGTTTTGACTTATAATATTGCACGAAAGAAGAAATTTATAATGAGGGCAGCTCTTATGTGGACCATTAATGACTTCCCTGCATATGGCATGTTGTCTGGTTAGGGTACTCATGGTAAAATGGCATGTCCCCATTGTATGGAACATACAAAGGCCTTTAACTTGAAATTCGGGGGGGGGGGGAGTTCTTCGTTTTACTTACATCGCAGGTTTCTACCAGGTGATCATCCATTTAGACGAAATAAGAATGCCTTCAAGAAGAGAGAAGTTGAATTAGATGGCCCGCCCCCAAGGTTGACATCCGAACAGATTTGGAGCAGTTATGGATCTGCCAAAAATCACAGATTATGTGAATTGGATCGATTTGAAAGATATGGACAATGGCATAATTGGACTAAAATAAGTATTTTTTAGGATCTGCCATATTGGAAAGATAATTTATTGAGACACAACCTTGATGTTATGCACATTGAGAAGAACTTTTTTGACAATGTTTTTCTCACAGTGATGAACATTAGAGGAAGAAAGAAGGACAACGATAAGGCCAGACTGGACTTACCGCTTTACTGTAGGTGAAAGGACTTGCATTTGACGACTCGGTCGGATGGAAAAACCCTGAAACCCAAAGGCTGTTACTCTTTAATTGCTGAGGAAGCAAGGTCAGTCTGTCGGTGGATAAAAGAACTTCGAATGCTAGACGGTTATTTTTCTAATTTGGCAAGATGTGCCGATGTGAACAAAGGAATCATGATTGGGATGAAAAGCCATGATTGTCATGTATTCATGGAGTGTTTACTTCCTATTGCATTAAGTTCCTTGCCGTCAAATGTTTTAAATCCACTTACGGAACTCGGCCAATTTTTTAAAGATTTGTGTTCTGCAACCTTGAGAGATGATAATCTTATAAAGATGGAGCAGAACATACCAGTCATTCTTTGTAAGTTGGAGAGAGTATTTCCCTTGTTTTCTTTGACTCTATGGAGCATCTCCCAATGCATCTTGCACATGAAGCAAGGCTTAGTGGACCGGTTCAATACAGATGGATGTATCCATTTGAAAGGTAATATAATAAAATATTCTTTAAAATAAATATTCACTTGAAGGGTTAAATGTATCAATTTTTATCATCAACCTTGTTATTTTGTAGATTTATGGGTGACTCAAAACGGTCTATGAAAAATAAGGTTAGGGTTGAAGGATCTATTTGTGCAACTTACTTACACCGTGAGACAATCCATTTCTGTTCCCATTATTTTACGAACTTCATGCTGATACCAACAAATAATAGGAATGAAATAGAAATTGAAAGTGAAAGACACCTGCCAGCTTTATTAGTATTTTGCCTTCCCAGTCGTCATGCTGGAAAGGAGCTGACTTCCTGGTTAACGGGAAAATAGTGGAAGTCAGCCCACGTTTATGTGTTGTTCAACTGTGCCGAAGTATCACCATATCTTACGTATGTATCATTTTGACCACTTTCAATTTCTTTTATCCACAGCTACTCATGATCATTTGTTTGATAATGATTTGATCAGGGCATTCTTGTTAACTAAGCCCACAAGCGAACAAGACTCTTCTGCCTATATTCATGAATATTTCCCAATGTGGTTTATGAACCAGGTATGTATTTTTAGTCCTATTTGAACTATTTATTGTTTGAAAATACAAAAGATTGTTTGAAAAACGTAACCATAATTTGTTTGCATGTGGTGTATACGCAGGTGTACAGTGAGGCGAAATCGCCTAAAATCGAACACTTGAGAAATTTATCTCATGGTCCTAAATCACATGTAAAAGAATGACACACGTTTTTCGTAAACGGATACAAATTTTAAACCCAGTCAAAAACAGAGGGGAAAAAACAGTTAACAACAGAGTTTATGTAAAAGGTGCCACAGATAGAGGTGAAGACGACTTCTACGGCATGATTCAACATATATATGAATTGGTGTACAATACTATAGACTATACTAAAAGAATAGTATTATTTTATTGTAATTGGTTTGATTAGTCAAGTAGAGGCACAAGAGTGGATCGAAAATATAATATTGTTGACATATGCATGAGCAGAAGATACCAAATGTTTGATCCGTTTATCATGGCACAACATGTAAGACAAGTGTATTATGTCCCTTATCCATCAACTCAAAGGGACAAACAAGGTTGGTGTGTTGCAATAAAGACAAAACCAAGGGGTCACGTTAAAGCAGATGATCCACAGGAAGAAGTGACTTATCAAGTAGATGAGATGTCTCATGTCAACATAGTAAATGAAGTGGAACCCATTTCTCGACTACGTGACGATCCAATCACATATGAAGATGTAGATGGAGATCAGGAGTTAAACGAAGAAGTGGCAGAACCATCAAGATCTAAAGACGATACCGAAGCAGAGTGGGCAGAATGAGTAGAATGAAATTGTTTAACTTTTTACAATTAGAGAAATTAATGTCTAACAATATATTTTAATTTGTTAGTTACTAGTATGTATACCTGTGCAATGCACGAGGTATATTTTTAATTTTTATATAAAAGTATGTAATTTTAAAATGATACGACGAAGGTTAGCAGTGTGTAATTATAAAGAGACTATATTTAGCAGCATAGTATAGACTGTAATTATAAAGAGACATTGAAAAAGTTATTGGTAGCATAAATATTAAGTAAAATCAACTTAAAACATCACTTGAAATAGTTTTTTTTTTTAATTTTCAGTGTGTAAATTGTTAGATATGGATGATAATCCTTTTCTGATGTCATTGAAAGTTCTGCAGCCATTAACTTATCCAACCATGAGCCATGTACTGGAACCTGAAATAAAATCAAAACATAAAATTGGGTTACTATTCATATATTTTACCAGATTTAACTCAATTTAAGTAATGGTGGACTGATCAAAGTCTATAGTTAGTGTAAATAATTGTTGCATAAATTAATCACAGATAAATAAAGTGTATTTAAATCTAATTATTAGTTTCAAACTATAAAATGATTTACTGAATACATATTGCATGAATATTTGTTAGGTCAGTTTGTTTCTGATATATAAAGGGATGTAACTTGTTTATTTTTTTGGAATTCATTTTTAATATTGTTATGTTTAAATATAATATTTAATGACTGTTATTGTTGAATTGCTCTATAGACATATATGACATCAGGAGGTCCAGGATCCAACCCCCCCAGACCACCCACTGGTGGTAAACGAGGGGGGAAGGGCATTGCTATCGACCCCCTCGTCGTCGGAGGCCGAATATTATTAGGATTGACGATGCTAGCTATGTGACGTTGTCATCCACATAGTGTCTGCATAATCTATGCCTACACAGGCTCCAGCGCGTTCGGCCCATACACAGCCTCCAGTGCGTTCGACACATACACAACATCCAGCACCTTCTGCACCGACACCCGATTTGCCTCCCATTTACATGGTCCCTACCCCGGGGTTCCAGCAGACACTTGGCACTTCTTCCTCCCATTTTGTGCCTGAGACGGTACCCGATACTCATCTGTCCGATCATGAGTATAGTAAGGGCCACACACCTGATCAGACTAGGGATGAGTAGGACGAGGATGAGCAGCAGGAGGTTGACCAGGAGGTCGTTGATGATATTCAGATGCTGCATGATGGCCGAGTTGCTATCAGGCCGGCTGGTAAAGAGTAAGTATTTACATTTTTGTTTTGAGTATATATATATATATATATATATATATATATATATATATATATTTTATCTTGTTTAACATCTTGTTATTATCCAGGTTCCTTCCCTCAAAGCCAGCTGCGACGATTATCACAGCGGTAATCGAGGATAATTACCACACGTTTTGGCCCACCTGGGGGAAGTTGAAGGAGGAGGCGGAGGGGATCATATGTTCAAATCTTTTGGAGTAAGTTGTAATTTTTATTTTGTTGCATATTATTTTTTATTTCATAAAATTTGAATAATAATGTATTATATTCATACAGGAGAGGGTTTCTTGGAAGAAAGAAGATGAGGAGCGGATCGAGAAGAACGTCCATATGAAGGCCTCCCACCGCCTCTATGATATGCTTAGAGATGTCTGCCTCAATGGACAGTCCCGCTGGATAGGGGATCAGGTCTGGCAGCAGCTGCAAGCGCACTGGAACTCCCATGAGTTCAAGGCGTTAAGCGAGAAGGCGAAGAAGAATAGAGCCTCTGAGAAGGGTGGGAGCTTGCACACCGGAGGTTTGGTCAGTCAGGTGTAGCACACAGCTCGACTTGTACGTTTTATTATTATTATTATTATTATTATTATTGTTGTTGTTGTTGTTGTTGTTAGTTAGTTAGTTAGTTAGTTACTAGTTACTATTTATTATTTATTATTTAGTTAAGGTTTTTTATTAAATAATTACAGTCGAAGCGGTTAGGTAGAGAGGTACAGTTGCACGAGCTCCATCGTGCAACTCATATTAGAAGGAGTACCAATAATTTCGTCGATGAGCGGTCGAGGCGGACCCAGGTAATTATTAAAATATAATGAATAGTTTTTTTAATAATATATTGTTTTATTACAAAAAAAAATTGACTTATTTGTTTATGTTTGACAGGAGGAGTTTGAGGCGAGGATGTCTCAGATGATGTCTCAGACATCATCATGTTCTCCCTCTCAGAGCCCTGAGGTTCCATCTGCACCCCTCAGGGTATGGGCAGATGTTGTTAGCGGCAAGAAGAAGGGTCACCTATACGGTGCTGGCGACCTTTCCAGCAACAACAAGAAAAGGGGTCGCCTCCACATCGGAGAGTCGTCAAGTAGTGGTGCTGCCACTGGTCGCTCTGCAGCGGATGAGCAGGAGATAGCCGAGCTGAAGCTGGCCGTGGCTGAGCAGCAGGAGGAGTCCCACTGGACGAGTGCCATTTTGGCTCAGGTGCTGACGCGACAGGAGCAGATGTACCAGTTGCTAGCTCGCCAGCAGCCTCCTCCACCGCCTCCTAGTACTGATGATCATGTCGATGATGCAGATAGTGTAGAGCATCTCGATCATGATCAGGACTACCAGGACTATTAGTTCTGTTTGTACTTATATTTTTTCATATTTTTGGATATCTTTTTAATTATTGATTTTTGTTCGTCGGATTTTTTTATTTTATTTGTTACGTTTCTTTTTTTTAATTTGTTTTTTAGTTTACCTTATTGCATTTTTAAATATGAGAATAAATTAATAATTAAAAGTAATCAATTAAATTAAATTAAATTAAATTATTAAATTAAATTAAATTAAATTAAATTAAATTAAATTACTAGTAATAGTTAATTAATTTAATAAATAAACATTTTTTAATATGAGAATAAATTATTTTTAATAATTAAATAAATAAATAACTAAATTAATTTAATAGTTAATAATTTAATTAATTAATTTAATAAACTTAATTATTTTATAGATAAAATTAATTAATTAAATTAAATATAAAAAAATAAATTCGGCTTTACCGACGGGTTGAACTATCGGGAAAAAAATTTCGTCTTTACTGACGGGCATACCCGTCGGAAATATACCGAAGGGTTTAACGGTAAACAAAAGCCCGTCGGTAGGGATTTGCGACGCCCGTTTTACCGACGGGTTTGTGGCCGTCGGTAATCCGTCGAAAAAAACGCATTACCGACGGTTTTTTGGCCGTCGATAATCCCGAGTTTTCTTGTAGTAAATTGTGGTGTTGACACGTGAGATAATTGCCTGTAACATAACTTTAAATTTCAATTTTCTATCAATTATGTCTATCATAATTTTATTTTTAAATCATTTTAATTTATTTTGAAAATATTAACTTAATTTAAATAAAATTTGTTTTAAAAAATTGATTTAGATAGCATAATCGGTTGTAGCAAAGCTTTAATTTTTTCTTAATTTTAATTATATCTCACACAAATTTATTTTTAAATCATGTTATTTTATTTTAAATTAATAAATTAATCTATTAGTTTAAATTTAAATAAAAATATTTCTATTCATTTTATAAAAATTAATTAAAAAATCATTTTAATTTATTTGAAAAATATAAATTAACTTGCATAGAATTTGTTTTAAAATAATAATTGATTTAAATAGCAAATCTCTCATAACAAAGCTTTAAATTTTAATTATATCTATTATATATTTATTCTAAAATAATAATTTATTTAAATAGATTTTGTTTCAATATAATAATTGAAACAATCATGGTGTTAACACATGGCATAACTGCTTATAGCAAAGTATTAAATTTCAATTTCAATTTCAATTTCAATTTTAATTATATTTATCATGAATTTATTTTTGAATCATTTTAATTTACTTTAAAAATATTAAATTAAGTTAAATAGAATTTTTTTAAAATAATAATTAATTCAATTAGATTTTTCAAATAAAATAATTGAAATAATTGTGGTTGTGACAGTGCAAGCGAGCTGAGGTTGCATTCTCACTTCTGAGAGAGAATAAAAATGGGTTTGACATTGTTTTAAGTGATGTGCATATGCTCGCACGGGTTATCTGTATGAGTTGTAAAAGTATCCAACGTGCAAAAATAACTTTGAAGTTTTAAAAAAAAATTATTAGCAGACTTAAATTAATTCAGAAAATACTATAGATAATTTATTATGAAGTAGAGAATATAGGTATTTATATATATACTTCAGTTTCAAAATATAACAAATAACATAGAAAATGTCGATTCTATTTTCGTTATATTTAAATATGGTTTCTCAACTATGAGTTTCAACAAAAAAAATATAACGCTTATATTTGAATGATTTATCTAAATTACAGTAAGATAAATTCAAAATAAGTAACATAAAAAAGAGATAATCGATTATTTATGTAATTATGTTGGATAGCAAATCAATCCTTGAATAAATTCTGATTTTTATCGTGTAATCTACACTCCTCTTCATTTGAGAAGTAAATATGTAAAATAAATTTTACTCCCCTCAGTTAAAAGAAGCTTGAATTACACTCATCTCCCTTAAGAAGTAAATATGCATTACACTTTAAGCGATGTGCATATGCTCGCACGGATTACCTGTATGAGTTGTAAAAGTATCCAACGTGCAAAAATAAATTTGTAGTTTTTTTTAAAAATTATTAGCAGACTTAAATTAATTCAGAAAATACTATAGATAATTTATTATGAAGTAGAGAATATATGTATTTATACATATAATCTAGTTTTAAAATATAACAAATAAAACAAAAAATGTCGATTCTATTTTCATTATATTTAGCTATGGTTTCTCAACTATGAGTTTCAACAAAAAAAATATAAAGCTCATATTTGAATAATTTATCTAAATTACAGTATGATAAATTCAAGATAAATAATATAAAAAGAGATAATCAATTATTTATGTAATTATGTTGGACAACAAATCAATCCTTGAATAAATTCTGATTTTTATCGTGTAATCTAGACTCCTCTTTATTGAGAAGTAAATATGTACAGTAAATTTTACTCCCCTCCATTAAAAGAAGCTTGAATTACACTCATCTCCCTTAAGAAGTAAATATGCATTACATTTTAATTTATTTTAATATGAACAAATATTTTAGTGGTAACAAATAACTTTAAACCATCATTTAAGAATTTTTTTTCTTTTTTTTATAACTTTCAATGTCAACGATTATTAATTTTGAACACTTTATTGTTTATGTTATGACTTTAGAAGATAAAGTTCAGCTTTAAATAGTTTCATCAGCGTTAGTAATTTGTCCAATATTTTTATTTTATTTTTTATTGCTCCATAGTTGATAATATGGTTTAAAAATATATGTTAATGATATTGCGAATAAAAAAAGAGGAAAAAAAATGTAAAAGAAGTTTGATTATATTAAAATAGGCTAAAGTGTGATACATATTTACTTTTTAAGGGAGAGGAGTATAGATTTTACTATAAGATGAGAAGGAAATGTAGCTCAAGCATCGTTCAAGGGATGATAGTGCATTTTTTTCTGATAAGTATTACATAAGAGAGGAGGGGAATATATATTTTAACATGAGAGTCGAGGGGTGTGTAATTTAAGCATCTCTCAAGGGAGGATGGTGTAATTTTCTCTAAAATTAATTATTCGTGAAAAATTATAAAGTTAAAAGTAACCAAATTTGTATAGTAAAATAATGATGAATAATATTTGTCAAAAAATATAATGATGAATAGTTACTGATAATTTATATAAATAATAAAAAAATAGATAAGGTGTTTAATAAGCCGTATTCGTTCGCTTGCTAGAGAGGATTGGACAGTTGAGTTTGTGCATACTTGGAGGGAAGGAAACAGGAGTGCAGATTGGCTAGCCAACCATAACATCTCTTTGGATTTTTCAGACGTGCAGGTGCTGGAGCAGCCCCCTAGGGAGTTGTGGCAATTTCTTTTTGATGATGATACTAGGGTCTCCATACCCAAGAATGTTAGAATAGATTGTTAGTTGTTTTTTTTTGTCCGGGCTGTTGCAGCCCTCTTTATGTACCAAAAAAAAGAGAATATATATTAATGATTTACATTGTAAAATTATTGTTTGACATGAGGTAATAATGGTTGCTATAATTACAATCAACAATCAATAACTAAAAAATAAAAAAATTGAAATTGATTTAGGCAAAAAGTTTAATGATTCTTATGTTATCCATATATGATAATTAATTGATTGATATGCTTTAAGTTATTATTTTTAAATTTGAATTTGTTTTGATTTAAATTTGATTAAATGGTAAAAGTTCAGATATGAACATTAATTGATTGATTTTTTTTGTACAATTGATTGATATGATTTAATGTTTCAATTAATGAAATATCATGAATTAAAAAATAAAAATAAAATATTTTACATTTTGACGGAAAAATAGTGAATATAGAGCTGGCACGTAGCATGAGTCTACGTGACAAAACTCCATATATATATATATAATAATTGATATTAATATAATTATAACGTATTATATATATATATAATTGATTGGTATTTTTTGATATATTAATAATTGATATTAATATAATTATAATGTGTGTGTATATATATATATATAATTGATATTAATATAATTATAATGTATTATATATATATAATTGATTGGTATTTTTTGATATATTAATAATTGATATTAATATAATTATAATGTGTGTGTGTTTAAGTCACTTGATTTTGTCCCTTGGAAGTTAAAGAATAGATGGAGGAATTGTTTATCTTTGACGAAGAATATGTAATTCCATGTATCCCACATTTATAGAGAAAAGAATTCATGTGCTGACAAGCTAACTGGTTTTGGTATAAATAATCATTGTTTCACTTGGTGGAGTTTTCCCCCCAATTTTATTTTAGAGGAATTTAGTTGTAATAGGCTAGGTCTGTCTTTTTCTTTCTTTCCTGATCTAGATGATTTTCTCCTCTCTCATGGGTTTGGTCTGGTCCCCCCTGTTTTATTGTATTCTTTTTTTCTATTTTTAATAATATTTCGGTATGTTACAAATGATTGATAAGGTATAAGGTGCAAAAATAGTTATGATCAACTTCCTTGCAGTGATGACTTTGCATATCAAGTTTGCTTAAAAAATAAATAAATAAATAACCAAACATACTTTGTGAGCCATTTTAGTTTTTTCTTAATTTGAAAATATATATTGACTAATATATGATTAAAGGGAAATGCTTAATGTTACGAAAGACAGACACACGAAAGTTAACGAAACAATCTGATCTGTCAATTCTAATTCTAACTGTCCGTGTATTCAGCCAATATTCGTATTATATGTTATTTATTTGAAAAAACATGTATTTCGTTCAATTCTTACGGATAATTTTCATTCAAAATACACTACAACAAAAATAGGCAATAAACAGCGCTTATTTTTGCCTAAAACAGCGCTTAAAAAATGCTGTTTATTTAGGCGCTGCTGATTGTCATTCAAAAGAACAGCGTTTTTAAAGCGCTGTTGACAATACAATAAGCTTCCTTAAGGAAGCGCTGTTTATTGTCAATTTTCAACAACAATAAACAGCGCTTCTTTAAAAGAAGCGCTGTTTATTGTCATTTTTAGCATCAATAATCAGCGCTTCTATGTAGGAAGCGCTGCTTTTGGCCCTATTTTTTTCCCCAGCAAACACAGAATTCATGCGACGTCTTTTTGTTTTGAGACTAAACAGAAAACACATCCAATCCAATCTCATCCAGAAAATTCAAACAAAAAAAAAAGGATTTATAGCATATTTCATAGGCAAATCTCGATCATACAATCCCAAAAAGAGAGAATAATCCATCATAACATATACAGAGAGATCAGAAGGAGAAGAACATATACAGATGCCCCAAATCGAATTTACAAAGAGGAAACTAAAACCCTAAAACGAAAAATTGAGAAATTGACAAAACAAAGAACTCTCTAATTTACTCTGTTACACTCTCCCTCTGTAGCTTCCTTTTCTTAAACCCATCCGAAGCAGAACCAACTTACAGTTCCCACGTCGTCCAGGCCTAGTCGTTGTTACTCTCATTCCCTCTTGTTTCGTTCTCCTCAGTCGTTGCCCCATCTTTAAATCTCGTTCTGCTCCTTCTTCAAATACAGGTCTGAAATCGAGAAATTGGGGTTAGGGTTTGGAGAAATTTGGGGAAATCAACATAAACATGATAAACGTCAACTCACCATGTGAAAGAGAAGGCAACGCGGTGGCTTACGGTGGTGGTGCTCCGAAATCGAGCTCCAAAGAAAAGAACGAGCCAAACATCTTCAGCGCACGATCCACTTCTTCCTGTTGGTGAGAAACGCGAAGATGAAACGCGAGCTGTGTCCGGAGATGTGAAACGCGACGGTGAAGGATTTGAAGTGCGAGATGTGAAACGGTTGATGGAGAAGAGATGTGAAACGGTTGATTTGAGCTGCGGCGCTAGGGTTGATGTGCGAACAAGAGAGAGGATCGTGCGAACAGGGAGAGAAATGACGCGGATTTATTAACTCTGTTGTCCAAAATCAGCGCTTCCCATTTAAGCGCTTTTTATTTAATATTTCGTTGAATTTTTTTTAGGCCAAAATCAGCGCTTCAAATACGAAGCGCTGTTTATTGTTTAAGACCAAGACCAAAATTAGCGCTTTATAAAGGAAGCGTTGTTTATTGTGTAGGACCAAAATCAGCGCTTATTATTAGAAGCGCTGTTTATTGTGTAAAACTAAATTTTTAGCACCAAAATCAGCACTTAATATAGGAAGCGCTGTTTATTGTTTAGGACCAAAATCAGCGTTTCATATAAGAAGCGCTGTTTATTAGCAAAAGTAGCGTTTTTTTATTAAAGCGCTGCTTAAAGTGGCACTATCTTTTACACATTTTGTTGTAGTGATAGCAGTGCTCATAATTAAAACAAGTAAAACTCTTGAACCAAACAAGCAAAACTCTACTCTTCCTCTCCTCTCTCTTCCTGAACTAAACAAGTAAAACTTTCATCTCCCTCTTCTCCTCTCCTATGAACCAAACACAATATCAATTTGAATTCCTCCCCTCCCCTCCCTTTCCCTCCTCTCCCCACTATTAAAATCCCTCCGCAAAGAGGCCGGTAGATCAAATCCATTTATTGAAGTTGCCCCAAATGTTGATTCTTGTGGACCGATGAAGGAGTTGTTCAAGTTACCCCACTACTAGAAAAATTGAAAATACCGACGGAAATTAGAGACGGAATTATTCCCGTCTCTATTAGAGACGAAATTAGAGACGGAAAACGCTACTTAGAGACGGAAATCGAACTTTGCAATATAGAGACGGCATATAGAGACGGAAAATTCCTTCTCTAATATATTCCGTCTCTAACACCGTCTCCAATTGGTCAACGTGGAATTGAAAATGGCCAAACTTTATTCAGAGATGGAATTTAGTGACGGAAAAATTCCGTGGCAAATAATTCCGTCTCTAAACCCGTCGCAAATTTATCAATTGAGTACAACATATTGTAAAAACAAAGTTAGAGACGGATAAATTCTGTCTCTAACAAATTCCGTCACTAACATCCGTCTCTAACAATTCCGTCACTAACATCCGTCTCTAACAATTCCGTCACTAAAATCCGTCTCTAATGGTTTTTTTTTTGGTAGAAAAGATGACATCTCTAATGATGTTTTAATTTTAATTATAATTATAAATTGTTTTTGAATTTTAAAAATATTGTATTATTTATGCAAAATATTTATTACTATGACATTAAAGTGTAAAATACATAATATTTTTTTAAAAATTTTCATAAATATATATATTAATTTTAATCACATATCCTTTAGCATTTTTTTTGATTAAAAGTATTTTTGCAAATTTTATTAAATAGTTATATAATTTAATTATTGAAAATGTTAAAAAAAATTAAATCCCTCCATTTTTTTTTCATTTCTCTCTCATTCCCTTCCCAAACTCCATCGTTCTCGACTCTCGTCCCTCGTTCTCGCTCTCTGTCGTTCCCATTCCCTCTCGTTGTCCGCCTCTCATTCTCGTCTCTCGATCCCTCTCGTTCCTGACCTAATCTCTCTCTTAGCCCCCTTTCTCTCGTTCCCGTCGCCTCTAATCTCTCTCTCGGTCGGCTTTATCCTGGCTCTCGACCCTCGTTCTCGACCACTTTCATTTCCTCTCGTTCTCGACTCTCTCGTTCCCATTCCTCTCGTTCTCGACCTCTCGTTCCCGACCTAATCTCTCTCTCGGCCCTTTCTCTCGTTCCCCGTCGCCTAATCTCTCTCACGCCCTTTCTCTCGTTCCCTGTCGCCTAATCTCTCTCTGCTTAGTTCCTTTCTGTTTTTGTTAGTTGCAACAAATTTGGCTCATTTTCGTTAAGCGGTGAAGAAGGGTTCGTTTGTCGAGATCCGATCTGCAAGGGTTTCGGTTGATCGCTGGAGCTTCTTGTTGCTCTACCAAGGCAAGTGTTTCATTTTGATTCTCTTTGTTTGTTCGATTCTATGTTTCATATTTCTTTCTGTTTGATTCATTTGTCGGTGGTGTTAGTTATTGAGTGAGATAGTTAGCTTAGTTTGTTAATGGTCTAGCTTAGCTTGTGTTAGTCTGCTTTTCTTGATTGTATATATCTGTTAATCATCAATGAGAAAGCACTTTTGCCATTTTGCATATTGTAATAACATCTTTGATCTTTTATTGTTTTGGCTTGAGTTGTCACACATTTTAATCTAAAAGATTCCATATAATCAATTACTAAGCCATTGTTTTCAAAGCTTGATTCTTTGAAGGGTGCTTTATTCGATTTTATGAATGGACCTCGAATTTTGTCTAGCATTCAATTGGTATTGACCTCTCTTGTGCTTAATGAAAATGCTGACAACTACATTTGTTAGTGATAATAAAAGAGTACCTAATTTCTTGACACTTGAAGCAATGGATTATGTTCTGTTCTAAAGAAGACTAGCAGAACTGATGCTGACAGAGAAGAATACCTTGCTATACTCACTAAGAAAGCAACTTCAATTCATATTGTCTAATTGTTAAATTGGAATAACCTGGTGGACTTGTGTTTCAATATGCCTAACCCATATTGACTATTCTCTGTAAATAAGAAATGCATTATGTCTTTATTTTTTAATTAGCATGGTTATTTGTGTTGTCAGGGTCATCAATCAAAGGGAGTACCACCTATTCCAAAGCTTTTATTGCGGAAGAGGAGGTCATTTAAGAGATATCCAAGTAAGTTTGCTAGAATCAATCATCTGTTTCTCTGTTCTAAGAGTTTTTTAGTAGAAAAAATGATTTGCACACACCCATTAGTTGTTTAGTTGATAGTAACAATTTTGATATTAGATATTTGATTTATCTATTATGTATAAAAGTGTGTTTTTTATTGAATAGCCCATATTTGTGCAGTTCAAAAGTCTATCGAGGTTAAATCGGTGATGGAAATAGGTTTTACGTCTTTGGAACCTCGTAAAATAACCAATACTTGTGGAGATTGAGGTTGTGTATTGTGTTAAAATTTTTAGAGTTGTCTGGATTAGCTTGAGTGAAATTGCTTGTATGTATTGTGTATAATATGTGAATTTTGGGGCTGAGTAATATACCAATGTTAGAGAAAGTGGATGTTAAAAATTACGCATGTTAGATGCTTGTTGAATTGATTGAGTAAATTAGAATTATGTATTGGAGTGGAATCTTAGCTAATTTCTCTGATTCAAGCTTCTTTGTCATCTTTAATAGGCCTGGCATAGGAGATAAAGAATTAAGTCACTATTTCAAAAAATAATACAGTATTTACTCATCTGAAACACAAATAATAAAACAACTTCAAAGAAGAAAAGTTTTTCTTCCTAAGAATTATGTAAAATAAAAGGAATATAGGTGTTTGAAAAGACGATTTAATGTGCAGAGAGACACAAAAACATGATGGTTGGAAATGGACTGCTGGAAATGAAGAGGTGATATTGATATCCTTTTCTACCAAAAGGATGGTACCCCTGGTATTCAGTACTTACAGATTCAGACATAAATGCACAATCTGAAAAGAGTATAGTGCTAATTCTGTTGAAGGATATCCCCACTGAAGAAAAAAAAATGAATTAATGACAATCTAGTGTAGAAAAGGAAAATTCATATGTCGATAGTGAGAGAGAATATGCTTGTGTCGTGTGTGTGAGAGAGGGGATGGCGTGAGAGACAGTGGCACGATTGAAAATTATTTTTTTATTTTGATTGAAAATTATTTGATTTCAGTTTAATTGTGAGAGAGAATATGCTTTAATTGTGATTTTTTTAATGAAAATGCTTTAATTGTGATTGTGAATTGTTAGTAGTTTCTTTTTTGACAAATGATATCAGTTTCAAAAGCAATTCAAATTTTCTTACAATTAGTTTCCATTCTGTCCTCATATTGGCGATTTTGAAATATCAGGATTTGCTTTGCGGCTGACTATAGTTTGTGATGTATCAATTGTTGCCCACATTGGTATCATTGATTTGATTTGATGATTGACACTTGATGCTGAGATATTATTTACATGTACAATCCTTTTGTTTTTCCCTAAGTTTGCTAGAATTAATCATCTTTTTCTCTGTTCTAAGAGTTTTTTAGTAGAAAAAATGATTTGCACACACCCATTAGTTGTTTAGTTGATAGTAACAATTTTGATATTGTGATTAAAGGAGCATAACCCTATATTATGATTTACATATTCTTACTTTTTATTGTGATTAAAGGAGCATAACCCTATATTATGAAGTTAGTTATAAATTTTTCTATTGTGATTTACATGCCACTTGTTTTAAATTAGAGAAAAATGGAAGTTCCCGAGCATCGCAAGTGGATGGTTAAAAGGGTTGGTCCTGATAAGAGAAGGGTTACAAATGAATTTATGACAGGGGTTGTCGAGTTTCTTAAGCTTGCTTGTACACAAGAAAGTTACAAAAAAAGAAGAAAGCTGAGATGCCCATGTAAAAAATGCAAGTGTAGGAGGTTTCACATAGTTGACGATGTCAAGACACACCTTTGTAAGAAGGGGTTCATGGATGGTTACTATTATTGGACTAACCACGGTGAAAAAAGGCCTCCGATTCCACCAATGGTTTCAAACAACTCCTATTATGGAAGTAGTGAGGCTCGAGAAGACTTCAATGAGTATGAGCAGATGGTCATGGATGCTGCTGGACCATCTCTTGGTACTTATCTTGAGCAAAATGGATTTCGTTGTGGAGAACAAATGAGGGAAGATCCTAACCCAGAAGCCAAAATTTTTTTTGATATGTTGTCTGTTGCGCAAGCTCCCTTGTAAAACGGTTGTGAAAGCTACTCTGAACTATCAGCTTCAGTGGAAGCTTTAAGTATCAAATCTGACTTCAACAACTCCGAGACTTGTTTTAATCGGTGGGTAGATTTTATCAGAAATGCTTTGCCAGATGACAATCGAATGCCTAAAAACTTCTATCGTGCAAAGAAGTCAGTGGAAAAGCTTGGATTAGGTTGCATAAAGATTCATTGTTGTCCAAATGGATGCATGATTTATTATTATCCTGATGATAAACATCTTCGTAACTGTAAAATATGTAATGAAGATCGTTACAAAAGTGTCATTAGAAATGGTAAGGTTAAAGAAGTTCCTTTGAAAAAGATGTGGTATTTCCCCATTATCCCAAGGCTTCAAAGACTTTATTCTTCGATGCAAACTGCAAGTCAAATGAGATGGCATCGTGAGAATGTGAGAGAGTCAGGTTATTTATCTCATCCATCGGATGGAGAGGCTTGGAAGCATTTCGATGAAAGATACCCTGAATTTGCAATGGATCCTCGGAACGTGAGGTTAGGGTTGTTGTTTATAGATGCCAATTAGAGGTAGAGGGAAAGGTAAAGGTAGAGAAAGAGTTACGTCTCAGCCATCTCAACCACCAAATCCACCTAACCCATCCTTGCAAATACCATCTTCCCAAACTAGACAGGTGCTCACCCCATCTCCACATTCCGAAACTAGACCAACACCCATTATTTCTCAACCTTCACATACTTCCCAAACATTAGCTCCATCTCGTTCTCATTCCCAAACCAGGCCTACACCTGTTACATTACCACCTTCACATACTTCCCCTACATTAGCCCCATCTTATTCTCGTTGCCAAACTAGGCCTACACCAATTACATCACCACCTTTACAAACCGCCTTTACATCCGACGCTACATATGCCCCATCTCCTCATTCCCAAACTGGGACATCTGCAGATATATCACATAATCCTTCCCTCAGCTCGCATGCAAACCCACACACTGAGACATCATCCTTAGCACCAGAAAACATCAGGTGGGGGTCAAAGGATGTAGATGGAAGAATTTGGATCAAATCAGCACCCGAGAATAAGTAATTTTGATTTTATAATGTGATTCATATAGAATGTATATATTTGAAATTGCATCTTACATAATTATTTTTCTTGTACTTTCAGCTTTCACCCAGAATCCGCAGTGAGGGGTGCTATCACAAGAATCTTTAAGGAAAAGTTTGAAGGGGCCTGGACATCTTGGAATAATGTGCATGAAGACATGTTAGATGCGTGGTTTGAGGACTTTGAGGTATTGTTTGACATTATGCATGTATAGCTTTAAGCTTTTAGTTGAATACTGCATTGACCTGTTAATACCACTTTAATCAAAGTATATAGCTTTGTAGCCAAGTATATAGCTTTGTCACCCTTGTTTTATACTGGATAAAAATGAATCAAGAATGGAATTTTGGTATTTCACTTTCTGGTTTAGAGTTCCAGAAAGACATGCTGTTATTCAGATAAAAATGAATCAATAATTTATTCATTTTCTGGTGAAATGGTGGCACTGCTTTTGTTGGAGAAACTGAGTAGTCTATATTGTGATGAGGTTGGGAAGCCAGCTATTTTGTTGTTCCTCTTCACCTGGCCCATGCAACCTATTCTTGGACCTACTAGTGTTGGACTACTTTGATTACAAATGCAAATTTGTCATATTAAAACCATGTTATGAAGCAACATATGGATTGCAATGAAACAGAATTTCTAATGGAGACAATATTACAAATTAACATTAGTAGTCCCGTTATCAAGTACTCATCAATCACAGGTTAGTTAGTTGTCTTGGGTTTAGGTTTCAAGGAAGTGGAGAGATTTGGCAAGGCCTTTTGAAAAAAGTAGTTGAGTTCCATTCTGGAATTTTATTTAGAGTAACAAAAGGTCAAATCCAGTGGATCTTATAACTTCTTTCCATTTTCCCTTTTATAATAAAGGTTATCTTCGTGGATATCTACATCTATGTGCATATATGTATGGATTATGGAGGTAGGTGTTGGTGTCATGGAGGGACCACCTGTGGTGTTAATGGAGAATGATGGAAGATGGGAAACACTGGACAGAGAATTACGTGCGCCAATATATTTTGTTGCTGCATGCATTTTATGATCCCTCCTTTTCATTCTAGCCAAATATAAAAAATTGTTCTAATCCCTCTTACTTTTTTATTTGTTGCTGCATGCACTTTCTACTTTTTATTTTCACTTCCACCATTTGATTTTACTCTACAATTATTTTTTTCTCCAACATCTAAACATCTCACTGTGGAGAATAATTTGTTTTCAATTCAGTCAGATTTGGAGAATAATTTGGGGAAGAAGATCTTTGCATAAGACTTTGAAAGCTCTAGGTCATTAATTAGTTTGGGAAAGAAGGAGACATCCTGTTGTTCATTTAAACATTTACATTTCATTATGATGGCTGGCCAGTGAACATTTTTGTTGTTCATTTTTCATTGCCATTCTCTCTTGGTTATTTTCTTTTTCTGTTCATTCTTTCATTGTATAAATGACTTTTGTTTTGTAGTCAACATACAAATGGCTTGAAAAGGATAAACACAATATCAGAAAGTGCTTTAATAGCAGGGGATCTCTTGCACTTAAAAATGCTTTGTTCAAGGTGCATAGTGGTAAAGATCAAGGTACTTGGATTGGTGAAGACAATTTAGAACAATTAAAGATTCAATGGCAAGAGGAGGGTTGGCAAAAAGTTTCAATGACTAATAAGCAAAACAGACAATCTCAAGATGGCGCCAATGTGTACAGTGGAGGATCTATATCTGCAAGAGAACATGTCAAGAAAATGGTTAGTAATTCTTATTTAGAGCATCACTATTTAATTAAATTCTTACTAACTTGATGTTTGTTTGATATTCTTTTAGAAGGTGGAATTAAATAGGGAACCAACAAATTATGAGCTTTATGAGCGACTTCATAGGCCAAAAGGGAAACCAAATGAGTGGTTCAATGAAAAACAAGCAAAAATAGCTGTATGTATACACTAGCCTTAAAGTAATATATCTTTTAACTAAAAATATATACTAATAACTCTTTTTTCAGGAAATCTACGAAACACAAATGGCTGAGAAACAACTTCAAAGTGGTGAAGGTAGTAGTCAGCAATTTACCCAAGAGTCTGCCAATGGTATATTCTTAGAAGTTGTTGGAGGAATCAACAAAAAAGGACGCATATTTGGATTAGGATCTCAAGCTGCAACTGTTAAAGCATCTTCAAAATCTTTTCCCTCCATCTCTACTGATTTAATATCAACAGAGCAAGTTACTGCAATGGAAGCTAAAATTGAAGCATTAACAGCTGAACTTCAAGAGAAGACTCATGAACAAGAAGCGCTAAAACAAAAGATGGACCAATGGGAGCAAATGTTTGCGAGAGTTAATTGGAAGACTTTACTTATCCCTGCAAGAGAGGATGATAATGACAACAATGAGATGGGTGATGATCCTTTGTGTTGATTAGTTTCATTTACATGTTATTGTTAGATCATATATTATCTTTTATTTTGTGTTATGGATAAGTTTATAGTGTGACTTGCCATAAACATATTCCGAATTTTTTTTTGTAATGCACTTGTTACTTTATGTGATGTCAATATCCTTTTGCATTATAATTTTAAAATTTGTGTTGATTGAAATAGAATGAATTGATCATTTAGTTAGCAAAATGTACTAAAAAAAAAAAATTAGAGACGGAAAACCCAGCCGTCTCTAATGTTAGAGACGGAATTTAGAGACCACCATGGTAAAATAAAAATTTGATAGTTTAGCGACGGAATTGGAGCTCCGTCTCTGTAGAGACGGAAAAAATTCCGTCTCTGTTAGAGATGGACCGTTTCCGTCTCTGTTAGAGACGAAATTGTTATGAAGCCCGAATTTCTAACAGCGACGGAAATTTCATCTTAGAGACGGAAAAATTCCGTCTCTGATTACAGACGGAATTTTTTGTCCGTCGCTAACACCTCTGCGACGCCAAAAACAGCCACGGATTCATTTTCGTCTCTGATTCCGTCGCTAAAGCGATTAGAGACGGAAAATACTCAATTTAGAGACGGATTATGTCCGTTTCTATATTCGATTTTTCTAGTAGTGCCCTGCTGCTGGGAGAGTTCACTCAGTCTACGAAGATACACCCGGTATTTCTGTACCAAAAACCAGACGAAAAAAGCGTTACCTCCTACAAATAATATCATAGATGACATAACCAAAAAAAAGTACGGATAACGTCGATTGCTGAATATTTTTAGTATGATGTTGCATATTAGTATATCATACCTGGAGATGGCTAGCAACGTTTGCCCTAGTGAGCCCTGGAACATTCATCAATTCCAGAATCTTTTGAGGAACAGCCTCTGTATATAAATATCAAATTTCAAAAAATAAGATAAGGCCTTTACATTGTAAATCAATCAATCAATATATTAAATTATATATATATATATATATAATTACATATAAATAAAAAATATATATATATAATTAATAATTATTTTTAATAATAATTTTTCTATTTTTTATTATTTCTTCTTTTATTTTCGGGTAACATATCTAAAAAAAGAATAGAACTATGGATTTTTGCACAATGCATTTTTGTGTTATGAATTAAGTAATTTTGTCAAAATACATTCAGCAAAAAGAAAAAAAAAAGACAAGTAGAAATTACCATAATTTCCCTCTTTAGCACCAAATAAATAAATAAATAAATAAATTACCATAATTCTTCATATTTTGGATTCTGTGGGGAAAAACCTAATTTAGAGATTAAAAAAAAAATTGTAATGCTAAAGCCACCAAAGGATCTTAATTATGTAACATTACTAATATAGTTAAAAACAGATTTTCCTCTTCGTGAACAATCTTGGGGTTATCCCAAATATTGCAACTGAATAGTAGCAAAAGTGTTGATTTGAGGCTTTTAGGACTCTTTGTATGACAGTTCAACAGTAGACATGTTGAATCACAAGGATCGTATTCATATCTTGGAAGTACTGTGATGAATTGTTTTGTCATGTTAGATGAGACATCATGGAAAAGCAACAAAGATGAAAGGGAACATTTTTGCGAAGACATAATTGAGGGACACATACCGTCAATTCCCAGCTGATTCACAGCAGCCATAAACTTTTGATGAAGCTCAACAGACCAAACCACCCGTACACCACCAGATTGCTCCAGATTCTTTCTCTTCCGAACCACATGCTGCCATATATTCTTCAAAGCCTCAATGCTCACAGGTTTAATTAGATAATCACAAGCACCATCCGTCACACCCTTCATTACCACATTCTTTCCGTCATCAGCTGACATCACTGTAAACACATTCACACACAATATATGTCAGTTCATGTCAATGCACTCCAGAAACTGATCCAAACTAATCAAAAGCAATACTTACTAATAACTGGAAGGTCCATCTCCGACCCAATATGTTCCATGAGTTTAAATCCATCCATGTCTGGCATATGCACATCGCTTAAAACGATGTCAAAGCCATTTGTATTCTCTCTTAGAAGTGAGAGTGCAACCTCAGCTCGCTCGCATTTTGTAACTGAAATGGACCCAACCCAACAAGCAAAAACATAATCAAATGAAGAACAAATCTGACACAGTATATTAAAGCTTGAAACTTTTACTTTGGAATCAATTCCAATGGTTTGTAAAAAGCAATTGACAAACGAATCTTTCATCACAGGGTGGAAAGACCAACATCACTTCTTCCAATCTTATAAAACCATATCCAAAGCATGCTTCAAAAGAAAAATAGCCCAAAGAAAGAATCTGAAATCACAGTAGCGTTGAAATGAAAATGAAAATACTCTATCAAACTCCATAACAAAAGGGGTATTGCTAACTAGTATCTGTAAGCGCATAAACTTTAAAAAAGAAGGTAAAGTTGAGTTTTTTATCGCTAATTCATCATAGAAATCAACAAAACGAAGATGAAGAGAGAGAAAAAAGTGTTTTTTTTTCAAGTGGGGGAGAAAGAAACTGATTCACCACCTTCGTAGAGACAATCACGGAGCATCCTTTCAAGGATCATAAGGAACGCGGGGTCATCGTCTACAACGAGTACCCGGAGACCCGCAGGAAACTGGTCGGCGACGGGGTCGCCGGGATTGGAAGCTGAAGTTGAAGCAGAACTGTGGTTTGACATAGACAGATTCATGGTATGGAAGTGAAAACTGAGGAGTTTATGGAGTTTTGTCAAAGGAACAGAGAAAAGGGTAAACGAGTTTTTTATTTTGCAAGCAGATAATATTGTATATTTATATATAAAAAAAATTTAAATTAAATGGGTTGTATTGTAGGTCTGATTCTGAAGCTGAAATCCTGAATGAGTCCTTACGGACAGTTGCACGTTGATGCTGATTGCTGAGTGAGTTCCTTCCTGGCCTACTTTATTAGTTTAATTTTAATTTAGTTTATTATTATCAAAAAATATCAAATCTTTAAAAAATCCGTTATTTAGTCAACTTAATCATAAAAATATTAAATCTTTAAAAAAATCCGTTATTTAGAATTATTTTATTTATTCGAAAATATTTAAAAAAAAAGTTTCAAATCTGTTAAGAAAATATTTTAAATTTGTTTACAGATTTTGATTTTTATATAAATAACCAAAATCATACAAATATATAGATAAATCTACTTTTAATTTTAACTATAAAAAATAAAATACATATATATTTATGGGGAATGCTACAATACACCCACTAGTTTTTATGAAGGTGTATTTTAGCATACTACACCTTTTCATTTGGACCAAAAAGACCAATTCTTATTTTAAAAAATAATTAAATATATGGATATCAAGGTAATTTAACAAGCATTTTCCTGCAAAATTGTTGGAGAGTAATTAACATAATTAATGAAGAGAGACAAAGATGAAGAAAGAGAGGAGGAAAGTGCTTGTTAAATTAACTTGATATCCATATATTTAATTATTTTTTAAAAAAAGAATTGGTCTTTTTGGTCCAAATAAAAAGGTGTAGTATGCTAAAATACACTTTCATAAAAACTAGGGGGTGTATCATAGCATTTCCCTATATTTATATAATTAAAAGATTATATAAATGAATTATTTTGCTAAACATAGGTATTGCGTTTGGGAAGAATAAAAAAAGTAAGGTGAAATTTTTATTATTCTCTAAGAGATTAAAATTGAAAAATGTTTAAAAATATATAATTTTTTAAATAATAAACTAGTAAAAAATTAATAATGTGTTAAACTAGTAAACATTTTAAAAATATTAAATAGAAAAAAATTATCTAAAAAGATATACAAGTATAAAATACAAAAATTATCTATTGAAATAAAAAAGGTAATTGAGGTCTCAATTCATATTTCAAAATCTTTTGTAATGACAGAATAAATGGTAATTGATTTCCAAATTAATTCCAATTCAAAATCTACAACATAACAGTAGATATTAATGCAATAATTAAAATCCGCATTTGCTTTAAATGCATTTATCACAATTTTTTTTTTTAAGTTTACTGAATTCTCGTTGTGATAGAAATCAATTTTTTTTTTGGAGAAATCAAAATTAATACTGATACTGATCTATATAATTATAATATAAAATGGAAAATATTTTAAAAATAAAAAGTTACAAATGGCATGTTATAACAACAATTAACAAAACACCTAAGCAACACATGTCATGCTAATTACAATTCCGTCCGAAAATTATCACAGATGGCATCCCAAGTCAGCATAAACAAAGCAGCCGCAATTTCCAGCTAATATGGCCCGTGCAATTTCAAACATCGTTTTGTAAAAATGGAAACAAACTAAATACCATGATATATATATATATATATATATATATATATATATTTGAAAAGTAATATTTTATTAGTGCTAGGACATGTTATTTTGTGTATAAATTGAAATATTAGGTATATATATATTATATATTTTGTATATATATATATATATATATATATAATATTTTATTCGAACCCGGTTCGACCCCGGTCCGACTCAAAAACCCTGAACCCTAACCCTCTCCGGTTCAATGCCCAATCCAGTTTTAATTTCCTAGCTAAATACCCTTCCTGTCATAAAATTATATACAGAAATTACAACTGTAGTGTTAAATGAGTATAAAACACATGATTTATGTCAATGATATATCAAAACGGAAATGCTTATTATGTTACCTTAACCAGACCGAAATATGGACCAGGTTTACGTTGTCTATATTCTACAGATTTTTCATTTTAAACTACTATTTACATAACATAATAGAAAAGGAAACAATATTAATATTAATAATAGATTCACTGCATTTTTTTATGAAATTAACCATACATAATCACATCATCATTGCGATCTTTGAAATGAAATTAACTAGACAGGTGAACAAAGACGCATAACGAATCCTATTGGTCTATAATAGAATACCAGATTCATCCTATCTCAAAAAAAATTCCATTTACAAAACGTGTGAATTAAAAACATGTGTCCATTACAATTATACATCAGTCAAACATAGTAATCAATGATCATTAATACCATTATAATATTTTAGACTAAAATACCAGGTGAATAAGGTTTTTTTTTTGCCAGAAGAAAAGTTACGTCATATCATTAATAATCAAAATCGTAATATAATTGGTATCTTCATTACAACTTTGAAAGCTAGCCATATATGTATCCACCTTTACTAAAGTATGAGCAACTACATGGGCTTTCCTCCTAGAAAACTCTACCAAAGAGTTTAAAAACTGTGAAAATAAACGACTCATATAATGTAAAATAAAAGCCCTATATTCAACATGGTTCTCGTTATTTTTTTATATCATCCACGACATGCTTTGAATCCAACTTGATGCTCATTTTGGTTGGAACAAGGTCAATTGTCCATTGAATAGCATATAGCAGACCTAGGACTTTCCTTTCATGAACTTGGAGTCTTTAAGAGTAACTATAAGATTTGGCTTTCAAGAAACTTTCTCTCTCATCACACATGAACCAAGGCCCCCACCAATTGCTAGTTTGTTGGGATTTGGTGCAATCCGCAAGAAAGGCTCAATGCACCGTAAATAGTATTTTTTTAATTTTATTAGCATAAACTAAAAATTCAAGAAAAGGAAAAAAGATAAAACAATAAAAAGCATCCGACCAGTAGCACCGAACGAGGTAGATAAAGATAGAAACTGCTCACAGATTACCCAAATCTCGACAGTTCCAACTTAGACTATTCAAGGGTCGTGGGAGGCCTGGAACCAGGACCCACCGTTAAAAAATACTCATTACCATAGCCATTGTTGTTGTTATTGTTCCCTTTGCTTGACATCACATCATCTTCAGTTTGGTTTCCACCATACACAGCAATGTCCATATTTTCGTTTTTTTCTTCGGCATCTGGAAGGAATGCTCATAGAAGCATCTATTATTTTTTTATTTTTTATTTTTTCTCCGGTTGATCATCCATTGCATTCAACATTGTGTCATAAGTGACACCTAATGGAATTCGTGGGACCGCTTCCAAAAGTCTCGCCTTTGACCCATTATTGGTCACAATTTGCATTAAAGAGGTTGCCCCTTTTTTACTTCTTTTTTATTCCCTTCCCTAGACTTCCGCGATTCATCAAAACCTTGAGATAAATGACTTGTAACGGGCTCAGCAGAAGACGATTTTGTTGCCGAAAATATGAACGTAGCTTCTTTGCCGTGCGCCGTTTCAGATGATTTGGGATTATTTCCTTTAAAGCCAGTAAATGCAGATCCGCAATATTAATATTGCCATTATGACTCATACCAGCTATGCCTAATACTTACTTCTGCATTACGTAATGCATAAAAAAAAAATTCATTGACACAAATTTCATTAATTTCGTTAATTCAGGACTAATTTACACTCTCTTTAAATTCAGAGATTAGAAAGTAAAAAAATGCTTTTAGCGATTAATTTTCTATTTTCTATTTACTATCCCTGTTTTCCCCTTTGAAGTGTATATAAAAGTGGTACCAACGGGGGTTGTGTCTAGCGGAAGGGCTAGTCCCTCACAACGTGGTGAACTAATGTTCGAATCTCCACTGAGAGAAGTTTCCATATTTAGTACCTGATGCGTCTCGAACAAGGATTGTCTCCATTGGAAGAGACATGTGGGAAACTTAAAAAAAAAAGGTGGTGACTCATGAGCCCATTCATCATCATGTGAGTCTGAGCAGAGATCACTCACTCCTATCCTTGGATTTCTTTATTTTTTATTTAGGAGCCTAGCAGGTAACCCATTGATTCTAATTGATTCTAATTAATTACAATGAGGTAAATGTCAACGACTTCAGCCAAAATTTTATTCTTCATTCAAAATCTATAAACTTTCCTTGCTTCTTCTCTATTGGTCGGTATATAGATATTGCTTACCGATAGAATTATAAAAATAATAAAGTAGAGCCATTTTTCAAGTCCACTTTCTCCATTTTTTTTTTTTGGTTACAAACGAGAAAGTCCACTTTCTACTGGACAATATTCTTAATTTTTTTTTGGTTACATAATATTCTTAATTATTCTATTAAAAAACCACATGGATATTAACATGAGAATAAGTCATTGCCCTTGACAAAAATAGACTGAAAACCCCTTAAGGACAAAAAAAAAATTATCCATTACTGAGGGGAAGAGATTAGTCAACTTGAAGCAATAATTTATAATATTTTTACGAGGGTGTGAAGAACATTGAGTTCGAAAAATAAGGTGATTTGATGCTCACTGAGTCACAAAATAAATAAAACAAACACATGAGTCATCACAAATTTACATGTTAAAATTGATGGAAAGGACCTGTTCCATCGCATTGTTTATCTCAATAAAAAAAAATAAGCAAACATGAAACACGGGAAATATATCAGGAAAATTCAGTTTTAGTCCCTGTAAAAATATTATCAAGTATTTTTTATTTAAGAAATTAAGTTTTCGTTTTCTTTTAATATAACATATAAAACATGAAACACGGGATGTACATTTAAAATAAAACACAGAAAAATTACATCCAACACATGGGGATAAGACGAAGAAAATATTAAAAGGGCAGAAAATAATATTAAAGACGCAGCTGAGGATTAACAGATTAAACCATGACATTCAAATTGGGAATTTGCACACAATTGCATACTGTTTTGCGGAGAGAAGTGTTTAAAGGCAACATGCAATTAACTTTGACTTTCACTAAATCTTAATCGAATTTAATCTCATGGTGTTAACTTCTTCTAATCTTAACTCCAACCTATAAAAAAAACTCCAACCTATAAAACCAGAAATTAATACCCTAAGTCCACAAATATTGATAGGTTAATTTTTTTTGACTGAAATTTTATCAAAATCATATTTATTAAACATAACACAAATAGGTTAATTTAAGAATATATTTAGAATTATCACTAAGCATCACATATGAAGTCTTATATATTCGTACCCTGATGCATGACATGTGCATCAAATGATCTATTTTATTATATTTGACAATTTAAGTATTCAAAAATTGTTATTTTATGCTAAAAATTGTTATACTTTGTGATGCATTATTAAAGAGAAACAAACTTTATATAATCAAACACTAAACTTTTAGCATAATATTTTACATTGTATAAAGTATATTATTTTTTTAATAAATTTTTAAATGATAATATATGTCTGTGCACGCCATGGGTCTAACACACTAGTATTATACAAATTGAATCTAAATATCAATCAAATAAAGAAACATTTAAAATTAAAACTATAACCAATTCGAATTATTTATTTTCACAACAAATATTTCTGTCATTAATTTAAATGTTGCAATTCTAATTTCAAATATGTAATACCTCCGGTCTCAAATATAAGCAAAAGTTAAAGTGTATTTGGTTTAAATTTGATCCAAATATATTTTGACTTTTATTTATATTTGAAACCGGAGGGAGCACTACAACAAAAATAGGTAATAAACAACGCTTATTTTAGCCTTAAACAGCGCTTAAAAGGCGCTGCTTATTTAGCCGCTGCTGATTGTTATTAAAAAAAACAGCATTTTTGAAGCGCTACTAAAAATTGACAATAAACAGTGCTTCCTTAAGGAAGTGCTGTTTATTGATGCTGAAAACTGACAATAAACAGCGCTTCCTTTATTGTCAGTTTTCAGCATCAACAAATTTTAGGGAGCGTTGTTTATTGCCCCTCTTTTTTTTCCTGCTTTTATGTATATATGATGAAGGACGACGATTGGGAAATTAACTTTCTGAGAAATACCCATTCAAATTTAAATTGAAAATGTTAACACTAATAACCAAATCTATGGATGATATTACTAAAAACATATAAGACAAAGCATCTGCCCGTGAATACAGAGCCAAATCTTCACAAATTTTAGGGTTCTTCAATAAGCTAGAGAACAAAAAATACAAGAAAAAATGAGAATAATTCCACATCGAAGCAGAATGAAGCAACGATGAACCGAAAATACAAGAAAAAATGAGAATAATTCCTAGATCTAAAATGTATATTTTTTTGGAGTACTCTCTTGCTCTAAAAATTTTCCTTCTCCATTTTGCTTCAGTCTTCTCCCTTTTTTGTTCTCCAGAATCGCTTCCCTTGTTTTTGATGGCTTGCATCTCCTTTTATAGCCACCAAATCGAAAAAAAACAAAACCAAAATCAAACACACCAGATTGAAACAAAACAAACCAGATCGAACCAGATCTAGACGAAATCCGGTGCGACATCAACCAGATCGAATCAGATCCTTGAAAGGGCACCTCCTCTTCTTCTTGCTGCAAAAAGAACAAGTCAATCGAACCCCTAACGGTGAAGCCGAACCAATAACGGTGAAGGAGAACCAGCCACGGTGAAGCAGAAACGCGACCGGCGAAGCAGAACCATCAACGGTGAAGGAGAATAGCAACGGTGAAGCAGAACCACGGCGCGGCGAGAGAGAGAGAGAGAGGTGTGCAACGCTATGTGAAACGCAAGCTATGGTTTTGTGAACAGAGAGAAAATTAAAGAGCGGTGTTCGCTGAATTTATTAATTTGCTGAGGACCAAAATCAGCGCTTCAAATGGGAAGCGTTGTTTATTGTTTTAGTACAATTTTAAACAGCGCTTCTCCACTTAAGCGCTATTTATTATTGTTAGACCAAAATCAACATTTTTCTCTATTAAGCGTTGTTTATTGTTTTAATACAACTTTAAACAACATTTTTTCACTTAAGCATTGTTTATTCCTCTATACCTTAAACAATGTTTCGTGTTCTGAAACACTGTTTATTAGCTAAAGCAGCATTTTTTTTAAGCGCTGATTAAAGTGGCTTTGTCTTTTACACATTCTGTTGTAGTGTAACTATGTAATATAGTCGAAACTGATTCTTTAGAATGTTCCTCGGGTATGCATCATTGTCAGTGACATCATCATTGATGTCTCTCTGTTTGACTCTTTTTTTGTTGGTATATTTGACTCTTTCTAATCCGGTAGAGTTTTTTCATCTTATGTGTTCTGTCCATTTTCTATGTTTTTTATTTACTCTTTTTTTTTCATTTCTCTAATTCTTTAATTTTTTTTATGATCATCCCTTCCTTACAATGCTCAAGGCCACCGGTGCAGGCATTTCTTCATCCAACTCATCCCAGGCTCTGAAACCTGCACTAACATCTTCTGTAATGTTGGCCTCAGTCGCTTGGAAAACTTTGCCCCAGTGACTTCCTTCAAAAGATGGTGTAAGGTTGGTCGTATATGTTACAGGGTTAATGGAAGATGGAGCACAAGAAGAAGATATATCTCTTAACATGTAGTAGTATTTCATTGTGGATTCCTTTCATCCAGCCAACCTTTATTGTGCACTACTAGAAAAATATTTTTTAGCGACGAAATTTAGAGAGGGGAGCAATTCCCTCACTAATAGTGACGACTTTAGCGACAGATGGTTTAATTATATAGTCCAATCGATATTATGCTATTTAGCGATGGATTTTGTGACAGACTTTTCCCTCACCAAAAATTCCGTCAAAATGTCGTTGCAAAAGAAAATTAAAAATTTTAGAGAGGGATTTTGTGACGGAATTTATCCCTCTCTAAAGTTTCCGTCACAAATTTCGTCACAAAAGAAAATGAAACAATTTGGAGAGGGATTTTACAACAGAATTTATCCTTTTCTAACATTTCTGTCACAAAAGTTGTCACTAATTTAGGATCATACATTTTGTGAGGGATCTTAAATTCATTTTTTAGCGTGGGACTTTTTCCATCGCTAATAATTTTTTTGGAAATCCTTTTTTCATTATCTTGAAGCTTGTTGTAGCAATACTAATGATATAATAATTGATGGATTTTAAAAAGAAATAAATAATAATAAAAATAACTTGATGAATTAAAAGGGGAGGGTTTATCTCACGGGTTTCATTTTGGAAGAAAGAAAGGAAAGTACATCAAGAGGAGAGAAAAGGGAGGGCAGTCGCGAGAAAGAAGAAGGTGAGGAGAAGGTGACCGACGCCCGTCCTTGGCCCTGCGTGGCCATTAAGAATGACTGCAGCGAAGTCGCGAGAGGAAAAAGGGGAGAGGCGCGAAAAGGAGAGATTGAGAGGGAGAGGGGTGGTGCGCGAACACGAAGGAGCGCGAGAGGAGAGAGATGGCGCGCAACCATCGGTGATTTCGGCCAAGACAACTAGCCACAGTTAAGGAGAAAGCGAACTAGAGAGGGAGGTTGCAAAATGATGGGACACGAGCAACGACTTCCATTTATTCCGGTGAGGTGAGCTTCGTTCTTAGTTTTTCGACTGGATGTACACTCATTTCTCTTTAGATCGTGCGCTAACTCATATTGTTTTGCCAGAATCACCGATTAAGCACCGTCGTCACTGTGCAGTATCGTTGTCGCCGTGCCCGACTCGCTCAACCACTGTCGACTTTTTCTTTGCTCTAGGCGAGTCTTTCTCTCTCAATTTCATCTCAGGTTTAGTTTTCCCCAATTTCCCCCCAAAAACCCTAACCCCAAATCTCTTCCTAATCCCTCATTTTTTTTATTGATACGAAAATTTCATTAATGAGGTTAGGTAATTTTACTAATTTTACTGATTATTTGGGTTGTTGATTGATTGGAGCGGGAGGCTTCTATTCTCATTCTGGTCGTGCTTATCTCAGGAGGATGAAGGAAAAATTTGTTTGCTTCTTTTAATTTTGTTGAGGGTGAGTGCGAATTTCAATTTGGATTATTCAACTTCTCTCTTACTTTTGTTATGCTTGGTACTGACTTGTTAGCTTTGTGAGATTGTGGTTACTGTTGCTCTTACAATTTTATGTGTGTTGATCAACTAGTTAATTTTTATTGGAGCATTGCTATTTAGTACAAACGATTTTTATCTACTAATTGCAAGAATATACACCTGCTATCTTTGAGAAAAAAAGAAAAAGAATATGTGTCTATGATTTACTTTGTTACTCTAATGAATCTAGTTGGCAAACATCATACTTAGATTTGTGTTTTTTTGTCTAGTTTTTAGAGGGGCTAGATTTGGATTCATAATCCGTCACTAATAGAGAGGGATTAGATCCTTCACTGTTAGTGAGAGAACAAATCCGTTGCTAATAGCGAGGGAATGAATCTATCACTAATAGAGAAGGATTAGATTCCTCACTATTAGCGACGAAAAATGCGATTTTTCCTTTGATTTGTGCCTATTCCTTAGTGACGAATTATTATGGAATTGTGAGGGAGATTTTTCGTTACAAATTGCGACAGATCTTGATTTTTCTCGCTAAAGTTTTTGCGATGCCAAATTCAGTTACAAATTCGGCTCCGTTACAAATTCCGTCGTTGATTCGGTTTGTGATGGACTTTTGTATGTCTAGCGAGAGATTTTGTCCCTCTCTAAAATCAGTTTTTCTAGTACTGTGAATGATTCATGTTGTGATTTTTATATGAATTGATGGCTTCAAATATGTTGAAGTCTGTGTTAGTATTTTGATGGATTTTTACATGGAAGACTATAAGTATTTGTTTACTGGAATTTTTGGTTGGACAAGAAATTGTCTAATAAATCCAAAATAAAACAAATAATTTTTCAAACGATTGTAAATTCTACAAGTTACGCGGTAATCTCGTCAAATAACAGGTTTTATGTCTAAACTCAGTGGTTCGTCAAGAAATTAACTTAGTCAATTGAGACCAAGGATTTTGTCAGAATCACTGTGAGACTCAACTTAGCAATGCTGCCAAGGATTCTCGCCAAGTGGACGATTACAGAAATTGTGAAAGAAAATGGTTTTAATGAAAGTTTGAGAAATGGAAATGTGATATAACATGAAGTTGAAAACGAATAACACACAATGGGATTTTTTATGGATTTTTGATATTTTGAAAGACTTAAAGTAAATGAAAAAAGCGAGTAAAATTGGAAGGAAAGTAAATTGCATGAAATTAAAAAGAAGTTTAAAACAAAAATGCAGAAAGTTTAAAGAGTACAGGAATGTAAAGATTGCATAAACTTAAATGCAAAAAAGTAAAAGTGCTAGAATATAAAGTGCATGAAAGTAAAATAGACGAAGAAGTAAATGACTTGGAATGTAAAATTGCATTGAATTAAAAGGGTGGAAGGAGTACTTGATCTCAATCTGTGAGTCTACGATGTGTGAGACGTTGAGAAATTAACTAAGTATTCAACCCTGATTACATTGTTCGACCCGCTATTTATAGAAAAATTTGGAAATAACTAACTGCTTATCTGGTTGACACGTATATGGTAGTTGAGCCTGCGTGTCTTGCAGTTACATTAAGCTAACTCTATTCGACATGTCCTAACTTAGACAAAATCTAACTATCACTGGCAAGCGTTGAACCAATCTTGACAGGTCTTTGTTACCTTCGACGATTCTCCAATCACCAAGATAGGTCAATTCGACCATAACTTAGCACATTATCACAAAAGTTTACCAAGTCCCCAAGACTTAGTTATTCCAATGAATTAGCAAATACTTCGACGGAATCAAATTCATGCGTCTAGTCGAAGCATGCCAATTTAACCTTCGACTATGGCTTATGAACTTAGCCATTTTCGCGCTTGCTTCCAGTTTTCGACCAAGTCTTCAAACCTGTTCGACGAAACTTTCCCATTGGTCTTCCGCCAACATAACTTATCTAAAACCAAAATATATTTTGGCACCCAACAATATAGTCTTTTTTTGGTATATTTTTAATTTGTTAGCTTCGCTAATATATCGCTAGTAATTCCTATATGGATTTTCATCTACTAACCATCACTTTTCAATCCTCTGCAATTTCCATTTTCATAGATAATCAACGTTATCGGGTATACATAGATCTTTGTTCGCTACCAGGGGATTCAAGTTTAGACTCATGAGACAAAGGGTAACCAGGATTTTAATGTCCTTATTCTAGAGGCACTCACCAACAACAATTATCTTAAAGTGGACATTGATGTGACATTTACTTTTCAGCATAAATGAGGAAATAGTGAATATATCTTATCTAATAAGAAGCAAAATCATAATATTTTATACTCAAAATACCCCAATAATTTAGACAAATTTGAGTACTAACAACATCTCCACACTTAAGCTTTGCTTGTCCTCAAGCAAACTACTTGGATAATCATAGGAAAAATTATTTTTACTGACCAGGGGCATAGATAAGTTACATGACAATAGAGCAATATCATAAGAATTGCTAAGTAATAGAATGCTCAATATTAGAGATGCAAGTTCAACAAGTTCACCAACTCTATGATTTATAAGTCACTCTTCTCACTACTCTTAAAGTGTTTGAAGATGTAGTCATTAACGCTCAAATTTTCTCAAAGAAGTGACATTGCCAAAAGCTTATACATTGACCAAAACTCTACTATTAAAATACACCTATTATGCAACATGAGGGGAACGAGGTCTTTTACAGGATGTAATGAGGCCAAGATAATAATGCTAGGTGGGATAAAACGAAAGAAAAGGTCATGCAAAATGTTAGAGCCAAATTAACCAAACAAGTAACATTTTTCTTTGTAACTGTAAAGAGCAGGTAATGATCCCTCTAATATTCATCATCATTTTTTTCCTAATGATTTCTTGAAGGCTATACTATTTTTCTTTCTTTCTTTCTTTCTTTCTTTCTTTCTCTTGTTTTTTTTCCCTTTCCTTTCATCCTTTGATGCTCTTTGTGCAACAATTTAACAACTTAATAATTCTAGGAGAGGAAAGTATTTTGCTAAAATTTCCTTGTTCCCAAAATTAAAGCTTGCTAGATTCTTAGGTGAGTAATGACGACGATAACGACAGAAACAAAGTGGTTTTATACCAGCACTTAAAAGCATTTTCAGGGTAAAACAAGAAAGAGCTATATCTTTTAGTTGAAAATACCAAAATGGCCATTATTCCTTTAATAATTTACCAAATTAACATATTTAATATTAATATATTTATGTCATTTCACACACACATATATTTTCCTTTCTTCTTATTTTCTACACAACCAAACAAGAGAATACAAAAGTTTTGGCTTTCTTCCATTTCATTTTCTCTCCTAGGAAACAGTTGAAAAAAATTTATTTTCTACTCATTTTCTTTCGAGTGCAGATCCTCTACTACTAAATTCTCTACAATACTCTCTCAAACTCTCTATCTTTCACTTACGTCTCTTCTCGCTTTCCATTATCTCTCTATTTTTTTCTCCATATTTTCTCTCCTACCAGCCTTGTATTTTCTACTACAAATACAATAGAGTAGCAGATGATCCAAACACTTTTCTTTCCTTTCACTTTAATCTCTCATTTTCTTTTTGAAACCAAACAAAACCCAAGTGTGAGACCACCTACAATTTTGTTGTTTTTCTCAACTTTAAATTTGAAGCTGACACTTATGGCGTTAAAGATGATAACAAGTACTACATCAATGTCATCACTCTAACATAGTTCATTAAACATGCCCAACGAAGAAAGCAAATTACCATGATATAACCTTTTGAGCCAATGAAGGTTGGTCCAGTTGGTAAGGATTCAGACTCATATCTCACAAGGACGTAAAATTGAATCCCGCGATGTGAGGACCTAGTTGGTGGGTAATATGTAAGTACCTCTGTAAGCGCTCGAAGTGCCTTAAGGCTTTCCCTTACTCTGGTGAGCCCCTGGGACCCAACTCACCTAAACAATTCATCATAAAATAAATAATATAACCTTTTGACATAACTTTCAAATAAAATAGGGTTTCTGGTATTCTTCAAAATATTATACTACCTTTCTAAATTGTAGTAAATACTAAAGAAAACTATAATAGGTAACTTTGACGGGTCACCCAATAAATCCAACTATTACTAGCAAATTCATCGCTTTTGAAGAGTAAAAAGTACAAATTGAAAAATAGTGAATTGAGGTTAGGATAAAGCTTTTCATTCCCAAGGAGACATCTCAGTTGGTGAGTTGAGAGACACTTAAGAAATTGAACTAGGAGTTCTGGGTTTGAACCCCGGAAACTAACATAACTGCAGATTTACTAATATTTGCCCTTCAAATAAAAAGGATGAAGCACTTTATGAGTGCTAAATGGGTGAAGCACTACAAGTCGATGTTTGCAGCTTCTTTTAATTTTTAGAGATTGCTATCAGATGAGGCAACTCACATGTATAACACTAGTCTCTTTTATTCTTCTGCTCAAGTAGCTCTTCACCAGTTCCTGACTTTTCAACCTTAGTTTTCCATGCCAATGTTATTTGTTGCATTCAAACTCAGAACCAAAATATTTCTCAGGTAGCTCTCTTCCTATGCTTGATATTGAAAAGCTGCGAACGGCCTATTTACCTAAGTTGTATTCAATAAAGTATTTTCAATAATTTAATGTTTAATTCCGTAAATGTGATGATGTGATATTCTTTACAACATGAAAATGATTTGTAGAAACTCATATTTTCCAGAAACAAACTACTATTTTCGCATATATTCTTTAACAACGCTTTTGGGGTAAAGGGTGCCATCGTACCTCCCAAGATAAGATGCTGACACCAGGCTATTGTACCTATGAAAATCATGACATGCTGGTTGTCTCGAGCCCCACCCACATTGGCTTCATTGCCCAAAAACCACTAACCATCCATCGTAACCACCGATGTCAAACTCTTGGCCAATGAAATCTGGCAAGGAGTGTACTAAGGGAAACTTTAGCGGTGGTGCCTTATTTTAGTTTACCGTAATTTAGCAAACGTGGCAGGTCAATTTTAGTTTACGTGTTGTTAGAAGTAAATGGTAAAATGTGTATTGTATTGACAAATTAACAGTATATATACAGCTCAGAATCTGTAAACTAACTCAACTAAGCTGTACACTAACTAACTATCTCTAGTTACATAACAAACTATGGTTATCTATTCTAATAGCCCCCCACAAACTGAGCCAGGGTGATAAATATCCAGCATGCTCAGTTTGAACAGAAAAGAATTAAAAACAGATAGCTGTAAAGCTTTTGTGTGTATGTCTGCAAGCTGGTTAGCAAAAGAAATGGGGAATAACCGGATGACACCTTCTTGAAACTTGTCACGCACTAAGTGACACTCAATTCCTATGTGCTTCGTCCTTTCGTTAAATGTAGGATTTTGAGTAATGGCAATTGCAGATTTGTTATCACAATAAACATTAACTGGAATGGCAGGACAGTGGCCTAAATCAGTGAGCAGATACAGAATCCATTGCACCTCATGAATGGTAAAGGCAAGAGCTTTATATTCTGCTTCCGAGCTTGAGCAAGAAATGGTTGCTTGTTTCTTAGATTTCCAGGAAGCCAAAGAGGGACCAAGAAAGATAGAGAAGCCCGTAATAGATCTGCGAGTATCTGGGCAGGCAGCCCAGTTAGAATCACTAAAAGTAGACAAGCATAAATCTGAAGTGGATGAGAAGAGAAGCCCATTTCCTGGATAGCCTTTTATATACTGCAGTACTCTAACAACTGCCTCTTGGTGTGCTCAGTAGGTGCAGAAACGAATTGACTTAAACGATTGACAGCAAAAGCAAGATCCGGTCTTGTATTTGTCAAATAAATCAAGCGACCAATCAGCCTGCGGTAGGAAGAGGGATCAGGATGAGAAGGACTTCCAGTGGCCGAAAGCTTTAAGTTTGGAATCATGGGAGTTGAAACTGGTTTGCATGCTAGATGGTATGCATCATCCAACAGTTCAAGAGCATATTTCCTTTGAGTGAGAGTAATGCCTTTGGTTGACCAAGTTGTTTCAAGACCCAAGAAAAATTTAAGGGAACCGAGATCTTTGATGCAGAATTGACTTTGTAAATGAGCCTTTACTGCTGAAATCTCATGAAGATCATTGCCTGCCAAAACAATATCATCAACATATACAAGCAAAATAGTGATGTGATAAATCTTCATCATATGTGAATTTAGAGTGCTTAATTGAATTAAATACATGAGGAATTGAGAGAGTTAAATATATATTGAGCTTAAACTTTGGAATTCTTTGCACTTGGTTGATTGATTGCATATTTTAACTTCTACATTATTCTCATGTATGTTGCACTTGATTTGCTAGGAATGGAAACAAAACCAAAAGAAGTTACTCTCAAGAACTCAATTAAAGGCAAAGAAGAGGATTCATGAGAGCTTAAGATTCGAAGGCATCCGAATACACGAAAAAAGCCAAGTTTTGGAGCAATGCGCGTGACGCGCTGCTGCAGGCAAAGGAGTGTGCGTGACGCACATTTTTGGAGTTTGGGCTCTGTCTTCAAATGCGCGTGACACGCACTGGTCATCATGTATTTGCGCGTGACGCGCATCAGTGTCTTCTGCTAACCGACTCTGTGCGCGTGGCGCGCAACTGTGATGCGCATGACGCGCACTATGCTGCAGAATTCATTTAAATAGATAGTTGTTCACTTTTTGAAGCATCTTGGTCTTTTCTGAAACCAAAAACACCGTGGACAAAGACAAGGAGTACTAGGGTTCCATTTTTCTTCATCTTCAAGGAGGATTCAATCTTGGGAACAAGGTTTGGATCATCAATGGAGTTTTCTTCTTCCATATGTTTGTTTTTCTCTTTCATTACTATGAGTAGCTGAATTTCTTAGATTAGGATGAGATGAATCATGTTCAAAATCTTATGTAGTTAGTTCTCTTATATTAATACAAGTATATGTTATGTAATTTGAGTTTCCAATCTCTATACTTCATGCTTTTCAATATTTGATCACTATTGCATTGATTTTATGTTTTTCATCTTGATTGGAAAATAGGATGAATGAACTTGAACTGAGATTAGTAACCATAATCGTGATGATTATAGGAATATAACTTGTGGTTATGTATTCTAATGAATCACTGTTCTTATTGCTTAGTCTAATCATTAATCACCTAAGGGATTAGGGGTTGTGGTTAGAATAAAGGGTTTATGAGGCAAGGGATTGTCCTTAAGCTGATTCAGTTGATTCGAACTTCAATTTATATGAAATTACTTAAGTTAATGATGAACTAGTTACATAAGAGTGGGTACAAGAGGATTCAACCCCTAGTCATTTTTACCAATTGATAGTTCACTTCCATCTTTAATTTTACTTGTTCAAAGTTACAATTGCAATCAAAATATCCAAATCATTCTCGTTCAAAGTAATTACACACTTGTTTTCGTTGATAAACGTCATAATCCCTGTGGAGACGATACTCTATTCATTACTATATTACTTGTTGCGATTGGTGCACTTGCCTTAAAAAGTAGTGTATTAAATTACGCTAACATGATGTTAGAGGAAGAATTCTTGACAAACAAGCTGTAATTCGATTTGGATTGAATGTAGCCAAGCTGTAAAAGTGCGGTGGTTAATTTAGAATTCCACTGGAGACTCGCTTGCTTAAGCCCATAAAGAGACTTAGGTAGTTTGTAAACTTGATTGGGTTTAGAAGTCTTGAATCCTTGAGGAATTATCATGTACACCTCCTCATTTATTCCATGAAGAAAGGCATTGTTAACATCCAATTAGTGTAGAAACCAATTTTTTGCAGCAGCAAGAGGCAAGAGCAAGGACCAACCTCACAGTTGTCATCTTGACAACCGGAGAAAAACTCTCAAAATAATCACTTCCCTCCCTTTGAGTGTAACCCTTGGCTACAAGCCTTGCCTTATACCTTTCAATGCTACCATCAGATTTGCGTTTGACTTTATAAGCCCATTTACACCAAATGGGTTGCTTACCCATGGGTAAATCAATGATCTCCCAAGTATGATTTTGCTTTAAAGCAGCTATTTCTTGGTCCATAGCTTGCTACCAACAAGTAGATTTTGCTGCTTGCCTATAGATTTTGGGCTCAGGAACAATGGAAATTGTAAGGGAAAAGGTTTTCTAAGATGGAGATAAAGAACCATAGGAAAGAAAATTAGAAAGAGGAAATGAAATACCTAAGGAATGGCTTGTTGGTAACTGTTGACTTTGAACTATATTGCAGTGATAATCCCTAAGGTAATTTAGTGGGTGTTTAACCTGTGTGGAAACTCTAACCGGAACTGTTTCTGGTTGTGTTTCCCGAGGAACTGTGTCAGAAACAAATGCTGAAATAGAATCGAAAACTGTGTTTTCAGAAGAGAAAGACTCACCAGTAGAAACAAGGATTGAGGGAATTGAAATAGGTGTCAAATCAGTGGTATTATGAAATTTAGGAAGACAAACAGGAAAATTATCAATGTGAAAAAGTGATTGAGTAGATTTTGGAAAAGGAAACATTGTCTCATAAAACAAGACATGTCTAGAAATGAAAGTCTCCCTGTTATGAAGATCAAAAAGAATAAAACCTTTGACACCTTCCTTATGGCCTAAATAGATGCATTTTCTGGCCCTAGGATGAATTTTTTTTTCTTTGAGCAGTAAGAGTAGAAGCATAACATAGGGAACCAAAAACCTTTAGATGGGAGAAATCTGGTTGCTTATTATATAAAGCAAAGAAAGGTGAATTGTTGTGGAGTTTTGGAGTTGGAAGAAGGTTAATAAGATGGACAGAGTGTGAAATGGCATAAGACCAAAAAGAAATTGGGAGACTGCCTTGGAACATGAGAGCTTTAGACACATTTAGGATGTGTTGGTGTTTCAGTTCAGCCACCCCATTTTGTTGGGGTGTTTCAGCACATGTGATGTGATGAACAATCCCTTTGGTTTTGTAAAAAGAATCAAACAGGAATTCTTATCCATTATCAGTCCTAATGGCTCTAATTTTTGTATAAAATTGAGTTTCAACTAGATTTGCAAAATGAATTATGCATGGCCTAGTTTCGGATTTAGATTTCATTAACCTAATCCACGTAAACTTTGACTTATTATCAACAATAGTTAAAAAGTATCTGTGGCCATTGATGGATAGGGTCTCATATGGACCCCATATATCAACATGAATGAGATAAAAAATAGAGGCAGAAACAGAGGAACTAAGAGGAAAGGGAATTTTTTTTTGTTTAGCAAAATGACAAGTGTTACATACATGTGGAAAAGAATGAGATGTAATGGACATTTTATTCAAAACAACATTGTAACTTGGTATGGAAGGGTGCCCTAATCTATAGTGCCAAATCTCAGAATCTGAAATGGAATGATTTACAAGTATTATTGACAGAATGTAAAACATTCAATGAAATAGAGGAAGTATTGGGAAGTAACACTTCATATAGTCCATGAGCAGTCCTAGCTTTGCCAATCATCCTCAAGGAGTTCAATTCCTGTACAAGGCAGTGATCATGAAAAAAAGAAACAAAAGAAGAGGAATGATCAGCAAGTTTGGTGACAGAAATCAAGTTAAAAGCAAAATTGGGAATGTATAGGACATCAAAAAAAGTGAGGGTTTTAGTAAGATGAACTGTGCCTCTAATATTTGCAATGGTATTCTGACCATTAGGAAGGGAAATAGGGATGGGATTGATAATCCTATAAGTGCTAAAAAAATGTAAAGAAGAAGATATGTGGTCGGTTGCCCCTGAATCTACGATCCAGGGTGTGTGTCTAGTACCTGGAGTAGAAACCGAGGCTACATTGTGAGTGCTAACAAGATTGGAAGAAAAAGGAGGCAAAGCAGCAGCTTGTGCAGTTGACATCATAGTCATAAGACTTTGAATTTGCTCTTGAGTAAAACCAGACAGGGAAGTTAAAGTAGGAGAAGACTTTGCAACAGTTGGAGTAGGAGAAGACTTTGCAACATCATTTGCAGAAGTATTAGTCACATTGATAGCTTTCTTGGACTTGAAACTAAGAGGAAATCCATGCTTGAGGAAACATCTATCCACCGTGTGATTGAGTCTACCACAATGAGTGCATTGCCTTTGATTACCAGACTTTGCATTATAGTTCTTGCGATAGGTTCCCTGCTGTGTGTGATCTGTATTTGGCTTAGCAGAGACAACCAGAACATTTGGAGTAGGAAGCAGAGGAGTCTGGATCTGGCGCTCCTGTTGTATTACCATGGAATAAACCTTGGACAAAGAAGGTAAAGGCTCAAGTAATAAAATCTGAGAACGAACAACAGAGTAGTTCTCATTCAAGCCTTGCATGAAGCATAGAACAGAATCTGAAGAAGTACAAGCAGGTTGAGGCCGAAAATTACACAATTCATCCAAATGATCTTCAATTTTGTAAAATAGCTAGTGATAGATAAATCCCCTTGCTTGAGAGAATATAATTCAGCATGTAACTGAGCAATACATACAAAATCCCCTTGAGAAAAACGATTACTGAGTTCTTGCCAAACCTAATAAGTAGTATTAATCCATAGAACACTTGTGTCAATTTCAGTAGTCATCGAGTGATGTAACCATGAGAGAACCAAGGTATTGTAGTGCTTCCAAGCTCTGAAATGAGGATCAGAAATCGGAGGCCGCTGAATCGATCCATCAAGAAATTCAAATTTGTTTTTCATATGAATAGCATTTGGACATGGCTCTTGCCCAACTATGATAATTGGAACTTCCAACAGAGGGGAAACCAGTACAAGAAAGGGGTTTTCGTTGGGATGGATGTAGTAGGGATCAAGAGAATCTTGAAGATTAGAAATAGGTTTCGATCGAAAAGAAAGATCTACTTTCAGCGATGAATTAGCAGAGCTCTCACTAGAGGATGAATCTGCTATTTTTAGGGTTTTGTCGATCGAAGAAATCGCAACAAGAAAGACAAAGAAACTCAGAGAGATGAAGATCGCGAAGAAAGAAAAGAGGATCGCAAACAGAGAAACTAAAAAAAAATGCAACAAAGATGTTGCAGTGAAAACGATGGGACAAAGATGAAGAACGTGTCTGGTGAAGAACACGTCGCGCATAGGGTTTTAGAGAGGAACGTGGAAGGAGATAACTGCTGATACCATGTTATTAGAAGTAAATGGTAAAAGGTGTATTGTGTTGATAAAATAACAGTATATATACAACTCAAAATCTGTAACTAATTTAGTATGACTAACTAAGTTGTACACTAACTAATTATCTATCTCTAGTTACATAACAAACTATGGTTATCTATTCTAATATTACGGTTGCCTTATTTCTAATCAAAGCATCAGCAGAAATTACGGTTGTTAATGCCATTTTGTGGGCTAACCATGAGAGAGTGTGAGAAAGAAGAAAATTGAGAGACTGTATATGTCAGTAAAGTGACCGTGTTAGTTTACGTGAGCTGCTGGTGCTCTAAACACACTTAGAGTAGCCACTCACCACCGGCTCCAACAGATCTATCCCTCAAAAGGTGTATTCCACAACCTTAATGTCAGACACCTCCCCTATGATCTCCGCCCTTACCTCTGAATCAATAGATTGCTTTGTAGAGACCATGATCGAAAGCTGGCTGCATATAGTCTCTCTATGTTCTGTGTAGCTTTCCCCCAGGCTTAAGAACTTCCTAAATATGCATCTAAGGCTCTTGAAAAAATCATCTTCCCATGCGTGTATTGGTATCCCATAGCACCTTTGCCATACCATCCTTCCTTTAGGCAGGAGGGAAGTAACCAAGGAGTTACTTGACAACATACTCCACAATAGTTTCATTACTTTGCTTAAACAAGCCCCATATACCACCAATGTCCCAGTTACACTTTCCCATAGATGGTCTCCCTTCTTCCCCATCAGAAACTGCTTGACTAAATGATTTGCCAAGCACTAAGGACTCCCCCTTCTCACCAAGCCTCTCCCAGTTGACCTCCTTAGAATATCATTCCCAGTCTCTCCTCTCTGGAACTTCGGAGAGTTCACTCTCACCTTATAAGACCCATTTCATATAACTCTTAGCTTCCTCTCCAACACCCATTTATGCGCCACCTCCTTATAATGCACAAACTTGAACCTACCGCCAGCTTGTCATGTTTTGATGGAATGAACACATAGACCACTCTCTCAAACTTAGAGAAAAACCTTCATAGATGCTTAAATCCCACCTCATATGGAATGTTTGAGAACAATGAGACTGAATCTCTCTACAACACTCTATAATAACCCCTAGGGTTCCTCTCACTCGGGTTCTCTATTTCCCTCTCTATATTTTTGCGTTTGTGCGTCACGCGGAGTCTCAATCTACTCATTTAATATTATTAACAAAACCATAGGGGCAAACAAGGAAGGTAAGATTAGCCATCAGTTTTGCAACTTTCTGTAAGCGGTATAAAAATTATAATATTCTCTTCATTAATATATGTGATTTAAAATGCAATATTACCTCTTAATATTCAACAAATGGCATTTTTTAAATAATAAAGGGAATTTGATGCAAAGAAAAAATGTGATAATATTTAGGGTGAGGAGATTGTCATATTCCAATGTTTGTGGGTAAAGACTTACAAATAACCTATCAATAAGAGTCTACTAATGAGCTATAAAAAAAAGGGTCTTCTAATGAAGATTGAAGGTATGACATGATGCCAATTTTGTCACATCATAAAAGATTCCTAGTACAATAATTTACCTTTATTTATAATACATAGAACTCAAAGGGCAAGTTGTTGCATATTATATAATGCATAAGGTCATATTTTTATGGCTAAATTATACATTTGGTCCTCTATGTTTATTTTAGTTTTCAATTTGGTCCTCTACGTTTTATTTGTTTCGTTTTGGTCCCGTACGTTTCAAACGTTACAACATGTTGGTCCTTTCCGTCACTAAAAGCCAATTGTCCGTAGGTAAAAGTCCATTTTGAAACGTAAAAGAAGATCTATACTGACGGACAATTGACTTTTAGTGACGAAAAATACCAACTTGTTTTAACGTTTGAAACCTAAGGGACCAAAACGAAATAAATAAAACGTAGAGGACCAAATTGAAAACTAAAATAAACATAGAGGACCAAATGTATAATTTATCCCTTATTTTTATTTATGCTTTACATTAGTTCATCAGCAGAGACAAAAGCATTTCTATATAGAACTCAAAGGGTGAGTTGTTGCATGTTACATAATGCATAAAGTCATATTTTTATTTATACTTACATTAGTTCATCAGCAGAGACAAAAGCATTTCTCTATAAACACTACCAGAAAACACGGGATTACCGACGGTCTAAAGCCGTCGGTAATCCATAAAAGCCGTCGGTAGACCATATTTACGACGGATAACCGACGGCCTAAAACCCGTCGAAAATATGGTCGTCGCAAAGGATTACCGACGGACTCTTCTTTGCCGTCGGTATTACCGACGGTTATACCCGTCGGTAAATGATGGTGTATTCCGACGGGCAAAGCCGTCGTTAGATTTCCGACGGACGTGACCGTCGGTCAATCTGAAAAGTTTCCGATGGCATAGGCCGTCGATGTCGAATTTTTTTATTGATTAATAAAATATTTACTTTAATTAATTTTATTAATAAAATTAATAAAATTATTAATTAATAACCAAATTAATTTTATTCTTTAATTAATTAATTAATTTAATTATTTATTTCTTTAATTATAAAAATAATTTTATTAATAAAATTATTAATTAATAACCAAATTAATTTTATTCTTTAATTAATTAAATAATTTAATTATTTATTTGTTTAATTATAAAAATAATTTACTCTCATATTAAAAATATTTATTTATTAATTTAATTAAAAATTACTTGTAATTTAATTTAATTTAATTATTAATTGATTTCCATATATAAAAATGTGATAACGTAAACTAAAAAGTAAATTAAAAAAAGAAAACATAATAAATAAAAAAATTCAACGAATAAAAATCAGTAACTAAAATAATATCCGAAACGAAAAAAAAATGATATCCAAAAATATGAAAAAATATAAGTACAAACAGAACTAATAGTCCTGGTACTCCTGATCATGATCGAGATGCTCTACATCATCTGCATCATCGACATGACCATGAGTACGCGGAGGCGAAGGCGGAGGCGGAGGCGGAGTAGGCTGCTGGCGAGCTAGCAACTGGTACATCCGCCTCGCCGCTCGCCGCAAAGACTGAGTCAAAGCTCCCGGCCGGGCCACGGTCCGCTTCAACTCGGCTATCTCCTGGTCATCCGCGGCGAGCGTGAGGAGGCGGCACTACTACTCGACGACTCTCCGGTGTGTGGCGGCGGGCCCCTTTGTAGTTCTTGGCAAGGTCACCAAAGACCATATAGGCGACCCTTCTTCTTTCCGCCAACCACTTTCGCCCAAACCCTCGGTGTAGATAGATCGTCAGGGCTCGAGATGGAGAACATGATGAGCTCGAGATCTAAGCTGAGACATCCTCGCCTCAAACTCCTCCTGTTAAACAAACAAATAAGTCAAATCTTTTTTTTTAACAAAACAATATAAACATTATTAAAAAAATATTTATTATATTTTATAATTACCTGAGTCCGCCTCGAACGCTCATCAACGAAATCACCAGTACTCCTCTTCGTATGAGTTGCAAGATGAAGCTCGTGCAACTGAACTTCTCTCCCCAACCTCCTCGACTGAGATTGTATTAATAAAAAAATTTAAATAAATAATAATAATAATAATAATAATAATAATAATAATAATAATAATAATAATAATAACAATTTTATAACACGTACAAGTCTAACTGCGTCTTTGCCGATCGACATCGCCTCCGGTGTGCATTGCCATCCTTCTCAGAGGCCCTATTCTTCTTGGCCTTCGCGCTGGTCGCCTGGAACTCAAGGGTGTTCCAGTGCGCTACCAGCTGCTGCCAGAGCTCGTCCCCTATCCAACTGGGCTGGCGATCCCTGATGCGGGCATCTCGAAGCATGTCAGAAAGGCGGTGGGAGGCCTTCATATGAAAATTCTTCTCCATCAGCTCCTCATCTTTTTCCTCCCAAGCAACCCAAATGCGTATCAATATAAGACACTATTAAACATAATTGAAATTTACGAAAATAAAATAATATGCAATAAAATAAAATTGCAGCTTACTCGAAAGACTTAAACATATGGTCCCGCTCAAAATCCTTGATGTCCCAGGTGGGCCAAAACTCTGGTAATTCTCCTCAATTGTTCTTTGTGATAGCTAACTTGGTGGCTTTGAGGAAGAAACCTGAAAAATAAAAACATGTTAAATAAAAAGAATATATATATATATATATATATACATGTAAATTACTAATAACTCAAAAAAATTGCAAATACTTACCCTTTACGGATGGCACGATAAGAACTTCGGCCATCATACAACATCTCAAGAGTGTCGGGCTCTGGCCTCCCCGCTCAAGAACCTCCTCTGCTGAACCTCCTGCTCCTCCAGTCCCGCCCAACATCGGTGTCATCAGGTGTATGGCCGTACTATAATCATGGTCTGGTGATGAGCATCGACGCCGGATCGAGGCACAACATGGGAACTCAAGCGCCATGTAGGCTGCTGGAACCGGGGTGGGGATCATGTCAATGTGAGGCAAAGGTGGCGAACGTGCCAGTCTGTAGCTGGTGTCGAATGTGCTGAGTCCGTGTAGGTGGTGCGTAATTTGTCTAGGTGCATGAGGTGTATCAGTGTCTCGGCGTAGATGTACTAGGACGACGTGTAGATGACAACGTCGAAAACCCGAAGAGGTCACGCCTAATGATGGTCGGCCTCGACGACGGGGGTCGAGGGCGATCCCTTCCCTTCCTCTTCCATTTACCACCACCGGGTGGTCTGGGGGTACGCTCCTGAACCTCCCGATGCCATATATGTCTATAGAGCAATTGAATAATAAGTCATGAAATATTATATTTAAACATAACAATATTACAAATGAATTCCATAAAAATAAACAAGTTATGAAAATAATCGACAAATTAAAATATATTGTTACACATTAATTTCTCAAATTGTAAAAGTTAAACAATTTCAATCGCCCATTCGCCCACTCAATTTCGGCATCGTCTTGAGATCTTGATGGTTACGCCACTTCTTCATTTAATTCCTCATCCCCATCTACATCTTCATATGTGATTGGATTGTCACGTAGTCGAGTAATGGGTTCCACTTCATTTACTACATTGACATGAGATATCTCATCCACTTGATAAGCCACTTCCTGTGTATCATCTGCTTCAATGCGACCACATGGTTTTATCTTTATTGCGACACACCAACCTTGTTTGTCCCTTCGAGTTGATGGATAAGGGACATAATACACTTGTCTTACATGTTGTGCCATGATAAACGGATCAAACATTTGGTATCTTCTGCTCATGTGTATGTCAACAGTATTATATTTTCGATCCACTCTTGTGCCTCTATTTGACGGATCAAACCAATTACAATAAAATAGCACTATTTTTTTAGTATAGTCTAAAGTATTGTACGTCAATTCATATATATGTTGAATCACGCCGTAAAAGTCATCTTCACCTCCATCTGTGGCACCTTTTACATAAACCCCGCTGTTAACTGTTTTTTTCCCCTCTGTTTTTGACTGGGTTTGGAATTTGTATCCATTTACAAAGAATGTGTGCCATTCTTTTACACGTGATTTAGGACCATGAGATAAATTTCTCAAGTGTTGGATTTTAGGGGATTCTGCCTCGCTATACACCTGTGTACACACCATGTGCAAACAAATTATGGTTCCTATTTTCAAACAATATTTTTGTATTTTCAAACAATAAATAATAATAATAATATATATATGACGACTCAAAAAACATACCTGGTTCCTAAACCACGTTGGGAAATATTCATGAATATAGGCAGAAGAGTCTTGTACGCTTGTGGGCTTAGTTAACAAGAATGCCCTGATCAAGTCATTATCAAACAAATGATCAAGAGCAATTGTGGATTAAAGAAATTGAAAGTGGTCAAAATGATACATACGTTAGATACGGTGATACTTCTGCACAGTTGATCAACACGTGAACGTGGGCTGACTTCCACACTTCGCCGTTATCCGGTTATCCACCTCCTTTCCACCATGACTAGAAAAGGCAAAATAATCGATAAGGTAAGCGGGTGTCTTTCACTTTCAATTTCTACTGCCGTTCCTACTATTTGTTGGTGTCAACATGAAGTTCGTAAAATAATGGGAACAGAAATGGATTGTCTCACGGTGTAAGTAAGTTGCACAAATAGATCCTTCAACCCTGGCCTTATTTTTCACCGACCGTTTTGAGTCACCCATAAATCTACAAAATAACAACGTTGATGATAAAAATTGATACATTTAACCCTTCAAATAAATATTTATTTTACAGAATACTTTATTATAGTACCTTTCAAATGGATACATCCATCTGTATTGAACCGGTCCACCAAGCCTAGCTTCATGTGCAAGATGCACTGCTAGATGCTCCATAGAAGCAAAGAAAGCAGGGGGAAATATTCTCTCCAACTTACAAAGAATGATTGGTATGTTCTGTTCCATCCTTATGAGATCATCCTCTCTCAATGTCGCAGAACACAAATCTTTAAAGAATTGGCTGAGTTCAGTCAGTGGATTTAAAACATTTGACGGCAAGGAACTAAATGCAATAGGAAGTAAACACTCCATGAATACATGACAATCATGGCTTTTCATCCCAATCATGGTTCCTTTGTTCACATCGGCACATCTTGCCAAATTAGAAGAATAACCATCTGACATCCGAAGTTCTTTTATCCACCGACAGATCGACTTGGCTTCCTCGGCGATTAAAGAGTAACAGGCTTTGGGTTTCGTGGTCTTCCCATCCGACGGATCGGTCCAATGCAAGTCCTTTCGCCTCCAGTAAAGTGGTAAGTCTAGTCTGGCCTTCTCATTGTCTTTTGTTTTTCCTCTGGCGTTCATCACTGTGAGAAAAACATTGTCAAAAAAGTTCTTCTCAATGTGCATAACATCAAGGTTGTGTCTCAATAAATTATCTCTCGGTATGGCGGATCCCAAAAATACTTCTTTTTGTCCAATTATGCCATTGTCCATATCCTTCAAATCGATTCAATTTGCCAAAATGCGTGATTTTGGGCGGTTCCATAACCCTTTCCCGGATACTGTTACGGTGTCAACCTTGGGGCGGGCCATCTAATTCAACTTCCCCTTCTTGAAAGCGTTCTTATTAGTCTAAATGCATGATCATCGGGTAAAAACATGCGATGTGAGTTAAACCAAGAACTCTTCCCCCCAAATTTCAAGGTAAAGGCCTTTGTATGCTCCATGCAATGCGGACATGCCATTTTACCATGAGTACCCCAACCAGACAACATGCCATATGCAGGGAAGTCATTAATGGTCCACATCAGCGCTACCCTCATTGTAAAATTCCTCTTTCGTGCAATATCGTACGTCACAACACCATTCCACAACCTTTTGAGATCGTCAATAAGAGGCTCTAAATAGATGTCAATACCATCTGTCGGATTATCTGGACCCGGTATAACACAGGTCAAGAACATATAAGGCTTAGACATGCACATTTCGGGAGGAAGATTGTATGGGGTAACGATAATCGCCAACAAGAATAAGGTTTCGCCGTGGATTGAACATCTGAGGTAAAACCATCAGAGCATAAGCCAAGTCGTACATTATGTGGATCTGCTGCAAAATCAGGATGCACACGATAAAAGTGCTTCCAAGCTTCACCATCAGAAGGGTGGCGCAACATACCTGAAGTGCTTCTATTCTCATAGTGCCATGTCATTTTGTCTGCAGTCTGTGGTGATGCAAACATTCTCTGCAGCCTTGGAATAATTGGCAAATAAAACATTGCCTTCACTGGAACTAGTTTTTGTCTACCTGTCCGATTATTAGTATGTGTCATATACCTAGGCTCACCATAAAATTTGCATTCAACTAGCGCACCATCATTTTTACCAAACTCATTGTCGTAATACAACATACACCCTCTCACACAACAATCAATCCTTTTAGATTCCAGCCCCAACTTGGACACTAAGCTTTTAGCCTCGTAATAACTTTTTGGCAAACCATCTTTGATAGGTGACGAGTCCAACATCATTTTCGTTACGAGATCCAAGCACACTTCGGTAGCACCACAATTGGACTTAAGAGCTAAGAGCCTCACACACATTGATAACTTAGAGTATGTAGACCCTTCAAACAACGACTTATTTGTTTCTAACAATAGTTTATAAAATTTTTGTGCTGTCTCATTTGGAAGTTCTTCTGTGTCATCATACTGTTGCTCCTCGAATAACATGTTCACCCCCAAGGCATCACAAACCATATCTTGCATCAATTCAATCTGCTCACCACATCCCGAATCTCACAGTAATCGCTTGAAGCACCTTCGCAATTATCAGCAACCCCTAAATCAACGTGAGGCAACTTTTCACCATGTGTAGTCCAAATCCAGTAATTAAGCCTAAATCCAACTGAATACAGGTGGTGCGTGACCTCACTTGGGCTCTTAATCCTTCTGCAATCGCAATTAAAGCACGGACATCTAATCCCTCCATTAGTTTTGAAATCTTTATGTGCCATTGCGACTTGGACAAAGTACGCAACCCCAGCGCAAAAATCTGGTTTCAAACCCCCTCTCCCCGGATACAACCTATCGTACATCCAACTACGACTCGAAAGAAAATATTCCATCTTCTGCATGTCAAAAAAAATGACAATTTCAGACGACGTTCTTACAACCGCTCTCTTTCTTTAAATGGTATGACCCTATCCCATTCGAGAAAAAACTTTTTCAGAACTCGTATAATAATCATTCCTTAATTCTCGTATCTTATACTTGACAAAATTTCGGCAGCATTTCCCATTGGTCTCTGAGTACACAAAATGAACGCAGTTATGAACACCGCAATCAAGTATGCACCCAGAGAACAAAAGGAAATGAATCGAACTGAAATTTCATCAAATATAAAGATCTGAGAATTAAGCAACAACTATTATACGAGTAAAGAAAAAGTTTTCCCAAACTATCTGACTTGGACAATTCAAGGTTCAATATACAATGAGCACATGGTACCCTAAAAGAGTATATGAACTCAATAATATATTAAACCTCAAGCGGAAGCTAAGGCTTCTCTCGATACTAATAACAAATATCAAACATCCATTCGATCAATGATTAACATAACAATGAGACAAGCAGAAGTGACAAGCGTAGAATTAGTTTTATTATATATATATATATATATATATAATAAAAAATATTTTATTTTCCTTTTTCATTTAATTTCTTATATGATAATTTTTAATGTTGTTATTTTTTATTTCTTTTTTATTGAAATTTTTTTAATTCTTCTCTTCTTCAGATCTTTTTCATTTTTGTTATATCATATTTTTAACGATTGTTTCCCTTGTTTCTCTTTTTAATTCTGCTCATCTCTTAATTATTTTTTCAATTCTGTTATTTGAATCCTTCTAATTTTTAATTATGTTATTTTTCAATTCTATCTAATTTCGTTTTGTTATTCTCTTCTTTCTTTTTAAAATCTGCTTTTTTATTCTATTGTTCTTAAAAATTCTGCTCTTAAATTATTTTTTATCTTTAAATCTATTTTTTAATTCTATTATTATTTGTCCTTTCCAATTCAAATCTGTCTTGTTTCTTTGTGCAATGGTCCATTTCTTGTGTGTGTAGTTTTGTTAATCATTTAGTTGCCACTACGCCATCCGCCATATATAAAATAAAATATTTTATTTTTCAATAAATAATAATTATTAACAATTCAATCAATATTGCAATTTTAATTTATATATTTTATTTTCTTAAAGCGGAAGAGCTACTTATTCATTCAAGGTTTATTTAAACTTATTTTACATCACTTAAAATAAATGCTGATATTAATATTCAAATATATCAACATAAAACATATTCATATGCTCTCTTCATTTTATTTTAATAAGCCTCTAAAGTAATTTATGAATAAATAATCACTTAAGTTTCTAAAAATAGCTCATTAAATAAATATTTTATTATGTCATTTCAGATTTTGTCTTTGAACGTTAAATATTATATGTCACTTTTTAATATATAATTTTATAATTTTATTTATTTCACCGCTATTTAGCTTACGCTTATCTGCTCGCTATTTTACGCTATCCTACCAATTTTACGCTATTATTCGCGATCCTCGATTAACAACACTGGAATTAGAAAATCGACTTAGTCATTTAAAGAGGATAGAATTAGACAAGCAGAAGTGGCAAAGGAAAGAAGTACAGAGAGATGTGCAAAGCAAATTGCAGACAAGCAACATCACCAATATCCATATCCATGAATGAAATGGCAAGCATAAATTAAAATTGCACTCTTTACTCACAAGCATTGTGGTGATGAGTGATAGCAGAATCGGCGGAACAATTACACAGTACATATCATTTAGACAATTACACAATACACTTCAAAATCCCCTGTGGAGAGAACTATGAGCGAAAACAAATAAACATGTCGGCGTGGGGGTCAGCAGACAACCCTTTTTCCACCCAATGAGTTAACCGACATGAGTTAGAGTGCATACCTAGTGGTACAAGTGACGAACTGGTGGAGGTGGCGAACTTCGAGAGGCCTATGAAGCAGAGCTTTTTGTGTTAGCGAGAAACTAATAAGATATAAACAAGAATATCAAAACCACACCATTAAAATTAAAAACTAAGAACAATCATATTAAGAACATATATAAATAATAACACGATTTAAGTCCACACCTTGAATACAATCACCACTTTTGGAGGCAAACTCTAAAATTTCAACTCAAGCTTGTTATAAATTCTCATAGTGAAATCTTCCCCAAACAACAACATTATGCGGCAAACTATCATTTTGAAGATAAGCATTCGGGTATTACTTTTTGACTGTCCAAGATCATGAAATTCTTGTTAATATTAGTGATTGTTCTTATCATGGTCAAATTTATATGTTCTTATAGCTTGGATCTTTCTTCTCAATACAAATAACATTTGGATATTACATTTGGATATTCCTAATGTTTCATATCAAGTCGATTTGATTCCAAAATCTATTTGTTCCAAACTTGAGCAAATTATCAAAGGATTCATTTAGAAAGTGTTACCTGGTCATAGAATGTGGCACGCTATTAGTTGGCATTGGTTTTCTACCCTAAGTTGCAAGGTACCCACTTCCTTTATTTGCGGCTACAACGAAGATAATAGTATATAAAGACTTCTCTATTCTCAAACCGAAGTTTGACTATAGATTTTTGGGTTAGCTAACTAGTTGATATGGGTGTTTTGAGTCTACATTTTCCTTTGTTGTGTTAAAAATTGTACATGTTTAATTGCTTGCAAAGATAAAAAATACTAAAATTATTGCCGTGGTCTACAAATGTGTTACTAAAATTATTGCCAACACGTTAAAACTTATCCCGCTCGATATCATAGACCCCAATCAAAGTGCCTTTGTTAGGGAGAGGTATTCTGATAACATCTTATTGGCACATGAGCTTGCTCAGGGCTACATCGCTACTTATAATCTTATATAGAGTGATGAGTCTTAAGACTCAAACTAGCTGCACTGACAGAAAACTATTATGTTGGCTCAACATATATTCAAATGCAACCACTATATTGGAATGAGACTCCAATAAACTGAAAATATATGCAAATAAATTTCAGGCCTAGAACAAATAAATGATGAAAAACACACCAGTCATGCAGTGCCAGTAGCCATTGGTGGTGAAGGTTTGTAATTTTGTTTTATTTTGAGCATGATCCATGTCAAATAACTATGATAACTTTCAGTATATATCTCACAAATAACTAACACTTACTCTCCCGACACATTTATTTTCTTGCTCAGTCCCTCTTTCAATTTTCAAATGTTTTGTATGTTCATATAATATGGAGAATGAGGTACATGAACTTGTAAATATTGATTAGGACTTACTTGTTGCACGGATATGTTGTAGAAGTTCTCCAAAGGCTTGCTTCTTAACTTGAATCAAGTGCGCTTTTGGTTCGCAAGAAGTGTCACAAAATGAATGGCCTTAGATTTCTTATATTGTAATAATATATAGTATACATATACATGAATAAATGTACCAACCCTTTGTAGTAGCGAAGTCGAGAAAGAAGGAAAAGGTGAAAGGACACAGAATTGATAAAATATCATATATCATAAAAATTAAGTCACCACAGAATTGAAGCAAGAATTAATGCAGGTTTTGGTTAATAACATTGATAAAGTAGCTCCTAATTATTTCTTGTGGCTTCTCAATGTTTTACAAACTGAAGTTGCATTTGTTGATGTAGTTTTTCCTCACGAAACAAATCAATTTTGTCTAAATTTTCTTGCAAAACTTTAATATCTACATAACCAAAATACTTGAAGTTTCATTAGAGAACTTCATCAAGACAAATAGCAACACAATGTCTAGAATGACAAATATGAAAGCTGACACATATAGATGAATTACTAACGGAGTTCAGAGCTACCGCACAAAATCTCTAAGAGTAACGTTGTTTGAACAGGAAATAGCATATACATAGGCAACAAATTTTAACAATTATGCCTGGCTTTTCAATGTGGATTAAACATATAGGATAGAATCAATAAAATAATTTTACATGGATGATCAAAATCATCCATACACCACGGGATGAAGGTCATGCAAATGATGTAAAAGGGAAAATTCAAACAGCTGAAGCCAAAGATCTCGAGGAGAAATATACATGGTTAGTTTCCAACAACACAACAAGCATGCTTGAAAATGATTCATTGGAAGGAGATAGTCATGCAAGTGACATAAACATGGAAAATCAAATGCATCCAATAGCTGAAGCGAGAAGATGTTCAGAGAAAGCTACAGTCCGGCTTGAAGATACAAGCGAACTTGGAGAAGTTTCATTGCAAGAAGAAAGTCATGGAGATGATGCGAAAGAGGATGGTTGACTCGAATAAAAATATCACCAAGCGGTATTAAAAACTTGTTTTGCTATAATGAAAGGGAAGGGAAAAGGCACAAATCTCACGAAGGTAAAGGACAAGCAAAATAATAAAATGACAAAAGAAACAAAAGGGATAATTTTTAAGTTTATTTAATAAAGTAAACGAGTTCAAATTTGACTTTATGAACATAATTGTATTATTATCTATTGTAGTGTATACTTGTAATTCTAATTGTGACATTGTATCATAAACCTTGGTTGTTTGTTTGTATTGTGTGTGTATGATTTAACTAGTTCACTTAATGACTCACCACTTCAACTATTTCACCAATGACGTGTTACCCTGATCAAATTGTCGACAAAGATCGTGCAAGTTTATCGACCTTTGGCGGAAACATCTTTCGCTATAGGCAAGGTTTGTAGCTACTTAAGCTTTTAAAGATGTACATGAACTGAACAACAAAAACTCATCTTAATCTAGCAAGGCTCTTCAGTTGAATGATAACTCTCTATTACGCTCCCTTTGTCTCACACACATTGCGAAAAACAAATTTTCTAGAAAAACGAAATTTCCACCTCTCCCTTCCTCCTAAAATCTAGAATTTTTATTTTATTTTTTAATTGTATGAAAATTTTTCCAGGCATAACTATCTGGAAATTAAGTAGTTCTGCATGAATAAATCCGGTCCAAATACCATAACGCATAATGAACAGAATTTCTTAATTCTTATTCTCAGTAGCATCGACAGTTCAATAACACTGAAATTGAAAATCCAAACTCCAAATTACAGCATACAGGAACAATCCCCAATAACACTGAAATTGAATCCCCAAACTCCAAATTACAGCATACAGGAACAATCCCTACGATGCGAAATACAAGAACAATACAGGAACAGAAGAAACAAAATATGGAGATGGCTGCGGTGATAATCAAAATATGAACAGAAGAAACAGAGTTCAGTAGCTGCTACTTACTTGATAATCAAATCGACGAACAGTGGCTGCGGTGGCTCCAAGCAATAATCGAAGATGGAGAAGATGGAGAAGATGCGACGGAGGAAGCTTCTCGAATCTCCCTTCTCGAATCTAGAATACGACGACTGAAGATGAAGTCTGCGATGGAGAAGTCTGCGGTGGCTCCAAGCTTCAAGCTCCAAGCTGAAGCTTCTCGAATCTTCAAGCTTCAATCTCCAAGCTTCAGCTTCAAGCTCCAATCACGTGGTTCTTGCAACCGACGGTGGCTCCAAGCTTGTGGCTCCAAGCTTCTCGAATGTCTTGCGAAGCCGTGACAAGAGAGGAGAAATGCGACGACTGAAGATGAAGAAGGGAGGCGGAGGGGGGCTGCGGCGGAGATGAAGAAGAAGGGTAGAAGGATGAAGAAGCGATCTACTGGCGGAGATGAATGAAGAAGAAGGATTCTGCTCGCCAAATAAAGAGCTTACCGACGGCCATTTTAAAATTACCGACGGGTATGACTGTCGATCAGAACGACACGGGATTACCGACGGACCAACCCGTCGGAAAAACTCCCCATTACCGACGGTCAACAACCGTCGGTATTCAAAAACAAGCGGGAATTTTCCAAAATTCACGGTTTACCGACGGACATTAACCGACGGTATGTGTCCGTCTCTAAAAAGCGGTTTTCCGACGGCTTAACCCGTCGGTAATATACAGAATACGACGGGTCGCGTTTTCCGACGGGTAAGACCGTCGGAAATCCCGGTTTTTTAGCGACGGACTAAGGCCGTCGGTGAATGTCCGTCGGTATGTTAACTATTTCTTGTAGTGAAATTGGTGCATGCAAAAATGAACTAACGAACACAACAAGAAGCTAGCTCATAACAATTGTAGTTAGTTCTTTTGATTAAACAATGGCTTATGTTAAGCTCGCTCCATTGGTTGTCCTCTTGCTTGCCACATTCTGTATGTATTTAGCCTTCTATTCATCTTATTTCTCACCATGCATATTTCTATTTATATTTTAGAATAGAACTCGTGAGAAATTTATCGGAGTCAACTCAATCCCTATTAATGGACTAGATTAACATTTTACTAAATTAAGTACCTTATTGTCCCCATTCTATACTGTAGCACAACAATAGTGAGGTATGTGGCGTCTCCAAGTTTTTTAGATTATTTTGTTCAGAATTTTTTGTTTTGATATTTTTAAATTGTTTCTTCGCCATTGAGACCTTTTCTCTGTCTTCCATTTTTTTTTTCCGTTCGCCCTCCCTATCCCATTCTTCTATAGTTAACTGTTTATGGGTGATGGCGGGTTGCGGTGTTAGTGGGCAAGCGGTGCATGCTGGTATTGGTGGGTGATCGATGGAAGCCAAGAAAAAAATACACGACCCTTCGGGAATGGCAACACTGACGATCCCCTCTGAGAAACCTCTGTCGTTGTCCGCAACCACCATAGGGACCTATTGTAGATCTACAGATCGCACACATAACTGCAACTCTACAACTCTTCCCCAAGGCTCTTTGTCGCAGATCTGCATGGCACTTTATCACCGCCACTTGCAGCGGTTTTCCAAGCGTTTGGTCTCTCTTGATCTCCTCTTCCCCATCACAGCACACACACACACACACAAAGCCAACTCTTTTTCTCTTCTCGCGATCTGCATAGCGTGTTTCCCTCTCTCACTCTTTTGGTGCAGTCCCCTTCCCCTTTTTTTTGTTGGTAAAAAAGGAGGGCTAATGCTCAATTACATCTCGAGGGAAACCAACTCCCTTCTTGTCCTGCTCTAGCAGCAAATCACAACCAAAAATAGATAAATCATGTAACTCAAGGCCAATAGGCTTACCCTTCCCCTTTTTTGAGGGTGTGTGTGTTTGATTTTTAGGCATAAGATGTCATCTTCCTTTTTGAGATTTTGTCCCTTTTGATAATTGTTAAGACAATTTGTCTTTTCATTTGATATTTTATTTATTTTTTCTCCTTTCATTTATGAATGAAATGGCTTAACTTTGCTCCCATAAAAAAAGTGGTTACAAATTGATCTATAAATAATTGACTTTTAGGCATAAGATGTCATCTTCCCCTTTTAGATTTTGTTCCTTGTGATAATTGTTAAGACAATTTGTCTTGTCGTTTGATATTTTATTTTATTAAAAAAAGGGGGTGGGAGATGTGATTTTTATTAACAGAGGAATCCTCTGATATTTTATTTATATATTCCTGTAGGGAAGGGACTTTTTATTAAGGGCAAAACTTACAAATAGTTTTATACCTCCTTTTTTGCTGTTTCCCTATCATAATGTAACACGTGGATTGATTGCCACATCAGACCGAAAAATACGTGACGATAACCCACGACATTAGCCTCCGTTAACCCCTTTTTTCTTGACTCCCAGTATTGCTCAAATCAAAATGCGATACAAAATTCGCCGTTCCCCAACTCCATCGGAAGCCACAAAAAAAACGCTGCATTCACCATCACATCCCCCTCGGACCTCCACTTCCAAGAACTCCACCCCTTCCCAACGTAGTTCATCATGAAGTCGTTGTTCACCATGTGCTTATGGTCCACCCTTTCCCCACATTGTTCACCAAAAACTTCACACCAAGAACATCACGTTATCACACCCCTTAATTACCCATGAAGTTGTTGTTCACCATGTAAGCCCACCCTACACCGCAGCATTCTCTGCACTAGTTTTCACCGAAGTGGTTGACGTGATGGCCACCTCCATGGCGGAATGAAGGGTGTAGTGGTCGATCCATATGTCCCTCGATCCGAATATAGAGATTCAGTCGCCATATGATTATGTGCGACACCCGCAATGCTCTGAGCTCGACCGTACAGCGGCGTTACCTTCACGCATGGAAACACCATTCATTCGTAAATCCTATTGGGAACAGGGGTGCCAGGTGTTCCGAGAATATGCGACAGTTCAAGCATAATCCAAATGGACACTAACCCATAACCCAATCGCACTTACATCAAGGTACTGATCAAGGTACTGTGTGTAAGTTTTGTCCTTTTATTAATAGAGGAGAGAAAAATACTTAAGTCATACAAAATATCCTCGAGCGAATTTGAACACAGTTCGTTTGAATTATAAATCTAGGCAGTCATCACTGCACAAAAATCCTAGGATAGGTGAAATTAAGTTTCGTATCTTTTATTATTTTAAGAATTTATTAGATACGTAAAATATTAATAGGATCAAATTAATTTGAATTAATTAATTTTTAGAGAATAAAAGTAATTCTCATTTTATTTCCTTTTCACTCTTAAATTTTAATTTCTACCTTTTAATACATTTTTAAACTCATAACTATATGATTTTATTTTCTTCAATTTTTCTTCTATTCAATTATCATATCAGTATTGTAAAGCTAAGCATTGTGATTTATAACTGAGGAAGGAAGCATTTAAAACTTTTTTAAACTCATAACCAATTTTTTTTTTCAGATGAAACTCATAACAAGTTTTATTCATATAAATGTGTCATTTAAGATGTAAGTGGTACAATTATTTTTTGAATCAAATATTATAAAATCACAACTTGAAGATCTTTTTTGACAATTGCTTAAAGAATTATTAACAGAATTATTATTGTGCTCAAATATATAAATTACTTATATGATTAATAACATATGTATAATATATACTAATTACTTAAAAAATAATTAAGAAAATTTATGAAAAACTTTATTTCAAAGTTTTCACTTATATATACATATACCAAAAAAATTAAAACCATATAAATGGTCACGTTTAAACTTTGTTGGGTTGGCAAATTAAAAATCTATGACCATCCATTTAATTAAAACCAAGCAGGTTACGTTAGGACACACCGATTCACCCAACGCTCTCTTCTCTCTCTTTCGACTCCTCTTTTTCTCCTTCTTCATCCACTACTAGACGGGGTGGTTTTTGGTTATTTTTGACCTGAAATCACCCCTCCATACCGTTTTTTCTTTTTATTTAAATAAGTGGTTTTCCACGTAGATCTGAGTTTTTTATTGTGTTTTTTGTTTGATTTAATCGTCTTAGTACGGCGTTGTGTTGTTCGTCGTTTTGGTGTGGCTTTGTTTTGTTTTCCCGTCTTGTTACAGTGTTCATTTGGTTCAGATTGACAGATCAACTTCGAACCATTACAGATCTAATGAAGACTTAGGCGTCAACGTTACAGATCCGGAGGCATGGGTATTCCGGTGACTTTGATTTTGTCATAATTGTAGGCAATTTGCCGTTTTGTGTTATTAACCTGGGTGTTGCGAGTTTGGTTGCAAATTCATCCTTTTCGGTTTTTAACGATATTAAATTTGTAATGTATTCGATGTATTTACCAATTTGAATGAATAAATATTTTTTTTAAAAAAGTCCATCTAATTAAATATTTTTTTAAACTATCTAATTAACTTACGGCACTCACGCTATATTAATAATTAAATTGCAGACTAAAAGTATATTATACAAGGATTGAACATTTTACACAAAAGTATATTAGTATCTGAATAATAATTGTGATAGAGTTTACAAATTAGTTGAAATATTTTATTATAAAATTATCTTGATTATAAACTTTTTGAAATATTCTTTTTTCACATTTATAGTTAATAAAAAGTATAACTTCATCATGGGCACTCGGTATTTTCATAGATGGTCAATTATATGTTGCTATGTTTAGGATGAAATGTAAGAGTGCGTTGAAAATTCTAAACCGTAACAATGATGGTGAGACAATACTCTATTGTTAAAAATGTTATTAAAAAAGAAGTTTTTCACAAAATATGATGTGATTCCTACGTCTTGATTGTTTATTTTATTTATTGTTTAAAAATAATAGAATATCTTTGTAATATCAATAAAGGGAAATATAATCATTTTTCCCTTTTATTTGATAATTTCTTAATATTAAGTCATGGTTGAGTTAATTATTTAAGAGTAATTCCAGATTTGTTGCATTGATCAGATTGATTGATTAATCTGGTCTAACATCACTTAATTGTTTTGTAGTAATGATGGATATGCACCAGTCAAAAAAGCTAATTATGTATATGTATGAAGTCATATCTTGCATTAATTGCATTGGGTACTTTTGCATTTATGTATGCATGAGGCTGGATCAGAATGCTTTTTTAAAAGTATTTTTAAAAACATTTTTTCCCAAAAAATATTATTTTTTTAAAAATAATTTCTAAAAAGAGTTTGCCAAATAATTTTTTCCCGAAATTTTCCTTTTCGATTTATTTTCAAAAAATATTTTTTTCCGATGACTTTTTTTTCTTGTCTAGTATTATCCAACAGATTTAGAAAAATAGTGGATGAATCACTAACCATCCATAAAATAAATAGATGAATTAGATCCAATCTATTAAATATTTTTATTTTGTAGTGGATGGATTATGGATAAACAATTTTTTTTATATAAAAAATTTAGAGTGAAAGGATGGCGCCCCAGTCCAAGGCAGAGAAGACCTCCGGGCTCTTTGAGCACTTATGAAAGTAATTACATTTACCTCACCCCAAGGGGACTAGTGGGACTCTAACCTGCGACATGTCAGATGCAAGTCCTGTCATGCTCCACTAGGCCAACCCCTTGGGGTTGATAAACGAATTCTTTTGTCACCCTTACTATGTATATATGTATTGTTCTTATTAACTTTGACATCGCCATTTGCAGTATTAATTTTCCCAATGAAAAAGGTAGAAGCTACAAAGTGTTTGGCTATTTGTTCGTCAACGCGCCCATGTGCCTCAAAATGTGTTTGCATTCACAGTTCACCATATTTGGGTTTCTGTAGTTCTTCATCTATTATGAAGATAGTGGCGGAACATCCTAACTTATGCCAATCTCATGTCGACTGCATGAAGAAGGGAAGTGGTAACTTCTGTGCTCGTTATACTAATCCTAGTATCCAATATGGCTGGTGTTTTGTCTCTAACTCTGAAGCGGAAGCCTTCTTCAATAATACCTATAAATCTGAAGCAAAAGGCCTCTTCAAGATGCCTATGACTTAATATTGATGTGTCCAAGAAAAAAAATGACCATGTATGTGTTGACAAGTGACTCCAAACACAAGAGGGGGGTGAATTGTGTGTGAACTGTGCTTTCAAAAACTTTTGGAGAAATAAGTGCTAATTATGAGTTGCGGAAATATTAATGTGAAATAGATAAATCACTTGAAGAATAAATTGCAAACGAGTTAAAAATTAAGTAAATAGTAAGATATAAATAACAATAAAATAAAGTAGTAAATTTAATTGGTGAAAAGTAGAGATAAGGAGTAAAAAGCACACAACAAATTATCCAGGTTCGCCACCTAACACCTTGTGGCCTACGTCCTGTCCCAAAGCAAACCACTATGGGATTTTCACTAAGACACTAGCTTTTAAATCGAGGTTCATTTAGAAACCTTTACAACTCTAAACCAGAGCAATACGTTCAAGAGATATCACCTCTCTATGAACACCTTGGGATTCCTACCCAAAAATAAATGATTTTCACAAATAAAATGAGACGAAAAAGATACACTCAATAGTGCAGATATAACAAATTGAAGCTCAAATAATACAACTCAAATTATGTAGAATAAAAAGACTCTCAGAAAATTGTGCTCAAATAAGTGTGAGTGATGAAAAATATTTGACAGAGTTTTTGGCACAAAAATTAAGCACTGCGTTGTTGTGTTTTTACACAGCTCACGAGTTGTGTTTATATAGGCAATGGGTGAGCGTCGAAATGACCGTTGGAGCATTTGCCCGTTGCGTTTTGATTTGTCCGTTGGAAGAAAAATCTGCCCGTTGCGTTTTGAAATAAAGAAATTGAAAACGCAGGCGGCTCGGCATACGACCTCACGAAGGCGGCTCGGCAGACGACCTCACGAAGGCGGCTCGTGACGACCTCGCCACACGGCTCGACAGACGACCTCGACGGCTTTCGGCAAAAGACCTGCGCCACACTGGCTCGACAGACGACCTCGACCGCGGCTCGGCAAAGACCTCGGCTGCTGACTCTGCATACGACCTCCTCATCGGCTCGGTCCTCATGGCTCGAAGACGCCTCCTCATCGGCTCGTCACGGATCATCACTCATCGCGCGACCTCGATGCAGCGACCTCATAAGCTTGACACGCGACCTCCTCCTCGATTCGACATACGACTTCCTCGAGCTCAACATCCGACTTCCTCCTCATTTCGACATCCGATTTCCTCGAGCTCGACATCCGACTTCCTCATTTCGACATCCGACACGAGATATGCATGTCAAAATATTTTGTGCGTGTGTGATTTAATTTTAATTGAGAGCTTTTTATTACTACTTACAAATTGTCTTAATAAAGATAAATAAATACCCAAAACCCAAAGACTTGAGAAACTATCATTCTTGATACGCGTCTTGGTATTCTTTTCCACTTTTTGCACGGTTGACTATTTGCAAGACTCCCTTTTGTCAATCATCAAAATCATCCTGTCAAGGCATGTATTCACAGACTCCCCCTTTTTGATGATGACAAACATCTCATGGAGGGTTTTTTAGTAAAAATATAATCATGATATAGCAATGAGATATAAGCAAGGTTTTTCAATAAAAGATATCAGAGTTTAAGCACAATATTTAGAAAAACTCCCCCTCACAATAGTTTAAGCACAATATTTAGAAAAACTCCCCCTCACAATAGGCAATACTTAAAATATCACTCCCCCTGAATCATGCATTCATGTAACTCTCCCCCTTTTGGCAACATCAAAAAGTGGGAAAGACAAATAAAGCAAGGCATATATTCAGGATTAAACAAGCATATTTTGATAGTTACGTGATACCAAGCTTGGTGTGTGACAGATGAGCTGGTTGGACATGATTAGCTAGTTGCATAAGACAAATGCGTCACCCACTCATTATTCCGTACTTAAAGAAAATGGAAGGGGAAAAGACCTGCATAAACTCGTTAGCACACTCAAACGCCCAAGTTAGAATTTATTCATAATAAAATGCACTCACACGCAGTCATTCAATGCATGATTGATCTAAAATTCCTAACTCGGTTCTTATAAAAAAGAAGCTTTCTTTAGGCAAAGGTTTAGTAAAAATATCTGCAAGTTGTTTAGATGTTTCCACAAACTCAATCACACAATCTCCTTTTTGAACATGATCTCTAATAAAATGGTGCCTAATTTCTATGTGTTTGGTCCGGGAGTGATAAACCGGGTTTTTCGTGAGGTTTATGGCACTAGTATTGTCGCACTTAATTGGAGCAGCTTTGATTAATCCCATAATCATTCAACTGTTGTTTCATCCAAATAATTTGTGCACAACAACCGCCACGAACGTATTCCGCTTCAAAGAAGTGGACAAAGCCACTCTGGCTTGTTTCTTACTATGCCATGAGACCAAGGCATTCCCAAGTAAGTGACATGTCCCACTAGTGCTTTTTCGGTCCATTTTGCAACCCGCAAAATCAGAATCCGAGTACCCAATAAGTGTGCAGTCAACACCTTTGGGGTACCATAAACCCATGATTTGTGTGCGGTGAGATATCTCATGATGTGTTTTTACCGCTAAGAGATGTGATTCCTTAGGATTTGCTTGAAAACGTGCACACATACAAACACTAGACATAATATCCGGACGACTAGCAGTGAGGTAGAGAAGAGATCCTATCATACCTCTATACTTACTTACTTGACCGACTTACCACCTTCATCTTTGTCAAGATAGCATGATGTGCTCATGGGAGTTGAGATTTCTTTGGCGTTGCTCATTCCAAATCTTTTAAGCAACTCCTTGCAATATTTGGATTGATTTATAAAAATTCCTTCTTTTGTTTGTTTGATTTGAAGTCCAAGGAAGTAATTTAGCTCTCCCATCATTGACATTTCAAATTCACTTTGCATGATATCAGAAAATTCCTTACACAAGGATTCATTAGTAGCACCAAATATTATATCATCGACATAAATTTGAACAAGTAAAATGTCATGCTTTTTGTGTTTAATGAAAAGAGTGGTATCAACTTTTCCTCTTTCAAAACCTTTTTCAAGTAAATATTTGCTCAACCTCGTACTAAGCTCTCGGAGCTTGTTTTAAACTATATAACGCCTTTTTCAATTTGAAAACATGATTTGGAAATTCAAAATTTTCAAACCGGGAGGTTGATCAACATATACTTCTTCTTGAATAAAGCCATTAAGAAATGCACTTTTAACATCCATTTGAAAAAGTTTGAAATCCATGATGCATGCAAATGCGAGAAGCATGCGAATAGCTTCTAATCTAGCCACGGGTGCATAGGTTTCATCGAAATCTATGCCCTCTTGTTGATTATAGCCTTTTGCAACAAGTCTAGCTTTATTTCTAACAATGATACCGTTTTCATCAAGCTTGTTGCGAAAGACCCATTTGGTCCCAATGACTAGGTGATCTTTAGGCCTAGGGACAAGTTCCCAAACATCATTTCTCTCAAATTGATTTAATTCCTCTTGCATAGCAAAGGTCCAATGCTCATCAAAGATGGCTTCATTGACGTCATTTGGTTCAATTTGAGAGACAAAGGCCATATGATGACATGCATGATTAAGAGAGTTTCGAGTCGTTACTCCCTTTTGAGATATCACCTATTATGTTGTCAAGAGGATGGTTCTTTGAGACTCTCCATTCCTTTGGAAGATTTGAGTGAGAGAGTTCTTGAGAGGGTTGAGGCAAGGACTCTTGATCCTCCTTTTGAACTTTTGATCTCTCTTGTTCCTCTAAATAGGTATCTGCAAATACTGCAAGATCATCAACACTTTCTTCACGAAGATTTGGGGTTAGATTCATCAAAAGAAACATGCATGCATTCTTCAACAGTCCAAGTTCTTTTTATTAAAAATTCGAAAAGCTTTACTAGAAGTGGAATATCCAAGAAATAAACCTTCATCAGCTTTAGCATCAAATTTACCAAGGTTATTCTTACCATTGTTTAGGACAAAACACTTGCATCCGAAAACGTGAAGGTGGGAAATATTGGGCTTCCTTCCTTTGTAGAGTTCATACGGTGTTTGTTTAAGGATCGGCCTTATAAGAACTCGATTCATCACATAGCAAGCGGTGCTCACGGTCTGCGCCCAAAAGTACTTAGGAAGGTTAGTCTCATTGAGCATCGTCCTCGCTAGCTCTTCAAGAGACCGATTTTTCCTTTCAACCACTCCATTTTGTTGCGGTGTCCTTGGAGCAGAAAAGTTGTGATCAATGCCATTTTCTGTGCAAAATGTTTCAAATGCTTCATTCTCAAATTCCCCATGATCACTTGAATGGAAGCAATGTTAAGTCCCTTCTCATTTTGTATAACCTTTGCAAGTTTTCGAAAAGCATTAAAAGCATCATTTTTGTGAGAAATAAATAAAGTCCATGTATAGCGAGAATAGTCATCCACAATAACAAGAGCATAGTAATTGCCACCAAAGCTTTTAGTTCTAGAAGGGCCAAATAAATCCATATGTAAAAGTTGTAAAGGCCGATTTGTTGAAACAATATTTTTAGATTTGAAAGAAGCCTTTACTTGTTTTCCTTTTTGACATGCATCACAAAGTTTATCTTTTTCAAAACGAAGCTTTGGTAAGCCAATTACTAAGTCTTTACGAACCAATTTATTAAGATGATCCATGTGAATATGAGCCATTCTTCTATGCCATAGCCAAGATTCATTCTCTTTACTAAAAAGACAGCATGCATCATTTGAAGGTAGTTCATCTAAATTAACCATATAGATATTTCCAATTCTAGATCCAACGAAAACTGTACTTTTATTAAAAGAATTTACGACCATGCATTTTGAAGAATCAAATATAACATTATTGCCTTTGTCAGAAAGTTGACTAATACTTAGCAAGTTATGTTTCAAACCTTCCACATACAAGACATTCTCTATAATGGGATTAGGACTCTTACCAATAGAACCAATCCCAAGAATTTTACCTTTGTTGTTGTCACCATACCGGACATAACCACTATTCTTAGGTACCAATGACGAGAACTTGCTTTTGTCTCCTGTCTTGTGCCTTGAACAGGGGCTATCAAGATACCAATTTAAGTCCTTGGCTTTCAAGCACACCTACAACAACAAATCATATTTTAACCTTTGGTACCCAAACCATCTTGGGTCCATATGAGTTAGTCTTGGGCAAGGTGCCCTTTGGAATCCACATATTTTTGCCAACTACATTTTTATTCTTTCTAATATTGCAAATAGAAGCAGTGTGACCATTTCTACCACAGTGAAAGCATTTAATGAAAGGACTACTTGAGGGTTTGTTGTGATTGAAGAGTTTAAAAGAGTTTTCATGAATTTTGGTATGATAACCTAAACCAGCTTTTCCAAAAGTACCTTTTTGATTTCCTAACATAATGTTTAGATTATCTCTTCCCATCGTAAATTTTGCAAGAGTGTTATTTAAATCCTTAACCTTATTTTTCAAAACACTACACTCATTGCATTTTAAAACTTCATCCTTTTTATTTTCACAAGATATGGGAGGAGAAGTTTCAATCACAGCAACTTGTTTTTCTTTAAGAATCACTATCTCTTTGTTTAAAATTTCAATTTTTGATTCAAGAGAAGAGATGGTTTTCTTAGAAGAAAGAACAATTTTTCCAAGTTTAATCGTTTCATTATTGAATTCTTCACAAGCAGCAAGTAATTCATCATAAGTTAAAGAAGAGTCAGGATCATAAAAGTTTACCTCATCTTCATCATGATTTGCCATTAGACTAAGGTGAGCCTCTTCATTTTCAGATTCATCAGAAGAATCCATATCATTATCATCCCAGGAAATGTAAGCTCTTCTTCCCTTCGAATCCTTTGGTGGTTTCTTTTGAAATTTCTCATTCCTCGTTTGGTTTTGAGGACAATCGGGTTTTATGTGACCTTTCTTTCCACACTTGTAGCAGGTAGGATTAAAAGAAGTTGTTTCATCACTTTTCTTTTGAGAGCTTGGGAACTTACCTTTGTTTCGAGTCTCATGAACCTTTGAATTTGCGAACCATTAGACTCATGTTTTCCTCATTATTTTCATCTTCAAGGAAATCACATTCGTCATCGTCAGTTTCCTCAATGCTTGCTTTGAGGCGAGCCCTTTCTTTTTCTTATCGCCTTCTTCGCTTTCCATGAGGCGATTTAGTTCAATTTCATGTTCTGCAATTTTCCAAACAAAGTAGCCAAGGTCATAGAAGATAAGTCTCTAGATTCAGCTATAGCAGTGACCTTGGGTTGCGATTCCTGTTTAGACATCTAAGAACTTTGTTAATCAAATCTTCATTCATGAAGACTTTCCCAAGAGCTACGAGATGGTTTATTATATGGATGAACCTTTTTTGTATATCTTGTATGTTTTCACTTGGTTTCATCCTAAATAACTCATACTCATGGGTTAATGTGTTCATTCGAGCCCTCTTGACCTCGGTAGTACCTTCATGGGTCAATAGAAGGGTGTCCCACATTTCTTTAGCAGTCTTGCAATTTGAGACCCTATAGAACTCATCGTAGCTTAAAGCAGAAGTGATGATGTTCTTAGCCTTCAAATTGTATTGGACCTTTTTCTTATCATCTTCGGTCCAAAGTGATCTTGGTTTGTCTACCACTGCATCATTAATTGATTGAGTGGGGACAAATGGACCATTTTCCACAGCATCCCAAATATCAAGATCAACACCCTCAAGAAAGATTTGCATTCTATCCTTCCAATAACCATACCCCTCACCATTGAAAAATGGGGGTCTGTTCATGGAAGTTCCCTCGTAATTGTTTGAAGTCATTCTCTTGAGACGGTTAAGTCCTTTATACAAGATTCTAGCTCTGATGCCACTTGTTGACAAGTGACTCCAAACACAAGAGGGGGGTGAATTGTGTGTGAACTGTGCTTTCAAAAACTTTTGGAGAAATAAGTGCTAATTATGAGTTGCGGAAATATTAATGTGAAATAGATAAATCACTTGAAGAATAAATTGCAAACGAGTTAAAAATAAAGTAAATAGTAAGATATAAATAACAATAAAATAAAGTACATAAATTTAATTGACTGAAAAGTAGAGAGATAAGGAGTAAAAAAGCACACAACAAATTATCCAGGTTCGGCCACCTAACACCCCTGTGGCCTACGTCCTGTCCCCAAAGCAAACCACTATGGGATTTTCACTAAGACACTAGCTTTTAAATCAGGTTCAGCTAGAAACCTTTACAACTCTAAACCAGAGCAATACGTTCAAGAGATATCACCTCTCTATGAACACCTTGGGATTCCTACCCAAAAATAAATGATTTTCACAAATAAAATGAGACGAAAAAGATACACTCAATAGTGCAGATATAACAAATTGAAGCTCAAATAATACAACTCAAATTATGTAGAATAAAAAGACTCTCAGAAAATTGTGCTCAAATAAGTGTGAGTGATGAAAAATATTTGATAGAGTTTTTGGCACAAAAATTAAGCACTGCGTTGTTGTGTTTTTACACAGCTCACGAGTTGTGTTTATATAGGCAATGGGTGAGCGTCGAAATGACCGTTGGAGCATTTGCCCGCTATGCGTTTTGATTTGTCCGTTGGAAGAAAAATCTGCCTGCTATGCGTTTTGAAATAAAGAAATTGAAAACACGAGACGGCTCGGCATACGACCTCACGAAGGCGGCTCGGCCAGACGACCTCACGAAGACGGCTCGTGACGACCTCGCCACACACGGCTCGACAGACGACCTCGACACGGCTCGGCAAAAGACCTCGGTACCGCGACTCTGCATACGACCTCCTCATCGGCTCGGTCCTCATAGCTCGAGACGCCTCCTCATCACTCGTCACGGATCATCGGCTCATCGCGCGACCTCGATGCAGCGACCTCATCAGCTCGACACGCGACTTCCTCCTCAGTTCGACATACGACTTCCTCAGAGCTCAACATCCGACTTCCTCCTCAGCTCGACATCCGACTTCCTCAGCTCGACATCCGACTTCCTCAGCTCGACATCCGACACGAGATATGCATGTCAAAATATTTTGTGCGTGTGTGATTTAATTTTAATTGAGAGCTTTTTATTACTACTTACAAATTGTCTTAATAAAGATAAATAAATACCCAAAACCCAAAGACTTGAGAAACTATCATTCTTGATACGCGTCTTGGTATTCTTTTCCACTTTTTGCACGGTTGACTATTTGCAAGACTCCCTTTTGTCAATCATCAAAATCATCCTGTCAAGGCATGTATTCACAGTATGATTGATCCATCTACTACTTTAAATAAAACTGCTCCAACTGTCATACATGGTCAATAAATAAAAAGATATTCAAATTTCAATAAATAATGCATGTGTTTGCATGGGTGCGGGTTAAGATTTCGGCAAGTATACCGAATCGTACAAGTAATTGAGTGATAAGTAAGATATCGTTCCCACGAGGATTGAGATTTTTTTAATCAATTTAAACAAATTTGTAACTAATTGAACTGTTGAAATGATTTGGGTGTGTTTGAAATAAATTGTGAACTGTGTTATCAACAAAACAATACTCCCTCTGGAACCATTTATAAGGCAAAAAGTCATTTCCAGATTCGTTAAAAAATGCATGTATCTGGTCTAATTTTTGGACCAGATACATATATTTTTTAACGAATCTAGAAATGACTTTTTGCCTTATAAATGGTTCCGGAGTAGTAACAACTAATTAAACAATTTTTTTTGGATTGTAAGGATAGGTAAAAGCGACTAGGAATCGAATCCCCTTGTTTCCACTCTTATGCATTTAATCTGCAATCACTGCAAGCAATTCCATGTAAAATTGAAGTTCAAATCAACTATGTTAGATTAAGGACAATTCCTTGTCTCATAATCCCTTTAACTTAACCAAAAGTTCTCAATTCCTTAGGTAACCGATGATCAAGTTAAGCATAAATATCAGTGATTCATAAAAACACATACCCATAAGGTTATATTCCTATAATCCTCATAAATATGGCCAACAATCCCATTTTCAAGTTCAAAACCCCAATTTTTCAATTATGAGAAGAACCGAAAATCAATTTGGATAGCGAGCAATTACCAAAAGCATTAAGAATAGAGATGAATGTTCAAATTTAAATGAAATAAACTTGCATTGATATAAGCAAATCAAACTACATTAGAGTTTCCTCAAGATTCGTCTACCCTAGTCTAAGAAATTTAGCTACTCATGGAGGAAAAAGAAGAAAACCAGAAAAATGAATAAAAGGAGGAAGAAAACTCCATTGAAGACTCAAAACCTTATTCCCAAGCTTGAATCCCCTTTGGAGATGGAGAAAAGTGAAACCCTAGCACTCCTTGACAAAGCCCACAGGTTTTAGGTCTTAGAAATGGTAAAGAATGAGCCAACAAGTGAAAAACACGAGTTTTAAGTGATCTCAGCGTAACAAACGTGCTCCAGCGCACCAAAACACGCGCCACGCATAGAAACAGAACTGAAATGTGCCAAAAGAGCGTGACTCACGCCCATGCACGCGCCCTGATTTCTGGATTCCTGCACTGCGTGCATGATGTGCCCGCCCCAGCTCGTGCCCCCGCCCGTGCCCATTTGCTGAATTTCCTACCATGCACTTCAGCGTTCCTAATTCAAATTTTCAGCAGAATTCGTGTGTTTTGTGTTGGGAAACCCTCTAAAAGTCATTATCCCTTGTCCTTCTTCATACTCTAGGTACTTGAGAGCAGTCCTTTTTATATTGCTCCCATTCCTATGCAATTAAGGCTTAAAGAATCATAAAAACAATGCACAAGTCCAATTAGCAAGGAACAAAGTGAACACAATGAATTGCACAATTTAGGCTCAGAATCACTTCAAATGTTCTTCGTTCATCTTGCACAAATCAACTTTAGCTTTATAAATCTACATGTGACGAAGATTTATCACAACTCCAAACTTAGCAATTTGCTTGTGCTCAAGCAAACTCAATTAAAAACAGGGGCCGGAGTGAAACTAATGGATGCATCTCCAATCTCCACCATCAACACATGCTCAATCTATCTTTTTCTCTCACATTTTTCAAAAAGTGACCATTTATGCATTCTTTTATCACTTAGTGCTACAATTTAGCTCCCAAAATTAGCTCTATAAGCAACAAAACATGTAATTATCAATTATGCTCAACTTCTCTCAGTCTCCTCCCCACAAGTGTCGCTCTATCACTCAAGTGTTTGTATGGTTATTCTCTTAATCACATCATACGAAACACCCTACCAGAGGCTTGAAGAAGCTCTTAAAGAGACAAATGCAATGCAATGCAACAAACACACTTTAGAGGTATTTTGGGCTGTAATGGAGCATATGTAAGGGTAGAAATTCATTTGGATATGGGGCTTTCATACTTGGCATTAAACACAAGCCATTTCATACATGCATAATCTACTTCCCATGTTGTTGAATCCAAAAATTCCCAAGACACCTTTCAACATACTTGAATTACAAAACAAGAGGGGAGCTCTCTATCTGCACAACTATATATATATATTTTTTTTTTTTGAATTTGAATTTCTATAGTTTTCTTTTTTTCTTTTCTTTCTTTCTAACTATCTTTTTCGCTCTCCTCTTGTTTGTTTTTCTTTTTCTAACATAAACCTCAAACTTAGTTTGTATATCCACCCGAAACTTAAAATTTTTGCTTGTCCTCTCGTATGTAATCTATTTATGAATATATGCTATCTTTTGATGCTAGTGATTTAATTCTATTCTTAATGCTTGATATGTTTTGATCATTCATATATTGATTTGTGAATTGGAGTTTGATTGGAAAATATTCTCTAATTCTAGATTTGAATGAAATCACCTACTGGGTCTTGTTACTAGGAATAGAACTTGATTCATTAGTTACTTTTGGATGATAATCTTGATGCAAGGTCTTTCTTTGGATAACCAAGGAATTGGTATTTAAATGGAGGAACTTAGAATCTCTTTTACTATGGAATTGGTAATTGAGTGAACATTGTTTGTAATATCATTGGTAAGGAAAATAGTCATAAATGAGTATTGAATTCCATACGTAGTAAGGTTATATGAAATCCAATCCCAACTTCTTTTAATACTGTTATCAATCAACTTTACTTGCTAGTGTTTATTTTACTCAAAACTTATAATTTGAATCTTTGAAATTCACATATCAACAAAATGGAAAATATTATGAATAGAAATGTACATAGATTCCTTGGGGTTGAACTAGTATATTTGTGAATTAATCAAGTATCACACGATTCCCTGAGGATACGACAACCCTACTTATCACTGTCAACTTCGGTATTTTGGTACGCTTGCCAAAATAGTAACTTTTTCCTCAAGCAATCCCAAACTGAATCAATTTGCCAAGACATGTTATAAAATGACCCTTACCTAACTCCAAGTAAATAAGGAGAATTAGTTTTTCGGTCTTAGGCTTGTAATGAGGTTGTATCACAAAGAATGGGTAAAGATGCTTAAAAGGGTTAACAAATGACAATATTATTCAGGTGGGTTATTTAAGCTCTAGCTATTAACAAGAATTTGCCTCAGTGTGTATGAACATGCAAGTAAATATCACAAGGAACCAAGTCAAGTTCTGAAGAATGTCACATGCAATGGAAACACACAAGAAGAGAATCATCTATTTGGCCCAAAATTCTCACAAGCTGTTGATGAAAGACAGTCAAGCACAAAAGAATCATGCAGTCCAAAGTCACAGAAACATGACTCTAAGAGTCTTTATTTGAGGGATTTTTAGATTAACAAGAAGCATGGCAAGTCACAATCCAACTGTGTATCCATAACAATTCATGAGCATGCGTATCATGTAGAAGATGAAAACAACATACCAAAAGAAGTCATTCATCAAGACAACACTTCTCAACCAGAAAATTCAGTCAAATCATAGAACACAAAAGAGTGCAGCTAAAGTTTCAGAAGGTTCAGCACAAAAAAAGTATGACACACTAAATTACAAAATAGCTGACACTCCAGATGAAAATAAAATAAAACAACAAATAAAAAGCCAGAGATAAAAAAAAATGAAAACCGAAGCGATTGCCCTACTCAACTGCTGGGTAAAATGAATAGGTGGGCCGCCCGACACCACTGAGTGAAGTAAAACAGGTGGGCTGCAAGACGCCACCGTTGAGTGAACTGCACTGCTAAGATCTAAGGAGCCTGCTCTGAAGGTACAACACCATCCCCAGGGGACTGTTGTTATCACACCAAATTGTCTATTTTTATAGGGTATTTTTAGTACTTAATTATATCATTTTGCGCTGTTTAAAGTATAAAATTACTCACTTATGTCCTGTTTTGCAGAAATATCATAAAGACACCACTCAGATCAAAAGATGCGAGAATGGACTGAAAACTGGCAAGTTTTGGAGAGTTTTAGCACTTCTGGACATGCGCACTACAAGAATATGGCAGTAGAAAATATTTACCGATGGAAAAAGCTGTCGGAAACGACTTTAGGACACTACCAGCAAAAATTTCCGTCAGAAACAATTAGCGAAAAAATCGAATTTTGAATTTCAAAATTTCTTACAAAAAATTTCGTCGGTAAAATTTTTCTTTAATACTGACAAAAATTTCCGTTGGTAAATCATAATCCATGGCAATTACCTACCGACGGAAAAATCTGTCGGTAACTTACCTACGAAAAAATCCGTAGGTAACTCCCAACGGCCAATTGACCATTCCCAGTCACCGATGGAAATTTCCGTAGGTATTAAATAATATATTTACCTACGAAAAATTCCTTAGGTAATGTTCAATATTAGAACGATTTTTATCTTCTCCCCTTCACTTCTTCACTTCTGTGTAGTTGTCTGCTCCTCTCAGCTCCCTCTTCCTCACTTCTTCTCTTCCGTAACTGTCTCCTCCCTCCTCCCTTGTAGTGTCTCAGTCCCTTGCATTGTCTCTTCCCTACACTGGTTCACCGCCACAGTAAGTCTCCCTCCCTCACCGTCTTATCTCTCCAATTTCTTTGTATGTTGTTCACTCTGTACTGCAAGTTGTACAGGCGGCCTTAGGGTTCACGCACTAACACAGGTACGGGCTACATGTTATACTGTACGGTAGTATATAACTCTTAAGTCAGCCGTATATAGTAATTAACTAAGGTGTACAGAGACCACTGGTGCGGTCGTACCTCATGAAGTCAGGCTGTACCTAACACTGAATTATGCAAAATTTTACTAATTTTTCCAATTTTCCTATTTTTGCAGGCATTATGTCTAAATGCCAAAGAGGCACTACTTCAGCAGCAGTACTGCGTACATCGCACCTTGTACCTTCATATATTCCGCAGTAGCATAGAGACAGATACCGGCAACTACGGGAGTTTCACTTGCACGCCCAGCGCCACCTAGACTTTGAGATTTTAGCATAGGTAGGACTGTGAGAGAAGGTGGAGCGACTGCTAAAGCGCATAGGATGGCACCAGGCAGCACTTGTGAGACAACCCACCTACGTGGAGGCTGTCTTGGACTTTTTAGCCACCTGTGGCTTCTACACCAGAGACTGGGAGCCTGAGGGCCCCGAAAACGATGACGAGGCAGAGCAGGAGGTCTCGTGCACTTCATTCTCCATGGGACAAGACTTGAGATGATCCTAGCCAATTTCAACATCGAGCTAGGAGAGTACTTACGGGAACTCTTGGACGTGCCACTTGGGTGGCAGGATAGCTAGAGCTGGCAGGCTCTCACTGGGGACGCTCATTATATCCCTAGCAGAGCTATGGCCAGTAGGATTAGAGTCCTAACTGTGCGGACAGTGCACAGGTGGCTCACCCGCTCCATTAACCGGCGTGCTCTCAGAGATGGGACGGTCACCCGGGCCGATTTACTTCTTCTGTGGGCCATAACTGACGACCAGGGGCATCGCTGCGATGTAGGGATGTTCTTCCTACGCATTTGCACTCAGATTAGTATTCTTCTACAGACCCAGAACATCGGGCATATTGTGATGGGCTCATTCATTTCCCATCTCGCTGCCCACCAAGGAGTTCGCCTAGGAGCGGGAGCCACTGTCATTCGGCTGGAGCCCATCGGACTTTCCACCCTCTGTAACATCGGTATTCTGCGGAGAGTTAGATTCAGGGGCTACGAGCTTGTAAGGCCAGAGGAGCAGCAGCAACATGAGGATAAGGCTACAGATATGGAGCAACTTGCGAAGGAGCTCCTCGCACCACCACCGCCATATGCAGGGCAGCACCCTAGGCTCCCTCCTACCAGGATATCATGGCGCGTCTCGACGAGATGCAGATCAGCTTCCAGGAGCATCAAGCCCATGTAGACTGGCGTTTTGACGCCCAGAGGGAGCAGCTCACAGCCATCATGGGACTCATCCAGTAGCTCCAGCCTCACCCACCTGCCGAGTGATGCTGGTCCTACTTATTTTTCTTCTTTTAGTACTTAGGCATTTTATTTGCTTTTGTATTAAAAAAGGATTGTATACTCGCAGGGACCTATTTTATTTTATTATTATTTCTTTTTATTTTGCTTATAAAGTTTTTAGTTGTTTTGGTGCATAGTTCTGCGCCTGCTTACCAGCTCCATCGGTATTGGGAAATGCAACATCAATTTTGACCCATATACCCTTTCAATTTGCTCATGAAATTTTTCAGAGGAGAGTCTCTTTCCAACTTTTTTTATTTTTAGCATATATACCTTTTTGTTTTTATCCTTTACGTGCTTGATCTATCATAGTAGCAGTGGGAACACTGCTAAAAATTAGTGTGGAGAGGGATTTTACATTTTTATTATTACTTGACTATGCTCATAATTGCTTATAGTTATCGAGAACTTCAAAATAATTTTACTGATTTAGGGGCTGTTTAGAATACTTTTTCCTAATAACTTGTGATGGATTTGAGATTGTTGCCAGCTTTAGAATTTGCTAAAAATTAGCATTGAAATTTAGTAAGTTTAAATTTTCCGTGTAAGCCACTAAATGGGATATTTGAGCCTTATTTAGAGGCCACATCATACTTTTTGCCTTGTTTGAGTAATATTTTTTCTTATTGTGCATTCTATAACTTATGCTGACACAATTGCAAAGCGAATAAAAGTTTATTTTCATGTGAATTTGATAAGGGCAATTTTTAGGAATTTTTTAGGCCACTACAATTTTGAAATATCTTACCACTAGTTGTCCAACTTTGTGTCTATTATTATATTTCTTTGGTATCCCTTCTCTTTATTATTGATTATTATTTTGTGATGGTAACCTTGGAAAGTGTTGTTGCTAGAGCAATTAGTGGCAAAAAGAAAAAAATTCAAAAGAATAATGTTTTAGATCCCTCATATATATTTATGGAAAAAAAGGCTTAGTATCCATTTTCCCTCCTAGTTTATTAATAGTATTTATTTGTTGCATAAAAGCATCAAAGGAGGAAAGGAAAGGGAAAAAAAAGAAAAAGAAAAAGAATAGAAAAATTATGTTATTGCCTTCAGAAAAATACAAGAATAATTTATTGATAAAAAATCAGAGGGATTCTTGCCTGCTTTTTAAAGTGAAAAAGAGAAAAGGTTGATTGTTTTGGTTGATTTATTTCTGATCCTTTACATGACATTTTCTTTATTTTCTCCCATCTAACATTATTATCTTGGCCCAATTACAACCCAGGAAAGACCATTTATCCTCCTTTTCATGGTAAGTAAACTTTAACAGTAGAGCTTTAGTCAATGTATAAGCCTATGGCAATGTACTTCTTTGGAAAAATCTGAGCATTCATGACTATACATGTATACACTTTGAGAGTGGTGAGAAGTGTGACTTGTGAATCACAGATTGTTGACTTATTAAACTTACATCTCTAATTGGGCACTCTATTTTTTGGCGCTTCTTATGATATCACTTTGTTGTCATGCATTTGTTTTTGCCCTATTCAGTGAAAGGAAGTAGTTTCTCTTATAATTACCTAAGTAATTTGCTTGAGGGCAAGTAAAGCTCAAGTGTGGGGATATGTTGACACTCCAATTTGTCTATTTTTATGGGATTTTTTTAGTACTAAAACATGCTATTTTGCACCATTTAAAGTATAAAAGTACTCACTTATGTCTTATTTTGCAGAAATATCACAAAGACAACACTTGGAGCAAAAGTTGCAAAAATGGACTAAAAATTGGCAAGTTTTGGAGATTTTTTGGCATTTCTAAACAAGTGGTACGACCTGACATATATTCAGTATGGTCGTACCTAGTCAAGCACAACAGTAGGGGCGTACCTCATGGTCAGTACAGCATGACATCGAAGAAAAAATCTAGTACGGCCACACACAGTTGCTGTCAGGTGGTGCTGAATGCACAAGTACGGGCCAATGTCACAACTCAAGTGTGGTACGGTCGTGTATAAAAGCAGTACTATTGTACCTTATCCCAGATCGCCCAGATTTGAAGTCAGTTGACCTAATTCGCTGCCTACCCTATAAATAGGCATTCTCAGCCCTCTATTCAAAATCTTTTTGATGATTTTAGATCCTGGAACCTTAAAGCCTCTTGCCCAGACCTGTTTTCCCATCGGAGCTCATGAGGAACGCGAAGAACGTGCTTAAGGACCGTTGTCTTACCGAAATGGTGTTTCGGTTTAGATATAACTCTTCCTATTCTGGGTTTTTGTTGTTTTCTAGATGAATATATGCTATTTACACTTACCATGTGTAGTTAAATCCATCACTAGGGGTGATGGGAGATCCTTTATTATGTTTTTGATATTTAATTAGTTAATTTTATGAGTTTCTTATTATCCTGTTGATTGTATTGTTCTTAGCATGCTTAATCCTATAAGGCTTAATCACCCTTTAACTAGTTAATTTAATTGGAGGCGATCGTACCATAATTAATTAACGAAACTCTGGAAATAATTGAACTCGTATATTATGCTAGATCAAAGATAATTGCTTGTTTCTAATCGCTTATTAAATTAACGATTCTACTGTTGCTTATGCTCTTTCTTCTATTTATCTTGCATGATCATTTGGGGTATTAGTTAGGAAGAAGACTGTTAATATTGTATGATCATTGTGTATTAATAGTATTAGAGTGGGAGATTAGCTTTCAACTAGGAAATATAGCTCATAGTTACTAACTAGTAAACTCAGGAACTAAATATTGGTGAACCCGATTCCCATAGGCTTCTCATAATTGTCTTATCTTGTTCTTGCGCACTCTTTGATCTTTATTTTGTTTGAGTTAACTATTGCAATCACTTAAATCACAACCTTCGTTAGTCTAAATAAAATAGGATCTTTATTACGTTAGTACTCGTGCATTCCCTATGGGTTCGACATTCGAAGTATTAAATATACTCTACTTTACTACGAGTTACGATCAGGTGCACTTATCTGAGCCGCAACAGTATGACCTCATCTCACCGCCACTCTCCGACAAAAACTATTATCACTGGAGTCGTGCAATTAAACACGCTCTTTCCTCTAAGAACAAGATAAAGTTCATCTATGGATCTCTCCCTCAACCAGCCACCATGGATCCCACACTAGTACAAGAAACGAAAAATAATTAGGGTTTTTACATCGGTTTTGAGTTTAACGTGTGTAAGAGGTGACGTGGTGGCAATTTTGAAATTATCGCGAAACTTTTTACACTGGTTATATGTCCAACCGGTGTCAAAGATTTCGGATTTAAAAACTGAAAACAATTTACACCAGAGTTTTATATAACCGGTGTTAAAAGCTTACATATTACACCAGTTATATAAATAACCGGTGTTAAAAGATTTCTCTTTGATTAAAATTACTTTCTCCCTCTCATTCTCAGATACGTGGGAAGCATTTCCATGAGATAACCCTACTTTTTCTCTCTCACCCTTGCACTCTCCTTGTTCTCTCCGCCATTCGAGCCCTCTATCTCGCCGCAACACTATCATTGTTATCATCGTCTTTTTCCGTCGTTTGAATCTCTACTTCACGTTGTTCTCGCTGCCGTTCTTCTTCTCGTGGTTTTCGCCATCTTTCACCTTCAAAGCCCTATCTCAGAGGCAAACCAGAAGCAATCGACCACACCCACTTGTTCCTTCTCCGTGATAGGTTTTTCCTTTACCTTTTAGCTTTTTTCCCTTTTTGGTCTTAATCTGTTTGATAATATACACACCTTAGCATCTAATCTAGCTTTGGTCAAATGCTGAGCATTAGCTAGCTTCATGGGTACTCATCATTGGCGAGCTATGTACTATGTTTAGACTGTTTAGTTTATATGTACTTTCCACTCATGTTGTGCCACTGTTTCAGGTTAAAGTCCTTAATTCCTTGCTACTTGTGTTACTGTTAAGCGTTATGGAAACATTTGGGACATGATTTTTCACATTTAACAGACGATAAAGAATGCCGAGTAATATTGTTTGCAATGTGTATATAAGTTTACCTACAAAGATAATATGGATTGTTGTTTTCAATTTAAGGTCAAATGTTTGAAATTTATAAGGTATACTGGGTTTTTGATTTTCGTTCAAGTTTATATCCTTTGCAAAAAGTCTGCACTTACGAATAATAATTAAACTATTGAGGTATATTATGCTTTTTGTTGTAATTCAATTAAATTTCAGTTTTGTTGCTCATGATTGATCATTGTTGATAACAGACAATGTCTTTAGATGAACCGTGTTCGTGGCGGGCTTCTTACTCGTATGGCTTCCAGGAGGCCGATGATGACTGCAAGGGAGTATCGAAATATCTTTGTGAGGATTGAGGATCGCGATGCTCGTCATCATGATCCTTATCGCGATGAGAATCGTGATTTGATGAACCAGTATGGTGATCCCCGTATGGCATCCAGGAGGCTGATGATGACTGCAAGGGAGTATCGAAATATCTTTGTGAGGATTGAGGATCACGATGCTCGTCATCGTGATCCTTATCGCGATGAGGATCATGGTTTGATGAACCAGTATAGTGATCCCAAGAGGCCCGTAGCTGCCAGGGATGTTCATCGAGGGACGGACATCGTTTAGATCCCCAGTGATGACGATGAGATCTCGGAGTATACTCCATCCACACCGGAGTATTCTCCCATCGTAGAGGATTATACTCCATCGACTCATTCGGAGAAATCTACAGCCCGATTTTGTCCTGGGGACCCCTCAAGGAGCCACCACTAGCCTTGCTTTTATATTATGCATGTTATTTATTAATGTATTTCATTGTTTTGATATTTTAATTGGATAAATGTATCAGGAGAATATATCGATGTATTTTTCATTGCTTTTTATGAATATCTTGACTATTTAGATGGATAATTATGATTATGATATATGATGTATGTTTTTATATTTGAGCTTCTCTATTTAATTTGTGTTAAGCCTTAGTTTACCGTTTGAGATTCAATAAAATGTTTGCATGTGTACCGGGGATGGTACCGCTCATTTTATTGAATCTTGAATTGTCCAAGTAGGACAGTTTGGGAAGAAACTTTTTCTTATATTTGATTAATAGTTAGTCTTTAAATCTTTTATCTAACACATGATGAAATTTCAGATTGCTACATTTCCTGTTGTCTCTAGGTGCATGCTTGATCGTGGTGGATGTCACCACGTTTGGGTTGTGTACTTGGAGACCAATGGGAAATGTTGCCGAAATTTCGTCATGTATAAGATATAAGGATTTAACAACTAACTATTAATCAAATAAAGAAAAAGTTTCATCTTGAATGGGATAGGTTCATACCAAATATACAAAGATCTGTTGGATACTCGTGGTTGAATGGTCCAGAAGGGGTGATTTCATGTGTTCATTAAATAAGCGTGTCTTTACTTTTTCAGAACGTAGCTAGGATCGTAGTTGGATGCAAAAAAATCGATTGACCGATGAGTATCTGTAACATCCTAATTTTTGAGAAAAATTGTTTTAACAATAAAATCTCGAATACTCGAAGATAAGTCGTGGAGACTGATCACCTCAATTATTTACAGAGAGTACGAGGAACTATTTTGAATAAATTGATTTATTTTAGATAACTATTATTTATGATGTCAATTCAAATTAATAGACAGCATAGACGTATGCTGCTTTTAATGTGAATTCATCAACCGAGTATTCGGTGATTTTCTGTTTGACGCGGTGACGCGTATTTTTGTTGACTAATAAAGTGAGTGAATTTAACAAAAATAAAAAAATTATATTTGGGACTTAATATATTATATTAAGTCACAGTTAAATTTTCAGTTCAAAATTCCACCGCTTTTCCTGGTCGCGTTTTGAACTACCCGGTAAGTTTTGCCCGATTGAAAACTCTAATTCGACACGAATATTTAAATATTTGGGAATTTGATGTTTTATAATATTTCTGATTTATTAGAATTTTTTTGTCAATTTTACTTAATTTTTAATAATAATGTATTTTCTACGCGCCGGAGACGCGAGACACGTGAAACCGAACGTGCGACGAAACTGGAAGCTGAGAGAACCTTGAGGGAGGGGCGAAAATCAGAAGAAAAGGGATTAGATTGTGGTAGATTTTAAGTCATGACATAAAGAGATAGTGATGTGATTAACCTACCAAAAATATTAAAGTTTAGTTCCATTTATGGTAAGAGTTAGTAAGGTCTTTATGCTAGCTTGTACCCATGGATTTGGCCAAGATTTCCTCCTCTCCTTTTCAGCCCATATTGGTCGCATCATGCAGCTGAAATTAAGGAAAATTCCACTCCTAAATCATTCACCAAAATCTTGATTTCATGCATGATGATTTCCTATCATTTCCTAGCTTTTCCCTATCATCTCCTAAGATCACTTCAACACCAAATCTCCTTTTTTTTTAACATCAAATCTCCTTGATTGCTGGCTGGAAATCAGCTTCTTTAAATTGACCAAATCATTTCTTTGATCTTCCATCACAAGGTATTAGATCAACACATAGGTTATTAACTTATGGTCTTGCATGGTTGTACTTGGCAAGGGAAACAATTATTTTTTTCCTTCCTCCTTCCAGCTGGGGGCCGTGGCCTATATAAGGGGAGGGAAGCAACTCTTTTCAGCTGAACTTTGATGTGTTTTAGTGCCAAGAAGTAGTGGAGAGGTAGGAGTGAAAAATAGTGGAAGAAGTGAGGTAGTTAGAGAGAGTATTGAAGTTGTTTTGATCAAAAAAAAATTCTGCACATCCCTTATTCTTCTAAGCTGCGAATAGCAGCCCTTGTGGTAAGAACCACCACCTTTCATTCCTTTTAATTCACTTCATATTGCTAATGTTTGGGTTATGATGTACTCTAGAGTGTTTCCAAAACAAAAAGGATTTTTATGCTACTTTGTGTTGCCATTTTCCTTCCATAGTTCTAGTTACTTAAGCATGTGTTTGCTTTTCATTTCAAGCTTGATGAGAAGCCAAGAACATAGATGGATACATATATATATGTGTCATGAATGGTCTATGTAAAGGCTTGAGAGCATTTCTTTAAAGTTGTGACTTGGGTTTTGTAGTTTAAAACTTGCTTGGAAGATTTCATTTTGTTAATACTACTACCAATATTTTAAGATAAGTTATAAACTCCAATGAGCTTGATGAAACACATAGAGGTTTGATCATTCCAAAGGTCATGACCCAAGTTGTTGAGAGCAAGGGAACTCCATTTTTTTCACTCTTTCTAGTTGAAGAGCTTATGGACTCAAGAACCTCAAAGAAAAGAACTCTACTACATCATTTGTAATATAGTAATAAAAAGGGTTTTGAAACAACAAAATATTTTCTTGTTGCTTCTTGTTGACCGCCCCTTTCTCCATTTTGGGGGTAAGAATAAAAAATTTCCTCTTTACATTCTTGAATACCATGAGTAGAGAAAAATGTGTATATTTTAAAACTCCATTGTTTGGGCTATGATCTAAAAGAGAGCCTCACTTTGAATGGGTGAAACATCTACTTGATAAAAGGATGTAACTCATGACAAGTTTCTTACTACTTTCATTCTCTTATCATAATTTGTTGATAAAGGGAATGGATATTTAAAATAAGAAAGAATGATCTAGGCATTTTATGGCCCTGAGGCCGTGAGCTCCACTTGGAGAAGGAGACAAATTCTTCATTTGATTCCTTGTTTTCTTGATAATAAAGAATAATGTTTTTTTTATAGTTAAGTAATCCTACACTTTTTTTTTGAGAAACAAACTCTCCTTGCCCTTCTTTGTAGAACCGTGGCCTTAGGGTAGGGATTAAGACACTAGTTTGGGTTCTAACTTAGTTAAATAAATTGATGGGTTGAAGGTGTGAGAAAGTAGACTCGTAGAGCGAAGATCTTACATCAGAAGGAAATCGTCTACGGTAAGGGCAATTCTTAGATATTGTTAAGGATTATGTTTTATATGTTATGAGTAAGGGCTACTTCTAGATATCTCTAGGCTTATGTTTCATATGCTTTATATGCTTGTATTTTACATGCTTATGTTCCATATGCTTATGTGTAAGAACATCTTTAAGTGTGTATATTAGTAATATGTGAATTAAGTATGTGACAATATGATGAACAATGTGATGGAATGATTTTCTTGAATGATGACTTGTGATTATGATTATTGTGTTGTGATCATTGACTATATTTGAGAATATATTGTTAAATGACTGTGATAATTTGGGGAAGTGCCGAGAGCACGTGAGTTGGGCTACCGTCACATCAACGTCAAATAAATCTTGGATTTTGAAATAAAAACTAAGAGGCATTTTATTAAAATCAAAGAGACACTTAAAAATAGATCTTTCTAAAACCTTAATTAGTAATGGACTAACCACCTTTTCATTAAAAAGAATTAAGTGAGAGATAGAATAATTAAATTAATTATTTTGAACTATTAGTGGATTTCCAACATAAATCATTTTATAACTAGTAGGAGATTTTCTAAAGAAAAGGGACTTAGGACTATAAAGGGAGATCTTGAGCCGAAAATATGGGGTTCTAATTAAGGGAGTTAGTACAAGAATAGATGATCTCGGACACTCCGTGTGAGTGATCCCGTCGAGGTAAACTAACTATGATGATAGAGTTGCTTGTTCATGCATACATCGATGCCAGAAGAAAGGTGTCGTAGAGTCGCCCAGACCTAGGTGCGAGCACGTACCGACAGTTAAGCGGAAAAACGGGTGTTGTGTCATCAGGGGGATTGCTCTTGGCACAAATCCCTGCGAGGAATAGCGTTTGAGAAAGCCTAGTAGCGGACTCCAGAGCTCCTAAGGCCCTTGCGAGGGTGATATTCCGGAATCATGTGCATTGGCATATAGACTGACAAATAGGGATTTATGGTGCACTTTATCTTGTGGATTATTTGTTGTGATATTGTGTTATGCTTTGTATATACATATTGCTGTTATATATGTTTTATTTTAAGAAGTTGAACCTTGCTCGTGGTTCTTTCAATTAATGAATGTAACCCAGACAATGAAGACTACGAAGCATTCGAGACTGCTGACGAGGGTAGCTGAGGACAGTCCTTTGTAGTTGTCTGCTTGTGTAGCTTTATGGTAAGCTTACTAGAGGGTCTAGTAAGTGCAGTAGTGTGATGACCTGCTATAGGGGGTTTAATGTATTAATTTCAATATTGTACTAAATATACTATGTTATCAAAGAATTGAATCATTTGTGTGAATTGAGTAAATGAGGTAAATTGCATGGTTGCTATAAATTTGATTAGGGTGTTTATTTATTCACCACCTTTCGAAAATGCTGCAAAACTCTGATTGCTATTTTCAAGAAGTTTGAAAAGAAAAGAGAAAATTTTAGACCCATATTTTCTAAAACCCATGCAAACAGAGTACTGCCTCCAAAATTATTTCAATACTCTTAGGTTATATTAGATCAGTAATGCTCCGAAAAGCGGGGTGTTACATAGTGGTATCAGAGCGGTCCGGTTCTAACCGGACTGTGAGTTGGGTAACTATAGCTGGTCAAGTGTCGGGTTGTGTAGGGAATAGACTGTGAGGGGTCAGATTGTGGTTTGTGTTTTGTTTGTTCCTCAAGTAGAGTAACTCTACTTGTAATTGGTTGAAAGGGTTTCTTAATTGAAACAATGTGTGCTGAGACATACAAAATTGTTGTGGGATTCTGACAGGGTTAAACAACCTAGTGGGAGTCCAATACCCTAGAGACGAGCGATTCTTTCTACCGAAGCGGATAGTTCAAGAAAATGATTAGAGACTTCAGATGGTCAAGCGGTGGCAGAGATGACAGCTGTTGTTGCTCAACGGGTAACTCCGAAGGATCAGTGTGAACTGCTAGGACAATAGGGAGAGAAGCAAGCTGCAGAGACCAAAGGATTGGTTGACCTTTATCACCACGACTCTTTTATGTCCTTCGGGAAACAAGAAATGAGATTCTGAAATTTATTTGCAGGAGACGCTTTTATTATTAATATTATTATTATTATTATATGATCTTTGATGCGTTAGTGATCATAGATATAGATCACGTAAATGATTGAAGTTTGAAGTAATTTGATATATACTATATTTGAAAATCAAAAATATTTCATGATTTTCTGAATGTGACACGCATGCCACTAACATCTGTGTCGCAATGGTCTATTTTATACTGCTGTGATTGTATTTGACTTAGTGTGTGTTTGTTATCTGTGTGGGCGTATTCTTATTTTCCAACGAAAATATTGAACGCAATTACTTTCCCAGCAAGCGCCGATTAAATGTCTTGTGACACTTCAATCTATGCGAGAACCGTTCGGCTAAGTCGAAGGGAAGCTGGAAAGTCAGTGAGAGAGGTCCGCAAGGGGTATGGTGTGGTTGGTGTGTGATTAGAAGCTGAACTAGTCTGGGTTAGTACCCAAAATTATACCAAGTCTTAACTTCACCTTACCTTAAGAAATAACTTTCCTTGAGTTCAGACTAACCAGACAAACTTGAAGGAAACATTGCCCTCCCTTTTATCCTCCTAGGCCGGTTACTTAAAAAAAAAAAAAAAAGGAGACGGTGGGATAGAATAGTGTATTACTGGTGCGGGTGTTGAGAGAATCTAGTTCATTCTTTTCCTCCTGTTACACGCCGCGGACGAGTTCTTCTTAAGAGACCCAATTCTTATTCCATTCCTCCCTTAGGGATACCAATTCATGTGGTGACTTGAGCATGCGAGGAACCTTATGAAGTTCGGAGAGTCTGGAGAGTTACTTCCCCTACCATTTCCCCTAGACCGAACCGTAGGTTGAGATGGGGTTAGATGAGAATCCATCCTACCCTTAGCTTTGGTGAGTGTTGTCGTTTGTGATTGTGGGGCTAATGATTGTGCGAGTTTTCGTTTCTTTCTATGTATTAACACCGCGAGTTCTAGGAGGACCTCTTGGCAGATAGCTTAATTCTTTTGTTTTTTTTTTATTTTCGTATTGTTGTTAATAATCTCGTTAAAGATAGTTTTCAGCTTTAAAATGATTCCGATAAATCATGATTTAGTAGTAAAATGTTGGAAAATGTTTTAGTTTTGGAACCTTTAAATTTGGGTTGGCTGTTAGAAAGAATTTGAAAATTTGAGTGCAAAACCTTTTATTGCGCGATAAAATTTATTGAACCCGTGAAGGCAATTAGTAATTTTGATCTTTAGTCTAAGATTTACTCGATTAAGATGTAATACTTGTTAGTTAGTTATTTCAGAAGCTCAACATTTGTGCTAAGTTTTCGAAGGAAATAATTCCTTAGTGTTTGTAAATTGTAAATTGTTTAGAGACATTGTCCTAACTTTGATTTAGCATCTCTTAAGTATGAACTATTACAAAAAGAGATTTTCAAATTTTTATACTTCGTGGTTAGCAATTGTGTCATTGATTGGTGCGTAAAATTATTTTCGGGATATTTCAATCTAAAAGAATATTTTATTACTCCATTGAAAATTTAGATTTTCTTTTAGTGTGATTAATGATTTTAAGACAATAACCTAATCTCAAAGCAATTTTATTGTCCATGAAAATGGTTGAGTCTTGAGAAAAATGAAGATTAGTTCTTTGTGTTGGTATTGTTCTTAAGAGATTGATTTTTTTGAAAGAGGTTTGCTTGGAGAAAAGAATTTTAATCTTTTGAAGTTTTAAGTAGTTTTTGTATTCTTTATATGTGTAACCGTGGTTGCATGTAAATAGATTAGTATTATTTTCTTAGTAATGACGCGTAGCTGTAGTCGAATCCGTGTTCGTGATCGTGAATAAGCAGAAAGCGTGGCTCTGGAATAAAGCATCAGTCGATCGTAAGGATATCTCCGTCCACTAACTACGCTTATATTACGGTGTACTATATATACAGTTAGTGTTATTGAATATGAGTGTTATGGTTGCATGCTATGTTGTGATGAGTTTGTAGATATGAATATTATAGTACTACTCATATTAATATGTACTATAAATGGTTATGTGTGCAAATTATTTTATGGATTTGAGTAAAGTAAATTTTTGTATTTTAATATCAGCTTAGTTTAGAGACGAAACTATTGTAAGGGGGGTGGTAATGTAACATCCCAATTTTTGAGAAAAATTGTTTTAACAATAAAATCTCGAATACTCGAAGATAAGTCGTGGAGACTGATCACCTCAATGATTTACAGAGAGTACGAGGAACTATTTTGAATTATTTTGAATAAATTGATTTATTTTAGATAACTATTATTTATGTTGTCAATTCAAATTAATAGACAGCGTAGACGTATGCTGCTTTTAATGTGAATTCATCAACCGAGTATTCGGTGAGTTTTCTGTTTGACGCGGCGATGCGTATTTTTGTTGACTAAGAAAGTGAGTGAATTTAACAAAAATAAAAAAATTATATTTGGGACTTAATATATTATATTAAGTCACAGTTAAATTTTCAGTTCAAAATTCCACCGTTTTCCGGTCGCGTTTTGAACTACCCGGGTAAGTTTTTGCCCGATTGAAAACTCTAATTTGACCCAAATATTTAAATATATAGGAATTTGATGTTTTATAATATTTCTGATTTATTAGAATTTTTTTGGCAATTTTACTTAATTTTTAATAATAATGTATTTTCTACGCGCCGGAGACGCGAGACACGTGAAACCGAACGTGCGACGAAACTGGAAGCTGAGAGAACCTTGAGGGAGGGGCGAAAATCAGAAGAAAAGAGATTAGATTGTGGTAGATTTTAAGTCATGACATAAACAGATAGTGATGTGATTAACCTACCAAAAATGTTAAAGTTTAGTTCCATTTATGGTAAGAGTTAGTAAGGTCTTTATGCTAGCTTGCACCCATGGATTTGGCCAAGATTTCCTCCTCTCCTTTTCAGCCCATATTGGTCGCATCATGCAGCTGAAATTGAGGAAAATTCCACTCCTAAATCATTCACCAAAATCTTGATTTCATGCATGATGATTTACTATCATTTCCTAGCTTTTCCCTATCATCTCCTAAGATCACTTCAACACCAAATCTCCTTCTTTTTAACATCAAATCTCCTTGTTTGCTGGCTGGAAATCAGCTTCTTTAAATTGACCAAATCATTTCTTTGATCTTCTATCACAAGGTATTAGATGAACACATAGGTTATTAACTTATGGTCTTGCATGGTTGTACTTGGCAAGGCATCCTTCCAGCTGGGGGCCGTGGCCTATATAAGGGGAGGGAAGCAACTCTTTTCAGCTGAACTTTGATGTGTTTTAGTGCCAAGAAGTAGTGGAGAGGTAGGAGTAAAAAATAGTGGAAGAAGTGAGGTAGTTGGAGAGAGTATTGAAGTTGTTTTGATCAAAAAAAAATTCTGCACATCCCTTATTCTTCTAAGCTGCGAACAGCAGCCCTTGTGGTAAGAACCACCACCTTTCATTCCTTTTAATTCACTTCATATTGCTAATGTTTGGGTTATGATGTACTCTAGAGTGTTTCCAAAACAAAAAGGATTTTTATGCTACTTTGTGTTGCCATTTTCCTTCCATAGTTCTAGTTACTTATGCATGTGTTTTCTTTTCATTTCAAGCTTGATGAGAAGCCAAGAACATAGATGGATACATATATATATGTGTCATGAATGGTCTATGTAAAGGCTTGAGAGCATTTCTTTAAAGTTGTGACTTGGGTTTTGTTGTTTAAAACTTGCTTGGAAGATTTCATTTTGTTAATACTACTACCAATATTTTAAGATAAGTTATAAACTCCAATGAGCTTGATGAAACACATAGAGGTTTGATCATTCCAAAGGTCATGACCCAAGTTGTTGAGAGCAAGGGAACTCCATTTTTTTCACTCTTTCTTGTTGAAGAGCTTATGGACTCAAGAACCTCAAAGAAAAGAACTCTACTACATCATTTGTAATATAGTAATAAAAAGGTTTTTGAAACAACAAAATATTTTCTTGTTGCTTCTTGTTGACCGCCCCTTTCTCCATTTTGGGGGTAAGAATCAAAAATTTCCTCCTTACCTTCTTGAATACCATGAGTAGAGAAAAATGTGTATATTTTAAAACTCCATTGTTTGGGCTATGATCTAAAAGAGAGCCTCACTTTGAATGGGTGAAACATCTACTTGATAAAAGGATGTAACTCATGACAAGTTTCTTACTACTTTCATTCTCTTATCATAATTTGTTGATAAAGGGAATGGATATTTAAAATAAGAAAAAATGATCTAGGCATTTTATGGCCCTGAGGCCGTGAGCTCCACTTGGAGAAGGAGACAAATTCTTCATTTGATTCCTTGTTTTCTTGATAATAAAGAATAATGTTTTTTTTTATAGTTAAGTGATCCTACACTTTTTTTTGAGAAACAAACTCTCCTTGCCCTTCTTTGTAGAACCGTGGCCTTAGGGTAGGGATTAAGACACTAGTTTGGGTTCTAACTTAGTTAAATAAATTGATGGGTTGAAGGTGTGAGAAAGTAGACTCGTAGAGCGAAGATCTTACATCAGAAGGAAAGCGTCTACGGTAAGGGCAATTCTTAGATATTGTTAAGGATTATGTTTTATATGTTATGAGTAAGGGCTACTTCTAGATATCTCTAGGCTTATGTTTCATATGCTTTATATGCTTGTATTTTACATGCTTATGTTCCATATGCTTATGTGTAAGAACATCTTTAAGTGTGTATATTAGTAATATGTGAATTAAGTATGTGACAATATGATGAACAATGTGATGGAATGATTTTCTTGAATGATGACTTGTGATTATGATTATTGTGTTGTGATCATTGACTATATTTGAGAATATATTGTTAAATGACTGTGATAATTTGGGGAAGTGCCGAGAGCACGTGAGTTGGGTTACCGTCACATCAACGTCAAATAAATCTTGGATTTTGAAATAAAAACTAAGAGGCATTTTATTAAAATCAAAGAGACACTTAAAAATAGATCTTTCTAAAACCCTAATTAGTAATGGACTAACCACCTTTTCATTAAAAACAATTAAGTGAGAGATAGAATAATTAAATTAATTATTTTGAACTATTAGTGGATTTCCAACAAAAATCATTTTATAACTAGTAGGAGATTTTCTAAAGAAATGGGACTTAGGACTATAAAGGGAGATCTTGAGCCGAAAATATGGGGTTCTAATTAAGGGAGTTAGTACAAGAATACATGATCTCGGACACTCCGTGTGAGTGATCCTGTCGAGGTAAACTAACTATGATGATAGAGTTGGTTGTTCATGCATACATCGATGCCAGAAGAGAGGTGTCGTAGAGTCGCCCAGACCTAGGTGCGAGCACGCATCGCTTGATTAGCGAAAAAAGCAGGCGTTGTGTCATCGGGGATTGCCTGGGCACAAATCCTGCGGGGAATAGCGTTTGAGAAAGCTGGTAGCGGACTCAGAGCTCCTAAGGCCCTTAAGTAGGGTGATATTCCGGAATCATGTGCATTGGCATATAGACTGACAAATAGGGATTTGTGGTGCACTTTATCTTGTGGATTATTTGTTGTGATATCGTGTTATTCTTTGTATATACATATTGCTGTTATATATGTTTTATTTTAAGAAGTTGACCCTTGCCCGTGGTTCTTTCAATTAATGAATGTAACCCAGACAATGAAGACTACGAAGCATTCAAGACTGCTGACGAGGGTAGCTGAGGACAGTCCTTTGTAGTTGTCTGCTTGTGTAGCTTTATGGTGAGCTTACTAGAGGGTCTAGTAAGTGCAGTAGTGTGATGACCAGCTATAGGGGGTTTAATGTATTAATTTCAATATTGTACTAAATATACTATGTTATCAAAGAATTGAATCATTTGTGTGAATTGAGTAAATGAGGTAAATTGCATGGTTGCTATAAATTTGATTAGGGTGTTTATTTATTCACCACCTTTCGAAAATGCTGCAAAACTCTGATTGCTATTTTCAAGAAGTTTGAAAAGAAAAGAGAAAATTTTAGACCCATATTTTCAAAAACCCATGCAAATGCAGAATCGCTTCCAAAATTATTTCAATACTCTTAGGTTATATTAGATCAGTAATGCTCCGAAAAGCGGGGTGTTACATAGTGGTATCAGAGCGGTCCGGTTCTAACCGGACTGTGAGTTGGGTAACTATAGCTAGTCAAGTGTCGGGTTGTGTAGGGAATAGACTGTGAGGGGTCAGATTGTGGTTTGTGTTTTGTTTGTTCCTCAAGTAGAGTAACTCTACTTGTAATTGGTTGAAAGGGTTTCTTAATTGAAACAATGTGTGCTGAGACATACAAAATTGTTGTGGGATTCTAACAGGGTTAAACAACCTTGTGGGAGTCCAATACCCTAGAGACGAGCGATTCTTTCTACCGAAGCGGATAGTTCAAGAAAAGGATTAGAGACTTCAGATGGTCAAGCGGTGGCAGAGATGACAGCTGTTGTTGCTCAACGGGTAACTCCGAAGGATCAGTGTGAAGTGCTAGGACAATAGGGAGAGAAGCAAGCTGCAGAGACCAAAGGATTGGTTGACCTTTATCACCACGACTCTTTTATGTCCTTCGGGAAACAAGAAATGAGATTCTGAAATTTATTTGCAGGAGACGCTGTTATTATTAATATTATTATTATTATTATTATTATATGATCTTTGATGTGTTAGTGATCATAGATATAGATCACGTAAATGATTGAAGTTTGAAGTAATTTGATATATATTATATTTGAAAATCAAAAATATTTCATGATTTTCTGAATGTGACACGCATGCCACTAACATCTGTGTCGCAATGGTCTATTTTATACTGTTGTGATTGTATGTGACTTAGTGTGTGTTTGTTATCTGTGTGGGCGTATTCTTATTTTCCAACGAAAATATTGAACGCAATTACTTTCCCAGCAAGCGCCGATTAAATGTCTTGTGACACTTCAATCTACGCGAGAACCGTTCGGCTCAGTCGAAGGGAAGCTGGAAAGTCAGTGAGAGAGGTCCGCAAGGGGTATGGTGTGGTTGGTGTGTGATTAGAAGCTGAACTAGTCTGGGTTAGTACCCAAAATTATACCAAGTCTTAACTTCACCTTACCTTAAGAAATAACTTTCCTTGAGTTCAGACTAACCAGACAAACTTGAAGGAAACATTGCCCTCCCTTTTATCCTCCTTGGCCGGTTACTTCAAAAAAAAAAGGGGAGACAGTGGGATAGAATAGTGTATTACTGGTGCGGGTGTTGAGAGAATATAGTTCATTCTTTTCCTCCTGTTACACGCCGCCGACGAGTTCTTCTTAAGAGACCCAATTCTTCTTCCATTCCTCCCTTAGGGATACCAATTCCTGTGGTGACTTGAGCATGCGAGGAACCTTATGAAGTTCGGAGAGTCTGGAGAGTTACTTCCCCTACCATTTCCCCTAGACCGAACCGTAGGTTGAGATGGGGTTAGATGAGAATCCATCCTACCCTTAGCTTTGGTGAGTGTTGTCGTTTGTGATTGTGGGGCTAATGATTGTGCGAGTTTTCGTTTCTTTCTATGTATTAACACCGCGAGTTCTTGGAGGAGCTCTTGGCAGATAGCTTAATTCTTTTGTTTGTTTTTTTTATTTTCGTATTGTTGTTAATAATCTCGTTAAAGATAGTTTTCAGCTTTAAAATGATTCCGATAAATCATGATTTAGTAGTAAAATGTTGGAAAATGTTTTAGTTTTGGAACCTTTAAATTTGGGTTGGCTGTTAGAAAGAATTTGAAAATTTGAGTGCAAAACCTTTTATTGCGCGATAAAATTTATTGAACCCGTGAAGGCAATTAGTAATTTTGATCTTTAGTCTAAGATTTACTCGATTAAGATGTAATACTTGTTAGTTAGTTATTTCAGAAGCTCAACATTTGTGCTAAGTTTTCGAAGGAAATAATTCCTTAGTGTTTGTAAATTGTAAATTGTTTAGAGACATTGTCCTAACTTTGATTTAGCATCTCTTATGTATGAACTATTACAAAAAGAGATTTTCAAATTTTTATACTTCGTGGTTAGCAATTGTGTCAATGATTGGTGCGTAAAATTATTTTCGGAATATTTCGATCTAAAAGAATATTTTATTACTCCATTGAAAATTTAGATTTTCTTTTAGTGTGATTAATGATTTTAAGACAATAACCTAATCTCAAAGCAATTTTATTGTCCATTAAAATGGTTGAGTCTTGAGAAAAATGAAGATTAGTTCTTTGTGTTGGTATTGTTCTTAAGAGATTGATTTTTTTGAAAGAGGTTTGCTTGGAGAAAAGAATTTTAATCTTTTGAAATTTTAAGCAGTTTTTGTATTCTTTATATGTGTAACCGTGGTTGCATGTAAATAGATTAGTATTATTTTCTTAGTAATGACGCGTAGCTGTAGTCGAATCTGTGTTCGTGATCGTGAATAAGCAGAAAGCGTGGCTCTGGAATAAAGCATCAGTCGATCGTAAGGATATCTCCGTCCACTAACTACGCTTATATTACGGTGTACTATATATACAGTTAGTGTTATTGAATATGAGTGTTATGGTTGCATGCTATGTTGTGATGAGTTTGTAGATATGAATATTATAGTACTACACATATTAATATGTACTATAAATGGTTATGTGTGCAAATTATTTTATGGATTTGAGTAAAGTAAATTTTCGTCTTTTAATATCAGCTTAGTTTCGAGGACGAAACTATTGTAAGGGGGGTGGTAATGTAACATCCCAATTTTTGAGAAAAATTGTTTTAACAATAAAATCTCGAATACTCGAAGATAAGTCGTGGAGACTGATCACCTCAATGATTTACAGAGAGTACGAGGAACTATTTTGAATTATTTTGAATAAATTGATTTATTTTAGATAACTATTATTTATGATGTCAATTCAAATTAATAGACAAATGAGACGTATACGCTTTTAATGTGAATTCATCAACCGAGTATTCGGTGAGTTTTCTGCTTTGACGCCATGATGCGATTTTTGTTGACTAAGAAAGTGGGTGAATTTAACAAAAATGAAAAGATTATATTTGGGACTTAATATATTATATTAAGTCACAGTTAAATTTTCAGTTCAAAATTCCACCGTTTTCCGGTCGCGTTTTGAACTACCCGGGTAAGTTTTTGCCCGATTGAAAACTCTAATTTGACCCAAATATTTAAATATATAGGAATTTGATGTTTTATAATATTTCTGATTTATTAGAATTTTTTTGGCAATTTTACTTAATTTTTAATAATAATGTATTTTCTACGCGCCGGAGACGCGAGACACGTGAAACCGAACGTGCGACGAAACTGGAAGCTGAGAGAACCTTGAGGGAGGGGCGAAAATCAGAAGAAAAGAGATTAGATTGTGGTAGATTTTAAGTCATGACATAAACAGATAGTGATGTGATTAACCTACCAAAAATGTTAAAGTTTAGTTCCATTTATGGTAAGAGTTAGTAAGGTCTTTATGCTAGCTTGCACCCATGGATTTGGCCAAGATTTCCTCCTCTCCTTTTCAGCCCATATTGGTCGCATCATGCAGCTGAAATTGAGGAAAATTCCACTCCTAAATCATTCACCAAAATCTTGATTTCATGCATGATGATTTCCTATCATTTCCTAGCTTTTCCCTATCATCTCCTAAGATCACTTCAACACCAAATCTCCTTCTTTTTAACATCAAATCTCCTTGATTGCTGGCTGGAAATCAGCTTCTTTAAATTGACCAAATCATTTCTTTGATCTTCCATCACAAGGTATTAGATGAACACATAGGTTATTAACTTATGGTCTTGCATGGTTGTACTTGGCAAGGCATCCTTCCAGCTGGGGGCCGTGGCCTATATAAGGGGAGGGAAGCAACTCTTTTCAGCTAAACTTTGATGTGTTTTAGTGCCAAGAAGTAGTGGAGAGGTAGGAGTAAAAAATAGTGGAAGAAGTGAGGTAGTTGGAGAGAGTATTGAAGTTGTTTTGATCAAAAAAAAATTCTGCACATCCCTTATTCTTCTAAGCTGCGAACAGCAGCCCTTGTGGTAAGAACCACCACCTTTCATTCCTTTTAATTCACTTCATATTGCTAATGTTTGGGTTATGATGTACTCTAGAGTGTTTCCAAAACAAAAAGGATTTTTATGCTACTTTGTGTTGCCATTTTCCTTCCATAGTTCTAATTACTTATGCATGTGTTTTCTTTTCATTTCAAGCTTGATGAGAAGCCAAGAACATAGATGGATACATATATATATGTGTCATGAATGGTCTATGTAAAGGCTTGAGAGCATTTCTTTAAAGTTGTGACTTGGGTTTTGTTGTTTAAAACTTGCTTGGAAGATTTCATTTTGTTAATACTACTACCAATATTTTAAGATAAGTTATAAACTCCAATGAGCTTGATGAAACACATAGAGGTTTGATCATTCCAAAGGTCATGACCCAAGTTGTTGAGAGCAAGGGAACTCCATTTTTTTCACTCTTTCTTGTTGAAGAGCTTATGGACTCAAGAACCTCAAAGAAAAGAACTCTACTACATCATTTGTAATATAGTAATAAAAAGGTTTTTGAAACAACAAAATATTTTCTTGTTGCTTCTTGTTGACCGCCCCTTTCTCCATTTTGGGGGTAAGAATCAAAAATTTCCTCCTTACCTTCTTGAATACCATGAGTAGAGAAAAATGTGTATATTTTAAAACTCCATTGTTTGGGCTATGATCTAAAAGAGAGTCTCACTTTGAATGGGTGAAACATCTACTTGATAAAAGGATGTAACTCATGACAAGTTTCTTACTACTTTCATTCTCTTATCATAATTTGTTGATAAAGGGAATGGATATTTAAAATATGAAAGAATGATCTAGGCATTTTATGGCCCTGAGGCCGTGAGCTCCACTTGGAGAAGGAGACAAATTCTTCATTTGATTCCTTGTTTTCTTGATAATAAAGAATAATGTTTTTTTTTATAGTTAAGTGATCCTACACTTTTTTTTGAGAAACAAACTCTCCTTGCCCTTCTTTGTAGAACATTGGCCTTAGGGTAGGGATTAAGACACTAGTTTGGGTTCTAACTTAATTAAATAAATTGATGGGTTGAAGGTGTGAGAAAGTAGACTCGTAGAGCGAAGATCTTACATCAGAAGGAAAGCGTCTACGGTAAGGGCAATTCTTAGATATTGTTAAGGATTATGTTTTATATGTCATGAGTAAGGGCTACTTCTAGATATCTCTAGGCTTATGTTTCATATGCTTTATATGCTTGTATTTTACATGCTTATGTTCCATATGCTTGTGTAAGAACATCTTTAAGTGTGTATATTAGTAATATGTGAATTAAGTATGTGACAATATGATGAACAATGTGATGGAATGATTTTCTTGAATGATGACTTGTGGTTATGATTATTGTGTTGTGATCATTGACTATATTTGAGAATATATTGTTAAATGACTGTGATAATTTGGGGAAGTGCCGAGAGCACGTGAGTTGGGTTACCGTTACATCAACGTCAAATAAATCTTGGATTTTGAAATAAAAACTAAGAGGCATTTTATTAAAATCAAAGAGACACTTAAAAATAGATCTTTCTAAAACCCTATTTAGTAATGGACTAACCACCTTTTCATTAAAAAGAATTAAGTGAGAGATAGAATAATTAAATTAATTATTTTGAACTATTAGTGGATTTCCAACATAAATCATTTTATAACTAGTAGGAGATTTTCTAAAGAAAAGGGACTTAGGACTATAAAGGGAGATCTTGAGCCGAAAATATGGGGTTCTAATTAAGGGAGTTAGTACAAGAGTAGATGATCTCGGACACTCCGTGTGAGTGATCCCGTCGAGGTAAACTAACTATGATGATAGAGTTGCTTGTTCATGCATACATCGATGCCAGAAGAGAGGTGTCGTAGAGTCGCCCAGACCTAGGTGCGAGCACGTACCGACAGTTAAGCGGAAAAACGGGCGTTGTGTCATCAGGGGGATTGCTCTGGGCACAAATCCCTGCGGGGAATAGCGTTTGAGAAAGCCTGGTAGCGGACTCCGTGAGCTCCTAAGGCCCTTGCAGGGTGATATTAGGAATCATGTGCATTGGCATATAGGTGACAAATAGGGATTTGTGGTGCACTTTATCTTGTGGATTTTTGTTGTGATATTGTGTTATGCTTTGTATATACATATTGTCGTTATATATGTTTTATTTTAAGAAGTTGACCCTTGCAGTGGTTCTTTCAATTAATGAATGTAACCCAGACAATGAAGACTACGAAGCATTCGAGATGGCAGCGATTGAGGTAGTGAGGACAGTCCTTTGTAGTTGTCTGCTTGTGTAGCTTTATGGTAAGCTTACTAGAGGGTCTAGTAAGTGCGATAGTGTGATGACCAGCTATAGGGGTTTAATGTATTAATTTCAATATTGTACTAAATATACTATGTTATCAAAGAATTGAATCATTTGTGTGAATTGAGTAAATGAGGTAAATTGCATGGTTGCTATAAATTTGATTAGGGTGTTTATTTATTCACCACCTTCGAAAATCTTTGCAAAACTCGATTGATATTTTCAAGAAGTTTGAAAAGAAAAGAGAAAATTTTAGACCCATATTTTCTAAAACCCATACAAACAGAGTATTGCCTCCAAAATTATTTCAATACTCTTAGGTTATATTAGATCAGTAATGGTCCCAAAAGCGGGGTGGTACATAGTGGGATCAGAGCGGTCCGGTTCTAACCTGGTTGTGAGTCAGTAACTATAGCTGGTCAAGTGTCGGGTTGTGTATGGAATAGACTGTGAGGGGTCAGATTGTGGTTTGTGTTTTGTTTGTTCCTCAAGTAGAGTAACTCTACTTGTAATTGGTTGAAAGGGTTTCTTAATTGAAACAATGTGTGCTGAGACATACAAAATTGTTGTGGGATTCTGACTGGGTTAAACAACCTTGTGGGAGTCCAATACCCTAGAGACGAGCCATTCTTTCTGCAAGGCGGATAGTTCAAGAAAAGGATTAGAGACTTTAGATGGTCAAGCGGTGGCAGAGATGACAGCTGTTGTTGCTCAACGGGTAACTCCGAAGGATCAGTGTGAACTGCTAGGACAATAGGGAGAGAAGCAAGCTGCAGAGACCAAAGGATTGGTTGACCTTTATCACCACGACTCTTTTAAGTCCTTCGGAAAATTAGAAATGAGATTCTGAAATTTATTTGCAGGAGACGCTGTTATTATTAATATTAATATTATTATTATATGATCTTTGATGCGTTAGTGATCATAGATATAGATCACATAAATGATTGAAGTTTGAAGTAATTTGATATATATTATATTTGAAAATAAAAAATATTTCATGATTTTCTGAATGTGACACGCATGCCACTAACATCTGTGTCGCAATGGTCTATTTTATACTGCTGTGATTGTATGTGACTTAGTGTGTGTTTGTTATCTGTGTGGGCGTATTCTTATTTTCCAACGAAAATATTGAACGCAATTACTTTCCCAGCAAGCGCCGATTAAATGTCTTGTGACACTTCAATCTACGCGAACAGATTCGGCTCGATCGAAGGAAGGCTGGAAAGTCGATGAGAGAGGTCCGCAAAAGTATGGTGTGGTTGGTGTGTGATTAGAAGCTGAACTAGTCTGGGTTAGTACCCAAAATTATACCAAGTCTTAACTTCACCTTACCTTAAGAAATAACTTTCCTTGAGTTCAGACTAACCAGACAAACTTGAAGGAAACATTGCCCTCCCTTTTATCCTCCTTGGCCGGTTACTTCAAAAAAAAAAAAGGGGAGATGGTGGGATAGAATAGTGTATTACTGGTGCGGGTGTTGAGAGAATATAGTTCATTCTTTTCCTCCTGTTACACGCTGCGGACGAGTTCTTCTTAAGAGACACAATTCTTCTTCCATTCCTCCCTTAGGGATACCAATTCCTGTGGTGACTTGAGCATGCGAGGAACCTTATGAAGTTCGGAGAGTCTGGAGAGTTACTTCCCCTACCATTTCCCCTAGACCGAACCGTAGGTTAAGATGGGGTTAGATGAGAATCCATCCTACCCTTAGCTTTGGTGAGTGTTGTCGTTTGTGATTGTGGGGCTAATGATTGTGCGAGTTTTCGTTTCTTTCTATGTATTAACACCGCGAGTTCTAGGAGGACCTCTTGGCAGATAGCTTAATTCTTTTGTTTTTTTATTTTTATTATTGTTGTTAATAATCTCGTTAAAGATAGTTTTCAGCTTTAAAATGATTCCGATAAATCATGATTTAGTAGTAAAATGTTGGAAAATGTTTTAGTTTTGGAACCTTTAAATTTGGGTTGGCTGTTAGAAAGAATTTGAAAATTTGAGTGCAAAACCTTTTATTGCGCGATAAAATTTATTGAACCCGTGAAGGCAATTAGTAATTTTGATCTTTAGTCTACGATTTACTCGATTAAGATGTAATACTTGTTAGTTAGTTATTTCAGAAGCTCAACATTTGTGCTAAGTTTTCGAAGGAAATAATTCCTTAGTGTTTGTAAATTGTAAATTGTTTAGAGACATTGTCCTAACTTTGATTTAGCATCTCTTAAGTATGAACTATTACAAAAAGAGATTTTCAAATTTTTATACTTCGTGGTTAGCAATTGTGTCATTGATTGGTGCGTAAAATTATTTTCGGGATATTTCGATCTAAAAGAATATTTTATTACTCCATTGAAAATTTAGATTTTCTTTTAGTGTGATTAATGATTTTAAGACAATAACCTAATCTCAAAGCAATTTTATTGTCCATGAAAATGGCTGAGTCTTGAGAAAAATGAAGATTAGTTCTTTGTGTTGGTATTGTTCTTAAGAGATTGATTTTTTTGAAAGAGGTTTGCTTGGAGAAAAGAATTTTAATCTTTTGATGTTTTAAGCAGTTTTTGTATTCTTTATATGTGTAACCGTGGTTGCATGTAAATATATTAGTATTATTTTCTTATTAATGACGCGTAGCTGTAGTCGAATCCGTGTTCGTGATCGTGAATAAGCAGAAAGCGTGGCTCTAGAATAAAGCATCAGTCGATCGTAAGGATATCTCCGTCCACTAACTACGCTTACATTACGGTGTACTATATATACAGTTAGTGTTATTGAATATGAGTGTTATGGTTGCATGCTATGTTGTGATGAGTTTGTAGATATGAATATTATAGTACTACTCATATTAATATGTACTATAAATGGTTATGTGTGCAAATTATTTTATGGATTTGAGTAAAGTAAATTTTCGTATTTTAATATCAGCTTAGTTTCGAGGACGAAACTATTGTAAGGGGGGTGATAATGTAACATCCAAATTTTTGAGAAAAATTGTTTTAACAATAAAATCTCGAATACTCGAAGATAAGTCGTGGAGACTGATCACCTCAATGATTTACAGAGAGTACGAGGAACTATTTTGAATTATTTTGAATAAATTGATTTATTTTAGATAACTATTATTTATGATGTCAATTCAAATTAATAGATAGCGTAGACATATGCTGCTTTTAATGTGAATTCATCAACCGAGTATTCGGTGAGTTTTCTGTTTGACGCGGCGATGCGTATTTTTGTTGACTAAGAAAGTGAGTGAATTTAACAAAAATAAAAAAATTATATTTGGGACTTAATATATTATATTAAGTCATAGTTAAATTTTCAGTTCAAAATTCCACCATTTTTCGGTCACGTTTTGAACTACCCGGGTAAGCTTTTGCCCGATTGAAAACTCTAATTCGACCCGAATATTTAAATATTTGGGAATTTAATGTTTTATAATATTTCTGATTTATTAGAATTTTTTTGGCAATTTTACTTAATTTTTAATAATAATTTATTTTCTACGTGCCGGAGACGCGAGACACGTGAAACCGAACGTGCGACGAAACTGGAAGCTGAGAGAACCTTGAGGGAGGGGCGAAAATCAGAAGAAAAGAGATTAGATTGTGGTAGATTTTAAGTCATGACATAAAGAGATAGTGATGTGATTAACCTACCAAAAATGTTAAAGTTTAGTTCCATTTATGGTAAGAGTTAGTAAGGTCTTTATGCTAGTTTGCACCCATGGATTTGGCCAAGATTTCCTCCTCTCCTTTTCAGCCCATATTGGTCGCATCATGCAGCTGAAATTGAGGAAAATTCCACTCCTAAATCATTCACCAAAATCTTGATTTCATGCATGATGATTTCCTATCATTTCCTAGCTTTTCCCTATCATCTCCTAAGATCACTTCAACACCAAATCTCCTTCTTTTTAACATCAAATCTCCTTGATTGCTGGATGGAAATCAGCTTCTTTAAATTGACCAAATCATTTCTTTGATCTTCCATCACAAGGTATTAGATGAACACATAGGTTATTAACTTATGGTCTTGCATGGTTGTACTTGGCAAGGCATCCTTCCAGCTGGAGGCCGTGGCCTATATAAGGGGAGGGAAGCAACTCTTTTCAGCTGAACTTTGATGTGTTTTAGTGCCAAGAAGTAGTGCAGAGGTAGGAGTGAAAAATAGTGGAAGAAGTGAGGTAGTTGGAGAGAGTATTGAAGTTGTTTTGATCAAAAAAAAATTCTGCACATCCCTTATTCTTCTAAGCTGCGAACAGCAGCCCTTGTGGTAAGAACCACCACCTTTCATTCCTTTTAATTCACTTCATATTGCTAATGTTTGGGTTATGATGTACTCTAGAGTGTTTCCAAAACAAAAAGGATTTTTATGCTACTTTGTGTTGCCATTTTCCTTCCATAGTTCTAGTTACTTAAGCATGTGTTTTCTTTTCATTTCAAGCTTGATGAGAAGCCAAGAACATAGATGGATACATATATATATGTGTCATGAATGGTCTATGTAAAGGCTTGAGAGCATTTCTTTAAAGTTGTGACTTGGGTTTTGTTGTTTAAAACTTGCTTGGAAGATTTCATTTTGTTAATACTACTACCAATATTTTAAGATAAGTTATAAACTCCAATGAGCTTGATGAAACACATAGAGGTTTGATCATTCCAAAGGTCATGACCCAAGTTGTTGAGAGCAAGGGAACTCCATTTTTTTCACTCTTTCTTGTTGAAGAGCTTATGGACTCAAGAACCTCAAAGAAAAGAACTCTACTACATCATTTGTAATATAGTAATGAAAAGGTTTTTGAAACAACAAAATATTTTCTTGTTGCTTCTTGTTGACCGCCCCTTTCTCCATTTTGGGGGTAAGAATAAAAAATTTCCTCCTTACCTTCTTGAATACCATGAGTAGAGAAAAATGTGTATATTTTAAAACTCCATTGTTTGGGCTATGATCTAAAAGAGAGCCTCACTTTGAATGGGTGAAACATTTACTTGATAAAAGGATGTAACTCATGACAAGTTTCTTACTACTTTCATTCTCTTATCATAATTTGTTGATAAAGGGAATGGATATTTAAAATAAGAAAGAATGATCTAGGCATTTTATGGCCCTGAGGCCGTGAGCTCCACTTGGAGAAAGAGACAAATTCTTCATTTGATTCCTTGTTTTCTTGATAATAAAGAATAATGTTTTTTTTTATAGTTAAGTGATCCTACACTTTTTTTTGAGAAACAAACTCTCCTTGCCCTTCTTTGTAGAACCATGGCCTTAGGGTAGGGATTAAGACACTAGTTTGGGTTCTAACTTAGTTAAATAAATTGATGGGTTGAAGGTGTGAGAAAGTAGACTCGTAGAGCGAAGATCTTACATCAGAAGGAAAGCGTCTACGGTAAGGGCAATTCTTAGATATTGTTAAGGATTATGTTTTATATGTCATGAGTAAGGGCTACTTCTAGATATCTCTAGGCTTATGTTTCATATGCTTTATATGCTTGTATTTTACATGCTTATGTTCCATATGCTTATGTGTAAGAACATCTTTTAGTGTGTATATTAGTAATATGTGAATTAAGTATGTGACAATATGATAAACAATGTGATGGAATGATTTTCTTGAATGATGACTTGTGATTATGATTATTGTGTTGTGATCATTGACTATATTTGAGAATATATTGTTAAATGACTGTGATAATTTGGGGAAGTGCCGAGAGCACGTGAGTTGGGTTACCGTCACATCAACATCAAATAAATCTTGGATTTTGAAATAAAAACTAAGAGGCATTTTATTAAAATCAAAGAGACACTTAAAAATAGATCTTTCTAAAACCATAATTAGTAATGGACTAACCACCTTTTCATTAAAAAGAATTAAGTGAGAGATAGAATAATTAAATTAATTATTTTGAACTATTAGTGGATTTCCAACATAAATCATTTTATAACTAGTAGGGGATTTTCTAAAGAAAAGGGACTTAGGACTATAAGAAGAGAGATCGTGAGTCGAAAATATGGGGTTCTAAATTAAGGGAGTTAGTACAAGAATAGATAATCTCGGACACTCCGTGTGAGTGATCCCGTCGAGGTAAACTAACTATGATGATGGAGTTGCTTGTTCATGCATACATCGATGCGGAAGAGAGGTGTCGTAGAGTCGCCAAACCTAGGTGCGAGCACGTCTGAAGCGATTAAGCGGAAAAAGCGGGCGTTGTGTCATCGTGGGGATTGCTCTGGCACAAATCCTGCGAGGAATAGCGTTTGAGAAAGCTCCTGGTAGCGGACTCCCGAGCTCCTAAGGCCCTTGCGAGGGTGATATTAGGAATCATGTGCATTGGCATATAGAGTGACAAATAGGGATTTGTGGTGCACTTTATCTTGTGGATTATTTGTTGTGATATTGTGTTATGCTTTGTATATACATATTGCTGTTATATATGTTTTATTTTAAGAAGTTGACCCTTGCCCATGGTTCTTTCAATTAATGAATGTAACCCAGACAATGAAGACTACGAAGCATTCGAGACTGCTGACGAGGGTAGCTGAGGACAGTCCTTTGTAGTTGTCTGCTTGTGTAGCTTTATGGTGAGCTTACTAGAGGGTCTAGTAAGTGCAGTAGTGTGATGACCTTGACTATAGGGGTTTAATGTATTAATTTCAATATTGTACTAAATATACTATGTTATCAAAGAATTGAATCATTTGTGTGAATTGAGTAAATGAGGTAAATTGCATGGTTCTATAAATTTGATTAGGGTGTTTATTTATTCACCACCTTTCGAAAATGCTGCAAAACTCTGATTGCTATTTTCAAGAAGTTTGAAAAGAAAAGAGAAAATTTTAGACCCATATTTTCTAAAACCCATGCAAACAGAGTATTGCCTCCAAAATTATTTCAATACTCTTAGGTTATATTAGATCAGTAATGCTCCGAAAAGCGGGGTGTTACAGTATCAGAATGGAGTGTCAGAGTTTCTGAAATTTTCTGAAACAAAGCTTCCTAATAGCAATGGAGAATTTTATTGTCCCTGTGTTAAGTGTGGGAATCAGGCACCTCTAAAAGTTAAAGACATACGTGAGCACTTTGATGTCTATGGGATTAGCCAGAGTTATATAACATGGACATGGCATAGTGAAGTGTTAGACATGCTAAGTGTGTCCAAAAGAAGGGAAGTTGAGGTAGATATGGGCGATCGACTAGAGGATATGATTTGTGATACTGGACCATATTCTTTTAAGCGAGCACATGTGTATGATACTCTATGTAGTGACAAGGATCAACCATTGTATCTGGGTTGCATAAATTTTATACGGCTGTCAGCTATTTTGAGGTTGTTTAATCTTAAGGAGATAAATGAGTGGACTGATAAAAGCTTCATTGAGTTGCTGGAGTTGATGAAGGACATGCTTCCAGAAGGCAATACATTGCTGAACCATAACTACGAGGCGAAGAAGATATTATGTCCGATGGGTGTGGAACATAAGAAAATACACGCTTATCCCAATGACTGTATATTATACTGGAAGGAGAATAAAGACAAAAAAAATGTCTTAAATGTATGAAATCATGATACAAAAAGAAGGCCGGTAATGATGGTTGTGATGTCACCTCAAAAGGTCCTCATGCGAAGGTGTTATGGTATCTTCCAATTATTCCAAGGTTACAACGACTGTTCGCGAATGCAAAAGACACAAAGAATATAAGATGGCATGCAGATGAGAGGAAATGTGATGGGAAGCTTCGTCATCTGGTTGATTCTTTGCAATGGAAGAGAGTTCATTCGTTGTTTCCGAATTTCGGCAATGACCTAAGAAATCTGACGCTTGGTCTTTCTACGGATGGAATGAATCCATATGGTAGTTTAAGTAGTAACCATAGTTCATGGCTTGTTCTCTTGGTTATTTATAGCCTCTCTCCTTGGTTGTGCATGAAGCGTAAATATATTATGTTATCTATGATGATATCTAGACCAACACAGCCAGAAAATGACATAGATGTTTATCTAAGTCCCTTGATTGAAGACTTGAAAATATTGTGGGATGAAGGCATTGATGTTTTTGACAGGTATTCAAATGAAAATTTCAACATGCGTGCCATGTTATTTTGCACGATAAATGACTTTCCAGCTTATGGGAACTTGGCTGGGTATAGTATTAAGGGGCATAAAGCTTGTCTTATATGTGAAGAAGGCACATGCTGCCATCAATTGCAACATGGAAGGAAGACTGTTTATCTTGGGCATCGGAGATTTCTCAGACGTAAACACCCGTATCGGAGGTTGAAAAAGGCTTTTAATGGTCGTCAGGAGAATGGATTTGCTCCAAACGCCTTAACTGGGGAAGAAGTTTACGAACGGGTAAAGAACATCAATGTTAGTTTTGGAAAGAAACAAAAGAAGTCTACTGAAAAAACATATGGAAGAAGAGGTCAGTTTTCTTTGATCTTCTATACTGGTCGAGTCTTGATGTGAGACACTGTATTGATGTGATGCACGTGGAGAAAAATGTTTGTGATAGTGTAATCGGTACGCTTCTCAACATCAAGGGTAAGACAAAGGATGGTGTGAATTCTCGTCTAGATCTGGTTGAGATGGGCATACGTGAACAGTTAGCTCCAGAGGAAAGAGGTAACAAGACATATTTGCCACCAGCATGTCATACCTTGTCAAAACAAGAGAGAAAAAGCTTCTGCGAGTGTCTACGGCGCGTGAAAGTTCCACAGGGCTACTCTTCAAATGTCAAAAGTCTTGTGTCAATGAAAGATCTCAAACTACTTGGCTTAAAGTCTCACAACTACCACGTCTTGATGCAGCAACTACTACTAGTGGCGATTGTGGCATCTTGACAAAAAAGGTTCGGCATGCCGTAACTAGATTGTGCCTATTCTTTAATGCTGTATGTAGTAAAGTGATTGACCCGCAGGAGTTGGACGAATTGGAAAATGAGGTTGTTACTATCTTGTGTCAGTTAGAGATGTTCTTTCCTCTCTCGTTTTTCGATATCATGGTTCACTTAATTGTTCATTTTGTGAGGGAGATTACAGTGTGTGGCCCCGTTTATCTAAGGTGGATGTACCCTGTCGAATGATATATGAAGATCTTGAAAGGGTATGTGAAGAATCCATACAGTCCCGAAGCATCTATTGTTGAAAAGTACATCACAAAAGAATCCATTGAGTTTTGTATAGACTACCTGTCAGAAACGGAACCTGTAGGGATTCCCAAGTCTCGTCATGAGGGAAGATGTGACGGTAAGGGTACACGAGGTCTAAAGGTTAAGAACATGGGTCATGCAGAAGTGATGCAGGCACATCTATACATATTAAATAACACTGATGAGGTTGAACCATACTTGTCTACTCACAAATCCATTGTCAAGGCCAAAAACCCCAACAAGAACGAACAATAGCTGTTGAAAGAGCATAATAAGACATTCCTAAGCTGGTTTAAACCACATATTTTGAATGATAATACTGCTTCTGATGACTTAAAATGGCTAGCAAATGACCCTAGCTTTAATGTCTTATGTTGGAGTGGGTACGATATAAATACAAAGTCACAGGATGACAGGAAAACTATGCAAAACAGTGGGGTTATGGTCATGGCTTCTGCAATGCACTTTTCTAGTTCAAAGGATAAGAACCCTGTTCTGGCATCCATAACTTACTTTGGGGTCATTAAAGAGATTTGGGAGCTCGATTATTGTAAATTTAGAGTGCCTATTTTTAAATGTAAGTGGGTTAATAGTAACATTGGTGTACAAACCGATGAATTAGGATTTACATTGGTGGATCTTGATAAGATGGGTTATACCGACGAGCCTTTTATCATGGTATTCCATGCCAAACAAGTATTTTATGTGAAGGATCCCTCTAGCAATAGGTGGTCTGTAGTGCTCCAAAGAAGAAACATGCATGATCAGAGTGATGAAAATGAAGATACATCTATAGATATTTATGACACTCATTCTTTTTCAACACTTCACTGATGAAAATGAAGTGGATGGTGTATATGCCACTCGTGATGATCATCAATAAGGGATATTAGAGGAGAAATGATCAAGTAAGTTTGTTATTTGTAACATTATAATATTTTTGTTAATACATACATGTTTTGTTATTTGTTCATTATTTATAGTCTGACTGTCATATTATTTTTTTGTCTATACTGCAGGCATCATGGATGATTCTTCAGCCTACTCTCCTACGAGGTCTAGGACTAAATGCATATGTAGATATTTATAGCACCACCTTCTTTGTACATTGTTTATATATTGTTTACATATATATATATATATATACATATATATATATATATACATATATACATACATATATATATATAGCTTAACTTTGTTTATGTGTATCTTTGATTTGATATGTTTATGGATTACATTTGGTAGCTTTTGATGGTTTGAATTTTGGGCACTTTTGGTGCTAATTTTACTGCTGATTGTTGTCAAATTTATTGCCTATTTATTGTCATGACTAATTGCCTCTAGGCAGCAAAGGATAAAAATAAATAGAAAATAAAAAAAAGTGAACCTTTTATGCTGGTTATGCTACAAAATCGGTGTAAAATACAGATAATTAACACCGGTTATCAAAAAAACCGGCGTAGAAAGTTTGTTTATTACACCGGTTATTTATAAAAACCGGTGTAAAAGGTCCTTCAAAGAAATAAAAAACAAACGGAGATTGAAATTTTACACTAGGTATATAACCGGTGTAAAAAGCCGCATTTTATGCCGGTTAAATAACCGGCGTAAGAACTGGCACATACTACACTTGAAGAAACCACATTGGAAGAAAAACCTGTGTAAAATGTCGATTTTAACCGGTGTAAAATCCTCTTTCTACACTAGTGCCATCTTTGATGCATGGGAACAGTGCAACAACATGGTAATTTACTAGATCACATGCACATTGTCCCTTCAAATTTCTCAAAGCACTGCCTCCACTGACACTGCGTGTGATCTAGGGCTCGATCTTGAACACTGCTTCATGAAAGGCAATCTTTTTCAGATGCCTAATTTGCTTCAAGAGCTTTGCTAAGAATAACACATTTAATAAGATAATAAGAAAACTCATAATAACAATTAAACAAATATCAATGGCATAGTAAAGATCCCCCATTACCCCTAGTAATGGATTTAGCTACTCATAGTATTTCTCAATAACATATATTAACAAAGATTCAAAGAAGAAATCATAAAAGAAAAGAGAAGAAAGACAAAAGGCAAGAGACAAAAACTAAACAAAAGCCCCTCACTCAGAGAGTGAGTTCCTCTCTAATTGAGTTAGTTTTCAGAAAAAAAGGGTTAAGAATGCCTATTTATACGCTCTGCTACGCAATAGCTCAAACTGGCTTCAAATCTGTGCGTTTTGGGCTTGGGTACGGCCGTACCGTCTTTATACACGACCGTACCTCCTTATGTTCTCGGCGTTGGCTCGTATACACCTTTGGGTGTTGCCTGATTTGCTTTAGATGCGATCGTCTTGACCTTTGGTATGGTATCTTGGACTTTTTCTTGACGTCAGTCTTGACCATGAGAATGCGCCCATCTTCTTTGTCTTGTGATTAGGTACGACCGTACTTACTTTAGGTGCGGCCATACTTAATGTCTATAATCACCAAAATATGCTCAAATCTTGCCAGAATCTTCCCAAAATTATATATTTTGCTTTATCATGTTGTCTTTTTTACTTTTCTGCATAAATGAGGAAATAATGAGTATATTTTATCTAATAAGGAACAAAATCACAATATTTTAGACAAATTGGAGTGTTAACACATCCCCACACTTAAGTTTTGTTTGTCCTCAAGCAAACTACTTGGATAATTATAAGAAAAATTGAATTTACTGACTAGGGGCATAAACGAGATACGGGATAACAAAGTAATATCATAAGAAGTGCTAAGTAATAGAATGCCCAATTAGAGATGCAAGTTCAACAAGTTCACCAAGTCTGTGATTTATAAGTCACTCTTCTCACTACTCTCAAAGTGTTTAAAGGTATAGTCATAAACGTTCAAATTTTCCCAAAAAAATTACATTACCATAGGCATGTACATTGACCAAAACTCTACTATTAAAATCCGCTTATCATGCAAAAAAGGAAAAAGGGTCTTTCATGGGTTGTAATGGAGCCAAGGTGATAATGTTAGGTGGGATAAAAGAAAGAAAATGTCATGTAAAGGGGTTAGAAACAAATCAACTAAACAAGTAATCCTTTTCTTTGTAACTATAAAGAGTAGACAATGATCTCTCTAATATTCAACATCAATTTTTCTCTTTTTATTCGTTGAAGGCGAAAATAAATATTTTTTTCTATTTTTTTCTTTTTCTCTTTTTTTCCTTTTTTTCCTTCCTTTATGTTTTTATGCAACAAATAAACAATTTAATAGAGGAGAGAGAGAGAGAGAGAGAGAGAGAGAGAGAGAGAGAGAGAGAGAGAGAGAGAGAGAGAGAGAGAGAGGGAGAGAGAGAGAGAGAGAGAGAGAGAGAGAGAGAGAGAGAGAGAGAGAGATGGGTATTTCTAGGGATTCCATGCACAAGAGGCGTGCCACCGGTGGCAAGAAGGCCCGGAGAAAGAAGAGAAAGTATGAGCTTGGTCGCCAGCCAGCAAACACCAAGCTATCAAGCAACAAGACAGTCCGGAGGATTAGTGTTAGAGGTGGCAATGTGAAGTGGAGAGCTTTGAGATTGGACACTGGAAATTACTCCTGGGGTAGTGAAACAGTAACTCGCAAGACCCGTCTTCTGGATGTGGTTTACAACGCCTCAAACAATGAGCTTGTGCGAACCCAGACTCCGGTCAAGGGTGCTATTGTTCAGGTTGATGCTGCACCATTCAAGCAGTGGTACCTTCAGCACTATGGTGTTGAAATTGGTCGAAAAAAGAAGGGAGCAGCCAAGAAAGATTCTGCAGAGGTGGCTGAAGCTGCTGCTGAAGAAACTAAGAAAAGTAATCACGTGCAGAGAAAACTTGAGCAGCGCCAGAAAGATCGTAAGCTTGATCCCCACATTGAGGAGCAGTTTGGTGGTGGCCGATTGCTGACCTGTATTTCTTCTCGCCCTGATCAATGTGGCCGGGCTGATGGGTACATTCTGGAAGGTAAGGAGCTGGAATTTTACATGAAGAAATTACAGAGGAAGAAGGGAAAGGGTGCTGCTTAATTGTAGTGTTTTACAAACTTCTATTTCGCTTTATTTGTTTTTCTTGGAGATTGGTTTTTCTTTGGAAGACACTGTTGATTGGACTACCTTTTAGGCGGACTATGACATCGTTAGTGTCAACTGTCAACCCTTTACTAGTTTTATGCCATTTCCATCCAAATTTTGATGTTTAATTATTTGTGTTACTGATAATCTACTCGTGACCGCAATTTAATGTTTTGCGAAAAAAAAAAAAACAATTATCGGGAAAGTATTTGTTAAGCCTTCCTTTTTATAACTTTTCTGAGTAATTTCCAACATTATTCCTTTGAATAAATTAAGGTGGAAAGATACTCCCCTCTGAATAATTTCACGAGTAAATTGCGGAGGGGTTATTCAATTAGTGTTGTTACCTTGCTATTACCCCTAGAGAAACTGTAAATCACAAAAAATTATTAAAAATATAAAAATAAATAGAATTAAATAAAATTAAATTAAATTAAATAACATAGGTTGTCTCCTACAAAGCGCTTGTTTAATGTTGTGAGCCTGACGGTTTATTTAAAAGTGATCAACCAAGTGGCTCTCTAAGTGTGAATTTTGCATTCATTGCATTTCCCCTTCTCCACTTTTTAACCATGTGGTTTAGGTTATTCTCTCTTTTGCCCAATGGTGGATAGACTTCAAAATATTGTAGTATTTTTATTTCTTCACCACCTATCAATATGTTAAGATCCTGCAAATTAGTAATTTTTTTCTAAAGGGTCCTGGACTCTTAAATTATCAAAGCCGTTAAAAGCAACTACATCATTAGTAGAATAAGCAAGAGTAAAAGAAGATGGATTTTTAATAGAATTTAAAACCTTTAAAACATCATCTTCCTTACCACTCTTTATAATTATTTTCCCCTTTTGAACTTCAATGACATTATCACCAAAGACTAGAATAATTTGCCCCAAAATTGGGATATTCTCTTTTTGCCCAAAATCAAGAACCATGGGGTCTTCTTTGTTTTCTTCATAAGTGCTCTCTTTAGTAGGAGCTTCAATTCTTTTTGGGAATGACTGTCTTTTATGCTTAGGCTCTTCAATCAACTCTTCAATATTCTCAAGAATGATGACTTCGTCTTCTTCTTTCAGATTATGCTCAATTTGACTAGGTAAAGTACCTTGTTCCCTCTGAGTCATCAATGTTGCTGGAGCATAATCCTGACTCTCCAAAGATTTAGCAGGAGTTTCAAAAACATCAAATTGGTCACAAGGTTTTTTTTCCAAATTTAGCCAAAATCTCCTCTAAGCTTAGTTCTTCATTTAGCTCTTCATCGCTCTCATGGACGATGACTTCGTATTCCTCCTTAGGATTTGGCTTCACCGATTAGAAACAAACAATTACCATTGACCAGTCATAAAAAGCGAGTTCTGTTATTCCTAGAGTTTCATTAATTAATTGTGGTACGATCGCCTCCAATTAACTAATTTATTAAGGATTGGCCAGATCCTATGAGATTAAGTATGCTAAGAACAACATATTCAATAAGATGATAAGAAAACTCATAATAACAATTAAACAAATATCAAAGACATAGTAAAAGATCCCCCATCACCCCTAGTGATGGATTTAACTACTCATAGTATTTCTCAATAACGTAGAATAACAAAGATCCAAAGAAGAAATCATAAAAGAAAAGAGATGAAAGACAAAAGGCAAGAGGCAAGAGGCAAAAGTAAAACAAAAACCCCTCACTCAGAGAGTGAGTTCCTCTCTAAGTGAGTTAGTTTACAAAAAAAAAGGTTGAGAATGCCTATTTATAGGCCCTACTGTGCAATAGGTCAAACTGGCTTCAAATCTGTCCGTTTTGGGCTTGGGTACTGCTGTACCGTCTTCACACACGGCCATACTGTTAACACACCAATTTGTCTACTTTTATAAGGTATTTGTAGTATCTAAATATACCATTTTGCACTAATTTAAGCACAAATGTACTCATTTATGTCCTATTATGCAGAAATATCATGAAGAAACCACTCGGAGCAAAGGATGCGAAAAAGAACCAAAAACAGGTTAGTTTTGGAGAGTTTTAGTACTACTGGACAAGCGGTATGGCTTGACCTGTATCTGGTACGGCCGTACCTAGAGCAGAACTTCAGTAAGGCCGTACTCCCTTAGTCTGTATCACCTGGCGCCGATGACATAGTCCAGTACGCTGTGCCAAAGGCAGTACGACCGTTCACAAGCGATGTTAGGGCTGCAACACGCATGGGTACGGTCCAACGTCATCAAAAAAGCTCGGTAAGGCCGTGTATATATATGGTACGGCCGTACCCCGTCTTAAAAAGTACGGATTTGAAAGCCAGATAACCTAGTTCGCAGCCTAATCTATAAATAGGGGCTCTTAACCTTTTCTAAAAACCTTTTGACGAATTCCCAAGTCAAGAGCTCCCTATTGAGAGTTCATATCGATTCCTTGCCTCTTTCATTGATTTTGTGTGTTTCCTTGGAGCTTGGTGCCATCCCGAATTGCTATAGGAGCTCGTGAGGACGCGAGAACGTGCTTAAGGTCCGTCGTCATACCGAAAGGGTGTCCTGGTTTAGATTTATTCTCTTGTTATGGATTATTTTGATTTTATATCTAAGTTTATGTTATTATCATTGATAATGAGTAGCTAAATCCATCACTAGGGGTGATGGGGGGTCCTTTACAATACTCTTGATGCTTTCTCTATTTAGTTATATGAGTTTCTATTAAATGTTTGAGTGTTTTATTCCTATTGTGCTTAATCCTATAAGGCCTGATCAACCTTTATTTAGTTGGCTTAATTGTGGTAACAAGATCATGATTAGTTAACGGAACCATAGGATAAAAGAACTTGCTTTATACGCCGGATAGGTTATAGCTTGTTTCTAATCAGTTATTAGATTAACAAACCCACATGTACTTAATGCTCCTTCCTTTAATTACCTTCTAGGACCAAACAGAGTAATTAGTTAGGAGGAAGGTTATTGTAAGCTAGGTAGCCCTTAGTAATTTAGAGTGGATGATTAGTTCTCTTTCATAATAGTTAACTCATATCAATTATTTAGTGAATTCAAGAGTAGAGTATTGGTGAACCCGGTTCCCCTAGGCTCCCATAACATAGTTAAACCATTCTCGCATTCAGTTTGTTTATCACTTTGATACCGACAACTTTCAATACTTGCGTAATTACAACTTTTGCTCGTCTAATAAAATAAAATCATATTAAGTCATTAGTACTCGGTCATTCCCTGTGGGTTCGACATTCGGAGTCCTAATTATACTCTCCCATTATTATGAGTTACGATCAGGTGCACTTGTCTGAGTCGCAACAAGTTTTTGACGCCATTGCCGGTGAGTGATTGCGATATTATTTGAATTAAAGATTTTATTTGCAATAGGCATAATTTTATTTAGTATTTATTTTCTGTTATTTTTATTTAGTACTAAGACATTCTAATTTGGTTTCCTTTTGTGTATGCAGACAATGTCTCAATATCCTGAATTGATTTTTGATCCTAAAATTGAAAGAACACTTAGATTGTTGAGAAGATAGCATCTAGTAATGGCTGACAAACTGATATTGAATGAGTACTTCACGCCAACTCGGATGTGGCAGACAGTGTCAACTATCCGACAATTGAGGCCACTAACTTTGAACTAAAGCCAGCACTGATCTCTATGGTATCTGCAGTGCAATTCTCTGGTTTATCATCTGAAGACCCAAATGCCCAGTTTAAGAGGTTTCAGAAAGTTGCTAATACTGTCAAGTGTCAAGGTGTGACACCGGAGGCCATCAAATTAAGACTCTTTTCTTTGTTGCTGCAAGGGAAAGCACAATTATGGTTGGATTCACTTCCACCTAATTCTATTACTACATAGGAGGACCTGAAAACTAAGTTCTTGAACAAGTACTTTCCTCCCGTAAAATCTGCAAAGTTGAGAGCTGACATATCTGGATTCACCTAGAATGAAGGAGAATCAATGCATAAGGCTTGGGAAAGATTTCAAGATTTAATTAGAAGCAGCCCTCATCATGGTTTCACTAAGTGACAGTTAGTTCAGATTTTGTACAATGGTTTCACCTTGCAAACTAGAGGAGCTATTGACGCTGCTTGTGGAGGATCTTTCAGAAAGAAGACACCCACTGAGGCTTTTGAAATTATGACTGAGATGGCTCAGAACAATGCTCAATGGTCAGCCAGTGATAGACAAACCGGAAGAAAGAACCATCAGGCAGGGATTTACAAAGTGGAATCCAACACAACTCTAGAAGCAAAATTGGAAGCAATGAATAAAAAAATAGAGACTTTGATGGCAGCACAAACTCAATCTAATACTAATAATGATTGGGGATGTATGGCAATCGAAGACCAATTAGAAGAGGTAAACACTATAGGCCAGAAAGATTTTGATCCAAAAACAGGGATGCAAGAGGCTATGTTGAAATATATGCAAAGACACGGACATCCGTGTATGGGAGTTCTAGCCGGTTTCATGGAGAAAACTGAGGAAAGACTAAAGGCTATAGAAACCAAGGCAGTTAAAGTATCTTGCAATTTCTGTGAAGTAACCAATCATGACTCAAAGGACTACACTGAGGAGGTGAATTTTGTTGGGAATAAGCAACAAAATGACCCATACTCAAGCACTTACAACCCCAGATGAAGGAATCACCCAAATTTCTCATGGGGAGGTCAACAGAGATCTCAGGGTCAAAATTAGAATACTTATAAGCCCCCACATTTGTAAAATCGTACTCAGAATGATAGAAGTCTCGGAGAAAACGAGATTTACAACTTTATGGGACAAATGAATGAAAGGTATAACAACTTGGAAAAGTTAGTTACTGCGAACGCAGAGGGACAGAAAGTATTGAGAGAACAAATGACAATTGTGTTGAATGCGGTGACTCAAAGAGAAAAAGGAGCACTTCCAAGTCAAGTGGAACCAAATCCCAATGAGAAGTGCAATGCAATCTTCATGGAAAAGGAGGAACCAAAAGAGGAGAAGGCTCAAACTGAGTCTCAGCAGGTAAGTAACTCTCTCCAAGGTTCCAAAATTTTTTGTAAGGATAGACAAGCTAAGAGATTATTAGAAAAACTTAGAAAGTTGCATGTCAATATTTCTTTTGCTGAAGTTGTCTCTGAAGTGCCTAAATATGTTAAATTCTTGAAAGAAATAATTTTTAACAAAAACAAGATAGAAGATGAGACTGTTAAATTAAATGAGGATTGCTCTATTATGTTATTGAAAAAATTACCACCTAAGCTTAAAGATCCAGTCACCTTTGATGTTTCTTGTTCAATTGGTAATAATATATTTAAGGCACCATGTGATTTAGGTTCAAGTATCAATTTAATGCCTATGTCAGTTTGGAGAAAATTGAATTTGTAGGAACCACAACCTACTAAAATGTCCTTGCAGTTAGCTGATAGAACTCTTGTTTACCTAAGAGGAATAATAGAGGATATGCTGGTCAAGGTAGGAAAATTTATTTTTCCAGTGGATTTTGTAGTTCTGTATATGGAGGAATACAGAGATGTTCCTATTATTTTAGGAAGACCATTCTTGACAACTGGAGATGCAACTATTCAAGTGAAGAAGGAAACCCTGACTCTAAGAATTGAGGATGAAGAAGAAATATTTAATATTTATAATTCTAACAAAAATTCTCCTTCTAGTGTTTCTTCTTGTTTCTTGCAGGATGTCAAAGCTAAAAAGGAAAAAGATAAAGAAAAGCAAGTTGAAGAACAAGACAGTAACTCTTTGAAGCAGGATAAGGACATAACCCCTTCCTTAATATTGGAGGCACTTTGTTTGCCTAAATTTAAAGGACTCTGTGGAGAGGATCCTATACCTCATATTTTAAATTTTTATGACTTGGTCAAAACTAACAATTTTGCAAGAATCACTACAGGAAGGATAAGACTTAAGTTATTTCCACTTTCCCTAGGAGGATTAGCTAAGCAATGGTTCTCAATATACCCCAAGTTTCACTTTTCAAGTTGGGAGGAATTAATGGAGGAATTTGTAAGGACTTTTCAGATTACACAAGGAGAAAAAGTGGACCAAATCCAAGGTTTTCAAGAACTAAAGGAAGACACTCTAGAGGAATCTACAGGTTTTGAATTATACCCATCCATCTTCTCAGAGGTGTCAAAATTACAATTCAAGAGAATAACAGGACAAGATCCTATTGAGCACGTGAGACAGTTTTACAAAAAGATGAGAAAGGCAAAGTATGAAGGTTTGTCTCCAGACGAGGCAAAACTAATGATCTTCCCATTCTCATTAGATGAGGAAGTCAAACTACGGCTCTATCTCCTTCCAATTGAAGAAGCAAAAACATGGAATGACTTAGTGAAAAAATTCATTAGGACTTTTTCATACAACTTTGAGAAACCAATCTACATCTGTGAAGAATGTGGATACACAATGAACCCACCAAAAAAGTGCTCAGGTCCTGCTTGGATGGACCACTCAGAAAAAGGTGATTACTTTGTTGTGTTCCCCAATGGTGAGAAGACAAAAGGTAATGCCAAGAACGGGTCATTGCCCGCTAAGGACTAATTTTTAAGTCCTCCAAACCGTCAGGCTCGGGATGTTAAACAAGCGCTTTCCAGGAGGCAACCTGCGATTACTAACATTTTTATTCATCTCTTATCTGTTTGTTTTATTTTTATCATTATTTTTATTTTTGTTTTTATTATTATTCATTTTTATCATTATTTAAAAATACAAAAAATAAAAAAAATTGAAAAATAAAAAAGTTTCTAGAAAACCAATTGGTACGGGCGTACCTTGTATTAGGCACGGTCATACTACACGGCTTCATCTTCAGAAACGCGGAAAACAGACAGGTACAACCGGACATGAAACCAGGTACGGTCGCACCCCATGTCCAGAGGCAGAATATAAGGTAAACAGTGAGAGGTAAGGGCGTACCTCACTCTCGTACGCCCAAAACCTCTCCATTCGAACACCCTCTTCTCTCAATTTCTTCGCATTTCCATCCGCAAGATCATCCAGGTACTGATTCTAGACTCAATTTGTGGATTAATTGCCTGATTTACTGGTTGTTTCAAGTTTTTTGTTAGTTTAAGTTTTTAGTTTTGTTTAACTCTAATTTTAGGTATTTAAGGGTTGTTTTGGCTCGGTTTTGTATGCTTAGAACCCTAGGAATGATTAGAGACTTATAAGCTAGGCTTAAAATTGAGAAAATCTGATCATAGGGTGGAATTTTCATAAAACCGTAGCGCAGTACTGCCGTACCTACCAAGACAGGCTGTACTAGCGGCCTTAGGGTTTAAGCTGACCATAGGTACGGGCGTACCTATGGCAGAGTACGACCGTACATATACCTTTAGTCAGGCCATACTTACCCATTGATTCAGGGTGTACTTAGAGTCTCAGTACGGCCATACCTAACGAAGCACGGCCGTACCTAATACAGTTTCTGCTTAAAATTTAATTTTTTTTTCCTATTTATTTTGTAGGAAAATGCCTAAACGCTAGAGAACCGAAGGCATTTCATCTTCTGCAGCAGCACGTGGCTCTAGGGCCATGCTTAATTATATTCCCGAGCAGTTCAGAGATAGATACAGGCAGCTGTGGGACTTCCACACCCACACTCAGAGGTATTTGGACTTTGATGCCCTCCAGCAGGTTGGCCTACGGGAGGAGGTGGAGACCTTGTTGCGGAGGATAGAGTGGCTCCAAGCAGCCTCTATCAGACAGCCCTTCTATGTGGAGGTTGTTTTAGACTTCTTAGCCACTTGTGGCTATCATATGAGAGATAGAGAGCCCCAGCATCCAGACTTGGAGGACGAGCCATAGCAAGAGATGGTAGTTACTTTTTGGATCCGTGGGACCCACCACGAGATCACCCTGGCCGAGTTCAACATCGGGCTAGGATTTGAGACAGCGCAGTCAATTCAGATGTCGGAGTATATGGAGGCCCTTCTGGAGATCCCGAAAGGATGGCAGGATTTTGAGAGTTAGAGAGCTCTCACTGGGGATGGCCACTACATTCCCAGTCGCGCCAAGGCCAGCAGGATTAGAGACCCTACTGTGCTGATAGTGCACAGATGGATTGCCATTTCCATAAATGGGAGAGCCTTGAGTGACGGCACAGTCACGAGACCAAATTTGTTTCTGCTGTGTGCCATGACACAGGGACGCCGCTGCGACGCCGGGATGTTTTTCTTGTGGACATGCACCCAGTTGGGCGTTCACCTTCAGATTCAGAACACTGGGCATATTGTCTTGGGTTCTTTCATCTCTCGTCTGACAGCCCATCTCAGAGTTCGCACCGGAGCAGGAGCCACGATCATTGAGATGGAGCCTATTGGACTCTCTACCCTTAATAAAATTGGTGTTCTGCGGACATTGGGGCACGGGGACTATGAGGTTATCAGACCGGAGGAGCAGCAGGAGCAGGATGAGGCTGCAGATTTTGTCCCACTAGCAGAGGAGCATCCACCACCACCACCGCCACAACCTCAGCTTGCAGCACAGGGCCACTCCTATGAAGATGTCATGATGCGTCTCGACGAGATGCAGTCTAGCTTTTTGGAGCATAGGACCCACATGGATCAGCAGCTGGCACACATTTTGGAGCACTTACAGCGCATCCAGTCTTTCCCTCCTGCTAAGTGATGCGGGACAGCATTTTATTTTTCTCTTTTAGTACTTAGGCTTTTAGCTTTTGTATTAAAAAGAGATGCATATATTTTGGGCACACTCGTAGGATACATTTTATTTTATTGCTTTTAAATTTGTATTTTGTTATTATATTTTATTGATATTCCTTTTTTTTATATTTTATTTCTAAATTTTTGAGTTTTGTGTTGCACAGTTCTTCCGCCGTTTACCAGCTCCATGGGTATTGCGACAAGGAAACAACGTATTATGCCCATATCCCCATCCAATTTGCTCATGATATTTTTCAGAGGGGAGTCTCTTTCCACATTCTTTTATGGCACTTATTTTCTTTTGTTTTATCTTTTGTGCTTGCTTTAACTTAGTCGCAGTGGGGACACTGCTAGAAATAAGTGTGGGGAGGGAATCTTAAATTGTGCTTATTACTTGGCTATGCTTATAACTGCTTATAATTATAGAAGAACTTTAAATTTTTGCGAATTTAGGGGCTGCAAAAAAAATCTTTATGACAATATGTGATTGAATCAATTCGTTGCAAGTAATTGAAATCTGCTGAAAATTAGCATTAAAGTTCTGTAAGTTCTGACTTTGTGTGTGAGCTATTAAATGTGAGTTTTGGGCCTGAAATAAGAGGCCACATCATGCTTTTGCCTCTTTTCTTTGTTGAGTGATATTTTTCTGTGAATGTGCATTCTAGAACTTGTACTGAGACCATTACGAAGCGAATATGAATTTATTTTTATGTGAATTTGGAAAGGGCAATTTTTAGGAATTCTTCAGGCCACTACCGTTTTGAATACACTATACCACTAGTAGCCCACTTTTGTGTCTAAAGTTCTTTATTTAATTTCTTGGTATCCTTCTTGTTAACTATTGATTATTTTCTACGAAGGCAATCTTGAAAAATTTTATTTAAGAGCAATTAGTGGCAAAAATCAAAAGAATAATGCTTTGAATCCCTCTTATATGTTTACAAAAAGAAGGCTTAGTAATTTATTCCCTTCCTAGTTCTTAAAAATGATTGACTGCTGCATGAATTGCATGAAGGGAGGAAATGAAAAGAAAAGAAAGAGCATCAAACAAAAAAAAAATTATTATTCATCATGCTCATGCCTTCATAAATTGCAAAAAGAAAAAAAAATTTGATTGAAAAAGTTGGGATTCTTGCCTGCTGTTTAAAGTGAAAAAGAATGGCGTTGCTTGTTTTGGTAGATTTGTTTCTGACCATTTGCATGACATTTTCTTTCTTTTATTATACCAAACATTATTACCTTGGCCCCATTACAACCAATAAATGACCCTCATTTCTCTTTTGCATGACTTAAAGATTCTAATAGTGGAGTTTTTGATCAATGTACAAGCCTATGGTAATGTCACTTCATTTGAAAAATCTGAGTGTTAATGATTATACCTATAAACACTTTGAGATTGGTAAGAGTGTGACTTGAAAATTACAGGCTATTGGCTTACTTGAACTTACACCTCTAATTGGACATTCTAATTATTGACATGTTCTGTGATATCATGTTGTTGTCTTACTTATATTTTTCCCCTATTCAGTGAAAATAGTTTTTATTACTATAATTACCCAAGTAGTTTGCTTGAGGGCAAGCAAAGTTCAAGTGTGGGAATGTGTTAACATACCAACTTGTCTACTTTTATAGGGTAATTTTAGTATCTAAATATACCATTTTGCACTAATTTAAGCACAAAGGTACTCATTTATGTCCTATTATGCAGAAATATCATGAAGACACCACTGGGAGAAAAGGATGCAAAAAAGGACAAAAATGGGCTAGTTTTGGAGAGTTTTAGCACTACTGGACAAGCGGTACAGCCTGACATGTATCGGTACGGCCGTATCTAGAGCAGAACTTCAGTAAGGGCGTACTCCCTCAGTCTGTACCACCTGGCGCCGATGAAATTATCTAGTACGGCCGTGCCAAAGGCAGTACGGCCGTACACAAGTGATGTTAGGGCTGCAGCACGCTTGAGTACGGTCCAACATCATCAACAAAGCTCGGTACGATCGTGTATATATGTGGTACCGTCGTACCCCGTCTCAGAAAGTGCAGATTTAAAAGCCAGATGACCTAGTTCGCAGCCTAATCTATAAATAGGGGCTCTTAACCTTTTCTAAAAACCTTTTGACGAGTCAAGAGCCACCTATTGAGAGTTCATATTGATTCCTTTCCTCTTTCATTGATTTTGTGTGTTTCCTTGGGAGCTTGGTGCCATCCCGAATTGCTACCGGAGCTCGTGAGGACGCGGAGAACGTGCTTAAGGACCATCGTCATACCGAAATGGTGTCCCGGTTTAGATTTACTCTCTTGTTATGAATTATTCTGATTTTATGTCTAAGTTTATGTTATTATCATTGATAATGAGTAGCTAAACCCATCACTAGGGGTGATGGGGGATCCTTTACAATACTCTTGATGCTTTGTCTATTTAGTTAAATGAGTTTTTATTGAATGTTTGAGTGTTTTATTCCTATTGTACTTAATCCTATAGGGCCTGATCAACCTTTATTTAGTTGGCTTAATTGTGGTAATAGGATCATGATTAGTTAACAGAACCATAGGATAAAAGAACTCGCTTTATAAGCTGGATAGGTTATAGCTTGTTTCTAATTAGTTATTAGATTAACAAACCCACTTGTGCTTAATGCTCTTTCCTTTAATTACCTTCTAAGACCAAACGAAATAATTAGTTAGGAGGAAGGCTATTACAAGCTAAGTAGCCCTTAGTAATTTAGAGTGGGTGATTTGTTCTCTTTCATAATAGTTAACTCATATCAATTGTTTAGTGAACTCAAGAGTAAAGTATTGGTGAACCTGGTTCCCCTAGGCTTCTCATGACATAGTTAAACCATTCTCGCATTCAGTTTGTTTATGGCTTTGATACCGACAACTTTCAATACTTGCATAATTACAAGTTTTGCTCGCCTAATAAAATAGAATCATATTAAGCCATTGATACTCGTTCATTCCCTGTGGGTTCGATATTCGGAGTCCTAATTATACTCCACTATTATTACGAGTTACGATCAGGTGCACTTACCTGAGCCGCAACACATACCTCCTTATGTTCTTGGCGTTGGCTCATACTTCTGCACTGGGTGTGGCCTGACTGCTTTGGGTACGACCGTACTGACCTTTGGTACGACCATATTGGATTTTTTTCTTCGGCGCCAAGCTATACTGACCATGAGGTACGTCCCTACTGCTGTGCGCAGTTAGGTACGGTCGTACTGACTTTAGATATGGACGTATTTAATATCCAGAATCACCAAAATATGCTCAAATCTTGCCAGAATCTTCCCAAAATTATATATTTTGCTTTCCATGTTATCTTTTTTACTTTTCTGCATAAATGAGGAAATAATGAGTATATTTTGTCTAATAAGGAACAAAATCACAATATTTTATACTCAAAATATCCCAATATTTTTGACAAATTGGAGTGTTAACAAGCTTCACTCCATGAAACAAGGTGAAAAATCTCATTCTACCGTCTTTTCTGATATGCAAATCATGTGGGATGAATTAGAAATTTTGCGTCCTAAACCTTCATGTTCATGTCATATTCCTTGTTCTTATGACCTAAGCAAATCAGTCAAAATGTATAAAGATAAAGAACATGTGCTATGTTTCCCTCCCTACCATCAGCCAAGTTTATTCAATGGTTCTTCAACAAGAACACAATCCTTCAAATCCACCCATAATTGAGTCTATTGCCTTTGCCTATAACTCTTTCAATTCTTCTTCCTAAGGTAGGGGATCTATGCCAAGTCGAGGCTGAGGTAGATCTCAAAATAGGCAATCTATGATCTGCACTCATTACAACTGCAATAATCACATTATAGAGACATGTTTCTTTAAACATGGTCTCCCTCCTGGCTATAGAACCAGGATTAGGCCAATGTCACCCAAGCCAATAACACTAACCAAGACACTAATTCCCACAATGACAAGCCTGATTCCTCTGCCAAACACACTACTGATTACCATTCCACACCTATTTCTCGTGATGACTATCAATACATGGTTTCTTTCCTCCATGCCTCAAAATTTGACAAAAGCAATATTGTCAACTCCATAAAGACGTCTACATCTGATTCAACACCTCACATAGTCTCAAGTGTTACCAAACCAGGTAAAGATTCCTTACCACACTCCTTTTGGATTGTAGAATCTGGTGCTAGTGACCATATATGTCCCTACATTCAATTTTTTTTCATCTCATAAAAGAATTAATTTTATATCTGTCAAACTCCCAAATGGTGATATTTTATATGCCTTTATTTCTGGCACAATTGAATTTTCCCATAATTTTTACTTAAAGGATGTTTTATACATTCCAAACTTAAATTTTAATCTCATTTCTGTCCATAAACTTACTAACAATCTTAATTGTAGAGCTATTTTCTCACATAATGCTTGTTGTATACATGAGCTATCTACCCAGAGGATGATTGGGCATGTTGACTTGTATAACAACCTTTACATTTTTTAGCACACCCACTGTAACATCCCAATTTTTCTAAGCCTAATTGTTAGAGACCTTAATTGAAAAAGGGATTTAATCCCTAAGGATTAAATAGAATATATAGCTTTTAATTTACTAATTTAAAACAAATTTGGTACTTAGGGGTAAAATGGTAATTTTACCCAAAGATTTAGGAAATGTGGGACTAATTATTCTTGTGTAATTTTTGTGGATTAAATTACCCAATGTTTAATTATAGACCTAAGAATAATTTTGGAACTTCAAGAGGACTTATAAGTCAAACTTTTTAATTAAACATTTGACCTTGACCACCATACACGTCATTTCACTTAACTCCACTCTAGTACCTTCATCTCCTCATTTTACTCCCTCCTTCACGACCTGAGAAGCAGAAGGAAAGAAAACAAAAGGGAAAAAAACAAAGGAAAAGAAGAAGGAGAGAAGATAATAAAGAAAGGAGGAAGGGCTCGATGGAGAGGAAAATGGGTGACAGCGAAGGCCACCATGGCGGCAGCTCGCGACGTCGTACCTCCATGCGACGGGAAGAGCAGCAGCAGCGCGAGCAGAACGAGAAGCGGGGGCATGGCCTAGAGAGAGAGAAAGAGAAAAAAGTAGAGAGGAAGAGATAAAGCTCGAAGAAAAAGGAAAAAATGGAAGAGGAAGAAGGAGCTTCTACCTCCTTTGAAGCCTAAGGAAGGAGGAATCAAGTCTAAGGAACCTTTTTCTCATCTTCATCAACACCCAAAAAGTTAGGGCTTTCTCCACCAAGCATGCAAGGTGAGTTCTCTTTAGGGGTTTTGTCATTTAAAGGTTGGGAACCTTGAAAAACCCATTATTAGGTTGAATACCCTTATTGCATGTTTTGATTAGTGCTTTGAGATGTATGCATTTGTGTTGTGTGGAATTCTTGAAGATTGTATGTTGTTGAGACCTTTGGTGGTTTGTTTGATTGAAGATTGTGATGATTTGTAATTTTGTGAGGTTGTTGAAAGAACCTCCATTTATGTTGCCTTGGGTTTGTTTTTGTGCCCTTAAGGTGTTTGTGATAATTCCTCAAAGAGTATTCTTGTTAATTTTGCTTTGGGTTTGCTTGGTTTTGAAGGTCCAAGAATGTTTAGATTTGAGCATAATGTGGTCATTGTTAGTGCTTTAATTTGATTAGTAAATATATCATTTTAATCCATGATATAAACGAGGATTAGAGTTGATGTATTATTTGATAAGCTTAAGTTGGAATGAATCTCCTTTAAGTAAGGTTCTAAAACTAGAAGATTATGCATTTGACATTCTCGGTTAACTATTCAATGCGACTCATTTCGATTGATAACTGTCATTCATTAACGGTACGTAAGGGGATGGGTAAAGGGAGCTCACTGAGATTTTATATCTCACCCCTTTCCTTTTATATTTTTAGTTCATAGGTATCCACCCTTGAAGAATGGTTAGAGCACAGACATATGCTTGGTCTTGCCTGCTATGCGAGACTTTGAAGCCACACCACGTGTCTAGAGTCTTATTTTATTAATGGGGTTGAATTTAGTTTCATTTATGTAATATTCAAAGTAGTAGACGTCTTTGAATTATTTCAATTAAATCAGAGTTTTCTTACTTTCGTTTCGTTTATGATTTTTATTTATGTTCAGTTGGTCTAATAAAGCAAGCGTCATGATTGGTTTATGTTTATGAATAAAAGGTATTGAAAAAGGGTATATCGTTGTATTATAATAAGTGATTTTTGAAAAATTATACGTGTCATTTATTACCGTCTTTGTTCTTAGTCTTGGTAGGACCCTAATAAGAGTTAGGGTGTTACACCCACCACCCTCACTTTAGTAGTAATTCAAAACTTGTTTCTGTTAATACTACTTCTGTCAGTAATGCGCGCAACATCACACTACTGCATCTCATAACTTTGATTTGTGACATTTTAGATTAGGCCATCCATCTTCCAATGTTCTGCATTAACTATGTACTAATTTCCCCTGTATTCAATTAAATAAAAACTTGATTTGTGATTCTTGTCACTTTGCTAAATAATGTAGACTTCCTTTTCCTAACAGTTCAAGCAAAACAACAAAACCTTTTGAAGTCTTACATATGGATATATGGGGGCCTATTAGTATCTCATCTTTTCAAGTATACAGATATTTTTTTACTATTGTCGATGATTTTAGTAGATATATCTGGATTTTTCTGATGAAATACAAGCATAAAACCCGCAACTGTATTTCCAACTTCTTAAAATTGGTTTCCACACAATTTTCTACTACTGTTAAGCAAATCAAAACAGATAATGGTTCTGAATTTAATATGCCTCAATTTTATGCTTCTTTTGGCATTTTACATCAAACATCTTGTCTTGAAACCCCATAACAGAACTCTACTATTGAAAGAAAACCTATACACTTATTAAATGTCATAGAGCTTTATTCTTTCAATCCCATATTCCTAAATGTTTTTGGTCCTATGCTGTATGTCATTCTATTCACCTTACAAACAAATTACCTACTCCTGTTATTGACAACAACCCACCTCATCAATTAATCTACAACACCCCACTCACCTTTCTTAACCTAAAGGTTTTTGGATGCCTTTCCTATGCTAGCTCCCTTACTAACAATAGGCACAAACTTGATCCTCGTGCCAACAAATGCATATTTTTAGGATACAAACCAAGGACCAAAGGCTACATCCTTTTTGACTTACAAACCCAAGCCATTTTAGTCTCTAGAAATGCTATTTTTTATGAATCCATTTTCTCATAACAATCTTTCCAACAATCTTCTCTTCCTAGCTCTGACTCTTCATCTAATGCTTCAGATAACTCCTTTCTGTTTGATGACATTACCCCTGATTTTGCCAACAAAAATCCATCTGCACATAATTCTGCTTCAGCAAATACACCTGACTCTTCCCACCCCACCACTGTTGCCCCTAATAATTCTGCTTCTGGAGAAATTCCTTCACTAACTCTGAGAAAGAACTAGGCAACCTCCCTCTTATCTTAAAGACTTTCATTGTGATTACATTTCACCCACCACTAATAATTCTCCACACCATTCTGCTCCCATTCGTTACCATATTTCTGATGTGCTCTCCGATTCCAAAATATCCCAGCCTCATCTCCACTTTACCCTCACTATTTCCACTAATGATGAGCCCCAAACATATAAAATGGCCAACCAACATTCTCATTGGACCCAAGCCATGCAATCTGAGCTTGATGTTCTCCACAAGAATAATACTTGGACCCTTACTGACCTTCCCCCTGGTAAAACCCCTGTTGGATGCAAATGGGTATACAAAATAAAATACAAATTTGATGGTAGTATGGAAAGATATAAGGCTAGATTAGTTGCAAAAGGATTCAATCAAATTGAGGGCATTGATTATTTTGATACTTACTCTCCAGTTGCCAAATTGACTACCATTAGGCTTCTTTTATCAATTGCTTCTTCTCAAAACTGACATTTACATCAACTAGATGTTCATAACGCTTTTTTACATGGTGATTTGGATGCGGAGGTCTATATGACTTTACCCCTAGACTTGTTCCATCTTGGCCTGGTCTTATTTGCATATTGTCTAAGTCTCTTTTTGGGCTAAAACAATCTAGCAGACAATGGTTTGCTAGTCTTTCCACTTTTTTATTTTCACAAGGATTTTCACAATCCAATTCTGACTTTTTTTCAAATTCCTTTACTGTTTTACTTGTTTACGTCGATAATTTAATCTTACCTGGTAATGATATTAATCATATTGCTGCTATAAAATTTGCTTTACATAACAAAATTTAGTATTATAGATCTAGGCTATTTGAAATACTTTCTTAGCCTAGAAATTGCTAGATCTTCTGCAGGTATTCATTTATGCCAATGAAAATGTGCTATGGATATCTTGGTTGAGTGTGGCTTGCTTGCCTCCAAACCTGCTGCCACACCTATAGCCAAAGGCACAAAATTTGAGACTTCAAGATAGCACACCTTTGGAAGATCCCACCCCCTATAAAAGACATATAGGTAAGCTCCTTTATTTGACCACTACCCTTCTTGACATTTGTTTCTCTGTGCAATAGTTTAACCAATACATGAGTGCTCTAACAAATCTTCATCATGAAACAACCATTCAAGTTTTGCGTTATATTAAGGCATCTCCTGCTCAAGGTCTATTTTTTCCCAGCAATTCCTCCTTACAACTCAAAGCCTTTAGCGATTCTGACTGGGCTACCTATCCGGATACAAGGAGGTCGGTGTCTAGTTTCTGTATCTTCCTAGGAGGCTATCTAATCTCCTGGAAATCTAAAAAGCAAGCCACAATCTCTCGTTCATCATCCAAGACTGAGTATTATGCCCTTGCCTCTGTTGTCACCCAAATACAGTGGCTAACACATCTCCTAGAAAGATCTCAGAATTCACTACATTTCTCCAGCTCTTTTATACTGTGACATGCAATCTACACGTCAGATTGCTATCAACTAATCTTTCCACGAGCGCACTAAACATATTGAACGTGACTGTCACTTAGTATGTGAAAAGCTCCAAGCAAAATTGTTTCATCTTCTACCGATCACCTCTAAAGACCAGTTGGCTGATGTATTAACCAAGGCCCTAGATCCACAGCCTTTCCATTATCTGATTACCAAGTTGGGAGTGAAAAAATCATAGTTGTCAAAACCGGAGACCGGACGGCCGGTCAGCCAGTTGATGGGAGGCAGGACCTGTCCGGTCCGATTGAACCTCAAAACCGGACTGCACAAGAACCGGCCTAAAAACCGGAAAACCGGTAAAAAAAAAGGCCAAAATCGGGGAAAAAAGGGGCAAAACCGGGAACCGGCCAGTTCTTAAAAAAATTAATTTTTTAATTTTTAATTTTTTTAAAAAAATGGTAAATGACATTATTTTTGACACATAAGAGATTTTTTATCCATTTTTTCACGTCGATGGATTAAATTAAATATTATAATAAAATTTAAAATTAATTTATATATTAATATTATTATGAGAGTACTTACATTACAGTATTTGAGATTATTGAATATTAAAATGTTATTATAACATATTTGTTTTAGTTTAATATGTAATTTTTGCATGTTATATGTTGATTTATAACATTTTAATCGGAGTTTAATTTTTTATGTTGTGATGTTATGAATATTATGTTATTTTTTGCTTATTAGTGCTTTATATGTTATATCAAAAAATTTAAAAATATAATTTAATTCATTTTCGGTCCTACCCTGGTCCGACCTTTGAATCTTGAACCCGTACCTACACCGATTCAGTGTTCGATCCGGTTTTGATAACCTTGGAAAAAATCCACTCTCCAGCTTGAGGGGGCGTATTAGACTCTCTATTTTATATTGTAATCTTCTAGTTGTTAGTTTGTTAGGTCAGTTAGGCCCATTAGTATTAGTTTGTTATTCTGTTATTTCTGTTGGGCGTATCTGTTCTCAGCCCTCTTTTTGTTATCTGAGCTCACTCCATTACTATATATATGGGCCTCTGTTGTAGATTGATCCACATTATGAAATACACAAATATTATTCAGTATGTTGAGTTTCTTGAACAATTAGGTTCTGCGACAGCCATTAAAAAAAAGTTTCCTAGAAATGAAATGAATGATGAAATAAAGTATTTATCTTGATATACAAATAAAACTTCAAGGATAAACTTCAAGGCTTAAATTAGATTGGTCAAAATTAATTTTAAAAAATATATATATTCGTGATTCACAATCAAATAGCAGTATATTAAGAATTTTAAAAGGAAAAGAAAAGCATTATTGCGGTATACAAGCCATTCTACCAATTTTTGAAAAACTTATCAAAATGCTACATCAACAATGCTGTAAAAAATATTAATGTTTCTAATATTTAATTTAAATCAACACACTAACTTATTGTCATCTTTGGTAAAAGAAAAATAAATCATCCATATATATTGGTAATATTTTTTTTTTAAAAAGATAGAAAAACTTCAACAATACTTTTGTATGAATACTTATAAGCTCAAATTATGATAACATTCTTAAAACAGTTTTTTGTCGGAAGTTCATTTCAACCTTTGAAAGATTGTAATTCTTAATGACAGAAATTTTAAAGTATTGATTACCGAAAAAAAAAATAGAAATTTTAATGTATTGAAAACAATTTTGTCTACTCATAGAGGAATTACGGATAACAACAGGTGCTTATAGATCTGAATCATTAGAAAATGTGAATGGTATGGATTAATAGGGATTTATCAAATTAATTAATACAAATCTTCTCACTACTCATTTCTTCCTTCTTCCTCATCATTCCGAGGGTGTGGTTTCTTGCCATTTTTTGGTCTGGAATCACCTCTCTACATCTTTTTTCCTCTCATTTTATCTAAATAAGTGGTTTTTCCACATAAATCTGGTTTTTCTTTCGTGTTTTTCTGTGATTTCGTCGTTTGAGTGCGACATTGTTTTGTTCGTCGTCTTGGTGCGGCGTTGTTTGGTTTTTCATCTTGTTGCGGTGTTTATTTGGTTCAGATTGGTAGATTTTCGATCCATTACAGATTCAATCAAGACTTGGGCGTCAACGTTACAGATCCGGAGGCATGGGTATTCCGGTCACTTTGATTTTGTCACATTTGTAGGCATTTTGTCATTTTATGCTATTAATCTGTGTGCTGTGAATTTGTTCGCAGATTCATCCTTTTCGAGTTTTAGCGATGTTGAATTTATGTTGTTTTTTATGTATTTTACCAATTTGAATGAATGATTATCTTTTTTAGTAAAAAAAAAATCAAATTAATTAATACAATGTTGTCAATTCCATTATGTTTGATTACTAAGATTAATATAGAAATATAATTAAGAAATTGATTTAGTTTTACATTACACGTAATTTTCCAAAGACCAACAATAAGTTAGTACTTAGTATCCTATTGATAATGGGAACAAGTTAACTGATTATATTTTAGGTAAATTGTTTAAAAAGTATATTCCATTGAAATTTTTTAGGGTAAATTCTTTTTTTGTTCACAAAATGAAATGAAATATTAATATTTATTTTTTTATAAATATGTAAAGTGCTTCATATTCTTAACAATTTCTAATTTATTTATTGTCTTTTCACATAACTAATAATTTACCGATGATGTAAATATTGTAACAGCATATTAATTTTACATGAAAATATTAAAATATCTAGATAAAAATATAAGAGTAATTAGACAGTTAACAAGACTTGAAATATAAGAGTAATATATGAACAGTACGCAAAGTCAGTTAACAATTGACATGAAGCTTTTCAACTGAGATACAATTCGTGATTGTTACAAAATTTGTTTTATAAGTATCGTGCAATGTTTGAAAAATTCAGCAAAACCCAGTAAATATTAAATAAATTTATCTCAAAACAAAATAGAAATGTTTCCTTTAAGTTAACTATATTAATTGTTAAGTTAACTATTTTGGATACTGTTAAGTTGTGAATCCCTTTGTAATATAATGACATGTCATCATTATCCTACCTACTATGACCAGATATACCTTCTAGATTTTGTAATATTATTTGTATTATAAGATATTTGTCAACGACTACAATTTCGAATTATTATTACACATAGAAATTGAGATTATAATCCTATTTTGACCAGATATGCTTTTTTGATTTGATAGTATTATTTGTATTGAGATATTTGTTAACAACTACAATTTTAAATTACTATTATACATAGAAATTGAGGATGCGGATGGCAACGCACGGGTAATATACTAGTTTTGTGTTGGGAATTTGACTCTCAAATTCTCTTCCCCAGAAACTGCACTTGTGGAAAATTGGCAAAATAGAATAGAGAAATAATAACAACACAAGAATTTAACGTGGAAAACTCCCAACCCAGGAGAAAAACCACCAGCACCAGAGAAAAATCCACTATGTAGAAAACTATTACAACTACACAATTTTCTCTCTCGCACTCTCAAGACACCCACAAAAGCTTCCCTACTAGCAAAATTTATTCCTCACACCTCTCCTTTTACAAGAAATATTCATAATAAATTCTTTTTCTGATGTGGAGGTTCAGCCCAAGCTGCAACCACAGAGCATACTAAGAATTCTATTAAATTCTAAAACAAAGAGAGGAATTTATCTAGAGACAAAGTTGCTAGACAAGCTTTTTGAATGGTGTACATAAAACCAAGGCCCAAGCCTCTCTTTTATAACAAAGAGAGATTCACTCTCTTACTATTTTACCCGATGTGAGACTAAATCTCCAACACCAACAATCTCCACCTTGTGACTTTGTGGTCCCACAATGCTCCACCTTGATGAAGATTCTCATAGCTTTCGCTATCACTGCAACGCAGTCATGCTCCACCATAAAAGCATAATCACTAAGAACTAGTCATCCCAAGCATTTAACGCTTCAAGATTACGCCTAAATATAACCTGCTGAAAAACTATGGTGCAACTCCCATATTTGACTCTCACGGAAGTTAATCACCATCGACATAAATTTCACCACACACTCGTATCAATGTCAACCAATGCCCGTAGCAAAATGTGGTCTCGCTAACATTTAATATCTCTTATCATGGCAACTTTGAGACCCATGCCATAAGGATATACACGCCCTTCTTTCAAAAGACATCAAGACGGAGATAATGTTAAATTTCACATCAAGATCTCCACTACTTTCGTGAGTAACCCCGCCTTCAAAGCCTGTAAACCAGATCAATCAACATCCTTGACTTGTATTTGCCACAAGCCAAAGTTGATCTTTCCACAAATTTCTACATCAACCGGGATCGCATTTGAAACTCGCTCCCGACATCCTCTGGCAAAACCTCGTGTTTCGATACCATTTGTTGGGAATTTGACTTCAAATTCTTCTTCCTTAAACTGTGACTCAGGAAAATTGGAAAACAGAATAGAGAAATAATAACAACACAAGAATTTAACGTGGAAAACTCCTAACCCAGAGAAAAACCACCAAAGACTGAGAAAAATCCACTATGTAGAAAATTATTACAACTACACATTTTTCTCTCTCGCACTTCAAGACACTCACCACAAAGCTTCCCCACTAGCAAAACTTATTCTCACACCTCTCCTTTTACAAGAAATATTCCTAATAAATTCTTTTCTCGATGTGGAGGTTCAAATTGCTCGCAGCAACCACAGAGCATACTAAGAATTCTATTAAATTCTAAAACAAAGAGAGGAATTTATCTAGAGACAAAAGTTGCTAGACAAGCTTTTGAATGGTGTACATAAAACCAAGGCCCAAGCCTCCTTTTATAACAAAGAGGTTCACTCCTCTTTACTATTTTACCCGATGTGGGACTAAAAGTCCCAACACCAACAATTGTTTGTTAGAATTCAAGTGTGAGTGGTTAGTCCCACATTGGTTAGGATTGGGCTAAGTGAATGATATATAAGAGAGGTGACCCATATACCCAATGCCTTAAGGTTTTGGGTGGAGATGTGGTGTTCGGGTCTCTTAGTGGTCCTAGTCCTTGGTCACCGTTGCTCGTGCCAGCCCCTGACTTCAATTGCATCGAGAGCCGTGGTCACTGACGGGGAGCTGAGAGATCCTCACGGCTCTCAAATGTGAGACCCACACTGTGAGATTGTTAGAATTCAAGTGTGAGTGGTTAGTCCCACATTGGTTAAGATTGGGCTAAGTGAAAGATATATAAGAGAGTGACCATATACCCACGCCTAAGGTTTTGGGTGAGAGACGTAGTCCTTTCTAGCTGGCCCAATTCGCCAACTAACTATCGCCTCAGCTCCTGACTCCCCAACATTTTGTTGAAAACCTTTATGGGTTACAAGACTTGAACACTTGAATAGGTAAAATTTGCTTTTGCTGTTAAATAAAAAAAGGTAAAATTTGCTTTTACAGGAACTCCAATCCAAAATTGAATGATGAACATTTGCGCTAGTGTGCAGCGTGAACTCTGACTCTTTTGTTTGTTCCTGTTTTCCTTTTCTTGTTTAATTTTTTTTTCTAATTTTTTTATTGGTTACTGCATGTGCCTTACCCCTGAACTAACACGTGTCTATTGACTTTTGTTTCAAAGGAATCGGATAAGATCACTTTGTCACACATCCACTTCGGATTTTTTTTTTCTTTTTGGGGTACAATCCACTTCGGAATTTAACTGCTTTAAAGTTTGTTTTATTTTTATTTTAAATTAAAGGATAAAAGTAAGGATAATGTAATTAAAGAGGTTAAATCATGACTAAAAAATTAATAATTGATATTATATATATATATATATATATATGAGGGGCGTTCAAGTTACTCGAAGAATAACTCTTATATGAGTTACTCCTGTTAATATCACTTTGTAGATATTGAATTTCATCAATCGAACCGTCACATTAAAAGTTCTTATTGAGTATATCAACTCCATAAAACTTCATAAAATTTTAAAAATATTTGATACATAGCTATTGATGTCCAAATTTATCTACTATAAATATATACAATTTGCTACCTGTTGAAATGACTCAATTAGAGCTCTTATATTAATGCCACGTGTCCTTTTTTAAGGGTAAATTTGTCTTTTTGTGATCTCCCTCCTTTGTCTTTTTTTCCGTTATTCTTCTGTAAAATTGAAATTGACGTTTTGTTTTGGTGCAAGTGCCACGCCAAGATCCTTGGTGCACTATTTATCTCTCTCTCCCCGATCTCCCTCCTTTCTTCCTCCTCCAATCTCCAAGGACCTGGTACTTCACTTTCCTCTTCTTCCTCCTCCTTCCACTTTTCAATCGCATTCACTCTTCTCGGATTGTATCAAAGGTGGTTTTTTTGTAGGTTTTGATGCGCCACAAAGCTGACAACAAGTGTGTCATCTGAGAACCCGATGCCACGCTGACGGATACAGTCGAGCTTCGATCTCAATCACCGAGATCAAGCCTGCCGCTGTCTCGCCGCCGAAATCGCTTGATCTCGACTGTTGAGCTTGATCTCGACTGCATTGATCTCGACATGAAGTCGCTGATCTCGGCACTATTCACACTGGCCGAGACCAAGCTCAACCCGCTGCCCAACCCGCCGAGATCAAGCCGATCTCGACAGGCGAGCTTGCTCGACATGCCGGTGGATGATATCAAACTCCAACCCGCCGAGATCGCTTGATCTCAGACAGCCGAGGACTAACCGCCTGAGCCTGATCTCGACAGCTTGAGATCAAGGTCAACCTCCGAGAACAAGGTCAACTCGCCGAGATGAAAGCTCAACCTCGCCGAGATGAAGCTTGATTTCGGCCAGGACCAACCCGAAATCAACCGCTTAATCTCGACAGGTTGAGCTTGATTGCCGTTGATCTCGGCTACCATTCACACCGCCGAGATCAAGCCTGCCGTTATCCTCGCCGCCGAATCAAGCTGATCTCGACAGTTGACTTCGATCTCGACCGTCGAGATCAGCCTGCTGGTCCTCAACCCGCCGAAATCAAGCTTCATCTCGACAGGTTGAGCTTGACTCACAAATGAGATCAAGCTCAACTCCGCCGAGATCAAGCCTGCTCGTCAGCGAGATCAAGCTTCATCTCGCTTCATTTCACAAATTGCGGACCAAACAACTGAGCTCGATCTTGGTTGAGCTTGGTTCTCAAGCCGTCAAATCAGCTTGATCTCAACCCGTCGAGATGAAGCTTTGATTTCGACAAATTGAGGACCAATACCTTCAGCCAGTGATCTCGATATGTGTGAATAGGCCGAGATCAACATCCTCGAGATCAAGCTCAACTGGCGAGATCAAGCTCAACCTATCGAGATCAAGCTTCAACTCGGACACTGAGAACCAAACTCAACCGGTGATCAAGCCTGCCGCTGGGTCCTCAAGCTGAAATGAAGCTTGATCTGCATTGAAAGCTTGATCTCGGCAGGTGCCGAGCTTCTGATCCTGCCGCCGGTGTTCAAGCTCAACCCGCCGAGACGCTCAACCTGCCGAGATCAAGTTTCGATTTCGACAGTGTCGGGGACCAACCGCTTGAGCCTCGATCTTGACAGTCGGTGATCAAGCTCAACCCGCCGAGATCAAGCTCCATCTCAACCGCCGAGGTCAAGCTCCATCTCAAGCCGAGATCAAGCTCAACCTCGTCGGCCCTCGCCGCCGAAATCAAGGTTGAGCTCGACAGAGATCAAGCAACTACAACCTCCATCTTCCTCGAATCCTGGAGAAGATAAAGACATGCATCTTCTCCCTCCGGCATTCGCTACCATATGAGAAGCAACTCACACTTTTCCATCTGAGAATCGAGGAGCATTGATCTCGACAGCTGAAGCCGATCTCGATGTTGAGCTTGATCTCGTCGCCGAGGTCAAGCTCGCCCCTGCCAGTCGAGATCAAGCCTGCCGCTGGTCCTCGCCGCCGAATCGCGTCGATCTCGACAGTCGAGCTTGATCTCAAGCCGCCGAGATCAATCTGCCGCTATCCGCCGAGATCAAGCCTGCCGCTGGTCCTCAAGCCGAACTCAAGCTTGATCTCGACAGAGATCGCAGCCTACACAACCTCCATCTTCCTCAATCCTTGGAGAAGATAAAGCACATGCATCTTCCCCTCCAGCCTTCGCCACCATATGAGGCTAACTCACACTTTTCCATCCGGAACCGAGGAGCATTGATCTCGAGCAGTTGAGCTTGATCTCGGCAGTGTCGAGCTTGATCCTGCCGCCGAGGTCAAGCCTCGCCTCAGGTCAGCCGGCGAGACTGCCGCTGGTCCTCGCCGAATCAAGGTCGATCTCGACAGTTGAGCTCGATCTCGCCGCCGAGATCAATCTCTGCCGCTGGTCCGCCGAGATCAAGCCTGCCGTTGGTTCCTCAGTCAACCGCTTGATCTCGGCTGTGTTAGGAAGGGATGTGTACTTGATCCGAGATCACTCTTTAGAAAAGTCCTATATATGTGTACTAATAGATCTACATCAACCGATGTTAGTAGGGTTCTTGATCGCAAAAAAATCTCATTAGGTACCTCCTCCAATTACTTTATAGTCCATATATAATTACAAAACAGGCCGTCCCATTTTCTGATAAGATTTCGCGATCGGTAAAATACTAGTTTATAAGTAAAATGTTGACCATATGATTACATAGCTATTTATATCCAATTTATTTAAAATTTGGTATACATGATTATTAACATAATATGACGATATTAAACGGTTGGGTTGATAAAATTCAATATCTACAAAGTGATATTAACCGGAGTTACTCCTGGAGTAACTTGATCCCTCCTCATATATATATATATATATATATATATGAGGAGGGATCAAATTACACTCGAAGAGTTACACCAACAATTACACTCATTCAATAATATCCTACCGGATATACATTTTTCAAAATCAACCGTTGGATTGAAAGTTACTATCATATAGATCATATCTGTAAATTTTAACATTAATCTATAATCATTTGCTATGTCAGCAAGATGCGTCAAGATTAACGTCAACAGTATAATTGCAAATAACGTTAATCTTGATGCATCTTGATGACATAGCAAATGATTATATATTAATGTTAAAATTTACAAATGGAGGGATCAAATTACACCCGAAGAGTTACACCAACAGTTACACCCATTCAATAACATCCTATCGGATAACTATTTTTCAAAATCAACCGTTGGATTGAAAGTTACAATCATATAGATCATATCTGTAAATTTTAATATTAATATATAATCATTTGCTATGTCATCAAGATGCGTCAAGATTAACGCCAACGGTATAATTGCAAATAACGTTAATTTTAGCGCATCTTGATAAAATAGCAAATGATTACATATTAATGTTAAAATTTACAGATATGATCTGATTGTAACTTTAATCCAACGGTCGTAAGTCATTAAACTTATACTAAATCTCAACCGTTAAATATTGATGATCAGACGGCTCATAATATCTCAACCGAAATCTCAAAAAAAATCTGGGAATAGAGTCACGTGACTTAGTTTTCGACTTTCCTCCGCTGCCCCTTCCATGTTCTTTCCCACGAGCACGCCACACTGCCATCAACGGAGCGATTCATTCTTCTCCTTTCTTCGGTGTTCCATTCCAGTGAGCAGCCATTGTCACAGAGCACGCCCTGCCGCCATGAGATATGTGACCCCTCTTTTATTCATTCCGTGTAAGCGTGTATTTCTTGTCTGAGGATGAGACTAGACCTCTAATTCCACTTCTCTAGCTGTTGGTGTTGGGACTTTTAGTCCCACATCGGGTAAAATAGTAAAGAGGAGTGAACCTCTTTGTTATAAAAGGAGGCTTGGGCCTTGGTTTTATGTACACCATTCAAAAGCTTGTCTAGCAACTTTTGTCTCTAGATAAATTCCTCTCTTTGTTTTAGAATTTAATAGAATTCTTAGTATGCTCTGTGGTTGCAGCTTGGGCTGAACCTCCACATCAGAAAAAGAATTTATTAGGAATATTTCTTGTAAACTGAGAGGTGTGAGGAATAAGTTTTGCTAGTGGGGAAGCTTTGTGGGTGTGCGAGAGTAGAGAAAATTGTGTAGTTGTAATAATTTTCTACATAGTGGATTTTTCTCTGGTGCTGGTGGTTTTTCTCCTGGGTTGGGAGTTTTCCACGTTAAATTCTTGTGTTGTTATTATTTCTCTATTCTGTTTTCAATTTTCCACATGTGCAGTTTCTGGGGAAGAGAATTTGAAGAGTCAAATTCCCAACAAGTGGTATCGAGCAGTTACGCCAAAGAGGATGTCGGAAGCGAGTTTCAAATGCAATGATTTGATGTAGAGAATTTGTGGAAAGATCAACTTTGGCTTGTGGCAAATACAAGTCAAGGATGTATTGATTCAGTCTGGTTTACACAAGGCTTTGAAGGGCAGGGTTACTCCTGAAAGTAGCGGAGATGCTGATAATGAGGCTAACATTATCTCCGATCTTGATGTCTTTTGAAAGAAAGACATGTATATCCTTATGGCATGGGTCCCAAATTTGTCATGATAAAGGATAATAAATGTTAGCGGGACCACATTTTGCACACGGGCATTGGTTGACATTGATGCAGGGTGTGTGGTGAAATTTATGTTGATGGCTGATTAACTTCCATGAGAGTCAAATATGGGAGTTGCACCATAGTTTTTTCAGCAAGGTTATATTTCGACATGTGCCGAGTTTAAATGCTTGGGATGGCTTGTTCTGAGTGATTATGCTTTTATGGTGGAGCATGACTGCGTTGCAGTGATAGCGAAAGCTATGAGAATCTTCATCAAGGTGGAGTGTTGTGGGACCACAAAGTCACAAGGTGGAGATTGTTGGTGTTGGGACTTTTAGTCCCACATCGGGTAAAATAGTAAAGAGGAGTGAAACCTCTTTGTTATAAAAGGAGGCTTGGGCCTTGGTTTTATGTACACCATTCAAAAGCTTGTCTAGCAACTTTTGTCTCTAGATAAATTCCTCTCTTTGTTTTAGAATTTAATAGAATTCTTAGTATGCTCTGTGGTTGTAGCTTGGGCTGAACCTCCACATCAGAAAAAGAATTTATTAGGAATATTTCTTGTAAAATGAGAGGTGTGAGGAATAAGTTTTGCTAGTGGGAAGCTTTGTGGGTATACGGGGGTGCAGAGAGAAAATTGTGTAGTTGTAATAATTTTCTACATAGTGGATTTTTCTCTGGTGTTGGTGGTTTTTCTCCTGGGTTAGGAGTTTTCCACGTTAAATTCTTGTGTTGTTATTATTTCTCTATTCTGTTTTTCAATTTTCCACAAGTGTAGTTTCTGGGGAAGAGAATTTGAAGAGTCAAATTCCCAACACTAGCTTACCTTCTTCCTTTGGGTCTAAGGAGTGCACCGAACTTGCAGGAGCAACAAACCCAATTTCTAATCGTCCCTTGGGTACCGACATATATTTGATACTTGCTGATTTTCTTTTACAAATCAAACTTACGCATATGTTTTGCCATTGATAACACTGTACAAGGTGGATTTCCAATCAAATTTAAATAATTCTCTAAAACTTGAACAATCGATGCAATTCACCTTTTGATTTAATTGAAATATGAATTATTTGATTGTTGTTGAGTTGGTTTACAGTGGATTTTGATCTACTTGAAATCATAGAAAATACAAAATCCAAGATATTGGCATGCTGTTATATAATGGGGTTTTGAACTCCAATTGTTTCCATAAGCACCGAACCACAAGCGAACCTTTGCACTCTACTGCCCCAGCTCCCAACAGTGTTGTATGGTCTTCTTCATGGAGGTGAGATCACCGATGGCGAAATGGACCTCACGCCACATTGCAGGGAAGGAAAAGGGAAAACACAAAAGAGGATCACGTGTCTTTTTTAGTTTTTGTTTAGTTTTTAAGTTGGGACCCTATTATTAGTCATCTGATTAATTAAATTTAACGGTTGTGATTTGGTGTAAGTCTAATGACTTTCACCTAGTGTCAACGGATCCTGACTCTATATATATATATATATATATGCAATAGTGTGTCTGTTTTTAAGTCACTTGATTTGATCCCTTGAAAGTTAAAGAATAGATGGGGGAATTGTTTATCTTTGACAAAGAATATGCAATTTCACGTATCATTTTTAGAGAACACAATTCATATGCTGACAAGCTTGCTGATTTTGGTATACATAATCATTGTTTCACTTGGTGGGATTTACCCTCAATTTTATTTTAGAGGAATTTAGTTGTAATAGGCTAGGTTTGCCCCTTTTTTCCAGATTTAGATGATTTTGTCCTCTCTCGTGGGTTTGGTTTGGTCTCCCATGTTTCATTGTATTCTTTTTTCTATATTTTAATAATATTTTGCTATATTGCAAATGATGGATAAGAGGTGCGAACATAGTTGGGATCTACTTCCTTGCAGTGATGTCTTTACATACCAAGTTTGCTTAAAAAAAAGACTTAAATGCGCATTTGGTCCTCCAACTTTCTCAATTTGACGATTTTGGTCCCATATTTTATTTTTCGCAATTTTGGTCCCCAACTTTCTCAATTTGGCGATTTTGGTCCCTATGGTTTTTAATTGCACTTTTGGTCCTCAAAAATCGTGGATTATGCACTTTTGGTCCCCCACTTTCCTAAAATCCAAGATTTTTGGGATCAAAAGTGCAAAAAATCCATGATTTTGAGGGATGAAAAGTGTAGTTAAAAAGTATGAGGACTAAAATCGTAAATTGAAAAAGTTGGGCACCAAGATCGCAAAAAATAAAATAGAGAGACTAAAATCGCCAAATTGAGAAAATTGGGGACTAAAAATACAATTAAACATTAAAAAAGTTAACTAAACATGCTTTGTGAGTGATTTTAGTTGTTTTCTTATTTTGAAAATATATATTTACTAAATGTAGTCGACATTTATTGAATCAATTTTAATAATTCTTTTTGTATTAACTTATACTACCTTCTGTCCTTATTATAAGAGAATTTTTAGAGTATTTTTTTGTCCTAATTATAAGAAAAATGAACTTATTTGAAAATGTATTAATTGATAAAATACCTTCCCTAATTTAATGAGACATATATATTTACTAGAAGTTCACATTTTTCCTATGCACCCATTATTACGGATGAATTTGGAATGAAGATTCAATTTTATAACATTTAACAAGCTTTCTTAGTTTTTGTGATTTTTATAATTTCTTCTTATATTAGGAATCGGAAGTAGTAGCAAACTAAATCAATTAAAATATAATTAATTTACCAACATGTTTGTTTGAATGGTATTAATCACGATTCAATACGACTTCACGATAGTTTCAAACAATTTAATTGATTTGGTTTGAGTGATGGGCTTTACTAGAACACAAGTTGATAGACCATCAATCCCCAATATAAAAACAAGCAAGGCAAATTAACTAGAATGAAAAATAAAAAATAAGAAAATAATTTCATAATAAATTGATAGACACACATAAATGCATATATGGTGAGGATAGAGAACGGAAAACTCATGTTTATTGTGAGAAATGAGAACTATTAATAATGATTGTTGGATCACAATTAGCGGTCACGATTAAAAAAAACCAAGTTAAGCAGTCACGTGACTAGTTTCGTGTGTCTCCCAATGCGTAACTCCCTCGGTCTTCTTCGTTCCAATTTCAACAGTCATTGACTCTTCTTTTTTGCCTAGCTCACTTCCAATCTTTCTCCACCTCATGTTTCCTTCAAAAACACCAATCTGCCACCGCTCTACTATTATGGAACTGAATGGACGCATCGGTTAATTGAGGAAAGCACCAGACCTGAGAGCTATGGAAAGCGAGAGGCCCCGGAAAATATTACTTTAATTAAGGTTGCTACCTTCCAATAGACACTTACAGATTTCTGGTCTTGATAGTTTTTTGAAAATTAAATTCATCGAAATCCTGTCATTTTCTTTGATAAATTCAATCCTGCCAATTTTCAAAGATTGGTCGCACATTATTTTCTATCAAAGCATCTTACTTTTAATTTTAACAAAATAATTATACAGTTATTACTTACCATCAATTCACCCCAAAATATAAAAATTGATAAACTATATGATAATTAGTTGAGTGAAAGAAGACAATTTACTTATTTCTAAAAATATGGGACATTTACTTATTTCGGAAAATATGGGAATGGACGGTGGTGTTCATACGCGTTGAATGGTAACTTGTTCAGCAAAGGCAGGAAAGAAGACGATGGCGTGGTTTTAGTTACACGGTGGTGAGGTAGCTGTTGCTTGTTAGAACCTGCATATGGTGGAAGAAATAGGGTGACAGGTTGCGTAACGGCAAAGCGCACGAATTAAGCGTCCAAAGAGAAGTTTGAATTACAATCTCATCTCATTTTATGTCAAACTCTATTCTCCCTATAGATGTTCATAGGCTCGAGTAAGCCCGCCAACCTGATAACCCAATCCAAACAATTCACTTTGGGTATTTTTCTTACATGGCTCGAACCCAAACCATACCGAGCAAACATGAGCTGATTTGGCTCGAGCGACAAATGTTGCGATTTTGAGCTTTCCAAATTTGTGGAGGATAGGGAAATGTTTGGAATCATGGGGCTCTCTTGATTTCTTCTGGTATACATGCTATAATGTTAGCTTTGATAAAGTTAGCATTTTTACGTTTGGCAACAAATTGCGGAAAACCAAAAGAGAGGGGGCACCCAAATGTAGCTAGGAGAGATAGGCGGTGCCTCCATGACAGATTTGCAGTGAAGTTAACAGTTTTGACCACTTGACACTACGGGGCGATAGTGAAGATGTCGTACAAATGGCTAGGAGAAGGAAGGTTGTCCTGAGGGAGTAGAACAACGCCATGATAGTTAGAGGTGTTCTTGGATTGGATTTAATCGGTGTTGAGGAAAAACAAGTCATTTGATCCAATCCTTTTGGTTTAGTTTTATCATCCAATCGGTTTGTTTTTAAAATTAAATTTGATCTGATCCGATCCCATTTTTTCTGATTTGGATTGGAAATATGTTCTTTCTTCACGCATGTTTCAACTGAAACAATAATTTGTTTAAAATTATGCACAATGCAACATCATTGTTGCTGCATCGTTACTGCATCTTAAAAAAGTGATATAATGTAGAGAACAAGGGAAGAAAATACTTTCTTGTATTACTCAACAGACTAAGACTGCTTATATAGAAAAAAAATACATTAATGATTTCCTAAAATAGAAGATACTAATTAATAATAAAATACAATCAAATCTGACGAAATAAAAATAAAATCTAGGAGAATATTATCGGGATTGGGCCTGATTCTCCAACACCCCCCTCAAGTTGGTGCATAGATATCTGTCATGCCCAACTTGCCTATTAACCGCTCAAAATTGGGCCTGGCCAAGCTCTTGGTCAGAATGTCATGATTTCTTTGATTAGAAGTCACAAAAGGCAAACAGATAATTCTAACATCCAGTTTTTCTTTTATGAAATGGCGGTCAATCTCAATATGCTTGGTCCTATCATGCTGAACAGGATTATGAGCTATACTTATTGCGGCCTTACTGTCACAATAGAGGCTTACCTGGCTATCACAATGTACCTTTACACACAGTTGTGTAATTCCTAGCTTCCCAACCATACCCTTCAACCATATGGCCTCCTTCACCCCTTCAACTAGGGAAATGTACTCCGCTTGAGTAGTAGATAATGCCACAATGGACTGTTGATTGGCCTTCTAACTTATTGTCATTCCAAACAATGTAAACACAAAACCGGACAACAATTTTCCTAGTATCCATGTTTCCTGCATAATCTGCATCTACATAACCCTCCAAAGCGTCTTCACCTTGAGTTTCCCTTGTGTATTTCAAACCGCCTTTCAATGACCCGTTCAAGTATCTCAAAACCCACTTCAAAGCTTCCCAATGTGCTTAGCCCAGATTTGCCAAAAACTGACATACTATGCTAACCGCATATGCTAAGTCCGACCTACTACAAACCATGCTGTACATGATGCTTCCTACCCCACTGGCATATGGAGTAGTGTCCATCTTCCTCCTATACTCTTCGGTATTAGGAGCTTGTGTAACCGAGAGTTTCGTGTGATGACCCAAAGGAGTGCTAACCAGTTTGGCTTCGTGCATCCTAAACCGCTCCACCACTTTCTTCAAGTACCCATGCTGAGATAAGAAAAACTCACTCTTATTCCGGTTCCTCACGATATCCATCCCAAGTATCCTCTTCGCAACCGCAAGATCCTTCATCTCAAATTCTGAATTTAGTTTCTCCTTGAGTATGCCGATCTCCTCCTTGCTAGAACTTGCCATCAAGATATCATCCACATAGAGAAGTAAGTAGAGAACAACTTTCTCTTTCTTCTTCAATATGTATACGCAACTATCGTACCCGCTTCTCACAAATCCCGTCTTCAAAAGAAATTCATCAAACCGACGATACCATTGCCTAAGGATCTGTTTCAACCCATACAATGATTTCCTCAAAAGGCACATCTTCGACTTGTCCTCTACAAACCCTTCCGGTTGTGCATGTAGATTGTCTCTTCTAGGTCTCCATGTAAGAATGCGGTCTTCACATCCATTTGCTCCAACTCAAGATTGTACTGATTAACGATTGCCATAAGGACCCTTATGGAACAATGCTTCACAACAGGTTAAAAAATCTCATTCTAGTCAATTCCTTCAACCTGTGTGAAACCCTTGGCCACAAGTCTTGCTTTATACCTCGGTTCTTAAATTCCCGGAATGCCTTCCTTCTTCTTGAAGATCCACTTGCATCCAACCACCTTTTGCTTCTTAGGTAGCTTCACAAGTTTCCAGGTCTGATTCTTCTCCAATGAATTCATTTCCTCATTCACTGCCTCTAACCACTTCTGACCGTCTTTGCTCTCAACTGCTTCCCTGAATGTCTTCGGTTTCAAGTCTTGCATCGCTTCAGCCGCATTTAGAGCATAACAAATAAGATCTGCATAGCCGTATCTCTTTGGTGCCACAGTTTCCCTCCTTTCCCTATCTCTTGCCAACTGATAGCCAGTATCCACTGTTTGGTGTCTTCCTCTAGAACCTGATGGTGGAGGACTATCATCCTTGTCATCCCCAGTCTCACTAGTGGAAGGCTCCACCTCAAACTGAGTTTTCTCCACCTCTTCTTCTGAGTCACTATTCCCCAGGTCTTTGCACTTAATCCCCATGCGGGTCTCATCAAAAGTAACATCCCTACTTATTATGAATTTTGATCCTCCAGCTTCCATCTTCCACAGCTTATATCCTTTCACACCCTTCGGATAACCAATGAAGACACATTTCACAGCCCTAGCATCAAGCTTGTCTTGCTTGATATGCGCAAATGCCAAAGCCCCAAAAACCTTCAAATTTTAGCAGTCTGTCGGTTTCCCACTCCAAACCTCTATAGGTGTCTTGAAGTCTAACGCCGTTGATGGACATCTGTTGATCAAATATGCTAAAGTACCCACAACTTCACCCCAGAAACTTTTAGGCAACCCAGCTCCCAAAAGCATACATCTAACCCGCTCCAAGATGGTCATGTTCATGCTTTCCGCTAGGCCATTTTGTTGCGATGTGCCTGCCACAGTCCTATGCCTCTTAATTCCCTGTTTCCTGTAAAACTCATTAAACTTCTCTGAAACAAACTCCAGGCCATTATCAGTCCTTAAAACTTTCAGTTTAGTTCCCATTTGATTTCCTATAAGAGTGTGTCATTCCTTAAACTTTTCAAAGGTGTCACTTTTTCTTTTCAAAATATAGACCCACACTCTTCTAGAGAAATCATCAATCATGGTGAGAAATAGGAACCCCCTCTATGAGTTCTCACTCTTGAAGGACCCTAAAGGTCCAAGTGAACATACTCAAAGGGTTTACTAGAATGATGCATGCCACTTCTAAACTTAACCCTATGTTGTTTTCCTAGTATGCAATTATCACAAAATTCTAGCTTTTCCAATTTTTCACCACCTAGCAAATCTTGTTTAGCTAGGTCAACAAAACCCTTCTCACTAACATTCCCTAACCGTAAATGCCATAGTTTGGTTTTAACATACGGAGTTTGGCTAGCTAATGATGCATGCGCAATAACAGTAGAACCATCTAATATGTACAAACCACACATTTTAGTCCCTTTAGCCATTATCAATGAACCATGTGAAATCTTAATCATACCATGCTCAATCCTAGTGCTATAGCCTAATCCATCAAACATGCTTATAGATAAAATATTTCATTTGAGTTCAGGAACATACCTCACATCTTGTAAAAGGAATTTGCGGTTGTCAAACATCTTAAGACGAATGGACCTCATACCTTGAACCTTGCATGTAACATCCTGATTTTTTCGGGTAATCATAAATAATATTCTATATATAATTAGATTGGTGGTTAAGTGATAAACGTGTGCTAAAAATCTTAATTTGGGATAAAATGGGCTTAAATGGGACCCAAAAACCCTATAGAGGAAATAGAAATCATAAGAACAGTTTAGAAACCCCTGGAAGAGCGTAGAGTGCCTTAGAATCTTTTAGAATGAAAGAAACTAGATATTTCCAGAAATGGTCTATCGGGACACGATGAAGAAAACAAAGGAAGACGTCGCGACGCGATGAATGGTGGTGGATAAGTCGGTGACCACGCTTGTCGATGGGTGCCATGTGTCCCAGCTCGCGACGCGATGGGATTTATGTGTATTTTGGTCACGACGCAATACACCTAATATGGCTATAAATACCCCTTTCACCCCTCCATTTCAACTCGCCCCAAATCCTCTTCTCTCTCTAGGAACTTCTAAGGAGTGAGTATGCTCTGTGCCTGTCTTTAATGAGGATCTAGCACATCAGAAAACCCTTAGAAAGTAGTCCTTGAGATTGAGAAAGGGAGTGAGATTTAGAGGGCCACTAAGAAGCAAGTATGCTCTGCACTTGCCTCAAGTGAGGATCTTGTGCATCAGAAAGCCCTTGGTAGGTAATCCTCTGAGAGGGGAGAATGAGAGCGGCCTAGTAGGCTAGATAAGAGTGTTTAGAGGTAGAAGTAAGAATAGCAAGGGTGGCAAGGACACGGAGAGTGGCAGCAGCTGCAACAGTCTTCTAAGCCAGGTATGAGAGACCTGAACCCTATCCACCAGGGATTGTAGGATTAGAATAAGTGTATAACTAGGCGTAGGGTGACCCAAGCCCTACTAGAGGTTGATAGTAGCAGCACCTTAGGAGAGGGGTTGTGACCTGTTATAGCTGAGGACAGTTGTAAGAGGTCTATCAACCATAAGAGTAATCTATTAATATCAGTGGATGGATGTTGATTGATGTGATGTTGGTTCCTTATGATTACATTATAATTATGTGTGTAATTGCTGGTGTGTGGTTTGATAACATGTTAGTAGTAAATCGCCTGAGCGACACTAGGGTTGACTCATGTGTGGATCGAGGATGGTTGATGCTTGATAATGTGTTGGTTGACCTATATGTTGGTCAAGGATGGTTGATAAATGATGTTATGTTATATATAGATAGTTGTGCTGTATAGGATGGTTGTTCTGCTTATGCTGATTAAGTTATTATAGTGTTATGTGTGGGAAAATGGCTGAAATATTTAGTTATAAGGAGTTGATAAGTGCTGGAATAAGACATTAAAGGTGGTTGAGCTGATAGCTTGATAAGTGCTGAGATAATAGACTGATGTGCTGAGCTGAAGAATAAAGAATGATAAACTATTAAAGGTGCTGATTAACAAATAATCATATGCATGTGTTGTAATCCACCGTCGTGCATATAGGTTGTATATGAGACCAGGTGCCAGAGTGCGGACACGATGCAGTCGGTATAGGACACGTCGGTCCTTGAGGATAGTCTGGGTCCGACAAGTCTACAGGTGACAGATGGCTAGCTACCATCCTGTCGGGACGTCGGGTAGCCTGGTCATCCTAACGGGATAGTGTTGCATCACTGTCCATAGTGCCGATCCCGAGTATCGTCCCGAAACCTGTTCCTATCATCGCATTGGGGAGCAGGGATGCACTCTTAGGGGTACGATGAGCGGGATAAGGGGATGAACAACTGGCTTGGCCTACTCACACGTCGGTGAGAGGTCGCTGTTATCTATAAAGGCAAGGTAGCTAAGGTAGGGCTACCTTTGTCATATTTTAAATTGTGTGGCCACGCAGGCATATAGATTTAAGCTGCATGGATGCGGGTAGCTAGGTGATGATCCAAATTGTTGCTAGGGGATGTATGGACTATTCTTTTACTTATTCTGTTGTCCTGCTTTACTTGTTTGTGTTTGCCTTTTTTATACATGAATTCTAAATCCTGCTTTCCCATTGAATGGTGCGTGTAGTGTGTTCTTATCTCCCATTAGTTTTTTGTGTCTTGTATATTTTTGTCTATGGGTCTTAGCAGGTATCCAATAATTCCAGAAGGGAAATGGTTTAGTTAATACACAGCCAGTAAAGTTAGAGTCAGTAGATGGGAAGTCTAAATTACCGGTATACATTGTATAGCTAGGGCCCTATGTAGGGTAACTTTAGGTAAATACACTTTCGCCTGCTAAATAAAATAAAATTAATTCCAGCATTATTAATTCCACCATTATTAACTAATCACTCATTTAGAGTTTAATTATTATTATACTGTAGCGCTCTGGAAACAGAGTGTTACATTGCACGCTTTGTTGTTACCAAGGCGAACGACTCCACCTTCTTTAAGCTCCAAAGTCTCAAATTATTCCTTCCTAGGACACATGTGATAAGAACAGCCCGAGTACATGACCCAATTCTTTTTTGTTTCTAAACTCGTCACCACTAGCGCCCCCGCACTCTCATAACCATCCTCCGAAGCAATAGCTACCTCAACGGAATCACCCTTGCCCCCCTTCTCAAGACAATCCTTCTTAAAGTGACCGGTCTTTGACAATTAAAGCATTTGTACTTTGCCTTATTGTTCCCCTTTGACTTGGATTTAGACCTAGATTTCTTTCCTTTACCATTTCCTCTACTCTCAGTTTTACCCCTTGAGACACTTAAGCCTTCCCCACTATCTTCCACCTTCAAGTCTTGAAGCTTAGTAAGCTCCTTGGTCCTAATGGATGATTGGACCTCCTCCAAGGTAATAGTAAACTCCTCCCTATAAAGGAGTGCATCCTTAAAGTGCTCAAAGGACCTAGGCAATGAATTCAATAAGAGTAGAGCCTTATCCTTGTCATCGAGCTTCACATCAATATTTCGTAGGTCATCAATAATCTTGTTGAATTCCATCAATTGCTCCACAATAGGTTTCGTCTCTACCATTTTGAATGAGTAGAGGTGTTGCTTCAAGCATAACCGATGAGCTAATGACTTGGTCATGTATAGCGATTCTAACTTTGCCCATATTTTTGCCGCGGTCTTCTCTCTTGTGACTTCCCTAAACACTTTATCACCAAGACACAAAATAATGGCACTTCTAGCCTAATCTATCATCTCTTTCTTCTCCGTTTGATATAGGGTGGACGACATCCTTGCCTCCCCCTTTAAGGCATCCACACATTTCTGTTGAATCAAGATTGCTTCCATCTTCACTCTCCATATCCCAAAATCATTATTTCCAGAGAATTTCTCAATATCCCATTTAATACCCATGATGCACAATTGAAAGAATTGTTCCGTTCCCACAGACGACACCACTTGTTGAGATTCGAGCAAGATAATGGAACAAATAAGAATGGCAACCAATAACCAAACAGTCCAGCAATCAACCAATTCAACCAAGAACAGATTCTATATCAAAATGCAATAACAGCCCTAATGCAAATCAAAGACGGAGAGTAGAGGAAATAACACCGTAATTGTTGATGCAGTTCGGTCCCAAAAGCTGACCTACATCTGCGGGAGAGAGCAGCCCTCCATATCCACTATGTTCTTGAGTCTTTACAATGAGAAATTATAATACAAAGTGAACCCAACCTCCTCTGTTGTTCAAGATGAACAATACCAAGATTAATCACTCAATGAACCTCTCAATCCCTCATGAAAAAAACCCCTAAGGTTTACAAATTGAAAACCCTAAGTTCAAGGTGTATAAATGTGTTTCCCAAACCCTAAAATCGCACCCAAATCGCTCTGAATCGTATCCAAAAGAGTTTCTCACGTTCTGCTATGTTTCTGCACAATTTTGGCTTAAAAACAACTCATGAACCGATTCACATGTATGAGTGAATCGATTCACATCACTTAAACACCTCCTCCGCGTTTGATGAATCGAAGTGGATGAATCGATTCATTCTTAGCAAATTCGATTCACAGGAACTCCCAGAACTCCTCCAACGCGCAGGACTCAAGCATGAATCGATTCCCCTTGCCTGTGATTCGATTCACCACTGTTGAAAATCACTCCTATGCATTCCAATGACTTCCAAACTGATTTTAAGGCACACAAACCCCACATTTTCCCCCAACCTTGCCTTTCCAGTTGACGTCTTCTCAGTTTCTTCTTCTCCTCCTTCAAGGTGCTCTGTTCGCACATCGTTGTTCGCGCACCGTACCTCACCACCGTCTCGCATTGACGTCGCTGTCTCGTTGTTCGTCGTTGCTATTCAGGCGAGGTATGTCTGAACTCTATGTTGCCTCACACTAAAGAAAAGTGTGTATTACCGACGAAATTTTACCGATGGCCCCGACTCCGTCGGTAATATTTTAATTACCGACGGCCAAGCCGTCTCTAATGCACGGAAAAAAATCTGCTTACGAAATTATTTTTTTGCTACGTTACCGATGGCTAAGCCATCGGTAATTACAGAGGGCTTATGGGCCGTCTGTAATTACCGACGGCTTAGCCGTGTGTAACGTAAAAATATGCCTGGTGATTTTTTTGGCTACGTTACCGACGGCTTAGCGGTCGGTAACATAAAAATATGAACGTTGATCTACCATACACCTCACTTAACCCTCACAGACTCTAGAACTCTCTCATCTCCTCTTCACCCCCTCCCCATCGTGACCTGTTTCCCAAAAAGAAAGAAAGAAGAAAAGGAAAGAAAAGGGAAGGAGAGAAGAAGAGGGGAGGCGACGGAGGGAGAAGAGGAAAAAGGGGGTGGAGCTCGCAGCTCTGGCGAGGCCGCAAGGGCGGCAGTCGTGCCACCCTTCGTGGTGGCTAGAGCGAGAGAGAGAGAGAGAGTTTGCAGAAAGAGAGAGAAAGGGGCTGAATAGAGAGAGAGAGAGAGAAAGATCGAGAGAGAGGTCGGGACAGAGATAGATGCTCGATTTGGAGGAAGAGGAAAGAAGAAGATGGAGGTTTCACCTCCATTAAAGCTTCAAGGATGAAGATTGGAGCTTGAGGAGCCACTTCCATGGACGTTAGGGCAAGGAACTCGAAAATCAAAGAGGAGACCATCTTGCATGTGTTGAAATAGTGAAGAATAAGGAAGGAACAACATGATTGAAGAAGAAGAAGAACAATGGAGCTTAAATCCTTAATTTTGGGATTAGAGGTAACATAGACTTCACTGCCTTTGTTTTTCTTTTTGTAACTAAATGCATTTTGCGTTACCACGCACGAGGACGTGTTGTTTCTATTTTAAAAGGATGAGGTTTTGCTTCGATATATGCAAGAACAGCAGACTGGTGTTGCTGCTAGGAAATCTCCCTAAGATTTTTCTGTTTTGCAGGAGTAGCTGAGATTTCTATCAGAGACAGAAATGTAAATAATTGAACTTTGGCTAGTTTCATTCTCTTTGTGCTTTTAGAATCATCTCACTTGATCTGATTTGCTTATCTGCACAGTTAAATGAATCATGTGTCCTGATGTGCTTGTGTTCTGCTATACTAATTTCTTTTGTATTTTGTTCATTTGGTTGATACTTGATGTTTTCATTTATGAACTTTGAATGTAGTTTAATTGGAATTTGGATCCTGAAGCACTTAACTTACCCCTTTCTCACTTTCAATATGTAGATTCTACTAAGTGGGGTTCATTCCATTCTTGGGAGGGCATTTGTTGTGCATGCTAATCCTAATGATCTTGGAAAGGGCAAGATTTTAAAGTGTTGGTCACAGAATGGATGAGCTAACTTGTTTGATTGGTTTCCTCCTCTTTCCACTTTGAAATATATCTTTTCTTTTCCCCCATTCATATTGCTTGTATACTATAATTCATTGGTGTAATTTTCGATGACACTAAGCTTTATTGGATACCTTATGTCTTGATATGGGACGCTCAAAATGCAAACTACTTGCATGGTGAAAAATACGCCTTCATATTTTATATCACTTAGCTTGGATGCATATTTTTCCTCCTTATATCTAATGCTTATTTTTTAGTATTAATATCTTCTGTCACTTAGGAAATACAAATGCTTTCTATCAAGTTTTAACTGCTCTGATTAGTTGTTTACTAATGTATTCACTATCTAGCATTGTGCTTCAAATGATTCAGCTCTTTCAGTCCTTTATATCTTTCGTTGTTATCTCTAACGTTGTTATCTCCGATGATGAGAGCCACAGCTTTCACATCCCCTCTGTAGCTTTCACAGTCCCCTTTGCGGGCCACATATTTGGTTGAGAAGTTATCTTTTGTTGTTGTTTGGATCCTCTTACGGTGTTTTGCAGGATAATTGGTTGCTGTTGCATTGCCTTTGGTCATACATATGTTCTCTCAATTTTGAATTAGATGGTTGGCTTATTGGTGTCATTTGTCAAAGAGTTCTGCGGTTAGCCCTTGAAATGAAGCTACATCCATTCTTGGCTTGGTGTGTATCTTTTCTCTTTGCTAAAGGGAAGTGGCTGCAAACATTGGACTCAGTTCTTCACTGCTGAACTTCTTTGCTTGGATACAGTGCTGCTATTTAGTCTCTTTGTTGGTTTTTTTTTTGTAGCTGGAATTATTGAATAATAGATTCTAGAACCTTTGTCGCACCATCACAAGCTTATGCTAAATGCAATTTGCTTTATTGGACATGTCTATATAATGTGCTATATTTGTTTATTTTTAAGTTCTCACTCTTTATTACATATATATTAACTGTGAGCAAGTGGATGGATTATGTTTGCAGAATTGAATGCAGAAGATAAAGAATTAGGCATAGGCATAATGGTTTTTCAATTACAAGATATTGTCATGACTAATGTTTAAGCAACAATTAGCGACTAGTGGTTTAGCTCCTGATTTTTGTTGGTCTCTAAATCGGTCGCTAATTTGATTAGCGACCGATTTTAGAGGTTTAGCGACCGAAAAATCGGTCACTAAAAGGCAATTTTTTTGTAGTGATGATATTTCAAAACTGATTGATGTAATTTAAAACATCATTTTGAGGTTGCCCTCCAATGAGGAATTCAAGTCATATTGACGGTTAATGTATTCATGAAGGCATGGCATCAAACTGATCTATATTTTTTTTATTTTAATTTGTAGTTTACAGTGGGCTTAGCCGTCGGTAACATTACCGACGGCTAAACATTACCGACGGCTAAGCCGTCGGTAAAGTACAATAGCAAAAATGGTTGTTTTCGTGGATTTTATCGACGGTCACGTGACGACTTTCTGACGGACCGACGGCTTTTTTGGCCGTCGGTAAATTTTACCAAGGAGAAAAATACCGACAACCCCGAGACTGTCGGTAGGCCGTCGATAATCTCAAATTACCGACGGTTTTTTAGAATTACCGACGGCTTTTGGCCGTCGGTAATAACGAAAATTTTTGTAGTGTCATCTGCGGTCTGCACAGTACTTTATTTCTCTCTGAACTCTCTGTTGCCTCAATGGAACACTCGATTTTTCTCTGTTTTTGCCTTTATGAACTCTGTTTTCAATACTTTGTTTTTTAAATAATTTTGGGTTCTGATTCTCTGCGTTTTCTTCATTTTGCAATCTTTTGACTTTTATTATTATTTTAATGAGCAGACACAAACCGTGTGTTTACTTTATGAAATGGGGTTTGCTCAGCATGGGTCATGGTGCCATGGTGCTTGCTGTTCCTTATTTTTATTTTATTTTTGTTTGTTGTTACTTTATCCTATTTTTGTGTCTGATAGTTTTATATGTTGTAATAAAATTTTGTAGAGACGAATCCTCTTAGTTCTAGTCAAGCTAAAGAGCAATTTGGATGATATATAAATTTTGCTTCTCAGTTTAGATATTTTATAATTATAAATGACGCTTTTATTTTATTATATATATATATATATATCGGTGTCCTGTGTTTTTTACATTAGCGGTATCCCCGTGTCCATGTCTGTGTCGTATCCGGTGTCCGTGTCGGAGTCCGTGCTTCATAGGTGAAGACAAATCACATCTCTAGACTAAACTATCACGCGCACAAATTCGTATAGTGATGGTGAGAAGAGCCGTGCAGGTGAATGACTCACCAATAGGAGAGATCTCTTTACCTAGTTCTCTCTAGTCTCTACCAAATTCGCAAATGGACTCAACACAGAGGCACTACTAGAAATTAGCTATTTAGCGACCGATTTAGAGACCGAAAAAAATTGGTCACAATAGCGACCGATTTAGAGACCGAATTCTTCGAGTTATTGATAAAAAATGTTTGGTCGCCAAATCGGTCGCAAATAATAAATTAGCGACCGATTTAGAGACCGATAATTAGCGACCGAAATATCGGTCTCTAAATCGGATTTTTATTCGCATTAAAAAATTTAAAAATTATTTTCTATCTTTAGCGACCGATTTAGAGACCGATAATTAGCGACCGAAATATCGGTCTCTAAATCGGATTTTTATTTGCATTGAAAAAATTTAAAAATTATTTTCTAGCTTTAGCGACCGATTTAGAGACCGATATTTAGCGACCGAAATATCGGTCGCTAAACTTAAGTTTTTTTTTTTTTGGTGCTGAAACTTAAGTTTATTTTATTAAACACTCACTCACTCATTCTCGTTCAAAAAAAAAATTGTTTCAACCCAAAATTAAATAAAAGTAATATTAAGTACAAAAATGAACATAAAAAAAATTAAAGAAACTAAATTAGAAACAATTTAATTTGACTTGACGAGATTGACCCGCTCCTATGTATCTTCCGGTGAAATGAGGACTCAAAAGTCACGTAGTTCTTCTAAAAAATATTTGTGTGTTTGATTGATTTTAAATTTTTTAAAGATTTAAGATCTCCAAGCTGTCACAACTCAAGTGTCTTAAACTGGGAGTAAAATTACCTAATGTTAATTTAAGGATCAACGGGTTTTTAAATAGGACTTATAAGTCTCATTTTAGTTCCCTAAAAAAAAGTCTCATTTTAGTAGAATACACATAAGTGCCTTACCATACTACACCGTGACTCACTTAGTCCCACCTTGATACCCTCACTAAACCCTAATACTCCCTCCCTCACTCGATGAGCAGCAGCCGCAACACAAACGAAAGAAGAAAAGAAAAATAAAAGAATGGGAAGAAGAAAAGAGAAGAGGAGAGGAAGAGAAAGAGAGAGGCCGAGCGATGGAGAAGGAAGAGGAAGGAGGCCACGGCGCGGCGGCCTGAAGGCACACCAGCGCGGTGGTTGACCGGAGGAAGGAAGAGCAGAAAGCGACCAAGAGAGAGAAGGGAAGAGAGACCGAGAGAAAGAAGGAAGAAGCTCGCGATCGATGGAGAAGAGGAGGGTGGTGGCCGCGCCCATCACATGGCGGCGCACCACTTGCACCTTGCTCAGGGCCTAGAGAGAGAAGACCGAGGCAGAGAAGGAGGGTCAGGGATCGAGGGAGAGAGGTGGAGGCCGAGAGTGAGAGAGAGGTGGAGGCCGAGAGTGATCGAGAGACTGAGAGCTAGGGAGAGGCAAAGATCAAATGGAAGAAGAAGGTGAAGAGGAAAGCCTTGCATGTCTCAATTTGGTGAACAACAAGGAACAATCAGTCCCAAATTCAAGAGATTGAAGAAAGGAGATGAAGTTTAAAGCTTCTATCCAAGCATCCATGGAGGCTAGGGCAAAGAACAAATAAGGAAGAAGGGAACTCCAGAATCAAAGAGGACCTTGCATGTGTCAACCTGGTGATTGAGATGAAAATGGAAGCCGAAGAACCCATTTCCATGGAGGATGGCTCGAGTTCAATTTCAAAATTGGGGGTGTTCACCCTAAGGCTTCTCAGGAGCAATAGGTAAGGTTTGTATTGCTAAGTTTGACTCTAGTTCTCTGATAGAGATGAAAATGGTCAGAAAGAGGTATAAATTTTGGTGTTCATCTTTGGTATTACTGTTTTTAGTTTTCTTTTTTTGTTGTTTGACACTTTTGATTTAACCAAGGTTCAAATTTCAAGAGATACTTTAGGGAAATTGCACATGTTCTTATGTTCCCATCATGAGTCTTAATTCCTTTAACCCATGTAACTTTATGATGTAGGGGCTTGACTCCCATTGTTGCTATAAGATGCTGCATTGTATCTTGCCAGTCCAACCGAGACAGCTCAGATTCTGACAGTGCCAAATCTTGCAATAGAAATTCAGTGTATGATATACAAAGAATTCTAAATCGCTAATATTTGTTCCATTGGTTGGAATATGTACACCATGCTTTGCCTTTCAGTTTGATTAGTTATCAAACATTTCAGTGCTATAGTGATGAAAATACATTGATGAAAGGCATTAAATTTCAAAGAATGCACTGTTATTTGAGTACAATAGTGATAAAGAATAATTCAAACTTCTGCTATATTACATAATATTTTTCATTTATTGAATTGAGAATTATTTTGCTAAACTTTTGTTGGATGTGCTATATGCTCAGTGTTGGATAATATATATGTAGAGCCTAATTGGCACTCCACATTGCATACAAATATTGGTAGTGATGAAATTCATTGATTCCTTTAAATTATAATTGGATATGTCAATCATGATATATTTACATTCCAATACTTAGAGAATTATATCAAGAACTAGGTGTTGTAGATTATCAATTATAGTCTCATTACCGCGAAATCCATGCGTATACTGCAGATTACATTCTTGGTATCTTTTAATATCAATAAGGTTTCAATCAGATTTATGCCTTTTGGAATACATAGTCATATATTGATTTGCCTGTATTTGATTAAATTTGAATTTGAATTCCAGTAAAATTTAGTCTTTGCATTTGTTTCCTTCACTCTACTTGTTTCTAAAGTCTAGCAGTCTGGATGATAGCATAGCATAATTAATTGAACTTTGTATTGAGCTTTAACCTTTTTTCTTCAGCAGGGATAATTCTATGAATTTTCTTCAACCTTTTTGTATTGAACTAATTTTGTTTAATGTCATGTCAAATTATAACCTTTTAACAATCAAGTTAGAGAGAAGTTTTAAATCCACTCTACTTGTTGATAATCACAATGCGCCTTCTGCTTGCCTTTGCATTGTACCTTGTACTAAAGGCTTGAAATGGTAATGTAATGAATCAGTATATTTTTGTTTCTTCATATTTTATCCTCCTTTGAACAGGGGATTCTTGCTTTAGTTTTAAATATTTGATAGGGCATTTATGGAGTCGCATTTGCCAGCATTTAAGTAGAAGAATCCTCAATTAGAGGTGGTCACTGTCTCACTGAAATGATTTGTGGTCAGCATCCCCATCTGAAGGGTTTTTACAGTTAGATTTTAGTGCTCACTCGTTCCTGTGAAAAGCAGAGAACACAAACCAGCGAGTGATATGTGTGACGAATATGGATCCGGAAGACATACTTCTACATGCAACCAGGCTAAGGAATGCATTGGGAAGGAGTAGTGAAACCTGAGGACAAGACACGTAACCAAACACACTAGTGTGCAAGGTTCTCATGTTGACATTGTGCTATTTTTTGTAATAGTTCAGTTTAAATGAAATTACTGTTATATTGTTTTGTAATAGTTCAGTTTGAATGAAATTACTGATGTATTGTAACATCTTACATGGTGATGAATTTTATTTTATTTTTATTCAAATAAAGTTATATCTAGGGTTTGGCCTTTAATAAAATTTATTTGCTTATAAAAAAGGTGATAAAGTTTAAGGAATCTGATAAAATGTGTTGAAAAATAGATTTTTGAAAGTTTAATTTTTTTAAACTAAACATAAATTAGCGACCGATTTAGCGACCGATTACAGAGACCGATTTAGTGACTGATTTTAGAGACCGATTTAGAGACCGGTTTATAAAAATATAAAATCAAATTAGTCAAATTCGGTCTCTAAATCGGTCTTTAAAATCGGTTGCTAAATCGGTCTCTAAAATCGGTCGCTAAATCAGTCTCTAAAATCGGTCTTTAAATCGGTCGCTATATATTCAGTCACTAAATCAGTCGCTAAAATTAGCGACCAGTGTTTTAACTACTGATATTTGTTGGTCTCTAAATCAGTCGCTAATTCGATTAGCGACCGATTTTAGAGGTTTAGCGACCGAAAAATCGGTCACTAAAAACTGATTTTTTTGTAGTGAGGGATTCTCCATTTATCCTTACTTTTCTCTTCTGCAGAGGTAGGCACAAATGAACTATAAGGGAGGGATAATGTTAAATGGAGAAGGAAAAAAAGGAACCAAATGTTTTAAGTATGAGCAATAAAGTAATTTCGATAATAGCACCACATGTATTTTAAAGGGGTGTTCGGTTTGGTTTGGTTTGGATTGATTTCAAACATGGGAACTGAAAACCCATCCAATCCAATAAAAAAGCTTCTTTTTTTTCTGTCTTTTGATTTTTGGTTTGTTCGATTATCAGTTTTTCGGTTTGATTACTATGGTTGACATTAGATTGGACCAGTTGATGAACACCCTATTGGTGATTATGACGGTGTGGCTAGGTGTGCAGTGGTTGATGATGGTTGCTTGGCCGTTTGTGGCGAATAAGAAACCAAAAGATAGGGGAGTGATGATCGTCGTTGTACGCACCTCTCTATTGGACGGCAATTAGTGGCTCAGTGGTGTTTGTGACTCTGCATGCTCCTCTATACAAATATGGGCCCAGCAAGTTAGTTTCTCATAACTGACCCTATAGATTCGACCAAACCAACCCCTTTGTTATCGAGTTGGTTTGGTTCTAGTTTGTCAAAAAATGTAGGAATCTAACTCAAACCAAACTGAAAGATTTTATTCAGTTTGGGTAACAAGTTTGGCTAAACTGACCCGTGAACACCCTACTCCTCCCCAAAAATGTAAGTATTTATTGCAGTTTATTTTAACGTAAATAATTTTTTAATGGTGTTAAACGACATCAAAAGATCATTCCAGTTAATTTTTTCTTCATTTACAATTTTCAATGTCATTAATAACTTATTTTTAAACACCTTTTTATTAACTTTAAGACTTTGGAAGATAAAACAAAAAAACTAATTTTTTTTATAGAATATAAGATTCATTTTTTTGTTATTACATTTACCCTTTGGTGTGACGTAAATGTAATTACATTCGTAAGTGCTCAAAGAGCCCGAAAGTCTTCTCTGCATTGGACTGGTGCACTATCCTCTCGCCCTAAATTTGTATTCATAAAAAAATGGAAATTTAATGCTGACTGAAACATAATATTGAAATTCTATCTGATTTTTCAATATTTTCTGCTTGAGCTCTCTGCTAGGGTTTCCTTCCAAGTAAGCTAGAGCTCTTTTTCCGTCACGGATTCAATCTCTCCAGTATGATGAAGCTCATTATAGTTCTTATACAGTACTCCCTCCTGTTTCGATTATAAACAAACAAACAAAATTCAACTTTAGTGGTTAAAATATGAGCAAATCACAACTAATTACACCATATTTAATTATATCTTTCCTAAAATACTCTTCAATTAATTTATATTTCATTTTCTAATAACCTCTTGTATTCCTATGAAACCAAAGTTTTCATAAAGGGCATTTTGGAGAATGCAATTAATTTTGATTACACCAAGGACATTAAATGAGATTAACTATTATTCTTAAATATCGTGAATTTTGTTGTTGTTTATATTCGAAACCGGATGAACTAGCTGTTGTTGTCCCTTCTGGGGGCCTTTACTTGTTTTCTCCCAACATCTATGTCAGCTTGGGGGTAAGAAAGATTGATACTTAAGTTTTGTATTGGTTTCTAGAAAACTTCCTTCTCCCACCATGCGACTTGTGCTTGTACCTGCAAAAGATATTAGTCAGATTCAACTATTTTAAACCCTAAGTTGCTTCTTCAGAGAGAGTATTTCTTGCATTATATTATCATGTCTTATACTTGTTGGGGTTTTATCGATGAATTTATGAGATGGAACTGTAGAGGGTTAAGGGCTCCTGTTAGTATGAAAAATTACATTTTTCATAAAAAGGGTTTGTTGAAGACCTCCAGTGTCAAAGGCCTATTTAAACTGACAATTTGGACAAGTTGTGACAAGTGTCAGTTATAGAATAGGGAAGTTATTAAGTAAGACACACGTCAATATCTGTGTCATTAGGCAGTTATTCTACTTTGCCTATATATTCTTGTAAGCATAATGTAATCAAGGTTGGAACTTGTAAGCACCCTACATATCCTAAGTCCCCGACGGTCACAGATTGACGGGTCACTGCAATGTTCCCAACCATTTCAATTCCAGCATTTTATTTCATTGTCTTTACTTTCCAGCAATTTATCTTTTCTGTCATTTATCTTCATGCATTTACAAGCCTTCTTTAAATTCATGTTATTTAAATGCTTTTCTTTGTATTCTGACATTCCTCTTCTTCTCTCAATCAATGGTCTTTCAACCATTTGAGTTCTTTTATTGCTCTAAATCCGTGATCAGAGTTACCTATTTACCGGAAAGTCCCATTTTCGTCTGATCTTAATTATTTGTTGTCGAAGTGGATTTTTTACCAAAAATCACCGTTAACAAATTGGCACGCCCAGTGGGACCTGATAAGAGTAATGTGTATCACAAATTCGTTGTGAGTTTAAACTTTGATGGGTTGCTTACACGTGAAAGAATAAAATTGGAAACTATTTCTAAATCGGTATTGAAATCGATTACGAAGGCATACAAGTATTGCCTTTATGTTTCATTATTATCTTCCATTGTTGGCCAGTCGGTGCCGGGACTGATTCTACAGAAGGCATATATAAAAAAATAGTGTTGGCCTTTGAGGCCAAGAAGTAGAAAAAAAAAATGACCTTCCAGGCGGCCAACAAGATTTGTTACGAGAAGAAAAAATGGCCTTTGAGGCCATATAAAAATGTATGTCATGATGAATTGGCCTTTACGGCCAAACAACAGAAAAAATGATGATGGCTTTGAAGCCAACATGAAAATCAAAAAGAGTACCAGACATGCGTTAAAAAAAAATGATGGGTCCAATTGTTGAATGTGAAAGGAAGAACACATGTTGCAATGGGAGGATCCATTTAGATACGTGGCAGAGCATGACAAGAGAAGCTTTATTTAAGATGTGGTATTTAAACTCCCACTTTGATGCCACGTAACATGGAAATGTGGTCTTTGAGGCAAAAACAAAAATAAAAAAAGGGGGGGCCTCTGAATTGTTCGGAATATTAACAAAGGCCATGATCGACAAAGGTGTGAAGATGTTGGTCCTCAAAGACATTAGGAACAATATTAACTGGTGTTGACTTGCCTCTGTTCAATGAGGAATATAATGTGTCGAATAAAAAAAATATATTCGACAATAAGGAGGTTAGATGGCCAATTAAAAAAAAATGCTAGAGTGGAGGCCTCTTAACGATGTGTCGAATAAATACCAGCATTTGAATTCGACAGAACCAGTAGTGAGAGTGTCGAACACTCGATTGTCGAGAAGGCCAATTTGTTGGAAACTAAATGGCTGAATGCGTGTTTTTGCACTGAAGGTTAAATACTCAGTATTTATCATTTTCCTATTTAGTCAAAAGACAAATACTAGGGGGCCTGTGTTAGTATGAAAAATTACATTTTTCATAAAATGGGTTTGTCGAAGACCTCCAGTGTCAAAGGCCTATTTAAACTGAAAATTTGGACAAGTTGTGACAAGTGTCAGTTATAGAATAGGGAAGTTATTAAGTAAGACACATGTCAATATCTATGTCATTAGGCAGTTATTCTACTTTGCCTATATATTCTTGTAAGCATAATGTAATCAAGGTTGGAACTTGTAAGCACCCTACATATCCTAAGTCCCCGACGTTCACGGATTGACGGGTCACTGCAATGTTCCCAACCATTTCAATTCCAGCATTTTATTTCATTGTCTTTACTTTCCAGCAATTTATCTTTTCTGTCATTTATCTTCATGCATTTACAAGCCTTCTTTAAATTCATGTTATTTAAATGCTTTTCTTTGTATTCTTACATTCCTCTTCTTCTCTCAATCAATGGTCTTTCAACCATTTGAGTTCTTTTATTGCTCTAAATCCGTGATCAGAGTTACCTATTTACCGGAGAGTCCCATTTTCGTCTGATCTTAATTATTTGTTGTCGAAGTGGATTTTTTACCAAAAATCACCGTTAACAGCTCCCCTACACTAAACGAGCTTGACGACTTATGCAAAAAGTATCTCCTTGACTTGACCTTCCCGATGGAAACTCGGGCAAATAGCAGGAAAACATAAAGGATGAGGAGAAAGCTAAAGTACCTACATTCTTACAATGTCCAAGAGGATTGGTTGGTGGTTGCTTAATGTGGAACTCCAAGATTGATGTTCAGATATGTTATATGCTTACCAAAACATAATTCACACCTCAATCTTGGAGTTGGAGAACATACAATACTTTGAATGCTCATTTGTCTACGGTAACCCTCCTATTAGGATATCAAATCAGATCGATATCAAATCAGATCGTAATTGATTTTCCTTTCCTATCTTTTAGGTGTAAATATGAGCTGTGTATATTTGATTTTGTAATTTCCTCTTTTTAGGGATTTTGTTGAGATTTGTTTCCCTGATTACTTTCTCTCTCGGCTATACAATTTGTGTATATATTGATACACTCTGAATCAGTAGAAGGATCTCTTTGACCTACTTCTATTTCTTCATGGTATCTAGAGCAGGTCTCTGAAAACCTTCGGTATGACAGGAGGAAAGGATGACGACACCCAATGAAGAAGACCCAAAGAATGAAAATAAAGACACAAAGAATGAAAGTGGGTCTCAGCCAAAGAAACAGATCTCACCTTATGACTTGTATTTGAGTGACAACCCAGGAAATATCATTACTCAAGTGCAACTGAGGGGCGAGAATTATGAAGAATGGGCTCGTGCAGTCCGAGGCTCGTTGAGGGCGAGAAGAAAATTTGGATTCGTTGACTGAACAATTGAAAAACCTGCTGAAAGTGATCCTGAAATTGAAGATTGGTGGACCGTTAATTCCATGGTTGTCTCATGGATTTTCAATACGATTGAACCGAAGCTTCGTTCGACTATTACTTACAGGGAGAATGCGAAGGAGTTGTGGGAGGACATCAAACAAAGGTTCTCTGTCACGAATGGTCCTCGTATCCAACAACTGAAGTCCGACTTGGCGAATTGCAGACAGAATGGAGACACGATTATGAACTATTTTGGAAGGCTTAAAAAGCTGTGGGATGAGTTGAACGATTTCGATCAGATACCGACCTGCACGTGCAAGGGCTGTAAGTGCGGGATATCGGCGATGCTGACCAAGAAAAAAGAGGAAGAGAAACTTCACCAATTTTTGATGGGTCTTGATGATGTACAGTTTAGAACAGTGCGCTCTAACATCTTGAGTCACGATCCGCTGCCAAGTTTAAATAGAGCGTACCAGATGGTGGTGCAAGAGGAAAGGGTCAGCGTTATAATGGGAGGCAAGGAGGAACGTGGAGACCCTGTTAGCTTTACTGTCAAGGCTGGTCGGACGACAGGGGGGGAGAAAAAATCTCAGGCGACATCACAAGGAGCATGCTCATATTGCAAACGACTTGGGCATGATGTTGACTCCTGTTTTCAGATAGTTGGTTACCCAGACTGGTGGGGCGAGAGACCACGTGCTGAAGGTCGTGGTTCAGGACGTGGCAAGACACTGCATCAGCAGATGGGGGCTTTAAGCAAGGGAAAAGGAAACAACCCTAAGGCAAATATGGCACAGGCTGTTACAGGAGCAGCAACAAACGCCGCAGAAGACGACGGCAAGCAGGTAGCACTGCCGGGATTAAGTCCGGAACAGTGGAGCGCACTCCTAAATGTTATTGGTACACAGAAAGCTGCAGCAAGTCCGAGATTGACAGGTATGAATCCATGGATCATCGACACAGGTGCTTCACACCATATGACCGGCACTCTCATGTGCATGACAGATGTTCGTGATATAGAGCCTTGCCCTGTTGGTATGCCGAATGGCACAAACACATGTGCAACGAAAGAGGGAACAGTCATTATTGGGGATCGACTCATACTTAAAAATGTTCTTTTTATTCCTAAGTTAAATTGCAACCTGATTTCAGTCTCCCAATTGTCCCGTGATGCTGATTACTTTGTTCAATTTACTCACGAAATGTGTGTTATACAGGACCGTAATTCGAGGATGCTGATTGGAGCAGGTGAACAATCTGAGGGGCTTTACCTTCTTAGTGTGGTGACACCTATTCGTGCGTTCAAAGCAAGTGGCGTTGGATCTGGTGAGCTGTGGCATAGAAGAATGGGACACCCAGCCTCTAAAATAGTTGGTATGCTTCCTGATGTTAGTGATAGAGAAACTGTTAGTAGAATTGAGACTTGTGAAGTTTGTTTTAGGGCCAAGCAAACAAAGGAAACATTTCTGTTAAGTGATAATAATGCAAAGAGTTGTTTTGATTTGGTTCATTGTGATTTATGGGGACCATATAGAACACCTGCTTCTTGTGGTGCGATTTATTTTTTAACTTTAGTGGATGATTGTTCACGAGCAGTCTGGGTATACTTGTTGAAAACAAAAGATGAAGTTCCTCATATAATTAAAAATTACTTTGCTATGGTTCAGAGGCAATTTAACAAACAAATTAAAGTTGTGAGGAGTGATAATGGAACAGAATTTCGAAGTTTGAAAAATTATTTTCAGGAAAATGGGGTTCTTCACCAAACCTCAATTTGTTATACACCTCAACAGAATGGAAGGGTAGAGAGAAAACATCGTCATATTTTGAATGTGGCGAGGGCGTTGAGGTTTCAAGCTAATTTGCCTCTGAAATTTTGGGGAGAATGCATTCTCACTGCTGCGTATTTAATTAATAGAACACCCTCTATTCTTCTTGATGGGAAAACCCCTTATGAATTGTTATTTGGTGCCAAGCCCTCATACACTCAAATTCGAACATTCGGATGTTTGTGTTATGCTCTTAATGAAAACAAAGGAAGAGATAAATTTGCTAGCCGAAGTCGAAAGTGCATTTTTGTAGGATACCCCTATGGAAAAAAGGGATGGGAAGTGTATGATGTTGAAAGTGATGAGTATTTTGTTTCTCGAAATGTGAGATTTGTGGAGAATGTTTTCCCTTTTGTTAACGTTGGTGAGACAAGTGAAAAACAAATAGATGGTTGGAGATGGCCTCTTGATTCAAGTGATGAAAATGATGAAGGGAATACAACACAAAATGTGGTGAGTGGTGGTGACTTGAGTCGTCCAAATGCACCATTGGAAAATGATATTGAAGAAATTGGAGGTCTTGAAGAAGCACATACTGTGCAGGGGGATATTGAAGGAAATGTAGACCAAGTCGTGAATGTTGACCATCAACAAGGCATTCACACTGATGAACTCCTTGGTCGAGGACATAGAGTCAAGAAGCCTTCTTCACGCCTAAAGGATCATGTCACCCACACTGTTTGTGTAAGCCCCTCGGCTGGTTTGTCACTCCATTCAAAATCCTCAGGTACGCGTTATCCTATTGCACACTTTGTTAATTGTGACAAGTTTTCTATGCAACATCGTGGATTTTTGGCAGCTATCACTGCAGGTTATGAGCCAAGCACCTTTATGGAGGCTATCAAAGATGTAAAATGGAGGGATGCCATGAAGGAAGAAATTCGTGCTTTAGAGGATAATGGTACATGGACAATCGAAGATTTGCCTATGGGGAAGAAAGCTATAGGGTGTAAATGGATCTATAAGATCAAATATAATTCGGATGGATCTATTGAGCGACACAAGGCAAGGTTAGTGATTCATGGAAATAGACAAGTCGAAGGTGTCGACTACAATGAGACATTTGCTCCCACAGCAAAAATGGTGACAGTTCGGACATTCTTGGCTGTTGCAGCTGCGAAGAATTTTGAGCTGCATCAAATGGATGTTCGTAATGCTTTCTTGCATGGAGATTTGGAGGAAGAAGTATATATGAAATTGCCACCTGGGTTTGAGACTCCATCGCCTGGCAAGGTATGTCGACTCCGTAAGTCTTTATATGGCTTGAAACAAGCCCCAAGATGCTGGTTTGCTAAATTATCTGATGCTTTGAGAGCATATGGTTTCTGACAGTCATACTCTGATTATTCCCTCTTCATTCTTCGTGCTCATGGTGTGGAACTGTATGTCTTGGTTTATGTTGATGATTTAGTTATTTCTGGAAGTCATGGTGATGCTATACAAGCATTCAAGGACTATCTTGGTCGTTGCTTTCACATGAAAGATCTTGGAAAACTGAAATATTTTTTAGGCATCGAAGTGGCGCGAAATGCCACTGGTATTTTCCTCTCACAAAGGAAATATGCCTTGGATCTCATATCTGAATGTGGGTTACTTGGAGCAAAACCTGCAGCTGTACCTATTGAACAAAATCATCAGTTGGCTCTTGTTGAAGGAGAAGATTTGAAAGATCCGACTGAATATAGACGTCTTATTGGGCGTCTCATTTATTTGACTATTACTCGTCCTGAGTTATCTTACTGTGTCCACATCCTAGCTCAATTCATGCAGAATCCAAAACTTGAGCATTGGGGTGCAGCTTTGCGGGTTGTTCGGTACTTGAAAGGTATTCCAGGACAAGGGATTTTTCTATCTACTGATTGTGACCTACGACTGTATGGATATTGTGACGCTGATTGGGCTGGTTGTCCTCTTACTAGACGGTCCTTAACAGCTTACATTGTGATGTTGGGAAATTCTCCAATTTCTTGGAAGACTAAGAAGCAGACCACAGTTTCTCGCTCTTCCGCTGAGGCCGAGTATCGCTCTATGGCTACTGCTGTTTGTGAGCTAAAATGGTTGAGAGGGTTATTGAGTTCCCTTGGCGTTGAGCATTCTTGTTCAATGCATCTTTATTTTGATAGTCAGTCTGCTCTCCACATTGCCAATAATCCCGTGTTCCATGAGCGTACAAAACACATTGAGGTTGACTGTCACTTTGTGAGGGATGAAATTTCTAAGGGTAACGTACAACCTATGTATGTCCACACCTCTGCACAACTTGCTGATATATTTACAAAAGCCTTGGGCAGACGTCAGTTTGACACTCTTCTTTCCAAGTTGGGCGTTATTCATCTTCACGCTCCAACTTGAGGGGGGGTATTAGGATATCAAATCAGATCGATATCAAATCAGATCGTAATTGATTTTCCTTTCCTGTCTTTTAGGTGTAAATATGAGCTGTGTATATTTGATTTTGTAATTTCCTCTTTTTAGGGATTTTGTTGAGATTTGTTTCCCTGATTTCTTTCTCTCTCGGCTGTACAATTTGTGTATATATTGATACACTCTGAATCAATAGAAGGATCTCTTTGACCTACTTCTATTTCTTTACCTCCCTTTCAACGTAGGAGTCACCCTTGGTGTTGTATAGGGCACTTCAACAAAATCATTAGTCCAATTGAATAAGAAGGAATGAGACTTTTCCAGAACCAGATAATGCAAGTGTTCAGGGAATTTCCAAACTCTACATATGACTGGTCTGATCGGTCCAATCGTGAACCAGGATCATGACTTGTCTAGCGAGGCTTATGAACCACCTAATCACTGAACCATCAACAAACTAGATGAACCGATCGATAACCGTGGAAACCGGTAAGAACCAATCAGTTTTCAGTTTGTCTGTTTTCTGTTTTTTGATTATTTGTATAAAAAATTATAAATTAAAAGGCCTTAGCTGGAATATTCGAGACCCTAACCTTAGGTAGTATACTACAAGAAAACTCGTAATGGACATGCTTCCTAGCCTCTGGGCTGCAACTTCCGCGTGAAATTATTGTGGAACATTTAATATATATTGTATCTATTATTTTTCAGCAAATAAAATACAAAAAACAGGTTACACATCTTCAAACCCTGGTCCTCAAAAGGTTTGACATGTAATTACATTACACTACTACGCGCATCGCATCCACCCTTAACTAAGCCGCACATTGTGCCACTAATAAATTTTCGGGGATTGAAGGGGAAAAAATGTAAAATAGAGAAGGCTAAGATTGAAGAAGTGACACAACACAGAAGGCTCAAGGTGTAGTTAAAGTGGTTGAGCTGAGACATTTAAAGTAGTTGGAGAAGGAGATTGAGGATTCAAATATTGGTTATTAACATAACTCACTGACAACTAACATTTGTCTATTAAAAAAATGCATAAACACTTCTAAATTAATGTGTAATACTTGAGTACTGTTACACCGTTCAATAACTTTGTAACAGAAACCTGTATTACAAAACTCATTATTGGATTGAAAGATACAATCACATAGATCATGTCTATAAAATTTTATATTAATCTAAAATCATTTGATATGTCATTGACATGCATCAAGATTAACGTTGTTTACTAAAAGTGCATAAGACGTTAATATTGATGCATCTCAATGACATATCAAATGATTTTAGATTAATATAAAATTTTGTAGACATGATCTATGTGATAGTTCTTTCAATCCAACAGTAAGTTTTATAATACATGTTTTTGTTACAAAGTTATTGAACGGTGTAACAGTACCTAAGTATTACACCGGTGTAATTTGATCCCTCCCCATATATATATATAAAGGAATGTTGTCTGGGGACAATATTGAAAATTTTCTTTATTCATTTATGGGTTAATTGGTAGGCGGCGGCTAGGGTGGGGAAGTACCCCAAGTGGTCCATAATGGACCAATTTTTTTCACAGTTTGATCAAATCGTTCGATCGTTAAATTAAAAATGAACAGTCAAAAAAAAATAATATACTCTTACCCACAAACTTGTCAATGAGGTCCGAAATATAAATTTTCAGCGCAAAAAATGATCCAAATTATACTGCCGGTGCAAAACACTGTCCAGAATTCAGTAAAATTTTAAACCCAAATTTTTACCATAGCCTGTCATGATATAATACGTTTAATCTATTAATTTACTTTAGTGAAATTCACTCATTTAATCATAGATTAAAAATACAGTTAACCTTGTGTTAATAGGACAAATTTAACAATTAACTGTATCATAGATTAAATGAGTGAATTTCACAAAAGTAAATTAATAGATCAAACGTATTATATCATAACAGACTATGGTAAACATTTGGGTTTAAAATTCTACTGAATTCTGAACAGTATTTTGCACCGGCAGTATAATTTGGATTATTTTTTACGCCCAAAATTTATATTTCGGACCTCATTGACAAGTTTGTGGGTAAGAGTATATTATTTTTTTTTATTTTTAACTGTTGATTTTTAATTTAACGATCGAACGATTTGATCAAAAGTTAGAAATAAATTGGTCCATTATGGACCACATGGGATACTTCCCCACCATAGCTGCCGCCTAATTGGTAATCTTAATATTTAATTAATAGTTTTAGAATAAAAAATAGACTTTTTTTTTTAATAGGCAAATGTTAATGATTAGTTTTGTTAGAGGGGAGGGGGATTTTGTTAGTGGCAAGGATCTGAGTTTTGCACCTCCTGCTTGTAACTCCTTCATGTCCCTTGGCTCAACCACTGAGCCATCTACCTGGGATAGTTTTCATTAGTTTTTATTGGTGTCTTCGTTAGTTTTTATTGCATTAAATTGTTGTAACTAATTTATATAATAAGTGTTTCAATTTTCAATTAATTTATGAATTAATGGTTTTAAAGGAAAAAAATATTATAAATGATTGTGTAAAAAAAATTTATATGATAAAGTTAATTTATTTATATTATTATATAAACCCAATGCTTATTTACATTTTTTATTACATCAAAAAATTAATATTTTTTTTTTACAAAATATATGTTTACATTATATTCGATATCGAAAAATATTTTTAAAATTTTTAAAACATTATTAGATTAATATAACAATATAACAATTTTTAAAACATTTTTACGTTTTGTTTATTTTATTTTTTATTTCAAATTCATAAGTCAAAAAAATATTTAAACACAAAATTAAAGTTCAAGTGTTGGCTGAAGATGTTAATTACACATATTTCTACAAAAAAATATAGATAAATAATAAAATGGTTTTTACCATATACAAAACAAATTATTATAATTCATTACTCTCACAAACAAAATATGTAACAAATGAAGTGAGAAAAGAAAAAGGCATTGGGATATGCAATTATAAAAGAAAGATAATGTATAAGAGAATGAGCAAAATACTATCACCAATTTTAAAGAAGTTAAAGAAATGAGAGTATGCAAATTACAATACAGAGAGAGAGAGATTTTGAGTAAAAAGGGAAACATGAAAAACTAAACTAAAAGGGGAATCAGCACAAAAAACTATTAAGTTATCTCCCTCAAACCACTCATCATCAGTAGCTAACTTTCATTGAACCCACTCATGATCTCCCTTCCATCACTCGCCAACCGAAATACTGACATCTCTTGCTAGTTTCCCCACATTAAAACCACTGTTACATTATGTAAATAGAGAAAGAAGTACATAAAGCCCATTTATGGTGAGTTTCCAACAAACCACTCAGTTTTCTTACCTAAAATGAAAAAGAATGGTGAAGAAACATAAAGCTTAACCCAAATACAATACCAAGACATGAGCATGACAGACCACCAAAATTTAAGGTTTCTTTTTTTGGGCATACACTCTCCAAAACTAAAAGAGATGAAACATTACAATTAGTATTTCTTATTGCATTTGTATAACCTGTGATGTATTGTTCCATAAATTATCATTTACCTTTTCTTACTTTTTATTCTATTTATTCTTTAATTTCTTTTCTTTATTTGGGTATGCAAATTGGTTGATAGTAATAATGTGATAGTGTATATTTTGTGTGACATGCAATACACATTATTTTAGCGTTGTTTTGTTCACAATGGTGAAGAGACAAAGCTTTGTCCTTGAGTGAATGAGTGTGCAATTAATTAGCGCAAGTCCTTATGTGATGAGTAACGGATTGTGATGGTTATTAACAAGGAAATTTATTTTTCTTATGTTTATATTCAAATATGGGTATTGTAATATGATTTGTAATATCTTTTGTTCGTAAAAGTACAAAGTTTGACCGTCTTACAATTTACGAGTAGTATCGCATTTGTAGTTATGTCTATCTGGTACGTGATTATCTTTTTTGGTAAAGTGATATGCGATTATCTTTTGGATGAGAAGATTCACTTTTTGCATTTTTATATTTCAGTTCAACAAAAAAAAAATGAAAATTGTTTTGAATTAAAGAAAAAATAAGTCATGCATTGATTCCATTTTATAGTAAAAATCACAGAAAACAAAATCGGTTTTTTTATTTCAATCAAGATTATTTTCTTTTAAGTAAATAAAAAATCAAATACCATTTTAAACAATGGATTAAGTAAATAAAAAACTGAGACCTTTTTAAAATCAAAGTCAAATACTTTTAATCTAAGTCAAATATTTTTTTCTAAAATTGTAAATAGTTAGTTATTAGCAATGACTACTTTGGATCTACTTCCTATTTTGTCATTACAAAACTTTTTAATTTTAAAATTAAAATTGAGTTATTAAGGATAACTATTTTGGATCTTCATGTTTGATTATCATGAACAATTTTTAAAATTTAATTTAATTAAAACAAGTTGTTAGGATAGCCACTTTGAAAACAAATGATAACCACTTCTAAATTTTGTTTTGGTTTTCGCGAGCAACATTCAAAACTATATAAATAGAATATTCATATCTATTTATGCATAAATAACTATAAACCGAGACAAAAAACAAAGTTTGAAACAAATTTACTTGTAGATTTCGACTTCACAAGGAATATAAAAATTAGATAATCAAGAGGATTATCATTCGCCGCTTTCATCGTGATGTGATTACGACAATGGCAATGAGCCTTTTTATAAATTATTTTATTCATTAGATGGTTGTCCTTATCATTGAATTTCTAAAATGATATGCTAATTCAACTAGTACTTGACTTTTAACAACTTTATAGCTATTAATTTATAACATAATCATAATTTATTCTTTTCAAATTTATAAATTTAAATTATCAAATTTTAAATAGTTTTGCATCTTATAATTTGATGTACTGAATTTATTTTTGACAATTGATGTACTGAATTTATGTTTTGACATTTAGAATTAATACTAATCTTCCATTATTTTGTTTTTCTTATTCTCATTTCATAACTATTTAATTCAAATATGAGTATTTCTTTAAAATTATAGAATTTTATCCTTATGATTTAATTTGTTTAAAAATTTCTTATCCAATAATGTATCTTACAAAAAAAAATTCTTAATTCAATAGTTACTTAAATTTTATTAACAAACTAACTATTTATTTATTAATAAACATAATTTATATACGTTTACCTTTTTATTATATTATAGTGTGGTATAACTCAAAGAAATAAGTCAACTAATTATCAAAACCATGTATTTTTTTTCAATATACTTCTGTTTATATATTACAAAAAAAATAGTTTTTTTTTATAAAAACAAGGCTAATTCATTCCATAATAATCAAGAGCAATACATCTGGTAACTTCATCACAATTTTAAAAGATAGTAATATATGTAGCCACTCCTAACAAAATATGAGGAAAAAAATAGTTTTAAAAAAATATTTTCCAACTTACATCTTACAAATATAATTACTTCTAAGAAATGGTCAAACAACACATCTATCATATTTACACTTCAACAACATAATTTTACACTAACATTTAATATCAATTAGTGACACGCCTATAAAATACAACATTTTACATAAAAAACCCACTTTCAGTCAACAAAATATCTTTTTAAATTTCTTTAAATTATATTAGTATCTTCAATCACATCTCCAAAAAAGACCAAAAACCCGTGTATCGCACGGGTCACGTTCTAGTATATATATAAAAAAGAAGGTTGTCTAGGGGCATATTTGGTATTTTTCTGCTTAATTGAGGGAAAATATGTGAATATACAGTTATCCTATTTGTAGGCTTTTCAGTTAGAATAACTAATTAGTCTGTTTTTAATTGATACTACAATATTTATATTTTTAATATAAATAATTAATATTGCAATCAAAACAGTAATATTAAAATGATAAGGTAATATAATAATTAGAAATTACTTGGTATTAATCATAATTATTAATTATTATTTTTAAATGATACTTTTCAATGTTATTTTTTCAATGCTAATTATTAATTTCATACATAAAAATGTTGAAGAAAAATAGATTACGATATATTTATTATATATAATTGTTTTATAAAATATAAATCTTTTTTTGTTGAATTTATAAAATACAATTATATATAAGTGGGGCGTGAGATCTCTTTTGTTAGAAAAATAGATTACGATATATATTATTAAATATATATTACGATATAGATGATAGTTATTAATTGCATATATAAAAAATGTGGAAAAAAATAGGTTACGATATATATTATTAAATATAATTGTTTTATTAATATTCAATGATAATTTATTTTATCTTTATTTTTCAATTTCAATTTTAAATCTTTATTTTCTTTTTACGTTCATTTTTTATTTTAATTTCAAAATTGAAATTTTAAATCCTTATTTGGTTTTTATGTTCATTTTTTATTTTAGTTTTAATCTCATTTTTTATTTTTGATTTATTTTCAGTTTCAATATTTAAATTTAATTATATTTTTAGATTTAAGCTTTAATTTCCATTTTTGTATTTATTTAGTTCATTTTAAATCCATTCTTTTTTTTTCAAATTATTATATAAAAAAATTTAAACTAAATAAAATGTTAATGTGATTTTGAGTTATTTTAACTTCTCAATTTTAATTTTAATTTAATTTAACTTTATTCTCATTTTTTTCAAATTTGATTTTCCTTAATTTTCATTTCATACTTTAATTTTATTTATTTTGTTCATTACGTTTTCAAATTTTTTTGTCAAATTAAGTTTTCAGATTGAAAAAGTATATAAGTGGGTGTCAACTGTTTAGTACAAATTTTTGGCTCAAATAATATTATGCATTTAAATGGAAAGATTCCATATTAATTGTAATAAATTATCTGAATCGCTAGTAAAATAATAAGTTAATGGAGAATCAAACAGTTACAGAAAAGCAAAAGTCATAAGTTATTTATAAAAGATAACTATATATAGACAGTAGGGCAGGTGATTCAGTTTTTGAAAAAATGAGAGAGCAAGAAAGGAGAGAATAGGAAGAAGGTAAAACCAACAAAAGGTAGAGGAGAGCTACCAATGAATAGATAAGATGCACGGAATGGTGGGAAATACGATAAAGAGAAAGAAAGAGAATTAGTTCTCAGAGATTACCGACTTTTTCCCTTGCTAAATTCCTAAAATTTCTTCCAAAACACATTTTGTCATGTTCATGTTACAGAATATTGTGTATTCTTTGTATCAAATTTTGAATTACATTTTGTGGGGCATGAGATCTCTTTTGTTAGGTGTATTCTTAATCTGATTTTGTTGTCCTCTCTCCTTAATATTTACTGCTAGATTAATTTTGGTTTTTAATTTTTGATTGTTACTGAACTTAAATCTCAAATTTGTTTGTGTTCTCAATGCTTTCATGAGACCCATTTGGTCTTAAAACAAACGAGTTAATTTCGGAGGTCTATTTTCCAACTACTTTTATTATTATGAAACTATGAGTGATTGATATTCCAAACTATATATGTAAGTGTAATGACACTTTTGATTATTTGCACGTTAATGGATATCAGTATATCTGCCTATAGATATATGTTCAATGGTTTCATAACATATTTTTTATACCTTTATCAAATGAAGGTGTAAATAGATAATAGAAAAGATAATCAATAAATCTAATGAAAAATAAACATGAACATGATACTTTGGGGATAATTAGATGACTACTTGACTCCTACAACAGAAAGTATAGTTTATGCAACAATTGTGTTCGTTTAAAGAATATGAAAAAGGTTTACTGCATCTTGATTTAGATTTGACTTTATCATAATAATGCTAATACTAAAAATTGTAAAAGATTTAATTTTTACTTTTAGCATTAGGTATTAAAAAATAAAAAAATAAAAATTGAATTTAATTTCTTTCACCGTTCTTCGGGTATCAAGACAAAAACACAAAAGTATGACAAATGGAACCACAAACGGATAAAAAATATGGGATACGTGAGAGCAGAGTTTATAAATTGTCTCTTAATTCAAAAAATTAAATTCATTCATTAAAATTCAAAAGAAAAGATATAACCATCAATATATGAAATTGCAGTTAACGTTTTGGCTTAATAATGTCATATCGTTTAAATAATTTTTTAAAATTACATATTTTCACTCGGCATTGCTTATTTATTTTACGAAAATACAGAAAAAAATATAATTTAAACAAAAAATAACCTTACAAATTTTATAAGATCTAACTTTAACTATAAATTTTATATTTATTATATTTACAATTAAAAGAGTCACTATTTTTTAAGATTATGCTACTTATATATGTTTGTTTAAAATTTTGTCCTCTTCATATTCATATTTCATAAAAGTAAGTTTACAAACTTTTTAAATTGTTACAAGTGATTTCATATGATATGTTTAGGCGTGGAGAATTATTGATTAAAGAAATCATTGATTGAAGAATTAGTCATTGAAACGGGAACATAAACATAGCAAACTTACATAAACCCATACAAGAGACGAAATATTAGCTAAAGATAGAGTTTATATAAAAAAAGCTAAACACATAGCATTAGCAGGCATGAACTGTTTTTTTTTTTTTTTACCATGTCCCTATGTGCTTTTCTTACTATAACGTGTATTAACTATTAATTTTCTAAATATAACATGTATCAATATTATTTTTAGGGGGAAAGGTGATTTCAAGAAGTAATACTAGTAAAAAGATTTATATTTCTATATTGTTATTGACTCCATACGATAGTAGAATTCTTTTAAATTCCACCACAGACAATTCTTTATTGTTGTATCTTTTGCATTGACATTTAACAAAAGTCAGGGACAATCACTTAGACAAGTCTAAGTCTATATCAATGTTTTAAAAACCGAACTGGCCATCAAACCGGCGAGACCTACGGGTCATGGTTCAATTGCTTTAAACCGCTCAAACCGGGACAAAACCGTGGTTGAACTGCCAAAATAACCGGACCGTAAACAGGGCTGGTTCAAGGCTCAACCGGTAGAATCGTCCGGTTCGGTTCGGTTTTTAAAACACTAGTCTATATTCCACAATCAGTCTTTTCTCATGGCCAGTTGTACGTTTCAATGTCATGATTAACTTTCTGTAGCAAATTGAATATACTTATTTACCACAACGACAACCAAATCACAAACACCACCGTAAAAGTGGATTTATAAGGAACCGTTTAAAAAATTAAGATGGTTTAGCCCCAAAAAATACATTACTTATATAATCTTATTTTCCTACGTTTATAACAATTATTAATTTCATGTATTTTTTGCACAATATAGACCAATTATAAACAACTATTTGTCAATTTTCTATAATCTCTATGATCCAATGCACATGAAAACAACTAAGAAGTATAGACATGTGTTCAAATAAACTTTCTATGGTATTCAATTATAACCTATGTTATAAAAAACTATTTTATTTACCATTAACTACATTTTTTTATAAACAACTATTCACAACTTCCATCATCAATCAATTTTCTAAAAGCAAAATACAACAATCGTCTCCCAAAATACTTTTTAAGTATTTTTTATTACAAAAGCAAAATACCTGTGCATTGCACGTCACACTCTAGTTTGCATATATATATATATATATATATATATATATATATTCAGTTGCAAATTTAACTTCAACAAAATGTTATTGTAAAGTCTGGCTTAATCCAATAATCTCTCTCATACGTACAAACACACAACTCACTCGTCCTCGACATATCTATCTATTCCTTAAAGATAAAACTAAAAGTTTTAAAGATAAAACTAAAAGTGGAGCACACGTCACAGGTCCATGAAAATGCAACATGGGATAAATAACCTTTCAAGTTGGCAACTTGATCGCGTGCCACGCCCCCTTGCATGTGTGGATCATCTCGTATAATCCATTTCTGAAAATATTTACTTGTCATGACATTATCTGCGATCCATGTACATACAATTTTATATCATATATGGTGCTATGATTGAATTATATATCCTACGGATCCCAACTATTATCTACACAGAGACCACCACAAACTTGCATTTATATAGTTTTGAAAGAAAGTTGTGCCTATTTTGTCTAGCTTTTCCTACATAAGCAAATCATGTTGAAGTCATGAACTGTCTTTCATCAGCAATGATGTTTTTATTAGCAAGTGGGCAGGCACAACTTCAGTTTTCCTTGGCCTCAAGTTGGAGCAAAATATTGAGCCACGTGTGAGTTTATAATGTAATACTCTTTCCGTTCCACGATATATTTCATACTCAAATAAATAATGCAGTTTAAGAAAAACAAAAAAAATAAATAAAAAAGAATAATAATTTTATCAAATTAACTTGACAAAACATATTTAATATTATGTGATATTGATAGAAATTATTTAATATTAGAGGTAAAATTAATAGAATATATTATATTAAAAATAGAAAATAAAATATATTTTTGGACAATTTTTGTTTGTTTGTTATACATATATAAGGGAGAATATCTCAAGTTCTTTCATGAAGAGTCAAGTTGCCAATATATGCCAGCGTAGCAATATGGTTAAAAAGTGAGGAACCAGCAACTTGTTTTCTCCTTTAAAACTTCTCACAAACACAGACACGTGCACATGGTGCAGAGGACCCTGCAGACATAGCAAACACCTGGCATATATTTTTAGGAGAACGTGAAAATTATTGGTATGTAATGATACTTCTATATTTACGTGTCCTTCTGGTCGAAACAATAATCATTCCCATTTTCTTTCTATCACTTGTTCACTATAACATCTTAAATATATGATTGCTAAAAGTCAAAAAAAAGCCCTGGCTTGATGCAGTTACAATTGAAGCCAGGAACTAAAAGTGAGTAAAAATAATTGGATGGGGCAGTGTCGTGTAGAGCAGGGAAACTGTAAATGGCATGCACTCTGAACCATAAGCTCTACCCAGTTTTGTTTAAGCAGAAGAAAGGAAGAAGTACATGACGACTTGATCTGACAGATTCAATGAAAAAGGGCTTTTGAATAGCGACCCATCACAAACAAGGGCTGTTAACTTTATACGTTATCTAAAAAACGAACAAATCGACTATATTTTATTTAAGGAAAATGTTGTTACATAGGACTTTTGCTACAGTTAATATAGAGTGTGTTTCGTTCTCTGCCGATAAAAATTGATTTTAATTGAATTGATCTTATAAAATAGATTTGGATTGAAAACAAATTGAATATAAAATAATTTATGTTTAAATACTTTTACAAAAATAGTGATTTTTATCCATTTGTGAAAATAGTGAATTTTATCCATTTGTGTGTATATATACTTGTCACTTTTAAAAAATTTGAGAATTAATTTTATATTACCGCAAAAGCTAGAAATATTAGCTTTTAGGTAGAATTGACTTTAGGGTTGAAATCAATTTTGCGACCAGAAGCCAAACATATATATCTGGTCAAATCGCATTTAACCAACCCAAAAGTTATTCAGGGAGGTCTCGCCCTAGAACCAAACATAGGCTAAGCCATCTTTGAATTTCGCATGTAAAAATCGATTTTCCACTAAGGCCACTCCTAGTTTTTTGGACATAAAAAGGGAGTAAAACTCCATTTTGGTCTCTAAAATTATGGGTGTTATTAAATTGACAACAACGCTACTAAAATATTAAATGGTCGATCATTTTTGTCACATTTATCCTCCGAGTAGCATTTTGAGTTTGAACTAACAAGTATGAGAACTAATTTGACATTCATAAGTAACTATTTCGCTGTGGGTTGGGTAGACAATCCGTAAACTCTATTATAAATCTTTAATGAGGTTGGTAGTTGGCTCTGGCCTTACATGGGGTCAGTCCTTGCCCTAATCTAAACTTTTGTAACCGAAAAAAAAAAAGAAAAAAACTATTTGAAGGCCAATTCGATTTTAAGTATTCAATTTTAAGGATTTATTTGAAATATTTGCTAACAAAAGGTAACGTTCGGACCAAAATGACCAACAATTTACGATTTCAGAGATATTTTTATCAATTTCTTAATTTCAGCAACCAATTTGTGAGTGATATACAATTTTAAGATCTGGATTCACTCTGAAAAAGGATATCCACTCTGTCCACTCATGTATAACAAAAAATAATATCTATAAATTTGAACAATTAGATAGCGCACTACGTATAGAGAGTACATAATTGGTATTGTACCCGAAGTGACATAATAACAAAGAGATGCAATTGTTTGTTGTTTTAGCAGTACTATTTATCAGAATGTACTGCTGACAAATCACGATTAGGATTAGTGCAAACCAATTTTGACAGTTAAAATAAGAGAAACAAACTACTTACCAAAACACAGAACAATTTCTCTGTTTTCCTTTTCATGTGACGTTAAAGTGGAAAAATGTTTCACTAGCTATAGCATTTTCCTCATTTTTGGAAGACAAAAATGTACATGTGAGTTGCAATCAAAAAAAAAAAATGTACATGTGAGTTGTGACTTTGCTCTAAGATAAAAAAAAAAAAAAAAAAAGGGAGAGTACACATCTGCTAGTTGATCACTTCGTTTACAGTTTTTTGGTGGGAGGGGGTGAGAATAATAAGTTTATCAATAGAAGAGTTTCTTTCTGCACTTGGGGAAAGTTCACTTAACACAGGTTTTCCATGGATTCAAATTTCAAATACATAAAAAACATGCACTGTATACTTTGATATCCCATGTTCTATGGGCCTGCTCTTGTAAGTAAAGTTTGGGCTAAAATTGGCTCATCATAGTTTCATTCTATGGGCCCAAAAAGAAATTCCCTTCGACATGAAAAAAATTATTTTGATCTCTTTATTTATCTTCATAATACTTCATTTTCTTTATGAATTTTATTTATAGTTATACTTAACATTTAAGGCATCAATTCATCTATAATCTATTGGTATAAAAGTAGAAAACAATTAAAAAATAGTTGCTGAGATTGAATTTTTAATATTCAGATATTTAGGACTAAAACTTAAAAATCTGCTTAGTATAAACACACACAGAGGATGAATCAAATTACACCGGTGTAATACTTGGGCAATGTTACACCCTTCAATAACAACTCATCAGATAAATATTTTTCAAAATCAACCGTTGGATTGAAAGTTGCTATCATATAGATCATATCTACAAATTTTTACAAAAATCTATAATCATTTGCTATGTCATCAAAATTAATCAAGACTAACGTCAACAATATAATTGCATATAACATTAATTTTAATGCGTCTTGATGACATGGCAAATGATTATATATTTTTATAAATATTTCTTGATATGATCTATATGATAGTAACTTTCAATCCAATGGTTGATTTCGAAAAATATTTATCCGGTAGGATGTTATTAAAGGGTGTAACATTGTCCAAGTATTACACCGGTGTAATTTGATCCCTATATATATATATATATATATATAGTTAGCATAAACATACAAAAATAAATAAGTTTATATTTATTATTAGTTGGATCCAGAGTTTAGGGTTTAGTAAGTTAATTAAATGTTTCCAAAAAAAAAGTAAGTTAATTAAAGTCCTTATTTTATAGTGTATATTTCTTCTTCGACCCTGATTGTCGAGGAGTGATATAAAAAAAAAGCACGCACTCTGGTTGAGATAATGTATAAAAATTATGAAAATATTATTACAAACACTAATGAGTCTAGTCTCAATGAAGATTTAGTGGAATTTTGAAGTGTTATTTTAATCTTAATTGCATACTTTTTCAAAGAAAGTGATGAGGTTTTGGATGAAGTTTTGAACATAGATTTTATGATTTCAAAGAATATATATGTAATTCATTTGAAGGGTCTCAGTTTTACTAATCTAAAGGCCTGTTTGATATACTTTTTGAAAATAGTTTTTTTGTTTTTAAAAATAGACAAAAAAAAATTTAAAAACAGAAAATTATTTTTAAAAAGTGTAATCAAACAAGCCCTAAATCTTCTCATAACTTTGAATAACTTCTATTTGAGGTTTTTCATGGTTTTCGGTCCTCTAGTCACATGATAATTATTTTATACAACTATTTCAATCTCACACTTGATCCAAACGGAAAAGGATTCTCTAATCACATGGTGAGTATGAATTTTTTTCCGAAAATCAATGCGACTAACATAAGTAGGTATCAAAGTAATAAATTTGAGGACATTTCTTTCGTAGGGGAAGGGCATGATGGAAACTTAACAAGCCCAATAAAGAGCCCAAATCCAACGAGAAGCCCAAACCCAATGAAGAGTCCAAGCCCAATAGAGAACCTTAAGCCCAATCCAGAAGAAGAAGCACTTAAATTGGGCCAAGTAATCGAAACGAAAGTCCAAGCCCATGAAGAGCCCAATGTGGGACAAAACTTTGATTAATTTTAATTTATTTCAGTCATTATTTTTTGTGTGTGACTAAAGCAGTCATTATTTATCTAAATTGGGTCTGTTGTTATTTGATCTTATTGGCAATAAAGTTAGGGTTAGTTTGCATCTTGTTTGACGCCTAGTCATATCTTAGTCATAACCATGTGCTCCCATTATGGAATTGAGGGAGAGTTATGCTTCCACTTAATGTTTATAAATAGACTTGTATTCTACTTAATTTGGCATTTTTGAATTGAGAATTATTTTTGAACGTGAACACAAGAAGGGGGGTTGAATTGTGTTAAAACCTTTTCGCAAACTTTACGTAAAAAAACTTCGAACACAGATTTTTCAAAACTGTTTGTATATCGGATGCAGAGAAATTAACCGGATGCAGAAAATAAACCGCTTATGAAAACTTGTTTTACTGAGCAAGGTAAAGATAAACGTAAAGCAGTAAAGGAAGAGACACAGAGATTTATACTAGTTCACCATCAACTGGTAGCTACGTCTAGTCCCTTCGTTCCTGAAGGATTTTTCACTATAATCAACTGATTACAATTTTTCTCAAGAGTATTCTACTGTCACAAACTTGACAATACTCTCAACTTCTCAAAACGACTCAGTGCAGTCGAGCCTTTGAGGAACAAAGCCTTAACTAGGCCAAATACAGTTTACAAAAGAGATTATACTTTTGGATACAATCAAAATATCTCTCACAGAGAGGATGAAAAGATTAAGCTCAAAACAGAATAGCTTTCTAAAAGAAAGTATAAGACGCTGAGTTCAGTTCTTTGTAGACCAGAAACTTGGCACGAAACTTGATTGCTCACTTGAGTAATATTGCTTTTAAAATGAAGTTTCTTCACCGTTTTTCCAACTGGTCTTCATTGAATACCTTGGGGTATTTATAGGAGTCTTCAAGGGTATTACCGTTGCAGTAAAAATAGCTCCTTTCCATTGAGTGAGGTAATTTGAAATGTAGTCCTTTTCTTCCTTTCCAGAGAATGTCAGAATAGTACACATTACCGTTTTCGTACTATCTGCTATTTGCAATTGCCTTGTACGATTTTTGTCTTATGCTAAAGGTGTCACCTTTGCTTCCTCGTACATCAAAATGAGCGCATAAAATCAAATTTGAATTTCGTTCCAGAACAGTCTGAGGCTAAGAGCAAAAACATGATCATCACGTGCTTCATTAAAGAGATCAGACGCTCGCTCAGAACAGAGGACGGACGCTCGCAGCAATTGAGTATTCCACGTGTCAAAGAGTAACACTACCGGACGCTTGCTGTTAGCAAGACGCTGGGGTGAGTTCGGACGCTGACACTAGTGGATTGTATACAATTCTTTTGTAAATTTCTTCTTCTTCCTTAAGTGTTTTGTACATATATATGAAGTTTTGATACCTGTACACTCAAAGATATATTAGAAGATAAATTGCTCTCTTGAAAAATACTTTGTTATCATCAAAATCAATCAGGGTCTAAACTTCTCAATCGTTTAGGTTCCAACAATTTTAGCACTCTTTTGTGAGTTTGAGAGCTTTGTCTTATGTGAGATCTTGGGTGAACCTTCTTGATTCTTATCAAAGGTATTTTTACCTTCGTGGCGACTCCTCAATTGACTTATAGGCGCTGATTAACCATCGTGTCGCGATGGTCCATAGACACAAGGTCCATCACGTCGCGACAGTCAACACGTGTCAAAGATCAAACGCTCTTGATTCACCGACATGGATCACGTTGCAAGGTCCCTCTCTCTAGGTCCCATCGCGACGCGATAGGTGCGATTCTGGAATGTTCCACTCTCTTCTTTTTCCAAGGTTTCCAGGGTTATTTTCATCCTTTTATGATCCTTTTAGCCTATTTTATCATTTTAGGACTTTTCTGGGTATTTCTTAGTCTATTTTATTTCCTCAGGATGTCACATTACTACCCCCTTAAAATAATTTTTGTCCTAAAAAATTGCCGTTTATGTACCAATAAAAAGGTGTGAGTACTGCCCTTTGATGTCAGCCTCCCGTTCCCAAGTAGTGTCTCCAGTCCTTTCATCCCATACAACCCGTACTAAAGGAATCTGTTTACCTCGGAGTTCTTTTATTCTTTGATCGACAATCTTGTAAGGCAAGGCTTCGTATTCTAGATTATCTCTGAGCTGTACTGACTCAGGCTCAAGAATATGAGACGGGTCGGGATGGTATTTCTGGAGTTGGGATACGTGAAAGACATCATGAAGGTTTGACAGGTTCGGGGTTAAAGCAATGTGATAAGCAACAAGTCCAACTTTTCTGAGAATTTGAAAAGGTCCAATGAATCGAGGAGTTAACTTTTTAGATTTAATGGCTCTGCCAATGCCAGTTCTAGGGGATACTCTCAGGAATACATGATCTCTTGCTTCAAATTCTAAGGGTTGGTTCTCTTGTTAAGATAACTCTTTCGCCGGTCTTGAGCGTTTTTCATCTTTTCTCTAATCATTTTAATTTGTTCAGAGGTTTGTTGGATTAGTTCTGGTCCTAGAATCAGATTCTCTCCTGCCTTAAACCAACACAAAGGTGTTCGACATTTTTGACCATATAAGGCTTCAAAAGGTGCCATTCCAATACTGGAATTATAGCTATTATTATAGGTGAATTCTCCTAAAGGTAATAGTTCATCCCAACTACCCATCTTCTCATGGATACATACTCTCAAAAGGTCAACTAAGGATTGGATGGTTCTCTCAGATTGACCATTAGTTTGAGGATGATATGCTGAGCTTATGCTTAGTTTAGTACCCATGTTTTGGTGTACTTTCCTCCATAACCTTGACGCAAACCTAGGGTCTCTATCAGATATGATGGTAGTAGGAACACCATGTAATCTAACTGTTTCTCTAATATAAAGTCGGGTTAATCTCTCTAACGAATAATTTTCATTGATGGGTAGGAAGTGAGCACTCTTGGTAAGTCTATCTATAGTTACCCAGATGGTGTCGTACTTCATCTGAGTCTTAGGTAATCCTACTACAAAATCCATTGCTATGCTATCCCATTTCCATACATGTACTGTTAAAGATTGAAGAGTTCCTGCAGGCTTTTGATATTCATTCTTGGCTTTCTGGCACACTAAGCAGGATAGAACAAAGTTTGTTATTTCCTTTGTCATTCCTGGCCACCAAAATAACTTCTTAAGATCCTGATATATTTTGGTAGCTCCAGGGTGAATACTTAACATACTCTTATGTCCCTCATCTAAGATCATTTTCTAATTTCTAAGACCTCAGGAACACATATTCTTTCTTTAAACCTTAGTGCTCCATCCATTCCTATGTTAAAGTCCGTTCCTCTTCTTTCCTCAACTAAGGTTCTCATTTTCCTAAGGTACTCGTTGTCTCTTGTTTCCTTTTGATAAGTTCTAAGAAATCATTGGAGATAGTCTTTTCCTAGGTATATCCTTTCCTTATGTACTTCTGCTCCTAAACTTAGGTCTCTAAACTGTTCTATCAGATCTAATTCTTTGATCATCATGGCAGACACATGTAAGGATTTTCTACTAAGTGCATCTGCTACTACATTAGCTTTACCTGGATGATAGTGTATGTCAAACTCATAATCCTTTATAAACTCCATCCATCTCCTTTGTCTCGTATTTAATTCTTTCTGATCAAATAAATATTTCAGGCTCTTATGATCACTATAGACACAGAATTTTGCCCCATATAAGTAATGTCTTCATATTTTCAGGGCAAATACTATGGCTGCTAATTCTAGATCATGGGTAGGATAATTTCTCTCATAAATCCATAATTGTCTGGAGGCATAGGCTACTACCTTTCTTTCTTGCATTAACATACATCCTAACCCTTGATAGGAAGCATCACAGTATACCTCAAATTCCTTTAAAGGGTCCGGCAAAATTAAGACTGGGGAAACTGTTGATCTATTCTTTAATTCTTGAAAACTTTGTTCACACTTATCTGACCATTCAAAGGTAGATCCTTTCCTAGTCAACTGTGTTAGAGGTAGAGCAATTTTAGAGAATCCCTCTATGAACCTCCGATAGTATCCTGCTAATCCTAAGAAACTTCTTACTTCACTAACTTGATAGGTGCATCCCATTGTAATCCAGCTTCTACCTTTGTTGGGTCTATAGTTATCCCTTCCTTATTTATAATATGTCATAGGAATTGAACTTCTTCTAACTAAAACTCACATTTTGATATTAGCATAGAGCTGTCTATCCTTAAGGATCTGCAGGACTATCCTTAGATGTTCTATATGTTCTTCTCGGGTTCGGGAGTAGATCAAAATGTCATCTATAAAGACCACTATGAACTTATCTAGGTATGGACGGAATATCCTATTCATATAATCCATAAATATCGCTAGGGCATTGGTTACTCCAAATGGCATAACTAAATATTCATAATGTCTATATCTTGTCCTAAAGGCAGTCTTAGGGATGTCCTCCTTCTTAATCCTAATTTGATGGTATCCTGACCTTAGATCTATCTTGGAAAAGAGAGAGGCTCCCTTTAATTGGTCCATCAGATCATCTATCCTAGGTAATGGGTATCTATTCTTAATGGTAACTTTATTCAATTGCCTATAATCTACACTTAGCCCAGATGTTCCATCCTTTTTCTTTACAAATAGTACTAGTGCACCCCATGGTGAAACACTAGGACGAATGAATCCTTTTCCTAACATCTCATCTATCTGCTTCTTTAGTTCCAATAATTCCAGAGGTGACATTGCAGCAGCAGTTTGAGGAGCCAGTTCTCCATTCATCTTCCTTCAGAGAACTAAGGTAAAACCTTCTGGCATGATTCTCAGTGATCTTGGCAATCGGAAGCTTAGAGAATTCGTTAAGGCTATACTTCTTGGGAGCCTTCTCATACTCTATGAGTCCGATCTTGCTGAATGGCAGCTTGCCAGGAGTAGGTTCTTTTCTCTTCCCAGTGATAGACCAAGGTAGCCACATTTGTCTATCTGCCACAATCTTTACGGATACAGAAGAAGGATCCCTGAACTGTCTGATAACTTCAATTTTCTTCATCTCAAGACAGTGTGCCATGAAGGCAGCTTCTTCATCCGTGATCCACCTTCCATACTCCTCCAGTGTGAGAGGTTCAGTTTGAGGTAGGGATTTAGGAAGGTCAATAGAGAAAGGAATTGCTCTGCTACCGGTTTCTGGTCTTAATCTTCCTTTGAATGACATCTAAAAATGGTCTTCTCCATCCTTGAAAGTAAAATTCATTGGAGAGGGAATTTCCAGTCTGGCAACTCCAAAGGTGAAGGTTTTCAAATGCCATGTAGAAGGACGATTGTAGATGCTGTGATATGACTTATACTTAACAAACCGAGGTTTGTTAATACATGAGACATTCTTCCTTCCAACGAAGTCTGTAGGTTTATGGGTAATGGTGAGTGAAGTGGGAGTGGTTTTGGTGATTGTATAGGTTTTAGGTGTGTAGGGTTTGAAAGGATTAATGGGAGGTACTTTGAATAATAGGTTGAAGGGGTGAGAGTGAAGTTTGGAAATGTATGTGGTAAGTGAGGTATTTGAGGAAATTTGTGGTAGGTCAAGGTTGAGTGTATTGGATGGTGTTTGGGTAGGTTTTGAGGGGATGAGGGTAGAGGTTTATCGGAGGCTCATTCTGGTTTTCTGGGTTTGTGGTTGTGAAACAGACAATGGGGGTGCAGGAATAACATATCATGAGAAGCAAAGATAGATACTGACTCATCAGCAGTAAAGTCGAGTACCTTTGGGTTAAGCTCAGAAGACTTAACCAACCTTCTTTTTGTTCTTCTAGGGGCAACAACGGCAGAAGAAGGAGGAGGGACTTGCTTCCCTTGACCGGACGCTGAAGCATCTTTTTCAGCTGTTGGCTTATTCGTTTTCTCCAAGACCTTTCTGATAGGAATTCTATCCTCATCTTCTGGTTCTTCAACAGTAGGTGCAGGAGCCACCTTCTGTTTCATTCTTCTTGTCTCCCTTAAAGGAGATTCAGCAGGTCTCTTCACACCAGCCATTGAGCTTCTGGTGGTTTTCTTTTCAGCTTCTCCCTCCTGTTGCTCTAATTTCACCTTCTTAATCATAGAGCCAGTTATCAACTGCATTCTGACTAGACTGTTGACTCCAAAAACTTCAGGGCGAACAACAGCGCCAACGCCAAAGTATTTTTCTTTTTCTTCTTTGTTGGTAGAGTCAGCCAGCTTTCTCACAACACCATCTTTAATCATCATTATGGAGAGAAGAACTCCATAAGGGATAACCTTGAAGATATTCTTTTTATCGACACTCTTCCTTGAGAAGACAAGAGCATTTATAAGATTATGGATAATCAACCTTAGCAGGTTGATTTTCTTCCCATCCATATAGTTTCTCATAATGAACTTTTGCTCGTAGTTCACTATGTCGCTTGAACCAGCCTTCAGAATCACGCTCTTAGCAATGATTTTGTGCAATACTCTGTAGTGGCTTTTCAAGTCTTTGGCAGTGGGAGTTATGTTCTTCTTCTTCAACTCACGATAGTTTTCGAACAGGGCTTCGTTGACGTTTTCCAGTCCTTTGTAAGTGTCAACCCAGTTAGCATGGTAACTGATTCCTTCACAAGGGCACTTGATGGTCTGAGCGATAGAGTTGATGGTGAAGCGTAACTTGAAGCCTCTGATGTGTCCTTCTATAATTTCTCCCGAAAGTAGGTAAGCGTTCCCCCAAAACTCCTTTATAGCGTAGCTCAGTACATCAACTGGTTCCCAGATAAAGTAATTTTCCAGCCTAGTTTCTCCAAACCTTCTTCGAAATCAAAACCATAGAGCTTGAAGTTCTCAAAATCAACTCTGTTCTCATTCATGAGTTTTGCCTCAGAGAAGACATCGAATGCAGCAGTATATTGTCCAACCTTTCTATCGGTCATAGTAGTAGTTGCAGAGAGGGTAATGGAGGTTTTAGGGTTTGAAATCACACACACACACACAGAGAGAGAGAGAGAACAATTTTGCAAGTAGATGCAAAGTGAAGTGATGGAGCGAAAAATGTGGAGTAGTGGGAAAGTTGATAGAAAATGGTACAGTCCTTTTTCAAAAACCGCTTCGTATTTCCAAACAAAAAATTAAATCAAAAAGAAAAGAAAATGGAGATTCGCCTTTTCATTAAATGAAGACGCCAAAAGAAAAGTAAGATCAAGTAAAAAGATTTTATCAAAAGACATAAATAATTATGACTCAGTAGATGTGATGAGACGCTTAAGTCCTTTACACGTGTGACACGTGTGTGCGTACTCGGACGCACGCAACCGATTCACCAGACGTTAAGTTATGATGCACATGACAAATAAAATGCTTTCAAGTATACATGCTTATGTCATACCAGATGCTGAGATGATGTATATCTTCTGACGTTGAGATTAATCATTCTTCAATGAGATGAAAATTTAAATTTCTTCTTATAAAATTGAATCTATCTTCAGCAAGGGTTTTTGTAAATATGTCAGCCCACTGATGATCAGTGTCTACAAATTTTATTTCGAGAATACCCTTCTGAACATAGTCTCTTCTTGATAAGTTCCCTCCTAGTTTCTGGAGACAGTTGTGGATGAAAATCTTTGCTGTTAATAACCGGCCTGGCTTGGCTTCCAATTTGTGGTGTGCTTGTGCTGATATTTGGAACCCCACTGTGGTTCTTGCTTCTGATCAACATGTTTCTTTTACAGTTGATATTGTTGGTTCCACTATTGGTTTATCTGCTGTTTATGCGTCTAACTGTTATTTGACAAGGCGTTTGCTTTGGCGTGAGTTAGCTATGTTGCAGAGTAATCACCCTATTCCTTGGTGCTTTATTGGAGATTTTAATGTGGTCCTTGGTGCTCATGAATATAGAGGGAGTGGCTCCCCTACCAAGATTGCTTGTGATGAGTTTCAGCATTGGACAGATCAAAATAAGCTGTTGCACTTGCCTACTAAAGGGGCTTTTTACACGTGGAATAATGGCAGGAAGGGTAGAGCTTTTACTGAAAAAAGGTTAGATCGTTCTATTTGTAATGACCTATGGATTAACTTCTGGAATAGTGTTTCTTGTTGCACTCTCACAAAGAGCAAATCCAACCATTTCCCTTTACTCTTGGATCTGAATAGGGATGATAGTCCTCGGATTTCTTCTTTTAAATTTCTGAAGGTGTGGGCCTCTCATTCGGATTGTCTGCATATGGTTAAGGATGTTTGGAAGGAGCCTGTGGTGGGTTGTCCTATGGTTGTGCTCAATCATAAGTTGAAGTCTTTGAAGCTGAAGTTAAAAGATTGGAATAAATCTATTTTTGGTGATGTTAATTTAAAAGTCCAATCGGCTAGGAAGGAGTTGGACTCCATCCAAGCTCAGGTTGATCTGAAGGGTTATTCTGATGATTTAATGGCTGCTGAGAAAACCGCCCAGGTGAATTTAGAGGTGGCTTTGAAGTCACAAGAAGAGTTCTGGCAAGAAAAATCAAGGTTAAACTGGCATATTAACGGTGACCGTAACACGGAGTTTTTCCATAAAATGGCTAAGGTACATTATGTTACCAAGCAAATTTCAGTGCTTAAGCATGGTGATTCTGTGTTGAATTCACCTAATGATATCCAGAATCATGTGGTAAATTATTTCAAAAATATCTTCAGCACTGATAACGTCTGCATTGATAATGGTTTGGTGGAGGAAGTGATCCCTTCTATTGTTTCTGTCGAGGATAACCTTCTTCTCACTAGCATGCCTTCTATGGAAGAGGTGAAGCAAGCAGTGTTTTCTATGAATTCTGATGGCGCCCCAGGACCGAATGGGTTTAGGGTTTTCTTTTTTCAGAAATTCTGGGAGGTGGTTTCTCTAGATGTCTTTAAAGCTGTGGTCCAATTCTTTTCTAGTGGTTGGATGCTTCCAAATTGGAATGCAAACACGGTTGTGCTTATTCCGAAGGTCCCTGAGGCTGATAAAATCGAGCAATACAGGCCTATTCTCTTGCTAACTTCAAGTTTAAAATTCTCACCAAGGTTTTGGCTGATAGATTAGCTAAAATTGCTCCTCATATTGTTTCTCACAATCAAAGAGGGTTCATAAGAGGGAGGAAGATCACAGACTGCATTTGCCTAACTTCTGAGGCCATCAATCTGTTGCATAAGCGATCCTTTGGCGGTAATTTAGCTTTGAAGATTGATATTAGGAAAGCTTTTGACACCATTGATTGGAATTTTTTATTGAAAGTGTTGCGTGCTTTTGGATTCGACCCAATTTTCTGTAAGTGGATTGAGACTATTCTACATTCTGCCAAACTTTCTATTTCTATTAATGGGAGAGCTTGCGGTTTCTTCTCTTGTAAGAGGGGGGTGAGGCAAGGTGACCCTTTGTCTCCCTTGTTATTTTGTTTGGCAGAGGAGGTTTTGAGTAGGGGCATTCAGAAGTTAGTTGATGATGGTAACTTGCATTTGATGCAAGGCGCTAGAGGGGCCTATGTTCCTTCACATGTTATGTATGCTGACGACATTATGATCTTCTGTAAGGGGCTTCAAAAGAATCTTAAGGTGTTGACGGATCTTTTTAATCGTTACGGCATGGTTTCGGGACAAGTTATTAATCTGCTAAATCCACTTTTTATCCAGTGCGACCACTCCCGTAGACAAGTCGCTATTGCCAATACTGGGTTTTGATTGGTTTGCTACCTTTTACATATTTGGGTATTCCTATTTTTAAAGGTAAGCCAAAAATTGTTCATTTGCAGCCTATTGCTGATAGGATTAAGGCTAAGCTTGCTGCCTGGAAGGCTTCTTTACTTTCTGTCATGGGTCGTGTTCAGCTAGTGAAGAGTGTAATTCATGGCATGATGATTTATAGCTTTTTGGTTTACACTTGGCTTTGTCTCCTGTTAAATGAGATTGACAGATGGATCCGTAATTTCATATGGTCGAGAGATGTTAATAAGGCAAAGATTGTTCTTGTTGCCTGGCATAAAGTTTGTTCTCCTTTCTCTGAAGGTGAAATTTGGGTTTGAGATCCATTAGAGATGTTAATGAAGCAGCTAGTTTAAAGCTTTGTTGGGATTTTTACAATGCAGACACGTAGTGGGCTAATTTGCTCAGAGCTAGAGTTTTAAGGAAGCATGGTTTCATTGAATACCACATTTTTTCCACCATCTGGCCTGGAATTAAGAGCAAAATTTATGTGGTTAGAGACAACAGCAGTTGGCAGCTTGGTAACAGTGAGACTATCAACTTTTGGATTGATCATTGGGCTTCAACGACTTTGGTTCAGTTGCTAAATATTCCCGGCCACCTTCATGATCATTTAGACGCCAAGGTTAAGGATTTTATTAGCCAGGGTATTTGGTCTGTTCCTCGGTCTATCCTGTGCGATTTTCCTACGCTGCAAGTTTAAATTGCAACGCCGCTTTATTCCTCGGTTTAGCGCTTGATCATAGAATTTGGAGGCCAACGTCGGGTGAGTTAAATTTTAAAAATGCGTTCTTGTATCTCCGCCTTTGGTCAAACCGTGAAATGGGCAAAGTTGATTTGGAGTAATGCCATCCCTCTGCTAAGTCTTTTCTTTCTTGGAAGTTTGTTGCATAATAGGGGTCCAACGGACGAGAATCTGAGGAAGAGGGGTTGTCTCATTGTTTCTATGTGTAGTTTGTGTGGCAACGATTTCGAAACTAGCCTCCATTTATTCTGTGATTGTCCTTTTGCTCAAAAGCTTTGGAGTTGGCTTAGTGGCGTCATGGGCGAGCACCTTGCCACTACCTCCTTCCATGCTATTCTTAACATTTGTGAGAAGTCTTGGTCTTCTGCCGCAGATGTTATTCTTGCTGCATTTCTTAGCGTAGTTTGGTGGATTTGGACGTGCAAGCACATGCTCAGCTTTGAGAACACAAGAATTCATTACCATTACATTGTTTACGCCATCTCATAGGTGTTTCCTTGACTGGTCGCACAAGTAAGGGTTGCATTTCTTCTTCTTTACAGGAATTTGTGCTTCTTAAGGCTTTCTCAATCAACGCAAAGCCTAGTAAGGCTCCAAATATTGTCGAGGTTAAGTGGATTCCTCCACCTGGTTCCTGGATTAAGTGTAATACTGATGGCGCCGCTAGAGGAGCTCCGGGTTATGCTGCCTGCGGGGGCATCTTTAGAGACAGAAGTGGAGCAGCTTTAGGTTGTTTTTCTCTTAACATGGGCATCACTTTTGCTTTGCATGCAGAGCTCATGGGCGCCATGGTTGCTATTGAGCTGGCTTACAAAAAGGGTTGGCATAATTTTTGGCTGGAATGCGACTCACAGCTTGTTATTCTTGCTTACAATTCGGTCGCTATTGTTCCTTGGCAGCTTCGGAATAGGTGGTTAAACTGTATAGAGCTCACTAGGAAAATGGGTTTTCGAATTTCGCATATTTTCCGGGAAGGAAATCATTGTGCTGATAAGATTGCCTCTCTGGGGTTTACAGTTTCTGGTTTTCATTGGTGGGATACGGTTCCTAGAATAATTTGGGAGGACTTTTCTAGAAATAGAGTGGGTCTACCAAATTATAGATTTAAGTAGTGTTCACTCTGGGTCTAGTTTGGCCTTCTCTGTTAGGTTTTGATGTGCTGCATATGATTGTTAATGACTTTGGTGCCAACATAGTTGGGATGATAGTCATTATAGTGATGCCTGTGCATATCAAACCTTGTTTTGGCCTTTATTTAGGCGATGCTTTTTCTTTGTTTTCTTTGTTGCTTTGGTTCATGGGTTTTGGCCTAGTCCCCCTATGTTTTTTGTTTTCTTTTCTCTTTTTTTTCAATAAATTTTAGGCGGGGGTACTCTTTTTCCTTCTTGGTGTTTTTTCCCTAAGGTGGGTTTTGCATCAGAAGGTTTTAACGAGGCCCCTCTCCTTTCTTTTGCCAAAAAAAAAACATAGTCTATTATAAAATGATGCTTAATCTCAATGTGTTTGGCTCGTGAATGCAATATGGGATTTTTAGTAAGACAGATTGCAGAAGTATTATCACAAAAGATAGGAATATTACTCTCTTTTATCAGATAATCTTCAAGTTGATATTTCATCCACAGAAGTTGAGAAATGCAACTAGTCTTTGAAATATATTCAAACCTTTGTTGAGATTGCAATCGTGCTTTGCCTTTTGCTTGACCAAGATACAAGATTTGCTCTAAGGAATTGGCAGCCTCCACTTGTGCTTTTTCTTTTAATTCGGTCTCCAGCAAAGTCAGCATCACAGAAACCTACTAACTTGTAATCTTTTGATTTCTTATAAAGCAAACCAAGATTAGTAGATCCTTGTAAATATCTAAAGATTCTTTTAACAACACTCAAGTGTGATTCTCTAGGATCTGATTGAAATCTAGCACACAGACAGACGTTGAACATAATATCAGGTCTTGAAGTTGTAAGATAAAGTAGAGATCCAATCATACCTTTGTACATCTTCTGATCTACCTTTTTACCAGTTTCATCTTTACCAAGAATGCATGTGGGATGCATAGGAGTACACATAGGTTTACAATCCACCATTTTGAATTTCTTTAGCAATTCCTTGATATATTTGCTTTGATGTATATAGATACCATCATTGCATTGTTTGATTTGAATTCCAAGGAAGAACTTCAGTTCACCCATCATGCTCATCTCGAATTCAGCCTGCATTAGCTTAAAAAATTCTTTGCAAAGGCTTTCATTAGTAGCTCCAAAAATAATGTCATCAACATATATTTGAACAATTATAAAGTGCTTGTTGGATGTTTTTCTAAAAAGAGTAGTGTCTACTAGACCTCTGGTAAAGCCATTTTTCATCAAAAATGTACTCAGTCTTTCATACCAAGCTCTGGGAGCTTGCTTAAGACCATACAGGGCCTTTTTAAGCTTAAAGACATGTTCTGGAAATTCAATGTCTTCGAATCCAGGAGGTTGTTTTACAAAGACTTCCTCAGTTATAAAACCATTCAAAAAAGCACTTTTCACATCCATTTGATAAAGAGTTATATCATGATGTGCAGCAAATGAAAGTAAAATGCGTATAGCTTCTAACCTTGCAACAGGTGCAAATGTTTCAGTAAAATCAATACCTTCTTCCTGTGAGTAACCTTGAGCAACCAATCTTGCCTTGTTTCTCACAACTTTTCCATCTTCATCAAGCTTGTTTCTAAATACCCATTTAGTACCAATAGCTTGCTTATCTTCTGGTCGAGTGACTAGCTTCCATACATCATTTCTTTGGAACTGATTCAACTCTTCTTGCATGGCCAGAATCCAACCTTCATCTTCCAATGCTTGATCAATCGTTTTAGGTTCCATTTCTGAGAGTAATGCCATATCTGCATGCTCTTTAAAAGAGGATCTGGTTCTTACTCTATCTCCAGGTTTTCCTATGATTTGATCTTTAGGATGATTGGCTTTGTACTTCCAAATTTCTTTCAATTCACGAAGATTCTCGTGTCTGGTCACCACAGGACGATGAAGATGTAGGTTCACTATTTGTAGTATTACCTATATTTAATTCTGAAAATAATTCATCTAGCTCTGACATGGCTGTGTCAGGCTTCTTGTCATCAAATTTGACATGAATTGATTCTTCCACTGTCATAGTTTCTTTATTGTATATTCTAAAAGCTTTAGATCTTTCAGAATATCCCAAAAATATTCCTTTATCAGCTTTTGAATCAAACTTATCAAGCTGATCCTTAGTATTTAAAATATAACACGTACAACCAAATGAATGAAAGTATGATATGTTTGGTTTCCTTCCTTTCCACAGTTCATATGGAGTCTTCTTCAAAATAGGTCTAATAAAAATTCTATTTTGAATGTAACAAGCTGTGTTTACTGCTTCTGCCCAAAAATGTTTTGCAATGTTAGCCTCATTTATCATGGTCCTGGCCATTTCTTAGAGGGACCTATTCTTCCTTTCTACAACACCATTTTGTTGAGGTGTTCTAGGAGAGGAGAAATTGTGGGAAATACCGTTACCATCACAAAATTTTTGAAAGCTTTCATTTTCAAATTCTCCCCCATGATCACTTCTAATAGAAGAAATACAAATTCCTTTTTCATTTTGAACTGTTTTGCAGAATACAGTAAATACCTTGTATGACTCATCTTTGTGAGCAAGGAATCTAACCCATGTCCATCTAGTAAAATCATCGACAATGACTAACCCATATTTCTTTCCACGTAAAGAAATTTGTCCTTGTTGGACCAAAAAGATCAAGATGCAAAAGCTCAAGTGGTCTAGAGGTTGAAACAATATTTTTTGAATGAAAAGAAGTTTTAACTTGTTTTCATCTTTGACATGCCTCACAGAGAGCCTCGGATTGATACTTGAGATTTGGTAAGCCTCTGACAAGACTGTGCTTGTTTAATTTTGAGATTAATCTCAAATTGGCATGACCCAATCTCTTGTGCCAAATCCATTGTTCTTCGTCAACAGACATGAGTTGTTTTGCAAGTTCAGAGTGATCAATTTTGTAAATATTTTGTTTCCACTTAGCAGTAAAGAAAATAGAGCTGTCTTTCTTGCTTTTTACTAGACATCCAGTTTCTGTAAAGATGACTTCATAACCATTGTCACATAATTGACTTATGCTCAATAAGTTATGTTTAAGTCCTTCAACATAGAGTACATTATCAATAGAGGGAAGAGAGCCTTTACCAATGCGACCAATTCCAACTATTTTACCTTTCTGATTTCCTCCGAAACCAACGAATCCAGCTTCTTTTGGCCTTAGTTCTTGGAACATATGCTTTTCTCCCGTCATGTGACGCGAGTATCCACTGTCTAAGTACCAAGATAGGTGTGTTGACTTTGTTGCTAAGCATGTCTGCAACATAGACTATTTTATCTTTAGGTACCCATATCTTTTTGGGTCCTTTCTTGTTAGTTCTTGAAGGAAGCTTATCCTTCACAGTTTTAAAAATATTACATGCATTTTTCAAATGACCAGGTTTATTGCAGTAAGTACAATGCAAGCATTTACTATGATTATTGGATTTATCAGATGCTGAATCATTTTCTAAAAGAGGTTCATTTGATATATAACTAAGACCATGAGTTATCGTTTTACTGACGCCCCAAATCATTGAAGCTTGTTTGCTTCGAGTTACACTCTCTGCAAGAAACTTTTGAAATGCATATTCATAATCATTTGATTTGCATTTAGGATTGCCTGTAACTTTAGAGCTTTCAGCTTGAGAGCTCTCAGCTTCTGGTTGCTTGTTAGCGGCCAGACGTTGGTTATCCATCAAATGCTGATTTTCAGTTTTCAGCTTCTGGTTCTCTTTATTGAGTACAGATTTTTCTTTGCTTAAAGCTTGAAAGTCTTGTGATAATTTTGAAAATTTCTTTTTCAAATTCTTATACTCAACAGAGAAAGTGGCAGAGTCCTTAAGAAGATCATCGAATGCAAGTTGAAGTTCAGAGTAGGAATCATATACTATTACCTCTTCAACTTCTTCTTCTGAATCAAGGTCAGTGTCTGCCATGAGAGCGAGATTTGCTTCTACTTCATTATCTTCCTCAGATGAGGATAAGTCTAGATCTTCCCATGTAGCCATGAGACTCTTCTTCTTTTTCTTGAAAGAACTTCTTGTGGGCTTCTCCTTAAGATTAGGACATTCGGACTTGAAATGTCCAGGCTTTTTACATTCATAGCAAATGACTTGAGGTTTGTCCTTGTCCTTGCTTTCCTTCTTGTCCTTAGTATCTTTATTCTGAAACTTCCTCCTGAAGTTTCTCTTCTTCCATATTCTTTGTATCTTCCTGGATATAAACGCGAGCTCATCTTCTGATGTGTCAACATCTCCTTCTGAAGCTTCATCTTCTGATTCTTCTTCTTCAGCCTGAAGGGCTTTCGAAGAACTAGCTTTATATTGAGCGACTTTCAAGGGAATAGACTTGCCCTTTTTGATAGGTTCTTCTTCGTTTAGCTCAAGTTCATGAGCTTTTAACGAACTCATAAGATCTTCAAGTCGTAGGACATTTAGATCTTTTGCTTCCTGAATAGCAGTGACCTTGGGTCTCCACTGCTTAGTCAAGCTTCTTAAGATCTTTCTAACATGGTCAGGTGTAGTGTAACTTTTTCCAAGGGTCTGTAACCCACGAACAAGTGTTTGGAATCTTCCAAACATAGTTTCAATGCTTTCACCATCTTCCATTTTGAACAACTCGTATTGGCGAACCAACATGCTAGCTTTGGTTTCTCTTACTTGGGCAGAGCCTTTGTAAGATAAAACGAGTGAGTCCCAGATTTCTTTGACAATATCAAATTTGCCACATTTATCATATTCTTTTTCTGTCATAGCACAGATAAGAATGAATCTAGCTTTTTGATTGATTTGATATCTCTTTTTTTGCTCATCATTCCAATCTTCTCTGGCTATAGCAATACCACGAGGATTAGTGGGAGGAATGTAACCACTTTGAACTATGTCCCACAACTCAAGTTGTTGTGTCTCAAAGAAAGCTTTTATCTTATCTTTCCAGTAATCAAATTTTTCTCCATCGAATAGAGGAGGACGGTTCATATGACCACCTTCAGTAGACATGTTCACAGTATAGGATCTTTTCTCTTAACACTATTAAGTGCTCAACCAAGAGGCCGAGCTCTGATACCAACTGAACGTGAACACAAGAAGGGGGGTTGAATTGTGTTAAAAACTTTTCGCAAACTTAACGTAAAAACACTTCGAACACAGATTTTGCAAAACTGTTTGTATATCGGATGCAGAGAAATTAATCGGATGCAGAAAATAAACCGCTTATGAAAACTTGTTTTACTGAGCAAGGTAAAGATAAACGTAAAGCAGTAAAGGAAGAGACACAGAGATTTATACTAGTTCACCACCAACTGGTAGCTACGTCTAGTCCCTTCGTTCCTGAAGGATTTTTCACTATAATCAACTGATTACAATTTTTCTCAAGAGTATTCTACTGTCACAAACTTGACAATACTCTCAACTTCTCAAAATGACTCAGTGCAGTCGAGCCTTTGAGGAACAAAGCCTTAACTAGGCCAAATACAGTTTACAAAAGAGATTATACTTTTGGATACAATCAAAATATCTTTCACAGAGAGGATGAAAAGATTAAGCTCAAAACAGAATAGCTTTCTAAAAGAAAGTATAAGACGCTGAGTTCAGTTCTTTGTAGACCAGAAACTTGGCACGAAACTTGATTGCTCACTTGAGTAATATTGCTTTTAGAATGAAGTTTCTTCACCGTTTTTCCAACTGGTATTCAATGAATACCTTGGGGTATTTATAGGAGTCTTCAAGGGTATTACCGTTGCAGTAAAAATAGCTCCTTTCCATTGAGTGAGGTAATTTGAAATGTAGTCCTTTTCTTCCTTTCCAGAGAATGTCAGAATAGTACACATTACCGTTTTCGTACTATCTGCTATTTGCAATTGCCTTGTACGATTTTTGTCTTATGCCAAAGGTGTCACCTTTGCTTCCTCGTACATCAAAATGAGCGCATAAAATCAAATTTGAATTCCGTTCCAGAACAGTCTGAGTCTAAGAGCAAAAACGTGATCATCACGTGCTTCATTAAAGAGATCAGACGCTCGCTCAGAACAGAGGACAGACGCTCGCAGCAATTGAGTATTCCACGTGTCAAAGAGTAACACTACCAGACGCTTGCTGTTAGCAAGATGCTGGAGTGAGTTCGGACACTGACACTAGTGGATTGTATACAATTCTTTTGTAAATTTCTTCTTCTTCCTTGAGTGTTTTGTACATATATATGAAGTTTTGATACCTGTACACTCAAAGATATGTTAGAAGATAAATTGTTCTCTTGAAAAATACTTTGTTATCATCAAAATCAATGAGGGTCTAAACTTCTTAGTCGTTTAGGTTCCAACAATTTTAGCACTCTTTTGTGAGTTTGAGAGCTTTGTCTTATGTGAGATCTTGGGTGAACCTTCTTGATTCTTATCAAAGGTATTTTTACCTTCGTGGCGACTCCTCAATTGACTTATAGGCACTGATTAACCATCGCGTCGCGATGGTCCATAGACACAAGGTCCATCACGTCGCGACAGTCAACACGTGTCAAAGATCAAACGCTCCTGATTCCCCGACATGGATCGCGTTGCAAGGTCCCTCTCTCTAGGTCCCATCGCGACGCGATAGGTGCGATTCTGGAATGTTCCACTCTCTTCGTTTTCCAAGGTTTCCAGGGTTATTTTCGTCCTTTTATGATCCTTTTAGCCTATTTTATCATTTTAGGACTTTTCTAGGTATTTCTTAGTCTATTTTATTTCCTCAGGATGTCACATTATTACCCCCTTAAAATAATTTTTGTCCTAAAAAATTGCCGTTTATGTACCAATAAAAAGGTGTGAGTACTGCCCTTTGATGTCAGCCTCCCGTTCCCAAGTAGTGTCTCCAGTCCTTTCATCCCATACAACCCGTACTAAAGAAATCTGTTTACCTCGGAGTTCTTTTATTCTTCGATCGACAATCTTGTAAGGCAAGGCTTCGTATTCTAGATTATCTCTGAGCTGTACTGACTCAGGCTCAAGAATATGAGACGGGTCGGGATGGTATTTCTGGAGTTGGGATACGTGAAAGACATCATGAAGGTTTGACAGGTTCGGGGTTAAAGCAATGTGATAAGCAACAAGTCCAACTTTTCTGAGAATTTGAAAAGGTCCAATGAATCGAGGAGTTAACTTTTTAGATTTAATGGCTCTGCCAATGCCAGTTCTAGGGGATACTCTCAGGAATACATGATCTCTTTCTTCAAATTCTAAGGATTGGTTCTCTTGTTAAGATAACTCTTTTGCCGGTCTTGAGCGTTTTTCATCTTTTCTCTAATCATTTTAATTTGTTCAGAGGTTTGTTGGATTAGTTCTGGTCCTAGAATCAGATTCTCTCCTGCCTTAAACCAACACAAAGGTGTTCGACATTTTTGACCATATAAGGCTTCAAAAGGTGCCATTCCAATACTGGAATTATAGCTATTATTATAGGTGAATTCTCCTAAAGGTAATAGTTCATCCCAACTACCCATCTTCTCATGGATACATACTCTCAAAAGTCCTCTAAGGATTGGATGGTTCTCTCAGATTGACCATTAGTTTGAGGATGATATACTGAGCTTATGCTTAGTTTAGTACCCATGTTTTGGTGTACTTTATCCTCCATAACCTTGACGCAAACCTAGGGCCTCTATCAGATATGATGGTAGTAGGAACACCATGTAATCTAATTGTTTCTCTAATATAAAGTTGGGTTAATCTCTCTAACGAATAATTTTCATTGATGGGTAGGAAGTGAACACTCTTGGTAAGTCTATCTATAGTTACCCAGATGGTGTCGTACTTCATCTGAGTCTTAGGTAATCCTACTACAAAATCCATTGCTATGCTATCCCATTTCCATACATGTACTGTTAAAGATTGAAGAGTTCCTGCAGGCTTTTGATATTCATTCTTGGCTTTCTGGCACACTAAGCAGGATAAAACAAAGTTTGTTATTTCCTTTTTCATTCCTGGCCACCAAAATAACTTCTTAAGATCCTGATACATTTTGGTAGCTCCAGGGTGAATACTTAACTTACTCTTATGTCCCTCATCTAAGATCATTTTCTAATTTCTAAGTCCTCAGGAACACATATTCTTTCTTTAAACCTTAGTGCTCCATCCATTCCTATGTTAAAGTCCGTTCCTCTTCTTTCCTCAACTAAGGTTCTCATTTTCCTAAGGTACTCGTTGTCTCTTGTTTCCTTTTGATAAGTTCTAAGAAATCATTGGAGATAGTCTTTTCCTAGGTATATCCTTTCCTTATGTACTTCTTCTCCTAAACTTAGGTCTCTAAACTGTTCTATCAGATCTAATTCTTTGATCATCATGGCAGACACATGTAAGGATTTTCTACTAAGTGCATCTGCTACTACATTAGCTTTACCTGGATGATAATGTATGTCAAACTCATAATCCTTTATAAACTCCATCCATCTCCTTTGTCTCGTATTTAATTCTTTCTGATCAAATAAATATTTCAGGCTCTTATGATCACTATAGACACAGAATTTTGCCCCATATAAGTAATGTCTTCATATTTTCAGGGCAAATACTATGGCTGCTAATTCTAGATCATGGGTAGGATAATTTCTCTCATGAATCCATAATTGTCTGGAGGCATAGGCTACTACCTTTCTTTCTTGCATTAACATACATCCTAACCCTTGATAGGAAGCATCACAGTATACCTCAAATTCCTTTAAAGGGTCCGGCAAAATTAAGACTGGGGAAATGGTTAATCTATTCTTTAATTCTTGAAAACTTTGTTCACACTTATCTGACCATTCAAAGGTAGATCTTTTCCTAGTCAACTGTGTTAGAGGTAGAGCAATTTTAGAGAATCCCTCTATGAACCTCCGATAGTATCCTGCTAATCCTAAGAAACTTCTTACTTCACTAACAGTGATAGGTCTGTCCCATTGTAATACAGCTTCTACCTTTGTTGGGTCTATAGTTATCCCTTCCTTATTTATAATATGTCATAGGAATTGAACTTCTTCTAACTAAAACTCACATTTTGATATTAGCATAGAGCTGTCTATCCTTAAGGATCTGCAGGACTATCCTTAGATGTTCTATATGTTCTTCTCGGGTTCGGGAGTAGATCAAAATGTCATCTATAAAGACCACTATGAACTTATCTAGGTATGGACAGAATATCCTATTCATATAATCCATAAATATCGCTAGGGCATTGGTTACTCCAAATGGCATAACTAAATATTCATAATGTCTATATCTTGTCCTAAAGGCAGTCTTAGGGATGTCCTCCTTCTTAACCCTAATCTGATGGTATCCTGACCTTAGATCTATCTTGGAAAAGAGAGAGGCTCCCTTTAATTGGTCCATCAAATCATCTATCCTAGGTAATGGGTATCTATTCTTAATGGTAACTTTATTCAATTGCCTATAATCTACACTTAGCCCAGATGTTCCATCCTTTTTCTTTACAAATAGTACTAGTGCACCCCATGGTGAAACACTAGGACGAATGAATCCTTTTCCTAACATCTCATCTATCTGCTTCTTTAGTTCCACTAATTCCAGAGGTGACATTCTATAAGGAGCTATGGAAATAGGTCCTGTTCCTGGAATAAGGTCAATGGCAAACTCTATTTCCCTCTCTAGTGGTAATCCTGGGATGTCGTCAAGGAATACCTCGGGAAACTTGTTTACTATGGGTATATTCTCTATGTTGGGAGAATCTTTTCCTTCTAGGGAACATAGCATCATGCATATCTGAGAATTCCTTTTTTTCTTTCCTAGTTTTAGCATTGGCAGACTCCTTGGAAAATGTTAAGGTTTTTTAGCACAGTCTAGGATTACATGATTGGCTGATAGCCAGCCATTCCTAGGATTATGTCTAATTGTTGTAAAGGTAAACAAACTAGGAAATCATGATTTTCGATTTTAATAGGGCATTGACGACACACAGTGGTAGTTCAAAAAGAATCATTGGTAGGGGTTGAAACGATTAAAGTACGTGGTAAGGATGACACAGGAAGTTTTAGATGTTCAATGCAGTCATTTGAAATAAAGGAGTGAGTAGCTCCTGAGTCGAAAAGTACAGATACAAGATGTCTAGATACGAGGCACATACCTTGAATCATGTCAGGAGATTGAGACGATTTTGCTCCATGTACCGTGAATACTCTTCCCGTAGAAGGCTTATCAGATTGTCCTTTTGGCGGCCTCGCTCCTCCTACCCTATTGTTCTGACCTTCGTATCCTTTATCTATTGCTTGCCTCTCTTGGTTTTGACCCGGCCTTCTTTCATTCCCTACTCCTACAGATGTTGGGTAAATGTTTACCCTGCAATCCTTAGCAATGTGTCCATTCTTCCCACACCTATAACAAATTCTTTGTTCCGCCTGTGGACACTCCCGTGTTAAATGATTTCCCCCGCACCGGTAATAGAGTGGATTCCGATCGGGGCGTCGAGGTGCGTATCCCTTGAATTCCATTTGATTCTTTTAGGATCGCGCATATGGATGTCCTCGATCTCCTCGTCCCTTCTATGCAGACCCGTGATTCCTAACTGGTCCTCCGCTTTTGGGTTCTCTTCGAGGTTCCACATTCTCCAACTCCATGCATCTTTCAACGATGTCAGGAAAATTCGTCAATCTCAAGGGTAAAATTGACTTTCGAAGCTCTACCCAGAGCCCATCGATGAATCGACGGCACATCCATTCTTCACTATGGTTTAACTGATAATAGTCAGAATACTTCACAAGAGCTTCGAATCTCGTCATGTATTCCCCAACTGTCAGATTCCCTTGAACCAGGGAATTAAACTCTCGCTCTTTCTGCTGTCGCACGGTGTTTGGAAAATACTTCTCTAGGAAGCATTCCCAAAACACCTCCCAAGTAATTGCTCTATTATCAGCTTCCAATACTCTTCTCTTTCCCCGCCACCAACTCTCCGCTTCTCCAACCAGCAAGAACGCAGCGTAATCCTCCTTCCTTTCTTCTCTGCATGCATATCATTGCTGCAAAGATCTTCTCCATTTCTTATATCCATTTTTTCAGCACCTTTCGGGTCGAAGTCGCCCTTGAACTGTGGCGGGTTCCCCTTGAGAAAAGTTACTAAACCTTGGTCAGTCTCAGTATCTCGTTGTGGTCGCGATGCTATCCGAATTAGCTCGGCATTCTGTTGCGTCTACTGCAACATAGCTGTTGCAAGATCCCGAAGGATTCTAGCTTCAGGGTTCCTCTGATCATTTCTTGCTTTTTGAACTCCTGATGCTACTGGTCCCGAATCAGTCGATTCTACCGATCCTCCGTTCATATTTCTAGTTCGCACCATAACTTTTTCTAGATATCTAAAACCTATTCACAAGACAAGTCTTATGAATATCCAATAGCAATCATCTATATCTACTCACTCAGATAAGATAACTGCTAAGCGTTCTCTCACTCTCCCCCTTAAAGTTGGTGTTCGGTGGGAACTCCAACTAGAATATGAGCCAGACTCTATGACTCACAGTCCGGTTAGGACAGAACTGCTCTGATACCAACAAAATGTGACACCTTTACCCCATTTATAACATCAATCCATAATTACAAATATAAATATAAATAACACCATATCAGAATACAGCGGAAGAAGTTTTTTTTTCATTAACATAAAAGAAGTTGATACATACATTGGGTTCCCTCCTAGGAACCTCCAAAAGAATAATATACATCAAATACATGAACCATAGTGGGTGTACAAAAGAATATGCCAAAAGTCAAAAGTATCAAAAGCCTAGTCGAGGAACCTCATACATCTGGCCCTGCCTAGCAAACCTAATGCGCAAACATGGCGAAAGTCAGGAGACCCCAGTGGAAGGACGTCCCTGAAACCTAGACTAATAGACCCTCAAGGGCTCTATTAGCGGAGCAGAGGAGACAAAGGGACGGTCGACTCTAACCTACGTTGTAACACCCCGCCGAGACATGGCGTCACTTTATCCTGACTCAGCAATAACACATTTCCAATTCAATTTCAGAGTACGCAACAGGACTCACTGGCCGTGATGCAACACTGCTTCCTAGGCTCTAAGTACTTGATTTTCTTGTCCATCTGTTATTTATCATCATATAATAGAAACACACTAGAAAATCAAAGGGGTAAGACACTCACCAATCACTAACGAGCAGGAAAACAGCATAGCAGAGATACTGTCATCATGCATAGTACAACCATAGACATAGCAATTGTGATCATAGACATCACAACTTATCAACATAACTGTTACTACGCTCAGACTTTTGAGCATACAATCACAAACCAAACCATATAGATACGTCATACTGATAACCCGACCACACGGTCACAGACCACATCATACTCTGATATCACAGACTGACATGTGTCACAGGTCTTTTAGCGGATCACCGGCTCTACAGACCCAAACCACTGGACATTCAGCTGATCACCGGCTCTCCTATCCCAGAGGCTGACACGTAACATCAGTCCTTTGGGCTGATCATCGGCCCTACAGACCCAGAGTATCGCTGAACATTGCAGGCCATTAACGCCCTACTCCCTAGACCGATCACCAGTCTCAGGGCACAAAAACGAAACTTAAGTTGGTTGTCCTAGGAACATATCTTCTTATGCTACCATCTCTGATTACCGGTTACGGCATCCCATACTACCATATCCGATTGCCAGAGTAAGGTATCGTCCCGTGCACAAGGACAACATTCCCTATACAGGAATGACCATGATTGTCCACTCGTCAAACGTGGAGTTCTGGAGACTCGTCCGAATGACCGAGTACATACTCTCAAGGTCACTGACTATCTCCAAAATACTCCGTACCTTCGGTACCATAGACATGGAGAGCCTCATCGGAAAGACCGAGTCCATACCCTCAAGGTCTTGGCCGAGTCCATGCCCTCAAGGCCACCGACTGATCTCATTACCATCCTGGCGATACCTCAAGTACACCAACCTCGGGTACATCGACCCGGCTATCACCACAAATAAATAGAGCATCGACGGTAATACATAATAGTACTGCCTAGAGATTCGCAAACCCCTAACTAGAGGGCGTCACCCTTGACTCATACATCGGACCCACATATATCATATACAGTCAGTACATAAATATCAGCATGTTAATCAAATTATCAACCATCCTTAATCAACATAAGGATCAACCCTAGTGTCGCTCAGACGATCTACTACTGACATGTTATCAATCAACACATCAACAGTTACACAATCATATAGCAATCATATCAAAACATCTCAACAATCCAGCATCCATCCATAGATTTCAATAGATCATTCCTATGGTTGACAGACCTCTGACAACTGTCCTCAGCTATCACAGGTCATAGCCCCTCTCCTGAGGTGCTGCTGTTATCAACCCCTAGTAGGGTTAAGGCCCCCCTACACATGCTAACAGTACTACTCTACTACCTATTTTCCCTAGTGATTAAGGTATTTTTCCCCTTACCTGGCTTTGAAGACTGCTGTCGCTCGCGTCCTGTCGCTCTTCCTTCTCCCCGAGCTCTATTTGTACTCCAAATGACCAAATGAAGACTCTTGTTGAATGGGGAGAGACGAGCTCTATTTATAGGCAACAATTGGCTCCATCGCGTCGCGATGGCCACAGACACAGTCTCTCATCGCGTCGCAATGAGGACACGTGTCACGCACCGAATAAGCGTGATCACCGACTTATCTACCGACATACATCGCGTCGCGACGGTTTCCTTTGTAATCTCCGTCGCGTCGAGACGGTCCTAAACTAGAAATGTTTCGTTTTCGTCCCTTTAGAAGATTCTAAGGTGTTCTAAACCCTTATAAGGCTTTCTAGGCCTTAATAAATCATGTTTAAGCCCAATTTAACTTTAACTAAGCTTTTTATTACTCGATTATTACTTAATTATCATTCTAAGCATTATTTAAGACTTATCTAAAAATTAGGATGTCACATACGTCGCACCTCCCAGTCTCCAATACTATCCTGATGATGAGGGAACAGTAGGATAACGCTACCTAAACCTAGGATCTCGCCACATACGGTTGAACGACAACTGTTGCGTAATTCTAAAAGCACCAACAAAGGAGGCCCTCGGTGAACCTAGAATACGGAAAAAGACACTAATTAGACCCATATAGATGACGACATGGTGATTATAATCAATCTCCCTGCACTCCCCGTCCATGTCGTGATAATACACCTCCAAGTCACCCCATACCGGGATGCTCGGCTCCTCCAGCATGGTCGGGTGAAAGTAGTGAGACATCCTCCGACTCGTGATAAAAAAAAGAAACAACACAAAGCATGGGAGATGAGAACACACTATACACCAATAAATGGGAAAACAGAAGAATAGAATATGTGAAAGAATAGGTTAGCACATCCTTGACCAACAGTTTGGGATCAACACCTAACTACCCTGCCCATGCAGCCTAAGTCTTTATATGTCTACGTGGCCACACAACTTTCTAAGATGGCATCAGCAGCCCCACCTTAGCCACTTTAGCCTTTGTAGATAACAACTAGGGTAGGTTAAGTCAGCTGTCCATCCCCATATCCCGCTCATCATACCCCTAAGAGTGCATCCCAGCTCCCCAATTTCGACGTTAAGAACAAGTGTCGGGGCGGCAATCGGGATCGACACTAAGGACAATGATACAGTAGTACTCCGTCAGGATGACCAGGCTACTCAAAGTCCCGACACAATGGCGGCCAAACATTGGTCACCTGGGAACCTTGTCGGACCCAGACTATCCCCAAGGATCGATGTTGTCCTGTACTGAATATATCGTGCCCGCACTCTGGCATCTGACCTCGTACACAGCCTATGTGTATGGCGGTGGTTTCCAACCATGCATATGATTATTTTCGTGCCCAACAGCTTATCATTGCTTGTCAACTCAACTAATCAACTTATTATTTCAATCAATACTTAGAATTTTATTAATTACGATTCCCCACATCAGCATAAGCAACATAGAATAAATTAACATTAACTAAAGAGTTAAACAACCAACAACTAACAGTATACGGCTAACCCTAATGTCGCACAGGCGACCAACTATTAACATGTTATCAAACAGCGCACACAATCACCAAACAATTATAAGTCGTCTACCCTAGGGTTTTCACACAACAATTATTCCTATGGTTGATAGACTAGCGACTACTGTTCTTAGCAATCATAGTCTCGACATCCCTCCTAAGGTGTCTGGGCATCAACCCCTAGTAGGGCTTGGGCTACCCTACTTCCCTATTCTACACCTATCCTATTCCTACTATCCCTAGTGTATAGGGTCTAGATCTCCCCATACCTGCCTAGAAGACTGTCGTCACCCACGTCTCCGCCACGCCTCCTGAACTCTCCCACGCGCTCCCAAGAAGCCCTTGGAAGAAGGTGAGAAGTGAGGAGGGCACTATTTATAGGCGCTGATTGACCATCGCGTCGCGATGGTCCATAGACAAAAGGACCATCGCGTCGCGATAATCAACACGTGTCAAAGATCAAACGCTCCTAATTCACTGACATGGATCGCGTTGCGAGGTCCCTCTCTCTAGGTCCCATCGCAACGCGATAGACGCGATTCTGGAATGTTCCACTCTCTTCGTTTTCTAGGGTTTCCAGGGTTATTTTCGTCCTTTTATGATCCTTTTAGCCTATTTTATCATTTTGTGGACTTTTCTGGGTATTTCTTAGTCTATTTTATTTCCTCAGGATGTCACATGTTGCATTGCTTTTAAACAAGTCTAGTTCTCTTCAAAACTGGGACTCCATGTGCTTGGCCAAACAAATCTTAAAGTTTGGATGACTACTTGGCTCACTTGTTCGGTCCAACTTGCCAAACAAATTTTCTGTATTACAATTTGGAAACCAAGTTGTTTTTAACCAAGCTAAGTTTCAACCAATCCAAATTGCAGAAGAAGCTGGGCTATTCATTGAAGAATTTAACATTGCCAACGCCAGTGTCCTGAGACAGATTTCTGTTGCTGCTCCTAGCAAATGGGAAGCTCCTCCAGTGAATTATTTGAAAGCTAATGTTGATGTTGGATACTTCCCATCGGGTTACATTGGCTGGGGGATGATTTTCAGAGATTACTGTGGTTCTGTGCAAGCTGCTGCTACGAAATTGGAGAAGATGCAAGTGTCTCCGTCCTTGGCAGAAGCGTTAGGCCTCAGATGGTGCATACAGTGGGCTCAGTCCCAGAATTTGAAGAACATTATCTTTGAATGTTATGCTGAACTGGTTGTTAAGTACTTGCATGGTGTGACCAAGTTTGCTGATATTGATATGGTTATTTTAGATTGTATTGAACTTCTTAGTCATTTAGAAAACTCTCATGTTGTATATATTAGAAGAGATAAAAATTCTGTTGCACATGAGCTTGTTAGTCTTGCAAAAACTTGTGGTATTCATGTTTGGCTCGTGTCTGCCCCGACCAGATCTATCCCATATATTGTAATGACCTTTTTTTAATCTAATGAATTTGGATTGAACGTAAAAAAAAAAAAAAAAGTAAGGCAACATTTTTAATTCAACAAAAAATCCATACAAATCGTTGAAATAAACAAAGGAGTCACAACTAATAATAAAATAAGAACAATTGCAATCGAGGTTAATTTGACAAAGGTGGCCCTTTGCGTTTGACACTTCGTCATTTGAAGTCCAGTTTATCCGAAGAAGCTAGTTTGGTTCAATATGTGGATAAATCATGGACCACGACTGAAGAGGAAATTTTGTTCAAAGAAAGAGATGATTGTTTATGTGGTTTAATAAAAAAATGAAAAAGTACTTATTTTTGAAAAAGACATGTCCAAGCTATTTAGATGCTTTATTGAAATTGAAAGATAAATTTATCATTTCAGAAAATATTTTAAACTTTGTAAAATGCTTAATTTTAAAAATTGGGGTGAAAAATACAACTACACTTATAAATTAGGGGATAAAGAGTTTTTTTTACAGCAGGGTAAAGTGCTTTTAACCTTATTTTTATTTGAATGTAAAAAAGCTAAAATACATTTTTGGTCCTTTCTCTTTTAATCAAAATTTATTTCGATCATTTATCTTTTAAAATATTTATTTTAGTTCTTTATCTCTTAAACTTTTCACAAAGTAGTCATTTTCTGTCAATTCCATTAAATCAAGTGACACAAACGTCTAATGTGACATCCTACTCAATTTTTAGAATCTACTTTAGTCTCTTATCTTATTTTCATAACGAAAGAAAGAGCTAAATGGGAAAGGGAAATGGAAAGTAGGAAGCAGACGCACTGCTCAGCACATAAACAAAATTAAAAAAAGAAAAATAAAAAATAAAGACAGAAAGTAAATGCCTAGGGTAGGCTCACTCTTTCATGCGGATGCAAGACAGAAATTAAATGCCAAGGGTAGGCGCACTCTTTCTTGCAAAAAATTAAATATGCATGAAGGAATTAAAATAAAAGACTAAAACAAAAGATTATATATTGAAGCAGGAAGATAGGAGTACAAAGATTGAAGAACAAAAATTGGAAGAAAGAGGAAAGCTCATAGCATCTCACACTAACCTCTCTCTAGAACTTGTAGAATAAACTGAAGTATTTAACCGGTGCCTAACAGTGAAACCTAAGCACCATATTTATAGAATTGAAAATTGAACAGTTCTGGTAGGTTACCAGAATCAAATTGAACTATTGACTACAGTAAAAGTGAAAATGTTGCAGTACCGAATAGTAAAGTTACAATAATTGAGAATTTGAATCTTTTGACTTCATGATTAATTTCCGACAGACTTCTATTCATCAGAATTGACTGGAGAGTAGATTCCAAAACAGTCGTCTTCATTCTTGTAAAACGGGTCTTCTGTAGATGATTCAGAAGAGGAGGGAATAACTTGTTTCTTTTTCTTTCCCTTCTTTTTTGGTTGATTAGACAAAGATGATGGTTGGTCTTGCTTACTCTTTTCTTGGTCTGAGGATTATTTTTGTAAAAGTTGAACAATATTTTGAAGGTTGTGTAAAACATCTTCTTCTGATGATGAGGCAGCGAGTGCTGCTGCAATATGCGCCTTTTGATTCAGAAGAAGACATGTGCTTGGTTCTGCAAACTTTAAAAAATTTGGATTATTTTTAAACCAAATTTTTATATTGTCTTGAGATGCTTTTGATCCATCAAAGCTGGACCACCATTTGACAAAGGCTTGTTTTTGGAGTAGTGTCATAGTTTCTGGGATTAAACTATTCACAAACTTGTATTGCCAGGAAAATACCCACGACAAAGAGAATTTGAGGAAAAAGTTTAATAGAATTGGCAGATTAACAAACTCATTGGTAAATTTTTTGTCAAAAAATTGGAATCCTTCTTGAACTTCAGTAGGAAGGATATCAGGTATTGGGCCAAAGAAATCCCACCATTGGAGGAACCAATTCGGAAAAGAGTACTTGTTTCCTATCTTAAAATAAATTAACCAGGAATCTTTGAATGAATTATTTTGTAAACCTAGGATCATGAAATCCTAAGCCTTAACATAATCCCAGTAAGTGTAACCAATTGGATCATAAAAGTCCGAATTTTTTTTGGGTTTGTTAGGATTCTGTCCCCAGGCTAAAAGTGTGATAACTTTCAGGATTTGAAGGGTAGAATGGGTGGTAATTGACTCATCTCTTGGATCTTTGTAGTGTTTGATAGCTACACAGACAGAGTCCATGAGAATTTTTTCAAAGAACAATTGTGTTTTATTATGGACCATAGGAATGAAATGGAATCTAGGAGGAAATATCTTGGATGGAATTTTGTTTGGATTTTTATCCCAGTATTCAGGTTCTAATCTTACAACTGGATAGAATTTGGGTTTTGAGATGTATTGAGTTTTGGCAGTACTAGCAAATTTAATCTGAATTGGTTTTAGATTTGCTTAGACTATTTAGGTTTTTTGATTTTGGATCATGAGATCCAAATACGGGAGATCTTGGTCACTGTTTGCTTCAGCCATGCTGGCCCAAGTCTTTTTGGGTAAATTGGTCAAGCCTTGTTCTTGGAAGGCTAGGAGAGTTTGAATTGGGAAGGCATAGTCTTGTTTGGTTTGCTTAGCAGATTGGTTTGAACTTTTCTGGGTTGCTTGGTTTTGGGTTGATGACCCAATTAATTGAGCTTGGATCGAAGATCCAGATTGATTTTGGGTAGGAGACCCAGTTTGGTTAGAAATAAAAGATGGAGCTAAAGCATTTAATTCATTCTTACCTCTACCTCTGCCACCTCTTCCCCGAGAGGAAGAAACCCTGGAGGACATGTTATTATTTTCCCTGAAAGTATTCACGAGTGAGATAGTCAGGGAGAGCATTTGCTGAGCCTTTAAGATATTCAATATCAAAATAAAAAATGCTCAAAATTGCTTGCCATCTAGCAAAATCTATTTTGATGCCAAATTTTTAACATCTTTTTGTAAAATGTCTTTTGTAGATTTGCAATCAACACGAACTAAAAATTTTTGATTTAATAAATCAGATTGGAATTTTGAAATAGATAACACAATTGCTAAAACTTCTTTTTTAACAGTAGAATATTTTTGTTGTGCTAGATTCCAATGTTTAGAAGCAAAGGCAATTACTTGATCTTTGTCAGAAATTCTTTGTTTAAGAATGCCACCATAACCTATGTCAGAGGCATCAGTTTCAACAATTTTAAAGGCTTGAGGATTGGGCAAATAAAGACATGCAAGATTCTTTACTTGCGATTTGATTTGTTTGACAACATCTGTATGAACATCTGTCCAAGGAGGAAGATCCTTTTTAAGACGATCATGAAGAGGTTTTATAAGATTGCTAGGCTATGGAAAGAAGTCTGAGATATAATTTAAACATCCTAGGAATCTTTGTAATTGAGGTTTATCAATTATTTGATTAGAAAATTTGTCAGAAAACTCAATAGCTCGATTGATAAGAATAATGGTCCCTTGATAAATATTATGACCAAGAAACCTGATTTTTGTCTGAAACAAATTAATCTTTGTTTTAGAAACAGCAAGTCCATTTCGTTTTATTATAGAGATAAAAATATTGATATATTTGAAATGTTGATCACTAGATTGGGAGTATATTAAAACATCATCAATATAAACAATGGCAAATTTAGAATAGGGATTGAAAATCTCATTCATTATTCTTTGGAATTCAGAAGGAGCATTTTTTTAAACCAAATGACATAACCTTCCATTCATACTGACCAAAGGGAACAGTAAAAGCAGTCGTATACCTATCTTCTTCTTTGACTTGGATTTCCCAAAATCCAGATTACATGTCAAATTTTGAGAAAATCTTAGCATTGTGTAACCTATTTAAAAGATCTTTTTTATTGGGGATTGGATACCTAATCCAGCAAAGTGCTTGATTAAGCGGTTTGTAATTGATAACAAGGCGAGGTGTTCCACGTTCAATTTCGGCTTGTTTATTAATATAAAAAGCAGAACAAGACCAAGGACTTTTACTTTTGCGAATTAGACCCTTTTCTAATAAATCCTTGATTTCTTTCAGGCAAAATTGAAGTAGTTCTTCATTCATTTGAATTGGCCTAGCTTTGATTGGAATTTGTCTTTCTTGAAAATCTTTTTCATAAGGAAGTTCAACAATGTGTTGTTTTCTTTCCCAAAAAGCATCAGGTAAATCCGAACAAATGGAAGTTTGAATTTCTTCCAAAAGATTTTTGATTTTTTGTTGAGTATTAGAATGTTGTAATTGGTTTTCTATATTTCTAAAAGAAATTTCTTCTTTAAGAAAATGGATTTGATTTTCTTTATAGGAAATTGGATTCAGATCTCTAATGATGGGTTTTTTCAAAAATTTGAAAACAATATATTGCCCCAGATGTTGAGTAATAATCCCATCTTTAGTGGTTTAATAAGGAAAAAGTAATCTAATAAATGGTGTTCCTAGAATTACTTTGTTCCTAAGATTTTTGACCAAGAGGAAAGATGTTTCTATCCTAAGGCTTTGGTTTTCAATTATAGCAGAAAACAACTTGTAATTAATTTTTAACTTAGAACCATTAGCAATACTAAGTTGTACTGAAGTTTTTTCAAAATACTTACTGGGAATTAACCCTTCTAAGATACAGTTTGAGTCAGCTCCACTGTCAAAGAGAGCAGTAGTTTCAAGGAAAAATTCTCCTATGAGGATTCTAATGTTGATATAAAACTTTTGAATTTTAACATAATAGATTAATCCAAGAAAATCATCAATTATGTCGAATTGAAAGGGGCTATCATCCTTTCTGGAGGTTAAACCCGTAACTTCCGATGGTTTTGCTTCAAATTTTTAATCTCATTTTTTAAATTATTGATTTCAAATTGGAGATGTTGAATGGTAACAGGCTTGATACTAGATTTCTCCCTGAGATTGAACATGTTAATAACTAAAGAATTCTTAGAAGGTTTTGTCACTAAGGAGGAATTTAATTTTTCAAAATATTTCATTTTTTCTTGAGGATCAGGTATGGCGTTTATGGCTTCAAAAAGGAGATCTTGTTCCTTAATCAGAACATTAACCTGATTAGAAGATTCAGATAAATTATCACCTTGAATTTGATTGTTGTTTTGAGAAAAATTATTGGTAGTAATATTTTCTTGAAAAGATTCTGTTAACAAGTTATCAATATCTTTTTGAATTTGATTGAGGTAAAAGGTTTTGATTTTATTTTCAATCCTACAATATCTATACTTGTGACCAGGTTTACCACAAGTGTAGGAAGTAATTTTAGTTTTAAGGTTTTGATGAGAGTTATAATTCTCAAGAGTTTTATTAGTTAATTGATTATTGGAATTGCAAATCTTCCTATAATGAGGTTTAGGAGAATCATAATAGTGTTTTGGTTTCTTGATACTAGGTAGACTAAATGATTCAGAGAGAGTCCCTAGATTCTTATGGGTTTGAGCTTTTTCTTTTTTGGAACGAATATGGATCTTTTCCTCATCTAAGTTGAATTCTTCTGGGTAAGCAGAAGAAGATTGCCTTATCATATTGATAGATTGATTTCTAGAAGGTGGTGTTATAGGAGTATCAGATTGGATATCTTGTCCCTCTTTTAAATACCATTCCAAAATGATACTTAAAAATTTTCGTCCTATAAGCTTATTTTTGAAAGGGTAATTGATCTTATGTTTAATAGCATAAGCATTGAACCAGTCAAATAATGGAATATTGTATTGGACACGTTCAAGGAATTGATAGAATTTTCTTGGTTTTCTTTCCTTTTGGATCCTTGATAATGTTTAAAGAATCATTCTCTGTGAGAAACCATTCTTCAGATTTCATCTCTTTTCTGAGAGATTCTTTATCAATAACAAACTCAGATGATATTACATTAATATCATAAGGTTCATTAAGGGAGGAGTAGGTTGTAGATTGGATGGTTCTTTGGTCTTCTTCATCCTTTTGGTATGAATTTCTTACAGGGGTTGTGGTTTCAAATCCTTGTAAGTGAATTGTTGATCCTTCATGGGAAGGTTCAGATTGATTTATATGGATTGATCTAGGGATAGATCTAAAGGCTGAAAGAGATCTCCTAGACCTGGCTGATTGGAAATCATTAGTAGAACTAACAGACCTAGAAAGAGACAAAGAATTTCTCCTATCGAAGACTAAGTCTACTTGACCTGTTTGATGTTGGATTAAATCTTGAAGTGCAGGGTTATCCTAGGTAAGGCTGGAGTTGCCTTTTCTAAGATCCATTTGTCTGGGAGTGTGATATCACTCCACTGAATCGTCTTGGGCACAATAATATTGGCCTTACTATTGTCGGTCAGAAACAAAGTTATTTCTCCGCGTTTGTCACAATTGGTTTTAAGGAAATTGGACCTAATAGAATTCATAACCTTATATTGAGCTCTATAGATCAGGGTTATGGGTATAGACCCTTCCTTCATATCATACCCATGGAGTTTGACATTTAAATATAAAACATCAAGAATATTTTTATCGTCTAGACTTACAGTTAAGTCAGGAAAACAATTGAAAAAGATTGGACCATGACTTAGGCTAGATTCAACTGTACCTAAGAGAGAGTCTTGAAAACGATTGTGTCTTTTATCCCTTAAGCAGAAAAGAACTGCAACATTTAGAGATTCTCTAGTAAGGGGTTTCATGCCAACTTGTACACTTCCTATGTGTAGATAATTGTAATTTTTGGCTTGGTGTTCTTTTATGCTTTTATCAGAAAGCAGATGAATTTCTTCATCATCATTTTGAATTTTGTATTTTTGTTCAACAATTTTAATAACATAATCAGATTGTTTATGCCAAAAACTTTTTGTTTTGTAAAGATCTTCATCTTTGATTTTAGGAATATCCCAATTATCTAAGTCTTGATTAATATCTTTAAATCGAATTTCTTCTTTGAAGACCTTTTTGGAAAAATTGTGAGTTTGAATGTCAGAAAGAGAGGAGGATGAGGGTTGAGAAGACTTGAAAGAAAGACGAGAGGAAAAAGAACGAAGCATACTCATAATAGACAAGCCTTCCTCACCCATTAACCATACATATTTGTTTCAGATCTGTATAAAAGCTATCTCAATAATCTTCTTCTATTAAAATAAGGACTTAAGAAAATATTTTCAGATCTAAATCAAAGTCACCTCAAATCATATTGTTCATAAACCAAGGACAATTATCATCATTTACATCTGTCAAAAGCCACTCTGAAATACTTATTTTTCACCAAAGCATCATGAAATTCTTTCAGGTCTACAAAGCACTGCACAGTAATTCGGTCTCTGCCATATTCGTCGGAACTTACTGTCTTGCGTCGTACTGTCTCACTTAGTTCTGAAAGTTTTTCATGCTTTTTCATTTTGGTGAAGAATAATATTACCAAGAATACTACCTATAGATCATAAACGATTCTAATTCCTTTTAATAAAAATTTAATAAACAATTTTCAGTTTAGAACAATAAATGAGTACTAACATTCGATCTAAAAGTTTTCGTTCCTTTTATAAAATAATAAACACAAAGTTTCAATTTTTAGAAGAATATTATGAGTACTACCAGTAGATTTAGGCTTTAGTATGATTATACGTAAGGAGTAACTCAGATAAACAACACATAATTCAAGATCAATACCACATTCCTACTTCCCCATCAGGCTTTCATAATTTTTTTTATTTTCCTCATCTAAGTTGAATCCTCATCTAAGTTTTCGTTGCATAAACAACACATAATTTCTGTCTTGCATCCGCATGAAAGAGTGAGCCTACCCTAGGCATTTACTTTCTATCTTTACTTTTTATTTTTCTTTCTTTAATTTTGTTTATGTGTTGAGCAGTCTGTCTGCTTCCTACTTTCCATTTCCCTTTCCCATTTAGCTCTTTCGTTCTGCTTCCGACCCCCTCTTGGTATCAGAGCCTGATGGGGAAGTAGGAATGTGATATTGATCTTGAATTATGTGTTGTTTATCTGAGTTACTCCTTACGTATAATCATACTAAAGCCCAGATCTGCTGATAGTACTCATAATATTCTTCTAAAAAATGAAACTTTGTGTTTATTGTTTTATAAAAGGAACGAAAACTTTTAGATCTAATATTAGTACTCATTTATTGTTCTAAACTGAAAATTGTTTATTAAATTTTTATTAAAAGGAATTAGAATCATTTATGATCTGTGGGTAGTACTCTTGGTAATATTATTCTTCACCAAAATGAAAAAGTATGAAAAACTTTCAGAACTAAGTGAGACAGTACGACGCAAGACAGTAAATTCCGACGGATAGGGCAGTATAGACCGAATTACTGTGCAGTGCTTTGTAGACCTGAAAGAATTTCATGATGCTTTGGTAAAAAATAAGTATTTCAGAGTGGCTTTTGACAGATGTAAATGATGATAATTGTCCTTGGTTTATGAACAATATGATTTGAGGTGACTTTGATTTAGATCTGAAAATATTTTCTTAAGTCCTTATTTTAATAGAAGAAGATTATTGAGATAGCTTTTATACAGATCTGAAACAAATATGTATAGTTAAACTTATATGAGCAAATTAGAATATAACTGTTAATTTAAGATTAATATCTATAGTCCTAACGAACCAGGTGATGGTGATGATACTAATGGGTGAGGAAGGCTTGTCTATTATGAGTATGCTTCGTTCTTTTTCCTCTCGTCTTTATTTCAAGTCTTCTCAACCCTCATCCTCCTCTCTTTCTGACATTCAAACTCACAATTTTTCCAAAAAGGTCTTCAAAGAAGAAATTCGATTTAAAGATATTAATCAAGATTTAGATAATTGGGATATTCCTAAAATCAAAGATGAAGATCTTTACAAAACAAAAAGTTTTTGGCATAAACAATCTGATTATGTTTTTAAAATTGTTGAACAAAAATACAAAATTCAAAATGATGATGAAGAAATTCATCTGCTTTCTGATAAAAGCATCAAAGAACACCAAGCCAAAAATTACAATTATCTACACATAGGAAGTGTACAAGTTGGCATGAAACCCCTTACTAGAGAATCTCTAGATGTTGCAGTTCTTTTCTGCTTAAGGGATAAAAGACACAATTGTTTTCAAGACTCTCTCTTAGGTACAGTTGAATCTAGCCTAAGTCATGGTCCAATCTTTTTCAATTGTTTTCCTGACTTAACTGTAAGTCTAGACGATAAAAATATTCTTGATGTTTTATATTTAAATGTCAAACTCCATGGGTATGATATGAAGGAAGGGTCTATACCCATAACCCTGATCTATAGAGCTCAATATAAGGTTATGAACTCTATTAGGTCCAATTTCCTTAAAACCAATTGTGACAAACGCAGAGAAATAACTTTGTTTCTGACCGACAATAGTAAGGCCAATATTATTGTGCCCAAGACGATTCAGTGGAGTGATATCACACTCCCAGACAAATGGATCTTAGAAAAGGCAACTCCAGCCTTACCTAGGATAACCCCAGAATTTCAAGATTTAATCCAACATCAAACAGGTCAAGTAGACTTAGTCTTCGATAGGAGAAATTCTTTGTCTCTTTCTAGGTCTGTTAGTTCTACTAATGATTTCCAATCAGCCAGGTCTAGGAGATCTCTTTCAGCCTTTAGATCTATCCCTAGATCAATCCATATAAATCAATCCGAACCTTCCCATGAAGGATCAACAATTCACTTACAAGGATTTGAAACCACAACCCCTGTAAGAAATTCATACCAAAAGGATGAAGAAGACCAAAGAACCATCCAATCTCCAACCTACTCCTCCCTTAATGAACCTTATGATATTATTGTAATATCATCTGAGTTTGTTATTGATAAAGAATCTCTCAGAAAAGAGATGAAATCTGAAGAATGGTTTTCTCACAGAGAATGATTCTTTAAACATTATCAAGAATCCAAAAGGAAAGAAATCCAAGAAAAATTCTATTAATTCCTTGATCGTGTCCAATTCAATATTCCATTCTTTGACTGGTTATGCTATTAAACATAAGATAAATTACCCTTTCAAAGACAAGCTTATAGGACGAAAAATTTTAAGTGTCATTACGGAATGGCATTTAAGAGATGGTCAAGTAATCCAATCGGACCTTCCACCCAAAGCACCCTTTGCTCTCACTAGTAAAGACCCAAATAATCCTGTTATGGCTTCTCCTTTCAAAACCTGAGTGGATGAAGGACCCATATATGCTAGAGATATCAAAGATCTCATGGAACAATCCAATTACACCAATAAGTATCTCCAAACCTTAGGAGAAACCGTAGGAGAAATCAAAATAAAAGAGAAACAAAAAGATAAAGCCCCTATTGACTCCTCTAAAGATGATAAGCCATCATCTTCCACTCAAATTGAAAAGCCTTTGTTCAATCATTATAAGATTTCAAAACAACTCAAGAAAAACTTACAAGCTTCCAATCCTAGGAAACAAATCAAGAAGGAAATTGAAGAAGCCAGTGATGAGCTTCTTACCAAGATTATTCAGCAATTAAAACTCTATAAATTAGTTATTCTTGAATTACCTAAAACTCCACCCTCTATAACTTCATCGAATAAAGCTGTCAATATGATAGGACAATCTCCCTCTATTGGTTCTGAAGAAATCAATTCCGATGATGATCAAAAGGTTAACATTAACCTAGTTATAACTGGTCCCAAACTCAATTGGAAAAACCCAACCAAACTCTACTATCCTAGAGCCACTGCTCCTGATCTTCTCTTAGAAGAAGGAAAAAAGTCCAATTTCAAAAGTTTTAGGGCCAACAACGTCTATGAATGGAACATAGATGGTGAAAATGAGTATGGCATAACCAAAATCCTCCAACATATGACCATGGTGGCCACGACATATGAAACTTCCAATGATTGTCCAGAAACTATGATAGTAGAAATACTTGTCGCAGGTTTCTGTGGCCAACTCAAAGGATGGTGGGATAATTATCTCACTGAAGATGAAAAACGTTCAATTCTTAGTGCTATCAAAGTAGATGCTGATGGTACTCCAATCTTAGAAAATGAAGCTAGCATCCCTGATGCTGTGAATACCTTAATTTTTACAATTGCCCAACATTTCATAGGAGATCCCTCTTTAATTAAGGATAGATCTGTTGAATTATTATCCAATCTTAGGTGTAAATCCTTAGGTGACTTTAGATGGTATAAGGATACCTTCTTAACCAGAGTTTACACTAGAGAAGACAGCCAACAAGCCTTCTGGAAAGAAAAGTTTTTAGCTGGCCTTCCCAAATCACTTGGTGACAAAGTCAGAGATAAACTTAGGAGCCAAAACTCCAATTCAGATATTCCTTATGAGCAGTTAAGCTATGGACAGTTAATTGCCATAATCCAAAAGGTTGCTCTCAAAATTTGTCAAGTTGACAAAATCCAGCAACAATTAGCAAAAGAGAAAGCCCAAACCCGTAAGGACTTAGGGACATTTTGTGAACAATTTGGCTTACCCTGTGCTAAGAAGCCCAAATCTAAGCCCAAACCAAAACACCATTATGGTCCTCCCAAACCTCAATATTATAAGAAAAAACGTTTTGATAAAACAAAACCAAAATCTTATGACCAATCTGTCAAGAACAATTATGAGAAACACAATTCTCATACCAAACCTAAAGATAAAATTGTTTGTTATAAATGTGGCAAACTTGGTCACATTAGTAGATATTGTAGGTTAGAGGGAAGAATCAAAGCCTTTAACCTAGACCAAGATGTTGAGGATAAGATTAATAATTTATTGATTGAATCCTCTCAAGAAGATTATTCCTCTGAAGAATCTTCTGATCAATTTTCTGAAAACTTCAATCAAATCCAGGATGATGATTTATGTGAATCATCTAGTCAGGTCAATGTCTTAACTAGGGAGCAAGATCTCCTTTTCGAAGCCATTAATGCTATACCTGATCCTCAAGAAAAAATGAAGTATTTAGAGAAGCTGAAATCTTCTTTATTGACTAAACCTCCCAAGAATCCCTTGGTTACTAACAAATTCAACCTCAAAGATACTTTCAAAAGATTAGAAAAAACTAGTACCAAGTCTGTTACTATCCAAGATCTCCAATTTGAAATCAACAATTTGAAAATTGAGATTAAAGATTTGAAACAAAAACAAACTGAACATCAGTCAATCCTAGATCTTTGGAAAAACAGTTGGGATGATGATAATTCTTCCTCATCCTCTAAGACAGCTCAATCTGAAGCTTCGGTTTCTACAGCTTCTAAGAAAGAAGAAAATCAATTTGACATAGTTGATGATTTTTTAGGATTAATCAATTATGTTAAAATTTAAAAGTTTTTTATAAACATCAAAATTATCATTGATAAATTTGTTCTTGAAACCACAGCTCTATTTGACACAGGAGCTGATTCAAATTGCATCTTAGAAGGATTAATTCCTACTAAGTATTTTGAAAAAACCTCAGAACAACTTAGTACTGTTAATGATTCTAAGTTGGAAGTCAATTACAAATTATCTTCTGCTATAATTGAAAACCAAAATCTAAAGATTGAAACATCTTTTCTTTTAGTCAAAAATTTAAGGAATAAAGTAATTTTGGGAACATCGTTTATCAGATTGCTTTTTCCATATCAAACCACTGAAGATGGGATTATTACTCAACATTTGGGTCAATTTGTTATTTTTAAGTTCTTGAAAAACCCTATCACCAGAAATTTAAACCTAATTTCTTACAAAGAAAATCAAATCAATTTTCTTAAAAAAGAATTTTCTTTTAGGAACATAGAGAATCAATTACAAAGATTTCTAAGATATCTTGATGATGTCTCAGACTTCTTTCCTCAAAGCTTTACAATTATTAATTTATTATCAAAAGAACTGACTTTTATGATGCAGGTCAGAATAGATCAATTCGTTGAGACAATTAAAAATTCAAGAATGAAGTTTGGAAGGTATGAACTTCCAATCCTTCTAGTAGATTCCAATAAAAGTTTTATTCCTCCCAGAGGAATAGATCTTGACCAAATCCAAAAATGTATTCTAGATAACCTTTGGATATCTAGAGATACAAAAGGTAAACTCAACGGTCTAAACTCTCTTGTAGTTTACTTTTCAAAAATTGAGCAAAAACCATTAGGAAAAGCGTTTTCTTGCTACGCTTTGACTAAAGGTCCAAGTCCTGGTTTATATCATAATTTTAAGGATATAAAAAGGCAAATTATAAATTTTGAAGACCCTGTTTTCAAAGGTTTTTACAATTACAATCATGCTTTAAATCATTTGATAAAAAAGGTTGGATCTAATTTCTTTATTGATCCACAATTTCAACAAAAGAATTTTCAAAATCTCAAACTCAAGGATAAGGTCATCGACCTTCCTGAGGAAAATATTCCCTCTTCAAATTATGAGACTGAGTGTGAGTGTTCCGAGAGAATCCAAACACTTGAGATTATCAATCAAACACTGTCAAGTGAGAATGAGTGTCTAACTAAAAGTTTCAACATACTTTTAGAAAAATTCAACAATCTTCAGCTCATAGTAAAGAATTAGGAGATCTTACTTCTAACAATTTTGATAACCTGCAAAAGAAACTTATTCTCCAGACGTCACCAATTATTGGTAACTTAACCATCAAAGTGGATTATGGAGTTAATTTTTTAATCCAAAACAAGATACATGATGCAATTTTTCAAGATTTTGTCAATGCCCAAAATTGTCTTTGGGATATCTTTGAAGGAAATATTCAGGCCCAAGGGATCTATGTTTGTCAACCCATGGGACATGTCAAACTTCCTTCCAATCATCCAAATCAACCAAAAGATGGTGAAGAAAGACATCAAGCCTTTACTGGAATTGTAAAGGCCAGAATCAGTCTTCCGTCTTATTCCCCAATTCAATATCAGAAAAAAGAATATACAATTTGGACTTGGTTAGATTTAGGAATGTTAGATCAGTTTTGGAGTAACGTTTCTGATCATCTAGTTTTTGGTCCAGAAAAACTCTGTTTGTTTGCAGCAATAATCATCCAAAGAGCTGGAAGCGTTACTTTCAACGTTAAGTCATCACTTCCATCCAACAATGGTTTTTTCCCAATACACACAAATCATCATTTTATTGCTAGTACTACCACCTTCATTCCACATCTCAATTGGCCAGTACAAAGCAGAGCATTTATTAATTCTTTCTGGTTAAGAAAAGATTTAATAGCAACAGAATTTCTCCCACCCACAGGATGGACCAATCTGAAGCAAATAGGAGAATCTCTTATTTACAAGTTATGGGCATTTAATCAATGTTTTACAACAGAGATTACTATGCCTTTCCCAAATACCCATTCCTCATTATTTGAAGATCTCAAATATCAAGAATATTTTGAAGAAGACTCAGTTGAAGAAAATGACTTCGATGATGTTGAACTTCACAATCTCCAAAACAGGATGGAGCCATAAAATAAAACGGCGACATACTATCAATTTTCCTATCAATCCAGCTACCAAAAAATGGACTGTCATTCACTTAATGCTACATTGCCAAATAAAAGGTAGCAGTGTTACGTTGCTTTTTCAAAGCATGTCAGCAAAAAAAAATCATCATTACTTTTTATTGTAGCACTTTTTCCGCTTTTTACTATAGTGGAATAGTAGGGCGGAATACTGTAGCGGAATAGTATTTTTCTGATCCTATAAATATGGTGCGTAGGCTTCATTCTTAGGCACTGGTTAAATACTTCAGTTTATTCTACAAGTTCTAGAGAGAGGTTAGTGTGAGATGCTTTGAGCTTTCCTCTTTCTTCCAATTTCTGTTCTTCAATCTTTGTACTCCTATCTTCCTGCTTCAATATATAATCTTTTGTTTTAGTCTTTTATTTTAGTTCCTTCATGCATATTTAATTTTTTACAAGAAAGAGTGCGCCTACCCTTGGCATTTAATTTCTGTCTTGCATCCGCATGAAAGAGTGAGCCTACCCTAGGCATTTACTTTCTATCTTTATTTTTTATTTTTCTTTCTTTAATTTTGTTTATGTGCTGAGCAGTCCGTCTGCTTCCTACTTTCCATTTCCCTTTCCCATTTAGCTCTTGAGTTCTGCTTTTGACCCCCCTCTTGGTATCAGAGCCTGATGGGGAAGTAGGAATGTGATATTAATCATGAATCATATGTTATTTATGCAAGACAGAAATTATGACCCCCTCTTGGTATCAGAGCCTGATGGGAAAGTAGGAATGTGATACTGATCTTGAATTATGTGTTGTTTATCTGAGTTACTCCTTACATATAATCATACTAAAGCCCAAATCTACTGGTAGTACTCACAATATTCTTCTAAAAAATGAAACTTTGTGTTTATTGTTTTATAAAGGGAACGAAAACTTTTAGATCTAATGTTAGTACTCATTTATTGTTCTAAACTGAAAATTGTTTATTAAATTTTTATTAAAAGGAATTAGAATCATTTATGATCTATAGGTAGTACTCTTGGTAATATTATTCTTCACCAAAATGAAAAAGTATGAAAAACTTTCAGAACTAAGTGAGACTGTACGGCGCAAGGAAATAAGTCCCGATGGATAGGGCAGTATAGACCTAATTACTGTGTAGTACTTTGTAGATCTGAAAGAATTTCATGATGCTTTGGTGAAAAATAAGTATTTTAGAGTGGCTTTTGACAGATCTAAATGATGATAATTGTCCTTGGTTTATGAACAATATGATTTGAGGTGACTTTGATTTAGATCTGAAAATATTTTCTTAAGTCCTTATTTTAATAGAAGAATATTATTGAGATAGCTTTTATACAGATCTGAAACAAATATGTATGGTTAAACTTATATGAGTAAATTAAAATATAACTGTTAATTTAAGATTAATATCTATAGTCCTAACGAACCAGGTGATGGTGATGGTACTAATGGGTGAGGAAGGCTTGTCTATTATGTGTATGCTTCGTTCTTTTTTCTCTCGTCTTTCTTTCAAGTCTTCTCAACCCTCATCCTCCTCTCTTTCAAACAATTAAACTCACAATTTTTCCAAAAAGGTCTTCAAAGAAGAAATTCGATTTGAAGATATTAATCAAGATTTAGACAATTGGGATATTCCTAAAATCAAAGATGAAGATCTTTACAAAACAAAAAGTTTTTGGCATAAACAATCTGATTATGTTATTAAAATTGTTGAACAAAAATACAAAATTCAAAATGATGATGAAGAAATTCATCTGCTTTCTGATAAAAGCATCAAAGAACACCTAGCCAAAAATTACAATTATTTACACATAGGAAGTGTACAAGTTAGCATGAAACTCCTTACTAGAGAATCTCTAGATGTCGCAGTTCTTTTCTGCTTAAGGGATAAAAGACACAATTATTTTCAAGACTCTCTCTTAGGTACAGTTGAATCTAGCCTAAGTCATGATCCAATATTTTTCAATTGTTTTCCATACTTAACTGTAAGTCTAGATGATAAAAATATTCTCGTTGTTTTATATTTAAATGTCAAACTCTATGGGTATGATATGAAGGAAGGGTCTATACCCATAACCCTGATCTATAGAGTTCAATATAAGGTTATGAACTGTATTAAGTCCAATTTTCTTAAAACCAATTGTGACAAACGCGGAGAAACAACTTTGTTTCTGACCGATAATAGTAAGGTCAATATTATTGTGCCCAAGACAATTCAGTGGAGTGATATCACACTCCCAGACAAATGGATCTTAGAAAAGGCAACTCCAGCCTTACCTAGGATAAACCCAGAATTTCAAGATTTAATCAAACATCAAACTGGTCAAGTAGACTTAGTCTTCGATAGAAGAAATTCTTTCTCTCTTTCTAGGTCTGTTAGTTCTACTAATGATTTCCAATCAGCCAGGTCTAGGAGATCTCTTTCAGCCATTAGATCTATCCCTAGATCAATCCATATAAATCAATCTAAACCTTCCCAAGAAGGACCAACAATTCACTTACAATGATTTGAAACCACAACCCCTGTAAGAACTTCATATCAGGAGGATGAAGAAGACCAAAGAACCATCCAATCTCCAACCTACTCCTCCCTTAATGAACCTTATGATATTAATGTAATATCATCTGACTTTGTTATTGATAAAGAATCTCTCAGAAAAGAGATGAAATCTGAAGAATGGTTTTCTCACAGAGAATGGTTCTTCAAACATTATCACGGATCCAAAAGGAAAGAAATCCAAGAAAAATTCTATCAATTCCTTGAACGTGTCCAATACAATATTCTATTCTTTGACTGGTTCAATGCTTATGCTATTAAACATAAGATCAATTACCCTTTCAAAAATAAGCTTATAGGACGAAAATTTTTAAGTATCATTTCGGAATGGTATTTAAAAGAGGGACAAGATATCCAATCTGATACTCCTATAACACCACCTTCTAGAAATCAATCTATCAATATGATAAGGCAATCATCTTCTGCTTACCCAGAAGAATTCAACTTAGAAGAGGAAAAGATCCATATTCGTTCCAAAAAAGGAAAAGCTCAAACCCATAAGAATCTAGGTACTCTCTCTGAATCATTTAGTCTACCTAGTATCAAGAAACCAAAACACTATTATGATTCTCCTAAACCTCATTATAGGAAGTTTTGCAATTCCAATAATGAATTAACTAATAAAACTCTTGAGAATTATAACTCTCATCAAAACCTTAAAACTAAAATTACTTGCTACACTTGTGGTAAACCTGGTCACAAGTATAGATATTGTAGGATTGAAAAGAAAATCAAAACCTTTTACCTCAATCAAATTCAAAAAGATATTGATAACTTCTTAACAGAATCTTTTCAAGAAAATATTACTACCAATAATTTTTCTCAAAACAACAATCAAATTCAAGGTGATAATTTATCTGAATCTTCTAATCAGGTTAATGTTCTGACTAAGGAATAAGATCTCCTTTTTGAAGCCATTAACGCCATACCTGATCCTGAAGAAAAAATGAAATATTTTGAAAAATTAAATTCTTCCTTAGTGACTAAACCTTCTAAGAATTCTTTAGTTATTAACACGTTCAATCTCAGGAAGAAATCTAGTACCAAGCCTGTTACAATTCAACATCTCCAATTTGAAATCAGTAATTTAAAAAATGAGATTAAAAATTTGAAGCAAAACCAATCTGAAGTTACGGATTTAACCTCCAAAAAGAATGATAACCCCTTTCAATTCGACATAATTGTTGATTTTCTTGGATTAATCAATTATGTTAAAATTCAACAGTCTTATATCAACATTAGAATCCTCATAGGAGAATTTCTCCTTGAAATTACAGCTCTCTTTGACACTAGAGCTGACTCAAACTGTATCTTAGAAGGGTTAATTCCCACTAAGTATTTTGAAAAAACTTCAGAACAACTTAGTACTGCTAATGGTTCTAAGTTAAAAATTAATTACAAGTTGTCTTCTGCTATAATTGAAAACCAAAGCCTTAGGATAGAAACATCTTTCCTCTTGGTCAAAAATCTTAGGAACAAAGTAATTTTAGGAACACCATTTATTAGATTACTTTTTCCTTATCAAACCACTAAAGATGAGATTATTACTAAACATCTGGGTCAATCTATTATTTTCAAATTTTTGAAAAAACCCATCATCAGAGATCTGAATCCAATTTCCTATAAAGAAAATCAAATCCATTTTCTTAAAGAAGAAATTTCTTTTAGAAATATAGAAAACCAATTACAACATTCTAATACTCAACAAAAAATCAAAAATCTTTTGGAACAAATTCAAACTTCCATTTGTTCGGATTTACCTAATGCTTTTTGAGAAAGGAAACAACACATTGTTGAACTTCCTTATGAAAAAGATTTTCAAGAAAGACAAATTCCAACCAAAGCTAGGCCAATTCAAATGAATGAAGAACTACTTCAATTTTGCCAGAAAGAAATCAAGGATTTATTAGAAAATGGTCTAATTCGCAAAAGTAAAAGTCCTTGGTTTTGTTCTGCTTTTTATGTTAATAAAAAAGCCGAAATTGAACGTGGAACACCTCGCCTTGTTATCAATTACAAACCGCTTAATCAAGCACTTTGCTGGATTAGGTATCCAATCCCCAATAAAAAGACCTTTTAAATAGGTTACACAATGCTGAGATTTTCTCAAAATTTGACATGAAATCTGGATTTTGGCAAATCCAAGTCAAAGAAGAAGATAGGTATAAGACTGCCTTTAATGTTCCCTTTGGTCAGTATGAATGGAAGGTTATGCCATTTGGTTTAAAAAATGCTCCTTCTGAATTCCAAAGAATAATGAATGAGATTTTCAATCCCTATTCTAAATTTGCCATTGTTTATTTTGATGATGTTTTAATATACTCCCAATCTATTGATCAACATTTCAAACATATCAATATTTTTATCTCTGTAATAAAAAGAAATGGGCTTGCTGTTTCTAAAACAAAGATTAATTTGTTTCAGACAAAAATCGGGTTTCTTAGTCATAATATTTATCAAGGGACCATTATTCCTATCAATCGAGCTATTGAGTTTTCTGACAAATTTCCTAATCAAATCATTGATAAAACTCAATTACAAAGATTCCTAGGATGTTTAAATTATGTCTCAGACTTCTTTCCACAGCTTAGCAATTTTATAAAACCTCTTCATGATCGTCTTAAAAAGGATCCTCCTCCTTGGACAAATGTTCATACAGATGTTGTCAAACAAATCAAATCGCAAGTAAAAAATCTTCCATGTCTTTATTTGCCCAATCCTCAAGCCTTTAAAATTGTTGAAACTGATGCCTCTAACATAGGTTATGGTGGCATTCTTAAACAAAGAATTTCTGACAAAGATCAAGTAATTGTCTTTACTTCTAAACATTGGAATCCAGCACAACAAAAATATTCTACTGTTAAAAAGAAGTTTTAGCAATTGTGTTATCTATTTCAAAATTCCAATCTGATTTATTAAATCAAAAAATTTTAGTTCGTGTTGATTGCAAATCTGCAAAAGACATTTTACAAAAAGATGTTAAAAATTTGGCATCAAAACAGATTTTTGCGAAATGGCAAGCAATTTTGAGCATTTTTTATTTTGATATTGAAAATCTTAAAGGCTCAGCAAATGCTCTCCCTAACTGTCTCACTCGTGAATACTTACAAGGAAAAGAATAACATGTCCTCCAGGGTTTCTTCCTCTTGGGGAAGAGGTGGCAGAAGTAGAGGTAAGAATGAATTAAATGCTTTAGCTCTATCTTTTATTTCTAACCAAACTGGGTCTCCTACCCAAAATCAATGTGGATCTTCGATCCAAGCTCAATTAATTGGGTCATCAACCCAAAACCAAACAACCCAGAAAAGTTCAAACCAATCTGCTAAGCAAACCAAACAAGACTATGCCTTCCCAATTCAAACTCTCCTAGCCTTCCAAGAACAAGGCTTGACCAATTTACCCAAAAAGACTTGGGCCAGCATGGCTGAAGAAAACAGTGACCAAGATCTCCCATCTTTGGATCTCATGATCCAAAATCAAAAAACCCAAATAGTCCAAGCAAATCAAACCAATTCAGATTAAATCTGCTAATACTGATGTGACAACCACCCTGAAAATTTAATGGAGCCGCCACCAATATTTAATTTTAGGAAAACATTGGAAAACCTATTTTTTTTTAAAATGATCTGAAAATTAGTCTTCGAACCAAACTTTGAGTCCGGGAGTTAATTACGCATAGAGAAGGTATTAGCACCTCTATAACGCCCATTTAAAATGGTACCATTAATTGTTTGAAAATAATTGTTTGCCAATAAATAATTTATTTCCCAAAGTAATTTAAAAAGAAGACCATAAAGGATATAAGCATATTAACGACATTTTTTATACGCGAAAATATTATAAAATATCAGCTGATGACATATTTATTTAATTGAGATAGTAATCTAAGTAATATTTGATTTTCGTCGTTTCTTTATTTAGGGAAAGAATAAAAAAAAACCAAAAACTCTAACTTGGACTTTTAAGAAATCAGATTAAATTAACTAAACCTATTCTACATATTTCCTTCTGAAAAATATAATCTTTTTGTTGACAATTAGCAAATAAAAACAAGAGGCTTGATTACCTTAGTTACCCAAAAAAATTTGGTTTTTATTTCATAACAATTGTTTTTTTGGGACATACACTTTGCTCTTATATCCAGATTTATACCTTATTACAAATATAACACTTAAATCCGATTTACACTATATTTACTTATTTATTTAATTAATTAAATGTAAATAAAATAAACAGAAACTTCTCTTTTTTGCTTATATGCCACTTTTATCAGGATATTTGCTATTTGGCCCTTAACCTGGATTTGACCCCTTTGAAAGGCCAAATCCCGTAACCCTAACTTGTGCAATTTACAGAACGCAGGAGACAGACAAGAGATTGAATCAATGGTAACCAACAATCAGCATGCACATTTTAATATATATCACAGGTTCAGATTGAATAAGAACAACCAAACAAAATACATACACGGGATACTGAATGTTACAGAGAAGAGGAAGAAGAGAAGAAAAGAAAAAAAACTTGAACTTCTCAGCTCCTAATCCACAAAGGAGACAAAATTCAGAATCTTAAAACTCTAATAGTGTTTTAAAAAAAGGAAAATTTTCAGGAAAGAAAAGAAGTTTCTTAGTCTCTCCTCTCTTACGTCCTAATTCTGCTTCTCTGAGAATCCTCCAGTTATTTCCTCTCCCTCCCTCTTTTGCGTCACGTTCGTGAGGTCTTTATATAGACTCCAATCCTCTTTCAAATACCTACAAAGAAAATTAGAGGGCATCCATCAGTAATAAAAACAAATTTAATCTTTAATAGAAAAGATATGTAAAAAAGGAAAGAGTTGGAAAAGACTCCCTTTGAATCGGATCCGGTTTTCATTTGGGAGTGATTTGGAAGATTTAATGGAGGAGAGACAAAAAGGGAAAAAGGTCGAGAGAGAAGGGACTGTGGCGGCTTAGGGTTTGCGAGAAGTGGCTGATTAGGGTTTGGTGGAGTGGAGGAAGAAGGAAAAGATGGAGGGCACCGCGGCTTGGTGGAGCGGAATTAGGGTTTGGTTTGAGGGAGTGAAGGATGGAAAGGTTGAAAGGGGAAGGAGGACGTGGGTGAAAGCGTGCGTGTGTGTATTAGGGCTTTTAGGGTTGGGGTTGATGAGAGGGAAATTAGGGTGAAGAGGAGATCGGATGAAGAAAATAGAGACAGAAGGGAATTTGAGAGAGGGGCGAGAATCAAGGAAGTGGAGCGTCGCGGCTAGGATGAAGGAACTAGGGTTTGGAGAGAAGGAAGAAGAAACTGAGGAGAAGGAGGAATGATAGGAGAAGGAAAGGGAAGGAGAGGGAGAGAGGCCGAGAATGGTGGAGGAGAAAGAGGAGGATGAGAGAAGTGGAGGAAGTCTGGGGCGGGAGCGCCGCGTGAGGCGAGGAAGGAGATTAGGTTGAAGAAATGAGGAGATTAGGTTTTTGATGGTTTTAGGGTTATGAGTTTGGGCTGGAGTTGGTGATGGGCTCGCTCTGCGTGGTTAGAAGCCAAAGGGGGTGTGCGAATGGAAAGAAAAAATGGTGCAAGAAGCAGGGAGGCATGCAGAGGATGCGCAGGGGTGTTGGAAGAAAAAAAGGGTGGTGTGCGAAGGAATGGGTATGGCTGGGCTGCGTGTGTTGTTGGGTTGGGCCACCAGCCTGTCCGCTGCTATTTGCACCACCCAGATTTACCTTTTGCACACCCCTTCTCAAATAAAAATCCTTTTTTTTCTTTTATTCATTCTTTTCTTTTCTTTATTCATTTTTTTTTCTTCTTTTTTATTAGGAGACCAAAAAACAAAAAGTTAAAAATAAAATAAATAAAATAAAATAAAATAAAAGGCCAGACAAAATTAGGGTACTACAGCTGCCCCTCCTTAATTACATTTTACTCGAAGGTCTTCGTGCATTCATTGTAAAAGGTAATTAAGGATAAAGGACTCTAATTTTGTCTAGAACGAAATTGTTTGAGGATGCGAGATTGGCTCCCGACTTTGCTTTGGGGTTATAGGTTTGATTCCCAGTGAATTCCCGGTAAGGCATAGGTTTGGCTCTTACAGAATTGATGAGAGATTCTAGGTTTGATTCCTAGTGAATTCTCGGTAAGGCATAGGTCTGATTCCTAACTCTTATAAAATTAGTGAGAGATTCTAGGTCCGATTCCTAGTGAATTCCTGGTAAGGCGTAGGTTTGGTTCCTAACTCTTACAAAATTGGTGAAAGATTCTAGGTTCGATTCCTAGTGAATTCGCAGTAAGGCATAGGTCTGATTCCTAGCCCTTACAAAATGGATTAACTTCCCTATTTGGGGAAAGCTTGGGGTGCGAGTTTCTTTGTCGCTCGACACAAGTTTGGGTCAGATTCCCAACAAGGGTAAGTCAGGTTCTTAACTCTTGCTAAAAGGTACAGATTGGCTAACCTATTTAAGGAAGGTCCGATATATGAGCTTTTATGTGACTCAATATGGGTCCGGGTCAGATTCCCGGCAAGATGTAGGTCAGAATCCTAACTCTTGCTAAAGTATGGACTGGTTTTCCTATTGCAGGTGAACGTCCAGTGCACGAGCTTCTCCATCACTCGAAACAGTTCGGGTCAGATTCCTGACAAGGTATAGGTCAGATTCCTAACTCTTGTTAAAAGGTGTGGATTGATTTCCATAATTAAGGAAGATTCGAGACGCGGGTCAGGTTCCCGACTAAAAGCTTGGGTCAGATTCCCAAGGTGATGAGTCAGATTCCCAGCAAGGTGTAGGACAGGTTCCTAACTCTCGCTAAAGGTGTGGATCGACTTCCATGATTGAGGAAGATCCAAGACGCGGGTTAGGTTCCCGACTAAAGGCTTGGGTCAGATTCCCAGCAAGGTGTAGGACGGGTTCCTAACTCTTGCTAATAAGTGTGGATCAGTTTCCATAATTGAGGAAGATCCGAGACGCGGGTCAGGTTCCCTTTGAGTCAAATTCCCAATGTGGTGGGTCAGATTCCCAGCAAGGTATAGGACAGGTTCCTAACTCATGCTAATAGATTGAATAGGCTGAGTACTAGCTCTTACTGAGTAACATCAGACCAACTGTATGTAATATTTGAGAGTGTGGGTCAATGGACCCAAAAACTTTGATGGTCATGCAGGATGCAATGAATGGTATTCCATGCATGAAATGAAATTTTTATTTTTTTAGAGAAATGATTCTGAAGGTGGGTCTGGGGCCCAGAAGTATTGATGATCATGCCAGATGCAATGAATGATATGCTATGCATGAATGTTGTTTTGTTTTTAGAGAAATAATTTTGAAGGTGGGTCTGAGGCCCAGAAGTATTGATGATCATGCCAGATGCAATGAATGATATGCTATGCATGAATGTTGTTTTGTTTTTAGAGAAATAATTTTGAAGGTGGGTCTGAGGCCCAAAAGTATTGATGTTCATGCCAGATGCAATGAATGATATGCTATGCGCGAGAGTTATTTTGCTTTGGAAGATTTTTTGATTTCCCTGAATTCCTTTTGAGGACACTGCCCCTATACTCGTGGGATGATAACTTTCTGTCGGATTGCTTGTCCGAATGGTTGACTTTGTACTGCACCAAGTTTGCATATTTGCCCCTTGATAGATCATTTTATGGATCCTCAAATTTTCAGCTTCATGCTTTGAATGCTCTTGGGAGGATTAGATTGACAACTTTGATCCCTAGAGACTTTTCAGTGCCCCTTTGGCCTTCGTCCAGCCACGTGAGGAAGGATCTATGTAGAGACGCGGATCACCTTGTGTAGTTTTGAAACTGGAATGAAATCCTGAATGCGAAACTTGTAGACGATGGGCTCAGCTTTTGCCCCCAGCTTCTCAGTTTATGTTTAGATCTGCGAGGTCCAATCTGGATTGACATATTTGTAAATTTGACCCTAACTTTTGCCTAGGCTGCTCTTTGTGAGTTTTCAACCTAGCGGGTCGCTCTAACTTCTGCCTAGACCGCCCTTTTGGGTTTTCAGCCTAGCGAGCATTTTATTTTATATTCCTTTTTTTTAGGTAAAGCAACTACACTGAGGAGTTTATATGGATCTCCTCTTTCAAAAATCAAGTTTTGAGAAAATATGAGCAATTTGACTTTGATCAGAATGGACTTTATTAGGGTTGTAACGTGGCCAGGGGTCAAAGGCTATGAAAGAAAAGATATTTCAGGCTCAAAAAGTATTTAAGGGTTTATGAAAACAAGGATCTTTAGTGCCAAGATGCACTTTGGTGATTGCTAGCACCAATTGTCTTGTTTTGCTTTTGCATTTTTATTCTTTTTCTTTGCAAACGTCTTGATATGTTGCATTTGATATTTGCTTGCATGTTTTTTTTTTACAGACAAAATTTAATGGACTATTGTGCTAGCCTTCAATATATGGGTGATCCTTGTTTAGGGTATTTGAAAGAAATTTTTTTTTTTAGGCTCAAAAGGGGTAGCAAGGGATAAATATTTTTTATATTTTTCGATAGAGAAAAACGGCCAAACTTCATCTCAAAACCTTATTGCTCAAATTTTCACAAAAATTAATTTTTGATTATTGTGCATTTGCTTTACCATTTTATTCTATGAGCTAAATTGAAAAATTCAAATTGCAGTTTTATTGATGAACTGAAAAGATAAGAACATAATGAGCCCTTTACAAGATACGCCTCAGGGCTTCGGGCAAAGCATAAGAACAAATGGAGGTTGCTTAAACAGGGCTATTCCTTGAAGTTTTACCACTTGGTGTTGATCAGAGCCCCACAATTCTCAATGGAGTGGCCCATTGCCCCCACTTGACATGTTGTGATGAGCAATGTTTGTATCTTCTTCCATCTCTTGGCTCATACTGCGCGATGGTTGTTGAATGTTGAGGTTGCCAATCCTTCTGCTTATTATCCCTGCTTCCACTCTTTCCCCGACAACAACTAGATCTGAGAAGCTTGAAGAGACGTTTCCCATCATCAGATCATAGAAGGGTTGTTGAAGTGTGTCAGTGAACATGGTAACCATCTCTTTCTCAGATGGCGGAGGTTCAACTTGGGTAGCAATTCCTCTCCATCTTTGGGCATACTCTTTGAAGCCTTCATTGCCCCCTTTTACCATGGTTTGCAACTGGGAGCGGCCAGGAGCCATGTCCATATTGTACTTATACTGTTTGATGAAAGCTTTGGCCAAATCATTCCAGGAGTTGATTTTGCCCCGCTCTAACTACATATACCAGCGTAGGGATGCCCCGGTAAGACTCTCTTGGAAGAAGTGGATTAGGAGCTTATCATTACTAGAGCATGAGGCCATCTTCCGGAAGTACATGATGAGGTGGCTTTTTGGACAAGTTAAGCCTTCATACTTGACGAACTCAGGAACTTTGAATTTTGGGGGAATTACCACGTCAAGGACCAAACATACTTCTGAAGCTCTGAACCCAATATGATTTGCCCCTTCAATTGCTTTCAGCCTATTTTCCACAATTTGGAGTCTCTCCTGATCTAGAGGGTCTCCTGATGGGCCATTGGAAGCCTCTCAATATTCATTAGCGCTGGTGGAATGGTTCTCATCAATGGTCAATTTTGGATCCAAGTTCTGCAGAAGGTCAAATATCTTGTCCATCTTACCATTGATTTGGTCGAGTTCTTCTCTCATCGCTTGCTGATTCTGTTCCAACAAATCCATGAGTCTAGATTGGGCTCGAGTCCGGTAGGGGTGCAGGAAAAGCTTATGTGTATCTATTTTCTGTAGAGGGGGAAAAATGAGTTATGTTATGAAGATGTCATGATTATGCATGTCATGAATGTTTTTTTTTTATGTACATTTTATGCAAAATAATATGATGGATAATGGTGAAACATTTTTATTTATTTTTTTTCTATAAAAATAAAATGAATGCAAGGATAATGAGAAACATCGTTAAAAAAAGGAGAAAATGTCATTTGTTTTTTTTGAAAATTTATTTTTTTTGAGGGAAAAAGAATGAGAAGGGAAAATATTTTTTGAAACTGTGTTTTTTTTTTGCAAAGAAGAATAACAAATAATATTTTTTAGAGAAAAATATCATTTATTACCTTTCACAATTTTTGTAATGTGAATGAAAAATAAATGGATGAAGAAAAAACGGGCAGAGTGTGCCCCTTGTGATGTAGGCCGATATTTCCTAAGATCTTAGGTCATACGACTTTTGTCACGTGGAAAATGGGATAAGGTACGCTCCTTTTGTGATATGGGCCGGTAGTTCCTTAGAATGGGTCTATGGTCCACATAAGTGTCTTACCATGGGTGGCTTCAGGATACTAATCTAAAAAGGTTCCTAGAGCCAAGGGTCCCATTTTCGAATATTACCGCCGATAATAGGTAAACTATTAAAGAGAGTTTTTTCTCGAATAGGGCCAAACTCTAAGTGAGGCCTTCGTAAGGACCCAACTGGTCGTACGTCCAGCAGGTGCTCACTACACAGCCTCTCCTAACTTAAAGTTTTTTTCTCTTTCAAACCCGGGTATAGGGTTCCACTCGTAGTGTGCAAAACGTGTTAAGTGAAGTGTGTGAAGGAGCAATTACCTAAAATACTACCAGCTGCAAAACAAATCAAAACATGATATATACAAATGTCTTTTACCATAGGGTTCAAATATACAAATATATGAGCAAAATATGTATAATGAATAAATAGGAATAAAAAAAAATAAAAATAAAAGGGAAATAAATCATGTAAGGCAAAAAAATCAATACAAACAATTTTAAGGCCTAACTCTTTAAAGTCCCCAGTGGAGTTGCCAGCTATGACAACCACCCTAAAAATTTAATGGAGCCGCTACCAATATTTAATTTTAGGAAAACATTGGAAAACCTATTTTTTTTAAATGATCTGAAAATTAGTCTTCGAACCAAACTTTGAGTCCGGGAGTTAATTACGCATAGAGAAGGTATTAGCACCTCTATAACGCCCATTTAAAATGATACCCTTAATTGTTTGAAAATAATTGTTTGCCAATAAATAATTTATTTCCCAAAGTATTTTAAAGAGAAGACCATAAAGGATATAAGCACATTAACGACATTTTCTATACGCATAAATATTATAAAATATCAGCTGATGACGTATTTATTTAATTGAGATAGTAATCTAAGCAATATTTGATTTTCGTCGTTTCTTTATTTAGGGAAAGAATAAAAAAAACCTAAAACTCTAACTTGGACTTTTAAGAAATCAGATTAAATTAACTAAACCTATTCTACATATTTCCTTCTGAAAAATATAATCTTTTTGTTGACAATTAGCAAATAAAAACAAGAGGCTTGATTACCTTAGTTACCCAAAAAAATCTGGTTTTTATTTCATAACAATTGTTTTTTTGGGACATACACTTTGCTCTTATATCCAGATTTATACCTTATTACAAATATAACACTTAAATCCGATTTACACTATATTTACTTATTTATTTAATTAATTAAATGTAAATAAAATAAACAGAAACTTCTCTTTTTTGCTTATATGCCACTTTTATCAGGATATTTGCTATTTGGCCCTTAACCTGGATTTGACCCATTTGAAAGGCCAAATCCCGTAACCCTAACTTGTGCAATTTACAGAACGCAGGAGACAGACAAGAGATTGAATCAATGGTAACCAACAATCAGCATGCACATTTTAATATATATCACAGGTTCAGATTGAATAAGAACAACCAAACAAAATATATACACGGGATACTGAATGTTACAGAGAAGAGGAAGAAGAGAAGAAAAGAAAAAAAAAACCTGAACTTCTCAGCTCCTAATCCACAAAGGAGACAAAATTCAGAATCTTAAAACTCTAATAGTGTTTTAAAAAAAGGAAAATTTTCTGGAAAGAAAAGAAGTTTCTTAGTCTCTCCTCTCTTACGTCCTGATTCTGCTTCTATGAGAATCCTCCAGTTAATTCCTCTCCCTCCCTCATTTGCGTCACGTTCGTGAGGTCTTTATATAGATTCCAATCCTCTTTCAAATACCTACAAAGAAAATCAGAGGGCATCCATCAATAATAAAAACAAATTTAATCTTTAATAGAAAAGATATGTAAAAAAGGAAAGAGTTGGAAAAGACTCCCTTTGAATCGAATCTGGTTTTGATTGGGAGTGATTTGGAAGATTTAATGGAGGAGAGACAAAAAGGGAAAGAGGTCGAGAGAGAAGGGACTGTGGCGGCTTAGGGTTTGCAAGAAGTGGCTGATTAGGGTTTGGTGGAGTGGAGGAGGAAGGAAAAGATGGAGGGCACCGCGGCTTGGTGGAGCGAAATTAGGGTTTGGTTTGAGGGAGTGAAGGATGGAAAGGTTGAAAGGGGAAGGAGGACATGGGTGAAAGCGTGCGTGTGTGTATTAGGGCTTTTAGGGTTGGGGTTGATGAGAGGGAAATTAGGGTGAAGAGGAGATCAGATGAAGAAAAGAGAGACAGAAGGGAATTTGAGAGAGGGGCGAAAATCAAGGAGGTGGAGCGTCGCGGCTAGGATGAAAGAACTAGGGTTTGGAGAGAAGGAAGAAGAAAGTGAGGAGAAGGAGGAATGATAGGAGAAGGAAAGGGAAGGAGGGGGAGAGAAGCCGAGAGTGGTGGAGGAGAAAGAGGAGGATGAGAGAAGTGGAGGAAGTCTGGGGCGGGAGCGCCGCGTGAGGCGAGGAAGGAGATTAGGTTGAAGAAATGAGGAGATTAGGTTTTTGATGGTTTTAGGGTTATGAGTTTGGGCTGGAGTTGGTGATGGGCTCGCTCTGCGTGGTTAGAAGCCAAAGGGGGTGTGCGAATGGAAAGAAAAAAGGGTGCAAGAAGCAGGGAGGCATGCAGAGGATGCGCAGGGGTGTTGGAAGAAAAAAAAGGGTGGTGTGCGAAGGAATGGGTATGGCTGGGCTGCGTGTGTTGTTGGGTTGGGCCACCAGCCTGTTCGCTGCTATTTGCACCACCCAGATTTACCTTTTGCACACCCCTTCTCAAATAAAAATCCTTTTTTTTCTTTTATTCATTCTTTTCTTTTCTTTATTCATTTTTTTTTCTTTTTTATTAGGAGACCAAAAAACAAAAAGTTAAAAATAAATAATAAAATAAAATAAAATAAAAGGCCAGACAAAATTAGGGTACTACAACTGCCAAAACTCAATACACCCCAAAACCCAAATTCTATCCAGTTGTAAGATTAGAACCTGAATACTGGGATAAAAATCCAAACAAAATTCCATCCAAGATATTTCCTCCTAGGTTCCATTTCATTCCTATGGTCCATAATAAAACACAATTGTTCTTTGAAAAAATTCTCATGGACTCTGATTCTGTAGCTATCAAACACTACAAAGATCCAAGAGATGAGTCAATTACCACCCATTCTACCCTTCAAATCCGAAAATTTATCACACCTTCAGCTTGGGTACAGAATCCTAACAAACCCAAAAAAATTTCGGACTTTTATGATCCAATTGGTTACACTTACTGGGATTATGTTAAGGCTTGGGATTTCATGATCCTAGGTTTACAAAATAATTCATTCAAACATTCCTGGTTAATTTATTTTAAGACAAGAAACAAGTACTCTTTTCCGAATTGGTTCCTCCAATGGTGGGATTTCTTTGGCCCAATACCTGATATCCTTCCTACTGAAGTTCAAGAAGGATTCCAATTATTTGACAAAAAATTTACCAATGAGTTTGATAATCTGTCAATTTTATTAAACTTTTTCCTCTAATGCTCTTTGTCGTGGATATTTTCCTGGCAATACAAGTTTGTGAATAGTTCAATCCCAGAAACTATGGCACTACTCCAAAAATAAGCCTTTGTCAAATGTTGGTCCAGCTTTGATGGATCAAAAGCATCTCAAGACAATGTAAAAATTTGGTTTAAAAATAATCCAAAATTTTTAAAGTTTGCAGAACTAAGCACATGTCTTCTTCTCAATCAAAAGGCGCATATTGCAGCAGCACTTGCTGCCTCATCATCATAAGAAGATGGTTTACACAACCTTCAAAATATTGTTCAACTTTTACAAAAACAATCCTCAGACCAAGAAAAGGCTAACAAGACCTACCACCATCTTCATCTAATCAACCAAAAAAGAAGGGAAAGAAAAAGAAACAAGTTATTCCCTCCTCTTCTAAATCATCTACAGAAGACCCGTTTTACAAGAATGAAGACGACTGTTTTGGAATCTACTCTCCAGTCAATTTTGATGAATAGAAGTCTGTCGAAAATTAATCATGAAGTCAAAAGATTCAAATTTTCAATTATTGTAACTTTACTATTCGGTACTGTAGCATTTTCACTTTTACTATAGCCAATAGTTCAATTTGATTCCAGTAACCTACCGGAACTGTTCAATTTTTAATTCTATAAATATGGTGCTTAGGTTTCACTGTTAGGCACCGGTTAAATACTTCAGTTTATTCTACAAGTTCTAGAGAGAGGTTAGTGTGAGATGCTATGAGCTTTCCTCTTTCTTCCAATTTCTGTTCTTCAATCTTTGTACTCCTATCTTCCTACTTCAATATATAATCTTTTGTTTTAGTCTTTTATTTTAGTTCCTTCATGCATTTTTAATTTTTTGCAAGAAAGAGTGCGCTTACCCTTGGCATTTAATTTCTGTCTTGCATCCGCAAGAAAGAGTGAGCCTACCCTAGGCATTTACTTTCTGTCTTTATTTTTTATTTTTCTTTCTTTAACTTTGTTTATGTGCTGAGCAGTCCGTCTGCTTTTTACTTTCCATTTCCCTTTCCCATTTAGCTCTTTCGTTCTGCTTCCGACCCCTCTTACTTTCTGTCTTTATTTTTTATTTTTCTTTCTTTAATTTTGTTTATGTACTGAGCAGTCCGTCTACTTCCTACTTTCCATTTCCCTTTCCCATTTAGCTCTTTCGTTCTGTTTTCGACCCCCTCTTGGTATCAAAGCCTGATGGGGAAATAGGAATGTGATATTGATCTTGAATTATGTGTCGTTTATCTGAGTTACTCCTTACGTATAATCATACTAAAGCCCAGTTCTGCTGGTAGTACTCATAATATTCTTCTAAAAAATGAAACTTTGTGTTTATTGTTTTATAAAAGGAACGAAAACTTTTAGATCTAATGTTGGTACTCATTTATTGTTCTAAACTGAAAATTGTTTATTAAATTTTTATTAAAAGGAATTAGAATTATTTATGATTTGTAGGTAGTACTCTTGGTAATATTATTCTTCACCAAAATGAAAAAGTATGAAAAACTTTCAAAACTAAGTGAGACTGTACGACGCAAGGCAGTAAGTCCCGACGGATAGGGCAGTAAGTCCCGACGGATAGGGTAGTATAGCCCTAATTACTGTGCAATGCTTTGTAGATCTGAAAGAATTTCATGATGCTTTGGTGAAAAATAAGTATTTTAGAGTGGCTTTTGACAGATCTAAATGATGATAATTATCCTTGGTTTTTGAACAATATGATTTGAGGTGACTTGGATTTATATCTGAAAATATTTTCTTAAGTCATTATTTTAATAGAAGAAGATTATTGAGATAGCTTTTATACAGATCTGGAACAAATATGTATGATTAAACTTATATGAGTAAATTAGAATATAACTGTTAATTCAAGATTAATATCTATAGTCCTAACGAACCAGGTGATGGTGATGGTACTAATGGGTGAGGAAGGCTTGTCTATTATGAGTATGCTTCGTTCTTTTTCCTGTCGTCTTTCTTTCAAGTATTCTCAACCCTCGTCCTCCTCTCTTTCTGATAATCAAACTCAATCTTTTTCCAAAAAAGTCTTCAAAGAAGAAATTCGATTTGAAGATATCAATCAAGATTTAGACAATTGGGATATTACTAAAATTAAAGATGAAGATCTTTACAAAACAAAAAGTAGTTTTTGGCATAAACAATCTGATTATGTTATTAAAACTGTTGAACAAAAGTACGAAATCCAACAAGATGATGAAGAAATTCATCTGCTTTCTGATAAAAGTATCAAAGAACACCAAGCCAAAAATTACAATTATTTACACATAGAAAGTGTACAAGTTGGTATGAAACCCCTTACTAGAGAATCTCTAGATGTCGCAGTTCTTTTCTGCTTAAGGGATAAAAGACATAATCGTTTTCAAGACTCTCTCTTAGGTACAATTTAATCTAGCCTAAGTCATGGTCCAATATTCTTCAATTGCTTTCCGGATTTAACAGTAAGTCTGGATGACAAAAATATTCTCGATGTTTTGTATTTAAATGTCAAACTACATGGGTATGATATGAAGGAAGAATCTATACCTATTACCCTGATCTATAGAGTTCAATATCAAAAAAAAAGAATATACAATTTGGACTTGGTTAGATTTAGGAATAACTAATTTGTAGAGTTTTAATTGCTGATTAATCTTGGTAAGAAGCTCATCACTGGCTTCTTCAATTTCCTTCTTGATTTGTTTCCTAGGATTGGAAGCTTGTAAGTTTTTCTTGAGTTGTTTTGAAATCTTATAAGGATTGAACAAAGGCTTTTCAATTTGAGTGGAAGATGATGGCTTATCATCTTTAGAGGAGTCAATAGGGGCTTTATCTTTTTGTTTCTCTTTTCATTTGATTTCTCCGACGGTTTCTCCTAAGGTTTGGAGATACTTATTGGTGTAATTGGATTGTTCCATGAGATCTTTGATATCTCTGGCATATATGGGTCCTTCATCCACTCTGGTTTTGAAAGGAGAAGCCATAACAGGATTGTTTGGGTCTTTACTAGTGAGAGCAAAGGGTGCTTTTGGATTACTTGACCATCTCTTAAATGCCATTCCGTAATGACACTTAAAAATTTTTGTCCTATAAGCTTGTCTTTGAAATGGTAATTTATCTTATGTTTAATAGCATAAGCATTGAACCAGTCAAAGAATGGAATATTGAATTGGACACGTTCAAGGAATTGATAGAATTTTTCTTGGATTTCTTTCCTTTTGGATTCTTGATAATGTTTAAAGAACCATTCTCTGTGAGAAGACCATTCTTCAGATTTCATCTCTTTTCTGAGAGATTCTTTATCAATAATAAACTTAGATGATATTACATTAATATCATAAGGTTCATTAAGGGAGGAGTAAGTTGGAGATTGGATGGTTCTTTGGTCTTCTTCATCCTTTTGGTATGAAGTTCTTACAGAGATTGTGGTTTCAAATCCTTGTAAGTGAATTATTGATCTTTCATGGGAAGGTTCTGATTGATTCATATGGATGGATCTAGGAATAGATCTAGAGGCTGAAAAAGATCTCCTAGACCTGGCTGATTGAAAATTATTAGTGGAACTAACAGACCTAGAAAGAGAGAAAGAATTTCTCCTATCGAAGATTAAGTCTGCTTGACCTGTTTGATGTTGGATTAAATCTTGAAATTCTGGGGTTATCCTAGGTAAGGCTGGAGTTGCCTTTTCTAAGATCCATTTGTCCGGGAGTGTGATATCACTCCACTGAATTGTCTTAGGCACAATAATATTGGCCTTACTATTGTCAGTCAGAAACAAAGTTGTTTCTCCGCGTTTGTCACAATTGGTTTTAAGGAAATTGGACCTAATGGAGTTCATAACCTTATATTGAACTCTATAGATCAGGGTAATAGGTATAGATCATTCCTTCATATCATACCCATAGTTTGACATTTAAATACAAAACATCGAGTATTTTTGTCACCTAGACTTACTGTTAAATCCGGAAAGCAATTGAATAATATTGGACCATGACTTAGGCTAGTTTCAACTGTACCTAAGAGAGAGTCTTGAAAACGATTATGTCTTTTATCCCTTAAGCAGAAAAGAACTGCGAAATCTAGAGATTCTCTAGTAAGGGGTTTCATACCAACTTGTACACTTCTTATGTGTAAATAATTGTAATTTTTAGCTTGGTGTTCTTTGATACTTTTATCAGAAAGCAGATGAATTTCTTCATCATCTTGTTGGATTTTGTACTTTTGTTCAACAGTTTTAATAACATAATCAGATTGTTTATGCCAAAAACTACCTTTTGTTTTGTAAAGATCTTCATCTTTAATTTTAGGAATATCCCAATTGTCTAAATCTTGATTGATATCTTCAAATCGAATTTCTTCTTTGAAGACTTTTTTGGAAAATGATTGAGTTTGATTATCAGAAAGAGATGAGGATGAGGGTTGAGAAGACTTGAAAGAAAGACAAGAGGAAAAAAAACGTAGCATACTGATAATAGACAAGCCTTTCTCACCCATTAGTACCATCACCATCACCTGGTTTGTTAGGACTATAGATATTAATCTTGAATTAACAGTTATATTCTAATTTACTCATATAAGTTTAATCATACATATTTGTTCCAAATCTGTATAAAAGCTATCTCAATAATCTTCTTCTATTAAAATAAGGACTTAAGAAAATATTTTCAGATCTAAATCCAAGTCACCTCAAATCATATTGTTCAAAAACCAAAGACAATTATCATCATTTAGATCTGTCAAAAGTCACTCTAAAATACTTATTTTTTACTAAAGATCATGAAATTCTTTCAGATCTACAAAGCACTGCACAGTAATTAGGTCTATACTGCCATATCTGTCGGGACTTACTGCCTTGCGTTGTACAGTCTCACTTAGTTCTGAAAGTTTTTCATACTTTTTCATTTTGATAAAGAATAATATTACCAAGAGTACTACCTACAGATCATAAATGATTCTAATTCCTTTTAATAAAAATTTAATAAACAATTTTCAGTTTAGAACAATAAATGAGTACTAACATTAGATCTAAAAGTTTTCGTTCCTTTTATAAAACAATAAACACAAAGTTTCATTTTTTAGAAGAATATTATGAGTACTACCAGCAGATCTGGACTTTAGTATGATTATACGTAAGGAGTAACTCGGATTAACAACACATAATTCAAGATCAATATCACATTCATACTTCACCATCAGGCTCTGATACCAAGAGGGGGTCGTAGGCATAAATAACACATAATTTATGTCTTGCAAAGATCAATGAAAATAAGATCAAAAGGAATCAAAAGATAAAAGACCAAAATGAGCCAAAATAAATTATGAAAATAAGATAAATGACAAAAATGAATTATGAAAATAAGATAACGATCTAAAACGAATTCTGAAAATGGAGTTGAATTCGATCGTCGTTAGATTTAATGAGGTTGACGTAAATGACTACTTTGGATAATGTTTGAAAGATAAAAGATCAAAATAAATCTTTTAAAAAATAAATGACCAAAATAATTTTTGAGTAAAAAATAAAAGATCAAAATCATATTTTAGAAAAGTGGACATGCACCGTCAATGTAAAATTTACACTGACATCTAATAAGAGCTCACTATTGTCCAGTTATTTTTAAATTTTTTAAAATATATTTATTAGAGTGGAGTAACATGATAAAATAATAAACTCTTATTAATTGTCAGTGTAAAACTGATTTACACCGACGGTGGTAGATGCTCATTAAACTCATTCTATTTTAACCAAGGTTTTAAAAACCGGACCGGACCGGCCGGTTGAACCGGTTGAACCGGGAACCGGGCCATGGTCCGGTCCGATTCACCCTTAAAAACGGTTAGGAGAACCGGGGTTACGTTGAAGAAGCAGGTTAAGAACCGGACCGGGTAAAACCGTAAAAAACCGGGTTTTGCGAACCGGCGGTTCGCAAATTTATTTTTACATTTTATATTTTAACTGCTTTTTTTTCCTGCCATTTCTTCTCAAACTCGACTACCGCGCCATTTTTCATATTTTGTGTTATTGAACGTAATAGTTATGTCATATTTGAGATGGATGAATGTGTGATTTTTGTTATATGTCGACTTATTAAGAAAATATTAAGTGAAGTATAATTTTTATGATGTAAAGTTATGAATATCAGTTTATTTTTTGTTTATTATTTATTTATATATTGTATTAAATATTTTTTTAATAATATTTAATCGAACCCTGTTCGACTGCCTAACCCCTCGAACCCAAAAAACGAACCTGCGCTTTCCGGTTCAATACCCGGTCCGGTTTTTAATACCTTGATTTTAACTATCAAATTTGTTTTTCCTTGCATATCAAAAGAAATTATATAAAGTACTTTATTAAATTGTAAAACGGATTAAAAGTTAAAACGGCGTGTAGACATACTTTTGAGTGCAAGATGCTTTCAACAAAAGATAATTCTTAAATTAAGGAGATAAAAAATAAAAATGATTAGATCGGTTAAAGCATTAAACAGTTGCTCTCGTTGAGAGTTGAACTCAAGACCTCCCGCTTACTAAACGGGTGCTCTAACCAACTGAGCTACGAGAGCTTGATGTAAAACACTCCCTCCGTAATGATGTTGACACATGTAACACATCGGGAAGCATCATACCTGCGCCGCGTAAAACTGACTGTGTGACCGGAAAAGGTAGTTAAGAAAGGGCATTTTTGGGAATTAAACACCAGCCACATGGCCATTTCTTTCTCCGTGCAATGCATAGACAACACTGCACCTCGCTTCATAAAAGACACAGAAGAGGACACACGGACCACACACACACACTCTTGCCGGCAGACTCTCTCTCTCTCTCTCTGTTGATCTCTCTCGCTTCTCTTTCGTTTTAGGGTTCCCTCTCGATTTCACTCACGAAATGGACTCCGATTCATGGATCTCTTCTCGTCTCTCAACCTCTTCACGCCGCTACCTTTCTCGATCCGGTCAGCATATTACCCGTTTTATTTATTATTTGTTAAGATAATTTTATTTCTTCGATTGAGATTATACAATGATGATCCGTGATGAACGAATTTGATTTTCTTGCAGATCTGTATCTCGACGGACACGACGACGCCGAACCCGGCGGCGATGATTTTAGGGCGGAATTCCTCTGTCCTTTCTGCGCCGAAGATTACGACGTCGTTTCTCTCTGTTGCCACATTGACGAGGAACATCCTCTCCAAGCCAACTCTGGGGTATCTATCTTTTTTTCCCCTTCCCCGAATACCCAAAGTTTGTGTGGTTTATCGTTTAGGATAATAATATGCTTGTATTGTGGGTGGGACTGTCACTTTATTTCCATCCACAAAGAGTGAATCTTTTTTATTTTATTTTTTTTATTAAGGATAATAATATGCTTGTATTGGGTGTTTGTCTTGTTAAAATTTGTGCATAATTGAATGAGTCTGAGAAGTGGTCCAGTTTGTGTTGAGTAGGTCTGCTTGGGAGTACTTGTTGAAGAACAATATTTATTACACAGTTGATAAGTTGGTTGGTTAGTTATATGACAGTTAAGCTTTTCAGTTTTTCATTTCTGTTAGAACTTGTATACATATTTATCACGTTCTGCAATGATAGTTTAGTTAATCTTTTCTCCAAGATTCAGTCATTACAAATATGAGTTATTCTCCGATTTGTGTTTCTGTGATGAAATATTTATGGTGCTCTGAATTACGTGTGGTGCTTGTTATTTGTGAGGCATTTTTTAATTAATCTTGGTCTGGAGAGAGTGTTCCTTTGTTCATGGTGTCTATCTGCTGACGGTGATTATTGCTGGGATTGTTTATACTTTTCAGGTGTGTCCTGCTTGCGGGAAAAAAGTGGGAATGGATCTTGTTGGGCATATTACCACACAGCATGGGAATTTTTTTAAAATATCCTTTTTGAATGTTGGTTTCTTTGGTGCTTTTGTTCTTGGTGTTAAGTTTCTCTTTGAATTAGATTCTTGCTCATTTTGATTGCAGCTGCTAGATTGTTTTTTACCATGTGTTGGGAGAAATATGGTAGATTAAAAACTCCGTGCTTCTATAAAACAATTGGAGATAAACAAGATTTGTTGGAAGATGACATTTTCAATATCCAGATTTTATTGCCTTACAGAACAAAAAGTAAAAAATTGACTCTGAAGTATTGAAATTTTATACCCAAAAAATTTGTACATTTATGAATGGTTAGCTGCTTAAAATACATGATGGATTTCAAGGAACGAAACAAAAAACTCAAGTATGTTCCTGTTTTGCAAGCATATGCTTTGTTTATTTATTTATTTATATTTTTTTTTGCTTTATCTGTTACTAGTCACTGTGTTTAGTTATTCTAGTTATTTCAGCATTGTTAAATGATAATATCTTGTACCATCTCTGTTCTATCAATATTAGTATGTATGTAAAACAAGTTGTTGTGTCAGGTGAACCCATTTTTGTTTGCATTGCCTTATATGAGTGCTTCATTCCAAGTACTATCCTATTGGATATGGTTTCGATTGCTTTGAGACAAGTTTTTCCATAACCAGAAATTTACGTGCAGCGTAAAAGGAGGGTCAAGAAGGGAGTCTCTAGCTCGACATACTCTTTATTTAGAAAAGAGTTAAGGGAAGGAGCCTTGCAGTCCCTTCTCGGAGGTTCTTCGCATATAGCTTCCTCCAATTCTGAGCCTGATACTCTGTTGTCATCATTTATTTTTAACCCAGTTGTAGCTGATGAAGCTGCAAGTGTACAACCTAGTCCTTCCATTGAAGCTTCCCTAGTAAAAGGAAGCTCTAAAGATGATTTCTTGGAAAGGTAGGAATGTGGATATTGTTGTTTGCTTAGGCTTTCCATTGTTTGATGGATTTGTTGGTTTTTTATTCTGGTGTCTTATCATATTTCACTATCTTATTAGATCAGAATATTACTTTTTAAAGCCCATTTATGCTTTAAGCAAGAAAATGAAATATGATTAGATATACGCGTTGATCTTATTACACTAATTTATGTTGTTAGTGCATAGTATATGGAAGATATAGTAATACGTGCGTGCTTTTTACTCTGAATGTGGTTGAATTTGTGAATATTTTGTTTCTCGAAAGCTGATGATGAAACATTGTGTGCCATTGGGAGTTATGCCTTGGTTTCATTTGACTTGAACTGTAATATGATCATAGTAGCTTGTCACACCGCTTAAAAGTTGTTTCTTTCAGTTAATGTCATTTATAAATTAGTCCAAAAAATATATAGTCTGATAACAGTGTATATATGTTACAGAAAACCTCAGCAGCTACAGCTGTCAGATGAGGATAAAGTAGAGAAAGCTCGGAGGTTTGATTTCGTTCAAGGGCTACTGATGTCCACAATTCTTGATGATAAATTATGACTGCAATTGTAGCTTGTATGCCATTATTGTATTAGGAGCAGGAGCTATAATCACGAGGGAGGAGTCTGATCAAAATGATACAAACAAAGGGGCAGTAGCTAGGTCCTGCAATGAGTGGTTAAGAGCTTGCTAGGACATGTGGTGAGGCGCGGGTTTGAACCACGGTGCCTCCAATTTCCCCTTCCCCTATATAAGGCCTAAGTATGCCTCCTACGGACCGGGAAAAAAAAAAAAAGCAAGGTCGGATAAAATATGTAATGTATGTATCAATAGTTATGTTCATAAAATGCAAAGATGTAAGAAACTTTATTACATCCTGCTTATGTTTTATGTTAGTTTCAATTTTCAAATAACAAATGGGAATAAAATTCGTCTGACAAGTATGGGACCATGGCCGCAGTAGAATCCGGATTCCAGATCATATTTTCGATTTTAGGTTTGTCTTTTTTTGTTTTTGTTTTTGACAGGATAATATTGTTTAGGAAACGAAAGGGAGAGAAAAAAAAAAGTGAAGAAAAGATTGTATAAAAAAAGATAGAGCACTTGTAATTGAGGTGATGCCGATTGGATTGGTTTTGAAGGGAAAAAAATATATCTAATCTAGTTATTTTAATTTTATTGTTTGATTATTGATAATGATATTAAATATGGTAAAATTAGTTAGATTTACTTATATTTTGGACCGTTAAATATGAGTGTTTTTTTGCTTATATTTGAGATTAGAATTATGTGTCAAGATCACACAGCCATTCGAAGTGACGTGCGTAACGTCTAGAGATGCCATCTTACCATCTCTATAAGTTTTCTTGAGTCCTAAAATAAAAACAAGTAAAAAAAAAAAAGTTCACATGGATCAAACCAAATTTGCTCATTTTATTGAGACAAAAACAATAATTTCAAATTTTTTGAAGCAATGCGTTCATGTTATAAGGACCATAACACCCCTTTTTTTTCCTTGCTATGTATAAATATGTGCATTTACGTTGCATTTAAGTTAGGATATCACTTAAAGGGTGAACTAAACTAACAAAAGATAAGCTAAAATATGTAAAAACTAGATTGTGACCCGCTCAATTTGGATGTATAAATATAAATAATTGTAATTATTTTGAAAAATATGTATTGTAGGTTTTGAATTTGTTAATAAAAAAGTAATAGAATTTAGAAATACTGGAACACTTGATTTCCATTCCTGGCCATCTTTCTTTTGCATAGTTATTGTTTCTGACTGTTTTTTCATGTGTTGTGTTGTCAAATTCTTAGCTTGGGATTTCATTTACTATTTTCGGTCCATATTATAAGAATTTTTTGTGTATTTGTTGGTCCTAATTATAAGAAAAGTAAACATATTTAAAAGTGTATTAATTGCTAAAATTTATTTTATATTTCTATATAATGTGATATGTTTGTTTACTAGAAACTCATATGGTGGGCATAAAACATTTAATACTGAGGTTATATTTGGGATAATGTTTCAATTTTATAACATTAAATAGTTTTTCTTGGTCTTTATGCTTTTTTTCTTCCTTATATTAAAGACCAGAGATAGTATTTCCCGATCTTTATTTGTTGTCCTTGCGTAATTTGTTATTGTCATAAAAAAATATGTTGACGTATTATTTTAAAAACAAATAAAAGATTGAATAAGACATACTCTATTGTGGTATTATAGGTATTGTTCTTTGTCTAGTGGGTTTGTGCTTTGTCCAATATACTCTGTCCACTAAACCAGAATATATTGTTAGAGTGAGATCTTCAATATTTTTAGTGGCAGTTTATAGGATACAGTGAGCCAGCGAACAATTAATCAGTATGTTTGTGCTTTGTCCAGTATGTTCTGTTTGCTAAATCAGAACATTATCCCCTTATAATCAAGATGCCAATAAAAAATTACAATATAAGTAGAAAAGGCTATCCGATTCTTAATTTTCTATTTCCAAAATGCGACAAAGATCAGCAGGTTAAGATATAAACAGACAAAAAATGTATCGCAGATGCTCTGCGAGAGATGAGACAAACATTGGACTCACTCCCGTTACTTTTTATAAACCTCTTTTTGAAAAAAAAATTTATTAATTAATTATAAGTCTTTTTTCAAATTACAAAATATATTAATTATTTTTTTCCAAAAATACTCCTAATTAATTACATAGTGTTTAAAAATCCAAAGCATGCATTAATTAATTAAAAGTATGATTGAAGGATAAATTTGGAAAAATATACACATTATAGACAATTTAATTATGCTAACTACTTTTCTTAATATGCGTTTTTTTTTGTCTAAAAAGACTTTTAAAAAGTAACGGAAGGAGTAAAAAATAATACTACACGTGGTATTATAACAGGGTATCATTAAAACTTTCATACTTTTCACTCCTTACAATGTCTTTGAGGATAGCCTTTTCAAACACCGAAGAGTTGGTATGTGCCGAAACACAGTATTTTTAACAGGGGAACAACTATGTCTTAATTCGATACAACTACGTCTCAAGCCCAAATAATATGAATTCGTGTTTTAAGTTTGAAAACGAGTGTGCACTTCTTTGGACTCGAAGTGAAAGCACAATAAATGGAACTAAAACCCTATTTTTATCTCCTAACCCTCATTCTCTCCATCTTAGCCATTTTTCTCGATTGCTTTCTCTCTAAAGCTCTCTCTCACAGACATTGACATCTTCCTTGAGGAATAAACTCTTTTTCAATACAAGGCAAGACACAAAGCGCCAGGTGAAATGTGTATTTTACATAGACAATTGGACCTTCTCTACAGAAAAGAAGCAGAAAATATGGACTTGCATCTCTGAAAATAGAAGAGCAAACCCTTTTAATCTAAAAGTGCAATTATGATTTTCAACACAACTCTGCCATTCTATTTCATGACCCTAGCAAGGAAGATAACGGTATAACGGGAAGGGACTTCTTGAGATTTTTGGTGTTATACGCAAATTGAGAAAATGATGTCCCATTAATCATTTGAATGTCTGCATTTTTTACAAAAAATCATTAATAATTTATTCATAATCAAGGTTCTTAAAAAATATTTTCAACAGAAATTAAAATAAGACTATTCAAGTACCTTGTGACATAATAGAACGTAATAAGATTTTAACAATTTTAATTTAGAAAAACTTATCTTAGCAAATACAACAGTAGCATAAATAGTTAATATTATTTTATAAATTATGCATCCATTAAGAAAATAATTAAATATATTCCAAGAACCTAATATCATAAAGCTTGATTTTTATGTAACCGGTAAAACCTCTAATGAATTTTAATTAATCAAATAGAATTTCATCATCTAGGAGATCATAAGAATTATCAAGTTCTAGATGTTTGCAACATAATTTCAAGCTCTTACCATAAAATGACCTAAGCCTTTAATACTAAATAAAAATCCAAAAATCTTCTCTTATGTGTTATAATGCTCAAATCTTTTATTAAATAATTACTTGATCTATAATATATAAAAAATAATGGATCACAAAGAACTCTTGTTATGTGCACCCATAAGGATTTTATCATAGTGTTTTTTTTTACGAATTCAGCGTTTTTTGAACAAACACACATTCAATCTCTATTTCATTCGCAATTATTTCAACACTAACAATAACATTTTTTAAATCCATATTCTCTGTATTTTTCAAATACTTAATTAAACATTTTATTAATTCTATTACCACACCAATACACGTCTTTATTTATTTATTTATTTATTTTTGCAAACTTTTGTTATTTTCATTAACAGATAACAACTCAAACCAAATAATTATTCATGAAAACTCTAAGAACCACAATTTGCACAATTGTAAGCATTGTTTGAAAACTCCAAATTTTACAACACCAAAGAACGCAAAGGAAAGCACTGCGTGCGATTGTAAGCACCGTTCAACGCACAAAACGCTCACGGTGCGTGCTCAAAGAGATAAGAAGTGTTAGATCAGGTTGAGTATTCAGCCTTAAGGGTAAATTCTAAAATTATTTTAGAGAACACAGAGACTTCACATTGTGCGCTCATAACAGCGCCTTAGTTTTTAGCCTAGAATTTTGAAAAAGAAGTTGGGACCCTCAAACTTCAACACATAAAACTTATAATTTTATAAAAATTTATTTTAATATTTATATTTTATATACTAAGGAAAATTTGCATACTATTTGGTGTCCCAAAAAATGAGGTAATGTGCAGTTGATCACTCCGTGCGTGCTTGGATGCCTGAGGGACTGCATAAGCTGGGACTTGGCTGCTTCAGTTTTAGAGAAAATTTTGCTCATCTACAATATGAATAATGGGACATAAAATAATTGTAATCAGGATGGTTAACTTGCAATAGCCTAATCCAGTTGCCAGCAGCTCGCAACAGAGAATTGGCGTTCTGACCTTCAGAAACCTCATCAGGTTCCCAGACAGAAACTTTGAACTTATTAAAGGCAAGCCCAAAGATTGGTAATGATAGCTTGGATGATAAGTCCCAATCCCTTGAACAATTAACATGAAACCCATTAGCACTTGGACCTGCTTCAAATAATACAGTTATAGTTGATGTCCTTACATACACTTAGCGCGAATAGAAACTAAAAAGGGACAGAAAGACATACATTGAGAAGCTGTTGACAAGGAATGGAAAGTGAGGAAGCAGGCGCTAAGGCTCTGTAGTGTGGGACCAGTAGGTATTCTATATATTGGATACCTTCATAATATAAGCAGGAACAAATTATGTTAAATTAGTAAGTATCATGTGCACTATCCAACACTAACAATTTCATAACTGAAAAGAATAGATAAACATACCAAGCCATTGAAACCCAGCTTGTAGGTGAAAGATCACAGCTCCGGTACGTTTTCAACTCGGGAAATTGTCGAGCAAGATCATAAATCTGAGGCAAAAAATATGAATCTTTATTAGGACTGGAAAGCAACATAATCTCGAGGTGCAACTGAACCAAAGGATAATGGTCTTGCCTTATCGGCTAATGGCTCACGATTATAAGGCGATTCGTGCTCAAAGTATTCGAATACAAGCTGACCAAGTGGATTGCAGCTCTCATTCTCATCACTTGATGAACCAGTGAAAGGTTTACTTCTCAGTGAAACTCCTTCCAGACCATGATTGATTGCATCTGGCAAGTTAGGCTGGTTCCAACTGTCATTAACTACACTCTTAGCTCCTCTTTCATGACAATAGCCACTGCTGCTATCACTGCTTGTTTCTCTAGCCGATTCAGAATCACTCTCCTGACTGGGTCTCCTGTAATATGATGGAAACGTCAGTTAATCCACCGTATAGATGCAAGAAAAAGTGCTTTGCTAAGTCTTGTAATACAGCCAAAGCAGTAAACTGGTGCATGGAAAAGGGTAGGACATAGGCATCTATTGTTAAAAATAGGACCAAAAAAAAAGATAATAGGAAAAATGATGAAGTACTAAATATTCTGAACTATTACCATGTATATGATTTTGTTTGTCATTTTAAAATTATAAAATTATAGGTTAAACATGTATCCTACTGAATGCTAATTTAGAACTTGCAGGCAATTAGCAACAGGAGAAAATCGTTTCAGCACGACATCCAGTTGCTGGTGACAATCTTACTAACAGTTAGTGTAATCCATGAAGTATATCAACACTCTGTAGTTCTGTATGCATTAGAGATAATTTGTTGAACTTAATTTGTATGCATCGCTAGTGTAAGAAAGTTTCACACGTCCATCCAATACATTACATGAACTACCTACATTGAAAGTACATCAAGATTAAACTCTATTTTGTGCATAAGCCATGCAATCTTGCAAGTTATAAGATCAAATCTCTAAGTATGTGTACAGCTAAGGAGGGCCTACTGTCGAACAGCAATAGAAGCAACAGTCATGCTTTAATCAAAATGACTTGGGTGGGCTATGATCTATAGTCTAGTAAGTTCAAATAAGAGGAGGCTCTGCTTGTCTGCTTCACACTACTAAAGAGAACATCAAAGTAATGATCTATAAGATCTGACTTCTGAGATCATTGTTCTAAATGCTTTTAGTTTTTACTGGTAGCAAAGAACTACAAAGTATAAACAATAAACATCAAATCCTGAACTGAAATTTGAACAACATTTACACAACACACAGATGCACAAGCATAAGTACATCTGACTTAACAGTAAGTTAAGGCAGAAATAAAAAAAAAAAAATGTTTCATCAAATATTATAGTGAACAATCAAAATCAGTATATCCATAACAAATCAACAACATGGTATATGTTTGGTTTAATGATAAAAATCCACAAACACACAGTTGGTCCCAAAGCAACTATAAATGTACATTTCGAATTTTCAAACTATAAACCAAACATAGCAATCACAATACATCAGAATGTTAAAATGAAAGGAGTTAAGTCTTCAGTGGAGAGGCACATGCAGAACTATCATTTTTCATAGTGAAGCAGTGCACTAACCTTAGCCGTGGGGAAGGCTTCGATGGATCAATATAAAGCTGAATGGCAGATAAGGAGACATTGTAATACTGTGTGACGAATTCATTCCCATTCAACACCAATGGAACACCAGCCCCATATGCACTCCACTCCTTAAAAGACTCCCACAAGTCCCCAAGCACAAAATACGGATGCAACTCTGCTTCCATTGTTTTCCATCTCCTCTTACTTCTCTATTAATTCACACACAATAATTTTCCACCCAAATAAGCACAACAATGCCCTTTGAAACAAACCAAAAAACTAACACTACCTTAAAAGTTAAAACAGCCACCACACTATACCATTTCTTTGCTCTACTTACTCAATTCAACGGATACTCTTTAAGTAAGTCTCATCCGAATAATCCACTAAATGCTTAATCACATTACTTCATAAACCAAACATGAATTTGATTAAAATTCGAAACTTTTCACAGAAAATTAAGAAAACTGAACTCTTAAGAAAAATAAATAACTAAATAGAGGTTATGGCAAACAAAAATTAAAAAAGCAGTAATCATGAAAATTGAAATGCATTGGTTTACCATTGGAAAATATTGGGCGGGAACAAGAGGCGTAGTGTGCTCCAAGAACCGACACAAATTGGAGACGTCACACGTTGTCTCACGCGAAGAAACGGAGCAACCGGAAGAGGAACCGGGCCTGTTCTCCGACAACGTTGACTCCTGCTCCTGCTTTTGTTCCCTTTTTTGTATGTGTTTTCGCAACGGCGGTGGGCTGTACAAACGGTTCTCGACGAGATACCGGTGGTTCCGCCAGCCGGAGACCGACATTGCCGATTGTGTTCCGGTGTTGGCAGTTAGTTACAACGAATAAACGACGACGTTTAGATACAGGTCACGACTTTTTAACAAATAAACAATGTTTTGCCACCGCGAAACAAAGGGTTTAATAGTTTAATATTTTGGTTTTTATTTTATTTCTTCAGAAGCAGTGCGTCTGGAAAGAACTGGAAGACTCTAAAAACTACGGAGCATATAATATAAGGATTTTTCTATCGTGCAAAATTGTACAGGTTAAGAAATTTAAAATAGTAAATTTATATTGAAACTTATATATTTTATATTAAATATTAAACTTTTTAATAAATAGTTATTATTTTCAATAAATAGTTACTATTTTTATATTCTTTAACATGTACAATATTACCTATAATAGAAAAATTCATAATATAAATATGAATATAAAATTACTTTTTTTTGGCAAAAAAATATAAAATTACTATAAAACACACTTTAATTTTATACTCCCTCTGTCGCTTAATATATGATATTTTTGTAAAAAAATTTTGTCCCATAATATAAGACTCCTTTTAAAGACTAAAGTATATTAATTATTATTTCTTAACAAAATTACCCCATATATCAAGGTGTATTTATTCTCCCTCTTTTAATAGTCTTGAAAGATAAAAATATCCAATTTCTTAAATTGCATGAAATGGTTAAAGAAATCCTATATTAAATAAGTGAGGAGTAGGTAGACCAATGCTGTACGTATTTGTTTAATTTTTCTTTTGGATTTATTTATGGTGCTCGGGTAGTGGGTGTAACGCTTTCATGTTACGGATCTTGTTTTTCAACATTGAAAAGTACAGACAGCAAACTTAAGTTATAGTGGACGCTGAACAATTAACGCTCACCAACTTTATTTGAAGACCACAAAGCCCATTGACTTGCCCCGAAGTTTCCAGAATCCAGATACTGACGCACGGTGACACGAGGCATCTCTTTATGCTTGAGAAACCTTTGCAAAAGTGATGGGACTTTAGAAATTGGTTACTATAATTAATGAATTATTGAGCTGGTTAAGGAAGAGTTTAGGGATTGGAAGATAAATTTCATTGGCACAAGCGTGTAATAACCTGACAAGGAAGGGTGAAGGCATGCTATTCAATCAACAACATAGTGATAGCGGCTGCACAACATTTTGGAGCTTTGATTTCATAACACTGGAATTCAATATATGTTAGTTTTGTTGCCAAACCTCCGACTCTATATTGCTCTATAGTTAGGCATATCAAACCCCGGAAACCGGTTTTGCTGTTACTTTCAGTAATTTGACGATGTCTTATGTAATTAAAACTATTTCATAAGATATCAGTTGAGGAAACTGTAATTATGACTAATTCCACTCTCGGTCGGTGTGACTATTTCAGCCTATTATCTTTACTTCCTCTTTATCTCTTTCCAGATCTTGTATAAAAACTTTTTCCAAAAAAATTAAAAATCTTATCGAGTATTCTCATGTTCCTGATGATACAAAAATTGAGGAAACTGTAATTATGACTAATTCCATGATATGTGATGCTCCCGGCCAGTGTGGTATCAGAGCCACGTCTCTTTTGCAGAAAAACGGGGGTGCATATGGTATGAATATGATAAGGAATGTGAGTAAGGAATGGCTCAACTCACCCATGGAAATAACCCAACCAGATAACCAGCCTATTACCCTTAACTCTTGTCTGTCTCTTACCAGATCTTGTACAAAAACTCTTTCCAACAAAATTGAAAATCTTATCGAGTATTCTTATGTTCCTGACGATGCAAAAATTGATGAAACTATGCCTCCACTTTTAAGCCCTTTACAATATCTTGAAAAGAAGAAGATCATTGACTCGCTCCATCACAAGGTTGATTTCTACAAATCGGCCTCAGGTGAAAGAATATGTTCAATCGTCTCGGCTGGATTAGTGCCAGCTTAGAGCCATAAGCCAAGAGCAGTATGTAGACTTAGAGATTCCTCAAAGTCTCATAAATCATTGGAGATTTGAAGGATACACTGCTTTACACTTTGGAGCTGTCAGACTAACTCTCTCTCTCTCCATGGGAGAAAAAGTATGCATGTTTCTGCCAGAATAACTCTTCTTGATTCGAGCTATCTTCATTATGAAAATGCTGTAATTGGAACTGTTCTTACTACTCTTCATGCTGGAAGTGTAGTTCTTATTATATTTCCAAATTACAACGTTAGCCTCAAAGACAGTACTTTGTTCACAAGGCTGAAGGTTCAGGTTCAAATCACTGGAGCTGATCAAGTTCCAGAAGCTTTATCAGCCACTCTTCATCACCAAATAATTTACCGTCTTCAAAACTACTCAATTGATCTCCCTATTTCTGGATGTTCTTCTGACTCTCTGTTAGTTGTGACTTATAGAGAAGATGAAATACCTTCAATTGTTCAGATCCCAAGAATAATTCCTCGAGAAGAACTGACTCAACTAATTTCTCTTGAATGGATAACCAATTATGAGAAGCATCACCTTGACAAAAAGCCAATCAGTCTCAAGATGTTACTTTTGGAAGATCTACTGATGGATCTGTCAAAACCATTTTTAAGAGACCTGAAGAAGGCTCTAGCTCAGCTTCTCCTCCTATTTTTCAAACAATGATGATCAATCCTGTTCTCAAAGAAGATTGGTGTCCCATTTATGGTGTTACTTCTGAAGGAAATCCAATCTATATTGATAAAATTGATGGTCACTTCATATGGGATGTAGATCCTAGCATGTGTGACCCAGGATATGACTGTTGGATGCATTATGATGATATTGATAGAGAGATAATTCTTCCTAGAAGGAAGAAAAAACGAGCCTGTAAGCCACCACCTCCTTCCAGAAGAAGATTTGACCCTGATGATGGGAATCCATGAGAAAAAGAAGCCTGTTCCGATTTATGAGGAAGCTTTTAATATTCTCAGAAAAGAAGGACTTTTACCTTCACAAAAACCACCTGATGATCCAACCCTGATTACTTGGCCTCCTCCAGAGTCTTGTAAACCTCCAACTCCTTTGAAATCCGTTGAACCAATACCTTGCTACATGTTCTCAGCTTCACCATCAAATTATGAACAAAACTTTCCTCCTTTGGAAATGAGAGTTTATCCAATTTCAAACAGGTCCTCTAAACCCTTCATACAACCAAATGAAGTTCAACCTGATGGAAAGCTTAAGGCTTTAACTCAAGCAGAGGAAGTTATCAATTGACAATCTGAAAATGCAATTGCACAGAATGAAGCGTTACAAAACCTTGATAAAATGGTAGAAAAGATTGCAGAGAAAATAGAAGAAAATGATGAGAATCTTAAACTCCTCTCTCATAAGATGCAGAAGCATTACAAAAGCCTGAAAGCTCAGGTTTCTCAGCTGGACCATGACCTGAGAACAATGTTGAATGAGAGAACTTTTGGCAGAGATTTTGATCTCAAAGAAAGAGAAATCAGAAAACTGCAAAGTCCAAGAGAAAGATGATTTCTTAAAAGCTAACCAGAAGCCTGCACCAGCTGTAAATGAAGATCATTTCTTTAATCCTCCATCATTTGCCACTTATTTCACTCAATCAGTTCGGCCTTCTCCATTTTATCCTTCATACACTTCACCAATTGACTATAACCGTTATATCCCTTCAGCCTATAGACCAAAAGATACCCAAGCCACAACCTCAAGATCAAAAAACAAAACTGCCTGTTTGAGTATGTCATCATCCTCTGACTCTCAAGAAGTTCCTGAAACTCCTCCACCAAAAGTTTAGAAAGAAGAACCTCCCAGCAAACCTTCTCAAGCCTTAGCAGTTACTTCTTTTCAAAGTGATGAATCTTCTCAAGACGATTATCTGCCCCAACCAAGCAACTTCCCAAAAGAAGTTAATAATGAAACCTCTTCTGAAGAAGAAGACTATTCCCAATACACTGGATCTGCAGAATCCTCACAACCCAATCCATTCTATACCGAATCAGAATCTGAAATGGATTATATGGATGTTTCTGGGTTATTCATGGTTGACATCAAAGAATAAGGTTCATTTTATGATGAATCTCCTGAGGAAGAAGAAAATTTTTCTATAGGAAAAACAAAAATATCCAGTGGTCCATGGTTCACCCTTGATGATATACCTCCAAGTCGTTGGAGAAAAATACTTATTGATTTTGGTGCATGGCTTGATACACAAATGATGAAAACAAGCGTGATCCTTACAAGGTCATTGAAGAGTTTTGCTGCAGAATGACTAGTACCTTAAAAGAATGGTATCACAATCGTGGTGCATTCAAACAAGATGAATTTCATAGATTGCAACTACTGCCTCCGTCCTTGGAGTCATTCACCAAGAATTTATTGGTGATATGGATATCTTTGATAGAAGAAACAGATAAGAATTTTTTGAGATGAAATCTTGCTCTCTTAAAGTCAGGGATCTTGAAAGACATTATTAAAGAATGTCTCAGAGGTTTTATCTCCTCAATGGATTTAATGATCATAGTCTTAAGAATACTTATGTCTCTTCATTACCACAAGAACTCCAGCCTGAGATTCACAAGATGGCAGCAACAGCCCAGAAAGATATTAAAACATTAACTCTTGGATAGATTCATCAAATGACACTTGAAGCACTTGAAAAGCTATGTAGGCTGCATGAACATTTTTCAGATATAGTGAATCAAAAATCCAAATTCACAAAGGCATGCAAGAAGCCTTATATTGAAATCAAGTGAAAAGACAGAAATTGCAATTGTTCAACAAAAAAGAAGAATCACCGGCAGAGATTCACCAAGTTTTCTAAATTTTCCAAAAAAGGGAAAGGAATAAAACTTTAAAGTTCTTCAAGAAGAATAAATTTCATGGAAAAAAAGGAAACCAGAGATGCGTTATTTGTGGAAAGAAAGGACATTTCTCCAAGAATTGTCCTAACAAGACAGAAAAAGCTGCTAAGCTGATTAACTCCTTACATCCATTAGAAGGAGATCTGGAATCCTTATATTCAGAACAAAGCTTTACGGATGAAAAAACTATTTTTGCTCTACAAAATTCCTCTTCCAGTGAGGATTCTTTTACTGAATCTGAAAATGAGTATTTTCCTATATACTCATTCAAAGAAATAGGTAGTTCTTTGCCTACACCTCCACAACCTTGTGTTGAGATTCACGTCTTACCATCCGAGTTTTCTCACCCTAAAAAGGTCATAGCTTATATGGATACGGGTGCTCAGAAAATAATGATGAATCTAAGCATTCTCCCTTTAGAAGCATGTGTGAAACATGCCGCATTCTTTGTAGCAGCTGATTGTTAACACACCAAATTGTCTATTTTTATAGGACATTTTTAGTACTTAATTATATCATTTTGTGCTATTTAAAGTATAAAAATACTTACTTATGTCTTATTTTATAGAATTATCATAAAGACATCACTCGGGGCAAAAGATATGATAATAGATAATTGGAGATTTTTAGCATTTCTGGACGAGCGGTACGGCCTGACAGTTAGTCAGTACGGCCGTACCTATATCAAAGAAGCAGTAGGGGCGTACTCCCTTGGTCAGTACAGCCTGATGCCGATGAGAAAGTTCAGTACGACCGTACCAAAGGCAGTACGACCGTACACAGTTGATGTAAGGGAGAGCAGAGTGCACAAGTACTGGCTAGCGCCGCAATTCAAGTCCGGTACGACCGTGTATATATTCGATATGGCCGTACCCAAGCCTAGAACGCACAAATTTGAAGCCAGTTGACCTAGTGCACCTCAAGCCTATAAATAGGCAATCTTAGCTCTCTTTCAAGAGAGCTGGAGGCTAAGGGTCTTTTGACCACTTTACCTTTTGCCTCTTGCCTCTTATCTTTTGTCTTTCATCTCTTTTCTTTTATGATATCTTCTTTGGGTCTTTGTTATTCTATAATATTGAGAAATACTATAAGTAGCCAAATCCTTCTCTAGGGGTGATGGGGGATATTTTACTATGTCTTTGATATTTGTTTAATTATTATTATGAGTTTTATTATTATCTTATTGAATGTGTTGTTCTTAGCATGCTTAATCCCATAGGATCTGACCAATCCTTAATAAATTAGTTAATTGGAGGCAACCGTACCACAATTAGTTAATGGAACTCTAGGAATAACAGAATTCGCGATTTATGCCCGGTCAAAGTATTTGCTTATTTCTAATCGGTTATTAGATTAACAAACTTACATGTTCTTACCTTTAATTAACTTCCTGGACCAAACGGAGTAGTTATTTAGGAAAAAGGCTACTAACTTGGTAGTTATTAGTAGTTTTAGAGTGGGTGGTTGGCATTAGAATAGGAATCATATCTCAACATAGTTGGTTAACAAATACAAGGACTACGTATTAGTGAACCCGATTACCCTAGGTTTTCTTTACTTGATCTCTATTATATTCTTGCGATATTGCTTTGTTTTCACTATTTATAATTCAATTGTTTTACTCTCAAAATCGTTACTTTCGTTCGTCTAAATAATAAGGATCTCTATTAATTTTGTACTCGCGCATTTTTTGTGGTTTCAACATTCGGAGTTTTAAATATACTCCACTTTATTACGAGTTACTATTAGGTGCACTTGCTTGAGCCGCAAGACTGATGAAAAGATTTTCAAGACTAATCTGATTTCCAATGATAAAATAGGAATCAAATTTTTCCCTAAATGCATAGTATGGACAAAAGTTATTGGTAGCAGTCTTCCCAACAAAGACATTCTCATTGGAATGGATGTCTATTCAGCAGCCAATGGACTTCAAATTCTTCGTATAGAAATCAAGTTCAAAAGGGAATTCAAACCTTATTCAGATATTCTAAAGTTATATTCTTTATATGAGGTTCCTAAAGGATATGAAGAAATTAGGTCCAACCTACTCAAGCTTTGTGCAGACAGTCATGAAAAATTTGTTCACCCAAAACCTTTGTGGACAAATGAAGATTTCTTTATTCAACTCCCTTTCAAACTCAATGAGGACATCAATCCAACAAAAGCTACACACCCTGGAATGAGTCCATCTGATCTAGCCTTAGCACGTGAAGAATGCAATCAACTGATGAAGCAATGTTTGATTGAACCCACTAAATCTGAGTGGGCTTGCCAGACATTCTATATGGAAAAAAGATCTGAATAGGTAAGAGGAAAAAAGAGGTTGGTCATTGATTATAGACCTCTTAATCATTTTCTAAAAGATGACAAGTTTCCAATTCCAAAGGCCTTTTCACTTTATATCTTCATCAAAGATGCCCAGTTCTATTCCAAGTTTGACATGAAGTCAGGATTCTGACAACTAGGTGTTGAACCTGCTGATCGATACAAAATGGCTTTCTGTACTCCAAATGCCCAATACCAATGGAAAGTCTTGCCATTTGGGTTTAAAGTCACCTCATCACTGTTTCAAAAGGCCATGACTAGAATTTTTGATCCCATTTTAGATAGTATCGTCATCTATATTGATGATGTGTTACTATTCTGCAAAGATGAAAAAACTCATAAACAATTATTGGGCCAATTTTCCAAATAGCCCAAAACCATGGGATAATGCTTTCTGAAAAGAAAAGCCAACTGGGCCAAACGGAGATTTATTTTTTGGGTATGCATTTCTCCCAAGGAAAATATCAGCCTTAACTACACTTTGCTGAAGAATTATTGAATTTTCCTGATGAAAATTTGATGATACAACAGATTCAACAATTTCTTGGTATTGTTAACTACATTAGGGATTTTATTCCTAAAGTGGCCAGGTACACCAGTCAACTTTCACAATTACTCAAGAAACCCCCCCCATCATGGGGTCCAAAACAAACTGAAGCAGTCAAAGCTCTAAAGAAGATTGCACAAACGCCATCAGCTTTGAAGATTCCTAGTAATGGCAAAAGGATTCTACAAACTGATGTCAGTGATCATAATTGGGGTGTAGTCTTAATTGAAGAAATCAACAATGTTAAACATTACTGTGGTCATGCTAGTGGACAATTCAAAGAAAATGTACTACCATACCACATACAAAGAAGCCCTTGCTGTCAAGTATGGCGTTCAGAAGTTTGATTTTCACCTACGAGGATTTCATTTTGAGGTACAAATAGATAATTCTTCTTTCCCGATGGTTCTTGAATTCAAGAACAAAATGCCTCCTGATCCTCAAGCTCTCAGACTGAAAGATTGGTTCTTAAGGTAAGATTTTACTGTGAAACATATCAAAGGAAATCAGAACATAATTCCTGATCTACTTTCCAAACCTTTAAAACCTGTCCAGATCATAACAGAAACCCACATCTTTCCTTTGATCTTTCTAGTCAATCCGTTACCAGCCATAGCCTCAGCCAACAAAATGTTTCCACCAAATGTTGACTCATCTTTCTCTCCTACCAAACTCAGAAAATATGCCAGAAACCACCTTTACCATTTCATGACTAAAGCCACAAACAAAACCAAATCTTTTCCTGAAAAATCAATTTTTCTTCTAGACACTCCATTCCTTGTTCCTTTCCTGAATAATCCAAACAAAGAGTTTTCGGAAGATCATTTGTGGTACTTATGGTGTGCAACTGCCCTGTATTGTATGTCAAATCTAATTCCCACAGAAGCCATGTTCTTACATCTCACAGATCCCATGAAACATGATTCTCTCATATGGACTGCTTTAGAATGGTTTTCTCCATTAGAATGATGGAGAAATGAATTAAAATCAATTTTAGATGATGCAGGAATCAGATGATTAAGTCTTGAAATAATTAAAAAATTCAAATATGCTTTTATACTTCATAGGCCTTATCAGTTAGATCTAGTCCAGAAACCATGCATATCTATAGGAAACATTTGATGATTATCCTCCTAGTTCAAGATTGGCAAAAGAATTAATGGATCATGTCTGTTTCATTAAGCATCATGAACATAAAGAAAAGTCAGTTACTACCACTTGTATCAGCCATGGAGATCTTATTGATCAACCACAATGGCAATTAGTGGATAGTCAAGTTTTTGGACAAAGCTCAAATCACGCCTGGCTTAATAGTCAAGTTGTTGGAGAAAGTTCAGATCAAACTTCAACAAGTCAACAAAGAGAAGACTCTCAGATGATTGCTGATAAGTTTGCTAGTTTGGATCCTTATCTTGATGAAGACATGAACCTTGAAGAAGATATTCCAGAAAATCCAAACTCTGAAAAATTGAAATTGATGACTGTTGGAATCAATTGTATGAATCACGCATAGATGAAGACAATCTGTTTGAGCAGAACATGTCTCCAAGCCATTCGCCCATCAAAAAGTGCTGAGACACGTACTGAGACGTGTCATGAAAGATAGAGACTCTATTAAAGTTGCTTTAATTAAAGTTAAGTGTGATGTAATGTGTCTGGTGTTTTTTTGTCAAAAGTTAGGTGTATTTTGTCAAAAGCAATACCTACTTTGTCAAAAGTTGTAATAATGGTGTGTATTAGTCAAAAAGCCTATGTAACTTTGTCAAAGACCTATGTAACTTTGTCAAAAGGCTATAGGTTAGTGTGATGAGTCACTAATAAGTGACGAGTTGTCCTCTTATAGCCTCCTTCTCTATATATGGAGTGCTCTTGTAACATATGAAAGCAGAGAACAACCAAGCTAAATAAACTTGTGTGTTTTTTATAACTGTGTTTCTAAACTCTTTTCCTTCCTCCTGGAAGCTAGAATTATCATGTTCATATCATTGATGCCTCTATAGAGATGCAAATATGCTCTACACTTGCCTCGGAAATGAGGATCCTATGTATCAGAACGCATCTGACTATTGATCCATGCTACGTCCTCTCTATTATGGAATGACAGTCTTAATTGCAAGTCTGTGCTTGAGACTTTTGAGTTACATTTATCACTACTAGGAAAAGTTGAATTAGCCACGGAAATAACTTTATCTGAAGAAATAGAAGTCATGTATAAAGAATTAAATAAAACACTTATAGAAATCAATAAAAATATAAACTTATTGATTGAAAACACTGATAGAATTGCAAATTATACATGTCATAAAATAAAAAAATGAACGAGACGAAATAAATAATATACGAAGTACATTAGATGGAATATATAAAGGAAAAGAAGTTGATGAGAACCAAAATATTAATAAAATTAGAGAAATTCTCCAGCAATTAGAAGATCTCTTAGAATATGAAGAAAGTAATTGAAGTATAACAATAAAAGATTTAGAAGAACTGATAAATCACAAATCAGAAATTAAAGAAATAATAAGATATGATTCCTCAAGTTTATTAAGACCAGTGTCATCATGGAGAGGATAAAAGAAGAATACATGGAGACCCTAAAAAGGTCAAATGATATTGAAGAAATTCAGCAATTACTAGAACAATTAACAATAATTGAGGAAGAAAATAAACAAATACAAAAAGTAGAGCAAATAGAGACTAAAAAGGAAACTGAGGAGGTAATATTAAACTACAGCTCTTCAGAATCAGAATCGGATTATGATGAAATATTTATGGAAAAAGGAGAAACAAGCAATACAAAAAAAATGGGGAGAACATTGGAATCCAGATATTACTTGGGAAAAACATGAATTTGAAACAATGAATAGAAAAGGATATTCAAGAAAGAGTGGTAAATGGACTAAAATTCAAGAAGAATATAAACCACATTATGAAAATATTAGACAAGGTAACATACTAAATATTGACTGTGCAAGAAATAAAGAGGAAGTGTTATTACAATGGACTAATGAAATAACGTTACTAATAGCAACTGATGAAAGATTTACTAGATTAGACTTACCAAGTGTTAGAAACTTAATAATTTATAAGACAACAGGAAATGTACAAAAGTATTTGACAAGTATAAGTGAGCAAGACTGGCAATATTATGCTAGATATGTAAGAGATAATCAAGAATTTGCTAGACTTATTATGAATTTGATTTACTTAGAGTTCATAGGGTATAATATCCTTGAACATAAAGAAAAAGTAAACAAGTTTTTACAAGAAAAAGCAAAAGCATATTTAAATGGAATACAAATTTGTAATATGTGTGAAGTAGAAAGTTTTATCTGCGAATATCAAAAATACTATTATGAATTAAGTGCTGAAGTAAAGGAAGTATATAAAGAAATATTCATAGATAAATTACCATACCCACTCAATGAAAAGAGAAGATCTATAAGGCAAATACGACCAAATTAAATCGGTGATACCTTAGGAGGAATTATACAAATCTTATATAATGAATTAAGGCAACAATGCTTAAATAGAGAAACAATTAGGCAATTAAACAAAGGAAGAAATGTAGTTTGTTGTGACATACCAAAAATAGAAAAACTAGGAAATTATGGGTGTAATCAGCAAAAGGGAAAACAAAGGTATTACAAAAGAAAGCCTAGACTAAGGAAAACCTATCCAAAGAAAAAAGCTTATAAAGATTCTAAGAAAAAGTATTTTAGAAGAAAAAGACAAACGCCTAAAAAATATTGTCCAAAGGGAAAAAAGAAATGTGTGTGCTGGATATGTAATGTAGAAGGTCACTATGCAAATGAATGTCCACAAAGAAAAGAAAAAGATTCTAAAGAAAAATCAAAATTAATAAAAAGAATGTATAGAATATATGACTTAGAGCCATTAGAAGAAGAATTAAGTAGTACCAATGAAAGTGTATATGAATATTCAGAAGATGAATTATCTTCAGAAGAAACAGAATCCGAATAGTACTTATATTAAAATAAGAATTGAAAAAGAGAATAAAGAAACAGAGGCATACATAGATACAGGGGCAAGCATTTGTTTAGCAAGAAGAGCATTATTTAGTAAATGGGAAAGATTAGAAAAACCATTAAAGATTCAAATTGCAGATGGATCGATACATCCATTATTATGGGTAGCCAAAAGAATTACATTAAGTATTCAAAATAAATTATTTATAGTACCTACAGTTTACCAACAAGAAACTGGATTAGATATGATAATAGGAAATAACTTTTTGAGATTATATGCACCTTTTTGCCAAAATTTAGAATCTATATCACTAAAGACTCCATATATTTGAGGAAAACAATTAAGAGAAATAATAAATATTCCAATTGTTCATTATTCAGAAAGTACTTACTCTAAGAAACAATCAGAGTTTAGCAAGCTGAAACGTGGTGAGATAATAAAAATAACATGTAGAAAAATTCGTCATGTACTAACAAATTTAGAACCAGGAAGAGAAATTCCAGCCCATATTGAAGAACTATTAGATAAAGTTTGTAGTGAAAATCCTCTAGATCTAAAAATTAATAATAAAGATATGGAATTAGTAGAATTAAAATTAAAAGATCCTACAAAAGAAGTAAAATGTAAACCCATGATTTACACAAAACAAGATAGAGATGAATTCGCAGAAGATATTAAACAAATGTGTGATAAAGGATTAATAAGACCATCGAAAAGTAAGCATTCATCTCCAGCCTTTTATGTTGAAAATCATAATGAAATAAAAAGAGGAAAAAGAAGGATGGTGATTAATTATAAACAAATGCATGATGCAATGGAGGGAGATGCATATTTTCTTCCTAGAAAAGACCTAATTATTGAAAGAGTAAGAGGAATGAATTGGTTTAGTACTTTTGATTGTAAGTCAGGATTTTACCAAATAAGGTTAACAGAAGAATCTAAACCATTAACAGCATTTAGTTGTCCTCAAGGACAATATGAATGGAATGTACTCCCAATGGTAATGAAGCAATCACCAGGAATTTTCCAACGTAGAATGGATTCAATACTCAAAGAATTTAAAGATTTTTGTCTTATTTATATCGATGATATATTAGTTTTTACCAATAAAGATTTAAATGATCATTTCAAGAAGGTAGAACTCGTACTTAATAAATGTCTTAATTATGGAGTGGTTTTAAGTAGGAAAAAGGCTGTTTTAGCTCAAAAAAAATTAATTATTTAGGATTAGAAATTGAAAAAGGAAAAATAGTAATGCAGAAACATGTACTAGAAAAGCTTCAAAACTTTCCCACTAAGTTAAAGGATAAAAAAGATTTACAAAAATTTCTTGGATTATTAACTTATATTTCTAATGAGGGTTTTATAAAGAATCTGGCTGCAGAAAGAAAGCAACTTCAACAAAAATTAAAGAAAGATGCTCTTTGGTCTTGGACCGAAGAAGATGAAGCAATTATTATTAAATTAAAGCATTTATGTCAAGATCTTCCTGAATTATATCATCCATCAGATGATGATTTAATTATTATTGAAACTGATGCGTCAAATGAATATTGGGGAGGAGTTATGAAGGAAAAACCCCCTGGACAAAAGAAAGAATTACTATGTAGATATATGTCTGGAACATTTTCGGACTGTGAAATAAATTATCCAACACATGAAAAAGAAACATTAGCACTAATTCGAATGTTAGAAAAACATCGAATATACGTGCTAGATAAAGAATTTATTGTTAGAACAGACTCTACTTATGTTGCAGGTTTTAAGAATATCAACCACAAAGGAACATACAAGCAAGGAAGGTTGATAAGATGGCAAATGAAATTAGCTGAATACAATTATTCAATTTCACATATCAAAGGAGAAAAGAACGTGCTGGCAGACATACTTTCAAGAGAATGGAACGAAGCAAAGCAGAAATGTTAGATAGACAAATAGCAATCAAGGAAGCACAAAAGGCCCAAAAGGAAAAAGAACTTGAGTTAATTGAAGCAATAATGGAGGAGTAAAGTTTGGAAGCGTTCTGAGTGTTCACGTGAAGACACTAGAAAATATAGAATTATTGAAGTCACAATGTAAAGCACTAATGTAGTGCTATATTACTATTGTAAATAGTGGAAGGCCATTAGGCTATAAATAAGGCCATTTCTTCAGTTAGTACGTAGAGAAAGTTGAAGAATAAAATTTCTCTCTGAGAAGTGTTTTCCTTAGGAAAACTTGTGCTAGTTCTTTTGGAGCTAGTCGGACACTTGAGAGTGTGTCCATCTATCCTTGTAAAATTACCACTTATTATGAATAAAATCACTCATTTCACTCAATCTTCTTGACTTATTTTCTTTACTCAAAACTTTGTTAAATATTCAACAACTAATGGAGATCTACGGAAACAGCAGTAGGCTTACTTAATCAAAGATTCAGAAGCATAGTCAGGTATACTTACTTACTCTTCTTGAATAATTTAATTATTGTTGTTATTAGTACTATTGTTATTTTATGCTTATATAAAAACTGAAATGGAAAGAGAAAAATTAGATAATAATGATATAGAGCACTTACATATTACTGAAGAAGATGGAAACTATGAAGGAAGTATTTTGATAGACCCAACTTTATTTCAAAGGATACAACAAGAGGATTTAGATTTGTCAAAGGATGCAAACATGAAAGGAGTTAAAGGAAAAGAAAGATTTAAGGGGTTGATGAAAAAATTTAACCAAAAGGAAAATATAATATACTATGAAAAAATAATTAATGAAGCACCAACAGACATAGCAGATGCTCAAGGAAATACTTGTATACAGTTATTAAATAAGAAAAAACTTATGGAATTAAAAAGAAATATAAAGAAAAAAGAACATAGTGATAAAATAGGATATATTCATATAGGAGCAATACAAGTTCTAATAAAAGCAACTTTTCAGGAAGGAATAAATTCACCAATAGAATTAGTATTAAAGGATGATAGAATCACTGATCCAAAGGACAAAATATTAGGAGTTATAGAAGGAAACTTAGCTTATGTTAAGTTAAAGTTTGAGATCCATCCAAATATTGGAATACCTTTAAGTACTCAAAGATTAGATCAATCACTAACTCTTGAACACAAATTCCTAAGAGGAAACTTAATGAAAACAGGAGATAAAATTTTCTCGGTCAGTTATTGTGTTAATTACGCACTAACAAATTCACATCATAGTATTACCTTTAGAAATAATGATAGAATAGATATCCCAAGCCTATTTGAAGATATAGGAAAGATTTATTATCCTAAGAAAAATGAAATTACAGATCTAGGAACTCTTATAAGAAAACCAAGAATATTAACACCAAAACCGATTGGATTTTGTGAACCAGAAGAAAATGAAGAAAACAAAATAAATAAATTAGCTAATCAGGTAAAAGAACTAGATTTGTATGTAAGAAATAGAATATGAATAGTTTAGAATTAAGAAAGGAAGAGGTTAAAAATGAAATTAAAAATTTTCATAGAATATTAAAGGATTATCTAAAAAAAAATTTAAATGACAGAAATAGGAGAGATATAGAAGAAATACTTATAGTAAAAGAAAATATACTGGTAAAATAGAAAATCTTGAAAGATCTAAGACGAGAAAAAGATGAACACCGCAAAATTTTTTATTAAAGACAAAGTAATAGAAATAGAAATAAAAGTAAATGATAAACTTAGTATATTACATATAGACGCAATAGAAAATGAAGATAAGGATTTTTATGAGAAATTAAAATATATATGGTCATTAGAATTGCCAAAGGAAATAAAAACAAAAATATGTGAAGAATATGGAAGGCTTTGTACACAATCGATAGTATACAAAAATGAAATAAGTGAAGAACTGTGGTATCTAAACCTACCAAGAGAAGAAGAAATACAAGAAGAAAACTTAGAGAATAATATAGGAATTTATTTTGCAGAATTAGACATAGATGATGTCTGGTTTCCAGATGAAGATTAAAGAATTAAAATATATTTTAGGAAATTATTCAAAGAATTTATTAGAAAATAGAATAGATTTAGGTAAAATAATGGATTTATCTGGATTTATTGACTCAGTGACGCACTCAACTGGTATCAGAGCACTAAGATTCTAGAATTATTTATTATGGATAAATATGGTATTTCTGATGAAAAAATAAGAAAATATAAATTAGAAATGATTTTAAACCAAATACAACGTGAAAAAATAGAATTAGAAAGATTGTATAGATCTTTTGATTATTATATGCAATGGCCCGAAGGATTAACTATTGAGAATTGGCAAGAATTAAAAAATAGAATTTTAATAGTAGAACGAAGTATTAAAACATTAGAAGATGAATATAAACAATATTGAAAAAGGAATTAAAATTATGTCTGTCACTAAGTTTTGCGACCACGAAATTAGAGACCAATTATTATTTTCCGTCACTAAAATTTGTCTCTAAATCACTTAATTGTAGTTGTGATAGACTTTCGGATCCGGATACCTATTGGATACCCGACAGCCAACACTACTAGGAAAAGTTGAATTAGCCCCGGAAATGACTTTATCTGATTCTATGTATAAAGAATTAAATAAAACACTTATAGAAATCAATAAAAATATAAACCTATTGATTGAAAACACTGATAGAATTGCAAATTACACATGTCATAAAATAAAAAATGGACGAGACGAAATAAATAATATACGAAGTACATTAGATGGAATAAATAAAGGAAAAGAAGTTGATGAGAACCAAAATATTAATAAAATTAGAGAAATTCTCCAGCAATTAGAAGATCTCTTAGAATATGAAGAAAGTAATAGAAGTATAACAATAAAAGATTTAGAAGAACTGATAAATCACAAATCAGAAATTAAAAAAATAATACGATATGATTCCTCAAGTTTATTAAGACCAGTGTCATCATGGAGAGGATAAAAGAAGAATACATGGAGACCCTAAAAAGGTCAAATGATATTGAAGAAATTCAGCAATTACTAGAACAATTAACAATAATTGAGGAAGAAAATAAACAAATAAAAAAGTAGAGCAAATAGAGACTAAAAAGGAAACTGAGGAGGTAATATTAAACTACAGCTCTTCAGAATCAGAATCGGATTATGATGAAATATTTATGGAAAAAGGAAAAACAAGCAATACAAAAAGAAAATGGGGAGAACATTGGAATCCAGATAATACTTGGGAAAAACATGAATTTGAAACAATGAATAGAAAAGGATATTCAAGAAAGAGTGGTAAATGGACTAAAATTCAAGAAGAATATAAACCACATTATGAAAATATTAGACAAGGTAACATACTAAATATTGACTATGCAAGAAATAAAGAGGAAGTGTTATTACAATGGACTAATGAAATAATGTTACTAATAGCAACTGATGAAAGATTTACTAGATTAGACTTACCAAGTGTTAGAAACTTAATAATTTATAAGACAACAGGAAATGTACAAAAGTATTTGACAAGTATAAGTAAGCAAGATTGGCAACATTATGCTAGATATGTAAGAGATAATCAAGAATTTGCTAGACTTATTATGAATTTGATTTACTTAGAGTTCATAGGGTATAATATCCTTGAACATAAAGAAAAAGTAAACAAGTTTTTACAAGAAAAAGCAAAAGCACATTTAAATGGAATACAAATTTGTAATATGTGTGAAGTAGAAAGTTTTATCTGCGAATATCAAAAATACTATTATGAATTAAGTGCTGAAGTAAAGGAAGTATATAAAGAAATATTCATAGATAAATTACCATACCCGCTCAATGAAAAGATAAGATCTATATGGCAAATACGACCAGCTGAAACTGGTGATACCTTAGGAGGAATTATACAAATCTTATATAATGAATTAAGGCAACAATGCTTAAATAGAGAAACAATTAGGCAATTAAACAAAGGAAGAAATATAGTTTGTTGTGACATACCAGAAATAGAAAAACCAGGAAATTATGGGTGTAATCAGCAAAAGGGAAAACAAAGGTATTATAAAAGAAAGCCTAGACTAAGGAAAACCTATCCAAAGAAAAAAGCTTATAAAGATTCTAAGAAAAAGTATTTTAGAAGAAAAAGACAAACGCCTAAAAAATATTGTCCAAAGGGAAAAAAGAAATGTGTGTGCTGGATATGTAATGTAGAAGGTCACTATGCAAATGAATGTCCACAAAGAAAGGAAAAAGATTCTAAAGAAAAATTAAAATTAATAAAAAGAATGTATAGAATATTTGACTTAGAGCCATTAGAAGAAGAATTAAGTAGTACCAATGAAAGTGTATATGAATATTCAGAAGATGAATTATCTTCAGAAGAAACAGAATCCGAATAGTACTTATATTAAAATAAGAATTGAAAAAGGGAATAAAGAAACAGAGGCATACATAGATACAGGGGCAAGCATTTGTTTAGCAACAAGAGCATTATTTAGTAAATGGGAAAGATTAGAAAAACCATTAAAGATTCAAATTGCAGATAGATCGATACATCCATTATTATGGGTAGCCAAAAGAATTACATTAAGTATTCAAAATAAATTATTTATAGTACCTACAGTTTACCAACAAGAAACTGGATTAGATATGATAATAGGAAATAATTTTTTGAGATTATATGCACCTTTTTGCCAAAATTTAGAATTTATATCACTAAAGACTCCATATATTAGAGGAAAACAATTAAGAGAAATAATAAATATTCCAATTATTCATTATTCAGAAAATACTTACTCTAAAAAACAATCAGAGTTTAGCAAGCTGAAACGTGGTGAGATAATAAAAATAACATGTAGAAAAATTCGTCATGTACTAACAAATTTAGAACCATGAAGAGAAAATCTAGCCCATATTGAAGAACTATTAGAAAAAGTTTGTAGTGAAAATCCTCTAGATCCAAAAATTAATAATAAAGATATGGAATTAGTAGAATTAAAATTAAAAGATCCTACAAAAGAAGTAAAATGTAAACCCATGATTTACACAAAACAAGATAGAGATGAATTCGCAGAAGATATTAAACAAATGTGTGATAAAGGATTAATAAGACCATCGAAAAGTAAGCATTCAGCTCCAGCCTTTTATGTTGAAAATCATAATGAAATAAAAAGAGGAAAAAGAAGGATGGTGATTAATTATAAACAAATGAATGATGCAATGGAGGGAGATGCATATTTTCTTCCTAGAAAAGACCTAATTATTGAAAGAGTAAGAGGAATGAATTGGTTTAGTACTTTTGATTGTAAGTCGATTTTACCAAATAAGGTTAACGAAGAATCTAAACCATTAACAAGATTTAGTTGTCCTCAAGGACAATATGAATGGAATGTACTCCCAATGGGAATGAAGCAATCACCAGGAATTTTCCAACGTAGAATGGATTCAATACTCAAAGAATTTAAAGATTTTTGTCTTATTTATATCGATGATATATTAGTTTTTACCAATAAAGATTTAAATGATCATTTCAAGAAGGTAGAACTAGTACTTAATAAATGTCTTGATTATGGAGTGGTTTTAAGTAGGAAAAAGGCTGTTTTAGCTCAAAATAAAATTAATTATTTAGGATTAGAAATTTAAAAAGGAAAAATAGTAATGCAGAAACATGTACTAGAAAAGCTTCAAAACTTTCCCACTAATTTAAAGGATAAAAAAGATTTACAAAAATTTCTTGGATTATTAACTTATATTTCTAATGAGGGTTTTATAAAGAATCTGGCTGCAGAAAGAAAGCAACTTCTAAAGGGCACAAGAGTATCGTTTTAAAACACATCGCATACAGGGTAACTAGAGCTCGGTGTGTTGAGCTCGGTAACTCGAGCTCGGTACGTTGAGCTCGGTAGCGGTCCGGAAACGGGTCGTTACATATACAAAATACAGAGTAATAATGTATAAAGAAAATACACCTAAGGTATGACGACTTCAAGAGAGCAATCATACCCTGGGGGTACTTCCGGCAGACACTCACGCAGGGGGCTGCTCCAAAAGTAAGACCACCAGTCTACCCTGTGCTCAAAATAACATCTAGCCCAAACTGATCACAACCACTATACACAAAAACATAGACAAAGCAAATCACGACAAGTAGAGGTCGTCGCCCTGATCCTCGTCGGGCTCCTCCTCGCCATCATCTGCTGTCGAGTTCCTCGCGCTCGACCGCCTGGGTGACCATCATGGATTGAAGGCACCACGGAAAGTGGTCAACTTCTCAACAATTCAAGATAAACACGGCATAAAGAAATAAGTAAACAAAGAAAGTATAACATTCACCAAACGTGACTCATCCATCTCACTCTAAACTCGACTCAACTCGCTATCCATTTCTCTCGACTCGACAATTTTTCCGGAATGCACACGCCGCATCAGTATCTTTGGAAAGTCGGTAAGCCTTGGGATCTTCGCTCTCCCTAGATACCAACTCAGGTCCCATAGCGTGGCGACGTCTAGTCAATCTCCCGTAAACAAAAGGGGACCTAGCACCCTTAGTTATCCGGGTCACGGCTCAAAAACGTCATAACGACTCGCCTAGCTCGCTCACTCGATGAACAATTCGCCGCATACGATATTCAAAGAGTTATACACAAGATATTCAACCGCATGTCAAATAAAAAGATCAAGCTCGACATGAAGAAACACAATTCAACAGTCAATACATAATTCACAACATATATTCAATCACATATTAAATACATGCAAAAACCCAATCATATCACAACATTTCATGCTCGACACAAATCAAGGAATCCATACATAGTAATATAACAATAAAAAATCCTAGAATGTTTAGAAGTGCCCTTACCGAACTCCAAGCTACGCTGCTCGACAACGACCTCAACACAGCTGTCTTCAAACGAGCTCGACAACGACTTCTCTTACTCGATCTCGACACGTACGGCTCTCAATCAACCTCGGTTTAGTGTTCAGACACCCCGATCTCCTTGCAAAGACGATCTCGGAACTCACACCGCCTAATACGAGTACAACTTAGTTCGATCTATGGGTTCTAATAGCACTTAGCTCTCGTTATCCCAATCTTAACCACAACCCAAGTAAACATTTAAAACTCAAGAACTTAAACAAATACAACCAGAATTCAAACGTTACAAAATAACTCCTTTTCTCTAAAATTTTATTAAAAACTTCTTTCATACATCACCAGACAAAACCATTTTTCCTCTAACACAAAGTTAGGGTTTTCGATCAAAAGTTCATGAAAAAGGTTCTATGATTCTATAACAAATAAATCGATAACAACATCGACAAGAAGCAACGTACAACATACTAAAACAAGAAATCAAAACAAACCAAATAGGGAGGGTTTTGGGCACTGCCTATTGCAGAAAACAGAGAAAGAAATTTGTTTTACAAGCTCAAATAATTGGTTAGAAAGGTAGGTCATGTCATGAAGAAGAAAACCTATCAATACGACATGATTTGGAAGCATAAAAACTAGCTAAAATGGAAAGAAGAAGTGGCGCTAAACAGTAGCATGAAGGAAGAGAAAATATGTTTTTCCATACCTCAGATGATGGTCGAGATGGTGATATATGTCGAGGAGATGATAAGAAACAAGGTTGATGAAGAAAGTTTATGCAGAAGCTCGATAAAACTCAAGGTTCTTCGATGGAGGTTTGGAGAGGAAGAGGAACTCAGAGAAGAAGAAAGAAGAAAAGAGAAAGTGAGAGTTGTGAGGGGCTGATCGAAGATACAGCTGGTCAAGAAACCCTTTAAAAGATATTTTTCTTTTTAAAACAAAACACAATTAATTGACGTGTAACTACTGTTATGAGATGCTAATCCCATCAATCATTCTACCCATCTAATCTCTTCTCTCTCATGATTACCCTCTAATCTATAGGTTACAGATCTAAAACACAGCGACGAGAACTGCAACCGATAATATAAATATTACAACAATAGAATCATCAACGCTAAATAACGTTCGTAAAATACGTGTTACAGTCTCGACACGAGGTCGATCAGGGTGCTTGTGCAAGCGCACAAGGCTCTAACACGAGTTCGTGCACGCGGCCTCCTCAGTTCGACATGCGACCTCCTCAGCTCGGTACGCGACCTCATCAGCTCGACGTATGACCTTGGCACGCGATCTTGGCACGGGATCTCGACACGAGGTCTTGGTACGAGGTCTCGACACGAGATCTCGACGCGAGGTCTCGATACGACGTCCTAATACGAGGTCGATCTCGTCCTCAGGTGTTACAATCTCTCCCTCTAAAAAAATTTCGTCCTCGAAATTGCAAATAAGATACTTACCATGAAAGAGTTCAGGGTACTGAGTCTTCATCTTCTCCTCCAGCTCCCAAGTCGCATCTCCAGTCTTCTGATCCCACACAACTTTGACAAGTTGAATCTCTTTGTTCCGCAACTGTTTGGCTTTCCGGTCAACGATCCTTGCTGGTGATGCTTCGAAAGATAGGTCGTCCTTCAGTTGAATCACATCTGGTTCGATGACATGAGAGGGGTCGGAAATATATCTCCGCAACTGTGAGACGTGGAAGACGTCATGAATGTTTGACAAGAAGGGTGGCGGTGGCAACTGATATGCCATCGACCGATACGACGAAGAATCTGTAAGGTCCAATAAATTTAGGGTAAGTTTCTTGGACTTGATCGCCGACCAACTCGAAGTGGGGTGACTCTAAGAAATACATGTTCTCCTTCCTCGAACTCGAGTGGTCGACGTCTTTGGTCCGCATAACTCTTCCGTCGACTTTGAGACGCTCGCATCCTATCTCTCGATCAAACGGATCTTCTCGTAGTCCGCTGGATCATATCTGGTCCCACAACGTAACGCCGCCATCCTGGTACCAACAAAGAGGCGTCGACATTTACGCCCATACAATGCTTCAAAAGGTGCCATTCCAATACTCGCATGGAAACCGTTATTGTAGGTGAACTCCACCAATGGTAAGACGTCGTCCCAACTTCCTCGGTGATCTAAGGTACACGCCGCAACAAATCTTCAAGCGATTGGATCGTTCTCTCACCGACCGTCGGTTTGGGGATGATATGCCGAGCTAAGCTCGAGCTCTGCCTCCCATCGCTTCTTGCAATTCCCTCCAAAAATGAGACGTGAACTTCGGATCTCGGTCCGACACGATTGAAGAGGGTATACCATGTAGTCGTACTATCTCCGCGATGTAGATCTCGGTCAGCTTTTCCACGTTGTATGTCGACCTCACTGGTAAGAAATGAGCAGATTTGGTCAATCGGTCGACGATCACCCAAATCGAATCATTCTTCTTCTGCGTCTTCGGCAAACCTACAACGAAATCCATGGAGATACTGTCCCATTTCCATACTGGTACGTCAAGCGATTGTAGCATTCCCGCAGGTCGTTGGTGCTCCACCTTCGGCTCGACACGTTAAACACGAAGCTACGTACTCAGCCACTTGCTTTTTCATTCCGGACCACCAAAAATGCTTCTTCAAGTCTTGATACATCTTCGTAACTCCTGGATGAATACTAAAGTTGCTCTTATGCGCTTCGTCAAGTATTAACTTTCTCAGCTCCGCTACGTTAGGTACACACACTCGGCCATTGCACCTTAAAATGTTGTCCGTTCCGACTTGGAATTCTGTCGCCTTCCCTTGCGCTATCAACTGGACCTTCTCTTGCAGGAGCTCGTCATGAACCTGCTGGTCTCGGATCTCGTCCAACAATCTGTTAGAAATGGTAAGCATACCAAATCTCAGCTTCCCCGGTGAAACTTCCACACTCAACTTCAAGTCTCGGAACTTCTCGAGCATCTCCAACTCCTTGATCATCATTGCTGAGGCTAAAACGCTCTTTCTGCTCAATGCATCTGCTACTACGTTAGCCTTACCGGGATGGTATTCCAACGTAAAGTCGTAGTCCTTGAGAAATTTTGTCCATCTGGCCGACGATGTTGAGCTCTTTCTCGATCGAACAGTACTTCAAGCTCTTGTGATCGCCGAAAGCGAAGAGTGCTCCCATAAAGGTAGTGCCTCCATATCTTCGCGCCAAGAAAACCACTGCCGCCAGCTCCAAATCGTGAGTAGGGTAGTTCCTCTCGTGAATCTTAAGTTGTCTTGAAGCATACGCTACCACTTTCCGATGTTGCATCAACACGCATCCCAATCCCTGGTGTGACGCATCACAATACACCTCGTAAGGCTCTTCTGCCGAGGCAAAATCAACACGAAAGCGCCGTTGTCAAAAGCTCCTTCGCCTTCGAAAATCGGATTCACACTCCTCGGCCCACCAAAAGGTTGATCCTTCCTCGTAAGTCGTAAGAGGCGCGACAATCTTCGAGAAACCTTCAATGAATCTTCGATAATAGCCCGCTAAACCAACAAAACTTCGATCTCTAGAACCTTCTTCTACTGTTCCCACGCTAACACAAATTTCAATCTTAGTTGGATCCACTATCCCTTCTTTGGAAATCACATGACCAAGAAAATTCACCTCTTCGAGCCAAAATTCACACTTGACAGGTTGGCATAGAGTTGCTTCTCACGCAACATCCGTAGTACTCGACATAAGTGTTCTTCGTGTTTCTTCGGTTCTTCGAGTAGATCGGGATGTCGCCGATGAACACTACAACCAATCGATCCAAAAACGAATGGAAAATCCTGCTCATATATTCCATAAACACACGGTGGCGATTTGTCACTCCAAACGGCATCACCAAATACTCGTAGTGACCATACCTAGTCCTGAAAGCTGTTTTGGGGATATCTTCCTCCTTCACGCGAATCTGATGATAACCAGACTTCAAATCTATCTTGGAAAAGATCGCCGCTCCACGAAGTTGATCCATCAAATCGTCAATACGGGGTAACGGATACCGGTTCTTCACAGTAACCTTGTTGAGCTCGCGGTAGTCCACGCACAGCCTTGATCGTCCATCCTTCTTCTTAACCAACAACACTGGAGCTCCCCACGGTGACACGCTCGGTCGTATGAATTGCTTTGACTCCAAGTGTTCGATCTGGGACTTCAGCTGTTTCATCTCGGCAGGAGACATCCTGTATGGCGCTTTGGAAATCGGTCTTGTTCCTGGAATCAACTCGATGGAGAACTCGACCTCTCGCACTGGTGGTAACCCTGGCACGTCTTCGGGAAAAACGTCCACAAAGTCACACACCACTGGTACATTCTTCACTTCGACCTGCTGGAAAACTTCAACTAGCGGATACATGTATTCCCTAGTTCCTTCTTTCAAAGAAACCCCAATACGCTCGAGCAGAAAGATAATTGGAGACTCCAAGGTCCGGGAAAATTACAGCTTTACTGGCACACCCAAGAGGACATGGTGGTGTGACAACCAATCCATCCCGAGGATGACATCTAAGCCCTTAAGAGGCAAACAAACCAAATTGACCACAAACTTTCTACTCAATAACCACTACACAATTAAGACATGCGGTGTTTGTGACTAAGGTTTTAGCATTTGGGTTGTAACTACCAATTTGAACGGTAAAGCGATCACAGTCAAGTTCAAATGGTTCACACAATCGAAGAAATAAAGGAATGGGTTGCAGAATCAAAGAGAACGGATAAGGATTTACCCTCAATCTCACATTCACCTTGAATAAGATCATCACCGCTCGCTTCCTCACCGCTCATGCAGTAAGACTACGCTTTAGCTACCGACGCTTCCTTTGGCCTTTGCCGCAAGCAAGCATCACGGCTCAGCTTTAGGTGTGGGACAATCCTTGGCAAAATGCCCTGGCTTCTACAGCTTGTAGCACACATCCTCCTTCCGAGTACGCCACTCGCATAATGTCCTGGCTTTCCACAACGATAGCAAGTCACCTCAGACGGCCTCGACCTCCGCTTCGCTCCTGGGTCATCGGACGATATTGTCCCCTCGTTGTTGCTCCCCGAGGTCGGTTGTAAGGCTTCTTCGCAGCTTGTTTCCCTTCGTGTAAACCTGCCCCGCACTGGGGTCTCACCGGCCCGCCTACAGCTTTTCTTCTTGTGGCTTCTTACACCCTCTACCTCGACACAACGATCTATCAGCTCTTGTAGATTCCTGATCCTCAGTGACACCACCGACTTCTGAATGTCAAATCTCAGACCTCGTTAGAACCTCTCGCTTAACCATCCTTGGTCAGGTCGATGACGAAATGGACTGTAATAGCTCGCCTTGATGACTCGAACTTGGCTGCATACTCGGACACCGCCGAGCCGCCTTTGTTGTAGTTGAAGAAACTCTTGCTCCTTCTCACCGGCAAGATCTGGGAAGTATTTGTCCAAGAACCTTCCACTAAAAAGCTCCCAAGTTATCTCGCGACGTTCCGCTTATCGTTGCTTGCTTCACTCCCTTCCACCAATACTCTGCGTCTCCTAGCGAAGTAGGTAGCGTAGTCTACCTTCACGTTGTTTGGGCAATGGAGTGCCTCAAGATCTTCTCGATCTCTTGCATCCAAAGATCGCCTTTATCCGGGTTTGGCTCACCGTAGAACTTCGGTGGATCATGCTTCCTAAAGTCCGCTAATCCTCTCGCCAAAGACTCGCTCGCCGCCGCTGTTGTTCTGTAAGTTTCTTTGGGTTAACGCCGCCGTCTGGCTGAGCCATCGCGTTAGCCTGTTGAGTTGCAGCGGTGATTCTGAGCCATGGTCGCCGCCATCTCGGCCATAGCTTGAATTGCTCGCTCCATGTCGACGTTCTGCACAAATTGCCGTATCCCTACGAGGTGGCATTAGATTCCACAAAGTTCAAAACCCCGTCGAATCTCACAACAAGGATGTGTTAAAACACACTGCTTCAATCAAGAAACAGTTCAAACAATTTTTCAAGCAATAAGTGCTTCACTTAATCAAACAGCAATCAGGATAGTACAATTAGGTACCCAAGACACATATCCCGACACGTGACGGTCAAATTCCTATACACACCTCGTAACCGAATCGCTCGATACCAAACATTGTAACGACTGCTCGACCGCTACCGAGCTCAACGTACCGAGCTCGAGTTACCGAGCTCAACACACCCAGCTCTAGTTACCCTGGATGCGATGTGTTTTAAAACGATACTCTTGTGCCCTTTAGAAAAGTACGGTCTATTATTATTTATAAAACCACTCGTGCACATCGTAGTAATTACAACTTTTCAAAACATGGTGCAACTAAGACACAAGACATAAATTCTAATAAAACATACATGCATAATATACATATATACCACTCGAAATGATGATGTATACAAAATACAGAGTAATAATGTATAAAGAAAATACACCTAAGGTAATGACGACTTCAAGAGAGCAATCATACCCTGGGTACTTCCCAGACACCCACGCAGGGGTCGCTCCAAAAGTAAGACCACCAGTCTACCCGTGCTCAAAATAACATCTAGCCCAAACTGGTCACAACCACTATACACAAAAACATAGACAAAGCAAATCACGACAAGTAGAGGTCGCCGCTCGATCCTCGCCGAGCTCCTCCTCGCCATCATCTGTTTGTCGAGTTCCTCGCGCTCGACCTCGCCTGGGTGACCATCATGGATTGAAGGCACCACGGGAAAGGGTCAACTTCTCAACAATTCAAGATAAACACGGCATAAAGAAATAAGTAAACATCAAAGTATAACATTCACCAAACGTGACTCAACCATCTCACTCTAAACTCGACTCAACTCGCTATCCATTTCTCTCGACTCGACAATTTTTCAAGAATGCACACGCTGCATCAGGTATCTTTGGAAAGTCCAGAAGCCTTGGGATCTTCGCTCTCCCTAGGGCCGATCAACTCGGGTCCCATAGGCGTGGCGGCGTCTAGTCAATCTCCCGTAAACAAAGGGGACCTAGCACTTTAGTTATCCGGTCACGGCTCAAAAACGTCATAACGACTAGCCTAGCTCGCCACTCGATGAACAATTAGCAGATACGATATTCAAAGAGTTATACACAAGATATTCAACCGCATGTCAAATAAAAAGAGCAAGCTCAACATGAAGAAACGCAATTCAATAGTCAATACATAATTCACAACATATATTCAATCACATATTAAATACATGCAAAAACCCAATCATATCACAACATTTCATGCTCGACACAAATCAAGGAATCCATACATAGTAATATAACAATAAAAAATCCTAGAATGTTTAGAAGTGCCCTTACCGAACTCCAAGCTACGCTGCTCGACAACGACCTCAACACAGCTGTCTTCAAACGAGCTCGACAACGACTTCTCTTACTCGATCTCGACACGTACGGCTCTCAGTCGACCTCGGTTTCGTGTTCTCGTACACCCTGATCTCCTTGCAAAGACGATCTCTAAATCACACCGCCTAATACGAGTACAACTTAGTTCGATCTATGGGTTCTAATAGCACTTAGCTCTCGTTATCCCAATCTTAACCACAACCCAAGTAAACATTTAAAACTCAAGAACTTAAACAAATACAACCAGAATTCAAACGTTACAAAATAACTCCTTTTCTCCAAAATTTTGTTAAAAACTTCTTTCATACATCACCAGACAAAACCATTTTTCCTCTAACACAAAGTTAGGGTTTTCGATCAAAAGTTCATGAAAAAGGTTCTATGATTCTATAACAAATAAATCGACAACAACATCGACAAGAAGCAACGTACAACATACTAAAACAAGAAATCAAAACAAACCAAATAGGAAGGGTTTTGGGCACTGCCTATTGCAGAAAACAGAGAAAGAAATTTGTTTTACAAGCTCAAATAATTGGTTAGAAAGGTAGGTCATGTCATGAAGAAGAAAACCTATCAATACGACATGATTTGGAAGCATAAAAACTAGCTAAAATGGAAAGAAGAAGTGGCGCTAAACAGTAGCATGAAGGAAGAGAAAATCTGTTTTTCCATACCTCAGATGATGGTCGAGATGGTGATATATGTCGAGGAGATGATAAGAAACAAGGTTGATGAAGAAAGTTTATGCAGAAGCTCGATAAAACTCAAGGTTCTTCGATGGAGGTTTGGAGAGGAAGAGGAACTCAGAGAAGAAGAAAGAAGAAAAGAGAAAGTGAGAGTTGTGAGGGCCGATCAAGATACACCGGTCAAGAAACCCTTTAAAAGATATTTTTCTTTTAAAACAAAACACAATTAATTGACGTGTAACTACTGTTATGAGATGCTAATCCCATCAATCATTCTACCCATCTAATCTCTTCTCTCTCATGATTACCCTCTAATCTATAGGTTACAGATCTAAAACACAGCGACGAGAACTGCAACCGATAATATAAATATTACAACAATAGAATCATCAACGCTAAATAACGTTCGTAAAATACGTGTTACAGTCTCGACACGAGGTCGATCAGGGTGCTTGTGCAAGCGCACAAGGCTCTAACACGAGTTCGTGCACGCAGCCTCCTCAGTTCGACATGCGACCTCCTCAGCTCGGTACGCGACCTCATCAGCTCGACGTATGACCTTGGCACGCGATCTTGGCACGGGATCTCGACACGAGGTCTTGGTACGAGGTCTCGACACGAGATCTCGACGCGAGGTCTCGATACGACGTCCTAATACGAGGTCGATCTCGTCCTCAGGTGTTACAGTATACATCATCATTTCGAGTGGTATATATGTATATTATGCATGTATGTTTTATTAGAATTTATGTCTTGTGTCTTAGTTGCACCATGTTTTCGAAAAGCTGTAATTACTCTGATGTGCACGAGCTGGTTTTATAAATAATAATAGACCGTACTTTTCTAAAGGGCACAAGAGTATCGTTTTAAAACACATCGCATACAGGGTAACTAGAGCTCGGTGTGTTGAGCTCGGTAACTCGAGCTCGGTACGTTGAGCTCGGTAGCGGTCCGGAAACGGGTCGTTACAATGTTGGTATCAGAGCAGTTCGGTTCTGACCGGGCTGTGTATAGGAATTTGGACTGGTCACTGTGTCGGGATATGTGTGTTGGGTACCTAATTGTACTATCCTGATTGCTGTTTGATTAAGTGAAGCACTTATTGCTTGAAAAATTGTTTGAACTGTTTCTTGATTGAAGCAGTGTGTTTTAACACATCCTTGTTGTGAGATTCTGACAGGGTTTTGAACTTTGTGGAATCTAATGCCACCTCGTAGGGATACGACAAATTGCACCGAGAACGTCGACATGGAACGAGCAATTCAAGCTATGACCGAGATGGCGGCAGCCATGGCTCAAAGAATCACCGCCAGAACTCAACAGCTAACGCGATGGCTCAACAGGCGGCGTTAACCCAAAGAAACTTACAAAGAACAACAATGAGCGTAATCTGAGGCCGAGGCGAGAGGATTAGCGGACTTTAGGAAGCATGATCCAATCGGTTCTACCGTGAGCCAAACCCAGATAAAGCTGATCTTTGGATGCAAGAGATCGAGAAGATCTTCGAGGCACTCCATTGCCCAAACAACGTGAAGGTAGACTACGCTACCTACTTGCTGCTAGGAGACGCAGAGTATTGGTGGAAGGGAGTGAAGCAAGCACTGATAGCGAAACGTCGCGAGATAACTCGGGAGCTTTTTCGTGGAAGGTTCTTGGACAAATACTTCCCAGACATCGCACGAGCCGAGAAGGAGCAAGAGTTTCTTCAACTACAACAAGGCACTCGGCGGTGTCCGAGTATGCAACAAGTTCGAGTCAACCGCGAGGTATTTCATCCATTTCGTGGATCGAAATGACCAAGGATGGTTAAGCGAGAGGTTCTAACGAGGTCTGAGATTTGACATTCAGAAGTCGGTGGTGTCACTGAGGATCAGGAATCTACAAGAGCTGATAGATCGTTGTGTCGAGGTAGAGGGTGTAAGAAGCCACAAGAAGAAAACTGTTGTAGGCGGACCGGTGAGACCCAGAGTGCGGGGCGAGGTTTACGAAGGCGGGAAACAACCGCAAGAAGCCTTACAACCGACCTCAGGGGAGCAACAACAGGGGACAATATCGTCCGATGACCCAGGAGCGAAGCGGAGGTCGACCGGTGCCGAGGTGACTTGCTATCGTTAGGAAAGCCAGGACATTATGCGAGTGGCGTACTCGGAAGGAGGATGTGTGCTACAACCGTAAGAAGCCAGGGCATTTTGCCAAGGATTGTCCCACACCTAAAGCCGAACCGCAATGCTTGGCGCAAAGCGCCAAAGGCGGAAGCGCCAGGTAGCTAAAGGCGTAGTCTTACGCATGAGCGGTGAGGAAGCGAGCGAGTGATGATCTTATTCAAGGTGAATGTGAGATTGAGGGTAAATCCTTATCCGTTCTCTTTGATTCGTGCAACCCATTCCTTTATTTCTTCTCGATTGTGTGAACCATTTGAACTTGATGTGATCGCTTTACTGCTCAAATTGGTAGTTACAACCCCACCGCTAAAACCTTAGTCACAAACACCGCATGTCTTAATTGTGTAGTGGTTATTCGAGTAGAAAGTTTGTGGTCAATTTGGTTTGTTTGCCTCTTAAGGGCTTAGATGTCATCCTCGGGATGGATTGGTTGTTACACCACCATGTCCTCTTGACTGTGCCCGTGAAAGCGTAATTTTCCTGCACCTTGGAGTCTCTAATTATCTTTGTTGAACGTATTGGGGTTTCTTTGAAAGAAGGAACTAGGGAATACATGTATCCGCTAGTTCGTAAGTTTTCCAGCAGGTCGAAGTGAAGAATGTACGGTGGTGTGTGACTTTGTGGACGTTTTCAAGACGTGCTGTGGTTACCACCAAAGGCGAGAGGTCGAAGTTCTCCATCGAAGTTGATTCCAGGAACAAGACCGATTTCCAAAGCGCCATACAGGATGTCTCCTCGCCGAGATGAAAGAGTCAAGTCCCAGATCGAACACTTGGAGTCAAAGCAATTCATACGACCGAGCGTGTCACCGTGGGGAGCTCGGTGTTGTTGGTTAAGAAGAAGGATGGACGATCAAGGCCGTGGCGTGGACTACCGCGAGCTCAACAAGGTTACCGTGTGAAGAACCGTGATCCGTTACCCCGTATTGACGATTTGATGGATCAACTTCGTGGAGCGGCGATCTTTTCCAAGATAGATTTGAAGTCTGGTTATCATCAGATTCGCGTGAAGGAGGAAGATATCCCCAAAACAGCTTTCAGGACTAGGTATGGTCACTACGAGTATTTGGTGATGCCGTTTGGAGTGACAAATGCGCCAGCTGTGTTTATGGATTATATGAACAGGATTTTCCATTCGTTTTTGGATTAGTTCGTTGTAGTGTTCATCGACGACATCCTGATCTACTCGAAGAACCGAGAAGAGCACGAAGAACACTTACGTCGAGTACTACAGATGTTGCGTGAGAAGCAACTCTATGCCAACCTGTCGAAGTGTGAATTTTGGCTCGAAGAGGTGAATTTTCTTGGTCATGTGATTTCCAAAGAAGGGATAGTTGTGGATCCAACTAAGATTGAGGCTGTGTTAGCGTGGGAACAGCCGAAGACGGTTACCGAGATCAGAAGTTTTGTTGGTTTAGCAGGCTATTATCGAAGATTCATTGAAGGTTTCTCGAAGATTGTCGCGCCTCTTACACGGCTTACGAGGAAGGATCAACCTTTTGGCTGGACCGAGGAGTGTGAATCCAGTTTTCGAAGACTGAAGGAACTTTTGACAACAGCACCTATGTTGATTTTGCCTCAACCCGAAGAGCCTTACGAGGTGTATTGTGATGCGTCACACCAGGGATTGGGATGCGTGCTGATGCAACATCGGAAAGTGGTAGCGTATGCTTCAAGACAACTTAAGATTCACGAGAGGAACTACCCTACTCACGATTTGGAGCTGGCAGCAGTGGTTTTTGCGCTGAAGATATGGAGGCACTACCTTTATGGGAGCACTCTTACTGTTTTCAGCGATCACAAGAGCTTGAAGTACCTGTTCGATCAGAAAGAGCTCAACATGCGTCAGCGAAGATGGACAGAATTTCTCAAGGACTACGACTTTACGTTGGAATACCATCGGTAAGGCTAACGTAGTAGCAGTATGCATTGAGCGTAAAGAGCGCTTTAGCCTCAAAGAATGATGATCAAGGAGTTGGAGATGCTCGAGAAGTTCCGAGACTTGAAGTTGAGTGTGGAAGTTTCACCGGGGAAGCTGAGATTTGGTATGCTTACCATTTCTAACAGATTGTTGGACGAGATCCGAGACCAGCAGGTTCATGACGAGCTCCTGCAAGAGAAGGTCCAGTTGATAGCGCAAGGGAAGGCGACAGAATTCCAAGTCGGGACGGACAACATTTTAAGGTGCAATGGCCGAGTGTGTGTACCTAACGTAGCGGAGCTGAGAAAGTTAATACTTGACGAAGCGCATAAGAGCAACTTTAGTATTTATCCAGGAGTTACGAAGATGTATCAAGACTTGAAGAAGCATTTTTGGTGGTCCGGAATGAAAAAGCAAGTGGCTGAGTACGTAGCTTCGTGTTTAACGTGTCAGAAAGCGAAGGTGGAGCACCAACGACCTGCAGGAATGCTACAATCGCTTGACGTACCAGTATGGAAATGGGACAGTATCTCCATGGATTTCGTTGTAGGTTTGCCGAAGACGCAGAAGAAGAATGATTCGATTTGGGTGATCGTCGACCGATTGACCAAATCGCCATTTCTTACCAAAGGAGGTCGACATACAACGTGGAAAAGCTGACCGAGATCTACATCGCGGAGATAGTACGACTTCATGGTATACCCTCTTCAATCGTGTCGGACCGAGATCCGAAGTTCACGTCTCATTTTTGGAGGGAATTGCAAGAAGCGATGGGAACCGAGCTCAGGCTTAGCTCGGCATATCATCCCCAAACTGACGGTCAGACTGAGAGAACGATCCAATCGCTTGAAGATTTGTTGCGAGCGTGTACCTTAGATCACCGAGGAAGTTGGGACGACGTCTTACCATTGGTGGAGTTCACCTACAATAACAGTTTCCATGCGAGTATTGGAATGGCACCTTTTGAAGCACTGTATGGACGTAAATGTCAGACGCCTCTTTGTTGGTACCAGGATGGCGAGCGTTCTGTTGTGGGACCAGATATGATCCAGCAGACTACTGAGAAGATCCGTTTGATCAGAGATAGGATGCGAACGTCTCAAAGTCGACAGAAGAGTTATGCAGACCAAAGACGTCGACCACTCGAGTTCGAGGAAGGAGAACATGTATTTCTTAGAGTCACCCCCACTACTGGAGTTGGTCGAGCGATCAAGTCCAAGAAACTTACCCCTAAATTTATTGGACCTTACCAGATTCTTCGTCGTATCGGTCCAGTGGCATATCAGATTGCCCTGCCACCCTTCTTGTCAAACATTCATGACGTCTTCCACGTCTCACAATTGCGGAGATATATTTCCGACCCCTCTCATGTCATCGAACCGGATGTGATTCAACTGAAGGACGACCTATCTTTCGAAGCATCACCAGCAAGGATCGTTGACCGGAAAGCCAAACAGTTGCGGAACAAAGAGATTCAACTTGTCAAAGTTGTGTGGGATCAGAAGACTGGAGATGCGACTTGGGAGCTGGAGGAGAAGATGAAGACTCAGTACCCTGAACTCTTTCATGGTAAGTATCTTATTTGCAATTTCGAGGACGAAATTTTTTTTAGAGGGAGAGATTGTAACACCTGAGGACGAGATCGACCTCGTATTAGGACGTCGTATCGAGACCTCGCGTCGAGATCTCGTGTCGAGACCTCGTACCAAGACCTCGTGTCGAGATCCCGTGCCAAGATCGCGTGCCAAGGTCATATGTCGAGCTGATGAGGTCGCATGTCGAACTGAGGAGGTCGCATGTCGAACTGAGGAGGCCGCGTGCACGAACTCGTGTTAGAGCCTTGTGCGCTTGCACAAGCACCCTGATCGACCTCGTGTCGAGACTGTAACACGTATTTTACGAACGTTATTTAGCGTTGATGATTCTATTGTTGTAATATTTATATTATCGGTTGCAGTTCTCGTCGCTGTGTTTTAGATCTGTAACCTATAGATTAGAGGGTAATCATGAGAGAGAAGAGATTAGATGGGTAGAATGATTGATGGGATTAGCATCTCATAACAGTAGTTACACGTCAATTAATTGTGTTTTGTTTTAAAAAGAAAAATATCTTTTAAAGGGTTTCTTGACCAGCTGTATCTTCGATCAGCCCCTCACAACTCTCACTTTCTCTTTTCTTCTTTCTTCTTCTCTGAGTTCCTCTTCCTCTCCAAATCTCCATCGAAGAACCTTGAGTTTTATCGAGCTTCTGCATAAACTTTCTTCATCAACCTTGTTTCTTATCATCTCCTCGACATATATCACCATCTCGACCATCATCTGAGGTATGGAAAAACAGATTTTCTCTTCCTTCATGCTACTGTTTAGCGCCACTTCTTCTTTCCATTTTAGCTAGTTTTTATGCTTCCAAATCATGTCGTATTGATAGGTTTTCTTCTTCATGACATGACCTACCTTTCTAACCAATTATTTGAGCTTGTAAAACAAATTTCTTTCTCTGTTTTCTGCAATAGGCAGTGCCCAAAACCCTCCCTATTTGGTTTGTTTTGATTTCTTGTTTTAGTATGTTGTACGTTGCTTCTTGTCGATGTTGTTGTCGATTTATTTGTTATAGAATCATAGAACCTTTTTCATGAACTTTTGATCGAAAACCCTAACTTTGTGTTAGAGGAAAAATGGTTTTGTCTGGTGATGTATGAAAGAAGTTTTTAATAAAATTTTAGAGAAAAGGAGTTATTTTGTAACGTTTGAATTCTGGTTGTATTTGTTTAAGTTCTTGAGTTTTAAATGTTTACTTGGGTTGTGGTTAAGATTGGGATAACGAGAGCTAAGTGCTATTAGAACCCATAGATCGAACTAAGTTGTACTCGTATTAGGCGGTGTGATTTCCGAGATCGTGCTGCAAGGAGATCAGGGTGTACGAGAACACGAAACCGAGGTCGACTGAGAGCCGTACGTGTCGAGATCGAGTAAGAGAAGTCGTTGTCGAGCTCGTTTGAAGACAGCTGTGTTGAGGTCGTTGTCGAGCAGCGTAGCTTGGAGTTCGGTAAGGGCACTTCTAAACATTCTAGGATTTTTTATTGTTATATTACTATGTATGGATTCCTTGATTTGTGTCGAGCATGAAATGTTGTGATATGATTGGGTTTTTGCATGTATTTAATATGTGATTGAATATATGTTGTGAATTATGTATTGACTGTTGAATTGTGTTTCTTCATGTCGAGCTTGATCTTTTTATTTGACATGCGGTTGAATATCTTGTGTATAACTCTTTGAATATCGTATGCGCTAATTGTTCATCGAGTGAGCGAGCTAAGCGAGTCGTTATGACGTTTTGAGCCGTGACCGGATAACTAAGGGTGCTAGGTCCCCTTTTGTTTACGGGAGATTGACTAGACGTCGCCACGCTATGGGACTGAGTTGGTGTCCTAGGGAGAGCGAAGATCCCAAGGTTTTACCGGACTTTCCAAAGATACCTGACGGCGTGTGCATTCGGAAAAATTGTCGAGTCGAGAGAAATGGATAGCGAGTTGAGTCGAGTTTAGAGTGAGATGGTTGAGTCACGTTTGGTGAATGTTATACTTTCTTTGTTTACTTATTTCTTTATGCCGTGTTTATCTTGAATTGTTGAGAAGTTGACCCTTTCGTGGTGCCTTCAATCCATGATGGTCACCCAGGCAGGTCGAGGGCGCAGGAACTCGACAGCCAGATGATGGCGAGGAGGAGCTCGGCGAGGATCGAGCGACGACCTCTACTTGTCGTGATTTGCTTTGTCTATGTTTTTGTGTATAGTGGTTGTGACCAGTTTGGGCTAGATGTTATTTTGAGCACAGGGTAGACTGGTGGTCTTACTTTTGGGGCAGCCCCCTGCGTGGGTGTCTGCCGGAAGTACCCCCAGGGTATGATTGCTCTCTTGAAGTCGTCATACCTTAGGTATATTTTCTTTATACATTATTACTCTGTATTTTGTATACATCATCATTTCGAGTGGTATATATGTATATTATGCATGTATGTTTTATTAGAATTTATGTCTTGTGTCTTAGTTGCACCATGTTTTCAAAAAGCTGTAATTACTCTGAAGTGCACGAGCTGGTTTTATAAATAATAATAGACCGTACTTTTCTAAAGGGCACAAGAGTATCGTTTTAAAACACATCGCATACAGGGTAACTAGAGCTCGGTGTGTTGAGCTCGGTAACTCGAGCTCGGTACGTTGAGCTCGGTAGCGGTCCGGAAACGGGTCGTTACAAAAATCATCTACATTTAAAAAACTAGGAAAAATTCCTTTTTCTCTAGATAATTTTCAAATTACTTCAAGAAAGGATCATGAAATACAAGTACAATTTTCAGAAAAGAATTTTTGGGAAAATTTTGGTAGATTAAGGAATTGGACTGAAAAAGAAAAAATCAATTGTTTTTACATGGTTGATAGAAAGATTTTTGGAATTAAGACAATTATTCTTCCTGGAGCACCTTCAAATTTAACATACAATATGTTCCAGTTTGGACTTATTGATTGTCTTTATTTAAGCTCAAATCATGAAGAAATTAGTTTGTTCCCCTATTATTTCAAAGAATCAGTTCAAGCTTTTAGAAGAAATATTGCAAGAGAGAAAAATATTTTTCTAAAATTTTACTCGACTTTATCCAGATTTTACTACTAAACAACCTGCTAAGCATTTTATTTTTATTGGAATAAGCAATAATAATTTTCCTCTGAAGGATGAACCCAATGACACGGTCTATGGGGAAGAATTAATGACTCAAGTAATAAGTAATCAGTTGGCAAGTATTTTCACTCAATGTCAAGCCATTGGAAAAGGCTCTTACATCAAAGTACTATACAAAGGACCCTACACTCTGCTTTTAAGCAAGACAAGCAATAAAGAAATAAAGGAAAAAGACATGAGTCTTCTGACAAACTTTGAGGCAGCTTTCTACTCACTATCGGGACCCCTAATGGAATATAGGCCATCTGTCCTCAATAATTTATGCTCTATGATCAATGAAAGTAAGGACCATGCATGTGAAAGATGTGTCAAAGAAAAGGATATTACCGACAAAGCAATAGAGGAGAAAGAAGACTTTGAAGCAATAGTGGAGGAGTAAAAGTTTGGAAGCATTCTGAGTGTTCACGTGAAGGCACTAGAAAATATAGAATTATTGAAGTCACAATGTAAAGCACTAATGTAGTGCTATATTACTATTGTAAATAGTGGAAGGCCATTAGGCTATAAATAAGGTCATTTCTTCAGTTAGTAAGTAGAGAAAGTTGAAGAATGAAATTTCTCTCTGAGAAGTGTTTTCCTTAGGAAAACTTGTGCTAGTTCTTTAAGAGCTAGTCGGATTCTTGAGAGTGTATCCATCTATCCTTGTAAAGTTACCACTTATTATGAATAAAATCACTCATTTCACCCAATCTTCTTGACTTATTTTCTTTACTCAAAACTTTGTTAAATATTCAACAACTAATGGAGAATCATGAAGCAAAGAAGGGGCTTACTTAATCAAAGATTCAGAAGCATAGTCAGGTATACTTACTTACTCTTCTTGAATAATTTAATTATTGTTGTTATTATTACTATTGTTATTTTATGCTTATATAAAAACTGAAATGGAAAGAGAAAAAATAGATAATAATGATATAGAGCACTTACATATTACTGAAGAAGATGTTATTATTACTATTGTTATTCTAATACTGGATGTTTTAGAAGAGGGTTTCGCCTCACGTGACCTCCTAGGGTTTGCATGAAACTTTCATGGCCGTCGATAATCCTATTTGCCCGTGGGGTTTCTTGGCGCCGTTTTCACCTGCTACTGCTCCTCAGCCTTCAAATGACAATAAGAAGAATCAGCAAAAATCGTTTGCCAAAGCTGTCTCGGGTGAGTTTGATGTATCGCTCAGTCAGCTGCCAAAACCATGCGTCAAAGGGAATGCCGTAACGATCAAGATACCGCAAGATGAATATTTGGCAGGGTTAGAAGCATGCAAAAAAAATCTCCATGGGCGCCTTATCTATTACAAAGGCGATGTTTCGCTGAAGTTCGCTGACTTACAAAAGAAGTTGATTGATCAATGGAGAGATATAGGAAGGTGGAGTATGGTCTCTTTAGGAAGAGGGTATTATGAGTTCTCGTTCAGTTCCAAAGAGGATCTCAGGAAAGTGTTCGCTGCAGGCTCTTGGAATCTAAAACCGGGTGTTCTTCGGCTTTCTCTTTGGACTCCAGATTTTAAACCTTCTGAGCAAAGGCACACACATGCTCAATGCTGGGTTCGTTTGCTAGGACTGCCGCAAGAATATTGGAGGCCCAAAATAGTGCTCTCAATTGCAGGAGGCATCGGGGTTCCCATCGCCCTTGATGAAGCTACTAGTAAAAAGACTTTTGGCCACTTTGCAAGAGTCTTGGTTGATCTTGATTTGAGAGGTAAATTTCTTGACAGGATTTTGGTGGAACATGATGATTATGCTTTCTTTGTGGATTTGGAATATGAAAATCTTCCAGCATTTTGCAATATTTGTCAACTAATTGGGCATGAAGTGGCTCAATGTAGAAAAAACCTCAGCTACCCCGAGATGGAAAGAAAGTTATTGATGCTCATAAGAAGATTAATAGCCATGTTACGAAATCAGGTATTGATTATGTGCCTAAAACCAATGAAACAGTGGAGGCAAATGTTCATGTGATCAACGATCTTGCAACTAATGAGCCTCAACAGCTCTCAGATAAAGGCAAGGAGATATGTTTAGAAAATCAACCTGCTGTAAGTGTAGAGGGCACAAGCAATCATGGTGACATCCCTTTGCCCGAGGCTGAGGCCTTGCAAGAGAAGCACGATTGTGCCACTGCTGATTTGGTAGTGGAGCAAGAGAATGTAAGGAATTCTGAAATTCAATCTGACATGAATTGTGATGCAGGAATCCATTGTGCAGGTAAATCTAGTTTTGAGGAGGACCATTTAAATGTTGATCTCAATGCCACTTTGCCAAACCATGGTACTACAGCTGATGCAGGGAATTCTCTTGAACAATTGGTGGGTGGCACCCCTGTCATCCCCATGAATCAGCTGACTAACTCGAATGTTGCTAATGATATGATAATTGTTGGCAAACTGTGGGGCAACATGGCTAGTGATGATGAAGAGGTGGATGAGGAAATTGTCATGGAAACACAGAGTTTGGATCACTCTGCAGGACAAGGTAATAAATACCTAGTTGCCAATGACCAGCATCTTTCTTCAGATTTTACTGAAGTGATCTCAAAATCTAAGTTGAAGAAAATGAAAAAGCAAGCTAGGAAGGCTCATAAGCCTGGGAGATACCACACCAAGAGAGGTGGTCCTCAGAATTTTTGCTAAATGAATATCTTGTATTGGAATGCTAGAGGGATTGCTAATCCCGATACAAGATTGGTTCTCAAAAGGTTATGTAAGATGAACAAACCAGATTTTGTTTTTCTCTCAGAACCTTGGATTGCAATTTCTAAATTTCCTGCTAGTTTTGGGAGGAAGCTCAATCTAAAAGTAGTGGCTGTCAATGATAGGGGAGCACTTTCTCCTAATCTTTGGTTTGCTTGCTCCTCACATCTTGACCCTCACATCATTTCGGTTTCTAGACAGCATATTGCATGCTCGATCACTGTCAACAATAAGCAAGTTTTTGTTGCTGCTGTCTATGCTTGTTACTCCCACATTTTTAGAAGAACTCTTTGGCTGGAGTTGACTCAATTGCAGCAAAATCACATTGGCCCTTGGTGTTACATTGGAGATTTCAATGTTGTTATGGGTGCCCATGAATATAGGGGCACGGGCAGGCCATCCAAGTTGGCTGCTGAGGAATTCAAGGCCTGGACTGATCTGAATACATTAACTCATATTTTGACTAGAGGCTCCCAATTCACTTGGTCTAATGGTAGGAAAGGAAATGCATACACCGAGAAGAGGTTGGACAGGGCTATTTGCAATGATCATTGGCTTGATTGCTGGTCTCAAGTTTCCTGCAACACTCTAACTAGAAGCAAGTCAGACCACTTCCCTCTTCTGCTGATTGCAAAGACAGCCACTTTTGTTGGTAAATCCTCCTTCAAATTTATGAAAATGTGGGATAGTCATCCTGATTGTAGAAGCATTGTAGCTGAAGAGTGGGGAAAGTCTTATGTTGGGTGCCCTATGTATGTTCTTTGCTAAAAATTGAAAGCTTTAAAATCTCGACTCAGAGTTTGGAATAAAAATGTATTTGGAGATGTACACATCATGGTGAATGCTGCTGTTAGCAAAGTTGATCAGGTGCACCCGTAATTGATGTCAGGGCTATGATGATGAGTTAATGGAACAGAAAAAGCGCTCAGCAGATTTACAGCAGTTCGCCGCTGAGGAGCAATTCTGGCTCGAGAAATCTAGAACTAATTGGATTTTGAATGGTGATAGGAACACAGCTTATTTTCACAAGATGGCAAAGATTAGGCATGTGACTAAACAAATTACTACCCTGCGGAATGGTGATCAAATTCTAACCGAAGCTTCTCAAATTGAACACCATGCAGTCTCATTTTATCAAAACCTGTTTGCTGCAGATAACTCATGTGTGGACAATGATATAGTTGACAAGGTAATTCCAAAGCTGGTCTCAGTGGAGGATAATATTCTCCTCACCAATTTACCCACCTTGGATGAAGTTAAAGCAGCTGTTTTTGCTTTGAATGGGAACAGTGCTCCAGGGCCGGACGGCTTTGGTGGTTTCTTCTTCCATCAATACTGGGACATTGTTGCTCAAGATGTTTTCAAGTCTGTCCTTCAATTCTTTAATACCGGTTGGATCCTGCCAAATTTGAACTCTAATGTTGTTGTTCTCATTCCTAAAGACCCAGGGGCTGATAAAATAGAGCAATTTCGTCCCATTGCCTTAGCTAACTTTCACTTCAAGATTATAACTAAGGTTTTGGCTGATGATTAGCTAAGGTTGCTCCCAAAATAGTCTCTCGCTAATCAAAGAGGCTTTATCAATGGTCGCCAAATCACGCATCGTGCATCTGTGTTGCCTCAGAAGCAATTAACATGCTGGATAGGAGAATTTTTGGAGGTAATGTTGCTATCAAAATTGATATTAAGAAGGCGTTTGACACTCTTGATTGGTCTTTCCTTTTGAGAGTGCTTCACTGCTTTGGTTTTGATGCTAAGTTTTGTAAGTGGGTGGACACTATCCTTCACTCGGCTAAGCTCTCCATCTCGGTGAATGGTAACTCGGTGGGTTTCTTTGCTTGTAAAACGGGGTTCGGCAAGGAGACCCTCTGTCCCCTCTCCTGTTTTGTCTTGCTGAGGAGGTGTTGAGCAGAGGCATTTCCAATCTTGTTCAAACCGGTCAACTCCAATTGATGACAGGCCCTAGAGGATTTCCAACTCCTTCTCATGTTCTATATGCCGATGATGTTATGATTTTCTGCAGGGGGTCTCAAAAAAATATGCATAATCTCATGGCTCTGTTCAAAGACTACAGTGATGCATCTGGTCAAGTCATTAATCCTAATAAGTCCAAATTCTATGCAGGGTCTTTATCTGATCAAAGGACAGGTACTCTCTCTTCCATTCTTGGTTTCTCAGCTGGGGTTCTCCCTTTTGTTTATTTAGGAGTTCCCTTGTTCAAAGGAAAGCCTAGACGGATTCACCTTCAGTATATTGCGGATAGGATCAAGGCTAAATTGTTCCGCTCGAAAGCTTCTTTATTATCGATTATGGGCGAGTTCGATTGGTTCAATCGGTCATACAAAGCATGCTCACATATAGTTTCCATGTTTATATTTGGCTGTAGGCCTTCTTAATGATGTTGATAAATGGATCCTAACTTCATTTGGTCGTGATATTAATTCTAGGAAGCCGTTACGCCTCTTGGCACATAATGTGCGATCCGCTTAATGAGGCGGCCTTGGGCTGCGTTCCTTGAGAGCCATCAATAATGCTTCAATGGTGAAATTGGGCCGAGTCGCTTCTTCCAATGACCAATGGGCCTCGCTTTGAGAGCCCGTGCCTCAAGAACAATGTCCCTACACACTCTTTATCACTCATCCATTTGGTCGAGGATTAAAGCGGTTTTCTTCTGTTTTGACCAATGTGACTTGGCAAATTGGAGACGAAAGAAAAGTAAATTTCTGGACTGACAAATGGTTATCACAGCCGCTTGTTGACATGCTTGACATTCCCTCTCATTTGCATCCTTCCTTGATTGCTAAGGTTAGTGATTTTATCAGAAATGGCTCCTGGGAAGTGCCTCATTCTATCCTTCACGATCCGCTACTCTTGTAGAAGATCTGAAGTCAATTTCCATCCCTATAGCTGAAGTGGAGGATCACCTTATTTGGAACACCACTGATTCAGGTTATCTCTCATCCAAGGAGGCTTATTTGCATAAACTCCAACCCAGTCAGCAGGTCCTTTGGTCTAAAATAATTTGGAATCAGGTTACTCCTCCCTCCTTTTCTTTTCTAGTTTGGAGACTGATCCATAATAGAATGCCCACCGATGATGCTTTGTGGAAAAGAGGTTGCTTTGTTGTTTCTATGTGTAGCCTCACGCCAAACGTAAAGCGCACATCATCTTTTTTTTTGAATGCTCCTTCAAGGAAACTGGAGTTGGCTTGCCTCTATTCTTCAAAGGCCTCACTTCTTCTTCAATTTTAGATGCTCTCAATTTTTGCTCGGTAGTTGGAGCAAGCAAGCCTCCGATGTCATCACACCGCCATTATTAATGTCATTCACGCTTGATCTGGTTTTGTAGGAATAAGGCTCGCTTTGACAATGTTGTTGTTCCCGCCCTCGCCGCCATCTCCAAGATCTCGCCAATGTCCATTTAGTCGATCCTTGAGTAAAGTGCGACCTCATCTAATATTAACGAGTTCAAAATTATCAAGGCTTTCAATATTGATATCCATCCTAGTAAAGTCGCAGTCATCCTCCAGGTCCTTTGGCATCCTCCGAAGTGTGGTTGGATCAAATGCAACACGATGGTGCCGCTAGAGGTGCTCCGCCCCGCGGCTTGTGGTGGGATTTTTCGTGATAGCGGTCTTTCTTTGCCCTCGAGTGCTTCGCTATGGCCATTGGTAACTCTTCTCGCGCTCCAGCCGAACTCCTAGGTGCTATGGTTGCCATTGAAATTGCTTTTGATAAGGGTTGGCACAGTCTGCGGCTTGAGTGTGACTCGCTTAATTATTTCTCGCTTTGTCTCCTCGAATTGTTCCTTGGAAACTTCAAACAGTGGTTGAATTGTTTCTGACTTACTAGTAGGATGAATTTTAGATTTTCCCATATTTATCGTGAGGGTAATCACTGTGCTGATAAATTAGCTTCTCACGGTATTAGTCTTCAGGGATTTATTTGGTGGGATTTAATGCCTACTTTCATAAGGGAGGATTTCTTCCGCAATAGGTATGCTCTTCCAAATTATAGGTTCAAATAATTGTACATGGGTTAGGTTCATGCCCCCCCATGATTTTGTCAGTTTTTTTTCATTATTTTTAATAAATTTTGGTGTGCTGCAGATGATAGGTAGTGGCTAATGTGCCAACCTAGTTGGGATATTAGTTACTATTGTGATGCTTTTGCATGCCATTTTGCCTTAAAAAAAAATATTACTGAAGAAGATGAAAACTATGAAGGAAGTATTTTGATAGACCCAACTTTATTTCAAAGGATACAACAAGAGGACTTAGATTTGTCAAAAGATGCAAACATGAAAGGAGTTAAAGGAAAAGAAAGATTTAAGGGGTTGATGAAAAAATTTAACCAAAAGGAAAATATAATATACTATGGGAAAATAATTAATGAAGCACCAATGCATATAGCAGATGCTCAAGGAAATACATGTATCTGATTATTAAATAAGAAAAAACTTATGGAATTAAAAAGAAATATAAAGAAAAAACATAGTGATAAAATAGGATATATTCATATAGGAGCAATACAAGTTCTAATAAAAGCAACTTTTAGGAAGGAATAAATTCACCAATAGAATTAGTATTAAAGGATGATAGAATCAGCGATCCAAAGGACAAAATATTAGGAGTTATAGAAGGAAACTTAGCTTATGTTAAGTTAAAGTTTGAGATCCATCCAAATATTGGAATACCTTTAAGTACTCAAAGATTAGATCAATCACTAACTCTTGAACACAAATTCCTAAGAGGAAACTTAATGAAAACAGGAGATAAAATTTTCTCGGTCACTTATTGTGTTAATTACGCACTAACAAATTCACATCATAGTATTACCTTTAGAAATAATGATAGAATAGATATCCCAAGCCTATTTGAAGATATAGGAAAGATTTATTATCCTAAGAAAAATGAAATTACAGATCTAGGAACTCTTATAAAAAAACCAAGAATATTAACACCAAAACCGATTGGATTTTGTGAACCAGAAGAAAATGAAGAAAACAAAATAAATAAATTAGCTAATCAGGTAAAAGAACTAGATTTGTATGTAAGAAATAGAATATGAATAGTTTAGAATTAAGAAAGGAAGAGGTTAAAAATGAAATTAAAAATTTTCATAGAATATTAAAGGATTATCTAAAAAGAAATTTAAATGACAGAAATAGGAGAGATATAGAAGAAATACTTATAGTAAAAGAAAATATACTGGTAAAAATAGAAAATCTTAAAAGATCTAAGACGAGAAAAAGATGAACACCGCAAATTTTTTTATTAAAGACAAAGTAATAGAAATAGAAATAAAAGTAAATGATAAACTTAGTATATTACATATAGACGCAATAGAAAATGAAGATAAGGATTTTTATGAGAAATTAAAATATATATGGTCATTAAAATTGCCAAAGGAAATAAAAACAAAAATATGTGAAGAATATGGAAGGCTTTGTGCACAATCGATAGTATACAAAAATGAAATAAGTGAAGAACTGTGGTACCTAAACCTACCAAGAGAAGAAGAAATACAAGAAGAAAACTTAGAGAATAATATAGGAATTTATTTTGCAGAATTAGACATAGATGATGACTGGTTTCCAGATGAAGATTAAAGAATTAAAATATATTTTAGGAAATTATTCAAAGAATTTATTAGAAAATAGAATAGATTTAGGTAAAATAATGGATTTATCTGGATTTATTGACTCAGTGAAAATCACGCACTCAACTGGTATCAGAGCACTAAGATTCTAGAATTATTTATTATAGATAAATATGGTATTTCTGATGAAGAAATAAGAAAATATAAATTAGAAATGATTTTAAACCAAATACAACGTGAAAAAATAGAATTAGAAAGATTGTATAGATCTTTTGATTATTATATGCAATAGCCCGAAGGATTAACTACTGAGAATTGGCAAGAATTAAAAGATAGAATTTTAATAGTAGAACGAAGTATTAAAACATTAGAAGATGAATATAAACAATATTGAAAAGGAATTAAAATTATGTCCGTCACTAAGTTTTACGACCACGAAATTAGAGACCAATTATTATTTTCCGTCACAAAAATTTGTCTCTAAATCACTTAATTCTAGTTGTGTATGTCTCACTTGACACTGTAATTATGACTAATTCCATGATATGTGAGGCTCCCGACCAGTGTGGTATCAAAGCCACATCTCTTTTTAAAGGTCGGTTTTGTTGTTACAAACGGATTTGTAAAAAACCAAGGGACTAGACAGCACAAAACCAAATGTCCCATGTTTGATTTAAAAAGTGGTCATTGGACTAAAAAAAAAAAGGAGACAATGGACAGTACAAAAACCCAATTTTTTGTCTTCCAATAAACATGGGACAAAAAGTTGTCCAATAGACAAACTACCAAAAAGACAATACTATCCTTTCATAATTAGTAACTATGCTCTCTCTCTCTCTGTCTATATATATATATACACTATAACGTAAATGATGAAAAACGAAAACATATAAATATACAACATAAAAAATAAAACGAAAACGCACACACATAATACAGCATAAAAAACTTTCGTTCTAAACTTCTAATATACATTTGTTTCAATATATATATATATATATATATATATAATATGACGATATTGATGTCCAATTTATTTAAAATTTGGTATACATGATCATTAACATAATATGACGATATTAAATAGTTGGATTGATAAAATTCAATATCTACAAAGTGATATTAACCTGAGTAACTCAGACAAGAGTTACTCTTGGAGTAACTTGAATGCCCATATATATATATATAACATATTTTTAATATTATCTTATCTTATATTATATCTTATATAATATTTTGTAACATATTATATAATTAAAATAATATTTATGTTATATATTATAAAGGGTATATCGGTAAATTTCACAAAATTTTGTTTGTCCTGTCCATTGTCAACCAAACGATACAAATGACAAAGAATTGTCCAGTAACTCAAAGACTTGTCTTGTGTTGTTCTGCTTGTTCTGTCCCTCGATGTGTATCAAACACACATTTAAAGATTAAGGGTCCGTTTGTTTTAGATTGTGATAGAATTGATTCTAAAAAATTAATTTCAAAGGAATTGATTTCAAAAAAATTGAATATAAAAAAATTGGTTTGTGTTTGATAATGATATTTTAAAAGTGGGTTCAGAATAATTGATTTCGTTTGGATGATAAAAGTAGAATCACTATTGATGTGTAAATATAAAGAATTTTGTGAGTCTCACACTAAGAATTGATTTTATTCAACGCAAAAGCAAAGAACTTCTTGCTTCCATCAGAATCAATTCTATCTACTTAGAATCAATTTTATCCATCGAGATTTTGTCACTCAAATACAAGAATAATGGTTTTCAATTATATTGGCATTGTGTTTGCTCTCAGAATTGATTCTGGGCTGCCAAAATCTAAAACAAATAGGCACTAAATTGATATTGAAAACATTTAGAAGATTGTTTATTCTTTTGATATAATAATTATGATAATAAGTTTAAACCGATAATCTTATAAAAATTATTCAAGTTCATCATCATTTCAATTTTAATTGCTCGTTTATCAAACTAAATATTATCATTGTTTCCTGTCCCATGAATCAAGAGATAGATGCTTGGCCATGACTAACCGTGTGTTTGGAACCACGGTAAAATATGTTGGACGCGTGGTGATAAGAAAGTTACAAGTTGTGGTGCTTCCACGGTGAGCAGGTATTAAGGCTCTGCTGTCTCGTGTCAAATACTAACTTAAACGTAAGAGTAATTTTGTCATGTACTCACTCTATCCAAAGATGGGTCTCTCTTTTCGTCTCAAGCTCCTGCATAAGGACAAAACAACTAACTAATTTCTACTTAAGATTTTTTTTTCTTCAAATTCTAGCTAAATATGGATTATCTGGTCTGGTGGACCAAATTCAATCAATTAAGCCATGATTTGGCTGATCATTTAAAAGAGTAATTCAATACTCCATATTAACCATATTGATTTAATATCATACTGAGTCTATTATCGCTTGATTAAATTAATATTAATGTAACTTGATTCGCGTGTTGCACGTATGGATACATGTGCATTTCGTATGGGTCAAGAACACTAGTTTTAATTAGTCGGGAGTGATGAATTACACCTCCTGTCTCTTCACATTTGAATTAAACATTCTCTTTCTACATTGAAATAAACCTTCTATCTCTTCATCGTTAGTAGGAGTAATACCCAGCTCAACGCTAAGTCTAGTGATTGTATCTTAGCCAATGTTCTTGGAGAAAAAGACATGAGACTTGGCAATGTTTATCTTTTGGTCTGAAGCTGCGCAAAAGGTCTCTAAGTAAGCCTTAATGATTGCAACTCGAGAGAAATCAACCTCTGCCACAAGAACAATGTCATCAACAAAAAAGAGATGAGAAATGGATACCTTATTACCATGCCCACAAGTGAGGGGAGACAATTTTTATTATCAACTACATCTTGGATTAGATATCCAAGCCTCTCCATGCAAATAATAAAGACAAAAGGAAAGATAGGATCTCCTTGGCGTATGCCTCTAGAAGACTTGAAGCTAGGGGCGGCTTGGCCATTCCAATTTATAGCAATGGTGGCTGTAGAAATGCACTCCTATGATAGATTGGATATATGAGTCAGAATAATAAGGAGAAAGAAGACCTCTTTGATGAAATTCCAGCTCAAGTGGTTCAAAGCTTTTTCAAGATAAGCTCCAAAATCATGTAACCCCTTTTTCCTTTCATAGTAGACATGGAATGAATGGCTTCTCGTAATATGAAGATATTGTCTGAAGTGCATCTGTTGGAGACAGAGTTGCTCTGATTAGGGGAAATCACTTGGGGAAGGAAGCAAAGCAGCCGCTGGGATATAATCTTAAGCACCCACAGCGGGCGTCTTTAATTCTCCATTTCTTAGAGTGAATGTGGGCCCTCTCGATGGCCACGTGAGATTAAAGTTGGGTGATTTGAAAAATGTGGGCGCTTGTCAGCAAAAAGCCATGTCTTACAGATAGTTTGCGTTATTTCTGCGGTGAACGTGAACTAAATTATAAGGAACGCCACAAATACGTGGCTGCCAGCAAACAGAAATGACGTCACGTGGATTGATAAGCAACGCGTAAAAGTTTTAGTTGACGCCGTTAAAGATGCTCTTAGTCACCACTTTATAAATGAAGTTGATGGACACAATATCTAGAGTAGAGATTTAGTATTATGTAACTGTAGAGGGTTCCAAAGACACCAAATTCCACTAGAGAAACCAATGGCATCGACCTTCTCAAGCCCTTGTAGACCAATTCTTTGGATAACCTTATCCGCACAAGCTCCAATAATACGTTTGTGATAGCTACAAATTGGAGATCTTAGATACGAAGTACAATCCTTGATGACGGAATGGAACAACTTGCCTCCTGACCTCTATAGTTCCAAATAAAGCAACTCATGATAACCATGCGGCAAGTGTTGGTCGCAGAAATACAAGTATACAACTAATGTGGAGGGGAAGAGTATCCAGTCATCTCTATAGCGTGTTAATTCTCGCGGGTAGCCATGACATTGGGATCAACATTTTCTACATATTCTCGGGATTGGTTGATGTGGATGATGCTTCCATGTTGGTTTGATGACCTCCATCACTATAATTATTCTTTATTTATGACCTCAAATTTAGTTTTAGTATTTAAATTTATTTTTTTTACTAAAAAAAAATTCATTCATTCAAATTGGTAAAATACATCAAAAACAACACAAATTCAACATTGCTAAAAACTGAAAAGGATGAATTTGAGAACAAACTGACAGCACCCAGGTTAATAGCATAAAACGGCAAAATGCCTACAAATGTGATAAAATCAAAGTAACTAGAATACCCATGCCTCCGAATCTGTAACGTCGATGCCCAATTCTTAATTAAATCTGTAATGGATCGAAGCTGATCTACCAATCTGAACCAAACGAACACCGCAACAAGACAAAAAACTAAACAATGCTGCACCAAGACGACGAACAAAACAACGCCGCACTCAGACGACGAAATCACGGAAAAACACGAAAGAAAAACCAGATTTATGTGAAAAAACCACTTATTTAGATAAAAAGAGAGAAAAACGATGTAGATGAGTGATTCCAGGCTAAAAAATGGCCAAGAACTATCTCCTCTGGTTTATAAGGAAGAAAGAAGATAGGAGTAGAGGAAAGGTTGAGAGAGAGAGAGGCGGCTCTAGCCCGTGTTCTTTTCTTCTTCTAAGAATGCGCTTAGTATTTAAATTTATAAAACATATATATATAAATTAGATGAGGCCCACTATGATTCGAAACTAACAAACAAACACATATATATTGTTGTCAATTTTATAAATTTAGAGATTAATTTATGCACGTAAATTTAAAGAATAAATTTAAGAGAAGAATAATTTCTCGAATTAATACCTTGGTTAGTAAAAGTAATAGATAAACTATCTTACAACAAATCAACTAGCTAAAGACGAATAAACTAGTTGATAATGAATATGCTAATAGTAAATAAGCTGACTCATTGACTTTGAAGTGACATTTGATAAAATAAGCCGTTGAACTATAGTCAATAAATATAAAATGATATAAAAAGACATGTTTATATAATAAGACTCATTATAAGACTATATTTGCTCCTTTTTTTTAATGTAGAGAAACTTAATTAACTTGATAAAAAGTTGAGGGATCTAAATCACACTTAGTCTAAACGAGAGGAATTAAAAGTTGAACTAGGCATTTTTAATATAATTATTATTTTTCAATATTTTTTATTAAGTTTAGATGTTTTATACAAACTTTATTTTTCTTTCATAGATAAAAATATATTCTTTATATGATAACATAAAATAAATTTCTACTCTCCTTCCCGTGAGAGTGTCGCTTACTCTCCTTCCTGTGAGAGCATATTGTAATCTTTCCATAGCTACTATTCTCTGTGTGTCAAATATCGTTACGGCTGAGGGATAAGGCAAAATTGAACCTTCTATGGAGGGGCTTTCTTTGAACGATAAAGAAGAGGGAGGACTTATTTTCGGAAGTGACGTGGTACAAGAGAATGAAGCAAATGTGCAACAGTGTTTGATAGATAGATTCTTGACAGAGAAGACAATCCGCTCTAATATAATGAAAGAGCGAATGGTAAACTTGTGGAAACCAGGGCGAAGTGTAACGATCAAGGAGGTGGAGCCAGGCCTATTCTTATTTTAGTTTTACAATAAACTGGATAAGGAAAGAGTACTATCATGTGGTCCTTGGAATTTTGAGAACCATATGTTGTTTCTAAGTGAATTCAGTGCAGGAGAGGTTAACAATCAGATACCACTATTCCACCTTAATGTTTGGGTGCACGTCCAAGGAAGGTGGAGACTGACAGGATATTACGGGCACCCTAGTAATGAGCAAAGGAGAGATTCTTGGAGGCTTATCAGACAGTTAGCCTCGTTCTCATCTCTACCTTGGTGCATTATAGGGGATTTTAATGATATCCTTTCAAATGAGGATAAATGGGGGAGGGTGGATCACCCTAATTGGCGTATTACTGGTTTTCAGAATGCTATAATTGATGCTGGCCTGGTGGATATCAAATTGGAGGGTTACCCTTTTACTTGAACAAGATGCTTGGGGTCAGATGATGTAGTGGAGGAGAGGCTGGATAGAGCTATGGTAACAGATGATTGGTTACAAGTTTTCCCACAGGTGATGCTAAAAAATGTAGTATCCATTATGTCTGACCATATTCCAATTGTTCTTGCTCGTAAGCCTATAGAAAACATGCCATATGTAACGTCCCAAATTTCCTTTAAATTAGCTTTTTAAAACAAATTTGGATCTAGGGGTAAAATAGTAAAATTTACCTAAGTATTAACAAAATGTGAGACTAATTATTCCTGTGTAATTTTAATTGATTAACATTACCTAAGGTTTAATTAGGGACCTAAGAATAAATTATAGAATTAGAATAGAACTTGTAAGTCAAATCCTAGTAAAACCTTTGACCTTGATCCACCATACACCACACTTATGCCCTCTCCACCTTAACACCTCTCATTCCCTTCATTTACTCCCTCCATCGTGAACCAGAGAAAGAAGGAAGAAAAGAGGATAAAGAAGAGAGAAAGGAAGAAAGGCACGCGGAGGAAGAAGGAGGAAGAGGCGGAGCTGTGGCTGCTCCGGCTTTCTGCATGCGGTGGCGACGAGAAGGGAGGTGGCAGCGGGCACTATGAACAGAGAGGGAGAGGGCGAGACCGAGAGAGGGACAGATCGAGAGAGAGAGAGAGAGATCGAGCTGAAAGAGATTCAGTAGAGAGAGAGGGAACTCGCATAGAGAAGAATCAAGAGTTCGTCAACCATCTTCTTCAATTCCATCAACATTCAACTTAGGGTTTCTCTCTCTCTAAATCAACAATGTGAGTTCCTTTAGGGGTTATGCTCATCTAGAGGTTGGGAACCTTGAAAAACCCCTTATTAACTTGATTGAAATTATTACATGTTTTGGTTGTTTGATTGATGCTTTATGAAATATTTGGGGGTTGTTGAAAGAACCCCCAAATATCTTACAATGGGTTACTTTGTGTACACACCAAGTGTTTGTATTATGTTCTCAAAGGGTTTTATTGCATGTGTTGAGTAATAATTCTCCATTTTAGAGTTTGGCAACTATAAGACCAAGTTTAGGGTTCTTCCTTTTATCTTTGATGCATTTTGATGATTTGGGATGGTTGAAGGAACCCATATGTATGTGGCATTGAGTTAGCTTTATGTGCCCATAAGGTTCTTGTTATATGTCCTCAAAGAGGATTCTTGCAAATTTTGTCATAGGAACCATGAGCCAATTCAAAGGCTCATGGACATGGTTGAATCTTTAAGGATGTTTAGATTTAACTAGGTTGTGGTTATTGTTAGTGCATCCATTTGATTAATGTGTATATCACCTTCAATCCTTGATAAGAGTGAGGATTAGTGTTGATGTATTAGTTGATAAGCTTGATTTGAGATGTGCTTATTTTAATTAATGTGTTAAGACTAATTATGAATATTCACTGTCATTCATGAATGGTATGTAAGGGGATGGGTTAAGGGAACTCACTAAGATTTTTATATCTCACCCCTTTCCTTTCTTTATTTCAGATTGACAGGTATGTTAGCGGAGACTAAAAAGTAATTTCAGATATTGCTTGACAGCTCACCATATATGGAAAAGTCAGTCCATAGTCTTACCGGATTACGAGTCCTTGTATCATGAGTCTTTGTATTACGTGTGCTTTTATGTTAAGTGATGTTAGGTAGTAAATTGTATAAACTTGATTAGTTTTTATTCTGCTCATTTAACCAAAAGTGTTATATATATATTCAAAATAAATTTCGTTTTTTTTGAAACTCTGATTTGCGCAACACAGCGTTAGTATATTCGAAAGAAATTTGACAGGGTTTTATTTAATCAATGTCCAAGATTTAAACAGCTGTACTTTTATTTTTGATTAATCGATGAAAAATTTTCAAACGTTTATCGTTAATTCTTGATTAGCTTAGCAAGTAACTCCTTGATTACAGTCGGGGCGTTACACCATACCATGCAAAGTTTCGTTTTGAAAACTGCTGGTAGATGGAGAATGAGTTGGAAGGCGTAGTCACAAGGAGCTGGGTATGACATGAAGGTTTGGATTTGGTGGACCAAATTGCAAAATGTACAGCGGCTCTTTCTCTGTGGGGCTGCAATCTCAAGAATAAGTTTAAGAAAAATATTGATGCTTGTTACAGGGAGGCCGAGTTGCTCCGTGGTGATAGAACAGATGATGGTCAGCAACGTTTTCTAACAGCAAAAGAAAACTTAGCTAGATTATTGTCACAAGAAGAAAATTTCTGGAGTCAAAGGGCAAAGGTGATGTGGCTAAGAGAAGGAGATCCTAATACTCGCTTCTTCCATCGAGTGCAACTACGAGACAAAAGAGAAATAAAATACAGTCGTTGCGAAGGAGTGATAATTCAATGGTAGAGAACCAAGAAGAGCTAAAGGAGGAGGCTGCGCATTATTTTTCTCACCTGTTTACTAGACAGCTTAGTAATAATGATGTGAGGCTATCACATGATGATAATGCAATGCTTATGGAGCAGTTCACCATTGAAGAATTTCGCAAAGCTTGTTACCAGATGCATCCAAATAAATCTCCAGGTCCGGATGGTCTCAATCCGACGTTTTATCATCGTTTTTGGGAGCTATGTGGCGCAGATGTGTTCACTGCTTGTTGTTCATGGTTGGAGTGTGGTGCTTTCCCACCAACGTTAAATGATACAAATGTGGTGTTGTTGCCTAAAGGGGATGCCCAACAATCTATGAAGGACTGGAGAGCTATTTCTCTATGTAACGTAGCTTACAAGATTTTGTCAAAAGTCTTGGAAAATAGATTGAAAAAAAGGCTCCACAAATGTGTTTTAGAAGAGCAGGCAGCGTTTATTGAAGGTAGATCTGTTTTAGATAATGCGCTTATAGCATTTGAAACTATTCACTATATGAAAAGTAAAACGGTGGGGAAGGTAGGGGAAGTAGCATTGAAGATAGATATAAGCAAAGCCTATGATAGGATTGATTGGGGTTATCTGAGGGGCATGTTATTGAGGATGGGGTTTGATAAAAAGTGGGTTGGTTGGGTTATGCAATGTGTTGAAACTGTCACTTATAATGTACTTGTTAACAATGAGACAGTAGGACCTATCTTCCCTGGTAGGGGATTGCGTCAAGCAAACCCACTATCCCCCTATCTTTTTATCCTTTGTGCTGAAGGATTATCTTCCTTAATTCATCAAGCGGAGAGACATGGAAAGATTCATGGTGTGAAAGTGTGTCCGAGGGCACCTAATATTACTCTCCTTTTATTTGCAGATGATTGTTTCTTGTTTTTCAGGGCATTGGATGAAGAAGTAGCAGTGATGAATGTTATTTTGAAGACATATGAGGAAGCTTCAGGCCAGATGATAAATTTTCAAAAGTCTGAGGTGTTCTTTAGCAGAAATGTAAGCTCTGATGTCCAAGCTACTATTTCTGCTACCCTTGGAGTTCATATATGTCTTGGCACTGGAAAATATTTGGGGCTGCCATCCATGGTTGGAAGAAGCAAGAAGGTAACTTTTAAATTTATCAAAGATAAAGTGTGGAAGAAGATAAATTCATGGAGTGGTAGAGCTTTATCTACAGCAGGCAGAGAAGTTCTTATTAAATCTGTTTTGCAGGCTATCCCATCTTATATAATGAGTATTTTTCTCATCTCCCAATCCCTTAGGGATGATATTCAAAAGATGATGAACTCATTCTGGTGGGGTTCTCGAAGTGGTGGAGCAAGAAGGATCCATTGGTTATCTTGGGACAAGCTATCTATGAGCAAAGATCATGGAGGTATGGGCTTTCGTAATCCATATGCTTTTAATTTGGCCATGCGAGCGAAGCAAGGGTGGAGGTTACTCAGTCAGCAAGATACTCTCATTTCAAGAATGTTCAAAGCCAAATATTATCCGAATGGAGATTTTATGAGTGCAAAAGTGGGAAGTAATCCTAGCTTTGCTTGGCGAAGTATTTGGCACTCCCGAGCTATACTACGTGAAGGGTGTAGATGGATCATAGGCAAATGAGACAAAGCTCGGTTGGTTGTGGTGCGATCCCGGGTTTGTTGGGGAGAGTCCTCGTTGTCCTCAATCTTTGGTGCAACCAGTGTGTGAGAATATACTTATCTCTAGTCTTTTTATCCCATGTTCAAAACAATAGGATGCTCAAAATATTGCTCAAAGCTTAATTGTTCCAACTGATGTCCCTGCAATTCTACAAATGCCATTGTTGGAGTCGGTTAAAGAAGAACGGGTGATATGGGAACCAGAAAAGAGGGGAGTATTTTCGGTTAAGACTGCTTATCACATCTACATGAATAGGTTGGTGGATATGCAACACTTAAGGAAAGAAGGCTGTTGTCTTGAATATCAATTAGCCGCAGATCGGCTAACTTTCAAAACGGTGATTCCCTTTTCTTCAAGCGATTACGCCAAGGAAGGAACTCTGTTCCTTAGCTATGGGTCCCTTAACTCACTCCAGAAAGGTTTAAGTCGATGAACTAAGATAAAAACTGGGACATAAAGGTAAACTAAAATGCGGATAAAAGCTTGAGCAAAAATTATAAGTTGTTTGATTGATTGATGATTCCTAAATGTATGTACAACTTGGCTATTTATAGTAGCAACTAAGAACTACTCCTATCTGCCACATTCAGTTGGCTAACACTGATACATTCCTAGTTGGCAGTTATTCGGCTGAGTCGTGCCATGCTCCACTAACCACGATCCTAAAAACTAGGCGCATTAGTACATTGTGGCCACGTCACTTCAACCAACGGTCCTCTTTATGCAAATATCTCCTCAGATTCCCTCACTCAGCTCCTAAAACCATGGAGAACAATCTTGACCGGTTTTCCCTTGGATATTTATTTAATTCAAAATTACTTCCACGTCATTCGGCTCGTGGAGCAAGAATCTGATCCCATACGTGACTCCATGTTATCCCCATGGGCCTAAATATCTTCCTTGAAGCCCAATAAGTCCAAGGCCCATGTATAGCTTCCGGTTTCCTACTTTCGACTCTATCAGCTGCCATGCCATATCGACTGGTAAGCACATCGGCTGACGTCCAATCGGCTATTCGATCTATTCGACTGGGACTATCTTCGGCTGGTTCTGATGAATATTTTGGGTGTAAACAATTGCCCCCCTACGCTGTCTTAGCCATAACACCCTAGGTTTAGGCTGGGCGGCGTAATGATTTAAGTCAAATCACCCTTTTGAATCATGAATGCGAGGTCATCCATTAACAACAACTTTTGAATAGTGCAACGGCTAATCCTCATCCATCCGATTTATTCGCCTTTAAACCCCACTATCAGTGATTTACTTTTCCTTTAAATACTCGTCAGTCGAATTACCTTTTACGCTTACTTCCAGCCCTAACTCCTGTAGCTTTCACCATCTCCAATCTTTTCGTCTTTCACCTACAAACCAGGCCCACCATGTCTTCTGCTTCTGATTCTCAAAACCAATCCTATGCGTACGATGGCGAACAATCTTCTTCCTCCTCCATGAACCTTGACCGCTCCCTTAGCCCTCCTGAGGCTCCTGACTCTGGCCTCCAATCTCCCTTGTTCGAGATTCAGGACTCTCTTTCTTTGGCTCCTTCTACTTCAGATATGGGTGAAGGAGCGGTCTTCTTGACGGAGTACATGGCCCCCTCTCTCTACGCATTGCCCATTTCCTGTGATTGGTTCACCACCAAGTCCAAACCTACTGATCTTCGTTCATGGCCTCGTTCATCTCAGCCCTACCTTGATTGGGTGGATCGGCTAAAGGCTGCCAAATCCGATAAATGGAAACAATGGGGCCTCTATGACATAATCATGCTGTCAACCAAGGACATCCCCCTTAACCTAGAGCTGCTCTATGGCTTCTTCGGCTACTGGAGCATTGCCACAAACACCTTCACTTTCCCATGGGGTATGGTTTCCCCCACTCTTCTGGATGTGGCGGCTATTTTGGGGCTCCCAATTACAGGCGATGACGTCCTCTCCCATTATTCCTTCCAGGTTCCTGAACTAGGGTTCCACTTCTCTAAACACACCTCCGGATACTCCAATTTCATTGCCAATAATGCCAAGTCGGAGGGTGCGTAATGCGATGCGTAACACAACGCATTCATACATCTTGGTTCGTGAGTACTTTCTCTGTTCCAGCTCCATTGCCGTGGTCCAAGAGTTACAGCTTTACGTGGCCCTTGTTAACTCTGATGGCAATTTTTCTTGGGGAACCCTTTTCCTCTCATACCTCTATCGCTGCCTGTTCACCATTATGGATCGGCTGCAAAGAGGTGAGGATATTAGGAACGTTCAGGGCCCACTCTGGTTTTTGCAACTCTGGATAATGCTCTATTTTCCAGAGTTCATCGATTCACGCTTCAACCCTAGCGTTCTTCCTCGGGATGCAGGTGTTTTGGGTACCCATCTGGTACTCACTCCCTGTGAGCCCTCTTATGCTTTCACTGTGGCCACCAAGCTCTTTGGTTTGACCCGGATAGCCGCCGACTGGTGCCCTGTCTTGGAGAAAGGTATTGGGCCTTTCTGGATTTTCTCTACCAATGATCCTCTCCCAGTCGATCAGCAGAACCTGTTGGAGCTCAACTGGAGCTCAGTTTTGACTTCTCGTGACTTGCTTTGTGGTCTCAAACCCACCTCACGAAACAACAAGTCTTCGGCTGAGTTCTACTTTCCAAACTGCGTAGCGAGGCAGTTTGGGTTATTACAGCATATTCCTCTGCCATATGACTCCATGGTAGGGAGTCTGGGTCGACTGCCCTTTGGCGCTAATGATGTAATGGAGGTGGTTTCTACCAACTTCAAAAAGATTCAAGCTTTCCGTTTCATCCCTTTCACTCCTGTATCGGGTGAAACTTCTGCTTTTGCCAATTGGTGGCCATCAGTGAAGGACAGGCTGTTCCCCGATCGGCTGGACAGATATGCAACCCGATTAATCCTCACTGATGTAGCCGAAGCAATGAGGCCATCAAGCCAGTCCAAAAGCACTCCTGTTAAGACCAAGCCCCGGGTCCAAACTCAAGTCCAGAAACGGACTTCTACCAGGATGAAGACCTCAGTACTCCAGCCAAGTAAGTGCCTCTATATTCGGCTCTTTGCAGTTCTTGCTTTTAACCTCAAAGTAATTTCTTACTTTTCTTGTCTTATGGCAGCCACAACCTCTACTCCACAATTCATTGTCGTTGAAGACGACCCCGTTACTCCTCCCACCAAGAAAAGAACAAGGGTCCCTGGCATTGTAATAGAAGAACCTGCCGAGGTTCAGGCCAAGCCCAAAGAGAAAACATATTCGGCTAGTAAAGGAAAACAGCCGAAGGTAAAGGTACATATCTTGTCCTTATCTCCCTTTTCCTTAATATCCTTTGTTAGCCTGAACCTAAACACCTTACTTTCAGAAGCCGCGTGTGGAAATTCCCACCTCCTTTGTCCAAGAGTTTGCCGAAGGCACTAGCTCTCAATTTCCCCCAACGGTACAACCGATTTCTTATCCTTTCAACATATATTGCTTTCTTACTCAATCAGCTAACCATTGTTTTCCATAGGACCCCCAATCACAAGCCGAAGAGACTGGCTATGAAGCTCCCCAGATGCCTTCGCCTCCTACAGCTCCCGCAGTGCCTATTTCAGAAGAAGAGCTGACAAAGTATTTCACCTCTGCTGACCCCTTCTCAGTGGTCTCCTCTCCTATTTCCAATCATTTGGAGAGAGTTGATGCAGCACTAATGGGGGAAATACCAACCAGCAGGGAGCAGGTTGCCCAGCTGAGAACTTCTTTGTTCAAGCTGTCTAATTCGGCTGACATCCCTGCGGCTAGCCAAGAGGTGTACAATACCTTGGCTCTTCAACTGAACAACCTGTCTCACCAATACGGGCGCTCCAAGGAGGTTCATGACGTGACATCTCATGATCTCAAAAGACTGAAGGACCTTCAGGAAGAAAAGGCTTAGTTCCAAACCTCTTTCCTATTGTTGGAGAAGGAGCGTTGTAACACCTGAGGACGAGATCGACATCGTATTAGGACGACGTATCGAGACCTCGACCAAGACCTTGTGTCGAGATCCCGTGACTAGATCGTTTGCCGAGATCTTTTGTCGAGCCGATGAGACCACGTGCACTAGCCGAAATGAGGAGGTCGGGTGTCGAGTTGAAGAAGTCGCGGACCGAGCTGATGAGGAGGCAAGTCGAGCTGAGGAGACCGCGTTCACGAACTCGTGTTAGAACCTTGTACGCTTGCACGAGCACTCTTGTCCACATCGTGTCGAGATGATACCTCGTATTATTCAGAACGTTCCTCAGCGTTCTTATTATATTGTTTGTAATTATTACGTTGCCGGCTTGTCGTTGACCAAGCGCAGTAGAGGTAATTATGAGAGGAACGAGTTAACGGGTAGATGATTGATGGGATTGGCATCTTATAGGTGGAGTTACGTTTATACCCCTATCTCGCCACCGTATACCACCGCTTTCACTCATTTCTCTTTTCTTCTTCTTCCTTCCTTCTGCTCTGTGTTTCGTTGTTTTCTTTAAAAAACTTCCAACGACGAAACCGTGAGTTCCATCGAGATTCTGCACAAGCTTTCTTCATCAATTTTGTTCATCATCAACTTCTCGACCCATATCTTGTCTGATCGACCATCACCGTTGAGGTATGAAGAACATATTTTCTTTCATCTGTGATACTGTTTAGCGCTAAATCTTCTTCCATTTTTAACCAGTTTTATGCTTCCAAATCATATCAAATTGATGGGTTTTCTTATTCATAATATTACCTATCTTTTTAACCGATTAATTGGGCTTGTAAAACAAATTTCTTCCTCGCTTTTTCTCGAACGGCAGCGTGCCGTAAAAACTCCATTTTTGGTCTGCTCGATTTCTGGCTTTTCGCTCGTTTTGCTGAATATTGTTGTTGTCGATCTTTCTGTTGAAGCATCAGATAACTTTTTCATGAAATTTTGATCGAAATCCCTAACTTAGTGTTAGAGGAAAAATATCTTTCAGTTCTTGAGTTTTATATTTTTCTGGGTTGTGGTTGAGTTTGGGGAAGAGAGAGCTAGATGTATTAGAACCATAGATCGATCTGAGTTGTGTTTGTTTTAGGAATTCTGTTTTCCGAGATCGAGTGATTTCCGAATCAAGGTGTACGGTTAGCGAATCCAAGGACGCCAAGCGTGAGAATCGTAACGAGGATCGTACGTGTCGAGGTCGACTGAAAGCGTACGTGTCGAAGTCGTTGTCGAGTTCGTTGAAGACAGCCGTGTCGAGATCGAGTAAGAGAAGTCGTTGTCGAGCTCTTAGAAGACAGCTGTGTCGAGGTCGTTGTCGAGCAGCATTAACTTGGAGTTCGGTAAGGGCAACTTCTAGATATCTCTAAGGCTTTATTTTATAAGTCCTTAAGTAAGGGCGCTTCACATTATTACTTTCGTAGTATGCTAGCGTAAGGGCATTTCAAATTCTACGTGGTTATGTTATTGTGTATGGATTTCCTGATTTGTGTCGAGCTTGAAATGTTGTGATATTGAGTTTTTGCATGTATTTAATATGTGATTGAATATATGTCGTGAAGTGTGTATTGCATGTTGAATTGCGTTTCTTCATGTCGAGCTTGCTCTTTTATTTGACATGCGGTTGAATATCTTGTGTTTAACTCTTTGAATATCGTATGCGGCGAATTGTTCATCGAGTGAGCGAGCTAGGTGAGTCGTTATGACGCTTTTGAGCCGTGACCGGATAATCGAGGGTGCTAGGTCCCCTTTGTTTACGGAGATTGACTAGACGTCGCCACGCCACAGGACTGAGTTGACCGGCCCTAGGGAGAGCGAGGATCCCAAGGCTTTCGGCTGACTTTCCGACATCTGACGGCGCGGTGCATTCCGGAAAATTGTCGAGTCGAGAGAAAATGGATTTGTGAGTTGTGTCGAGTTTAGAGTGAGATGGTCGAGTCACGTCGGTGAATGTTATACTTTGTCGCTTGCTTATATTTTTATGTCGAGCTTATCTTGAATTGTTGAGAAGTTGACCCTTTCCGTGGTGCCTTCAATCCATGACGGTTACCCAGGCGATGTCGAGGGCGCAGTAACTCGGCGAGACGATGCCGAGGAGGATCTCGGCGAGGACGAGTGACGACCTCTATCTGTCGTGATTGTTTATTTGTTGGATGTTGGTTTTTCTGAGGACTGTTCTTGTATTTCTTTTGTGTTCGAGGTCGTGACCAGTTTGGGCAGTGTATTGTTGTTGCTACAGGGTAGACTGGTGGTCTTACTTTTGGAGCCCCTGAGTTCGGAAGTACCCCCAGGGTATGATTACTCTTTTGAAGTTGTCGTACCTTAGGTGTATTTTCTTTGCACATGTGCTACTCTGTATTTGTATACATTATTATTTCGAGTGATATATATATATGTGTATGTTATGCATGTATGTTTTATTTGAATTTAAGTCTTGTGTCTTAGTTGCACCATGTTTCGAAAAGCTGTAATTACTCTGATGTGCACGAGTTGATTTTATGAAAAAAAAATATATCGCATTTTTAAAAGGCACAAGAGTTTTGTTTTTAAAACATCTCATATAGGTTTATGTTGAGCTTGGTGTGTTGAGCTCGGTAACTCGAGTTCGGTATATTGAGCTCGGTAGCGGTCCGGAAACGGGTCGTTACAAGCGTCAGGAAGCCCTAAGCCAGCGCCAGAACAAAGATGATCGGCTAGCCGTTCTATCGGCTGAGCTGGAGAGGATCAAGAAGGAGATAGCAGAGTTGACCCCTCAATCGGCTGCTTTAACTGAGAAACTCCGCTCCAACTCTCAACAACGTTATGATTTGTTCAAGCAATCTTCCTCTTTGGATCGTGATTTGGCGGTACTAAGCGCTCAGAAGACAGGCCTAGAAAAAGATCTTGAAACTAGCAACGCTGGGTTAGCTGAGGCCAATCAAGCCTGGCACTCCTTCAAGCATCAGCTAGAGGAGGTTAGGAAACAGGAAGCTGTCGTAGCAGCCGATCCTTCAACGATCAAAGCGATCTTGAAGGTCTTTGTTGTTTCCCGATGGAGGCATTAGGTGAAGTGCCGCAGCAGAACCTACCCCAGGATATAGCTGTAGCTTTGGCTACGATCGATGCTCTTGCATCGCCACCGATCCAGTCTGCCAGGTTGAAGAAAATCAAGTGATGCACCCGAGGTGCAGGCTCCTAGTTTCACATTTAAGCTTTTGTAATTTTGGCTAGGTGGCCAGCCTGTGGTCACCACAAACAATTTTACTTTTATGCTAATGCACTTGCTTTTAATCCTCCAATATACCTTCCCACATAGTGGGGTAATATCTCTTAAGATGTTTTCCATTGATGCTTCTATTTAGTTCTTCGCCTTGCATGTTGACTAGCCGATAAGCACCACCATGATAAGCTTTGCTAACAATGAATGGCCCTTCCCAATTTGGTGACCATTTCCCAAACTTAGGATCCTTGATCCCAATAGGTAGTATGGTTTTCCAAACAAGGTTTCCTTCAACAAACCTTTTTGGCTTCACATGTTTGTTGTAAGCCCTAGCCATTTTTTGCTTGCTATGCTCAATTTGATCTAAGGCCATGAGTCGATCTTCGTTAACCGAATCTAACTCCATTAACATGGCCTGTTGATATTCATCCAGGCTTAGCAGGTTTTGCTTTGCTACTCTTAGTGAAGTAACATTTATTTCTAAGGGTAACACTGCATCTTGGCCATATGTTAGCCGATACGGAGTAAATCCAGTCGCACTACACTTGGAATTCCTCACGGCCCACAATGCCTCATTCAGTGTTTCATGCCATTTCCTTGGCTTATCCTCAATGTTCTTCTTGATTATATCAATAAGAACTTTGTTGGTTGCCTCAGCTTGCCCATTGGCTTGAGCATAATAAGGGGATGAGTGAATTAACTTAATCCCAAATTGTTGTGCGAAGGCCACCACTTTCTCCCCAGTGAACATAGTGCCTTGATCTGTGGTGATGGTTTCAGGTATTCCAAATCTATAGATGATTTGGCATTGTATAAACCTAATCACCTCCTCCTGAGTCACATTCACCATCGGCTGGGCTTCTACCCACTTGGTGAAGTAGTCAGTCGCAACTATGATAAACGCATGCCTCTTGGACGAAGGTGGATAGATTTTACCTATTAAATCCATTGCCCATCCCCTGAATGGCCAAGGTTTTATCACTGGGTGGAGGTTTTCGGCCGGAACCCTTTGAATTGGACCATGCGGTGACACGCCTCACATCCTTTGGCATATTGATAACAATCACCGTAATGGTAGGCCAATAGTATCCATGTGCGTATATTAGCCATTTCTTTGTGGGTGCAGCTTTGTGAGATCCACAGATTCCTTCATGTACTTCCCCCATGACCTTCATGGATTCCTCTTTATCAATACACTTAAGTAGCACTCCATTGATGGCTCTCCAGAAACTTCATTGTCTACCAATACGCATTGAGTGCTCTCGCTTGAGCTTGAAGTCGATCGCTTGAAGGATCTTTAAGATAGTCGATTAACTCTTGTTTCCAAGAGTCGATCGCTCCTATTGGTGCACATTCCCAGATTGGGTACTCTTCATGTTTTACTTCGACTATCATGTCTTTGTACCCTGAGGCCTGTTGAGCCAAATCATTAACCTCTTTATTCTCTTCCCTAGGGATGTGCTGTACTACTGCATCAACAAACAAGCGCAGTAGCTTGCTAGCCGTTTCATAGGACTCTTTTAAGTTAGGGTTATTACATCTATATTCTCCAGTTAGCTGTTTTATCACCAATTGTGAATCTCCTCTAATTTGAACATAATTTGCTTTCATGGCTGCCAAGATCTTAAGCCCCAAAATCAAGGCTTCGTATTCTGCCTGATTATTAGAATTCCCAAGATCCAGCTGACACATGAATTTCCAATTTTTCCCTGCTGGGTCCGTAATGGTGATGCCAGCACCTACCCCCTTTTGCGGTCTTGACCCGTCAAACGTCAACACCCAAGGTTTCAAGTTTATACATGCAACGTGTTCGGCTAATGGGTCATTGACTTCGACACAAGGGTGTTGAGCCAGAAAATCGGCTACTGCCTGGCCTTTCATTGCTCTCAATGGAACGTATTTTAACGCGAAAGCATTTAACTTAATGGCCCACTTCATCAGTCGACCCTGTAAGACAGGCCTATTAAGTAAATACCTAATAATATCAATTTTGCACAAAACCAATATTTCCTTAGGTAACAAATAATATTCGAGTTTTGTACAAGCATAGAACAATGATAAACATAATTTCTCAATAGGGGTGTATCTGGTTTCTGCATTATTCAAGGTGCGGCTGAGATAGTATACAGCTCTTTCAGTCCCATCCTCGGCATCCTGCGCGAGCAGGAAGCCGATTGACTCTTCTTCTGCAGCTATATACAATTTGAGTGGCCTTCGACATCGGAGGTGTTAGCACAGAGGTCCGCCAACCCTTGCTTAATTTGATCAAAGGCCTGTTGTTGCTCTTTCCCCCATACCATATCATCCGTATCCTTTAATTTCAGTAGAGGGGAAAAAGCCTTCATTTTCCCAACCGAATTGGCTATGAACCTCTTTAGGAAATTGATCTTGCCAATCAAACTTTGCAATTCCTTCTTGTTCCTAGGCGGTCTGGCTTCCAAGATAGCTTTCACCTTGTTCTTGTCTACTTCTATTCCTTGATGGTGGACCAAAAATCCTAGGAAATTGCCAGCTGCCACTCCAAAAGCACATTTGGTCGGATTCATTTTCAGCCCATGGGCTCGCATCCTCTTTAGGGCCTGCTCTAGATCGACTAGGTGGCTTTCAAAACCCTCAGACTTGACCACCACGTCATCTATGTATACTTCCATGGTTTTGCCGATCAAGTCATGAAAAATGGAGTTCATGGCCCTTTGATAAGTGGCTCCTGCGTTCTTGAGCCCGAAAGGCATGACCGCCCATTCATAGATCCCCAATGCTCCTGGGCACCTCAAGGCTGTCTTGTGAGTATCTTCTTTCGCTAGAAAGGTCTGGTTATACCCTGAGTATCCATCCATAAAGGTGAGAATACCATGTGTGGCTGCCGCATCGACTAACATGTCAGCCACAGGCATAGCATACTCATCCTTTGGAGTGGCCAAGTTCAAGTTCCTGTAGTCTATACATACTCTCATCTGGCCAGTCTTCTTGACAACAGGGACTATATTAGATAGCCATTCAACATACCTGGCTGTTCTTATAAAGCCTGCCTTCAATAGTCTTTCAATTTCAGCTTTAATTTGAGGCATCAGTTGGGGATTGAACCTGCGAGGCGCCTGCTTGAATAGTTTGTATCCTGCTTTGATAGGCAACCTGTGTTCCACCAACCTTCTCGCCAAACCAGGCATTTCGAAGTAATTACAGGCAAAGTAATCTTTGTACCGCTGGATTAATTCGACTATCCTGCCCCGCTTGTCTTCCTCAAGCAACCCACTCACCTTCACGATTCTGGGTTGTTCTGGCGTACCCAAATTGATCTCAATTAAAGGATCCTCTGCCTCAAACGCAGGAGCCGTCTTGCGAAGAGGGGAGTCCAATTCCATAGGCTCAGCTGCACACACCTTATCAGGCTTAGTTGCCGCACCTTCTTCCCTGGAGAGTAGTACCTCCTCTTCCTCTGCAGTGTCATAATCTTCCATCATGGCATCCATCGCTTTGGACTCGGCCTTAAAGATTTCTAGCCGACCCAAAAGGTCTTCGAGTACCTGAGATGCCCTACTCATTAGTTACCTGCGCATTGGGCCGTGGTTCGGCCTGAGATCTTAGCTTGAATCCCTCATTAGTAAGGTTGCATGCTTTCCATACCCCTTCCTCATAATCCTCGGGGATGGCAATAGGACCTAGGTGTGGGGAATAGAACAGGGCTTCCAACATTTTTACCTCAGCCGAAAAGGGGTTCTTATCTGCTTCGACTGTCTCAACGTTGTCTCCAACCCAAAACATAAGCTTCTGATGAAGAGTGGAGGGGACACACTGACTTGTATGAATCCAATCCCTTCCCAGGACCACGCTATAGGAAGGTTTGCCATCAACCACAAAGAAAGCTGCTTTGATAGTCTTGGGGCCTACTGTGACTTCGGTTATCAAGACTCCAAGTGCCCTGGAAGGTTCCCCCAGGAAGTTGGACATTTTCATGTTGGTGGGAACTAGGTCGTCAAGACTCTTCCCCAGTTTTCTCATGGTTGTCACAGGCATGACGTTTAGCACAGCCCCTCCATCCACGAAGACCCTTCCAAAAATCTTCCCGTTGATATAGGCTTTGATATAAAAGGGCTTCAGATGTTTCATCATTTCTTCTGTAGGTTTCTCAAACACTACCTTGGTGACCTCATCAGCCGGTGTATCGGCTAACGCAGCCCATTCTGTCTCCTCAGCAAACACGTCCCCCTCCAAACCTCCTGGTTGTGGGTTGTTTGCCCAGAATTCTTCTGGGAATAAGCTGATAGCCTCTATCTCAGCCAGCAGGCCATCAGCCTCTTCATTGAACAGGAGATCCAACAAGGAGTCTTCCATGATATCATCTTGTTCCCAGTACATCTTTGGGATCACTGAACCTTCTATAGTGATCGCCTCTTCATCTACATTGACTGCGGCGATCAGACCTTCTGCTTCAGGAACAGGTTCCTATTCAGTAATTGGCTCTACTTTTTTGGGCACTTCTTCTTTCCCAGCCTCTTCAGCCTCTAACTTAGGGAAAGCCTTATCCAATGCTTCATTAACAGTTTTTAAAGGGATCTCCCTCTTCTCACTATTCTTTACATCGGCTATCATCTGCAGAGTTTGTTTCATCCTCTGGACAGACCTCATTCTCTGCATCCTTCTCTTTTGGGTTCTTGACAGCACGGCTGGTATCGCCTTTTTGTCCGTGGCATACTTATTCAAGAACCAGTGTCCTTCTGCGACATTAGCCGGGGGTTTCAGCATTCTCTGTGTCTTTAACTTCTCATCATTCCTCACTGTTATCTTTAGGGAGGACATTCCTCCTTCTACAGTGAACTCGGCTACCCTTCTCTTATCCTTGGGAATAGGCTCCTCATCAATCCTGGGTAAAGATAGCCTACCACTTTCTCTAATGGTTAGCTGATCTTGCCCCCCAGTTTTTGCGATAGGTGCCTTGCCTTTCTCTTTGTCAGGCTTCCTTGTTAGGGCCTGGCCATGTGTAATGTATTGCTTCACTAATTCCTGGGTAAGCCTACCTGGTTTGGGTGGCTTGCCCCCCTGCCTGTGTCCTACCTCTGGTTGGGGCTTTCCCAACCTGTCAAAGACAGAAGCCCTGGCAGCCTGAGGTCTCAGTCGATCAATATGGGTTGAATCGGCTGATCCCTTTTTTGGCCTCCAGACTTGTTGCACAAATATTTTGTGCTTGTGGCTGGGCCCTTCGTCATCAAGCCCCGAGAATGAGACCATACCTATCCCAAGGGCAGGGAAAGGATCAGTATCCACTGTCATTTCCGCGATTCCTTTGTCTGCAAGCTTGAACCTCCCCTCCTTTATCCCCTTCTGAATGGCCTTCCTGAAAACCATGCAATTTAGAGTTGCGTGATTATAAGAGTTGTGCCACTTGCAGTATTTCTTGTCCTTTAACTCCTCAGCAGGTGGGATTTTATGCCCATCCAGCAGCCGAATTTGCTTATCCTTAAGCAAGTAGTCAAAGATCTGGTCTGCCTTGGAGATATCAAAGGAGTATTCTGTCCTGCCATCTCCTGAACTTGGCTCTTTTCCTTTGGCAGCTCTTAGGGCAGGGCAAGTATAGCCTTTACCCTTCACTATTTCGGCTGCCATGATGTCTGCCGTGGAATCGGCTGAATCATCATCAGAGTCTTCAGCTTCTACAATGGATACCAACTGAGGGCCTCTCCCCCTACTGGCTCGCTTCTTTTCCTTCTCCTGGATAAATTGCTCAATGCGCATAGCTCTTGAGACCAACTGGTTGAGGTCAATGCAAGCTTGGCCTACTAGTTTTTCCTTGAGTTGAGGATGCATGCTGCTAATAGCCATGGTGCATATTACATCTCGAGGAATCAGATCGAACATTTCACCATTTTCCTGAACCTTTCCACAAAATCGGCAGCCGATTCATCTACCTGTTGTCTCAGGTTCATGAGATCAGTCGCAGTGACTTCGGGTTGGGGCCAGTAGAATCTGTCATGGAAGCACCTCTCCATGTCTGACCATGTTTGTATGGAATTAGGTGGTAAAGAGGAATACCATGTAAATGCTGTCCCGGTAAGTGACAAGGGGAACAGCTGCAATTTGTGGTATTCATTATGGTTCCCTTCACCACATTGGGCAGTAAACCTGCCTACATGCTCCATAGTCGATTTGCCATCTTCCCCGGAGAAAGTAACGAAATCTAGAGTCTTATATCCCCTAGGCAGAGGTACCAATCTATCCACCCACTCAGGGTATGGTTTCCTGTAGATTGGACGATCCAAAGGCTTCAACTGCACACCAAAGTATTTCTTGATGGTGTCTGCAATGACGGCGGGTCTAGCAGCTGTGAACCCCTGGCCTCACTTCTCCCAAAGTGGGAGCAAATGCCTGTGGTTCTTTGTCTCCAAGTTGGGGATGTGCCCGAGATGCTTGTTACGGAGGATTAGGGTAGCCTGGTTGATTAAACAATGGAGGTAGGTAAACCCCATGGTCGCTTCCATGTTCCCTTCACCAGGTGCCTGTATTGAGTTCCGTGCACACTTGTGTTAAATGGTAGAGGTGGGATCTGTCCCCATGACTGCTCTGCCATCAAACCAGGTGCCCTTGGAGGAGTTGACCTCATTTGAGCGCCTGCAGATACTTCAGGATAGGATGGGGAGAAGGGAAGGTTAGCCGTCTGAGGTGGAACATAGTTCCATGGTCAGCGACTTGCATATCCCAGGTGGTCTTATACCACCCAACTCTGCACTCAAGAGCTTGCCCCAGGTGTGTTGTGGGTTAGTCGCCGCACAGAACCATAAAGCCGAGCACATGGCATAGCTTGCGACATACCAATTGGTCCCATCGCATCCGGTGGCCTCCTAGCCATCTGCACCTGTCCAAAATGAAGATTAGCCTGGTTGTTCGCGTCATTCGCCACCTGTTGCCCTCCAGTGTTCAACGTGGCAAAAGCACCATACCGGGAATTAATTGGATTAGAAGGTACTGTTCTATATTAATTTGAACCCGAGTAGGTCCTAACTGAATGTAGGTAAAGTGAACTTTGTGCACTGCTCGAGTCATGTTATTGAACCTGAATTGGTCCCGCCGGTCGCACTCTACCGGATGACGAGTCTGCCTGGGTAGGGTACCCCACCGCGTTGGGATAGCGTAATTGATAGAGCCTTCACTTGCGTGAGCCCTCCTGGCCTCTATCTCCTGGCCACGCACTTCGTTATGTACCATGGGTTTCACAATATCGCCAATTGTTGTGACACTTGGTACATGATATCATTGATTCCCAAATCGAGTTGTTGGCGTATAAACGAAGTGGTCATCACCACCGGTCTCATTGAGCTCGTTGGGTTGAGTTTGACCTCTATTTCCGCTTGTACTTGCTCTGCGGTGGAACATTGCTTCCACGGCATGGGCTTCCTCAATCGGTTTTCTCGGGATTGCTCTTTGCCGTCATATTGCTCAAATTCTTGCTCAACGCAAGTGCATACGCCATCGTAATCGACTGGGGATTGAACGTGTTGATTCGTTCACCTTTGGTCCCACTGGGCGTGCCAATTTTGTTGTCTTGAATATCAATTAGCCGCAGATCGGCTAACTTTCAAAACGGTGATTCCCTTTTCTTCAAGCGATTACGCCAAGGAAGGAACTCTGTTCCTTAGCTATGGATCCCTTAACTCACTCCAGAAAGGTTTAAGTCGATGAACTAAGATAAAAACTGGGACATAAAGGTAAACTAAAATGCGGATAAAAGCTTGAGCGAAAATTATAAGTTGTTTGATTGATTGATGATTCCTAAATGTATGTACAACTTGGGTATTTATAGTAGCAACTAAGAACTACTCCTATCTGCCACGTTCAGTTGGCTAACACTGATACATTCCTAGTTGGCAGTTATTCGACTGAGTCGTGTCATGCTCCACTAACCACGATCCTAAAAACTAGGTGCATTAGTACATTGTGGCCACGTCACTTCAACCAACGGTCCTCTTTATGCAAATATCTCCACAAATTCCCTCGCTCAGCTCCTAAAACCATGGAGAACAATCTTGACCGGTTTTCCCTTGGATATTTATTTAATTCAAAATTACTTCCACGTCATTCGGCCCGTGGAGCAAGAATCTGATCCCATACGTGACTCCATGCTATCCCCATGGGCCTAAATATCTTCCTTGAAGCCCAATAAGTCCAAGGCCCATGTATAGCATCTGGTTTCCTGCTTTCGACTCTATCAGCTGCCATGCCATATCGACTGGTAAGCACATCGGCTGACGTCCAATCGGCTATTCGATCTATTCGACTGGGACTATCTTCGGCTGGTTCTGATGAATATTTTGGGTGTAAACAAAGGCGCATGGAGAAATATATGGCAGCTCAAATTACCGCCTCATGTGCTTAATTTTGTGTGGAGATTAGCTCGTGATTGCCTTCCAATTAGACAAAATTGCAAGCCAAAAAGGTTAAATGTCCGTTGAATTGTGTTTTCTGTATAGATCATGAAGAGAGTGCACGGCATCTCTTTGTTGATTGTCCCAAGATTTGTGAATTATGGCAGCAGGTGGGTCTTTGGGACATGATTCATGCGCTAATTATGCAGGTCACAAGTTTTACTGATTTATTGTTTCAAGTGTGCACAAATTGGAATGAAACAAATAAGCAAAAGTTTTGTATGTTGGTTTGGAGTATATGGCATTGCAGAAACACTAAAGTGTGGGACAATCTTGAGGAAAATTCTACACAGATTTCTATGAGGGCTCAAACGGTGTTTGACCAATGGAATTTAGCAAACTCATTTAACTTGTGCCACAGCATATGCGTGACTGATTCACCTGCTCTAAACTGGAAGAAGCCGCCCCAAAATTTCTCAAATGTAATGTGGAAGCTGCTTTTAAATCTCACCAAAATGAAAAATGAGTAATTGGTTACATTGGTCCCTGAAAGTGTAACTCGGTATCACTTTGGTCGCTAAAAGAGTAAAAACTCTAAAATAGTCCCTGAAAGTGTTCTACATTTGTCACTTTGGTCCCTGTCGTTAACAATTGCATTGGCTCCGTGAGTAATTGGTCACATTGATCCCTGAAAGTGTAACTCGGTGTCACTTTGGTCCCTGGAAGAGTAACAACTCTAAAATAGTCTCTGAAAGTGTTCCACGTTTGTTACTTTGGTCCCTACCGTTACCATTATTTTGGAACAGAGACAATCAAATAGCTAATATATATATATATATATATATATATATATTCTTTATATTTTATATTTTAGGTGTGTATATATATATATATATATATATATAAATGAAGAAAGAGTCATGTGTAAGTAGTTAAGATTTTTTATTTTAGTTAACAGGAGATATAAGAGGAATTTAATTAAAATATTATGAATAAAAATAAGAAAAAAATATCAAGATACAAGACTTAAAAACTATTAATATTGTAAGTATATAACGTATTAAAAAATGTTATAAGCTATTGAAATAAACTGATTTACTAAACATACCTATTTTAATTAAATAAAATTATAAATTAGTCAAATATAATGTAATTTTTTTTTTTGATAAAATTATAATGTAAGTTTTTTTGTGACAATAAATATATTGTAAGTTATCGGAGAGGAGGAGACTTTGAAGTTGCTTAATCTATATAATACTAAAACACCCAAAATAATACTATCCCTATGCATTTACTGAAATTGTAAATTTGTTATATGTGTTAATTCAGCGTTCTAGAAGGGAGTCTAGAGAATAAAATATTTCGTCCACTTTGAATACTAACAAGCTTGCTTATTGCTTGTTTATTTTGTGAAAACATTTTTTGTCTTCATTTTTTAAAATCAGGGTTAATTTTAACTAGTTAATAAGAAGATGAGAGACTCTTTGAATGAATAATTGTCTACATTTCTGGAAACAATAAAAATACAAAACAAAACTATTTTCATTATTTTCAGAAATACATCATCCATATCCCCTCTTTTATCTTCTCTCAATCACAATAATTTACTTTAAGAGCATCTCATCTTCTTATTAACAAGTTAAATTAAATACAAGTTTTAAAAAATAAAAACAAAAAATATTTTCACAAAGTAAATACCCTCTTGCTCATCCCGAATTTTCTATTTTGCACGATCTGATTCATGAGTAATGTGAAGCAGAAAGCTACCACAATATTCAACCCAAAGAGTACACAGTTTTTGAATATATTCCTGGTTCATTGAATGCTTCCAACTTAATCTTTGACCTGTGCATAAAATTTTGCAGGCTCCTCTTAAAATAAACTTATCTTGTTATTTTTCAAAGAATAAAACGTCATCAAAAGATTATTAACTATCCCAGCGGTAAACAAATATTAAAAAACTAGTATGTCATGTCATACTATTTTATTTTGCTCAAAAAAAAATATTTTACTATTTCATTAATTAATAAATATATAATTAGTCCTAGTAATTTTACTATTAATATTTTAATTATCAATTTCAAATTAATAAACTAAGAATATATAGTTTTTTTGGTTACATTATTGCTAAACTAAGAATATTTAGTATTTTAAGCATGTCACAAATTTAATTTATCTGGACTATTTGATTTTTGTTTATATACAACCATAATTTATATATCAATATCAATTTAAGAGAAGAATAGGCTGTTGAAATGACCAAATTAGTTCTCTTATAATTATGCCACCTGTCCTTTTTTAAGGGTAAATTTGTCTTTTTGTGATTACAGTACCCAACTTTTCTGCTGTTTCGATTCAAAATTTGAACCCTCCATCTTATCTCTCTCCCGATCTCCCTCCTTTCTTCCTCCTCCATCTTGCTCTTCCTCCTCCCTTCACATCACCAGATTCGCCCCCTTTATCCTCCTCCGTAACCAAAAAAAAAAAATTACTTTCAAAGAAAAATGAACCCTCAATCTTATCTCTCTCCTGATCTCCCTCTTTCTTCCTCCTCCAATCTCCAAGGACCCGGTACTTCACTTTCCTCTTCTTCCTCCTCCTTCCACTTTTCACTGCACATTCACTCTTCTGGATTGTATCAAAGGTGGTTTTTTGTAGGTTTTGATGCGTCACAGTGACAACAGTGTGTCGTCGGAGAACCTGATGCGTCACAGTGACGACAGGTTGAGCTTGATCTCAATCTGTCGAGATCAAGCTCAAGCTGTTGGTCCTCAAGCTGTCGAAATCAAGCTTGATCTCGACAGGTTGAGGACCAACAGCTTGAGCTTGTTGGAATCAAGTGGATTCAGAAACAATAACCCTTAATTGTTTTGATGATAACAAAAGATTAAGAGAACAATTTATTCTCTAACATGGTTATAAGTGTGCAGAAAGTATTTATATTCGTAAGAATGCCTTGAAGACTTAGTGAAATCTTGAATTTCACTGAAAAGCCCTACTCGGCTCTAGTTCTTGGCACATAGAATCTGTTTGGTCAACGCTCTGGTGTAAGTCAACGACTCGTAGATCGATCTAAGAGACTACACTGCTTGGTCAACGCCTGGTGTAAGTCAACGACTCTGGTAGATCGATCTAAGAAACTACACTCTGTTTGGTCAACGCCTGGTGTAAGTCAACGACTGGTAGATTAGTCTAAGAGACTACACTGCTTAGTCAACGCCTGGTCTTGGCCAACACTCAACAGATTGTGTTATATGTGCTCCATGATAGACTTAGTGCTTTCCTACACGATTCTGTCATTTGATAGTCCATTAAATTCTACACACAAGAATCTGGTGATCTGTGAAGCTCAGTTCTGATAGTAAAATTCAAGTACCTTGTTATACGAAGACAAGAAGAATGTCAAAGGATAATATCATCAAGGAAACTTGTGCTTGAAGTGTCTATATTTTTGAAAAGCTCACTAAGGACAAAGTTACTGACATTGTGTATAATACTCAGAATGCTTTTCGTCTTGAAAGCGACGTATCCTGCAAAAGCCGAAATTCAAGGATCTGAACTTTGACTTTGGACAAAATTTAGACAAAAAGAAACGTTGTGCGGACAAAAAGAGACGTTGTGTCACAACGGCACTTTTTCAACCCTAGCTATATATCCTACCTCATACATCAAGTAAGACAGAATTGAGATTTCAACAAACGATTTTAAACACTGTAATGCAATCTAGCAACTTGAATATTTTACGAGTAGTGAGAGCATCAACATCTATCTTCTCAAACACTACCCAATCAAGAGACAGGTGAGCAATCAAGAATTCATCCAAGTCTCGAGATCGTTGAACAAGGCACTTCTTGCTTTATTCTTTCTTTTAAGAAAGTTATTTTGTGCTAAAAGTAGTTTCATTGTAAATTCTCTCGAAGAGAGTTATCTCTATATTGTTTCAAAAACTCTTATTTGAATCTGCATTTAGCCCAAGAAGGGTCAGTATACCTTAGAGGCTCAATATCGAGTCGTTTCTAAGAAGTTGTGAGTATAGCCGCCAAGCGTAAATATACTCTCAAGTGTAATCGGTTGATTATAGTGGAGAAATCCTTCAAGTGAGTGAAGGGACTAGACGTAGCTATCGTGTGATAGTGAACTAGTATAAATCACTGTGTCTCTTTCTTCTCTCTACTCTTTATTCCTTGCATTTTATTCAATAGTTATTTTTCATAAACATTTGTATTTGCGAAAAAGTTTTTTTAAAAACCCAATTCAAACCCCCCTTTCTTGTGTTTTGCCACGCTCAATTGGTACCAGAGCTTCGGCCTTTTGGTTGAGCACTTAGCGATGTGAGAGGAAAAGATCCTATACTATCCTATGGCAAGCAACGAACCGGTGGTCATGTTAACCGCCCTTTGTTCAATGGATCTAACTATGACTACTTGGAAAGATAAAGTGAAAAACTTTTTCGAATCTCAACATTTGAACTTTGGGATATGGTTGGAAACAAGACATCGAACGATTGACTCCAAAAGAAATCCTATTCCTAGGAGTCTTGGACCGATGATCATAAAAAGGAATATACCTTGCACCAAAAAGCAAGATACTTTCTTGTATGTGCTATCTCTGAAAAGAGTATGAGAAATGTGGCAATAACAAAGATCGCTAAAGAAATTTGGGACTCACTGCTTTAGCCTATGAGGGTACTTCCCAAGTACAAGAAACCAAGGCTAATATCTTGGTTAGACAATATGAACTCTTCAAGATGGAAGAGGATGAAAGCATCGAAACTATGTTTGGAAGATTTCAAACATTAGTTCATGGCTTGAAGGTTCTCAAGAAAAGCTATACCACTGGTGACCATGTTAAGAAAATCTTGAGAAGTCTGCCAAAGAGATGGAGACCCAAAGTCACGGCTATTCAAGAAGCCAAGGACTTGAATGAATTACGTCTTGAAGATCTCTTGAGTTCTCTAAGAGCTCACGAGCTTGAGCTTGATGAAGAAGAACCTCCCAAGAAAGCAAAGACCATTGCTCTGAAAACTTCAAACAAAGCATCTACTTCCAAAGCTCTCCAAGCTGAGCTTGAAACTGAAGAAGCTTCATCTGATGAGAGTGATGAGGATACTGATGATGAAATCTCCCTTATTTCAAGGAAGATTCAGCGCATGATGAAAAGCAAAGGAAGGTTCAGAAAGAATTTCCACAAAAGGGACTCACGGGAAAGACAAGATTCAAAGGAAAAGAAGGACTTCAAGGACAAGAGCCAAGTGACTTGCTATGAGTGCAAGAAGCCTGGTCACTACAAGTCTGAGTGCCCACAACTTGAGAAATCAAGGAAAGGTGGCTTCAAAGGCAAGAAGAAGAAAGGTCTCATGGCTACATGGGATGATCTGATTCATCATCTTCTCGAGGATGATGAGGAACAAGCAAACATGGCTCTCATGGCTACCATAGGCTCAGCAGGTGAAGAAGAAGATAAAGAGGTAGATTCTAACACATCTTCTAATATTCAAATAGCTTTTGATGAACTGTTAGATGAGTCCTCAAAGCTCAACAATGAGTACAAATCTTTGAAAAAGAAATTCTTAAAACTCTCTAAAGAATTTCAAATACTCACTGAGGAGAATGAGAAACTCAAAACTGAAAACCACCATTTGGTGAGTAACAGTTTTAACAGTAAGAATAAGGTTGAATGCAACTCTTCAAAATATGAAGAGGGATTTCAAAGATTTCTTGCTGAATGTGTCACACGAAGCAAACAAGCATCTATGATCTGGGGAGTAAGTCAAAATGGTAAAAAGGGTCTTGGTTATAACCCTGAAGAACCAACTTTTCAAAACACCAATTTGAAAACCAAAGACTCCAACAATCACAGTGACTGTTTACTTTGTACTTTCTGCAATAAGAAAGGGCACATTAGGAGTACTTGTTATGAACTAAAAAACAAGAAGGACACGTCTCCTTCTAGGACTAACAAAAGAGGACCCAAAAAGATTTGGGTACCTAAGGATAAAATTATATATGTTGCAGATTTGCTTAGCAACAGAGTTACTACACCAGTCCTGGTACTTGGACAGTGGCTGCTCACGTCACATGACGGGAGAAAGGCGTATGTTCCAAGAACTCCATCATGAAGAAGGTGGAAATGTTGGTTTCGGAGGAAATCAGAAAGGTAAAATCATTGGAAGTGGAAAAGTTGGTAAGAGCCTTCTTCCTTCCATTGATAATGTATTATTAGTGGATGGCTTGAAGCATAACCTACTAAGTATAAGTCAATTATGCGATAGTGGTTATGATGTTGCCTTTAATGACACATCATGTATAGTCAAAAGCAAGAAAGATGGATCTATTCTTTTCAAGGCAAAGAGAAAAAATAATATTTACAAAATTAAACTTTACGAGTTGGCAAATCAAAATGTAAAATGTTTTTTGTCAATCGATGAAGAGCAATGGACTTGGCACAAAAGATTGGGTCATGCCACTGAGGTTAATCTCAAAGCTTAACAAGAAAGGACTTGTTAGAGGCCTACCAAATCTTAAGTATCAATCTGATGCTCTTTGTGAAGCATGTCAAAAAGGAAACAAACGAAATCTTCTTTTAATTCCAAAAATATTGTTTCCACATCAAGGCCACTGAGCTTTTACATTTAGATTTATTTGGACCAACCGTAACTACCTCTCTGTCTGGAAAGAAATATGGTCTAGTCATTGTCGATGACTATACTAGATGGACATGGGTAAAATTCTTAACCCACAAGGATGAGTCTTTACTGTTTTCCAGATTCGCAAACAAGTGCAAAATGAAAAAGGCTTTTGTATTACTACTATTAGAAGTGATCATGGTGGTGAATTTGAAAATGAATTATTTCAAAAGTTCTGTGAAGAACATGGCATCTCTCACAATTTTTCATCCCCTAGAACACCACAACAAAATGGTGTTGTAGAAAGGAAAAATAGATCTTTGCAAGAAATGGCCGTAACCATGATTCACTTAAACTAATGTTGCAAAGCACTTTTAGGCGAAGCGATAAACATCGCATGCTATATTCAAAATAGAATCTATATTAGACCTATCTTGAATAAGACTCCTTATGAATTGTGGAAAGGAAGAAAACCCAACATTTCATATTTTCATCAATTTGGGTGTGACCGCTTTGTTCTCAATACAAAGGACAGTCTAGGAAAATTTGATTCTAAATCACAAAAAGCTATCTTTTTTGGGATATTCAACGCTCTAAAGCATACAGAATATACAACAAAGAAACATTAATTGTTGATGAGTCAATACATGTGAAATTTGATGATAAGAAGCTCGATAATGACACGCCAGAGCTAAATGAAGCTTTTGCAGATTTACAAATTTGTAAGGAAACAAAAGCGGATGTCACAGTCTGACTCGATGATGTCTCTGGCCGACTCTGGTGAAAAAGGAATATCCATAATCGACCGAAGTTCAAACCTGATCACCCAAAGGACCAAATAATTGGTGAACCGAGTGATAGAGTTAGAACAAGATCTTCTCTTAGAGATCATGCTGATTTGGCACTTCTATCAGAGATAGAGCCAAAATCTATTGATGAAGCTCTAACTGATGATGGATGGATTATTGCTATGCAAGAAGAGCTCAATCAATTTCAGAGGAATGATGTGTGGAAGCTTGTGCCTCCTCCAGAGAATAAGCTAGCAATTGGAACCAAGTGGGTCTTCAGAAACAAACTTGATGAAGATGGTAAAGTGGTAAGAAACAAGGCTAGACTTGTTGCTCAAGGGTATTCACAAGAGGAAGAACGAATTTGAGATGAGTATGATGGGAGAATTAAAATTCTTCCTTGGTATTCAAATCAAGCAATGTCAAGATGGAACTTATATTCATCAGACTAAATATGTGAAAGAACTGCTGAAGAAGTTCAAGCTAGAGGAAACCAAACCTATGAGCACACCAATGCATCCAACATGTGCTCTTGGCAAAGATGAATCAAGTAAAAAGGTAGACCAAAAGGTATATAGAGGTATGATTGGTTCACTCCTTTATCTCACAGCCTCAAGGCCTGATATTATGTTTAGTGTGTGCTTATGTGCAAGATTTCAATCGATCCTAGAGAATCTCACTTAAGCTGCGGTTAAAAGGATATTTAGGTATCTTAAAGGAACTACTAATCTTGCTTTGCTTTATAAGAACTCGATAATTACAAGTTAGTAGGTTTCGTGATGTCGACTTTCTTTGGAGACAATTGAAAGGAAAAGCACAAGTGGTGGTCGCCAATTTCTTGGAGCAAATCTTGTATCTTGGTCCAAAGAAAAGACAAAGCACAATTGCACTATCCAGCAAAGCAGGTCGAGTACATATCTCGCCGCAAGTCGTAGCTCACAACTACTTTGGATGAAGTATCAACTTGAGGACTATCGATTAAAGAGAGTAAAATCCCTATATACCGTGATAATACTTCGCTATATGCTTGACTAAAAACCCTATTTTGCATTCTCGAGCCAAACATATTGAAATTAAACATCATTTTATTAGAGACTATGTTCGAAGGGATTCTTGAAATTAAATTTATTGATACCGACCATCAATGGGCGGACATCTTTACAAAACCCTTGTCAAGATAGATTCAACTTTATAAGAAAGAACTTGAATTTCCTTCTTATAAAGGAATAGGTGTTTGATCCGAATATAGTTGACTCTGTTTGACTAAGTTGACTCTGTTTGAATTTAGTTGACTCTGTTTGACTAAGTTGACTCTGTTTGAATTTAGTTGACTCTGTTTGACTAAGTTGATTCTGTTTAAATATAGTTGACTCTGTTTGACTATGTTGACTCTGTTTGAATAAAGTCGGCTGTTCTTGTTGTGTTTGACTTGTTGACTCGTGAGTGTGTTGGCTATGTCGTAGTTAAATCTGTTGATTCATTGATTATCTTATCTCGTTATATTCTTTTCATTAGCTGTTCGTATGATCATTCCATAGCTGTCTCTGGGAATCTTAAGTACACGTGTCTCTCTGAGACTGGTTGATGCGTTAGTGAGTGACATTTGCTTTTACTGAGTCATAATTGATTGTACTGCGCAATGACAGTTTTACTGCGCCTTTTCAATTTTGTGATTACTCTTTGGAAAAGACAAATTTATTTTAATTCATTTCAAAATCGGCGATGGTGCTTAAACTTCTAACACGCTTATTACCCACCCACTCCCATCACTCACTACCCCCCCTATCTCTCAAAGAGAAGTCTACACATTTCAGAACCCTAAACCCCTTTCATCTTTGCACTCTGTGTTTCTCCGATTTCAACAATGGCTGATCCACAAGTAATTGGAAAATCTTCAAACCTCGGACCTCAAAGTGTTGGTGGAACACTAAGTAAGGTTCGAGGATATGGCAAATGAAGGATACGACTTCAGAGCCGATTTCATCGACATGGGGATAATGGATTTCTTCTACATGACAAACTCGGTCTATGAGAATCTGGTGAAGGAGTTACGGACTTATGCTTGGAGTAAAGATAAGACCATTACGAGTCATGTTCAAGGCAGCGCATTGTGGTCACTCAGGACCTAATTGCTGAAATCACCCATTGCCCTAATGATGGAGCGGTTGAAACCTGGTTGGGGAAAAAGGATCTTGGTGGTGGGATGTCGTGAATGAAACCATCTATGAGAAGTCTGAGGACCAAGGCGATGGACATGAAGAACAGGTTTGAGCATCGCTCGTAATCATCATGAACCGCTTAGTGCCAAAATCTGCTCTGTGGATACCGTCAAGTACCTACAAGTTCATAATGTGGAATTATGAACTCAAAGCAAAAATCAACCTTCCACAGATAATTTTGAACATCTGCGAAGAGACTTAATGTACTCTTAAAAGGAAATATATGAATATCCCTTATGGAAAGTCATTGTCGGCAATTATGGAGAACCAAGGTCTTATAAATCTTCTTCAAGGTCTCAACACCTTGGAAGGTGGCTTGCCCTCAAAAACGGTGGTGATTCCTATTCTCTCTTCGACAATCTAAGGAGAATGGGACTCCTTTCCAAGAAGGTTATTGCCGCAATTCAGCAAGGTGAAGAAGGAGCAAGGAAGAAAGTTGTGAAGAAGGGGAAGAAGATTGTGGTGGACTCCGGTGTCTCTGGACCAACGGAAGGGTCACTCAAGCACAGGCATTCACATTGCCTCAGAATCCCTCACCACTCTCCTCGTGAGACCTACATGCATGCCCTCTATGCTTACAGAGGAAGAAGAAGAGAAGAAAGCGGAGATTGATCAAATGATAAAGGAAAGGTTAGAGGAAACACGACTATATCATGAAGCAAGCTTGGTCAGCCTTGTACAGCGTGAAACCTTTGCACCTCCGGCCAGGTTCCTCCTACCTCGACCCTAGAGTGGCTATTCTGCCGAGCCCGCTTCGTTGATCCCGCTCGAAGCCACCTGAAAAGGATACACAAGGTTGGAGATGCCCTGCTGCAAAAAGGAAGAAGGCACTTGATAAGGTAGTTGATTTATATGATACTACTTATCAACTGGTTCTGCTCTGTTGCTTCTACGATTGTTGAACCCTCCATCACAATCCTTGCCCAAACCTAAACCCCAATCTGTCTCGCACCCAAACCAACACCTACCAAAAAGCCTTTGCCGTCTTTACCCTCGGACTCATCTTCATCTGATGAAGATGATGTTGCTCCCTTGAGGACTAGACAAAGACCTCAACCACAGGTTCAAATTCCCTATATTGAACCTTTAGCCTCTTTACCCCCAGATTCCACTATACCTCAAACCCAAACACCTTCACCACCTAAATCACCATCCAAACCAGCTTCTCCACCTAGAACCGCTTCACCCCCTCACCAACAACCAGACCTCAACATACCATGTGAGACTGAGTCCATTTCTGAGGAACCTGAATCTGAGTCAAGGGTTCAAGAGTCTTCATCTCTTGAATCTGGCAATATGGTTGTGTGTGAAACTCAACCTCTTCGCATGTTGCAACCTCTCCCTGACTTCTCTTTCAGACTTCCCATAATGGTACCTTTCATGTCTCAACTGTTCTCTCCTCCAAATTCTCCTCTCCAGGAAGAACCAGAACTGCATTGCAGAACTCTGGGGATGATCGATGATCTCTCTGAGCCTGCCACTTCTTCTCATTGCACCCCTGGACCCTCCGAGCCTGGTCTTGGGAACCAAGAATTGTGCCCAACGTTCTTCCCAATTTAATTGGTAGCATTGAGTACTTCAAAGCCGAAAGATTCGGGGAATCTCGTTGGGTTTCCTTGGAAGCAGCAGTTGATGAAGTAATCAATGATCTTCTTTGAAGAAGATCGGTATGAGAACTGGGTGTCTGTGAACACTTGGTTTGACAAGCACAGGCAAGAGCAAGAAGAAAGAAACAGGAGATGGCATGCTGCCCTGACATGGAGAGTTCCTCCAAGAGAAGAGGTCACTGTTGTTTGGGAACCGTAACCTCGCACCTCCTCCTCGCCCTCCTACTCCTCCAAGAGAACCTCAGTAACTCCACCACCGCACACAATGCTATGGTTGCATCTACTGGATCGGCTTCACATGACAATCAATCTGTAGTTGTGCCAAAAGAAGTTTTTGATAAGTGGTTGAAGAAAGCAGCGATTGAAGATTTATGGAATCTACTGATCAAAGGCTGGAAGCCTCAGAAAAGAAGCAAGATTTGATGACTACTCTGCTGCGGCAAATTTTGGAGAGGATGGAGCAACCCTAGAAAACCTTAGGATATTTTTTCTTTTGATAGATTTGCTTTGAGTTTGTTTTTGTTCACTGCTTTTATTTCTAATGAAATTTATGACACTCAAGTTTTCTCTTTATCTTTCTTTATCTTTTTGACTGTGATGTTCTTTATTTACGTCTTGATCTTTTTGTGATGACAAAGGGGAGAAAGAATATAGAGAGTATAAAGCAATTGATGAACCCAAAGTGTATCAACCAAGTGTCATCATGCATACATTATGTGTTACGATTAATATATTCTGTATGCTCTGAAACTTATATGTAATATCTCATGCTCTGTTACACTTAGAAATATTTATATATGCTTAATTCAGGGGAGCCTAAATCATCTGAATAAATATTTTTTAAAGAAAAATTGTTCATCAATATATGTATTTGTCATCATCAAAAAGGGGAGATTGTTGGAATCAAGTGGATTGAAACAATAACCCTTAATTGTTTTGATGATAACAAAAGATTAAGAGAACAATTTATTCTCTAACATGGTTATAAGTGTGCAGAAAGTATTTATATTCGTAAGAATTCGCTTGAAGACTTAGTGAAATCTTGAATTTCACTCTGAAAGCCCGACTCGGCTCTAGTTCTTGGCACATAGAATCTGTTTGGTCAGCGCTACGGTGTAAGTCAGCGACTCACGGTAGATCGATCTAAGAGACTACACTCTGTTTGGTGGCAGCTGCGGTGTAAGTCAGCGACTACGGTAGATCGATCTAAGAAACTACACTCTGTTTGGTCAGCTTTCTGGTGTAAGTCAGCGACTACGGTAGATTAGTCTAAGAGACTACACTCGCTTAGTCAACGCCTGGTCTTCACCAACACTCAACAGTTGTGTTATATGTGCTCCATGATAGACTTAGTGCTTTCCTACACGATTCTCATTTGATAGTCCATTAAATTCTACACACAAGAATCGGTGATCTGTGAAGCTCAGTTCTGATAGTAAAATTCAAGTACCTTGTTATACGAAGACAAGAAGAATGTCAAAGGATAATATCATCAAGGAAACTTGTGCTTGAAGTGTCTATATTTTTGAAAAGCTCACTAAGGACAAAGTTACTGACATTGTGTATAATACTCAGAATGCTTTTCGTCTTGAAAGCGACGTATCCTGCAAAAGCCGAAATTCAAGGATCTGAACTTTGACTTTGGACAAAATTTAGACAAAAAGAAACGTTGTGCGGACAAAAAGAGACGTTGTGTCACAACGGCACTTTTTCAACCCTAGCTATATATCCTACCTCATACACTGAAGTAAGACAGGAATTGAGATTTCAACAAACGATTTTAAACATCATTTATGCATGATCTAGCAACTTGAATATTTTTCTCGAGTAGTGAGAGCATCAACATCTATCTTCTCAAACACTACCCAATCAAGAGACGGTGAGCAATCAAGAATTCATCCAAGTCTCCGAGATCGTTGAACAAGGCACTTCTTCGCTTTATTCTTTCTTTTAAGAAAGTTATTTTGTGCTAAAAGTAGTTTCATTGTAAATTCTCTCTGAAGAGTTATCTCTATATTGTTTCAAAAACTCTTATTTGAATCAGTACTTAGCCCAAGAAGTGGTGTATACCTTAGAGGCTCAACTGTCTTGAAGTCGTTCTAAGAAGTTGTGAGTATAGCGGTTGGCGTAAATATACTCTCAAGTGTAATCGGTTGATTATAGTGGAGAAATCCTTCAAGTGAGTGAAGGGACTAGACGTAGCTATCAGGTGATAGTGAACTAGTATAAATCACTGTGTCTCTTTCTTATCTCTACTCTTTATTCCTTGCACAGTTTATTCAATAGTTATTTTTCATAAACATTTGTATTTGCGAAAAAGTTTTTTTTTAAAAACCCAATTCAAACCCCCCCCCTTTCTTGTGTTTTGCCACGTTCAGAGCTTGATCTCGACAGGTTGAGCTTGACATGAAGCTGTTGATCTCGACAGCTATTCACACCTGTCGAGATCAAGCTCAAACTGTTGGACCTCAAGCTGTCGAGATCAAGCTTGCTCTCGACAGGTTGAGCTTGATCTCGACAGGTTGAGCTTGACATGAAGCCGCTGATCTCGGCGACTATTCACACTGCCGAGATCAAGCTCAACTGTTGGTCCTCAACCCGCCGAGATCAAGCTTGATCTCGGCAGTTGAGCTTGCTCTCGACAGGTTGATGCGTCCACGGTGACAGCGGTGTGTCGTCGGCGAACACGATGCGCCACGATGGCTGACGGGTTGAGCTTGATCTCAATCTGTCGAGATCAAGCTCAAGCTGTTGGTCCTCAAGCTGTCGAAATCAAGCCTGATCTCGGCAGGTTGAGGACCAACAGCTTCAGCTTGATCTCGACAGGTTGAGATGATCTCAACCTGTCGAGAGCAAGCTCAACCTCTCGAGAGCAAGCTTGATCTGGACAGCTTGAGGTCGTCGAAATCAAGCTTGATCTCGACAGGTTGAGGACCAACAGCTTGAGCTTGATCTCGACAGGTTGAGCTTGACATGAAGCTGTTGATCTCGACAGCTATTCACACCTGTCGAGAGCAAGCTCAACCTGTTGGACCTCAAGCTGTCGAGATCAACCTTGCTCTCGACAGGTTGAGCTTGATCTCGACAGGTTGAGCTTGACATGAAGCTGTTGATCTCGACAGCTATTCACACTGCCGAGATCAAGCTCAACTCGTTGGTCCTCAACCCGCCGAGATCAAGCTTGATCTCGGCAGTTGAGCTTGCTCGACAGGTTGATGCGTCCGCGGTGACAGCGATTAATGTCGTCGGAGAACCCGATGCGTCCGCGGTGACGGCGGGTTGAGCTTGATCTCAACTGCCGAGATCAAGCTCTGTTGGTCCTCAGCCGAAATCAAGCTTGATCTCGGCGGGTTGAGGACCAGCGACCGACTTGATCTCGGCAGTTGAGCTTGACATGAATCTATTGATCTCGACAGTTATTCACACCTGTCGAGATCAAGCTCAACCTGTTGGACCTCAAGCTGTCCAGATCAAGCTTGCTCTCGAGAGGTTGAGCTTGCTCTCGACAGGTTGAGATCATCTCAAACTGTCGAGATCAAGCTCAAGCTGTTGGTCCTCAAGCTGTCGAGATCAGCCTTGATCTCGACAGGTTGAGCTTGATCTCGACTGGTGTGAGCTTGACATGAAGCTGTTGATCTAGACAGCTATTCACACCTGTCGAGATCAAGCTCAACTTGTTGGTCCTCAACCTGTCGAGATCAAGCTTGATCTCGACAGGTTGAGCTTGCTCTCGACAGGTTGAGGATGATCTCAAACTGTCGAGATCAAGCTCAACCTGTTGGTCCTCAAGCTGTCGAAATCAAGCTTGCTCTCGACAGGTTGAGCTTGCTCTCGACAGGTTGAGCTTGACATGAAGCTGTAGATCTCGACAGCTATTCACACCTGTCGAGATCAAGCTCAACCTGTTGGTCCTCAACCTGTCGAGATCAAGCTTGATCTCGACAGGTTGAGCTTGCTCTCGACAGGTTGAGGATGATCTCAAACTGTCGAGATCAAGCTCAACCTGTTGGTCCTCAAGCTGTCGAAATCAAGCTTGCTCTAGACAGGTTGAGCTTGCTCTCGACAGGTTGAGCTTGACATGAAGCTGTTGATCTCGACAGCTATTCACACCTGTCGAGATCAAGTTCAACCTGTTGGTCCTCAACCTGTCGAGAGCAAGCTTGGAAAAGAGCAACCTGTTGCCCTGTTTTGGAAAAGAGCATAGGGCCATTTTGGATTTTCTCATCGAATGAGCCCCTCCCATTCAACCAGCAAGATCAACCTGTCGAGATCAAGCTTCATTTCGACAGCTCGAGGACCAACGGCGAAATTTGTTTCTCGACAGGTTGAGCTTGATCTCGACAAGCTTGATTTCTCAAGATATGTGAGATATACTTAAAACTCATTGGTGTTATTTTGTTATAAACATGAATCATTTCAGATCCTTCATCCAATGTTCTTATATTAAAGATTAACAACTCTTCCTGAATGTGTTTGGTTTTTTTTTCTTCTTCTTCTTCGGTTCCTATTAATCTTCTTTTCTTTCTGATGCTTATTTATATTTTCCCAGTGTTTCCAAGTAATAGAAGAAGCAACTCACACTTTTCTGTTGTTTTCTGCAAGTAATAAATAGACAAGTAAATAGAAGAAGCAACTCACAGTTTTCGATGCGTTTTTTGTAGGTTTTGATGCGTCACAGTGACAACAGTGTGTCGTCGGAGAACCTGATGCGTCACATGATGTGACGACAGAGAAAATAGGGCTGTTGATTTTCCATATATACCCTTTATTAAGAAACTTACACGTGTCTATTTTGAGGACAAAATTGAGATTTACGATTAATTAATCAATTGACGAGAAAATATTGTCAGCTGCCGCGATCACTTTCGCTCTGTCACTCGGCTTGATCTACGCAAGGAGAGAGCTTTTCTTCTTCTCGGCTCTTCCCCATGCGCCTCGAGCTCCTCATTTGTCTTCTCCGTCTACTTCCTTCTCTATCTACTGGTCTTCTCCATCTGATTTAGTGATGTTCATTTGGTGATTATATATACCCCAATAATATATAGCTTATTGTCTTTGGCCATTCTATTATAATTGATTTCATAGGTGTTCTGTGTTTTTTAGTTCATTGTTCTAAATTTATATTGTCACAGTAAAACTTGGTATCTAATTGTTGGTTGGTTTTGGGCGGAGGATTAACAGAGCCAAGGCATCGCTTGATTCTGCCTTGCAGGTTGCACTTAAACTCCTTTTTTGCTTCTCTTATTGTGACCACCTTCATCAATTCTAATTTTTGTACTGCCTGAAGGAATAACAATGTGTCATACTAGATGGTTGATCTTTTACATGGTTTACAATGAAGTTGTATTCTGTTCAAAGTAAGCTTCAGTAACATAAACATTGGTAGTGCTTTCAATTCTGCAGCTACTCTTATATTTTTTGCAAATGTTGGTTTTTCTTCAAGCTGTCGAGATCAAGCTCACCCTGCCGAGATCAAACTCAACCTGTCGAGATCGGGATTGACTTCGTCAGCTTGACGACCAATAGCTTGAGTTTGATCTCGATAGGTTGAGCTTGATCTAAGCTGTTGAAATAAATCATGTGCGTAGCTGTCGAGATCAACCTGACGCGATCAAACTCAAGCTGTTGAGCTTCATCTCGACAGGTTGAGCTTGATCTCGACATCTAGAAGACAACTATCTATTGGAGCATCAAGACCCATCACAATGAAGCTGCCGAAATAAATCATGTGAATACCTGTCGAGATCAACCAGTCGATATCAAACTCAACCGAGATCAAGCTCAACCTGTCGAGATCAAACCCAATCGAAATAAATCATGTTAATAGCTGTCGAGATCAAGCTCAACCGAGATCAAGCTCAACCTGTCTCAGGATTGACTTCGACAGCTTGAGGACCAACAGCTTGAGTTTCATCTCGACAGGTTGAGCTTGATCTCGCTTTAGCTTGATCTCGACAGGTTCATCTCCACAGCTATTCACATGATTTATTTCGACAGCTTGATTGTGATGGGTCTTGATGCATCAAGCGATAGTTGTCTTCAAGCTGTCGAGATCAAGCTCAACCTGTCTACATCAACCTCAACCTGTCGAGATAGTTTGTTTGTCAACGCAAACTAATTACCATAACGACGACGCACGGGTATGTTACTAGTTTTTCTTTTAAAATAAGTATTAGATACTACTAGATCCGTCAAAAAAAAAAAAAACAAAAGATACTACTAGTTTAATTAAAAGGTTCACAGCGTTCACTACCATGCACATAATAATTTTCATAATATTTCGACTATTTTGGATAAAAACTTAAAATAATTGGAAACTATTTATTTTTATTGCATAATTAATACTATAGATTTTTTAAGGGTTCAGTAGGTTAGGTAAGAAATTTTAATCTCTCAAGTCGATACTTCAAAGAAAAAACATTTTTCAAAGTGGTGGTATAATTAACTCGATTCGAGAAATGTGTGTTTACGCAGTCAAAGGCTGACGGACCTAGAACCTCACGTCAGGAGGTACAAAAAAGTTTAAAATCATACATTATTATTATTAAAAAATTTCTAATTATTGCTAGAATTTTAAGACACTACCGACAGCCGTAACCAAAAAAAAAAACCATTATAATATTCTCTAATAATTAAGTTACGTAAAATTACATTAAATTATAACTCTGTATTGTGTGTCTTAAAAAACAAATCTATTATTTATATTATTCATATATCTTTATAATCGTTTATATCAATATAAATATAAAAATAGAATAGGCCGGTGAGAAGAAAAAATTAGACTACCATATTTTTACCACATATCATTTTAAAGGGGCAAATATGTCAATCTAAATAAAAATAAATAAAAATAAAAATTAAATTCACATAAAAAACTAATTTTCGCAACTTATTTTTAACTTTTTCTCTCTCACCTTTCACTTTTTTCTCTCTTCCCTTTCTCTCTTTTTTCTCTCACTCTCTCTTTCTCTCACATTTGTCACTCTTCCTTCCTCTATTTTTCTCTTTTTATTTCTCTCTTTCTCTCTTTCTTCTTTCTATTTTTATATTTTTATATTTTATCATTATATTTTTTATTTATAAATAATTATTTTTATTTAAAGTCTCAAATATAATTTTATCGTCTTTGATCATGTATCAAGATTTATAAATATATTTATTATATATTATTTATAGATAATTATTTTTCTTTTAATTCTTAACAGGAAAATATTACATACTATCGATATAAATGTTTATTTTTTGGTCCAGACGGAGAAACATAAAATTTTATAGGTATAATTTCATCGTCTTTTAGAATGTATCAAATTTTATAAATATTTTACTATTTATAAATGATTATTTTACTTCTGAGTCCCAACAGAGTTTTGTTTTTCATATTTTAATTTTTCTATTTTATTTATATTTATATTTTTTATTAACATTTTTTAATTTCATTTTTTTATAAACATAAAATATTTTCGATATAACATCAAAATTTATAAGTATATTTATTATATAATATTTATAGATGATTATTTTACTTTTGATTCTCAATAGGAGGAAACATTACATACTATCGTATAAATGATTATTTTTCTTTTGAGTCCAAACGGAGAAACATAAAATGTTGTCAGCATGACATCAAAATTTATAAATATATTTATTATATATTATATATAGATGATTATTTTACTTTTGATTCTTAACGGGGGAAACATTACATATTAATTTTAGACCTCTTATTCTAATGACACATTGTATGTTGTCAATATAATTACATTTTATATTCTGTTTTTATGAATGTTATTATTTTTTATAAATGATTATTTTGCTTTTGAGTACAAGCGGAGAAAATAACATGTTGTCGCTTATAATTTCGTTATCTTTTAGCACATATCAATTTTTATAAATGTTTTTATTATTTATAAATGATTATTTTACTTTAAAGTCTCGACGGGGGAAACATTACATGTTGTCGGTATAATTTTATCGTCTTTAACACAGATCAATTTTATAAATGTTTAAGTTATTTATAAATAATTATCTATATATCTATCTAATTATTGCTAGAATTTTAAGACACTACCGACAGCCGTAACCAAAAAAAAAAACCATAATAATATTCTCTAATAATTAAGTTACGCAAAATTACATTAAATTACAACTCTGTATTGTGTGTCTTGAAAAACAAATCCATTATTTATATTATTCATATATCTTTATAATCGTTTATATCAATATAAATATAAAAATAGAATAGGCCGGTGAGAAGACAAAATTAGACTACCATATTTTTACCACATATCATTTTAAAGGGGCAAATATGTCAATCTAAATAAAAATAAATAAAAATAAAAATTAAATTCACATAAAAACTAATTTTCGCATCTTATTTTTTTCTTTTTCTCTCTCCCCTTTCACTTTTTTCTCTCTTCCCTTTCTCTCTTTTTTCTCTCACTCTCTCTTTCTCTCACATTTGTCACTCTTCCTTCCTCTATTTTTCTCTTTTTTTTTATTTCTCTCTTTCTCTCTTTCTTCTTTCTATTTTTTTATATTTTTATATTTATCATTATATTTTTTTATTTATAAATAATTATTTTTATTTAAAGTCTCAAATATAATTTTATCGTCTTTGATCATGTATCAAAATTTATAAATATATTTATTATATATTATTTATAGATAATTATTTTACTTTTAATTCTTAACAGGGAAAATATTACATACTATCGATATAAATGTTTATTTTTTTGGTCCAGACGGAGAAACATAAAATTTTATAGGTATAATTTCATCGTCTTTTAGAATGTATCAAATTTTATAAATATTTTACTATTTATAAATGATTATTTTACTTCTGAGTCCCAACAGAGTTTTGTTTTTCACATTTTAATTTTTCTATTTTATTTATATTTATATTTTTTATTAACATTTTTTAATTTCATTTTTTTATAAACATAAAATATTTTCGATATAACATCAAAATTTATAAATATATTTATTATATAATATTTATAGATGATTATTTTACTTTTGATTCTCAATGGGAGGAAACATTACATACTATCGTATAAATGATTATTTTTCTTTTGAGTCCAAACGGAGAAACATAAAATGTTGTCAGCATGACATCAAAATTTATAAATATATTTATTATATATTATATATAGATGATTATTTTACTTTTGATTCTTAACGGGGGAAACATTACATACTAATTTTAGACCTCTTATTCTAATGACACATTGTATGTTGTCAATATAATTACATTTTATATTCTGTTTTTATGAATGTTATTATTTTTTATAAATGATTATTTTGCTTTTGAGTACCGACGGGAGAAAATAACATGTTGTCGCTATAATTTCGTTATCTTTGAGCACATATCAATTTTTATAAATGTTTTTATTATTTATAAATGATTATTTTACTTTTAAGTCTCGACGGGGGAAACATTACATGTTGTCGGTATAATTTTATCGTCTTTAACACAGATCAATTTTATAAATGTTTAAGTTATTTATAAATAATTATCTATATATCTATCTAATTATTGCTAGAATTTTAAGACACTACCGACAGCCGTAACCAAAAAAAAAAACCATAATAATATTCTCTAATAATTAAGTTACGCAAAATTACATTAAATTACAACTCTGTATTGTGTGTCTTGAAAAACAAATCCATTATTTATATTATTCATATATCTTTATAATCGTTTATATCAATATAAATATAAAAATAGAATAGGCCGGTGAGAAGACAAAATTAGACTACCATATTTTTACCACATATCATTTTAAAGGGGCAAATATGTCAATCTAAATAAAAATAAATAAAAATAAAAATTAAATTCACATAAAAAACTAATTTTCGCAACTTATTTTTAACTTTTTCTCTCTCACCTTTCACTTTTTTCTCTCTTCCCTTTCTCTCTTTTTTCTCTCACTCTCTCTTTCTCTCACATTTGTCACTCTTCCTTCCTCTATTTTTCTCTTTTTTTTTATTTCTCTCTTTCTCTCTTTCTTCTTTCTATTTTTTTATATTTTTATATTTTATCATTATATTTTTTTATTTATAAATAATTATTTTTATTTAAAGTCTCAAATATAATTTTATCGTCTTTGATCATGTATCAAAATTTATAAATATATTTATTATATATTATTTATAGATAATTATTTTACTTTTAATTCTTAACAGGGAAAATATTACATACTATCGATATAAATGTTTATTTTTTTTGGTCCAGACGGAGAAACATAAAATTTTATAGGTATAATTTCATCGTCTTTTAGAATGTATCAAATTTTATAAATATTTTACTATTTATAAATGATTATTTTACTTCTGAGTCCCAACAGAGTTTTGTTTTTCACATTTTAATTTTTCTATTTTATTTATATTTATATTTTTTATTAACATTTTTTAATTTCATTTTTTTATAAACATAAAATATTTTCGATATAACATCAAAATTTATAAATATATTTATTATATAATATTTATAGATGATTATTTTACTTTTGATTCTCAATGGGAGGAAACATTACATACTATCGTATAAATGATTATTTTTCTTTTGAGTCCAAACGGAGAAACATAAAATGTTGTCAGCATGACATCAAAATTTATAAATATATTTATTATATATTATATATAGATGATTATTTTACTTTTGATTCTTAACGGGGGAAACATTACATACTAATTTTAGACCTCTTATTCTAATGACACATTGTATGTTGTCAATATAATTACATTTTATATTCTGTTTTTATGAATGTTATTATTTTTTATAAATGATTATTTTGCTTTTGAGTACCGACGGGAGAAAATAACATGTTGTCGCTATAATTTCGTTATCTTTGAGCACATATCAATTTTTATAAATGTTTTTATTATTTATAAATGATTATTTTACTTTTAAGTCTCGACGGGGGAAACATTACATGTTGTCGGTATAATTTTATCGTCTTTAACACAGATCAATTTTATAAATGTTTAAGTTATTTATAAATAATTATCTATATATCTATCTAATTAAAAAAAACTCTAACCATGTTTGTTTCATCTTAGCTATATATGGTACACAAGTCACACAATTACATAAATAGTAATATTTGATACACATTTAATATTTTTTTCACTTTCACTATAAAATTAGTTAATTTTTAATACAATAAATCAAAAATATCATTTACTATAAACAATTACCATCTTAAAATATTAATCGTAACAAACAATGAGCGCCTCGTGCGAATGCATGGGTATCGTACTAGTTACATATTATATAAGATTATTTAAGTCATTTTATTTTAAATGATTTAAACTCTCCTCCCCTAAAAAAAATTTCAACATTGTATGAGAGCAAAAATTCAGTTAAGAGAGATTTTGCTTCCATCCCCTTCTAAAAATTGAAGCAAACATAAAAAATTTAAAATAATCTCTCATCTCCCCTCCCATCCCCTCTAGTCACCTCCAACCAAATACTATCTGAGTGAGAGGGTTGAGAGATCACTACAAGAAAAACCGGGCTTATCGACGGCCTATTACCGATGGCCACAAGCCCGTCACAAAAGAAGAGCATTTCCGACGGCCAACACCGTCGGTAAGTCTCACCTGTCGTTCGCCGTTGCTTACCGACGGCCTTACCCATCGGTAACTCGGACTTGCCGCCTTTTTGATTCCTTCCACGTTTTCAAATACCGACGACCTTAACTTGTCGGTAAACTCATGACCGTTAAGGTTACCGACAGACAATGGTCGTCAGTATTTGAAACGTGGTCGTCGGTAAGGTCGCGTATGACCGTTTAGCTTTCCAACGGGCGTGAACCGTCGGTAAATAAAAAAGGCCGTCGGTAACCTGCATTATGAAGCAGAACACGACCTTCTCCCCCCTCACTGTTCAGAAACCGTTCTCTCTCATCTCTCTCTCTGTGTGATAGCTCCCCTCCCTGTCTCCGGCCACCACACTACCGCCACCACACTACCACTCCGGCCACTGCCCCTGACTCTCTCTCTCTGACCGTGGCGGCCACCGTCCCTGTCTCTCTCTTTGAAGAAAAATTTCTCTCTCTCTCTCTGTTTCTCCGGCCACCACCACCTGCCACCACCACCTGTCCGCCTCTCTCTCGTTCTTGTCCCTGTCTCTCTCTCGCCCCACCGCCAATATTCCTGTTTCTCTTTCTAGCCGACCGGCCCTCTCTCGCCTCACTGCGACGACCTCTCCCTCTTTTCGGCCAGCCACTGCCTCTCTCACCGGTGTGCACAGCCCCAGTGACTTTCCCAACCGGCGTGCACAGACTGATTGAAGCGCAAAACACGAGCCACAGGTCCTACCGAGTCTCCCACCGGTGCACAAAGCCCCACCGGCGCTCCCACCGATGCTCTCACTGCTTCTGGCACAGCCGCTGCGAGGTTAGTGCCATTCACATGTGGCAGAAATTTTATTACGCGATTAGGACAGAAATTGTGATTAGAGACTTAAATTATGACTGTAATTTTGTTGAAATTTGGTATGATTATGGAAGGAACTAAAATTGTAATTAGGACTAAAATTGTAATTTTGGTATTATTTGTCGAAATTAGGACTAAAACTGTAATTTTGTTGAAATTTGAAAATAGGGACTAAAATTTGATTCTACGATTATGGAAGGAACTTGTGCATGTGCAATTTTGTATAATTGAGACATAAATTTACGTTAGAAATTATGCGTGATTAGAATTTAAATTTTTTTACTATGTGCTTGTACGATTAGGAATTGAAAGTTTATTATTAACTCGCTGAAATATATAGGTTGTATGACATTATAATTAGGTTGGATTAGTGTATTATTGATAATTAGGTTGCATATGAATGTGTTGATGTTGCATTTGATAATTATAAATGTATTATTGTTAGATGTATTAAATATGTTATATATATTAAATATATTAAATGTTATTAATATCGGAGAAAAACCGATGTTAAATAATATATTAAATGTTGTTAATATCGGAGAAAAACCGATATTAAATTTTATTAAATATATTTTAGTTAGCTTATTGTTTTATTTCTATGCCTGTTATTAGTATCGAAGAAAAGCCTTAACTTCCCGTTTGAGGTTCAATATATTATTGAGTACATGTACTCTTCCAGAATACCACGTGTTCATTATATATTGAACCTTGAATTGTCCAAGTCGGACAGTTTGGGAAAAAAAAATTCTTTACTCGTATAATAGTTGTTGCTTAATTCTCGTATCTTTATATTTGATGAAATTTCGGTTCGATTTATTTCCTTTTGTTCTCTGGGTGGATACTTGATAGCGGTATTCATAACTGCGATCATTTAGTGTACTCAAAGACCAATGGGAAATGCTGCCAAAATTTTGTCAAGTATAAGAGATGAGAATTAAGGAATTATTATTATACGAGTTCTGAAAAAGCTTTTCCTTGAACGGGATAGGGTCATACCATTTAAAGAAAGAGAGCGGTTCTAAGAACGTCGTACTGCTAACTTTGAGAGACTTTAAATGTATCTGCATTTTTTTAACATGCAGAAGATGAAATTTTTTTCTTCGAATCGTAGTTGGATGTACGATAGGTTGTATCTGGGGAGAAGGGGTTTGAAACAATCTTTTTGTATTGCGGTTGATCACTTTGTCGAAGCCGCAATGACACATGAAGATTTCGTAACTAATTGAGAGATTAGATGTCTGTGCCTTAATTGCGATTGTAGAAGGATTAAGAGCCCATGTGAGGTCATGTATCACCTGTATTCAGTTGGATTTAGGCCTAATTACTGGATTTGGACTAAACATGATGAAGAGTTGCCTCGGGTTGATTTAGGGGTTGGCGATAATTGCATAGGTGTTTCAAGCAGTTGCGTAGATACGGGTTATGGTGAGCAGATTGAATTGATGCAAGATATGGTTTGTGATGCCTTGGGGGTCAACGTATCATTCGAGGAGCAACAGTATGATGACACAGATGAACTTCCAAATGTGACAGCACAAAAATTTTATAATCTCTTGTTAGAAACAAATAAGTCGTTGTTTGAAGGGTCTGCAGACTCAATTATCAATGTGTGTGAGGCTTTTAGCTCTTAAGTCCAACTATGGTGCTACCAATATGTGCTTGGATCTCGTAACGAAAATGATATTGGACTCATCACCTATCAGAGATGGTTTGCCAAAAAGTTATTATGAGGTTAAAAGCTTAGTGTCCAAGTTGGAGTTGGAAGCTAAAATGATTGATTGTTGTGTGAAAGGGTGTATGTTATATTACGACAATGAATTCGGTAAAAATGATGGCGTGCTGGTTGAATACAAATTTTGTGGTGAGCCAAGGTATATTTCACACACTGATAATGGAAAGAGTAGACAAAAACCAGTTCTAGTGAAGGCAATTTTATTTGTCAATTATTCCAAGGTTGCAGAGAATGTTTGCATCAACACAGACTGCAGGCAAAATGACGTGGCACTATGAGAATAGAAGCATTTCAGGTATGTTGCGCCACCCATCTAATGGTGAAGCTTGGAAGCACTTTGATCGTGTGCATCCCGATTTTGTAGCAGATCCACGTAATGTACGACTTGGCTTATGCTCTGATAGTTTTACCCCGTATGTTCAATCTACGGTGAAACCTTATTCTTGCTGGCCAGTTATTGTTACCCCATACAATCTTCCTCCCGAAATATGCATGTCTAAACCTTATATGTTCTTGACTTGTATTATACCAGGTCCAGATAATCTAAAAGATGGTATTGCAATCTATTTACAGCCTCTCATTGACGATCTCAAAAGGTTGTGGAATGGTGTTTTGACGTATGATATTGAACGAATGAAGAATTTTACAATGAGGGCAGCTCTGATGTGGACCATTAATGACTTTTCTGCATATGGCATGTTGTTTGGTTGGGGTACTCATGGCAAAATGGCATATCTGCATTGCATGGAGCATACAAAGGCCTTTACCTTGAAATTCGGGGGGAAGAGTTCTTGGTTTGACTCACATCGCAGGTTTTTACCAGGTGATCATCCATTTAGACGGAATAAGAACGCCTTCAAGAAGGGGGGAGTTGAATTAGATGGCCCGCCCCCAAGGTTGACATCAGAACAGATTTGGAGCAGAGTTATGGAATTGCCAAAAATCACAGATTATGGTAAATTGGCCGATTTGAAGGATATGGACAATGACATAATTGGACAAAAAGAAGTATTTTTTGGGATCTGCCATATTGGAAAGATAATTTATTGAGACACAACCTTGATGTTATGCACATTGAGAAGAATTTTTTTTGACAATATTTTTATCACAGTGATGAACATCAGAGGAAAAATGAAAGACAATGATAAGGCCAGACTAGACTTACCACTTTACTGTAGGCAAAAGGACTTGTAGTTGACGACTCGGTCGGATGGGAAAACCCTGAAACCCAAAGCCTGTTACTCTTTAACTACTGAGGAAGCTAAGTCAGTTTGTCGGTGGATAAAAGAACTTCGGATGCCAGATAGTTATTCTTCTAATTTGGCAAGATGTGCCGATGTGAACAAAAGAACCATGATTGAGATGAAAAGTGATGATTGTCATGTATTCATGGAGTGTTTACTTCCTATTGCATTTAGTTCCTTGTCGTCAAGTATTTTAAATCCACTTACTAAACTCAGCCAATTTTTTAAAGATTTGTGTTCTGTAACATTGAGAGAGGATGGTCTTATAAAGATGGAGTAGAACATACCAGTCATTCTTTGTAAGTTGGAGAGAATATTTCCCCAGCTTTCTTTGATCTATGGAGCATCTCCTAATGCATCTTGCACATGAAACTAGGCTTGGTGGACCGGTTCAATATAGATGGATGTATCCATTCGAAAGGTAATATAATAAAATATTCTTTAATATAAATATTCATTTGAAGGGTTAAATGTAACAATTTTAATTAACCTTGTTATTTTATAGATTTATGAGTGACTCAAAAGGATCAGTGAAAAATAAGGCCAGGATTGAATGATCTATTTGTGCAACTTACTTACAACGTGAAACAATCCATTTCTGTTCCCATTATTTTACGAACTTCATGTTGAGACCAACAAATAATAGGAATGAAATAGAAATTGAAAGTGAAAGACACCCGCTAGCCTTATCAGTCTTTGGCCTTCCCAGTCGTCATGCTGGAAAGGAGTTGACTCACTGGTTAACGGGAGAAGAGTTCAAGTCAGCCCACGTTCACGTGTTGATCAACTGTACCGAAGTATCACCTTATCTTACATATGTATCATTTTGACCACTTTCAATTTCTTTTATCCATAACTACTCATGATCATTTGTTTGATAATAACTTGATCAGGGCATTCTTGTTAACTAAGCCCACAAGCGAACAAGACTCTTCTGCCTATATTCATGAATATTTCCCAACGTGGTTTATGAACCGGGTATGTATTTTTAGCCCTATTTGAACTATTTATTGTTTGAAAATACAAAAGATTGTTTGAAAAAAGGAACCATAATTTGTTTGCATATGGTGTATATATAGGTGCACAGTGAGGCAGAAGCCCCTAAAATCTAACACTTGAGAAATTTATCCCATGGCCCTCGTTCACGTGTAAAAGAATGGCACACGTTTTTCGTAAACGGATACAAATTTCAAACTCAGTCAAAAACAGAGGGGGGAAAAACAATTAACAGCGGAGTTTATGTAAAAGTTACTCAGATGGAGGTGAAGACGACTTCTATGGCGTGATTCAACATATACATGAACTGGCGTACAATACTTTAGACTATACTAAAAGAATAGTGCTATTTTATTGTAATTGGTTTGATCCGTCAAATAGAGGCACAGAAGTGGATCGAAAATATAATACTGTGGAGATTTTCATGAGTAGAAGATACCAAATGTTTGATTCGTTTATCATGGCACAAAATGTAAGACAAGTGTATTATGTCCCTTATCCATCAACTCGAAGAGACAAACAAGGTTGGTGTGTCGCAATAAAGGCAAAACCAAGGGGTCGCATTAAATGAAGTGGAACTCATTTCTCGGCTACGTGACAATCCAATCACATATGAAAAAGTAGATGGAGATGAGGAATTAAATGAAGAAGTGGCAGAACCATCAAAATCTGAAGACGATGCTGAAGTAGAGTGAGCAGAATGAGCAGAATGAAATTGTTTAAGATTTTACAATTAGGGAATTGTCTAATAATATATTTTAATTTGTCAGTTATTTTCATAACTTGTTGTTTATTTTTATAGAATTTATTTTTAATATTTTATGTTTAAATATAATATTTCATGACTGTTATTGTTGAATTGCTCTATAGACATATATGGCATCAGGATCAGGATCTGACCCCCCAAACCACCCACTGGTGGTAAAGGGAAGGGGAAGGCCATCGCCATCGACCGCCCCGGTTGCCGGAGGCCGAACATTATTACGTGCAACCCAACTGGGTTTTCGACGTTGTCATCTACACAATGTCCGTCTACATCTATGCCTACACAGCCTTCCAGCATGTTCGACACCTACACAACCCCCGACACGTTTGGCACCTACACAGCCTCTAGGACCTTCTGCACCGACACCTCCTTTGCCTGCCATTTACATGATTCCTAACCCGGGGTTCTAGCAGACACATGACACTTCTAGTTCTCATGTTGTGCCTGAGACGATGCCCGATGCTCACCAGTCCGAGGATGACTATAGTATGGGCTATACGCATGATGAGACCGAGGTTCAGTAGGATGAGGTTGAGCAGCAAAAGGTTGACCAGGAGGTTGAGGATCTTGAGATGCTGCATGATGGTCGAGTTATTATCAGCCCGGCTGGTAAAGGGTAAGTATTTACATTTTTTTTTGTCGAGCTATTAATAATATACATGTATATATATATTTTTTTGTTTGGCGTTTTTTTATTGTTCAGGTTCCTTCCCTCAAAGCCAGCTACGAAGGCTATCACAACAACAATTGAGGAGAATATAAATAAATAATTAAATTAAACAAATTAATTAAATTAAATAAATAAATAAATAAATTTATTAAATTAATTAATTCATAAAAAAAACATAAAAATAGCAACGGCCATACTCGTCGGTAGTAACTGTCTGGCATTACCGACGACTGAACCTGTCGGAAATTACCGACGACATTTCATCGACGGAATTGACTCGTCGGTAATTCCGACGACTACAAATAAACCTGTCGGTAATGGTTTACGACGACCATTTTACCAACGGGCTGGGGGCCGTCGGTAACCCCGCGTTTTCTTGTAGTGGATGAAAGTGTACGGATCAGAATGTGCAAAAATTTAAATATTGAGTGGCTGGTCCACCTCTGCAGTCAAACAATCCGGTTCAAGTTATTTCATATTACTTTTTTTTTGTACAATTCATATTACTTTTTTTTATAAATATATATTTAGATTATGGGAGGCTCTTCTTATGTAAGGCTAGAGAGAACCAACAACCTCAGTTAGAGTTTAAGATATAATTTATGTATATCGTAATAATGGGAGAATTTAAGATTCGAACTCAAGTCACAACTTCTACGATCGGAGTGTCCGCCATCTGTGACAACTCCGTTGGCTCATTTCATAATAATTTAATTAATCAAATGTCAAACATATTTAATGAATCGTTTAGTTATTATTAACCACTTTACTTTAGTAATCAAAATTTTAAACACGTGTATATTAATATATTATAAGTATTATGTTGATTAATTTCATTTAGTTAGCGAACGGTTACTAAATCGTGTGATCGAGTACTTCCTGCATACTCTTTTTACATAATCATTTGCTCTTAATTTCTCTTTTTTTTTTGAATAATTGTGTTTTACACATAGTTTGAATAGTAGTAATTGTTATTTTGAATTTGGTTTTTTTTAAATAATTTATCATTTTCAAATTTCAAAAATGTGTCAATTACCTTTTTTAGTTCGTCTTTTAAGATTAAAAAAATGAGAATAACCTAGACAAAAAATATATAATTTTAAGATTAAAAATTTTCAATAACTTGAATTTTATGTACATTTCCTGCCCTCAAAACTACCGAAGTAGCTTATCCGTGTGAGGCTACTCTTGTACAAAACAACGTGTATAAAACTAATGTAGAAGATTATGTAGCAAAACTAAAATTATATAATCACATAGAGATTTGACTGGATCTGGAGGGGAGAAAAAAAAAAGAGAGAGAAAGATAGTAGATTTAAGTGAGTCAAAAGAATTTTTCTTTGAATATAATATTAAATTGTACAATTATCCAAAGAAAAGGGCCCAACCACCTAGTATCAGTCGTCATCTTAATTAATAGGTGTATCTAAACAATACATCTTCAGTTCCTATAAATACCAGGCTCAACTCCTCAGCTCATAACCCACACACTAGGCAAGCAACCACATCTTATTCTCACAACTAGCAATTTCGATCATCATGGGTGTTCTAAGTTTCGATGATGAGAACACCTCTGCTGTAGCTCCAGCTAGGCTTTACAAAGCTCTAGTTACAGATGCTGACAAACTCATCCCAAAGACTATTGATGCCATCAAGAGTGTTGAAATCGTTGAAGGAAACGGTGGTCCTGGAACCATCAAGAAACTCACCTTCGTTGAAGGTTAGTACATAATTTTAACTGTATATGTATGGGTGTGTTACTTAAATATGCTCTGTATGTACATAATCTATAACTAATGGGTGCGTTTATAAACAATTTAATTAATAAGCGCTTATTGAATAAGTAATAAGTAATTGTTGTATATATAACTATTTATATATAAGTTATTTCTATAATAAAAGAGAAAAATATAGTAAAACTCTTTTCATATAAAGAGGTTATTAATAAAATAAGTTAAACGATTAATCTTTTTTTATAAGAAAAAAGTATATATTAAAACAAACTCTTTACACAAGATATGCCAAGAGCCAACAACTTACAATAATGGGAGCCTTCATGTAAGCCTACCATCCCTACTCCCGGTGCAAAGAAAATTGGCACCCAACACAAAATATTCTCCCAACCACAAAAGGAAAAAAAAAAACAAACAATAAATGGCAACTAAAGCTTCAATCACTTACACATACTAGTATCTCCGTTCTTTAATATAGAGTATTTTTATAAAATTTTCTTGTCCTTTAATATAAGACACTTTTCAAAGACTAAGGTACAATTAATTTTATTTTTTTTTTACAAAATTATCCCGAGGTTAATGGAGGGAATTAAAAGACTCATGATTTATCTTTCTCTCTCTTAATAATCTTGGAAGATGAGAAGGATAATTCGAGAAAAATAGCACACATTTTGTACAAATTTAATACTAATAACTAACAAAACTCACTTTTTTAAAAGGCATGAAATGGTCAAAGGGATCCTTTATTAAGGGACGGAAGGAGTATATGTGACAACCTTTGACTGCCATATGACTACTAGATCCAAATCTAAGCTAATCGACATACTGGCTAATGCTGCAAAAGAAAAGCCAGTAGAATTATATAACAGCAAACAAATTCACCACCTGCAGACTTGAAATCAAACTGCACACGCCATGTCGTGATCGACCAACAAATTCAGAAAACACCAGCAGGCACATCCGAACCATCGCCAGCAATTCCTCCTTAACTGTGATATTTCAGGCAGCCACTCCACGGGGTTTGTGCACTAATCTGAATAAGAATAATTGGATTCTCTACCTTCCCTATATATTAATGAACAAACCTCAAGATAGGCCTTAACTTGTGCCATAACCTGTGAGAATTCAGCGACAGATCCTTCAAAGAAAATTTTGTTTCTCAAAAGCCATAAAGACCATACCACAGCTAAGCTAACCAAAAAATATGCTTTTGTGGAACGGTTTCTCCCTTAAATAATTTTTTTTTTGGTAAGCAACAATTTTATTGAAAGGGAGTACAAGGGTACTCCAACCCTTAAATAATTACGGAATTACCATGTTGAATAAAATGACCATTCCCCTAATGACCATTCCCCTCATTGTATAGTGCTACCGAGTATCCCATCCGAGCATAGACGGCAACCCAAATATTATAGGGGAACTTGCATGAAAAGAAGAGATGGCTACACTTTTAAGGATGACAAAAGCAAAATACACAAGCTTCACCTTGCTTAGCGGTTATAATCTCTTTATGGATAAGGGCCTCCCTTGTTGGCAAATGTTCCTGGAGAAGCCTCCAAGCAAACACAAGGATTTTAGACGAAACGACACATCTCCACAGACTTTTATATACCCTGACAGCCTCATTGTTAGATACAAGATGACCCCGTTTACTCATAAGATGGCAATAAGCAGATTTGACATAGAAAAACCTTACAAGATCAGGTACCCACACCCTAGAGTCAATAACATCATTTTGAAGGACTGCTAATAGATTTTGAAGTTCTTTCCATACCTCCTCCTTCCAAACAAACAAAGATCTCCTCCAATTCCAAGACCAACACCAAGATTCATCATTCCAATATCCCATATCAGTGTAGAAATATATTATTAGAAAAAGTTGAAATCGCGACGAAAATTAGAGAAGAAAAAATGAAATTGGTCTCTAAATTTGACATATCTAATACTTATAGAGATGGAATTAGAGACAAATTTTATTTTTTCTATCTCTAAATTTTTGTAGCTATTATTATAGTATACCATAAACTATTTTTATAAGCTCCGTTTTTTTTTTACGGAATTTTCATAAGCTCTCTCATTTCATATAGATTTAGAAGTTTTAATGAAATAATAGATCAACAAACCAATATTCATTACAGATAAATTATCTAAAACCCAAAAACTTTAATTTTTACCAATGAGGGCTGAGTCCAACGGAAGAGACTAATCTCCTACAACATGGCAAATCAAGGTTCAAATACTCGTCGAGTGAGGTGTCCACTTTTAGTGTCTAACCGTGCCTGGAAAAGGATGAACTCTGGTGGATGATAAATGTTCGGGAAAAAAAAACTTTAATTTTTGAAATTATTAACATCTATAACCTAATATCACTGATATATTAAGTGGTCTAAAATCCAATTTAAAGAGCTCTTTTGTAAGAGAATTGTGTAAGACACTAATTATCATTATGTGGGTCCATTTAATAACTTAATTTTTAATAGTTCATGACATAAGTAATGCTTATGATGTTAATTTGGTGATTGTGAAACCAATCAATCGATCATGTGCAGATGGCCAAACCAAGTATGTGTTGCACAAAGTTGAATTAATTGATGATGCTAACTGGGCGTACAACTACAGCATCGTTGGTGGTGTGGGGTTGCCAGACACAGTGGAGAAGATATCATTCGAGGCTAAATTGGTTGCTGGCCCTAATGGAGGATCCATTGCAAAGATCACAACGAAGTATCACACCAAAGGCGATGCTACTCCCAGTGAAGAGGAACTCAAGATTGGCAAAGTCAAGGGAGAGGGTCTTTTCAAGGCCCTTGAGGGTTACTGTTTGGCCAATCCTGATTACAACTAAAGCGTATAAGCTAAGACAAGTGCTTATTGCTTATATACGGTGTGTTGTGAAACAGTTAACATACATCCAGATCCAGTGTGCTTAATTTGGCTGCCAATGTAATTTCCTTCCTTTTTGTTGCGAAAAGTGTGAGATTGTATGTCGTGTGTACCTCACTTCATCAATAAATGATAGTAGATACTAGTAATATTATAACATAAGAAATTCGTGTGATCGAAATTAAGTGGAAAGGAACTCATTGTCAAATCAATTATTTCGTCATTAATTATGTAGTTTGCTATAAATTTACCATAGCAAAAGCATATAATTCAATAAGTAAATAATGGCGTTTGGTATTGATGAGAATTTTTACTTTGAGGTAAATTGTGGTCGATCCCCCTTTTGGATGAAGTTCTATGGGCTTCTCCCAGTGAACATGATGGATACTAAAAATAAAAATGGAGGTTCATCTAGGGGAGGAACAAAATGCATTATTTGCATTTTAATAATTTAAAATTTTAAACATTACGCCATATTTGACTTTTAATAATAACAAAACAATAGTAATTTCACATAGATCAATTATTGGTAGCAAAGAAAATGAAACGAAATTATAACTACATGTTTCATTAGAGCATATTTAACGCGGTCATTTACCGCGTTGTCTTATTTTAGTTTGCGTTCTTTATAGTTTTTCAGCGGTGGAGTAAGATGACGTGGAAGCAACATAACTTAAAATTTAGTGGACAGCAACTATATTGTTTACGGTATCTTAACAATAAAAAATCATTCTTTCTCTCACTATCTCAGCAAAAATCATCTTCAAAGAAGAGGGAAATAAACTGATTCTTCCACACACAAAAAACTGATTCTTCACAAATCAGATATATGAACAAGCATTCAACATAGATTCACATTGATTCAAAAACAGAATCAAAAAAATAGATTCAACAATCCACTAAAAAACAGAATCAAAAAATTACAAATCTTACAAAATAAAAAAGAAACAAAAATGTGTTGGGCCGTCGCCACTCCCCCTCTCCACTGTGGTTGCCGTTGTGGTTGAGATGAGGGCTAGATCTTGCAGAAAGTGACTTGTCCAGAAGAGATATGGGAGAAGGGCGAGATGAAGACGAGATCTGGATAGGTGAGGGGTGAGGGCGAGATCTGGATATCTGGTGGTCGTGAAGAGCATGAAACTGCCGAGGGCGAGATGAAAGGGAGGCCGAATCGGTGAAACTAAGATGGTCGAGGGAGATAAAGCGGCTGAGAAAGGGAGGTGAGGTGGCTGAGCAGATGAGATGAGGTGAGTGGTCTCATCAAAGTGAGGCGAGTGTGAGGAGAGGGAGAGCATGAGTCAAGCGTGAGTGTGAGGAGGCGCTGAGCAGAGAGAGGGAGATGAGGAGGCGGTGAGATGAGGAGGCGCTGAGCAGAGAGAGGGAGGTGAGAATGAGAATAAGAATGAGAGTAGGTTCTCAAAGAGTAATTGTGTGTCAAGTTTCTTTAAAATAACCAGCGCTGGAGACAAATAGTTGGGATAAGAAATTTGGGTTTCTAAAGCTACGTGGCCAAGAAGGGCCCACTTATTTGGGCTGAGAAATTTGGTAAAGTGACCAACGCTAATGTTTCTCTTAGCGGTTCCTTATGGAAATTCTTTCATTAGTGGTTTCACAATAAATCACTATTGTAGGATACGTGTTATAAAAAGATGAAACTGTTGTTAAGTTTATTACGTTGTTCTTATAAGAACCGCTAATGTAAGGAATCTAATTTCTTAGCATTTCTTAAAAAAATCAACTAATGAAAGGTTTCTGTTGGTTCACAAACCTTTTGAAGTTGCGACTCAGGAATGGATGGCGGATATAAGGCTAAACTGACACTAATCTTGAGATAGGACTTTTGGTGTGAAAGATGAGCGCGAGGTTGAAAATAACTCTGGAGAATGGAACTCCAATGGTAAAGTTAGCTTCGGAATGAGATGAGAGAGATTTTGTAGAAATGAATGTGCATCTCATCAATGATTGTGGCCTTCATTATTTACTGGCGAGTGCCTAGCAAGTGATTATCCAACTTATACTCGAATCCATTAAGGTCACAAACCAGAAATAGGCTTGGGCCCATATTTCTAATTGGATCTGGGAACTAGTCCAAAACAGTTTCAAATATTTTTTAAGGTAAAAAACACTCTATTAATAGCCTTAAATGCATTTTTAATCCTCAACTTTCTCAATTTGATGATTTCGGTCTCTTATTTTATTTTTTGCGATTTTAGTCTCCCAACTTTCTCAGTTTGGCGATTTTGGTCCCTATGTTTTGTTAATTGCACTTTTGGTCCCCAAAAATCGTGGATTATGCCCTTTTAGTCCCCACTTTTCCAAAATCCATTGGGGACCAAAAGTGCAAAAAATTCATGATTTTAAGGGACCAAAAGTGCAATTAAAAAGTACAGGGACCGAAATCGCCAAATTGAAAATGTTGAGGGACCAAAATCGCCAAAAATAAAATAGGGGGACTAAAATAACCAAATTGAGAAAGTTGAGGGACCAAGATCGCCAAAAGTTGAGGGACCAAGATCGCCAAAAATAAAATAGGGGGACCAAAATAACCAAATTGAGAAAGTTGAGGGACCAAGATCGCCAAAAATAAAATAGGGGACCAAAATCACTAAATTGAGAAAGTTTGGGCAAAAGTGCAATTAAACCTTATTAATAAGTGTAGTTGTACTTTCCACCATAGCTTTTAAAATTAAGCATTTTATCCCCTAATTGCATAAAAAATAATAATATTTAAATTATAGAGTAAAAATATACCATACAGGGATTGAATATTTTATACAAAAGTATATTATTTTCTAGCTTATTAATAGAGATTAAACTTTAATAGAATAATTTCTTATATTTATTATAAACATTTCTAATTTTCATTTGGTTATAATTATATTTTTTTAAAAATTATTAATAGAAATGATCGTATCATTAAAATGAATTATGGTATTATAAAATTATTAATAAAACACTTTTAATTTTTTTTTTTCAATTATATTGCCTAAGGACATCATTTGTATTCGACGTCTAACTCGTGCATGACACGAGTCAAACACTCTAGTATTACCTAAGCACTTTATTTCTAATTTAATTTTACTAGTAAAGTTAACTGAAAAGATTTAAGGCTTACATATATTTTTAGTCCCTATAAATATAGCAAAGATTTAAGACATCATCTTTTTTGTCAATTTTTTCTTCTTTATCACTGTCATTTACCTACTTCCTCTGCTATTCCTCTTTATCTTTGGAAAGTTTGTTTTCGCTTTTTTAGCCTCAAGTTTGTGACTTTCTTCCTTATTTCTAAGAAAATCTACCAGCTTTTATTATTTTGGAAGTAATTGTGCATGGGAGGCGGTTAGGAAAGGTCGAGAAAGAGGGTTGGGAAAGGAGATGGGGTTACGGTCGGAGAGTAAGAGAGAGAGGGAAGAAGAAAAAGAAGAAGAAGAAGAAGAAGAAGAAGAAAAGGTGAGGTGGAACCCTACTCCCAATGAAGAGGAACTCAAGATTGGCAAAGTCAAGGGAGAGGCTCTTTTCAAGGCCCTTGAGGGTTACAGTTTGGCCAATCCTGATCAGGGACGGCCAAAAGCCCGTGCAACCTGTGCTACTGCACAGGGCCCAATTTAGGGGTCTAATTTAGGGGCCTAATTTTATTATATATTTTAAGGTTAAATATGTTTTTACTCCCTATAAAATTACGATTTTTCAAGTTTAGTCCTTATAAAAATTTAATTCTTTTTTATTAGGGGCCTAATTTTTAGGATTAAAACAGGGCCCCCAAAATGTTTAAGACGGCCTTGATCCTGATTACAACTAAAGTGTATAGCTAAGACAAGTGCTTATTGCTTATATACGGTGTGTTGTGAAACAATTATTATACATATCCAGTGTGCTTAATTTGGCTGCTAATGTAATTTCCTTCCTTTTTGTTGTGAAAAGTGTGAGATTGTATGTCGTGTGTACCTCACTTCATCAATAAATGATAGTAGATACTAGTAATATTATAAGAAATTCATGTGATCGAAAGTGGAAAGGAACTCATTGTCAAATCAATTATTTCGTCATTAATTATGTAGTTTGCTATAAATTTACCATAGCAAAAGCATATAATTCAATAAGTAAATAATGGTGTTTGAGTGGGGCATCACCCTTCGATAGCAATAGGCGGCCATAGAGAATGTTCTTAAAAGTAATTAAAAGTAATTGCCCCACTCAAGATGCAAGACTTGCGATCTAAATTATTGAAGGCTTGGAAGACCTCTGCCGCTTGGACCATTGTTTCTCTAGGCAAGGCTTATTATGAGTTTAGTTTTAGCAATGCTGAAGACCTTCGAAAGGTCAGATCCAATGGGTCATGGAATCTCAGCCTAGGTGTTCTCCGTTTGACCACTTGGACACCCGATTTCAATCCTAATTTAATTAGACAGACCACAGCCCAATGCTGGGTTCGAATCCATGGCCTTGCAAGAGAATATTGGAGACCAAAACTTCTTTTTGAGATTGCTAGTGGGATCGGTATTCCTATTGCTCTAGATGAGGCTACAATGAGAAGGACTTTTGGTCACTTTGCACGCATACTTATTGAAATTGATCTATCTGTTAAACTTCACAATCGGATGCTTGTGGAGAGAGTCGACCATGCTGTTTTTGTTGATGTTGAATTTGAAAGATTGCCTCTTTTTTGCACTTCCTGCAGGACAATCGGGCATTCCTTAGATAATTGCAAACACAAGGTAAACAGGAATATCTCAGTGGCAGGGATTCAAGATGCTGCCACTCATGCTACCAGAAAAAACAATACTAAATTGGTTCCTATAGCCTCTAAAAATGATGCTACTGTTAACAATCATGATCGAGGCAAAGGAATTGTTAAGCAGACCAATGAAACAGTTTCAGCGCAAGTGGAGCACATTGGTTCATCCAATCAGATTATCATTGAAAGGGTTAGTGCTACTCATGCTGACTTGGTAGGAGTGAATAATGTGCCTTTGTTGATAGAAAAAGAACCAAACCCTTTACTTGGTTATCTTCCTCAAGGTACGGGTCCTGTTAACATTAATGCTAATTCCTTGAACCAAAATTTGATTGTTAATTCGGGTGATTTGAACCAGAATTTAATTGCCTTTGCAAATGATAATCTAGTGCAGGGTCCTATTGCCACAAACCATATTGCCATTATTGCTAATGCAAATTCGGGTGGCCAGAATTTTATTGCTAATGATATTTTAGTGCAGGATTCTCCTGTTACAAAACATGCAGCCACCAATTCTGCAGATCTGGCTCAAGAATCTGGTGACTTGAATCAAAATTCTACTACTAACACTTTTGTGCAGGATTCTTTGATGGAATTTAATAATGAGGTTGCCTCCGAGGATGAGTTGGTTATTTCTAGTGATAACAATAATGTGGCTGGCGGCACATTAGGCATCACGGCAGGGCTCGATAGTGCACAGCCTCCAAACTTCAATGCAGTAGTTCTTCCAATTGACAATTTCACTAACCACAATGTGGCACATGACATGAGACTTATTGGTAGGCTTTGGGGTGATGAAGATCCTGAGCATGAGGATGTAGATGAGGAGATTGATATGGAAACGCCAAACTCACATTTGGTTGAAACAGCAACTAAATATTTGGATCAGCCTTCAAGTGGTGGAATTCAACATGAATTTACCCCAGTGTTGTCCAAGTCGAAGAAGAAAAAATTGAAAAAGAAGTCGAAACAGGTTGCTAAAGCTGCTGCTCATCAAACCCGATCCAGGGGTGGACCTAGAAACTTTGCTTAATGAAGTTCCTCTATTGGAATTGTAGGGGGTTTGCTAACCCCGACACCAGACTGGTTCTTAAAAAATTCTGCAATCTTCATAGACCAGAATTGGATTGTTTTTACCTTCTCGCTTCGCTCAAGTGATTGCATTATCTCTGAACCTTGGATTTCTTTTTCTGATGTTAATCCTTCTTTTTGGAGACAGTTGCAGCTGCAGCCTCTTGTGAATAATGACAGGAACTCTTCTTTGCCCAACCTTTGGTGTCTCTCTTCTAATCTTATCACTCCCACTGTTATTAGCAACACTTCTCAGCAGGTTTCTCTTTCCATTAACATTGACGGGAAGCAAATCTATGTTTGTGCAGTGTATGCTAGCACCTCTTACTTGACTAGAAGGCGGCTTTGGTCAGACTTAATTAACCTTCAAGCTTCTTTTCCGGGTCCTTGGAGCTTTATTGGTGACTTCAACTCGGTGTTGGGGGCTCAAGAGGTTAAAGGATCTAGTCTTCCACTCAAAATTGCATGTGATGACTTTCATTCTTTCACTGATTACAGCAATCTTACTCATATTCTCACTAGAGGAGCTGAGTTCACATGGAGCAACGGTAGGAGAGGGCAAACTCACACTCAAAAACGTCTTGATAGAAGCATTTGTAATGATGCTTGGCTCGATTTTTGGTCCTCCACTACCTGCTCAACTTTGGTTAGGAGCACTTCAGATCATTTTCCTTTGCTTTTGGATATGAGGCGAATTTAGGTTAGGGTGCCGGCTGGTTTTAAATTTCATAAAATGTGGCTTGATCATGAAGATTGTATCAGGTTGGTGAAAGAAGTCTGGAGCAGGAATGTGGTTGGGTGTCCCATGTATATCCTCTCTCAAAAGCTCAAAGCCTTGAAGAAAGAATTCAAATCCTGGAATAAACTGGTTTTTGGTAATGTTTATGTTAGAGTTGACACAGCCCTTGCTGCTGTGGATGCAGTCCAGCAGCTCATTGATTCGGCTAGTGTTTCTGATTCTTTTTGGAGGGAAAAATCAATTTCGAAGAGAAATTTTGGAGGGAAAAATCCAGAATTAACTGGCATTCGCAGGGTGATAGGAACACTAGTTTCTTTCATAAAGTGGCAAAAATCAGGTATGCTTCCAAAGCAATGACTATGTTGAAAAATGGTGATGATCTTCTTGAGGATCAGGGAGATATAGAGGCTCATGTTCTGAATTATTATACTTCTCTTTATGCTAGTCCTAATGCATGCATTTCTAATGATCTGATTAGCCAAGTTGTGCCTTCTATTGTCTCTCCTTTAGATAATGCCTCTTTGACTGCTATCCCCTCTCTTGATGAGGTGAAAGCTGCTGTCTTTGCTCTTAATGCAGATGGTGCTCCGGGTCCAGATGGTTTTGGTGCACTACAACAAATTCTAAAAAAGATGGCGCTCCTTTAAGCAGCGCTTAAAATAAAAAACGCTACTTTATGTCATACGTAAACAATAAACAGCGCTTACTAACTAAGCGCTACTGTTTAGTACATATAATAAACAGCGCTTAGTCCTTTAAGCGCTGTTTTATCTTTAAATAATAAAAAACGAACTGGCACATTAAACAGCGCTTCAAAACATGAAGCGCTGTTTTTGGTGTTAGAATAAACAGCGCTTTTAGACTTAAGCGCTGTTTTTTCTTACTAATAAGCAGCGCTTTCTTACTAAGCGCTGTTTTTGGTCAGTTTATTAAATATATGTATTTCCCTCCTCTCTCATTTCGCATCCAGAAGCACTGTTTCTCTCTCTGTCTGTCAACTCTCTCTTCGCAAACTCCACCGTCGTCGCCTCCATCTCTACCATCGTCGTCCCCCTCAACGAGATCGTGTGCTTCAAAAGCCGGAGATCGTGAGCTCGTCCAAAAGCCTGAAACCGAGCTCGTCCAAAAGCCGGAAACCGAGCTCGTCCGTCGTCCTCCAAAAGCTGAAATCCGAGGTCGTCCAAAAGCCGGAAACCGAGCTCGTCCGACGTCCTCAAAACCTGAAATCCGAGCTCGTCCAAAACTCGTCCGTCGTCCTCCATCCGAGCTCGTCCGTCGTCCTCAAAACCTGAAATCCGAGCTCGTCCAAAACTCGTCCGTCGTCCTCCATCCGAGCAAAAGCTGCTGGCGGCGCTCGGCCTCCGTCCTCCCCCCGCCTCCATCTCCAAACTCCTGTTTGCGTCCATTTCCAGGTATGGCCACTGTCTCCATTTTGTATCTCGATTCCACGTTGGTTTCTGTTGTTGGTGGTTCGTTAGTTTTTTGTCTCTGTTCGATTTTGTTTGATTTTGTTCACTGTTGACCAGTTTGGAATCAGAAGGGTTTGATTTTGTTTGATTTTGTTCATTGTTGTCCAGAGATAAATTAGAAGTGTTAAAGATGCTTGGAATCAGTTTGTTAAAATGTACAGTTAGTAAATATATATGCATATCAGATGGGAATCAATGGAAAAATGACCAATGAATTTTGTTGTGGAACCTGATTTTGGTTTTTTTGGTTTGAACAATGAATTTTGGAATGTTACAGGTATTGTATATATTTTGGAATGTCCATATTTTAGGGGAGACTCTGCCAAAATTTTGTTAGAATTTTGATCTAGTCTGTGTGTTGATTTTAAGAGCATGATAGTTTTAGTCTTGATTTATTTAAATAGGCTTTTTCTGTTGTTTTACCTCTCAATCCATAGGTAAAATATGGATCGAAAGTGGATGTCTGCCAATCGTTTGTCGAAGGAATATAAGGATGGAGTGAAATATTTTATTGGGTTTGTAGTTGGGCATACAACAGACCATAGTAGAATCATATGTCCTTGTTTAAGTTGTTGTTATACACACAAAATTAGTGTTCGGGAATTGGAATGGCATTTAGTGAGCAATGGGATTGATCAAACTTATACTGTTGGACAAAGCACGGTGAGACAAGAGGTGAATCTTCTAATATGGGGAATAGTGGGAGATATGCGTCGGAGGACACCGCTACAAATACATATGATGGTGACCGTTTTGAAGATATGGCAAATGCGGTTGAAGAAGATCTTCGTGATTGTCCTCAAATGTTTGAGAAGTTGATGAGTGATGCGAGAAGCCGTTATATGAGGTTGTACTAAATTCACAAGATTGTCGGCAATGTTAAAGTTGTTTAACTTGAAGTCGGGCAATGGATGGGTGATAAGAGTTTTACTGGACTTACTCACCTTTGTTGAAAGATATGTTGCCTAATGATAATGTGCTTCCTAGTAGGACATATGAGGCTAAACAAATGTTACGCTCTATTGGCATGAGCTATGAGAAGATACATGCTTGTCGTGAACGACTGCATTTTATTTCGTAATGAATATGCATCGTTAAAGTCGTGGTCCAAAATGTGAAGCCTCACGGTATAAGAAGGAAAATTCGGCCCAGAGAAGGTATTGTGGTATTTTCCCATAATTCCCAGATTCAGCGTATGTACCGTAGTTGAAGATGCAAAAACCCGACATGGCATGAGGATGAAAGGATTCAAGATGGCAAGCTACGGCACCGGCAGATTCTCCTCAATGGAAAAAATTGATATTGATTATCTTGATTTTGGGAATGAACCAAGAAACTTACGACTTGCATTGTCTCATCGATGGATTTAACCCACATGGTGTTCAAAGTAGCTCTCGCAAAGACATGGCCTGTGATTTTGGTGATTTATAACCTACCTCCATGGCTATGCATGAAGCGAAAATATATGATGTTGTCTTTGTTAATTTACGGGCGAAACAACCAGGAAATGATATCGATGTATATTTGGATCCTTTAATTGAAGATTTGAAGCAAATGTGGGAGACAGTGTGGTGGTGTATGATAGGTATAGAGAAGAAAGTTTCACCTTGAGGGCTATGATTTTCGGCACAATTAATGATTTTCCAAAGATATGGTAATGTCGGGATATAGTACCAAAGGTCAGTGTGCATGCCCTATATGTGAAGATAGTACAGATTGGATTCGGTTGGAACATGGTAGGAAGAATGTCTTTCTTGGGCATCGCAGATTTTTGCATCCAAATCATCATTATCGGTCATGGAGAAAGGCATTCAATGGGAATCTGTAAGAACGGAGAGCTCCTTTGCCTCGGCGGGTACACTCTTGTTAGAAAAAGTAAAAGATTTGAATATTAAATTCGGTAAACCTTTTGCAGGAGACCTTGCCACACGAGGGTGGAAGAAAAGGTCGATTTTCTTTGAGTTGCCATATTGGAAATCATTATACGTAAGACATTTCGTTGATGTGATGCATGTTGAAAAAAATATTTTTGATAGTCTCAGTGGTACCTTACTTAATGTGCCCGGGAAGACTAAAGATGGCATCAATGCAAGGCTGGACTTGGTTAGTATGGGATTGAGACGAGAGTTGGGACCGGTAAAGAAAGGGAAACGTCGTACATATCTACCTCCGGCCGCTCATACTCTATCTAAAAAAGAGAAAAGAGATTTTTGTAAGTTTCTTGATGGAGTTAAGGTTCCAGAGGGGTACTCTTCAAACATTAAGAACCTCGTATCGATGAAAGATCTCAAGTTAAAGGGTCTAAAGTCTCATGATTGTCATGTTCTCATGGAGAATTTGCTACCCATAGCTATACGATCTATTTTGCCTGACAAAGTGCGGAATACCTTAAGTAAACTTTGTTTCTTCTTTAAGGCAATTTGTAGTAAAGTGATTGACCCTGGAAAGTTGCCAGCCTTGCAAAAAGAAATTATTCTGACTTTGTGTGAGCTTGAGATGTATTCCCGCCTTCATTCTTTGACATAATGATTCATCTGACAGTTCATCCGGTTAGGAGACACAATTGTGTGGGCGACTTATATGAGATGGATGTACCCGTTTGAGCGTTACATGAAGATATTAAAAGGGTATGTGAAAAAGCGATCACGACACTGCAGGGTTGTATTGTTGAGCGGTATATAGTCGAAGAAGGCTGTTGAATTACATGCAGTATGTATCGATATTGAACATTCTATAGGGCTGCCGCGGTCTCGTCACACAGGAAGAAGTGCGAGGGGAGGATTCGGACTTGAAATATTGACTATATCAAGGAAAGAATGGGAACAAGCACACTTATATGTTTTACGCAACGCCGATGAAGTTGAGTCATATGTTGTAAAACACAAGGACATACTCAAGAGCTTGTACCCAAATAAGAGTCAAAATTGGTTAACAGAGTAACACAATCGGTGTTTTATAAAATGGTTGAAAGAATACATTTCTGCAGAGTTTATTGCAAATCCTAGCTCGGTTTCAGAAAGATTGAGATGGTTAGCTAAAGGTCCAGATATACATGTTAGTTCTTACACCGGTTATCTCATAAATGGGTACACTTTTTATACAAAAGAACATGATGATCGGAGGAGAATACAAAATAGTGGAGTTGACTCTTGTAGCTGAAGCTATGCATATATCAAGTGCTAAAGATAGAAATCCCATATATGCGAATATGTCATACTTGGGTCATTGAGCATATGGGAGTTGGATTACAAGATGTTTCGAGTGCCTGTGTTCCAATGCAAGTGGGTTGATAATAACAACGGTGTACAAATGGATGAGTTGGGGTTCATGCGGGTGAATTTTAATAAGTTGGGATATAAGGATGAGCCCTTTATTTTAGCATCGCAAGCTCAACAAGTGTTCTATGTCACCGATCCAATTGATATGAATTGGTCCATTGTTCTATTGAATAACAAAAAAATTGTTAATGAGATTGATGATGAAGCACATGAATATGCTGACATTGAGGATGACCCTTTCTTCGGGACATCACAATCATTGTTTGGGGCAAGTACACATATAGAGGATGATGTGTATATTAGAAATGATCATAATGAAGGGCTTTGGATCAATCCATTATTTCATAAGGGATGCGCAAATCTGAATAAAATGAGAAAAAGGAAAAGAGTTGCTTAAATGTACATGTATGTAGTGAATGCTATTTAATTTTTATTAATTTATTGATCAATTAAAAGGGTTGCACTTGAGGGAGATGCACTATTGCCTGTACCATTGGAGGCGGCAGATGTGATGACAGTGGAACAGGCAATAGGAACCTATGTGGCATGGCCAAACCACCTCGTAGTTACAAGTGATATGGTACGTATATGTTAAAGTATATGCTTCACTATCATATACTGCATATATTTATTAAATTAGGTGATCACTCACTAACTAGTCAATATGTTGGAATGCAAAATATGTAGGTATCTCCAACATCCAAAGCCAAGGACAAAGGCAAGGGCAAGCTGCCTATAGCTAGCAAGAGTGTTGGCAAGCAGCCAACAAATGGGTCATTCACATCTCCAGTGAAGAAGGTCATGGTATCTCGACCTCCTTGACTCACTGCTCTGATTTTACAATTTATCTTAGAGTCCATATGGCAACAAAGATGGAGGCGTGAGATACCATTAAAGTACCAATGGATGAATCAATTTTGGGTTATGAGCACGACCTAAGAGCTGGTGTTGATGGTGCACTTCAAGAAATTCTTAATGACAACCTATGGTTAAGTGAAAGCGTTATTAGTGTATATCTCAGTCTTGCATTAAATTTTAAAGTATCCAATGATTTTTATTTTTACACTAAATATTTATGTTATTGTTAATGCATTAATTTGTATGCATGTTTTAATTTAAGGTACTTGTATCAAGAGATATTGATCCCACAAGAACAAACTCAAAGGTTTGTATTTTTGTACCCACAACGGACACATATGGGATCATGGAATGCTGACATGTCTGAGTATGTCATTCACCGCTTGACATTAGCAAATCGACTTTGAGACTTTGTTTTTGTCACCTTGCAACGTAGTGTAAGTCATTTAATTTAATCAATATTACTAAATTTATTGAAATGTGTTTACTTTCTTATATTTTTTTGTCCAACATTTTTGTAGGGATCATTGGTTATTGTTAGCGATTAACTTGAATCAAAACGTTGTGTACTATCTTGATCCATTGCGTGTACATATCAACATGCGCAAAACAATGAAAGAGAAGTACAATCAGTAAGTGTGTATAAATCATAGATATGTATATATATATATATATATATATATATATATATATATATATATATATATATATATATATATATATATATGTATGCAATTTCTTAAACGTTTAAGTTACTTGTAATATTGAAGTGTTTATTTGTTTATGTTTGGCCTACGTGACATCTTGTGCTGGCTGGCTGGTATTTGTTTAAGTTACAGGTGTTTTATAAATTTTGGAATGTCCATATTTTAGGGGAGACTCTGCCAAAATTTTGTTAGAAATTTGATATATATAGCCTATGTGTCCATATTGAATGATTTTGTTTGATTTTGCACTTAGGGCAATCCTACTTTATCGAAGAAACAAGTCTCGATTTTCTAAATTTACTCCACCTAAATGGATACCGATAAAGGTATTTATATCAAATTTTTTATGCAATTATTCAAATTACCAAAAATAAAAACAATTAATTTCATATTTTTGGTTTTATAGTGTCCTCGCCAACCGAACTCTGATGATTGTGGCCGATATGTTTTAAAGTTTCTCAAGGATATTGTCGTTCATAATCAAATGTAAATTCCAACAGAGGTATGTTTGTAACAATTTCAAAGTTTATATAATTTTTTTCTTTTACGCATACCATTTGAATGCTTATGTTCAATTCTAACTTCATTTAATTTTTATTTCAAAGATTATCCTCGATTGTCAATTCGACACATACACGATCATACCGAACTCAAAGAAGAGTGGTGTCGATATTTTACTACAAATTTTATCATTTATAAGCGAGATAGAAGAAGATTAATATTAATGTTTACGTGAGTTTTTGTTAAATTTGGTTTTTTTAGTTTAGCATACTTGAATTGGAAAGGTTCACATGAAATTAGGAATAAAATTCCTTTTTATGTTGGCTAATATTTTATATATTTTATGTTGGTCTGGTATGATATGTTATGTTTTCCAGGTATTTTTTATATTTTGGAATGTCCATATTTTAAGGAAAACTCGCCAAAATTTTGTTAGAATTTTGACTTTGTATGCATGTTTAGTTGCAAGTGATGTAAGAAAAAGATATTACTATTTAGGTAGGATTTGTAGCATGACATGTGCAATATTTTAGTGATCTATTCGTATAATTGTAAATTTGACTATGAAATATATTGTACTTTATTTATGTTAATGTAAGGATATGTAGGAATTTATGAAAAAATTACATTATAATGTTAAATTTTGATGTTGGGGAATGTTGATGACAATTTTGATTGCATTTTGTGTTATCACTATTATGCAACAGATATAATGTAAATGTGAGAGAACTAAATTTAATAAAAAAAAGGAGAATAAATACGCTTCAATAATGAAGCGCTATGTATAAAAGACGCTTAAAGGAAGCGCTAATTATACAAAATAAACAGCGCTTCAGTATGGAAGCGCTGTTTATTGTCTATACAATAAACAGCGCTTCAATAAAGAAGCGCTGTTTATTGTCTATACAATAAACAGCGCTTCATTATTGAAGCGCTGTTTATTGTCAGACAATAAACAGCGCTTCCTAATTGAAGCGCTGTTTATTGTCAGACAATAAACAGCGCTTCATAAACGCTGTTTTTTTGAAATACAATCAGCAGCGGCTTAATTTTCAGCGCTTTTAAGCGCTGTTTTAAGCTAAAAATAAGCGCTGTTTATTGCCAAAACTTGTTGTAGTGGTGGTTGCTTCTACCAGGCTTTTTGGGACATTATTGAGATAGATGTCTATAATTCGGTTAAGCAGTTCTTCACTCAAGGGTGGTTTATGCCCAATATGAACTCTAATATGGTGGTCCTAATTCCCAAAATTGCTGGTGCAGACAGAATTGAAGATTTCAGACCTCTTGATTTGGCAAATTTCCAATTCAAGATTATCACTAAGGTGCTTGCGGATAGACTTGCTCTAATAGCCTCTAAGATTATCTCTCCTCAACAACGGGGTTTCATCAGAGATAGACACATTCATGAATGTATCTGCATTGCCTCAGAAGCTGTTAATTTGTTGGACTATAAAACCTTTGGAGGCAATGTGGCTCTCAAGTTGGACATCAAAAAAGCCTTTGATACATTGGATTGGGATTTTTTACTGTCTGTGTTGCATGCTTTTGCTTTTCATGACAGATTCTGCCAGTGGGTTGAAGTCATCCTTCACTCAGCCAAGCTTTACTTTGTTGTTAATGGCCGGTCAGTTGGCTTCTTCTCCTGCAAAAGGGGAGTCAGACAAGGCGACCCCCTATCCCCTCTTCTTTTCTGCATTGCTGAGGATGTTCTTAGTAGAGGGATCTCACATTTGATGTCTTCTGGTCTTCTTAAGCCTTTCATAGGCCCTAATAATTTTGCAGTTCCTAGTCATGTTCTCTATGCAGATGATGTTTTAGTCTTTTGCAAGGGAACAAAGAGGAACTTGGAGAAATTAATGGATTTGGTGCAGTCTTATGGCCAGGCTTCGGGTCAGCAGCTTAACATGAGGAAATGTCGGTTCTACTCCAGTAATGCATCCCCTACCAAGATTGCTCAACTTGCCACTGTGTTGGGATTTGAAGCTGGTCATCTTCCCTTTAACTATTTGGGTGTTCCCCTTTTTAAGGGCAAGCCTAGGAGAGTGCACCTTCAGCCTATTGCAGATCGTATTGTTAATAAGTTGGCTACTTGGAAAGGCTCTTTGCTATCTATTATGGGTAGAGTGGAGCTTGTTAAATCAGTCATTCAAAGTATGCTTCTGTATAGCTTCCACATCTATGCTTGGTCGGTTTCTCTGCTGAATTTCTTGGATCGTTGTATTCGTAACTTCATTTGGTCTGGGGATATTAATACCAGAAAAATTGTGACGGTAGCTTGGGACACTCTTTGTTGTCCTACTCTAGAAGGTGGTCTTGGAGTTAAATCCCTCAGACCTCTGAATGAGGCTTCTATTTTGAAGCTTCGGTTGGGACATCTTTGTCTTCTAATAAAGAGTGGGCTATCTTTTATCGTGCTAGATTTCTCAAGAACAAAAAACCCATTGTCCGGTACATCAAATCTTCCATTTGGCCGGGTCTCAAGACCCACATTTCTTCAGCTTTACTCAATTCAATCTGGCAAATTGGAGATGGCACTCATATTAATATTTGGTTAAATAATTGGCTCTCTACTCCTCTAGTCCAACTTCTGCAAATTCCGGAGAATTATCATGATCAACTCATTGCCTCTGTTGCCGACTTCCTTCATAACAATTCTTGGCATATTCCCAGGTGTATCTTAGATTACATTCCTAATATTGTCAGCGATATTACTAATATTAGTATTCCTCGATTTGAGGATGTTGTGAGTTAGTTTGGGCGGACACGGCTCGATGCGCTTTCTTATAAAGATGCCTACTTGCATGTCAAGAGTTCAAAACCTCCTGTCTCTTGGAGCAAGACCATCTGGGATGCCTCTATCCCTCCTTCCAAGTCCTTTGTCACTTGGCGGTTGTTGCAAAACCGTATGCCCACTGAGGAGAACTTAAGGTCCAGGGGTTGTGTTTGCGTTTCAATTTGCAGCTTGTGTTATGCAGCTGAGGAATCGTCCAGTCATTTGTTTCTTAATTGCAGCTTTGCGAAGGCTCTCTGGGACTGGCTTGCCTCGGTCCTCAACACAACCGTGGACACTTCCTCCATCACTAATATTTTAAAGGTTTGTTGTATGCATTGGAGCCCGCAAGCTAAGGTTGTCGTTACCGCTGCTATCATCAACATTGTGTGGGTCATTTGGTTCAGTAGAAACAAGATGAAGTTTGATAGCAAGAGAGTGTCTCTTAGGACAGCTAAGAATCTAGTTGTCAGCTCAACTTCTTTGTCAGGAACAGTGACTACTTGTTGTATGTCTTCTTCTCTGCAAGAGTTCACGATTCTTAAAGATTTTGGCATTCCGATTCATGCTCCCAAGGCGCCAGTTGTTACCCAGGTTGATTGGATACCTCCTCCTTGTGGGTGGGTTAAAGTTAATACAGATGCGGGTGCTAGGGGTTCTCCTGGTCATGCAGGTGGTGGGGGTATTTTCAGAGATAAAAGTGGGGCGGTTGTTGGCTGTTTTGCTAATTACTTTGGTATTACTTACTCTTTAGAAGCTGAGCTCTCTGCAGCCATGTTAGCTATTGAGAAGGCTAGGCGTAAAGGTTGGGTCCGTCTCTGGTTGGAGTGTGACTCGCTCTGGTGGTCCAAGCTTTTAAGTGCCCAGAATTAGCTCCTTGGCATTTAAGAAATAGGTGGAATAATTGCATTCACACAGCTTTGTCCATGTCTTTCAAGATTTCTCATATTTTCAGGGAAGGTAATCACTATGCTGATAAGCTAGCCTCTTTCGGAGTTTCTTCGAGGTGCTATACCTGGTGGAATTCTATTCCTAGTTTTATTAGGATGGATTTTTTCCGTAATAAGTTTAATCTTCCTAATTTTAGATTTAAGCAGTAGTTTTTTGGTTTACTGTTTTCCTTTTGTTGTATTTTGTTAGTTGAGTTGGGTGTGCTGCAGATGATTGTTAATGGCTTTGGTGTCAACATAGTTGGGATGAAATTCATTATTGTGATGCCTTAGCATGCCTTTAAGGTGAGCTTCAGTCTCTTTTGTATAGGAGGGATCTTCTTTCCTACTGATGTCCTGTGTATTCCTACGCATGGGTTTTGGCCTAGTCCCCCCATGTTTTTATTGTTCTTTTTTCCTTTTTTATCAATAAATTTTAGGGGGGGTACTCTTTTTCCTTCTTGATGTTTTTTCCCTAAGGAGGGTTTTGCATCAGAAGGTTTTAACGAGGTCCCTTCCCTTTCTTTTGCTTAAAAAAAATAATGGTGTTTGGTATTGACGAGAATATTTACAGGTAAATTGCGGTCGATCCCCCTTTTGGAAGAAGTTCTATGGGCTCCTCCCAGTGAACATGATGGATACTAAAAATAAAAAGGGACTTGCTTCCTGCACCTCACTTGTTTGCTTACCTCACCCCCCGCTCTTCTAAAAATTTTGAAAATCTCAAAATACCCCCACTCACTTTTTTTTTTCCTTTTTTTCCTTTTTCCTCCTATCTCTTTTTTCTTCTCCCTCCCATCCCTCCTACACCACCCCACCCCCGAAAAACTCACTAGAGCCACCACCCCCAACACCAGAACACCTCTCCAGGGGCCACCGCGACCAACCCAGCGGCCACGGAGGTACTTATATCTGTTTTCGCGATTCTATTTTTTTTAGCAGACTGTATATGTTCCGACAATTCAGTTACCGAAATACATTTTCAATAGCTTCCGACAACTAGTTACCGGAAGCTGTTGAAAATATATCATAATTTTGGAAAGAATATGCTTTTCAAAAGCTGTTGAAAATTGCCGGAAGTATATTTTTTCAAAATTATGATATGTTCCGACAATTGAGTTGCCGGAACACATTTTCAACAGCTTCCGGTAAATAGTTGCCAGAAGCTATTGAAAATGTATTCCGACAACTGAATTGCCGGAACATATACAGTCTGGGGGTATTTTGGGGATTTTAGACTTATTAGAGGGTTGGGGTGTTTGATGAGGACCAAGAAATAGCTAATAAAGAGAAAAACAAAGGGAAATTCAAGTCAAGATTTTAGGATAATTTTTAGATTTTTATATATTTTAATTTGGTTTTAATAGTTTAGTCATGGGTGATGGGAGCATTACTTGTTTCCTACACTTAGTTATTTTGGGAATATAATGTAAGGCCACTTATGGGCCCTTTGGTATTTGCTTCATTTAGGCTCATTAGGGTAATAGGGAGTCTCCCTATAAGTAAGTGTGTATGACTCCATTTTACTAACTTTGAATGAACATACACTTTTAGTGTGAGGATAGAGAGATGCTCTCTAGGGTTCTTGGATGAACCAAATTAGAATCTTATCAGGAGCCTCTTACTCTTGTGGCGATTCATCCTTGATCTTATCATTCCCTTGTGGAGTGTGGCGATCCTTCTTCCATCTTCTTATCTATTCCATTTGTTTGTTTATTTTCCCTTTTATTTGCTATTTTGATTCAAGAAATCACTTGGCTAGATCCTAGGTCTTACATGGATTCATCATGAACCATATCAAGTGATTCATGATGATACCTCTTGATACCTCTTGATATGATTCATGATGAATCTATGTAAGACTTAAGATCTAACCAAGTGATTTCTTAAATCAAAATAGCAAATAAAAGGGAAAATAAACAAGCAAATGGAATAGATAAGAAGATGGAAGAAGGATCGCCACATTCCACAAGGGAATGATAAGATCAATGATAAATCGCCACAAGAGTAAGAGGCTCTTGATAAGATTCTAATTTGGTTCATCTAAGAACCCTAGAGAGCATCTCTCTATCCTCACGCTAAAAGTGTATTTTCATTCCATTCCAACTTGATAAAATGAAGTCATACACACTTACTTATAGGGAGACTCCCTATTACCCTAATGGGCCTAAATGAAGCAAATACTAAAGGGCTCATAAGTGGGCTTACATTATATTCCCAAAATAACTAAGTGCAGGAAACAAGTAATGCTTCCATCACCCATGACTAAACTATTACAACCAAATTAAAATATTTAAAAATCTAAAAATTATCCTAAAGTCTTGACTTGAATTTCCCATTGTTTTTCTCCTTATTAGCTATTTCTTGGTCCTCATCAATATTGCCCGCAAACTGGTGGGGTGTTGGAAGGAAGCCCCAAATAAAAATAGAGGTTCATCTAGGGGGAACAAAATGCATTATTTGCATTTTAATAATTTAAAATTTTAAACATTACGCCATATTTGACTTTTAATAATATCAAAACAATAGTAACTTCACATTGATCAACCATTGTTGACGACAAAGAAAATGAAACGAAATTATGACTACATGTTTCATTAGCGGTTCCTTATGGAAATTCTTTCATTAGTGGTTTCACAATAAATCACTATTGTAGGATACGTGTTATAAAAAGATGAAACTGTTACTATTGCACTATACATGTTATAAAAAGATGAAGCTGTTACTATTGTACTATACATGTTATAAAAAGATGAAACTGTCGTTAAGTTTATTACTTTGTTCTTATAAGAACTACTAATGTAAGGAATATTTCTTAGCATTTCTTAAAAAAAATAACTAATAAAAGTTTTTTGTTGGTTCACGAACCTTTTGAAGTTGTGAATCAGGAATGGATGGCGGATATGAGGCTAAACTGGCAGGAATCTTGAGATAGGACTTTTGGTGTGAAAGATGAATGCGAGGTTGAAAATGACTCTAGAGAATGGAACTCCAATGGTAAAGTCAGCTTTAGAATGAGGTGAGATGGATTTTGTAGAAATGAATGTGGATCTCATCAATGATGGTGACCTTCATTATTTATAGGCGAGTGCCTAGCAAGTGATCATCCAACTTATACTCGAATCCACTAAGGTCACAAACCGGAAATGGGCTTGGGCCCATATTGCTAATTGGACCTAGAACCAGTCCAAAACAGTTTAAAATATTTTTTAGAGTAAAAAGCACTTTATTTATAAGTGTAGTTGTACTTTCCACCTTAGCTTTTAAAATTAAGCATTTTATCCCCTAATTACATGAAAAATAAGAATATTTAAATTATAGAGTAAAAATATACCATACGGGGATTGAATGTTTTATACGAAAGTATATTATTTTCTAGCTTATTAATAGAGATTAAACTTTAGTTGAATAATTTCTTATATTTATTATAAACTTTTCTAATTTTCATTTGGTTATAATTATATGTTTAAAAAAATTATTAATAGTAATGATCGTATCATTAAAATGAACTATGGTATTATAAAATTATTAATAAAACCCTTTTAATTTTGTTTTTACTATTATATTGCCTAAGGACATCATTTGTATTCGACGTCTAACTCGTGCATAACACGAGTCAAACATTCTAGTATTACCTAAGCACTTTATTTCTAATTTAATTTTACTATTAAAGTTAACTGAAAAGATTTAAGGCTCAAATATATTTTTAGTCCCTATAAATATAGCAAAGATTTAAGACATCATCTTTTTTGTCAATTTTTTTCCTTTATCACTGTCATTTACCTACTTCCTTTGCTATTCCTCTTTATCTTTGGACATTTTGTTTTCTCTTTTTTAGCCTCAAGTTCGTGACTTTCTTTCTTATTTCTAAGAAAATCTACCAGCTTTTATTATTTTGGAAGGTAAACGTGCATAGGAGGCGGTTAGGAAAGGTCGAGAAAGAGGGGTTGGGAAAGGAGATGGGATTACGGTCGGAAAGAGAGAGAGGGGGGAGAAGAAGAAGAAGAGGTGAGGTGGAACCCTAGTCCATGTCATTTGCACATTTGGAATCACTTAAATGATATGGCATAGGTGACTGAGATCTGTTTTAGCCACCTCATCACTAACTTAACAGATATTAACAGTAGGGACGAAAAATGGTCAGTTAAAACAAAAAACTGTTATATTTGCAGGACTAAAAACATATTAAAGTCAATATTCAAAACATTATCTAAAATGACAAATGTATCCTTTAACTTCAATAAAACATCTAAATAGCTTGAACATGTCTTTTCTAAGAAGAACTATATTTTCATATTTTATTAAACCACATAAACATTATTTGAACAAAACTTTTTCTCGACCTTTCAAAAAAAAACTTTTTCTCGAGTCATTCACATCTCAGATGACATAAGCCCTATTTTATCAATTTTATTGTTCTTATTAATTTTCATAAAATGAATGAAATAAATATTTTTACACATTTATTAAGTTTTACATAGTTAATTTTCATAAAATGGGATGAAATAACCAATTTGCTAATCTCCACTCGTAATTGACTCCAAATCTAAATCTCTTGTCAAAGACCAGTTTTAAATTATTTTTAGAGTTTTTAATTTTTTTCAAATTCAAAACAAAATGAATGGTGATTCAGTATTTTTTTTCTTCCATTCCTATCTCGATCATAGTCACAATATATGGATATCATCCAAAATAAAAAAAATATCATTTTTCTCGTTTTGTAAACCTTTGTATCATTTCCGTAAAGTATTTTAAATTCCATTCAATTTCTATCAATTTTTTTTTGACAGGAACAAACTTATAGCATTTCATTCAGAATAAGTCCAGAAATACAAGTCGGCACTATATCAAAAGTGTGGTGACTAGCAAACAATTTTGCCGCCCTAGCTAATGTATGAGCTGCAAAATTTGCTTGTCTCCTAATGAAACTCACCTTCAAGTTGTTACAAGAATTCAAATTAGCCTTACAAAGTTCTAGCATAGCTCCTATTTCTGTGTCACAATGGCGATCTTCAATGAGCCCATCTACAACTGGCAAACAATCCATTTCAATGGTCACCTTGAGATCTCCTAGTGTGCGTAACCAAGATATAGCTTCCAATAAATCTCTGGCTTCAGCTTCTGTAGGTGATGGTATCCCTCTATACCATCTCGTGGTGGCTTTTATAATTACAAACTCTCTATTATCCCTTCTCAAGCACATCCCAACTCCATAACACCCTTGATCCTAAAAAATGGCTGCATCAACATTACATTTGTACTCTCCCTGATTCGGTTTTAGCCACCTTGTGACTCGGATGGTCTGCTGCGAATTCCTTGTGTGGCTCGGTTTGTGCTTGATGCTCTCCCACTCTATGAGATAATCCATGGATAATTGCACTGACAGATGGACCGGTTTCTCCTCATCATTCCACGCCTTATTATTCCTTCTCCTCCACGCACAACTTAGCACAACTGCAAAAAGTTTACTCTGCTACTGCAAAAGCACGGTCAGACAGTGAAAAATTACCTAGACATGGTGTATTCTGCATCAGCTATGGGGCGAATTGTCGACCACAAGCCTGCTGCTTCCCAGACCTTGATCACATGGGGGTATCCCACAAAACAATGCCAATCATCCTCCACTGCTAGAGAGAAAAACGGGCACCGATTAGAGCACTCCGTACCCTTTGAAACAATATAATCCCTCGTTGGAAGACAGCCACAAGCAGTCCTCCAAAGCAGCAGCTTAATCTTATAAGGGACTTGCAATTTCCAAATCCTCATCCACTCACCATCGATCCTCAGGTCTGAATTATCAATAACCTCTTCCATGAGCAAGTGATAAGCTGATTTAACACTATAAATTCCATTCTTGGCCCACCTCCAAATCAATCTATCCGCGGCTTGACTTGGCAGCAAGGGTGTGCGTCTGATGCGATTAATGTCCCCTGTATTGAAAAGGGATTGAAGAAGATTCAAATTCCAATCGTTCAAGGTTGGCTCCATTAAATCTTTTATTACCATGTTCTCATAACGAGCCACGGGAGCTCTTTGTATACACGGATTATCCTCATCTTTAAGCCACAGATCCGTCCACACTTTTATTTTCCTACCATCACCAATCCGCCACCTCATGCCCGTTTTAACTAATACCTGTGAAGCGTGGATGCTACGCCAAACAAAACTTAGGTTATGGCCCAACCAAGCCCCCACGAAATCCCAATTTGGGAAGTATTTAGCTTTGAAGACACGCGAAACAATAGAATTTTGGTCAGTCATAAACTTTCAACCTTGCTTCCCTAGCATAGGTAAATTGAAACCATAAAAGTGCCGAAAACCCATACCTCTATACTCCTTCCTCATAGTGAGACGACCCCAACTAAGCCGATTAATCCCTCTTGTCGTGCCTCTTCTCGAGCCCCACCAAAAAGAGTTAATCATTCATTGAATTTCTTCCCCCAGGGATGTGGGTATTAAAAAGACACTCATATAATACGTGGGGATTGCTTGAGCCACCGACTTCACCAAAACCTCTTTGCCTGCTTTGGAGAGATGTTTACCGGACCAATGTTGAATCTTCCTCCAAGTACGATCTCTAAGATAGTTAAAAACTGCCTTCTTCTTCCTTCCAATCATTGATGGTAGGCCTAAATACTTGCCCGTACCCAACACCTCATGCACTCCAAGAATTGAAGTGACCAAAGTCCGAGTGGTAAGGGATGTGTTCTTGCTGAAGTACACCTCCGATTTTAAATTGATGGATTCGCCTGACGATCTTTCATAAGTAGAAAGAATCTCACGTAATACATTGCTCCCCATTTCAGTGGCCCTGCTAAAGAGAAAACAGTCGTCAGCAAACAAGAAGTGTGTCAGGAGCGGGGCTCCTCTACACACTTTGATGCCATGAATGTCACCTCTAGCTTCCGCCCTCTTGAGAAGGGAAGTAAGATTCTTCGCACAAAGAATGAATAGGTAAGGGGACAGTGGGTCCCCTTGCCTAAGGCCTCTCCCCGGTTTGACAGGTCCCACACCTTCACCATTCACTAGCACTGTATATTGCACCGTCTCCAAGCACATCATCATCCACCCAACCCATTTCTCATGAAAACCCAGCTTAAGAAAAATGCTTCTCACATGCCCCCGGTCAACTCTATCATAGGCCTTGCTTATGTCAATCTTTAAAGCCACTTCCCCTTCCTTACCACTAACCTTGCAATTCATGTGGTGTATGAGTTCGATAGCAACCATAACATTATCCAGAATGGACTTGTTAGCCACAAAAGCAGACTGTTCCTGTGAGACACACCTAGGCAAGAAAGGTTTCAGCCTATTAGCAAGGACCTTAGAAATAATCTTGTACACCACGTTACACAGGGAGATAGGCCTTAACTCCTTCATCGAAGATGGGTTATCATTCTTGGGAATAAGCACAATGTTAGTATCATTCAGGTGGTTAGGGAACTGCCCCTCCTCCAACCAAGCAACTCCAATATGAAACAATTCCGGTCCGCAAAGGTCCCAGAATCTCTTATAGAACGCGAGGTTAAGGCAGTCTGGCCCCGGTGCTTTATCAGAGTGCATTTGGAAGAGAGCTTTCTTGAATTCTGACATTGTAAAGGGGTGGAGCAACTCCTCACTGTCCACTTGCGTAATTCGGTTAGAGACATAATCAACAACCGAGTCATAGTCACCATGCGACTGTTGGAAAAGGTTGGTGAAATAAGTTCTAGCTGTGTCACTAAGGGATGCTTGCCCCTTAGCTATAGTGCCATCTTCCCTAGTCAACTTGGTAACTTCATTCTACTTCCTCCTAGCACTTGCCATGGCATGAAAGAATTTAGAATTAGTGTCCCCATCTAGCAACCAGAACACCTTGGCTCGTTGCTTCCAAAAAGCCTCCTCCTGAGCCAATAAAGAACCCAGCTTGTTTCTCAACTTATTGTACTTATTAGCATCTTCCTCACTTGTGCCTTCCCTTACTATCTCAATATCACGCCTACATTCATTAATGACGCTTTTATACCTTGACCGAAGCCTCCTTCCCCAATCATTCATCTCGTTTGTGCATTGCTTCAATTTATCAAGGAAAACCGAGCCCTTCTTTTTGTTCCAACCCTCTAAAACCACGATTTCAAGCTCCTGCTCCTCTAACCACGCATTCTCAAAACGAAAACTTATATTCACCACTCTTCTATCTCTATCAAACAGTTTGAGCAAGATGGGTGAGTGATCATACCTTGCTGCCACCACATTGATCAACCTACACCTGGGAAAAATATCCAACCACTCATGCGTGAAAAGTGCTCTATCCAGTCTCTCCTTTGTCATATCTGGCTCTCCCCTCCGCCTGGCCCACGTAAATTGGTATCCCTCTATAGGCAAATCTTTTAAACCACAATCTAGCACTGCTTCCCAGAAGCCACGAATCTTCCAAGCCGACCGCTCCATAGGGCCCCGGAGATCCTCATTCGATAAGAGATCATTGAAGTCTCCTACCACACACCATGGTAGAGAATTATCCCTAGCAAGGGTACAAAGCAAGTCCCATGAATCTATTCTTCTACCACTCTCCGGATATCCATAGAAACCCGTTAGACGCCAAACAGGGAGCCCTTGGTGAGACACCTCAGTGTTTATGAAATTTAAAGAGTAGTTAAGCACCTGGCAATCAAAGGGATGCTTCCAAAGAATTGCCAAACCCCCACTACGCCCATTACAGTCAACTGTAAAAGCTGCATCAAAACCCAATCTCACACGAATGTCTTCTATTTTGTTAGAATGTACCAAAGTTTCACAGAGAAAAAGAACGTCTGGATGGTACGCCCGAACGAGGTCACGGAGAGAGGGAACTGCTCTCGGGTTGCCCAGGCCCTGACAGTTCCAGCTTAAGAAACTCATTACCCCTGGCAGGCTCCTTTTCCAGGGCCCGCCATTAAAAAATTCACAGTTTTCTCAATACCAGCACCAGTACTTGGCTCTGTGTGTGTACCTTGAACATTTTAAATAATATATTTCTTATTGACCAAATAATAATAATGATAGTATATTTCTTTCCCTTATTTAATAGTACAAAATAAGAATTCAAAAATTTTAAATAAAGAAAAAATACTGTAGACGATTAAAAGTTAAAGGAAAAAAGTCAAGCGAAAATTTTTAAGAATTGTTCAAAAAAATATGAGAAAAAAAAAATGTCAGCAACATACTCTAACACACTTTTTTCAACACTTTTTCCATTAGTTGAAATTCATATATATAGTCATACCACTTTAGAAGTGGATATCACATGATTTAGTGATACCATAATTTCAACCAATCATAGAGAGAGTGAAATAATGTGTTAGAAAGTGTGTTACTAGCATTCTAAAAAAAACGGGTTTTCTGCAGTTTTGGTCACCCTATTTTCAGTAATCCGTAATTTTGGTCCCCCAATTTTTAATTTCACAATTTTAGTCCCCTAATTTTTAAAATTTCTGAAATTGGGTCCCTATACTAAAATTGAGTCAGAAATTTGCTGATGTGGCAAGTGGGATGTTGATGTGGCATCTAACTTGACTGTCCAGGTGGCATTTTTATTACATTTGGTTGCCATGTCATTAAAAACGAATTAAAATAACAAAATAAATCAGTTAATCTATTTAAAATGAAAACATTTAATCATTTAATTTAACTAATTTTAATTTTCAATTAAATAAATAAAATAAAATCATAAATCTGATGAATGAACCCTAATTCCCAAACCCAAACCCATTCTTCGACCCGTTTTCTTCTTCCCCTATTTCTTCTTCCTCTCGGTCTCGATCCTCTTCCTCTCGCTCTCGATCTGTCTCTCTCGCCCAGATCTTTCTTTTCTTCTTCTTCCCCTATTTCTTCTTCCTCTCGCTCTCGATCCTCTTCCTCTCGCTCTCGATCTGTCTCTCTCGCCCACACACCTCACAGTTCCAACGGTGCCAAAAACCCTAACTATGAGACAGTCTCGGTCAATCGAAGTAGAACGAAGAAGAATCGAGGGTTTATGCCACTGGTTCTGGGTTCTGGGTTCTGGGTGAGAGTGGGAACGATAGAGAGTGAGAGTGAGACGATGCAGAAGAAGCAAAAGAAGAGGAGAAGAAGATGTGATGCAGAAGAAGCAGCAGAAGACGAGAATAAGAAGTAGAAATCGCGATTAGGGTTCATAAAATTTGGGGATTTTGGTATTTTTGTTGAATTTGATCCAGAATTTTATTTTTCCAGAAGATGTGTTGTTAATTTGATTTGTTGTTGTTCCATGGTGTTGTTAATTTTGGTGCTGTTGATGATGTTGTTGTTATTGTTGTTCGTGTTCTTCTTCTTCTTCTTCTTCTCGAGGGAGTGAGCAAGAAGAAAGGGGTCGAGTATGAGGAAGAAGAATGGGGTCGAGGGAGTGAGAGGAAGAAGAAAGGGGTCGAGTATGTTAGAGGAAAGCGCAGATGAAGATGAAGATGTTTCTGATGAAGATGAAGATGAAAATTAAGATGTTTCTAGATTAAAGGCAGATGAAGATGTTTCTGTGTTTTAGGGTTTAGGGGTGAGATGATGATGATGTTGTTGTTTGTGCTGTTGATGATGATGTTGTTGTTATTGTTGTTGTTGTTCCATTCATATTGTTGTTGTTCTGCTGTTGGTGGTGTTCTTCTTCTGATGGAGAAGGGAATCGGCGTGAGAGAAGAGGGGAAGGGAATCGGCGTGAAGAAGAAGAGGTTGTTGTTGAATATGTTGTTGTCACTAGTGCGAAATACACCTAAAAAATAGACTTATAACGCCGGTTTTGGAGATAACCGGCATAACTTATAACACGGTGGCATTTTTGAAATTAATGCGTAACTTTTAACGCCGGTTTTTTAAAAAACCGGCATTATAAGTGTAAAGGTAAATCCGCCAAAAGTGAGCGAAGTTACGACGCCGGTTGCTCAAAAACAGCGGTTAAATGTTGAACCTATGGCGCCGGTTTTTTAGAAAACCGGAGTTAGATCTTAAAAAACTTTTAACGTCGGTTATTTTAAAAACCGGCGTTATAAGTGAACAGATAAAAAACTTAAAAAAAGCTGAAACTTATAACGCCAGTTTTCTCTAAAAACCGCGATTAAAACTAAAAAAATAAAACCTATAACGCTGGTTTTTCTCAAAACTGCGATTAAAAACCAAAATCAATTTAAAATTTATAAACGTTAAACACTAAACCTATAACGCCAGTTTTTAACTTTAAACCGCGATTAAAAATGAAAATTAATTCCCTCTCAAATAACATCACCAGCAGCTTGGTCTCTCATTTTCGAACTCAAGCTTAACCTGAGAACTCAAGCTTCATCTCCTCTCCTTCGCGCCGTAACTCTCTCCCTCACGCCATCCCTCACCAGCGCGCCGTCCCTCTCCCTCTCATCGTCCCACTCTCCTCGTACCGTCCCTCTCCCTCTGCTTCGTCCCTCTCTCCTCGCACCGCCACTCTCCTCGCACCGTCCCTCTCCACGCGGATGCCATTCTCTCTAAACTAGAGAATCTGTAAGTTTATTCCCTCTCTCTCTTTTTGGGGTATATGAAGGGTTTAGTGTTGTTGAAGGGTTTAGTGTTGAAGAGGGGTATGTCACTAACGTTTTCAAAGAAAATAGACATTGGTGTCTTTTGTTTGTTCTGTTTCATGATTTGGAAAATTTCACATTATTTTGCATATAATTCTTCTGTGTTTGCCAGACTAAATTTTCTAATTCTTATTGAATGGTTTTGTCTCATGATTCATCTCTTTGGTAGGGTGGTCTACGAGTTATAAGATTGTCTACACAGAAAATATTCTGTCGTGATTAATGGGTCAATATATGAATTATTGATCAGCACCAGTTTTTCTTCTCCTGTTGCCAAGATAAGTACTGTTGGGATTCTTCTCAATATTAATAGCAATAGCAATAGTGGAAATAATGATGTTGTATTCTCACTTTTAATCTAGTATGTTTCTTATAATTGGAGGATAATAGGAATGTTCACGTAACCTCTTCCTGAATTAATCATAATTGATTGTATCAAAACACTAGGACATCAGGACTGCAATAAGTTCTTTGCTGTCTTCCTGTTGAACCAAAGCTAGCTACATGCCAATGTATTTTGTCACTGGCATTCATTCAGGATTCTACATCTACTTCTAATTTGGTAAACTCTCCAGGGGGTGGAAGGAATAATTTGTTTTTAGTTTAATTCCTTTTCAAAGATATCATTTAACGTAAATATTTTAACATCTTATTTTGTGGAAAATAAACTGTCTTAGATTCAACTTCTGCAAATCCACTTGAAAAGCTTAGCTTATTGATATGTGAGTTCCATTACTGCATATTTCATTAATCATTTGAACCATAACAATAAACTGTAAGTTATGTAAATGAGTTTGTCCTCAGGCTCAATTTGTGGACATGGGCTTTTTGGGATAACATGTCTACCTGAGTAAAAAATCAGCATTTACTTTGGTTGTAAAGCTGGTATATATCCTTTATGAGTTCGGTAAAACATCTGCATCCTCGATTATTCCCCCATTAAACCTGGCTCAGGAATCGAGTGTGTAATATTAGAGCTCCCATTGCAAGGTTGGCTCCAGTTGCTCTTGTGGTGCACATTCAGATTGCCTTGATTGGAGTTTCTTGCATCTTTTAGCCATATTGTTTGTTGCACATCTTTAATTATCTGTCTATTTTTAGTTTGGCTTTGCATGTGCACTTAGTGTTTTATATAACTCAAAACTTGTGTGCTTTTTTTTACGGTGTATTTGACCTCTTTCCTGTCTCTTTTTCCTTTCCAATATCATCAACTATCATCATTAAGCAAGGTTTCAGGAAGGTCGATCCTGATCATTGGAGTCTTTGCTTGGCGGTTGCTAATCCTATGGTGACGTGTGTACATTTACGATTACGGTTATCCCAGTAATTTTGTTGCTGAGCCTTTTCATTTTATTCAGGTAAATGCTTCTTGTAACCCTTTGTTCGTTCATATATCTGGTGTTTTAGATTCTATGAAATTGTTTTAGTTCTTTTCTTTCAGATAAACTCCTTTTTTATTTTTACTTTTTCCTGTTTTGCTCTGTTGCTGCTTCCTCTGCTAAGGTTTCCTGCTTTTGTGTACATAGTGTTGCCAAATAAGATCTCAATTTGATCCCTTTTTAATTGCCTAATTTTGAGGCGTGCATACATCTTTCTATTAATTGTTCTAACAACATGTCAATGTTAGTTAAATATCTAAGCATAAAAGTATGTGTATATTATTTCAGAACACAGTTATGGATCGTAGTTGGATGCAAAAACATCGCTTAGGTGATGAGTATAAGAACGGAGTCGAAGACTTCTTACAATTTTCCCAAGCAAAACTTCCTAATCAAACAACTTTCTATTATCCTTGTGTTAAGTGTTTGAATGGGCCAACACTAAAAGTTGAGGAGATACGGAATCATCTTCGTGTTTTTGGGATTTGGCAAAGATATAAGACATGGACCTGGCATGGTGAAGTGTTAAACAAGCCAAGTGTGTCCTGAGAGAGGAAGTTGATGTAGATATGGACGATCGACTAGAGGACATGATTCGTGATATTGGACAAGAGTCTTTTCAGCGGGCACATGTGTATGAAACTCTATGCAGCGACAAGGAAAAACCTTTGTATCCGAGCTGCAAAAATTTCACACGGTTGTCAGCGGTGTTGAAATTGTTCAATCTGAAGGCGATAAATGGGTGGACTGATAAGAGCTTTCGAATTGCTTAAACTGTTGAATGACATGCTTCCGGAAGGTAACACATTGCCAAACAATAATTATGAAGCGAAGAAGATATTATGTCCGATGGGTGTGGAGTATAAGAAAATACATGCATGCCCGAAGGATTGCATATTGTACTAGAAAGAGCATGAAGACAAAGAAGAGTGTCCCGAGTGTAATACACCACGCTACAAAAAGAAGGACGGTGATGATAGTTGTGGTGATGTGAGCAAAAAAGGTCTTCCTGCGAAGGTGTTATGGTATCTTCCAATTATTCTCAGGTTTAAGCGACTGTTTGCCAATGTAAATGATGCAAAGAACCTTAGATGGCATGCAGATGATAGGAAATGTGATGGAAAGCTTCGCCATCCAGCTGATTCTTTGCAATGGAAGAGAATTGATTCATTGTTTTCGGAGTTCGGCAATGAGCCAAGAAACCTTAGGCTTGGACTTGCTACAGATGGAATGAATCCATATGGTAACTTAAGTAGCATCCATAGTTCATGGCATGTTCACTTAGTAATTTACAATCTGTCTCATTGGTTGTGCATGAAGCGCAAGTACATTATGTTATCTATGATGATTTCTGGTCCAAAACAACCGGGAAATGACATAGATGTTTATCTAAAACCCTTGATTGATGACTTGAGAACATTGTGGGAAGAAGGCATTGATGTGTTTGATAGGTTTTCAGGTGAAGATTTCAAGTTGCGTGCCATGTTGTTTTGCACCATCAACGACTTTCCAGCATATGAGAACTTGTCCGGGTATAGTGTTAAGTGGCATAAAGCATGCCCTATTTGTGAAGACGGCACATGTTTCTTTCAACTGAAAAATGGGAGAAAGACTTGTTACCTTGGGCATAGAAGATTTCTGAGACGTGATCACCCATATCGCAGGTTGAAAAAGGCTTTTAATGGATGTCAAGAGAACGAAATTGCTCTGAAAGCTTTAACCGGAGAAGAAGTTTATCAATGGGTGAACTCCATCAATGTTAATTTGGGGAAAAAAAAGAGGAAAAAATATTCTTCTGTGAAAAACATATGGAAGAAAAGGTCAATATTCTTTGATCTTCCATACTGGTCAAGTCTTGATGTAAGACACAGTATTGATGTGATGCATGTGGAGAAAAATGTGTGTGATAGTGTAATCGGTACGCTTCTCAATATTCAGGGTAAGACAAAGGATGGAGTAAATGCTCGTCTAGACCTTGTTGCCATGGGTATAAGAGAGGAGTTAGCTCCTCAGCCAAGAGGTAACAAGACATATTTGCCACCAAATTTTGTCATACATTATCAAAAGAAGAGAAAAAAAGCTTTTGCGAGTGCCTACGGGGTGTGAAAGTGCCACAGGGTTACTCTTCAAATGTAAAGAGTCTTGTATCGATGATAGATCTCAAATTAGTTGGCTTAAACTCTCATGATTGTCACGTCTTGATGCAACAATTACTACCGGTGGCTATTCGTGGCATCTTGCCAAAAAATGTTCAACATGCCATAATTAGATTGTGTTTATTCTTCAATGCAGTATGTAGCAAAGCTATTGACCCTCAGAAATTAGACGAGTTGGAAAATGAAGCTACTATCATTTTGTGTCAGTTGGAGATGTTCTTTCCTCCCTCATTTTTTGACATCATGGTTCATTTAATTGTTCATTTAGTCAGAGAGATTAGAGTGTGTGGCCCGGTTTACTTAAGGGGGATGTACCCTATTGAGCGATACATGAAAATATTGAAAGGGTATGTGAAGAATCTATATCGTCCCGAAGCATCTATTGTTGAAAGGTACGTAACAGAAGAAGCCATTGAGTTTTGTTCAGATTATTTGTCAGAAGCGGCGCCTGTAGGGCTTCCTAAGTCTCGTCATGAGGGAAGATGTGAAGGTAAGGGTACACTAGGTCTAAAAACTAAGAGCATGGGTCGAGCGAAAGTGTTGCAAGCACATTTGTATATATTGAATAATATTGATGAGGTTGAACCTTACTTGTCTGCTCACAAAAATCATGTCAAGGCCAAAAACCCTCGAATGAATGAAAATTGGGTGTTGAAGGAGCATAACAAGACATTCATACCTTGGTTTAAAGAACAGATTTTGAGTGATGATACTGTTTCTGAGACATTAACATGGCTAGCACATGATCCTAAATTTAATGTCTTGACATGGAGAGGATACGATATCAACAAATTTTCTTTTTATACAAAGTCACAGGATGACAAGAGCACCGTACAAAATAGTGGGATTATGGTTATGGCTTCTTCTATGCATTTCTCTAGTTCAAAGGATAAAAACCCAGTTCTGGCATCGATAGCTTATTTTGGGGTCATTGAAGAGATTTGGGAGATCGATTATAATAAATTCACAGTGCCTGTTTTTAAATGTAAGTGGGTTAACAGTAATGGTGGCGTACAAACTGATGAGTTAGGATTTACAATGGTGGATCTTGACAAGATAGGTTATAAGGATGAACCTTTCATCATGGCAATTCACGCCAAACAAGTGTTTTATGTCAAGGATCCCTCTAACAAAAGGTGGTCTGTGGTTCTCCAAAGAAGAAGTATGCATGAGAGTGATGAAAATCAAGATTCAACACTAGATATTAATGACACCCCTTCTTTCTCAACACAAAGACCCATCTTCATTGATGAAAATGAAGTAGACGATGTATATGCCACTCGTGATGATCATCAAGAAGGGATATTGGAGGACATTAAAACTTGACTACTAAAGAATTTTATAGGTGAATACATGTTTGTTAGATTATATATCCACAATTAGTATACATTAGATTATCCATTATAATTATATATATTGATACATATTTGTTAGATTATCTCACATTGTTTCTTATATTTGTTTGTTTGTTTAAACAGGCATCATATATGGCTGATCCATCCACATCAGAGTCCTCCAAAAAAAGGACTAGAGGTGTTACCACTACATCACAATTGAAAAATAGACTTCTTCCAGGTCAGAAATTTTCTATTGAATTTGATCCAGATACTGGGCGACCTGATGGTGATAATGCAGCCAGCTTTTGCACTTATTTGGCGTACCTTGCACGAAGCAAGGCCTCCATTCTGATACCTAAATGGAGAGATATCCCTGAAAAAACTAAAGATATGATATGGCAAGATGTCGTGGTATTGACCTTTATCTCTAGTTGTATGCATATTTGTATTTAACTTTATTGATCTTTGTGTGTATGTATTTACTAACACCACCATTTTGTTGTGTATTGTAGGATATTTTTGATGTTCCCCATGATAAAAAGTTTAGGGACCGATGGTTGTCCTATGCGGGTGAGCGTTGGAAGGATTTTAAGTCTAAACTCTCCAGGACATTTGTATTTGGGAATGGAGACAAAACTGGTTGCACAAATCCTTGTCAGAAGTATAATTTCATTTCAGAGGACATATGGGATGAGTTTGTTAGGAGCCGCAAGGAAGAAGCGTTTCTGGTTAGTTTGAATTATATTTTTTTAACTTGCTTAATATAATTTTTTACTCATTTTAATTTGTGGTGTGTTACGTTATGTGTAACAGAAAAAAAAGAGAAAAGGGAAGGACAAATGCTGCAAAGAATATCTACCTCCACTTATTGTCTCGTGGGGGTTATGATAAACTTGAGAAGAATGTAATGACACACAGAAGGAAAGCCTTGCAGGAAGAGGCTGGAGATGAAGCCTTAGAATCCCCTCCAAAACCAAACCGGTATGAGCTATGGACTATGGCTCGAACAAAACCATCAGGATCCTATACATCTGATGTTGTGGCCTCAGTTGCTTCTAAAATTGTAAGTGTATCTACCTTATTTAATATTACGTGATTTGTAACCAATTTAGGTCGACTGACCAAAGACCTATTTGATTGAATTTGATTGTAGGAGTCATTGGTTGAAGATGAATCTCAGGGTACTTTTATTCTAACTGGACGTCAAGATATCTTGACTACTGCCCTTGGAACACCCGAGCACTATGGTCGTGTCCGCACTGCTGGTCGAGGTGTGGGCTTCAAGAAATACTTCGGAGGAACTTCACGTAGTCAGTCAAAGCAAATGGACATGGATGCCATGAGACATCAGATCATATAGGAGGTTAGTCAAATGTTTGAAGCTTACAAATCTCAGCTCAAGTTAGATGTGGAAGCCCAACTAAGTCAGCAGATAATGTCTTCTCCTAAAGCCACTGCGCATGTCAGCACCAAGGATAGTTATTCACCAGAAAATGAGGAGGATCCTAAAGACGATATTTTAAAATGCATTGGTCACATGGCTTTTGATCTTCCCGATGGACAAGTTGGGATTACCTAGGAGCACGACAATCTTCCAATTTTTTACATTTTTGCGAAGGACTTAACGAACCTGTCGCTCGGTGATGAGTTCTGGCTTGCCAATCAACACTTGCAATTATGGTGCACGTAAGTATTAATTAACATATTTGTATATTTTTATCTCCTTTGTATCAATTATTTATAATTAACATTATTTTGTTTTAACTCCTAGGTATCTGCATCGTATCTATATTCAGAACAACAACAGTGATGTATATGGATTCTTGGATCCAACGTTGATGGTTGTCAAGCCCAACCCAAAAGAGTCTAATGAATCTATTCAAGCTTACATACTGGATAAGCTAATTCAGCAGGACAAAGATGTTTTCTTAGGACCGTACTGGCACAGGTGAGTACATTTTTATTCATAGCATACTTTTTCTCTCTGTGTTTCTAGTATACCTTTATTGTTGTTACCTAGTAATCATTGGCAGTTGATTGTCGTTTGTCCTAAGCATAATCTCATAGTCTGGATATGCTCACTTCATCAAAGGCCAAACCTACAGATTAAGTGTGTACTTGAGGGGTAAACTTTTAATTTACTTGCCATACTTATGATGTCATATATGTATTTATCTTATATCTATAACTTATATTATTTTATCAGAGCTATGATGGACTATAATAGTAAGAAAGGTCTGGGAAAAGGAAAAAGGCCTAATTGGAACATACTCGCGGTAAGTAGTTTGTCTTTATATGATATTTACATATTGAAAGCCGTATTAGTTATGTGTATATATAATTTGTACAAATTTATATTGTCATTTGTAAGGGCCTTACCAAGACAACTCATGGGCGTGTGGTTATTATGTCATGAAAACCATGTTATCCATTGTCACAATGAGGATTACCTCTGGATGGGATTTGGTAATAAAATATTTCATAACTTGTTATTTGATCTTTTTGATACCTTACACTATTTGTAGTTAGTTAATTACATATGTTTTGAATTGAACTTGTAGTTATTTGATGGTCGTGGCACAAACTCATACAATCATGAAGAAATTGTCGAGATTCGGAAAACATGGGCACGTTTTTTTGTGACTAAGATTGAAGAGCAAAATCTAAACCTAGAACCACCAAGACGCCGACCAAGAAAAGCAACACAACAAAAATGAGAAGGTTTGAAGAGAAGAAAAAAAGGGATAACAGAATTGTGTAACTAATAATTCGTAGCATTGAGGAGTTGTCTGAATGTTAATTAGAGGATAATTGAAGTTTTGTTTTTTTTGACGATAGAGTATAATTGAAGTTGTAACAATTATTTTGTTGAGTGAATTAGGACAACTACCAGAACAAAGTTATCAGGTCAGAGACATCATAAGATTCATTACCACTCCCAAGAATAATGTAGGATGTGTTTTCTTCTTGTGTGAGTTTTGGAGTTCATGATGATTGTTGCATGACTGGATTTGTATGCAGTGGTTTGTTGTATGTATTGGCAGTTCTGTTGGCAGTTCTGGAAATGGAAGTTTCAAAAATCTAGTATTAAAAAAAATTGATACATCTATGGCGCCGGTTTTCCTTAAAACCACGGTTAAAAAAGATATATGGCGCCGGTTTTCCTTAAAACCGCGGTTAAAGGGGACATATGGCGCCGGTTTTCTGAAAACCGCGGTTAAAAAAGATATATGGCGCCGGTTTTCCTTAAAACCGCGGTTAAAGGGGACATATGGCGCCGGTTTTCTGAAAACCGCGGTTAAAGGTAACATACGGCGCCGGTTTTCAGAAAACCGCGGTTAAATGTCACATACGGCGCCGGTTTTCCTAAAAAACCGCGATTAAAACTTTTTTTCCAAAATTTTTTGTCCCATTACTGTAGGATCTAGCGCCGGTTTTATTTTAAACCGCGGTTAAAACTTTTTTTTTTCCAAAATTTTGTGTCCTTTACATTATGATTTAACCCCGGTTTTATTAAAAACCGCTATTAAAACTTACTTTTAACCGCGGTTTATAAACCGGCGTTAAATATTTACACTTACAACGTCGGAAGAAAAGACGCCGGATTGAAAACCGACGTTAAAAGTCCAAAAAAACCGTGATTAAAGGTGGTTTTTGCACTAGTGTGTTGATGAAGATGTTGTTGTTGTTGTTGAAGCTGAAGATGAAGGTGTGAAGATGAAGATGAAGGTGTGAAGAATCGGCGTGAAGAAGAAGAAGCTTGCTTGCTGCAGATTTGTTTGATTTTTTTTTTGATAATGATTTGTTTGATTTTCTAATTTGTTTGTAATTTATTTAATTTATTAAAGTTTATAATTAATGATTTCTAAAAAAGTGATTTGTAATTAATTTTCTGATTTTCTCAGATCTTGCATCTTTATTTTATTTATTAAATTAAACTTTATAATTAAAATAATAAAAAAAATTAAAATAATGAAAAAAATGACGTATAACTGTCACCTCAGCGTTTGACTGTCACATCACTTAATTTTGACCCAAATTAGAAATAGGGACCCAATTTCAGAAATATTAAAAATTAGGGGACTAAAATTGTGGATTTAAAAATAGAGGGACTAAAATTACGGATTAGTAAAAATAGGGGGACCAAAACTGCAGTAAAGCCAAAAAAAAAAAATATACGTTAAATCCAGTAAAAGAAAAAGTATACATTCTTCTTTATGAGTCCGGATCTTCTCCAGTGGAGAAAAAAACTGGAGAGGCCAGTAGCTTCAATCCGCGTCGTACACGTGGCATCACTTAAAATCAACGGATGAGATTTTAAGTTATATTTTTTTTAAACTAAATCAAAAACTGAATCGTCTCTCCCAAGTTTCTCCTCGCGGGTTATCAACAGAGAACTCAAAATGTTGGACTGAGCCGCGCTGCCACTTCGTGCATCATCACTCCACGTCGCTGCGCCGCCCCTCTACCCCATTGAACCATCGCCGCAACGCTCTGAGAAATTGCAGAATACGCCGCTGTCGCCGTTAACCATCGTCGTGACGCTCTGAGAGTAAGCAGAAATGCATAACCCATACCTGCTTCTTCAACCCATATTTGCTTCTTCAAAACTCCAATGCCATGTATATATGTATTGATGCTGATGCTAGTGTTAAATAAGCAACATTTTTCAGTAAAAAAGTGATTGAAGTATAGATTGTGCAGGAAAATTTTGCTGCATAAATTTTTCTGCATAAAGACTAACTAGAGTTGAAATTTGTCTACACGATTTGGCATCCCATTTGTTTGTGCATATGCTAAACAATCCTGCACATGTAGAACATGGCCTTCAAATTATTTTGCTTTTTCTAGAGCATGATCTGTTGACCATGAAAATGATGATAGTTGCTTGGTTTTAATTTAAATCGCAGCACCAAATAACAAAGAGTTAAAGCAATCTGTGTTAGTGTTAAACTGTGAGAATAGTAGTTGTCGAGATCGACTTGTCGAGATCGTCGAGATCAAGTCGAGTGAGAATAGTACTTGTCGAGATCGACTTGTCGAGATCAAGTCGATCTGAGTTAGTGTTAAACTGGTGTCGAGTTATACTTCTGGTGTCGAGTTGTGTTCATCAGTGAGGCCAGAGAAAGAAAAACCAAAAGGGTGATTAACAGAGCCAATCCAATAACACCCAGCATTTCCAACAAGATCACAACAAAGCAATGGGGTGCATAAAACCACAAGGATATTAGTATTTTAAAAACACTCCATTTGGTTCAGCAACTAAAATTCCCATTGCAGAAGCCTGAAACACATGTTGAGTTCTGACTCGAGACAATTTCTACACCCCATTTTCTGCATCAACTAGACACCAAACGAATTAAAACAAAAAGAACACGAACCAGACACCAACCCAATTTCTGCACCCCATTTTCCAATCAACCAGATACCAATTTCTTCACGTAGCAGAGGGCTTTGACTGTGACTCCTCGGTCGCCTTGACTTCGGCGTCAACCACTTGATCGGGTCTGTCGCAGGACGGCACAGCGATAGGGCGTGACGGCGCAGCGACGAGGCGGGACGGCGCGAGAAGGCGCAGCGACGGCGCGGAACGGCGTGGGACGACGCATCGTCGGGGCTGGACGGGGCTCAGTCCAAATTTTCGATTTGGGGGTGATTATGGGAGGAGACGATTCAAGGTTTCTGATTTAAGTTTAAAATAAAATAAAGATGAAATTGAATCTGAGCCGTTGATTTTAAGTAACGCCACGTGGACGGCTACGATGAGCGGGACTGGCCTCTCCATTGCTTTGAGAGACTGGAGAAGATCCGGACTCCTTCTTTATCACTCTGCTGACAAAAAAAAAAGATTACGAATAAAAAAATATATAGACTCGATATCACCAAAAAAGCCTTGTCGATGTAACCGAAAAAAAAAAAAAAAAAAGACGCAGACGCATGGATCTTGCAACTTTTTCCCCCAAACTAAACTTGAAGCAAAAATAGTGGTGATTGTGCAAAAATCCAGGAATCTATCCTGAAGCAATGTCATGAAAACAACTAGAAAAAGACAGGCTTGATCGATAGCCAACGTTGAAGCAACGGGTCCTTCGGTTACTGTCTTTTTCGAAATCAAAACTTAGCCATGTAACAAAAACAAAAAATAAAAAAATAAATCAAAGCTTAGCCGTCCGTTCGTCCAACTTAGTATTAGTATATTCAATTCCTATTTTTTCTGCACGCAATTATATGGTGTTTGAAATATGCAATAGAAAAAGATAGGGTTAAATATGTTTTTAGTCCTTATAATATTTACGAATTTTATTTTTAGTCCCTATAAAAAATCCTTCGAACTTTAGTCTCCAAAAATTTTTTGATAGCAATTTTGGTTCCACTGTTAAGTTCTCGCTTACCTAGAAAACGGTGCTCCTGCTTGTACTTGTCACATGGACTTTTTAATTGACGTGGCATCCACATGTTTAAAAAATAATATTATTTTATTATTAAACACTTTTAAGTTGAATAAATTCAAATTAATTCCTAACTTAATAATCCCAAATCAATTATCCTAAATCAACTAATTAATCTCTAAATTATACCTATTTCCTAAGTACATTAATTTACATAACCATAATCTCCTTCTCCATAGAGCCTCCAGCCGCCACCCTAATTCATTGAAGAAAGATGGAGCAGACACAAGGATAAGTAAGGGAAGAAGGAGAAAGGGGAAGGGGGAGAGACTGGTTTGAGAGGGATGGGAAGAAATGGGGGAGGAGAGGGGAGGAAGGAGGGGGCCGCAAGGGGCGGCGGAGCTGTGTCGCGTTTGTGCGGCCGTGATGGTCACTGGAGAAGGGAACAGAATGGAGCGAGAGAGAGGGAATCATGGGAGACAAAAAGAGAGGATTCACGAGTGGTGGGGTTGCGCGAATTTGCAGTAGCTTGTTCATCTACTTGTTCTGGAAAACATGTTCGAATGCTTGATGATGATATTCCCCTTACACAATTTGCAGTAGCTTTTGAAGGGGCATCTTGGAAGGATCTAGATTCAATCACTACAATAAAAAGCGCGCGTTACTAACGGCCAATTACCGACGGCCAAAGCCCGTAGCAAAAAAATCGACATTTTCGACGGCTTTCACCGTCGGTAAATGTCAGTCGTCGTACGCTGAAGTTTACCTACGGCTAAATCCATCGGTAAACTCGATTTGATTTTTCGACGGCCGTCATCCGTCGGTAAATTTACAGCATTTTTATATTCGCTTAATACCGACGGGCATAGTCCGTCGGTATTTGAATAATACTGTCGGTACGGCCGAAAGTTTACCGACGGGTAGAGATCGTCGGTAAGGCCGTCGGTAATGTCTGTTACTAACTAGAGAACGACCCTTCTTCCCCATTCTCTGTTTTACTTTCTTCCCTTCTATCCTCTCTCTATTTCGTCTTCTCTCTCCTAGAGCGGTTGCCACCATCACCACGTCTGTTTTCGGCACCACCGCCTGCCTCTGCCACCACCACGTCGGTATATTTCCGGTACCCCATCTATCTCTCTCTCTCAATATTGCTTTTATTTCTCAGTATTTTCATATTTCCACAACTTTTTTTTTCTCCTTCAGATTCGCTGTACCGCCGATTGGGAGCATTTGGGAACAACTGGTTCAACAACAAGAAGAAGAAGCTCGCCCATTGCTGGTTCTCAGTATTGTTTTCTGCTTCTTTTTCATGTTGCCCTTTTGTGTTTGTTTCTAAATTGTGTTTGACCTTGTGTACTTCTATCCTGCTCTATTGTGTGTTTTAGATGAGAAGGTTAAATAGTTTTTGTGAATTCTTGATGATTTGATGAAAATAGTGAAAGGCAAAAAGTTTACTAGGAGTTTATTTGGATTTATTTTCTAACATGAGAAGATGAACTTGCTTATGCAAAGTTAGTTGCTAAATTGGGTTGTTTCCGTTTTCAAACTGTTTGAAGACAGCAAGTTGTCTAAATTTTTATACTCATTTTTGTTGATTGGTGTTTGGTACTTAAATCAGAATGTTCCTCAACAAATTTTTAATGTCATAATAGTACTTGCTATGGTAGCTTGCTAGTTAAAATTTTCTATGTTTTTTCAGTATTTTTTGTCCGAGGCCGCCACACTGCTCCGAGACCGCCACTGGCATCGAAGGACGTGGACGCTCTCTTGTTCTGAGAATTAGGTATGCACTCGAACGAAATATCGGTTGACTCACTGGGTGGAAAATGGTTGTCTGTTGACCCCCACACCGACATATTTATTTGATTTCCTTCATAGTTCTCTCCACAGAGGGAATTTTGAAGCGATGCATTTAGTAAAGTGATTAATGCATTTTGTTTCAGTATTTTTTGTGAAGAAGATTATTATGCTTCCTATCACTAATTTCCCCCCTTATGTGAGCTTGTTACATATGTTATGCCTTATCAAGTAGCATACTGTTAGGGTGCACATAACATTGCCTATGATATACAAACTGATATTCTATGATCGATATCGTGATTTCATGAGCAAATATTAGGAGAGTACCTTTTCTGCTTTTCTTACTTTGTGTGATAGACTCATGTAGTGATGTGTGCTTATTTGTGTATGCTGCCTCTGCTTTGTATATTTGTCCATGTGTAACCCTATGCTGACTGGCATCTCAGGTTGTACAACTTGATTCATTTACATATCCACTCACATCTTATATGCTTTGTTGCTTGGAGAATTAACTCCGTAAGGTATTTCTTATAACAAATCCACTGTATCGGAAAGGAAAGTTTCTAGGCTGTAATGTGAAAGCCTTCACATTCATTGTTGTTATATCTATATTGAATAAGATTGCTTTCGATTAAAACCGCAGAGATGTCTTGGGCATGGGTGTTTTTCCAAACAGGAAGGATAAAATCAAGTGTGGTGAATAAAAAATGTTGACGGGCTCCTAGAGATGAGTGGGTGCTAGGAACTAAAAAAGTTGGTTTACCTTTTGAGTATCATCACTGAAAAGAGAGATTATCTGTAATACATTTGAGCATTATTACTTGAGATTATGCTTTATGCTACATCCTTGGAATTTAGGGTTTCATCTATTTCAGATGTTGTGTTATATTTTTTTATTTTGATTTCAGATCCTGTATTTTGAGTTTTCTGGAGGCATGCATGATTTTTGATTTGTTGTTTGGTTTCTGGAGTCATGGATTGTTGTTTTCAATTTATAACCCTATGTTTGAAATTTATAAGGTATACTGGGTTTCTGATTTTCGTTCAAGTCTATATCCTTTACTAAAAGGCCTCTGCACTTACGAATAATAATTAAACTATTGAGGTATATTATGTTTTTTGTTGTAATTCAATTAAATTTCAATTTTGTTGCTCATGACTGACCATTGTTGACAATAGACAATGTCTTTAGATGAAAGCCGTGGTCGAGGTACTCGCATGGCTTCCAGGAGGCCGACGACGACTGCAAGGGAGTATCAAAATAGCTTTGTGAGGATTGAGGATCGCGAGGCTCGTCATCGTGATCCTTATAGCGATGAGGATCGTAAATTGATGAACCAGCATGGTGATCCTCGTATGCCTTCCAGGAGGCCAATGATGACTGCAAGGGAGTATCGAAATATGTTTGTGAGGATTGAGTCATCGCGATGAGGATCGTGATTTGATGAACCAGTATGGTGATCCCAGGAGGCCTGTAGCTGCCAGTGATGTTCATCAAGGGACGAACATCGTTCAGATCCCCAGCGATGACGATGAGATCTTGGAGTATACTCCATCCACACCGGAGTATTCTTCAATCGTAGAGGATTACACTCCATCGACTCCTTCGGAGGATTCTACAGCCCGATTTTGTCCTGGGGACCCCTCAAGGAGCCACCACTAGCCTTGCTTTTATATTATGCATGTTATTTATTAACGCATTTGATTGTTTTGATATTTTAATTGGATAAATGTATCAGGAGAATATATTGATGTATTTTTCATTGCTTTTTATGAATATCTTGACTATTTAGATAGATAAATGTGATTATGGTATATGATGTATGTTTTTATATTTGAGCTTCTCTATTTAATTTGTGTGTTAAGCCTTAGTTTCCCGTTTGAGATTCAATACAGAAATATGCCTTGATGACTATATATTAGTGGAAGGAGAATGACGACAAAGAAATATGCCCTAAATGTATGAAATCACGATACAGAAATATGCCCTAATAACTGTATATTATTTATTACGTTTCTTTTTTTTTAATTTGTTTTTTTAGTTTACGTTATCACATTTTTAAATATGGGAATAAATTAATAATTAAAACTAATCGATATTAAATATGGGAATAAATTAAATTACTAGTAATAGTTAACCAAATTAATAAATAAATATTTTTTAATATGGGAATAAATTATTTTCAATAAATAAATAAATAAATAAATAAAATTAATATTTAATAATTTAATAAATTAAATTAATATAGATAATTAAATTAATTAATTTAAAAATTAAATAAATAGATCAATTAATTAAATTAAATATAAAAATTAATCAATTAATATAACTAATTTTTTTAAAAATAAATTCAGCTTTACCGACGACATAGGCCGTCGGAATAGACCCGTCGAATGTACCGTCGGATCTTGACCGACGGTTTAACCCGTCGGTATTACGGGTAATACCGACGGCAAAAAAAAGCTCGTCGGTACGCAATTGCGATGCCAGTTTTACCGACAGACTTATGGCTGTCGGTCCATCGGTACACATTCTTTACCGACGGCTTTTGGGAGTTACCGACGGCTTTTGGCCGTCAACTTAACAGCAAAGACCAAAATTGCTAACGAAAAATTTTCGGTGGACTAATGTTCGAAGACTTTTTTGTAGGGACTAAAAACAAAATTTACGAATTTTATAGGGACTAAAAATATATTTAACTCAAAAAATATAAAACTTAGATCAAATAGATCAAGTTCGTGACGTTTGTCACGTTCCTCTCACCAAATGGAATGAAAATTGCTTTGACAGTGGAGTGGTCATAGACTGGAGATAGTGGGATCGATAGAAAGAGAACATTTTTAATTCATTTAATGAAAATTGGTTTGATAGTGAGGTGATCATAGAAGGGATATTTTAATGAGGAAAACATGGCCAAAATATGGAACATCATATCGTCATCCCCTTACCCTCATTTTTTTTATAAAAATGATATTTATTACTCCTTGTGTTCTATCTGTTTAGTTGTTTTAGTTTTTTTATTTTTATTTCAAGTATTTTAGAAATTCAAGATCTAATTAAGTCTTTTTTTCAACTATACCCTTAATATAATTAATAATATTTGATTTTCCTGTAGTTATTAAAAAGAACATTTATACTTTTTAGTAGTATTTGTATTGAAAATTATAATGGTCATGACAAAATTAAAAGACTAGATGAGAGTACTTTAGTCTAAAATTATGTCAATTAAATGTTTTTAAGTTATGTGTTGTATCTTTAAACACCCAAAGTAAGATGGGAGGGAGTATTTGATTCTAGAGTCAATTTGGTTATTAACATTTGCATGGGATGAGTCACGTGGCATCAACGTGTCCAGTGACGTGAGTGCCAACTAGAAAGTTAACGTGTCACATTAGTACTTCTAACTCTGTCAACTAAACTTGGTTAACGTTTTGCAATTCCAAAAATCAATTTGGAATTATGATAATGAGGAGGGTTAGATTGATATGATCAAACAATTTTCGAGACAAAATTAGATATTTACTCTTGATTTTAAGAATGTCAAATACAAAAAAACAAAAGGTCAAATGCAAGTTTAGGCTTTTTTTGTCAAGTGCAATATAAATTGTAAGGAAGAAAGGTAAGCCGAGAGAAGAGCAAGGGAAGGTAGGGAGATGTCTAATTAGATATCTTGTTTGGTTGGAAGAGTAAAGAAAATTCACTCTCTTTTTATTTTTATTTAGTTCACTGGAGGAGAGGAGGAAATATATTGTAACAGAGAGAAAGAAAAAAATTTAATTTTTACACTCTTATAACTTTTTGATTTTTATGTTATATAAAGGCTTAAATACCATTTTAGTCCTTTAACTTATTTTTGAGGTTCAATTTAGTCCTTTAACTATTTTTTGGGGCCAAATAAGTCCTTTAAGTTTTTAATTAGGTCAAATAGGTCTTTTTCGGCCTTTAAGTTTTAAGTTGGGCCAAATAGGTCATTTAAGTTTTTAAGTTGGGTCAAATAGGTCATTTAAGTTTTTAAGTAGGACCAAATGAGTCATTGCTATGTAGGACCTATTTGACCTAACTTAAAAATTTAAAGGACTTATTTGGCCCAACATAAAAACTTAAAGGACCTATTTGGCCCAACTTAAAACTTAAAGGCCAAAAAAGACCTATTTGGTCTAACTTAAAAACTTAAAGGACTTATTTGGCCTAAAAAATAGTTAAAGGACCAAGTTGAACATGAAAAAGAAGTTAAAGGACTAAAATGGTATTTAAGCCTTATATAAAATATTTTAGCCAATGGATTTATATTTTATAAATCATTTTCTCTCTTCTTCAAATCTCTAATATCAGAGGGGAGTCAAAAATTGAGTCTGAGATTTTGTTCCACTCACCTCTTTTAAAAATTGAACCATGCATGTAAGATTTAAAATAATTCCTTCTTTTCTGGCTCCTCTTCTTTCCTCCATCTCTCCATATCAAAATACTCTTTTAAGACAATTTCAGACAAAATTAAGAATAAACGAAAATTTTCATATATGAGATGAAGTAAATAACTAAATACATGTTTTACATAATTCTTGAGTTTGAGATCGAAGAGAAAAAAATAATTATTATATATTTTTTGTAAATCACTTTAATTAAGGTCTTTATCTCTTTACTGACACCCCAATGAATTCCCACAAGCTTCAGTTCTTTAGACAGACTATAAGACTAATATCTGGTTCGATGGATGGAGTAAAAGAGAACTAACCCTTAGTTACTCAGCCTTCCAATTTGTTCACAGATTCAAAACAAATTCTCCTCAACAGAGGTCGAGGCAACAGGATTGCTTGCCATCTCAATCAACCCAACGGTAAATCCTGTCGGAAAACATTCAATAATAATTATCCAATTAATTACTACCTCTGTTCCTTATTACTACCTCCGGAATGAATTATAAGCACGTGGAGCTAAATTTGGTTCATTGAATAACCAATGTATTTAGTCTATATTATAGACCAAATATATTGGTTATTTAATGAACCAAATTTTGCTCCACGTGCTTATAATTCATTCCAGAGGGAGTATAAGAAGAAAAAACAAAAAATACAAAGACCAATAAACCTATTTAATGTCATATAATTGAAATGCCATTTCAAATATACCCCTCACATTATACCCACCATGTCATTAATTCATAGAAATAAAGTAGTCTATGAATATGTAAAGTCAAAACACAAGGGTATAAAAGAAACTTTTATAATAAATACATCTAAAAATTAGTTAATTTTTCTTATAATTGGACCAAAAGAAACTCCAAAAATTTTAACACCAAATCCGTAATTAAGCTTTTAAGATAAGTTGGTTTTACGAAAGCCCGTCAATGCCCTCTTCCACCTCAAACATTTTGTCCGCAATGTATTTCAAATCCGCCATCTTTGACTAATCAAGTCCAACCCTTAAAATTTTCCCCGAAAACTTGTTCGTCACCACCAATTATTATTGATCCAATAAAAAAAGACACCACCAACTAACCTCACAGAACTCCAATTCACCTACCCAGCACATGGTAGTACACAGGCAACACCACCCAGAACCTTATATAATAATAATCTCTATCTCTATCTCTTCACTGCTCAGAAACTACACATCCCCTTTGTGTTGATTTCTATCAAAATCATCTTCAATCATGGGTGTCGTTACTCAGGAATACGCTACCCCTGCTGCTGTTCCCCCCTCTAGGCTCTTCAAAGCCATGTCATTAGATTTTCATAACCTCTTCCCAAAGCTTGTGGAAATCATCCAGAGTATTGAGTTCACTGAAGGCAGTGGTGGTGCTGGAACCATCAAGAAGCTCACCACAATTGAAGGTCAGTAAATTCTAGCTTCTAAACCCATGATATATATAGAATAAATGATTTGACTCTTTATTAGAGTAAAAATTGACGAGTTATAGTAGTCAAAATTCATCAATTAAATTTGCAATTGAATATCAAACAATTGATTTTTCAATAGGTGACTATTACTCATTTATTTCTTTAAAGTAATTTTTTTACTATTAAATGGAACAATAGGGGATCAGAGAGCTAGTGCTAAAACATATGTAAGTACAGTAAAAGTGTGTGTTCGAACCCGCAACGTTTCACTTTTTCCTACTCTTTCCATATGTATTAGACAAAAAAAATGGAATAATAGAGGGCGGCCCAATGCACATGGCTCCATCTAGCTGGGCTCAAACAGGTGGGGCCTAGAGAAAATAGATGTACACAATCTTATCTCAGCAAGCGGAGAGTGTGTTTATGTGATTTGATCGATATAACAAAATTTATAATCTATGGTATGAATCAATTTAATTTGATGGGTGCAGGTGGACAAACCAAGTATGTGCTGCACAGAGTGGATGAAATTGATGAGGCTAACTTTGTGTACAACTTCAGCATAATTGGGGGAACTGGCTTGGCTGACACATTGGAGAAGGTGTCATTCAAGAGCAAATTGGTGGAAGGTCCAAATGGAGGATCCATTAGGCAGGTACATGTAGATTATTTTACTAAAGGCGATTATCAGCTCAGTGAGGAGGAGCTGAAGGCTGGTCAAGCCAAGGTTGAAGGGCTTGTAAAGCTTGTTGAAGGCTACCTTTTGGCAAATCCTGATTACTGAACGTCTTTAATTAGGACTAACAAGAAATTGGCTATGGTGCAAATTAATAATAGCAATAATCAAGAATCTGCTGCAGGGTGAGGCCTGAGGCTTTCTTCCACAAGATCTTTTAATATCTTTGTTAAGGCTTTGAGCGAGTAAATCATAAATATTTGTTTCTTATGATTATGTATTTTGGTATTTGCTGGAAATTGATGTGTTGTCGCTTGCCCGATTGGGTATAAGATAAAATACGGACACTTCCCTTTTTAACTTAATTGACTCAAGAGAAAGTTTGGCAGATTTTGAGTGAATAAAATCTGCCACTAGTAGTAATCTGTTAAGTCAAAAACTGAACTCCCGAACTCAGACAACATATTCTGCAAACTTCTTCAACATTTTTTCAGTAAGCAAGCATTTTATTAATAAATCTAGCTTTAGCATCACAGTGATATCTTCCTCACCATCTAGGAAGGGTTGTGAACAATGACGACTCTATCATTTGCTCAAAGCGAGATATAAAAACCAGTACAAAATACAATCCATACAACCAGCACCCCTGTCAAGAGGAATAATCCTCTCATACACCTTTTACTGACTTCAACAGATAACTACTCCCCTATACTGCATACATACATCTTAAACTACTTCCTCCTTACGAAAAAAAAACCCTTAAAAAAGAAACAAGCAACTCTTTCTCTTCCCAATATTGTTATGCAAAGAATCCTGCAACCAAAGAACAATGCAACACAGCAGCAAAACAGAAAGATTCAAAACAGAGAAATAACAAGAAACTAAACAAAGCAAACAATCATATGAGATTAAGAGAAGAAGAATTGAACACTAGATATAACGTGGTTCAGCCTTCAGATTGAAGACCTACATCCACGGGAAGGAAGCAACAATTCACTATTGAGAGGAATACAAGATTGAATCGGTACAATAGAGGATTATCCTTGGTCTCTATAATCTACCACTGTTGAGCCACAACTTCTAGATTTCCCAAGCCTTGCAATCACTCTATTTTCACACACACACCCGATCACTCAATCTCTCTAATCTTCTTTTTTGTGTAGAGAGTTTACATTGATCCTTGCCTCACCTATATATACTACCCATAGGAATAACCTATCATATATAGCAACTGAAAACCAAGGCTAACTGATCCTAACTACCACTAACAGAATGTAACTAACTCCCACAGCTATGGCCAGTAACCGATTTACCATAATTAGATATAACTGAATAACTGAATTAACAGCTAGTTGATTAGCTTGTATAAGATTTGAGACACATGATCAACAATCTCCACCTTGTCTCCAAATCAGATATATCCCTCAGTGAATGTGCTCCCTTGCTAATAATTACTCTTCACGGAATCCTATCAAGTCCAAGCAGTGTTTAAACTTGGACTGTGATAAGGACTTGGTAAAAGCATCAGCAGGATTGTGTTCTGTAGCAATCTTTTCAACTGATACTTCTTTGGAGTCCACAACATCTCGGATGAAATGAAGCTTTACATCTATATGCTTTGATTTGTCATGATACACTTGGTGTTTAGAAAGGTGAATAGCACTTTGACTATCACAAAATACTGAAATGAAGTCTTGTTTAATTCCAAGTTCACCAATCAAACCTTTAATCCACATAGCTTCCTTGACTCCCTCTGCGAGAGCTATAAATTCTGCTTGTGTTGTTGAAAGGGCCACAACCGATTGAAGAACAGATCTCCAACTTACTGCAGTGCCATAGACAGTAAACACATAGCCAGATAATGATTTTCTTGTGTCAACATTTCCAGCATAATCTGAATCTACAAACCCTTTTACAGCTTCTACATTCTGAGTCTTCCTTTTGAACCTTAGACCAGAAGATAGAGAACCATTAAGGTACCTTAGAATCCATTTTAATGCTGACCAATGAAGAGGACCAAGGTCAGCCATGAACCTGCTCACAACATTTACAGCATAGGCCAAGTCAGGCCTGCTGCAAATCATCCCATACATTATACTTCCAACACCAGTAGCATAAGGAATAGAGGTCATTTTTTCCTCTCTTCATCTGTTTAAGGAGCATCCTTCGAAGACAGCTTGTAGTGCTGTCCCAAAGGTGTAGTCACAGCTTTTGCCTCATGCATTCTCAATCTAGTAACCATTTTTTTCAAGTATCCTTGTTGTGATAGGAAGAGTTCTCCTTTCAGCCTGTTTCTGTTTATGTCCATACCAAGAATTCTTTTAGCTTCCCTAAGTTCTTTCATCTCAAATTCAGTGCTTAATTCTGCCTTAAGCCTTCTGATTTCCTCCTTTCTTGAGCTTGCTAGAAGAATGTCATCTACATATAATAGAAGATAGATTAGAGCTTCTCCATTTTCCTTTAGAATGTAGACACAGCTATCATGGTTGCATCTTTGAAAACCCAACCTTATCATGAACTCATCAAAAATTTTATACCATTGCCTAGGACTTTGCTTTAGACCATATAAGGATTTCTTAAGTAAACAAACCTTATTTATGCCTTTAGCAAAGCCTTCGGGTTGTGACATATAAATGGTTTCTTCCAAGTCTCCATGAAGGAATGTTGTTTTAACATCTAATTGTTCCAATTCTAGATCCAATTGGGTGACAATAGATAGGAGTATTCTAATGGAGCAATGCTTGACAACATGGGAAAAGATTTCATTGAAATCAATACCTTTAAGTTAGGAGAATCCCTTGGCAACAAGCCTTGCCTTGAATCTGGTTTCTCTCCAGACCCTCTTTTCTTTTGAAGATCCACTTGGATCCTATGACCCTTTGATTCTTTGGAAGATCAACAAGAACCCAGGTGCTATTTTTGTGAAGAGAATGCATCTCTTCTGTCATGGCAGCCATCCATTCTTCACTATCCTTACTGTCAAGAGCTTACTGAAAACTACTTAGTTCTTCTGCCTGTAATTCTTCTCCAATGTTCAGTACATAGTAGATAAGGTTAGCTTAACCATACCTCCTTGGTTGAACTATGGTCCTTCTTTCCTTATCTCTTGCAAGATTATAGTTCCTCAAGTCTGTTTCCTCTTGACGTTCTGCTGAGTTTTAGTTTGTTGTGTAGAATTATCAACTTCCTTTGCAAGCAGCTCCACCTCAACTTGAGTACTCTCACTCAGTTCTATCAGCTAGTTGCAAATGTTCCTTGTCCATCATAGCCATTCTAAGTTCATCAAAGACCACAGCCCTACTTATTATGCATTTGGGCTCTCCTGGTTCAATTCTCCATAGCTCGTATCCTTTCACTCTGTTGTGTAAAATAATAACACAATTGTGCAAGTATACACAATCGCAACAAGTAGTAAAGATTAAATCAAGATCGTTCCCACGAGGATTGATTAATTGAATTCACAAGTCTTTCCATTAGTAAATGAGTTAGTGAGTAAGTAATAAAAACAGAAAATAAACATCAAGTTTTTGTGATTTTAATGAGTGAATAAGGCAATTAATCAAGTGATTTGAGAATAAAATGGATAAAAGCGATTAGGATTCAGTTCATTCATATTTCCACTAGGTTGGTTTTGATGCCATAAGTCTGCCATATGGCACTGGGCTAGGCACTAATGTGTGTGCCTTTGACACTTTCACCAGTGGTTAAGTAAAGGTTCCACCCTTATGTCTAAGCCCCTTTATGTTCCCCGCTTGTCTAATTAATATGGCGAAGAACACCCTATAAGTCAGTTGCCTATGTCTAGTTTAATCTAACTCAATTAAAGTGTCCTCTAATTGATAATCCTTATAGTGCCTCATGAATTGAGATGTCACCACCTGACATTTTTAACATACATGCACCTAACCTAAGTTGATCAGGCTCAGGTTAAGCATATTAAAAATAAATGCGCATGAGACACAGATGCATAGGCAAGGACTTATAGACATTAACCAACCAAGTTTTAATACAAAGTCACTTCATCCTAACCTAAGAAAATTAGCTCATAATGAGCCTAAAAACAAAACAACATAAAGCTGGTGCATAAACAAAGTTCATGGCACTAGAGTAAAGTATAGAGACTATTACGTATATGAATGAAACAGGAAAAGCAGTTGAATCTACTTGTGAGCTAAAACCACTTCTAATCGGCAATGCCTTCTTGTCTACGCTTCAAATACACTGAGCAAGTAACTTCTCTCCATGAACAAGGTTAATAGCTTGAATCAATGGTGTTTTGGAAGAAGGAAAGCGAAGATCTGTTTGCTTCTATTTTCGGGGGAGATAAACGCGCTCACTAGCGAGAAAGAATGTATCGAGAACCGGCCTCCTTTTCATTAGGTCATTATCCTTTTTATACTCTGCTCCTCAAAATGGTGACCACTTACTAATCCCCAAAAAGATACTTCACTTTTAAGCTGAAAAGTGAGAGCCTTTTGTCTTGTATTATTGGTGAGAGAAAAGTGCATTAGGACAAGGAGGGGACCACACTAAGCATGAGCTGCGAAGACACAAAAGACAGAGTCCTTTGTTTAGCTTCATTGAATGATCACTGCACGCTTTGCTTCAAAATCGGAGTCGCTAGCAACACAAGGTGGCATGGCACTGAACTTAACTTGAGCAATTCTCATAAAAATCGCACAATGTGACAAAAACATCAAAATGCTCACAAAAGCACCAAAGTGCTTTAAGCTGACTCAAATCGTGGAAACCACATTATTTACATAAATCTAATAATTAAAGGACCTAAATTACTCTTAAACTCACATGATTCATAGTTATAAAGGCTTAAATAACTCTTATTTCTAAGAGTTATCACACCCCCAAAACTTGAACCATTGCTTGTCCTCAAGTAATGACACTTAAACAACGTAAAGCAGAAGAATTATCCAACTGCGTGACTTTGAACATGAAACTTTTTTATTTTTATTTTTATTGGGTGGTTTTCACAAGGCTTCACTTTCAGGACAAACTTCGAGAAACAAACAATCCCACTTGTACTTCATGCATCATTGACATGGTCACCAATTTTAAGTGTGTGTGTGCAACCCTTAACTCGATCGAAACTAGTATAACCCTCAAGCTTACTTAATCTCCCCCAGAAGAATCTCCTAAGTGCATTTCCTCCTAATCAAACAAAGAGAATGGGCTTTTAACTTAGGATTGAGGGCTTTACTACATACAAGGATATGCATACAATTTAACTAGCATAGTGGTCGTACATTTTTTCTTTCTCTTTTCAATTTTCATCTTTTGCCTTTTCTATGTTTGCCTCTTTGTCTTTTGGCCAGCTTGAATAACAACAATTGTAATGAAGGATTACTCAAACAAAGAGGCTTTTTTTTTTATATTTTGGCTTTCTAGTACTCTTGTGTCTTGCCCTTTTCTTTTGAATATTCACATGGATTACCCCCAAACTTATATCTTTGCCCATTCCACTCCATTTTTCAAATTTGGAAACAAAGCTTAGACTAAACTAGGGTTTGACTCACCTTGCTCTCAAGTCACCTATGATTCCTTCTTAAACTAAGGGGTAAGTGTTAGAAATTAACTTGACAGTCATAGCTAATCGAACAAGGTTCCATAAACACCAGCAATCATTCCTCATTAAGTCACCCCATGTGTTAACCAAAATTTTTTTTTTTTAATACAAGAAAAGATCACTCGCAATTGTGACTAACATATCCTCCCCCAACACAATTCATTGCGGTGTCCTCACGCAATTACATTATGTTAGAGAAAGAGGTGACTCAAAGCAGTACTAACAAAGCAACTTTGAAACAACGCAATTCAAGAAACCTACTAAACTATTTACTACAGCAAGCATTATTGGTAAGAGATTAAGGTTAGGGCATCCACTGTTTGAAGCGTGAGCTCCTTCTTTTGGGTGTCCTCATCTGGATTAGAGATTGGCTCCTCCTCCTCCTCATCACCATGATGGTGATGACCCTGCTGGCAGCTCTCTTTCTCCTTCTTGTTTGCTTCCACCCCGGCAGGAGTGTCTTCTTTGATGTCGGCGGGGAGGTGGTGGTTGCCGGCGCTTCGCCGGCATTGGTGCGAGAATGCTTGCGCTTCTTCTTGGGGAGCTTGACATTCTTCAGGCTCGCTTTCCTTTTACGGGCCCTCTTCTTCGGTGGTGCTTCCTTTGGTGGCGAGGCTCACTCTTGGTATAGTCTCCTTATTGTCTCCTAAGATCCAATCAGAAACACAGGAGGAGCATTACGATTTCTTGGGGAAGTTAAAATTGAAAAGCCTTTTTCTGCCATAGGTTATTGCTTTCGTGGGCAAACTTCGATAAGCTTGTTGCTTCTTCAATAGTGGCTCACCATCTCGGCTGACTCCTCTCTTCCTCATCATTTTGTGCGGCCAGCTTGGCGGGGCGGGGGCACGGATATGGCATTCAAGGCTTTGGAGCAGGCCAAGTGCTATCCTTTGTTTAGAATGGGCACCCCTTCAAGCTTGCGGGGGCGTTGATCAAGCATGGGAAAAATAGACTCCCCCCGGTCCTCCTTGCACAGAAACAATCTCTCATGAATCGACCTTCCAACATCCACTAATTTCCCCTCCGGAATGTGATCACGATGCAAAATCCTCTCCTTGTCAATGGTTTGATGGTGAGTGGTGGGGAGCAAGCTAGTACCCATTAAATTGTACCAAAGGCAGCTGCGAGGGATTAGGGTATTTCTCCTTATCCTGTAGTCGTCCCTACCTTTTCTCCCATTTGGTGCCTTCCCTTTGTTAGGCGGTGCATTATTTCGTCATCTTCTCTATTCTTGCCTTAATCCTCTTTTCAAAGGCATCACCTTTCTCAGCGAGCAAGGTACTCATTGATTCCTGAGGAGAAGGGGACAATGACTCCTACGATGTTGGAGTAGTTTGCTTGAGTTGACCATCTTCACGAGGGGTATTCGGCGTAGAACTCTCTCCCACAATTGTGATGGGGCTCTTGGGGTGAGAGCAAAAGTTTGCCATTGATCTTCTCAATCAACTCGTTTATGTCGGGAGAGGCCATTTGCGATTGAATCCCTCTCCGAGGATGCGGCCTTTTTTCCATGCAGTCCTCATCTTTTGCTTGCCCCCTCATCATGGAATCTACTCTGCGGTGCGGTTGGCACTCGTAACTTTTCCTCTTGTGCTCCATGCTTGGTCCTCGTGGCTAGCGATGGTTCTTCAGCTCGGCCGGCTTGACCAATGATTTCTGGACAAAAAGGGAAAACTAGGGTTCTGATTTGAAGATTTGGGGAGATTTGGAAAGCGAAGGAGAATGTGAGGGTGAGTATAATGGATGGGGTTAGGGTTAACAAGATGGCTTTTACGCTAGGTAGAAGGGAAGAGCAGTGGGAATGGTGAGAGGTGTTTGTAGGTTGGGAAGATGGGGTCGTGGTGGATTGTGGCTCTGCAAAGGTAAGTGTTTGGGAAATGGGGTGAGTTTTATGAGCTGCCAGAGACTTAATGAAGGAGGAGGCTGATTTTCTAATTGAGTGCAAGATTATGAGGATGCAAGGTGGCATCGCCGTTGGTTCATGTGGAAAAAATGCCTGGCCAGTGCCGGTTCATTTAATGCCCATAAGGGTGCTTTTGCCTTTCTTGCCTGCTTGTATCCTTCCTTTCCTTCTAAAAATTCAACCCTTGAAGTGGTGCCCCCCGTGGTGCCATGGCATCAAGTGTGCAGCATTCAGAACTACAAACCACTCACCCCTCTGCACTGCACTTCCAGCACCAAAATTCAATTTATTCCTGCAAAACAAAATAAAACTAAGTTAAAAATAAATCTGGGCTGCCTCGATGGCGCTTGGTTTATGAAAGTCCTCGGCCAGACTTATTTTCCGCCGGATATCCTTGCAGTTCGTGGTGACCCTTGTTCTTTCAACGTCACCGTCACGCTTTACTCTGCGGCCATTAACGCCAAAGGTTGCACCCGTGGCCTCATCCAATAAGTCCAACTTTGCCCGTATGGATGTAACTTAACTAGGCTTGAATGGACCAGGACCACCTTGATTTGAGCTTCCCAGGGAATAATTTCAATCTTGAATTGAGCAATGACGCAGAGATCCTTCTTTCCAATTCCCTGGGTTGAATTCTTTTATCATGCGAGCTTTAGTTTTGGCTTTATGCAGTTCGGCATTCTCATAGGCAAAGAAGCCTGTCTCTTCTAGTTCATGAAGTTGCGGCCGCTTTTTCCAAAGCCTCTCCAAGTCAAAATTCAGCTTCTTTGGGCCCGAAAGCTTTGTGTTGCAACTCAATAGGCAAGTGGCAAGCCTTACCAAACACCAATCTATAGGAGATGTCCACTAATGGTGTCTTGTATCTTGATGATAGCAGCCCAGGCGTCGTCAAGATGCAAGGACCAATCTTTCCTAGAAGGATTGTGACGCTTCTCGAAATCCTTTTAATTTCCCCGTTGGAGAGCTCGACTTGGCCTTGTTTGTGGATGATATCACATTAGCTATCTTGTGCTTCACCCCATATTGTGAAGCTTTTCTATTAGTTTGTTACAAAAATGGGTGCCCTCATCGCGATAATGGCTCGAGGGACACAAACCTTGTGAAGATATTCTTATGCAAAAACTTGCTCCCGCCTTGGCATCATTGGTAAGCGAGCTACGCTAAATCCACTTGAACCACATAATCCCTGACCACTAGGATGTACAGTTATGAAAGGAAGGAGGAAAAGGGCCCATAAAATCCATGCCCCATACATCAAAGAGTTCGATTTCAAGAATCTTTGTTGAAGGCATTTCTTGTTTGTGAAATATTTCCTACCCTTTGGCATCTATCACAATGTTTAACAAATTCATGAGAATCTTTAAATAAAGAGGGCGAAATAACACCTTGCGAGACTTTGTTCTTTGTGCAGCTCCTCCTAAGTGTCCTCCACAAGGTGCAGGTGACATGATGTTGCGGGGATGTCGCCAACTTCTTCATTTACACTTCTTCTAAACAAGCTGATCCACACCCTTCTTATATAAAGCCGGTTCATCCCAATAATATTGTTTCACTTCTTTGGAGAAATCTTCTCTTTTGTTGGTAATCCATCTCCTTTGGAAGGATTTTGCACACCGAAAGTTCACTATGCCGACATAGGTGCCAGTAAGGGCATCGACCTTGGCACTTTGTGACTACCGTGCCAGCTTGCTCATCGTGAAAATTTTCTTTAATTTCACCTCCCTGTTGTTCAACCTTTGTCATTTTCAATTACGGACAAGTGGCTACTTGATTCTCCACTCCTTTTTATCTCCCGATTTCTAAGTCAAACTCTTGCAATAACAACACCCATCTTATCAATCTTGGTTTTGCATCTTTCTTGGCAATCAAATACTTGATTCTTTGAGTGGTCGATGTACACCACCACCTTTGTGCCAACAGGTAGGATCGAACTTGTCAAGCGAATACCACCGCAGCGGTTCTTTCTCGATGGTGGTATAATTCAACCGAGCATCCACCAATGTCTTGCTTGCATAGTAAATTGAATGAAACACCTTGTTATGTCTTTGACCCAGAACTCCTATGGCAAAATCACTTGCATCGCATCAACTCAAATAGCTTATCGATGCACAGGGCAACAATGATAGGTCTTTGTGATTAAGGCTTTCTTGATGTTTGAAAGGCTAGCGACCTGTATTTCATCAAAAATCAAATATAGTTTCATCTTTGAAGGAGTTGGCAAGGGGCTTTGAGATTTTGAGAAATCCTTGATGAATCTTCTATAGAAACCAAGATGCCCCAAAAACTTCTTACCCCTTCACACTAGTTGGTGGAGGTAATTTCTCAATGACCTCGATCTTTGCCTGTCACTTGATTCCTTTCTTAGAGACTTTGTGACCTAGAACAATACCCTCTTTGCACCATGAAGTGGCACTTCTCGATTCGATACAGATTAGTCTCTCACACTGGACAAAGACACTTGTTCTAAATTATCCAAGCAAACTTGAAATGTTTCTCCAAAAGCAGAAAAGTCATCCATGAAGATTTCCATGGATTTCTCAATAAAATCTGAGAATATTGCCATCATGCACCTTTGAAATGTTCTTTGGTGCATTACCTGACAAATGGCATCCTTCTAAAAGCAAAGGTGCCATAAGGGCATGAAGTAGTCTTGTCTTGATCCTCAGGTGCTATGGCAATCTGATTAGCTGAATACCCGTCGAAGCAATTAAAACTCGCTTCCCCGCGACTTGTCAATCATCACGGTCAATGAAGGCGGCGTGGAAATGATCCTTCCTTGTTGCCTTGTTGAAGCTTCTGTAATCCATACAAATTCTCCAACGATCCACGATTCGGTGGGAATTAATTCATTCTTATCATTAGCTATGATCAACTCCCCCTTTCTTGAACGCGCGCCTTTGGACTAACTTGAAGCTATGCGAGATCGGGTAAATGATTCGACATCCGGCCATTTAATGATTTCCTTCTTTACTACCTCCTTCATCAGGGTTAAGCCTTCGTTTGTGCTTAATCTGCTTGGCATTCTCCTCCAAAAGATTGCATCGTACGAGAATAGGACTTATACCTTTTATGTCGACCATCTGCCATCCTATAGCCTTCTTATGTTTCTTGACCACGATGGCAATTCCTTTTCTGCAACAAACTCAAATCGAAGCAACAATATGGGGAAGAAGGTTGTTCTCACCCAAATAAGCATACTTCAAGTGTGGAGAGTAGCACTTTCAGGTTCCAGTCGAGGCTTTTCAACGAGATGGAATATTGGATTTGGAGCTTTTATCATGAGTTCGATGAATCATATTTTTCACGAGCCATAATTGATTTACGAAGCCTTCCTGTTTGTGTTTTTATCTGCGCTATTTCATGTCGAGGACATTGATTCTCTGTTTCAAAGACATTCTTGTCCTCGCGAGTTGATGTTGAACCCAACGAATCAATGGTTCTAACATGAAGGAGCATTCCTCCACATTTTTCTGCAGGATACCCGAGAGCGTGGGACATTAAATTTGATTTCTTGATCATTGACTCTCGTAGTGAGTTCACCTTTTGCACATCAATCAGTGTTTTCCCTGTGGCAAGGAATGGTCTACCTAAAATAATAGGTACCTCGGCATCGACTTCAAAATCAAGGATAATAAAGTGTTGGAAATACCAATTTATCAACTTTGACAAGCACATCTTGATCTTCCGCCACGGATAAGCTAGAGTTACGTCCGCCACCGCGAGTCGAGTTGTAGGCTGGCCTTACCAATTCCAAAGCTGTTGGAAGATGGACTTAGGCATTAAATTAATGCTTTGGCCCCTAAAGTCACATAGAGCTCTCCCACAATAAGTGTCACCAATAGTCTGAGGGATGGTAAAGCGACCGGAGATCTTTTTAACTTTGGGAGATCTTACTTTGCATCGGCCTCCCGGAGTCCTAACGTCTCAAATTCTCCCGACCTCCTTTTCTTGGTTAGAACATCCTTCATGAACTTTGTGTAATTTGGCATCTGTTGCAAGGCATCGACTAATGGAATGTTGATGTGCGGCATTCGATACCTCAATAAACTTGTCACAAACCGCTTGTCTTGATGGGCTTTTTAAGTCTCACGAGGGAATGGTGGAGGTGGAAATTGAGGAACTAATCTATTGCCTTGCGATTCTTGGTGTAACTTTCTCGGCGAGTGCAGTGCAGAGTGGTGCCGGGCGGCACTGCACTGCCGCTGTAGTTTTGGCGCCAGGTTCAACTTCTTTTTCTTTTTAGGCGGTCAGTTAGTGGTAACATCAGTCTAGAAGGACTGGTAATTCGGTACCACTCCTCAAGTATATGGCTTTATTTGCTCTCTCCCTGGCTTGGCGGCTCGATCAAATGTGGTGGTGAACCACTTGGTCTTTGGTTCAGTTGTTGCCATCTGCCAGTGATTCTCCAAGTTTTTAATTCTTTGCACCACTGACTTTGATGCGGGCTTTTGTTTCATTCATGAAGGCCTTCGAAGATAGCCTCCATTGAGTTGTCAAATGGGCAAAGACTTTAGGCTTGGTTAGGCGGGGAAACCGAGAGGATGGGTAGGCTTTGAGACAGAAGAGTCTTTGCCGGGTTATTGTTACTCCACGAAAAATTTGGGTGATTCTTCCACCCAGGGGTTGTCAGAGTGTTGGAGTAAGGATTATTGTTTTTGTTGAAATTCCCTGCGTAATTGTGAGACAGGGGTTGTAGGGCATTCCTCGTATAGATGACCTCCTCCCACAATACACACAGAGAAATAGCTTTAGCACGCACTGCCAGTATTCTGCGAAATTCACAGTCTTTGTGTTCGGTTACCACATTCGGACGCTTTCAACATGTTTGCGATTCAAGACCACCTGCAGATAAATTGTCATTTCACTCACTTCATGGACTCAAAGAACCTTCTTTGCCTTTCGACCTAACTTGAAGAGGCCATTGGTAGCTTGACGGCAATGGTCTCAATTTTCTCATATGCATCATTGTAGGCGTCGAAGAGGCACCACCAGAAAAGCATCAAGCATGTCTCTTTGTTCTTCCCAGAACCATTATAAAATGTTTCCATTTGAATGCAAATAGGTATGCCATGGTGAGGACACTTCTGAGCGACTCTTTTAAATCTCTCCCAAAGCTTAACAGGGTGATTCCTCTTCATTTTGCCTGAAAGATGTAATTTCGTTCCTCATCCTAGCATTCTTGATTGGAGGAAATACTTGGTTAAGAATTTTCTCGCCATACCATTCAATTGATAGAGTTGGGTTCAAGGAATTTAACCAAGCCTTGGCTCTATCCTTCAAGGAGTATGGGAATAGCTGAGTGCGAAGGCATCATCACGTAACTCCAGGGAATTTTGAAGTTCTTTGCACTTGAGAATTGTTTCGGTGCAAGTGAGGGTCTTCGAGGTGTGCCACCAAATTGTCCCACGTTGCAGCATTTGGAACATCATAGGCTTAAATTCAAAATGATTTGCGGTAATGTCCAGGCCTTACTATGCCGTGTGCATGGTGCGAGGATCAAAAGCAGCATAGTCCCTCATTGGCTTTGTCCCCTATCATTGGCTAAGCCTATGATATCGACATGCAAAGACCAAGGCTTGAGTCTTGTTGTGAACACTTTCTTTGAACACTTGCTTTCGTCTTTACGGGGAATTGTTTAGCCGCAGTATGAGACCGATTCTTGCGCCATATTTGCGTGACACCTAATCTGACAATGCTTGTCTCTCCTTAACAACCTGACACGAAGTTACGATCTCGGGATCAATGATACGGTGCCGAGTGTACTGCGCATGTGCGAGAGTTGAGCACTAACGGTGACCTGACACCCGAAAGAATTAGAATATCTCAACTAACAAACCTACTAAATTCAAAACTTTGTAAATTTAATCAATTCAATCCCGACAGCGCCAAAAACTTGTTGTGTAAAATAATAACACAATTGTGCAAGTATACACAATGTCGCAACAAGTAGTAAAGATTAAATCAAGATCGTTCCCACGAGGATTGATTAATTGAATTCACAAGTCTTTCCATTAGTAAATGAGGTAGTGAGGGAGTAATAAAACAAGAAAATAAACATCAAGTTTTGTGATTTTAATGAGTGAATAAGACAAATTAATCAAGTGATTTGAGAATAAAATGGATAAAAGCGGTTAAGGATTCAGTTCATTCATATTTCCACTAGGTTGGTTTCCATAAGTCAGTGCCATATGGCACCTGAGCGCAGGGCACTAATGTGTGTGCCTTTCAGCACTTTCACCAGGGTTAGGTAAAGGGTTCCTTATGTCTAAGCCCCGTTATGTTCCCCCTTGTCTAATTAATGTGGCCAAGAACACCCTATAAGTCAGATTGCCTATGTCTAGTTTAATCTAACTCAATTAAAGTGTCCTCTAATTGATAATCCTTATAGTGCCTCATGAATTCAGTATGTCACCACCTTTCAAGACCTAACATACATGCACCTAACCTAAGTTGATCGGCTCAAGTTAAGCATATTAAAAATAAATGCGCATGAGACACGCAGATGCATAGGCAAGGACTTATAGACATTAACCAACCAAGTTTTAATACAAAGTCACTTCATCCTAACCTAAGAAAAATTAGCTCATAATGAGCCTAAAAACAAAACAACATAATGGTGCACCGCAAAGCAAAGTTAAGGCACTAGGTAAATATAGAGACTATTACAGATATGAATGAAACAGAAAAGCGAGTTGAATCTACGGCCTTGTGAGCTCAAAAAACCACTCTCTAATCAGCCAATGCCTTCTTGTCTCGCCTTCAATCTGCACTGGCAGTAACCTGCTCTCCATGAACAAGGTTAATAGCTTGAATCGATGGTGTTTTGGAAGAAGGAAAGGTGAGATCACGGCTTCTTCTATTTTCGTGGGGAGATAGACGCCTTAGCAGAAAGAATGTATCAGAACCACCTCCTTTTCATTAGGTCATTATCCTTTTTATACTCTCTCCTCAAAATGGTGACCAACTACTAATCCCTAAAAAGATACTTCCTTTTAAGCCCAGTGAGAGCCTTTTGTCTTGTATTGAAATTTGAGAGAAAAGTGCATTAGGACAAGGAGGGGACCACACTAAGCAGGCTTTGCGGCGAAGCTACAAAGAGCCAGTCCTTTGTTTAGCTTCACTTGAATGATCTGCAGCTTTGCAAAATCCAGAAATGCTAGACACTGTCTTAGTGGCATGGCACGGAACTGTATCGAGCAATTCTCATAAAAATCTGCACAATGTGACAAAAACATCAAAATGCTCACAAAAGCACCAAAGTGCTTTAAACAGCTCCAAATCAGGGAAACCACATTATTTACATAAATCTAATAATTAAAGGACCTAAATTACTCTTAAACTCACATGATTCATAGTTATAAAGGCATAAATAACTCTTATTTCTAAGAGTTATCACACTCCAATAGGATAACCTATGAAGGCACACCTTATAGCATGAGTTCCCAATTTGTCTTGCTTGACATGAGCAAATGCCAAGTATCCGAACACCCTTAAGAATGAGTAGTCAGCTGGTTTACCATCCCATAATTCCATAGGTGTTTTAAAACCTATAGCTGAAGAAGGGCATCTGTTGATCAGGAATGCTGCAGTGGTGGCAGCTTCCCCCCAAAATGATTTTGGCAATCTAGCACTCAATAACATGCACCTCACTCTTTCAAGTATAGTACGGTTCATCCTCTCTGCCAATCTATTTTGCTGAAGTGTTCAAGGGACAATTTTGTGTCTTTGAATACCTAGTTCCCTGCAAAACTTAGAAAATTGCTCTGAAAGATATTCCAAACCATTGTCAGTTCTCAAAAATTTCAATTTAGTTCCTTTTGAGTGGCTGTTTCTGTATGCCATTTCTTGAACTTCTCAAAAGTATTGCTTTTATTTTGAAGAACATAAAGCCAAACTCTTCTAGAGTAATCATCTATAATGGATAGAAATTAATAGCAACCTCCATGTGTCATAGTCTTAGCAGGCCCCCATAAGTCTGAATGGACATATTCAAAAGGCCTAGAAGTAGTATGTTGACCTACTCCAAAACTAACTCTCTTGGTTTTACCTTGAATGCAGTGATCACAGAATTCAAGTTTGTCAATTTTATCACCATTTAATAAATTTTGCTTAGCCAATCAGTTAGACCCCTTTCACTGATATGTCCTAACCTCATGTGCCAAAGTCTAGTTGTGTTGTGCAAGTCTAGGCTAGCTACTGCAGCCTGTGCAATAACTATGGAGCCTTCTAAAATGTATAGGCCATTCCTTTTAATCCCTTTAGCATATATCATATTGTTATCGGCAATTTTAAGGACACCATGTTCAATGTGAGTGGAGTATCCTAAACTATCAAACATACTAATAGAAATTAGATTTCTTTTTAGTTCAGGGACATACCTCACTTCTGAGAGAAGAGTCTCCTTGCCATTGAACATTTTCAACCGGATTGTGCCTTTACCTTGAACCATGCATTGTTTGTTGTTACCCAGAAGAACAACTCCACCTTCTTTAAGATAGATGGATTCAAAATAATCCCTTCTTGGACACATATGAAAGGTGCAGCCCGAGTCCATTACCCAATCTTTTTCAATTTCTGAGTTTGACACAACTAGAGCATCTGCTGATTCATATCCAGCATATGCTATAGCAGCATCACCAGAATCTTGGGAATGCTTGGAATTGTTGTTCTTCCTCTCGGGGCAGTTCTTCTTAAAGTTCCCAGTTTTATGACAATGGAAGCACTTATACTTACCTTGAGATTTATTCTTGGATTTGGATCTGTGCTTGCTTCCTTTGTTGCCCCTTTGTTCAGGTCTGCCTCTGATGACATTCAGACTTTCAGCATTGTTATCACCTTTGGTTTGTTGCCTCTTCTGGAATTCCTTTGTGAGAATGGAAGTCTGTACCTCTTCCAGGGAGATGGTTTGTTCCCTACCAAACAGAATTGCATCTTTAAAGTGCTCATAGGAACTGGGCAGAGCACTTAACAAGATTAGAGCTTTGTCCTCATCATCCATTTTCACTTCAAGATTCTCAAGATCATCTAAGATCTTGTTGAAATCTGCAATCTGATCAATCATAGACCTTTCTTCAATCATCTTGAAGGAGACCAATTCCTGTTTTAGAAAGATCCTGTTAGTGATAGATTTTGTCATATACAAAGATTCCAGCTTCAACCACAATGCTGCTGCAGTTGGTTCCCGTGCCACTTCTCTGAGAGCTTTGTCTCCAAGACATAGAATAATGGCGCTTTTGGCTTTCTCAATGATATCTTTCTTTTCTTTCTCTGCCATTGTTGCTGGAAGAGATGCTTCTCCTTTCAGAGCTTCACTTAATCCTTGTTGGACCAAGACTGCATATCCTCCATAAACTAAAATCATTTGAGCCATTGAATTTCTCAATATCAAATTTGGTTGTTTCCATGGTTGCTTCCCCACAGACGGCGCCAATAGTTATACAAAGAATCCTGCAACCAAAGAACAATGCAACACAGCAGCAAAACAGAAAGAACCGAAACAGGGAAATAACAAGAAACTAAATAAAGCAAACAATCAAATGAGATTAAGTGAAAAAGAATTGAACACCAGATATAACGTGGTTCAGCCTTCAGATTGAAGACCTACATCCACGGGAAGGAAGCAACAATTCATTATTGAGAGGAATACAAGATTGAATCGGTATAATAGAGGATTATCCTTGGTCTCTATAATCTACCACTGTTGAGCCACAAGGTGTTTGTGTGGGTTTGGCACCATCCATGTTGAATTTCTTTAGTATCTCCCGAATGTAACCATGTTGAGAGAGGAGCAGACCATCTGCAGTGGGAATTAACTTAATTCCAAGGAAGTAATGAGGGAAGCCAAGTAGCTTGAGTGAGAACTTGATGGAGAGTTCTTGCATAAACTTGGTCAGAAACTGCATGGAGCTACCAGTGAGCAATAAATTATCCACATATACTAGAAGATAGGCTTGTACTCCTTCTTTGTCATAGATGAATAAGGAAGGATCAGTGAGGCTGGTTTTAAAGCCGTAAAGTTGAACAAATGACTTGAGAGAATCATGTCAAGCCCTTGGAGCCGAGTCTTCAGCTTCCTCTGTCAATCAAGGCATTATGCAGCCAGCTGCCAAGAATCAATCACTGATTGTATTTGTTTTAATTGAGCTGTGATTTGGGAAGGGAAGCTTATGACTTTTGGCACAATGACAGGAACTACATTCATGAGAGGATGGAGACTTTATTGGGATATGCTGGCTGTCCACAAGATGCTTCATTATTTTGAGAGAAGGATGTCCTAATTTATGATGCCATGTAGTGGTGGATTGAATGCTGGTGGTGAGTACTTGTGGTGAGCTGTGAGGAATGGATGGGATGGGTAGGTGGTAAAGATCTTGCTTAAGAGGTCCTTGCATCAGTGCTTGGCCCGAATTCAAATCCTTTACAACAAAACAATCATGAAAAAAATTCAACTGAGCAATTATTTGATTTGCATAGTTGTGAAATAGAAAGCAAATTAGATTGAATATCAGGCACACACAAAACTTGATTGAGATAAAGGGGTTTTGTTTTGGTAGATATGGTTGTGTGGCCAGTGTGAGTTATGTGCAAACATGAGCCATCACCTGTGGCAACTTTATCAGAACCAAGATATGGGTTTGACAAGGTTAGCTGCTGCAGGTCTTGAGTAATATGATGTGTTGCACCGGAGTCCATGATCCAGCTTGCATTTTGGTGTGCTGGGTGATGAGTAGCAACATTGGCTGTTAGTTTGTTGCCATTTCTCTTAGGGTAACCCTTTATCTTGAAGCAATTGCAAGCAATGTGACCAGGTTTGTCACAATACTGACATATCACCTTGTTCTCCATGTGGTGTGCTTGTGGAGGATGCTTGGAGGTGAAATATGGCCGAGAACTCTGGCCTTTGCTGCGGGACACAGAATTTGCTGTAGCAATAATATGATAAGGTGTTGTTTGTTGAGCACGATGGATGACAGATTCATAATCCATGAGTTTCTCATGGAGTTCAGAAAAGGGGACAACAGTCTCTCTACTATGCATGACAGCTGCAATGTCATGGTACTCATTGCTAAGACCATTGAGAGTGTGGATGACCAGATCAGTCTCATCTAGAGGGTGATCAATGGTTGCTAATTCATCCGCAATGGCCTTGATACCTTGCAGGTATGCTGCCATGGTAAGACTGCCTTTGGTGAAGGTTGAGATCTGTGTTTCAGAGTCATCACACGAACTCTAGATCGGTTAGCATACATGGTATGGAGGGTTTCCCACTTGGAAAATGCAGGGTTGGGTTGAGCAGGGTTGTTGTTGAGGTTCTTGGGTGGGCATGGCTTTGTGCCATCAATATAACCAACCAGGTCATAATCCGTGAGCAAAGCCTGGAATTGGATTCTCCAAGTTGGAAAATTCTAACTATCAAGCTTGATGTGAAGCTGTGAATGAGCATTCAGCGCAAATAGACCCTCAAGACCAGGTACAGCAGACATGGTGAAGGAATGCAGGAAGCAAAAGGATCGGGAAAAAAATGATGTTAAGCTTATAGAGCTCTGAATACCATAAAGGAATTGAGAATTGCTTGTTTATTCACATGGCCAATGTGACCTTATATAGAATACAATACAAATCAGTATGTAATCGAAACATAAATGCTAATTATAAATTAGTAGCTAGGAAAGGCAAGAAATTAAGGCTTATAAACAGATTTGATCAAAGGACCAAATGACAGCTCAAGGGAATCAAATACAATCGGATCAAATCACAGCTCAATTAAAACAAATACAATCAGTGATTGATTCTTGGCAGCTAGCTGCATAATGCCTTGATTGACAGAGGAAGCTGAAGACTCGGCTTGAACTTATCTATTAATGGGAAGATCACTTTTTGGCTTCAAAACAGCATAACATCACATATGTGCAAAGCTACACCTGTATCCAATTTTGAACCAAACAGTACCTCTAAAACATAGAATAAATAAAATGATGCCACACAAGCATTAGAGAAAATATGTATTCACAAAAAAGCCCTATTCACATTCACATTATCCAGCTTCCTTCCATTTGTGACCCTTCCTTAGCTAGTGAATCAGCAGTGTCCTTCTTCATTTTTATGCTCAAACACAACATTTAAATTAAATCATCAAGTTTCTTAGCTTATTACAAAAGAATCTCAAGTTCCATGGACATTCCTCCATTCTTTTCATCCAAGCTAAAACATTTTAGAATCTTATTCAACTATAATCTCCTTTTCTATTACCAACTTTGCTGCAATGATATCTCTAAAGCAAAGACAATGGTTAGAAATTCAGCCTCATTTGAATCTCTAACCCCAATCGAAACTGTAAACTTTGCTTCAATAATACCATATTCATCTATAAGAACACCTCTTTTCCTGCTTCACCTTGTTTACATCTAGAAGATCCGCCTACATTCCACTTTAATTTATTAGGTGGAGGGGAACACCAGATGACAACATGTCTTGGAACTCTGATATGTTTCCATTACATAGTCCAGCTTAGTAACAATTTCCCCTTGGTTAAAAGGATAAAATTTGTCTCACCCTTTTAACCAGAAACCAAGTCTTAATTTAAAAAAGGCCTGTTTGTTTTAGATTTGCCCATCTAAAATTCTGGTGGATTCTTCTGTTTCATAAAAGCATGCCTTGATTAGCTTTAGAAAAAAGTGGAAATAGTTACCTCGGGCCACGTTTTTGTTGTTTCTCCGTGGGAAAAAGCCTAAACAAAAAGGCTATAAGATAGTAGAAAGTATTTCAATCGGTCTTATCTTTCTCAAAAACACTTGATTCTTTTGATACCATAATGACCAAACAACAACAAAGAATAGAAATATCCAGAGTTTTATTTGGAAATCCTCATCAACAGCACTTTCCTAACACTCAAACGATTGTACAAGTGTGTCCATTATTGGAATTTGAATCTTCCAGCATAACATATATTTAGTCCACACTTTCCAAGTAAAATTACAATGTAAGAACAAATGATTAATTGTTTGCTCCTCATTCTCGCAAAAAGAGCAAGATGCTTCATCTGCTTGTATTATATTCAACCTTTTTAGCATACTCCTTGTATCCAATCTTTGTTGTAAAACAAACAATAATAACATTTTAACTTTAGGAGGGGCTACCCCAAGCCCCTAGTTGAGAACACTATTTGTGACTTTCCTTTGTTCCCAAAATGCTTTTGAGAAGAATCTAATTGTGAATTATCTTTTCTTATCAAAGTATGGTCTATCTTATGTATTCTTAGGAAAATTCACCTCTTGCAAAATATTCATTAACTCCTCCAATTGCTCAATTTCCCACTGAAATAAGTGTCTTCTCTAAGAAAAAGTCCACTACCAATGGACTGCATTCCAAAAAGTCCATATTTGCAACTCCCTCCTGTTGACTGGAATGTAACTTAGCGGCTGATCGGCTAACTCCACAATAGTGATTCCCTTTTCTTCAAGCGATTACGCCAAGGAAGGAGCTCTGTTCCTCAGCTATGGGTTCCTTAACTCACTCCAGAAAGGGCTAAGTAAGTGAAGTAATGTAAAAACATAAACGCAAAGGTAAACATAAAGTGCAACTGAGTAAAATTGAGCGAAAATAAGTTGTTTGTATTGATTGATGTCCAAAAACTATGCACAACTTGAGTATTTATAGTAACAACTAAGAACTACCCCTATTTGCCACGTTCAGCTGGCTAACAATGATAATCTTCCTAGTTGACAGTTATTCGACTGAGTAGTGTCTCATTCCACTAACCACGATCCTAAAATCTAGGCGTACTATCTCTTCGTGGCCACGTCCTCAACCAACGTTCTTCTCAGCGTGGATCTTATCCTTGGTTCTCTCGCTCAGCTCCTAGAAACTTGGAGATAACCTTGATTTAAGTTAATTTTGAATTTAAATTAATTCAAAATTATCCTCCACCTCATTTGGCTCATGGAGAAATTTTAAGAACATGACCCAATGAGTGACTTCATGCTAGCCCAATGGGTCCAATATCTTCAATTCAACCCAATAGACCCAAAGCCCATGTCTAGCTCTTAATTTCCTGCTTGCGGCTCCATTAGTTGCAGATTCGGCTAACCTATGGCTAATATCCAATCGACTAGTTTTCTAGCCTCGACTACTATTGGATTCGGCTAATACTTAGGAATATTTTTGGGTGTAAACAATTGCCCCCTACGCTGCCTTTAGCCGTAAAATTTTAGGTTTAGGCTGATGCGGCGTAATGATTGCTATCAAATCGCCACTTTAATCATAAATGCTAAGTTATCCATTTGCAACAACTTTTTAAATAGGCAACGCCTAACTTTATCTCATCTGATTTACTCGCAGCAAACCTTATCAACAACGATAAGCTTTTCCTTTAAATACTCCCTAGCCGAATTACCATATTTCACTTTCTGAAAGCCCTAATTTCATGTAGCTTTACCCCCTTCACTGTGATTTCTCTTTTACTTGCGATCAATATCAAAATGTCTACTGCCTCTGATTCCCAGAACCATTCCTACGAGCACGATGACGAACAATCATCTGGTTCTGTGAGCCTCGAACGTTCACCAAGCCCTCCTGTAGATCTCAATTCCAATTTTCAATCTCCTCTCTTTGAGATTCAGGATTTTGTATCCTTGAATCGTTCTACTTCAAAACTGGAAGAAGAAGCCATCTTTTTTAAGGAATACATGGCCCCTTATCTATATACGTTACCAATCTCTTGTGATTGGTTCACCACCAAATCCAAACTAACTGACCTCTGTTCCTAGCCTCGCTCGACTTAACCCTATGTGGAATGGGTTAATCGGCTGAAGGAGGCCAAATCTGACAAGTGGAGGCAGTGGGGCCTTTATGACATGATTATGCTATCCACGCAGGACATTCGTCTCAACTTGGAGCTTCTTTAAGGCTTCTTTGGCTTTTGGTGTGTCTCCACCAACACCTTCACTTTTCCTTGGGGAATGATTACTCCCACTCTTCTTGATGTTGCGGCTATTGTGGGACTCCCAATCACTGGAGATGCTATTCCATACCTGTATTCTTTTCCTGTCCCAGAGCTAAGATTCAATTTCTCCAAGAGTACTTCTGGTTACTCGAGCTTCCTTGCCCATAATGCCAAGACAAGAGGGGCAGTGACTGATGCTGAACACAATGCTTTTCTCCTCTATTAGTTCAGCAAGTATTTTCTTTGCTCCAGTTCCATTGTTGTGGTGCAAGAGTTATAGCTGTATGTAGCCCTTGCCAACTCGGATAACAATCTCTCTTGGGGAACTCTCTTCCTCTCATACCCCTATCGCTGCCTTTTTACCATTCTAGATCGGATGCAGAGAGGAGAAGACATCAAAAATGTCCAAGGACCTCTTTGGTTCCTTCAACTCTTGATTATGCTTTACTTTCCGGAGTTCATTGATGCACGTTTTAACCCCAGCTCTCTCCCTCGGAATCCAAGAATTTTAGGGACTCAACTTAGGCTCACACGTTGTGAGACTACTTATGCCTTTAATGTGGCTGACAAACTCTTTAATCTCACCCGTATATCGGCTGACTGGCACCCTGTCTTGGAGAAGGGCATTGGACCGTTTTGGATCTTTGCATCAGATGAACCCCTCCTAGTCGAACAACAGGATGAAGTGGAGCTGAACTGGAGTGCAGTCTTCATCGCTCGTGATCTACTCTGTGGCCTCAAGCCCACTTCAAGGAACAACAAATCATCAGCAGAGTTTTATTACCCCAACTGCGTGGCTAGGCAGTTTGGGCTTTTACAGCATGTGCCCTTGCCATATGATTCCAAGGTTGGGAGTCTTGGTCGGCTGGTATTTTCAGCAAACGATGTGATAAAGGTGACTACCACCAACCTCACAAAAATCAAGTCTTTTAAGTGGATTCCTTTTACCCCTGCTTCTGGTGAAACCTCAACTTTTGCAAATTGGTGGCCATCAGTGACTACCAGGTTGTTTCCTGATCGGCTAGAGAGGTATGTCGCCAGATTGGTTATCACTGATAGTGGTGAACCAGCTTGGGAAGAACCTAGGCCAACAGCTCAGCCGAAAAGCACTCCAGCTAAGGCTAGGCCTCAGGTTCCAAAGAGGACTTCCACCAGAACAAAGATTCCAGTGATTCAACCAGGTAAGTATTTCTTGATTTGACTCTTTTATTTCTTCTTGCTTTTCCTCAAGATTATTCCTCACTGTTTCTTGTTTTTGGCAGCAAAAACCACTCCAAAGGTCATTTTAGTGAAGATGGCCCATCACTCCCCCTTCCAAGAAAAGGACCAGGGGTTCTGGCATCACAATAGAGGATCCACATCAGGTTCAAGCTAGGCCCAAAGAAAAGGCTCTATCGGCTGACAAAGGGAAACAGCCAAAGGTAAATATTTATCCAAAATTTACCAAAATTTTCTTTTTAAAACTTCTTTGTCAGCCTTAATCTAATTTCTCTTAATTTTTTAGAAGCCACGTGTGGAGTTGCCTACTCCTTATGAGCAAGAATCTGTTCAAGGCACCAGCTCAAAGGCTCCCCTAATGGTACAACCGATTCTTACTCTCTCTTATGCATTTCTGCTTATTGGTTCTATCGGCTAACCTTTGGTTGATATACACAAGCACCTCCAACTTCTACTGCTTCACCCCAATTTGAAGAACCTACCCATGAAGCTCCCCTTATGCCTTCTCCACCTAGGGCTCCTATGGTGACTATCTCTGAAGAGGAAATGGCAAGATACTTTACCTCGGCTGATCCTCTCCCAATGGTTTCCTCTTCCATTTTCAATCATTTGGAGAGAGTGAATGCAACATTGATGGGAGAGATCCCAACCAGCAGAGAACAGGTTGCAGCCCTTAGAACCTCACTGTTCAAATTGGCCAATTCGGTTGATATCTTTGTGGCTAGCCAAGAGGTGTTCAATGCCCTTGCCCTTCAGCTCAACGACCTAGTTCACCAATATGGACGCTCCAGGGAGGTTCATGACGTGACTTCTCATGACCTCAAAAGGTTAAGGAAACTTCAAGAGAGGAAAGCTCAGTTTCAAACCTCCTTCCAATCCTTGGAAACAGAACGGCAGGAGGCTTTATCTCAACGTAAGGCCATAGACGATCGACTAGCTGTCTTAACAGCTGAGCTAGACCGGATCAAGAAGGAGTGAATATGTTGGCTCCCCAATCGATTGCTTTAACAGAGAAGCTGGATTCCCTTTCTAACCAATGCTTCACATTGTACACCCAATCCTCTTCACTGGATAATGAGATTGTGGTGTTATTTGCTCAGAAAGCAGGGTTGAAGAAAGATTTAAAGACTAGTGGTGATGGTCTGGCAGAGGCCAACAGGACATGGGATTCCTTTAAGCGGCAACTGGAAGAGGCAAAAATAAAAGAAGTCCCTGCAGTAGCTGACACTTCAGCCACCCAACAAGGTGAATCTGTGGACCTAGTTGTCCCTGCAGTGGAAGCCTCGGCTGAGCCTACCCCTGAAGCTGCTGTTGCTTCGGCTACAGAGGATCCTTTTGCATCTCAAGATCCTTCAGCCGAACCAGGCTCAGAGCACACTGGAGAAAATACAAGTGATTTGCCTGTGCAGCAGCTACCTAGCCTCTTTTTCTTTTTATTTTCTAATTTCAAGTATTTTGGGCTAGGTGGTCGGCTTGTGGTCAACAAAGACATTATATTTTTCCTTTTCTAATGCAATTTTCCTCATTGCTCCAATATACTTTGCCATATAGTAGGGTAGTATCTCTTGAGGTATTTTCCATTGATACTTCTATTTAGTTCTTCACCTTGCATGTTAACTAGCCGATAAACACCACCATGATAAGCCTTACTAACAACAAATGGCTCTCCCTAGTTTGGTGACCATTTCCCAAATTTAGGATCTTTAATCCCAATAGGTAATATAGTTTTCCAAACAAGGTCCCCTTCAACAAACATTTTTGGTCTTACATGTTTGTTGTAGGCTCTGGCCATCTTTTGGTTGCTGCATTCAATTCTGTTTAAGGCCATGTGTCGATCTTCATCAACAGAATCTAATTCCATTAACATGGCTTGTTGATACTCATTTAAACTCAGCAGGTTTTGCTTTGCTACTCTTTATGAGGTCACATTTATCTCTAATGGCAACACTACATCTTGACTATATGTTAGCCGATAAGGGGTAAACCCAGTTGCATTGCACTTGGAGTTCCTCACGGCCCACAATACCTCATTCAGTGTTCCATGCCATTTTCTGGACTTGTCTTAAATATTCTTTTTGATTAGATCAATAAGAATTTTGTTAGTAGCCTCTGCTTGCCCATTGGCTTGAGTATAGTAAGGGGAAGAATGAATCAACTTAATCCCAAATTGTTGTGCAAAGGCCACCACCTTTCCCCCAGTGAACATAGTGCCTTGATCCATGGTGATGGTCTCGGGAATACCAAATCTATAAATAATTTGGTATTGTATAAACCTAATCACCTCTTCTTGAGTCACATTCACCATCGGCTGTGCCTCTACCCACTTGGTGAAGTAGTCAGTCGCAACTATGATAAAAGCATGCCTCTTAGAAGAAGGTGGATAAATTTTGCCAATCAAATCCATTGCTCATCCTCTAAATGGCCAAGGCTTTATCACTGGGTGTAGATTTTCGGCTGGAACTCTTTGTATTAGACCATGCAGCTGATAAGCCTCACATCCTTTGGCATATTGATAGCAATCAGCCGTGATGGTAGGCCAATAATACCCATGCCTGTATATTAGCCATTTCATTGTGGGTCCATCCCTATGAGAACCACAGATTCCTTCATGTACTTCCCCCATAACCTTCATGGATTCATCTTTGTTGATACACTTAAGTAATACCCCATTGATGGCCCTCCTATAGAGTTCATCACCTATTTATACATACTTAAGTGCTCTCTGTTTAAGCATGAAGTTAGTACTACTTGAAGGATCTTTAAGGTAGTCGATTAACTCTTGTTTCCAAGAGTCGACCACTCCTACAGGGGCATATTCCTATACTGGGTACTTCTCATGCTTCACTTTAACTATCATGTCTTTGTACCCTGAAGCTTGTTAGGCTAAATCATTAGCCTCCTCATTTTCTTTTCTGGGAATGTAGAATACAATAGCATCAGCAAACAGACGCAACAACCTGTTAGCCATTTCATAGCATTCTTTCAAGTTGGGATTATTACACCTATACTCTACAGTTAGTTGCTTTATGACTAACTGTGAATCTCCCATGACTTGAACATAGTCTGCTTTCATGGTTGCTAGGATCTTAAGTCCCAAAATCAAGGCCTCATACTCTGCCTGATTATTTGAACAACCCAGATCTAGCTGACACATGAATCTCCAACTCTTACCTGTTGGACTATTAATGGTGATGCCAGCACCTACCCCTTTTTGAGTTCTTGACCCATCAAACATCAACACCCAAGGCTTCAAGTTGATGCATGCAATTTGATTGGCTAAAGGATCATTGACTTCAACATAAGGGTGTTGAGCCAAGAAGTCAGTTACCACCTGACCCTTCATTGCTCTTAAAGGGACATAATTTAGTGCAAAAGCATTTAACTTAATGGCCCACTTCATCAGTCGACCCTGTAAGACAGGCCTATTAAGTAAATACCTAACAATATCAATTTTGCACAAAACCAATATTTCTTTAGGCAACAAATAATATTCTAGTTTTGTACAAGCATAGAACAATGATAAACATAATTTCTCAATAGGGGTGTATCTAGTTTCTGCATCATTTAAGGTTCGGCTAAGATAATACACAGCTCTTTCGGTCCCATCACCAGTATCCTGCGCTAGCAGGCAGCCGCTTGACTCTTCTTCTGCAGCTATGTATAATTTGGGAGGTCTTCCTGTTACTAGAGGTGTTAGCACAGGAGGATTGGCCAATGCTTGTTTGATCTTCTCAAATGCTTGTTGTTTCTCTTTTCCCCATGTCATCAGTATCCTTCAGTCTTAACAAAGGGGAAAAAGCCTTCATTTTCCCAGCCGAATTAGCTATGAACCTTCTTAGGAAATTGATCTTGCCAATCAAACTTTAAAGTTCCTTCTTGTTCCTAGGAGGTCTAGCTTCCAAGATGCCTTTCACCTTATTCTTATCTACTTCAATTCCTTGATGGTGGACCAGGAATCCTAAGAAATTGCCAGATGCAACTCCAAAAGCACATTTGGCAGGATTCATTCTCAACCCATGAGCTTGCATCCTCTTTAGAGCTTGTTCTAAGTCTACCAAATGGCTTTCAAAGCCTTCAGATTTGATAACCACATCATCAATGTATACTTCCATGGTCTTGCCAATCAAGTCATGAAAAATGGTATTCATGGCCCTTTGATAGGTAGCTCCTGCATTCTTGAGCCCAAAAGGCATGACTACCCATTCATATATCCCCAAAGCTCCTGGGCACCTGAAGGCTGTCTTATGAGTGTCTTCTTTTGTTAAGAAGATCTGGTTATACCCTGAGTAACCATCCATAAAGGTGAGAATACCATGAGTGGCTGCCGCATCGACTAACATGTCAGCCACAGGCATAGCGTACTCATCCTTTAGTGTTGCCAAATTTAGGTTTCTATAGTCAATGCATACCCTTATCTGGCCATTCTTCTTGATCACACGGACTATATTGGACAGCCACTCAACATACTTAGCCGTCCTTATGAAGCCTGCCTTCAACAGCCTCTCAATCTCAGCTTTGATCTAAGGCATCAATTGGGGATTGAACCTACGAGGAGCCTGCTTGAAAGGCTTGTATCCTTCCTTAATGGGAAACCTGTGTTCCACCAATTCTCTTGCCAAACTAGGCATCTCATAGTAGTTCCAGGCAAAGCAATCTTTGTACTGCTGGATTAGTTCGACTAACTTGCCTCGTTTGTCCTCCTCAAGTAACCCACTCACCTTGATAGTTCTGGGTTCCTCTGGTGTACCCAAGTTGATTTCGATCAAAAGATCCCCTGCCTCAAAAGCAGGTGCATTTTAGTGAAGAAGAGAATCCAATTCCATAGGCCGGCTGCACATGCCTTCTCAGGCTTAACTGTCGCACCTTCGTTTCTGAAGAGCAAGTCCCCTCCTCCATCTTCACTCTCAGTGTCATCTTCTTCCATCATCGCATCTATCACCTTGGACTCGGCCTTAAAGATCTCTAGCCGACCCAATAGGTCTTCGAGCACTTGTGATTCTTTATTCATTAATCACATGTGCATTAGGCCGTGATTCGACCTGAGACCTTAACTTGAATTCTTCATTGGTAAGATTGCATGCCTTCCACATACCTTCCTCATAATCTTCTGGAACAACAATAGGACCTAGATGTGGAGAATAGAACAATGCCTCTAACATCTTTACCTCAGCTGAGAAGGGGTTTTTATCAGCTTCGACTGTCTCCACATTGTCTCCAACCCAAAACATAAGCTTTTGGTGAAGTGTAGAAGGCACATATTGACTGGTGTGGATCCAATCTCTACCCAGGATTACACTATAGGGAGGTTTACCATCAACCACAAAGAAAGCTGACTTGATGGTTCTGGGGCCTACAGTTACTTCGGCTATCAAGACTCCAAGATATGTAGATGGTTCCCCCATGAAGTTTGACATTTTCGTGTTGGTAGGGACTAAGTCCTCAAGACTTTTCTCAAGTTTCCTCATGGTTGCAATGGGCATAACATTCAGAAAAGCCCCACAATCCACAAAGACTCTTCAAAAGATCTTTCCAGTAATGTAAGCCTTGATGTATAGAGGTTTCAGGTGTTTTACCATCTCCTCAGTAGGCTTCTCAAAGACCATCTTGGTAACCTCATCAGCCAATGGATCAGCTAACGTGGCCCATTCTGTTTCTTCAGCAAACACATCACCCTTCAAGCTTCCTAGTTGGGGGTTGTCTGCCCAAAATTCCTCAGGGAACAAACTAATAGCCTCTATATCAGCTAACAGGCCATCAGCTTCTTCATTGAATAAGAGATCCAGCAAGAAATCTTCCATAGCATTTTCTTGTTCCCAATGCATCTCTGGGATCACCGAACCCTCTATGGTAATGGCTTCCTTATCCACATCGACTGAAGCAATTAGGCCCTCAGCTTCAGGAACAGGACCCTGTTCACTGATCGGCTCTATGCTTTTGAGCACTTTATCCTTCTTAGCTTCTCCAGTATCTAGCTTTGGAAAAGCCTTGTCCAGCATGTCACTCACATTCTCCAAGGGAATTTCTCTCTTTTCCCTGTTCTTGACATCAGCTAGCATCTACAGAGTTTGTTTCATTTTTTGAAAAGACCCCATTCTCTGTATTCTTCTCTTTTGGGTTCTTGACAATATTGCTGGTATTGCCTTCTTGTCTTTGGCATACTTGTTCAAGAACCAATGCCCTTCTCGAACATTAGCAAGAGGCTTCAATATTCTCTAGGGCTTTAACTTCTCATCATTTCTTGCCGTTATTTTCAGAGAAGACATGCCTCCTTCCATGGTGAACTCAGTCACCCTTCTCTTGTCTTTGGGAATAGGCTCCTCACCAACTTTGGGCAAAGATAGCCTACCACTATCTCTAATGGTTAGCCGATCTTGCCCCCCAGTTCCTACCATGGGTGCCTTTCCTTTCACCTTGTTAGGCCCCTCTGTTGAAGTTTGGCCATGTTTAACATACTGTTTGACTAACTCCTAGGTGAGTCTCCCTGGCTTAGGTGGTTTCTTCCCTTGCATGTGCTCAATAATCAGCTGAGGGTTTCCCAATCTGTCAAACACAGAAGTCCTGGCAGCCTAAAGTTTTAGCCGATCACTATGAGTTGACTCGGCTAACCCCTTTTTGGGCCTCCAAACTTGCTGAACAGATATCCTCTGCTTGTGGCTTGGCTCTGTACCATCAGGTTTTGAAAATGAGACCATGTTCATTTCCAAAGCAGGGAATGGGTCAGTATCCACTGTCATCTCAGCAATTCCTTTATCTGCAAGTTTGAACCTTCCTTCTTTTATTCCCTTCTGAATGGCCTTCCTGAAAACCATATAATTTACCGTTGCATGATTATAAGAGTTGTGCCACTTGCAGTATTTCTTATCTTTTAACTCATTAGCAGGTGGGATCTTGTGCCCATCCAGTAGCTGAATTTGCTTATCTTTAAGCAGGTAGTCAAAGATTTGATCTACCTTGGAAATATCAAAGGAGTATTCCACCTTGCTATCTCCTAACTTTGACTCTTTCCCTTTGGCAGCTCTAAGGGCAGGGCAAGAGTAGCATTTACCCTTTGCTATCTCAGCGGCCATGATGTCTGCCGTGGAATCGGCGGAATCATCATCAGAGTCTTCAGCTTCTATAAAGGATAATGTTATACCCCAATTTTGTCCACTCATTTTGGCTTGTTTTATCTATTATTTTACTTTTGGGTTGAAATGATAAGATAAATTGTTGTTTGGGCAATTTTTGCCTTTGCTAAGTTTTAGTTTTAAATCCTTTGGGTCTGGCTTGGGCCCAATAGCTGATATACAATCCCAAGGGGCATAAGTCCAAACAAATACAATACAGTCCATTACATGTCCAAAAATTGCAAAAATACAATACAGCCCATTACAAGTCCATTTACAAAATCAGAATGAATACCAAACAAAATTACAAAATCTGTTAGGTAATCAAAAGCAAAAAAAAACAAAAAAAAGCAAAAACAAAAAAAAACAAAACAAAGCAAGCAGGGATGCGCATGGCATCCTACTAGCAACCAACAGCAAGTAATTTGAGGGTAGGTCCAAAATCCTTTCTTCTGGTTCCTTTGCTTTTTTTCCTTTTTTTCTCCAACCAAGCATCTTTGCAGGCACTACTCTGCAACCTCCTGCATTCTTCAGACCTCCCACAACCCTGCAACAAGCAGGCTAATATTGTCCTATTAGAGCCCTTTTCACTCTATAAATACCAAATTGAAATTCACAGACGGGGGAGGAGATTCTGAGATTTTCACCACCAAAACAAAGAATTAGAGACTCCACATTGGGGTCCTAATTCATTTAATTCAAACACAGAAAAGAAAAGGAATTCACGGTTAAGGAAAGTAGAAGCAAGGCAGTGGCAAAAGAACTACAAGGGATTCATACAGTCACAAAAGAATAACCAAAGGTCTTCCTCAGAGTCCCATCCCTTCATAGCTTAGAATCCAGGTTAGTTTTTGTTCTTTTAAAACAAATGATGTGGCTTATTCAGAATTAGATTTTCTTTTTTAGCATAAGAATGGTAGCGATTAAATCAAAAAAAAGGAAACCAAGGCATAACAGAGAAGAAATGGAACAAAATAGGAAAAACAAATTGGAAGAGAAGATTAGAAAGCATAACGGTGATAGTTAGTAGAATAAGAAATAATAAAAAGGGAAATGAGAGAACCTGGTGAAGAAGAAGGTGAAGCCGCTGCTCCACCCGTCGCCACGACCACCTCCGTGCGCGCGACCCTCTTCAGTCGTTCCCGCGAACCACCGCGAGCCACTGCGTCCATGGCCTCGGCCCTCCACTTCACGATCGCCTTCCTTTCTCCCTCTCGCGCTTTTCCCTCTCTTCCCCCACGGTTTCGCTGCGGTCACTCTCTCGCGACCCCCACCCGTTACGCTCAGGGCCGTGCGCGGCCAAGGATGGCGTGCACCGGCCGCCTCTTCTTCATCTCCCTCGTGGCCGTGCCTCTCCTCATCCCTTGCTCGCTTCCCCTCCATTTGGTGCTGCGGCTGCAACAAATTTTTAGGGTTTCAAATGAAACCCGTTTGGCAGCCCCCTCCTCTTTTATCTTTTTGTCCTTTTTTTTATTTTTTTTCTTTGTTTGGCTTCAGCCCATCATTTTTTTTTACGCCCGCTTCCCTTTTTTTTTCCTATTCTGATCCCTTTTTTTTATTCTTTGGGCTTCAGCCCATTGGACACTTAACTCCCCCTCCCTCTTTTTTTTTTTCCTTTTATTTGCCAACCCTGTTTTTTTTGTAGTTAGTCTTATTTTATTAAATATTGGGCTTTAGCCCATTTGTTTTTTTTATTATTTATTTAATAAACATGGACACTTTTTTTTACTAGTCAAACTAAGACAATTTTACTCAACTAAATTTCACATACAAATTTTGAGACCCTATTTTTCTTAAAAATCACATAATAAAATCATGAAAATTAATTTACTAGTAATGATTACTTGAGATTGCTTCCCGTTTAGTCATTGCAAATATCTTAATTTTCTATACAAAAATGGGTTATTAATGAGGACCACTCTTGATTGCTTCTTGTTTGGTCCCCATGAAAACCTATCTTCTTTATAAAAATAAAATCAAGTTATTATTTTTACTAGTAATGATCACTCGAGATTGCTTCCCGTTTGATCATTACGAACACCTTAATTTTCTAAACTAAAAAATGGGTTGATGAGGACCACTCTCGATTGCTTCCTGTTTGGTCTCCACAAAAAACATATTCTTTTTTCCATAAAAAATATACCATTAAAAATCAATCAACATACAACAATTTTTTACCCAAGAACTACGTAGCTTTTGATTTCTCCACTACACCCGGAGATACGTAGGAGCAGGAGCCCATTCCTATCAAGCGCAAAAATAAACAACTTTTATTAAGTCTTCTTTTTTTATCTTTGTTAATTCTTTTTTAATAAAAGGGAAATATATATTTTTAGAAGTTAATATAATTTTGCAAATTAATTAAAGGTAACCTTTCTCGAAAGGATGTCGTAGGGTGCTAATACCTTCCCTATGCATAATTCGACTCCCGAACTCAAATCTGGTCTCAAGGACCATTTTCTTCAAAAAAAGGGTTTTTCCAATATTTCCCATTCGAAATAAATTATTGGTCGCAACTACATTAAACTCGAACAAATCCCTCTGGATTTTTCGGTCGCTACAGATACCAACTGAGGGCCTCTCCCTCTATTGGCTTGCCTCTTTTCTTTCTCCTGGATGAACTGTTCAATGTGTATAGCCCTGGAGACCAACTGGTTCAGATCAGTGCAAGTTTGGCCAACTAGTTTCTCCTTGAGTTAAGGGTGATGCTACTAATGGCCATGGCTGTATATTCTGTCTCAGGGAACTGTACTGAGCATTTTCCAGCTACCTTTCTGAACCTTTCCACAAAATCAGCAGCCGACTCATCTACCTATTGCCTTAGGTTCATAAGATCAGCTGTAGTGACTTCAGGTTGAGGCCAGTAAACCTATCATGGAAGCACCTCTCCATGTTTGCCCATGTTTGTATAGAATTAGGTGGTAAAGAGGAATACCATTTGAATGCTATCCCTGTGAGTGATAAGGGGAACAGCTGCAATTTGTGGTACTCATTCTAGTTCCCTTCACCACACTGAGCAGTAAACCTGCCTACATGCTCCATAGTCGACTTGACATCTTCTCCAAAGAAAGTGGCAAAATCTGGAGTCTTGTATTCCCTAGGCAGAGGCACCAATCTATCTACCCACTCAGGGTATGGCTTCCTGTAGATTGGCCTATCCAAAGGCTTCAGCTGCACACCAAAATAATTCTTGATGGTATCTGCAATGACGGCTAGGTCTAGCAGCTGTGAACCCCCGGCCTCACTTCTCCCAAGTTAGGAGTTGCCTGTGGCTGCTGTCTCCATGTTGGGGGATGTGCCTAGGATATTTGTTTTGGAGGATTGAGGTAACCTGGTTGACCTGGCATTGGAGGTGGGTGAACCCCCCATGGCTGTTCCATGCTTCCTTCACCTGGTACCCTGTACTGAGTTCCACGAACACTTGTGTTAAATGGTGGAGGTGGAATCTGTCCCCATGACTGCTTCATCATTAAACCAGGTGTCCTTGGAGGAGTTGACCCCATTTGAGCTCCTGCAGACACTTCAGGATAGGGTGGGTAGAATGGAAGGCTAGCTGATACAGGTGGATAACTATTCCATGGCTGTTGTCCAGCATAAACTCCAGGTGATCTTATTCCACTCCCTCCTGCACCAAGAGTTTGCCCCCCCAGTGTACTGTGGGTTAGTCGCTTGCATAGTAGTGCCATAGGGTTGCACATATCGCATTACTTATGGCATGCTAATTTGTCCCACTGCATCTGGTGGCCTCCTAGCCATCTGCACTTGTCCAAAATGAAGATTAGCTTGGTTAGTTGTATCATTTACCACTTATTAACCTCCAGTGTTCAAAATGGCAAAAGTACTAGACTGGGAATTAATTGGATTAAAAGGTACTTGTCCTATATTAATTTGAACTCGAGGAGGCCACTGCACGCATAGGTAAATTTGAACTTGCTGTATCCCTGCCAGAGTTGTGCTCTTCTGAACCTGGATTGGTCCTACCGGAGCTTCATTCGGCTGGGTGACAGGTCCTGCCTGGGTAGTGTACCCCACTTGCATTGGAATAGCAGAATTGACAGAGCTTTCGCCTGAATGAGCCTTTTTAGCCTCTATCTCCCTGGCTTATTGCACCTCATTGTGTACCATGGGCTTCACAATATCAGCCAACTGTTGTGACACTTGGTACATGATATCATTGATTCCCAAATTGAGTTGTTGGCGTATAAATGAAGTGAACATCACCCATGGTTGATCATTAGGTTGAGGTTCAGGCTCTGCCTCCACGTGCACTGGCTCTGCCATTGGGGCAGGTACTCCGTGAGAAGGGCTCCCTTCAGTGGGCTTTCTAGGATTGTTCTTTTTTTATGGAGATTGTTCCATACTGCTCAAGCTTTTGGCAGAACGCAAGTGCATACGCCAATGGTAATCCTGACCTGGGGATTCGAATGTGTTGATTCGTTCACCTTTGGTCCCACTGGGCGTGCCAATTTTGTTGACTGAAATGTAACTTAGCCGCTGATCGGCTAACTCCACAACAGTGATTCCCTTTTCTTCAAGCGATTACGCCAAGGAAGGAACTCTGTTCCTCAGCTTTGGGTTCCTTAACTCACTCCAGAAAGGATTAAGTAAGTGAACTAATGTAAAAACGGAAACGCAAAGGTAAACATAAAGTGCAACTGAGTAAAATTGAGCGAAAATAAGTTGTTTGTATTGATTGATGTCCAAAAACTATGTACAACTTGAGTATTTATAGTAACAACAAAGAACTACCCCTATTTACCACGTTCAACTAGCTAACAATGATAATCTTATTAGTTGACAATTATTTGGCTGAGTAGTGCCTCATTCCACTAACCACGATCCTAAAATCTAGGCGCACTATCTCTTGATGGCCACGTTCTTCTCAGCGTGGATCTTATCTTTGGTTCCCTCGCTCAGCTCCTAGAAACTTGAAGATAACCCTGATTTAACTTAATTTTGAATTTAAATTAATTCAAAATTATCCTCCACCTCATTCGGCTCATGGAGCAATTTCAAGAACCTGACCCAATGTGTGACTTCATGCTAGCCCAATGGGTCCAATATCTTCAATTCAACTCAATAGACCCAAGGCCCATGTCTAGCTCTTAATTTCCTACTTGCGGCTCCATTAGCTGCAGATTCGGCTAACCTATGGCTAACATCCAATCGACTAGTTTCCTTGCCTCAGCTACTGTTGGATTCGGCTAATACTTAGGAATATTTTTTGGTGTAAACACCTCCATTTCAAAACATTTGATGTTTAAGGTTGTGACACATCCATTAAGAAATCATTAAATGGTATATACCTAGACCAAAATACTTGTATTTAATCATGTCTGGAAACTATGTAATGTGATCATTCTCATTGATGAGTGGTTAGCTATTGGCTTGGTAACTACAATAGTCTCGTAATAAGCACATAGTATTAAATGGAATCAATGGTATGTTTGGAAAAAATACATTAATTTAGTCTTGGATTTGTAAAACATCAAAAGTTTTTGAACAAAACTAAAATGTTAAAACATCAAATGTTTTGGAATTGATGGAGTATTTTGTCCTTTTTTGCAAGGACAACATAAAAAGTCTTTAGACTGTAATTGTTAAGCTGGTATTTCCTACCCAATTATCTTCCCAAAATCTAAAGTTACTACCACCCCCTACATTCGTCTAACTCCCTTTTTAAATAACCTGCTGAAAGTTTTCACTTCGTGAATTAATAGACATAATTGAATCTCAAACACCTCCTATTCTTTTTCTACTATTTTGCTGTAAAAGAGGTTTATCATATGCTAATTTATGAATCAAATACTCCCTCCGTTTTCATATATAAACAAAAAACACTTTTTTGGTTCATTGAATAACTCGTGTATTTGGTCTATAATATAGACCAAATACATGAGTTATTCAATGAACCAAAAAAGTGATTTTTGTTTATATATGAAAACGGAAAGAATATATTGTTTTCTTCCATAACGAGTCTCTTTCCTTTGAAAACTTTGACCACCATCTAAAGAGTAATGCATCATTTTTTATGACCATATCGTCAATTCCTATACCTCCTAATTTATTTGGTCCTTGAATTATTTCTCGGCTGATTGAAGGCAAATCTTTCCTATTTTTAGATCTAGCCCAGAAAAAATTTCTGTGTATTAATAATCTGCCTCACAACTTTTTTTGGAATCTTAAAAAGACTCATATAGTAGAGGAACATGTTGAGTGTTGATTTTATCAAAACTAGTCTTCCTGCCTTTGACAAAACTAGGGATAGTAATTTACACCTGTAGGTGGGGATCCCTGTGGGGCTTTGTCGGGGCCAGTGGCGAGGAATTTTCCCAGTGGGGGCAGGGGTGGGAAGAAAATTCCCTATAGCCATTTGAGGCGGGGATCACACCCCTGTGATCCGCCCCAATCATATTACATAAATGTCCCTAGAAATACATATATATCTATTACAATTACTAGTCTTTTTAATCTTTTTATATGTCTTTTAAAAACTATAATTAATTCTTTAGTAAATAAAACAAATACATATATCTCACTCATCAGAAAATATCATATTCTTTTGTCAAAAAACAAAAAGAATATCAGATTCACATAATCACATTCCTTCATCCTTCCCTCATTCAAATCGTAACCCTAGTCGCAACCAGCCTTGCTCCCTCGCGTGCGTAGCCGTTCTTCTCCCTCGCGTTGCCAGATCTGCTTCCTCGCCTCGCGTCACCAGTTCTGCTCCCTACCTCTGCATCTGCTTGCGAGGCGCCGCCTCTGTCGCCCCTGTCTCCACCTCTATTGTGGCCCCTGATCGCGGATCTGCTTCCTCTCACTTCTGCTCACGGATCTGCTTCTTCTGCTCGCGATTCTTGCTTCTTCTTGCATCGCCGTCCGTCGTCGCGTTTGTGTTTTTCTATCTTGATTCTTCTTGCCTCTTCTCGCCTCTTCTTGCTTCATCTGTTTTTTTAATTTTTTGTGTTGTTTGGAGAAGAAGAGTAAAGTTGTAGAGGTTTATAAAAAAAAATTACATCTTCCTTAGCCCCGTTTGTTTTCTTCTAAACCCTAGATCTCAAATTTCATCTTCTATTAGTGTCTCTGAAGTCGATCCTGCAGTGAATGCTCAGAACCCTTTAAAACTATTGTTGTTGTTGTTGTTGTTACTGCTGCTTTCTTTTACTGCAATTTTAGTATTTTTTGCATTTTTTTAAATTTTCGGGGCCCCGTGGGTATCCGCGGGGATCCGTGGGGACGGGGATGGGGGAGAAAAACTCCCCATGTCGTGGATCGGGGACGGGGACAGGGAAAGGGGGCGGGGGAGCGGGGAGCACTCCCGATCGCCCGTTGCCATCCCTAAACAAAACCTTAGATTTTCAAGAAGCGAGCTTTTTTTTTTTACTTTCTCAATCAATGAATTCCAAGTGGATACCCTATTAGGATTTGCTCCTTACAGGTATGAAATTGGGCAGTGTGACTTTTGGTTTTGATCTCAATTGTGGCGTGAGGACAATGTTAAAGCCACCTTGTGATGTAATCTTAAAGGACTAGGTGTATTATCTCCCTAAATGGGGGGCTTGTATTTGTTAAGGAGTATGTATTCTGTTTTAGGTATAATTTTCTAGTATATGATAGCGTAGTCTCTCTATAACCCTTCATAAAAGGTGGGTAGAGCTTGCTCATTTTGATACTGTAGTTAGACATTTATCAATAAAATATCAATTATTGAAAAAAAAAAAAGTATGAAGTTGAGAGCTCTACCAAATTACATCCCAACTTTTCAGTCATTTGCTCTCCCCACTTTTTATTCCGTCCCAAGGCAATGAAGCCTGATTTAGATAAATTAATTTAAGTTCCAATAATAATTGAAAACAGTCTAATACCCTTCTAATATTTATCCAGATTTTCCTTTTTGCAAGGCAAAAGACAATGTGTCATCTACGAATTAAAGATATGTCATTTGCACACGTGACGTTAATTAGATGACTTGGCACATATGATTTGGATGTCTATTTATTGGGAAAAACCCAAGTCTCATATAGACTATATGTAAAGAGGCCTAAAAAAAATTTATAAGTAAATGGCATCACTCACCTTACAAGCCAATTTTATAAGGATGAGTTAGGCCTAATCCAAAATCATAATATGATATCAAACTAAAAATATCAGGGACGGATGGAGTAAAAACAAACACTCCATTTACCCAAAAAAAAAAAAAAAACTCCAAAGTTAAAGAACCGTCGTTTCTGCTTAGATTGATGATCATGTAAATTAATCAAACGGACTTCAATTCCATATTTCTCCTTGCGGTCGGATAAGGTAGGAGACAAATTCAACATAGGAAGGAATCTATGAATAATGAATGTGAAAGCAACGAGAAAACGTCAAAGCGATACGCTTAGGTAGCCAATTTTGAAACTTCGCCATCCTTGAGTTTTTTGGTCAAGTCAATCCTCGATATGATTTTCCAATTTTTCTGCCCATCTCTTCATCGGCCACAACTTCAATCTGAGCTAATGAGACATTGAGTTGGAAAATAATATATCAAAACGTCTTCTGAATGCGGTTAATGATCATCGATTGAATTTTAAAGGAATCTGTTTATGCATCTCTAAGAAAAACTGGTGATAATCTTCCACATAATCTGCGTGATTTCAGAAATGAACATAGACGTGTAATTAAATAGCTATGATTTCCTTGTCAATAATTGTGTTTATTTATTTTTTTAGAGGGCCCAATAATTGTGTTCGTTGTCAATACGTGAACACACAATTCAACTATAATTTTATTCTCATTAATTCGTGGGTGACTAGGTCTCAAAGTTCCACGACATAAGGCTTTTGATCCACCAGTCTTCGCTATCGCACCAAAAATATGTTATTTTAAGTGAGTTTAATTTATTTATGAATTTTACTATTACTCATTTGAAATTGCCTCTTGTATTAATTATTATTTTTACAATAATACCCTTATTTAATGAGGTGATTTACTAAGATAAACTCTTTTTTAGAAATATAAATAGCCAATTTTAATTATGAATTCAAGAGTAGTTTGGGAAAATAATATAAATTATAGACAAATTTAATATTTCTAATGAATTTCTTGATGGGAGAGAATTGACTAAAAAACTTTTATATTTTGGGACGATGGAAGTACCTCAATAGGCCACAAATTGATCATTTATTGTAATTACAAATCCCTGGATTAGTGTCGACATAGTCTCATAGGTTGGGGCACTTTTTTCTAATGTAAATTGATCCATCACTCGTTTTTGTGCGTTTCACTTTCACCGTGTCACATTCTTAAACAATGAACTAAACTCTTTAACAACAGGCGTCAGTAAACCAAGCAAAGTACGGTGAGCATTTTTTTAACTTTAGCACATGACATGACTACACCACGTATAAAGTAGTACTAAACCTGTTCTAATCTGTTAGGTTAATATATAAGATAGATATTATTTAAATGCATAAACAAATTAAAGATATATTTTTTAAATCTGTCTACTTTAGTGTTGGACTAATTCGTAGTCTTCTTTTTCGCTACCCTATTAATAAAGATCGTCCAAATGCAATGCAAAGAGGATTAACCCAATGGAATGAATAAATTACATCATGATCGTCACCAACAACATCAGTGAACTTATTCAGCTAAATAAAGTGACATTTACGAGCAAGTGGCTATAAATACTATCCTTCACCATGTCATAAACCGCACCACAAACTAATATACTACCCCATTTTCTTCTCATACTTGCATTAATTAGTTCTCTGTTTTCTCTCGATCATCTCATCAATCATGGGTGTTTTTGCTTACGATGATGAGCACACCTCTACTGTGGCTCCTGCCAAACTCTACAAAGCTCTTGCAAAAGATGCCGACAACATCATCCCAAAGGCCATTGAGGCCATCCAAAGTGTTGAAATCGTTGAAGGAAATGGAGGCCCCGGAACCGTCAAGAAGCTAACCGTTGTTGAAGGTCAGTATTTTTTTTTTTAATAAAAATACTTATGAATTATGATCATACGAGAATTTATGCTATAAATATACTTAAATTTCACATGTTACACATGTCTTTAAAATAATATTATTTGGGATCTCAATATTTAGAACAGTTTGTGAGTTATGTTGGAGAATTTATTAAAATAAAATAAAAATAGTTTTTATGCATATATATGTTATTTTTATAAACTCTTCTAACTAGTTAACAAGTGAAATCAATTATCAACATCAAAATTTAAATAAAATAATCTCAATTATCAATATATCATTGTAGTATGATCAAGAATAAATTATGTAATCTCTCATGTTTTCAACTAAATACGCCAGTAATCAGTTACTTTAAATTAAGGACAAAATTTACGTACAGTTTCTTATGTGCAGTATTCTCCGATTATAATTCAACATATGAATTAACTAGCTAATAGAAGAAGAAAAAAATGGTCATTATAATTCAACACTTCATTTTAGCCCTTGTAAAATTTTGTGCTTGTTTTTTGTCACTACAAAATACATTATTTTGATTTTGGTCCTTCTGACCAAAATTCATAGTAAAATTCGTAGAAAATACTTTATTTTTTCTGCCAAATTTCATGTGAATTTTGATCCGAAGAACTAAAAGCTATTATTTCGATCAAAATTCATAGAAAAATCTGCTAAAAAACACTTCATTTTCTTGTCAATTTTTCTATAAATTTTGGTTAAAATGACCAAAATCAAAATAAAATATTTTTTAGGGACCAAAAACAAATAAAAAAAATTACAAGGACTAAAATCAAAACACTATATTTATAGGGATTAAAAACATATTTAAGCCTTGAATTTAAATAAAAAAATCTTATCCATGTGAAATGTTACAAAATCTATTTTTTTATGCTCAATTTTTTTAAGATCTATTATTTTGAAATCAATTCTTCAGAATCAGCTCTATCACAATCTAAAACAAACGGACTCTAAGTGTTTTTTTCTTTCCTTACATTAAATGACGAGAGTCAATTAACCCAAGCCAAGAGTAATTGTGTATAATTAATACTCTACGTCATATTTGGTTAAATCACACGGTTTAAGGAAAAAAAATAAAGAAAATGATAATTTTACCAAATTAATCTTATTAACTATTTGTGTATTAACTATTGTCATAAATGCAAAGTAGAGTATTGAAGGGTACAATTAATAGAAAACATTTAATATTATATTAAAAATAAAAAATGACAACAATTTTTTTCGTAAATGTCACGTATATCGCGAGAAAAATGGAGTAATTTAAGCAGACTAATTAATTATCTCGTCCTAGCTCTAATTATATATTTGGTGGCAGGTGGCAAAACCAGTTTTGTGCTGCACAAAGTTGATGCAGTCGATGAGGCTAACTTGGGATATGACTACAGCATAGTAGGAGGAACAGGGTTGGATGAAAGTTTGGAGAAAGTTACATTCGAAACGAAGGTGGTGCCTGGCCCTGACGGTGGATCCATCGCGAAGGTATCTGTGAAATACCACACCAAAGGCGATGCTGCGCTATCAGATGCAGTGCGTGAGGAAACAAAGGCCAAGGGAGATGGACTTTTCAAGGCCATTGAGGGTTACGTTTTGGCAAATCCTGATTACTAAATTAAACAGTACTTGGCTTTAATTTTGGTTGCGTCATGCAAATAATAAAGTCTATAATGGTTGTTTGATTTGCATCGCGATGCCTAGCCCTTATATGTGGCTTTGTTGTTTTGTGAGCTAGTGTCGGTTTGAGTTGAGTGTTACTTTGGATGAACTCGGTTGGGTATTTTACATACAAAAATCTATATATGTGTCGGTGTTTGAGGTCTTTGCACCGTCTGTATTTTGCAATAATTAAATAATGCATAAGAATAATTGGTTTCACTTGCTGTCATTCTATTTTGATTTAGGTGCTAATAGATGGGACCCACTAATAGATGGAACCCATGATGCTAAAAAGTCAAAAAAAAAATGATTTTTCTATATAACAAAAGATAAAGATATCGCCACATGATGCAATATAGATAAACAAACTAAGTCTAATTAGTTTTTTTAAATAAATAATAGATAAATGTCGCAAACTACTCAACCGACTATATCCAACTGTGATAAACAGCTATTTAATATGCCAACATGCACATAGGAGTAGTATTTAATGAGATGTCATAAATATATGTTAACATTTTTTTTTTCAATACTCTTTATTAGTATTAGATTAGATAAAATTTATATGAATCCCATTATTTTCAGAATAAATCCCACCATTTCTTTTTTGAAGGAAATCCCACCATTTTTTTTGATAAATCAAATAAAATGCATTAAAAAGTGGATGAGTACAAGCCATGCTCAACCCACAAAGCAGCATCTGCCGACGACCAGGAAATAAATTCCACCATTTAGTAAACTCACATAGATTTTATATCCAATAATATGAAAAACAATAATATGTTAAGTAATGTGTTATTATTATTATTCTATTAATTATCATGGGGTCTGCCAATGATTTAAAATTTAAAAATAGAAATTATTTATTAAAAATTGTAAACTTTAATACATTGATGATATAAATATTATACTCTAATTCATAAAATAATTTTTAAGCTTTATTGACACTTGTTCATATTTACTTTTATGACATTGCAAAATTAATTAATAAGTTGAAATGGAAAAATACCGTTCTACTAAAAGACAAATTGTGATATCTACTTTGTTGTAAAAAATAGCCTCTCTATTACAAAAGTAAAAAAAATTATGATTAGGAATTGTTTCCAAAACGAGCATCCAATTAGGACCATCAGGATCAGTCTGATATATTAGATTTTATTATCTACAGTAAAACCTCTATAAATTGATAACGACCATCAAAATCTGGTTTGCCGGTGTATAATAAAACTTTTATAACTCTCTTTTTTGGTCAGTAAACTTTTATAATTCAGTTTGAAAAAAAAACCCACTTCAAGTAATTGGACTCGTTCTAGGCAGCGTGCTGTTCAGCCATTGTCTCGTTTCCTTGCTGAAATTATAGGCTTCATGGCGTCAGCTCTTCTCCAAAGGTTGAATGCAAAACCGAAAAAACAGAATGAAAGAGAGCATTCCTCGAAATTACTTTTCCAAGTATAGAGATGAACATGACCTAACTATTTAACAATACAACAATTGGAAGAAGTTCGATAGGTGATTTATTAGACAATTGGAAGAAGTTCTATAAGGGGTTTAATGGTCGCACGTTAACGAGTTAAGTGAAATAAGGGGTGAAAGTGTACCTTAACCACATAAATCACGTTTAATTTTCTGGGATATAACCTTTTTTTTTTTTTTTTTTTTGAGGATTCAGGGATACAACTTGTTAAATGTGTGATTAAATTTTGATTACATAAACGAGACAAACTCAAAAGTCCATAACTCCAGTTAGTGGCAAATCTGCACCAAATACCCTCCACAATGGCAAGACAATAAATTTCTGCTTTTGGCTAATTTTCTTTGATGTTCGATCTGTAAACACGCATAGTATGTAAAGCATATTACTAATATTTGTACATCCAATTAGCAGAAATTTCTGAAGACAAAGTGTAGATTAATATTCTTAGGTCTTAAATTCGGGAGTAAAATGGAGCCCCCCTAGGATCTCTCCATTACTCTCTATCGGCATAATTATATCTCAATTGAGACATTGCAGAGCTAACAATTCTTAGGCAGCACCTACTGAAACATTGTCCTTCATAATCTGCAAGAGAAGCGTTGTTTCAGAAAGGCATATACTAACAAGACAAGAGTATTCAAATTCAACAACACAACTATTTTATTTGATGAAGAGTAATGGTTAATTGGTTATCACCAGAAACAGTAATCCCTACATTATTTGAAACATGAGCCAATACATATTTCCTCGGTTTTATTTTATATAAATCAAACATTTATAACTTATTCTCTGCTTACCCATAGGTACCGCTGCAGTGCTATATCGAAGATAGTACGTAATTTTAAAACTTATGATGAAACAGATTAGAACAATCCTGCAAATTCAGTGTTCTATTCACTTCAACTGTTTTTTCAATGTGGACAACTGTGTTCAGCAACAACTTGATAGCATAAATAGCAAACATTCATCAACACTAGGCTAGTTCCCAAAAGTTCAAAAAGATATGACATTTATCGCCAAATATTGAATCGAGTTAAATGAATTTGAGAAAAGAAAAAACTAATCACAAAACTTGCATAATTTACTTTCCAAAACACAACCTGAGATATATATTCCTTGACCTTCTCGCTGATGAGCGCATCTGACGCCCTCTCAGCAAGCTCATAATATATAGTATTGCCTTCGGGACCATTAACTTTGTCCTTCTGTATATACCTACACAGAAAAAGATGAATTATGAATTGCTTCGCCGTTCATCATTTCTTTATGGAAACCATATGTGCCACAGAATGCAACGAATTTTGAAATTTAAATCCACCAAGTTAAACAATTTCACCTTTGCTGAACAAGAAGTTCCAATGCTTGCTTAATGTTTCCAAGGACGGGATGACTTGCTTCATTGTCGCTCAAACCCATCCTCCCCAATTGGCTCCACAGACTTTCTGCAACACTCAACCAAAAGGAGTTCCATTATAATGACAGCACCACAATTCTCAATTACCCTTGAAACTTGTAAAAATCAGAACCTTATTGCATTCATCTAGAGACCTTAAAGTAGCCGTATTTGACTTAAAGGCAGCACCACAATTCTCAATATATTTTCAATGATACCTTCTGGAATTTTGCCACCAGCAAGATGCACAATACTAATTATGACAAAAACGAATCCAGACGTGTATGTGGTATTCTCATCCACAACAAATTTTTCATATACATTAGGAGGAAGTTGACTTATGAGAACATATGATTTTGCATCAACACCTGAAAGATTGCATGTCGTAAGACAATAATTAGAGGAAAATGTCGATGTTATTATGGTAACAAACAAGTAAAACACAGTTGGAAAACTCCAGGGAATGCAGTCAAATCTGAACAAGTAAAAAGAAATGTAGAACAGATTTACTCATTCGCTTTAAATGTATGCACACAACACATTCAAAGATTTTATAAACAAAACAAAACAGTTAAATGAAAACTGAGCATTCTCTAGTCTCAAACCATTGCTAGGTAAAAGTATCTATTATCTATTTAAAAAAAATTAACTACAGTAGTGACACGAGGCGAAAGCGCATTCGCCCGCTCAAAACCGTTTTTCCGCCTTTTTTTCTACTTGGATGTGCCGTGCACCTGTGATTCACGGGTATCTCTCTAGAGAGATACCGTGATTCACGGGTATCTCTCTGACTAGTTACGAAGAAACGACACTTCAAAAGTTTATATGCAGCCATAGAAACCACAAAAGCGTATCAATCACCTACTGATTGAAGAAATTAGACGGAATGGTGATGATAAAGGTAGGAAGGAATATACTGTCAGACAATTCATAGAATATAAAATGGTCAACCAACGGCACATTAATAAAACGTAAAACATACATAAACTGAATAAGAAATTCAGATTGTTCCAATGTTTTTGTGCATATTAGTGTGAGAGAAATGCTCACTTTGTTGGGAGAAGCGTGTCTGGCTTTTGGATGATGGGAGAGACCTTTGAAGCTCTCTCATTTCATAGCCAAAGACGTTCGAAAGCTTGTCCTTAGCCTCATTGATGACAAAGGTAGGAAGGTTACGCTGATGATAGTTCTTTGTAATCAGTTGAGTGAGTTCATCTCTCTTAATTGGGCACCCTGAGTTTTGATGGGTTTTGAAAAGCATGTGGCGGATTACTTCTCCAACAAGCTTATCCTTTTCCTGAATAATCAAATCAAATGCCCTAGTTCCCAAAAAGTTTGTATCTTTTTGAGTAAAACAAAAAGTGAAAATAAAGGAAGAACAAACGCACCTCCACTGAAATTCCGAATTGGGAGAAATCTTCCATGGCATTTGCCATCCTGCAAGCATTATTATGATAAATTGCAAAATTGGTTTTAAAATTGGGAAAGCATGTAGGAAAAAAAAAGAAAGAATGAAGGGGGAAAAGAGAGGGAGAAAACCCAAATACTGTTTGAATAGGATTTAGAGGAAACAGGACGAAGGAATCATAATAAGGGGGGAAGTCGGAACCTTTATTAGTTTTTTTTCTTCAGACTGGACTCTCCTCTCCTCCTCGGTGCGAAACAAATTAGGGCTCCTCAGCGCCTCGTTGCTGATTCTGAAAAACTAACCACAGTGGCGGGAACTACGTCTGTTTGCTTGTCTCTCTAGCTATCTCTCCAACAAGGATAATTTTGGTACTTTGTATGAAGTTTAAATAAATACCATTACAAATTACAAATAGAGGAGGGATCAAATTTAACATTTGAATTGTTATCAAAAAAAAAAACATTTGAATTGAAAAATTTTATTTGTAAATTAAGTCTACAAAATTATATATAATTCTTAAAAAAATAAATTGTATATAATTTAAATAATATTTGATATTTTATTATAGCACTTTATTTTAATTATAATATATTATTTAGAATATTAATAATTATCTACTATTAATTACATTAAAATGCTTCATTTATCTAAAATAATTATAAATAATTTATCTACTACTAAATTTTGTACATATAATCATTATAATAATATAGTGTATCCAGTCAAAAAAATAATATAGTATGATTCACTATTAATGAAATTTGTATTATACACAAAATTATTAAATTTTGTTAATTTTAACACCTGATATTAAATGATCTTGACTACCCACACTCATATATATTACTAGAACATGACCTGTGCGATGCACGGATGTTTAATACACTTGGGTATGATATGTTTGGTTACCTTAAAAATTAATTTAAATTTAGATAAAAATATAAAAGAAAATTATAAAGCCACCTCACAAACTTCTAAGACAATAAATGAAAAAGACTACCAGAGAATGCAGAGCATTTTGTAATATGATCAATTTCTACGACCAATGAAAAATTAGACTATAAGGTCGTGTTAAAGTCATCTTCAAGTACTTCAACTAATCTGTCTTTATAAGATAGGATACCACTTGACCAATAAGTTCGCAAGAATGTTTCTTTTGTTTTATCCATCAATAAACAATTAAAGAACATTTCATATATCCACTTTATGATTTTATTATTTCATTAGTTAATGTTTACCAAATTTGTAATTATATCCAAAATACATCCAAGTCAATTAACATTTAGTAACCTTCAACTTTTTTAGCGAGAAATGATCATTGCGTAAAGTTTTGTAGCATTGTGTTTGTCAGTAGCAAGAACTAAGGTAGTGTCACTGCTCATTCCATGCAAAAAAAATGCCACCTAAAATCAAACTCACTGACATTATAACCTAGAAAACAAAAACAACATAACATCATAAAGCATAAGTCTCATATACAAAACCCCACAACACCCAAAATTTTAAGATATAAAGAAAAAGCCATATGTAATAAAACCCATAAACCAAGAAAGCAAAAACTTTACAAAAATTGTCACCTAACACAAATATATTTAGACTAAGAGGTTGAATAACACATCAACCCTTCTAGAACAAATAAAGAAGGCAGAACACATACCAAGCTATAATTAAAAAAAAGATTGGAATAACACTTACCAAGCTACATATTTACTAAATTAAGATTAAATTAACCTAAAATATAAATATTTTTTTTGAACAATCCCAAAATGTATATTAAAATTTGTTATAAAATTATTATCAATAAATTTATCAATTAGAAAGCACGTATATCATTTATTTTACAAAAAACCAGGTGTATAGTTAAAAATTAAAATTTACAATAAAAAATGAAGCTATGTTTTTTTCTTATTAAACGGAAACGCTTATGCTACCAGATTTTATACACAATCACGATAGAAGAATAGAAAAAATTAATAGCAAGAAAATTTCTAAAGAACAAAGTTAAGCCCCACTTTTGATGCTACCGGTAAATTCAATTTGAAATATGAACTGTTTTTGTTTCCGTTTCAACGGTCCTAAAATCATACAAAAATTGTTATAAAGACTTTCCAAAAAAGTTAAAAAAATATTAGTCACTGTAATTTAAAATAACAGTACAGTAAAAAGAAACAAACATTCGAAAAACTACTTGAATTCAATAATCAAAAAATAAATATTATTCAACTACGCAAAATCACATGTTTCAAACTGAAATGCATATTAAGGCATACCCTTGAAGAAATATTCTGAACGCTTGTGATCATTCCTATGCGAATAATCAAAATTTTGAACTTTAGCATCCCATTTTAAGATCTTCAATATCTATCTACGACATAAGTGATAAACTTTAGGAACTAAAGATTGAGAAGATATGTCCCTTAAGTGCAGCTGAGATGGTAAATGGCTGCGGGGACACATGATATGTTGGGGCGCGGGTTCGAATCCGCGGTACCCCTCTTCTCTACACCCAGTGTGTTGAGTCTCGCCGCTAGGCCACTTTGAATCCCATCATTTAATATTACCTATGTTAATTTAACATTTGACATCTATTTTAATTTTAGATTTTTTTAATTTTTACTTTTTTAATTTTAAAAAATAACTAAATTAAATCAAATAAAAAACAAAAACTAAATAAAAATGAAATTAAAAATCTGAAATTAAAACCTAAAAATAAAATCTAGATTAATAGAAAATGAAATTAAAATTAGAAACTAAAAATGAAAATGAAATCACAAAAATGGATAAAATGTGGTATTCACAAACACTTACTAACAAAAAATGGGAAATATCTTCTTTTATATATATAGATAGTAATAATTTGTTTCCTTCAAAAAAATTAATTCATAAATTAATTGAAATATTTATTACATAAATTAGTTAAAACAATTTAATACATTTTTTTGTGCTGACTAATAATAATATACATTATATATGATAAAAGTAATTAAAAAAAATTGTTTCAAACAATAAAACAAATTCAACTACTAATATATTTTATACTTTACATTTTTATTTTATTGTTTAATTTTAACTTATACTTATTGTTATATTAAACTAAAGTATTTTTTTAAAATTTATAATTTTTTTTTGTTATAGCATATAATATAAACATATATTATGTAAAAAAAAATGTTTTTTATGCAATAAAAAAATATAAATAAGCATTAGCTTTATATAATAATATAAATAAATTAACTTTATCATATAACTTTTTTTTGACACAATTTATCATATAACGTTTTTTTACAATAAATTTATCATATAATTCCCATTATATTTTTTTTCTTTAAAACCATTAATTCATAAATTAATTGAAACACTTATTACATAAATTAGTAAAAACAATTTAATGCAATTAAAACCAATTGAAGTCAATAATTAAAAATAAGCCTATTTCTTTTATTCTAAAACTATTTATTAAATTGTAAGATTACCAGTGAACCCATAAATTGAAAAAGAAAATTTTCAATGTTGCCCCTAGACAACATTCTCTTATATATATATATATAGATTTTTTGAGTTATTATTAAATAACATAAAGTCCCCACACTCATATATATTAGGGGTGGGCATCGGTCGGTCACGGTCGAGTTCGGTCTCAAAATAGTTCATCCGAAGAAAACCAAAGTTAGAAAAAGTGCATCCATTGTCGTCCGTGTTGTGTATCAGATTCAACGGGCGGTGGTTTCATCGGTTGACAGTTCTGGCGGGTGGTTTGTCCGGTTGGAAGCAGTGGCTGGAGAGTGGCGGTGTTGGAGAAAATGAGGATGAAGCTGGGAGCTCAACACCGTGGTGGGGAGGTCGTCGGGAAAAAAAGATTGCAGAGAGAAAAGGGAAGAACGAGAGAGATGAGGGGAGAAAGGTGACTTCTGTGGCTTGGGGGAGAGAACGAGATGTTCGGCGCCTCACCTGCCGGAAAGGCTTCTGCAACACTTTCTTTCCTCTAATGGTGGCCAAGTACAACTAGAAAGCAAATGGGTGTTCTTCTTTTTCCGTTGAACACTTGAACGAGTTCCCATAGTTTTTTGTTTTCTCTTTCATGTGCTTTTTCTCACTCATCATATATTATTAATTGTATTTAGGAGTAAAATAATGGGAGACTATTATTTGATTTGAACGTTGCTTCCCAGTGTGTGCATGTGTCAGGGGCTGCAGACAACTTTGTGATGTGTTGTGCATTGGTGGTGGGACAGTGTGACAGATTTAGCACAGCCCATAAGTTCACGTGTCGGGCGGGTTTGGGTACCGCTGGATTTAATTTTGCGAACCAAACCCGTTCGGTCAAGCCCATTCTTAACTGTTCTCTCTCACCCGGGTACCCGACACCCGACTGAATCTACCCGCAGCAACATTAATTATATCGGATAACTCGGTTTTCGATCGGTTTTTATTTTCTATCCAGCCCTAATATATATTATTTTTTGAGTTATTATTAAACAACGTAAAGTCTTGTTTTTTACAAGGTCACGTTCTGTACCAAAAAAAAATGTCATTTGTCTTACTTTTATATTGACCTAGACAAAACTTATTTGTTGTTCTATGGCGTATAGGTGTTGTTTATACTATTCACTAACTATAACATGTCATGTGAATTAATTTTCTCAGTTAAATTCAAATTTAAAATTTTTCTATTTATACTATTTGATACATAGTCCATGTGATTAATAACAGATCCAGAAAATTTAGGTTGTGGGATAACATTGACAAACACGTATATATATTTCTAATATTAAAAATATAGTTCATTATTTTTTTGATTAAATATAATTTATTATTTTAAAAAATATAAATATCCATCATAGTATCATAATGTGTTAAAGTATAAATATAACATATTCTAATGACATGAATGAACAATTGTATTATATATATATATATATATATATATTAATTGTCGTACACATACTATTATTGTTGTTTGACATAATTTTTTGACAAGAAAAATCTACTACATTTCATTAATAATCAAACTTTCAGTACATGTTTGACATATTGGTAAGACATCTTTTTAAAAATATCAGACCATGGTTCTATCCTCAAGGAAATATACTTTAGTAAATATTTTCTTTTTGTAAATAAGTGCAGTGGGTTGTGTGACAAAAAGAGCTGTGAGCAGAACATAAAGACCTAGATTTAGAGTCAAAAGTTGAGAGATAGAAAGAGAAGAGAGTATACATGTTTCTACTTTTCATGATGGGAAAAAATGATGCAATTTTCAACTCATTTTCTATATATTTTTTTTCTCTTTAGTAGGGTCAATACTTATCTTTTAATGGTAGCAAAAATAAAATATTCAATAATTAATAAAAGAAAAAATAAATTAGTGAGGTCAAGTGCCCACAATTAAGTTAATGTAGATCCGTCCATGCACGTGATGGAACTGCACCTACATTTTGTCTTACTTAAATTTCTTTCATCAATTAACTTTAAATAACATGAGATATTCTTTATTCTAAAAAAATGAGATATTTCTCAAATCATTGTTATATTAATTTTCATTTAATTAAATTAATTATCAAAATTTTTATATTTTAATTTTTTAATTGAATATCTATATTTTACAAAAATATATGTACAATAATTCTACTACTTAATAGCGTGTGTGGATGAACCCTAAATTCTCAACTCTGAAGTCGGAGGGTGCCGATTGCCATTGGGGTGGAAGTCGCATTGAAACCAACAATGCCCAAGCAAATTCACGAGATTAAAGACTTCCTCCTCACAGCCAGGAGGAAGGATGCACGCTCCGTGAAAATCAAGAGGAGCAGAGATGTGGTCAAGTTTAAGGTCTGATGCTCCAAGTACCTCTACACCCTGTGTGTTTTTTATACTGAGAAAGCTGATAAGTTGAAGCAATCACTTCCTCCAGGTTTGAGTGTTCAAGACCTATGATTCTATCCGGTGAAAGGTGAATTGAAGATCAAGTTTTGCTTTGGAGTTGTGCTTTACAAATATATTTTTGTCTTTTTGTTGCGTAGTCGATTATCGACTTATGATTCTCATTATGAATGGTCCAACTCTGTTTTCCTGTCTTAATGTAGTTTCACCATTATTTAAAAAGAAATAAAATACTTAATAGTATGGCTAGAAATGAGTCGAGCTGAGTTGAACTTGGTTCAGCTCGACTCGATTCGACTAAATTTAGTTCCGCTCATAGCTCGACTCGAGTTCGATATGAACCACTTTTTTTAGCTCGAACTCGACTCGCTTCGAGCTCGCCAACAGCTCGGTTCAACTCGTGAGCTCGAATCACAAAAATAAAAAAAAACAAAATAACCAGAAAATCAAGGGAATCATAAGTGGTCTACTATTCCCCTTTTTCTGTTTTTTGCTTTTAAATATATGATTTTTAGTACTTAAGTTTCAAATTTAGAATAAAAATTGTATTTATAAATTAAAACAAAAAAATAAAAATAAAATACGTAAGGGTCCTTGGAAAAACTAATCTAGCATGAACCCTAAACTTTGAACTGGATGGCGACGTTGGCGACGACAACCGGGACCTTAGTCCGGCCGGTGCAAAATAATCGCAAACCGTAAAATAGAAAAGAATAACAGAAACAGAACAAAGCAAACATCACATTTTCATCCCAGATTTGAGTCCATATTACATCTTTATCTTTATATAACAGAGAGATTACAATGAGATGACCAGAAATATAAAAATGAACAAAACCTAGATTTAGTAGTCTCAAAGCAAGATACAGAATCGAAATGAAGGAGAAGAAAAGAAAACCTAGAACTAAATAGTGTTCAATTTTTTGGTTTTTGGTAACCTCACAGGACTAGGACCGTGGCTTCTTCTTGCTTGTCTATGTTCATCTTCGTTCGTATTCCTTCTCTCCAGATCTCGTTCTTCACGTTTCCTCTGGGTTTTTCTCCTTCGGGTTTGCTTCCCTCCTCTTCAGATCCGAATGCCTCCTTTTTAGAGCCTTGTTCTCAGATCCTCTGCACAAAAGAAAAAAAAGCATATCAGTAAAAGATCATAACCTTAAAGAATTAAAACTGAAATCAGAACAAAAACTCCTTTTTTTGCGCAATTTCGTGATCTTGTTGGAAATCTGATCCCGTTCTTTTGGTGGTGCGTCACGGTTTTGATGGAGAGAAAAGGAAAAAATGGAAAGAAAAGATTTGAGGGAGAGAGGGAGGCTGCAACACTATCTTTCTTTTAGGGTTAGGGTTAGCTATGGAAAGGGGATGGTGGAGAGATTGAGGAAGAAGAAGGATAAGATAAAGAGGGAGAGAAAAGGGGCAATCAATTTGAGAGACGGGAAGAGATATTAGGGTTTGGAAAGGATGAGATGAGAGAATGGAGTGAGAGGCGTCGTGGGGTTTTCAGTTTTAGGGTTTTCTAGTTTTGGATGGTGTAAGGTTTAGGCTGGGCCGAGTGGCTTTCTCCGCATGGGCTTGGAGGAAAGGGGGCGCAAAAGAAAAAAGAAAGGGGTGCTGCGAGTAAAGAGGGTTTTCTATATATATATATATGTAATAAATATCGAGCCAGCTCATGAACCACATAGCTCAAGTTCAACTCATTTATTTAACGAGCTTAATTTTTAGCTCAAGTTCGACTTATTTAGTTCATGAACCAAGTTCAACGAGCTAATTATCGAGTCGAGTCACGAACTATGTTCGAGCAGCTCAACTCATTTCCAGCCCTACTTAATAGCGTGTGTGTGAGTGTGAAACTATCACAAATTGTTGCTCACAACCAAAAAAATGTACATTTTAAAATGAAAAAAAAATAGAATTCAGAGAGCGAAAATATACTGAGAGAAATAATGGCGCGGTAAAATAAAAAGGCTTAATTGCACTTTTGGTCCCTTGATAATCCTCTAGATTATCTAATTTTTCTATTCTCTTTGAAGTGGAAATCACCATGTATTCCTAACTTATGCTTTGTTTATACCACAATTTAATGTTGATTAAGCATCCATCAATTGTTAATTCATTTTGATGTTTTGGTTGATTTGAATGGAAATCTTGAGCACAATAACCTCATTTGTGATGTTTTGATTGAAGGTGTTGAAAGAGACAAGAATTGTGCACAATTTGATAAGAATGTGGTTTCGAACACTGACAAAGAAGATTTCAAAAGCTATATCTTGAGCCACACTAATCCAAGTGAGATGATTTTGGTCTTGTTGGAAAGATAGAATAATTATCTTCAACTCTGATGAAGAACTCGAGACCTAAATCAATCTATAAGTTGGGGTAATTTGTGCTATACGTTGACATAGTGATGTTATCCTAACCTGACAACTGTTCGATGTTTCAATCATATCTGGAGTTTTAGTTGTCCAAATGAGGTGAAACCAGTGCCATTGGAAAGCTAAGATCCATAACTTCAACTTTCATGAAGACACCTTGAGCTAATTCAGACTTTAAAGAGGTGAAAAAGGCAGCACAACATGGAAGAACGGGTGCAGAAGGGCGCCCTGCGCCTGCTGGGAATCGTTTTGATCAATTTTGGCCTGCGCCTGTAACCAGCGCCTGCGCCTCGTCTCGGCCTGACACTTATCAAAACACACTTTTAACTCATTTTGGTGATTCCCTTTCATATGTTCTTACTTCCAAACCCTAGGGGAGCCAACAGGCAACCCTAAATCCATCTCATCTCCATCTCCCTTGAAGATTCAAGCCTTGGAAGAGACCTTGGAGCTTCAATGGATCATCCACCACCTCTCCATTCATCTAGTTCTATCTCTCCTCTCTCTTTTATGCATTTCTAGTTTTTTTCCATTTGGTTAGGAATGATGAACCTTTGTTGGATTCTTGTGTAATATGACTTCTAATGTTTAATACTTGTTGTATTTGTGTTGATTGAGTAATTTCTTCCATCCTTAATGTTTTTCATTGATTGGTCATCTTTGAATTGATTCTAAGTGTGATTTCACAATTGGAAAATTGGTTGTTATGCTAGATATGAAGTTGATTGCCATATTTGTGATGATCCTAGGGATAAGACTTCATGCTTATGTGTTCCTTTGAATTCTTACATTTAATGCTTAGTTGAATTAGGAAGGCCTAAGGAATTAGGGTTCTTGGTTTAATCTAAAGGGGCTTTTGCTCAAGGAATTGAGACTAGTCTAACTAAGTGAATTTGAACTTCAATTGCATGAATTTGACTTGTATTGGGATTGAGTTTGATTGCATGAGAAGAGGAAAACAAAGGGGATTCAAATCCTAGCCACTTTTATCCATATTATTTGTGCACACCAAGTGTTTGATATTTGGTCAATACAAGAAAACCCAAAAATATTGTTTCTTGCTTTCTTTAATTTCATTGTTAATCAATTCAAAACACTAAAATATATTGTTTCTTGTTCAAATAGTAATAAAAATAGTAAGTTGATATTTGACACGCAATCCTTGAGGACGATATCCGGTACTTAACCGATTTTATTACTTGCAACGATCCGGTACACTTGCCGTGATCCTATCATCCCTCAAGTATTGCGATTGTGCGATTTTGGTCCCTAAGTTCTAATTAAGCGAATTCGGTCCTCCAGGTATCGCAATTGTGCGATTTTGGTCCCTCGGGTTCTAATTGAGCAAATTAGGTCCTCTAGGTATCACAATTGTGCGATTTAAGTCCATCCATTCAATTGTCATTTAGTTTATAACTAAAAATATTGTAAGAGTTTTTTTTAATATTTAAGCCAACTAACATATCACCTAGACCAAATTATATGTCAAATCGTACTCACACGTGATAAATCAACATTTTTTATTAGAAAATAAACGACAAGAGGGACCAAAATCGCACAATTGCAATAACTAGAGGATCTAATTCACCCAATTAGAACTTGGGACCAAAACTGCACAATTGCCCTACCTTGAGGACCCAATTCGCACAGTTGAAACTTGGGACCAAAATCGCATAATCGTGATACCTATGGGACCAAAAGTGTTATTAAGCCAAATAAAAAATATAATAATCTCGAGATCCTTTTTTTTTAAAAAATAATCTCAGGATCGTTTTATAACTTCGTTATTCTAGTGATTTGTCATAAAAAAAACATTCTAGTGATTCGATTTACCAAACATTTAAATTAGATATTTTATGGTATGTAAATTATTTGATTAGATGCATTAAAAATTTATGATTTTAATATTTATGTCTTTATATTCACTAACATAGGGTCTCTTTATGCCTTCGACTCTAATAATGCCCAAAAATTATCATAATCGTATTCATACAATAGATCATGTTCTGTTTGAGTCCCCTCCAGGCAGCTTGATTGGTTAAAGCTGTGGGACATGTAGTGTGAGCGCTTCGATCCCCGTCCCCCTAATGTATTGACCTTTAGTAGAGCTGTCAATTTTGGCCTGGCTCGATTGGCTGGTCTGGATGGCTTGTATTTTAGGTTAAGATGGGCTCCATAAATACAGGGACTTTTTGGCCCGGCACGATTAGCCCGACAGGCTGGCATGACTTACATTTTAGGTCAACATTTTAAAAATTGAAACACATAGCTTGATAGAAATTCAGGATAGGCGGGGCCGACCTGAATGTCCAGCATGTTAGGCTAGGTTGGGCCACATAATTCATAGCCTAATAGAAATTCAATTGGGCCCAGTCTGATCGTTTCTGCAATCTAGCTCGATGGGCTGAGCTGGGTCAAGCGGGATGGCCCGATTTGATGGCCCTAGCCTTGACCTCCTTTGGACAAAAAAAAAATCCTATTCTATGGTCAAACTTTTGTTTAAGATTAAAAAAATGTGATTTTCATTCAAAAACAATGTAGATTATTATTCTAGAGATTTTTAAGAAAAACATAAGCTAATCTGTGTATGTTTATAATTATAAAAATGACTTTTTTAATCTTTTATCTCATCTTCACCTCCATTAAAATTAAATTATTTTCGAGAAGCTACTTTAAATTGCTTCTCATTATAATCATATTTCAAATTATATTAAATTCTGATTATTTTTAAAAGCTAAAAAAAGCAAATAAAAAATCTTAAAAAGGTAATTTTTTTTTTATAAAAAGAAGTGATTCTTTCGAGAGAAAAAAATCTGAAACATAAGGGGCTCAAAGTAATATTTATTTTATTAAAACTTGATATTTAGATGGGGAAAAAATTCACCAAAAAAAAGATGGGGAAAAATATACAGCATCCACCCACCCCCACCTCTTGCTCTCTCTTTGGTGCAAGCAAGGACTTAGTACTCTGTTGAAAAGGAAATAAAAGAGGCGAGGCCCAATTATCTGACGCGATCTGCAATCGGGAACGAAACGATTGATTGATGTCAAGGGAAGACAAATGCGAGGGGCTGCAGCGGTCGCTGTCGGAGTGCCACCGTCGGGTTCCGTCAGGTCCGGGTCGAAACTCTGCGTGCCGTCACATTAACCACGCCCTCGCCATGTGCCTTATTTCTCTGGCGTGCCCTGAAGAATCTGAGGCAGTGCGCACCCTCTGCTCCAGCGCTGGCACCGCTCTCAAGCGAAATCAATGCCAACAGGCTCAGCTTTCTCTCTCCGTCTGCCTCGCTTCTCACTCTCACCCCGACAACTCGTAAATCCCTACCCTTGATTGACTCCCAGAGGAAGATAATTCTATGATTTTTAGGAATTGATAGCCTCAATCAAGCTCCGCTTGTTTAATTTAGTTTTTACTTTGTATTTGTACCCGACAGCATTATGGAAAAATAAAACAAAATTATCATTGTTAGCGATAATTCTGTATATTATTTGGTACGTTTTAGTTAAGCTAAGCATCGTCGATTTTATATTCCAACTAGTATTTTACCCGTGCATACGCATCGCAGACGTAATATTTTTGTAATTATATATGAATTTATAAAGTAATTGGAAGGGCACAATGGGATTTTTGTGATCAAGAACCCTACTAACATCGTTGATGTAGATCTATTAGTACACATATATAGACTTTTCTAAAGAATGATCTCATCAAGTACACATCCCTTCCCTAACCCGCCGAGATCGAGCAGTTTCGGCAACTGAACCGGCAATGCGACGGGCTTGATCTCGACATCAACCAGATTGATCTCAACAACGAGATCAGCTTCAACCTGGCCGGATCGATCAACCTTGATTTCGGCAAACGAGATCAGCCTTGGCAGGCTTGATCTCGACAAACAGATCGAAGCTTGACCTCGATACGAGATCAAGCTCAACCCGCCGAGATCAAGCTCAACTATTGAATCAATGCTCCTCGGTTCTCGGATGGAAAAGTGTGAGTTGCTTCTCATATGGTGACGGCCGAGGGAGAAGATGCATGTCTTCATCTTCTCCAAGGATTCGAGGAAGGGGGAGGGTGTGAGCTGCTTGATCTCCGTCGGAGCTTCAACCTTGATTTCACAAAGAGGACTAACAACTGAGCTTGATCTCGGCAAACTGAGCTCGACTCATCGAGATCAAAGCTCCATCTCAACTGTCGAGTGTCAAGCTCCATCCTGCTCGCCGAGATCAAGCTCAACCTCGCCGGGTCAAGATCAGGCTGCGCAGTTGTTCAACCCGTCAAATCAAGCGATCTCGGCGGGTTGAGCTTGATCTCAGCGAGGTTGAGCTTGAACTCGGCGGCAGAGATCAAGCTCAACTGCGACCGTTCATTTGAAGCTCGAGGACCAGCGGCGAGCGATCTCGGTTGAGGCTTTTTCGCCGCCGAGTTCAAGCTTGATCTCGGCAGTCGTGAGTTGAGCTTGATCTGGCTGATTGAGCTTGATCTCGAAGAAGTTGATCTCGGCTATTCACATATCCAGATCACGGCTGAAGACCGTTGGTCACCGGTACATCAAAATCAAGCTTCATCTCGGCGAGGTTGAGATCGAAGCTTGATTCGGCAACAAGAACTAAGGCTTCAACCGAGGATCAAGCCTGCTCGCTGGTCCTCGTCCGAAATGAAGCTTGAATGAAGCTGATCTCGCAACTTGAGGCATCTCGACGGGTTGAGCTTGATCTGCCGTGAGTTCAAGCTCGAACCTGTCGAGATCAAGCTCAACTGTCGAGATGAAGGCTTGATTTCGGAGTTGAGGACAACCGCTGAGCCTGATCTCGGCCGGGTTGAGATCAAACTCAACTGGCCGAGATCAAGCCTAAGTCGCCGAGATCAAGCTCAACATGTCGGATGAGCTTGATTTCGGCGAAAGCGAGGACCAACCGCTTGAGCTTGATCTCGGCGGGTGTGAATAGCCGAGATCAACAGCCGAGCAAATCAAGCTCAACTGCCGAGATTAAGCTGATTTCGACGGGTCAGTCCCGCCGTCGACATCGCTTCATCTCGACAGTCGAGCTTCATGCCGTGTGACATGACCTTGTTCTCGGCCAGTTGACCTGTGATCTCTGGCAAGTCAGTCCAAAGATGTTGATCTCGCCTATTCACACATGCCGAGATCGGTGGCTGGTGGTCCTCAACCCGCCGAAATCAAAGCGACGAGGACCAAACGGCAGCTGATCTCGGTTGAGTTTGGTTCTCAAGTGAGCCGGTTGAAGCGATCTCGGAGTTGAGCCTGAGCTCAAAAGATGCTGATCTCGTGACTATTCACGTATCGAGATCCGCATCGGAAGGCGTTGGTCTCAGTCGCCGAAATCAAGCTTCATTCGGCGAGGTTGAGCTTGATCTCGATAGGTTGAGCTTGGGCTCGACTTGCCAGCTTGATCTCAACTCGAGATCAGGGCTCAGCGGTTGGTCCTCAACCCGTTAAATCAATCTTCATCTCGGCCAGGTTGAGCTTGATCTCATTAAACGAGCGCGGAACTTCGACAAAGATCTCGGCTTAAAGTTGAGCTTGATCTCGGCAGTTGAGCTTGAACTCGGCGGCGGGTCGAACCAACTGTCGAGATCAAGCCTGCCGCGAGATCAAGCTTCATTTCGGCGACTTGAGGACCAATGGCGAGCTTGATCTCGGTTGAGTTTGGTTCTGGCCGCCGAGTTGAAGCTTGATCTCGGCGAGGTTGAGCTTGATCTCGACAGTTGAGCTTGATCTCGAAGATGTTGATCTCACATCATTCACATGTCGAGATCACGGCGAAACATTGGTCCTCAATTTGTCGAGTTGAAGCTCGATCTCGGCGGGTTGAGCTTGATCTCGCCAGTTGAGCTTGATCTCGGATGTTGATCTCGGCATAACTATTCACATGTCGAGATCACGCTGAAATTTGTTGGTCTCGTTGAAATCAGCTTCATCTCGACAGTTGACCTTGATCTCGACATGTTGACTTTGATCTCGACAGGCGAGCTTGATCTCAACCTCGTCGAGATCAGGCTCAGCGGTTAGTCCTCAACCCGTCCGAAATCAAGCTTCATCTCGACGGTTGAGCTTGATCTCGACAGTTGAGCTTTGAACCCCGACTTGAGATCAAGATCAACTGTCGAGATCAAGCCTGCCGCGAGATCAAGCTTCATTCAAGCTTCATTTCCGACAAATTGAGGACCAACAACAGCTTGATCTGGTTGAGCTTGGTTCTCAAACCCGATAACCATTTAACAAAGTAACAATGTTTGAATCATCGGATAAAACTAATAGCTTAAAATCATCATCCCTCTAAACTCAACAATACTATCATCCTCAAAGATATAGTCATCCCTCAAAGATGCAAAATATGAACTTTTCTTCAAACACGAAAAATCGATAGTAACAAAACCAAAGAATGAACTTTCCTCCCAAAAAAAAAAAAAAAGAACCAAAGAATGAGCTTTCTTCCTAAAAACATCGAAAACTTCAAATCTCATACCTTGCAAAGTAAGCATAGTTTGCAAAATTTCAAGACCTTCACTTTGCAATTTCCTTAGCAATCTCCTACCCTCCATTCATCGACTTCTAGTCACTAATTCGGTCAAATTGCTTTTGCTCTAGAGTTTTTTAACAAAGAAAGCAACCAATCAAAGCTATTAGTTTCAAACAGCAGCTACAATGAAGTGCAAAGAAAAAGTCTCGCAAAAACAAACCAAGGCAAAGTGACCTTTGCCAGCATTTCCGCAACACGCTTGAATCTCCTCAAATCTTCTCAAATCAGCAGCTACATTTCTCTCAAATCTTCATGAATCTCCTCAAATCTTCAACCCTCTTTCGATAAAAACTATCGCCTAATTCTGAGAACCTAGCCCCTAAATCTACTCCCATAAACCCCAATTTTAGCAAAAATACAAAATTGGAAGAGGAAAAATCCATAACCCAAAGTTTGCTTCCTTGATACCAAATTCGAGATGAACCAAAGCTGCAAAAGCGAAAATACAAAAAGTGTTCAAGAGAAGAGGATGCATCTCAAAACACAGGAAGAAGAAGAAGCAAACCAAAATGCAGTCAAGGCGAAAAACAGAAATAAAAATCTGAGGAACAAAAAAGGAGGAGAATCGAAAATGAAGTAGAAGAAGAAAAGGAAGCGAAGCTATTATGATGAAGCGAGAGAAGAGAAACGCGAAGATGGAAGAAGATGTGTTAAGATGTTAGATCTGAGAGCACTTGTGGCGGTGAGAAGGGAGAGATCGGTGCTGTGAGCAAGGAGAGAGCCGGTGAGAGAGAGAGAGAGGAGGTAGAAGGCGTAGGGAGGGATACGGTGAGAGTGAGAGGTAGAAGACGGTGAGAGAGAGAGAGAGACAGGATCGAGAGAGACAAAATTACCCTCAAATTAGGACACTTGTCAGTTAGTTGTGGAGGAGAATTTAGTAATTAGAACAGGTAGCAAATTGTATATATTTATAGTAGATGAAATAGAACAACTTAAAAGAGATCACGATTCGCGCACATAATAACCTATATTTTTATTTTTATTTTTTGAAATTAAACGGGGCTAATCCCAAACGAGATTACAAAGAAACCAAACGCGGAGCAGCAACTTCCAACAAATCAGCAACTACAATGTGCTCATATATCAAATAACAAATAACAAATAACAAGACAACGCAAGCAACTAACAAAACAATGAGAAAAGGGGAGAAAAATAAAAATTAGAGAATCCAGCAGTTACCTGACATGAGAGGAAGAGGAGAGAAAGCCTCAATTATTCAAACCGGCTGCAGCTGCAAAAGTTGTTATTGCCGGTGAGCTTTCTAATAGGTGGTGTTGGTGGTGGCCTAGCTTTCGTGCTGGGTTATAACATCGGAAGACAATACGAAATGTTTTTAGATTATCACTATTCTCTAGGTAAATTAATTAAATATTTTTCCCCTGGAAATTAATTGTTTTATTTTTTTTAATAATTTTAATTTGTTTTATTTTTTTAATAATTTTAATTTATCTTTATTTCTTTAAATTGTTATTACTTCTTTGCGTCCTTTTTTTTTTATAATAGAAAATTTAGGGTGAGGGGATGACGCCGCAGTCAAAAGTAGTGAAAACTTCCGGGTTTACGAATGTAATTACATTTACCTCACTCAAAGGGACTAGAAGGAACTCGAACCCGCGACACGTCGAATACAAGTTTTGTCGTGTTCTATTAGGCCAAACCCTCGAGGCTAGACTTCTTTGTGTTCTTTGTCACTAATTTTCCCATAGCATTTTGAAATTCGTAAAATGTGGGCAGACTTACTATGGCTATTTTTTCGTTGTCTAGCAAAATGGCAAGTGTCACAAAGAAATTTGACATCATGAAAGCTAATAGGAAATTGTGTAGCTATACATTGATGTCTATCAAAGAAAATGTGATCTATTCGCGCATGTCATAGAAGAGAATCGTCTATGCGGAGTCACAAACAGAAGTAGAACTGACATTGACATTACAAACAGAATTAGACATTCGAGATGAAGACTCAGTTGCAAGGACATGTAAAGCCCATGAACTAATCTAGCTGTGTCAATCATCCTCTTGGTATTTTGCTGCAAAAAAAAGCAAGAATCGGTATAAAAAATGGCATATTAGCTACTAGTTTTGGTAAGTTGTGGGAAAGAAATGAGATTGACATGAAAATTTGGAACAAATAACACATTGTGCAGATGCTGTTCATCAGAAACACAAATTACTCTTACTAAAGCAGCTATGGCACAAGTGTCATTAGGCATGCTAATTTTAACGGGTTTAATGGAATGACAATGAGTAAGCAATTCTAATTTGTAAGTAATGTGATCTGTGGCTCTGTATCTATGATCCAGAAGAAACCCAAGATTGGAATTAGGCTATGTTAATTGGTAAAAATTAGCAAATAGCAAATAAGCTAGCTGATAGCAAATAAGCTAGCGGATAGCTAATAGCGGTTAAGTTAGCAGATTGAATTTAAATTTTTTGGTAAAATTAGTAGTTGAACTTACTGATAAATTTAAAATGATATAAAAGGACATTTTAATAAATAAGAGAGAAACTGTAAGGGTTAATAATTTTTTATTTCATTTAATAGATAAACGAGAAATTTAATTAAAATAAGAAGGGTAAAAACGAGAGGAAAAATGACACGCTATAAGCTCAAACGCTACTATAAGTAGCGTCTGGAAAAAATGCAATAAGCTAGTGAAAAAACGCTATAAGCTAGTTGTTACCAAATACTTACAACAAGCTTATCTACTATAAGCTATCCGCCGTACGCTAGTGGTTCAGTATTTAGAACAAGAGGATTGATAGTGATCGAATTTGAAGAAGGTGTGTATGAAATAGTTGTATTGGCAAAATGAGAAGCATGCAAAGCTTGTTGATTTGACTGTTGAAGCAAATCTATAAGTCCCTTGTATTGTTCATGTGTGAGTGAGACATTGCTGCTTGATGCCTCAGAAGTGGAATTCTTCTCTTCCTTGTGTGCAATGCTGTTAAAAGTCATGTTGGCAGTGTTGTTAGAATTAATTTGGTTTGGTAACCTGGTGGAAATCCATGCAAGAAGTAGCAAGTATTAATGGCGTGATTTGTTTTCCCATAATGAGTGCACAATCTCCCCATGCCTTGACCTCTTCCTCCTCCGCAAATCTGTCGTGACCTCTAGTGGCACATCCTCCTCTTTTATCTTGAGTTTTGTTTGAATATTGATTGCTATTGACCGAAAGTGCTTGGCTACTGGTGACAGAAAGTGCCTTCATATCATTGTCAATGTCAATAGCTAAAGGTGTATTAAATTGCCTTTCTTGTTGAATAACAAGGGACAAGGCTTTTGCTATAGGAGGAAATGGACCCATCATCATGATTTGTGATCGTACATGAGCATATTCTTCAATAAGACATTTTAAAAACCTAGTTGTGTAATCCTGAACTCTGAAATATCTCATTGACTGAACATCAGCACAAGAACATTGAATTGCACACTTACATAGAGGTAGAGGCCGAAAATTCTCTAATTCATCCCATAGCGCCTTCAATTCAGTATAATAATATGAGACATCAAGGCTTCCTTGTGATAATCGAAAAATATCTTCTTGTATATCTGCAACTCGAAACATATCTCCTTGAGCAAATTGATCATGCAGATCTTTCCACGAATCACAAGCTTTGTCAAAGAAAACGATTGTTTTGAGTACATTTGCACAAATAGATCTCTAGATCAAAGCAAGCACCTTTCTATTGCATCGAATCCACTGATTATAAAGTGTATAAATCCTAGCCGAAACAATGATTGTACCATCAACAAAAGCCATCTTATTCTTTTGAAACGAGTGCAACACGTAACGAACGAATCCAAGACTGAAAATTCATGCTTCCTTCTAGCGAAGGCCTAACCAAAACCATTGTGGGAGTTTCACTTGGATAAAGGAAGAAAGGATTTGAAGCATTTTCTGCAAAATCGGCATAAGAATTGAAGCTTTGGTTCGTGATTTTGTGCAACACAGAATCAGTGAATCTTCAAAGGAAAATTGAAGATCAACAAAGAAATTGAACAAAGAAGAAACGAATTAGATTGAAAATTCGAAGAATTCAAATTAGAATCGTGGCGGAACCAGAGCTCAATCTTGGTATAGAGACACAGAGAAGAAGACGAGTTCATCTTCATTGAATACGGTGCAAAATTGAAAACTAACTCAGATCTATGCATGATCCAGTTTATATACATTCTAACTAACTGTATCAGTGAGGCTATCCGTCAACTAACCAAGTTAGTTAAATAGTTAACTATGCTAACCCTAGTTAAGCTACAACTGGTAATATATATTTAGATATTGCAGTTCTAATCAGTAGTTTTCATTAAACCAAAATGCAAGTAAAGAGTTCAAATATAGGTGAAATTTTGGATTAATTACTCAATTTTTTTTTACACCCAACAAATCATCACCCCAATGGCTTTGTTAAATGCACCTCCCCATTTTATTTCCTCACCTCCTCTTCTCCACCTAAAATGTCTAAAATATCCCTACCACTAAAAATAATAAAAACTAATCATTTTCTCCTCTCCATCACCACCTTCACCATTTCCCACCCCACCACCACCTCTCCACCATTCCCCACCAACATTAATGTGTGTTGTTTCTAAAAAATAATCCAAACAATAATGTATATTGTTTTTCCCAAATTCCAATATACACGAGGACATCTCCAACGGGAGAACCCAATTTCGGTTCTTAAATGACGTTTAGCAGGCTAGCTTAGGTCATGTCATAGATAAGAAGTTTGCTAATGTTTTACTTCAATGCTAAAACAAAGAAGAACCCAAAAATGGAAAAATCACCCAATATTTTACTCATTTCTCTATGTAGATACCCCACCCTCGTTTTCTCTCTATGTAAATGTTGATCAAGTGTCTCAAAATCTGTTGCAAGCTAACCTACTCTACCTATGATTCTGTTTTACAGTTGTAACTAATTTCTGGTAATTTTGTTACTGGCCATAGCTGTTCAAGAGTTAGTTATTTTCTGTTATAGATTGTTAGGATCGGTTATGCCTTGGTTTCAGTTGCTATACGTGATAGGTTATTCCTATGGGTAGTATATATAGGTAAGGCAAGGATCAATGTAAACTCTCTAGATAAAAAAGAAGATTAGAGAGATTGAGTGATTGGGTTTCTGTGACAATAGAGAGATTGTAAGGCTTAGGAATTCTAGAAGCTGTGGCTCAACAGTGGTAGATTAAAGACCAAGGATAATCCTCTATGTACCGATTCAATATTGTATTCCTCTCAATAGTGAATTGTGGCTCTCTTCTCGTGAATGTAGGCTTTCACTCTGAAAGTTGAACCACGTATATTTGGTGTTCATTCTTCTTCCCTTAATCTCATTCTTGATTGATTGCTTTGTTTAGTTTTGCTTGTTATCTTTCTCTATTTCGATTCTTTCTGTTTGCTGCTGTGTTGAATTGTTCTTTGGTTGCATGATTGTTTGCATAACAATTGGCGTCGTCTATGGGGAAGGCAACCATGGGAACAACCAAGTTTGACATTGAGAGATTAAATGGCTCAAATGATTTTGGTCTATGGATGATTAATATGCATGCAGTCTTGGTCCAACAAGGATTAAGTGAAGCTCTGAAAGGAGAAGCATCTCTTCCAGCGACAATGGCAGATAAAGAAAAGAAAGATCTCATTGAGAAAGCAAAAAGCGCCATCATTCTATGTCTTGGAAACAAAGCACTCAAAGAAGTGGCTCGGGAACCAACTGCAGCAGCATTGTAGTTGAAGCTGGAATCTTTGTATATGACAAAATCTGTCACCAACAGGCTCTTTCTAAAACAGCAATTGTTCTCTTTCAAGATAGCTGAAGAAAGATCTGTGATTGATCAAATTGCAGATTTCAACAAGATTTTAGATGACCTTGAGAATCTTGAAGTGAAAATGGATGATGAGGACAAGGCTCTAATCCTGTTAAGTGCTCTGCCCACTTCATATGAGCACTTCAAAGATGCAATTTTGTTTGGTAGCGAACAAACCATCACCCTAGAAGAGGTTCATACTTCTATTCGCACAAAGGAATTCCAGAAGAGGCAAAATACCAAAGGAGATAACAATACTGAAAGCCTGAATATTATTAGAGGCAGACCTGGATAAAGGGGCAGCAAGGGAGGCAAACACAGATCCAAATCTAAGAATAAATCTCAAGGTAAAATATAAGTGCTTCCACTGTCACAAAACTGGGCACTTTAAGAAGAACTGTCCCGAGAGAAAGAACAACAATTCCAAGCATTCCCAAGATTCTGGTGATGCTGCTCTAGCTGATGCTGGATATGAATCAGCAGATGCTCTAGTTGTATCAGACTCGAAAATAGAAAAAGATTGGGTAATGGACTCGGGCTGCACCTTTCATATGTATCCAAGAAGGGATTATTTTGAATCAATTGATCTCAAAGAAGGTGGAGTTGTTCTTTTGGGTAACAACAAACAATGCAAGGTTCAAGGTAAAGACACAATCCGATTAAAAATGTTCAATGGCAAGGAGACACTTCTCTCAGGAGTGAGGTATCTACTTGAACTTAAAAGGAATCTAATTTCAATTAGTATGTTTGATAGTTTAGGATACTCCACTCGCATTGAACACGGTGTCCTTAAAATTTTTGATAACAACATGATATATGCTAGAGGGATTAAAAGGAATGGCCTATACATTTTGGAAGATTTCACAGTTATTGCAGGCTACAGTAGCTAGCTTAGACTTACATAACACCACTAGACTTTGGCACATGAGGCTAGGACATGTTAGTGAAAGAGGTCTAACTGAATTGGCGAAACAGATTTTATTAAATGGTGATAAAATTGACAAACTTGAATTCTGTGATCATTTCATTCAGTTAGTTTTGGAGTAGGTCAACATACTACTTCTAGGCCTTTTGAATATGTCCATTCAGATTTATGGGGGCCTGCTAGGACTATGACACATGGAGGTTGTTATTATTTTCTATCCATTATAGATGATTACTCTAGAAGGGTTTGGCTTTATGTTCTTAAAAATAAAAGCAATACTTTTGAGAAGTTCAAGGAATGGCATACCGAGATAGCAACTCAAAAGGAACTAAAATTGAAATTTTTGAGAACTGATAATGGCCTGTAATACCTTTCAGAGCAATTTTCTAAGTTTTGTAGGGACCTATGTATACAAAGACATAAAACAGTCCCATGAAGTCCTCATCAGAATGGATTGGCAGAGAGGATGAATCGTACTATACTTGAAAGAGTGCGGTGCATGTTGTTAAGTGCTGGATTGGCTAAATCCTTTTGGGGGAAAGCAACCACCACTGCTGCATTTCTCATCAACAGATGTCCTTCTTCAGCTATAGGCTTTAAAACACCTATGGAATTATGGGATGGTAAACCAGCTGACTACTCATTCCTGAGGGTGTTTGGATCATTGGCATTTTCTCATGTCAAGCAAGATAAATTAGGAACTCGTGCTATAAGGTATGCCTTCATAGGTTATCCTATTGGAATGAAAGGATATAAACTATGGAGAATTGAACTGGGAGAGCCCAAATGCATAATAAATAGGGGATGTGGTCTTTGATGAACTTAGAATGGCTATGATGGACAAAGAACAACAACAACCAGCTGATTAAACAGAATTGTGTGAGAGTACTCAAGTTGAGGTGGAGCTGCCTGTAAAAGAGATTGAAAATCCTGCACAACAAACAGAAACACAACAGGATGAGGATCATCAAGAAGAAACATACTTGAGGAACTATAATCTTGCTATAGATAGGGAAAGAAGGACCATAGTTCAACCAAGGAGGTATGGTCAAGCTGACCTTATCTACTATGCACTGAATATAGGAGAAGAGTTACAGGCTGAAGAACCAAGTAACTTTTAGCAAGCACTTGACAGTAATGACAGAGAAGAATGGATGGCTGCCATGACAGAAGAGATGCAGTCTCTTGACAAAAATGATACCTGGGTTCTTATTGATCTGCAAAGAATCAAAGGGTCATAGGATCCAAGTGGATATTCAAAAGAAAGGAGGGTATTCAAGCTGGAGAGAAAACTAGATTTAAGACAAGGCTTGTTGCCAAAGGATTCTGCCAACTAGAAGGTATTAATTTCAATGAAATCTTCTCCCCTGTTGTCAAGCATTGCTCCATTAGAATACTTCTATCTATTGTCACCCAATTTGATCTAGACTTGGAACAATTAGATGTTAAAACAACATTTCTTCATGGAGACTTGGAAGAAACCATTTATATGTCTCAACCCGGGGGCTTTGCTAAAGGCAGAAATAAGGTTTGTTTGCTTAAGAAATCCTTATATGGCCTAAAGCAAAGTCCTAGGCAATGGTATAAAAGGTTTGATGAGTTCATGATTAGGTTGGGATTTCAAAGATGCAACCATGATATCTGTGACTACATTCTAAAGGAAAATGGAGAAGCTCTAGTCTACCTTCTACTATATGTAGATGACATTCTTTTAGTAAGCTCAAGGAAGGAGGAAATTAGAAGGCTCAAGTCAGAATTAAGCACCGAATTTGAGATGAAAGAACTTGGGGAGGCAAAAAGAATTCTTGGTATGGATATAAAAAGAAATAGGTTGAAAGGGGAACTTTTCTTGTCACATCAAGGGTACTTGAAAAAGGTGGTTACTAGAATGAGAATGCATGAGGCAAAAGCTGTGACTACACCTTTAGGACAGCACTACAAGCTGTCTTTGAAGGATGCTCCTAAAAAAGATGAAGAGAGGGAAAAAATGGCTTCCATTCCATATGCTACTGGTGTTGGAAGTATCATGTATGGAATGATTTGCAGCAGGCCAGATTTGGCCTATGCTGTAAATTTAGTAAGCAGGTTCATGGCTAACCCTGGTCCTCTTCATTGGTCAGCATTAAAATGGATTCTAAGATACCTGAATGGTTCTTTATCTTCTGGTCTAAGGTTCAAGAGGAAGGCTCATAATATAGAAGCTGTAAAAGGGTATGTAGATTCAGATTATGCTAGAAATGTTGACACAAGAAAATCATTATCTGGCTATGTGTTTACTGTCTATGGCACTGCTGTAAGTTGGAGATCTATCCTTCAATCGGTTGTGACTCTTTCAACAACAAAAGCAAAATTTATAGCTCTCGCAGAAGGAGTCAAGGAAGCTATGTGGATCAAAGGTTTGATTGGTGAACTTGGAATTAGACAAGACTGCATTCCAGTGTTTTGTGATAGCCAAAGTGCTATTCACCTCTCTAAACACCAAGTGTATCATGACAAATCAAGAAGTATCAGTTGAAAAGATTGCTACAAAACACGATCCTGTTGATGCTTGCACCAAGTCCTTATCAGAGTCCAAGTTTAAACACTGCTTGGACTTGGTAGGATCTGTGAAGAGTAATTATTGGCAAGGGAGCACATTCACTGAGGGTCATATCTGATTTAGAGACAAGGTGGAGATTGTTGATCAAGTGTCTCAAAATCTGTTGCAAGTTAACATACTCTAGCTGTGATTCTATTTTACGGTTGTAACTAATTTCTGGTAATTCGGTTACTGGCTAAAGCTGTTCAAGAGTTAGTTATTTTCTGTTATAGATTGTTAGGATCAGTTATGCCTTGGTTTCAGTTGCTATATGTGATAGTTTATTCCTATGGGTATTATATATAAGTGTCGCAAGGATAATGTAAACTCTCTAGATAAAAAAGAAGATTAGAGAGATTGAGTGATCGGGTTTGTGTGAAAATAGAGAGATTGCAAGGCTTGGGAATTCTAGAAGTCGTGGCTCAATAGTGGTAGATTAAAGACCAAGGATAATCCTCTATGTACCGATTCAATCTTGTATTCCTCTCAATAATGAATTGTGGCTCTCTTCTCGTGGATGTAGGTTTTCACTCTGAAATTTGAACCACATATATCTGGTGTTCATTCTTCTTCCCCTAATCTCATTCTTGATCGATTGCTTTATTTAGTTTTGCTTGTTATCTTTCTCTGTTTCGATTCTTTCTATTTGCTGTTGTGTTTGAGAATACATGCCTTGACAGGATGGTTTTGATGATTGACAAAAGGGAGCTTTGCAAATAGTCAACCGTGCAAAAAGTGGAAAAGAATACCAAGACGCGTATCAAGAATGATAGTTTCTCAAGTCTTTGGGTTTTGGGTATTTATTTATTTTTATTAAGACTATTTGTAAGTAGTAATAAAAAGCTCTCAATTAAAATAAAATCACACTCACAAAATGATTTTTATTCTAAAATTGATTTTATGATAATTTTTCTTAAATTATTTTTAGGCACAAAGTATTTTGAAAAATTCTTAAGTTGTGCTCAAAATATTGTTTGGAAAATATTTCAAGTTTTCTTTGGAAAATATTCTCGAGTAATAGACGTGATATTTTGACATCTGAGAGTGTCTTAGAAAGAGGTCGCGTCTTTGGTGAGGTCGGCGTGCGAGCCAATGGGGGAAGTCGGGTGGTCTTGAGGTGAGGTCGTCTTGGCGGGTGATGTGCGAGAAATTTTGTGAAGAGGTCGTATCTTAGAAATGAGGAGTCGTATGCTTGGGTGGGGAGAGGTCGCATGTGGAAATACGATGTCGAGACTCCAAGTGTGTCCGAGAATCATTTAAGTCTCAGTGTTTTCAAATTCTTCATAATCAAAAGCATGGCGGTGATTTCCCTTTTAATCTTTGCGGACAAATTATCCTTTTAATAATCAAAGCATAGCAGGAAATTTTTTTAATGCTACCGCTCCTCCATTGCCTATAAAAGCAATTGCAGGATGTTTTAAACAATACACTCACTTACTCTTTGTGCCAAAACTCTATCAAATATTCTCCATCACTCACACTTATTTGAGCACAATTTTTTGAGTTTTTTTATTCTACATAATTTGAGTTGTATTATTTGAGCTTCAATTTGTTATATACTATTAGGTGTATCTTTCTCATCTCATTTTATTTGCGAAAATCATTTCTTTTTGGGTAGGAATCCCAAGGTGTTCATAGAGGTGATATCTCTTGAGCGTATTGCTCACAGTATAGAGTTGTAAAGGTTTCTGAGTGAACTGATTTAAAAGCTAGTGATTTCGTGAAAATCCATAGTGCTTTGCTTTGGGAGACGGGGCGTAGGCCGGGTGTTTGGTGGCGAACACAGTATAATTTGCTGCGTGCTCTTCTTTGCTCTACTGTCTCTTTATCATTTCAAGCACTTTATTTATTTTGTTCTTTATTTATTTTCGGTCATTTATTTTCTGTCATTTATTTATTGCAATTTATTCTTCAAGTTATTTATCTTTTATAAGTTATTTCTTTCAAGTTTTTTTAATTGATGAATTTATCTGTAATTTTTTTATAAGCACGCATATCACAATTCACCCGTCTTGTGTTTGAAGTCACTTGGTAACAAGTGGCATCGAGCTAGACTCTTGTATAAAGGACTTAGCAGTCTCGAGAGAATGACTTCAAACAATAACGAGGAACCTCCATGAAACAGACCCCATTTTTCAATGGTGAGGGTATGGTTATTGGAAGGATAGAATGCAAATCTTTCTTGAGGTGTTGATCTTGATATTTGGGATGCTTTGTGGAAAATGGTCCATTTGTCCCCTCAATCAATTAATGATGCGATGGTAGACAAACCAAGATCACTTTGGGCCCAGAAGATGATAAGAAAAGGTCAATACAATTTGAAAGCTAAGAACATCATCATACGCTTTAAGCTCGATGAGTTCTATAGGGTCTCAAATTGCAAAATGCTAAAGAAATGTGGACACCCTTCTATTGACCCATGAAGGTACTCACAGGAGTCAAGAGGGCTCAGATGAACACATTAACCCATGAGTAGTGAGTTATTTAGGATGAAACCAAGTGAAAACATACAAGATATGCAAAAAGGTTCATCCATATAATAAACCATCTCAGAGCTCTTGGGAAAGTCTTGAATGAAGATTTAATTAATAAAATTCTTAGATGTTTAAATAAGCGCTGACAAGGTTCTTTGCTATATATCTGAATCTAAAGATTTATCTACTATATCATTAGCAACCTTGTTTGGAAAGTGCAGGAACATGAACTTGAACTAAATCGACTCCTTTGAGAGTGAAGAAAGTGATAAGAAAAGAAGGAATTGCTCTCAAAGCAATGCGTAAATGAAAAAGAGAATCGCAACAATGATAGTCTAGATGAGGAATGAGAAGACATAAGTCGATGGTTCGAAGGTTCAAAAAGGTTCATGAGGCAAAAGGGGAGAGCAGGCAAGGTACAAAATCCTCAAAGAAAAATGAGGAAGGAACTTCTTTTAATCCAACTTACTACAGAGTGTGGTCAAAGGACATATAAAAGACCACTGCCCTCATGGCTTTGGAAGAAAAGCGAAAAATTTGATAGAAGACCACAAAAGGAATCAAAAGGAAGAAGAGCCTACATTACTGGGATGACAATGATATGGACTCGTCGATGAATCGAGAAAATGAGGAGGCCAACTTATGTCTCATGGTAAAACCACGAGGAGGATGAGAGTAAATGCTCTTGAACTCGAATCTCCTTTAACTTATGATAAGCTGCTTATTACTTGTGAAGAATTAAATAGTAAACGACTAGACTTGAAAAATTATTTCTTCTTCTAAGAAAACCATCTCTTCTCTTGAATCTAAAATTATTTTCTTAAACCAAGAGAGATGGAAGTTTTTAAGGAAAAAACAAGTTGTTGTGGTGAAGTTTCTACTTGCACTTTTGTGAAAACCAAAGATTGATACTTTCAAGTGTGATGAATGCAATGTTTTGAAAAACAAGATTGAAGATTTGGAAAAACACCCTTGCCAAATTTTCCATGGGAAGGAATAACTTAACATTATTGGGAAAACAAAAAGAGTACTTTTGGAAAAAGCTTGATTTGGGTTATAATCACAAGCATGAAAAATCCTTTAAATTTGTCAATCACAACAACACCAGCCCTTTCATTAAATGCTTTCACTTTGTAGTAGAAATGGTCACTGCCTCCATTTGCAATATTAGAAAGAACAAGAATGTGGTTGGCAAAGATATGGATTCAAAGGTGCTTTGCCAAAAAACTAACTCATCTGGACCCAACTTAGTTTGGGTACCAAAGGTTAAAAATTAATCTGTTGTTGTAGGTGTGCTTGAAAGCCAAGGACTTAAATTGGTATCTTGATAGCGGCTGTTCAAAGCACATGACAGGAGACAAAAACAAGTTCTCCTCATTGGTAGCTAAGAATAGTGGTTATGTCCGGTATGGTGACAACAAGAAAGTTAAAAGTCTTGGGATTGGGTCTATTGGTAGAGTCTTAATCCCACTTGTGAAAATGTTTTGTATGTGGATGGTTTGAAGCATAATTTGCTAAGCATTAGTCAACTTTGTGATAAAGAAACAAAGTGGTTTCGATTCTTCAAAATGCATGGTCATGGATTCTATAAATGAAAATGTTATTATTATTGGACCTAGAATTGGAAATATCTATATGCTTGATTTAGATAAAATACCTTCAAATGATGCATGTTGTCTTATTAGTAAAGAGGATGAATCTTGGCTATGGCATAGAAGAATGGCTCATATTCACATGGATCGTCTTAATAAATTGGTTAGAAAGGACTTAGTAATTGGCTTACCAAAGCTCAGCTTTGAAAAAGATAAACTTTGCGATGCATGTCAAAGGGAAAACAAGTAAAGGCTTCTTTCAAATCTAAAAATATTGTTTCAACAAATCGGCCTTTACAACTTTTACATATGGATTTATTTGGCCCTTCTAGAACTAAAAGCTTTGGTAGCGATTACTATGCTCTTGTTATTGTGGGCTGACTATTCTCGCTATACATGGACCTTATTTATTTCTCATAAAAATGACACTTTTGCTGCCTTTGAAAACTTGTTAAAGTTATCAAAATGAAAAAGGAATGAACATAGTATCCATCCAAAAGTGATCACGGTGGGAATTCAAAATGAGCATTTGAGGCCTTTTGTACTTGAAAATGGAATTGAGCATAATTTTTCGCACCTAGAACACCACAGAGAATGGAGTGGTGGAAAGGAAAAATCGGTCTCTTGAAAGAGCTTGCCAGGGCGATGCTCAATGAGACCAACCTTCCTAAGTATTCACGAGGCGAGGCCTTGATAAGCACCGCATGTTATGTAATGAATAGAGTCCTCATAAGACCTATTCTAAAACAAGCGCCCTATGAAATTTACAAGGGAGGAAGCCCAACATTTCCCACCTTCACGTATTTGGATGTAAGTGCTTTGTTCTAAATAACGGTAAAGATAACCTAGTAAATTTGATGCTAAAGGTGATGAAGGTTTATTTCTTGGATATTCCACTTCTAGTAAAGCCTTTCGAATTTTTAATAAGCGTTACTTCTTTGTTGAAGAATGCATGCATGTTTCTTTTGATGAATCTAACCCCAAATCTTGATGAAGAAAGTGTTGATGATCTTGCGAAGTGTTAGGAGATACCTATTTAGAGGAACAAGATAGATCAAAAGTTCAAGGAGGATCAAGAGTCCTTGCCTCGACCTCTCAAGAACTCTCTCTCCAAATCTTCCAAAAGGAATGGAGAGTCTCAAGAACCATCCTCTTGACAACTTATAATAGGTGATATCTTAAAAGGGAGTGCGACTAAAAACTCTCTTAATCATGTATGTCATCATATGGCCTTTGTCTCTCAAATTGAACCAATAGCGTCAATGAAGCCATCTTTGATGAGCATTGGACCACTTGCTATGCAAGAGGAATTAAATCAATTTGAGAGAAATGATGTTTGGGAACTTGTCCACTAGGGCCTAAAAGATCACCTAGTCATTGGGACCAAATGGGTCTTCGCAATAAGCTTAGTGAAAACAATATCATTGTTAGAAATAAGCTAGACTTGTTGCAAAGGCTATAACCAACAAGAGCATAGATTGATGAAACCTATGCACAGTAGCTAGATTAGAAGCTATTCGCATGCTTCTGCATTTGCATGCATCATGGATTTCAAACTTTTTCAAATGGATGTTAAAAGTGCATTTCTTAATGGCTTTATTCAAGAAGAAGTATATGTTGATCAACACTCCGGTTTTGAAAATTTTGAATTTCCAAATCATGTTTTCAAATTGAAAAAGGCTTTATATGGTTTTAAAAGCAAGCTCGAGAGCTTAGTACGAAGAGTTGAGCAAATATTTACTTGAAAAGATTTTGAAAGAGGAAAAGTTGATACCACTCTTTTCATTAAACACAAAAATCATGACATTTTACTTGTTCAAATTTATGTTGTGATATCATCTTTGGTGCTACTAATGAGTCCTTGTGTGAAGATTTTTCCAAAATCATGCAAAGTGAGTTTGAAATGTCCATGATGGGAGAGCTCAACTACTTCCTTGGTCTTCAAATCAAACCAAACAACGAATGAATTTTTATAAATCAATCCAAATATTGCAAGGAGTTGCTTAAAAGATTTGGAATGAGCAGCCAAAAAATCTCAACTCAATGAGCATCATGCTATCTTGACAAAGATGAAGGTGGTAAATCGGTCAGTAAATAGAAAGTATCGAGGTATGATAGGATCTCTTCTATCTCGCAAATCGTCGGATATTATGTCTAGTGTTTGTATGTGTGCACGTTTTCAAGCAAATCCTAAGGAATCACATCTCTTAGCGGTAAAGCAGCATCATGAGATATCTCATTTGGCACACTATGGGTTTATGGTACCCCAAAGCGCGCACTTATTGGGTACTCGGATTCGGATTTTGCGGGTTGCAAAATGGACCAGAAAAGCACTAATAGTGGACATATCAACACTTAGGAATGCCTTGGTTTCATGGCATAGTAAGAAACAAGCCAGGTGTGGCTTTGTCAGCTTCTTGGCGGAATACGTTCACGGCGGAGTATTTGTTGTTACCGCAGATCATTTGGATGAAACAACGAGTTGAATGATTATGGAATCAATCGGCTATTCCAATTAAGTGCGACAATACTAATAGTGCCATAAACCTCACGAAAAATCCGGTTTATCACTCCGGACCAAACACATAGAAATTAGGCACCATTTTTATTAGAGATCATGTTCAAAAAGGAGATTGTGTGATTGAGTTTGTGGAAACATCTAAACAACTCATGAGATATTTTTACTAAACCTTTGCCTAAAGAAAACTTCTTTTTATAAGAGAGGTTAGGAATTTTAGATCAATCATGCATTGAATGACGTGTGAGTGCATTTATTATGAATAAGTTCTAACTTAGGCGTTGGAGTGTGCTAAACATTTTTATCACGAGTTCAAGATTACAAGACTAAAAAGTGGAGAAATGCAACCGTCCTTCCTGTGTCCCGTTAAAATAAAAGTTTGTCAGGTTATTAATGCTTAGCGCAAACAATTATCGCTTAATAATATCGGTGAAGATGAGGAAACAATTGATGATGAGAATGAGTTGAGCGAGGACTAGTAACTCTTATCCTAGTGCTTTATTTTGCTATCTCCTGAATAATTTTTACCAAGGATTTCTTATGCTTCATTGAACCCTTGATACTCTATTATTTTTAGCCATCTAGTTACTGTATATGCACGTTTTACATGCCTTTCCCTCTAATCTTTTCGCTTTTTGATGTTGACAAAGGGAGAGTTTTATGATTGATAGGAGTAAATTATATTATGCATATTGTGAGGGGATTTTTCTAAATATTGTGCTTAAACTGATATCTTTTATTGAAAAATAATGCTTATATCTCATTGCTATATCATGATTATATTTTACTAAATTCCCTCCATGAGATGTTTGTCATCATCAAATGAAGTGCTGTGAATACATGCCTTAGACAGGATGGTTTGATGATTGACAAAGGGAGCTTTGCAAATAGTCAACCGTGCAAAAAGTGGAAAAGAATACCAAAATAGCGTGATCAAGAATGATAGTTTCTCAAGTCTTTGGGTTTTGGGTATTTATTTATTTTTATTAAGACTATTTGTAAGTAGTAATAAAAAGCTCTCAATTAAAATAAAATCACACACTCACAAAATGATTTTTATTCTAAAATTGATTTTATGATAATTTTTTCTTAAATTATTTTAGGCACAAAGTATTTTGAAAAATTCTTAAGTTGTGCTCAAAATATTGTTTGGAAAATATTTCAAGTTTTCTTTGGAAAATATTCTCGTGTCGGCGGTTGATATTTTGACATACAAATTAGTGTGTGCCGACGGTCGCGTCTTGAGTGGTCGCGTGCGAACTGGCAATGGGAAAGTCGCGTCTTGAAATTTGCCGAGGTCGCGTCCGAAATTTGAGGTCGTGTCTGTCTTAGTGTGAAGAGGTCGTATCTTGTGAAATGAGGAGGTCGTATGCGGCTGGGGAGAGGTCGTATGGAAATCACGATGTCGAACTCTAAGTGTGTCACGAGAATCATTTCCGTCTCAGTGTTTTCAAATTCTTCATAATCAAGCATAGCGAGTGATTTCCTTTTAATCTTTGCGGACAAATTATCCTTTTAATAATCAAAGCATAGCGGCAAATTTTTAATGCTACTGCGCTCCTCCATTGCCTATAAAAGCAACAACACGGATGTTTTTAAACAATACACTCACTTACTCTTTGTGCCAAAACTCTATCAAATATTCTCCATCACTCACACTTATTTGGTAGCACAATTTTTTTGAGGGATTTTTTTATTCTACATAATTTGAGTTGTATTATTTGAGCTTCAATTTGTTATATCTGCACTATTAGTGTATCTTTCTCATCTCATTTTATTGCGAAAATCATTTCTTTTTGGGTAGGAATCCCAAGGTGTTCATAGAGAGGTGATATCTCTTGAGCGTATTGCTCACGGTATAGAGTTGTAAGGTTCATTGAGCACGATTTAAAAGCTAGTGATTTAGTGAAAATCCCATAGTCTTTGCTTTGAGGACCAGGGCGTGGTACTGAGGGTGTTTGGTGGCGAACACGTATAATTCTTTGTGTGCTCTTCTTGCTACATCTCTTTATCATTCAAACACTTTATTTATTTTTTGTTCTTTATTTATTTTTAGGTCATTTATTTTCTGTCATTTATTTATTGCAATTTATTAACTTGAGTTATTTATCTTTCCATAGTTATTTCTTTCAAGTTTTTAATTCAGTAATTTATCTGTAATTTTTTTATAGCCGCATTATCACAATTCTTTCTTGTGTTTGAAATCGGCTTGTATGATGTTGCATTGTTCTTTGGTTGCAGGATTGTTTGCATAACAGTAAACAACACTCTTAACCCTCGTTTCTCCCTCAAGTCTAAACCTCCACTTCTCCCTCAACCCACAACCCACTCTCCTTCTCAACCCCCTCGACTGCGCCCTAGCCCCACGGCCCCACTCCCCTCTTATCAACCACACTACAGATACTACAACGTGGTCGTCAGAATCATGAAATTGATGTCAGCACCGTAGACCTCACCAACCCTTCAGCCCACTGTAATGCTCATATTGTTATTTTTTCTCGATGTGATTTTGTGGTTTATTTGTTTTAGATTTGTGGGTTTGTTTTGTTTTGTTTTTTTTTGTTTTCCATTTTGGGTTGGTTTCTATGTTTCGGTTCCCTTTCTCTCAACTCTCTTAGCCTTTTCCCTCATTTTTGTTCCACCTTTTACGCTGTTGTTAAGGTTCTTGAGGGTGGTAGCCACCTAAGAGACCTGCAACGCAACACAAAAGTAAGAACAGTTCTTACATGTTATTGTGAGTTAAGAAAGACATGCTGGACATGGTCTTAGTTGGATAAAATAAAGTGCATGTTCTATTCACTATTGATTCATTTACAATGGCCAAATTTACCCAATTGTCCTTGAGTTTAGGCGGGAAAATATTTACTTCAGTGACTACGTACTACCTCTGTTCCTTTTTAAGTGTCTATTTCTTTAAAAAAAATTGTTACTATTTATTTGTTATTTTCAAAATTCAATATCACATTAACTACTTTTTTGTCAACTAGCTGAGAGAACCTGTGTTCAACACAGGTGGCGAAGAAAAATGGAACCTATAGTGTAGCTAAGTTTTTTTTTGGGTGAAAAAATAGTTTTTGGCCGGAAAACAGATGAATAAGCTTTTGCCACATATGTTTAGTGTAGATAAAACAAATATCTGCAATGGAGTAATGAAAATCAGGATCGTCCTTGACATTTCGAGTGCCCTGTGCTAACTAAAAAATTGATGCCCTATTTTTTATGAGTTTTTCTAACGAGTGCAACTTTGCACACGATAAAGATCATTAGTTACCCACATTTTTCCTTTTTATTTACTTAGTTTCCTATTTTGTGGATAGAGAGATTACATAAATGAGAATCTATAAAATAAATAGGAAAGTGAATAATTAATTAGGAAAAAAGTAGGCAATTAATGATTCTTATCGTGTGCAAGGTTGTACATGTTATAAAAACCATTTTTTATAAGTCAAATATATATTGATTATCAAAAGCAGGTATCCTTCAGCACATAAGAGGTGTAAAAAGTTAGCCATTAATCAGGTAAACAACCACTTTGTTTTCTAAATATGTGAGACATTGTCACATTAGTCCCCAATTATATCGAAATTATAGATTAATTCCCGAATGTGTTTTTCAGTAGTCAATTTGGTTTTCGAGAGATCAAATTTGTATTTTAATTCAGGGACCAAACTAATAGTAAATAATTATTTTGAGGCGTAATGCGACTAAATAATTAGTATGTGGGATTAATTTATAATTTCAATAAAGTGAGTGCGACGGTGTCTAACACTCTTAACACTCTTATGGATGAACTGCTCATATACTTATTTGGCTTCTGCTCATATACTTATTTGGACCTTTGTCTAAAAGGAGTAAAAGGGAACGCTATCTCGGAGAAAATTGGTACGAAAAAAAAGTGACACGCTAAGGTTTACATACTAACAGATTTTACCAGATCAACTTTTTGTTGAAATACTAGGGGGCTGAACAGATTTGTTCCAACGTTGTTGCACCGCAGGTTTTAAGAGCTTTCAGTTTGTTTTTTTTAAATACAACTACTTCTGTTTTCCTTTTTGATTTGTTATCTTTACATTCTAATGGCCAAATTGCCTGGTATTACTTAACAAAGAATACAAAATACGCAGTAAAAGTCACCAAAAAATAGCCCAGTGATTTGGGTTGGGACACCGAAGGAGCATTAAGCAGGAGGTGCAGGGTTCGAATCCTGTCGCTAATAAAAATTCCCCTCTACCTAACAAAAGCTAACCACTAATATTTGCCTATAAAAAAAAAAACACAGTAAAACTTATTTACTAATTTCTTGGAGATTTTGTATTTTTCCTGATATGTTATTTCTCATCTTATATTGAGTCTGTCATATATGTAGTATAATATACTTTGGGTTATAGTAATGTTTAATACAATTTTCAAAACATTATAAAAAACCAAAGAGAAGCCACAATGGAATTAGATCACGTGCCATACAAAACAAATGATCACAAAACAGCCATACATATCAAAACCGATACCTTCAAATTCATCTTCACTGGTACACCTCCAATTGTTTATCATTTTCTCTTATATTAAAATTAAAACTCAACAAAGCATGTTCCTTAATGACCACCTGATGATAAAATGTAACCATAAATTAAACATTTATATAGTTCATACTAATTGATAAAACTATCAGTGACACCCAGATTCCCTTAAATACTAATTAATTAGGCAAAATTGAACTTTAGGTCCTTTAAGTTATTTTGAAGTTTCACATTAGTCTTTTAAGTTTTTTTTTGTGTCAATTAGGCCCCATAAGTTAGGTTTGGATGACAAAATAAAGCTTTTTTTACCATACCTCCATATCCTCTCCTATGTGTCACTCCTAAGCCTATGTGGCACTGCTAATGTGTCAATAATTATAATAAAAAATATTTTATTTAATTAAAATAAAAAGGTGATCTGGTTCACTTCATTTTCAACCTCCATCTTCAACTTCATCTTCACCTCCATCTTTAACCTCATCTTCAACCCCTCTTTCACGAGAGATCTGAGTGCTGTGAGAGAGGGAAAGTGAGGAGCTGTGAGATCTGAGTGCTTGGGGCGGGAAGCGCAGCTTTCACCGCCGCCCTCTTGCGGCGGTGCTCATGGGCTCTCCCTCTTTGCATCCCCTGGTCTTTGTTGGCGCCGCGTGACTTTCGATTCGGCACCGCTTCCCTGTTCCAGTTTTGGTGGTTACAAGATCTGGTGGTTTCTTGGTTAGCGCCACCCATTTCCTTGCCCTCTTGTTGCGGTGCTGTGCAGAGAATTGAAGAGGGAGGGAGGAAGAGCTCATATTGTCTCTGATGTTGAGGATGAGAATCGTAGGTGGAGGGAGAGGGGAACCGGTGGCGGATTGGATTTCAGAAATTGGGGGCAGATTGGAGAGAAATGAGGGCGGTGGGGAGTGGGAAAGGAAGTAGGAGAGTGGTGGAATGGGGGTTGCACCGTTGCACCGGGATTGGGGAGTGGGGAAGGAAGGAGGAGAGTTAGGGAGAAGGAAGGAGGAGGCGGATCCAGATCTGGAGGTTGAAGATAATACTTTTTTTTTTGTTGAAACAGATTTAGTTTTTTTTAATTAAATAAAATATTTTTTATTATATTTATTGACACCTCAGCACTGCCACATAGGCTTAGGAGTGACATATAGGAGAGGAGATTGAGAAATGGTAAAAAAAAGCCTTATTTTGTCATCAGACCTAACTTATGGGACCTAATTGACACAAAAAAACTTAAAAGACTAATGTGAAACTTTAAAATAACTTAAAGGACCTAAATTGTAATTTTGCCAATTAATTAAACATTGACGCTTTCTTAATGATTTGACCATATGCCAAAAATCATGATTTCCAAACAGCATTTGAAATCATGGACTGTGGCTGTAAGCTTCAAACTCTAGGTTTCTTCTTCTCAAACTATAGTTAACTCAGAAGAAAAGACAATACTCTGTATATTATTAACATTAATCTAACTTCTACTCTTCCCTCCACCCTGGTCAATGGTAGGTAACCAAAGGAGTTTCCATTTTCAAAGAAAAATCTAATAATAAAATTACAATAACACAAATGCATATTGCTCAGTGCTGGTGTCAATAAAAGACAGGCTTAGCAAAAATTGGTCTTATTTATGAAAAATAATTTTTGTTACCCATTGTTCCCCTAGATTATGAAAGACATCTGTCTTGGCAATCCCCAATTACATCGACACAACTATTTCCTGTCAAGCCAACAATAGAGGTGTTCCATAACTAACACAAACAAAATATATAAAATTATTAACAAAAACGAATCAGAAAGAAAAACAAAGGAATACATACATATGTTGAGGTCTAACATCTTAATGAATGACATCTCTTGCAACAAGTTGTCTATTGGTGTCGTCCAAATGATCCACAATGACACCGTCAGATGATTAATACTCATGCAATAATTCACGTGCAACATAAAAAGCATGACATTTAGATTATAATAAGTGATCCAATAATATAGATTATTTATGAGTGATTGAAACACAGAAATTTTAGAGATTACAAAGAGATTACAGTTAGAATATATACTTACAGTTGTGGACTCCACCATCTGTAATATCATCCTCAAAATTAGAAATGATGGAGTCAACAACTGTAAGTGGCAAAGCATTTACAAGAATTGAAAATTTCCACTGCAAAGTTTCACAGTTGCTCGGGAACCTTTTTATTTAAGTCTATGCAAACATGTTTCTGAGATGTATGCCTTACAGGTTACAACACAACCCAAACAAAGGTAATCCACTTTGAAGTTAAGGGTAGTACTACTAGGGTTGAATAACAATAAAAAATTAAGGGGAAAAAATAGAAACAGAAACAACAAACTACAAGCACAATATGTCAATTTGTGATAGCATTTGATACATATGATATGAGTGGTGCAAACAAGATCAATGAGTGACAATACTGAAATTATAATTATAAAAAATCAACACAATAAACAAAAGCACGTATTATTATTATTATTATTATTATTATTATTATTATTATTATTATTATTATTATTACAAATAAAAGCATATTTGACATACAGGCTCAAAATTTCAGAGACAAAGTGTAAATTGAAAGGCAATAGACGAACCTTGAAATGGTGGCGTGGATTTTATGGTCGTGAGCTCCAATGTTACTCACAACATCATCGTCCCGTGTCGGTCGGGATCAGGCAGGACACGGTGGCGTTGACATTTGTTTGTGTGTCGGAGGCACCGCAGAGAGTGATACTCATTGGGGGAAATGGTGGATTAGGGGCGGGGTGGGTTAGATGGATATGGAAAGGGAGAGAGTCTCAATGGGTTGGGTTTTTCACTACTCCTTTTCTAGTTTGACCATTAGAATGCCAGGGGAGACAACATACATGCATGAAGAGAGAGGGATTTAAGATTTAAGTGGAAAAATCTTGGCAAAGCAAAGCTGGTGATAGTCAATGTGGGGTTAGGTTTAGATGAATCTGGAAAATGGTAGAGTCTCGAGGGGTGGGGAATTGGTAAAGTTGTTGTCTAGATTTTTCTTTTGGTTACTCATGCTATGAATTTAACAAATTAATTTATTAATAAATTTAAAATGAAAAACTAAATTAAGTTAGTTATATACGGGGTTAACTAGGGGAAGGGGAATAAATTAGTGAGACTTTATTTAAACCTTTTAACTAATTAATTAAGTAATTTAATTATTTTTTAATGCATATAATTAAACATAAAAAATTACTTAATAACAAATTATTCTAAATAAAATTAAATAATATTTTTTAAAATAAGTACAAGGACATTTTTTACCTTTCGAAAATAATATTATTTCTCTGTTCTTACTTTATAGGCTTAATAATTGCACTTTTGGTTTAACAGATATCGCGATTATACGGTTTTGGTTCCCTAAGTTCTAATTGAGTGAATTGAGTTATTAAGATATCACAATTTTACGATTTTGGTCCTCAATATAACACAATTGGGACATGAGGAATCAAAATTGCACAGTTGTCACATCTGGATGACTCATTTCGCACAATTCAAACTTGGGCGACCAAAATCAAACAATCTCAATACTTGAGAGACCAAATTTAAGCCTAAATATCTATATCAAACCAACAAAGGGAGAGAAACAAACACTTTTTTTTCTTATTTCTCTAATATCAATGAATACATTAAATGTATTGTTATTTCCCAACTCTTTTTCTGTTCTCACACTATTTCTCACTTTTTTTTTATTATCACTCGATCTTACGATCAATTTGGTAAAAATATTTATAACACAAATTTTATATCCATTATTTAATCCTTAATACATAAATTTAGAAAACATTTTAAATTAAAAAATCAATAATTTTATATGAATTTTTAGAAGTCTCTGTGTACCCGTGCAATGCACGGGTTAGACATACTAGTATATATTGATTATCAAAAACAGGTATCCTTCAGTACATAAGAGGTGTAAAAAGTTAGCCAATGATTAGGTAAACAGCCACTTTGTTCGCTAAATATGTGAGGCATTGTCACATTAGTCCCCAGTTGTATCAAAATTACAGATTAATCCCCGAATGTGCCTTTCATTAGTCAGTTTGGTTTTCTAGGGACCAAATTTGTATTTTAATTCAGGGACCAAATTGATAGTAAGTAGTTACTTTGAGGCCTAATGTGACTAAATAATTAGTATGTGGAATTAATTTGTAATTTCAATAAAATGGGAGACTAGTGTGACGGTGCCTAACACTTTTAGGGACCAAAGTGGTTGTTTATCCGCCATTAATTATTTTAATACAACCTCAAGAAAGTAAAATATTGCAAAAGAAAATTTACAGATTACCACAACATTGAAAGTTCAAATCAAACCAACAAATTACAATAGAATTATAAAAAAGTAGTTAACATGTATCCATCAATCCGAACATGTAGCAACATCCCTAAGTAAAAAAATTTGGTGCCCCCTAAAAAAGGGGTCACGTGCGGTCACATAACCCGCACACCCTCAAGGCCACCACTAATGAAAATTAAATGGTATTACAAGAAAAAGACTAATAAATTCATAAAAAACAACAAAATTTAATAATTTCCTTACTCAATATAAAACAACCTTAAACGACACTTAAAATGTAACAAGAGAATAATTGATTTGGAATTGAATTAAACATAACCCAAATTCTACAAATTATTATCAATAGATAAAATAAATCTGCAACGACATCTTTCAGCCATTAACGATTGGGAAAACAAGAGCATTATGATAGAAATTCTGTAAACTGTAATTTGTTCTGCCAATAGAATACTACTCCTTTCGTCTCATATTATTTGTGTTTAAGGTTATGCACACGTCTTAAAAAAATCATTAATTCCACTAATTTCCAAAGTAAAATAATTTATTTTAACTAATATACCTTTGTTGTAGTGGGAGTTAGGTGAAAGAGTCAATTAATATATGGTAGTCGAGGTAAATAAATGTATTGTTGAAAAAATATAAGTAATACACTTTTAATATTTTAAAGTGACAAATAATTTGAGTGAGAAAAATATATAAACTGCACAAGTAATATAATACGGAGGAGTGGCTCTTTCCGCATCACTCTTTTTTTTTTTTAAGAAGTTTCTTTTTGCTTCTTAGTTAGAGCCAAGATCTTTGTGTTGTGACTACAAATGAAATATTGCTGCCAACAAATTTTCAACTTTAGTTAGAGGATCACCTAGAAATGCAACCTCCTCATTTAAGTTCAGTTACGACTTTCACACTTAAAATAGCGGTGAGTCGGTGTCCATAGGTGGCCCATAAAATAAAAAAATAAAAATAGAAATCCTTCAAAATGGAGGAACTATTGGAATGTGTAGGCATCCATTAGAATTTGGATTAGCCTCGATATATATTCCCAAACGTCAGAGTTTTGGACTGAAAAGGAAAAAACATAATTCCACTATTAACTAACTACAAAGCCACCAATCCAAAAAAAAAGACCAGTTTTTATTAAGGCTTAAATATATACTTTTGATTTTATAATTTGGCGATTTTGGTTTTTTTATTTTATTTTTTACGATTTTGGTCTCCTAACTTCCTCAATTTAGCATTTTGGTCTTTTTATGTTTTTTATTTTCACTTTTGGTCCAAAAAAATTATGGATTATGCACTTTTCGTTCCCATTTTCCTAAAATCTAAGATTTTTTGGATCAAAAGTACAAAAATATCCATAATTTTGAAGGACCAAAAGTGCAATTACATAATATGAGAACTAAAATCGCCAAATTGGAAAAGTTTTGAGAACAAAAATGCAATTAAACCTTTTATTAATTATTGGCCTAATCCTATTAGCCTACTACAGATTTATAAGGCATGCAAGGACGGTACGTTCTATAATAATTGGACAGGCACCTTCCATAGTTTTGGCAATCTGGTAGCTGAAGGCATATTATCAGTTGCAACATCAATTACCTATCCCTATGCTCTTCATCTATAAATACAACCACCACCACCTCTGTTATCTCACACAATTGCATTTTCAAGTGTTCTATAATCTATATCTTCCCCGCTACAAGATTCTTGCTTTACATCTTGTAATTCTAAGAAATATGGATGCCCTCACATTCACCGAGGATTTTACTAGCACTGTGGAGGCAGGGAGGATGTTCAAGGCTTTGATCCTGGATGCTCCAAACCTCATCCCCAAGCTTATGCCTCAGGCTATTAAGAATATTCAGCTTGTTGAAGGCAATGGAGGCCCCGGAAGCATTCAGGAGATAACCATTGCTGAAGGCTAGTTTAAGCAATTTACACTAGATTCCACTTTATTTATTCTTCTTCTTCTTCTTCTTCTTATTATTATTATTATTATTATTATTACACTTTATTTTAGGTTTCAATTTGGTCCTCTATGTTTTATTTGTTTCGTTTTGATCCCTTACGTTTTAAAAGTTACAACAGGTTGGTCCTTTTCGTCACTAAAAGCCAATTGTCTGTAGCTAAAAGCCAAATTCTAACTACTGACAATTGACTTTTAGTGACGGAAAGGATCAAATTGAAAACTAAAATAAAACGTAGAGGACCAAAATGAAACAAATAAAACGTAGAGGAGGACCAATATTGTAATTTAACCTATTTATATTTATTATTTTAAAGGTTAATTGGTCACTATTTTTAGTTCGTTCTATCTATCTATCTATCTATTATCTATTTAAGAAAACTAAATACACTAAAGACACGTGACAAAAACTTATTCATCCGTTTTATCGCCAAAAACTATTTTCCAAAAAAAAAAAAAAAATTAACTACACTGTGAATTCTGTTTTTCTTCGCCACCCGTGCTAAGCACGAGTTCTCTCGGTTAGCACGGGTTCTCTCGGTTAGTTTATCTTAAAATTGTTATTCTGTCTTCAATGCAGGTGCTCATATTAAACAATTGAAGCATAGAATTGATGCAATAGACAAAGAGAATTTGATATATAAGTATGCAGTGATCGAGGGGGATGGTAAACTGGAAAAACTTGAATCAGTGATACATGAGATGAAGTTTGAACCCAATACAGAGGGTGGTTGCAAGGTGAAGAATATTAGCAAGTATCATCCAAAAGCAGGGGTTGAGATCAAAGAGGAGGATTTCAAGGCTGCTAGGGAGGAAGCCTTGGGTGTCCTCAAGGTAGTTGAAGCCTATCTTGTGGCAAACCCACAGGCCTATGCTTGAAGTGATCTCATAAAGCACCTTTGCAATTTGCATTGCATTATTATATCATAATGTACTTTCAGTTTAACCTATAGTTTACTTTGAAGCCAATTATGATATGGCTAACAATAAAACTTAAATGTATCAGTTGCTTTATTGGTTCTTCATACTTAAGGTACAGGAATGTCATACTATCTAAATCATAATTAGTTTATATGTGTACATTGCATGAAGGACTCAAGAGTGAACAAGAGTTTGTGGAGAATAAAGATTATAAAAGACTCCCTTCTATCCGATTGGTTTGTAATTAATGAGGGCAGAGACCTCTCACTGGCCATCAATTAAATGTCCCAACCTATCACGTACGGTCCATTCGGAACAAAGCCCAATACCATTCATATTGATAAAGTACTATTAACCATAATTTACATTTGAAGCATAATTCATGATAATTAGTTAATGCTAACCCATAATATTTATTAACTAGAATAATTAATATAACATTGGGTTCGTCTCAAAGTCTTTTTCCAATCTTAAAAGCAACTGATCTGAGAGAGTGATGGTCCATTTTGGAACTTAATAAGCAGTGTCTGCTAAAATTAAACCAATGATGAATTCTACTAGGCAAGAACTAAACAAACTGCCAAGGATCGCTAAGGAATATTCATTTATATAGTATTATGAGGTGACACATAGCAAAATAGTACTAATATGTTATGAAACAGAATTTTGTCCTCAAATAAGAATCTTGGGATATACTTTCTAGAAATTTTCAAAACAGAAACTGACTTGGACATCATAAATAACAGTCCCTGAGCATATCATCCTTGCTAAGTTCACCAAGCTCCTCTAGTTCCTTGGCATTGGTGTCCTAATATAACTTTCTATCATGGGTGTTTACACTGACACTGATGAATACACATCTCCAATCCCACCAGCAAGGTTGTTCAAGGCCTTGGTTGTTGATGCTCACAACCTCATTCCAAAACTAGTTCCACAAGCTGTGAAGAGCATTGAACACATACAAGGCGATGGCGGCGCTGGAAGCACCATGCAATTTAACTTCATTGAAGGCACATAGCTACTACCATACACTTCAATAAAATCTATACTTTTGTATCAAACTATTTGTTAGTAGAATAATGAGTTTGAACATGACTTGCTTTTCTTGTAGATGGCCAGGTGAAAAGTATTAAGAACCGAGTTGATGAGATAAATGAGGACACACTTACTTACAATTACACGTTGATTGAAGGTGGAGCATTAAGGGACAAGTTTGCATCCATTGCTCATGAGATTTAGTTTGGGGCAACACTTGATGGTTGTAGCATAAATAAGATAACAAACAAATATTATCTTAAAGGTGATATTGAGATCAACGAAGAGGAAATTAAGGCTGGGAAATAGAAGGTTTTGGGTATTTACAAAGTTGTGGAAACATATCTACTGCAGAACCCTGATGTCTATGCTTGAATCACTAACTTGAAATAGACTCGAAAGTCTAACGGGGGTATTAAACTTTAATGCCCCAATTAGACTTTCGAGTTTTGGGTATGGAATGTTTAAAATTTGGATTCTTCAATGTTTCCCTCTGGACTCAATTATTATTAGCAAAAAAAAGTAGTCTTGTTTTGCGGTTTAAAATATAAGCAAATTTTAACTAATTTCATTTTATTTAATGTTATCATTTTCAAATTACCTTTCTTTTAATATTATCTTGAAACAAGTTCTTATATAAAATTAAATGAAAAGAAATAATACTTTAAGAAATGTATTTAGTTTTTTTATTACATAAAAAAAATTAAATGAACTTAACTAACATTCTTAATAAGATAATTTCATATTTCACAAGTGTGAAATGTGAAATTAAGTATTTTTGTTTATGCCCGAGTTGTGAGGGAATACTACACTACAATGGCACTGATTTCGAAATGATATTTGTTTTGTGTTAAGTGAAAATTGTTGATTCCGGCATGATGTTAGTTTGTGTAAGTTGAGGTTATTGAACTAGCATCGGCAAAGTGGCGTATATGTTGCTGTATCTGTCTGGTAGCTCTGATGTGTTGTTGTATTTGGGCCGAATTTGGGTCTCAACTAGTTTAGTAGTTTTGTTGGACATTGCTACCTACACCCATTTTTTACTTCCCACACCTCTTTTCCGTTTTTCCCTAAAAACCCCCCTTTCTGGAAATTAAGAGCCTGTTTGATAATAGTTTTCAAAAAAAGTTTTTAGTTTTTAAAAACTGAAAAAGAAAAAAATCTGTTTGACAGATTTCTTTTTAAAAACTGTTTTTAAAAATTGTTTCTATTTTATAGTTTTTAAAACTAAAATACAAGAACTGTTTAACGTTATTTTGCTTTCCAATTTTGCTTTTTCCTTTGAAAATAGAAAAGATATGGAAAACACACACTTTTCATTAATGGCAAAGATGTAATTATTTGATACCACACAGGAAAAGACCAATGTTACCACACAGGAAAACTAGCCCAAACACGGAAACACCAATGTTAACATTTTTTTTTTCTTTTTTTTTTTTCTCGGTTGCAATTTGGTTTTTATTATTTTTAAAGTACAATTATGCTGTAAAAATAAAATAATGTAAGAAATTAAGTAATTTATTATTATATTTTAATTTAAAATGATCTAATAATATAAAGTGTATGTTTGACGGTGCTCTTTACCATATTAGTATTTTTTTTTACGAGTTTACTGTATTGATTAAGAAATAAAAATTAAACTGTTTTATTGAAAGTGTTATATTATATTTAATATAATCGGTGCATTAAATTTTTTTATCATTAAAACTTTTTAATTTTTGATTCATTACCAACTGTGTTATTTTTTTTGACAAAATTACTAATTGTGTTATTAGTGTCTTAAAAACAATTCTTGAAAGGATTTTAGTTTAAAAGTTGTTCAGTTTGCCTTTTTTCTCTGCATATTTTACTGGTATTTTTATCTGTGACTAAGTGAATGAAAATTAGACTAGATCCTGTAAACTAGACTCGTGCATTATCTGAGTTTAAAATTCAAACGGAATTTGAACCATGTTTTAGGTGACAATGTAAATTTACACCGTCTAAAAGCTCTGTCTTGACTCGATAAGTGAAAATTATAGCATTAATAATAGTTTTAAATATATTTTTCGTCCCTGCAAATGTAGAGACTTTTGTTTTTTGTCTATGTAGGGATAAAATCAATTTTTTTTATCCCTGCATGGATACCAAGAAAATATTGCTTTGTCTTATTCATACTATTGATTTCCTTAAGCATTGCTTCAAAAAAAAATATTTTCTTAAGTATTCACTTGCAATTACTCTCATTTTAAAAATATTTATCAAACAAGTTTTCTATTTTTTAGTTTTCAAAACATATTCTAAAAACAAACTTATCAAACAAGTTTTTCATTTTCTCATCTGAAAAACTGTTTTCAAAAATCGGATTGCCAAACAGATTTTTATTAAATTTTCTTCTTAAAAACAGTTTTTTAAAATTGATTTATAAATAGTTTTCAAAAACTAAAAACCAAAGCACAGTCAAACAGGCCCTAATTTTCGGAACTCCGGAAGGCCTATTTGACATGTTTTGGTTTTTGAAAACTATTTTATAAATCAGCTTTTAAAAACTAATTTTAAGAAGGAAAAAAAATCTGTTTGATAATTCTATTTTTTTAAACTGTTTGAGATAAGAAAATAAAAAAAAAAACTTGTTTCATAGATTTTTTTTGAAAACATGTTTTGAAACAAAAAATAGAAAATTTATTACATTATTATCATAATTTTCATGTATCAAATGAAAAAATTGATATTATTTTTCCAAAATAACGTGAATAACACTTAAATCAATTTTTTTCAAACTCACTGTTATGCAATGAAAATAGTCAGGGTCGGCCCAAGATAAAGTGAGGCCTAAAGCTAAGTGAGATCTCAAATCAAATAAATTATGGGAAGAGACCTTGTATATACAATTTTCGTTTGGTATTAAAATAGAGGTTAGACTATAAAGTTAGTGGGTTATGTGGGAGTCTAATATATGTAATTTTAAAGTTTTAATTTATATTTTTTATCAATTAAAACATTTAAATCATAAAAAATATACATAACTGGAGACATTATATTTTTTCCAATAGGATGGAAGTCTAAAGCTCTTACTTTAGGAGCCTCCCATGGGCCGGCCCTAGAAATAGTGGACGTATCAATAACGATTTGCGCTTCATTTTTTATTATAAAATTACAAGAGATATATAATAATTGACCCAAAAAAAAGAGATATATAATAGATATTTTATTAGTAGATATATTATTAATTAGTATAATTATGGTTTTTATATTAAAAGATAATTAGCTTACTTGGCATATGGCCCAGAAATTGGCAACGTCATATGACTCGTGTTGTTTAATCATCCTTGTTATTTTTTATCATCAAGCTTAATTGTATTTTTGGTCCATTGAGTTTGGACTATTTGCGATTTTGGCCTCTTTAGTTTTCTGAAGCGATTTTAATCCATCAAATTGTCAATTGTTACAAGAGAAATACTACTATCAGTCACTCTAACACTCTTCCTTAGACACTCTCCCATATACATGGCCGCGCCAGCCTTTTTATAAAACTCGTTACTTGTTACGGGCACCCCAAGTTCAGTAACTTTTTAATACTTTTTTTTTTTTATTGGCATCTGAAAGGCTTCTGTAAACTATTTGCGCCCCAAAAACATTTGTAATCTCACAGATGCCACTGCTCAAGTTCTCCATAACCGCTCCAAACCATTGCAACTACGACAAAACAAATTCATTCTTTCCCAGTCCTCACGAGCACACTATTGCATATATCCAAAGGTGAACCTAAACAAACAAGGACTCCATTAACAATACGAACGTCTAATATCTTCGAACCACGTTCTTGTAACATCGTAACAATTTGCCACCCAAAACAAAGCTTCAAGTTTCAACACCCAAATAAGACGAAGGATCAAGTGACTCCAAAAGTAACTCTTGTCTAAGTTACTCCGCTTAATAACTCTCTATAGATATTGACTTTTATCAATCCAACCGTTGAATATTATCATATTACATTAACGATCATACATACCAACATATAGTCAACATTTTACTTGTATTTTGAAAAGTATATTATACGTCGAATTAAAATTATTTGATGAAGTATCAAATATTTTTAAATTTTTAAGAAATTTTATGGAATTGATCTACTCAAGAAGACTTTTAACTTCATGGTTCGATTGGTGAAATTCAATATCTATAGAGAATTGTTAAACGAAGTATTTCTGACAAGAGTTATTTCTGGAGTCATTTGATTTCTCTTTTCCAAATAAACTAAACAAAATTCCAAAAAGAAATCTTTTTTCCAAAGGGCCAAGTCAAAAATATTCCAAAAATTAAAAAATCTTATAAAAAACTATGTGGCTGTTGGTGTTGGGACTTTTAGTCCCACATCGGGTAAAATAGTAAAGAGGAGTGAACCTCTTTGTTATAAAAGGAGGCTTGAGCCTTGGTTTTATGTACACCATTCAAAAGCTTGTCTAGCAACTTTTGTCTCTAGATAAATTCCTATCTTTGTTTTAGAATTTAATAGAATTCTTAGTATGCTCTGTGGTTGCAGTTTGGGCTGAACCTCCACATCAGAAAAAGAATTTATTAGGAATATTTCTTGTAAAAGGAGAAGTGTGAGAAGTAAGTTTTGCTAGTGGGGAAGCTTTGTGGGTGTGTACGGGGGTGCAGAGAGAAAATTGTATAGTTGTAATAATTTTCTACATAGTGGATTTTTCTCTGGTGCTGGTGGTTTTTCTCCTGGTTTGGGAGTTTTCCACGTTAAATTCTTGTGTTGTTATTATTTCTCTATTTTGTTTTTTCCAACTTTCCACAAGTGCAGTTTCTGGGGAAGAGAATTTGAAGAGTCAAATTCCCAACAAGTGGTATCAGAGCACAGGTTCTGCCAAAGAGGATGTCGGGAAGCAGAGTTTCAAATGCAGTCAGATTTGATGTAGAGAAATTTGACGGAAAGATCAACTTTGGCTTGTGGCAAATACAAGTCAATGATGTGTTGATTCAGTCTGGTTTACACAAGGCTTTGAAGGACAGGGTTACTCCTGAAAGTAGCGGTGATGCTGGTAAAACTGCTAGTAAAACAGACAAAGCTGATGATGATTGGGAGGATCTGGATTTGAGAGCAGCAAGTGCAATTCGTCTGTGCCTGACCAAAAATGTTCTTGCAAACGTGAAGGGAGCATCCACGGCAAAGGGACTCTGGGAAAAACTCGAGGAGTTGTATCAGACAAAGGGCGTCTCAAATCGGTTGTATCTGAAAGAGAAGTTTCATACGTTGCAAATGGATGAATGTACTACTATTTCAGATCATTTAAGTATTCTCAATGGCATTGTTTCTGAGCTTGAATCTATTGGAGTTAAAATTGATGATGAGGATCAGGCCTTAAGGTCGATCGTGTCTCTTCCACGATCTATGAGCACATGAAGCCGCTTATTAATTCATGGGCATGGTAAGGAGAAAATAATTTTCTAGGAGGTTACTAGTAAGCTTCTTTACGAAGAGAGGAGACTTGGTGGGAGTAACAATCCACATGAAAGTTCTGCATTGGTAGCTCGTGGATGGAAGAAGAAGAACTCCATAAAGAATGTCTGCTGGGGATGTGGGCGATCTGGCCACATCAAGAAGAATTGTAAAGGTAGAACAGGTTCCCAAAAAGCTCTGCGGTCGCCAAGTGGAGATGCACGATAATGAGGCTAACATTATCTCCGATCTTGATGTCTTTTGAAAGAAGGACATGTATATCCTTATGGCATGGGTCCCAAAGTTGCCATGATAAAGGATATTAAATGTTAGCGGGACCACATTTTGCACACGGGCATTGGTTGACATTGATGCAGGGTGTGTGGTGAAATTTATGCCGATGGCTGATTAACTTCCATGAGAGTCAAATATGGGAGTTGCACCATAGTTTTTTCAGCAAGGTTATATTTCGACATGTGCCGAGTTTAAATGCTTGGGATAGCTAGTTCTGAGTGATTATGCTTTTATGGTGGAGCATGACTGCGTTGCAGTGATAGCGAAAGCTATGGGAATCTTTATCAAGGTGGAGCGTTGTGGGACCACAAAGTCACAAGGTGGAGATTGTTGGCGTTGGGACTTTTAGTCCCACATCGGATAAAATAGTAAAGAGGAGTGAACCTCTTTGTTATAAAAGGAGGTTTGGGCCTTGGTTTTATGTACACCATTCAAAAGCTTGTCTAGCAACTTTTGTCTCTAGATAAATTCCTATCTTTGTTTTAGAATTTAATAGAATTCTTAGTATGCTATGTGATTGCAGTTTGGGCTGAACCTCCACATCAGAAAAATAATTTATTAGGAATATTTCTTGTAAAAGGAGAGGTGTGAGAAGTAAGTTTTGCTAGTGGGGAAGCTTTGTGGGTGTGTACGGGGGTGCAGAGAGAAAATTGTATAGTTGTAATAATTTTCTACATAGTAGATTTTTCTCTGGTGCTGGTGGTTTTTCTCCTGGTTTGGGAGTTTTCCACGTTAAATTCTTGTGTTGTTATTATTTCTCTATTTTGTTTTTTCCAACTTTCCACAAGTGCAGTTTCTGGAGAAGAGAATTTGAAGAGTCAAATTCCCAACAGTGGCGACAATTCAATTTCTCGTGCCAATAATATATGCATCCAAGAAATTCAAACCAAAACCAAAAACTATCAACACTCAAAAATCCAGAAAAAAAAAATTAAAAAAAAATACTCGAGTGTTCTCTTCCTTCTAGTGCTACCAAAAACTTCAAAACACACACCCATAACACCGTAACAGAACAACTATTTAATGGCCCAGCCTCCTACAAGTATGGAATGGCCATCGACCTCCTCCTGCTGTTATCGACCTCCTTCTTTCTTCTGCAACGGCAATAGAGAACTTGCAATGGGGGCATTTGAGATCGCAAAGCCACTGAGTTAGGTGCGCAACAGAGCGTTGTTATAAAAAAAAAAAAAGGAAATCGCTTTAGATGAAGTTGTTTCATCTGTTTTTATGGACCTCCTTCTTCCTTCTGCAACAACAATGGAGACTGGAGAGCTTGAAATGTGGGAGCGTTTAAGATCAGCACGCAACAGGGATTTAGGGCTGACGGTGATTTTTCGAGATTCCAATAATTTTAAAAAAAATCGCCTAAAGAAATCACTTAAACTTGGTCAGCCAGTTACTTGATAAATAAATAAAAAGGAGTGACGTGCCAACTAAAATAATACTCACCAACTAAAATATCAAATTTAACTCAAAATCAAAAAATCCTAAATTTTCTCCTCTTGAATCCCTAATTCCATTTCCTACAAAATTCTTCAAATTCTATAAATTTTTTGACTTTCAAACTTTTATAATTATTTATATTTATATCTCAAATTCATCATTAAGTCCCAAAAATTTTTATAAAAAATTAGACTTTAAGGGATTTAGATGGAAAAAAAAAATGATGGGAGGACCATATTTGCTTAATTTCAAAAATAGATGGATTAAAATCGTTCAAAAAAACTTGAGGAACCAAAATTGCACATTGGCCAAAACTATAGGGACAAAAATGTAATTAAGCCTAAATAATACCCAACTCAGCTTGCTTACTTACTTCCTTCGAGTTCCAATTTTCGAAGAGCATATAACAACGACAAGTAATACAATTACTTCTGGGGATGGTAAAGCGGTGTTGGGCCAGCACGCCTGTGAAATCCTGATTTTTAAATAATATTAGAAAAATTATTAGATCAGTAATTAAGTGATAAATGGGAGTTAGAAACCCTAATTAGGAATAAAATAGGCTTGAAAAAGACTTAGAAACCCCTGGAAAAGCATGGAATATGCTAGAATCTTCTAGAAGGACGAAAACAGAATTTTACTCTTTAAGGACCGTCGCGACGTGACGGTGGAAACAAAGGAAACCGTTGCGACGCGATATAAGTCGGTGGTTAAGTCGGTGATCACGCTCGTCTGATGCGTGACACGTGTCCCAGCTCGCGACGTGATGGGACTTACGTGTAATTGGCTCGCGACGCGATGGGCCAATTTATGCCTATAAATAGGCCTTAACCCCCTCCATTCACTCCAACTTCTTCCAAAGGTCTTTGAGATAGCGTGGAGGGCGTGGAGGAGCTTGAGATAAGGAAGAGCGACGGGACACGAGCGACAGCAGTCTTCTAAGCCAGGTAAGGGGGAAGATACCTTAATCACTAGGAAAAATAGGTAGTAGAGTATACTGTTAGCATGTGTAGGGGACCTTAACCCTACTAGGGGTTCATAACAGCAGCACCTCAGGAGAGGGGTTGTGACCTGTGATAACTGAGGACAGTTGTCAAAGGTCTGTCAACCATATGAATGATCTATTAAAATCTATGGATGAATGTTGATTGATGTGATGCTAATTGATATGAATGCTTTATGTGCTGATTGATAACATGTCAGTAGTAGGTCGCCTGGGCAACATAGGGTTGATCCTTATGTTGATTAAGGATGGTTGATAATCTGATTAACATGCTGATATTTATGTACTGGCTGTATATGATATTTGTGGGTCTGAGGTAAGAGTCAAGGGTGACACCCTCTAGTTAGAGGTTTGCGAATCCCTAGATGGTAGTAGCAAGTACTACCATCGATACCTTGTGATAGTGATGATGGCCGGGTCAGTGTACCCGAGGTTGTTGGTGTACCTAAGGAATCAACGGGATGGTAATGAGATAAGTCGGTGGCCTTGAGGAGTATGCTCGGCCAAGACCTTGAGGAGTATGCTCGGTCTTTCCGACGAGGCTCTCAATGCCCGTGATACCTAAGGTACGGAATGGTTTGGAGATAATCGGTGACCTTGAGGGTATGTGTACTCGGTCACGTGGACTACTCTGCAGGACTCCACGTCTGACAGGTGGACAATCTTGGCCATTCTCTGTATAGGGAATGTCGCCCTTATGCGCAGGACGGTGCTTTACTCTGGTAATTGGATATAGTAGTATGGGATGCCATAACCGATAATCGGAGATGGTAGTGTATCAGGATATGTTCCCAGGGTAACCAACTTATCTGATTCGGTGCCCTGAGATTGGTGATCGATCTAGGGAGTAGGGCGTTAATAGCCCGCAGTATTCAGCGATAGTATGGGTCGGTAGGGTTGGTAATTGAGCCTGAAACGTCCGGTGGTTTGGGTCTGTAGGGCTGGTAATTGATCCTGAAAGACTGGTGACATGTGTCAGTGAGTGGTATCAGAGTATGACGTGGTTTGTGACTGTGTGGTCAGGATTGTCAGTATGACGTATCAGTATGGGTTGGTCTGTGACCGTATACTCAAAGTTTTGAGTGTGTATTCGTGGTAACAGTCATGTTGATAAGTTGTGATGTCTATGATGACAATTGCTATGTATATGGTTGTGCTGTGCATGATGATAGTATCTCTGCTATGCTGTTTTCCTGTTTAATAGTGATTAATGGATATCTTACCTCAATGTTTTCTTGTGTATTTCTATATTATATGATGACAAATAAACAGATGGGCAAGGAAATCAAGTATTTGGAGCCTGAGAAGCAGTGTTGCAACACGGCCAGCGTGTCCTATTGCGTACTCTGAAACTAAATTGGTAATGTGTTATTGCTGAGTCAGGATAAAGTGACACCCTGTCTCGGCGGGGTGTTACACCGCCAACCCGCCTAAATGGGCCGGGTTGGGCTACGACATTTCAGCCCACCGACCCATCTAATCCAACCTGCTTATAGCCAGTCAACCCGTCGGGCCACAAGCGGGCCGGGCCGGGCCAACCCGTCGGGTTAACATATATTTTTATTTATTTATTTTCTTATTTTCTATTCCCTCTGTCTCATTTTAGTTGTCCTCTTTGGAATATTTCATTGTCCCAAATTACTTGTCTCTCTAGAAAATAAAAAAATATTAATTTCTTCTTTTCCAACAATACCCCTTATATTTCAACCAACTATATTAATGAATTTTTTCTACTTAACTACTCCAATACTCCAATTAATAAGGGGTATTTTAGCCAAGGAGTGTCATTTTATCATGAAAATTTGTAAACTCAAACATTTTCTTAAGAATTGTGCATAAACTAATAGGACAAGTAAAATGAGACAAAGGGGGTAACAAATTTCCTTTTTGTTTTACATATTTCGATCAGGCTAGCCCACCATTTTGGTTCGTTTTAGCCCGAATTTCAGTTTTTATATTTATTTTTTGCTTTTCGATTTTTTAACGGGCTAGTCCGCCAACCCGCCAGCTTGTGACGGGTCGGGTTGGGTTTAACATCTCAACCCACCACCCTTGTGAGCCGGGTTGGGCCGGTCCATTTTTGAGCGGGCTAATGGCGGGTTGGGTCGGGCTGGCCCATTTTGCCATCCCTAATTAGTCCTATCTGTAGCTAAGTCTTTTTTAGTGTAGCAAAAAAATTACTCCTATCTATTATATTTATTGGGTTTTTTAACGTGTGCAACCTTGCACACGATAAGGATAATTAATTGCTCACTTTTTTCTTTATTAATTATCTAGTTTCTTATTTTGTGAGTGGAAAGAGATTACATAAATGTGAACCTATAGAATAAAAAGAAAAGGAAATAATTAATAAAAAAAAAAAGTGAACAATAAATAATTCTTATCGTATGCAAGATTGCACACGTTAGAAAAACTGAAATTTATTTACATACTTTTGAGTTTTATTTGAGGGTAGATTCTTTTTTGTTATATGCTCATCACATAAAAATCTGTACTTGTCGTTTTTAATTAATTTAACATTTATGATTTCAGATTTTTTTAGTTTATTATATTATATAAATTTTAATTTAATTAACAAAACATTGATGCAGTGCAAGTGCTTGATATACTCACATGTAATTAAACTGAAATATAGAACCAAAACAGCCTTTAGCTTTTTTTTAAACCGAAAACAGAAGCAAGTTTTGAAAACAAGTAAAGTAAAAACTTTCTCCAAAAAGTTTTATTGTTTTCTAACTTTTAAAAATAGAAAACAGTTTTTGAAAATAGAAAATAAACAGGCCCTTAAGTATCACAGAACAACGACGAAACTAACATTATGTTTGGTTTGAAAAGGAAAGTAGGAGGAAAGAAAGTGAAAGGAAAGAATTTTGAATTTTAGCTAGGTGTCACACTATCATTGGCTCTTCACATTTACCCATGTCACAAAACACAATTTCCAAAAAACTTTCCATCCTTTTTCCATCCTCCCTCCTATCTTTCCTCTATTCCAAACATAGCATAATTAATCCTTTGGCTATTTTACTATCTTCAAGACTTGTAAATTTGTATCACAAAAAACATCAACAGAGTTAACTATGTGGCATGTACCATATTTGGACATTGATGAAGCCACCTCGTATAGAAGGAACACGGCAGCGTATAAATAAACATTAGAAATTGACCAAAAAAGATAAACATTAGAAAAAGCACAATTAGATAGATTGTCTATCCTTTATGTGAAGATAAAGTCAGCAGGGACGAAACGAGGTGTACTCAAATAGGGGCAGCCACCCTCGCAAGATGGGATAACAAAGCGGGTTGGGCCTGACATGCCGACCCGTCAATTCACCTAAAATGGGGTGGATTGGGTTACGACATGTCAATCCACTAACTCATCTAGTTCAACCTGCCTAGCCCGTTAACCCGTCGGGCCACATGTGGGTCAGGCCGAGCCAACCTATTGTGTTAACATGTTCTCTCTCTTGACTCAATTATAAGCAAAAAAATGCTTAAATTTGGTGGACTCAAATATAAGCAAGTATCAATTAATCTACCTATATTCAAACCTATTATTCCAAAAATACCTTTAATTTAATTCATTAATATTATGAGGAGAGTACTATTATGATTAAAAGTAGTTTAGTAAATGAACTAGAATATCAACCAGTGTCGTGCACGGGATGTCTATCTTATGAATTTTTCTATGAAATAATTTAAACATTATATATTTTTTCTAAACATTTGTTAAAAATACATCTATGTAGAAATTTATATAAATTTATATAGTATCTGAATTATTTCAATCATGGATCACAAAGTGTAATAATTTACATATAGATATAATGTTTTTCGTGTAAAATATTTTGTTTTCTTGTAAAATATCTATCCCAGTGTCTTATGCTTTATATACTATATTAAAAGAAAATTATAATTTCGTTAGATAAAAAATATTCGATAATTTTTTACATTATATTTTTTTTGAAAGAAACAAATATATTCCATATCATTCAAAATAAGGTCCGCAATACAGGTTGACATATAATAAAAAACATGGCGACTAGCGTAAAATCTTGATACCCCTGCTAAAGAGTAGACAACAACATTTGCTTGTCTCCTAATGAAATTAACCGAATAGTTTTGAACACGACTCAGCTTATCCTTACAGCTGTTGATAATGATCCCCGCCTCCGTTTGGCAAGTAGAACTTCCCGTTAAGCCATCCACTACCGCTTTGCAGTACATCTCGATAGAAATGTTCTGGTAGCCTAGATCACCCAACCAAGAAAGCGCTTCCCAAAGGCCCTTCGCTTCTGCCTCCAACGCCGGAATAGTGCCTGAAAGACAAAGAGTCTTGGCGAGCACAAATTCCCCAAGATGATTACGAATGTAGATGCCAATTCTATAGCTCCCTATATCATTGAAAATTGCAGCATCAATGTTGACCTCTAAAGTGCCTTCAATTGGCTTGGTACACCGACCCTGTTGCAAAAGATTATGGGACTGTGTTGCATGCTGGTTGTTACATGCGTGAGCCCCCTTGGCCGAGTCCCAGTCACTAAGCATATTCCAAGCCATGATAATCGATCTCGTTGCATCAACTTCCTCATTCTTCCAGATTTTATCATTCCTTCGGTGCCACAAACTCCAAAGAACCAGAGCAATCTCATGCTGCCTCTGCTCATTTCCACTTCGTAGTAGTCTAAAAATCAGGTCGTTGAAGTCCCTTGCATGAGGTGTGTGCTCTTGAACCAGCTGATGTAGCGATGCAGCCTCCCAGCACTTAGCCGCACCAGTACAACCAATGAAAATATGCCATTCGTTTTCCTCTCCAAGCTCACAAAACTAACAGAAAGTGGGGCAGTTAACTCCCTTTGAATGGAGCCGAGTTCTAGTGGGCAGGACTCCTCTCAACACACGCCAAATCAATAGCTTCACCTTAGGTGGTATCCTCATTTTCCAAACTAGAGCCCAATCACCTTCAACCCTCAAGTGGCTCGTGTCTATGAGTTGTTCCATTGCACCAAAATATGCGGACTTTACAGAGTAGTGTCCGCTTCTACTAAGCTTCCAAATCGGCCTATCTTCAAGTTGCACACATGGGATCGGGATACTTAAAATCTTCTGGGTGTCCACCGGATTAAAGAGAGACCTAACCAAAGTTGAGCCGCCAGCTATGAGTCTCATGATCAATAAGTTGTGCCACTGACCAATCTTGTGTACCATCTCTTGGATTGCTTGTTACATAAGAATTACCTTCCGATCTTAACCAAGGTTGATGCCAGATGTTGATTTTCCTACCATCACCAATCCTCCAACGCAGTCCTAACTTGACAACCGCCCGTGAAGTGTGGATGCTACGCAAACAAAGCTGGGATATAATTATAATCACACACATAGGATTTAGAAGAAACAACATTCTATATACATTTAAATATTCAATATCTAAATCTACTTTTAAGAATAGATTTAGATCATAAAATGATAATTGTTTTACAATATGTTTGTAAGCCCGTGCTGAAAATTATAATCATAGACCTACGATTTAGAAGAAACAATATTTTGTATACATTCAAACCTTCAATATCTAAGCCTCCATTTGAGTATAGATTTAGATCATATAATCATAATTTTTTTTTACAATATATCTTTAGGTTCGTGCTACACACAATATATACTTAAAAATTATAATTATGCATATAGGGTTCAGAAGAAGTATCATTTTTTATACATTCAAATCTTCAATATCTAAGTCTTTATTTGAGAATATATTTTAATGGAAAAAGGGGAACAAATATCAGCGGAAAAGAGGAAACATTTTATCTCATTGATCACAATGTAGTTAAAGGACTACAAAACTCTGCATATAAAGGAAGTGGTGGAGTTCGATTAGTTTTAATTGATTTCTTCCTTTCCATATGAATCAATACTTCTGGGTGTTGTATATATATTTCTATATCAGCGACACCAAATGGGTGTTCTTTCAATTTTGACAGTATACTCCTCTTCAAACGCATTCATCCAAAAATGCAAATCAAATCTAAAAAAAATTACACGACACATAAAAAATAGGCACATCCATATCTAACTATATATTTTAATAATTTTTTAAGATATTAATAGCCAAAAATTATTATAGACACACATCAAATTGAATAAAATGGACACTTCCAAATAAATGCATATACATAGTTAGTACGCAACATAATAGTAATAGTACAAATCAATAATGTTATCCCGACGCAATTTATCCAACTCGCCTCTTTTATCAATTGATTGAAGCTCCTGGTTCACATGCACAATAGTAGTCACACGACCAAAACCATATTAGAATTTAAAATATAAAATATAAGATTGGTCCAAAATAAATCTAGCATTCAAATGATATTCCCAAAGTATGTGAAACTAAATAATTAAATAAAAATATCTTACTTTAAGAATATCACTGTCAATGCCACATCAGGATAAATGGTCAAGGGATTTGCATATGACTACACATAAACTTGCCATGACTTCACTGGTAGCGCATTTGAATAATGTTTGCCAGATTCTATTTATCCTGCACTAATCGATAGGATTCATCGCTACCTTTTCCATCAGTGAAGACCCGCTTCCTTTGTTTTACAAACAATAGGACCGAAAATGCACAACAACAGAAAGAGAGTCATTTCAGTTCAAATCCTTCTAGGATAAACAAAAAAAAAAAAAAAGATTTGTAGATAGAAAATTCTTCTGTTAAATTTTAGAGTGGATTACAACTAATCATTCACAACATGTGGCAGTTCTTAATGTTTCCCGCTTCAGCACGATGTGCTGGTTCAAGATCCTGCATGACCACAACCTTGGGAACATATGATTGAAGAGCGAGACTCAGAAGCAGAGAAGGATGATAAAAGAGAAGGCAAGTGTTACCATGACGTCAGAAATTGACACAGTGAGACCATAATCAGAAACAACATGGCCAAAGCCAACCAATTGATCACGGGAAGGAGAAAGGGCGTGAAGAAAAACTATGAGGGTAATGCGATGGAAAATGAGTCGATGGGTAAAGGAATCATAATTCCCCAAGAAAGCGTGGACGGGGGAGGAGATTCAAAAGAGAGGAGAGCAAATCTCTCTAATTTTCCAAATCAGTAATAAAAAGCTTATAACAGAACGTGACCTGTCTCTCTCCACCGATAGCAATCAACTTTAAATGGTAGTACATTTTTGTCTTCTACTATTTTTTTTTGTAATTAAACCAAATATACTCCTAATAAATATTTTAATTTTTTTACGGGATTACTATTTCCATTATAGGAATGGAATTTTTTTTTAATTTTATTAATGCTTTGTAATAATAGTAATATTGTAGGTATGATTTGGAGTTATTATTTTTCAGCAATTGAAGGATATGTATTCAATACCACGCAGTGGATCCTTTGAAAGTCAAAATTACAATCAATTCCTTTAGAGCATTTTTAGTGCAAAGCAACTAAATAAGTTGTTTAAATTGCTTTTTGTGGGCCCATATTGTCATATAAGATTTAAGCAACTCATAAGCAACTCAACCACAATTTGCTCCAATGGTGGTTTCTTGGAAACAACCCATCTTGACCCCACATGTTTATATTATTTTATTTCCGCTTAATTTTTTTATCCAAATTTAAATATTAATTCAATTATTTTAATTAATACATATAAAAATATTAAATATTAAAAAAATAGAAATTTTGGTTTAATTAATTTTTAGCATAATAAATTTAAAACAATAAGAAATACATAATATTAAATAATGAAAAACGATGTGAAATACATAAAGATGAGAAGTACATAATATTACATTTTAACCGAAATACAAAATATTACATAAAAATTTAATTTTAGTTATTTTCATGTCCAAACTGCTCCCAAATATGCTCCACCAAGTCGGCTTGAAGTTGGCGGTGGTTTTGTCTTTCATGAACATGTCTACTCTTTCAAACAATGTTGTAAAATTGGGATCGGGACTACGCGATACTTGTTGAGATATCATTATCGTGTGGTCGTAATCAAAATTATCGATACGTGTCTCGCTTGTCTTCAACAATCATGTTATGCAATATGATGCATGCCAACATTATATGCTTCATTGTGTTCACGTGCCAAGCACTGGCCACGCAATCGCGAATCGAGATTGGAGCACTCCAAATGCGTTCCACGCCCTTTCTTGCGATTCTTGTTGTTGGGCAAATAGTTTTCTTTTTCTCCTTGCGGCATTGGGATGGTCTTGACAAATGTAGCCCACTCGGGATAAATACCATCAGCTAGGTAGTACCCCATATGATATGTGGTTTTATTCATAGTGTATTGCACTGCGGGGGCTTGTCCGTTCAAAACGTCATTAAACACATCAGATGTGTTTAACACATTAATGTCATTGTTAGAACCGCGATTGCCAAATGCATGCCAAATCCACAAGTCATGTGATGCCACGGCTTCAAGCATGATTGTGGGTTTGGCATGATCACCTCGACAAAATTATCCTTTCCAGGCGACTGGGCAATTCTTCCATTCCCAATGCATACAATCAATAGAACCCAACATACCTGGAAAGCCGCGTGCCTCCCCTATTTGTAGTAGGCGTGCAATGTCTTCGTTGTTTGGCCTTCTCAGGTACTGAGCACCAAATATCGCGCACACACCCATTACAAATCTGTCTAAGCACTCCAATGTTGTACTTTCACCGATTCGAACATAGTCATCAACATCGGCGGGTGATCCATATGCCAAGATAAGAGCGGTGCACTTCGCAATGGTGAAAGGCCCTTCTACCAATCGCATCAATCCTTCTGGAAGTACTCGTCATGATTGCCAAGTGCTTCTACGATGAAGGAACACATGTCTTCGCATTCTAACCTTCGAAATTGAGCCCGGTATACGGGATTTTTACGAGACGTAGTCATTGAACAATCGGTTATGTCCTTCTTCACGACTCCGATCTATCGTTTCTTTTCTTACGCACCGATGGTGTTGTCATTGTTGTTGACTCGCGTACCAACCTTATGACCTCCTCTTCAGTGTTGTCCTCGAGGCATTCATCTACGATTTCGTTCCAGATTGTATCAAAGTCAGTGTTTGGATCCATTATATGGATGATATGAGAAGGTGAGAAATGAGAAGAGAATAGGAGAAGATGAGAGAATGGGAGAAGATTGCACAATTTGGTTCTCTTATGTGAGGTATATATAGGCTAGTTCTACAACGGCTAGTTTTATAACGGCTAGTTTTACAACGGCTAGTTTTACAACGATTAGTTTTATAACGGCTAGTTTTCTATAACGGCTAGTTTTATAACGGCTAGTTTTTTATAACGGCTAGTTTTATAACGGCTAGTTTTTCATAACGGCTAGTTTTTTTATAACGGCTAGTTTTATAACGGCTAGTTTTTCATAACAGCTTGTTTTTTTTTATAACGGCTAGTTTTATAACGGCTAGTTTTTTATAACGGCTAGTTTTTTTTATAACAGCTAGTTTTATAACGGCTAGTTTTTTTTAACGGCTAGTTTTATAATGGCTAGTTTTACAACAGCTATATCTTGGATAAATAAGAATATATTTTCATAACTAGTACATAAACTTTCAAAGCATAAGCTACATAAGTCCTGCTAATTTCTTCTTAATAATTTCACAACAAAAATTATGATTTTCAAGTTGCGCATCATCCATCCCTGATACATCCTTCATGAGGATTTCATACAATCTTTGGTATGCTCTCCGCCTCCTTTACCTTGCACTCGGCCTCCTTTGCCTTGCTAGTCGCCATAATTGCCTCGCTCTCGCAAGCTTTGCCTCGGCTATTTTTGTCATGGCAATATTTTTCTGAATATAGCAGCTTCCATTGCGATCAAATCTACAACGGTGTTGCCGGTGTTGCTATTTCCTTGCTCTTCCTTTTTGCTGCCTTTTATCCAATTGGGCGATCTGTTGGGATTGATGAGTCATATTCTTCACAACTAATTGGCGTTTCTGGATTCGATGATGATGAGTACGTCCGATCACCTGTCTTTGATCTCTTTGAAGAGTTGTTCATTGATTCTCCCTTCCATTTAGGCTCACTTCTCAATAACCTCCATGCATGCTCAAATTTGAAACGCTCCTTTGCTATTTGAGAATAAAGCTTAAACGCCTCTGCCATGACATCATTCTCTGATTTACCGCTTGTGTTGTCTCTAACAGCTATTTTGTAGCACCCGCAAAACTTTTGTACTGAAGCATTCATCTTATGCCATCGAGATTTCAGAGCACCTGCCTCCCTCTCTATAAGCCGCTCGCGATAGTTGTTATAGTTATCTCTTATTCTTGCCCAAAAGCTATCTGCTTTTTGGTCAACTCCCACGATTGGATCTTTTGAAATGTTGAGCCATGTCTGAATAAGCAACTCGTCTTCTGGTGATTCGAACCTGATACGTTTGTTCTTCTTAGTAGTACCCTTTTCTTCTTCATTAAGCGTAATGTTTTCCAGTTGAGTGGAGAACTGTGGGACTTGAGACTCGGAGATGGATCCGATTGGTGATTCCGGTTCATTGTTAGGAGACTCCATGTTGCTGCTGGTACCCATTGGAGGCCTAAACCACATGGTGGGATTGGACGGTTGTTGTGGTGGATACATAAACCGGTGGGGATTTTGAGAATTGTCGCCGGTAGGGGGTTGATTTTGCAAGTAGTTCATATAGGCTCGATATTGGGGATTTTGAGAATTGTTGCCGGTAGGGGGTTGATTTTTTAAGTAGTTCATATAGGCTCGATATTGGGGATTTTGAAAATTGTCGCCAGAAGGGGGTTGGTTTTGCAAAAAATTCATGTAGGCCATATATTGAAGATGATTGGGATCCATTTGACGAAAAATAAACAAGATTGAGACTTGATAACAACAAAAAAAATAGAAGTGAAAGATGACAAAGTGGGTGCAAAATGAAGTGAATAACCCTACACATTTATATATTAGACCAAATTATGGCCGTTGCATTACACAAACGGCTCAATTTCACCAACGGAACAGCAGACTTGAACGACACTATTTATAGATTAGACAATATTATGTCCGTTGGAGAGTCACAAACGGCTCTATTTTGTGCACAACAGATCTTTTTTGTGAAAAAATGGGTCAAACGTTGAAAGTTTTATTTTTATTTTAATCACAAATTGGGTCAATTGGTCAAATGGCTCTATTTGTTCCAGACCCTTCCATTCACCTCACTTCTTTGTCTTTCGTCTGGTCTCTGCACGATGTCTTCTCCAGCGTCTGGTCCCCTTCATCTCCCTCATATCCCCAATCTAGACACTACCTCCTGCTTCCCTTCCAGATCTAGGCATCCCTCATCTCCCCCATCATGTAAGCAAGCTTCTCCAGATGCTTCATCTCCCTCATCTCCCTCTATTGCGCCCCATCTCCCTCGGCCTCATCTTCTTGCCTCAGCTATCTGCTTCATCACCCTCGGCTCCTCTCCCTCCGTTTCACCCCATCTCCCTCGACGCCTCTCCCTTTGTTTCACCCCCTCTCCCTCGGCCTTCATCTCCCTCATCTCCCTCCGTTGCGCCCCATCTCCCTCGGCCTCATCTTCTTGCCTCAGCTATCTGCTTCATCACCCTCGGCCCCTCTCCTCCGCTTTCACCCTCCCTCGGCTCCTCTCCCTCCGTTTCGCCCCATCTCCCTCGACGCCTCTCCCTTCGTTTCACCCCCTCTCCCTCGGCCTCATCGCCCTATTCTAAACCCTTCCTCACCCAGATCTATGTCAAACAGCCAAATCTCTCCCCAGATCTGCGAGCGAGTCATGGCACGGCGCGACGAGTCACAGTGTGGCGCAGTGAGTCACGACACGGCGAGACACGGGACGCCGCAGGTTTGAGATGGTTCTGGATTTTGTTGTCTGATGTCTGGATCTGGATTTTTATTTTTATTTTTTTTTGGGTTACATCCAAGAATGTTGGTTACAGTGGGTTCTATGTCTTTGTTTAAAATTTTCTTCACCAAATTCTGATTTGTTGAATTATTGTTGATTCTTCTACACTAATTCTGGTTTATACTTTCTGGTTTGGGAAGAATCTGTTTTTCTCCCACTTCTTTTAATTTTATTTTTGGTGAGAATGTGAGAGAAAGAATGAATATTTAATGGTAAGACACCGTTGGCCAAAGAAATGTCGTTCACTAAATTTTAACTTCTATTGCTTCCACGTCGACCTTCTCCAGCGCTGGTCAATTAAAAGAAACGTAAACTAAAATAAGACACGCTCTAAAATAACAGCGTTGAAGATGCTCTTAATTGTATTGTGCACAAATTGTTAAATTTCGCCCCCTTGGCATTTTTTTTTTCTGGTTTCGTCCCATAAACTTACCATTTAACATTTAGGGTCTGGTCAAGAGTGAACTCACCCAATTCTTGCTCTAAGCCGCATTATTATTTCAAAAGACTCGTAACATTATAATAATATTAATTATAATTTATATTAAAAATATACATAAATATAATTTATAAAATGTCTATGTTAAAAAATAACCATACAAAAAATAATCACTTATACAACGTATCAAATCACTGAAAAAGCAAGTGTCAGCAAAAGAAGAACATTGAACCCACCAACTTCTTCTGATGATGATGCTCCAAAGCAATGAAATTCCTCCATAATGCTTTGCTGTTTGTGTGATATTTAGCTGTGAAATTTCTATTTCTTGTATCCATTAATAATGTTGAATTTTATGTTTAATTTAAAGAATTAAAAAATGCTAGTACTATGATTGTTTGATGGTAATCCCATTCCCAACTACTACAAGCTTCACAGCCATTCAAATGTTGCACATTTGTTGTCTTTACATAATTTCTTCTCCACTTACATCAACATGCGTACATTTTTTTATTCTCCTCTATCTCTGATTCTGACCATTAACCAAGAAAGTGAAAGGCACTAACGAAGGAGGAGTTAATCCTGAAGAAGTCCTAAGAGAAGCCAAAGAGAGACAATCATACTTTATATGATGTCATGAATATTCTTGAAAATGGACTTCTTTACAAGACCATGATGGATCCATGAAACAATAGCCACTCCCAGATGCTGGAATTTAGGCCTGAACCACTCTAATTGATCCATCAGTCTTGCAAAGAAACCAATTTTGAAGAACAATGAACTCTGTGTATTCCGAATTGTAGGTCATTGGTTGTGCTAATGAAATCAAATAAGATGATGATGGATCCTCCAATTTGAGGTTGGATACAAAGATGATGGAGGAGAAGCCACCGGATCTAGGTAACATGCTGGTTTAGCTATTGTTCGCTATGATGTCATGTAGGAAGGGCTACGAATGAGGGCCCAATGACCTACAGAGGTCACTCTACCAATGGTTATGGTGACTCAAAAAAGCGACTTTGTATTGGAGTATGTGGGGAGAGGGAGCATCTTCATACGATGATGAGAATATTAATAACGTACTATTGTTTTGGGAGAGGATGATAACAAATATAGGTTCTAAGATGTTGATGTACACGAACTTGACCCTAAATGAAACAAGTTTTGGTTCTATGATCGGACATTGTGTGGCATTTGTTGGAACAACCTCAAGATAACAAACGTTATCTCTCAGCTGTCATCATATATCTCTCAACTGTCATCCCGTTGGAGATACTTCTCTAGTTATTATCATGCCCCAATTATAGGAAACAACCTTTGTAGTTTAAATTCAAACTTGTGTTGCTGTACATCTATATATACTCTCTCATATGTAATTTAAAACTTAATCAATGAAATAAAAAGTTTCTATTCTCTACAAGGTATCAGAGCGCCCTTTTGCTTAAACCAGCCTTTTTTTTCCCGATCCAATCATGTCTTCTGCTGCCAATAACACGGCCGAATTTAACTTGGCTTCCAACCTTCCAATCAAGCTCAATGGTACAAACTACCCTACTTGGCATAAACAAATCATGCATTTGCTCACTGCACACAACCTAGTTGGCTATATCACAGGCACGATCGCTGTCCTCCAAAGAATCGTTGGGCAGGTGCTACTGCCACCCCCAATCCTGCCTTTGAAAAATGGTGTCGCCAAGATAACCATGTCTTCCTTGCTCTTCTGGCATCCTGCACTTCAGAAGCACAAATCATCATCTCCTCCGCCACGTCCTCGGCTGATGCATGGGCCAAATTAACAAAAGCATATTCAAATCGCTCTCGTGCTCGTGTCATGTCCCTCAAGGAACGCCTAGCTTCCATCTCCAAAGGATCCTTATCTGTCCATGAGTATCTCCGCAACATTCGATCCATTGGTGACGAACTTGCACTCATTGGCTATCCCGTTGATGACCTAGACTTGGTCATTGCTGCTCTAAATGGCCTTGGTCCAACATTTCGTGAGTTTACTACATCCATTCGCACCAGAGATTCACCATTACAATTTGATGAATTATTTGATAAACTGGTGGACTTTGAGATATATCTTCAGAGGGAAGAACATCACAACACTTCCTCACCAATTACTGCAAATGCCGTTCATCGTGGAAATCCTTCTGCAAATCGTAACCATCACCATCAGTTCAACTCTTCAAGAAGCCATCTCCAGCATCAACAGCCACGTAAATATCCCACCAGTGATGCTCCACGAGGCCCTGTCTTTTGCCAGTTTTGTGATAAACGGGGTCACACAGTAAAAACATGTTACAAGCTGCATGGACATCCTCCCCCATCATCTTCCAAGCCACAAGCACACAATGTGAACATGCATTATCGTGAGAACTCTCCCTGGCTTCTTGATTCGGGTGCTTCTAATCATGTCACTCATGATCTTGGTAACTTGAGTCTCACAAAAGAAAATACTGCTCCTGAGAATCTCTTTGTAGCTGACGGTAAACCACTCTCAATTCTTCACAGTGGTAACTCGGTTATCTCTACATCATCCAAACCTCTTATACTTAATGATGTTTTACATGTTCCAAAGATCACTCAAAATTTAGTTTCTGTTTCTCAATTATGCAAATCTAATGATGTCTCTATTGAATTTTTTCCATGGCATTTTTTGATAAAGGATTTGAAGACCGGGAAGATCCTGCTGCGAGGAAACAATGAGGAGAACCTCTACAAATTTCCCAACCGCCACCAACCTTCCCAAATAAACCATGTGGTCAGCTCACCCTCTACTGATCTGTGGCACCAACGCCTTGGTCACCCTGATCTATGTGTCCTCCGTCATGCACTCCAGCAAAATAATTTACCCTTTGTCTCCTCAAGTAGTCACTGTTTTGATTGTTCAGCAAATATAAGTCACAAGTTGACGTTTCATAGGTCTAGTCTATCTAGTAATTCTCCTTTGCAAATTATTTTTTCTGATGTATGGGGTCCTGCTCCAACAAGTTCAATAAATGGTTATTTATATTATGTTATCTTTATTGACCATTTTTCAAAATATGCTTGGCTATATCCTATGAAACACAAGTCTGATGTCTCAGTTATTTTTCCTGCCTTCAAATCTCTTGTTGAAAATCAACTTAACTCATCAATCAAAACACTCTACTCCGACAATGGTGGTGAATACATCAAATTAAAATCATTTCTCCAACACCATGGCATTAGTCATCTCACTACCCCTCCATACACTCCTGAGCACAATGGTCTTGCAGAACGTAAACACCGTCATTTAGTCGAAACTGCTCGATGCTTACTCCACCATGCTCAACTCCCTCCTCAATTTTGGTGTTACTCCTTGCAAACAGCAGCCTACCTCATAAATCGCCTACCTACACCAAGTCTCAATATGAAATCTCCTCTTGAAACCTTATTCCACCAATCTCCCAACTACACCAAACTCAAAACCTTTGGTTGTCTCTGTTACCCTTGGCTTGCACCTTATACCAAAAATAAACTTCTCCCAAAATCCCAGCCATGTATCTTCCTCGGCTATAGCTTGTCTCAGAGTGATTATCTTTGTTTCAATCCTCTTTCCCACAAGCTATACACGTCTCGCCATGTCCAATTCATAGAGACCATCTTCCCATATTCCTCTCTCATCAATGAACACAACTCCTCAAATTCAAACTCAAATTTAAATTCAAACCATCAAAGTCTAACTTCTCCAACAAATCAGCCAATAAATCTCCAAACTTTCCAATATCCCACAGCTCCTCCTTTATCACCTGATAATCCGATTTCAAATTCAGCAGTTCCTATTCCTACTCCTTCGCCAATATCTACTCCACCTAGTAGCCCTCAACCAACGTCCATCTCTTCTACTAATTCCCAAACCACACCAACCAATTCCCCTCAACCGAACTCACAACATCCTACCCAACTAACACCACAACCAGACTCAACCGAACCACCCCACAATCTCTCTTCTCAGCAACTCCTCGCATCAGCATCAATCCCGGACACTCAACTCTCAAATCATTCCATGGTAACAAGATCCAAGAATGGCATCTTTAAAAAGAAACAGATCAATTTGGTAAGCAAATTTCCTTTGCCTTCCTCTCTAGAACCTTCATGTCCTTCACAAGCTATAAAATGCTCTCATTGGAAGGCAGCCATGAGTGATGAGTTCAATGCTCTCATGGCAAATGGCACATGGTCTTTAGTTCCTCATCGCTCTACACAAAACGTCATTGGGTGTAAGTGGGTTTTCCGAATCAAACGCAATCCAGATGGTTCTATCTCTCGCTACAAAGCACGCTTGGTTGCTAAAGGCTTTCATCAACAACCTGGCATTGACTACAAAGACACTTTCAGCCCAGTTGTCAAGCCTCAAACCATCAAATTGGTCCTATGTTTGGCACTCCACCGTGGCTGGCCCTTATGTCACATGGATGTCAATAATGCTTTCTTAAATGGAACCATTGAAGTGGACATTTACATGCAGCAACCTTACGGTTTTGTCCATCCTCAGCATCCTCAATATGTCTGCAAATTGCACAAAGCTCTTTATGGCCTTAAACAGGCTCCCAGAGCTTGGTATCAGGCACTTCGAAATTTTCTTACTGCCTATGGTTTCTCAAATGCAAAGTCTGATACTTCATTATTTGTATATAATACTTACATTGTTACTGCCTATTTTCTAGTCTATGTTGATGATATAATACTAACAGGCAATGACAATAAGTTTCTACAGCAATTTCAGCAGGCACTTTCTAACAAATTCTCCCTCAAGAATCTGGGCCAGCCAAGTCACTTCCTGGGCATTGAACTCTTGCCTACACAGCGTGGACTATTCCTAACACAACAACACTATATTAGGGAGCTTCTTCTCTCAACAAATATGCATGATGCAAAACCAGTGTGCACTCCCATGTCCACATCTTGCTCCCTGACTCAACCGTCGGACACCCCTTTATGCGATGTTACGGAGTACAGGAAGATTATTGGTTCATTACAATATCTATCTCTAACAAGACCTGATATTTCCTTCTCCGTTAACAAATTATCACAGCATCTCAATGCTCCTACAAACCTTCACTTGCAGGCTGCCAAACGTGTTCTTCGTTACCTGAAAGGAACACTTGATCATGGTCTTCATCTCACCAGGGACACCTCTCTATCCCTCACCGCCTTCTGTGATTCTGACTGGGCAGGAGACACCACAGATTATAAATCTACAGAAGCATATATCATCTATCTTGGAACCAATCCAATCTCATGGTCATGCAAGAAGCAACGTGCAGTCGCCAAATCTTCCACTGAAGCCGAGTACAGAACAATTGGTTCCACAGCCATGGAATTACTTTGGCTGCAAGAACTATTCAAAGAGCTTCATCTTTCTCTCCCCTCTCGGCCAACAATATTCTTGGACAACCTTGGTGCTACCTACTTATGTGCAAATCCAGTCTTTCACTCTAGGATGAAACATATTGCTATAGACTATCACTTTGTACGTGATCTTGTTCAAGCAAATCAGTTGCAGGTCCTTCATGTTCCTACTGGCTCACAGCTTGCAGACTTACTTACCAAACCATTGTCATCTACTCGGCATTCTCTACTCACATCCAAGATTGGTGTCGTTGCCTCCTCCACCATCTTGCGGGGGCGTGTTGGAACAACCTCAAGATAACAAACGTTATCTCTCAGCTGTCATCATATATCTCTCAACTGTCATCCCGTTGGAGATACTTCTCTAGTTATTATCATGCCCCAATTATAGGAAACAACCTTTGTAGTTTAAATTCAAACTTGTGTTGCTGTACATCTATATATACTCTCTCATATGTAATTTAAAACTTAATCAATGAAATACAAAGTTTCTATTCTCTACAGCATTTAACCTGATCATATAAGAGTTTTTTTCCCACCATTGTCAAACTAGTTTCAAACCTACAATGGCCTGTTTCACCAATTATTCAAAAATTTATGTTATTACCACACAACTTTGAACAATACAAAATTTCACCCAAAACCAATTAGCTACACTTTGTTGTATCTTTTATCAATTTTCCCCTATTTTAAATTTTGATCGTTACCGACGGCCCCCTTTATTTTTCATGATCCTTTTTTTCCTCATGTTGTGGGCTAGCCCAATGCATTTCCACAATACATCAGACTATTGAACACAAAAAAAGGAAAATAATGAGGAAAAAATTAATAATTAATACTGCATAATTAAAAACAGAATATGCATAGCGATAAGGATCAAATTTCAACTTTGATTTGACTTGACATATAATTACGATAATTAGAGTAACAAAATTTGGGATGCTTAAAAGAGCAAAGCAATAATGATTGCTGAAAAAAAAAAAGGAAACGTTAACAGTTTATTTTGTAGGGGATAATCTAAAATTTCAAATTCCTATGGGCCATTAATGTAATAAATAAATAAATGATTCAACAAACAACATAGTAGCCATTGAAATTTAAAACAAATATATTAACGGTGGAGACACAATACACAATTTGACCATCATATCTGACTATGCTAAACGCCACCTCAGACATCGTTATTTTTTATTCCGATTTTGACAAATTGCAATCTTTTCAATAAGGGAGTGTGATGAAATCTGTTGGTTTCAAAGTATTGAAATACAAAGACCATGTGTTTTCCGAATACTTAAATATGTATAATTTTTTATGAAGGTTCTCAATGACAATGCAATCGCCACATTTCTGAATCATATGGTAAAATTATCTCTCTTTCTTTCCCCTTTCATTGAAAGAAAGATATACAACAACTAAAGAGGACAAAGTAGAATGTAATGTTGGTCATGTTTGTTTGTGGATGCCTTTCCCTTTTCTAATCAGACAAGGCTTTCTCATGATAAAAAAGGGCCATTATTAAATGCACCCCCCATCTGGTAGGTACACCCCCAATTTGCGAATTTTCCAAAATATCCCTACTTAAAATCTTAGTACCGAAAATTCGCAATTTTCGGAATGCAAAAACAAAAAAATTCTTACTGAAAATTCGAATTTTCGGTATACAATTTGTATACCGAAAATTCGAATTTCCGGTAAAATAATTTTTTTTTCCTCTTACCGGAAATTTCGGAAATTGGAATTTCCGGTAAACAAAAAAGTTCCGGCACACAATTTTTTTTTGTTTACCGAAAATTCCGGTACACAATTTGTATACCAGAAATTCGAATTTCCGGTATAAAATACTTCCAGATGTTCAGGATCGTTTACCAGACAATTCCTCAATACAAATGGACAGAACAGAAACAAAAGAAAGGATGGAGTCTGGAAATAGAATAGCCCAAGAATTGAAGAATCAGTGACAAAGGAGGGAAACGAGGAAAACAAGCAATTGGTGAAAGAATCTGTTGAGTATGGCTCATATGATTCAGTATCAATAAGGCTGGGGGCGGGGGAGATGAGCTAGCAGAGCGTAGTGAAGCTCCCTTCGCCTCCTAGCCCATGGGGGCTAGGCCCAATCTGTTTTGGGGTGCCCTGGGGGGCGAAGCCCCTCGCGGTACGGTTCAGGGGTATTGTTGTAATCTGTACCGTGATATTATATATATGCTTGTAATCTGGACCGTTTAGTTTCAACGCCATTCACATCACACAAAAATTGTGTTCCGGAAATTAGGAATTTCCGGTAAACACAAAAAAATTTGTGTACCGGAATTTTCGGTACACAATTTTTTTTGTGTTTACCAAAAATTCCTAATTTCCGGAACACAATTTGTATACCAGAAATTCGAATTTCCGGAGAAGTGAAGAAATTTTTTTTTACCGGAAATTCTAATTTCCGGTAAGAGAAAAAAAAAATTATTTTACCAGAAATTCGAATTTTCGGTATACAAATTGTATACCGAAAATTCGAATTTTCGGTAAGAAATTTTTTTTTTGCATTCCGGAAATTGCGAATTTTCTGTACTAAGATTTTAAGTAGGGGTATTTTAGAAAATTCGCAAATTGGGGGGTGTACCTACCAGGTGGGGGTGCATTTAATAATGGCCTAAAAAAGAGATCCGGGAACTATTTATATGTCAAGTTAAATGCTAACATTATGGGCGGGATCCAATAGCATGAGAAGGGGGGGCTTTTTTGTGAGTCCATTAGTTTTGTGTGTCGCAGCTCACAATTATTACACTTTGGCAAACTTAAATTTCATGCTTGCCCGTTGTGTACTTTGGTTCAACTAGAAGTTAAATTGCTTCTTCACTCTTTCCTTTGCTTCCTCTCTAGCCGTTATTCCTTGGTAAATTGTCATAAGGTTTAAATGAAGGGTCGAAAAGTGTGACTGATACCCTGTGATTCAAACTATACATGAGGTAGGTAAAGCACTATTCTCACTTGTACGAATCAAAGTCTACAACTATAATATCAGCAATGACCTGATTCTATACCAATAGCCGCCCATGTGTGTTACATAAGTTTAATTAATACAATTATTTGGAAATATGAAATGAAAAACTCATTCATCAGCCACTAAAATTGAACATCTTCAAATAAAAAATTCCCATTCTAAACTACCAAACAAATGTCCATTTTTCAAAAGCCGCAAATATAAAATTTTTCTGTTTCCACCAAAATGGATCATTCCTACGAAACCTACTTCATATATAACTATAGGATATAGCTATAAAAGACTAAAGCGCTCTCCCCAGTATCCAATATTCACAAACTTTATTTAGTTTCTTAATTAATTTCTGCAATCTACACACCTCATCATGGGAGTCACAACCTTTCCTCATGAATATTCTTCCCCGGTTGCTCCATCACGCATGTTCAAGGCCTTGATCACAGACTCCAGAACTTTGCTTCCAAAGCTCTTGCCTCAGTTTATAAAAGATGTCAATTTAATCCAAGGAAATGGAGAAGCTGGAAGCATTGAACAAATTAACTTTGCTGAAGGTTAGCAACAAAAATACCATGAAAAGTTGAACTCAAATTAATGGGCTTATTTCTCTGTGTTGCTTGAATAACTTCTTATTTATATGTTTCTTTTATGCAGCTAGCCCCTTCAAATATCTGAAACACAAGATTGATTTCATTGATAACGACAACTTGGTGTGCAACTACACTATGATTGAAGGGGATCCATTGGGGGACAAGCTTGAGTCCATAGCTTATGAGGTTAAGTTTGAGGCCACTAGTGAAGGAGGTTGCCTTTGTAAAATGACAAACAAATATAATACAATTGGGGAGTTTGAAGTCAAAGAGGAAGAGGTAAAGGAAGGAAGAGAAAGCTCCCTTGGAATATGCAAAGTTGTGGAAGCCTACCTGCTGGAGAATCCACAAGCCTGTGTTTAATTATTCATTTGTTTGTTTTTGTCAATTATACACATCTTATTTAAAGATGAATTATACAAATTTATTCAATTTTTAAATAATTGTGTGAAGTGTCCTTCCAAATAGAGGGACACTCTGAATTTGTAAGTGTTGAACTCCTTAATAAGTCCTTAGCCATCAAGGGCATACTTTGTGGTTTGGTTTAATATTTGTGCTTTTGTAATTAACAAAGAGTTGGAAGATTCAAAGTTCTCTTTATGAATCAATAATATATCATACTTTGATGGTATACCACTAGGCCAGCTGTACCAAAAAAAGAATATTCAGCCAAATCATTGTGCAATTAGTAAGTGTTTATCTTTTAAACATATCTAAGAGGCAAGTTACAGCTGGAATATTGGAGGCCATGATAGTAATAAAAAATTTCTTCTGCTTCACAGCTGGATTGGAAGGTGGAGGCCACCAAAGATAAATTTGTCTGCATTTGAGATTTCTTTTTTTAATTTTTATTATTTTGAATTTTAAATACCTTGCAACAATAATCAGACAAAAGCATGGCAATCCAAAGCATGCATAGCCAGCTTGTATATTCCTCATGATGCAAGCGTGTCACTTTTGTTCTTGCTCTATTGAAGTGCACAAAGTTTTGAACCAAAGTTTTGAACCAAAAAAAAGGAAGCTGCTGGTGATGGCCACTTGGCCTACCCTAAAAACTTTATGGTTCATGAGAATTATTTTATGCTAGTATTCATTTGGGTTAAAGAATTAAGACTGTGACTGTTAGAGAGAGACAAAAAGAGGTTAGGCACCATAACTAATCGCCAAACTGCATAGCATGCGGACATAATCAAAAGAATATAAAAGTGGTAATTAATCCTAATATCCTATTCCAAACACTGATGAAACAACCACTTGACAAAGGAAAGATTTTAAAAAGGATCAAAAAGTTTTAAATTGATGGTGTGTACAGCTTTATTCTAACTTTGTGTCACACAAAAAAGGTGTTTCAGTGGCAAAAGGGGAGGAAAATTTGGCCAAAGGCGTAAATTAGATAATCAATGGAGAAATTCAATTGCTTAACAGTTTTAAATTTTAATTCAAGATATGAACGAGAAAATAAATAAGTCTTTTTGTGCTACTTTATGTCAGGGCAGATCTTATTCTGAATACAATAATTCCAAGCCATATATAAGTGGTGCATTGTCCTATAAGTAGCAATTACATCTACAACTGACAATAAAAAGAAATGAAACCAGGCACAAAATCTAGTAAGTAAAAAATGGAAAGAAGATAATGTAATTCTGTTTTTATTTATAGTAGTAGATGAGACCGTGCTGATGCGAGAAAATCAGCGAGAAATTTTTAAGATGGAGATGAAACGTAGATAACTAATGTTAGTTGTTAGTGTAGTTAATTTTCTCAAATAGATAATAGATAGATTTAACGTGTAGTGGGTTGGGGGATGATAGAATTTTTTATTATAAACTTAAGGTGGATCTACAATTAACATTCCAGGGAAACCTTTTCTGTAGGATCTTACCAAATGGTCCTGTAATGATTCTCTGTTCCACCCAAATCTGCCAATTTGTATGTCTTCACCGAAACCCAGTAAGCAGTATAAGAGAGATTATTGTTTGTTTTCTCTGTCAGAAAGTTGATTAAACAATGGCAAGGAAAAGCGTTTCGGAGTTGCATGCTTCAAACAGATTACCACATGCATGTGAGAATAATTTTGTGACATTCAATCAAGGGAAGAGGAAATTCAGTGACTAATAGTTATACCATTTTTTTTTTCCACACGTGGTCTATAAGGATATTGTGCATTTTACTATTTTAGGTAGAACCTCAAAAGTTTCAACCATTACATTACATTTGTAAGTTGATCACTTTTTAATAAATGTTTTCACTTTTTATAGAATAAATCAATCATATATAGTGTATTGTTAACATTTCCAAAAAAATTGACTTTGTAAACCAATCATGGTGATCTTTCTTGTTATAGAAAGGGATTCTGGTGAAGTGGACATTCCTTTTCAAAGAAAAAAGCTACTTTTTGGTGTTTTTGGCCAAAGTATTTCCTTTAGCTTCAGCATCACAAAGACTCATAAAGAATGCTTACACTTCTTTTACCATGTCTAATATTCTAAGTTTGAACAATTACATTCATGGGCCAATCAACAACACTCTCTCCCGCCAAAGAGATTCCTTGCATGTCCCACATTCACATATTCTCTGCCCAAGTACAAATGTAAGCCAATCATATATTTTTCACAACCATAATCTATTGCTTTCATTAAACATATTCCTTTGTTTTCTCTAATTCAACTCCATGGTTCCAGAGTTCCAGATACACCACCCAAATCCATACATATATTCCGATTAACATGTCAATATGCCAATATAGCTATCATCAATTTAAATATGAATCGCAAGAATTCTAAGAGTGATTAATCCATTATCTCAACCAACAAAACCAGAACCTGAAGAAAGTGCAAAAGCCCCTGAAGCAACACTGCCACAACCCCCAAGAAGTTCCACCAGCTCAAGCATGACCCCAGAGAAACCCCAAAAAGACACACCACAGCCAGAACAGTCACTGTTAGAGTATACGAATTCTGTTAGGATAGTTTGTTAGGTGGTTACCGGCTAGTTTCACTATAAATAAATACCATGTTGTATCACACATTTACACATCTTTCTACAGGAACCACCCCAACTAGTGTATGTGACATATGAGTATGTCACGAGTTCATTGATAGAATTGTTTGCGTGATCGTTTCATTGATTTTCCAAATAATATATACAAAATTCTAGATAATCTCTTGGCTATAATTTTGCTAAGTAAATCAAGAGAGTATCTCCTATACAAATCAAGAGAGTATCTCCTATACAAATTAAGACAGTATTTCCTATACAATTTCTAAAAATAAAATATTATTTACATATTCTAATACACCCCCGTAGTCGAAACGGGAGGTTGTCGAACGTTGAGACTATCTCGAAAATCATTAAAGAGTTGCAGCGGAAGTCCCTTAGTGAATATGTCTGCAATCTGATAACGCGAAGGGACATGTAGAACACGAATTTGACCACGAGCGACTTTCTTACGCACAAAATGAATATCCATCTCAATGTCCTTAGTGCGTTGATGTTGAACCGGGTTGCCGAAAAGGTACACCGCACTAACGTTGTCACAATAGACTAAAGTGGTTTTCGTAATAGGACAATGTAGCTCCAAAAGTAAGTTTCGAATCCAACAGGATTCAGAGACAACATTAGCCACCCCACTACTCGGCCTCGGCCTTTGGATCAAGGACAAAGTATTGTCTTTTAAGTAGACCATGAAATCAAGTTATCCCCAAGATAGACACAATAGCCGAGTCGACCGTCTGATGTCCGGACATCCACCCGATGCTGTAATTGTATGAAATGAGCTTATTAATTGAAGAGGGATAAATATGGAGACCGAAATCGAGAGTACCCTGAATATAGCGAATGATTCGCTTCAAAGCAGACATGTGTTGTGTTCTCGGGTCATGCATAAACAAACATATTTGCTGAACAACATAGGAAATATCCAGTCTCGTGAAAGTCAAATATTGTAAGGCTCCGGCAAGACTACGATACTCAGTTGGATCATGATAGGGATTACCTGAAGAGATACTGAGTTTTGCTTTTGTGTCCACCGGTGTAGCAGATGGCTTGCAAGAAGATATATCGGCCCGCTCAATAATTTCTTTCGCATATTTCTTTTGTGAAAGAAAAAGACCTCCTGAATGTCTTGTAACAGAGATGCCCAGAAAATAACTTAGAGGACTCATATCTTTCATAGCAAACTCAGAACCAAGCTTAGACATTATGGATTGACGAAGAGCATCTGAAGACACAGCAAGAATAATGTCATCGACATAAAGAAGAATATATGTCATATCGTTCCCCCGACGATAAATGAATAAAGAATGATCTGAAATACTGTGAGAGAAACCCAAAGTAGCCACATAATCAGCAAAACGCTGGTACCAAGCACGAGGGGCTTGCTTAAGCCCATAGAGAGACTTCTTTAGCAGACATACATAATCAGGGTGTTTAGAATCTCGGAAGCCAAGAGGTTGGTGCATATAGACAGTTTCATCGAGATTTCCATGCAAAAAAAGCGTTCTTTACATCTAATTGATGAAGACACCATGATTTAGATAAAACAATGCTTAGTACTGTCCGAATAGTTGCCGGTTTGACCACTGGATTGAAAGTCTCACCACAATCGATGCCAGTTTGCTGACTTGCGCCATCACCTATAGGGATGGCAACGGGGCGGGGCGGGCACGGGTAGTAGCCCCCCACTACCCGCCCCGTTGGATAATTTGTCCCCCGCACCCGCCCCATACCATGGTACCAAGTGACGGGTTTTTAACGGATTTTTGAGAATCTGCGGGTACCCACGGGTATCCATGGATACTTAATAAATTCTTAAAAAACACACTTATTTTCAAAAAAAAATATTTTTTACCTAGATTTCTAGACAAAGTTTCAAATGAGAATTTACAAAATACCACCTCATGCTCCTAAATTAAAAAGTTTATGGAAATTACAACCAAATATCCATAAAATATCCAATTAAACAACATCAGGGTCATACCAAAGTGTTAGTACCAGCGGTTACACTAATAAAGAATCATCACAAACACAATGTAATTGCAGTTCAATTAATTCTCAACTGCTATCCAAAATGGATCATACTATCAGTGAATCCACCATGAAATTAAAAAGAGGGGGAAAACAACTATTAGGGTTGTCATTTTATATAGGTGAGGGTATTTAAGTAATTACATATATACGGGTACCCGCGGGCACGGGTAGTATGATACCCGCCCCCGCCCCGTTTATACACGGGTAATAAATACCCGCCCCGTTACACCCGCGGGTACCCGTTTAACTGCCTGTTTAAAATCTGTGGCGGGTTTTACCCACAGATACTCACGGGTACGGGTTTTTTTGCCATCCCTAATCACCTACAAGTCGGGCTTTATGCCGCTCAAAAGAACCGTCAGATTTCGTCTTATGCCTGAAAATCCACAAACTTCGAATGACATTGGCATTAACTGGACGTGGTACTAATTCCCACGTCTTATTTTCAATAAGAGCATCATATTCGTCTTTCATGGCCATTTTCCAATTATGATCATTTAATGCATTAATGGGATTGGTGGGCAAAGGAGAAATGGAGTTTTTAGCCGAAGTGTGAAGATTAAGAAGTTTTCTGGGCTTAAAAATTCCATGTTAGGCTCTTGTTGTCATTTGAGGAGAGGTTGGTGGATTGGCAAGTGGGTTGGTTTGCACTGGCTGTGATGGACTGTGAGTGTTGGGTTGATTTGTGGGGGAAGGGGATGCGGTTCGTGTAGTGGACCAGTTTGGGCTGTTGGGAGAGGTTGGTTCGGTCGATAAGGCTTGAGGTGATGAGGTCCGAGTAGGAGATGTGTTGGGGGAGGTTTGTATTTGATGGGCTTGCATAGGAGGTGTGGTTTGGGCCGGTGAGTCAGCGACTTGGGCAGGAGAAGATTGGGCTTCATGAGTGGTGGTCGTTGGTGGAGTAGGTGAGTGAAGAAGAGGTGCCAAGCCTGCATCCAAAAACTCATAAGTAGAAGATGTATGAGTATGTAAGTTAGAAAAAGGGAAAGTATTTTCATCAAAAATGACATGCCTCGAAACAATTATCTTACGACTCGATAAATCATAACACTTATAACCTCTATGATTCGATGGATACCTCAAGAAAACACATGGAGTTGATCGAGCGCAATTTATTTCTAGAAGTAGATGGAAGAAGAGGATAACATAAGCACCCAAAAACCCGAAGGTGAGAGTAGGACGGGTCTTTTTGGTAGAGAATTTTGGTGGGTGTTTAGAGAGCAAGCTTTTTGTTAGGGAGTATGTTGAGGAGATAAGTGGCCATTTGTAGTGCATGATGCCAAAAAGAGGATGGTAGAGAGGCATGAGCAAGGAGGGTTCGGATGATGTTATTTATGGTACGAATTTTTCTTTCGGCTTTTCCATTTGAGGAGATGTATGAGGGTAAGAAAATCGAAAAGTCATTCCATTTAATTCACAAAATTTATGATAATGTCCATTGTCGTACTCCCTTCCATTGTCACATTAAAAACATTTAATCTCCTTTTCAAATTGTGTTTTAATGTGAGTACGAAAAGAAAGAAAAATGGAATGCACTTGAGATTTATTGGCAATGGGAAAAGTCCATAGAAAATTCGTGAAATCATCAAGAAATAAAACTTAATAATGATGTCCACCTGAACTAAGAATAGGCGATGACCAGAGATCGCTATGCACAATATCAAATGGCAAAGAAGTATATGATAAAGAGTCAGAAAAAGGTAATTTAACTTGTTTCCCAAGAGGACATGAATGACAAAAAAAAATTATCCCGAAATTTATTGCAAATAATGAAATTGTTTTGGCGAAGGGAGCTTAAAACAGGGGCTCCCGGGTGTCCTAAACGATTATGCCAGATTTCAGGAGACAAAGCGGCAAAGGTAGATGGTGGCGAAGTTCCAATGTGTGGTCTTGTGGTAATTGGATATAGGTCACCCAAGCTGTTACATCTCATTAAATGCATCCCCATCTGAAAATCCTTCATAGAAAAACCAAAATGATCAAATTCAACAGAAACATCATTGTCAATGGTAAATTTCCTCACAGAGACAAGATTTTTAATCAATTTAGGGGCATGCAGGATATTATTCAAGGTTAAAGGGGGATGGGGATTGGGTAATAATGTATTTTCACAGCCAATAATTGGAATAGTATGGCTACTACTAACAGTAATATTACGATTATTGCTCATATTTAGATAAGATGTAAGAGTACCTCCGTTTGCAATCATGTGAGAAGTGGCTCCGGTGTCCATGTATCGTTGATCATCAGGAGGAGCAATTGAGAGAGTGTGCATAGCAGCTTGAATATCTGTTGGAGCATAAGAAGTTTGGGCATGCTGAGTGGTTGCTGCCATGTGGGCCTGTTGAGGTCTCAGCCTAAGTAGACTTTGCCCACGGTTAGAAGTGGGCTGCATCTGCCAATTTGCTGCAGTGGGATATGGGCATGGGGGGTCGCCCAGGGTTGCCACGACCCAGCCTAAGGTGGAAAGGCCCACTGCTGCTGCTGTGTAGAGTTCGGCTTCCACGCCGAGGGGTGCTGCTGATGCTGTAGTTGGGCCCTACGGCCACCGCCTCTCCCCTTTCCCTTGCCACCGCGGTCGCTGGCTCCACCTCCTCTGCCACCACGGTTGGTGTAGCCTTTGTTGATGCTGCGGTTGTTACGGTTGGATGTATTTCCAGCCGTGTTGCCATTTGAGTTCTCAGCTTGAGAGGTAAAGAATGCAGAATTATCAGTGGAGTTTGCCGCCTTTTTCGCCCTTGCCGTTTCCTCCAAGATGAGCATAGATCGAGCTTTGTAAAAAGGGGGAAGAGAATCTCCATGACGAATCTGTGATCCAACACTGGCATAAGCATCAGTTAGACCCGAAACGAGTTGAAGTACCAACCTTTCATTCGACACAGGAGCGCTGACATTGGATAGTTGATCCGAGAACGACTTCAGATGTTGACAGTACGACGAGGCATCAACAAAATGCTCCATTTGAACCTGCGAAAATTTTTCTTCTAGGTAGAGAGCCCTAGAATTTTTGTTGTCAGAGAAAATATCCCTTAACCTATTCCATGCAAGTTCGGCAGTGGAATCACGTTCAAGGATGGTGTTGAGAAGGTCTTTAGAGATAGTGTCGTAGATCCATTGTAGAACAACAGCGTCAACACGTAACCAGAGGTCGAGATTCGTGTCTTTAGTAGAGGAACCTGGCGTCGCCTTTTCCATTGGGGAAGGAATGATATGATCTAAGCTCTAGCATGGATTTTGAAGAGCTCCGACCACGTAACATATTGACCCTTTTCAATGTCTAAGGTGACTTTGATAAAGCTGTTGATGTTTTGTACCGCAAGAGCAGGATGAGGGAGATTAGGAGGAAGAGGAGTGGTAGGAGAGGGAGGAGTCATGGTGGTGGAGGACGCAAAAAAGAAGAAGAAGGGACAGCGGGTGTTTCAGCTAGGGTTAGATGGAGGAGAGAAACGTGTACCTAGTCTGATACCATGATAGAATTGTTTGCGTGATCGTTTCATTGATTTTCCAAATAATATATACAAAATTCTAGATAATCTCTTGGCTATAATTTTGCTAAGTAAATCAAGAGAGTATCTCCTATACAAATCAAGAGAGTATCCCTATACAAATTAAGAGAGTATTTCCTATACGAATTCTAAAAATAAAAAATTATTTACATATTCTAATAGTCACCACCACACACATTACATGTATAGTTGTATGGAACAATATAATGGAGACTGCCATAATGGTGGCAATGAAAACGTCACATCCATGTTCGGTGATGAAAATCCAAATGCATATAGGATAGCCTAGAAGAACAGCAAGAGCTATCTAGCTACTTATGAAAATCAAATAGAAGGATTTATATATTTTTGTGTTCTGATGTCTTGGTCAGCTAGGGACTTCATGGCAAATTATGAAAATGTAACCGAGCATGTTTGTGACGGTTGAACGACATTCTGGCGCAATATGATTCTAAGGCTGGAAAAATTAAAGCAAATAACTCACTAACGCTTTTTTTCCAAATGTATAATTGGTTTGAGAATCAAGCAATAAGAATTTCTACAACACACAAGTTTTTTTAATAATAATTTTAGGTAAGATCACCATAAATGAATTGGCTATGTCAAGAATTGTGGAAGAAATACTATAAGTAGTTACCATTGAGTCGTAGATCACTCAAAATTAATTTCACAAACTTTGTACCAACATAGTGCCCGGCACAGAAAACCAGTAAATTAGACCCAATTGCCATGGAGGATATCAAAATGGACCTTGCTATATACACCCCTAGTTTTTGACATTCATACCACCAAACCTATAAAAACGTTAATACCCAAAATACCCTACTCACAACTTATTAACACACCCCTGCATGTTTTCTTGGTTTCCAGAAACTGACTTTCTCGACAAAATAATATCGTCTCAAAACTCGGTTTCCAGAATACTATCTCTATCCCTATATGTAAGACCCTTTTAACCAATATACAAGAATTAAGGAAACTAGTTTTTACATTAAATTTGTCAACAATGTGTATTCTCTTTCCAATATTATCCTTCAATTATTAAGAAAGAGAGAAAAATTGTTGGTCCTTTAATTCTCTCCATTCAATTAGGGGCATTTTTGTAAAAAAATAATTAACGCATCATATAATTTGGAAATGGTCTTAAAAAAGGGACAAGAAAATTTTACAAAAGAGTCTTACATATAGGGACGGAGGTAGTATATATTTAGTTGGTTTAGTTGATTTAGTGGATTTTTTGCCATGGTTGAGTACCATGAAATTTATTTATATGTTTATTGTATCTGTTTTTATATTATCGTTTGTATGCTCTCTTTTATTTTATCCTACATGCGCATCATAAAGTGGTTCAAATAAAAAATGACTACAAAAGGAGCGTCAATACAACCAAGAAATACACGAAGTCAATACAAAATTAAAAGACATCATTGATGCCTCTTTCTTCTCTAATACACTGGTATGTCCCCACTACACTACGCGCTATAGTCTACGCTTGTTGCAAAATGTCATGTCCCTTGGCTAGCACTACCAATCTGTCCATTAGCGTCTGTAGAAGCTTAGCGACCTGCTTGAGCTTCTCCTACAAATAACAATAGTGCATATTATGATCTAATCAGCGTATTCTTAAATAAAAAAATAGACACTTAATATGAAAGTAACATGTTTGGAAACTATTTTCCGGCATGCATTCCAGAAATTGAGTTTTTAGACGTGTTGATTTCAAATTACACTTCTAAAAATCGAGTTTCCAAAAGTGTAATTTGAAAACAACACGTCCCGAAACTCAGTTTTCCGGACAAACTTGAAACCAAGAAGAAAAATAAATAAATCGGAGACAAACATATGCCAGAGAAAAAGGTACCACCAGAGGACTAGGAACTCTTCGTTGGTGCCAGAGGAAGGGGGAAAGCCTGTAGTGCCTTTGGTTTGCATAGTGATGGCCGTCGGAAATTAGAGGAGCAGGTGGGTGTTGGGTTTCAAAGAGAGAGGAGAATGGGGGAGAGGGAAGGGTTTGGGTTTTAAGGGGACAGGGGTACGTAGTTTGTTAAAAACACAGGGGTAGGGGGTGTTGATAGGAAAAAATGGGATGTATCTAGCACTGGCCTATCAACAAAGGCCAAAGCAATAACTTGAGTCTCAAAATTGGATAAAGATAACAGAAAGGAGCCCTCCTATTCGATTTTGATGATGTAATCACTTTATTAATCACGGATTTGAACGTGATTAACCATGATTTCCAAGTGTTCAACTACATGTAGATTTGAATACCTGAAAATTGTGTTTGATCACGTTCAAATTCGTGGTTAATGAAGTTACGTTGATGGTTAATGAGTTTCGACACCTAGTATACTCATTAACCAATCACTGAACGTAATTAACCATGTATTTGAACTGCATTAACCACTCAGAAAGTTGTCGCGAAAGTTGTCGCATTTTTTGTTGTTAAAATATCATTCCTCATTTATTTGTATGTTTATTGTATCTGTTTTTGTATTATCGTTTGTATGCTTTCTTTTATTTTATCGTAAATGCGCGCAATTATAAAGTGGTTCAAATAAAAAAGCGATACTACAAAAGGAGCGTCAATACAACCAAGAAATACACAAAGTGAATACAAAATTAAAAGACATCATTGATGCCACTTTCTTCTCTAATACACTAGTATGTCACCATTACACTACGCGCCATAGTCTACGCTTGTTGCGCAATGTCATGTACCTTGGCTAGCACTACCTATCTGTCCATCAGCGTCTGCAGAAGCTCAGGGCCTGCTTGAGCTTCTCCTACAAATAACAATAGTTTATATTATGATCTAATCAGTGTATTCTAAGATAAAAAAATAGACACTTAATATGAAAGTAACGTGTTCGAAAACTATGTTTGAAAACCATGTTTCCGACATGCATTCTAGAAACTGAGTTTTCAGATGTGTTGATTTCGAATTACACTTCTAAAAATCGATTTTTCAGAAGTATAATTTGAAAACAACACGTCCAAAAACTCAGTTTCTGGAAAAACTTGAAACCAAGAAGAAAAATAAATAAATCACAGACGAACATGTGCCAGAGAAAAAAGTATCACCAGTGGACTAGGAACTCTTCGTCGATGCCGGACGAAGGGGGAAGTCTACAGTGCCTTTGGTTTGCATAGTGGTGGCCGTCGGAAATTAGGGGAGCGGGTGGGTGTTGGGTTTCAAAGAGAGAGGAGAATTGGGGGAGAGGGAAGGGATTTGGGTTTTAAGGGAATAGGGGTACGTAGTTTGTTAAAAACACAGGGGTAGGGGGTGTTGATAGGAAAAAATGGGATGTATTTAGCACTGGCCTCAACAAAGGCCAAAGCAATTACTTGGGTCTCAAAATTGGATAAAGATAACAGAAAGGAGCCCTCCTATCCGATTTTGATGATGTAATTTTTTTCATTGCGAGCAAAATAATGTGGAACTGGAAGGTGAGGTAATGCGCTTTCCACGTGATATTGATATGTTTGTGCTAGGTGGCAAAATGTCAAGCCACCAATACTCATTATGTTGATGTCATGTCACTTTTGTTAACTGTCACATTTGAATTCCATCACAAACTTAATATGTTATAAACACTTAACTGCTCCAATTGAATCAAAAAATAAATATTTTTTATGACACATTGAAAAATAGTGATTTCACATTGTAGGTATAATAACATCACTACGAAGAGATGGATAATTATAACTCAAAAGTTGAACTTTCTTTAATTGAAGAGTATCACCAAATCCACTACATGCTTTACATTGAAATCACAATGGAACAACTAATGCAAAACTATCAAATTTTTGAGTCCTCCTTTGGCGGCACTACCAAAATTTCCTTACATATGAATGAAGAAATGAGGCTGTACAAATATATTGTGATTGTTGGAATATGCAAGAATGCAAATCTAAGGGATGAAAATATTAAAAAAAAATAAAATAAAATGAATAATCCGAACAACTGTCTTATTGGAAAGAATGTGACCTAATCTCATATGGCAAATGGCCATTCACTTCTTCATCACCAAGCAACTCAAGAATATGAATCTTTTGTTGAGAAAGGATTATCAAAACCATGCAGTTTTTCCACTTATACTCATCAGGTAGTAACAGGAAGAGGAAGAATTTGAGGGGTTCCCAAGTTCTTGACAAGGTTGAGGTAGCACTGAGTCTGAAAATCCTGAGACATTTGAACACTCCCATGTAATGTGAGAAACAGAATTTATAGACAAGGTGATATTAGAAAGGCATATGTCACTAAAGGGGGATTCCTCTATTCCAACAAAGCTTCCAGCAATGGTAATATTTGTGCCAATAACATCCTTCAATGTAATGTGATCCAAAAGGGGAAGAGCATTTGGATCAAATTTGTCATCAGGATGAGACCCACAATGGCCTTTGGCAGCAATTGCTGTATGAACATTCTCAATTTGTATGTCTGCTATAACAATTTCTTTCATATAACCACCTCTTCCTTTGATGGTTCTGAACTCAATGCCACTATTTGAGTTGGATATATGAACATGCTCCACAAGAACATTTGAAATGCCACCAGACATGTCACTTCCAAATGCAAGAGCAGAGCCAGAAAATGCTTCAAGATGCACCCTTCTTATGTGTACTTTCTCAGTTGGCCTGCCATAGGCAATGCCATACTCATCCCAACCACTTTTGAGAGAAATTGCATCAAATCCAATTGCAACAATACAATCTTCTATACAAACATTATCAGAAGAATCTGAAAACATTATGTGCACAAAAGTTAGGTAAGTGAACCTCACCAAAGTTTAGTAAGCTTTTCATATTTGAGAGGCAATGTCATTCTCACAACAAGGACCAAAAGTAGAGTATATAACATGTTACAAACCTGGTACTATACCAACAGTATAAGGGGATTCCAGAGGAGAAGAGATTGAAATGTTTTGAATATGTACATTGCTGCATCACATTACATGTAACCAAATCAATATGATTTTTTTCTGGCAAAATAGGCATTCTTTCTTTTAACGGTTAAATATGTTGTTGTTACATATAAAATCATGACCGTTGAACTTTAGTCCTTATAAAAATTTTGTTTATTTTTAGTCTTCGTAAAATACAAAAACAGAATACTTTTAGTCCCTCAACATGGACTAAAAACACTTGGTTTCTGCATTTTACCGGGACTAAAAATGAAAAAAAGTTTTATAAGAACTAAAGTTGATTGGTCGTAATTTTATATGGACTAAAAATATATTTAACTCTTTATTTAATGTCTAGAAGAAGCACATAACATATATATACCTGCAATAAACTGGGTGGATGCTATATGCTGGGGCATTCAAGAAAGTAAGATTTGAAACTACAACAGAATCAGATGCTACAAGTTCAACCAGATGAGGACGGCTGTGGTTGAGGGAATGGGAAGTAAACCACTCCCACCAAACCATTCCCATGCCATCAATGGTTCCATTATTGCCTGGTGTAAGTACATCAAAATATGAAAATTTCAATCCAAAAAACCAGAACCATGAAAAACTTGCTAAAAGAAAACATAAGCTTGAGAAAGCATAGAAAACCTGTTATAACCACATCTTGCAACATGTAACCATTTATCAGGCTCTGATATCTTCCCCCAGGAACTTCTATCCCGCGGCCATAAGAAGGTAAGGGCTCAACAATTTCCCAATGGGATGGCTCCTAAACAAGAAAACCAAACTTGAATAACCCTCATATAGGTTGAACATGAACTATCCTTATACATAAACAAGAGATCAGCAAAAAAGGACAAGAGTATTCAAAGGCTAATAACAAGGTTTTCAAAAACACGGTTTTTTATTTCTCTCAGATCGTATTGCAGTCACAATTATAGCTGCATCAACTATATTTGATCGCAATTTTCTGCAATATCAACCTTGACGCAATTTTAAATCTTGACTAGTATGAAAAAGAAGCAAGAGGTAAAATAAAATTACCTGAGATCCAATAATGACAGCACCTTTTTCCAAAAAGAGGGTGAGATGGCTGGTGAGATTGAAACTTCCAGTGAGCCATTTTCCAGGTGGCACATAAAGCTGAGCTCCACCCTTATCAGCAAATGACTTGAGATAAAACACTGCATTCTGGAATGCAATGGTATTCAGTGTTTTACCATCTCCAACCGCACCAAACTCCAAAATTGAGACACTGTGTGGTCTTGGGTCTAATTTAGGATTCAAGCCACATTGCCCACCATCTCCATTAATTCTCACAGCATTGCTCAATGCCAGCAGCAAGAGCAATGCCACCTGAAAGGGGGCACAAAAACCAAAATGAAACCTATTGATTATCCTAATTAATTAATCAAAACATTATATCCCAGATTCAGAGCAAGATAGAGAACCAAGCATAAATTTGACAAATAGAGATAAAGAATTTGTTCAAGCAAGTTTATCAGATAGATCAAATCGAATGGAATTTGATTGAAGCCCCACCATAGATAACAATCACCATTGCCATATGGCAGTCTAATAAAAGGAGCAGAAAGAATCACCCAAATAGAAACTCATTCTCATACAAAGAAGATGACCCATATGAATGGAACATACATACTTTGACTTAAACATGTAAAATCCAACTAAAGATCGAAACTTGAGAACTCCTCCTTAGCTATTATCAACACAGAGCAATATAGTCCCAGATTTGGAAGGGGCTTAAGGTCAAAACTCAAAAGGCAGAGAAAGCCAAGCATAAACAAATGAACCAGAGAAACGTACTTACAAGCATCTTCTCAGGTCAAAGCTGGCAACAGCAGAGTCAGAGACCAAGGAGACAAGAACCGGCTCTAGTGCCAAAGCAAAAAAACAAGTAACAAGAAAATAAAAAAGAAAAACAAAAAAACAAATTGCAGCAGAAACAGAGAGAGAAAGAGAGAGAGAAGGAAAAGGAGGAAGAAGAACCAGCCAGAGGAAGAGAAGTAGCTTTATGCAGTTTTGTGAGTATTATTATAAGCATTAATCTACACATGCAAATGACAGCAAGGAAGAAGATTAATGGTCCTTTCATATATGGACATGTATCTTGTATGTACAAATATTTGGTAAAAATATATTTTTTTTTAACAGTAAATGAAAATGTATATTAAAATGACAGCTTTTTCATGCATAAAATATTATATACTGGTACATGTTTAAATAAATATATAAATGAGGAACAATATGGAAGAAGAAAAAGACACGAAAAGAATAAAAGTTAATAATAAATTAATTGGCACTAATTGGTGATTGCCCATGTTAATGAAAATGATTAGTAACGTCTTTTGCCGACAAAATATTTGAAACGGCTTATTGGATTGTGGCTGCATAGTGTTCGGTGTTTTTACATGTCAGAGAATTACTACTGCTAGGCTTATTAATGTGTGTGTGTATGTTTTTTTCCGTGTGTGTGACAGTGTGAGTGGCCGTGTTAGAACATCAACAAACAACGTTACCCCAAAAGCTAATTTTTAGGGTGAGAGTTGTTCCCCACTTATAACCACTAATCAAATCATCTCATTTTTTTATGTGAGACTTCTAACACACCTCCCTCGCGCCCAAGATTAGACAATTGGAGCGTGACCCGAGTGGCCCGATAACGGGTGGCCCAACAAATGAATTTATGATAGACTCTGATACCATATTAGAATTTGGGTTTAGGCCTAACTCAACTCCAAAAGTTAATTCTTAGGATGAGAATTACCCCCTATTTATAATCATTAATCAAGTCATCTTGGATACTTCTAACTTTATTGTTTTGTTTACATTTGTAAGATGCTGATTAGCTGTGAGAGAACATAGGACTTATAACTGCGGAAATGATAAAGCTTGAACCAGAGTCGTGGTGGCATGCCACGTGGCGTTGAGCGGTGACATGAGGGGCTTCGTTGGTGACACGTGGAGGGTGATGTGAGGGGAATAAGAAAGGAGAATATAGGAAAAAGAAATAATGGCAATAATAGTAAGTTTGGGCTTTGGGGAGTGCATGGGGCACAGAGATTGCAAAGGCGCATGTGGATTGACAGAACAGAAACAAGAGAATGGTGGGACCCACGTCAATCATGGCGAAGATGCAAGCCTGGCCTCATTCACTTGACAGAACATATCAAACTAGAGTATGAGTCAGAGCCCCAAGCCACTCTTGTGCTGAGCCATTTTAATAGTACTTTTATCAACGAAATGTACTATTTTGTTTTAAAAAATATAATATTAAATTAAATAATAAATACTCCTAAATTGATAATATTACATATTATATTTTATATTTTTTAATGAAAACTTTAATTAAGATATGCGTGATGACACGTGAATGATTTCTTTCTGTCGGAATTCTTTTTATGAAAACCAAATTACTTCATTTCACTTTAAAAAAAATTACTCATTTCACTAGAAACTAAAAGAACAATACAAAGAGGTACTAAATGATAAAATTTGAAGGGGGTTTAGGCATAGATGGAGCTACCCTTGTTAAGTTAGGAGTCACTCTATTGACTTGCTTCCGAATAAACTTAACCTTAAAGTTTGACGAGAAAGATAAAAGCGCAGAGCATTCTGTGACAATAAAACCAAACTCAGATGCATCTACTCTAGGGGTATTAGTTATATCTACCACATCCTTACAATCAAGCTCAAACACTACATTTTGAAACCTATGACTTAAAACCCCACTATAGAGCTTGTAACAATCATGCAACTTTTCCTTCCAAAACTGAGATACAAGGGGTAGACCAAGAGGTTCTCATGGCCAAGAACTCACCCTTGTCATTCCTAAGGCATAATCCTTAGCCAGTTCTCCCGTTGTTGGTTATAAATGAAACATCAATGTTGCAACACAAATCCAACAAGAGGTGGTGCCCACTCCAAAACGTTACTGACCGAGGCAAGATTATAACTTCTTCCTGAAAATTGTTTAGCTAGGTTCCAGTCTTGGATGGCCATGATTGCTACGTTGCAAATCTGAAAGCCATTTGTATCCATCTAATTCCATAGTTGTTCATTGCGAGCTCTCCAGAGACTCCAAAAGGGTAGCTAGAAACAGCTTTTTTCTATCTCCACCAAGTGCTCTTAGCATCTTGAAGCACCATTCTTTGAATGAAACAGCTCTTTGCATAGCACTAGAGACCTCGACCAAATGCCCTGTTGTTTCTAGCAACTGATATTGTTAGAGCACGATAAAAAAAATGCTAATTATTCTCCACTTCTCCATTACACCGCACACATGAACGAGGACACTGAATGCCATGTTTTTTAAGCTAAATCCAATTAGGTAAGAGTCGCGAATAAGCTCGCCAAAGGAAGGTTTTTATCCTTTGTGGCACTTCAATTGCCAAATACGAAGCCAGTCCCTTTCGCTCGAAAGATGCTTAGCGTCAATCAGTGAAAACATAGCTAAATGATAGGTACTTTGAAACATTGTATATACTTGTTGGGTTCGGATTCCAGATTCGATGGTCTTAAGCTATTGCTGGCGACAAAGGTGTATCAACGATAGCAATCACTTGCTGATCCGTAAAGAGCAGTCTCACCAAATTTTCATTCCACATTTTCTAACGTACTAGGAGCCACTAATCAGCAATCGTGATATCAAGAGCACTCGACTCTAGAATGGGTAGCCAATCAGGTTGTGCACCACTGCAGATCCAAGGCTCGCCCCACACTGGTATTGACTTGTTCGACCGTATGCACCAGTGAGTACCATGATCCAGCAATGCTCTCGTAGACCATAAACAACACCATTAATAAGATGGGTTGTGACCAATCTGTGACTCAAAAGAAGTCCACTTTAGGGAAGTACCTAGCTTTAAAACCACAAAAAACGAGTGCATCGATCTGGGCATTAAATGAATATCCAAGGTTGCTTTCCTAACATAGCTAGATTAAAAGCATGCAGGTTTCTAAAACTCATACCACCAAACTACTTAGGCATAGAAAGCTTATCCAAATCTAACCAATTCACACCTTTAGATGAAGAGGGTGTGTTGGAAGTCCCACATTAATAGTAGTGATATGACTTGGTTAGTGGTTATAAGTGAGGGTCAATCCTAAACCCTTAGGATTAAGTTAGGGCCAAACTCAAATCCTAAGAGTTATCACTACGTTGAAATGCACTCCAGTAACATTTAAATTTCACTCTGATAACGCGTAAAAGCATTATAAGCGTTCGAGTCATCTGATGTGCGTGTAACTTCAGATAACGCCTCTCAAGCGTTATTAGAGTCACACAAAAGACACACGTAAGTTCTCTAAAGGACATGTCTAAATAACGTGTGGCCAGACACGCGTTATTTGAAGATCGGTATGATAATATTTTCTCATAAAAGTATTATCTTGGTGACACATTTCTATAACATTTTCTTGAGAAAACATTATCTCAAAATCACTCGGATAATGTTTTCCAAGCAAGTGTAATCCAAGTGAATGTTTTTTAAGAATTTTTGTGCTTTTGTTATATTCCCATGTACAATTAATTAATAGCCATTCAATACAATATAAACCAAATGGTGTGACATGTGATTGCAATGGTTTTTTTTTTTTTACCGAATCAATGTGGCACATTTATTCGTTTCTTAGCGTTATTAGCTGAGAAAGGAAGTGTGATTTTATTGCATCATGTACCTAGAATGCAATCAATATGTAACATATTCTATTCTTTCAAAGAAAAAGTGATCATGTATTATATTATGCGTTCATTAAAATTCTTACAAAGCATTCAATACAAGAATTGAACATACATTTCCTACACAAGAATTGACACATAGATTCTTTAAGAAGCTCTAATAGCAGATCTGTATATTTCATCAAGTCTCAAATGCATATTTTTCCTTTCAAAAAGAAACAAGCACAAAAATTTATAAGTAAAAAATTCACAAGTATGTAAAAATGATTATAAACTAAAAAACAGATAAGGTACATAATCAATCAATCACCTTAGAAGAGGAAGCCTAAGTATGATAAGGTACACGATGGAATAACAAGAAATATCTTTGTTTAGCTATTTGCATAATTGAAGCTACGAATTAGGAACTACTTATGCTTTGGATCAAGCTTCCTACATGACATAAGAACGATAAAGGGTAGAGAAGATGATGAAGATGTGGCAAGATCATTGTCCTGAATTCTGGAAAGCGATATTGAGCTGCGTCTTCACCATCCCTATGCTCTGCATCATTGCTATTTGTTTCAACTAGTATTCGTCTCACTTTTCTGTTGGCCTATCCTCTTCTTGCAATACGTACTTGTGTCACAATCATTCCTTGATCTATGTTGAGTGGGAAGCTTGATCCAAAGCATAAGCAGCTCCTAATTTGTAGATTCAATGATGCAAATAATAAAGCAAAAATATTGCTTGTTATTCCTTTATTCATTTTTTTCTTGGACGACCTTCAGTCTGTCATGCTCAAACAACTACTTTGTCATACAAGTCACCTCATATTGATAACTACTACATCATGTAACTCTTAATTCTCGCCTCTCTCGCCTGAAGCACATAAATAGTTTTTTTAATAAGCAGAATTAATCTAAAGCAATAAATAGTTTTTTTGAATAAGGCAGTAAATAAAAGATTAAATAAGCACTCTTCAAATAAAGCATAATAACCAGAATTAATCTAAATAGTTTTTTGAATAATATAAAAGATTGATAAAACACAACACAAAAACTGACAAAAAGTATACATATCCTTAGTATATCAACAATCTCACATGGATCAACACCTAACACTCACAATTACTACTTCTCCAACAAAGAGTACGAAAAATGGGGTTATAGTCCAGACTCCACGAGGAAAAGATAGATTAGAATATAACTTAAAAAAAAAAGAGATGGCCAGAAAACCCTCATCGTGGACCTTGGACAGGGTCTATTGGAGCTTCCCTTCAGTGGAAAAGGAAGATGAGGGTGCAAAATGCTTTTAAACTGGTTTTTTTTCACTGTTTTCAAACAATGGTAGATGCTATAGGATGGAAAAGGACGAGGAGGATGTTATCGCATAGAGTTGTTCTCTTGTGTTTAGGGTTCATGAAGGGTACTAAGAAGCGAGACGTTCTTCCATGTTTATATTATGTTTTATACTTCAGATAACGCTTGTCTAGGAAAACGTTGTCGAGTTGAACATCCAATAATGCTTTCTAGAACAAGTGTTATCCGGCGTATTAATTATGATAACACTTTCTCATGCAAATGTTATCCAAATGCTCTGTGTTTTTTAATTAATTAAAAAAATAAAAAACACATACCATTTTGATTTTTTTTCTTGAGCAAGAAGCATCTACACTAATACTTCAGATAACACTTTCCTTAAGAAAGTGGTCCGAAAGCTTCGTGTTTTTATGAATAACGCTTTGCTCTTTACGCATTATATGGATGTTGTCATCCATTACAAGAATAATCAATATTACCTACAAATTTTTTCTAGGGCTAATGACCCTAAGAAATTTTCCAGGGCCAAAATTGTAGGAAAAAACCCATTCAATAATTTCCTAGGGCTTTTAACAAAAAAACCCACAGTTTTGAACTGACAAAATACTGGTAGTTTTTTATTTTATTTTTAAATTTAGCTGTTCCTAGGGCCAGACCCTTAGGAAACAGCTCGTCCAAAAAAAAATTGCCAAAAACCGAGGGGTACAACACTCGGATATGTTAAAGGCTATTTTTTTTCTTTTTTCGTTCACCTGGTTAGTATTTTTTTTATTTATAATTTTTCGTTAACCTAGGATATATATTCTTTGTAAAGATTTCAACAGAATATATCTTTCCAAACACTCCCCTCATGTCGTTCTTCTTTCTTTATTTCCCATTGGTTAACCTAGACGCTTCCCCTTCTTCTTTCTTTCCCTTTCTTCCTCTGTTTCCCTTTGTTTCCGGATTGTATTATCTTCTTTTGCGAATGGATCTCAATCTTGCCAGTGTGTTGGGCCGATACGGGGGTTTCATTTCGAAACCCTGATTTCTGCGCATGCAACGAAGGAAGAAAAAAAGGGGGAAGGAAGATCTGAGGAAAGGAGGTTCACAGCAATGGCGGAGGAGGTTCGAAACGAGCCAGTTTCGAAGCGGTGACTAAAAAGGCTCTTCGCGTTTGAGCGACCCATCGCAGCGCCGTCGTGCTCCTCCACCGTGCGCATCACCGAGCCGCACCACCGTTGTGGGTCCTTTCAGATAGAAGAGCTTCTCAGAATCCAAATCTGAAGCTTCATTGTTGATTTCACAGCACCCCGGAGGCGGAGGACAAGGTGGAGGGTGGAGAAGATGAATCGCTGCTTTCCTGCACAATAGGAGATTTTCGAGTCGACAAGGGTGCTTTCCTGCTTTGTAATATTTTTGTTGTTGATTTATTTATTGACGAACTCAAAAGTGCTTTGATTTGTGGTCAATGTGGATTTTTCTCACTGATTTTGTTTAACAATGATCTCAAACTGTGCTCTGATTTGTGATTGTTCTAGATATCTATTGATTTGGTGCATAATTTAGGTTGTTTATGGATATCTACTGATTTGGTGTATAATTTTGGATATCTCAAAATTATTTTGTGTTCATATGGATCTCAAAATTATTCTGATGCGATGAATGAACCTCAATTTTTTTGTGTGGATCTCAAAACCAGAGCTCCTGATATAGGAGAATGGATTTAATTTTTTTTTAATATCGCTGCAATTTCCTAGGGTCTCAGTCCTTAGAAATTTCCAAGGGCACTAAACCCTAGGAAATTTGTTGCATTTCCTACAGCTTTAGGCCCTAGGAATTTCCTACGGTTTTCCAAAAAGAACCCTCGGAAACTGTTTCCGAGCAGCAGATATCCTACCACGAGTGGGCCCTCGGAAAATCGCTCATTTCCTAGGGCTTTTTGCCCTTACCTAGGACTTTTGGCCCTAGGAAATCGCAAGATTTCTTGTAGTGATCGCAATATGTTTTTGGCGTAGTGTATGCTCTCTTATGATCTACTGCTACTGGCTAGAATTCAACCAAGTCCCGCATGAGTGGGCACAAAAGAGATGGTTCAAACCCGGGATCATGTTCGAGTTTACTTGTCCCGTGAAGGGTCCAATCAACCATCACAAAAAAGTGGTGGCTAGTTGAAGAAGGAGAGGGTGACTGAGTAGAGATGAGGGTTGAAAGAGGTTGATACAAGGGAGAGTTCAGTGGTTGAAGAAGGTGATTCAGGTGATTGCAAACATGGAGCCAGAGCCACACGGTTTCATTACATTTGGCTCATAGTGGCTTTGAATTTGGGTGGTGGTAAAGGGGGAGGCTGAGGCAGGGAGGGGGAGAGAGGGTTAAGGTAAACAATATTTTTCTATTGCCCATTTTAGCCTTGCGTCCACTAGTACACCACTCGTAAGTTTGTGTATGGTAACATTCACCTATTCTAAGAAAACTTTGTATCTTTTCAAATCAATCACATCCCATGTTCTCAGTAGCTCCTCTGAAGTTAATTAGAAGGATTTCAATAACAAGCACTCATTTACTATCACATGATGATGATGTGATATTTCTTACTACCTTTAAGTAAAAGCAATTTTAATTGTATATCTAATTTTCATACTTCTTCGAGTAGAAAAAGTTTGCTGACATATCCCTTTAGCATATGTACACTGCCTTATTTTTTTATATTTATATTTACATTCTCACTAGTGATAACTATTTATATTTACATTTCTCACTATCTTATTTTTTATTTTTTATTTTTTATAGGCAAATATTAGTGGTTAGTTTGTTAGAGGGGAGAGAGATTTTGTTAGTGGCAAGGATCTGAGCCCTGCATATCCTGTTTGTAACTCCTTTATGTCCCTTAGCTCAACCACTGAGCCACCTACATGAGACAATATCTTATTTTTTATATTTATATTTATTATTCAATTAAACATTTTAGACTCTATTTCGCTAAAATTAGCTCATAGCAGATGGACTTATATATGATAACTAATAGCAGATAAATTGATTGATTAAATTTGAAGTGTTTGATAAAATTAGTTATTGAACTAGCTGCAAAATATAAAATAGTATAAAAGACATGTTCACATTTTTTATAGAAATTTTATTTTTATACATATTATTTATTTTATAATAGTTATCACTTTTAAATACTTTGATTTATTTAAATCGTTTATCATATAAAAAATAATTTTTTTTTAAATATTTTTATTGAATAATAAATTATTTGACATGTTCGTATGATTTTTTATATAAATAATTTTAGAAAATAATATTTTTTTATTTAACAAATGATATATAGAGGTGAAATTTAATTAAAATAGTAGGAATAAAAAATTGAAAAATATAATAATTATAAGCTAGCGATATAAGATCCTTTATTGACCTACTCTAATTTAATTAAATAAACGTTTGAAAAATTGCTATAAACTAGTGATAGATTGTCTTTTACCAAAGAAGTATACTTAATTAAACATGCTATGAGCTAGTTAAATAAATTACTTATAAGTCAGTAAGTCAAAATTTGCTAAATATAGCCTTAAATACCATAAATACAATCCTCTTGCATTTGGATATTTGCATAACATTTATAATTATATGTTACTTTTACACTTGGTTTATTAATTACCAAAAAAACAAGATAAAAAGAATGTATTAAAAAGAATATATAACATATATTAATTATTAGAAAAAGATATAAAAGTAATATAATAAAAATAAAAATGAGGTACAAATATAATTTCTTCCAACTTAGCATGTATTTCAAATGTTTTATTGAGTTGTCATTTTTTTTTGTTGATATAATGAGTTGTCATTCTTTCACACTGTTTTTAAAAGGGGATGGTTTGAACTCTATCCCTTGAGGTTACATGGTCAAACTCCTACAACTAGGCTGATACCCATGAACCTTTCACACTTTATTTTGATCTATGTTCACTTCATAATTTCAAATGGTGTACCCTAAACGTGGCCATTACTAATTCTAGATCTCTCTCTCTCCCATGTTTCTCTATTTCCTTCCTATCACACTTTTATTTAAATTGGTGAAAATGAGATGTATCTCTAATGAGCGTGATTGACTCTTTATTCTATTCTTTACATCTCAAACTTATGAAAGAAATATTATTAGAAGAAGAAGCTAGGTGAAAGAAGATGCAGTGCAGTTATATGTTAACAATAGGATTGCCAATAAATATGACCAAGATGGGGACAACATATATATAGAAGTGTGTGGCCAATTATGTACCCCAAAAAAAAAAAAGTGTGTGGCCAAACCGAACATTGTTCCCTTCTCTTTAGATTTCACATTTTTCCACATTCGGTTCTGTCTGTCTCACTAGCTACTTTAGTGTAGGAACCCAGGACTTTTGACGATATTTATTAATCGACTTGCTCACATCTATTTAAGAAAACTAACTTCACTTAATTTGGTTCCGCCACATGTCAATGTCTTTATCTTTTATTTAAGAAAAACTAACTATACTTAGTTTGATTATTTATGTTACGCCATGTGACAACATCTCCAACTTTTATATAGGAAAATTATTTCCCACTGATTTCTCGCACTCGTGCTTAACACGGTCCCATATGCTGGTCATCAATAAAAATGATAAACAATTGATGAAGGGTAAAACAGAAAAAAAAGAAGGAAATTAAAAAAACATATGGGAATAGAGGCTGGAGCATATAATTCCTATAGAAAAATAGCAAAGTCCAAGACTTTTTGCATTCAAAATCTTCATTCCATACAACTATTATTGACGACTTTTTAGACAATAAAAAAAGATAGGCAATTCAAAATACATACAGAAGTGATATTGCTGTAAATGGTTACCCATGTGGGGTAGTGAATTGAACAACACGACACCCGTCCCAGCTGCTATAAGTTAATTGTTTCTAACCCGCGAAATTAAAGCCTTCATTAAGGAAAGAAATCTTTCCCTTACTATGGCTCAATCAAATTGCGTTATTTTCCTTTTTATTTTTGGCATAAAATGGTGATAATAGATTTTTGTGTGTGACTAGTATAGTGATAATAGATTAAAGCTAGCTATAAGTCGCTTGTATGATTACTGTCCTTGATGGTGCTTTCATGTGATAGTGATAAAATGGGTACGATTTTGTTTCCAATGATACTTAGTTCTTAAGGGACATAAAATCTTGCAAGATTTGCCAAATATTAATCTGTTACGGCTACTAGCTAAAATTATTGACATTTTCAATTCCTAGCGTTTTAAGCATTCTTGCGCATGCAATTCAATGTTGTTACTTGTTACCAAGTTTCGTAAATGTTGATTTGCATCACTGTTCAAACAGCTGTATCCTGCAGGGCAATGGTAAGGTTTGCTGGGTTTGGAGAGAAAAGTATATATATATATATATATATATATATATATATATATATATATATATCAATCGGGACAACCTTAACATTTGCTCCACGCATTTCCTTTGTGAAGAAGAAATTAAATATTCTAGCTTATTCCAACAGTAGAAAAGTCACAATCTCACTTATCATTATTGCACAGCTAGCATTTTTTTTTCTTGGTCCAAACTTAGACTTTAATTAGATTACATATTAATAAGAAATAGGTAAGAACTCCGATACCCTAGAGTTTTATTGGGTATGAATACCCAATAACTAATTATTTAACGCCATATTATTTTTTAACACTTTTAAAGTGAAATTAAATGCTTAGTTTTCATACCTGTTGTTAGTGTGAAAGTATAGGAGAAATTCCCTGAAAATTTTCTATATTTATTAATAAATTTTGACATTCTCTGAGGAGTCTTTTTATTCTTTTTCTCATTTTTTATAAAATTTATTTCTCTATTTTTGTTATTTGAATCACTGCTTAAATAATATTCTAATGTTTGTGTATACTATTTAATTTCATTATTAGCTTATTCTTCTTTTCTTATTTCATTCCTAATAATAAAATTATATTTTTGTTAATTTCTTTTATTGTTTTACTTATTTCATACACGATTTTAATTTCTTTTGATATTTCAATTTATTTTTTTTATTTCGAGTTTGTTTTGTAGGTTTTATTTGTTTTATTATTTATAATTTATGTTTGAATTATAGTTTTTTTTATTTTTATTGAGATTATTTTTGTCTGTTTCATGGATGGGTATCGATACCCATCTTTCTTACTGGGTATGGAAGAATTTACCTAAGACATCACCCCATAATTTCATCTTAAAATGTTCATCGATCTCCTTAATAAATGTAATTCTATTATAAGTGCATGTGCCCACATCAAATACAGAATTTACCAACTGGCGTATGTCCTTGCAACTATTTTAGTGAAAGAGCAATCTCAAAGCAAATCTCAACCGTATCACATTTCTTCTTGAATTGTGAAATTGGACATACCAAAGAGAGCACATTATTTTCTGCATGGTGTCAAGGCTGGTAGGGAATACAAAAAAGTTATAGCTGAGTTGCTATCAATAGCGGAATATAGTGACTATATGGGGGACTGGGGCCAATATGAAAATTTTACACAAGCACAAGATGGGCGAATCCTATATATAGGATTTTTTTTTTTTTTTGAGAAATTATGGACAACTCCATAGGTCATTTTCTGTTACGGATTATGCGTGTGTGGGGGTAAAGAAACCATAAGCCAAACACTGCAAGACAGAGCTTTATGTCCAAATTAACCACGTGCCATGATAGATAGGAGTACTTAAACCTTATTCTAAGGTTTGAATTTCGGTTCAAAACCATATTGTTATGCAAAATTAAATTTTTAGAGGTCTCTGTAAGGTAATCAATTGTAACCTTAATTATGATTGCATCAATTGCATTTGTTTACAATTTTATATAACATTATGATTTATGATGTGATTAAGGTTTTATATCACAGTTGCAGTTAAGTCATAATCCTTGACATTGCAAAAAAATGCGAACAAAAACAGCTCATGCAGGCTGCAATTGCAGTTGCGATACGATCCAGATTGCCTGTTGTCGAGAACGGCCGGAGTTTACACAATCAAGTATTTCAGGGCATTCGATCAAGATCAGACGACTCACAAAAGTGGGCTTTAAATACGAAGATGGAATTTGAGCCATTTGATCTTTTGATCGGATGATCGGATGGCCTAAGATGCTTGATTGCATAAACTTCGACTTTTTTTCTAATTCATGCAATCCAAATCGATTGCAATATGGTCGCGAAGATCTTAAAATCCTTGAAGATATTTGTTTAAAACCTTAGAAGTGATTAAAACCATAACCATAATTTAAAATCTTGTCTTATTGGGTTAATGCAATAATGAAAAAGACCATGCAAGAAATTAAAAGCCAAAGTTGGCGTCTCCTCGTTAAGTACAGGTACACTGGCAAGCAACTCATGTAGGCTTTTTGTTATTATCCTATTGCAATAGATTATATATTCCGTCCAAGGAATTAAGGGAAAGTGCTCTCAGGGAAGGAAGAAAATAAGAACAGACGGTAGTAAAAAGGAAAAGCATTGATGTTTGTTTGTTCAAGTTTTAATTAATAGTCACCAAACGGTCATAGAAAAATTGATGATTTCTTTACCTTAAAATTTCCTACAGCAGAATTTCATTCGTAAGTAGGAACTAACTAACTCAAGTACTAGTTTCTTAGCAGATGGTATTTACATAAAGAAGAACAGAACAGGCATCATTGATGTCACATTTTCTAGTACTACAACAAAAGATCCGAAGGTTTTACATTTACACTTGGAATCTCAGTTCTGCTTTTCCGCAGTCAAGTCAATACAGACATACCCAGTGGCATCAGAGTTAGATGTCTTTTGTAAAAGGACCAGTTTTGAGTTTTCATCAATGGAATGGAACTGTTGGTCAAGCCTGTACGTCCTTTTGATTCCTTTCTATGTGCATATTATTAGCCTTTTTGAATACTGAAGAACAGGTGATGTTACAGTAGTTGTAAACGTGGGATGTACTATCTTGCTCTTTAGTACCGTGATGCGTGGATTACATTCCAAGGGAAATCGATGGACAGATTGTGTCTAAGCATGCACGCTGTACTATCTTGGTCCACAACAAAAGATGAGATGGCCAAGCACTCATGCTAAGAAAGGATTGTGCAAAATTGACATGACTGATATTTACACCTCAAAATATTTGAAGTATTCCCTGTTTTTCTATAAGAAAATTTGACCAAATATATATACTTTTTTTTTTATAAAAAAAACGGAGGGAGTATGAGGTTTAATATTATTAGATGATATTAGAATACAAAATATACATTTTTTGGTATTAAATACAAAATATACTTTAGTCCATACTTTTTTATTTTTTTTTCCTAAATAAATATAATGTAGTGATAATAATATAATGATTCTGCCGCACAAATATAATTTTTTGGTAAATTAATAAGAGCCTAACAACTATGTACGATAATATAAAACAAACGTTCAATCATATGTCACCAAAAAATTTTAGAGTGAACTATCTTGACATGTGGTCCATGTGGATCGATACTTGAAAAAATGTCTGAAATTTTGTTTACGACTAATACCGTCCCGTGAAAGCAGAAGCTTAAGTTCTCCATGTCCTTACGGCCGAGACGATGACCTGATCGGTATTATTGTTTCAATACAAACAAAGAGAAACAAATATGAGTGCCTCAAAACTCGATTTATATTCGTTTTCCCTTGTTTTTTATCAATCGACAACAAGCAGGTCACCATCTCAACTGTGAGGATAAGGAAGACTGTGAGATTCTGTTTCTAGGAGCGGCGAGAGTTTCAGACATTTTTTCAAGTACCAGTCCGCGTGGACTACATGTTAAGGTGGTCCACCCTAGAACCTAACTATTTCACCATGGTAGATATTTGTGTCAGTGTAATAAAAAGTGATAGATATTTGTGTCAGTGTATTAAGAAGTAATATTATGACATGGCAACACTATGCCAAAAACTTATTCCAATGAAGGTTTTATAGAAATCGTTATCTAAAAAAAAGGCGAAGTTTTTAGATAACACTTATCTTAACCAGTGTTATCTGGGGGAAAAAAACATAAAGCTTTTAGATAATGTTTGCTTGAGCAAGTGTTATCTGAAAAAACACGAAGCTTTCAGATAACGCTTGCCTGAGCTCGCAAGGACGATTACACACGGGTTGTGACTGAATCTGAGGTGGGTTTCACTGAACGATGGTGACAAAACGGGGAGACAAGGCGAAAGGGTTACGAAATCCAAATTTATGGTGCAACAGAGCAAGAGGTCCGATTTGGTGCGGGTCCGATGACGAGCGATGCTGCCAGTGGTGACGGAACAGGTCAGTGTTTTGAAACTTTTCGGATAACGCTTCTTTACCTAGCGTTGTTGGAGCGTTATCTCCATCAGATGACACATGTTACTATAGCGTTTAAAAACGCTATTTGAAGTAAAAAGACTTATCATCTGTTGCTTATTTTGGCGTAGTGCAAGATGGTGAAGGTGTTTTAAGAATTTTTTTTTAACGAAAAATATAAGAGAAAGGGGGCAAATGCCCATATCAAACCAAAGCTCCCCAAGTACGATCGTTGTAACATCCCAATTTTTAGAAAAATTGATGAAAGTTTACAAAAAATTTTGACGTAATTTCTTCGCAAATTTCACTATCGGGTGAGTTTTTACCCGAAATTACACCCTAACGTGACCCGATTTCGATGAAATTCGGGATATTAGTGTTTTCCATTATTTGGGAGTTTTTAGAATTTATTTGGTAATTTTTAGGTGAAAGAAAATATTATAGAATATTTTTTAGCGTTTAAATAACTAAACGAAGGAGAAATTGGACGCGCTCCGAAAAATGACATTCACAGAAATGATGACATGGTAGAGATGATTCTTCATATGTCATAATAATTTTTGGGTAAAAGAAAATATAACAGTATATTTTTTTTACTGTTAGATTAGTTATATGTGTGAAAAACCTATCGCGCGACGTGATTGGACGGTAAGAAAATATCGAAGATATTTAATTAAGGATAGGACTGATGACTAAGTGCTAACTAAGATTAGGATAAGAACAAATGAATTCATCTCCTTTGGACCAACAAGATTGTGACATGTGGATAGTAGCCGTCGGACCATTAGAATTTTGACAAGTGGCACCATAGGGATTCGACACGTGGCACCACAATTTTAAGACAAACGGAACCATAAGAAAGCGACACGTGTCCTTGAAATATGCCTATAAATACAAGGCCAAGGCTTTGGTTATTTTCATAAGTTGGATTCGTGAGAGAAATCTAGAGAGAGAAAGCAGGATCCTAGAGAGAGAAAGTGAGAGAAAAGTTTGGAATTTCTTCTCATTTCCTCTTCTCTTTTAGTGCGCCATCCTTGGTGAGGTTCTGGCGTCGAGGGAATGGACTATTTAACTATTATCATGGATAGTTAAAGCGCCTAAGGTGAGAGCATCTTCCAATTTATTGCTTTATATGTGTCTATGTTTTGTCAGGATTGTAAGGAAAATTTTTACATGATGAGTTTGAGCTTTTTGCCTTGTTTGTTGTGTGATTGGTTGCAGTAACGCTTGTAGTATTATTACTTGTGTGGATCGTATTGATTAGCCTTATATGGCAACCTGTTTGGATTATATTGATCGTACTACTTGATTGATTTTGGTTTTGGATTTGGATTTGGATTTGGATTTTGGGTTATTAACCTGGAGGATTTTTCCAGTGTCTTCTACTATTATGGAAAAGGTTTAGAAAGGTTTTCGAAATTAAATCAAATAGTGCATGTCTAGGAAAGTTCTGGCAAGGAAAGACTTAGTATTTAAGCGTGTTCATCACCACCTCTCTTTCCTGGGAACTTATCAGGTGTACTATTTAGCGTACCTAGTGACTGAATCAAAGGTTAGACTAGTGTTCAGCATTACATTCCTAGTGTCTCGATCAAAGGTCCAGTCTAATGTTTCGCATTGCGTGCAAGGTTTTGGCCTGGATTCTGGATTTTGGAACCAGTGCCAGTGTGTGTTCCGCATTAGCATGCATAGTCTCGAATCTGAGAAAGAGCCTAGTGTTCATAATGACGTGCCCTAAGTTCTAATCCAAGACTGAGCCTAGTACGTGAATTTACGTTTGACCATATGAATGACTGTTTGATATACCATGGTCTTATGTGTGTTTACATATAACTTGTTAGTATATTATGATTTGCGTCTATGTTGTTGCTATTATATGATTATTTTCGAAAGATGACCCTTGCCCGTGGTTCTCCAATTTCAATGGATGCAACCCAGATAGTGAAGATTGCAGAGCAGTCGAGACTACAGAGGAGCATTGTTGAGGAGGACTCCAGCCGAGTATTTCTCTGTGTATTTCTTTTTGCCATATTTGTTAAACTTACTAGAGAGTTCAGTAAGTGTCGTAGTGTGCTGACCAGCTGTAGGAGAGATTTTGTATTCACTGTATTTCATTGAGTTGTATTCGTATTTTTTTTAAAAATACATTGATTGCCTCGAGAGACTTTTATAAATATTTCAGTTGCATAGTTGTTTGTATTGTATTGTATTGTTACTTGAGCATCATGCTTTGAAAACGCTGTTATACTCTGATTGCTGTTTTGAAAAGAGATTTCGAAAAGAGAGAAAAAATTATTTAGATCCATAATTTTGAAAACCATACAAACAGTCTTTAAAAAGAGTTATATTAAACACTATAGCGCTCCGAAAATAGGGTGTTACAATCATCGCCCCATAACCCTACGCTAAGAGCTACCTCCTAGCAATGCACTTCAACGGATCAGCAAACCATTCATAAAAAAGGCAATTTCCCTTATTCGCCCTAGCTAAAAGCCATTTCCAGAATGTCAATTTAATACGATCCACTACCTCTGTTGGACTATACACCTTCGCTAAAAAACTACACCTGTTTCTCGCCTCCCAGATCCCCCACAAGACAGAGTGTCAAATCAAAGCAAATCCCTTCATCCCCTAAGCAGAATTACTAATAGAGCAGCAGGCAGAAAATAATAAGGGAAGATCAGGAGGCATTACCAGGACGTGTGCCTAGCCATCAGAACACATCATACCAAACCCAGATGGAGAAATCACAATGCACAAATAGATGAATATCAAACTCCCGATGGGCTCTACATAACACACAAGAAATATCCTCATAGTCCCCTAGCACCCCCTACGGAAAAGATTTACCCTGGTGGGGATATCCTACTCCATAAGAGTTGCCAACATAAGACAATTACCTTTGAAGGTGCGTAGCTCCTCCACTGCTTGTCCATAACCGAGATCCTCAAGTCAGATACATCATCCTGTAAGAGACATTTGGCCTGCAAAAAGGAATAAGCAGATCTCACAGAGAAGGCCCCTCCATTGTTAGCCTGCCAACATCAACTATCTTCTGCATGTGATAGGGAGGCTAAAGCAAACAAACATACCAACTCCCGGACCATCTCCTCCTCCCAAACAAACAGAGATCTTCTCCAAGTAAGCCCCCACACCCAAACTCCATCCACCCAACTTGCCACCTCTCCTACTCTAGACTTTTTTTTTTTTTTTGCAAGGAGATAGAAAACAACCTAAGAAATAGCTTACGCAACGGGGAAGAACCCAGCCATAGGTCCGACCAGAATAAGACCGAGCCCCCAATTCCTACATTTCTAAGAAGTAACATTATGATGTGAGATGATGGTAAAATACGGTTGAATATTTGTGTAAAATTTATACCGTTAGTTCATATTTATTAAAATAAATTAATAAATGTCTACCCAACAAAAGATCGAGGAAGAAAAATAAAGCAATGTGCTAAATTCCACCTTGAAGGTGTGAATCGGTAACAGGCATTGAAAATAACACAAATGGGAATTAAATTACTTAACCCACACTTATAGATAGGTTTTACTACTACTTTCTTTAAAGGGAGATACATCAGGATTTTCTCATTTCCACCCCCCCCCCCCTTCCCCCCCTACATAGCTTTCTACATTTTGTTTCCTTCTGGCCAAACTCCCCTCGACTGCTGATCCCAACTCTGTCAATGCACTTATTGGCCAAACAAAGGTAACTGTTCATTTATAAGCTACAATCATTACAGTCTATAATATTTCATAATGGTGTTTGATTGGCGTAATCCTCTTCCGATTCTCCCAGGAACATTGATCAAATGCATGTTATAAAAAGAAGCTTGAGAGGGACATGTCACATTTGCTAGAATATTGATCATTGATGAGCTCTAATTCTGAGATTGGAGATCAATTTTAAGGTGAACACATATCATCTCTCTTTTTCTTTTACATCACCCATTATATCTTTTTTTTTTTTCTTTTCTCTTTACATCTTTATCTTCACTATACCACTCACAAATTATCTAGAAACACTTTAATATTACCATTATTAGAAGTGAGCTAGTAAGATATTTAGTTAAAGATTTTAAATTCCATTCGCGATAGTTGAGACTTCAAAAACTGTTATGTTGCAGAAAATTGCGAACAAATGCGGCCGAAGATGCGGTTGCGGAAGCCTCAAAACCCGTTACGTTGTCGGCTCAATTTCGGTTGCGGACATCAATTTAAAACCATGATTTAGCTAAATTTTAAGAGATTATCAAGCGTCCATGCCAGCAGTGAAAGAGAGATATTAGCAGTCCAAAATTTGATAGGAGGGTGCATTCAATTCTAGGCCGTTTAGATGGCAACAAAAAAACATTATGTGCCGCAGATCTCGCCCAAATCTACTGACACTTTTTGGCCAACCAAAACCAATATTTGCACATGTGCTTTGCCCACTACTTTTCAACGCAAACACATCTCAAAATCAAGTTTGATTGAGACTGCATGTAATTTGCTTTTCACTGAATCAGGTTACTTACCGCTGATTACTCCATAAAATTCAAGAGACCAAAAGTGGAATCTCGAAGCTCTCTATGCTCCACAAGACCTGGTTGGTTTAGAACATTTATGCATGCATGTAATTATATTGGAACATTCATGACATGATAGTGCCAACTACCAACACTGACTGCATCAAATCCATGTCCTTCTAACACATTATTTTCGAATCATTCAATGCAAAATTTGCTAGACAAAAAAGCATGCCCCAACCTAAACCAAAAAATGCCATTGGATATTTGAAGCAATAATAATTTATCACCTTTAATTGAGAAGATAGTAAAACATATGTATTATTGTATTTAAATGCATAAGGTTTGTAAACATAAACATCTTTATGAGCACCCAAACATTGTCTCACAATAAGAAGCATTGAACCAGCCTTATTATAGTTTTGCTGCTGTATAATAATTTAATAATTTAAAAAAAAATAAAAAGGTCCACATGAATCATATCATTTTTAGAGCAGCTCAGAACTGGAGTTAATTGTGATTGTACATGACACTGTACTCCCATTATCAACATGCACTTTAATTCCCCACCTTTCTTCAGACTCAGTGGGCTCTATAACCTTAATAGACCCATCTGACAGTCCAACTGCAAATTGGTTGGGCTCATGTGGATGTGCTGTAACAACAAGAGGGTATACATTTTGGCTGCACAAACTAAACAAAGTTTTAATGATTATTCAGGAGAAAATGGTCAACAATCATATCATGTAATAAGAAAATTTCAATCTGCTTGGCTGAATGTAAAGGTTTAATTATTTTGTAGTTCCGGAACTATTTGAGATTTTTAAAATACGTTGGTGAACTAAAAAATTTGTAATTGTATCCCTGAATTTGTCAATATTTTGTAATTTGGTCCCTGTATTTAGGGACTCGATTACGAATTATTTAAAAGTTTAGGGACCGATTAGGCGATTAACATGCAATAACATAATTAAAAATTACTTAAAAGTTCAGAGACTCAATTACAAATTTTTTAGTTCAGGAATCATTTAAAAATTCTCAAATAATTTAGAGACTGAAAGAATAATTAATACTAAAAGTAAACAAATTCTAACTTTCCCAACTATTCAAGATTCATCAAATAAAACATGAATTAAACTTCCATAGCATAGTATTTCAGCCCAAAACTCTAAGCATGTGACAAAAAATGCAAAACTTATAATAACAAGTAGTTAACAACAAACAAAGGTATGTTTTCTGTTTCTTCTGCCTATGGGTTCCTCTCTGAGTCTTTTTCCCGGATATCTCGATTGGCAGACCATGATGTTCTGGTGCTGAGTAAGTTATGGAAGAGTTGTGCTCCATCCAAGGTAATTGCATTCTCTTGGCAGCTGCTCTTGGATAAAGTTCCAACTCGGTCAAACTTACTTAGCAGGGGTGTCATAACGGATACAGGGGCCTCTACTTGTATTCTGTGTGGTCATCATACGGAGTCGGCTCTCCATCTTTTTGGTAGATGTGTTTTCTCTTGTAGGGTGTGGTACACGATTGTGAATTGGCTCGGCAGTGATTTTGTTATGTCTCCCGACCTTTTCACTCTGTTCTCTCACTTCTGTTACCTTGGAGGTACATCGAGAACTTCTCATGATCTTGCATTGGTATGACACACTGTTGTCTGGGTCATATGGGAACTCTGGAATAGATGTATTTTCTCCAGGAAAGTTCTTGATTTTGAGCAGACCGTTGATCGCATTATATCATTGTTCTGGAGGTGGTTCTTGGCTAGAGGGAGTCTTCACCCTGTTTGTTTTACGAGTGGTTTATAGACCCTCTCAGTTGTATTGTTAGGCGCTAGTGGTTTCTAGGATTGCTGTGTTCGCTTTCAGTTTTGGTGGGGTTAAGTCCTCCCACTATGCCCTTGTATTGGTAACCTTGGTTGGGTGGGTGTACTTCTAATACTCCCCTCACCTTATTATTTATATAAATATATGTTTGTCATTCAAAAAAAAAAGATATTCAGTTGAGTTGAAAAAACTAAGTCAGTAATGTACTTCTGGTGACCGTTTAATATAGATTTGACCTAAAGGCAAAGAGGTCAAATCATTACATATTCTTGAAATAATCCAAATTTAAAATTTATAGCTCCAAAAAAATCAGTTTTTAGTGACCGATTTTTCTGTCGCTAAACCTCTAAAATCGGTCGCTAATCGAATTAGCGACCGATTTAGAGACCAACAAAAATCAGTAGCTAAAACACTGGTCGCTAATTTTAGCGACCGATTTAGTGACTGAATATATAGCGACCAATTTAGAGACCGATTTTAGAGACTGATTTAGTGACCGATTTTAGAGACCGATTTTAGCGACCGATTTAGTGACTGAATATATAGCGACCGATTTAGAGACCGATTTTAGAGACTGATTTAGTGACCGATTTTAGAGACCGATTTAGCGACCGATTTTAGAGACTGATTTAGAGACCGAATTTGACTAATTTGATTTTATATTTTTATAAACCGGTCTCTAAATCGGTCCCTAAAATCAGTCGCTAAATCGGTCTCTAAAATCGGTCGCTAATTTATGTTTAGTTTAAAAAAAATTAAACTTTCAAAAATCTATTTTTCAACACATTTTATCAGATTCCTTAAACTTTATCACCTTTTTTATAATCAAATAAATTTTATTAAAGGCCAAACCCTAGATATAACTTTATTTGAATAAAAATAAAATAAAATTCATCACCATGTAAGATGTTACAATACATCAGTAATTTCATTCAAACTGAACTATTACAAAACAATATAACAGTAATTTCATTCAAACTGAACTATTACAAAAAATAGTACAATGTCAACATGAGAACCTTGCACACTAGTGTGTTTGGTTACGTGTCTTGTCCTCAGGTTTCACTACTCCTTCCCAATGCAATCCTTAGCCTGGTTGCATGCAGAAGTATGTCTTCCGGATCCATATTCGTCACACATATCACTCGCTGGTTTGTGTTCTCTGCTTTTCACAGGAATGAGTGAGCAGTACTAAAATCTAACTGTAAAAACCCTTCAGATGGGGATGCTGACCACAAATCATTTCAGTGAGACAGTGACCACCTCTAATTGAGGATTCTTTTCCTTAAACGCTGGCAAATGCGACTCCATAAATGCCCTATCAAATATTTAAGACTCATGATGGGAACATAAGAACATGTGCAATTTCCGTAAAGTATAGATCTCTTGATATTTGAACCTTGGTTAAATCAAAAGTGTCCAACACAGTGATTTTAGGAGCACAAAAAATAGCAAACAAAACAAAAAATAGTTCAGGAATTTGAAACTAACTCTCGGTTAGCAATAACACAGTCATGATTGTGATTCCTGAAAAGGGAGAACTAATATTTAGAGTTGCAACCTTCAATTGTCCCTTGCCCGTACATCGATGTCCCTCTCCCCTCCCCCAAAACCCACATCCTTTAATTGTCCCTTGACTGTTCCTAACAATAGATGCATAATGAAAAATTACATAATTGTCAGAATTGCCAAACTTTAGACATGCAGGTGATACAATAAGTCATTATCATCCCCCAATTGCTAGGTTAGGTAAAAAACAGAACAATAACCAAAGATGAATGCTCCAAGAATTTGTGAGTCTCCAATCAAAGACATCTCCAAAGATAGGAGTAGGACAAAACTGTGCTTCATGTATTCTAAGGCAAAATACAAAAAGAAAACCCATTAAAATTCTTTCTCACCTTTCCTGTACTTCCTACCGCTGCTATCTTAGCTTGAACAAAGAAGAAGGTTCGACTCTGAGTGAGCTTTATATTACGAGACTGCAAATTCTTGATCAAACTCTCACTAACCTCAAGCTTCTCCAGCAACTCCTTATTATGGTTCTCACCTATAATATAACACACATAAATAGTCATAGGATAAAGAGTCAACACTTTGATTCAAAGTTTTATAGAAAGAAAACAATCCTCCTCAGATCATGCACCAAACAACAAAAAAAGAAAACTAAAAACAGTAATACCAAAGATGAACACCAAAATTTACACCTCTTTCTGATCATTTTCATCTCCTTCAAAACTTAAAATATTCAACAACACTAAGAATCGATACTTTTCATGCCAAACTCAATAAAAATCCTTAATTGGGCTCCACTTGGCTTTCTTGAGTCTCAAAGAACTCAATTACCATATGTGTTTCATTGCCTCAAGGATCCAACCAATCCAATTTAAACTTCATTTCAAGAGTGTAAGGGTTAATTGATAATTACAATAGTCTTACGCTCAAAACACATCCAAATTTAATCAAACATTTTCCTAAATTTTCCCAAAGCTTAGAACATATCAATACAACCATAAAAATCAAGATTGCCACAATTTTTCCTTTCCCAAATCCCATGGGGCTCGCGGCCCTCTCACACAAGTTGGAGGCAATTTGCAACCTTTCAAAATAAATTAGACAATACCATTTCATATGACACTTTTTTCACCAAACAACAAACTATTACATAAGGGGAAACCCAACCAAGTTTCAAAAAAATGTTTTTAAATCTCTCAAAGAACAAAGTTTTCACACATAAATCACTAACTCGCTTACTTTTACATTTCCAACAAACACAATCACAATCACAATTATACTAACTAAAACGTAAGAACCATCAACCATTTACATGAATCATAATCATAAACACCACTAATCCTCTTTTCAAGAATAGGTCCTCATCACAATGATACCCAAAACAACATCTAATTCCAAAGCTATGAACCCAATACATCAACAACATCAAGGAGCTCAAATCACAATTTTATTCCTTTGATTCCCTCAAGATCACACCCATCCCTCTTTTTCCCCCTTAGGGTTTCACCTTGGGTTCCAAGGATTTGAGATTTTGGTGCTCATATCCATCATTGATCATAATCAAATAACAATTGAAGCATGAAACAAGAATAAAAGCAAGGAAATACATCCTACACCATAGGTCAGCTCTAGAAAATTAAATGATTCTTGTAGGCAAGGGTCATTGTAACTTGTAAACTCATTTAGAAAGATCTTGCATAAGCTGGATGACTATTAGTTGCTTCATACAAAATCGACATATTAGAAGACAAATATAAGAAGGAAACTTCCACTTACTTATCTAGTAGATAGATGACTATATGGGCACTTAATCCTCATGAATTGGCTCTTAATCCTCTATATGAATTAAAATAATCCAGTAGTCACTACTATGCATATGTTTAGTTTTAAGGCAAATCCAAAAATATTAGCTTCTGCGTGCGAAATATGAAAATGCAAGTGTAAAAAAGACCTTCGTAGGGTCAACTACAGCAACAAAAAATAAAACCAATCAATCAGCACGTGAAGGCTAAAAATTGGTGCTATATACATAAACACATTATATATTATCCTTGTAAACAAAACCAAACTAAACCTCTTCTGTTTGGAAGTGTAAAAGTAATCATAACAGAAAATAAATTAAAAAATCAAAAGAAAGAAAATAGAAGGAGAAAGAAGCTAATTAACCGGGAAGTGCAGGCATGGCACAAAAAGCATTGTTCATCGACCTTGATGAGGCACATACGACGGTTTCCTGCTATGGAAAGCAAATAACGAAACATAGTTCATCAAAGAGAAATTCAAAGAAATGGAAAGGGAAAAAAAAAACTTACCGATCTGGAGAATCAAAACTGTCAAAATCCTTGCAGCAAGTACGGTCACGCTTACATTACAGTTGTTTAAGTTTAATGAGGCTCCCAAACATTGCCCAACTAGTTATTGAGCAGATTATGAGCAAGCATAATATGTTGAGAAACAAAAGAAAAGTTTGAGAAAAAGATATATATTTTAGAAAATACATATAAAGTGAGAAAAAATCACAGAATCAATTGCTCTACTCGCAAGCCCCGCTAAGTATTCTATTAGCTCTAGTCTAAGGGAAGCACTAACTGATAAGAAGATTACGAAGTCCTAGCTTCCACGCCAATCTTCTGTTTTTTATAGCAGAAATCAAAGGCATCAATTCACGTAGACAAAACAATAAAGTAAGGACTCGAGAACAAATTATTATATATATGGCAGGGGATTTTGATTGGACTATTTCTACCATACTGATGCTATATAAAACAATTGACAAAAGTAGTTAATAATAATAGAAAACAAATATCAAAACAGAACAAACAAACTCATCGATTTTTTTTATCATGAAATTCAATTCAAACGTACAAATATCACATTGAAAATGCATTCAAAATGCTTATATTGCCTTAGAAGTTAAAACTAGTTAACAACCAAGATTACTTGAGTAACTCCAATCTTAGTCCATGTAATTATAACTAAAATGATAAGAATGTACCATTTCAAAATAAACAATCAATTGGGACTTGACTCAAGAAGAAACCAATCCTCCTCGACAATTAAAACTTAATCAAGTGAACTATTTGCCATTTCCATCACATGCCCGAAATCCTCGCATATGCAAATCCGATAACATTCATCATTACCAACAATCAACACCTGCCATATCAGCAAGCTTTCCAACATTACAATATATTCAAGGAAAAAGAGGAATTTACCGAAGTTTGAAAACTCAAGGTTCAGTCAAAAAGCAACATCAGTTCTGGTTCGTGCATTCTATTAAAGAACTAGTCCAAATAAACCTCAAAGAAAATTGCAATTTAGATAATTAAGAAACTATCATGGAACCATATGACTATTCCGGATGAATTAGACACATCAATATTTTTGGATTATCAAACATAAATCCTAAGTCAAAAACTATTAGCAAAATAGAAAACTGGATTACCAAACAAGAACTCTAAGGCATAGAAGCTTTCCAATCCAAGCTCCAAGTGCAAGTCGAATCTTTCCAATATCCATGCCGAATCAAAGACGAAATGCATAAAATTAGTTCATTAAAATGAAAATCGAAGAGTAGAAAACTCACCAATTAGAATCAGATGTTCCGAAAATTCGTAACATATTTGAAGAGTAGATTTTTTTTTCTAATCACTCTATCTCAAAACATTTAATGTTCTGAAATAATTAAATAAACGATAAATGATAATCGACCTCTAGGAGCAAGATTCAAAGAAGAGAGCCTTCAACTTTACGGTAATAATCAGCTAACAACTAAAATAAAAAGAAAAAAATGTAAGAAAACTGGGAGAGCATGACAAAGAAAAAATAGAAGAAAAGAGATGAAATCGCCGATGTGCCTTAACTTTAGACAGAAAAGAGATGAAGCTTTGCAGAGATGGACGGAGAAGGGCGATTTGCAAACAACTCTTGCATTTAGGGTTTGCGAGGCAGGGTATGCGAAGGGTTTGTTGGTGATGGGTTTTAATTTTGAATGTTTGGGTTTGAGAAATCTGAGAAGAGAAAGAAAATATGAGAGACTTGGGAGAGTGTCCCGCTTCTTCTTTCCTTTCTCACTCATGATTCGCTCTCTAGTGCCACCACCACGAAGCTTCCTCCCTCTGGCCGCCGCGGCTACGCCCAGCTTCCTTCCTCCATCGCCGCCTCCCTCTTCTCCGTGTTCTCGCCTCGCTCTCCTCGTCTTCTCTCCGGCGCGGTGGCACGCCGCCAACCACTTGTCCGTCGCGGCCTCCCCCTCTCTTCCTCCACCGTCGCGCCCTTTTTCCTTCTTCCCCTTCTCTTCTCTTCTCCCTCTTCTTTCCTTTTTCTCCCCTGCTCCTCGTTCCCTTCCTTCTTTTTTTTTTCTTTTCCAGCTTTGCTTCTTTCTCACGTAGGAACAAAAATAAAAGGGAATAGGGGGAGTGCTTGGGTAGGTAACGTTTAAGTGTGGTGTATGGTGGAGTAGACAATGATTTATTAAAAAATTAGACCAATCAACTCCCATTTAACTATCATCAGTAATAAAACAAGTGAAAACACTCAAAAATAATCTTAACAAATTACGATTCGATTTTTATCGAAATCAGAGTTCATTTTAAATTTTAATGCGGATAAAATTTACCCGGCGATTCAAAACGCGGCGAAACTCCGTTAGAGTTTTCCGACAATTTTCGAACCATGAATTAATATAAAATATTAATTCTTAAATTTAATTTCATCTTGATTTAATTCAATCAATTTCTTAGTCAACAAAAATACGCGTTACCGCGTCACACCGAAAACTTATATAATGTTTAAATTGATGAATTCACATTAAAACAGCATACGTCTACGCTGTCTATTAATTTGAATTGACATCATGAATAATAATTATTTATAATAAATAAATTATTTAAAATGAGTCAAAATAATTCCACGTACTCTTAGTAAATCATTGAGGTGATCAATCTCTATGACTTATTTTTCGAGTATTCAGGATTTTATCGCAAAAATCACTTTTCTTAAAAATTGGGATGCTACATTCCTCTTCCTTCTCCATCGCTCGGCCTCTCTCTTTCTCTTCCTCTCCTCTTCTCTTTTCTTCTTCCCTTTCTTTTGTTTTTCTTTTCTTCTTTCGTTTGTGTTGCGGCTGCTGCTCATCGAGTGAGGGAGGGAGTATTAGGGTTTAGTGCGGGTACTAAGGTGGGACTAAGTGAGTCACGGTGTAGTGTGGTGAGGCACTTATGTGTATTCTATTAAAATGAGACTTTTTTTTTAGGGAACTAAAATGAGACTTATAAGTCCTATTTAAAAACCCGTTGATCCTTAAATTAGCATTAGGTAATTTTACTCCCAGTTTAAGACACTTGAGTTGTGACAGCTTGGAGATTTTAAATCTTTAAAATATTTAAAATCAATCAAACACACAAATATTTTCTAGAAGAATTACGTGACTTTTGAGTCCTCATTTCACCGGAAGATACGTAGGAGCGGGTCAATCCCGTCAAGTCAAATTAATTTTTTTCCAATTTAGTTTCTTTAATTTTTTTATGTTCATTTTTGTACTTAATATTACTTTTATTTAATTTTGGGTTGAAACAAATATTTTTTTTTGAACGTGAATGAGTGAGTGAGGGTTTAATAAAATAAACTTAAGCTTCAGCACCAAAAAAAAAAAAAAACTTAAGTTTAGCGACCGATATTTCGGTCGCTAAATATCGGTCTTTAAATCGGTCGCTAAAACTAGAAAATAATTTTTAAATTTTTGCAATGCAAATAAAAATCCGATTTAGAGACCGATATTTTGGTCGCTAATTATCGGTCTCTAAATCGGTCGCTAAAGATAAAAAATAATTTTTAAATTTTTTAATGCGAATAAAAATCCGATTTAGAGACCGATATTTCGGTCGCTAATTATCGGTCTCTAAATCGGTCGCTAATTTATTATTTCCGACCGATTTGGCAACCAAACATTTTTTATCAATAACTCGAAGAATTCGGTCTCTAAATCGGTCGCTATTGCGACCAATTTTTTTCGGTCTCTAAATCGATCACTAAATAGCTAATTTCTAGTAGTGAAAGTAATTACCTCATCTTCCTTAACATTGTAAATATGAATTGTCAAATCTTCCATTCCAATCGCAATGATGTTATTGTCTTGAGGGTGCAACGCAAAGAAGGTTGAAGCTGGGGGAGGTTGTTGGGAAACTACGCAAAATTTTCCCATGGTCAGATTAGTAGAAGAGCGAAAAATAAATGCGGAAGCACACACACAAATTGATGACGGAATTCGGCCAATTATACCTACGTCTCCGGGCTGCTGCAGACCTTATATTGAAAAAGGAAATATACACTGTGTTTACAAACACTCACACTCTCTCCCAAAACCCTCAACCCAATTACATCCAAGGAAATATTTCTCTCTAAATATTCCTCACTTTTCTCTCAGTGCTCACTGCTTGAATTTTTCTCAAGGTTGGAATGAATTTTTGCTTCATTTCTCGGCTTCCTTTTATAGGCACTGTCCGTTGAAAAATTTGCACCGCATGAAAATATAGTTGGCACCATATTTATTTGGTTTGACTTTTAGTGGGTGGATATGCAAAAAATTCTTCTTCCTCCTTTCGGTGCAGTTGCAGAGGATCTTGAAAAAATTTTACCGCTTCCTTTTTTTTCTTTCCATCAGCGCATCCTTTGCTGATGCCATAGAAAAATTGGGATGCACCATTCGGTGCAATTAATTTGGGTAGGTGGGGAGCTGATCTTTGATTAACAATCTCCCACTTGAAGACTGATTTCAATCGGTCTTCACACCTCGATCAAGCAGCAGCCTTCCCCGGTCTGTTATTTGAGCAGGCCAACTGAAGTTGAGCACAACTTCAGTTTGTCGATAGTCACCACCTTTGTCAACATGTCTGCTGGGTTCTTACTTCTTTGAATCTTCTTCAACATTAACACCTCATCCTCAAGCAGAGATCTGATGAAGTGATAACGAAGACCAATATGCTTTGTTCTGGAGTGAAATGTTGAATTCTTTGCTAGATGTATTACACTTTGACTATCACTGTGCAAAACACTCTTCTCTTGGATGAAACCCAACTCTGTTAACAATCCTTGAAGCCATATCAGTTCTTTGCTAGCTTCTGTTACTGCTACATACTCAGCCTCTGTAGTGGATAAAGCAACAATCTTTTGTATCCGCGACATCCAACTAACTGCTGTAGTACCGACAGTGAATATATAACCAGTGGTACTTCTTCGGTGATCGACTTCACCTCCAAAGTCTGTATCTATGTAGCCTTGTACTTGTAATTCACCTTTACCAAAGTACAAACACTTCTCTGTGGTGCCTCGTAGATACCTCAAAATCCATTTCACTGCTTCCCAATGAGCTTTACCTGGATTTGACATAAACCTGCTAACTACTCCCACTGCATGGCCAATGTCTGGCCTCGTACAGACCATTGCATACATCAAACTTCCAATGGCTGAAGCATACGGAATCCTAGCCATGTATTCTCTTTCTTCCTCCATCTGAGGGGATTGATCCTTGGATAAGCGAAAATGACTAGCCAAAGGTGTGCTAACCGGTTTGGCGTTGCCCTGTTGAATCTTTGCAAAACACGGTTGATGTACTCCGCCTGAGATAACTGTAAAATTCCTCTTTGCTTATCTCTCGTGATTTGCATTCCAAGGATCTTTTTTGCAGGACCTAAGTCCTTCATGTCAAACTCCTTTGACAACTGCATCTTCAAGTTTCTGATCTTGTCCATAGCTGAACCTGCTACTAACATATCATCGACATAAAGTAACAAGATGATATAACTGGACTTATATCTCTTGAAGAAACAATAGTGATCGGCGTTGCACTTCTGGAAACCTTCCTTGTGCATGAAGCTATCAAACTTCTTGTACCACTGTCTCGGAGCTTGTTTCAGGCCATACAAGCTCTTCTTTAATCTGCACACCATATTTTTATTTCCATCTTCTGAGAAACCTTCAGGTTGGTGCATATAGATCTCCTCATCTAAGTCTCCGTGAAGAAACGCAGTCTTCACGTCCAATTGCTCAAGGTAGAGCTCTTCGCTTGTAACAATACTAAACACTGACCTGATAGTATTGAGCTTCACAACTGAAGCAAAAATTTCGGTGTAGTCAACTCCTTCCTTTTGCTGGAATCCTTGACAACTAGTCGGGCTTTATATCTCTTGGAGCCATCATTCTCCTCCTTCACCCGATACACCCATTTGTTGTGAAGTTCCTTCTTTCCCACGGGTAACTCAGCTAGTTCCCATGTTTGATTGGAGATCAAAGACTTCATCTCGTCTTTCATGGCAAGCTCCCACTTGCTAGCATCTGCGGTCTGACATGCTTCTGCAAAGTTTTCAGGCTCCCTTCCATCAGTCAACAACATGTAGTCCATGTATCTTCTGTTGGACACAGGAACTCGAGAATACTTTCTCACTACCAGAGCTAGAGTAGGATGCTTTACTGTGTCAAACTGCTGTCTACTACCTGGATCAGTTGATTCCCCTGACTGAGGATTCTCAACCATAGGACTTTCTGGGACATCGTCCACCTCTGCATACACTGGCCCACTCTGTTCTGAGTTGCTGGTGTTTGTGTTATGCCTGTCCTTGTACATCATTCTTTCATTGAAGATCACATCTCTACTACGGATCATCTTTTTATTTTTATCATCCCAAAGGCGGTAGCCAAACTCATCCTCACCATAACCGATGAAAGTGCACTTCTTCGATTTGGGATCAAGCTTATTCCTGCCTTGATCACTGATATGCACATATGCTACACAGCCGAAAACTCTAAAATGTGAGAGTTCTATCTCTTTTCCGCTCCATACCTCTTCCGGTATTCTATGCTCCAATGGTACCGACGGACCTCGGTTGATCAAGTAAGCTGCTGTGTTAACTGCTTCTGCCCAGAACTGCTTCGGTAAGCCTGACTGCACCCGCAAGCTTCTGGCTCTTTCAGTCAACATTCGGTTCATACGCTCAGTTACACCATTGTGTTGAGGCGTACCTGGCACGGTTCTCTCCATTCTAATCTCGTGCTCATAGCAGAACTTCTTGAATCTGGTGTCTTCATATTCACCACCATTGTCAGTTCTGAGCTTTTTGATCTTCAACCCTGTCTCATTTTCTACCATGGCTTTCCACATCTTGAAAGCCTCGAATACTTCAGACTTGTGTTTCAAAAAGTATACCCATACCTTCCTAGAGTGATCATCGATAAAAGTCACGAAGTATTGCTTCCCACTAATGGATGAGACAGTCGTTGGACCCTAAACATCAGAGTGAACAAGCTCGAGTTTCTCCTTCTTTGGGGTTCTTCCACTTGTCTGGAAGCTAACTCTTTTCTGCTTTCCAAGTATGCAGTCTTCACACATGTCAATTTTCACTGACTGAAGACCTGGCAATTTGCCCTTCGAGTGCATGATCTTCATCCCTTTCTCACTCATATGGCCTAGTCTCTGGTGCCATAGATTGGGATTTTCATTTGCTGCAACTGCAATCAAATGGCATGCTCCTGCTGTCTTGTAAAGAGTACCACTCTTTCTGCCGCGAGCAATTGTCATTGCACCCTTTGAAATCTTCCAATGATCGCCGTGGAAGATTGTTGTGTAGCCGTCACTAGCCTACTGGCCTACTGAGATTAAGTTCTTCGTCAGGTCGGGAATATGTCTGACATTTTTCAATTCCCATATAGACCCATTCAACTTAATCTTCACCACACCTTTGCCGATAATCTCACAAGATTGTTCGTTACCAAGGTAAACTTTGCCAAGGTTTCCGGGTACATAGTTCTCGAAGAATTCTTTCTGCGAAGTGGCATGAAAAGATGCTCCAGAGTCTAATACCCAAGACTCTTCCTTGCTCTCCAAAGAGCATATCAACGCGTCACCTCCTCCTGAGGTGGAAGCAACATTTGCCTCGTCCTTCGCCTCCTGGTTCTTCAGTGGACTCCTGCACTGATTTTTGTAGTGCCCGGTCTTCCCACAATTCCAACACTCGATAGTCTTCAAGTTGGAGTTTTGGGAACTATGATGGTTTCTGGATTTGGACTGCCTGCCCTTTGATTTGTCGCGTCCATTTCCTCTAGTTGAATTTCTTCCCCTTGACTCTGTATGCAATACTGAAGAGGATGAAGATTCACCCGACTCTCTCCGTCGGATCTCTTCGCTGAGAACTAGATCATGAACATCGTCTGATTTCAACTTATTGTTTCCCGTTGAGCTACTCATAGCTGTGACAGTAGCATTCCAACTCTCTGGAAGAGAAGACAAAAGTATCAATGCTCGTACCTCATCATCAAATTCGATTCCAACTGAACTCAACTGGGTTGTGACTAAGCTGAGTTCATTGAGATGTTGCCCTACCGATGCACCTTCCGCCATCAGCAAGTTAAACAACCGTCTCATCAAATGAACTTTGTTTGAGGCCAACGGCTTTTCATACATGTTGGAAAGAGCCTTCATAAGATCTGCCGTGGTCTTTTCTTTCGCAATGTTAAACGCAACATTACGGGATAACGTCAATCGGATAATGCCAAGGGCTTGTCTATCGAGAAGGATCCATTCATCATCCTTCATCTCCGCTGGTTTCTTTCCTGTGAGAGGTTGATACAACTTTTTCTGATACAAATAATCCTCTATTTGCATCTTCCAAAAGCCAAAGTCCGCACCATCGAACTTTTCAATTTTCACCTTTCCTTCGTCTGCGGCCATCACTCCCACTCGAGTCTGACTTCTCAGGATCGTTTCTGACAATTTCTGCGAACCACCATGCTTTAGAACACCTCCGTGGACAAATTGGTAGCGCCGACCAATTTTACTATTCACGAAAATTACTATTCACATGAACAGTGTCTTCACCAAGATTTAGCAGAAATAACCAACTAGCTCTGATACCAGTTGTTGGGAAACTACGCAAAATTTTTTCATGGTCAGATTAGTGGAAGAGCGAAAAATAAATGCGGAAGCACACACACAAATTAATAACGGAGTTCAGCCAATTATGCCTACGTCTTCGGGCTGCTGCAGACCTTATATTGAAAAAGGAAATATACACTGTGTTTACAAACACTCACACTCTCTCCCAAAACCCTCAACCCAATTACACCCAAGGAAATATTCCTCACTTTTCTCTCGGTGCTCACTGCTTGAATTTTTCTCAAGGTTGAAATGAATTTTTGCTTCATTTCTCGGCTTCCTTTTATAGGCACTGTCTGTTGAAAAATTTGCACCGCATGCAAATATAGCTGGCACCATATTTATTTGGTTTGACTTTTAGTGGGTGGATGTGCAAAAATTTCTTCTTCCTCCTTTCGGTGCAGTTGCAGAGGATCTTGAAAAAATTTTACCGTTTCCTTTTTTTTTTCTTTTCATCAGCGCATCCTTTGCTGATGCCATAGAAAAATTGGGATGCACCATTCGGTGCAATTAATTTGGGTAGGTGGGGAGCTGATCTTTGACTAACAGAGGTGACATAAAAGTTACATTTACCTGAAATTCAGCAATAATTTGTTGCAATTCACATATACTGAGATGCATCAGGACAAAAGCTTAAGGGAGATGGCACATAATATATTATTGTGGGGAAATGCCTTAAAATCAGTTTGAAAAGCATTGGAATGCATAGAAGAGCCAGATAACTAATTGATTGATGTCGAGCAAATCAAAGTCAAGAGTAATAAAAGCATAAAATGATATTTGTTAAGGAAGCAAACAGTGAAGATGGTGAAGTATGGCAAGTAAAAAAACCTTTGTCCAAGCGAGGGAGACTCTGATGCAAGGCATCAACCATGTCAAACAGTGTTTACAAGAACACATCAAAGTATGGAAAGTACAGGGACTACTCGCAGAAAGACCACCCTCAGCATCAGTAGTAGTCAGAATATTGATGTTATCCATATCCCAAAACTTAATCTGGTTATCTTCACTAGCAGCCAAAAAGCGACTCTCTGCCGTGTCAAAATGCACAATGCCATAAGATTTATTGCTAAACCCAGAATATGTTCTTTTTAGTGATCCTTCACTTTGATTCCACTCAACTAGGAATGAATCTCCATCTCTATTTGTCCCACAAGAGAACAATCTAAAATAGGAAAGAGCAGTTACAACTCACATTAAAACTTACAGAGAGAAAAACCCGAAGACTTTTTTATTTTTTAAGTATAAGATTGGCTTAATATATTTCCATCATTATTCCTCATTTTCTTACCTACTTCCATCTGCACCATGGAGCATTTTGGTGCACCATTTTCCAGGAGCATCAACATAGTTCACCCTGGCGCTTATGTTACGTTACCATACATCCAGACCTTACTTTTCCCATCAAGAGAAGTTGAAAATATAAACTGCACGAATTTGATGTCATAACTATTACCCGTCAAGCATTCACTGCAACAGCTTATAGAAGGAAATAACACCATTTTCTCGACACGTATCTATCCAATCATCTTTAACTAGAATTTTCGCCATTTCTTGCAGATTTTCCTGCAGAATTTTGATCCCAAATAATACCTTCGTGGGTAATTGTTTCTTGCGGATTAATCCGCAGGTAATTTCCTGCAGAATTTACTATAGACAAATCTATAGGTAATTTCATTTCGTAGGTAAATCAGCAGGAAAATTTCCTGTAAATTTTGAAATTCGTAGGAAACTTTCATGCAGATTTTGAAATTCGCTGAAAATTTTTCTACAGATTTTTTCCCTAGGAAAATCTGCAGGAAAAATCATTTTTTTTTGTTTTTTATTTTGTAACAAATACTTTAAAAGCTTCTTAATATTAATATTTTGTTATTATTATATAGATAAATATTTATTTAGTTTATAAATACTAATAAAATTATAAATTACACACACACACACATATATATATATATATAATATTTAATATTTAATACACATCACTTTTAGTCAATAAACAAAAATAAAATCACAAAAAATCTGCTCCTCCATCAAAAAATCTATAAAATCACATCTAGATAGTATTATAGTAAGAACATCAATTTTTAATACACAAAAAATATACTTAATTCTCAAATGTCATATACATAAAATACAATCTTATTAAACATTACAATATATTTAATCCTAAACTACTAAAAGTGATTTCTTTCCACCATCTTTTATCCAAAATTCTGCAAATTCTTCTATAAAAAAATAAAAAAGAATCACGGCATAAGATGTTCAGACATTGATAAGATGTTCCCTTTTCGGTCTGAGGATCACATCGTGGTTTTGATGACCCCGCAGCACTCTCTTTGATGTTTTGTTGGTGATACACTTGCCTCGGCCTCTCTATCTCCCTCTTCGCTGCATGTAACCCATAATACACCGTGAGCCTGAAAAAAATCTAAAAGTATTATTACCTGTTTTTAATCTGAAAAAGGCTGGTTGTTGGAGGTGGTGACTAAAGTATGATATAATTCCATGAAAATGAGAATGGGTACTGAAGTTATCTAATCAAAAGACTTTATTATATAAAAATAAATTGACAATTATCGCAATAAATAAGGTTTTGATCAAACGAAGAACTACTAGGAGTCTAGGACACACCTATGTCTTCCGGGAAAGGAACATGTGCAAATTTATTAGCTAAACAAGGGATCACTCGTTATTTATCAGCACGTCACTAAACTCTCCTCCCTCCAGAAGCGTTTAAGACCTATTTTCAGATTAAACAAATCTTCATAAACTTGTAGTTGATGTAATATCTGAAAAAAAATGTTAAAGCAGGTATTACCTGAATTAAAACAATCATTTCTGACTTTGGTGCAAGTATTATTACCTGTTATGAAGTCACACTTTGCTCAAGCTCTGATATGTATTGCAGCTTCCTCACTCTTGATCTTTATTTGCCAATATTCTGATGCAAAACAAGAATTATAATTATAATCAGATGAAAGGGAAGAAGAGTTCTTACATAATAATTAGCACATGGACCAATGCAAGTGTAGGAAGAAATCATAGAACAAAAAAGTTGGAGTATACATGATAAAGCATCCACTATAAGCAAGATGCCTCTCAATGTGCATCTTTTTCCATAATTTAGAACAATTAAGTCCTACAAAATCAAGAAATCATATAAACAACCAGTCAAATACACTCAAAACTTTATAAAAAATTAAAAACAATAGAAGAAGAGAAATAGTTGCGTATTGCTCTTGCTAGTTGGGAGAGAGAAAACAAAGAGGTTTAGCTATTATTGCTAGTCACATAAAGAGAGAGGAGAGGATATCATGAGTGATTTGCTAGTCACATAAATTTGACACAATCATCGAAGAAGAAAAGGAATACCAATTAGATCTTCCAGTAGCAGAAGGCTCAACTTCCACTTCCAATAGCAGTAGAAGAAGGCTCTCTGGTTGTGAGAAGCAATTTTCAATTGTACCCGAATGTTCTGCCCAATGTGACATCTTATATACATGAATCTAGTACAGTTTCACAAAGAATTACAGTCAGTTCAAAATACATGTTAAGATTGTAAAATGTAGAAATAACATACTGTGAAGAACCCTATAGCTATTGCATTATCAATATATTTTTGCTTCATAATCATATATCATTAATTGGTACCTGAACTTCTAATTCTTCATGCAGGAAAGATAGCCCTTGAGCTGCTCCAAATACTATTTTAAAAAAAGGCCAAAAGAACAACTAGTCCTTTCCCTCTTTCTAGTGCCCAACTCAGTCCTTTCACTACAAGAAATAGTTCAGATACCGACGGACATTTACCGACGGCTTGATTCCGTCGCTAAAAAAGCGGGATTTCCGACGGTGTTACCATTCGGAACACGCGACCCGTCGTATTCTGGATATTACCGACGGGTTAAGCCGTCGGAAAAACGATTTCTTAGCGACGGACTCAAGCCGTCGGTGAATGTCCGTCGGTAGACCGTGACTTTTGGAAAATTCCCGCTTGTTTTTGAATACCGACGCCCATTGACCGTCGTTATCGACGAGTTAGCCCGTCGCTAATCCCGTCTCGTTTACCGACGGGTTTAACCGTCGGTAAGTTTAAAATGGCCGTCGGTAAGCTCTTTATTTGGCCAGAACAGAACCCTTTTTCTTCATTCACTCGCAGATCAGCTCCTCGTTAGCCGCTTTCATCTCCGTTAAATCGTTTGCCTCTTCATCTCCGTTCGCTTCTTCATCTCCCTCGTTAGCCCTTCATCGCCGCCTCCCTCCGCGCCTTGCGCCCAAAAAACCCCCTTTTTCACCATCCCACTCATGAACCCAAGCACGGTGACAGGTTCGGTTGCTTATCATGTTACCAAATTGAATGTCGCTGTTCATTCAAGAAGTGAGGAGGTGGGTTAATTGAAGGGCATTTTATTTTTCTTGTATTTTTTTTCCCCTGGGTTTTGAGGAAGTTTTGATTTTGAGATTGGGAACTTGTGTTGCAGCTTCAACTTGGAGTGACAATTATGTTGCTGGGCAAGTGACAATTGAGGTAAGGTTGTGTTTTGAATTTTATGATGTATTAGAAACTATTGGTGTATTAGAAATCCAATGTCTAATCCCTTGGTCACTAAGAGTTTTGCATGTATGTCTCTGTTGCTGGCTGTATAGTAATTCTTAAATTTTTAGTAGTATTTGGTATTTGAAGTTCAGCCTTGGCCATAATTCCAATAGTAGTGTAACTAATCTGAAAATTCTATTTGTTGTTGTTTGGTATACTGATTGATAGTGTTGCTCCTCCTTTCAGTCTTTTAGCATGATTGATTTCTTCTTTCTTTTAGCATGATTGATTTCTTCTTTTAAAGCTTTCATATAATTTTGCACATCTCAAATAACAGGTGTACAACTGGAAACACAAAAACCAATAGATGGTTCTTAAATTTTCCTTGCTTCTGTGGTTCTTTATTATTTTTCGGTTCAGCATTTGCTTTTGCTTTAGTTGTATTATACCATATTGGTTCTGCATTTTTTTTTGTTTTTTTGTTTACTCTAATGTTTACTTTCTTCACAATTTCCTCTGTGGTTCTTTGCAATTGGAGCTCTTCAAATAGGATCAAATCTTGATGTTTGTGTTGCGGACACGAAAGTTAACATTGAAGTTGTATATAAGTATATTGGAGAGAACTTTATTATTCTTCAATTCTAATTACTGCTCCCTTTCTAACTCTTTTTTATTTAATTCTAATTATTTCTTTAAAATACTTATTCTACATCTTGGTCCGAGAATACCATTCCTTTATGATTAGCAAACTTGGATAACTTAAGTCACTATCCTTATTGTGTTTTTCACGTTTCTTTTTTCTAGAATGTCTTTATTGTTTGTGTTTCTTTCCATTTTCTTCAATAGCCTATGTTTACAAAGTATGAGCAATTTTGATTTGATGGGTTGTGCATTTTACTAATCTTAAAGACTTTGTCCTTTTCTACAGTGGATAGCAACTCTTTCCATGCGACATATGCCTTATTTGCTCCTTGCTTAGAACGCATGCGTGAAGCCACAGTAATGTAGCCAATGTGACCCACACATAGGTTTTGGTACCTTTTATTCTTTTATAATTTCTACATCGGAGAGCTTCTTTGGAAGATTGGTGCTTCATTTAATAAAATCAGTTGGTGAATGGCTAATGAAAAAATGATATGCTGGCTGTTTTACTGATGCTTCTATGGATGAATTCCTTTAAGGCCGTATGGCATGCATAAAACTAAATTAATACTATACTATGAAGTAATAAAATAATTGCCAGATGGATTTCATAGACGTGACCTATTAATGATATAAAAGCATTCAATTGATTCAGTTATGGAAATCTTTATACTATCCAATCTTTGTATATGATATATCACTGCATGGTGTAGTATATTTTACAATGGAACTACTCAATTGGTTTGAGATAGGGACAACCCATGATCGACTTTTGTTTTTCCATCTTTTTCTCTCCAAATTCAAAATACTTTGTCGTGACATCCTTAAAAGAAATAGCTAATTGGCATATATGAGTCACCTAGGCTATTTTCATGTACCACACGTACTCCCCTACTCTCTTGTTTTTGTTCATATGTATGGGTTATTGCTAGGATGAATTTTCATAGGCATCTGAGTTCCCGTATTGGTTAATTGGGATTATATTGTTTGCATTACTCATGTTGCATATATAAACTTATAGTGTTTGCATTGGTTCATTTTCTTAGCTTATTGTTTGCATTGGATCATTTTCTCAGGGCACATATCAATTTTATGTATGTATTTATTATTTACATATACGCATTCACAATCTTGAGTTTCAATGGAAAAACATATAATGGTTTAGTATAAACAAGCTTATTTGTATATGATAGGGAATTTTGAGTCCCGTTGTTATATACAATTAAATTAATATTCGTATTCATGTATTCAAATATTTGTTAGGTCAAAAAACATAGAAATTAATATTCAAATTTGGTTTTGAGATTGGGAACTTGTGTTGCAGCTTCAACCTTCTGTGTTTTAATTTCATTTTACTTGATATCACAGACAAAATAAACAAGAGTTCAAATGTTTGCACTTTTGGCTAGTATTTCTTGATTGGTACCCTGGTGGATAGTATATAAGAATAATGGCTTAGAGAATTTTTTTATTGTTTTATTAAATTTTTGGGTGCCTTAATTTAGCAAGGTGATGGTCTAGGGGTGATAGGGTTCCTAGAATGGTGGGGATAAGTAGTCGTGAATGTGAATACATTTATACATGGTAATAAAGAGTATTGGAGGAGTTTATGTTATCAAATATAGGCTCAAAAATGTATTGCAAGATTACTTTATATTTATGTTTCTGCATACTTGTTACAGCAATGGTTTGGCAAATTCTGTTACTTTATATTATTTTATTATTATTATTATTATTATTATTATTATTATTATTATTATTATTATTCTTTATTTAAGTTTTTTTATTAATACAATCACAGTCGAAGAAGTTGGGGAGAGAAGTTCAGTTGCACGAGCTCCATCTTGCAACTCATATGAAGAGGAGTACTAGTGATTTCGTTGATGAGCGTTCGAGGCGGACTCAGGTAATTATAAAATATAATAAATATTTTTTTAATAATGTTTATATTGTTTTGTTAAAAAAAAAGACTTGACTTATTTGTTTGTTTAACAGGAGGAGTTTGAGGCGAGGATGTCTCAGCTTAGATCTCAGAGCTCATCATGTTCTCCATCTCAGAGCCCTGACGATCTATCTACACCGCTGAGGGTTTGGGCGGAAGTGGTTGGCGGAAAGAAGAAGGGTCGCCTATATGGTGCTGGCGACCTTGCCAGCAACTACAAAAAAGGGGCCCGCCGCCTACACATTGGAGCGTCGTCGAGTAGTAGTGCTGCCACTGGTCGCTCTGCCGCGGATGACCAGGAGATAGCCGAGTTGAAGCGCACCGTGGCCCAGCAGCAGGAGGTTTTGACTCAGGTGCTGCAGCGCCAGGAGCAGATGTACCAGATGCTAGCTCGCCAGCAGCCTACTCCATCGACTCCGCCTCCGCCTCCGCCTTCGCCTCCGCGTACTGATGGTCATGTCGATGATGCAGATGATGTAGAGCATCTCGATCATGATCAGGAGTACCAGGACTATTAGTTCTGTTTGTACTTATATTTTTTCATATTTTTGGATATCATTTTTTTCGCTTTGGATATTATTTTAGTTCTTGATTTTTATAAGTCAATTTTTTTATTTATTATGTTTTCTTTTTTTAATTTGCTTTTTAGTTTACGTTATCACATTTTTATATATGGAAATCAATTAATAATTAAATTAAATTAAATTACAAGTAATTTTTAATTAAATTAATAAATAAATATTTTTTAATATGAGAATAAATTATTTTTATAATTAAACAAATAAATAGTTAAATTAATTAATTAATTAATTAATTAAAGAATAAAATTAATTTGATTATTAATTAATAATTTTATTAATTTAATAAAATTAATTAAAGTAAATATTTTATTAATCAATTTATTTTTCTGAAAAAAAATTCTGATTACAAGGCCGTCGGAAAACTTTTCAGATTGACCGACGGTCAACACCGTCGGAAATTTAACGAAGGCTTTGCCCGTCGGAATTCACCATCATTTTCCGACGGGTATAACCGTCGGTATTACCGATGGTAAAGAACAGTCCGTCGATAATCCTTTGCGACGACAATATTTCCGACGGGTTTTAGGCCGTCGGTTATCCGTCGGTAAAACTGGATTACCGACGGCTTTTATGGATTACCGACGGCTTTAGGCCGTCGGTAATCCCGTGTTTTCTTGTAGTGTTTCCCTCTCTTTTTCTCCCCTCATCGCACAGTCCAACTCAATCCTTTCATTGCACAGTCCCAGCACAACTATGTCAAAGCCGCCACACCTGGAGTTCCCCATGACCAGCGCGTGCACCGTGGCCACCGATGAGAAGAAATGCTCTCGGCCTCCATCATCATCCCCCGATTCTTCTTCGTCTTCACCAATGGAATCCCCAACCTTGCCGGAACCCTAATCTCAACCCTCGATTCCTATTGTGGGGGATTCTTCTTCAGCAACCGTGCAGGAACCCTGGTCCGCTGTCGCGTACGGATCAAAATAATTAAAATAAGAATGTAGTAACAAGACAGTTAACCTTGGTCGTCTCACAAAGATCTCTAATTAACAATGACCAATAGCAAGAACACGCAAAGAACGGAATGGGGGGTTGTTTCGTGAAAACAATTTTAATTAATAACAAAAATCACTTGATAACAACAACCAATCCACTGGTCACAGGAACTTTCACTTCAGATCTATCACAGGTTCAAAAGATTATTCTAATTCGTGTTCTAATATTGTTTGATCACAGAATTAACCAATCAAGCGGGTGATTAATCCTATACGAATTCCTACTGGATTAAGCATCACAGAATTCAATTGATTATAAATAAGGAACATGCGTCATAAACATATAATCAATTTAACAACCGAATTCATCAAACCTATAACTAAGCGTCATAGACTCTATTGATCTCTATTCGAACTAAACCAAAACAAGCGTTAAGTTTAATTCCAATAGTCTCAAATCAGAGAGCAAAACCGAAATTATATGATTAAGCATCAATATGTAAAACGATTTTGCAAATAAAAATTAGAAGAGATGAAGGATCAAAAGAGAAAGAAGAAGAACACAAAAACGAAATTAATATTAATAACCAACCTCAAGATCCTCTATGAAATCCTTAACCAGTGAATTGATCGAAAAGAATTAGCCTTCCATTGAAGGTTTCATCACAAAACGAAAATTAAGAAAGCAAGAAGAGGTCTCGAAATAAAACAAAGGCTGTAAATTGCCAAAAACGGCTCAAGATTCTAAACGTAATAATAATCCCCGACCTAGGACTCTAACTAACGAATTTATAATGTCTCCTAGGTTTAACCTAACTAATCAGATGTTAAGACCAAAGAGAAGGGCCCAAAAGGGTTTAATTAGCCCAATAACAACTAATTACATGAGTGAATGGTCCAAAACCCGTAGTGCAACTCGCCAGCCTCAGTAAAGTTGATTTCGACCTTCAAAATGGCAGAACTGGGCTTTGGGGCCAACATAGGAATTGTAGCTCTGCTTCTTAGCTTTCCAACGCCATAAAGAGCACTGAAATCAGACAAGTATAGCCCAAGTTATGGCCTGTAGAAGCAACATGGGTCAGGATGTAACAAAATCCGAAAATTAGCAAATAATTCCACTAAAGCCCAATCAAGACTCAAAGATATAAAAACCATGTTAAAAAGTAGTTGTTGGGCAAAACACACAATTAAGAACACCAAGTGCAAAGCTATAAAAGGTGCATTAAAATGCATTGATCAAATTCCCCCACACTTAAGCTTTTGCACTCCGAGCAAAACTCATGGTCAAAACAAAGCAAAGATGCATTTCCAATGAATCCCAAGGATGCATAGTGACAAGCAAAATGCTTATTCAAGGTTTCAAGGACTCATGGCAATCATGAACAACATCTTATTACTTTCAAAGCAAACAAGAGGATAGAATAACCAAGGAATGCATCAAAAGTGATAGAATCCTCACAGAAAAATATTTCTCTCAAACTCTCAAGTGTCTAGGCTAATGTTTACACTCAAATCACATCATGAAAGCTAGCACTACCATAGGCTTGACAAGACTCTAACATCCACACTTGAAACACATGCACACAAAGATCAAAAGGTCTTTATTAAGGTTATAATGGGGCTAAGGTCAAGGTGGGATAATTGAAAGGGTAACTAGGCTATAAAATCAAAGAGGATAGAGGAGCAATGAAAAACAATTGTCAAATAATCATGGGGGCAATTCAACCAATTTTCAATCCATTTTTCCATTTTCACACTTTTTTTTAACCAAATGTTGTGCCCCACTATTTTATTTTATTTTATTTTATTTTTTTGCACTTGCCAAATTTCCAATAGAGCACAACATTAGATATTCTAACACAACCACATTTTTGAGCATCTCCACACTTATGCAATATTTATTATCATTTTTTTTTTCAAAGCAAAGCTCCTTTATCCCCTAAAATTGGGTCATATCATGGTTTTTCACTTTTAGGCTTGTAATGAGCTATACAACAAAGAATGAGATAAATAGGCTCAAAGGGGCTAAACAAAGGGATAAATGCAAGGTAGGCTTATTTGGCTAGTGGTTAAAAATAACAAAAATTGCCTAGATCATTTCAATGCATGCATGTGAACAAGAGTCAAGTCAAGTTCTAGAGTAACCAACAATCATGAGTGAAATCACACAAGAAAGAAAGAGAATGGCAAAGTGTATTCCATCCATTATAAGGCCCAAATCTCACTAAGGAAAATGATCTATCACAAAAAATGCACAATTTAATATTCCAATCTAACTTATCACACTAAGAATGCACGGAAGTCATCCATATCATGCCACAAGACCTATAGTCCTAGAATAGTGAAATCACTCCCCACTCATATAGACCAAGAAATCCAATGAAAATGCATGCAATTTTTTTTTTATAATAACAAAAACTCAAAACAAAAAAAACAAAAACAAAACTACGCTAAAAGATCCCCCCCACACTTAAATCACACATTGTCATCAATGTAAGTAACAAGTATAAAATAAGAGTAAGGAGTAAGGAAAGAAAACTCCCTCTTTAAGGTGGTTTTTTCAGGTGAAGCTCTTCTACAGTCTCCTCTTCCAGTGCGGGGCTCTCATGGTAAAGCTTGAGGAAGTATCCATTGTCTTTGAAGACTTTACTGGTGGCTTCACTTTTTATTCCCTTTGCATCATAAGGAAAAGTGCTAGTTGCAACAAAAGGGCCAATCCACTTGGATCGAAGCTTACCCGCCATGATTTTAAGGCGAGAATGGAACACATGAAAGTGTTTGATTTTCTTCTTCTTCACAACATCCTTCTTCTGCTCAATGGAGGGAAGTATCTTGGTGGATGGAGTTACATCAGAAGCTTGTAGTGTAGCAACATCATTTGTAACATTAACAGGCACAACCATGCAATTTGTAACATCAGAATGAGTATCTTCAACTAAGTCAACAAGTACTTCTATGTGAAAAAGAGAAGGCTCTTCCATGGGATGCTTCATAGTAGCATTAAAGATGTTAAATTTAACTATGTTATCCCCAAATTCCATGGAGAGTGTTCCAGCATGGACATCAATCTTGGTTCTTGCTGTTCTTAGGAATGGTCTGCCTAGGATGATAGGTGCCCTGCTGGATTGTGTCTCTCCCTCCATGTCCAGAATGTAAAAATCTGCAGGAAAAATCAAGTCATTAACCTTAACAAGTACGTCCTCCACAAGTCCAGTAGGGTGAGCATTGCTCCTGTTTGCCAACTGAATAACAACACCTGTATTCTTCAAAGGTCTAAGAGCTAAAGAGTTAAAAATAGATGTAGGCATCACATTAATGGAAGCACCTAAATCCAGCATGACATTTTCAAATTTACTCTCGCCTATGGTACATGGAATAGTAAAAATCCATGGATCCTTGCACTTTTGGGGCATCATGGGTTGTATGAGTGCAGAAACATTGCGACTCATGTTGACCTTTTCATTTCTCTTCAGCCTCCTCCTCCTTTTGTGTGTGCACAGCTCTTTGAGGAACTTAGCATATCTTGGAATCTGCTTAATCGCCTCAAGGAGAGGTATATTAACTTCAACCTTCCTAAATGTGTCCAAGATTTCCTTATCTTTGTCTGCCTCATCCATCTTCTTAGTTATCACAGCCCTTTGGGGAAAGGGAAGTGGTATAGGCTGTGCATCATCATCATCAGCAGAGGTAGGTGCGAAGGTGGCTTATCTTTTTTTCTCGCATCGCCACTTGCATTTTCTTTGGAGGAGGTTACGGAGTGTCAACGCCTTTTCTAGATCTGAGAGTGATTGCAATGACATTTGCACTGACATTTGGATTCACTACTGGTTGACCAGGCAAATTGCCCGACCCCTGAGACTGCATCTGATTAATGGAAGTTGCTAGCTGTCCAATTTTTGTCTCTAAATTACGAATGGTTGAATCATTCTCTGCTGAAATTGGAGATTTTGGGTGCCATTTGCTTAACAAGGTCTTCCAATAAAGGTTGATTTACGTTGGGCTAGCGATGGGAGGCGAGTTGCGGCTGGTCAGCTGTGTAGAGGCATCTCCCCATCTCGAGTTTGGATGGTTTCTCGATTGGGGTTGTACTGTTGGAAGACAGATCATAGTTGGTGGGGCCTGTCATTGAATATATTTCTTTGCATAGGCCTGAGCGGTATTAGCATTGTCACTCTCCTACAATGTAGGACATGCATCTGACGTAGGGTGCTCTGCAGGTGCAAATACCACAAACTCATTGCCTGAGTTTTAGTTCTGACTAACTTTTCCACCAATGCAACAAGTTTATCAAGCCTGGTCTCTAAGTTCTTGTGTTCAGCAGCCTGTATCTCATTGACTCCTTTTGTCAGCACCACTGAATTGTTTCTGGTAGTGAACTGCTGAGAATTAATGAACATGTTCTCAATCAGGCTTCTTGCATCTGCTGGGGTTTTATCCACAAGTGCTCCACCGCTAGCAGCATCCATGATGTTTCGGTCCATAGGCAGCAAGCCTTCATAAAAATACTGGATGAGCAGCTGTTCAGAAATCTGATGGTGAGGGCAGCTTGCACACAACTTTTTGAATCTCTCCTAGTATTCATGCAAATATTCATTCGCAATCTGCCTGATGCCACATATTTCCTTTCTGATTGAAGCAGCTCTAGAGGCAGGGAAGAATTTCTCCAGAAACAACTTCTTCAATTCATTCCAGCTTGTCACAGAACCTGGTTGAAGGTAGTACAACCAGTCCTTGGCAGTGTCTTGCAATGGGAATGGGAAAGCCCACGGCTTGATGTGGCCTTCTGGGACACCTTGAGGTTTCATGGTGGAGCATACAATATGGAACTCCTTAAGATGTTTGTGGGGATCTTCACCTGCAAGACCATGAAACTTAGGAAGCAAATGTATTAAGCCAGATTTAAGCTCAAAAGGCACCTCAACATCAGGGTATTCAATGCATAAATCATTATAAGTGACATCAGTGAAGAAGTTCCCTTAATGTTCTAGCAGCCATTGTATCAGAATCAAAATCAGAATCAAAATTAGAATCAAAGAGAGTATGACTAAATAAGCTATAATTATCACTATCACTATCACCTATATGATCGCTACCTATGTTATTACTAATCATGCATCATAAACTAACAAATCAGAAAATACCAACAATGTCCTAATAGCTAAAACACTAAAGAAATCGAGAAACCCTATCAAATAAAATCTAAAAAATCTAAAAACAGCACAAACAATCTCTAAAAATCAAATAAAGATTACGCTAATTTTTTTGAATTTTTTTGAAAAAATAAAAAAATAAAAAAAATAAAAAAGTGGTCTAAACGATGGAATTTCGGATTTTTAGCCTCTACTCCCTATATCAATTTTTGATATGGGACTTTGGATCCTTTATTTTTTCCGGATTTTCCGGCCAAATTTCGGAGCAATCCGAGCAAGTTGATCGAAAACTGATTTTTTTACTAATCAATGCCAAATCCGATGTTAAGACCTGAAACACAACCAAAAACACAAAACCAATTGTTAGAGACGTTAGTAGGGTCCTTGAATTAGCAACTATTGATCAGAGATCCCCGGCAACGGCACCAATTTGGTCTGCTGTCGCACACGGATCAAAATAATTAAAATAAGAATGTAGTAATAAGGCAGTTAACCTTAGTCGTCTCACAAGAATCTCTAATTAACAATGACCAATAGCAAGAACACGCAAAGAACGGAATGGGGGGGTTGTTTCATGAAAACAATTTTAATTAATAACAAAAATCACTTGATAACAACAACTAATCCACTGGTCACAGGAACTTTCACTTCGGATCTATCACAGGTTCAAAAGATTATTCTAATTCATGTTCTAATCTTGTTTGATCACAGAATTAACCAATTAAGCGGGTGATTAATCCTATACGAATTCCTACTGGATTAAGCATCACAGAATTCAATTGATTATAAATAAGGAACACGCGTCACAAACATATAATCAATTTAACAACTAAATTCATCAAACCTATAACTAAGCGTCATAGACCCTATTGATCTTTATTCGAACTAAACCAAAACAAGCGTTAAGTTTAATTCCAATAGTCTCAAATCAGAGAGCAAAACCGAAATTATATGATTAAGCATCAATATGTAAAACAATTTTGCAAATAGAAATTAGAAGAGATGAAGGATCAAAAGAGAAAGAAGAAAAACACAAAAACGAAATTAATATTAATAACCAACCTCAAGATCCTCTATGAAATCCTTAACCAGTGAATTGATCGAAAAGAATTAGTCTTCCATTGAAGGTTTCATCACAAAACGAAAATTAAGAAAGCAAGAAGAGGTCTCGAAATAAAACAAAGGCTGAAAATTGCCAAAAACGGCTCAAGATTCTAAACGTAATAATAATCCCCGACCTAGGACTCTAACTAACGAATTTATAATGTCTCCTAAGTTTAACCTAACTAATAAGATGTTAAGACCAAAGAGAAGGGCCCAAAAGGGTTTAATTAGCCCAATAACAACTAATTACATGAGTGAATGGTCCAAAACCCGTAGTGCAACTCGTCAGCCTCAGTAAAGTGGATTTTTGACCTTCAAAATGGCAGAACTAGGCTTCTATGCCAACATAAGAATTGTAGCTCTGCTTCTTAGCTTTCCAACGCCGTAAAGAGCACTGAAATCGGACAAGTATAGCCCACGTTATGGCCTGTAGAAGCGACATGGGTCAGGATGTAACAAAATCCAAAAATTAGCAAATAATTCCACTAAAGCCCAATCAAGACCCAAAGATATAAAACAATATTAAAAAGTAGTTGTTGGGAAAAACACACAATTTAGAGCACCAAGTGCAAAGCTATAAAAGATGCATTAAAATGCATTGATCAAACCCCAACCCCCGAATCCTATTGTGTCTGCGGATGAAATGAAGGAACTAGTATCTCGCCTGAAGAAGAAACCTGAGGAATTCAGTCCCCGCATGATAGCTTGTTGGGGGGAAGGATGAGCCAGTTCCCTTATTGTTTATCGCATTGGCATTTGACTTGATATCACAAGAAACCAGTGGAAGGATTAAAGACATACTCCTTAACATGCTGAGGACCGTAATGCACGTTACGCCCGAAGATCTGAAATCGGTTGTTTATTTCTGTGCCAATAGGTAAGATAGTTGTCTCTATTTTTGAATAGCTCTCTCTTTTTATTTCTGTTTAGCGTTTCTGGTCCAGCGTTTTTGGTTTATACACAATTCTGGATGTGCGATTTTGTGCAGTTCCTAATTGACTTGTGTTCCAACAAGTTCTGTTTTCATCTAACCTAATTTAAACATGTGCTAGGGTTGCACCGGCCCATGAAGGGAAGAAATTAGGAATTGAACGTGGTTACATTATCAAGGCCTCGCCGAGGCATGTGGAAGGCTTGTAAAGCCGATCAAGAAAGAATATAAGAAGGTGATTGTATTTGGGATTTCATGCATTTCCATATTTTTTTAACCAAAGGCTTGAGTTGAACTGCTTTTTTGCAATGGAAATTGTTTTGAAGAGTTGAAATCTTGCTAAAAGGATTGTTGTATGTTGTTTATTATTTGGCAGACAAAATGTGATTTGGGCGAACTTGCCAACAGAATCTGTTCCTCTCCCTCGTTTGAAGTTGAATCCTCCTGATGCATTGACTGTAAGGATGGTTTTCGACACTTTCCGGATTATTGCTAAGGTATTTTCTATATCTTGCCATTGAGTTATTCTTATTACTCCTTACCACTCCCTGTACTCAAGCATGTTGTTTTGTTGTTTCAGATTTAGGGATTAATTAGTGTTTAGTACTGTCTACAGAAGTTTCTCCATTCTTAGATATTTTGGTCCGTTACATATAATTTCTTTCAGTGGTGATCTCTATGCAATCTAAGCTGATCTGAGGCCTTTGGTTAAAAAAATATGCAAATGCATGAAATCCCAAAATACAATCGCCTTCTTATATTCTTTCTTGATCGGCTTTACAAGCCTTCCATATGCCTCAGCGAGGGCCTTGATAATGCAATCACGTTCAATTCCTAATTTCAGCTCTTCATGGGCCGGTGCAACCCTAGCACATGTTTAAATTAGGTTAGATTAAAACAGAACTTGTTGGAACACAAGTCAATTAAGAACTGCACAAAATCACACATCCAGAATTGTGTATAAACCAAAAACGCTGGACCAGAAACGCTAAACAGAAATAAAAACAGAGAACTATTCAAAAACAGAGACATCTATCTTACCCATCGGCACAGAAATAAACAACCGGTCTCAGATCTTTGGGCGTAACGTGCATCACAGTCCTCAACATGTTGAGGAGTATGTCTTTAATCCTTCCACTTCCACTGGTTTCTTGTGATATCAAGTCAAATGTCAATGCGATAAACAAAAAGGGAATTGGCTCATCCTTCCCCAACAAGCTACCATGCAGGGATTGAATTCCTCAGGTTTCTTCTTCAGGCGAGATACTAGCTCCTTCATTTCATCCGCAGACACAATAGGATTCGGGGGTTGGGGTTGGGGTTCCTGCACGGTTGCTGAAGAAGAATCCCCCACAATAGGAATCGGGGGTTGCGGTTGGGGTTCCGGCAAGGTTGGGGATTCTGTTGGCGAAGAAGAAGAATCGGGGGATGACGATGGAGGCCTAGAGCGTTTCTTCTCGTAGGCGGCCACGGTGCGCGTGCTGCTCATGGGGAACTCCAAGTGTGGCAGCTCTGACATAGTTAGTTCAGGGACTGTGCGATAAAAGGACTGAGTTGGACTGTGCGATGAGGGGAGAGAAAGAGAGGGAAAGGACTGAGTTGGGCACTAGAAAGGTAAGAAAGGACTGAGCTTGTTCATTCTTGAACTAGACATAAAGAAGCCACTAAAATTTAGTTCACTGCCAAACAAACACATTGTCAAACACTTGGTGTGTTGAACCCTAAACTGCTAAATTAGGCGCTAAAGTCTAAACATTGAAACTATCTAAAGTGAAACCGGGAAATTAAAACATGAAATTATCTAAAAATTAAAACATGAAATTATCTCATGTAGTTTAACACTAGTACCGATTTCAACCTTCACTATGGAAACAAACAAAACACCGCTCGTCGGAGTTCAAACTCATAGGACTTGTGCCAAGGATTCACTGGTGACACCGAATCTAGAGGAAAACGTGAAAATCAGAAATCTAGATCTACACAACTTTAGAGTGTGCAATGCTAGATCAAATCAACGAACCACCGAACAAGATCAGAAATCTAGATCTACACAAACATCAAATCAGAAACTCAGATTAGAGAGACTCGCTGCGATGCAAAATGCGAAGATTCTCATTGTGTTACCTTTGCTATCGGAGAGAGATCAGCAATCAGAGAGAGATTAGAGAACGGAAGATGACTCTCCTCCGATCATGATCGCTTGAGGGCCAGCGAATGAGAAGAATGAGATCGGAAGATTGCCGACGACACCGAAAGAGAAGAACGAGAAGCGTAATTCACCCTGATTCAATCCGCTACCAAAGGAGGGTAGCCAGGGGAGGGGTTGTTGTTTTATGAGGGTTTGAGGGAGAGAACCAGAAGAAAGAGATACTCAACAAAACAACAAAAGAGGGTAGCGAGGGGAGGGGTTGTTGTTTTGCAAGGGTTTGAGGAATGGGAAAGTTGAGGGAGAGGACGAGAAGAAAGAGATACTCAACAAAACAATTTCTTATGTTTTTTATTATTTTCAATGGAACAAAATAGTTATTTTAAATTTTTATTTCAATGATTGTTTAATATTAAATATTAAAAAAAATTCAAGTAGATCCCTAATTTGCAAGAAAATCCGTAGGAAAGTTACCTGCGGAATTTCCCACGGATTTTCAACTAACATGCTTTCTAGTAACATTTTCTATAAATTTGTAGGTAAATCCCCAGCAAACAAATTCGCAGCAATATTACCTACAAAATTTTTTGCGAATTCTCAACTACCTAGATTTCCTGCGAATTTTTCTACATATTTTTTCTTCAGCTTTAAATTCACAGGAAAATCCCCAAGAACCATCCAAATATTTCCTGCGGATTTAAATCCCTAAGAAAATCCGCAAGAAATGACAAATTTTACTTCCAATTTTCCTGCAAACTTAAATTTGCAAGAAAAACCTAATTATTTAGCAAATTTGCAGCAAAATCCGCAGGAAATTCCTACGGAAAACATCCGCAGAAAAATCCGTAGGAAATATCGGAAATTCTAGTAGTGTTTCCAGAATTGTAAAACATAGAAGAAGATCAAAATATAGTTGTACAAAAGCCTATAAAAGTATGGACAGGAAAGATGTTGGTGCCTAGAGAATGGGCTTGCATTACATCCTGCAGCAGTATGGTCACAAATCTACTCTTCATTAACTTTTGCGATTCTTGGTATTTTTATTCACCAAAATATTTACTTAATTGAAAATCTTTCCTTTAGATTGAAAATCAAAATAATCAAATATTTTTTATCAATTGTAATGAACACAAAATTCAACACTAATCAGGGAGGACGCGAACACAAAATTCAACACTAATCAAGGAGGACGCCTCAAAATCCAATAATAAAAAACCCACCATGTGAAGAGGGGGTGACAGAAGAATTTAACCTGGAAATTTCCCTTCTGATGGGGACAAATAGAATAAACAGGTGCTCCATGACCTTCAAAGTTAAAGAGCTTCTGTCCAGTCAAATCCCATACCTGTAACACTCTTCAAAAATTAATAACTAAAGATACATTCATCTGACTACAAGCTATTACAGACCAGAAACTTCTCTGTCACCTTTGTTGACTTATCATCTCCACATGTTACAATGATAGCTTTTTGTTTGGATTTGAAAATGCCAAGTCATTAACACCACCGACATGAGCATCAATCTGTAATGAAACAAAGACATTAGTCAGAAATTACAAAAACTTTGTATTAGACTCATATCAAAATTTGAACTAGACGTGCCTCCAAACGCTGTTGTAGGTCATTAGGCGCTTGATAGGCATACAAATGAATCAAATGTTTTGTAAAAGCAACCCCTGAAAAGAGGAGAAATATATTACAAACCAATAATACTTCAACAAAATAGAAAGATGTTTTACAATATTTACCAATAAAATCCCCATCTGGGCTCCATGATACATGATTGATGGATACAAACGAGTCTTTTACAATTGTAGCCTGTACAAAAGTCCCAGTTACTAAACTCTAGCATAAAATAAAAGGAAATTTGTGCACTTGCAATATATAAAAACAAATTTACTTTGTAATAGACGAATGGATAAGAAGTGTGATGACAAACAAACCATACCTTTCTTCCAACTTTCCAAAGTCCATCAAGGTAAAGGTGGAAAATGTGCTAGAGGAGAAGGAATAAGTTCCTAATTAATACAAGACATGCGATCTATTCCAGTGTAATACAAGACATGCAGTCTATTCCAACCTACCAGCAAGTAAAGAATGAAGGGAAGGGTTAAAATCCATGCTTGTCACTGTTGATCCCTGCTGTAAGGTACAAACAACGGTTCTAGGAATATCATCAAGCGACCAAGAGGCTTGTTGAGGTGGAGCAGGATATGTGGCCTGCAAATATTGTAAAGAGTTTCCAATATAGCGATGGCAACTCAACTGCGCGAAAAAGACAACATGCCAAACTAATGTGTAAGTACCTCATCAACAGATTGTGCAGAACGCATCTGTTTCATATGTTGAATAAGTTGACGTCCTTTATCATTTGGTGTTCTTGAATTGTTAAAAATAGGGACTGCAAGAGATTGAATAACATGTGAATTTGACAATGAAGTACACACACAAACTAACATCCCAAGAATTAATTGTCCAAATGTATGAGAGAATTGACAATAGAAAGATTATAATAGTTCTTGATAGTATTTGAAGTAGAAAAGTAGTAGAGGTAAGTTGTGGAATGTAGTCGAATAGTATTAGAAGATGGGAGGCTTTACAATTTGGAGCTAGAATGTAGTTTGTATTGCTCTAAAATTGGTTGATTACAAATGCACCCAAACTTGCCTATTTATAGGTGCTTGAAGATGGTTCTAGCAATAGATGGTTGTAGGCTTTTCTTGACTTATTTTTACATTTGATTATTCTAGAGACATTTGATTATGGTAGATATTTCTAGGAATTCTCTAGTCTTTCTACACTGTTTTGTATTAGATACTTCTAGGCTTATATGACTATTTCTAGGCATAAGCTATCCTAGGCTTTTGTAGAAAATTCTAGAAAATTGCAGCATCTTTAACACTTCTCCTTGATGCGATTTTCGGAAACTCCGAGCTTTGTCCTCAGTTCCTCAAACTTGACTCTGGGCAATGCCTTTGTAAATATGTCTGCAATTTGGTCTTCAGTCGTGCAGTACTTGAGCTCGATTTCTTTAGTTGCCTCTGCTTCCCTGATGAAGTGATATTTGATTGCTATATGTTTTGTTCTGTTGTGATGCACTAGATTCTTTGCCATTGCTATTTCCGATTTGTTGTCGCAGTAGATTATGGTAGGGTCATCCTGCTGTTCACCCATGTCTCCGAGTATTCTCCGAAGCCATATAGCTTGATTTGTCGCCAGCTTTGCCACGTACTCGACCTCTGTAGTTGATTGTGCAACGATCGCTTGCTTCTTTGATGCCCATGAGAAAAAACGATCCTAGTAAGAAGGCATAGCACGATGTGCTCTTCATGTCATCAGTAAGACTCGCCCAATCACTATCGGTATAGCCGATCAACTTTGAGTTGGTCATGGTTTTATACCATATACCAAACTCCTTCGTGCCTTGTAAATATCTTAGAACTCTTTTATCTACTCCATAGTGAACCTGACTTGGTTTCTGCATGAACCTTGATAGAAGACTTGTAGCATACATGATGTCTGGTCGCGTAGCTGTAAGATATAATAGGCTCCCAATTAAGCTTCTATAGTGCGATGCATCGACCACGGTGCTCCATCTTCCTTTATGACTTCTCATTTGTTACTGGCGAGTAGCGGCGGCTTGCGATCATTCATCCTGAATTTCTTTAATAATGCTTACGTGTATTTCTTTGACATATGAATATCCCTTCTTTTGTTGATTTACCTCTATGCCGAGGAAATAATTCATCAAGCCAAGGTCGGTCATCTCGAATGTCTTCATCATGTCTTCTTTGAACTTAGTTATCATTTCTATATTGTTTCCGTGTAGATAAGATCATCTACGTATAAGGAGACAATGAGAGTATCTTCTTGACCTTGGGTCTTGGCGTATAGTGTTGGCTCACTTTTGCTCCTCCTGAATCCTCGATCGTGAAGTATCGATCAATTACGCTATACCATGCTCGAGGAGCTTGTTTTAGACCATATAAAGCTTTTCTTAGTCTTTGCACTTTGCCTTCATTGCCTTCTTTGACAAAGCCTTGTGGTTGCTCCACATAAATCTCTTCTTGTAGTACCCCATTGAGGAAGGCTGACTTGACATCTAACTGGAAAATATTCCAGCCTTTTTGAGCTGCTAGAGCTATTAAAGCTCTTATTGTATCCATTCGAGCAACTGGAGCAAATGTCTCATTGTAGTCGACTCTAGGTTGCTATGAGTAGCCTTTTGCTACCAGCCTAGCCTTGTGTTTTTGTATTGAGCCATCAGGGTTAAGCTTTGTCTTATAAACCCATTTGACTCCAATAATATCTTTATTTTTTGGACAGTCTACTAGCTCCCACGTGTTATTTTTCTCTATCATTTTTATTTCTTCCTCCATTGCCTTGACCCATACTTCTTGCCTTGAAGCTACTTCATAGCTTTCAGGCTCAAGTATAGCCAAGTTGCAAGATTGATATATATCCACCAACGATTTTTCTTTTATCGGAGTAGATTACGGTGAAGAATCTTGTCGTTGTCGTGGAGATGAAGGGCGATACCTAAACCTGCGATTACTTAAATCGACTTCTTCTTGAGGTTGTTATCTTGTAACGAAAAACCGCTTCTCTCAATTTTCTTTATCCCGGTTCAAGAAGCACCTTCATCAACTTCAACATCTCATTGACGGTGAGTTTCTTTGTTTGTAAGTTGTAGACTCGATAGCCTTTTATTTGCGTCTTTGTACCCCAAGAAGATTCCTCGTACTGTCTTGTCTTCAAGCTTATGTCTCTTTTGATCTGGCACATGAATATAGCATATGGATCCAAAGACCCTTAGATGTTTAGCCGATGGTTTTTTCCCACTCCCGGCTTCAATAGGAGTTTTGTCTTGAACTGCCTTAGTTGGACATCTGTTGAGTATGTAGACTGTAGTGTAGACTGCTTCAGCCCAAAAGGTGTTTGGTAATCCTTTTTCCTTCAGCATTGATCTCGCCATCTCCATGACTGTATGATTTCTTCTTTCAGACACTCCATTTTGTTGTGGAGAATATGCGACTGTAAGCTGTCTCTCAATGCCTTCATCTTCGCAGAATTTATCAAATTCGTGGGAGTTGTACTCTTTTCCACGATCACTTCTAAGCCTCATTATATGTTTACCGCTTTGCTTTTCGACAAGGGCATTAAACTTCTTGAATGTTCCAAAGACTTCTGATTTTTCCTTGATGAAGTAGACCCAAGTCATTCTAGAAAAGTCATCAATAAAGAGGATGAAATACCTGTTATTGTCAAGTGATGGTGTCCTCATTGGTCATAAACGTCGGTATGGATGAGCTCCAACAAGTCTTTTGCTCTCCATCTTTGGATTGGTTGAAGCGATGTCTGTGTTGCTTCCCAAGAAGACATCCTTCACAAACTCCATTATTTTCTTCCAAGCGTGGGAGATCTCTCATCATATTCTTACGATATAACAACTTCAAGGCTTGAGTGTTGAAGTGGCCAAATCTCGATGCCATAGCCAGGAATCATCAACTTGCATCTTCATGGCAATGTTAGTGGTATATTTAAAGTTTATCGGAAACTTACGTTCCTCTTCTCCATTTTTACTTGGGCTATCTCAACCCTTTTATTATTGTTATCATAGATTGTGCATTTATCTCCTTCAAAGTGAAGGGCATAGCCTTTCTCCATCATTTGGCCAATGCTCAAGAGGTTTTCTTTAAGATTGGGAACTAGTAAGACATCTTTAATGAATCTCGTACTTTTCTTTGTCTCCACCATGACAGTGCCTTTTCCTTTTGACTCCACATTTGTCTTAGTTTCCTAGTCGAACCTTTACTTTTGAGTCATCAATATCCTTGAAAATATGCTCCCATCTTTCGCCATGTGATTGCTGCAACCGCTATCCAAGTACCAGTTTCCACACATTTCGTCACTAGAATCTTGGGTAGCATAGAATAGATGTTGCTCACGGTCATGTGGAGTTTGCTCACACTCGTGCTCTTCAACGAAATTGGCACGATGTTTATTTTTCTTTGAAACAGTTCTTCTCCACGTGCCCAAATCTCTTGCAATGTCGACACTGTGTCTTTCCACGATAGCGACAGTCTTTCTCGGCATGATTTGTCCTCTTGCAGATGCCACATGGAGGATACTCATCTTGATTTTTCTTTGAGAAATTTCTAGAATTCTCTTTGTTTCTAGAATTTATTCCACTGTTTTTGTTTCCTCCATATCCTTTATTTTGAGACCGTAATTTGAGCTTTGATTGAAAGGCATTTTCTATTGAGTCATCTTCATGCCTACTCAATCTTTGCTCATAAACTTCAAGAGAGCCCATTAGCTCTGTCACCGATAAAGTAGACAGGTCTTTTGTTTGCTCAATCGTAGTCACGATTGAATCATACTTACAGGGAATAGAAATTAATATTTTCTCAACAATTCTTTTGTCGAGAATATTTTTCCCATAGGCTCTCATTTGAGAAACTATTTCTTTTATTTTACAATAGTAATCTTTTACGGTCTCGGACTCCTTTATTTTTATTAACTCAAACTCACGTCTTAGAGTTTGAAGTTAGACGGCACGTACCTTGTCACTTCCTTGAAACTCCTCCTGTAGTGTGCTCCATGCTTCTTTGGCACTTGTAGCTCCCATTATTCTCGGAAAAATAGCGTCGACTACTGCTTGTTGTAGAAAAAATAACGCCTTTGCGTCTTTTTGTTTATTTGCCTTCAACTCTTTTCTTTGAATGTAGTAAGAGTTGAAGTGTCTGCGATATGATAAATCCTTCTTCTACAACGTCCCACAAATCTTGGGAGCAAAAAAATGTCTTCATTTTAATGCTCCAAAAATCATAATTTTCGCCTGTAAAAACAGGAACGGTAATAGATGGAGATTGAATGGTATTAGCCATGAGTTAAGAAAATTTTTGGGGCTAGTATAAAATGTAAGGAGGAATTTTTTTGGAAAATAGTTGGGTAATTTTTTACGCCCAGTATATGACCGAACCAGGCTCTTTGATACAACTGATAGTATTTGAAGTAGAAAAGTAGTAGAGGTAAGTTGTGGAATGTAGTCGAATAGTATTAGAAGATGGGAGGCTTTACAATTTGGAGCTAGAATGTAGTTTGTATTGCTCTCAAATTGGTTGATTACAAATGCACCCAAACTTGCCTATTTATATGTGCTTGAAGATGGTTCTAGCAATAGATGGTTATAGGCTTTTCTTGACTTATTTTTACATTTGATTATTCTAGAGGCATTTGATTATGGTAGATATTTCTAGGAATTCTCTAGTCTTTCTACATTGTTTTGTATTAGATACTTCTAGGCTTATATGTCTATTTCTAGGCATAAGCTATCCTAGGCTTTTGTAGAAAAGCCTAGAAAATTGCAGCATCTTTAACAGTTCTTCAGCTATTTCTGTTTTTACACGGGACAATGAAGAAGTAGCTTTTTATGGGGGAGAATTTATCTACACATAACAAATAAATTATCCCTTCCCACGTGACAAAGGGAAAATAAAGGCAATCCATTAAGAAATTGGTATAAGAGAGTGAGTATGCACTCAAGCTTAACAAACCATGATAATCAGATAATGTCTAACAAACATGTATGTGAAGGATACACGAATATAATTCTCCAGCAATAATACCTTCCATTCACTTCCAATCCAAAAATAAAAAAATTGCTCATGTTATTGTTTTATTTCATGTGTTTATTTTCATAAATTGGCATCAGCATAATGGAATGAAGAGCATCCTTGACGTGATGGTTGAGTTGATGTTGTGTCACTAGAAGGTCACGAGTTCAATTAATGGAATCAGCATTGAATACCTCTCAAAATCGTCGTTATCATGGTTTATTCTCCCCCAGATAGAGAACTAGATTAGGTAACAACAAATTGACCAAGATATACCTTGATTTGGATTCACAGGTGAGTGAGCATATGTATGATTTGCATTCACCATCCACCTCGCTAAAGCATTAACCAACGTAAATGGCTGCACATAATTAAGTAAAATGAGGAAATGAAACATCCCAGTGTATAAAGATTAGACCATAACAAGGTTAGCAAAGAACACGAAAAACTAGACAAACTAAGTACATACTACACCATGTGCTCCTAGTGGAGCATGAGATAAAGGTTGTGCAACAGCTGCAGCAGGAAGGGTACTAGGAGTAGGTGTGTGAGGTCCACTTGGAGGTGAACAAGTATGGTCAGTAAGTAAAGTTTTGATGTCTCACTAGTAGAAAAAACGCATTTAATAACCAGTGTTTACATCGGTTGTTCAACAACCAATTTTAAAGAAAACGCGGTGGCATAATTGTAGTTAAAACGAATATATTTACATCGGTTATCAGTAAAGCCGACGTAAAATGCTTTTGATAAAGAATTTTCTCACTTTTTACATTGGTTAAGTTTAAAACCGATATGGAAAGTGCTTTAACTTTATACGTCAACCCTAGTCCATCACTCTCGCGTCTCTCTTCACTGTTCTTCATTCCTCTTGCCGTTCGCCATTCTCTGTTTCTTCCCGCTCACTCTGCTTCGCAGTTTGCCGTTCTCTGCTTTGCCATTCGCCGTTCTCTGCTTTATACATCCGAGTTCTCTGCTAATTCGTCGTTTGCCTTTCTTCCCACTCACTCTCGCGCCTCTCCCCTACGTCGATCGCCGTTCTGAAGTATCACGCCCATTGTTCGTCGTTTCTCTTCTTCCTTCGCCGTTCTAAACCTAACCACCACTACGAGCACCTCAAACCTCTTCGTCGCTCCGTCGCGTTCAAGCACTCTCTCCTCCGCCGGCAACCGTCTAAACCCAGCCACCACTGCGAGCACTCTCGCACCTCTTCGTTGTTCCGTTGCGTTCAGGCACTCTCTCCTCCGTCGGCAACGGTCTTGCATAGCTTTTTCAGCTAGGGCTTACTTTTCGCTTTCGGTCAATTCAGAGATTTCTTCAGGAAAATCTTTGACTGGTGCAGCTCCAACATCTTTCAGGTATTTTTCAATTATTTTTTATTTTATATTATTTTATTGATTGATATTAACATCTACAAGTGTGTTGTTTCTTACAAAACAGGGTTACGCACCGATCTGTTTTCTTATTCGCAGATTATACCTTCGCTTTCAGGTATTTCTATTCTATTTTCGTTCGATTATTCTTCTGTCTCTTCCTCTCTTGAATTAGTTTGCTTGTTTTGTGGTTAACAGAGATTTCAAAGGAATTTTTGTTATTAATTTAAATGATGAATTTGCAGTTCAAGAGATAGCTTAATTGTGTTGTGCAGTTCATGATTGATGAATCACATCTAGGTCTTCTATTTTCCATCTACAATGTTTCATGGAAATTGGAACACTTGATGTCTGATTATTCTTGCTTCCATTTAAGTTCATGAGTTAGATTAGGGGAACTTTTATAATTTCATCCTTAAAGCACAGATTTGAATCTTTGGTAGGTTACCAGAACATCGATATGCTTATATAATATCCTAGTCTTGCAATATTCATACTTTTGCACAAGAAAGATTACTTCTCTGATGTGGCATGCAATAGTTTTTAGGTATGTTATTTTAGACTTCGGAAATTTAAGATACACACTTTGATGTGTATGTTAATTAAATAAATACCAATTTTATAGATAAATTTTATGTTGTCATTAGATTGATCATTGTTAAAACACAGTTCATTGATTCATCTTATAACTATTGTGTACCTTTAATAGTATAGTTTTCTAAACTCAAGTTGTTGTTTATACATGTTTTTCAATTATCATTCACAGAGAATGGTGGATGAAGAAGAGTTACAGTTTCATGAGGAGTACATGAATGAACAAGATCCAAGTATTCTGCACTTCTTGTTGGCGTCAGGATGATGTATGTTAGCTGTGTCTCAAATTATTTTAGTTAATGAACAAACTTGATGTCAGTGCAAAGTATGAAAGTATACTCCTTGTAGGTGTCAAGTAAGCAACTTCGTGATGACTTAATGACAATGCTCATTGCTGGACATGAAACATCAGCTGCTGTTTTAACTTGGACCTTTTATCTTCTGTCAAAGGTAATATGTGGCTAAGGTTAAATAAAAAGTGGATTATTGTTCTCGTGATCTTGTCTGTGCTGCTTATCCCATTCCTTCTTGGACTATACTTGGACCTTTTATCTTGTCTTGCGCACACTTATTTCTTTGTAGTCAAATACAAAAGTCAAGAATTAATTTATAGCGCAGTGATGGCTAATACAAGAAGGTTTTTCTTCTTTTTTATTGACTGCAGAAGCCTAGTGTCATGTCCAAGCTCCAAGAAGAGGTCTCATGAGATTCTTAGGTTTCACATTAGTATTAAAGTATCATATTACATTTCCAGATCACAAAAATCTGATTATATATATATTTTTATAGGTTGGCGCTGTACTTGGAGATCGATTCCCAACTATTGAAGACATGAAGAAACTCAAATATACAACTCGAGTGATCAATGAGGTATAAAGATGACATACCTCCCATTGTGTTTAAGTTGATTTTTCTATAGCTAGTGGTTGATTTTTGTAAATATATTCAATTTTTAGTCATTGAGGCTTTACCCACAACCACCTGTGTTGCTTCGTCGCTCTCTTGAGGATGACATTCTTGGAGAGTATCCAATAAAACGGTAATTCCAAAAAGTACTGTCTTGTTTGTTTAGCTGGTTAAGAAACAGTTTTGTCAATATTTCTTGTCTTATGTAAAAATCTTTTTCTTTTATGTTTCATCTTCAACTTTCTCTTAGTTGAAAGTGTGAGCTCAAAGCTCTTGGTTATAGAGTATGTTACACTAACCTCCCTAAGGTTTGTTTAAATTACACAAAGTAAAACATTATCCTCTCTATTTTCAACTTTTATAGCTAAATACCACACACATTTAAGCCCTCTATGAAGCATTCTTTACAGGTGAAAAATAATAGACAAACTCACTGTAATTTCTGAAACAAATGATGATGTGAGTGTAACCCAGGAAAAGCTTAAAGGATATAATATAATTTTCCTTCAATATGCAATATACTGAGAGTCTTCTTTTCTGATATATGGTGACTTTATATCATTAATTATTTGCAGAGGAGAAGATATCTTTATATCTGCCTGGAACCTGCGTCGCAGTCCCACACTGTGGGGATGGTGCTGATAAGTTTGAACCAGAAAGATGGCCGTTAGATGGACCCAACCCTAACGAGACAAATCAAAACTTCAAGTATGTTACCTCTATTTAATCAATTTGCATGGTCTCTAATCTGCAAACAAGTAATTCTATTTAGCCTTGCTTTCTGCTTATACAAGTCTTTCTGTACAGGGTTTGTTTATCTGGTTGATTGTGCAAACATTGGACCATAGAGAATTTTGTGTTGTGGGAAAGCTTATTATGTAAACGGAGGTTTAAAGCCTTTCCGTTGCTTTTTATTTCCTTTGTGTTATTTGTTATTATAGACAAAATTGCATAGAGAAATATTTCTGGGATGGGTTAGGTTGTTGTTTCAAAATTTTACATATATAGTTATTATTATAAGATTTTGTCTGTTACAATTGTGTGCCTTTTGGCTTTTTTTGTTGCCAATTTATATAGGAGGAATGATAAACAAATGTAGTTTTTTTTTTTAAAAAAAAGTACTTTTAATATCGGTTTTGAGAATAACTGATGTTAAAAGTTTCGTTTTTAACGTCAGTTATTTCAAAAATCGATATTAAAAGTTTTGTTTTAATATCGGTTATTCCAAAAACCAATGTTAAAAGTTTCGTTTTAACATCGGTTATTCCAAAAAACGATATTAAAAGTTTCGTTTTAACATCGGTTGTGTCAAAAACCGATTTGAAATGTTCATTTTTAACATCGGTTATAATAAAAAACCGATGTGAAAGTTGCTTTTAACATCGGTTCAAAAACCGATGTGAAAAGGTCCCACTTTTAATATCGCTTGAATCAATAACGAAACCAAAACCGATGTTAAAGGCCATTTTTAACCGATGTTAAAAGACTAAACTGCAGTAGTGTGGATCTGGCTTTGTGTTCTTGCACAACTGATGCTGCCAATTCAAGCTGGATAGAAAACATTGACAAGAATTAACCAAGAAGGACATGATTAATATACAAATGGTCAGTGGCATATCCAGAAAATATCATTCGTGGGGGCAACAAAATAGTTAATAATAATTTTATTGAAGCAAAAATATCATAAGGCTTTACAAAATACATAATCTCATCACAAACCCCTCCAAAATGTCTAAACTTCTATAAATTAGAATCAAGGATTTAAATTGCGGTAGCGATAACGGTCGCGGTCACGTTAAGGATTTCGCGATTTCGGGTGTTACGGAGTTGCAATTCAAATTGCGATCGCCGCGGTGTGAATTGTTCATAATATGTGACAAATCATATTAAAATAATTTATATTATTATATAATCTATAATAACCACTACAACAAAAAAAGGGAATAAATAGCGCTTTTTTTGGCCTTAAAGGCGCTATATATCGTGCCGCTACTGATTGTATCTTCAATAAATAGCGTTTGTTAAACGCTACTTAAAGTTGAGAATAAATAGCGCTTAGTTAGGAAGCGCTACTTATTCCTTGAGAATAAGTAGCGCTTTATTTAGGAAGTGCTACTTATTCCTGAGAATAAGTAGCGCTTCCTTTAAAAAGCGCTATTTATTCTCAAGGAATAAGTAGCACTTATCATAATAAGCGCTACTTATTCTCAATAATGATTTTTTTTGGTTATATTCACATACCTATGCATATAGTGGTTACTGCACACCAAAATAATCATCAACACTCAAATTTGTGCCAATATCAAAACTCACAAAATCCAAATTTAACATTACATGAAATAATTCTCAGCCAAATATTAACAAAACTATCATAAATAAAACATTAAAATACATTAACTAAAACATAACACATATTATGCTAGTACCTAAACATTACACACTAATCTTCTTCTTCTTCTTCTTCTTCTTCTTCTTCTTCTTCTTCTTCTTCTTCTTCTTCTATGTGCCTATACATAATAAAATTCGTAACAAAATATCGACACCACTCTTCCTTGAGTACGGTATGATCAGGATATGCGTCGAATTGACAATCGAGAAAATCTTTGCGAAATGAAAATTAAATCAAGTTAGAATTGAACACATGCTTCCAAATGGTATATGTAAAAGTAAAAAAAATTATATAAACTTCGAAATTAATTATTACATATACATACCTCCGTTGGAATTTGTGTTTGGTTATGAATGACAATATCCTTGAGAAACTTCAATACATACCGCCACAATCATCGAGTTAGGTTAGCGAGGACACTATAAAACAAAAAATATGAAATTAATTGCTTTTATTTTGGTAATTTAAATAATTGCATAAAAAATTTGGTATAATACATTTATCGGTATCCATTTAGGTGTCGTTGATTTAGAAAACCGAGACTTGACATTTAGTGTTCGATGAACAAGGATAGCCCTAAGTGCAAAATCCAAAAAAAATCATTCAATATATATCGAATACATTCATAAGACTGCTCTTAACATCAACACACAAACTATATCAAATTTCTAACAAAATTTTGTGAGTCTCCCTAAAATATGGATATTCCAAAATTTATACAACACCTGTAACAGCATAAAATACCATACCAGCCAGCACAAGGATTGAAATTCACCAAACATAAACAAATAAAAACTTCAACATTACAATATCCAAATACTTAAGTCATTAAAAACAAATCAATCACATTCCTTAAAACATAATAAATTCAGCATTCCAATATCCAATTTCAGATTCATAACGATAATCAATCCAATACATGCATAAGACTGCTATTAACATCAACACACAAACTATATCAAATTTCTAACAAAATTTTGGCAGAGTCTCCCCTAAAATATGGACATTCCAAAATTTATACAACACCTGTAACAGCATAAATACCATACCAGCCAGCACAAGGATTGAAATTCACCAAACATAAACAAATAAAAACTTCAACATTACAATATCCAAATACTTAAGTCATTAAAAACAAATCAATCACATTCCTTAAAACATAATAAATTCAGCATTCCAATATCCAATTTCAGATTCATAACGATAATCAATCCAATACATGCATAAAAGTGCATATACACACACACACACACACACACACATATATATATATATATATATATATATATATATATATATATTAAGAAAATTCATATATATACACACACACACTCTCTTACTGATTGTATGTCTCTTTCAATTTTTTGTGCAGGCTGAAGTGTACGTACAATGGATCCAAATAGTACACAATGTTTTGATTTAGATTAATGGCTATCAATAACCAATGATCCCTACAAAAATGTTGGAGGAAAAAATCATAAGCAGGTAATCACATTTCAATATATATGTGTGTGTGTGTGTGTGTGTGTGTGTGTGTATAAATTAAATCACTCACACTATGTTGCAAGGTGACAGAAACAAAGTCTCATACTCAGGATTTGCCAATGTCAAACACTGAACTATATATTCAGATACAGTAGCATTCCAAGCTTGCAAATTGGTTTGTTGTGGGCACAAAAACACAAACCTCTGAGTCTGTTCTTGTGGGACCAATATCTCTTGATACAGGTACCTCAAATTAAAACATGCATACAAATTAATACATTAACAATAACATAAATATTTAGTTGAAACAATAAAAAACATTGGATACTTTAAAGTTGAATACAGTACCTGAGATATACCTTAATAACAGTTTGACTTAGCCATTCATTATCATTAAGAATTTCTTGAAGTTCAGCATTAGCACCAAGTCTTAATGCGTGCTTATAACCCAAAATTGATTTATCCATTGGTACTTTAATGGTATCCTCCCCCTTCATCATTGTTGTCACATGGACTCTTAGAAAAATTAAAAAATCTGTAGCAAGAGCTGTAGGAGGCTGAGAGGTAGATGCAACCACCTTCTTCACGGGAGATGTAAATGACCCAATTGTTGGCTCCTTGCCAACATTCTTGCTAGCTGTAAACTGCTTGCTCTTGCCCTTGTCCTTGGGTTTGGATCTTGGGGATACCTACATATTTTGCATTCCAATACATTAATTAGTTAGTGACCACTTAATTTAATAAATATATGCAGTATATAATTTAATATATACGTACCGTATCACTTGTAACTACAAGGTGGTTTGGCCATGCCACATAGGTACCTATTGCCTGTTCCACTGTCATCACATCAGCCACCTCCTGTGGTACAGGCAACGGTGCATCCCCCTCAAATGCAATGTCAACTCTAACCTTTGTGACACCCTCTACCCGCATGTTATTATTAAAGAAATAAATTAAAGTAAATATAACCACTGAAAAATATGGTCCAATAAAATTTTTCATAAACGAAGGTAGAGTCGTCACGCTCATACAAACTTGCGGAAAAATCAAATAACAATTATGTCAAGTTCAGAAAAATAAAAAAAAACACCCCGATGTCACAACGTCTCAGAGCTGACGCAAGTACTTACATCGGAACAATCAACAATAATAAAATAATAACAACGGAAATCCTAACTACGGTGACGGCTTCCACGTATCACTCATCAGCCACATCGTCATCGTCACCTGCAATCTCATCGTCTAAACATACACAATGGTGTATGAGTAGCCACAGTAAAGATGGGTTAGACATCATATACAATCATAGCACAAATGGCAAAGGACATAGATTAAGCAATGCGCATATAACAACTTCAGTATTATTGACACCTAACATGGATGCATAACTTAACGAGTACTAATGCAACCTAGACAATCTCTACTTCACCGAACATGTGGATCCAAACTAACTCAGATGAGCGAGTGAGAAAACATCATCACTCTTGAGTACGAACAGTGTCTAGTCAGGGTAACCAGGTAAATTGGTCAACGCCCCAGCATTGGTTGCAAGCCGCTGCCTTTATGTAAGACGCCCCTATCCGATTGACCCCCAAGGTCGGGTACCTTGGCCATCATGGCCGATACTATATCGCATCATCGTTGCTCACCCCCAACAACGTTAACTTAACAAGACACAATGATGCAAGAACACAAATCAAACAAGTGTCTAACAATAACAACAACAACGGCATAACAGCACACCGACCATCTTATCAAGTGGCCGGTTATAACAACATTAACGAGGTACTATTCGTCAGTAAACTAACAAGTTTCCCCAATCTTGGAACAAGTCCGAGTTATCAGCCTACCTCACCACACTAAGTCTAAGCAAGCTTAACTTAATTTCTAACTCTTAACCCCAAGTGTTTCAACTTACTTATTTTTTATTTTTTTTTATTAACCGGACGTACCATACTTCTCCCCTAAAATTATAGGACGCTATCCAAAAGAGTTTGGGTTAGTAATTATTATGTATTGAATTTACAAAATTAAATGAGTAAGACTTAGCTAAAACAATCCCAGATTTAATCATTTTTCTGCACAACTATTGCTAAATACTCACAACGTCAATTCTTACTTCTATAGCAATTAAACTACCAACATCAAGTGTCAACCGTCATATCCTAGTCCTAAGACTTGTTTATACCGTAACTTAAATGTAAAAGAAACATAATTATACATTAGTTAACTCCTAACAATCATACCCACCGTTCATACTTTATCCTTCACATAACCATGATATATCACCTAGAGGATCTAAGTATAACAAACCATACCCTATGATGATCTAGTTCTCACTCAACACAACAATTTCAGAACATCATATAGCAACAAGTAATCTCATTTCAACCCATTTACCTCATACATACATTTATCAACAACAAGCCAAGACAAGCAAATCATCATATAATCCTTACATATCATAACATATCAACTCAAACAACACATTATAAGACAATTTCTATTAACATAAATATCGCGACAGAATTCAATATGAAGTTTTCCCATCACAATGGCAAAGGTACTTATTTTGCACAACCGCGCCAAGTCTAGGGACCATGGGACGTCCCTATTGCTTAATTATATCCATGAGCCCACTAATCTTATATCCATCTACCCCCCTTACCTCAATAAAAAGTTTGAAGTATTCCAAGGCGAAGAAAATTGGCTACAACGACAATTTGAGCACCAACTGAGCACAGGATAAAATTTTCGGAAGAGCGAAACGCGGCTGAAAAAATAATAATTAGTATAATATATTTTTTTATAATTTTTAAGGCTGAAACGAAATTAAAAGGAAGCAAAAAGAGTGACCGGAAAACGCCATACCGAGACAAAAGGGTTACAAGGGGTCCGGCGTCAACTTCACCGAATCGAGCAAAGGAGTAGTGATTCTTGAAGGTTTCGACTCGAGGAATCCGAAAATGGCGTCCGTTTTTCGAACCGAAAACTGTGGTGTCCGAAAAAGTGAATTTACAGTCCGCCCAACAACAAAATACGCGACGAACAGAGTCACGGTTGAATGAACAGAGGCCGGAAACGTGTTCTATGGTCGATTTCGGTTGGGTGGTTGAAATTTGGAATTTTTTCGTGGCCTAGGATGTGAGAACAAGAAGAGAGAAGAAAAGGAATAAGGGTTTTTTTTTTCACTGCGCGGCCGATTGCTTCTGAGAGACGATGAACAGTTTATAACAATTAAAAGTTTGAAACAGGGCGTGACTTAGTGGGTGCTGGAAAAAAAAGGAAAAAGTGGCCCATCCTTTTTGTTGATAAAAAAAGCCCAATCTTGTTTTTATATAGAAAGAATAACGTAGTGCTGCACAAGTACACATAAATATATATATAATTTTTTTTTTAAACAGTTTTCACTTCAACAACATCATTCCATAATGTTTCTAAAATATACTATTATTCTAAAATATCTAAAATAAATTCAAGACCAATATTTAATAAAATAAGGTAAAATAATATAATTAAAATATACTAATTATTAAGGCAAACACACACAAATTGTCACATAATTACCAATATGAGCACACAATTTATAGGATCTTAATAATTCAAATTTGAGGGTGTTACAATCTTCACATGATTAGGAGGTAAGGGTAGGTTGTGTAGTAACACACCTGGTCCGTTATATAAAATTCCCTTACCGACCATTCGTTGCGTTGGGCTTGTCAAATATAGGCTGCACTCATGAATGCCCTAAACCAATGATAAAGAAAATATTAATATGTTAAACCATTGAATACTCAGGTGACACAAGTATAGAAAGAAATCTAACGATTATTACCTCGGGAGACACAATAGTGCAACTATCTCTAACACTATTTGGGTTAGGGATAGGTAACTCATGCTCATCCTTCTCTACTGGTTCCTTATCCATTTTGCTATATTCCAATTCCTGAACCTTTTTGTACAATTGAGCTACCATTTTCCTCAACTCTTCTGTTTCACTAGCATCAGCATGGCGTCTTGTGCGCTTATGTGATCCGAAGATAGCGCCTGGAGAGACACCAAATCCCATACCCCTTACCTGACCAGGATACTCCTTGATCGGTATGGCCTGAGAAAGGATGTCTTGTGACATATCTGATACATCCCCTTGTGACATAGACTGTGATAAGGTATCCTGTGACACACAACTATTATTAACAAATATTTTTAAATATTATCACTATTATTAACAAATGAAAACGTTAATCATACTTACAATTCTATCAGCCACTTCCCTAGTGGGTGGATGTTCAATCTGACCTTCCTTGTTTCGGCGGGCTTCTATCCACAATAAATGTCGATCAATTGATTGAGATGTTACATCTTCTCCTGCCTCCAACAGCTGTACATATGAACAAACAAATTGAAATTCACCAAACAAATTGAAATTCACCATTACTAATAGAAAGAAACCAAAAGATGCGTTAAAAACAAGTTATAATTAAGGATATTGTACATACCATTTCTTCCTCAACGCGGGGATACCCTTTTACCCCTGCTTTGTAAGGATAGGGAGGATTTGATGCTCTCTCACGGTTTTCATTGCTTATTCTCTACATAAATACATTAGAATATATCAATGCATGGTTTAATGTCATATATACAAGTTATAAAGATTATTGTATATACCAAAAATTCTTCATCTTCTGTGCGTTTTCTCACAAAAGCGCTCCAATCATCTTGTTCTATGAATGATGCATATATTGATGGAGGCTTATGATTGATGTTCCCGTATTTGTCTCTCAACTACTTGTGAGCCAAGGCAGTTCGGAATGTCCGGTGTGCTCTTTTGGCTATCCTAAGTGTAATTTTCTTTCGATCCTCATCAACATCAAACGATTTCTGCAAAAACATTATAAACAAAACGATAGACTATAAGTATGTTTAGATTACTTAAGAAACAATACAATCCACAAATGTTAACTAATTTATATACCTGTATCTCATTCCAGATCTCATCTTTTAGCTCCTTCATAGATGGATCCTTATCCTTCCAATTATCGCGGGTAATTGGGACTGTCTTCCGCACTGTGGCCCCAATGTATTTAATAAAGTCATTAGCATGTTTACCAATAGGTTGACCCCTAACATTCCATGTAACCTAAAAATATAGCATAAGTGTACAAATTTAGATACTCAAATAAAAAAATGAAACAATTAATTAGATTAATTCATAAGCATCCTACCACACGTTTTGGAGCCCCTTTACTCATATCGCGGATGATTTTCTTCTTAAAAGTTGGTCCACGGCTCATCGCCTTTTGGGTGGACTCGGGAGCACCATCATCACTGTGAGATGCCATTTACCTGCAAAAAAAAACTAGACACGTAAGTAATTAAAAAATGACAGTTCATAATCACACAGGTTTAAAAGAGAAATCAATGAATACACATTTAATTGATTAACAAATTAATAAAAATTAAATAGCATTCACTACATACGTGTACATTTAAGCAACTCTTTTCCTTTTTCTCGTTTTGTTGACATTTGCGCTTCCCATATGAAATAATGGATTGACCCAAAGCCCTTCATTATGATCATTTCTAATATACACATCCTCCTCTATAGGTGTACTTGCCCCAAACAATGATTGTGATGTCCTGAAGAAAGGGTCATCCTCAATGTCAGCATATTCATGTGTTTCATCATCAATCTCATTAACAATTTTTTTGTTAGTCAATAGAACAATGGCCCAATTCATATCAACAGGATCGGAAACATAGAACACTTGTTGAGCTTGTGATGCTAAAATAAAGGGCTCATCTTGATATCCTAACTTATTAAAGTTCACCCGCATGAACCCCAACTCATCCATTTGTACACCGTTGTTATTGTCAACCCACTTGCATTGGAATACAGGCACTCGAAACATCTTGTAATCCAACTCCCATATGCGTTCAATGACCCCGAAGTATGACATATTCGCATATATGGGGTTTCTGTCTTTGGCACTTGATATATGCATAGATTCAGCTACAAGAGTCACCCCACTATTTTGCATTCTCCTCTGATCATCGTGTTCTTTTGTATAGAAAGTGTACCCGTTCATCAGATATCCGGTATAGGAGATAACATGTATAGCTAGACCTTTAGCTAACCATCTCAATCTTTCTGAAACCGAGCTAGGATTTGCAATAAACTCTGCAGAAATGTATTCTTTCAGCCACTTTATAAAACACCAATTGTGTTCTATTACTAACCAATTTTGACTCTTATTTGGGTACAAGCTCTTGAGTATGTCCTTGTGTTTTACAACATATGACTCAACCTCATCGGCGTTGTGTAGAACATATAAGTGTACTTGTTCCCATTCTTTCCTTGATATAGTCAATATTTCAAGTCCAGTAATCCCTTGCCCTGCACTTCTTCCTGTGTGATGAGACTGTGGTAACCCTATAGAACGTTCAACATTATATATCGTTTAATAATACAACCCTCTGGTCGTGATCGGTTTTTCACATACCCTTTTAATATCTTCATGTAACGCTCAAACGGGTACATCCATCTCATGTAAGCTGGCCCACACAATTGTGTCTCCCTAACCAGATGAATTGTCAGATGAATCATTATGTCAAAGAATGAAGGCGGGAAATACATCTCAAGCTCACACAAAGTCAGAATAATTTCTTTTTGCAAGGCTGGCAACTTTTCAGGGTCAATCACTTTACTACAAATTGCTTTAAAGAAGAAACAAAGTTTAGTTAAGGTATTCCGCACTTTGTTGGGAAAAATGGATCATATAGCTATGGGTAGCAAATTCTCCATGAGAACATGACAATCATGAGACTTTAGACCCTTTAACTTAAGATCTTTCATCGATACGAGGTTCTTAATGTTTGAAGAGTACCCCTCTGGAACTTTAACTCCATCAAGAAACTTACAAAAATCTTTTTCTCTTTTCTCGGATAGAGTATGAGCAAATGGAGGTAGATATGTCTGACGTTTTCTTTCTTTACGGGTCCCAACTCTCGTATCAATCCCATACTATCCAAGTCCAGCCTTGCCTTGATGCCATCTTTAGTCTTCCCGGGCACATTAAGGTACCCATGAGACTATCAAAGATATTTTTTTCAACATGCATCATATCAATGAAATGTCTTACGTATAATGACTTCCAATATGGCAACTCAAAGAAAATCGACCTTTTTTTCCACCCTCGTGTGACATCCCGCAAAAGGTTTCCCAAATTTAATATTCAAATCTTTTACTTTTTCAAACAGTTGTGCACCTGTCAAAGGCAAAGGAGCTCTACGTTCTTCTGTATTCCCATTGAATGCCTTTCTCCACGATCGATAATAATGATTTGGATTCAAAAATCTACGATGCCCAAGGAAGACATTCTTCTTACCATGATCCAACAGAATCCAATCTGTATTATCTTTACAGATAGGGCATGCACACTGGCCTTTGGTACTATATCCCGACAGATTACCATATGCTGGAAAATCATTAATTGTGCCAAAAATCATAGCCCTCAAGGTGAAACTTTCTTCTCTATATCCATCATACACCACTACACCCGTCTCCCACATTTGCTTCAAGTCTTCAATTAGAGGAGCCAAGTATACATCGATATCATTTCCTGGTTGTTTCGGCCCAGAAATTAACAAAGACAACATCATATATTTACGCTTCATGCATAGCCATGGAGGTAGGTTATAAATCACCAAAATCACAGGCCATGTACTGTGAGAGCTACTCTGAACACCATGCGGGTTAAATCCATCAGTAGACAATGCAAGTCGTAAGTTTCTTGGTTCATTCCCAAAATCAGGGTAATCAATATCAACTTTTTTCCATTGAGGAGAATCTGCCAGGTGCCGTAACTTGCCATCTTGAATCCTTTCATCCTCATGTCATGTCAAGTTTTTTGCATCTTCTGAACTACGATACATACGCCTTCTCTGGGAATTATGGGAAAATACCATAAAACCTTCTCTGGAGCCGAATCTTCCTTCTTATACCGTGAGGCTTCACATTTAGGACACGAATTTAACGACGCATATTCATTACGAAATAAAATGCAATCATTACGACAAGCATGTATTTTCTCATAGCTCATCCCAATAGATCGTAATATTTGTTTAGCCTCATATGTCTGACTAGGAAGCACATTATCATTTGGCAACATATCTTTCAATAGTGTGAGTAAGTCCGTAAAGCTCTTATCAGTCCATCCATTGCCCGACTTCAAGTTAAACAACTTTAACATTGCCGATAATCTTGTGAATTTAGTAAAACCGTCATATAATGGCTTCTCCGCATCACTTATCAACTTCTCAAACATTTGAGGACAATCACGAAGATCTTCTTCAACCGCATTTGCCATCTCTTCAAAACGGTCACCATCATATGTATTTGTACCGGTGTCCTCTGACGCATATCTCCCACTATTCCTCATATTCGAAGATTCACCTCTTGTCTCACCGCGCTTTGTCCAACAGGTATAAGTTTGATCAATCCCATTGCTCACTAAATGCCATTCTAATTCCTTAACATTAACTTTGTTTGCATAACAACAACTTAAACACGGACATACGATTCTACTAAGATCTGTTGTATGCCCAACTACAAACCCAATAAAATCTTCCACTCCATCCTTATATTCCTTCGACAAACGATTAGCAGACATCCACTTTCGATCCATATTTGTCTATGAATTGAGAAATAAAACAACACCAAGGCATTCAGAGCAACAACATAGGCTATGTCGTTAATGCAAGACAAAATTGAGATTAACTAAAGCCCAATTAGATAAACAAAGACTAAAACTACCACTTCTCTTAACAACAACACACAGACTATATCAAATTTCTAACAAAATTTTGACAGAACCTCCCCTAAAATATGGACATTCCAAAATTTATACAACACTTGTAACAAAATAAAATATCATACCAACCAAAGACAAGGGTCCACATAGGCCAAATATAAACAAATAAAAACTTCAAATTCAACTATTTCTCTAAAGCGATATGCAATAACATCTCTATTATCTCATTCTTCATTTAACATAATGAGAAAAAACACTAACATTAATAATAATTATACTAAAAAACCTATCAGCTAAAAACACATTAACATTGATCCCTCCAAGTTCCTCATCAACCATTTCTCAATCATTTCTAAACATAACTACAAAAACCTAAAACCAATAAATAACTTAAAGAATGAGATAATTTTACTAGTTTAGATCCCTGCATTTAGTTACTTTATATGTTTTTGGACATTTCAAAAAACAAAAATAAGAGAATACTGAAGAAAAAAAAACAGGGTCTTGAATATGGCTAAATACAAATGGAAGATCCTGCACAATTCTAATCCCACATACTAATGTGTTGTACTGTGTTTTTGATTTTCCATTTCGTTTTGATTTTCCATTTCAAAGCACGAAGACAGGGTTGGAAAACAATGAGTTCCTTGAAAAATAAATGAAAGCGTTTTTGGGAAAAAAAAAGGAAAGCAAGAAGAATGGGAACAGATGAAACCTATTGGTAACAGAAGAAGGTCTAACGGTGCGACGGTGGGAACAAAAGAAGGTGGTGGCGACGCCACAAACAACGACGACGTAAGCAGAGATGCGACGGCGACGGCTGTGAGCGATGGTGCGACGTCACAAACGGCGAGGCCAACAACAACGATGAGAGGAAGGAGCTTCGAAGGTGAGAAACTCGAGCAGAGATGGTGGCGACACTGAGAGGAAGGAGTAACAATGGCGACGTTAACGTTGAGAGAAGCTCGAGAGAGAGAGATATGCGACAGTGTGGAAGTGACTGGTATTGAGAAACGGGCTGAATTAAAATTAGTATTTGACAATAAATAGCGCTTTATCTCTGAAGCGCTACTTTAGGTCAGACAATAAGTAGCGCTTTCTATATAGGCGCTACTTTAGGTTAAGACAATAAATAGCGCTTCCAGCATTAAGCGCTACTTTTTCTTTCGTCCATCTTTAAATAGCGCTTCTCAGTGTAAGCGCTACTTATTCCTCCACTATAAGTAGCGCTGATTTTATAAGCGCTATTTATTTCTTTCCCCTTCAGTAGCGTTTCTTAGTTAAACGCTACTTAAAGTACTCTACCTAATTTTAAGTAGCACTTCCATATTTAAACGCTATTTAAAGTGGCGCCATCTTTTAAAGAATCTGTTGTAGTGAACTTATAGTTAATACTTTTTCATTATTATAAGATATTAAAAAACAAAAACGTAATGTTAAACTATAATACAATTAAAAATAATATAATCATAAAGATAATTTTAAAACATTTGTAGTGTTATAATATTTTTAAAGTATAATTTTAAAATATTTACATACTAAATCATAAAAAATTCTGAATTATCTTATCACTATTATCTTTTATAAAATTATCATGACGAGAAAAATATCCGCTAATTACCCTTAATATTACATGAAGAAATACTGAAATTCCCACCCTAGATCTTATCTTATAAAATACCAATAACGTGTGGCCCAAGGCCCAATTTATTTCCCCATCAAAATTAATAATGGCTCCAGAAGCTGCCATTTCTTCCGTTAGAAAAAAAAAACGAAGCTGCTATTTCTATTTCATCCCTCCCCCTCTCTCTCGCTCTCTCTCTCAACCACCATCTTTCTCACGTTCAGCAAATCCCTTTTTCTCCCAATCTCCTTCTTCCTTCCACACTCCCCACTCCTCTCCTTCCTTCCACGCTCCCCCACTATCCTGTTGTCCCCCTTTCTCACAGTCTCCATTTTCCTTCCACAGCCCCCCACTCCCCTCCTTCCTCACTGGGACTCTGGGGGCATCGCTATTTTTCCTCTGGGGGCAAAAAAAATAATTTAGTAAATATACTCAAGTAAATTTTTTCAAACTCGTGGGGGCAATTGCCCCCGGCTCACCCTACGTGCATCCGCCACTGCACCTATATTACCTTTGATTAATTAGAGTTCGTAACCGAGATGCCTTAAATGAAGGAAATGTAAGTTTATCTCGAAAGAGGGGATTCACTTCAATCAATTTCTTCAGCTCTAGCAGCATTACGTGTCGAGCCGATTTAGTATCACCATACTTTGATAACTGTTCATTCTCCTGCATTTAATCAAATCCATATTTAAAATGCAACCAAATTTTAACTTCTCTTCAATCCATAGTCATCAGCATCATACAAAAAATAGAAAGCAAGCATCTACCTTAAATTATCAAGGGTTAGAAGATTTGTTATTTCTTTGTACAAATCTTCATTAAATTTTGAAAAAACTTTCAAATCTTTCACTAGAAATTCAACAGCCCTCGCTTTGTCATTCCTGAGCACAACGTGAACATTTAAACATGAGATGATGAGAGGTGTAAAAAAGAACCGAAACCATCAAATAGTTTGATGGGATATGATGCATTAGTACTGGTATGATCAAACCTAGACCATGAAATAGTGTAATACACACAAACAAATACCTAAATAAAAAGTATAACTAGCAACCTATTGCTTAATATACAAGAAGCAATAATAATAATAATAATAATAATAATAATAATAATAGTGATGATGACCTATCCAAGGCTTCAAGATACTTTTGCTTCCTAATCTCAAGAATATTTTCATGGAGTATCGATTGTCATCAACTTTGGTAAAGCCAGAGAGGTACTTCTCAACCTCGTCCCACTCTCCAGCCATTACTTTCTCTTCAAAGTACTTCTCGTTGAAAAAGAAACCCGATTCTTGCTCCAGCCTAAACTCCAACACAACACAAAACAAGCACATTTCCAATTTCAATTTACCATACAATTACTTACAATATATAAATAAGTTAAAAAAAATTAAAAAACTTGGCCTTTACATGTGCACAGTATCCTTGAATTTTTGTTCCTCGAGAAATTGAAGAATGAGGATGACCAATTCCCTGCTCAATGTTGTCATTTTTGCCCTCTAAGTGATGGAATCAGAAGACCCACGAGGGAAAAAATAGCGAGCTTTGGAACTAGGGTTGGGAAATGAGCAAGAAGAGAAAAATAACCGTTGTGGGTGAAAGGTTTTCACTAAGTTCCACTTAAACAAACATACATTATAAAAAACACATATGCAAGATGCTTCTCCTAATCTAGTACTTTCAGAAATATTGAAAATGCCAAAAAAGTTGTTTTCATTGTTTCCAAAAATATATTTTTCCTAGTTTCTCTTTCATCTTCTCTCTATCACAATTGTTTACTGTAAAAATCTTTCATTTTCTTGTTAGGAATATAAAATAAGTGCAGATTTTAGAAAATGAAAACACAAAATGTTTTCCGAAAATAAACAGGGCCGAAATCTTTTGTTTCGTGTTTTTTTTTTTTTGCTTAAGAATGGGAGAATAAAACGACAACGTTTCTTCTGCGATGTGAGAAAAGCACAGTGATGGAAGTGGTTTCTAAGGTTGTTGCTGGGAGAAGAGCGGAGAGAGTTGGAAGAAGAAAAAGTTACACAAAGAAAAGAGTAATCGGGCACATTGTTCCTTAAAAGTATAATTTGGTGTCACTTTAGTCCTTAAAAGAGTGAAAACTCCAAAATAGTTCCTGAAAGTGTTCTAGTTGTCACTTTGGTCCCTACTGTTAATAATTTCATTGACTCCGTGAGTAATTGGTCACATTGGTCCCTGAAAGTGTAACTCGATATCACTTTGGTCCCTGAAAGAGTGAAAACTCCAAAATAGTCCCTGAAAATGTTCTAGTTTGTCACTTTGGTCCCTCCCGTTAACAATTTCATTGACTCCGTGAGTAATTGATCACATTGGTCCCTAAAAGTGTAACTCGATGTCACTTTGGTCCCTAAAAGAGTAACAATCCAAAATAGCTACGTTTGTCATTTTAGTCCCTACCGTTAGCCATTATTTTGGATCGGGGACCAAAACTTAATTTTTACATAATAAACAATTAATTTTTTCCAAGGCAATTAATTAATTTTTACATAATAAACAATTAATTGTATGTTTTATGTGTTTTGGTTATTTCACCAATTCACAAGTAAAATTTTTATCCTTTTTTAAAATGGCTAACGGTAGGGATCAAAGTGACAAATATTGAACACTTTTAGAGACTATTTTGGAGTTGTTACTTTTATAGGGACCAAAGTGACACCGAGTTACACTTTCAGGGACCAATTACTCACGGAGTCAATAAAATTGTTAACGGCAGGGATCAAAGTGACAAACTAGAACACTTTCAGGGACCAAATTGCTACCTAGTTACACTTTTAATTACCAATGTGACCAATTACTCCAAAAAAAAAAGAGAAAAATGTAAGGATAAAACTTAAATCAAGTTCCTTAGATCAAGTTCAACCATTTTCTCTCACAAAAAGTGATTATTTTTCTATGAAAAGATGCAATGACATTTATACAATATACATTTTAAAAAAATAACTAACTTTTTGTGAGAAAAAATAATTGAACTTGACCAATAAAATTTGATATAAGTTTTATTCAAAATGTAAAACACTTTGCGTTTCTCGATGTGTTTCGCAGCTGTTTTTGTCCCTGACTTGTTAGTGATATATGATATGATGTCTACTTGGACTTATTTATACCCAACATGATAAGTAACTACACCTATCGGATGGGCGGAAGGAAAAAGGGATATGCAGCGAATCAGCAACACCGCGTTATTCATCACGTGCATTTGAAAAACTAACTTCATATAATTCTCAAAATTATGTTAAACTAGCGGTAAGACGGGCACTCACGTGCTATCTCTTCTCATTTTTATTCCTTTACAATATTTTGTATTATTACTTTTTATTGTCCACAATACATTTGCCGTGTGTGAGAGGGAGGGACAGTTACAATTGTTGGTGTTGGTTTCTTTGAAATGAAAGTGCAGCAGTTTAAAAAAAATTATTTTTTAAATTTATAAAACAATTAATTAAAGGGTAAAAATAGAAACCAAATTAGTACACCAAAAATACGGTTACCTTACCCTGGTCCTTTTTTATAATAGTATAGATACTGGCTAATGGAAGTAAGGATCTGTTTATTTCTTTTAATAATAACATTTGAATATTAAATATTATTTAAGCGAAGAATTTAAAACAGAAATCATAATTAAAATATAATTTTTGAATCATTAATGTATTGACTATTGTATTTTTGATAAAAAATATTTTGAAAATAACAATTATTTATTAAAAATAATGTGCTTTTTTAATAATACTTTTGTTTGTTACTACTCCGGAACCATTTATAAGACAAAAAGTCATTTCTAGATTCGTTAAAAAATGTATGTATCTGGTCCAAAAATTAGACCAGATACATGCATTTTTTAACGAATCTGGAAATGACTTTTTGTCTTATAAATGGTTCCAGAGGGAGTATTATTTAATGTACAATAATTCAATTAATGTTTTTCAACTATCAAACTATTATAGTATTTTTTTAATAATATCGTGTCATTAAATGTATATCATATCATTAAATGAAAGGACTAATAATTACTCCATCCGTCTCATTATAAGTATCGTTTAAGATAATGTACACTTTTAAAAATAATTAGTTATGCTAATTTCTATGATAAAATAATATATTATAACTAAAATACTCGTATACTCTTACTTATGACAAACTCACTACAGTTGTAACTACTTCCACTTAAATGAGGGTATTATTGGAAAATAATAATAATATATACTATCTTATTCTAAAGTGATAAGTAATTTGAGACAAAAAAAGTATTGCAAATATGACATTTAATACGAGACGGAGGGAGTATAATTTAAACTAATTAAAATCAAATACATTTAATGACATGTTATAAGTATCACTGGGTATATTAAATATTAAATTTTCAAATTATAAAGTTATTTCATGACAATAATAATCATTAAAAATAATTTTACTTTAAAAATAATAGTCATTAAATAATATTAAAGACACAAGAATTATTGACATTGATTAATTATTACTTGAGTTGAAATTTTCAAATATTTTTAATGATACTTATGTTATAAAGTATATTAAATATAGAATTCCCAAATATTTATATTGAACTAATTTTTTTTTAACAATGTTAATATTGAAAGTAACTTTAAAATTGCATTAAAAATTAAATAACATTGTGAATTTATACATATAAACTATGAATTATATTTTCTATATTTAATAATAACACTAAGATTCAAAATCAAGTAAAGATAATGCTAATAATTAATTATTATATTAAAGTATTAATTAATTATAACTTGAGTTAAAAAATCTACAATGCTTTTATTGATATGTTATATTATTGAGTAGAATGATAGTTTTTCTAATATTTACAACTTTGTACAGGTTAAAGATAATTTAATAGTTACCTTTTTTCCTTTATTAATTACCAATTTTCCTACTTAATTATTTTCTCCTTGTAATATCTATTTTCCCACTAAATAAGAAATTGGTAATTAGTAAGAAAAAATAGGTATTTAATTTAATATGTGCAAGGTTGCACATGTTAAAAAAATCGAATTATTACCTCTGTTTCTATTTATAAACCCTTTTAGACAAAAACACGATTATTAAGAAAAGTAGTTAGTCTAATTAAAATTGTAAGTAATGTGTTTGTTTTTTCCAATTTACCCTTCATTTATTGTCGTCTCCCAAGATAATTCTATTAAGAGATACATTTAATGCACTAAAAAATAGTATTAGTTTGGGGTATTTTTGAAAAAAAATATGTATCTTGTAATTTGTAAAATGACTTATAATAAGAAATATTTTTTTCTCTAAAAAGGGCTTACAAATAGAAATAGAGGTAGTACTTGTTAAATTCATTAAGTATCAAAATCAGGTATTATTGAGTTTGAAAATTCTTAAATGCATTCAATGATATGATATACATTTAATGACATGATACATTATTGAGTATACTAAATACTTCATCCGTCTCGTATTAAGTGTCGTTTAAGGTATTCCACATGTATTAAGAAAATCATTAGTTGCCATTGTTTTCAAGGTAAAATAATCTATTTTAACTAAAATATCCTTATTCTAATAGGAGTTAGGTAAAAAAAATAATTAATATAGAGTAGTTGAGATACTAATAAATAAGGATGTTACTAAAAAAGTAATTAATATCTTCTTATATTCTAAAATGACAAATAATTTGAGACAAACCAATATTTCAAACATGACACTTAAGAGATGATTAAATTCATTATTAAATGGATTTAATGATTGAAAAATCTTGAGTATATTCAATGCATTTAATTGAATACTTTCTCTGGGACTTCATTATAAACAAAAATACCTAATTTTACATTGATTAAGGACAGTAACTAAGTGTATTTAATTTTCTTGATTTCATATAAAATAGGAACTACATTTACTAAACTACCCTTAATTATAATAATTTTCACATATCGGAAAACAAAAGTTGAATCTGGAGCGAGTGCTATATTAAATGCATTTAATGATTGAAAAATTTTAAGCATTTTAAATGCATTTGATTGAGTACGCCATATTAAATGCATTTTAGTATATTAAATGCAATAATTTGAGCATATCGTTGAAAAATCTTAAACGTATTTAATGATACTTTACTGGCCTTATTTATAAGCAAAAAAGACATTTCCACATTCATTAAAAAATGTATGAATTTGGTCCAAAATTTGGACCAGATACATATATTTTTTAATGAATGTGGAAATGTCTTTTTTACTTATAAATGAGGCCGGAGGGAGTATGATATACATTTAATGACATGATATATTATTGAGTACTCATTTCGGACTTAAATATAAGCAAAATTGCCTACTGACATACTCCCTCCGGAACCATTTATAAGGAAAAAAGTCATTTCCAGATTCGTTAAAAAATGTATGTATCTGGTCCATCTCCGGAACCATTTATAAGGAAAAAAGTCATTTCCAGATTCGTTAAAAAATGTATGTATCTGGTCCAAAAATGGACCAGATACATACATTTTTTAACGAATCTGGAAATGACTTTTTTCCTTATAAATGGTTCCGGAGGGAGTACTTATTAAGAAAATTAGTTAGCTTGATTAATTTCCTTATTTTACATAAAAATGAGTTATAATTACTAAGTTACCTTTAGAGAGTTGCAATGTCATGGAAAACAAGAATAGAATTAAATAGGGATGTTATTGAAACAATAATAATAAATATGGTATGGGTAATTGTGTCTTGCATATATCCAAGTCCAAGAAAAAATGGTGTTTTTTTTTGCTTACATTCAAGTCCAGCGGGAGTACTAGTATACTACTAGTTACCTTTAGTCCTATTGTAAGAAAAGTTTTGGTATAATTTTATGTTCTAATTATAAGAAAAATAAACTCATTTCAAGATGCATTAATTGTTAGAATTCTTTTTATAATCCTATTTAATGTGAGATGTACTCCCTATGTTCCATATTAAGTACTATCTTTAAGGTTTTTTCACAAGGATTAAGAAATACAATAAATAAATTAATGAGTGTAACACTTTTACAAAAATATCCATACTAACTATTGGGTGTAGAGGAAAAAAAAAAAGACACATTGGAAATAGAATTTGAATTAAATAAGGGTATTTTCGGAATGGACTCATTAAAGAGGATAAAAGTATTTAAAATTGCTTATATTTAAGACCACAATACATGGATTTTTTGTTTATAATCGAATCCAGATGGAGTTATTTAATTAGGAGAATGTTATCAGGTGCCCTTAGAACATTGATTAAGGAATCAAAAGAGATAAGTTTCTATGGAAAAATAGTGAATTTATTGCATTGAAAAGTGTTTAACATGTATTCTCAAGACAAACTTTCATTTTATTAATTCTTTAAACAATGCCTTAGGACACTCGCTAACTTGAGCTAAAAAACTTAAATGTATTTAATTTCATGTTATATTAAATGCTAAATATATAAAAATATTTCAACACAGCAATAAGTGTTAATAAAAAAAATAATTGAAAATAACATTTTTTAAAGTTTAAAATTATATAATAATATTTATATTATGAGGAAGGATCAAATTACATCCGGTGTAATATTTGAGCAATGTTACACCCTTCAATAACATCTTACCAGATAAATATTTTTCAAAATCAACCGTTGGATTGAAAATTGCTATCATATAGATCATATCTATAAATTTTTACAAAATTCTATAATCATTTGCTATGTCATCAAGATTAATCAACACTAACGTCAACAATGTAATTGCATATAACGTTAATTTTGGCGCATCTTGATGACATGACAAATGATTATATATTTTTTTTAAAATTTATAGATATGATCTATATGATAGCAACTTTCAATCCAAAAGTTGATTTTAAAAAATATTTATCCGGTAGGATGTTATTGAAGGGTGTAACATTGTTCAAGTATTACACCGATGTAATTTGATCTCTCATCATATATTATTAAATATATTTAATATCAATCAAATATATATATATATATATATTTCAGTTTTTTCTAACGTGTGAAATTCTGTACAGGTTCAGAGTCATTAATTACCCAATTTTGTCATTATTAATTACTTACTTTCCTATTTATTGTATGTATGTAATCTCTCTCTTCTCACCAAATAGGAAAGTGATCAATTGATAAGGAAAAAATTGGGTAATTACTGACCCTTAACCTATGCAAGGTTGCACACGTTAGAAAAACTATATATATAGTTTTAATTTGACGTATATTATATGTTAGAAAAAATTGTATATTAAAGCGTATTTTATACGTTGAATTGAAGTGAACTGATGCAGTATCAAATATTTTTAAAATTTTATGAAGTTTTATAGAGTTGATCTACTCAACAAGAACTTTTAATTTGACGGTTCGATTGATGAAATTTGATGTCTACAAAGAGATATTAAGCAGAATAACTGAGATAGGAGTTACTCGAGTAACTTGATCCCTCCCTATATATATCTTTATATATTAAAAATTAAAATTATTATAGAACAAAGTCAATTATTATTATAAAGTTGACAAAAGACTTGAAAATAAATTAGTAAGATCGTAAATTAATATTTATTTATTTACTATTAAAAATAATTTTATGTTTATTAATAACATTAATATTAAAATCAAGTAATTAATGTTAATACTAATTATCGATTATTATTTATAATCGATATTTTAAAAATAATTGGTTAAAGATTATACACATATTTTTTGGTCTCGATTATGGTGACACTTTTTGTCCGGTTGCCAAAATCACTTCTGTTATTCTATTTCTTGTCATGGCTGCCATTCATCATTGGCCACTTCATCAGCTACACATTAAAAATGTCTTTTTGCATGGAGAGTTGCAAGAAGTTTATATGGACCAACCCCCGGGTTTCACTATTCCCGGTGATTCTCGTCTTGTTTGTTGCCTTTGTCGTTCTCTCAATGGATTGAAACAGTCCCCTCGTGCTTGGTTTGGTCGGTTTAGCTCTGCCTTACTACAATTTGGCATGACCAGGTGTGAATCGGATCATTCTGTTTTCTCCATCCATTACCCTACCGGTCGGCACATCTTTGTAGTATATGTCGACGACATTGTCATTACAGGTGATGACACAGACAGTATCCAGCGGCTCAAAGCCCATCTCTTCAAACAATTTCACATAAAAGACTCGGGTCCTCTCAAATACTTCCTCTCAAATACTTCATAGGGATTGAAGTTGTCTATTCCTCTTCAGAAATTTCAATTAACCAATAGAAGTATGCTCTGGATATTCTTACTGAAACTGGTATGCTTGAGTGTTGCCTAGCCGATACTCCTATGGATCCTAATGTCAAACTTCTTCCGGGTCAGGGGAAGCTATTGAAAGACCCGAGAAGATACTGACGTCTTGTGGGCTGACTCAATTATCTAATGGTCACCAGGCCCGATATCACCTTTGCAGTGAGTATTGTAAGTCAGTTTCTGAATGCTCCTTGTGATAGCCATTGGAATGCAGTCCGTATTCTTCGATACATAGAAAATGCGCCAGGGAGAGGATTATTATATGAAGATAAAGGCAATGCCAAAATCACTTGTTACTCAGATGTTGATTGGGTAGGATTACACTAGTGCAGAAAGAGGAATTTACACAGGTTAAAATTGACATTTTACACCGGTTTTGGTACCGGTGTAGATGCTTCCGGTATTGTATGTTGGGGTTTTTACACCGGTTGTATATATAACGGGTGTAAAAGGTTATCCCAAATGTCATTTTTTAAAATTAAAAAAAAGACCTTTTACACCGGTTATACATAAAACCGGCATAAAAGATGACCTTTTACACCGGTTGTACATATAACTGACGTAAAAAGTGTAAAAATGACTTTTTACACCGGTTGTACATAAAATCGGCGTAAAAAGTCACTTTTTTATTATTATAAAAACTACCATTTACCGAGTCCAGGTATCTTATCTTAGTTAATATACATGTCCAACTTTGACATAACTTTCAAATAGAAGATATGACCAAAACCCAACAAGAGCCCGATTTCTAACAAATCTCTAAATGTGTAAAAAGAGAAAGAGGAAGAAAGATTTTGAAGGGAAAAAGTTTAGTAATACCTTTATATTATAAGACCTACCAAGCAGTGCACGTCAATGCCATCCGGTACCACTCCACTGTTTAATTGTTCCCTCACAAACTCCTCTTGACTATTTCCAGCATTAATTCTGAAGATTCCTTCAACCTGGATGTATATGTTTAAAAGTTTAACTTCAAGATTTAAGTCTATTGAAATTAAACAACAAATCATACAAAAAGTTTCTGGTGAAATCAGAAGCAAACAAAAGAAAAAAATTGAAAAAATTTATCACCCACTAACTCAAATTATTTGTTCAAGTAATGTATTAGTTCAAATACCTACAGGCCTCCTTGTGCATACAAATGTCTTTGCATTAACAGCAGTATTGTAGGTACACTATTTCCTCTAGCTTCAAAAGAAAGCTGCATAGATTTTATTGAAACCCCAAAAGCACTTGTGCTGCAGACAATTAATGAAAATATATCAACATTCAACAGGATAATAGTTCAGGATGCATTCACAAAACATGTAATACGAGTCAGGTAAAGAAGAAAGACAAATGCCAAAAAACAGATAGGTTGTGAACCATGAGTGTAAATGTATATTGTCTATCTATATCAACGGGGGCTATACTGACAAGTGCAAAAATAGCATCACTGGGTTTGTTATTAAGTGTCATCTCAATTGCAAGAAATAACCAATTATTTTATGATGATAAATCCAACACCATTGATGAAGTGCACTAAGATTTCAAAGAAAAAACTGACAACAGAACCAACAAGAAAATAAAAGGTATGTTTGGCATAATCATCAAAGACAGAAAAAATCGCCTAGGGTCCTAGATGAATGACCTTTACTTTCCTCTCATTTTTTGCATATTGTTTACTTGCTACAATGAACCAAAACCACTTCAAAAGACTAATTTGCAAATACATAAGTATCATTTTATGAAAAAGACCGAGTACTATCAAGAAGTAAAAATCTATTAGTCTATTAAATAATATCCATCTATGGGAACACTGAATACTATCATGAAAAAGACTACAAAGTGGAGGTACTCAGGTCCATGCATGAGTTAATGCTACTAAAGTCTTTAGGCTCTAAAAAATGACATCATACACTAGCATATCAAGTAGAAAAACCTGTGAACATAGAGCCAGAGGCGGCGCATAGTAGAGCCATGGAGTAGCCATGGCTACCCCAAAATTTTTCAAACTTTTTATTTTCGTCTTCCATGGCGTTCTCCATCGTGGACGAGAGGGAGAAACAGAACGGGGCTTCGAAACCTTAGAGAGGTTTGACCAGGGACACTTGAGTATGAAGAACAGCTTATGTGACGTTTTATCAATAACGTATGGACGTGTGTCTTCTTAATGCAGGAACGCATGTGATGTAGTGCACAAGAAGATTGACATACTCTTATCTTATAACTATGTTTATTGTACTGTTATTCTCGTTTGATGTGTACTCCCCTTTGATTCTTTTGTTATTCTATTTTTAACTCCTAAATTTATTTTGAATCTTTTAAAGCAAAACGATAATAAATATTAAAGGACAATAGAATAATGAGTAAAAAAACATATAAAAAAATCATTGTAAACTATAATTCTAAGTATTATTAATGTCTTCAATATTATACTTTTTAACAAAAAAGCATTTACAATTAGTATTTTATGATTAATTTAAGAATTTAATAATTATACAATGACATAATTTGATAATTTTATTATGTGTAACTTTGAATTTTAAATATATCACTTAGCTATTTTGGCCCCCTCAAACATAATTGTCTAGCTCCGCCACTGCATAGAGCTAATATTTTCTTCCACTCAGTTACTGATGCAGTCAATCTATTTTTTTTTTGAAAAAGCAAAATTTTTATTAATTATGGAATAACTTGGCTCAAGATGAGCCAAGAGCACCAAGATTACAAGCAAAAGTCATGTGACAAGGATGGCTAAATACAAATCCAAAGACACCTATCTGATAATGCCACAATTTATGATGGCAGCCAATAATACATCAGAAGCATCAATTTTACAAGGTCACATACACTCCAAATGTCTTCATACCCAAGGAATGAGCTCTGGGAGGTGTCCTCACGATAAAAACATAGAGCCCTTTGATGTAGGTGGCTTGTGCAAAGATATTGCTACACAAAAGCCAACCCCTTTAATTTGTCACAGCACACTGCCCTCCACTGTCAAAAAAATGACTCTCTGTTGTGCTTCTAGAGTTGCCTTCCCATTCCTATGCCACCCACCCTCAACGCCTCATTTGGTGCAATCAATATGTCGCATCCCAAGACAAGCTAAAGGATTGCTTATCCAGCGCTATTGGGTAAATGAATCCCTTTAGTCGACGCATCGAGCCATGACAGCTAGTTTCGCATCTTCATGATTTGGCGAATTTATCATTTATCTTGAAAATGGCCTTGTTTCTTGTTTCTCCAAATAGACCAGGATAACAAAGACAAACCAAATTAGCGAATTCTTTCTTTGATCCCCTTGCACCTGGTATAATACCTTGAAAAGTGCCATATGTTCTCTGCATTCCTTGTGCAATCTTGTTGAAATTCCCAACCATTTGACAATCTCGGCCCACACCTGAGAAAATTGGACACGTGAAGAATAAATGAGAAGGCTGATTCTGCTTTCTAGATTGCATGCACGTGAGCATAACCTCGAGTCCACCGCTAATGATTCCCCTCTTGATTAAATTGTCTTTGTGGGTATCCTATTTAGGAATACGCCAAGCAAACATCGTCACCTTGATACCGCTTATACCACACCTTTTTGAGATGCACATCATCTTCACGGTTGAAATTTCAATAGTTTGTGTCGATTTCACAGAGTACATCTCGGATGAATCCTTCCTCCAAACCCATTTATCTCTCAAAGATTCGGCTCCACCCCATCTACGACTTCTTAAATTTTGCACTAATTCCTCTTCCCATTGAAATAACTTTCTTCTCCATCTCCAACCCCACTCCCATCTTCCATCCGCCCAACGCCTTAGTTCTCGCACTTACCTTTGCCTCTCTTCTCACAGATAATATGAACAGCCTACTAAATTGATTTTTAATTCAACTCCCGCAGACACCATGGTTCATCCCAAAATTGTGTATCTGCTCCATTCCCCACTTCCTTCACCATGGACTCACGAGAACCAATTATTTCTAAACCCCCAAACCAGTCCTCTAGAGCTAATATATCTCCACCAAGTTGATCCTTCCTCCCCATTCCTATTTAGCGCCCTCTCTTCCTCCCGTATTTATGCACCAAAGATTCTATACCGCGATCTCTTGGTTGTCCACCTTCATTCTCCACAACCATTTTCCTAGTAATGCTAAGTTGAATGCCTTCAAATTCTTTCCACACCCCTTCCTCATCGACGGTGCCTTGAAGAAGGAGAAGTAAACCTAAAGCGTGACAAAGGCGGTTGAGGAGCACAACCCGACCACCCAGTGATAAATTCTTGCTTTTCCACGAGCATAGCACGCTCTCATCAAGCTTTCTACCAGGATCCCAAGTCTCTTTTCTCCTTGGGTTAGCGCCAATCGGAAGGCCAAGGTATTTTAAAGGAAGCTTACCCACTTTGCGATTGAGCGCGCAAGATAAGCCGCTATGTACCCACCATTGAGGAACATTTACCCACTAGATGGCTTTGTGAAAGTTCACTTTAACTCAGATGCTAATTCAAATAAGCAGTAAAGTTGCTTTTATTGCTCTCACATTTGACCAACTCTTCTCCCTACGATGAGAGTGTACAAGTCAAATTGGAGATGAGATATTTGTGACTTGCACTGAATTTATATCCCGAGAACAAAGTCAACTCCACCGCCTTATTCATGAGAACACTTAACCATACGCAACAATGAGAAAGAGGAATGGGATAATGGGTCCCCTATCTCAAACCCCTCCCTACTTCAAACTCAGTCGGACTTAGTTAACTACCGAGAGAGTGGCTGTCTTCAAACATTCACAATCCATTTCCGCCATTTGTCTGAAAACCCCATCCTTTGCATCATAAAATTTAAGAAACCCAGTCCCACTGATAAATCGCACGCACTTTTCAAAATCGACCTTGAACAAAAAAGAATGTCTTTTTTCTTTCTCTTCGCCTCTTCCACCATTTCATTTGCAATTAATACACCATCTAAGATCATCTTTCCTCGATGAAAGCAGATTGTGACTCTGAAGATGCAGATCTTGATCACCCTTCTCAATCTATTTGCCAACAATTTCATTAAAACTTTATACATAACCCCATATCGAGAGAAATGGGCCTATACTTCTCAATTTTTGTGGGATTATCCTTCTTGGGTATCAACACAATGAAGGAGCAATTTGAGCCCTTTACGACCTCCTCCAGTTTTGTGGAATTCGCTATGAAAGTCGTGAAGTCTTCTTTAATTTCCTCCCAAAAATTCCTTGAGAAATCCAAAATTGATTCCGTCTGGTCTAGGCTCTTGAACTCTCACAATCCCAAACAGCTCTTCTTATCTCCTCTCCTCGAGAAAATTCAGCTATGAGTTCCTCGTTTGCCTCCATGCTAATTTGCTTGAAAGAGAAGTGTTCAAGCAATTAGGTCTTCTCTGGCTTCCTTTGAATTGATTCTCAAAATGCTTGGCAATTTAGTGTTTCACCTCATCCACTTGCCTCCAATTTAACCGTTTACATCTATGCCGAGGATTTCATTGGTTTTCCATCTTTGTTTATGCAGGTGGAAAAATTTTTGAGTTCGATGCTCCTCCCTCGACCACCTAATCCTTGATTTTTGCCAGAGAGATCTTGATCAAGCTTTGACAACCTGTTTAATCGCACATAACAATTCCTTCTAGAGTCCATTTCCACAAGAGTTAAATCGATGTCTCCCCTTCAAGTCCCATTTTTTCAATTCCTCCTTAGATTCAACAATTCTTTGATCCAAATTCTTGCAGTTGCTTCTTGTACGATCCCTCAAGCCGTGCTTGATTAGTTTTAAACTTTCTTTTAGAGCATATCCTCCCCAACCATCCACCTTGAAGCTCTTCCATTGCTCCTCACAAACTCATGATAGCCTTCTATTTCGCTCCAACTCTTTAGCATACTGAATGGCTTAGGTCCCAATTAACATTCTTTTCCTTTAAAAAGAATGGGACAATGATCGATGTCTCACGGTCCGACCCATTGAGAGGTCGTAGGCGAAAGTTAGCCACGCGATCATTAATAAGGAATTGTCAAAGGGCGGCTCATAATGACCCATCCGATCTATACCAAGTGAACTTTCTCCCATTCAATGGTAAGTCGATCAATTCTGCTTCTGAGATGACGTCTTCAAACCAAAGCATCTCGTCGCGTCTATAGTCTGAACGGGCGCCCTTCCTTTCAGTTTCTGATCTAATTGCATTAAAATCGCCTGCCAAGAACCAACCCACCCCCCTTCTGGCCTCCAACAGGACAACTAGCTCCTTCCATAGCTCCTTCTTTTTTTGGAGTTCACAAGATGAGTACACATTTGCCACCATCACTGGAATTTTATTTGATCCCCACCATCCCTCAATACAAACGAACTGGCTCCCCTGGATAATGTTCCTGCGACTTCTAGACTCGCTTATTCCAAATTGTTAGGATCCCACCAGATTTCCCTACAAAGAGTTTAAATGCAAAACCCACATCGAATTTCCCACAAAATCGCATAAGGCTTGCTCACAACCTCCAATTTGGATTCTTGGATGCAAATCGCTGTGACTGGTGAGACAAGTTTTTCACATCCACTTTTCTTAGCTCTACCCCTAAACCCCTAATATTATAGGAAATAATCTTCATAGGAATCTGTCACCCCTTTAGACTCTGTGACTTACACTGCAGACTACTTGTTTTGCCTTCACCCTCCACATTGTCTTCCTGCCTTGACCTGGCTCACCTTTCGATGAGACGGCTGGTGGGTTTCCTCCCATCTTCACCTTTAGACTCCATACCTACCTCTCTCACCGTAGTCCCAGTACATCATTTGCCACCTCTTGTGCTTCACCATGAAGTATTATCCCATATTCCCCACTATGTTGACTATGAGATGTTGATTTCCCGGATAAGACACAAAACCCGATTCACCATGTGTTGGGTGTCCAATTGTTGTGTCTTGATGGTACTTACTCCTGTGTCCCACGTTAGTACGGGCTGATTTGACACATGTCTTCAATTTCTCGTGATCTTTGTCTTGATCCTTTAGCTCTTCGATTTCTTTTACTTCACCATCTCGATTTTCCGAATCTTGCACTTGAATACATATGGGTCTAATCTGTACTCTCCTGATCCATAATCAGCTCTATCTTTCTCATTTAGCGTTTGGGTTTCGGGGTCGTGCAATCATTTAACTCCTGGGCCCTCGCGGAACGTTCAGTTGATGACCCAATGAAGTTTCCATGTTTTGGGCGAGTGGAGATTGCTCTAGTGTTGGATTGAAGAGTGGGCCACCATCTTGTGCACCCTCTATCTCTTGTGTCTTCTTGCGGGCCAAGGCCCAAAGTATCAATGGAAGCACCTCCTCGGATGGGATTGTCCACACTTTCCACACATCTCAGCTGCTGACCTACGAGCGAGACCCCTACCTCCCACGTGTGTGTTTGCGTTCGATTTTCACGCAAAGTAGACTCTTGGATTTCCCCACGCCGCCCGAAACCTCTTTCTTCATCATTTCCTTCCCCACTTGCTTCAACGGCCATAATCTGCGCAGTCTCGAGCCTCCCATCAGCCGACTCAACCTGTTCTACATTGATTGCCTCGAAAATCTGGAAGTCATCTTCCTCAACCCCTTCAGCAACAGAGAACACCATTGATGGGGGTGAAAAAGATTCATCTGAGTCGTATTCGTCAACTACTCGAGAACTGTGTAGCACCTCTTATGCAACGCCTGGCTTGGTCCTCCGGATGTATGGGAATGAAAAAGTTTCTTGACGATCCTTATAGTAAACATCAACCCATTAACTCTAATCTTGATGAACCTTGTGATTGTTTCCCATGATGAAGTTCTTACTAGAACCCTTGCATAATCCAGCCTCTGTTTCATCTCAGTGGGTACATCGACATGAACAAAATTACCAAAACTGAGCACAATTTTTTCAAAGAAATCTGTCCCCCACACGTGTAATGGAACACCCTGTATTCGCACCCACGCATGCCTCTCCCTAGCAACTTCCTCCGGAGACCACTTTACCAGGTTACAGAACCATAGTTTGAAAAAATCGTCCGCATCTTTCACTAGTTCTTCGAAGTCCTCTTCCTCCGCTACTTGTATCAATACCCTGTCGCCTCCCATTGGAATAATTTTGATTGACATGATCCCTGTGTCCAGAATCTTCCCTTGTAATGTCATCACTTCTTCAGGGCAATTAACTTGTCCAACGTAGCAGCGCCTCAGCCAACCCATTTCATCCTCTGGTACATTAAAATCCAACCCTTTCCACACCCTCTCTTGCTGCTTATGTCTCCCCTGTATTCCTTTCGGTTGCCACATCTTATTTGAAGCGCCCTTCGCCGCATCTGCATAGCTCGTACCACACTTTCTGAGGCTTTTCACATGATTACTATGCTGGCTTTTCATATATCTCCCATTTCTATTGATCGGTGGTCTCTCCTCCCGCCTTCTAAGCGTCATCTTGCTTTGCCTTCCCGTAGTTCCAGCTTCGCGCGTCTTCGAACTCCACTGCCTGGGAAATCTGGAAATATTAACCATTAATTTGTAGGACCCGACCCAGCACTCTTGTAGCCGTTTTTCCAATGCATGTGGGTCGCGTGCATTCACGAATCTGACAAAACCAAAACTTTTCCGCTCTCGGTTCTGTTTTGGTGGTATATACAGGTCGACCACCATCCCCCAGTTTGAAAAGATTCTGGTTAATTCCTTGTCTCCTATTGACGCTGGGAAGTTTGTAAAGTAAAACGTCACTGTTCCATCGCTCTCCCCACGGTTTTTAGTCTTGTACTGTCCCGGTTCCTTCGTCTTCCTCCTCCTTGGACCCACGTAGGACCATTCTTCCTCACCTCTCACTCTAATGAGTGCGAACTTAAGATGTGAAGCAACACATATAGCAGTTGATCTCTTTTTTCTTAATGAAGGCTTATTTTTCATTGGGGTAGCAATATTATCTCTATCTGAAAATAGTAGGAGTTGTGGATTGACTGATGTAGAAATGAACTTCCTCATATCCTTTAATGAAGAATAGTAGGTAAACATGAAAGAGATGAGAAAACACAAAAAAGAAATTATACTTGTTCAGACATAAGCGACTAGAGCAAAAGGCCAACCTACAAACTTTACACCAAGTTAAATAGATAACATATACCAATATAAAATTCAGTAGTCAGAGCCAACGTACTATGGTCAACTTACAACCTTTACAACAAGGAAAACAATTATAATAATAAAACCAATGACTACAATTGACTGAGTACTAAACCAATGGCAGATGCTATCAAGCATAATCTAAATTTTGGTTCTTGGGATGAACCATTAAATAAGATTCAGAAAGATTAAGTATTATTTAAGTAAACTGTAGCAGCTCTATATTCCATGGCATACCTATTTCCTCAAATTCATGAGCATCAATTTCTGATTGTACATGTGCAAAGACTTTTTGGATTTTCTATTATCTCCATTTCTACTGCAGAGGCTTCCTTATCAGGCTTATCAGACCCCTCTTGATCCTGAACAAAAACAACAACTTTAGAAGAGAAAAAATAAACAATGGCATACTATAAAAAAACTCAAAAGCAAAAAAAAAAAAGCCATACTTAATATTCAGCAGCATTATAGGTTGCCTTAGCCTTCTCATGTTATGCCTTGAGCTCAACAACTCTATTCAAACAAGGGTTTTTCTCCAGAAGCATCGAGCCATACTATGACACTTGATCAAGTTATTGAGTAGCTAAAGTAACACTAGCACCAAAACAAAATACTCTTACAAACTTATCTCATCAATCATAGACTTTTCCAACCTATTGTTTTCAGAACAAATAACGTGATCAGTGAATCCTGACATTAGTTCATTTATAATGCCAAAATATCTCAATTTAACAAGTTATCTTTTACCCTTTTAACACCCTTCAAATCATGGATACGCAGTTCTGAAGCATCGTAACAATTTATGGGCAGTATGTATAGAAAATTGCAATAAAACTTCATTGCCTTCATCCAGGTATTCATAAACTCTTCACTGTCTCCATCCAAGTATTCATAAATTCCAATTATTGTTAATTGTGAAAGTCTCTTCAAATATGTGCTTGAGGCAATGATTACATAACCTTAAGAAATTTCACTGATGTATTCAAAATCAAATATGACACGATAAATAATGGGAGCAGCAGAAATGTTTCTCATCTGCCACAAGCAAGCGACCCTAACCCAAATCGCCACAGCCATCCCGCTAGCAGCAATATCCTCCCGTCCTATGCATAACTACCGTCACGGAATCCTACCCTAACGACATGTGCAAGCGCCGTCGTGGAGACAAGGAGGGGAAAATTTGTGGAGGAAAATTGCCGGTCACAATTCACAAACCCTACCTGTGGCTAAACAGAAGGGGGAAAAATTGATTCCTACTTTTCTGATTTCTGATGGGGAAAAACTCAAAACATAAGACTAGGAGGAGAAAAATCGTGGAGGGATGGGGGTGGTTTACCTTTTATGGTCGCGATAGGAAGCGGGGTCGGCAGAGCGACGGAGTGAGAGCGAGGGAGTGAGAGTTCAGGGAGTGAGAGAGAAGGTTCGATCGAGTGAGAGTGAGGTTTTCACCTAGTGAAAAAAACAAAACACTATGCAGAAAGGTTTTTAACGCCATTTATTTGAACAACCGGTGTTAAAAGTGACACGATATTTACAAAAATGTCACCACGTTTACATTTTACACCGGTTTTATAGATAACCGGTGTAAAATGTGACGCGTAAATTGCAAAATTGCCACTGCGTTCACATTTTACACTTGTTATATATGAAACCGATGTAAAATAGTAAATTGTTTTACGTTTCATGTACTAGTGTTACCATCAGATAGAAGATCCACTACTGGATGTTGTGTTCTCATTGGAGGAAATATGATCTCCTGGAGGAGCAAGAAGCAAAACACAGTTGTCATATCCAGTGCGGAAGCTGAATATCGTGCTATGGCAGCAGCTGCAAAGGAGCTTGCATGGCTTAGGAATCTACTCCAACTGCTGAAATTAGGAGACCTCAAGGATACAAAGCTTAACCGTGACAATCAAGTTGCACTTCACATTGCATCAAATCTGGTCTTCTATGAACGAACCAAGCACATAGAGATAGACTGTCACTTTGTAAGAAAAAAAGTGTTTTCAGAAGAAATCACCACCGACTTTGTCAAGTCTGAGGACCAATTGGCTAATATTTACTAAGTCCCTCAAAGGCTCTCGGGTTGATCATATTTGTAACAAGTTTGGTTCATATAACATATATGATATAGTTTGAGAGGGAGTGTTAGAAAGCATATTTACAATGTGCTTATTATGATATTAATAGGTGCTAGTAATTAGGGATGTAATTACACAAATCAAGGATTTGATTTGATCCTTTATTATTATTACATGATTAATGTATCCTGGGATTATAAATAAGACCAATGTGTGATCATAGGACACACAACTGTTGGCTTTATTGGTCAGCGTCACCTTTAGGATTCGATGAGCTTAACATCCCAACCCATGGCGCCTATAATGGGCGCAGCCCCTTAAGCTTGATACAGTTCTGAGTATCCTTAAAGAAATAAAGTTGCACCCTTGCTAACAGCTATAGCTTTTGGCTTAGTGGTAAACTCTTAATCCAACAACAACATTCCAATACAATTTCTTTACTGATTTGAAAAGTTAAGTAATCACTATCCCTATTTTTAGGGAGGCAAAGAATGAAGTTTGGTATGGTGTTGATAAGAATTAAATCTTATCAATAAAATAACAATCTTAGCATCCGGTTTCAATCAACTATTTAAAATTTTAGCCTTTCTTCAAGTACCTACGATAGCTAAAATTTGGCGGCCATTTGTTATGTGATAATTTTCAATTTTAGAATTGACAAGCAAACAAGGAGTCGAACTAAAACTTGTTAAATGATGAAAAGGAAGTTGACGAGGAAAGGTTACCGGTGAGATGGTTTGCTGAAAAATGGCTAAATTATTTTGGCGAAGTTGACATTGACAGAAAAGCGTACTGACAAGAATTTATCAAGACAAGCATTGTCGAACAAGTTAAGAGGATTTGTCAAAACATTAAAGATTTGTCAAAAATGGCTAAGTGTTGGAATACAGTAGAGTGCTATTATAAGACTTGGCCGTAAATGTAACATGTATATGATAAGACAAGCTTTGTCAAGTGTTCAGAAGTATTAAGATTTTGACATTGGAGATGGAATGCTGTCACGAATATTGAAGACTAAAGACCAATGCTTTTTTGTCAATATAGGCAGTTATGTCTAAAATTTACGTAGCAGACTTGGTTTCGCTCTTATATGTAATAAAGGTTACATACTTGGTTTCGCTCTTATACATTCGCTCAAACAGATCAATGGGTTGAACATCAAGTACTCTTTCCAGCTTTTTTCATTAATGCAACTTATCTTCCAAGTCCTTTACATTTTCGCATTTGTTCTTTCAATTCCTTTACATTCCTTGCACACTTTATGATTCCTGCTGCTGCACTTTACGTTCATTCTTTTTACATTCATGCTCCTTTTACTTTTATGCACTTTACGTTTTTGCAATTGTTCTTTAAAATTCATTACATTCATGAAAATTTTATACTTATGGCAAAACTTTATTTTCTTGTCTATCTAAAATTTTGCATTCTTTAACGTCATGCATTTATCCTTTTCTTGCAATTTACATGCTTTCATTACACTTATTTGTTATTTACATGATTTTCTTTTAAACTGCTTGCATTGTTCTTCGTTGTTTTCGTTTCTTTTTTCTTTCTTGATCTTTACCATTTTCTTCACTTCCATTATTTTTGTTTCTCTCAACCATCATCTGACAAAAATTATTGACAACCTTTATTAAGTTGGTTCTTTGTGAAATCCCTTAACATTTCAATTGACAAAAATCCTTAGTGGCATTCGATCAAGTTGATTTCCTATAAAAACACATATCCACTTTAGCGAGATTACTACATAACTCGTCAAACTTGCATTCGACTGATTATTTTGTTTGTTTGTTGACAGATTTAGTAGAAAACTTGTCAAACCAAATTTCACCATAAACACACTTAATTGAGAAGATAATCATGTTGATTGAATTGTACGCATAAGGTTTCATAACCTAAATATCTTTATGAGCACCCAAAACATTGTCTCACAATAAGAAGCATTGAACCAGCCTTATTATAGTTTTGCTGCTGTATAATAATTTAGTAATTAAAAAAAAAAAAAAGGTAAAACGATCCACATGAATCATATCATGTTTAATTAGAGCTGCTCAGAACTGGAGTTAATTAATTGTGATTGTAGGTGACACTGCACTAACATTCTGCATCCCATTATCAACAGGCACTTTAACTCCCCATCTTCCTTCAGACTCTGTGGGCTCTATAACCTTAATAGATCCATCTGACAGTCCAATTGCAAATTGATTGGGCTCATGTGGATGTGCTGTAACAACAACAGGGTATACATTTTGGCTGCACAAAATAAACAAAGTTTCAATGATTATTGCTGGAGAAAATGGTCAACAATCATATCATGTAAGAAAATGTCAGTTATGTTTGGCTGAATATAAACAAACTTTAATTTCCCCAACTAGCCAAGTCTCATCAAATGAAACATGAATTGAACTTCTATAGCATAATATTTCAACCCAAAACTCTAAGCATGTGACAAAAAATGCAAGACTTCTAGTAGCAACAAATTAACAAATAGTTATCTCAGTAAAAGAAACCAAATAAGTTTAAACAAATAAAGAAATTGTTTGAAAACCTGTTTGGTGAGGTCTGATGTAGGTATGCGGATGAAGCTATACGACATCTTAGTTTGAGGGTTTCAGCATCAAATACTCCAATATTTCCATCAGTAAAAGCAGCATAAACTAGTTGGCTGTTGCAGGAATATGTTGCAGAGGATATGGGAGCAGACAACCCATATTGTGGTAGCCACTATAATCCAAACATAATGATGTTACTGATTCATTCACCAGGAACTCAAACTATAGTTGCATTTAAATAATCTTTGATAACAAAAAACTCTTATGATATAGCCTTTTTTAACACTTTTCTTTATAAACTACTATTTCTAACTTATGACAAAAGTAGAAAAACTTTTTTGGGGTTGTCTACTTTTTTCAAAAAATAAAAAAAATAAAAAAATATAACTCCAGCGTTTTTATATCTAATGATGTTTAAGGTTAGTATACATAGATTAAGAAATGATCAACTAATATATATTATGACCAAAATATCCTTATTTAATCCCCCTATTATTTATCATAAATTGTATTACATGTTTTCGTGTCTTTATCTCTATTAAGGGTATAGTTGAAAAAAAGTATTAATTGGATCTTAGATTTCTAAAACATCAATAGATTTGAAACGAAAATAAAAAATTAAAACATCAATAGTTGTAACGGAGAAAGTGACTATCATAAAATTCTTATAACATGTTTTTTTTTTTAAACAAAAATTCAAAGAGTGGCAATAGCTTCTTACCTGCCGAAGCAATTCCATTTTTGAAGCATCATATATTGCTAGCTGAGTCTCATGGCATACCAGCAAGGTTACTTGATCAGTGTGGAATTGCACTCGAGTATCACCAACAGGAGCTTTTCCAGTTGGCATTTGGATTGATAGTGATTTCTTCTTTTCCCATCTGTCAATGCTCCAAAAGAAAAGCTACAAAATACCCAAAAAAACCATAAACGGTTTTCCTCTTTTGTGATGAAATTATAGGAAAAATATGGAAAAGGTTAGAAAGAGAATATAATTAAGTAATAAGACTAAACAATTTCGATGTTGGGATGGGACTAGTATAAATCTCAAGGTTTTTCAATTTGTAGTATCGGATGAACAGGCAAAAATTAACGTGGACAGAAAAGGAAAAAAATCTGATGATGATGATGATAGATAAGGAGAAGAAAATACCAAGAATGAGACCTAAACAGATAAGAAATACAGAGGAGTTACAAATTTGGGATTACATACAAAGAGAATGACTCATAGGTTAAGGTAGTTGCTAGTACTACTGTTATCATACCATGTTAAAATTACAAGGAAAAATGGAAAGGAGAAAAGAGAGAATGTAATTAAGAAAATGGGATTCAGAATTACTTTGATGCAAAACCCTGACCAAATACCTTTTTGGTTTACTAAGCCAATAACTGCTAATACAATATAACTAACATTCTTACTGAAAATAAATGACGTCATTGGAAATAAATCTGAATTAAATAAAGGGTACTTTCGCGATGATTTCATTAAATATGGTGAAATTAATTAAGATTTTTTTATACTCTCTCCGGTCCAAATTATAAGAAACAACACTTTTTTTTGGTTTATTGAATAATTCATGTATTTGGTCATGAGTTATTCAATGAACCAAAAAAGTATTATTTCTTATAATTTGGACCGAAGGGAGTATTTTGGACCACTAATATTTGCTTACATTTGATACCAGAGTAGCAAGACAATATAATTAATATATATTATTAAAGAACTCATGGTTAAACATACCTGAGTATCAGCACCCGATGAAACCAAGATATTCAGTTGAGTTGAAAAAGCTAAACCAGTAATGCGTTTCTGGTGACCTTTCAATTTAGATTTGACCTAAATTAAGGCAGAGATGTCAGACAATTATATGATTCTTGAAACAATATTCCAAATTTAAACTTTGGATATACTTAAAGTAATTACCTCATCTACCCTAACATTGTAAATATGAATTGTCGAATCTTCCATTCCAATTGCAACAATGTTATTGTCTTGAGGGTGAAATGCTAGGAAGGTTGAAGCAGGGGGAGGTGACGTACAAGTTACCACTACCTGAAATTCGGCAATAATTTTTCACAACTCACAAATACTAAGATACATCTGGCAAACAATATATTATCATAAAAAACTGTCGGATCACCTTAAATGTCATCAAGTTGAACAGTGAAATTTTTCCTCCACAAGCAGCCATAACGTAGGAATCATTCTTTGAGAGTGCTATGCAGGGAACAACTGTTTTATGATTGTCTTGGACATCATTAGTCATGAGAAGACCACTATTCGGTCGCCAATGTTGCGGAACAACACTTGCCGAGGCCTTTTAAACCAGCAAAAGTAGACTCAGTAATGTTTCGGACATAACAAAATACATGCATGCATATGTAATGTAACAGAGACATCGATATCAGAATATGCACGTAGGCATGTCATATTTATAAAGCAACAGGTAAGTATCACGTATGGGTCTCTTAGCATACGATCACCTTTCCACTAGGATTCAGTTCATTACGGCTCCATTTCCACAGCTTCTGAGTTCCTTTTGAACCAAGAGCCAGAAGACCAATCCCAGAATTTGTGTAAAGAAGACAGGCAACCTTGGTAAAAGAAACATATTTTATGATCATGAAATTAATTATGACATAGAACAGAAATATCTATATTAATTAAGCACCCTGTGCATAAAAAGGGTTGGGTTGCGGGGAATACCTTGTTAGCGGGAGTCATACTCTCTGGCAGAGTAAGTGCTCGACACTGAACTGGATCAACTATTTCTGTCAATTCCCAAGCTTTAGATACATCATCCAAACTTCTTTTCTTCTCTATGCTTCTAGCTATAGAATCAACTCCATTCTGGAATAAATAAATAAATTAATCAGCTAAACACATAATTGTCCAGTAAACCAAAAGGTGCCTAGGAAAAACAACTGTGGTAAAACCCACGAACATCTTAATTTATTTGGTTAAAAAAATGCATAATGTGTATGTTAGATAATTAAAAACCTTTTTCGGAACAGGTGGATTAGATGCTTCACAAGACCGAGCTTTGATGGCCCTTAAGTATTTGATACCGTCGACATTAGCAAGGATTTTCAAACCGCCATCTTCTGTAGTAACAGCAAGCAGATTTCCTTCCTTATTGAACCTCAAGCGAGGGAGACTCTGATGCAAGGCATCAACAACCATGTCAAATAGTGTTCACAAAAATGCATCGAAATATGGAAAGTGTACGTACAAGGACTACTACTCACAGGAAGACCACCCGCGGCATATGTAGTCGTCAGAACATTGATATTATCCATATCCCAAAACTTAATCTGGTTATCTTCACCAACAGCCAAAAAGCGACTCTTTGCTGTGTCAAATTGCACAATGCCAACAGATTTCTTTCTAAACCCAGAATATGTTCTTTTTATTGCTCCTTCACTTTCATTCCACTCAACTAGGAAAGGATCTCCATCTTTACTTGTCCCACAAGAAAACAACCTAAAATAGGAAAGAACAGTTATAAGTCACATTAAAACTTACCGAGAGAAAAAAACCCAAAGAATTAATTTCCTTTAAAGAAAAAAAAGTATAAGATTTACTGAATATATTTCCACCATTAATTATTCCTCATTTTCTTACCTACTTCCATCAGCACTATAGAGCATTGTGGTGCACCACTGTCCGGGAGCAGCATCATAGTCCACCCTGGGTCCAGTGCTACCATACAACCAGGCCTTAATTTTCCCATCAAGAGCAGTTGAAAATATAAACTGCACGAATGTGACGTCATAACTATTAATTTTCATGATATGCTGCATCAGTATGATCAAAAATCTACTCTAACCCTTAATTTTCATGATTCTTTGTTTTTTTTTTTTTTTTTTTGACTAAATAGCACTTTTAGTCCCTTAATATTATTTTAGTTTTCGTTTTAGTCCCTTAACTATTATATTTTTTATTTTGATCCCTTAAGTTACAAAAATACGACACTTTCGTCCCCTAAGTATTTTTTTTTCATTTACGTCCCTTAAGTTACGAAAATACGCCACGTTCGTCCCTAAGTTATGAAAGTTATGTCAAATTTGTCCCTTCCGTCTATAATCTTTTTAAACAATAAAGTCAAAATCATGCTCCTATCAGAGTTCTTATTAATAAAGTAACATGATAAAAGGTAATAGAGCCTAAAAAAAAGAGTTTCAATGACTTATACACAGAAAATAAAGGGATTACAGACAGAAGGAACAAAAGCGGCGTATTTTTATAATTTAAGGGACTAAAATAAAAAATATAATAGTTAAAAGACCAATAATAATAAAAAGCGCATCATGTGAAGAGGGGGTGATAAATATAACCTGGATATTTGCCTTCTGGTGGGGACAAACAGAATAAACAGGTGCTTCATGACCTTCAAAGTTATAGAGCTTCTGACCAGTCAAATCCCATACCTGTAACACTCTCCAAAAATTAATAATAATTAATTAAAGATACATTCATCTTGGTACAAGCTATTACAGACTGAAAATGTCACCTTTATTGATTTATCATCTCCACAAGTTACAATGCATAGCTGCTTGTCAGGGTATGAAAATGCCAAGTCATTAACGCCACCAACATGAGCATCAATCTGTAATGAATCAAAGACCTTAGTCAGAAACTACAAAAACATAGTATTAGATTCATATCAAAATTTGAACTGAACATGCCTCCAAATGCTGCTGCAGGTCATTTGGTGCTTGATAGGCATACAAATGAATTAAATGTTTTGTAAAAGCAACCCCTGAAAATAAAAGAAATATATTACAAACTTGTACTAATTAACGCAACAAAATAGGAAAAAGTTTTACAACATTTACCAATAAAATCCCCATTCGGGCTCCATGTTACCCGGTTGATGGATATAGACGAGTCTTTCGCAGTTGCAGCCTGTACAGAAGTCCTAGTTACTAAATTCCAGCATAACATAAAAGGAAATTCTGGTACTTGCAATATATAAAAACAAATTTACTTTGTAATAAGCAAACCATGTCTTCCTGTGACCTAAACAATTTCCCACTTCCCAAAGTCCATTAAGATAAGGGTAGAATTTGTACTAGAGGAGAAGGACTAAGTAACTAACTAAAATTCATAGTTGAGCAAATTTTATGCAGCCACTTAACACTAATATCTTATCTCCTTTTAAGTCATAATTTGTCCATATTAAACATTTCCCTAACTGAATCTGCTTTCCTGTTTCAAATTCTTAATACTATAAAGCTACTTAGATACTTCATAGATGTATTGTGATAGTTTTTATTCCACTAAATAATAATAACATATCATCTCATTACATGATAAAGAAAGTCCACATATTACGTCCATTTTCATATTCTTTTAATTAATTGTTTAGTGCATACTGCATAATACATCAAAAAATGCTTTAACTGAGCAATATTCATCATTTAATACTTGATATAGAATCTATATAATTCTCTTCTGATACTACTAAATTATCGTATTTAATCCTTCCAGGGGAATTAAGTTGCCTTTTTTGGATTTAGTTTTCTCCTAAAAAGGAAAAAAACTGCATCACCATTTTCCTCTATGCTAATTGCCTTAAGGTCTTTACAAACGAAAGGACACTACAGACAACCTAATTAATTTTTGTAAAGACTATTCTTTGAACAGATATCCCGATCCATCCACAATTATGCAATTGAATAATGCAGTATAAACCTGAAATATGTCAGAACAAGCAGAAACATTCCATATTTTGAAAGACTTTGATATCAGCCTCTCTCTCAGCCCTGCTTCCCAAAGTGAAATTTCTCCATTTGCACAGCCAACTGTTTTAGAAACGAATTTCCTAAGTCAGTATAAGACAATTTCTTTGTAATACAAGACATGCAGTCTATTCCAACCTACCAGCAAGTAAAGAATGAATGGAAGGGTTAAAATCCATGCTTGTCACTGTTGATCCCTGTTGTAAGGTACAAATAACAGTTCTAGGAATATCATCAAGCGACCAAGAGGCTTGTTGAGGTGGAGCAGGATATGTGACCTGCAAATATTGTAAAGAGTTTCCAATATAGCGATGGCAACTCAGCTGCACGAAAAAGACAACATACCAAACTACTGTGTATGTACCTCATCATCAGGTTGTGCAGGCTTCAACCGTTTCGTTAGTTGAATACGTTGATCTTGATCGTTATTTTGATAATCCAACAATTCAAGAGTATTTGGTGTTCTTGAATGCTTCAAAGTAGAGACTGCAAGAAATTGAATAATGTGTGAATTTGACAATAGAGGAGACATATAAACAAACATCCGAAGAATTAATTGTCCAAACTTATGAGAGAATTGACAATGGAAAGATTATAATAGTTCTTCAGCTATTTCAGTTTTTACTTTTTATACATGACGATGAATAATTAGCTCTTAATGGGGGAGAATTTTATTAGAATATGTAAATAATCTTTTATTTTTAGAATTTGTATTGGAGATACTCTCTTAATTTTTTTTGATAGAATTGTTTGCGTGATCGTTTCATTGATTTTTCAAATAATATATACAAAATTCTAGATAATCTCTTGGTTATAATTTTGCTAAGTAAATCAAGAGAGTATCTCCTATACAAATCAAGAGAGTATCTCCTATACAAATTCTAAAAATGAAAGATTATTTATATATTCTAATAAATTTATCTACGTACAGAACAAATAAATTATCCCTCACCACGTGACAAAAGGAAAATAAAGACAATCTATTAAGAAATTGGTATATGAGAGTGAGTATGCACTCGAGCTGAACGAACATATGTGTGGGGGATACATGAATAAATTTCTCATGCAATAAAACCTTCCATTCTATCCAATATATTCCAATCCAAAAATAAAAAATTGCTCTTGTTATTATTGTTTCATTTCATGTGTTTGTTTTCATAAAATTGGCAATAGTATATTGGAATGAAGAGCATCCTTGACGTGATGGTTGGAGTTGCTTCTATAACACTACAAGGTCATGGGTTCAATTCATGGAATCAACATTTACTACTGCTCAAAGTTGTTCTTATCATGGTTTTGTCTCCCTTGATAGAGAACTAGATTATGAAACAACAAATTGAGCAAGATATACCTTGATTTGGAGAACAAACCAACGAGGTAGCTGCAACTATTACAGGTGAGTGAGCAGATGCGGAAGGATTTCCATTCACCATCCATCCCGCTAAAGAATTAACATTAGCAGCTACATGGGCCGGTGTAAGTGGCTGCACAAAATTAAGTAATAAGAGAAATGAAACATGAAACATCCCAATGTATTAAGACTAGACAATAACAATGTTAACAATGAACATGAAAATAACTAGACAAACTATATAAGGTCATACTCCAGCATGTGCTCCTACTGGAGCATGAGATATCGAAGGCTTTGAAACAGCTGCAATAGGAAGGGTAACAGCAGGAGTAGGTGTGTGAGATCCATTTGAAGGCGAACAAGTATGGTCCGTAAATAAAGTTTTGACGTCCGGATGTGGCTTTGGGTTCTTGCACAGTTGATGCTGCCAATTCAAGCTGGATAGAAAACATTGACAAGACTTAACCGAGAAAGATATTATTAATGAAGCTACAAACGGTAAGAGATGTCATTACCAAATGAAAAATGTTACTTATGGCTTTGGGACTTTATCGGTTTGGGAGATAGTTAATAAGGGGTGTTTCTGTTATCTTCTTATAACAGAAATCTAATCTAGTTAGTTAGTTAGTGATGTGTGTGTAGCCTATATAAGGCTTGTAATCGATTCAGTCATTAATAGAATAACAGATGCTAATGCATTCCCAAAATACTCTCTTCCAAGGTTCTAAAAAACGGTCGCGGTCGCGGTCGCGGTCGCGTTAAGGATTTCGCGATTTCGGCTGTTGCGGATGCTGCGTTACGAATCGCGGTCGTCGCAGTGTGAATTAATCACAATATTGCACAAATTATTTTAAAATTATTTTTATTATCATATAATATATAATAAGTTAAACTAATGTTTTTTTCATTATTATAAGATATCTAAAATAGAATAAAATAAAAAAGTAAAATTAAAATGTGACTAATTTAGTAGCTACTAATATATTTAACAAAATTTATATATGTTTAACAGATTCAACATAAATAAACTAATAATTACTAATATCCTTAAACAAACTTCATGATAAATTAGTTATCTCAAGTTCTCATCACAAAAAACTACTAATACATGCGGAAAAAAAGTGTAGTAAAAATTTATTACATCACTAGTCACCACATGGTAGAATGACGTGGCATTAAATTGATAAATTATTTTATTTTTAAAATTGATAAATAGTATGTGACATTAAAATACTATATTTTTTGTTCAAGTCTTGTAGCTACTTGCCATTTGGACGGAAAAGACTAATGTGCTCCAACTTGATAAATTAAAAGACCAATTTGACACTTTTAAAACTAAAAGGACCAAATTGAACCTTATAAATAAGTTAAAGGACCAAAAAGGTAATTTAACCTATATTTAAATTGCTTCTTCAAACTCACAGTGGTGGTTTTCATGAGTTATTACTTCTTTGCTTCTTCAAGTTGCTTTCGCAATCCAACATTCGAGTTTGCTTTCGTAATCCATACGTGCACCCCCTGTTTTTCTCTCTTGCGCCTCCTTGAGTCCATTACATTCTTTGACCCAGTCTGGCCCAACACGTCCAGCCCAAACCCTAAAACCTGATGAACCCTCTTACTCCCCCTCGCTTCATTCACACGGTCGCTTCCTCCTCTATCTTCTCTTCCCCTTCTTTCTCGGCCTTGCTTCTCTCTTTCCCTTTTTTCTTCTCTGTCCTTCATCCCTCCACCATCAAACCCTAACCTAGGAGGCAGTCGCGGCGCCCTATCCCCTCTCCTTCCATCACCTCCTTTCTCACAGATCGAGCTCCATCACGGCCAGTAAACGCACGAAAGGCACTGGATCTGTCACCTTCCACGTCGTGGCTCTCTGATTATCACCTTCTCCCAGAACGGCGTGCACGAACCTCTCCGCAACGGCCGCGTCCTGTCGCGCAAGCCCCCTACAACCGCCGCGTCATGTGATTCTTTCTCTGTACCGGTTTTTTCTTTTTGAACGGCGTTTCGTCGCGGCCGCAACGCCGTTTCGTCGCGGCGGTTTCGTGTGATTTTTATTCTCACCGTGATTTCGGTCAAAAACGGTTTCGGCCAGTGCCGATACCGTTTTGTCACGCCCGTTTTTTGTGTCACGGAACGATTTTTAAAACCTTGCTCTCTTCTAAATTCTCTCTATTCTATCTTTCATTTTCATATTCTTGTTTCACTGCAAATCAAGTTGCAGGGTTTGTTTCATAACAAATTGGTATCAGTAGCAAAGGTTCGTAATTCTGGGAAAGATTTATCGAAGACAAGAATGGGTTCTGCAAAATTCGAAGGGGAAAAATTCACGGGGAAGAATGATTTCAGTCTATGGAGGTTGAAGATGAGGGCTTTCTTGGTTCAACAAAGAATTAAGGAAGCTCTGGCTGGTGAATCGAAGCTGCCTACTACAATGCATGCGAAGGAGAAAAAGGAGATGCTGGACAAGGCTCATAGCGCATTGATTCTTTCTCTTGGGGACAAGGTACTCAGGGATGTGTTGAAGGAAAAGTTTGCGGTAGCAATGTAGCTCAAATTGGAAAGCCTATACATGACTAAATCTTTGGCCAATAGGTTGTATTTGAAGCAGAAGTTATTCACCATGAAGATGCAGTCAGGGAAGTCCTTGGAAGATCACCTTGATGAATTCAACAAAGTTATTCCTGATCTTGAGAATATTGAGATCAAGATTGATGATGAAGACTAAGCCCTTTTATTGATCAAATCCTTGCCAAGTGAATATGATCACCTAGCTGATATTCTCATTTATGGGAGAGAATCAGTGACATTGGAGGAGGTACAAAATGCTTTATTTGCAAAAGAATTGTCAAGGAAGTGTGAGATCAAGGAAGAACACAGTGCTAAAGGGTTGTATACAAGGGGCAAAACCGAAAAGAGAGACGTCAAGGGCAAGAAGGGATCAAGATCTAAGTTAAAAGAGGGAAAGAAGAAGAAGTGTTTCATCTGTGGCAGTGAAGAACACTTGAAGAATGAATGTCTTGATAATAAGAAGAAAAAGAAGCATGGAGATCAAAAGGGACATAATGGAGATGTTGATGTTGTCTCTGAAGGTTATGAAAGTGCAGAAATCATGTGTTTTCAGAAGAAAAGGGGAAATCTGACTGGGTCATGGACTTGGGTTGCACATTTCACATGTGTCCAAACAAGGATTGGTTTATGTCCTACAATGAGAGCCATGGAGGAAGGGTACTGTTAGGTAATAACAAGGCCTGAAGGTGATTGGAATTGGTGCCATAAAGTTAAAGTTAGCCAATAGAGTAATAAGGTTCTTGCAAGGAGTTAGGCATGTTCCTGACTTAAAAAGAAACTTAATCTCCATTGGGTTGCTTAACAAACAAGGTTTTGTTTGTAAAGTTGAAGGTGGAGTTCTGAAAATCACAAAGGGATCCATGGTGTTAATGAAAGGGAGATTGGAGCATGGTTTGTATTTTCTTCAAGGGAGCACACTAGTAGGCACTACAGCTGCTGTTTCAGGATCTGTAGACTCAAAAGCAAGCCTTTGGCATAAGAGGCTTGGCCATGTTAGTGAGGGAGGATTGAAAGAACTGAGCAAGCAGAAGCTTTTAGGCAAAGACAACATTGATGCTTTGGAGTTCTGTAAGCATTGCATCTATGGAAAAGCAAAAAGGTTGAAGTTTGCCACTACTGTCCACAGAACCAAAGGGACTCTTGACTACATTCATAATGATTTGTGGGAGCCATCAAGGGTTCCATCTCACAATGGTTCAAGGTATTTCTTATCCATTATTGATGATTTCTCAAGAAAGGTGTAGATTTATATTCTTAAAAGTAAGAATGAATCATTTGCAAAATTTAAAGAATGGAAGGCCTTGGTTGAAACTCAAACTAGTAGGAGAATTAAAAGGTTTAGAACAGATAATGGGGGATTGGAGTTTTGTTCAGAAGAATTTGATCAATTTTGCAAAGATAATGGCATTGCAAGGCATAGGACAACAGAATGGGCTGGCTGAAAGAATGAACAAGACAGTCATAGAAAGGGTTAGATGTTTGCTGTCTAATGCAAACTGTTCTGCACATTTTTGGGCTGAAGCTGTTATGACTGTGGCTTACTTGGTAAATAGATGCCCATCTACTGTAATTGGCATGAAGACACCTGAGGAGATGTGGTCAGGACAACCTCCAAGTCTTGAAAATCTGAGAGTTTTTGGTTGTGTAGCTTATGCTCACATAAATCAAGGCAAGCTTGAACCAAGGGCCTTGAAGTGTATGTTCTTGGGATATCCTGCAGAAGTGAAAGGGTTCAGATTATGGTGTACTGAGAAGGGTCATCCTCAGAATTGATCAGCAGGGATGTTGTGTTTAGAGAAACAGAAATGTTCTACTCAAAGGTGGACTCAAGTCATCATCAACAGGAGCTGATTGATGGTGAGAGGGTTCAGTTGGAGGTGAAGCCTATCCCAGGATCAATTAATCAGGAGCAAGAGGCAGAATCTGAAGTTGAACAGCATGAACTTACTGATGACGACACTCAAAAGGATCTACAGGATTATCTCTTGGCAAGGGATAGAGATAGAAGGACCATTACTAAACCTGTGAAGTATGGCTATGCTGATATGGTTGCATTTGCTCTCACTGCAGCAGAAGAAATTGAAAGTGATGAGCCTAGGAGTTATAATAAAGCTGTGAATAGCAAGCAATCTGAAAATTGGATTGAAGCTATGAATGAAGAGTTGAGCTCTTTGCATAAGAATGACACTTGGCAGTTAGTTGACAAACCAAAAGGAAAGAAGCTAGTCAGCTGCAAGTGGTTGTTCAAGCTAAAGGAAGGGATTCCAGAGGTTGAAAAGCCTAGATTCAAAGCTAGGTTGGTGGCAAGGAGGTTCACACAAAGAGAAGGCATTGATTACAATGAGGTTTTCTCTCTTGTTGTGAAACAATCCTCTATATGAATGGTGCTAGCTTTGGTTGCACAGGAGAACATGGAATTGGAACAGCTTGATGTGAAGACAACATTCCTACATGGAAAGCTTGATAAGTAGATTCTTATGACTCAACCAGAAGGCTTTGTTAAAAAGGGTGAGGAGGACAAGGTTTGTCTACTTAAAAGGTCCCTCTATAGCCTTAAACAATCTCCCAGGCAATGGTACAAAAGGTTTGATACTTTCATCTTGAAAAATGGTCTTGGTAGATGCAAACATGATGATTGTGTTTACTTAAAGGAAACTGGAGATGGTACTGTCATCTACTTGTTTCTTTATGTAAATGACATGTTAATGGCTTGTAGTAGCAAAGAAGAAATTGAAAAGGTGAAGAGGTTGCTGGAAAGTGAATTTGAGATGAAAAATATGGAGGTTGCAAGCAGAATTTTGGGCATGCAGATCACAAGGGATAGGTCCAAGGGAACTGTTTTCATAAACCAGAAGAATCACTTGGATAAGGTGTTGAAGAAGTTTAATATGGATCAGTCCAAGGCAGTGACAACTCCTATGGCTCAGCATTTCAGATTGTCTCAGTAGGATTCACCTAAAACTGATCAGGAAATTGTCTATATGTAGAAGGTTCCATATGCAAATGCAGTAGGTAGTCTCATGTATGCTATGATTTGCACAAGGTCGGACTTGGCCTATGCTATGAGTGTGGTTAGTAGATACATGGGAAAACCTGGGAAATTGCATTGGGAAGCCATAAAATGGATCCTAGGATATGTAAAGGGAACTTCTGAAATTGGTTTGATGTATGAAAGGCATAATGGCAGTGCCAATGTTACTGGATTTGTTGACTCAGACTATGCTGGTTGTCTAGACACCAGAAGGTCCTTGACAGGTTATGTATTTCAGTTTTGTGACAATACTGTTAGTTGGAAGAGCACTCTGTAGTATGTAGTCTCCTTGTCTACAACTGAGGCCGAATTCATTGCTGTAACTGAAGCAATTAAGGAGGCAGTTTGGATGAAAGGAATGACAACAAGTTTAAAGGCTGAGAAAGCAGTTCCAAAGGTATTCTGTGACAGCCAAAGTGGAATTCATTTAGCTAAGAATTCAATGTACCATGAAAGGACAAAACATGTAGATGTCAAGTTGCATTTTGTGAGAGAAATCATTGCAAATGGGGAGGTGACTCTAGATAAAATCAGCACAGAGGACAATCCAGCTGATGCTTTAACAGAGGCACTGCCAGGGCCTAAATTCAAACATTATTTGAGGATTTTGCATGTTGTGTAACATAAAGTCAAGCCAAGGTGGAGAATTGTTACTTATGGCTTGGGACTTTATGGGTTTGGGAGTTAGTTAATAAGGGGTGTTTCTGTTATCTTCTTAATTATAACAAAAATGTAACTAAGTTAGTTAGTTAGTTAGTGATGTGTGTGTAGCCTATATAAGGCTTGTAATCGATTCAGTCATTAATAGAATAACATATGCTAATGCATTGCCAAAATACTCTCTTCTAAATTCTCTCTATTCTATCTTTCATTTTCATATTCGTGTTTCACTGCAAATCAAGTTGCAGGGTTTGTTCATAACAAAAAATATTATCCGCATTAATATATAGAGTTAAAGCATTGTGTGAATGGAGTAATCACATGTGTAAAGTTCAATAAATGCAAAAGCTGTGTGCACCTATATATATTACCTTTGATTGATCAGGGATCGTAACCGTGATGTCTTCAATGAAGGAAAAGTAAGCTTATTTTGAAAGAGAGGATTCGCTTCAATCAATTTCTTAAGCTCCAGCAGCATCATGTTTCGAGCTGATTTAGTATCACCATAATTTGATAAATATTCATTTTCCCTACATTTAATGAAATCCATATTTAAAATGCAACCAAATTTTAACATCTCTTCAATTCATAGTCAGCAACATCATAAAAAAAATAGAAATCAAGCATTTACCTAAAATTGTCAAGGGTTAGAAGATTTGTTATTTCTTTGTACAAATTTTCATTAAATTTTGAAAACATTTTCAAATCTTTCACCAGAATTTCAACAGCCCTTGCTTTGTCATTCCTGAGAACAATCGTAAACATTCAAACATGAGATGATCAGAGGAGGAAAAAATATCTAGCACCATAAAATAGTTAAATACACATAAACAAATATTTAACTAAAAGCATAAAAAGTATAACTAGCAACCTATATAGCTTAAGATACAAGAAGTAATTAATAATAATAATAATAATAATAATAATAATAATAATAATAATAATAATAATGACCTGTCCAAGGCTTCCAGATACTTTTGCTTCCTAATCTCAAAGAATATTTTCATGGAGAATCGATTGTCATCAACTTTGGTAAAGCCTAAGAGGTACTTCTCAACCTGATCCCACTCTCCAGCCATGACTATCTCTTCAAAATACTTCACATTGAAGAAGGAACCTGATTCTTGCTCCAACCTAAACTCCAACATAACAAGCAGAATAAGCACATTTTCCAATTTCAATTTACCATACCATACCAGTTACTTGCAATATATAAATAAGTAAAATAAAAAAAAAATAACATTAAAAAATCACGGCCTTTACATGTGCACAGTATCCTTCAATTTCTCTTCCTGGAGAAATTGAAGAATGAGGATGACTACTTCCTTGCTCAGAGATGACATTTTTGCCATCCAAGTGATGGAACCAGCGATTTTTGGGACTAGGGTTGGGAATTTAGCAAGAAGAGACAATTAGTTGATGTGAGTAAGATGTTTTCAGAGCAACCGTTGAAAATTGAAGTGTTTTGCTTCGTGCTTTTGCAATGGAAGATATGTAACGGCAGCGTTTCTTTTGCGGGGGGAAAAAACACAGTGAGTGATAGAAGTGGTTTCTAGGATTGTTCCATGGTGGTGGTTCGAAGAGGACTGTGATGGAAGAAGAAAAAGCTGCCGCAGAGGAAAAGAGAGAAAAACGGAGAGAAAAGCATGTGCCGACTTATCAGTGATGTGATGTCGTATTTATACAAGCTGTGATAAGTGGTAGTGGTTATCACTTGGAAGGAAGGAAAGAGGGATATGCAGCGAATCAGCAACGCCACGTCATTCATCACGTGCATTCGGAAAAAAAATCTTTACTTTTTTTATAATAAAAAGAAATCTTTACTTGTATCTCTAAAATAAATTACGTTAAATATTTGCTAATAAAGTACTCCCTCCGCTCCTAAATATAAGAGACAAAACCCTAATTCATCAAAACCAAGAAAAACACTCTTTTTTCCAATGAAAAATACATTTTTATCTCACATATCTCTTATATTTTGAAACCCTAAAAAACACCTTTTTATCTCTTACATTGAGAACCGGAGGGAGTACTAAGGAGGTGTATAATACCCGGAAAAAAAAAGGAAATCAATTACTTTAAAGATTTTTTCCATCAAAAGGAAATTACTTTAAATATTATTAAACAATTTAAAATAGAAATATTTTATTAAAAATATAATTTTTGAATCATTAATGTATTAAATATTGTGATTTTAAATGAAAAAGATTTTATTTCTTATTTTCTAACCAATTGAATAACAGTTAGCAGATTTGTTAAGCAAATACTAGTACCAATTAATACCTTTAAATCATTAGTTAAATAATTTAATAGATAATTTTTATTTTCTTTATTCTTGAACAATGCATCATCGTTAGCAGGTTTTTTTTCCTTTATCTCAAAATCTTTATAATTTTAAAAACAATAATTTTCAAAGAAAAAAAATAAAATAGGAGTATTTTTTACTGAAAAAAAATAGTTTTCAAAGAACAAACAACAATTTAATAGTAGATTTTTTTACTGAATAAAAGAGGATTTTTTTTTTACTATAAAAATAAAATAGGGGTTGAAAATTGAAAGTTTTTGACTAGTGTTTTTTTTTTTTTTTTTGACTAGGAAAATTGAAAGTTGAAAGTGAAACACGGTTGACATTGATAATATTCCCCAGTGGTTTGGACAAAAGTGTTCCCGAAGCATGCCAGCTTGTCGCGACACATAAGAAAGCCGTACCTCGTTCTTACCACACTTTTGTCGGTAGGTGAAACGATTGATTTAACTTAATTTCTTTGTACAGTGTACACACAACAAAAAAAATAAAGTTTTCGTATTATCTATCATTTTTGTACAATTTTAAATTATTTAACATTTTTAAATATTAAAAAAACAGTAATTGTTTCTGTCAAATAAAAAACTATTTATTTTTTAATAGTATTCTTATTTATTTTTATTTTTCTTAAAGTACAAAAAATCTAGTATTTTTATCTATTTAAATATTATAATAAAGAACTTTCTTTTTGGTCAAAAAACTAT